>CAIIXF020000007.1:17533563-22333563 GCA_903813345.2 Owenia fusiformis | reverse complement strand
ATTTCAGTATTTAATTCCTTCTTGTATAAAATGCATTTTAGGGTTTTCCCATCTTGAACCTTTACATGAACAGCAATTTAATTGTATACTCCAAGTTATTCAAGTTTATTTATAAAAGAGAACTAGAACAAGTTATGAATAGATTTTTTTCTTTCTGAATATCTAATATTTGAATATCTATGGATATAATGCCAATATATTTCCATGTATATATAGTCACTGGTTTGTATCATATTGAACATGGTTAAAACTTCAAAATTTTGCCAGTCTATCCTATAATGTCCAGTATACTGAAGTACTGTATATACATGAACCTCACTCTTTATAAACAAGTTCCCGCTTTTAAGAATATTATAAATAAAGTCTTATCTTTATGTTATTGAAATCGCTCTATTGAGGACATATTTGAGAGCCCTATATATAAATAGTACACCCCTATTCACCCGTCCTTTATGTGATTTTAATTTAGAAATTCTCTTGCAAAATTCTTGGACTAATCCTCTCTTGAAATGATGAATTCTCTTTGATTTTCACACATATTGTAAGCAGACCCTTGTTTGAACTGAACTTTCTGATCTACTTATCTCACAAAATGTCTCTTAAAATCTCAATAAACGTGCATGCATTTCATTATTTCATTCAATTACCAGAATGAAAATTATGCCTCTGCATATTATATATTGCTTAAAAGATTCTTTTAAATCATGCTTTTCCTCATTCTGAAGAATGCTGACCTTGATATTTCATTTACAGGTAAGTTCTTGACACTGATGTAAAGTTTACATTTACACATTATTTCTACAACCTTATCAGGACCTTAACAAGTGACTTATAAGAGAAATGTAACTCTGACCATACTTTTTTCTTGCCATTTCTCTCTTAAATTCAAATAAAAATCCTTCGATTCTTGCAGATATGTTTAAAACATCATGCCTCCTACCAGCATATTTCTACATCCATTGCTATTTTTTATGTTTATTATGATATTTTATTTTTAAAACCTTAACAAACTTTGCATTTCATTTAAGGATTGGGTTACAAATTGAAGTTCAATACATTTGCACATCTTGGTCATGAAAATGGATGTCAATTCTTCCTTCCTGATATTTTTTAATAAACCTCTCATGATATATATACCTCAGAGCGATGGAATGGAGAGAGTTTAAAATGTGAATTAAATTAGGTAGGCCATAAATGATTTTTTCCTGTTTTTACAGTTCAAATATTCAATGACAAAAACACATTTTCATGTTAAACTTCCAAGAGTATTATTTTAATAAAACTACATTGATAGCTGTAAAGTGGAACACTTCTGTAAGTGGAACACTTCTATAAGTGGAACACTTCTGTTAGTGGAACACTTTTTAGAGGTACCAATGATGTTCTACTTAAGACAGGTCGTATTGTACATTGCATTTATATTCTCCAAAGTCAGCTGAGAAAAAATGTCCTGAATAATCCTACCCCTAATCCCCACAGCCAAAAGCAGATCAAATAACAAGGGTAATCCATTTTTTAATCAACTTAAATTTTATATAAACATAGATTAAAATCTAACACAAATAATATGTACTCCATCTCAATTCACATTGAGAAAATTGAATCAGTTATGTACCAAAAATGTCAAAATTGGTGATTTCACAATCACAATGGAAAAAAGAAAAGCAAATGAAAAACCAAATAGAATAAAGTTCTCCTTTTGTATGAGGGATTCCTAAATTGCTGGTGAAATGATGTTCTGATGATGTCTCAAGATTGTTTAATCTGTAAAGGTGACAAAGATTATCTTATACAAAGATATGACAACATTATTGGCCTCATTGTAAATGACAGGCAAGTGCACCACACTTCTAAGTCCCAACATTAACCTTAACATCATAGTTACCAAACAATTTTCCGGGAGGGTTAATTAAATACAGAACATCATTGCCTTTCTCGTGAAAGAAATTTAATTTATTGTATACCTCATTAGAAACAAAAGGGTTATGTACTGGGAGGTTTTGGAAACAGGGTTTATCCCAAGGGAAATATTTGTATATCCCGGGGGACCACAGGGACCTAGGGATATATACATATTTCCCGAGGGATAAACCCTGTTGTCTTATAAATTTCCAAAATTCAAAAATACGCATTTTCTTAGTCTTACCAGATCAATGAATTGCTAAAATATACAACGTTCGTAAAATTGAAATATAATCTTTATTTTCTGTATGCATAGGAAAAACGAAAGTAAATCGAATTCTCTTTTTAGGACCGGGACCGGGATGGATACAGGCTGTATCCATCCCGCCCCGCTCCTCAGTGATAGATCCCTAGATACAGTATATATCTCCGCTCGCTATTTACCTAGAACCTTAGTAGGTAAGGTATGGAATACAAAACCTTATGTCCTCAATGTTCATCCCTTTTCTATTTTCTCGAAGTGAGCCCAAAAGACAAAGTGTGCTTTTGCAAAGTTACTTATTTGTAAACCTAAAATGTTAACTTTTGACTAAATAAGTTTGCCAAAATTAGGCTGAAAATTCTTGGAATATGGAGGAACATTTTTGAAAAGGGGGCTAAAAACTTAGAATCATCAAATGTTTTGGGCTCCTTCCTCCTGGTATCATTTTAAAAATGGAAATCAAGATGATACCAAATAACTATAATAACAAGGTTTAATAACTACTTACACATCCTAAGTGAGAATATTTCCGACTGTACACCAAAAACCAGACAACATCTTTCTCTAAGGTGTCCATGCTTATATCTGGCCCAATAGCATTTGAGTTTCCACTAAGGTTGCTATGGTTATCGCTCAAATAATGTGACACAATCATTGTTGTCATGGCTGCTCTGTTTTTTTTAAGTCCTACTTCAGTCTAACATTACTATTGTCTTATATTTAGAGCAAGTACATTGTTTAATAAGCTCCAAGGGGCTAGTTTTGACGTGTTAATTAATAAATGTACATTCATATTTTGAGTTTGTTTGACATCACTATAACGAATGTATTTATAAATTTCATAGCACAAATGCAGAGTTGCTTTCATTTAATGAAGCTGAACGGAGCTAAGAAAATTCTGAAGTTCAGGATTCTCCTCATTGTTCATTCTTAATGGTTTTTAGAGGGATATTTTTAGCTAATGTGTTCAGATCAAAAGTATTTCAGTCTGTCAATAGGCGAGAAGAATGAACCATCATCATCTTATTTTCCATCTGCGTGTATATGATATGATATGAATCTTCCAATTCATTTTATATGGGTTCCTACAATATTATTACATCTTTTCCTTCAGTTATTAGCTACCTTTCTCCATCTATACATATTTCTCCATACTACCAAGCCATTGTGAAAGAACTAAATTTCCATTGGGAACAATCGCCCAGACACCAATGAGAGATTTCAGATCAGATATTTCTAAGCCCTATCCTTTAATCCAAACATCCGCTGGGTCCTATATAAAACAGTAATTGAACCATTGTGGTTTCATTGTCCAGCTATATTCCTCATTTTAATATCAAACCATCCTGAATCTATTAAACATGAAGAATAATTATGTTAGTAGGTATGCAATATGTTTAAAAATATAGCTTGTATCCTCAGGGAATATAGGGTTAGACACAAAATTACTCAGTTGTTGATATAACAATAGCTTGCGTGCTCATCACAACTTATCAACAAAAGTTAAGATGAGTATTTAGTGCAATGTTTTGACTTGGAATGCCTTAAAATTTTTCTGAGTAACCATTTGCCAGAAGCAAGAATTTGATTTGACATTCAAGCTTGTGGTTTTATTTTCATAGTGTTTTTCCCACAGTTTCAAATAGGGTAGTGATTCAAACAGAAATATTTCTCCCATTTGCTCATCATTTAAAGTTGGAAAATATGAAACTAAATTTTGGATGAATAAACAAACTGATATAGTTGTTGTTTTGAATGCAAATTATGAACAGTAAAATGATGCAAATATGGAGTCAATGCTGGACAAATGACCAATCGACTAATGTTTTATCCATAACAATTCAAAATATGTGGACAAATTCCAGAGATATCTTGTTCACCATGCTCCAACTACGGCAGTTTGACCAAAAAGGAAAAAAATTAAGGAAACAGCTCTTATGCAAAAAATGCTTATTTTCCAATGCCATCCTGAGATGGTTTTAAAGTCAGTGCTCACAAATCAAGGTGTTCATCTTTGTATATGTCTACTCATGGGCATTGAAACACATGAAGTTATTTTCACATTAATGAAATGTTCACAATAAAGAGGTGTTCACAGTAGAGAGGTGTTCACAGTAGAGAGGTGTTCACCGTCGAGAGGTATTCAAAAGTGAAGTATGATCACAACAGAAAGGTGATTTAAGTTTCAATTTAATTTAGCTTTTCAGTCAAACATGAACCATCCAAATTGACTAAGTCAACAAACTGAGAGCTTGAGTGATTTTGTCACCAAGGATTGGTCAACTGCCCAAAATGACAACAAGGCCCCTTTTGAAATTAGTGCACTTGAATAGCAATAAATCAATGATAACAATCATTTGTATTAGATGTTCAAATCAACCAGCAAAAAATAGCATTTCATGTATAAATTCACTAAAATGTCCTGATTTAGCATAAAGATTGAGAAGATTGAGATTCTTGAAGAAAATTAAAGAATTGATAGAGATGACATTACATTTCTAGGAAAATTAACTCATTTAGTTTGAGGGAGAAAGTATAAGAAGTGAATGGAAAATCAAAATTGTTTAAAAAGTGAGTGATTGCAAAAGCTCACCATATGAGCTAAACAGCGTGAGGGTTCAAAAATTAAAAATTTAATTTGTTAAATGAATAGAACTTCATTTTATCATAGCACCTTTGATACCTGGAATCCATCCAATGGCATTTATTCCCTACACAAATTCAACATACTGAAATGATAAACATGTTGACTAAAAAAACTATAGAAATATAAACTGATGTATATGTATGAACAGCACATTGAAAATGTACTAAAACACAATATGTTAGATCTAATAAAATTATTTTATAGCCCCATAAAATTAAACAATTGAAAAAAGGTTGCCATGTTCCTTATATGGGACACTATTCAAGGACATTTCGATCAACATAAAAACATCCCGATATACGAACCTTCCAAAAATTAATATGGAGAACCATCAATGAAATTGTATACATAGTAGAATATTAATAGTTCTAAAGAAACTCAATTTGCTCTTTGATATCATAAGGAAATGTTTGCTTTGAATTGGCCCTGAAAATATATGCCAAATTCATCATAGAATTTATTCATACGATCAGTATAGAATTCATTGAAAAGATTGCATGCCATATATTTTGGCGCTCTTTGAAACTGACTGTTTTAATATTAATAAAGATCGGTTGACTTTAGGTGTCACAGTTCAATTCATTTACTTTTTGTATTTTTGCAGCAAAATCTATGGTACCTTTCACTATTTCTAAAATATTATTTTAAGCTGAATCGAATGCCTCAGTCACATTTGATCTACGGCAACTGTACCACAGCTGTTAAGCTTCCCAAAATCGAGAGAAATATGCCGCATAAAGTATAAGGATAAGCAATATGATATAGATTTTCTATTTTGATTTTGTGAAGCTATGGCTGCCGTATGCCCAACATAGATCAAATGTAACTGAGACTTAATGAAGACATTTTAATAATATTCTCTACCTACCTATGTTATTCTCTAGTACAAAAATAAAGTATTTGTATGATGAATGTGTATATTTCCTTGTTTTTTTCAGCATGTTCCCCTGGTCATTGCTATTGTCTCAGATAGCCATCCGATTCTACCATTCCACCTTTCCCCCTACCCCTCACCTTAAAGTAGAACCCCTAATTTTGTCTCCCTTAAGTTAAAAGCTAGACTAGCTATAAGGTGTTACCCCCCCCCCCCCCCCCCCTTCAACTACTTCACTACAGACCTCACATGGAGAGTTGCATAGTGGGGGAGGCTCACAAGGGCCTAAACTAGCTAAACTAGTTACAGGCTTAAAATGTAAAACACCAGCACCTTGAGGCACTGTAGAATAAAACACATACCAGCTATCAAATATTAAGATTCAATGTAGATCGAGCATAAAAAAGTGAATTATTTAATATTCTGCCAATATTTGTTCAACCCTATATGTCAGGACAGCTGTATTACCAATAAACTGACATTCTATTATATAATGATACATGCTTTTAATACAATGTTTGGGAACAAATGTCAATGTCCTCTGGCAGAAAAATATCACCCAGGGTTTCTTGTTCTCTTAAATTAAATTTCTGTGAAAGGCTAATTATCAGCTTCGTGATGTAATATCATCATTTTTTGCAATTTCACTCAAAATATATTCTACAGTAAAACCAATAAACTTGAACACTTTTTACAGGCCTCATTTTTATTCCTCTAATTGGCCCCTATGTTAAATTCTCATCTCAAATAGCTAGATAGATATTCCCAGACTCCAAGAGTTCATTTTAGGGGTTTCACTGTTCTTTTTGTTTCACATGAGATTTTGTGTTCATTAATAGGCACAGTATAAATAAAAATTGTAGCAAGCGTAAACTACAATTAAAAATTATAAATGTATATATTACAAACCTTGATGTAAACTGTTTGATTCTCGTCATCATTTTTGAAGTATACCCCGAACCACATTTTGATTCTGTTCTGAGATCTGCTGTCAGTTAAATCCACTCTTACAGGTTGTTAAGATTCTTATTCAACAAATTATGTTGTAGTTAAGACTTTGCTAATAGGCTGTACAGTTCAATCCTAATCAACAGGTTGAAATGATTCTTCTTTAACAGGTGTACAGCTCTTCTCTGGCAGATGTACATTTAGATCTGTTAAAAAGCTGTACAGTTAGATCTACTCCAACAACTGTATAGTTAGATCAATTCTAACAACTGTACAGTAAGATCTATTCCAACATCTGTACAGTTAGATCTATTCCAACATCTGTACAGTAAGATCTAATCCAACATCTGTACAGTTAAATCTATTCCAACATCTGTACAGTTAGATCTATTTCAACAACTGTATTAGATCTGTTCAACAGCTGTATAGCTAGATCTCCTCAAACAGCTGTATAATTAGATATGTCCAACAACTGTAATTTAGATCAACTCCAACAACTGTACAGTTAGATCTATTCCAACAACTGTATTAGATCTGTTCAACAGCTGTATAGCTAGATCTCCTCAAACAGCTGTACAATTAGATATATCCAACAACTATATAGTTAGATCAACTCTAACAACTGTACAGTTAGATCTGCTCAACAGCTGTACATTTAGATCTACTCAAACAGTTGTATAGATCCAATAGAGTTACTCAGTCCACAAATTCAGGTCATCTCTTCAGGTTTTTGAATTTACTTCCTGGCATTGTGCATCCTAACATGTTATCATATTAGCTAGCTCTACTAGCTATACGTATATATATGACTGTTTGAAAGTACTTCAAACATATGAACAGTATGTAGGAATGCAACAGCGATAGGCTATGTGTTTTTTATGGATATCTTAAAGCTTAAAATGACAGTGTTAAGTCGTGTATTTGATCCACATAGAGCTTTCTGGGTGATTTTCAATAGTTTACCCTCCTCTTGTAAGTCCTTAATAAGAACACTTGAGCGAGAAAATAAATACTCAATGAGTATATAGCTATTTGTGTCTATTAATGTAATAATAATACCACAGTTCAATATTCATCTATGGAATATTTACTATAAAATCCCTCGGGATAGATGAAAATAGTATAAGCTGCGAAGAATTCACCTTGGGTCCTAAACTTGACTCTAATGTTCTTTTACTTGTAGTTATACTCAATTGAACTTAAAAAGTATCTTAAGAATTCTTGATGGATGAACTAACAAGATGGTTTGTAAGAGTTGTAAAAAATGGTTGAAATATGAAGTAAAAATAAGTCAGAGTAAGTCAGTTTACTATGATATAGTATTACAACTTCAAATGAGTTCAGACAATACTCCAGGTCATGGCCCTCCTTTGTACTCATCAGATCCTTTTCTTTCTAATTTCAAGTTTGTTTCAGATTCATCTTCCATGGAATCCTTTCCTTTTCTACTCTTCCCCTAATTTGCTCTTTAAAATATCACTGGTATGTCACTCTGTTTGCAACTAGGCTAGTTATTTAATTATCTTATATTCATGTAATACGCAATATCGCACAAATCTATTATGTTATGTTAGTGGTCTGCCCTTCTCCAAGTAATGTCTCCATAAGTTTAGAAGCCCATTCCTTTGTGTTTAGCTCTATCTTCCACAAATGTTATAATCTCAATGTCAAACTCTTTAGTTTAAACTTGTATAACAAAAATATTTCGCATCAAAAGCTTTATTTATTTTCACCCTAATCATCCACAATGGTGTGCCTTCTTTGCAATAATATGCAGCAACTATTCTCCTTTGTGCCAAATTTCATTTCCTATTTGGGCCTCTCCTGGCTTGTTATATCCATTCACTAAAAACTACATGTATGCAGGGAACATTACAGCACAGAAACCATATGTTTTTGTTTCAACAATGCCTGACAGATACAGGCCATGGCACACTTAGGCAAAGCATTGCATAGACTGGCAGAACCGCTAAACCTCTGAACCTGTGAACCTACATACTGCAGACTTGCACCTCTCTAGACAAAACCATATTGTGATCACTACAGGGGAACTATACATAATGAAATACAACCAGAAATAAAATACATACCACAGAATGGTTGGGTTTTCCACCAAAAACTTTAAGGGGAGGAAAATTCTGAAAAGATTGAGTGAGTGAACTTGGCATATACATATCAAATAATGCATAAACACCAAAAAAAAAAATTGCAGAGAAAATGAGAGACTAAGCATGAAATATTCGATGCAGGCAAGAAACTGGAAAAGGTTTTTATATCAACAAAAATGTCAAAAGATAAGTCCTACATGTTAGTTCTCTGTTAACACAACTCCTGTAAATAGAAAACATTAACAAATAAAATCATTCTAATTGAGGCCTATTTTCGAAAATTGAGGCCTTATTTTGGAACAGGAGGCCTCCTTTGAAAATTCGAGACCAATGATTTGCATTTTTAATCAAGCATAACACAAATGATCCCGTCCATCTATAGCACTGACCAAGTTCTGAAAAAGTAACCTACATACTGCAGACTTGCACCTCTCTAGACAAAACCATATTGTGATCACTACAGGGGAACCATACATATTGAAATATAACCAGACATAAAATACATACCACAGGATGGTTGGGTTTTCTACCAAAAACTTTAAGGGGAGGAAAGTTCTGAAAAGATTGAGAGAGTGAAATCGGCATATACATATCAAATAATGCATAAACACCAAAAAAAATAATTTGCAGAGAAAATGACAGACTAAGCATGAAATATTCTATGCAGGCAAGAAATTGAAAAGGTTTTTATATCAACAAAAATGTCAAAAGATAAGTCCTACATGTTAGTTCTCTGTTAACACAACTCCTGTAAATAGAAAACATTAACAAATAAAATCATTCTAATTGAGGCCTATTATCGAAAATTGAGGCCTTATTTTGGAACAGAAGGCCTCCTTTGAAAATTCGAGACCAATGATTTGCATTTTTAATCAAGCATAACACAAATGATCCCGTCCATCTATAGCACTGACCAAGTTCTAAAAAAGTATTATGAAGGATTGCAAGAGTTGGAAACTGTAATTTCTCTGTCAGTGAAAAATGTTAGTTGGTATCTGATACCTATTAAATCAATCCCATTATTCTACAGTCCTTTGAGTAAAATACTTGAATCTGATTGGTGTAAATATACCATGTGACTGATAACACAATTTCTAGTATCCTAGATAGTTTATTAAACCATATATTTGCTCCATATTTATTTAACAATGCTGGTATTATATTGTATGAGCAATATCTAATTAGAAATTATATAATAGATTTCATAACCTGACCTTAAGGAGCTAAGCTAAAATGATAATGTTTTGTTCCGAAAAGTGATTTAATTAAATGTTTGTTTGTTTGTTTGTTTGTTTGTTTGTTTGTTTGTTTGTTTGTTTGTTTGTTTGTTTGTCTGTTTGCCTGTTCATTCTTTTTTGTCTCCTCATTTTAAAGAAAAAATAAGGATTATAATTAGGCATATTAAAATATATAGGTGAGATTACCAAAAACAAAAACAAACATATACTCCAACCACGTCCCTTAGGAGAACTGATATATTTTGAGAATTATCTCTGTCAAATTCCCAGACTTTTGTTTCAAATTACATAGCTTTTTTCCAAATATCTTTAAACATAGCCAAATAATCGCAGATCCTTAATTTCAGATGAATCCTATCAATCAGTAACTATGGGGGTAGACTAAATACCCCCAAGATTAAAAGATCACTATGTTCTTCTAACATTCGGTTTCTCTCTAAATTGACTAAATACCTTAATCTTTAAGGATAACTATACAACACAGAGAATGCGATTTGAGCTGATTTGAAAATATTTTTGGAGAAATCTATTTTTTTGGGCTTTTTCACACATAACAATTTTGACTGTTGACACCTTATTTTGGGGATTTCAAGAAAACTGACCCTAGTACTTCATGTGGAATATAATTATGTACTATATGGGGTTTGTCATGTTTATTTTTACAGGGTGGTTGTTTGGGTAAAAACACCAGGGCAATGCTAGGAATAGCAATCCCTCAGCAGAATCCTTCCTCCCATCATTTTCGAACAAATATACTAGCTTTTCACTGATATTTTCATCAAATCCTTGTCTCACAGCGCTTGCATTAGGTTAGAAAATTTGTGAGTCCCAAGGACGCAATTTTTTTTAAAAAGTGTGTCCTTTGAAAAAAAAGTGTGTCCCTTATTTCTAGCCTGTTTCGAGGTATAACTTTATTTTAAAAGCATTTTTTCCAAAACACCTTTCAGTTTTTGATTTCTTGCCGCGAATTTAAAACGGAAGTAAACGTTAAGTACGGACTGAATAAATGCATGTTCTTTCATTCGACAATGAATACATTTTATTTCATGAATAACCTAATATTTGTTTCTGAATAGGAAAAACTGTGGGGTGTCATGGTTTCAAATCTAAAAATAAACAAAGTCGAAAAAATTCGAGAGAACCATGATAATTTGTAAATATTCAACATGTTGAGCCTTATTTACGATTCAAATAAAGGTGAGAGATCATAATTATTTGTTTTTGTTAGGTATCATTGTAAACACATTGTAGTATTGACCTAAAAAAAATTGCGTCCAAAAAACGGAAATATTTTCAATTTTTGCGTCCTCCAAATTATTTTTGAGTCCTTAACATGTACGGGATGCCGTTAATGCAAGCCCTGTCTCAGGTTGATTTGTAATCTATGTTAGGGCTTACCATATAAAAAGGAAAGACTAAGGAGAATGAAACCAATTATAAACCTGCTTCAATCTTTTCTCAACAATACCGTTAAACTATATTTTTGTTCAAAATCAAAGTGCTTATTCGAAATAGTTTTTAGAGATAATTTGAAATCAATTAAAGCTACTAAAATAGGAAATATGAACTTTGAAATGTTGTTTTTAGTTATTCTTATCAACCTATTACCAATGAAGTAACAACACGATACACTTGAAATAAATAGCTCTAAACAGATTACAGTGATTTATGACTTATCAATTGTGTAAATTCCTGTGTTATATTTTTAATATTTACTATGCCGCTAATGTTATTAAGTTAACAAAGGCATACTTTTGTATTTATATCAATATCAACATGCGGTACTAACTCACTAATCAATTCAATGATAATTATAGTTTCGACCTATTTTTACAAATAAAAACTGAGTTTTATGATTTGTTATTGAATATGAGCAAAATAAAATGTAATGATAGTCTCTTGCACAGGTCCCAAAATTTGGTTTAAATTCGGGTGATTCTTTATTCATATACATAGGATCATTCATAGTAGTTTCAACCTATTTTTACAAATTACAAGACAGAACATTCAGTCTCAAAAGAGGTAAATACAGTACCCTTTGCATTTGTTCGACTTCGCTTCTTAAAGAGAGCTTCATCTTCACTCTTTAGTTAACAATTTTCTGAACTCACCGAGCCATTCAGATCTGGAGAGATCAAAATCATTAAATGCACTCAGTGAACGTGGTCAGCACTCAGTGAACGAGGTCAGCACTCAGTGAACATGGTCAAACGCAACTTGTATAAAGAATGATGTGGTTAACACTGTGATAACAATAGTTTTCAATTAGGGATTGTTTATATTCTTATCTATTAACTAAGTCAAAAAGGTGTAATTTACAAGGCAATGAGGTTACAGAGAAGTAAGGAATTTACTAAAGATATCGCTTAATCTACAAGGGAAGTGGTGCCGCCTTAAGTTAGAAAACTTGCACAGTAATCGTAATTGAAACAATAATAGAAACTGAGAAACGTTAAGATGGTTTGATTTTCACTTTAAAGTGTTGCTACTTCTAGTTACTGTAAACATTCTGGTTTGGTTTTATGCTTTATCGAGCAAGACCTTTGAAGTTTACTTGGGTATGGCAACACTTGCGTATGTAAGACTTTTCTCCAGTGAACACATCTGTCTAGTGAACACCAATCTCAGGTGAACACCTATATTTCAATGAACACATTAAGTTGAGTAGGTAGCAAATTGTCTATATTGATTTATATACAGATATCACATTGTAGTAGAGATAAACAATATATTTCACATTTCTGATAGGATTCCATATATCTTAACACATTCATTATTAAACAATTTTTTTTCTCAAACTACTTTTTCTGACTAAAGGTACGTCAAGTAAGTAAACATCAGGCTAGCATGAAACATTTACTTATATAGTCTTTTAAACATATAATGTCTTCTTATTCTACCTAGAATTTTTACATTTCTTCGTAATCATATTGCTTTCCATGATTTTTCATGGACTTTTGAATGAAAGCAATAATTCCCAATTTCCATTTTTGTACTCAATTACTGGAAGAGGAAATATGCTGGGAGTATGCTAATCTGACACTAACAAATTAGTTAAAATAAACATGGGTCATCACTGCCATTATTCCCAGCTTGATTTATTATAAACTGACAGTTCTGGGTCAATTGTAAAAAATCTGTTACTGAAAAAAAGAGTTATGAGATCTTGCATTAGGAGCAATAAGTCCATCAAATGTAAATAAAGTCTTACTTACCCTAATTCCCCAGCTCATTGTATCCTGTATAATTTTAATTTCTAATGAAGTATAAATAAATGTTATCCGCTGGCTAGAATTGTCTATGGTTCTAGCCAGGATAAAGATACCAGTTCTTCAACTCGACAATGGGAAGAACTGCTCTACCTAAGTGACTAATATGTCATGATATGACATCTAAAGAGTCGATAAAAAGATATATATATCCAATATCTATGCAGTATTCTTCATATCCTCACTACCTGAAGACTTGTTGATTTATCTTTAATACCTATATCTTTTTATTAGTCCAGTCCTGTATTACTTTCTTAAAAACACCAATCACATACTTCTTCCTATCAAGATTTCATATGATTCATATGTCACTTAAAAACAGCCCAAATTTTATAACATTATTGTTTCATGATTTCAAAGTTTTCATCCAATTTTTGCGCAACTGAGGTTATATAATCTGATGCAATATTCTTTCGATGTGACGAACTGACCAATCTTCAGCCTCGCTGAAACTTTCAAAAATGGCGACTTGGTGGAGATTGAAACTTAGATTCACAGACTTACTTTGAAACATCAGATACGAGTATTCCTATGATAAAAATTCTATGTTAATAGACTGTCATTTCCCAAAAACATGAAATAAAGAGAAATTCTTAAAAAATACATAATCTGACATCATGGCGAAATTCCCATCTGAATCAGAATTTTAATAAATAGGTGCCCTTATTCAAAAAGTCATAAAAAGTGTTAAATAAAACGGACACTTTAAACAGGGGAAGATACAAGGATTAAAAACATCAGGAAGAATAACCATTAACCATAGATAAACACATGCTAACATCAATATACATTAAAATTCCTATTGGTTTCAAACAATCATTGGTTCTGACAGGTATGGTATCAAATTTTGATGAGTTAAATATAGATATCAGAAACACAGGTGAGATAATCCTTACAGATACATTCCACGATTTACCTGAGCTCCTTAATCCACTAACGAGGTTCTCAGGTAAAAATACAAATACTGTGAAGTATAATTTTGATGATATCTTATATGTAACATCGGTACTTAGGACAGGGGTGGGGGGGGGTCAATATGGGGTCCTATACCATATACACTGGCATTATTTTCAGTTTGAGATCCTTTAGTATAGCCTTATACTTTTCTGGATTGTATATCTAAATCCACTAACGAGGTTCTCAGATAAAAGTACAAGAAAATGTAAGGTACAATTTTGATGATAATGTATATGTTACGTCACTAATCCCATATTTAGTTTATTCTTGGATGCACCCTATACCTTTATGTTATCAGACCATATCTTAGTGTATAGTATCGTAAGATTTACATTTTCCAATAAAGTAAAACCTGTATACAGTGAACACCTATAGAGCCGCGTAAGAGTGTTCACTGTAGGTAGGTGTTCATTTCTGAATGGTAATTTTATACAGATGTCAATGCATGGAGTATGTGCTGAGAAAAGGTGTTTACTAGACACAGGTGTTCACTAGAGTGAGGTGTTCACTAAGACAGGATTTACTGTAGTTTAGTTATGCTTCTTTAAAAGAGAACTTCATCTACATCATAATAGGCTCTGACAAGCAAGGTACCTGAAATCCAGAAGTAAAATCCTACCACTGAACTCAGTGTTTTAAAATGTTACCATATTTACATGTATATTTGCTGCTAAATCACATCAGAACCAGAATCTCACTGTTTGGATATGAGACACAGGCCATTCTAACATGCATGCACCCCATGTTTAAACCTAGAGTATGTGCTTATTACATTCCTCTTCTATCTCGGATATTTATATTGGATATTGGTTCATCATTCCAACCAGTTCATCATGTTATGTCAGTATATACCTGAAACCAATCAGGAGTAGTCTCAAAAGTATAATGGTGATATTTCAGCCTTGAATCATAAAACATCTAGTTATAGCATCTTCAACTTTCAAGGGGTTATAAGTTGGAGCAAGTAAAACCTTGTGAATTGTATAGAAATTTGATAAGGGGGACCATCATGGGATTTCATAAACTTCTGTTCTTTTATATAAAAATTTCAAATAGAAAACAAAAGAAATGCGATGACTGTCAGAATGGCATACAGGTTGTGGATTATCAACATTTCAATACATTTTAAGGAAGTGAATTAATTTCATTACTTTATCTCACTTCCTTATTAATTGTGTTTGAGCTTATAGACAAGATTAGCACATCCAATGCTGCACTGAACTGCACACATACTGGTATGTATATTCTTTTTCAGCAATTTCAACCTTCTGGAGATCAACAGAAGCCCAGATTTTCTGGTATTCTAACAATACACAGTGATCTCCCCAGCATTAAAACAAGTAGGCGGAACACCCACCTGAGATTTTGAAAATAGGCTTGCACCCACCTGAAAATCCACTTGAAAATGAAAAAATCATGAAAAATGAGAATTTTGCACCCACTTGAGAAAAAATCTTGTGAAGATCACTGATACGTGTTAAGTAAGACTGCAACTCCACTAGAAGAATGTTTGACCCTCTCTATTAAACACAGCAAAAGAAAATGAATTTCAAAGGCAGGTATCATTCCCAATTAGATCAACTATCTTTCACTTCGGGTTTCAGACTATCTCTTAACACAGTTTCTGTGCTAAAAATAGCCATCAAAATAAGTTTTGTGGGTTGAATAAACATATTTGTAACCATAGCATAGGTCAATGCGGGGATTAAATCACCAGACAGATAAAAATAATCAGTGAATCAGATTTTGAAAATGAATGGTAAACACACTTCACTTTCTGGAAAATTTCATACCTTTGAAATCAAAAATGTGTTGAATGAATATTTCAGAATGGAAAAAAACTGTACATCCTTTCTCCTCACACAAACAGTACCAATATAGTATATCAATTTTGAATCAAGACTCTATCTCAACCAACTATCTATCTATATTTAATAAACTAGAGACCACTGGCTTTGGAAAGGTTGTATTCATCTGAATAATGCCCTAAAACTCTGCGTAATGAAATAGACAGGAGGGGGGGTGCAGAGCTTTGATACAATACAAATGAAATCAATGCTGAAATATCTTATCCTATAACGTCAACTGTACTCCACTTTCAGATTAAACAGTACTTGAAACTTTATTTCCTGGACATCCTGTAGATGCTTTAATAAAATGTCTGATTCTCACACTCAATTCTTGTTTTTGGCAGAAAATATACCACAATTATCATAAATGGCTTTGTTAATCTGATGAAGTGTCACATTTAATAGCAAAACATGAGTCTAGAAGACATATTATCAGATGATAAATCAAACAGCAATTATAACAAACAAGAAACTGCAAGTTCAACAACAACCAACTGTACTTTAACCAAACTGTAATATTTTGCTTTAACATGATAATTTATTAGAAGATAGACAATAGATTGAGAGTTGAGATGAGTAAACAACAATTGTCAAGTCATCAATTCATTCAACATCTGACATGACAACCCTTTGCAAAATCATAAGAGTGATTGAACTCTTTATACAACAGATAAACCTAAAAACTCAATGAACCAATCAGCTGATTTAAAAAATGAACATGCAGTCTTTACAAGGGTCAATCAATGGATCCTTATACAAATGCTCACATTTCTTTGTAGTGCTATTTGATTGGTTGAACATCAATTGTCAAATGATTGGTCCTAGTGAGAGGGTAGTATACATTACTAGTAGTCTGAGAGAGGGAGGGGGATAACTAATGTAATGAAATGCATAGAAAAAACTACAGTCCATTACTCACTTGCTTATTGAAATCCCAGATTACACAAGACGGGAAAGGTTTTAATTGGAAACTAAGACCATCTTAGCAAATAATGAAAAAATTAACCATGATGACTTATTACAAAAGATAGGGGTTTCCCCTGAATTTTTTCAATATGTTGGAAATTCTCATTTCATTTTTCTGGTAATGGTCCTGCATGAAATATCTTGAACCATCTCATCCTGTTGTATCTACTTAACCAATCTGAAAATAGAGACAGGGGAGGGGTTAAATGTCTAAAGCTGGTCAAATTATATCTCGATGTTTCATATTTTTTCAAATGTACAAATTGATTTTCAAATTGGTGCACAATAATTATGCTGCTTCAATGCTATACAGAAATATCCTTTCCAATAGCTTGATTATGATACTAGTCTAGCTACAAGCCCCTGTGACCCCCCCCCTCCTCTGACTACTTGACTACACACCTTCTCACACAAAGGGAGGTGCGTGGTTGGGGGGGTCACATGGGCTTGTAGATAGGCTATCATCTTCAGATGCATTAATGCTTCCAGTTAGACTCATACAACTCCTGCCATCTAGGAAAGGAATCAGTTGGGGTTTAGCTTGACAACTGTCATGCCATCTTTATGAGGATGAAAAATGAATTTCACTTAAAATAAAATGTCTGTGAGATTTTTGATACTTTCAGTTGAGTCAATGAGCCTGGGCCAATTTATTTGGTTTGAATCTAAAATATTTAATCAAAGAGTGCGACCTACTCTCTGTCAAAATGAGACAACATGCAAGAAAAAATCGTCGAAAAGAATCCCCAAGAAAACTATTTCTCCATCACATGTTGACTTTTGAAATGGAAAATTTGTCAGCTAATTACGATGTGGACATATGGGGTTATCAAGTGCAAATGTAATGTGAGGATAAAACGCATTTAAAACATTCCATTTCTTTACAGGCTTAATTCGTGCAGAAGAATTAGTGAAGAAAAATTTGTTTATTTGAGTTCTTCAGAAAATCAATGAATTTTCTTGGATTTTGACTTGTCTTGACTTGTTCCTACCTCAAACCATTGTGATAACCACAGCCTCTACTCTTTCGATTGAACTTTCTCACCAGCATTATGTATGGAACAGTGACATATAATAATATTATATGTCTCTCGGTAAAATTACTACAACTGACCTCGGTCATTTAACAAGAATGTGAAGAATAGTGACCCTTCCTTTAACAGTGATACTGCTATTAACAATATATGACTTTGGCATATGTTGTTTCTTTTGACATTCTGTAAATTTGACTTTCATCTCAAGATTTTTGTTAATTACCTTTATTATAACCTTGGATTTAAAAATTGACCTTCAGAAATGCTGCTGATTTTTAAGAGGCCTGTTGATTAACAATAGGCCTATCAGTATTAAATCAATGACCTTTCTTTTGACCTTGGGGTTCAATGACCTTTTTATGACCTTGACTTTACACACATGTTTATGTTATCTTATCAAAGGTTATCAAAGGTTTTATGACAAACCCTGTAATATATTTTTCAATCAAATTCAATAAATATGACATTTCTAAAGAGCCTAGTTTTGAATCAAGTCTCCACTCTACATTTTACCTCACTCGTGACCCAGTATAAGCATGTAGTATGTAGCTCTTTCATTTTAAGGCAAGAGGCATTAAATGCAAAATCTACCTCTTTTGAATAAACCCATTTTATAAATGTTTTCACTGTAAATTACATAAATTACATGACTTCTACCTGCTGCTGTGGGGCTTTTGCACCCCATGCCTAATACCCATGAAAGGGTCAGTATGCTAGCCTGTTATGGAGGGAGTTCATACTAATAAACCATGACATCTTATTTCTTCTCAGTCCTGATATTGCATCCTCCGAACACAAGCCTCCAAAACTCGTACCTCCTTCTTCTTGGAAGAAGGAAGGAACTTAGTGGATGATGTCTGGGGCCCTGTGTTCGGAGGATGTGATATTGGGAGTGAAACAGAAATATATGATGAGTATCAGAATGGAGGTAGTTACTCAATGGGCTTTATGCAAGACTATCAAAGGCCTACCTGAAACTTAACGAGGGAAGCCTGCCACTCTTCTTCATCTAAGGGCTGGTAGTCGACCCAGAATCGCTGCATGATCCCAGACTCATGGAGAATGAAATGTAAAATTATCCAATGACTGGTGAATGACTTATATTCCCAATGTTGAGTATTCTGTCACCATGACACTGCACAGTATGTTTTCATATGGTGAAATATGTCAATAAATTCAAAGATATTTCCTTATTCCATTAAACTTTTTTTAAACATCAACATGTATTATGATTATGTCCCATTAGCTCCACTTGAAACAATGAGCTTTCTAGAAATTTTAATTCTTTATATTCTATAATCCAACATTGGTAACAAAACTTAATATTATGACTATTTAGTATTTTGATAAAGGAAGTGAGTTTTTACAAAAATGTTAAGAAATCTTAATAAATTATGACGACATACAATCATGAAGTTGCTATTATTCCTTAGAAATTCTACTTCTATTTCCATTTTAAACAAAACAATGCTATGTATCATACTGCCGAGAGGATTTTAGATAATTTCACAATAAAATCCCATGATATCCTGATTCTGCAGTTTACGAACTCAAAACATTCTGAAAATCTTTTATTGTTTCACATCGTCTCTGTATCCATTTCCAAACATGCTAGTCATCCCCGAAATAACCTAATTGCCTTATAATCCAAATGCGTTGCCATAAGCCCTGATATTATAGGCTTCTGAACTCAAATACTTCAATAGTTAAGAGAATCTCCAGGTTTCACTTCAGTGATTTATAGATTAACGCATTGTTTTCTCCACATTCCAAATTGGTAGTATCCATGCCAACCTCTGCCTTATGCTAAATGATAAGTCAACCTGAGAACAGTGCGTATTCAGGCATCAATTCACATTTAACAGCAGGTTAAGAAAATTCTCCATTTTGTTTGGAAAGTTTATAAGATCTTTCCATATATTGGTGGTGTGTTAGATCTCATGCAACAACGCTTAACAACACATCAGCAGGCTGCAATGTTTCTATGATACTCACAATGCTATTTTAAAAGTGTACTAAAACTGTGCCAAAAATCTCCAACTGATCAGACCAATTCTGCTACTTACACTCAAAAATTTGATTAAAATCTCAGATTTTCTTACATTTCTACACAATTCATAGTGTCTTCTCTACCTGTATCTCATCTTTTTCTTGATTTTTCCTATCCTTTCTAGTTTATTTTGAGCTTTAAAACGTGACTATCATGACATATTATTTAGTGGTCAGCAATTTAATCTGAAGATTTGTCTTGGATCCTTAGTGTATGAAGATAGCTGTTGCTAATGACAACCTTTATGACTAGAAACCGCCATAATTGTGGCCAAAAGGAACAACATGCACAAACAGTTGATTGCGCTAAAACAAATAAAGCAGAGACACTCTAAATCTGATATTTCCTACTATCTGTTTGAAAGTTTGGGCAGTGGAGGATTTATGAGGTGAATACTGGTATGTTTGGAGTATAAACAGATGAAAGTGTTTAGGTGCATGGATGACCTGACTTTCACTGTGAAAGTCTAACCATTCTAATATAATATAATATAATATTAATTTCATTCAAAGACCAATTTTTATTTTGATGATCACATACGTTACAGTTGTATTGACAACTATCAAGACATACAGTTTGAAAATACAAACATGCTTTGTTACTTTGGCAAAATTGATTTTAAACCTCCTTAAGAACACTAAATATGAAAATTGTCTTTTCCAATTAAAAGCATCTAATTTAGGAAAAATGATGATTTTGTGACAGTATACGGAATTCTGCTTATCTTATACAGATCAATGAATCTTTTATATAATGGATGCAGAATACAAAATGTTAGAAGAGAGAAAACAAGAGACATATATAAACTACATCTGAGATATATTATCTAAAAGCTGGATCCACAACAGCAGAGTCTGGCTTTGGTAAGTCAGAGCAATGATAGGATTAGCCCTATCTTCTCCTGAGGCAGATGGCAGGAGCCTGAGAGACATGTTCACTCTCTATAATCTCTGATTCTAAATATCATAACAGCCTACAATTTACACCATCAATACAGTTCGATTAAATTGATTCATGTTTTAACATTTTTGTATTACTCAAGTTTCAAAGAATTGCGCAGCTAACAAGACCACCCCCCTGAAGCTTTTGAAAAGTGAATCCCCATGGCAAAAACTGCCTACGGACTTGTACCCTGCTACCATTAGGCTGTTCATTTGCATCTGTGTTCCACCTGAGATCAACCCACTCCTCTGTCTTATCTGTCTATAGATACCCATCCACTCATTAGCCTATCTGATTAGCACTTTAATGTGAAAGATGCAGCAAAAAGTAAATTGTTAGAAGAAATTTTTTCAAAGGCATTCCCAAGTTTTCCTTACAAATCTAGCTATATTTCCCAAAAAAGAATTGAGATATGTGATCAAATTTACAAGTTATTGAAGTTTTAAGAAATTTCAAGATTTTTTGCATCATCAAAATATTTCATAAAATTCTCTGTGAAATATCTTTCCTCTCGCAGCAGTGATTCAAAATATACAACAACTACCAGACACGGGATATATTTTTGCATTACTCAACAATTACCAAATATACCCCCCCCCTCTCCTGTCTACTAGTATTTTTGTAAACTTGCTAGAGATCTGACATTCTGACTGTACTAATATCTGTCAACGTTTGGAGGATGAATATCACCTTAGAATCATATTGTCTAAGGGTTAATAAGTGCAGATGTTAATGTTTCTAAATGTAACAAAAGTGAGGAATTGTATCAATGATTCTGGCGTCTAATGAACTACTGTATTTGTTCATAAATGCTTTGATACGATTGTGCCAAAAAAGTCATTAAGATTCCAAGCTCCATCACCAGTTATCTCAAACAGAAAATATATGAGGAACATAGTCAAAGATACCAAAACATTTCTGAGGAGAAACATAGACAATGCACTGAGAATTTGCCAGGATGACAGTGTTTTATGAGAATCCAGTGAACAGAAGCTATGTTATCTATGTATAAGGAGACATAATTTCCCCTTGTACGATTTGGATAATATGCTCCAGGTATAATCTGATATACACCAGATCAATTCAGATAAGTTATGTTTTGTATTTACATGTATCTTGTTATTTCATTGTCAATGAACAAACAAGCAAAGAAACGAACAAACAAACAAACAGACAAACAAACAAGCACAAGAACACTAAAAGTTGCAAAGCTCAATTGGTAAACTTAAAGCACGACGAACCGTAGTAGAAACAAATAAATACTCGTATATCGAACAGACTTCTACAGCAGAGTTCCTTTGTGGAGATGTAAAACAAGAAGCAGATTAAGGCAATCAAGTGGAAAGTAAACACAAGGAAAACAAAATATCATGTTTGTCAATACATGGTATGTTTACAATAAAGAAACACACTGAACAAGTGAGGAATATACAAGAAATAAAGTTATGAAGTGCGTAATGAACAGACAGCGATCAGCATGGTAAAATGTTATAAAATGTTACAATCTTGTAATGTAGAGCAAATGGTTACAGTATGTGACAATTTGTTACAGATGCTGACTGCTGAATGCCAAAAGTTGGTCACAAAAATGTTGGCTATAAAATGTAATGATGTTACACTTCATGTTGATAACATAAAAACCAATTCTTTAATTTATTTAATTTAATTTAAGAACGGGGGGGGGGAGGGTCATGCAGAACATTAATTCTACCCAGAATGGCATAGGCATACATCATTAACAACTGTATAGACACTTTTCATCAGTTGTAATGCCAAAAATGCTGAATATGTTCCATGTTTTCCTTGGATTAATTGCGAGTTAAATGTCTTTGACGGTTTCTGCTCTTTCTGTCAGAGAAAAATCAACATAGGGCTGGGAGAACATCACATCTGATCAACAAAGATATAGGTAAACCATACAAGAATGTACTTCAGAAGAAAGAAACATACCAGTACCATGATTCTCATTATTCATGATCTAGAATCCTTACTACAATAGGCCAAAAGAGGTCATGTGACAAGTAATGGTTTCATGGGTAAACTGGCATTTCAGGATAAGTCATTTTTGGATAGACTGGATGGTACAAGCTATGGAAAGACTCAGAGATTAAATAATCATTGATTTTTTCATATTTTCTTTGATCTTGGATGGCTTCAATAAAGAACAGCTATTCTTTGGATTCATGGAATTTCCGGAAAATGCTGATGACATACTGAGATTAGCTTATTCACACCTGAGTTTGAAAGGGTCTTGTCTCTGCTAAATGACCCGCCAAAGTACCAATTTCTCATTTAAGAATGTTGTAATATTTGTCAATTCTCCAAAATCCAATTTTCAAAAGATGCAAATGGGTTTCAAGCCTATTTCAAGTGTTTGCAGGACTAAGCAATCCTATTTCGAAAATGTAAAATTTTGCCTCCTTTTCTTTCTTTTCAGGGCTTCCAATAAAACGTACCCTTTGCATTCGTTTGACTTCACTTCTTAAAAGAGAGCTTTGTCTTCACTCTTTCAGTTCACAATAAATCTTTGATCTCCCCAAGCCTATCAGAGTTCGTCGTCGAAATATGGATGACTTTCTATATGGTCATTTTTTCTGAAATCACCGCATAGTTAATGAGCACGCATTTAGCACGTGTTCCTTCCACTTCGCTGCCTGGTTGAGAAAGGGTCAGCGTGGTAGATTTGAAATGATTTATTATCCGGGCTGTCACAGGCACCATTCTTTGGGGTGGGGCTGCTAAACTATAATATAGTCTATACTAGGCAGAGGGAAGTTTATAACTAGACTCTGCACGCAGGGTAAATAGAACGCACCAAAATGTCAGCTTGGCGGTGACCTTACATAAATGACAGATGAGTGCGCCTTTGGAAAACCACAAAATTGTGTAATAAAGAAACTGTTTTCAAATCTTAGAGGAAATGATGATGAAAAAAGGAGCTGATGCAGTGTGGTTAGCTTTGTGGTTTTCAATGACATCATAGACAGAAATAGAGAAACAAGACTCTGGGGTCAACTCCATGTGACTTCACTTGAAGGATTCACGTGGATTGAGGAGACAAGGATCATACTAAATATCTTAGCATCATTATCTTCATCTTTATAAAATAAAACGAAGCAAAACAGTTCAATATACGTATATCAATCCAATGTTGAATCCGAAAAAGTTAATTGAGTCTTCAGCATACATGAAATGAAAGAAGATATATTTCCAGAATCCTGAGTAGATTACTCTCAAGGATCTTGGTATTTACCATGTTGATTCAAGAATGATTCATAACTTTCAAAAAAATGTATTCATGACAGAAAAGAGGAGGCATTAACATGCAAAATGTCACCACCTACCATTTGTCACAAATGCTGACTGCCAAACACCAACCTCTGAATGCCAACCGCCAAATGATGAACACATCCACAAAAAAAGTTGATTTTTGCTAACTTAAAAGAGCGCTTCATTTTGAATTACATCACACATAATCCTTTCATCTTCTTGGAATATAATAAGCTTGATCAAAAATCTGAGTAACCCTATCAGAAGTACAGTCACAGATTTTTAACCTTTCATAAGTAGCTGGCATTTCGTTCATTGTGAAACTTCCATGAGAGGCCAAGATCAGCTACCTTGGGTCTCGGTAAGATCTTAACAGCATCAAAATTGAATATTTGTTTTTCTTGCTATGGGCTTAGGATTTCAGGGTAACTACCGAGTTAGTGGGGGTAGGAATGAAATTTGGTGACAAAATTGAGACAAGACCCAACCAAGTCAATCTCTGGGCCAAAGCTAATATCACCTTCCTTACAAAAAACCCCCCTCTTTATATCTTATAAATAATATATAGGCAATAAAGAGGGGGTGATTTAAAGGTAAAGGTAATCATTTGCTTGTCTGAAAAACAGAACTAGGGTTACATTGCTTTTACATTAGCAGTGACATCTTTTAAAAGTACCAACAACATATTTTGCTAAAATAGAAATACATGTCCTGTGAATGAATAGCACATGAATCTGACAACTAATATTCTATGTATGTAATTGTAAACCTACCTCAAAATGAGACCAGAACCCAATGCCGTTATCCAAAGATCCGACAGACTTTGACAAAAACTGTTGACTCCTCATATTAGTCTCAAAGACTATCTGGTTAATTTTTTATATCCATATTACTAGTACACTGTAGTTGCAAATTCAAAACTGAGAGAGGAGCAGTTTTCAAATCAGTCCTGTTGTTTAAATTGAAATACATGCCAAAATGTGGATATAGAGATGGTTTATGCTGAACATATGTTTTTAACATGCGGTTTCTGCTCTGGAAGATAATATGATACAATGAGTCACATTGGTCCTTGCCAGACACTGCAGTGTGGGAATGAGTAAAAGGTCTCTATTTCTCCATCCAAAAACATCATCCTTTTCAAGGTTATTCTCTAACATTTCTAAGTAAAACAAACAAATACCTTATTTTTTAGTTCTCTTTCAATTCAACTCTATTCAATTTATGTCTGATTGTCATGGATACTTGGGAAACTTCAACTTATTCATTCCATTTAGGCTATTTGACATTAAGAAAAAGACAACCATAACAATCATTCATGGGTACTTTAATTTAATAGTGGGTAACATGTTGTATCTCTGCCAAGGTACACTTGCATTTAATTAGGGAAGAGTTTAATCAGGTTCACCTAATTTTCTGAATTAACATCATATGCTATTAATCGACTTTTGTTGTTATTTGGCAGGATGAGATGCCATGCATTTCTGCATCAACATCTGCTTTAGGTTACAATGCGATATGAATGATGTTATTCAATACTAAACATTTTCACTACTTATTGAGTCCAAAGCATCTTTCCTTGGTACATTTTGGTCCTGAAATCAAAGGCTTTACATACAGGTTACTAAACTTAAATGTAAATATAAATATCTTTTATTGCCTTTTAATCTAGTCTTGTGAAGATGTCTATTTGAGATACAAAGTGAATCTTTTGCAAATGGCACTCTGATAAGGGCCGAGTTTGAACCCATTGCTAAACAAAAGTGTAAAGATATTAGAAGTTGGGAAGTCCATAAGATAATTCACTGACATATGAACACCTCAAAAAACGAACACCTTGTCATTGGAACACTCCAACAGTTAGTTTTAAAGGTGTTCAACATATACAAGTTTTTCTGTATTTAGAAATGAAGATGTTGGTAAGTTGGTATTAATGATGCAAATCCGAATTCCAATATTTGATAACACATTTATGCAGTTCATGTTTTGGTCATGATGACATCATCAGAAGCAGCCAGTCTCATGACAGTGATCTACAGCATACTTAAGGATATCACCATGCTCACCAAATTGAAAGGTTCTCCAAATTGAATTGTGCGTTGAATGACGTGTCTGGTTTTCTTGTTCATTTCGGCTAACATTGTGACCTAATGGAATCACACATCTTCCCTCCCTTCAGGGGCGGATCTGGGAACCAAGAAGGGGGGGGGGCAAAATTTCAGTTCAGAGAAAAAAAGTTCTGCGCTTGCGCAGGAAAAGATTTTTTGGCCCCTAAAACCCAAAAGTGGACCAAAATTTTTAGGCCCATTTTCTCCGAAATTTGGCCTGAAATTAAAAAATAAGGCCTTACAAGGCCCAGTAATGATCAAAAAGGCCCACTTTTTGGGGCTTTACGGCCTTTTTTAGACCAAAAATTGTTTAAAGCCCAATTATTTTTTCTGCCCCCCCCCTTCCCAGATCCGCCAGTGCCCTCTATCTGGCATCTATCCATATGTCCATCAATCCATCTATCCATCCATCCTTATTCGTTGCTGATTGGTAACTTTCTCTAAACAGTATTTTGCATATCAAAAAAATTAATACCATAAAATCTTATCATTGGGCATAGGCTGATTGTAGAAGTGATAGAACATATTAATTTAACACAACTCTGACAGATCCAATTCAACTTTTGATCCACATCTTATATTGGTAAGTAAATTAACTTTCAGACTGTCTTGTCTCCCAAAAAAACACAACATTACAAACAGATTCAGGGTCTGATTATCTATTGGCCAGTCATTAAACAATTAATCAAACATGAGACATCATAGACGAATGACTTGTGCCAAATAAAGGGATGAAATCAAAGTGCAAAATGTTTTATTTCAGCATGTTATCTCACATGTTTAACAAACCACAAAGATATTTTAAGATTTGGCCAAAAGATCTATGCCATAGTCTTGCACCAAGTGTCTGGAGTCTCCCATCTAGGTAGGTGTGTAGGGGGAGTGGGTTACAAGAGCTTGAAGCAAGACTTCTGTGCCACAATTCATATATTTATGAAGATTCATATAAAGACTCTTGCTTCATAGTGATTGACCGTGGGAACTGAAGATGTGAATAACCTACAGAAGTTTAAAGAGTAAAAACATCAAGATTATGTTAAACCAATAGCAGTAATAACTCCCATAGGAGAGAAGGGGGGGGGGGGGGGGCTGGGGGGAGAGACATGCTCTTTACAGATGGCTTAACTCTATATATATCATATATTTATGAAGACTCATATAAATACTCTTGCTTCATAGTGATTGACCGTGGGAACTGACGATGTGAATAACCAACAGAAGGTTAAAGAGTAAAGACATCACGATTACGTTAAACCAATTGCAGGAATAACTCCCATAGGAGAGAAACGGGGGGGGGGGGGGGGGGGGGGTAGTGACATGTGACATGCTTTACAGATAGCTTAACTCTTCTGGTGGCAGAAGCATAATCAATTTATTAACTGGGTAAGCTACAACTCACAGGAAAAAGGCATAACATATTTGGTTTATCAATAAAAGATAATCAAATGACATGAGACATCTAAAAAGGCTTTTTACTAAGAACAAAACTTCCCACCTTTTCACAAATAAAAATAAAAATTATAGAGGATTGATCTAAAGGAAATATAAAATGTCTTAAGGCGTAAAAATCCCATGCTCAATGATTATAAAAAAAGACAAATCTATAAATAATTTCATTGAAAAACACATTAAAACATGAACATCTGGTCCTAGATGTCATATTGACATCTTTATATTCACAGGTACCAAAGGAGGTGGAATCCCAGAATTCACAAATTAAAGAAATCATCAATCTTGGCCATTTTCTAATAAAATACAGATATAGCAGAAAAATGAACATTTTTCAATTAAACAGTTCTTCATGTCACCATGACATATAGGAAAAGGAAAAAGGATCCCGACACATTAGTATATTTAGTTTGTAGAAGCATACATAAGTACCTAACATGCTTTCCTAATCAATTTTATCCCTTGGGATATTTTGATGAAATGTAAAGTACATGTAGTTTGATATAGAATAATAACTTGAAAATGTCTGGGAACTGGGAGCAAAAAAATTCATGATTTCTTTCCCTTTTTATGAGACTAATCACAATATAAGCTCTGCTATAGGTGGCATTAGAAAGGTGTTTATACCAGACAAGTCATACTATATATGGTAATGTTTGTTATAATAGACAGGATTCATTGTAGGTATCTGGCTGATGTTCACATTAGATAGTTTTGAATGCAGGTACTGAAATTATGTTCACAATATACAGTTTACTATAGATGATACTGGAATGGTGTTCACAGTATACAGGTATCACTGTAGATGATATCAGAATGTCAAACTGAGAAGGGAATGTCATATATCAGGTCAAGTTAACCCGACTGATATATTTCCTCAGGTAGATGTATTCATTTTTAAATCTACTTATCATTTAACAAGTAACATCTTGATTGTAACAAACACCTAGTACTTGATCTAGTATGTTGAGGGCATGTTTATATCCATCTTGAGGGGGACATTTAGAGCCA
This sequence comes from Owenia fusiformis, assembly GCA_903813345.2. NCBI lineage: Eukaryota > Metazoa > Annelida > Polychaeta > Sabellida > Oweniidae > Owenia > Owenia fusiformis. The sequence goes on along the minus strand of CAIIXF020000007.1, from coordinate 22,304,678 downwards.
TGTTCATAGCTATGTTGAAAAATGTTTATAGCCATTTAGAGGGTATTTTTAAAACCATGTTGAGGGGCACATTAGTACTTAGTAGCCATGATTAGGGCATGTTTATAGCCATGTTGAGGGCATGTTTATAGCCACATTGAGGGGTACAATTATAGTCATGTTGAGGGCATGTTTATACCCACATTGAGGGGTACAATTATAGCCATGTTGAGGGCATGTTTATAGCCACATTGAGGGGTACAATTATAGTCGTGTTGAGGGCATGTCTGTAGTCCTACAGAGGGCATTTATAGCCATGTTGAAGGCATGTTTATATCAATGTTAAGGCAATGTTTTGTTAGGTTGACATATTTATCACAAGCTTTACATTATAGGTCTGCTAATATTCACAGATTGACCATTTCTTTTAAGATATAAGGTCATCAAACATACATATAATATGCTATATTATTAAAGTATAAGAGCAGGCGTAATTACTGTTAATAATAATCATTTAAAATTCATTTCAAGTATATGTACTACTGGTTTTTCATGTTCTTAACAGAATTACATTGTAACATCATGAACTAATTGTATAACATGTGCGACAAGAAAAGAAATAAACAAGTTTAATATAACTAATGCTATCACATAACTTCATAGTTAACAATGGGTCAAATCTTCTAAGATAGCAGAATGGAAGAAATGAGCCATCTGTTCAAAAATTTCCCTCAATTTGAGATTAGGATACAATATATGAATCTCTCTGTTGTGAAAAAAGCCTATTTTGTAAAAATTGGGAATTCAGAATTGACCAATTCTGAAGGTCTTTAAAAGAACATTGACTAATGGTCTGAGGACAGTACATTTACTTCTTCATTGACATTCAATACATATTTTTACAGGCCAAAAATATGAAAAATTGTTTTTTAAATTAGAAAAATATGTGTAGTATGACTGGAACCCCATGTTGTGGAATTTCAAGCTATTACCTTTAACTTTTATGATTCATAAAAAAACTCGTAAAAAGTTTTTAAAAAAAGACAAATGTCAAACTTTACATCTAGTTAGTATACATATGTTAAATGTACATATGATAACAGTCAAATAATTAGCAACAACAAGTCTTTCAATTGATAAAGAGTAAAAACTCAACTTCTCCAAAATTAATTTGAAGAGTTGGTTACTCGGTGAACTCTAACCTGTATGTAGTTCCCACACTGTTCACTGTCAAATTAACATGACTTTTGACATAGATTGTGACATAGGATGTTTTGTGTTAAAGGTTCATCTTTACTCTTTTGTGCCAAAATAATTCAGATGAATTAAAATACATGTGTCATAAGCAAAAATTTTCTGAGCATTAAAATAATGTAACCTGGCCATAGAACCAGATGGATATGGAAAATAGGCCTAACCTTGCTCAAAGTTGAAAATCTATTTGCACCCATCTGAAAATATATTTGCACCCAATTAAGAATTTGGGAAATCTTGAAAATTTGGACATTTTGACTAGTTTTAGACATTTCTTCATTATTCCAAACCCGAGATCGTTACAGACTTGATATAGAAAGCTGTTGATGCCAAATGTGGTTGCTTTAACTGAAGTGGTGATTTTGACCTACTTTTCGGACACCATATCTCAAATGTAGGTCAAAATATATAGACGGCAAAAGGCTAACACTTTTTATGGTAAAATAAAAAAAACTTATCTTAGAAAGAGCACTGATTAAGAGAAAACAGCTTTTTACCTCATATTGCATGAACCTTGAATTATAGAAATCCCCTAAACAGTCTACATAAGAAAATACAATCCCTAGATTCATTTACACAGATATGTTACCTTACAACGAAAATGTATTTGGAGCTGTTCACCAGATTCTTCAAAGATTCAAGTTATCAATTTCAAAGAGTCAAATATCGTGCAAAAATAGCATTTATGACCTCTGACCTCTATAAGCTTTTTTCTGGATGTACCGTGTGTGAATGGCAGCGAATTCCCATGTAACTCACCTAGTTAAGCTTATTATCAGCATTAGATATCAATTCGTTTATATAAATCTACTTAATCGAACTTAAACCATTCTTATATGCCACTTTTCCTACTTCAAAATGGCTCTTCTTTCATTACATGAGAAATGAGGCACCTTTTATTCACACCTTTTTTATCTGAATACAAACATGATTTAAAATATTGTATATACTGTGGTAAACGAACTGGGAATAAATCAAATCGAGACAAAACACTGTAACATCTAATCAGGAACTCAATGTCCATATTGAAAACATCTTGAACTGGTGAGAAAGTATGTATGTATTGAAGTTTGGAATGATTTTAAATATGGGCTTTAGTTCCCCCTGTTAACCTATTGTGATATTCACCTTATACTAGAAAGAGTAGTAAGATTACAAGAATTGTGAAGGTTTAACGCATTCACCTTGAAACTGTATCCTTCTGTGTTTTTGATTATCATCTATCTGAGTATTTTCTCCTGTGTTTCAACAGATTACATAATTGTTCATTACCAGTGGTATAGTAAAAAGTGGACAGGCTTGCTTGTAAATGACAATCTGATATCTTAATCCTATTTACAAATAACAAGAGGAATGGGGAAACTGTCAGTTCCATGTGGTCAGTTATAGCTTAAGAAACAAGCATAGTCGGCTATTTCAGAGAACTACATGTACATCACTCTTTTATTGATCAACTTAATTAAATCTTCAATTCTCAAGATACAAGTCTGGTTTAGTCACCAGACAATGAGTTATGGATGGATGGTCTCCAATTATCAACAGTTCAACCAAGTTCATAATAGTTTCATCCCCTTCCTCCTTATTATTATGAATTTGACTGCATTTGCCTATCAAACATTTTTTTTTTTACGAAAATCAACATTCTTCACTTATAAAATAGTTATTTACCCCGCCATGCATCCCCCATAACAAAATTACACAACTGATGACAAATAGACACAATCCCTTTAACTCTCTTATGTGAACAGTCAATGTAAATACATACACTTCTACATACTTTCTTTATATGAGGCCTTTAACAAAATTACATAACTGATGACAAATGGACACAACCCCTTTAAAAATTCTCTTATGTGAACAGTCTATGTGAATATTACTTCTACATATTTTCTGGCTAAAAAGAGAGTTTGATAAATCAAATTGTAAACATCCTGGAATGTTCTGTAAAAGCCAAGTAGTTTCACATAATACACAATTTATAATACCAGAATAGCGTCACATTTTGAATATGAGGTTAAACAGATAATGGAATAACTTCAATTGCAAATCTCCTTCTTTGATAAAAACTCTTGAAACCAGAACAACGGCAATGCCAAAGCGTAGCGAATCCCATCGAACAGCCATGGATGGCATTTTTACAAACAAAGTATATAGCAAAAATGGCAGGCATTTTTCAAAATGGCCGCCTTCTACCAAAAGTGTCATTAGACCATTTGCCATACTTATAGTATTCACATACCAAATATGAACAAAATCGCTCCACTACTTTTCGAGTTACAGGAAAAATCATAAAATAACGAGTAAAGGCCGCCATTTTTCAAGATGGCTGCCATGTGCTTCTTTAATATCTACATTTCTAGCTTTATTAATGTCCTTTATAATTTTACATCAAACATATTGCTATTACAGTTTTACATATTGCACCTAAATTACTGTAAATTCGGCACTAAAATGCCATTTTGAAATGAGCGGCCATTTTGAAAATTGGCTTTCCAGCAGAACTTCTACCCCCATAGGGTATATGTGTACAAAATATGAACAAAATCGGGCCTTAGCAAATCCTGGCTACGGGCCTGAGATATCCACCTGTATTAATATAATGCTAGACAAGAATACAGTCTAGAATAGGGGCAAACCTCTATTCATTAGCATGGTTCAATAACCTAACTGATTTGTTTTTCTTGAGGGTGTATAAAAGACAACATTCTATGAACTTCAATACATGAATAAGATGTCAAAGAAGTCTAGCTACAAGCATATGTGCCCCCTAATCTTTGCACTTGTTGGACTTCGCTTCTTAAAAGAGAGCTTCGGTAGTTAAACTAGACTCTGCATGCAGGGTATGTGCCCCCCCCCCCACTACACAGCTCCCAACAAGAGAAGTGAGAAGTTTTCATACCTGTATAGTTAAGTAGAGGAAGGGGGGGGGATTCTCACAGGGGGTTGTAGTTAGACTAATGTCATGGTAACACTGGAGTAAAAAAGCAGGTGATAGCAGTCAATAATTTGAAAAAACACTGAAAACCACATTGAATTTTTGTTGTTGAATTAGTAGTAGGCACTAGAAATACTAGCTCATCAATGTGATAAGCAATGATAAGCCTTGACATCTTCTGTCTTTGAGTCTTGAAAACAAGACAGGAAAAGTGACCAGTATCATAAATGGGAGCTCGTGATTATGAAACTTGCATTTGGAAGGTCACTATATGAATATACATTCATAAACTAATTACATTTGGTACATATATATATTTGGAGGGAGGTGTAAAAATCTATTGTTTTGCTGGTACACATTGATTCTTGAAGAAGGTGACATTCCTTGAAAAGAGGTATACAAAAAAAAATGTTGAGGGATGGATAGAAAAGGAACCAATATGAAATATAATGACTGTAATTGAGTTTTAAGACATTATTGAAATCTTTACCTGGCTGACCACATTTCATTTGTTAACTTGATAAAGAAGTTCAAACATTCCATCCATGTCCCACCAAGATTACACCACCTATGTACCCTGTGTGGTTCCATGTTTTGGTGTCTAGTAGGATAGCTGAGTCATACAATAAGCTAATGCAAGATGCCATCTTAACCTAAAAGATCACATCCAAATCTACTCTACAAGATATCAGTTTTTCCAACCTGTGTACCTTTGAAGATGAGATGACATGCTTCAAATTTTAAGATTGACATCTAACACTCACCTCATGGTTTATATTCTCCTTATTCTTCTTGAATGGTCTATTCTTTTTCAGTTCTATATCTTGATATCGGTTAATCAGATCCTTCACAGTGCCTTGTTTAATAATCCCTCTTTCATTTGAGTTCTTGTTGTTCCATTGAATAAGTACCATCTTCTCTGATCCTTTTATTCACACCAAATCTACCCTCAGTTTCTGTGAATTCAATTTTAGTTCTTATAAACTACAAGTATATGATATGTTCATATATTTATTAGCACCTCCTAATGTTTTCATTCTCATGGTACAGTGTATGACACTTGTTGGTTGCCTTGGTTACCCTTTGCTACTTTCCAAAAGAGGGCTTCCTCAATACTCTTAATATAAGACGAAGCTATTCCTTGATCTTGCCTTTCCAATGAAGAGTGTATGATTCTGCTAGCAATAGGGTTTCAGTGTTCTTGATTTGAGACAAATTTTTCTTATTAATTCGAATCTCAATTGGATTGATTCACTTGTTGCCATGTGTTTATTCAAGAATTTTATGGTCCCATCACTGACCAATGACGTATCTAACTTGATCAGTATTTCTTCAAAGAGTTTTCTCTATCAATCTTCTTAAGCAATTTCGGCATAATTTGCGCCTCGAGGCCGTAATTTGTGAAAATGTTATTGATTTCTTGAACTGGCTTTAGCCCACAATGTTTATAGCTTCAATATTCGGAGACTGACTGATTACAATTTGAGAAAAGACGTCATAACAAAAGTTAATTCTTGGGACTTTCCCAGTCGTCTCATCTGCTATTTAAATTCTGATCTTAACAAAACAAGGTTGCTATTATTCATAACTTCCGATGAATATAACGATCCTGTTGATAATATGTGTTTTGCTGACTTTGAATTAATGCTCCAGTAATTTCACATTTATGAAATATACAATCTCTTGAAAGCCCATGATTGAACTCATCAAATAAGAAGTTTAAAAAATGATCAATGTCTAAAAGTTGATCCGGTTTTCTTTTATCTGTTTATCTATCTGTATGTATCCTTGATGTTTTTTAATTTGTTTTCCTACAACATCTCAGAGATCATTAGAGGCTAAATTTATCCAAATGTTGTTATTCTTGAAGATATTTATAGAGATGTGATATTCCCATTGAAGACTTGCATAAATCCAGAAAGACAGTTCTGTCAAGATATTCCAAAATGTTTATAAAGATCCCTTTTTATTAAGAAAGGGTTCCTTAATGCACTGTGTTTATCAATCAGTAAATGTTACATAGCTCGGTGAAACTGCTAACAGTTAGTTGTAAAACAATCTAGTACCCCTTGGAGACAAAATCAACCAGTCCAATTATAGTGCCATGACTGATCCATCAATGGACTATTCCATTTATGGCACTAATTAGGGGTGTTGGGCTTTAATTATGGTACTTCCAGGTACTCAACACGATATATTCCTAAAGACATGTGTTATGTTCAACCCCTACAACCTGGTGCTGCTAACTAATTAGTGATGATTGCAATTAAGCTGTAAGATACACCATCAATGAGCATCCTTGTTTTTGACAGAATCGAGCCATGAACAAAATACCTCTCTCCCAATCTGGTTTCTATAGTTTAGGTCTGCATCATTCTAACTTAAAGAGGAAAACTTCAGTTAATTGCTACACCCGGGTGTCTTATGTAACATGTGAAATGCCTACTAGATAGCAAACAGCCAATCAGCTGTCAGCAGAGGATGTGGCTTAGCAGTAGTAGGGTCATTTATAAACACAAGCACAAGGCATTTTGCTGCTATGTTTACATGTTTTAACCTTTGACCTGAGAGCATTGCAGACTATTGGTCAATTTGAAATTAAATCCACATCCAACTGCTCATATTTAATGAGACCTTTAAAATATTTATTTTCAAGTTTGCTTGAAATATACTGAATAATACTTGAATATGATTTCATATTTGTATTCATTATGGTTTCATACATGACTGTAGCAATTTTGGGTCTTTGATACTTCCTAGAATTCATGATATTGGCAAAATCAAAATAAATTTACTGGTTTCAGTGATTCAAACATTTTCAACTGACATAATTGACTGTAATTGGCTGTTCTATCTTCCTTTTATACCCGGTTTTCCCCTTTAAAATATTCTAACCATTTGGCACATGTGCACGCAAATTCAAGGGCATATGGGACATTTACTATGACCATTTGGTCCCATCAAATTAACAGATCATCCTGACCTGTAATTCTCATTTAATACTAATCAGGGGCGGATCTGGGAACCAACAAGGGGAGAGGGCAAATTTCAGGTCAGAGAAAAAACTTTGGGCCCCTAAAACCCAAAAATGGGCCCAAATATTGAAATTTTCAGGCCCACTTTCTTCAAAATTTGGCCTGAAATTAAAAAATAAGGCCTTAAAAAGCCCAGTAATGACCAAAAAGAACCACTTTTTGAGGCCTTAGGCTTGGGTCAATGTTTTCTCCCATTTTTTCACCTATTAACTGATAACAACTCACATAGTGTTCACATTTCAAGTTAGTTATGGAAGAGTTCATATTTCCAGAGTAACTAAAGAGTTTATATTTTGGTGTATGGTAAGATGCCCAAAGCCAGGATTTGCCAAGGAGGTCACTTTTTAAAAAATTCCAGGGGGGAGTTCACTTTTGACAACTTTGGAAAAAATGGCCAAAATAACATTTCGAGGGATTAACATGAGAACAATTTTTTAGACAACCCTCATATTCATATTTTGTAGGAAGAATACAAATAAATAAATAGTTTTAAGCGTTAAGGGCACATTTGCTTTCCATATAACCGAATATGCAAATACAAATGCCAGTCTTTAAATAGTTAGCATGATGAACTGAATAGATATTCAGGCATTCTGCAGGTGAGCTTTCATCATCTTAATGATGAACATCAAAAGAGACCTAAAATGTTGTTGACAATTTGCATGCCAAGCTTTACAGTTATAACATAAAACATTTATTGAAAAATGGTTTAATGAGCTACTTTTAAAGGGCACTAAGTGCTTTGTGGATAGTATAACTTTTGGTAATATTCTATTCAGGGTTTCCATATATATTAATAAATAGAGTACTAAGAATTCTTGATTCAGAAAATAAACATTAGGTGAAGCACACAATAAAATGATGTTCATCCTTCAAAATGCAAAACCTCTCGCTAAAAAACAAAAAAGAATGAATTTAGTAAATTTTGAGCGAAATCATTTTTTATACTGTTGTTCATAATCGAAACTTTATTCTGAAAAGTTCAGAAGTTCATGACTGGCCTAAATACCTAAAATTATGATGACGCATATGATGCTAAATTGAAACAATCGGGTAACCAAACTTCCAAGAGATGAAAGATGAAGACATAGTTGAGCCTCTGCAAGAGACATGTACTTAGTGAACTGAGAGTTCTAATCATTGTTAACATTCACTGGATGTCTCTAACAGTGCCCAGAGTTATCTGCCTTTACAGTTCTATAACCATCTATAAATCCACTATTATAAGCATCTTAATTGTTAATAAATGGCTCATTCTAATGACGAAAGCAAATGGACCAGAAATTGCATTCCTCTCCAAGAAATAACATTCCAGATGGAGGAGGTGCTCATTATCCCATGATGCACTAGTTGAATTACATAGATGAAACAAGTCAGAGTGTTGAAGTATTATGGGATAACATGCGAAATCAAATCCTGGGATTAATTGAATTAATATCTGAATATGTATGTGTAAATAAAATAGTATAAGTGGATCAGTGTCATTTACACTATAATTTTCAGCTTTGCACTACTTTTCCCAGTTGATCATTTAACTATTTCATTCTTTTCTTTCTTTCTGATACTAACTTTTGATAATTTAACTACTGTTGGTATTTCATACTTTTATTTCTGAAACTAACTTTTAAAGATAAATTGACCCCCCCCCTTCCTATTGTGGGGGGGTCACAATAGCTCTAAACAAGTTGAAACATGTCATATAAATCAGCATAATGGTAGAGTATGCCTCCACACATCCTTCTTCAAAGGACTTCATTTATGCTTAAATTCAGTATTTACTTGTAAAATACTCTTGCAGTAAGGATGGCCTCAACCTATGATTTTGAGAAGTGTAATATTGACGTCAATGGCTATAGATATGTAACTCAGACTAGCATTATTGAGAAATCATGTTTACCCCAAGAGCAATTCCAATGTATTTGAGTGCAAACTTTGCACTGGTTCTCTGATTATGTAAATATATACTAGTCTATAGAGTTCACATTTCTATATTTGTCATCTATTTCAAATTTTTCACTTTCAAATTATTAGACTCCAGATTGAAAATCTGGAGTCTATTGCTTTTGCCAGTTTTCTTATTTTTATTATTCTTTCTTTCTTTCTTTCTTTCCGAACACTTTTTCTCAGCAACTACAGGAACTTACTTTAACCTACTTACATGGCTAACATAGCCCATCAACCTAGTTTCTGGGAAATTAGGTCAAATTTGTATCTAGGTCAAAGGTCAAGAACTAGGTCAAATTTAGGTCAAATCAACATTCTGTCAATTATCTTCGTTGTTGTTTGTGGTTACTCCTTCATCTTTTTTTCATCATGTAGCTTAGAAAAAAACAAATTGAGAGTTTGCCATCCGTTTTTTGATTACTCTTACCGATTTTGAGATATGGCATCCGGAAAGTAGGTCAAACTAAAAAGTTAACCAAATTTAACATATGAGCTATGAAATAAGTGTAGAATTTTCTCAGGAATCTGAATCTGCAAACCAAATTTCGATCCGACTTCTAGTTCGAAAGTTATGGCGTTTTGAAAGCTCAAAAATCGCTAAATTTGGTGCCTATGTTAAGTCAATGGGAAAAAAGACTTTTTCGAAGTGTAAAATACAAGATATAGACTGAGTACAGCTTAACATAATGAATACTTATAAAAGAAGGGGTCCTCAAAAGCTACATAGCTTCAAAATTTGGACACCAAAATGCCAAAATCAAAATCTAGGTCAAATTCATAGTTTTTCCTTATTTTTACGATTCTGACACTACACTTTAATAATTTACTTCAAAATTTTGTATACAGGTAGCAAAGAGTGTGCTAATAGTGTTAGCCTTTTGCCGTCAGAAAGTATTTTGACCCACTTTTGAGATATGGTGTCCGAAAAGTAGGTCAAAATAAAAAGTTCTCCAAATTTAACATATGAGCTATGAATTAAGAGTAGAATTTTCCCAGGAATCCGAATCTGTAAACCAAATTTCAATCCGTTTTTCGGTTCGGAAGTTATGGCGTTTTGAAAGCTCAAAAATCGCTAAATTTTTTGCCCCATGTTATGTCAATGAGAAAAAAGATTTTTTTGAAGTGTAAAATACCAGATATAAACTGAGTACAGCTTAACATTCTGAAAGCCTATAAAAGAAGGGGACCTCGAAGGCTATCTAGCTTTAAAATTTGGACACCAAAATGCCTAGGTCAAAATCTAGGTCAAATTCATAGTTTTTCCTTAATTTTGCGATTCTGACATTACACTTTAATGATTTGCCTCGAAATTTTGTATACAGGTAGCAAAGAGTGTGCCTATAGTGTTAGCCTTCTGCCGTCAGAAAGTATTTTGACCCACTTTTGAGATATGGTGTCTGAAAAGTAGGTCAAAATAAAAAATTCTCCAAATTTAACGTATGAGTTATGAATTAAGGGTAGAATTCTCTCAGGAATCTGAATCTGCAAACCAAATTTCAATCCGACTCCCAGTTCAGATTCTACGCCATTTTAAAATTCACATTTACCAGTATCCATAATGCAGATCCAACAAATATACTTTCAAAAATTCCTACTTACCTACTCGGCTACATACCTACTCGGCTACCTACTTAGCTACCTACTTCTCAGCTACCTACTTCTCAGCTACCTACTCAGCTACTTGCTCAGCTACATACTCAGCTACCTACTCAGCTACCTACTCAGCAGCTTACTCAGCTACCTACTCAACTACTTACTCAATTACTTAATCGTCTACTTACTCAGCTTCCTACTCAGTTACTTACTCAGCTCTTTACTCAAGTAAATCAATCTGGAGTCTTAAATTGAACTTTGTTCAATTTACCAATCTAGTTATTATTATTATTTATTTATTCAGTAAGCTAAGTTTTGAAATACATACAATGAGCGGGTGACACAAATTGTGTATATTCCCGACAGGGTGGTAAGTTGCCTACATAGAAACAGAGGGGGATCTGTTTGTGTGCAAATGCTTGTAATGGATGGTAAATGAATTGTGTGTCATAGAGCCCAAAATATAAAGTATACGAATGATAATCAATTATTGACAAAGTACCTTTTCAGTTCTCTTTTCATGATGTGAACACTTCGAGATGATTTAATCTTGTTTGGTAATTGATTCCAAATTGTTGGTGCCGTGAAAGTTAACATTGAAATGCCATAGTTCGTCCTTACTTTGAGTTTATCATAAGAATCCTTGTTTCTGGTATTGTGATCATGTCTCGCCTGGACCATTTTGAATAAGTTAGGAAAAATTTTCTGGTAGTTATCAAGCTTATTTATCCATTTATACATGAATAAACATTTCTGTTGTTTGTGTATGTCAAAAATATTCAAAAGGTTTAACTGTTTGAATAATGGTAGGGAATGAGCCCTATAATCGCTGTTTGTTGCAATGCGGGTGAATTTCTTTTGCACAAGATATAGGGAATTTAATGAACTACATGTTTCACCCCAAATAACATTGCCATATATAAGATGGGAATATATAAGTGAATAATAGATACTCATAAAACCGCTGATATTCAACAGTTGTTTAACTCTATATAAAATACCAATTGTCCTAGAAATTTTTGCATTAACAGAAGCAATATGCCGTTTCCAGTTCAAATGGTTATCTATTGTTATTCCAAGAAAGTTAATATGATCAACTTGTTCAAGTTCTTTGTCATTTAGATAGATTTTTATATTATTTGCATTAAATCTTTTTTGTCTTGAGGAAAAAATGATATATTTTGTTTTATTAGCATTGAGTGATAATTTGTTTGTGACCAGCCATTCCTCAATATGTTTGAGTTCAGTGTTTAAAGTTTCTGTCAGGTCATGTAGATTTTTGCCTTTGATCAATAAATTAGTATCATCTGCAAATAAGACGAAAAATAGTGTCGGAGAAGAAAGATAAATATCATTAATATATAATATAAAAAACAGGGGTCCCAAAATTGAGCCTTGAGGAATACCGCAAGTGATCAACTCACGATTAGAGATTGTTTCCTTATATAAAGTTTGCTGAAATCTATTTTTAAAATAACTTTTTATCCAGTCAAGAGCAACACCACGTATACCATAATATTGAAGTTTGTCAAATAGTATGTTATGATCTATTGTATCGAAAGCTTTGGAAAAGTCAATGAATAATCCTATTGTAAATTCACCATCATCGATAGATTTTCTGATCTTTTCAATAAATGTTAACACACCCATGAAAGTTGATCTCTTTTCCCTAAATCCAAATTGATTAGTATACAAAATGTCAATGATATCTATAAACTTTTTTATTCTTTTATGCATTATTTTTTCCAAAATTTTTGAAAAAACAGGTAATACAGATATTGGCCGATAATTGGTGAAAAAATGTTTGTCATCTTTTTTATAAATCGGTATAACTTTAGCAATTTTAAGTTGGTCCGGAAAAACTCCGTTTGAAATGGATAAATTAAAAATATGCATTAGAGGCTGATATAGAACAAAACCGCATTCTTTCATAATAAAAGGTTTAAAATCATCATGACCTGCAGCAGAAGGTTTTAAATTAGAAATTATTTTTTGTAGTTCGTTAACATCAACTGGGTCTAAAAAAATTGAAGAAGCCTGTTGACCTAATGTTTGCATAAAATCTAAAGGTTTTTTATCTGACTTTGGAATTTTGGCAGCTAATTTTTCTCCAACTTTTACAAAGAAATTATTAAACTGATTAGCTATATCCTGCTTGTTGGTTATTTTCACATTATTTTGAATGAAGAAGTCTGGAATGTTATTATTTTTATCCTTTCTTTGAAGTATCTCATTAATTATTTGCCAATTTGCCTTTATGTTGCCTTGATTCAGTTTAAATTTGTTATTATAATATTGCTTTTCAGATAATTTAATTGTACTTTTTAGTTGATTTGCATAAGTTTTATATTGTTTTTTATTTTGATCTGTGGGATTTCGAAGATATTTCTTGTATAGTTTGCTTTTATATCTAATTGACTTAAGTATGGCTGACGTAATCCATGGCTTTTGATTATTATTGTATAGTTTAATTGTGATCTGTTTTAATGGGAAACATTCGTCATAAAATTCTGATAGTTTTTCCTCAAATTTATTATAAGATTCATTAGCATCATTAAAATTTGTAATGTCGATCCAAGATTCGTTAGAGAGAATTTCTTTAAATCTTAAAATGCTTTCATCAGTATATTTTCTAATAGACCTTTTCATGAATGTGGTTTTGTTAACAGGTTTATTGGAAACAGCAAATATTGGGAAATGATCTGATATGTCATTGTATATAATTCCGCATAAGTCAACTTTAGAATCATTAGTAAAGATGTTATCTATGAGAGTGGCTGTATTAGAAGTTACTCTAGTTGCTTTATATATTACAGGAATAAGGTTATATGAAGACATAATGTTGTAAAAGTTTTCAGTATTTTCATGTTCAACAGATTTAAAAAGATCAATGTTAAAATCTCCAGCAATGTAGCTTAATTTGTTATTTTCTCTTGAAATTAAAGATAGGTATACATCTAAGTCATTGTTAAATTCCTCGAGATCAACATTTGGTGGCTTATATACACAGGTTATTAAAATATTCTTCCCCTTTTCAACAATTACCTCTATGGTTATGACATCACAATTGATATTGTTAAATTTTAAATCAGTTCTTTCCTTGATATTAAGAGATTTATGAATAAGGAGACCAACACCGCCTCCTCTAGTTGTTCTTGAGTTGAAAAATCCTCGGTAATTTACAAAATCAGAAAAGTTGTCTTCTTGATCTTTATACAGCCAAGTTTCAGAGAGAGCAATGACAGAAATATTTTTATCAATTGACGCAAGTAGATTAGACAGTTTCCAATGATTAGATGGCAAACTACGAATATTGCAATGTAAAATTGACATATCGATGTTATTCTTGGAATTGAGATTATTATTGAAGTCAGAAAGTGTCACATATTCATTCTTTGCCATGTATTCCTTGGTTGTGTTATCAAAATCTGGGGCGTCAGGATCATCATCTCTGATTTCAAGAGGATTGAAAACTTTGTTTTCAAAACTAATAATTGAGTCTCCATTTGGCACAATATCAATAAATTCGGTAGAGTCTGTAATATTAAAAAAAGGAAAATCAGACCATGGGCATGACACATGTGCACTTAGATTATCCAGTATCCAAAAGTAGAAGCATTACACACACAAACAGATCCCCCTTATAAATGTTACGAGATTTGAAAAAAGAAAATCTCAATATGAATTGAGACATGATGTTCTGTAAGCACAGAACTAGGCTAGGCGAAATGAGCAAGTACATATTTGTGGCTCTGTTGAATGGCATATAAACATAACAGTGAATGTAAGAACCAAAGCAAAAAAAAAAAATACAAATTAACAGCTTTAAGAACATGTTGCGCATGTGCACTATATACCTGGCAGGTATTGATTAAGTGATAAAGTAAAACATGAAGTAATTATAGCAATCTCCCTGCCTCCGTGATCCATACTCCAAAGCATCTCAAAATGAGATCTCATTGTGGGATGACCAAAGCGGTTACAGCATAAACTGCACATGCGCTAAAAATACGAAAGGTGTTGTTAAATTCGTAGATGCATTAAAACATTATATATATAAAAGAATAAAGAAAAATGTATCGAATTCCCTGGCTCAATGATCTTGATTCCAGGACAACATTCTCATCATGGTATTGAATGAATACGTAAGTTTACATAAAGATGGCAGTGTTACACCAACATAAATTTATACAGACATACAGTCTCCTGCACATCCAAAGAGAAATATATCTGCTTCAATAAACTACCCAACTGGAAATCATTGATACATACAATATGTATATTTCGGAGGATTAGTTTAAAGAGCAATGAACATTTGACTATGAAGGTGGCAAAAGAATACCAGAGAGCCTTTTCAATGAAAGACACATGTAAAAATAAGCCAGGATTTAAACGTTTAGGCAAATTGGTTTCCAGGTTTGGTTTGTGAATTGCCATATATATAGTCATAATATACAGTCGAATGCACATTGGTAAATTTTAACTCAGGAATGAATTGACCATGGGGGATTTAAAATAGCTTGGTTTCCAGGTTTGGTTTGCCAAATATGCAGTCAAATGCACATTGCAGAATTTAATCTCGGTAATGAATTGACAATGGGGGATTTAAAATAGCTTGACTGTGAAGGATATAATACCATAAATATTTACATTGGCTAATTGCCAGATTCATAAATCAAGTGGGTGATCTAAGAAAAACATTAAACTCACCAACTTGGTTCTTATTACAATACTAAGTACCAGATTACTCGTATTAAAAAGAAAATATTTAAAAATTTCAAAATAATTTGTGCGATAAACATACAATACACACTTACTACTTTTTGGAGTTATTGCAGATAATGTTGATTAATGTTATTCAATGGGCTTGCTAAATAATTCAGGTCATTGTTAGACATCTAGTTACCCTAGTATCTAGAATTTCTGGATAACAGAGGCTACATCATGTTGTAAATCAGCAAGAATTGATGATGATAAAGTGATATTGTTCATTAATCATTAGTACCTAATAACAAATTTGATATTGAGTTTTGAAAAAGAGCAAAAGTCATTTAAAGTTTGGATTGGGGATAATTTCATTTATTGTGAATGAAAGAGTTTAGATGTGTGCATATGAATAATGCACTGCTTAGAGTCTTAGAGACCCATGTCGCTGATTTGGAAGCGTTGGATAGATCCTGTTCTAAGCTTGCCAACAATTTTGCCATTGGAACTCCAGGCAGATTCCACTTCAGGCGATTTCTTAATGTAATCGAGGAGTTGCCTGTTGAGTGGGCTTAAGTCCTCAAATACCAATATGTTGGAGCCTTTCAGATTCTTTTTGTTCTTCATTATGATATCCTTGGTGCCACGGAACTTCAGGCGAGCAATTATGTGCCTTGGTTTTGAGTTATTTCCACTTGTGATGCGTCCTACCCTGTGTGCTATTTCAACATCGGTGGCTTTGAGTTCATTGTGAACTTTGTGTTGCACTAGAGCTTGTACCACTTTCTCCGCACAATTTTCACCCTCGTTCTCAGCAATGCCTAGAACACGGATAGTGGTACGCCTACTATATTGGGCATTATGGTTGCAGGCAAAACGTAGATCTTTGAGTTCAACTTGAAGGGTAGCCACATCTTCCTTAAGTAATTCATTTTGGGTTTCTAAAGATGACAATTTATTTTTGATTGGTTGTACGGTAGCGTTAATCAATTTTTCTACATTTACCATGTGTGTCTGAAACTGGTTATCAAAGTGCTGCTGTAGATTTGTGAGATCTGTTATGGTCAAGGCTCTGTTTGGATCATCATGTTGTGTCGCTATGGCTGGTTGAGGCATAGGTGGCTGGTTATGTTGTTGTGATGGGATCTGCCCCTGTGGATTAATGGTGATTGGTGTTTGTTCCCTCACTATAATATAGCCCGGGGCCCGTTGGGTATTCACTGGCGTAGCGGGAACAAATTCATGGAGCCTGCTCTGAATTCACCATATCTTCATTTCAAAGGTTTCAGTTGCTTCATATTATCCACATTGGAAGTAGAAGTAGTCTATGAACATTGATTGTTGAAAAAATCATTGGGTTTGGGTGACATCTATAAATGAATATAGATTTAAAATCATGTCCTGCAGTAAAATTTCGAATTTAAACAGAGATGATTGATTGATTCAGGTGATCATTTTTATCTGCATCCAATATTTCAAAAAAGTATCTAAATTCCAAATTGTCCTTTTCAAAAAGCTTTCTACTCTGTTCCAATCACCCATTTTCCTTTTCTCACAATATTTGAAAAACAACCAATAAAATGGCTTCTAGGCTAAAAAGTAGTATTCACCCCCTCTCATTATCCAGGTCTGAACTCAGTGACTCTTAATTTGTTACATAAAACATATTACAGTTATCATTATCTTTCTACTGCTCTGATTTCTCAACTTGAGTAGAGTAACAAACATTTGCCAGAACTTATATCTCATATAGTAAACAATATTATGCGCCAATTCAGTCTAAAATTTAATGAACAGCTTATAATATTCATGCATTTTCATACAAACTGGATTCCTGCCTTTTTCATTTTTTTTATCTTATGTGCAATTCAATTTTTTCTGCCTTATTTCAAATTTCAAACAATAATTCAAAAACTTTTTATTTCCTGGAAAATATAGAGTGTTTTAGATACTTGTCTCAAAATTGGTATTCAGTAGACTCTGGGAGAATTTAAAAATCGAGGCATTCATTTGAAATATAAACTAACGCTGTCATCATTCAAAATTTTCTCGCTTCACCATTTCCATTAATTTAATTTTGCTGCTTCAAGAAAGTGTTTCATCTAATGTTACACATATCAAATCATATTCAACAGACCAGGCATTTATTTGATACATAACATGGAATAAATGTAATATCTGGCAATTCAGATCCACAAAAGCATCAGAATAAACATACCCTTTGCTAGAAATCAAATTCATCATCACTCTTTACACACAGACATCCTTTGCTTTAAAGCATATATTCTATATTATGCATGAGAATAGTCACAAGAATTCAAACAACATTTTCTTTTCTCCCAACTAATATTATCACATTCAAACTCCTATAAAAGGTCTAAAATACACGAGTTCGAGATCATTCAGATCTCATATCACCCATTATGTGAAATCACTTATAATAGTCAGAGGGATGTATGAATGAGGGAAGAATGAGTGAGGGTAGCCGATGGGGGATTCGGGATTTAATAAGCATTCCAGATGATTAAGACATTCAAAGAAGATTGCCTTTGTGCAAATTTACAAATCACCAATCAATAGTTTTGAGTAATATGCCTAGAACATAATCAATAAATAACTGAGTGTGTAGAATTACAAGAATACCTGACTACCCGACCTGCCTCTTTATTGATTGTTATAATATAACAACAACATGATTAATAATATTATAAATAAGAAATGACTTTTTAGGAATAAAACAATGGTATCATGCTCCCTTGGAGCTATTAATAGTTGTTTCATAACAAGACCTAGAAGGAATAATAGAATAATACTCAGCATTAGTTAATACATATGCAGTTAACACTGATTATTTGTGAATGCCAAAATACTGAGACCAGATGCTGTGTCAATGAAAATGTCTTTCTCTCCACCCTGCGACTTATTAAAACAAATCTTTCAACACAATTCTTACACATATTACAAATTGACAGTCTTAGATCAGTTAGATAATAATTCAAACATACTACATTTACATTTACTTGGAGGTTTTGCTTTAATTGACCCTAATTATTTCAGATTACGATGATATAGCATGCGTCAGAATCATTCCATGGTTAGACGTATTGCAATATGACATTGCGATGGATGAACCCAGTGTGACTCGTAGAGGAGTAGAATTTCAATTATTTCATAGACACATGAAGCCCCATCTAAATGACATCACATGGGATAAGAACTAGCTTTTTCACATAAATATGACACAACACAAAGCACAATGAACAAACCTTGAACAGATACTAAAACAAAAAATGCAAGTTTAATACCAGTTTCCTTTGATAAAATGTCATAAAATGAGCATGACCCAGGTGTGATTTTATGTATAGGTGAAGTACAATGAGGAACATTTAAAGAGAAAACAAAGCTGGTCTAACTAATTAAGACCTGGTCTCTATACAGAATTTTAACCTATTTCACATACATGTACATGCATTTTCCCTATCAATGACTAAAAATTTTCAAAATGCAACTATAAAACACATAACAAAAAGTAACTATAAAATATTTTTTCAAGCTTCAGCGCCCGAGGGTTTCACTCCAATATACTTCTTAATACCTATGTGCCGCCCCAAAGACCCCCATTTTGAGCATTTTTCCATGTCAATTTCCTCTCAAGATTGAAGGTTTCCATGTTTAATTCCTTTGATACTAATAAATGACTAAAAATTTTTTTTTAGTAATTTGCTCCAGTCCTCAGCAACTGATTTAACAAATTTAATATAATTTTCTGAAAAACTGAATTTTGACTTAAAAAGGGTACTTTCTTGGACAATTTTCCATGTTTTTTTCCTCTCAAATTGGCCAAGTTCCATGTTTTCTGCTCAAAGCCAAAATTGACCATGCTGCACATACCTACCCAAATTATTTGGAGTGGACCCCCCAGGCTTCAGCGATTATAGAAAAGAAGGTTTGTATCCTATTGAGTATGTTAGTTTAATATCATTATGAATCAAAAATGTTCTAAGGTTATTTGGATGAGAATTACAACTACAGTCCTTTAACAGCACATAGCACTGCAGCCATTTGAATCTTTGGGGAAATACAGTAGAAACTTTTATCTTATCGTGCATGTGATTCATTTGTTAATTTCAATTTAAATAGACTGGGATATGTAGTAAAATCTTCACGTTTTCAGTAATACATGGTACTGTTAAACATTTTTTAAGTTTCACAATGTTGTAAAAAGGTGAATGCATATGAGCCAGTTTTAAAATAAAGTAAAAAAATAGCAATAAAACGATAACAATAAAGACATATGAAATAGAATCAAGCTAGCCCTGAGGAACACAAACTAGCATATCTTTTGTAACAATTGTATTGGTAATGTTTCGATAGCTTATGGTGCTATTCAATATAATATACCAGTGTGTACTTACCAAACCTGTCTTTTCATCCATTCTTTAGAGCATGTTGTTCCGAAATTGTTGATATCTTAAGGATTACATTAATCTGAAAAAATAAGATAATATATATGAAAAACAACTACCCAGGGCACACAAAACCCTTTTAAAACAATTTTAAAACTATGGCTGTAATAAAATGGTAATACGCTGCAATACATCACAACACAAACAACTTCAACTGGACACCACACATACAAACAGTGGTATTGAAATCGAACAAGTTGCTGGGCTTCCTCCGGCATAACCCCCACCAGTGCCCAACCATACAAGTAACGAGTATGGCCAAACCTAGAACATGCTAGTGCAGCATTGGATCCTTACCGCCAAAACTAGAATATCAACATGCTGGAGCAGGAAGAAAGCAGCCAAATTTGTAACCAAATGGCATTCTAGGGAACCAGGCTGTGTCATCCAAGTTCTCCAACACCTGGAGTGGAAATTGCTACAATCCTAAAGAGAGGCCTCAGACATTTTTCCAGAAAGGATCTCACAATCTAGCTACCATCTCTATATCAACATACTTCAACCCTCAGTCCCTTATACAAGCTATAAAAATATTAAGATTTTGTCAAATGTTAGGTTTAAATTATATTCTATTCAAATTCTTAGCTGAGATTTCGTACAATGTGCAAAAATCTTTTTGACGAATGAGTAAAAATGAGTAAAACAGTCACAGTCAATTGCAGTAATACTATTTCAGTTGCGCTATTCAAACTTTGAATGTTCTGAAATCGATTTCAATGGCAAAAGATTCCATATTATAGAATTGGCCTTGAATGTGACAATGGCATCTCTCAGATATGGGAAATCTCCTATTCTGTGACCTGTCTTCTGTTGCTAGGCTCTTCTAGGCTAGCCTAAACTTACAGTGCTGATATAAAATAATAAAGGTGCGTTTTCAAACTAAACAGAGTGCTCCTACCAAAATGAGTTTGCCTACATACCCCTGAGACTCTTATCTGATAGATGGAATGCACAAATAATACAAAAGTTTTGCTATTATAGGTCAAAAGTTCTCTTAAAATTTCGAAGTGATTTTACATGTTAATTCTGTCATTGGTCCGCCATTTTTGCGAAAATTACGCTGAAACGCAAACTCCATGAAACGAAACGAAATCACTAGAAAAAACATGACACACATTGTGCGCATGTGCAGCAAAGTTTAAACCAATCAAATTATTTAATTATTTTGCGCACATGAATTATTGGCTTCTGAGCACTTACAAGCTAACCACAATGAACAAACCTGGCAGAGACTACCCTTAGCCTACTTCGCTTTTCAGCTCAAACTCGTGACAAATATGCATATGCTGGTATGAAGTTACCTTCTTCTAAGGCCACTGTATCTTGGCCTTCCAGTAAAGATATATTCCTGCATGAACAACTGGTCATGTCGTAATAATAAAATTTGAAATCATATATCCGCCATTTTTCCACATCACAATTTGAATTGCGAGTTTTGGTCTTATTACCTCACCAAAAATTCCAAAACACACATAAAGTGATCAGTGTATTAGTTCACATCTTCTGGATCGCTAACTTAGAATTTACAGCCAGTTACTAATGTCAGACGTTAACGACATTTCGTCCAGTTTTCGAACATCGCCCTTTTTCTTGGAGCCATTTTGTTTTAATTTTAGACAAAATCCTGATGAAATCATGTCATATCTCATCAAGGAGCCGAGCAGGGTCCGTTTTGATGAATGATTTATTTATCTGGTGATTTTTAAAATATTCAATAAACTTATGACACCACAGCCAGCTTTTTTCAAATGGAGTTTACAGTATTCCAGATGAAATCCCCTCTAGCCAAGTATTGGCTAGAGACTCGAGTAAGTATGAAGCCTTGGAGCCACTCATTTTGGTAAATATATATGTGTATACTTTTCTGTAGTTTGGGACATAAAATGTAGAATTCAAGAAAATATGACAACTATACGACTTATCAACTAATTTGTAAGCTTAGGCCACAGATATTGGCCAGATCGTTTTCTAGTAGGATCGCATAGGCTCAAAGAATAATTCACAAGATACGACACTAAATTGGAAAATTTCAAAAAAATATGACCACCTTTTAAAAATGTTCCTTATACAAAATGGTACCTGCTTCCCCATGACAGATTTTGCACTTATTTTATAGCTGAGATCTTCATCTTTCTATTTCTACTTGTTTGGTTCGAGTAAATAACCTATGGATGCAGTTATTTGACTTTTAATACGGCGAATATTTTTCACGAGATCCGGACTCTTGTGTGTCCAAATATCATTGTACTGATGACGTCACATTTCTGGAACCACGGGAGCACCATTCAGATTTGGACAAACAAGAGTCTGGCGATAAAATATCACTGTTTTGGCCTCTTATCAACGCAGCATTGCTTGAATAACGATCATTGGTGATAAAAAAGTTAAAGAATAACAAGATGCTTTGATTTGTCTCATATTTTTCAGAAATGGCTCCATAATCGTCATTTTAAAATTTGAAATTTTCTGAGGTGTCTCATCTTGAGGAATATTTATTGAGCTACTGATCCTACTACAAAAGAATCTGGCCGGGATCTATGGCTTAGACCTAGACTATCACCATTTTTTGGCCCCATTCTTTTTTAGAAAATAATGGCATTCAATATATAAAGCGTAGATCATAATAATTGACACAATGGTAGTGATAAATGACATCCCATTACCTTCTGTATATCTGTTTTATATCTTGAAATAGTTCAGTACCAATTCCTTTGCCTATAAATGCGAATAAAACACGATAAATCTGAATGTTTTCAAAATATTTTTTTCGAAATATCAATGGGCGATAATATATCAATAATTGTGGGAGCATAACAAGTTTTAATTCCACAAGAATAGGTACATTTCTGTACTATAATAGAAGTAAACATATTTATGAACACATGCAGGATTTTGATTATTTTCTGAATATATGCGTTATTTATTGATAAAACTGTAAACTAAAGAAGACTACCCAAAAATCATACTGGGTGTGTCATGACCTACTTTAGAGGTAAACTTTAGTTCGTGAAGATGGGTCTGTTAGATGCCTTCAACTATTTGGAGATTTATTGGGGATTCCTGGCAATCGTCAGTGCCGTGGGATTTCTGTCAGGCAGAGAAGGTTCCATCAAGAAAAATATGAATGAAAAGGAATCATTTTTTCATATTGAAAGCAGGTTTGTACAACTTTTTTTAGGCCAAACTTTTTGAAGTTGCAAATGCATTTGAATCTTTTGGAGGGGGGGGGGGGGGAGCTGAGCCCACACATGCTCAGCAATCTGATGTTGTTTTGTATCTGTGTGGGTCTTGATGCCACACTATATGATGCTTACTTCAATCAGTAATCAAATACTTATTTAGGCACAATTTTGCACCTTACACATGTACAGTGCTGGTATATATTAATTGATCAGTCGTTTAATTGGCATATTTTCTTGAATTTTAACATTTAATGTCCCAAACTCCCACAAACTGCAGAAAAGTATACCCCATAAATCATATTTACCAAAATAAGTGTCTCCAAGACTTCACACCAGCGTATGCATAATGCATTTTTCACGAGTTTGAGCTGAAATTTCGCCAAAATGAAGTAGGCTGAGGGTAGTCTCTGCCAGGTTTGTTTATTGTGGTAAGCTTGTAAGTGCTCGGAAGCAAATAATTCACGTGCGCAAAATAATCAAATAATCTAATTGGTCTAAACTTTGCTGCACATGCGCACAATGTGTGCCATGTTTTTTTCTAGTGATTTCGTTTCGTTTCATGGAGTTTGCGTTTCAGTGTAACTTCCGCAAAAATGGCCGACCATGGACAGAATTAACAGGTAAAATCACTTCGAAATTTCCAGAGAACTTTTTACCTATAATTGCAAAACTTTTGTTTTATTTGTGCATTCTATCTATCAGATAAGAGTTTCAGGGGTATGTAGGCAAATTCATTTTGGTAGGAACACTCTTTTTAGTTTGAAAACGCACCCTATATTATTATATATCAGCACTGTAGGTCAAAAGGTGTGACTCAATAAACCTAAAGGCCCGGTCACACCGCCCTGACGTTGCTGGAGCGTTCCTTGAACGTTGAAAAAATTCATCGACGCTCGTCAACGCGCACAAAATGGGGAAAAAAAACAAAAACACGGGCGTTGGCTTAGCGGTGCACCGCTGAAGCCGGCGTTGCTTTAGCGTTGGTTAAGCGGTTGCGTGCGGTAGCTAGCGTTTGTTTGGCGGTAATGCGAGCGTTGGTATAGCGGCGTTCTGCGCATGAGAGCGTTGCCTTGGCGGGGGTATAAATAGCAGCAGCGTTGGTTTAGCAGCATATCGCGTTTGACTACTGGGGAATTATTTCAAGTGGGAAGTGTTTAAGAGTAAAGACCTTTATTGGAATTTGTAACTTTAACAAAAGTCCTTCAAGGATTAAAGAAGAAATGTTTTAAATCTAAAGTGCTTCTATTAATGTAATATTACATTAAGAATGAATAACATTACAATTTTCTTTAATAATCTCTCATATCATTTCAAACAAACATATCACAATTTAACCCTTTCACGACGATAGGCTCCATATGGAGCCCTATTATGTAATACCTTTCAGGACGATAGGCTCCTTTTGGCACCATTATTTTTATCTATATACATCAATGAAATGATAATATCTCCAGTTCTATTCAGTATTTTTACACTAAATTTTGACAAGTTGTTCTAATGTGATAATCCTTACTAAAAAATTGTATTTCAGTGATAAAATTCAGGGTATAGGTCCCGGGGCGTAGGTATTTTGCAGTTTTCCCCTAAAAACTGCTCTTACTTATCCGTCACCAGAGCCAACATTTTCCTCTTATATTCACGTCGGGAAAGGGTTAATCGTTGCATTTCCATTACTTGGAACCGATTTACGTTCAAATTGCTTCAACAATGTCAAATAACATTTACAGCAAAGTAATAATCATGACGCATGACAAATTTTTGCATTGCTGTGTGCGCATCAACTTTTTGTATAATACCATGACGAGTGCAACATTTTACAAGCTGCACAGAAAATTCACAGATAATTTATTGAATTGCTTGACGTGAAAACACTAGGTATATACTTTATTTGAATAAAGGTCTCAGTAAAAGTCTATTTGTATTAACATTTAATGAAAAACAAAAATCGCATAATTCACCTTTTTAAAATCCAAAATCACAAACTTTGAGCGCTTAATTTAGGAATTTACAATGCAAAAAATTGAAATGCCAGACATGAATATATATCAAATGTAAAATGCACAAGTGTCTCCACAGTGTTCTACACAGTGGTGCATTTCTCCACGTATTTATAGCCAAATTCTGGTCCTGCTCCGACACCTCTATACCAACGCCAAAGCAAAGTTCATCGCCGCCATGGAACGCTGCGACAACGTCTGACACCGTTCCAACAACCCCATGTACGCTGATAAAACGCTAACAACCGCTCCACCGAAGTTTGTGCAACGTTTAATCGCCGCCCGGGCAACGCTGGCGAAGCAGCGGTGGTCCAGCGTTTAAGATTTCTGCGTTGGTCTAGCGGATTCAAGCGTCCACGAACTTGCGTCTAGCGGTGCCAAACTTTGACTGGGCGTTGGTGGAGCGGTGATAAACTTTGCCAGGGCGTAAAAGTGTCCCTTTTTCAACGCTCGCAATATTTTGAGCAGCTCAAAACCTTTGGAGCGTTAGGATGGCCACTCGAGAAACATCCGCGTTGGCCGAGCGTTTACAGCGTTGCTTTAACGGATGCCAACTTTTGTTAAACGGTGGTGAACGTTTACGAGCGTTGATGATTTTTTTCAACGTTCAAGGAACGCTCCAGCAACGTTTAGGCGGTGTGACCGGGCCTTAAGGCCGTAAACCTAGAGTCCATTTCACTGCTTCAGTTCGTCAGTAGAACGGCAAAAATAAGAAATTGGGAGACCATTGTGCAATAATATATGGGAAAGTATATTCATAATGTAAATGAATGACATTTGTATATCTTGGATTGCTTCTAGTTTGGCTTATAAAGTGTGTGGCCTCTTATATTTGGATGTTTCTCTGCCATGTTATTTTCAATAAGATTAACATGGCTGAAATTCTTCAAATTACAAGACGGCACAGGCTTATTGCACAAAAAACTAAAAAATCTGAAATATACAAATGTCATTCATGTACATTATGAATACACTTTTCCATATATTATTGCACAATAGTCTCCCAATTTCTTATTTTTGCCGTTCTACTGACGAAATGAAGCAGTGAAATGGACTTTAACCAATAAGATTTTGATAATACACAGTCATAGATGTCGGCAAAATTCTGATTTGTAGTAGGATCAGAAGCGGAATAAATATTCCTCAAGATGAGACACCAAATGAAATGTTAAATTTTAAAATGACGATTGTGCAGCAATTTCAGAATAATATTAGACAAATCATACCTCATTCAAAGCATCTTGTTATTCTTTACCTTTCTGATTACTAATGAATGGTAGAATGGTATACAACTAATACAAGTCATCCTGCGTTGATAAGAGGCCAAAGTAGTGATATTGTATCGACATGCTCTTGTCTGTCCAAATCTGAATGGTGCTCCTAAAAAAGGGGGACACAGGGGTTTCCCCATCGTACCCTAGTATGTATCTAACAGACAGACTAGAAGTCAGTCTGTTATGATATACTGCAGTTCTGTTGAAATTGCAGTGAATTTTTTTGCACAAAATTATCAATTTGATGAAGCATTATAGTTCACAAAAATAAACATTATAACACTTCAATTAAGTAGTAAGGTAATTGGAGCAAATTAGTTTACTCCATCGGCCATTTTGAATAGCACTTCCTATGTAAACAAATATTTTGAATTACCAAATCTTAACATAGGTTGCTTATAGTCTGAATATTATTCAGACTAAATAGGATATAGTCTATATCGCATCCCCTGGCTACACCCATGTGTTAGATGCCCAGGGTTAGGTGGCTTTCATCACTGAACAGCGTACCTCAAAAAGCAATCACAGATCACTAGGCAAGATCTGATTGTTGTATATCTAGCTCAGTTGGAATGCCAATGATTCCAACCTGTTTCTTTATTATTGGGACACCCAAGTCCAAGGAAATATAGTAGCTCAGATGATGATAATGTACAACTTTCTATGAATGATTTATTTGTGAAAACTTAAGTTAGTTGTCAATCAATGTTTTTAATGTCATAAAAAGTCAGTTGAGGTTTCTTGCCTCATAATCCAATAAAACTCATTTATTCACCTATATGTAGGAAATAAATATTTTAAAATTATAATTCTTCTACCCCCCCACTTGTCTACTACCTAAAGTAATGTAAACTTGTCTTAAATAGGAAAAGACTTTTAACAGATATATTTGATTTAAAAATTACACAGCTTATCATACAACACCTCATGTGTATATAAAATATCAAAGTCACAAGAATCAACATACATTCAAACATTTTACTTTGAAGAGTTCTATATAGTCTAATAATGGGTTTTTCCTTTAGACACTGTTTGCTTTTCATGCAAACCATTTAATATCCCTAGGATTTTTCTAACAGGGAACTATTACTATACTGTATCCTGTTTTGGTCAAATTCATTATGTAGTCTTGCCTCAAGCTTTTCTGACCCCCAAACACCTCACCTCTCTAGAAAAATGCAAATTCTTAATTTCTCTCTATATCGTGTTGTGGATGATGATATTTCGCGGGGAAAAAATCTTTTTGAGCATTCTTACATTGATTATGTTTTGGATTTTAATTATGACATTTGTATCATAATTTCAGTTAATTGTGGTATCTAAAATGGACAACCAGCTCATATTTTAGATATTTGCTTGAATTTTTCTCTTTTTGTGTATTTTTTTTTATTTCTGTGCCACAGTATCACAAGTAAAATACATGTACGGGGTATAAAAACAAAACAGCTGGTATCAGATTATGAGACACCATAAGAGGATATACCACCTTGCTATGGCTATGTTGAATGCTTTACTTTATGACGCTTGTCTATTTCATTTCAGGTTCACTCTGTACTATATTGTGTCTCTACCATTTGTTTTGTGGACTCTTTACAATGGTATATGCGCACATTGCCTTGGATGGGGAGCTAGTGAAAGACTCTCATCCTTAGTAAATACACTTTCTACACCACACAAGCCTTCCACAGGTAGGCATTTTTTAACATACAGAATGGTTCTCATATTTTTGTAAAAATATTGGATCGTGTTTTCACGGGCAAAGAATAATACTATACTTGAATATAAATGTGCAGTTTGAGAAAGAATTTATGTTGCAAACACGTATTTGTTAAATAGCATGTAAAGCTTACTAAAGTGTAACGAACTAGATTTCAATTGAAAGAAAAAATGCTATAAATATGTTGAGTTCTGACCTGTTTATTTGAATATATTGCAATCTGTGAATATATTCTTATTTACACATGTCTGACCTTGTATTTATGTCCTTGGACTTTCAAAGGCTCCATGCGAAGTTTGAAAATATCTTTTAGTTTTCCAAATATAATTTTTTTTGCTTATCTGTTAATTTCTCTCTTAATTTTCAACCAAAATTCTTTTATCAATAGCAGCCCAGGATGTTAAACATTGGAGCAAATTTTTGTTTAATGGTTGATGCTTGTGACAACAAAATTTCAATTCAAATAAATTCACAAAAAGTTCTTCAAAAACAACTCTGGAATTCAAAATGTTTTAAGATTATAATATAACCCTAGGTGGTTTAAACTTTACACAGGACCTTTAAATGGCATAACCTGTTATTAAGGAAATTTTGGAAATTGAAAAGAAATTTCATTTTTTTTATTTTTACTGAAAAGATTGGTAAATACAAGTATCTCTTCAACCTCTCAATTTTTTTAATTATGGGATTTTCCTTAAAGTAAACATTTTAATTTTTTTCCAGATCACCTCTCAGTGGTGCTATGTCTAGGGCTGTTCGCCTTCCAGTTAGCAAGACGTCTTCACGAGACCTGGAATATCAGTATATTCTCTAAGACATATGTCCCCTTCTACTATAAACTCATGGTATGGGTGGGACTTTTGTCCTCTGCTCTGTGTATCATTGCTGAAGGCCCAAGATTTGGCACCGAAGGAAGTAAGTACAACCTGTCAGGGTTTTCTTTTGATGCACTTCTGGTTACCGAGATGGCTGGGGCCGTTTAAATTTAGAAACATTCGAAGATTTGTTAAACAGCAACACTTACACAATTAAGTTGCGGTAAATTAACGAAAAATAGAGTAAATAAAACTTTTCAAACTGGCCATTTTGGAGCTTACAAATGATTCAATTGAATGAAGTGTTTCACACTAAAGGAACAATATATCATTCAAACATGGATTGAGTCCAGTTAGACTAGTTAGAATGTCTGTTGTCTGTTAAATATTCTGTCAATAACACATTGATTGGATTTACGATAATGAATGTAAAACTGATCATCGTTACCTCTGGGAATGGATCATTTTGTTAAATAATGTTACCAAATCACTTCTTTCATTATACCATTTCACTGTTCAAAATTAGACATCATTCACCAATTTTACACTAATTTTCTCTTAAATTAGTAGTTTTGCATCAATTCTTTTGAACCCCCATCTACTTCATCAGAGATGGGGTATATAGGTTGGGGTTTCAAGAACTTGAAACAAGACTACCCTTCATGCTAGACAATGCAATTTATTATGAGTTGAAAGATACCAAATGTATTTTTTCATATTTTTATCACGGAAAAAGAGTTATATTGCCGGCATCTTGTGGGTGTGCGGATCTGCAAGCGGGCATGTGGCATATAAATCAAATCTAGTAATCAAAATTTCGGGAAAACCGCTAACGTGTTCAACTTGAAATTTTAAAAATGCAAGAACAGACTAAAGTCAAGATCTGATTAGGTTTTGGGTATACAGCTGGCAAGGTGGCGATTTCATAATTATTGATAAATCTTGTCACCAAAATTCCAGGAAAACCGCTCATTCGTTCAACGCGATATTTTTACAGATGCAAGAGCATATTAGTGTCAAGATCTAACTAGGATTGGGCATGCTGGGTAAATTACATAGTGGCCATTTTGCTCTTCAAAGTGCGATATTTATCACTCTGTATCCTGATACTTTTATATTTTCCAGAGTTTGAATACTTTTTAACAAGTAGTGACCTTTGCTAAAGTTGTTCTGCTTTGGCGCATTCTTATTTTTTACTTGTAAACATGTTAAACTGCATTTTTTGGTAAAAATTCACATTGAACATGACTGAGATCATTTATATTCACCTTAGATAAATATCACGTGAATGGATGCTGTTTTGGGTCATATTTATGGAAAGGTGTTTGATCAATTTTATAGTACAGTAATAGTAAATTTTGATAAGCTAATAGCCATTCCCCAGGAATCATGAATAGATCTGTATATGTAAAAATCTTTTACTACAATTTTATTAATAATATCAGGGTATTAAATAATGCCCTTATAAGAAATTGAAGATGGATCCATTTTTATTATGTTGTATTTGTCATAACAATTCTTTTTTTCTCCATTGATTTTCATGTTATTTCACGCAAGCAAAATCAGCTTCTAATAAAACTTCTGTACAACACATGTATCACAAATTAATTCATAGATTCTACATTCATTTTCTCTTCATACAGTTATATTTTTATTATATTTATGTCAAGGTCTTAGGAGCATATAACATGTCACTAAATACATTTAAAAACTGTGAACTGAAAACCAGCAATTACCTTTGAATACAAAAACAAGTTTGCATCTTTTATGGCCAGTGCATATAAATATATTAATTGTACTAAATGTATTTCGCAAAGTTGAAAATGGTACTAAACATTAAGCACATATTGTCCATTTTCTATCCAATATTATCTTTAAAGGAAATAACTGCAAGGGTAATATCCATAAATCATGAAAATATCAAAAAAAGATTTTCGAGACATTTTATGAAGGGTATAGTTGTTATACTTACAGAGATTTAGGCCATCTTGCTCTAATAAATGTTCACAATTTATTTGTGAATATATTTGTCTTATATTAAAAACCTTGATACATAAACTGATGTACACATTTTCTGCATTTGAATGCTATAAGACATTGCCTAGCAGTGATTTCATTTTGATAACCTATGTACATGTATATGTTATTTACTGTCTCATACTATCCAGTGTTAATTACAAATATTCTTTGTTAATGAAATATTATTATCATTAATTATTATTGACTCTATTAATAACATATATGTTTACAATGTAGATCCTCTGCCCTCCTATATAACTTCACTTGTATGCGTGAATGCAAGTAACGGCTGTCGACTATAGGATTAACTAGGGGTGGGACGGTTACCCGAAATTGTTCTGTTCCGCGGTATTTGGGTTCGGTATCGGAACTCGGAACACGAGGAAGCACTTTCAGAATGGGACAAGACACCTCAAGCTCAGTATTTTTCCACCAATTACAGGGTGGGCCAAAAAATTTTGCAACCTTTTTAGAAGGCAAAAAAAGTAACATAACATTATGGTATTGACATGAAATTTTTTTTACAGAAACTTAAGGATAGGCATATTTTACCATTGAAATACTTAAGCTTATACTGACTTCAATTTTTTTTGTCAGATGTTTGAATATTACTGGTAAATTGTTCTGCAATCTTTGTTAAGTGGTGTAATGGGCAGCTATTCATCAGGACTAATGAATCAAGGGGTATTTTGCTCCAGATATTCCATAGTGACTTTTGGCCTATGGTCAGGAGCGCTATCCTGCTGGAATATGTAATCACTTGGGGCTGAAAGAGCTCCCATTCTTGAAAGATGTCCCTTTAGAAGAAGATTAATCCTGAGTCGAATGGCCACCCAATACACCAGATGCCAACCCCTGGGACTATCACACATGGGGGCACCTGGAGCAATGTATTGTAGTTAATGGTTATACCCCACAAATTATTGATCAACTATAAGAAATTCTGCAGGATAAGTGGAGACGACTACCACAAGAACTGCTGGATCTCGCCATTGACCAGTTCAGTTCTCGTCTCCATGTGATTGTTAAGGTGAAAGGCGGATGCATAGAACATTTGTTTAATAGATAATTAATACAGTGTAACAATATTACCATAGTGACTAGATCCTGATATAAACCTGTACTAGACATTGGTTAAACAGTTATCAAAGATTGTAGCAGATTTAGTATAAACATAATGAATGTGTTATTGTTGATCACATAAAATCATAGAAAGTCCGATTTTCTCGGAAAATGGTAAATCTCGGACAAATGAACAATTTACCATTAATATTCAAACATCTGACAAAAAAAATTGATGTCAGTATTAGCTTAAGTTTTTAAATGGTAAAATATGCCTATCCTTGAGTTTCTGTAAAAAAAATTTCATGTCAATACCATAATGTTATAATACTTTTTTTGCCTTCTAAAAAGGTTGCAAAATTTTTTGGCCCACCCTGTAGATCGTAAATAAGCAGATTTTGTCTAAAATCAAAAATAAATTTTAAAACTTACGAGAGATTCTCCTTCAAATTTTAAGAGTCAGTATGCGCTAGAACTACAACTTTAGCAAACGAAAACAATCAATATTTATTGATTAAATATAGCGGTAGTGGACGATCCGATAAAATCCCGTTCGATGAAGAATAACTATATTATCATATCAATTAATCAATTGTGCAGTGTATATGAATAATATTTCAATCATCGCGATCTTTTATCTTTGTTTCAAATATTTAATTCGTTTCATTTCAAGTTTGACTTCGTAGGCTCTCTATAATGGCAGCACCGACCGAAACTTTTACGATAGAAAATGCTCCAAAAAACCTCAAGAGCTCAGTTTGGGAGCACTTTGGTTTCCCAAGACTGGATCGATGGGGTAAAGCAGATGTTCCGTTCCGAAAACGTTCCGTTCCGAAGGTCTAAATACCGTTCCGTCCCGTTCCGAAATTTTTCTGTTCCGTCCCACCCCTAGCATTAACCTACTTATTTATGACCAACTCATTTAGATATGAATGGAATAGTGGCAGGTAGAACTCATTTAGATATGAATTGAATAGTGGCAGGTACTATTCACATTTAAACGAGTTGCCCATAAAATAGTAGTTTAATCCATTAGCAGACAGTTGCATTTGCAACAAGCTTAATCTTAAGAGCATTAAGAAATTACATACTCTGAATTTAAAGATGCCAAATTTATGTCTTTTTTGTTTCAGGTTGTTTCTCCCTAAGTGGACTACTAAGATGGAACTTTGCCGCAGGCCTCTTTCTCTTTGCATGGGGAACACAATTACATCATAACACACAGCAACAATTAGCTAGGCTCAGAAAAAATAAAGCAGGTAAGAAATTGTCTCTTTGAATAAGAAAATCTGATAAGCATTTTTCTAAATATTATTATTTTGTGGCACCAGGGATGATATGACACTGTCTCACCACCACAAGTGGTGACATATCGTTATAGTCTCCAACTTTTTGTGGACAGCGTTTGGCATTCAGGAGTTGGTGTTTGGTTGTCAGTGTTCAGCATTGGTCATCTGTAACAAATATAATTATTAACAGTTATATGAAGATATTACGCCGCTCGTATTGGTTATTAGTTGTATAGCACAAAAATCGTATAATCATTACCTTATATAGATGTCTTATATTAAATTCAATTGGATTTTATCATATAGGGAACACCTCCGTACGTCTGTCCATATGTACATCCGTCTGTCCGTCCCGGCAATAACTCAAATACCATTGGCCTGATTTTGTTCATATTTTGTAAACATATATCATATGGGAGTTGAAGTTCTGCTCAAAAGCCGATTTCCAAAATGGCCACTAATTCAAAAATGGCGGCCATTTTAGTGCAGATTTTACAGTAATTTAGGTACAATATGTAAAACTGTAGTAGCAATATGCTAGAAATGTAGATCTTAAAGAAGCACAGAGCGATTCTGTTCATATTTGCTATATGTGAATACTATAAGCATGGCACACTGTCTTATGACACTTGTGGTAGAAGGTGGTCATTTTGATGGCTGTCATTTTTGCTATGCTTTGGTGCTGCTGTTGTCTAGTTTGAGTTGTGTATTATGGAGTGTTATTCTTCTGAGTTGTAAAAAACTGGTAAAGTGAAACAAATCACACTTATTTGCAAATTCATTTTCAGGTCATATTGTAACAACTGCCTACAAGATGCCCAAGAATGGATGGTTTGATAGTATATCGAGTCCTCATTACCTAGCAGAGATCGTTATTTATATCGGCATTTGGTTGGTGCTCGGATTCCCAACATTCGGTGCGTTCACCTATTATGTGATTTATGTCACATTTAGAGAACTCAGCAAGGCACGTACAACTCATCTTTGGTACCAGCAGAAGTTTGATGACTACCCTAAGGACCGTTATGCAGCCATTCCTTTCCTTATGTAAAATGAAAGTTTGTTAGAGGTGGGTCGGGTCAACCGTAGCTTGGGTAAGTGTAGGAATTGCAGGAATTGCCTCCCGAGGCTAGGTTGAGTGAAAAGATTACCCTCGTTCAAGTTCAGAATGGGACCGTGGATTCAATTATAAAGAAAAAGGACCTTTGGTCATTTGAAATCAATTTACACTATAAGTATAGTAACACAATGTCATCCAAAGAATCTAGGCCTAACCCAGCCCAAAGCAACCACACCTGACCTACCTCTATGCAATATATTAGAGGCCATGCTTTTAAATAGGAAAATTATGGAATGATTGAGAAATAAATGGAGTTGAAGTTATATGTACTAAATCAGAAAGCAATGCCAGAAAATCTGGTGGTTCATTAGAAAAAATGGAAAAGAATATGTCATATTCACCCATCATTCATTTTAGCTTTAACTGCAATATGGTGTTACTGTTTATCACTCTTAACCTTTCTTTATTCTGTTCATTTTTACCGAAGGTTGTCTAGCTTCAAATATCATCATTTGTTTACACAAGCAAGGTCATTTCTTGAAAATAAGTATAGGATGGTTTATATCATTATTTTGACATTATTATGAATAAGTTGAATCAAACAAAATCACTGGTGCATTAAACTGCTGAGGCTATTAATACAATATCTGGTATATATTTGGAGATCTACTATGCCTCTGAGATGTTCTTTTGAAAATGTTACTCATGAAATTAGATGTTAGATTTACAAAATGAACCTGTGCAAACTGTGATGGCTCCCACATACATGTATTCAATAACTGTGAAAAACTGTTAAATTAACAAATGTACCAATATAACAGTTTTTAACACCTTTCTGAGAAGATTAAGGGATTGTATTTGCTTTATTCAAAACTTCAGCTGTATGTACATAACGAGGGATTAAGCCAAACTTCACTATAGGTGCCATTAAATTGAGTTTTCAAGAACCTCAAAATCTTTTAAAAATGTTTTAACTTCTGTTTGTTCATCACAGTAAAGTCATTTCATTTATAGAGAAACACGAAGTTGAGAATGTCAATTAATAATTAATGAAAAGAATTATTTATTAATGAATTGTGATCTAAATACTGTACTCATGTATTCATATAATTTGTATGACGTATAATTATCGTAGCCTGTACATGTATTTACTTTATTATTCCAATATATTATAATAATTATCATTCCAGCATTTGTTCTCAATAAGAATAATTATGTGTATCAATCATTCCTAGCCTTTTATATTGAATCTAATGCAGTTTTTGTAACATAAGTACAGGTACATATTATTATAGGTGCTAGGTTTAATAAAATCTTTTCAGAGTGTACGAAATAATTTCCATTTTTAAAACTGATTTTCAGATGTACGTCAAACATATGCCATGTTGTAATTTTGAAAAAGCATCACATACTAAGACAGCCACATATTATTTAAAGTAGATGTGCTCCAATGTAGTATCTGTTTATACATAATGTATATACGAGTATATATGGTACAGACTGACCTAGAATTAATTTAGATGTGTGTCACCTTGAACGCTGGATATACACTGATGATTTTTTAGGCATATTCTAAATTATATGTCATTTGTATAAATTATAAGGAAAAACTGTGTATAAATATATGAACTTAGACTAAGTATGTCATCTACACTATTGAACATAATTCATAATTCATATTTTCTATTCATTTACATAAAAGGTCATCTTTTATAAGCATAAGAGGAGGCTAGAACATAGTTTATGGGGGTTATGTCTAGGTCTCTGCACAAAGGTTTTTAACCTTATTATGTGTGCAGTATCATGCATGGGGTTTTGATTACCCCTTTGAGAGTGGCGAAAACAGCTTGGTGAATGTTTGGTAAAATAGATGTCGATTTTATGAGTCCTCGTGATATATGCATAAAATGTATTTTTAACAACGTAACCTAGTAACACATTTAAAAAATGATTTTACCATGTGATCAGCACAAATAAGCGACCCTAGATTTTTAGCTATTCATTGCTTAATGAAAATGAATCAATTATCACTTCTTTTCAACAAATTTGTAAAACAGTATTTCTATATGTACGAGAAATATTATAGCTAGCTGTTAATAATTTACCCGATTATTTTCAATATGTATTCAGTTCAAAGTTCATACACAAAAAATGAAACTGCTCAACTCCAAGTACATGTATATGTGATACAAGTACAGATACAAGTACAGTAAAACCTGTCTAAAGTGAACACATTTTAGACTGGTGAAGTGTTCACACTGAGAAGTGTTCTTGTTGCGTAAAAGTAAATGGATACACAAAATATGGAAATGCAGGCCGATGGCCAGGATTTGCCAAGGGGGGTTCCCTTTTTGAAAAATTCCAGGGGGGTTCACTTGTGACAATTTTGGTCCAAAAATGGCCAAAATCACTTAAAAAGTGCTCAGAATGGTGAAAAATTGCATGATTTTGAAAAAGGCCTGAAAAGTGATCACAATTTATGTATTCATTAGGTGGTGATCATATACACATTTTGTTTTATAAAGTAAATTCTGGTTGTTTGAAATCCATTTTATGTGATTGAAATATTGTGTATATAATAGCTCATGTATGTATATGTTTAAGTCCCATTCCAGAATCAAATCCAACTTCTCAATTTTTAACTTATTGGTATTTTGTGTATGTATTTTACAATACATGTACATATATGTATACATATGTTATCACTATTACAATTTTAACTTTTTATGGAAGCTTTGTTCACAAAATGTATATAACATAGAGTGTAATTTTACATTTGTTTAAAGTACCATTATACAATCCCATGGATTTATAATAAAAGAATCAAACATTCCAGACTTCGACAACTTCCAGAGAATCGATATTGAGGCTGGTAAAGAGGGGTCTAACTTGGTTTCATGAAGAAATGAAAAGCAGAATCGTAGATTGAAAGAAAATAAGAGTCGCTTAAATGAATATAGCTCTACATGCAGTTTATCATGTTTATCTGCGTTTTTACATTTTATGGTATTTTTCTGAAAATAATTCTTCCAGTCTCATTGCACAAAGATACCTCTTTCCTGGCCTAAATATTATTCTTGGAATACAGTCCCGCATACAAGCATATAATGCATTATAAACTGATTCGTTTTTTTGTCAATCTTGTAACATAATGGCTGTCCTGTAAATAATCGAAGACATATAAGCACTCTTCCAGGGCTGTATGCAGGACTATATGAATTTGTATTACATACTTAGTTATGCCAAAAATAGGCAAGATCACAGGGCAGTATGACCTGCTTTGATTAATTACCATGACAACATTATGATGTCATTTCTTCCAAATTCAAACTTCACACAGATATGTGATATTTTAATATTTATTATACAAATTAGCTGTAGTAAGGAATAAAGGTACTATAATACATTTGCTATGTAGCTATGATGTGATGGTTTCATGCTTGTCCAAATATAGGACCTTCCAAATGTAGGCTCATATTGGTAAAACTCAGACATGTTCACACCATAGTTGCATAACCTCTAAATATATGATCAGTTATGTAGTGATTAGTGAAGGTCAATTATATATAATTCAATGTTATGTTTTCTTAATGGAGAAATACAAATCAAAGAATGTTGCTTTTATGACTTTTATCAGAGTACATGTACTCATATATTTGTTAATGTAGTTGATGTCAATAACAACAAAAGACAGCTTCTTAATAAATAAAAAAAAGTATTTATTCAAAATATTCTTTTGTTGGATATATGAATGCAAACATTTATTTTAACTTGAACATCAGGTTCAGATTACCCTTATGCTGTAGTTTCTGTTTCAATTTAGTTTCTTTAACTGCACTCTGAATAAGATATAAATCTGAATAAGACCATTTTCATATTCCTTTGGGGGTAATTGGCTTTTTAAGAATTGTGCTGAATCATAATGGAACTCCATCAATGCATGCTTTGATCAACAAGCTAAAACGAGAATAAGTGTAATGGGGTCAGCTGTGAGCAAACTCTTCATTCAGAAGGTTTATAAATGCCTTTTTTATTATTTGTTACTTTTTGTATGCAGAGATAATATCTCAAAAAATTAATAAGCGCACAAATGTATGCAATTGGGAGGGCCCCCCCCCCTTTGGTGGGCCCAGAAAAAAATTGGGCCCAAAACAATTTTTGAGCCAAAAAAGGCCTTTTAAGGCCTTATTTTTTAATTTTAGGCCAAATTTTCAAGAAAATGGGCCTCAAAATGTCAAAATTTGGGCTTGGTTATTTGCTCAGACCAGAAATTTGGCCCACCCCCCTTGTTGGTTCCCAGATCCGCCCCTGCAGCACCATCCAATCCCATACCTTTATAAAAATTGGCATTTTACATGTCTATCAGATATAGATGTTGCTGACTGCAATGAACCCAAATTTTAGGATCTGGTATGAGAATGCCCCCCAAATTATGAATTTTGAGGTATGGCAATCATGGATTTTTCCACTTTCTGGTTGTAGAAAATTATGTTATATCTCACTTGGTCTAGTACTGTTTATCCCGTGCCAAGACTGGCACGGGATAAAGTACTGTAGTTACACAAATCCTTAATTTGAGGTTGTTTTGTATGGGGTTTTGATATAATTGTCATTATAACAAATACATGTGCATGAAACAAAAGTAAGAAATCTATTTGACTTCAGGTATATTCATTTCAACGTACATGATGATCAAAGACAACTTTGATACACGGACCACACGGACACAAAACAAATATCGCTATAAACGACGTCATCAAAACAAGTGCTTGAAAATTCAACCAATGAAATTGCGAGTTATTAATAGATGGTGCTATATATAAAACAGCCATGTTGCATTTTCGATTAGATGTCAAATAATATTTCTACGAAGAAAAGACGGATAATTAACAATCTACAAGACCGATTACCGAATTAATTATCTCAAAATCAAGATAAGTATAGATATCTTGCACATGGATAATTGATTTCTTCATGAAATGTTGATTTCACGGACATTTCAACAAGAACTTCAGATTTTCAATAGATCTATCTGAATTCTCTTTGAATTTCTTATCTCAGCTGTGAAATCAAAACAAAGGCAGATTCAAGATTGAGCACTCAGAATGGACTAATATGTAACACCACATAGGCTCAACATACTTTTTCTCACTAAACTGTGTCTCTTAAACATAAATTTGACTATGTCTAAACCACTGAATGAGAATGTCGTGACATACAAGCTGGTCGTGGTCGGGGATGGAGGCGTTGGAAAGAGTGCACTCACGATACAATTTTTTCAAAAGATGTTTGTACAGGACTATGACCCCACCATAGAAGACTCATACATTCAGCATACAGAAATTGACGGTCATTGGTGCATTTTAGATGGTAAGTAATTGCCCTAGTCATGCAGGGAGATAACAAGTCTACGATAACATTTTTTTGTTTTAAAATGATTGAACCATTATTAACTCTTCATCTATAATTGGACCATTGTTAATTCTTCATCCAGAATTGCACCATTGTTTACTCTTCATCTATGATTGCACCATTGTTAACTCTTCATCCATAATTGCACCATTGTTAATTCTTCATCCATAATTGCACCATTGTTTACTCTTCATCCATAATTGCACCATTGTTTGCTCTTCATCCATAATTGCACCATTGTTTACCCTTCATCCATAGTTGCACCATTGTTTACCCTTCATCCATAGTTGCACCATTGTTTACTCTTCATTCATAATTGCACCATTGTATACTGACTTCATCCATGGTTGCACCATTGTTTAATCTTCATGCACAGTTGCACAACTATTGTTCTACTATTGTTTACTCTTCATCTATTGTTTCACCATTGTTTATTTTCCATCTATTGTTGCATCATTGTTTACTCTTCATCTTTTGTTTCACCATTGTTTACTCTTCATCTTTTGTTGCACCATTGTTTACTCTTCATCTATTGTTGCATCATTGTTTATTTTTCATTTATTGTTTCACCATTGTTTACTCTTCATCTTTTGTTGCACCATTGTTTATTTTTCATCTATTGTTTCACCATTGTTTACTCTTCATCTTTTGTTTCACCATTGTTTACTTTTCATATATTGTTGCACCATTGTTTACTCTTCATCTATTGTTGTACCATTGTTTATTTTTCATTT
Source organism: Owenia fusiformis (assembly GCA_903813345.2). Classification (NCBI taxonomy): domain Eukaryota; kingdom Metazoa; phylum Annelida; class Polychaeta; order Sabellida; family Oweniidae; genus Owenia; species Owenia fusiformis. The sequence goes on along the minus strand of CAIIXF020000007.1, from coordinate 22,264,207 downwards.
ATTGTTTCACCATTGTTTACTCTTCATCTATTGTTGCATCATTGTTTACTCTTCATCTTTTGTGGCACCATTGTTTACTCTTCATCTTTTGTTGTACCATTGTTTATGTTTAAACTCTTCATCTATTGTTGCACCATTGTTTATTGTTCATCTATTGTTGCACCATTGTTTACTCTTCATCTATTGTTGTACCATTGTTTATTTTTCATTTATTGTTTCACCATTGTTTACTCTTCATCTATTGTTGCATCATTGTTTACTCTTCATCTTTTGTGGCACCATTGTTTACTCTTCATCTTTTGTTGCACCATTGTTTATGTTTACTCTTCATCTATTGTTGCACCATTGTTTATTGTTCATCTATTGTTTCACCATTGTTTACTCTTCATCTATTGTTGCACCATTGTTTATTGTTCATCTGTTGTTGCACCGTTGTTTAATCTTCATGTACAGTTGCACAACTGTTAATAACCCTTAATTCAACTATTTTTTTAGAAATTGAAAAAGGGAAGACTGGGTCAAAAATGACTTCATACTTCTGCAAAATATATTTCTTAAAAATTAGGATGTAAAAAAGACTATTGTTATATTGGTGAAGTCATTTTCATTTTGGTTGAAAGTAGTTTATGTATACATATCTTTTTTCAAAATCATGTCAGTCTCTCTGATATACAGGGTGTCCCGAAAGTATGCCCCCCTTGCCTAGGCAGACATATACCCATATATTCATAGTATGTGTCATATATCATTTTCAAGCTCATCCAAAGTTACATTGATTTGCCAAGTGTCATGGTTCAACTCTCAAATAGGAAAAAGTTACAGACATTTCAAAATGTAGTGTTTGGCCAAAATTTAGTTCAATTTTACGCAAAATTGATAGACAGTGTGTCCTTCCTTAGCAATTCTTATGGGATATGACCTTAAAAGTGCTTCAATAGCGAGCTGGAATTTTGTAATCCTCTTAAAACCTTTTAAGGCACTTTAGAAGAGTTTCCTTGGAGTATCTAACCTCATTGTCCTCTTTTTCGAACTCAATATCCATCCTACTCAAAAAAAATTACTGCTGTTAACATGGCCTAGAGGGACACACTGAATATTAATTTGGTGTAAATTGAACTAAATTTTGGCCAAACACTAAATTTTGAAATGCCTGTAACTTTTTTCCATTTGAGAGTTGAACCATGATACTTGGCAAATCAATGTAACTTTAGATAAGCTTTAGAACGATACATGACACATACTATAGAGACATTGGTATATGTCTGCCCAGGGGGACCCTCTTTCTTTCGGGACACCCTGTATGGGTCACCCTTCATATACAGGTTTTTACATGTGTTAATTATGTCAGAGTTTAGAACCACAAAATCCAATTTTCTGATATTATGAGATCTTAGAAAGAGTGTTGGCATATGGTTGTAATATTATCAGATGGGAATGTGTTATGAGCCATATACAAGGTCCATAATGAGTGTTGAGGTATAACATTTCTCTATGAGTCATGTCTTATAACTGATATATCTGCCTGGGAATTAGATTAAATACAGTACAGCGAATGTTCATGAAATTCAATGGTTCATGCCAAAATAAAAAAAATCTTGTTTTTGTTGATTAATGATTAGTGGAATTTGATCATCTCTATTATTGGAAAAAATTCAAAAAATCGATAAATTATAGAACAATTTTAACATTGATAAAGTATTTTATATAGTAAATATATTCATAATTGCTCTACAGTGTTATCTGATTGGTTCAAACGTGTCATTTTTCTGTGATCATTAATTTTATTTGATTGAATGATTTATTCCCCAGAGAATAATGCTCCTAGCCTAGTCTTTCTGTATGTAATAGCAAATAAAATAACCTATAAAAATAATAGGTTACCATCAGAATGTAAATTGTAGTAGCTAATTTGTTCAGGTTATCTATCTATATATAATTAGCTAGGTGAAGGGTCGGCAAGGTCAACTATACATTAGATCAAGTTACATCAAGGGTTATGGTTAAGGTTTACAACAGTTTTTCTAAAATAAATTTTCATTAAACCGCTGAAAATTTTTCACTTGCATAATTGGGAACAAGTTGGTCAAAATAACTAATTTTTCATGAATACTCATTTTGAAATGAGTGGAAGCATCAAAATCTCTAGTGATTTTGTAATCTTGGAGACACTGAACTCACACTGGTTAGGAGATTCAATTTCATTGTTTTTTTATAATCTACATTAACATCTCTGAATGTCACTGGGACCAACCAGAAGTTTTCTGATTGATTGGTGTTCACACTTTGAATTTTTTTTAACATGGAAATCTATGACAAATTAAAAGATGGTACCAAAAAAGCATTCACGGGGAGTGTTCAGATTAGAGAGGTGTTCGGATAGGCTGGTTTTACTGTAAGTACGTAATGTAATTAGTTCACATGAATTTGAGGCATTCAGATACTTGCCATGATATATGCACAATTACAATTAAATCTCATTTCTCATTAGTAGATCATTAAATTGATAAATTTCTTCAGGTATATTGTTGTATATTAACATTGTTTACCTGAGGACTATGCTATCATATAGGTATGCCTTGTAATTAGAAGTCTCACTATGGCAGACACACAATAGACTATAATAATAATTTTTAAGTTCGTGTGTTTGCGTCATAGACACGTCATACCTGTAAACCCTAAAGTAATGTTCATTCACTATGCCCTCAATTGAAACATCATGCCGGCCTTGTGATAAAACATGAAATAATAGGATAAAAATGAGGAATTAACATGAAATAGAACGAACTCTCATAACAAGACTCCCCCAGAGATAGAATTCACAAGAAAAATAACAAAAAGTTTATCTTTGAGGAGATTTGTCGTGAATATTCTCGTATTTTATTAATGGGCAAATAGTCAACTACCTTGTCAGTAATGATTAATATTTATAAATTGGGATTAATTATCTAATTCCCTTCATGAGGTATTACCATGTTTTTATTTCATATTTTCTCACATTGAAACTAAGATACCGATGACCATTTTATTATACCTTTTCATTAAGTAGATATAGACATTGAATTGGGTATTCAACAGCTGCCTTGGGCTATGGCGGATCCGGGGGGGGGCCATTGGTCATTATTGGGCCTTCCAAGGCCTTATTTTTTTCATTTTAGGCCAAATTTTGAAGAAAATGGGCCTCAAATTTTTGAAATTTGGGCCCACTTTTCAGTTTTAGGGGCCCAAAATTTTTTACCTCACATTTGGGCCCCCCCTGGTGGTTCCTGGATCCGCCACTGTTGGGTGTGGGTCTATCAGAGTCTAATACATTAGGAGAGATGATTAGCTCTCTTCAGTAATAAAAGCAAAATATTGGAAAGTGTATTGGGCAGTGATTAACTAATAGTATTAATGACCTAAATCCTTTCTAATGGGTTAACATATTTACTGTATCTAGTTTAAAAAGCTATAAGCATCATATAGAAAAATAAGCTGGTCAGAAAATAAGGTCATATAGACAGACTTCCAAACCATTGAACCATGTCTATCCTTTGTTAGAGGTCAAATCAATTGGATATCTATTTTACAAATTGATGAGGCCTTGATTTACACATATGTATCTGTACCACCAGATTTATAAAAAGCTGTGTCACTCTAGCCTACTTCAGTGAAATATGGGTTATCATCAGGTATACTCCGTCCTTTGTTTTCTGGTTGCCCAAATAAACCACCCTAAAGAAAACTGAACATGTAACGAATATAGCCCTATTTGTGAATTTATCTTAGAGATATCAGAAAAATAAGCAAATCTCTCAGTTGCTTTTATAATGGTCGGTATTATGTGATATAACAATTCTATTTGTATTTATTTTCCATGATATAACAATATTCTATTTTGTAATGATATTTTGTATATAAAAATCTACAAATAAGACGTGTAATGGTATTACATATAGATGATTTAGCAATATTCTCTTTTTATTAATATATTTGATTTATCAATGCAAGATAACATTAGTTAAAACAAGGAGCTGTTTTATTATAACTCACACAAACACCTGCATCTGGAGGTTGAGCAAAGACATATAATCCGGGATATCAAGATTCCTGGAATCTTTCTTGGAATTAAACCAACATGAAGCAATCAGATTGGCTTGTATTTTGAGAGGATATCATATTTTTGTGTTCACTGAAAATGAAACATCCTTGTTAGACCTGGTATTAAACAGGTAAAGATTTAAAGGTGGATTGGATCTAGTGGATTGGATTCATGTAAATTCAGAGAATGTTTGACAAAAATGCTAATATATCAGTACCTTTGTTAACAAAATAATCCCTTTTCATGCCCATTTTCTCTAAAATATGCATGTACTACCTGCTTTTCTGAATTTTAAGGCTTTCACTTCTAGTTTTAAACTACCCTCTGCCTTGTATAGACTAAATAAATTACAGTTTAGTAGCCCCACCCCCATGACCAGTACCTGTGATGGCATAAATAATTTCAAACCTACTGGACTGACCTGTTCACAACCAATTAGTGAGTTGCAAGGACGCGCGCTAAATACGTCCTCATTAACTATGCGATTACTTCAGAGGAAATGAATGACCATATATAGAAAGTCTTCCGTATTTGAACTTACTCTGATTGGCTTAGTGAGTTCAGAGATTTATTGTAAACTGAAAGAGTGAAGACGAAGCTTTCTTTTAAGAAGTGTAGTCGAAATATACTATGCAATTGTAAATTGAACATTTTGTAATTAACCATAATACTAAATCAATTGTTTCATAAGAACGACAGAGTCAATTAAAGATATACATGTACGTACATTGACATAAACTCATATTTTGAACACATATCCATATTGTACCATGTTACATTGTATTGTAGTATGGTATGGCGATAACTTGAAATAATGCAAAACATATAGACCTGTTATATGTTCAGATGATGTTCAGCAATATCTGTTACCATGGCAATATTGAAGCATTTTTGTAACATAGCAATCATGGTAATGATCTATCATCAAAGTTTATCCTCTCTAAAAATGTGGGCAACCAGGTGATGACATTTTGTTGCTTTGTAAATGTGTTTGTTTTATTTTAAACTAATGACACTCATTATTTTCACCTGACTTTTCATTTGTAAACACGGCGACAACCCATCGACCATCGTGGCATCTTTAGATAATGGCTTAGCTCTCCTAAAGTATTCTTACTTGCGATACATGATAACCTTCTGCCAAAAATAATTTGTTTTCATTCTTCATCTACAGGATGCTAAACTTGCAAATATTTCTTTGGCATTTAGAGCGTTTTGTTTTTCGTTTTACACCATGACTCTTCTTTGTTGTTTTAGCCTTATGTAGAGTCAGATGTCATGTATATGTATTAATCATAATTTTTGACACTTTAGAAAATGATGTCACTTATAATAACATACAAAAGTACTGAATTACTTATCCCTATCCTTTATGGACTTGAACCCATAGGGAGCCAAGTGAACAATGATGTATTCCTCCCTTTTACATACCACATGCATAGGGTTGGGGGTTGTTTTCAAGTGATTTTGGCCAAATTTTTACTTTTGCAAAAAGCAATTTAGCAAGCAGTCGTTGGAATAGTTATTATTATTGGAAAACACATAACTTTATGTGAACCAAGTAGAACATCGAGCTTATATCTATTTGTGTTTCAGAATTTCATTGTTCGATAAACATAACATTTTCAAAACATAAATCCCTCGTTTTCTCATATCTTTCCTTCGATATTTGATTTCAGTACTGGACACGGCAGGCCAAGAGGAGTTTAGTGCAATGAGGGAACAATACATGAGACGTGGTGATGGATTTCTACTCGTTTACTCTGTTACAGATAAAAATAGCTATGAAAATATTGAGAATTTTCGTACACAAGTTCTTCGTGTAAAAGACAGGTAAATATTTTATTTGATACATTTAAGAAAGATAAAGTTCATCTCTGGCAGCAATGAAATGCCCTTTTTTAGTTGTACAGGGAAACTTGTAAAGTGGAACACCTTTAAAAGTAGAACACCTCTGTTAGTGGGACATTTTTCAGAGTACCAAGACCAACTGACTAAATGTTAAATGTACATCTCTAAGTGGAACACCTCTCAAGTGGAACACTTTTAGAGGTACCAAAGATGTTCCACTTAGACACGTTTTACTAGACTTATTTCATCGTGTACTTTAGCTAATGACAATGTACTTTAGGCTATAACAAAGGGTTTTTTATCCAGGGATTTTTAAAATGAAAATAACTGCAGGCAGTTCTGACATCTTTGCGGCTTGATCGCTTTCAGTGTTTTTACAACAAATATTACCGTAGCAGGTAAGCTTGAAATATTGTGAAAATCCATAAAACATATTGTTAACTATCCAGGCATGTATTGTTTGTGGAGCATGTATTCATTAGGTATATGTGAACAAGTTAGGCTTTTTATAGGCTGTGGTTATTTGCCACATTCAGAGCAACTCAAGCCACAATCAAATGACCATGGATAGCCAATGGCTCAGTCCAAACAACATGTACCAAATTAAAAAGTTAGTATAAAATGTGATCAATAGATGTTGCTAGTGACTCTCTGGCTCGGAACATATTTTTGAAACAATGTCATGTAATCATCACCATTGAAACCCCATTGAAACCCTCAATATGTATCTACTTTCCCACAAAATCGTATCTTGGCATATTATTCCCAGATTGAAAGGTCCATAACACACACCAATAACAATATAGAATGTCTGGTTAGTTCCTATTTAGTTCTTATTTTTCTTCAAACATGTGTATTGCAGATTCTGTCATTTTGAATAAAAGAAATGAAAAACAGTGAGGCATTTAAATGAAAGTGCTAATCATAATTATGATTTTATTTTAAGTTACAACATTTCTATCTACACGTGATAATTATATTGCTTTGGGAATTTCATTTGATAGAGTTAATTATTTCAATAAAACCAACAAGTATTGCATTCTTCTGTAAGATATGAGGTCCCAAGCTCAAAAGATTGTTCCTTCCTTTTAATGATAGTGTTGTTCCTCCAAACTTTATAAATTAAGCAAGTGGTGAAAAAATCAAATAAGTGAAACTTGATATCAAAACTAAATTTCCTGAAGTTAAAGAAAAAAACTTTTTGAACAACCCTCTTATGAATCCCTGCACAAAATTGTCCCATCTTGACCTCTCACAATTCTTCTTTTTGAGTTGAAATTAAAAAGAAGCTGTCATTAATAAACATAGTGATGTCATAACAAGTAATTTCAAGTAAGTTCTTGTATTAGTATCTATACATGCAAGATCATTCATTCTTGAGGAGTCAAAGACTCCCATGAAGAACCCATGAAGAATGGATAATCTTAGCCTGCCACAAATTAAAGAAGTATAGTAGGGAAATTGAGATAGTATAGCTTGATATCGAAGTCTGCTACATATGAAATTCAAACGTTTTTCAGTTTTCATTTATCTAGGGCATGTAGGCCTACAATACTTACACAGCTGCACTTTCATATGTTTTTGTCGGATCAAACCAAGTTTGTTTGTTTTCGGAAATTGCATTTAGGTTCTCCAAGGCACCACCATACGAGTTTTGCTTATCTGTTTGACAACATGCTGTCTCAATCCTTGATATCTGGCTGAATGGCTCGTAGTCTTGCACCAAGTCCATGTATTCAACTCACTTCTTACACAAGAGAGGAGACAGAAGAGAGGAGGGGGGGATACAGGTCTTGATACAAGACTTGAGTTTAGAGGTCATTAACAAAAACTTTGTGAATAAGAATTCAATCAGTTATTGTAGCCATGGATATAATGACGTAGCCTAATAGTAAAAGAACAATAAACTTTGGAATTTATGTTTTTAAAGTTTCTGTTAATGACCTTTCTGGTTAAGAGGTTTTCGAGGCAAATGGGATATACTTTTTGTTGCTTCACATGGTCTTATCAAAGAACCAACAAACATAATGCTAACACCTGTAGAGTTTTATACTGATGATCTCATATTAATGATGTTAATGGTGAGATCACCACTGTTGAAATGAATATCCTAGATGAGTCCTGTCTAAAAGAAAGAAGATTTGAGTAAACACTGTAGAATATCCATTTCCTAAGTTGCAAATGGAGTTATATCTGGTACAGTATAGTGATCTCCCTAGCATTAAAGCAAGTGGGCACAGCACCCACTTGAGATTTTGAAAATAGGGTTGCACCCACCTGAAAGTACATTTGCACCCACTTGAAAATTAGAAATATCATGAAAAATTGGCATATTTTGACTTATTTTTATCTGAATTGTGAAAATGAAAATTTTGCACCCACCTGAAAAAAAATCCTGAGGAGATCACTGCAGTAGTTCTTAAGGTGTTAAAGAGAAATGGAGTGAATTCAGCATAACAAGCAAGAAAATAGTATGGCATTTGAGTCAAAGCTGTAAAAACAGACTAAATATACAATATATGCTAAATAGATCATCCCTGCAGCCTGTTCAAGGTTGCTTCCCCTGTTTCATTTGATGTTGAACCATGAGATTTCTGACATATATTAACAATTCTACATATGATCTCTTTAAATTGCTTCCTTGCTTATTCCACTGTTGTCCACTGTCATGAGTTATCACTGCCATAATTCTATATTTTCAAGAGTTTGAAGGATAAGAGATCTAGATAATGAACCAGGTAGCCAATTCTTAGTTGATGATATTACATCAAATGTAACAAGATCACACAGAAGTTTTCCTGATTTAAATTGACATTTAAAAAGTGCTGAAAGCTAATTTCTGCTATCAATGGTTTCTGAAATAGTGGCTCACATTTATTTGTTATATTTTAAAATTTAACTGATTATTTAAGGATTTAATCATCCAGGACTCAGTGCAATGTGGAATGACCATTTCTTGAAGGTGTTGCTTTCCAAATTTTGCACGAGATGTGCAGCATCGAGGGTTAATTTTAGTATAATCAAATATCAGCCTTCTAAAACTGGTATTCATACAAAAGGGAAGCAATATTGGCTTTGCATTAAAGGAAATAAATTGACACACAATAAAAAAACATCATAAAATGAGAAAATATATCTTACGGAATGATAATTTCATCCTACATGTTCTGTCCACTTTATAGTCACACAAATAGCTGATAGCAGAAAAATAATAAGCCTTCTAAGGTGTTTAAGGTACAGTTGCACTTTCTGACATATTATATTTGTTTTTCAAAATATACCTCACATGTAATGCCATGTGCCAGTCAGATATGATGACGGTATTTTGAAGATCTCATACATTGATCTCTCCCGCTTTGAATGGTTCAGAAGGTGTAGTTTATTGAAATTCTAAAATCCATTTGCACCAACTTGAAAATGAGAAAAGTTAAGAAAATGAATTTGCACCCATTTGAGAAAACTTATTTTGAAAACACTGACATGAATAACTTGTAAATTGAAAAAGAAAACAGTAATTAAATGGTGAAGCACGATTGTCAAGTGAAGTGTTCTCAATGATTTTATATTTAATGGGTGCAAATCAATCGAGTGAGTCAGAGTTAGTTTCTGGAGGCAACTTAAATTAGGCAGATTTAATTGTTATTTAGGTCAGTGATCAAGTTTGATTCTATAGCTAGCAACTATCGAGATGCGCAGCAGGTTTCATTCATATTTACATGAGTTGGCCATGAAATTACACCCAAACCAGCTGACAGCCGACAGTTGAATTCGCGAATGCTACCTGAGAATATATTTAAGTACTGTATTTGCAAAATGAATCTCACTCTCAGTAAGGTACATGGACATTTTCAAACTCTCAACTGGCTATAGAACTTGGTTGTTTCAGCGCCCAGATAAAAAGTAGATATTCACCAGGGAGGATTTGATGTGGGGAAAATCACAAGGATGATATCAATATTTCCCAAGGGAACGTAGCGACCGAGGGAAATATCGCAAATTACCCATATTATCCCGACAGGTGAAGAACGACCTTATACCATGGTCAAGAGCAATATCTACCTAAAATCCTCTGTTGAATGAGAGAGAAAAAATCATTGTATCTATGAAATTGAGAAGTTAAGGGCAAAAAAAAAACATAATCCAATTCAAAAATTTGAAAAATATAGATTATTTTTAAGCAAAAAATAAAAATATTTGAAAAAAATAGTTTTTGAAAAAAATGAAAAGTTTTGAATTTACCCGGGATGATATCCATATCATCCCCGATATCATCCCTCTAATCCTGATATCATCCCTGTTCCAAATATGTGATTTATCCCTTGCTATAACATACCTGATATTTCTCTGACCATGGTATAATTTTTAATATCACTCTACATGTACAATGTTTACATCATATGTATTGTATCTTTTAAGGGATGCTTACCCGATGATACTAGTAGCCAATAAGGTGGACTTGGTTCATTTGCGCAAGGTCACTGAGGAACAAGGTCGTGATTTGGCTGACAGATTAAAGGTAAGATTCATATAGGATATTTACTGGGAGGGATTGGATATGGGTTTTATTCCGAGGGACAATATGATATTGATCGAAGGGTAATAAGGGTGACCGAAGGAGCGCAGTGACCTAGTGTCAATATCATATTGCCTAAGGTCAATGTCATATTGCCTAAGGTCAATGTATATTTTCCTTCGAATAAAACCCATATTCAATCCCGACCAGGAATAACCTATTCATTCCATAATACATCCCTCTAAAATGTTACATTTGGATAATGCAAACATGTGTTAATAAATGCACATTTTTAATATGATTTATTGAAAAATAGGTTAATACGCTCCAATACGATTTTTTCCCAGGGACAATACAATTTTTCCATTTAATACGATTCAATACAATATTTATTCCTTCATATTTCCCTGGGAAAACAGTAGGAATAAATTGTAATATTTCAAGATAATGCCAGGTTTCAACCAAAGCTTACATTTTATGTTCTCCCATGATATCTGATGTTTATAATATTACACAATATAAGAATATCATCACACGTCTGTAATGTCTGTAATGTTTCTTGCAAATGTTGAAGGACATTTTGATTTTTCCATTAGGTCACTTTTGTTTTTCACTTGGATTCCCTACTCATCTGCAATTTTGATGTTAGTGTGACTATTAGCAGATGTGGATTCCAAGTAGACAAAATGCAAAAACATTTTTCTGCTTATTATTTATTATAAAAATCATATGCTATGCTTCATTGCAGATTCCCTACATTGAAACAAGTGCCAAGGACCCTCCTCTAAATGTTGATTCAGCCTTTCAAGAGGTAGTTCGTGTCATACGGTAAGCTACCACATCATTGCTTATCAATATGAACACATTAAAGTGTAGGTGTCAGGGATTAGTTATAGATGGGACAGTGATCAGTCATTTTTTGGCTCACACAGTGAGCCTATGGCATCGACCAGGCGTCCGTCCGCCCGTTGGTTCGTCCATCCGTTGATCTGTCCATCTGTCCGTCAACATTGGCCACACAAATTAAAACTGCTATTCGGATTGAGTCATATCCACATTCATTTTATGCATATCCATAATGCCTATTTGACCTATCATCGCGATATCCCAAGTTCGCCCGGTTTCCGAGAAATTGCTGATTTTGACATCAAAAGGTCCAATTTTCTGTAAATACTAGACACTTTGTTGAAGTAGAACTTTCAAATAACTTGTAGTATTTGCTGTATATGCAACTTATGTTCTCTGAAGATTTCAAAGCTCTTGAAATTACAGTTTTTGGTGTTTACTCTATATAATTTGACAAAAAGCAGAACTTGAAGGGAGTCATTTTCAGGGAACTTTCTCATGTATATCGTCAATGGCAGGTTTTGTGATTGACAAGTTTCTCAAAGTTTGTCCCTATACTTGTTCATTACTTGCAATGAATTACATCATTACTAGATTTAAGCATTCCCTACATATTGCTCGATATATGTCAGCATCAACTTTTTACTGTTTTTGAGATATTTGACATCAAAAACCAGTAAAAATAAGTTATTTTTCAACTTGCTTCAATTTGACCAATTTTTGGGGAAAATCGTCTACAAGTTGCCAGGAGTTCAAATCTGACCTTAGTTTTGAGATTTGACCTTCAGTGACCTTCGGAAGGTCAAAAAAGTTGATTTTTCAAATTGATTATTTGGATGTAAATTTTGGTCACCTTGATCACAAAAGACCTACTGAGCTCTGAATAAGTAAAATGTTCAAGGTCAAAGGTCCTCAAACTAGGTTTCTCAAAGTTCGAGACTACAAATCAAAATCAATAATTTTGTTTGAAAATCAGGATATACATTCCTCTGAAGGTTCTACTCTGTGTGAGCACAGGACCGTGGGTCCTTTTTTACTACATGTGTGCCAAGATGCAAGATATGCTATTCCATCACAAATATCACTGCTTGTACATATATTATAGAGTTTAAATATAAAAGTGTATCCATTTTTGAGGCGTTCTGTTTATGCATTTACGGACCTGACTTTAATTAATTAATTAAACGTTAATTATATGCAGTACTTCTCTTGCAGAAATACTCCAGTTGACTGCAGAGACAGAAAGAGGCGTGTGAGACGTCGAAATCACAACAAGAAGAAGTGTAATATTTTGTAGTATTCGCTACTTTGCAACTTGCGGACAAAGTAGTTAGGCGTCATGAATCAGTCTTGTTGGATCTGATTTGGTTGACTAATATGCTAAATGCTGAATCTGACAAGTATCTGTGAGACTGAATACAACTTGATTCGCGGATATGCTAGAATACTGACCACGATGGCTGATATCTGTAAGTCAAACAGAATCTGATTGGCTGATAAGCTGAACAATGAATCTGATCACTTAAGCTGAACAGCAAAGAAATAATTCTGATTGGCTATTAGCCTGAAAACGTTATCTGATAGGCTATGTTAGTAAATCTTATTGGCTATTGGTAAATAGGAAACATGTTCTTACGGAAGAAATATGTTTCTTTTACTCTTCTTCTGAAGGGTACTTTTTATAATCTTAATTGGATTAATTTTCAACTTGACTAAAGCATTGAAATGGTTAACACAAATGAAACATCCATTCATTGATGGATGGATTCCTAACAGAGTATCAGTACTGTACAGTATAGCACAAAACAGTACAGTACAGTACAATGTCTGGTATGAGTAGGCAACCAGGCATTGCTGAATCTAAAAGTAAAAATCCATGAATTGATGTGAGCAAGTATTTGAGAATGTTGAACAACTTTTTTTAAGTTCTTGTTTTGCCTATATAAGATACGAAACTTAGGGAACACAGCATCTCTCTGGCTTTTCGATAGTCAGTTTTGTAATAGGATCCAATTGGAATTCCAATAGGCATGTGTTATTTGGCTTTTAGATGGCTTTTACAAGTTATCTCCAATTTTCACAGAAAAACACCATTGTAAGTCACACTATGTTTGGTTTAAAAGAATTTGCACTTGGAATAACATTTCTTAGATAGCCTATGGTTTTGTTTTGCCACTTTGTGCTATCTTTTTAAGCATTTGGTTCAATAAAAACAGTAAAGCCCTGGTGGTCTTAGAAGTCATATTTGGCCATTTTAATGGTTTAAGAAAACAATTGAATGATGGTTATTTCATCATTACTTAACTATACTGTATATTTAGCTAAATGTGTTGTAGTATTACTGCGTTCAGCCAATAGGAAAGATTTATATTGTACTGTGATGCCAAAAATGTTGTACTATGATGCCAAAAATGTTGTACCGTGATGCCAAAAATGTTGTTCCGTAATGCCAAATATATTGTAAAGTATGATGACTGTAAAATGAAGCCTCACACTAAATTACATGTAGAACAGATGTACCTATATTATATTAAATCATTTTACCATGAAAAGGTATAAGGTAAATGAATATAATACTCTTCTTTTGGAAAGATGTACATTTTCAGAAAATAAGCTTTTTATGGAGTTTTATCTGAATTTACACTTTTTTAACTGCAATATCGCATATTCTTAAATGGTGCACATATTTTATTTGAAGTGTACACATACATTTCAACAATGTATTCTTGAATGGTGGACATATTTTTGAAGTTTTTCAAAAGTGTACACATTTTAACAACGTATTCTTGAATGGTGTACACATTTTAATTTGAGTTTTCAAAGATGTACTTACTCATTTGAACTCATAAATGATGTATACTTTTGAATATTCTTGAAGTTTTTACATTTTAGCTGCATATTTTTGATCAACCATGTACACATGTATATGGTATATACTCATAATCTTTTAATAATTATTATGTTTGCACACTGGTGTGACTAAAGTGAATGAATCCACTTCATAAAGTTTCAATATTGATATAAAAGGGTGATATCCAAGAAGTTAACCATTTTGACTGAAGAACATGTATATTGAATCATATATAAATTTTTGCTTGTTTCTTTAAGAATCTCCATCCAGCCTCTCTTAATTCTTTTTGTGTAAACATGAGTTGGGGAATGCGTTTGAAATTTCAAATTATTCTGAATTTATGCATGAAGATCCTGCAATTTTATATTCCCTCCATGCAGCCACGGAGTGCATGAGTTTCAAGCCACGGAGGGCATGAGTTTTAAGCCACGGAAGGCATGAGTTTCAAGCTATACGATTCAAAAAGTGGGAAACTTCAGATCCTTGCATATAAATCACAAATGCAACCCTCATTGCAAATAGCTAGTCGATGGAAAGCAGGGTTATTTATCATTTGTCTTAAAAATATGAAAATCTCTCCACCAAGCTCAACTTAAATATATCTTGTATATTATTATAATATTGATTATTGTGTTAATGTTTAATAATGTTGTTCTTTAACTGTATATTGTCATAAATATAGTAATACATATTTTATAGAAAATATTTTGTGTTATTATTAGCTCTGCATCTGTTCATCTGTCCAATTCTAAGCTCAACCTACTTCTTTTACCGACTTCCCAGTGGGGAAGCTAGACATAGTATAGTACAAGCATAATGTGATGAAATTACATGGCTTTAACTTGTCAATGCAGATGCCCTATTATTTGGAGAAAATACTTTAACAAGTGATAAAGGAGTTCTTGAATTGCAGAGTACCCTAATCGTTTCCAGGATTCCAGAATGACTAAAATAACTAGACTTTGGAAATTGAACGAAGTTCAATTTCAGACTCCAGATTTAGACGATTTTTAGCCGAGTCATCCAGAATAAGCTGAGTCATCCAGAAAAAGATGGATGAATAAAATAGGAAGGTAGGATAGGATAGAATAGGAACCGAGGAACGATAGGATAGAATAAGAAAGAAGGATAGGATAGAACAGAATAGGAAGAAAGGATATGATAGGAGAGGATAGGAAGAGAAAGATACGAAGGAAGGATAGATAGGAAGGATAGGATAGGATAAGATCAGATAGGAAGGATGGATAGATTTTTCAATATTTTCGACTTCTCTACTCTTGACTTTCTATCAGGATACCATCAGATCGATTTTCCGAAATTTCAAAACGCCATAACTTCCGAACCGGAAGTCGGATCAAAATTTGATTTAAAGATTCCGATTCCTGTCAAAATTCTACCCCTAATTCATAACTCATACGTTAAATTTGGGGAATTTTTATTTTGACCTACTTTTCGGACACGCCATAACTTCGAAACCGGAAGTCAGATCGAAATTTGGTTTGCAGATTCGGATTTCTGAGAAAATTCAGTTCTTAATTCATAACTCAAACGATAAATTTGGAGAACTTTTTATTTTGACCTACTTTTCGGACACCATATCTCAAAAGTGGGTCAAAATACTTTCTGACGGCAAAAGGCTAACACTATTAGCACACTCTTGGCTACATGTATACACAATTTCGAGGAATATAATTAAAGTGTAGTGTCAGAATCGCAAAAATAAGGAAAACCTTTGGATTTGACCTAGATTTTGACCAAGGTATTTTGATGTCAAAATGTTGAAGCTAGATGGCTTTTGAGGTCCCCTTCTTTTAAAAGCTTTCATTAAATCAAGCTGAACTCAGTCTATGTTTCGTATTTCTCACTTCAAAAAAATCTTTTTTCACATTGACTTAACATGGGCACCAAATTTAGCGATTTTTGAGCTTTTAAAACGACATAACTTCGGAACCGGAAGTCGGATCGAAATTTGGTTTGCAGATTCGGATTCCTGACAAAATTCTACCCCTAATTCATAACTCATACCTTGAATTTGGAGAACTTTTTATTTTGACATACTTTCTGGACGCCATATTTCAAAATCGGTAAGAGTAATAAAAAAACGGATGGCACACACATAAAAGGGCTGTTTCTAAGCTACATGATGAAAAAAAGACGAAGACGTTTCGATAAATAACGACGAAGATAATAGACAGAAGGTTGAAAATGTAAGATTTGACCCAGTTCTAGGATAGGATAGGATATAGAATAGGAAAGAAGGATAGGATAGGAAGGAAAGGATAGGAAGGAAGGATAGATAGGAAGGATATGATCAGACAGGATAGGAAGGAAGGATGGATGATTTTTTCTATATTTTCTTAGCTACTCTTGACTTTCTATAAGGATATCATCAGATCAATTTTTCTCGAAATTTTAAAACGCCATAACTTTCGAACCGGAAGTCGGATCGAAATTTGGTTTGCAGATTCGGATTCCTGAGTAAATTCTACCCTTAATTCATAACTCAGATGTTAAATTTGGAGAACTCGTTATTTTGACCTACTTTCTGGACGCCATATTTCAAAATCGGTAAGCGTAATCAAAAATCTAATGTCATACCTTTGCTTTGGCTTTTTCTAAGCTACATGTTAAAAAAAAGATTTAGGAGTTACGATAAACAACGACGAAGATAAATGACAGAATGTTGAAAATGTAAGATTTGACCTAGTTCTTGACCTTTGACCTAGATAAAAATTTGACCCAATTTCCGAGGAACTAGATTCTAGACATAAATTGACTGAATAAAGATCTTTATTGGAAAACTTATGACTATCGAGAAAACTGGGAAAGAAAAATAATAAAGAATAATAAAGAATACTGACGAAAACAATAGACTCCAGATTTACATCTGGAGTCTAATAATGATGATAATATCTGAAACAATTGGGGATAGAAAAGAAGTGGTGCATTTTCGTTTCATGGTTATGGTGATATGGAACATGAATACTGGAGATGAAAAAAAGAGGGCATCAACGTTAACTACCTTTCAGAAAAAAATAATGAAGCATGAATAACCGACAAATAAAATGTGACCTCAGTGGAAACAGGAAAGGCAACACTAAGTATGCCCCAAAAAAATTTTGGACTAATGTGATAATATCACTTAACTTGTGAATAATCTCCATTTAAGCCTAAGTCACATTTGCCTTATTGCGGCCGTAGCTTTACAAAATCAAAGTGGAAAATCTACATCGTAATACATACTGCATATTTCTCTCAATTTTTGGAAGCTACGGCTGCTGTATAGTTGCTGTAGATCAAATGTGACTGAGGCATTAGTGTGTGATAAATGAGCTCAAAAACTATTTTTGTGTGGTCAAATTGTCATGTTGATATGGACAATCATTTCTGGAGTAGTAAATTGTTGAAACATTCTCAGTGACCAGTCATGTACAAGTATGCCTAGCATTAACTAAAATTATTGCAAATGGTAAGAAATTGTTACAGATACCGAATACTAAACACTCTCCATAAAAAAGTTGGAAACTTTAACAATGTCACCACTTCTGGTGGGGACATATCAAAGCCTAGTAATGAAAGGACAGACAAGGAAATAGGTTAACCATGTGGGACAAAAAGGTTACGGCAAAGGGTCAAGGATTTCAAGTGTAGCCAGCTGAATTGACTTATGTTTCCGTTAGAGATGGTGACTAATATGACCATTTGTGAAGACTAAATTAAATAATGATTCTCTGATCACAATCTTTTTTAAATAGGTACAGAATTTATCTGTTCCAAAAATAGAATAATTTTCCTCTACAAATGTCAATATTTGGGCACCATCCCTTCACACACACCAATCCCGGGCTCATCCATCCAAGCAAATGAACAAAAATCATAGATTTTCTTAACTAGAATAATTTATTGACGGTAGAAAAGGAGTGAGTGGGTTGAATGTAACATTCACCCAGTACAGTATCATGTACGCTTGTTGTGCCTCCGGTGGGTCGGATGGAGAGTGCTCCATTTTGCTACCAATCTAAGTAATACAGTAATACAGACATGCAGCAATACACCAACAGTCAAATCTGGAAAATGCACTACTTTTTACAAACATCAGGCAATCACTCAACCGATTAATATTCAGAATATTATCCATTTTCTTAAACAGTTAAGTGAAAGAATGAACTTTTTTCAAGAACTTGCAACTCATATTTTGTGATCATTTTTCGAATATATCTACAAAATCTAGTTTTTAGTTATTCTACTCATTAAAAGATTATGTAACCTTCAACAGATATAATGTTAAAGGGATGTCGTTAAAGGGATCACATAACATGAAGCTGCTTTACAATGTGTTACATCTTATGTAATTCAAGACCTATGCATGGCTAGAAACCCACCTGATATATTTCTGAGCACAATTCGGTCGAGTTAATACCCATGCACGGGTGGCATTTTCCAGTTGGGAAAAGAAAACAAATTGTCTACATTTTAATGTTTTAATCAATTAGCTATGCATTTATTATTCAGTTGTTTAGCTATAATGCCTAAGAGTAGGGAACATTAGTTGAAAACATGTACAGCACACTTGTGTCTTTTACTTTGAAATGAGCCAAGACCTGATCAGTTTATCATGGATACCCTCAACACTACATTTACAGTGGGGAGGGAGGATGTTGACTAAATAGAATAGCTAGAATACCACACCCCCTCCCTGTGAGGTAGTAGAATCATGTCAGGGCATCCCCAGTTTCTATCTACACAAATTCAACTGAATCACATACTATCACATAGCATGTCTTACATTGAAAATTCATTCATTAAAATATCATTTTAATCAACACAGTGATCTATCACTAACATTTCATTGTTATGATCACAAGATTAACAACAAAAGTGCAGCATTTATGCACAACAAAATTACATCTTATATAAAAAAAAAACAGTTCATGAACTGCCTTAAAATTCCTCTAACAAAATAAACACAAATTACTCTCCAACTAAAAGAAACCACAAGCATTTTAGTTTCTACTATTGCAAAGAGGCCCAATGAGGTACAAATATGTATAGTGATCATCAGGAGGTAGGTAGGAATTCTGAAGAGTCTGAAGAACTGACCCTTTAGGATTATAAGCCTTTATTTAACCTTGGTATAGTTTGTGTATATGGCAAATAGGGTAAAACAATGGCTTATCATCCCATGGGGAATGGTTTCACAGAGTCTTGATAACACAAGTATACTGTACACAGGTATTTTATATTCCAAATTAGAAGGGATAGTATATCTAATTTTATCAAGACCTTGTGGATTCACGAAATTTTGCAAATCGATCTATTCCGTATTTGTGAGAGAAGATAGATGTTTTCTTAAAATATATGAACTGAAAACCTTCAGCAATTCAGCTCTTCAGATTATCATAATCTTCATTATTAGGGTCTGCAGAGAGACAATTGTGATACATAATCCATGAACACACTTGGTAGTATTTATATATCATACAATAAGCTGTGACACGTATCACAATTGCCTGTCTATAATTTCAAGAAAAGATATGTGATGAACAGCAAAGTTGGGAGAAAAACAATTTATGGATTAACCTTGTTTTAGCATTACATTCATGTTAATTTCTGTTAACAAACTGATCGTACAGAATCTTAATGGGAGCTTAGATTCAACGCTTTATGTACATGTCTCCAAACAATATTTACATAAAAACGTGAACCTATAGCTTTATTTGTGTTACATGTTTTTTTGTTTTCAGTTCTTGGCTCATTTGACGCACTTTCTCTCAGAGAACCGCCATCCTAACACCTAGTCTATATACATTATTGGAGGGGGAGTCGCTGAGCATGCAGAACATCTAACACAGACTACAGTACAACTCAAAATTAACAGGCAACACTCAACTTCACAATGGTGTCCCCTTTTTGTTACATCAACACAAAGTCCATTTGACTGAAAGGAGCCATCATGTAGTGCCTGAGTGCAAACATTGATTTTACGCATTAGGTCTGTTAGTTTTAACTTGTACTGTAACTTTCAGAATAGCACAAGGGCAGTATCTCAAATTATAGAAGCCCAAGAAATGTCAAGATCATTCAAAGAAACCTTGTACAACACCTTAAAATATCATTGTGTGCTTGAATATTTTGAAAAACTGACCTGTATTTGAACAATTTTAAACACTGAACTTAACACACAACTCTCTGTGAAGTGTCTACATCGAGGTCTGCACAGTCCTTTCGTTTAAAGCTGTGTGGAACCAAACTCACTATGTCTTCAGACTTCTCAGTTGTAAGAGTTATGGATGAATCATTATATTAAGTCTTTAATAATACACAAATCACTAAATTAATAGAACCAAAAAATACCATTGGTAAACGCGAACTACAAATAGTGACAATGAACATTTGCTCTATGTTTTGGGGGTTATGTCTACTATAATAGAACTATCTAACAGTGAGGTTTGCGAACTCCCCATATTATTCAGTTGTAGCCATTAGATACAATAGTATACTTAGATTAGATATACATGTATCTGTGCAAAAAGGCATCAAAATGTATGCAAGTAGGCCCCAGCTTGGTCACCTACTGGCATTTCCATATATGGTCACATGGACCTTATCTCCGACCCAATTGGTCAATCAATCGCCGCATCACGGCTACTCTAAAAGAAAGCATCATCGTTACAATACATAGAATACTTGTGGAAAGGAAACCTTGTTTTACACATTGATGTGTCCAGCCCAGTTCTAGTTAGAACCACTGCTACATTTGACAGATAGGTGGCAGTTAAGTGCTAGGTTATCGTCAAGCGTACACCAGAGGCGGCTATTTCGTATGTCGTATATACCCGGTAGAAGTGGCAGTCAGCTCCTACTAGTACACTGCCAATTGTATACTGTATACATTGTTCAGATAGTTTTGGTATACTAACAAACGAACGTCAAAAAAACGCCGCTCATTCACATCTCATAAAAATACTAACAAAAAAGTTTCTTTCAACAAGTATCAAAAATAAACTTTATACTTTGATATTACAAAAACTCCGGCCATAGTATAATGCAATGTCAACACCGGCCTGTCTCTAAAAAATTGATTCAACTCAATAATTCCTCTCTTTTTTACGTTTTTACATCTTTTATATATATAAATATAAAAGTTTTAATACAAATCCTCCAGACAGACAATATCACAGAAAATAGATGTCACCAGAAGTGGGGGAAATCATCCAGTCTAATCATGTGGATTATTTCCCCAATTTTAATATCATTGAATATCCAACATCAGTGTGACAACATTTTCTCTGACATTGTCTTTTATCTCGACTGGAAACTCCTTGGTTGATCGCTTAGTCCAGTCTGGCGCTTATATCTGGAGGCCAACAATTTGATGCCTTTGTTCACTACTCCTCGTCAAAACGTCGAGCAAATCCTCGTCAATATGCCGAGTAAATGTGGGAAGCTAAAACTTGAGGAAACTAAGATACATTCTAAAGTATACACTGTAATTGACTTGAATGAGTACCATCTTTGGTATGGTGTAGAGGTACTTGGGTTGTATGTTGGCTCAACTATTGAGATGACTTGATGCCCCCTCCATTACGTGCTTGAGGGGGGACACCAGGACGGCGAGGATTCCCCATCATTGGGCCAGGACCCATTCCAGGTCCTCCAGGCTGCCGCATTGCTAGAGCACGTACACGTCCAATGGCATGCTGAAAATAACAAAAAAATCAATTTAAGTGTTGAAATAGTAACAGTGTTGGCTTATTATTCTGTTTAATAAAATTAAGCTAAGCCACATAAAATAAAGGCATTAACATGACGAAGTGTCTACACCTTGTTAGATATTGCAAATTGTTACAGACACCAAACTCTGAACGCCGATTACAAAAAGTTGGAGACTATAACAATATATCACCACTTCTTGTGTTCACATTGTTAATTGAGTCTTATATGTCAGCCAAAATCTTTACATTCTGTCCAAAACAACTACCTAACATGCAACAAAAATGCCAAAAATACAAGAAATTCTATAGCTACCTGAGTTGCCTGGAAGTTTCCGAAAAGCTCTACAACCGCATCATTGCTGCCATCGTCTACAGGGGGTGTGCTCTCACCACCCTCACCATCTGGAGTCTCAATCTCAGGCAGACGTACCATGGCACCAGTCATGCGTTGGACATCACGTACATTACGTCCGCGCTTGCCAATCACGTAACCAACTTTGTCTTTGGGCACCAGGATTTTTGTTTTTAGGCGGACATCTTCCATTCCAGCAAATCCTTCAGTTCGAAGCTTATCATGAACGAAATAGCTAGCCTGAAAATGGAAAGTAATCTTTTGATAATGAAAAAATGAATTGATTTTTATCATATTTCTATAAATCAGTGACTCGGTTTCATTCATAAACATGTTTTGTAATATCATCATCTCTGCAATAGCACTTCCAGAAAACATGTATTTAATCCTATGGATTTATCAATCTTAAGCATGCTTGTAGCAACTTACCCTCCACTGTGCCTCAGGGGTTCCTCTAATGGTGACTGTCCTGTCCCCAGTAGGATCATCATCCTTTTTAGGGTCAATCTGAAAACAAAAAAGTTAAATAAATAATTCCAATCCAATTGTTACAGATGTCAACCACAGAATGCTGTTTACCAAATACTGTCCACAAAAAAAGAATGTCACATTCCGTGTCGACATCATAAAAATTCAAATATCTTATTAGGCAATCAAAATATGATTATTATATTGAAGAGCAAAGCTGCAGTTCAGTCTGTCCACATTATAGTACTTGTTTTAAGTCAGGGATAACTTTGTCAACATTGTACACATTTGGAAAGATGTATCACATGAAGAATTACAAAGATTCAGACACTAAGTGACATGACATGTTGAATTCAACCATGCAATTTTCCCGAAATTAACTATTATTTTGTACTTCATAATTTTGTCCATTGCAACTAAATGTAAATGTATTTTAGTAAAATTGACGAATCAGACCACAGACTTGCTTTAATCCATTAACCATGTCTAGCAATCCTAGAAAACTTACCGTGACATGGGCATTGGAATCCCTGATAATTTGCTTAATGTTGGATCCACCCGTGCCAATAAGTGCCCCTGCACTAGTCCCTGGTATGATCACCTCCACCCTGGTGTCAGGCTCAGGGCGTGGCTGCACTGGGGGAGTGACCTGCCCATGTGGGACTTGATCTTGCCCCTGGGGCAGTTGTTGTTGTTGTTGTTGACGATGTTGTTGTTGTGCCATCTGTGGGTAGAAACCCCGTCCCTAGGACAGAAACAAGAGCACATGTGATATTCTATATAACAACTCTGTGTTTGATTTACATACTGTAGGTTGCAATAGGATAGTTTCTAAATAGCAGAAAAATCAATGAAATCTCGTGCTGCCATCTTTTATTCAGCTTTTAACTCTGGCTAGAGCTCCATTCACTTACATGCTAAAATCTTGGAAAAGTGGCTTAATTTCATGATTTATCAAAGTGTGTTTGTTGAATCTGTATAAAACTTGAATGATATACCACATGATGACCCTGTTTATGAACATGTTGTGATTAAACATGCTAATGTTGATTGACATACAAATAATCCACGGTTTTAAAGAATTTTAGCATTGCATCTATGGACATTTGGCCCAACTTTTTTTAAATTGTCATAGAAAATTATTCAAATTACATAACTGTGTAAATCAAAGCTATTTTAGGAGAAAACATTCCACTGAATTCAAATATACCATTTAAAAGAAGGTAATGTAAGTCATTAGAGGTCTAATATGCAAGTCTCTTAAAATCTCACGAAAAACGAGATTTAGCGAGATTTCAAAAGCTATATGGAAACTATACTATTGAAGCTTAATGACAAGTCTTGTTAGCCTTTTAGACTATTAGTAGCAACCTACTGACTAGCCATCAATCCAGTGTGAACTTAAAGAGTACATACTCGGCAAGTCCAGAAGATGAAAGTAACATTAATGACCTCAGATTGACTATGACGTCATAAAATCATTTTAAGATGTATAATCTTTCAAAATTTCACTCTAAGTTAAATATAGTTCTAAATAGATAAGAGTAAATGACACAAGGTATCTTAAGACATGACACCATCCTGAAACACAGTTTTGGAATTCAATTTCTAGTTCTGATATCATTCTCAATTCACGTATAAAAGGACTGAATGTTAACCTCAACTATATATTGGATTATAGCAAACATTTTTCACATCAGTTCAAAAATCTCTCCCAATCCTAAACATGTATCTATTTGCCTCAAAATAGAATTTTTATCATGAAATTGCCTTTTTGTATGCAGCACCTACCATAAGTCCATACTGGCCTCCTCGCATACCATATACACTGCCACCCATCATTGCAAGGGGAGAGACCCCTGGAGCAGGCTGGAACATACCACGTGGCTGCATGGCAAAGAACCCTTGCTGTAACACAAACATTATCTTATCAAAACATGTATCTCTCTAATTCTTAAGAGTAAGAAGAATTTATTACTATTATTGGGTTGTAAAAAGTTACTGACATATCCAGAATTGTTCAAATTATATCCCAAGCAGTGAAACAGAAATAACCTGCAGTAATCAAAACTACTGACCACTCTATGACCAATCAAAATTGAGTATTTACACTATGTTACAAACAATAATGAAGATTATCCACTCACAGCCTGTAAATCATTGCTGAAGCAGTCCCTGAGTTTTTCACTGATTTTAGCCTCTGCCTGAATAACATTGTCTAATTCTCCTCTAATAATAATCTGTCTGTCTGGGAAAGAGCTGGTCAGATCCTGGTAGCTACAATTAAACAATTACACATGTTCTTTAGTCAAATGTGTTATAAACGCAACATAAAATAAAATGTCATAAGCTCGAAATATCAGCTGAAAAGATACAGAAAAATCACAAAATGAAGTATTTGATCTTGTAATAAAACGAGATTAAACTATTAATTAATAATATCATTTATATAAAATTAAGAATGTTTAATTAAATAAGAGCAAGCTCAGTAGACGAAAGTAACATCAATGAATTCAGATTGACTGGGACGTCATAAAATCATCATAGCTTGCGTCATTGAATGTGTTATCGACCTTTTCCCCTGTACAGATTATACAACAGGGATCTCGCCAGGCTTTTAGAGTCCGGCGCCCCGCCGGTCTCTCTCATGTTCAG
Source organism: Owenia fusiformis (assembly GCA_903813345.2). Classification (NCBI taxonomy): domain Eukaryota; kingdom Metazoa; phylum Annelida; class Polychaeta; order Sabellida; family Oweniidae; genus Owenia; species Owenia fusiformis. Next base: position 22,238,878 of record CAIIXF020000007.1, on the reverse strand, counting down.
ACCTGATAGCGCCAGTGTCTAATGCTAAAAATGAATGCCGCCGGTCTCTAATTTTCTGGGATTTTTTTTTCAATGGCACTTTTCATCCTCTTTAACTTCAGTTTTTGAGTTACAACTTCTCAAAACATAAGATAAAGTGTTCACTTACCGTACAGATTCTAAATTTCCAATATAAGGTCTTAAAAACAGGTGATTTTCAATTGAAATCATCGTATCATCAAGAACATTTTTGTTTCCTTCATGTTGTATGAAGGGAGACATCTATTGAGAAAATAGTAGCAATTGATTCCAATAAACATACTCCCTCCGATAAAATTTGGCAATTTCCATTTAATCATGTAGATTTAAATAATTAAATCACGGGGAGGAACCTCTTAAACGAAACAGCCACTATATTAGCTTCATTTAGGAATGTGTTTAGTGGGAAATTTAAATTTGAATGTTTATGACAACATGATTGGTCAATTTATAACTTGATCTCATCACATGACTCATCACATGATCACTGAGAAGTTAGGATGTAAATAATGAACCACATGGTCTGGTACAGAAATGATTTTATACTCTCATAAAAACAGCAATTTTTCTCTAAAATGTTTGATTAGAAAACATATTTTAAGATCTTCTAAAGCTGATTCTGTTTACTTTTGAGTAATAAACATACTATTTTTGGAGGCAATTTTGCAACCTGTGCTGGCCCAGTGTTACATATACTGGCATACCACATGACCTGGTCAAGAAGGGGGGTCACTTTTTTAAAATCCACGGGGGGGGGGTTCAATTTTGGTCCAAAAATGGCAAGATTTTGAACTTTTGGTTGGGGGAGTATTTTATTCCAACCATAACCAATGTTCAGAAAAATGCATATATCATTTCATGTTTCACGGGGGGGGGGGGGGGGGGGGGGGGGGGGGGGGGGGGGGGAGGATGCGCGAAAGTTGGGGGGGGCGCGAACGTTGAATTTTTTCCGGGTTCTAAAAATTTCCTGGTGAGAACCCTGTACAAGGTATAGAGGCCCACCTCACAGGCCAATGCATTCCCTTTAAATTGAAACACAGATGTCAATGGACTATCTGTGTTGTGATTTTGAAATGCATGGAACACTAAATACTAGCATTTTTCATTATTCACGATGGTCTTGTCAAAAGTATTTACACAATACAAACACATTTTTGAAACTGGTTCATGAAAATTATTATAAAAAATTAAAATTCTTGGGATAGTTAACCAGAATGAATACTGGATACAGTGCAAGACATCCAGGTTCACTCAATTATATAACCAGCAATAAGAGAATATTTAAGTTAGAAGCGAACACTTTTGTGCCTGTTATGTGAAACAATGACAAGACCATGTGGATATATAATAACATGGGAACAGTGTAACTGCAAAACAGGTGAACTCCAAACATGAAATAATAACAATGAACATAATTATGCCACCTAATTCACCCATCAATACAATACTCCACACATAACTGTACTTGTACCATCCATATTACAATTTGTTTAACTTAAACATATCTAGGGGTATTCTCAGAAATGAGACAAGCTGTCCCTCAATACGTTATCAACTTGTTTCAAGACATCCCCCTATATAACCCCCCTAAACAATTCCCAAATGCTGAAAATCCAACACCCCAAAATAGAATAGGTGGCATAACAATACTTATGGAACATAGAGAAAATGTTGCCTGTCAATGCCATACAACATGTACTGGAACACTCTGTCTTGCCAGTAGCCACTGTTTGCCCCATGTACATACACATACTTAGAGACGGCCACTTTTGTATCAGTCTCTTTTCGCACAGCATTGATGTGTTTGCCATCTTTGCCGATAAGTCTGCCACAGTAGGGGTCTTCCCCAAGCATCTTCAGTTCAACTTCCCTGAAAAATATTAATCCAGTTAGTTCAAAAATTTTAATGTTTTTAACTATAAATATGGTTAGCAATTGTGACTGGTAATCAATCAGTTATTTTAGTATATTTTCCTTAGGTTTCAGCCAAAATAATGTGAATTTCATGGCTTTAGATTAGCATTTAATGTGCTACAAATTAAACATAGATTGGATACAAATAATTTGCAGGGAAATGTATCTCAGTCTGACGTGCTTTATCCACATAATATATTAAGCCAGGGATAACTTTGTCATCATTGATACATAACAGTATGCTGCACTTTATACATAAGGTAAGACAGGTAGTAACAGTAATTTGGTTATTGACATGGATGTTTACATAATGCCTAGCATACACAATGATCTCCTCAGGATTTTTCTCAAAATTTTCATTTTTACAATTCAGACAAAAAATTGTCAAAATATGCCAATTTTTCATGATTTTTCTCATTTTCAAGTGGGTGCAAATGGATGTTCAGATGGGTGCCAGCCTATTTTCAAAATCTCAGGTGGGTGCTGCGCCCACTTGCTTTAATGCTGGGGAGATCACTGATACATGTCTAATAAAAGACCATTTTAGTCTAGTAGTACTTTTACAAAAACTGACTGAAATTCTTACTTTGGAGGTTCTATAAGATTCTGCTGTTTGACAATTTCTTCTTGGATCACTTTAATGATCTCTTTGCAAGCATTTGAACAATTCTCAGGATTACCATATATGGAAATACCCTTTTCCTTAGAGCCTGTGTTTTCCTTTCGGTGTACATCCACCCTGAAAATAAAAAAGAAATCATTTAAAGAATTTGAGAGGAACATTCAGTTGTACATTCAATCCAAAGCTGGGCAAAAATGGGGTAAATGGTCTTAAAACTTATGAACTCTAACTGTCCTGTTTTGAATTTAATAAGAAGATGCTCTTCCTTTTCCTATCAGTTTGTAAAACCAAATCAGACTGTGACAACCAGTATTTGAGTTATCGCCAAGACACACAAATGAATAGACTAACAGCTTCTCTATTACCACTCACAAAACTGGGAGATAACAATACATGAGAAAACATTATAACCCCACCCAGGATTTTTACCAATTGGAAGGATGAACAACTACTTTTTATCCCAAGAGTCTGATTACTAAGGGGGGGGGGTTCTCTCATTGTCTCTTATTACCATTCTTATTAAACTCATTTCTTAACCACTTTTGATTGCTCCGTGATTTGTAAAAAGGAAGAAAGCCAGAAAGTAGTAAAACTGTGGATTATCTTTATTCATTTTCATTTTTCAATTGAGAGACATTTTTAATCTTCATTTTTACTATGACTCTCTGTCAAGATATTTTAAGTCAGAAGCGAATATTAGTCTTTGAGATATTATACGTCAGATATTATACGTCATTAGATGTTATCTATCATTAGGCAAGAGAGCTTAATGTTAGTCCTCAGCTAACACAATGTCAGCCTTTCATGTCTAATTTGTCTCATTTATTCCCTTGCCATTTCAAATGTAACTAAGCGTTACAGTTATATCACACCATTGTTTTGAATTAATCAAACAGAACAGCCTGTATTCTGATTTACCAGAATCCTATTGCAATGTATCTAATGCTTGCAAGCTTACATTCTCCAGAGATAAATGAGGCTTTGGATACCACAATGAACAACATGATTTAGTAGCCATAGTAATTATCTGGAATTTCTTGAATACAATTCATGTTGGTATCTTTTATTCTGTGTTCATTCAACTACATTCTACTTTATCAACATTTCGGATGCTATGTCTTAGAATTTACATAAAACTGTAGTAACAGGGTTCTCAAGAGAAAATATTAAGAGTGTGGGGCTAAAACTTTAGTTCAGTCACAACAAATCATATCTATCAATTGAGCAATTAATCATGGTTCTAGTCAAAAGGTTGTGGCTACAGGAACTCAACTGTAGATGGTGTTGTTTTAGTCTAAAAGCCAGAAAATACAGGGCTTCTATAAACTCTCTTTACAATTAGATTAGAACGTTTGTGTAAAGAGACTTTATGGACACTCTGTATGTGCTACTGTGTCATGTTTTGACTAAACTAATATACAGGGTGTCTATAAACTCTCTTAACAATTACATTAGAAAGTCTGTGTAAAGTGACTTCATGGATTCCCTGTATATAAGTAGGCCAAATGAATATAATTTTAATGTCATGGTTATGTTGATCTACCATGGCTTCAAAACTATTAATGTGCCTACTCCCACAGTTGACATTTCACATTCATGTAAAACGTATTAGGAGTAAGAATCTGCCTACGTAATATTAGATTATAAATGTAACACTAGCCATAGCTAAATAACTATTCCTAGTTAATTTCTAATGCCATGATAAATTGTTTCATAACTGAACACAAAACAGAGAGCCTAGTTCAGAGGACCAGGATAAATTTGGGTATCTATGACATCTCTAGCTTTATCAATGGCAGACTTGAATAAGATTCTTTCTAGTTCAACATTTTATAATTTTGGAACTTTTTGTGCAATATTTTGGGTTTTGGGAATTTTCAGTGCAAAATTTTAGAATTTGGTAATTTTTGTGCTATATTTTAAAGATTTTTACGTTTTTTTCATGGATGATTTCAGGGAATACATAGATATACTGGAGGATAACTTTTATGTTATGGAGGTGCTGCGCCTAAGAGATTCAAATGTGGGGAGAGCCCTGAATTTAGTGAATTAGATAAGTGAAACAGTACAAACTAACGAAAATATTCGAACAATTCATTGATTGTGATCAAACACACTTTTTAAAAATATTTCCACCACAATACATTTCATTGGCATACTTAATCAATTAAAACAATACAGAGGAAGGGCAACATGTAGGATTAATCAATTAAGGATGCAGTACCAGGTCAGCGTAGAAAAAGTTCCAGACATTAGATTTTGCTCATATTTTTTACAATGTATCACTATGATGTTATCATCATCCAAGTGCAATATGAAGAGGATTGACCGTCTGGTAATCACAAAATAAAAACATTATTTTACCCACCCAAAATGAATCTTTTTACTTTTTTGAGTTTTCAATAGAGCTGGCACCTTTCGAATCCTGGTTTTCGTATCCACTAATTGCGACTCAAGAACAAGTTTTCCCATAAAAGTGAAAGGGATAAAATATGCTTGATAAAATGTTTGCAATTTAATTCTTTTCTGGAAACACCATTATCGAAATAAACTATAATTTTTGAATAAGACTAAATGCGAGAATGACGTTCTTGGGAGCTAGCTTTCTCAAACCGGAAGTCAAACCTGCGCAAACAGACGTGAAAACCGACCCGGTACTGCATCCTTAAAACAAAACAGAGGAAGGGCAACTTGTAGGATGGTATATTGGAAAACCAGACAAAATGTAATTAGCAATAAAGTTAGATAGAAACGTTGGAAGGATGTTAATATGCTTCATAAAAAACATCTGAACAAATAGATATGTCAAACAATATTGCATTTCAATGATTCATTGTTGTATTCTGGGTAATGTCAAATATACTTATTGGAACAACAATTTTGCATTTCATCTGAAATTTTCAAATCTAAGCACACTATATGATAAAAATATTCAGAACTCTCTTCTATTTACCATAAGATTGTGATCATGGTATTGAACATCTTTGTATTTCACGACCTTCCATGCTGTTGGTCACACTGACTCTGTATAATTCAAGAGCACCAAGCACAGACTAATCGATCAGGACATTCACTTTCAGAAACTGAGGCAGATCATAATAGTACACATATATGTATATGTAGTGTTTTTCATACAAGCAATATCATAACTCTTATGAGCTACAGATTGCAATCTACATAATTACATTGGAGAGAAATCAGCTTATTCCAATGTTTGGGGTTGAAATACTCTCTATATATGATTAAACTGCAATTTCAACATTAATCGAAAAAGTGGTGATTTGAGAAAGCTGAAGGGTTATCCTGTTCCCGGACTATAGTCCTGTACGGAGCCAATACATTTGCCTGTACGATTACAACTTGGGAGAATTATCTACGCCCCTTCCACTTAAGAAACCTACCTCAATGCATTCTACAACTCAAAATGTAACTTCTAATATATTGGAACCGCCGATTGTCTGGGTTAGTTGGCAGAACGAGGTCTTTTTGTTTCTTATGGCTCTTTTGGTCGAAGTTCGATTAAGATGGCGGTTATAACGGAATTTCCCGAACTCTTCCGTAATAGCACGAACTTGGTTTTTCGTTACTTCACTTCCATGTAAAATGGATTTGTTTCCGGTAAGAAACATTGTTTAACCATTCGGTATACAGTTAAGAGCATAGGATGTCGACATGGCAGTAAATATTGAAAATATTGTCCGAAATTTTCGAAATTCCCTCTTACCCGAAACAAATCCATTTTACACGGAAGTGACGTAACGAAAAACCAAGTTCGTGCTATTACGGAAGAGTTCGGGAAATTCCGTTATAACCGCCATCTTAATCGAACTTCGACCAAAAGAGCCATAAGAAACAAAAAGACCTCGTTCTGCCAACTAACCCAGACAATCGGCGGTTCCAATATATTAGAAGTTACATTTTGAGTTGTAGAATGCATTGAGGTAGGTTTCTTAAGTGGAAGGGGCGTAGATAATTCTCCCAAGTTGTAATCGTACAGGCAAATGTATGGGCTCCGTACAGGACTATAGTCCTGGAACGGGATAACTGAATGGCACCTACCTTGCTCTTGATTGCTTTGTGATTTTACCAATGGTCTGTCCCCCACGCCCAATGATGGCTCCCACCATGTCACTAGGTACATTTATTCGCAGAGGATAGTCATTGGCCCGGTTGTTGCCATTGCCTGGACGACGTTGACGGCCATTTTGCATGCGGCCATTTTGCACAAACTCGACCTGAAAAAAATAAACTAGTGGATTATCAAATATAGAATATACAAAAGGTAGAAATTGAGATTTGTTCCATCTACAAATTCTGCCATGTCTTAAAACAGTGTTGCTCTCCTATCCTCATTAATTTCATGAGAGACAATATACTTAAAGCTTAGTTTCTCACCTCATTCGTACTGATCCAACAAACATGGATAGGGTGTGCCTTAATTAGATGTCTTGATGCAGGGTAGGAGTGAAATTGCTTAATTTGACGCATCTCACAACATAAGACTGACATAATTGATATTCATTTACCAAGGGACTGAACATAAGGTTTCATTGACATTTCACAGCTATGTTCTTGGGGAAACTGCAGTGAGTGAAAGTCAGTAAGTACAAAAAACTCTGGTCATATTAAAATCCAGAGAATCTGATGAAGTAGGAATGATCTACTATTTAAAGTTTATTATCATTTAGGGGAGGCATCAAAAGTTCGATGTCAGATCGGAAACTAAATAAATCTAGTTTTGACTCAGACCCCCCCTCCCCCCAAAAACTAAATACCGTGAAAGTTGATCGCTTACTTCCGGTTTGAGAATTTGAAAAATTATTGCTAAACACGATCTAGTTTTTGTTAATTCCTATCGTAATTTGCGGCTTTTAACAACTATTGATAGAATAGAATCCATTGGAATGATCTTGATGAAGAAAGCATCAGGTAAAATCTTTATTTTTAAACCATTCCAAGGCATTCTGAGTTGAAATTGCCAAAAATTTGAAATGTTGAAATTTGTCGGATAGCAAACTGAAATGAGTTTGAACCCCCTCCCCCCCTAACTAGATTTATTTAGTTTTCTATCCGACATCGAACTTTTGATGCCTCCCCTTAATTCAAAATGTTGGTAAAACTGATTTTCCCAATCATTTTGCTAAGAGGGGGATGCAAACCCTACCACGTACAGCTGAATTAAAATTCTGCAATATAAATCTTTACTAACCTTCAGTGAAGCACCCTGATACTGATAATCATTCAACTCCTCCACAGCTCTGAAAAACAAAGGGATAACACAGTTTCACATTTGATACATATATATTTCTCCAACATTTATCCATATACATGTACATGATACTTTAATTTTCAGGTGCTTCGTGCTTTATATTCCATTTCAAGCTTATATTACAAAGCTATAGATGAAAGACATCTCTGAATAAATCCAGCCTTAGGCGTTCTTAGTCAGTGGTTTTGATTTGGCAATCAGAGTTAACGGGCATTAAAAATAATCAACTGAAAATGTTTCAGATTTAGGGAGTAGTATCACCAATCAATCCTACTCAGAAATTTAGTATCACCAATCTTTAACTTCTGCTCATTTTGAAAATGTGGAGAACCTCCCCCCTCTGACCTTCTTGTATACATCTTAGCTTGTTCTTAGTGGCTATGTAGTCAACTGTTATTTTGAAACCATTCTTTAAATAACTCACTTAAGTAGACTGATAGATGCAACAACCAGTTAAAGTACTCATGGGTAGTAACAGGCTTCATAAATACCCATAATGCAAACATAGCATCATGGTTACTCTGACTTACCTTCCTTTAAAGAAAATGTCACTGTTAACACTAACATTTCACGTATTTACTATGTTGTAAATTCTGACATTTGCCACCAGTTTAAAGAACCACGTCTCAACCCTTTAGATTATAATATCAAGCTTTTTAATAGAACAAAATCAATTTCAAATTGAATTTATATAAAAATCTGCCCATAGATTTTTGCTTGGGATATTAAAAGAACACAAATGCAACAGGCAATTTTCTATGGCATGAAATGACTGAAATTGAGCTAATATTGCCTTAGATTAGAATATCGCATTATATTGATGTTTCTAAGTTTGATACTTGACATTTGCGTCTTGGTTAGAGTAACAAGACACTGTTGATCAGCTTTCTCAATTAATCAGTTTGTTTTCAGACCTTTATGCACTAAAAACGTTATCCTTGAAATATGTCAAGATTTAGACTAATGCAAGTCTGCTAATGCCTCAGTCACATTTGATCTACGGCAACCATACGGCGGTCGGTGGTCGTAGCTTCCCAAAATCATGAGAAATACGCAGCAAGTAGGATGTAGATTTTCTATATCGACTTTGTGAAAGAACAGGAAAAGTTCTGAATTTATCAAATTTTGCCAAGGACCTTCTTCACAATACAGACATACTTTCTCTGTTTGGGTGTTCAAAATGTTAACCATATCAATGGAATTTACTCCTGCATTATTTTACCCTATAACCTGATATGCTTTAGTGTTTGGATTTTATGATTTCTCTGCACTTACTCACTTATTGTACAGTCTGCCCAAGCTAAAAATGTCCCTTGCGAATTTGCATATACGCTTCACAAACTTACATGTATTGTTCAATTTCTCTAAAAATCTGTAAATCATCTGATTTTAGGCATTTTTATATGGGTTTAATTGCAGAAATATCAATCAAACACATTATTTTATCTTTTAATTTTTAACATCACCATTGTCAATTGGGTATTATGTTTACAGGTAATGTCTAGTAAAGCAGGCCAAGTACATGATGTTATCTCAGAGTTAAACTTATGAATGAGCACTTCCCCACTACATCATTCAAAAATTTACCACTTCATTCAAATATTTTTCAACTATGTGTATCTTGAAATTTCCTTATCAAACACTAGTGTCAGTAGAAAAAATTGCTGACAACAGGACAGGAATGAATTCATATTTTATACCAATCCTGGGCTTTCACTCTACTATACCTCTTAATACCTATGTGCCACACCAAAGACCCCCTTTTCAGCTTTATTCAATGTCAATTTCCTCTCAGGATTGAAGCCAAAATTGGGTGTGCTGCACATAACTACCCAAATTATTTAGAGTGAACCCCCAGGCGTTAAATATACTGAATTTGTCTAATAATTGTTACTTACTGTTGTGCTTGCTCTGGAGACTCATATGTGACGTTTACACAGTTTTCCATTTCGCCAGGCACTGGAAGAAAATTGAAAATATGAAATGAACATTTCCAAGAAAGTCTTCCCATAATAGGTACCTTCAACATGGAATATTTCTGAAGCCACTAAAGTCTTTTACCTCGACAAAAATCTTATTGATTCAACTTTTCTACTAAAAAGGCTTCTATGAACATTAAATATTAAGCATTTTAAGTATTCATGAAGTGAACACCTATTTCTTACCTCTTCCCGAAATGTACAAAAATCTATAAAATATGTCCTGACATTTCATAAATACATTTCATTTAAAAGTATTCTCAGAAAAGTAATCTACAAGAGCCAGTCTATGTCTTCCCACATACATTTCTTTCATCAAATATACCTTGAATGTCAAGGTCAGATTATTAATGGTCAATATTCTAAGCATAACTAATTGGGATTTTTTCTGTGTCACATAAAAAAATAACTAGACCCAACTCAAGATCTAAATCTGATCTTACAGACTGATTCTTGCATTAAATGTGTACTACTGTGCATAATAGTGAATTTAGAATTATCTATTTTAGCTTCTTCTGACTGTTTTCTATTATAATCTCATTCATATTAAATCATTGACAAACCTTTAAAATTCACTCATCTATGATATAAATTGTTGATCAGAGGATGAAATATCCAAGATTCTCTATTTAATTCATGTAAATATCTGTAAATGCCACATAGCAAGAGTACATAGTACATATACTCACATATTCCCATGATGACTAACTAACAGAATGACAATACCCAACATTAACCTGTTGGCAATTTTAATCAATTTCAATTTACATGTGAAATCGAATTTATGTTGAGACCCTATGAATTAATCAAACATGATGATATTTCTTACAAAATAAAGATGAAGAAAACATGTGTGAAGTATATGATCAATTTAATTCAACCAATTAAGAAAATACATGTCTCTCTCGATTACAAGTCCAAGAAACTTCAGAACATTCAATTTCACAAGAAAATGCCAAAAACAAAATCCGATACTAGAAAAGTTTTATAAGGGTATGACAATAGGTTATCTCAACCTTCAATCTTCCATTTAACAATGAATTTACCTACTCCATTTTTAACTGAGCTTAATTTTTTTCACAGCCAATTAACATTTTTCAATATTTGCTAAAAGTACACCGTGCCAGAAGATCAGGGGTGTTTTCTAATCTATCATTTGAACATTTATGAAGAAAATAGTGATCTCCACAGGATTTTTCCTCGAGTGGGTGAACAATTCTCATTTTCAGAATTTAGACCAAAATTGGTTAATTAATGCCCATTTTTCATGATTTTTTTCATTTTCAAGTGGGTGCAAATAGATTTTCAGGTGGGTGCAGGCCGATTTTCAAAATCTCAGGTGGGTGCTGCATCTACTTGCTTTAATGCTGGGGAGATCACTGGTATATAACAGTATAATCTCTTTCTGATTGATCAGCCTCTATCTAAAGCTTGGAAGGTAGAGACTGTGGATCCCACAATGGTATACCCTTTCATAATATATTTTGGCCAGGGATCAGTCTGATAGCACCCTGGAAAATGCTCAATGTCGTTGTATTTCAGCTTAACTTCCCTGTTGGTATACTTATTCCAAACTAAAAGAATCTCTTGATACTACCTCATGCTTATATAAGATAGTAAAAGCTGAAGTAATATTATCATGGCAATTACCACTATGTAGGCATTCACAAGTCAGGCCTTTTTGTGCCCATATGGTGGTATATCAAAGTACACTGTACTGTTCAATGTTTATAGTAATATGACAACTGTCATCATTGTAATTATTGACGTAATGAAGATTGGAAACCAATTAACTCAACATTGCCAAGCAACCACATTGATTTCTGTATTATACTGCTGTTCATAACTATATGAGATCATGTTGTGTAAGAATTGTGTTTAAAGAAAATCTTGATGATCATAATTAAGATATGAGCCTGGCCAAAGGAAAACTGGTCTTATCACAAAAATAAGAATCGTGCTACAGAGCCAAAAATGTGCCCAAGATTTAGAGGAAAATGTGCTAAATTCAAATCCGACTTTTTGTTCTATATATGCAAGGAAAAATTGTTAAGACATAAGCCATGGCTCATTTGAAAGGTATCTTTGTGCTTTTTAAGATAAACAAAAAATCAGAATATTGAAAAAATCTGTGATAAGACCCCTTTTCCTGTGGCCTGGCTCATATAATAATTGAAAAGCCAATTCTTTTTGGAGAGAAATAACATTACAGCATCAAAGTAATTTAATATAAAAAGAAAAAATGTATGCAGATAATTTAATACACCAGTTAATATAAACACTTGTGGACATATTTTCAGGTTCCTGAACATGTAAAGGCTAGGTATGTTTTAGTCTACATACCAAAGTCACATCTCTCAATTGCTCCAAATGCCGACACCAACCTCTCAAGATCGTCTTTGGTCACCAGAGTTGGTACATTCTTGATAGAGATTTTGTTACTGCGTCTGAAAGTACAAGTTTATGCAGATATGTATTATATGTTATTGAAGAATGCGAAGATAAATTCAAACATGTGTTGTAGTGTTGGAGTAAAAGGGTAGATCTACTACTGGACAGATCTCAAAATCAGCCAAATAGAGCATCGTCACCTTCCTAATATACAAAGGGTACCTGAAGTATCCGAGGTCCCTCTAATACACTATTAGGTAAAATCTTTAGAAAAAATCTCTGAATTTCTTAATCTTAGCAGATACAGTCACAAATCCAATGGCATCACTAATGCCTGCCTTGACGAGGTCTATCTTGTCATATTACTTAATCAAAACAATGGTGATGAAGCAAGCCACCCTTAAATGATTAATGATTCAATGAAATATTATTCATTCATTCCATGGCAGTCCTATTTACAAATACAGGGATAATGTATCATAGTTGTATAATATATCCAGTATTAATGAATTCCAGGTCACGACATAAGTCAGCTTTAGATAACATTAATCCTTAACATCACTTACATATGCAGCGTAAATTGATTAGAAATCTTAAATGTCAAGTCAAGATATGCTCAATAATTCGTGAATAACAGATCTACAACCAATTACAACAAATTGTAAAATTCTTGATTGCACTCCATGACCCCTGGTAAGACGAAGAAAGTATTGATTTATCAGATTTCAGAATATCTAAACTAACTATGACGATTGGATTTCCATTGATTGCTTATCTAAGAGTACACATAATACATGTATAATTTTATACCTAACCAAATTCAAGAGATTCTTAATATTACAAAATTTCCCCTATCTTTAAAAACTTGATATTGATTATGCATTAATTACACGCTTTTTTTATATCTATTGATTATATTTTGTAAAACTTAATATCTGACTTACACTAAAATCACTTCAACTTGCACCATCTTCTTCAATCAAAGTTTCTACATTTTGAAATTCCTCCAATAATTTTATACAAAATCCCCCAAAGTGTGACCCAGTGCTATTTGGTTTGCAAACCACATTTTTATTGTCAATTCAAACCACTTATTTAAGCATGGAAACCACAAATGTCTATTTGTGTTTATTGGAACTAGGGTAATACAGGCATATAATAATACCACAATACTTTTTCAGTTTTGGACAGATTTAGATTGACTGATGTGTATAATATGTACAAACAGAATCTTAAAACATAACAACCTTAAAGTGGATTAAGAATTCTGATATATATTAAAATTAAACTGAAAGTTGATTGAATGAAATTTCTCACTCATAACAATTTTTGTACAAAATTTCCAAAATATATATATATACTGTATATATCTTTTCAAAGTCTATAATAAATTATCAATACTTCTAGAAACAACTTTTTAAACATGCTCTTTGAAACAAGACAAAAACCTCCAAGAAAACTCAGGCAACCGAGAATTAAGAAATAGTGCAGTAAAAAGATCATATAAAAGAAAACTCAAAATCTTAAACTTTTGTTGTTTTTACCTGTAATTCTATGTCAATGTCCAAAGGTAATCCTTTCTTACTTCATTCAACCTAAATACAAATGCCAGATCAATGAAAGCTTACTCTTCCTGAAGTACAGTGCCTTTCTATTGATCTTTATTTCCAATATTATCAACAATACCTCATGTATTTGTGTAATAAGAAAATATTAAGATAGATCAGCCATCAACACAAGATTAATGAAATAGTGAAAACATGATCTATATAATATGGTATAATGAATGATGATATTCACAGTTGATTAAGGTATTATTTACCTTGTTCCAAGAAAATCAATATCATCTTTTTCCCTGTCCTATGTAATACATCACACAGCCACAGTCTCTTCACCTTATCAGTGTTCTGTTCTCCCACGCTTTTTTGAAAGAATGAAAGATCTCATTCTATATGTCTCATGCTCATTATGCTAAAAATGCTCTAAACTGGTCACAAATTCCCAAGTTTTGACAAGTTTCCAAAATCTCAGCTTGGCGCAGAATTAGACTCTCAAATGTCAGAGATTTTGAGTCAAAGATGTCTTATAAAAAGTTTAAACACCCTGGACATTTTTGTGACCTCCCTTGGCAAAAGCTGGCTACTGGCCTACCTGGGTAGACAGTATCATTGTAGTTTGATAGTGTAAGGAATTTTTGACACAGCCATTAAACAAACTAGCTAGAAATCTGTAAGTTGAAATACAGTACATGTTACTATGATTCACTTGTACAAAAGGTTCAATTTTGACTACCCTCCACTTGGTTCACTGGGAAGTTATCAGAAACAACTATAAAAAGCTTGTATCAACTTTACTCGCTCTTACAAATAAATCATCTATTTGGCCAAGATGTTCACGTCTGTGCATATGATTGCTTCTTCTTCTCTGATAATGTAGGGAAGGATTGGTTTCTCTCCATACACCCCGAGTATAGAGTTTGTTTTAAACAAACCATGGAAAAGGTTTGACAATTTTACAGTTTATCAGCCCTGCCCCCACTGTCAGTAACCATCAAAACCCATTAAAAGTCATCAATCAATTCAAACCCATCCTGCTGACATTTTCTTAAACAATCAGCAAGAAAAAATAATCCAAAATTCTGATTTTCTTTTAATAAGTCCTAGACCAGTCCCCCTTTTCTACTTTCAGGGGCTTCATTAGCAGCTTCACAATACCGCCTGTTGGTTTTCGGGACTTTTCCATGTTAAATCTTTTAATTTTGCCTGTTTTCATCTATTTAACCTGTTATGAGAAATTCTAGTAAAACCCCTGACGTTAACAACAGTTTGTTAAGTAGATAAGGGCGAGGGGGGGGGTCCAGGGCCTTGAAGCAAGACTCTCTTAATGGCCCAAATGATTGCTTCTTTCTCTCTGAACAGATCTAATTATATACTAAATGAATGTTCCTCTCTCTTACTATTCAGATTGTTTGGGTTATTATTGGACTGTTTCAATCTTGTTTCAATCTTGCTTCAAGCTATTGTGATCATCTTAACACAACACAGGGGGGGGGGGGGTGGGGGGGGGTCTCCCAGAGACTTGATGCAGGACCGTTGGATATGACTGGTGGTAGTGCTCTAGATTGTGTGTACTGTGGAGTATGGATGATCCTTTCTGATTGAGTAAGAATATCGAATATACTATTTTCTGAATATGAATTCTCCTGGGACACCACTTATGTTGCTGATGAAAATGGATCTATCAAAGAGAAAGAAGCAGTCACACCTGATGATCACACCTATTTAGACACAAATGACAACCAAACTTTTGCAAGGGTCCTACCTACACTTATTCTGAACTTATCTTGGCATACAACACGTGTGTTAGTCACCTACACTTCATAGCTAAATTACACCAATCTAAATATACCTCCCCAATAAACCTTACACTGCCTGCAAACTAGACAAGATATCTGATGATACAGCTGCATGGGCACCTATGTTCCCTTATCATACATACTGTAACATGTATGTATAAAGCACCTACCAGCCCAGTACCTGGGTTTGACCATGTACGCCTAATCCTGTATGTAAAAATATCTCTGTTCTTCACTACCTGATAAGACAATCCTCCTTTCCTTGATTTGAAATTGTAAATCCAAATTTTCAACTCCGTCCATTAATGTTTTCCAAGTTTCCTGGTTAATAAGCAAGTACCTGTACTTACCTGTCATATGCGTCCGCCATCCAGTTATATAGGGGTAGGGGAAGACGCGGATATACTAGCACAAACATGTACAGGGCTTAGTAAGTGCAATCCTACTGCTTCTGTCTAAGTATACTCCAAGCACAGTTTACATACAATCATGCCAGTCTGCAAGCCAACAGAGATGCTTCAACCAAACACACTTCAGCAATCCCATCAAAACTTCAGCAAGTTGGCTACCAACTTTAACATGATTGGTTTAGAGTGTATCTATGGAAACATGGTTCAGGACCTTTTTTGCTTTACTCTGCAACTGACTGGACAGATTGGGATAATGTTTCACTTACTCAGAGGTAAAATAAAACACAGGGGTGCATATAGCAGCTTTACAATAGGGGGAAACAAAATTTCATTTCCTTCTGTAACATTTTCAGTTTCTAAACATGTTTTACTACAAATAAAAAGACTGTAGAAACAGATGATGAATGGGAAATGGTAACATGATCTGATGACAGAGAAATTGTAAAAAAACTTTTGCTGCCTCATGTTGTTTTATCTTTAGACATTCAATCTATGGTAGACATTGTTTTCTGATACAGGAAATACCAAATCTTAATAGAAATCAGAATTTCACAAAGACCTGCTTTATTGACCAATTTTATCTTACTTAATATCTACCACACACCTAACTGATCCTTTTTTGAACCCTGTTCAATCTGTTACTGTCAAATAAATGTGTGAAATGATGAATAACCCTAGACAAGTACACATCTTTTTGGTAAAATTAAAATGCAACTAAAAAGTTTAGAAACCAACCAATATTTTTCTAGAAATTTCAAAAAGAAACAAAATTATAAGTGCCCTATTCTTACCATTGATAGTGCATTTGGTTTGGGTACTTTGCTATCAAATGTTACCTAAGAATCGCCAATATTTTCTAGATATCGGTTTTCATTTTGCATTTCTTTTTCATCCACTTTCTGCAATTTGCCACTCTTTATATGTTTCGATATTACTGTAAAAAACTTAGAATGGATAGAAGGATATCCTTGTTCTATAAAGTTACATACTAATTACTAATACTAATTGTATTTCAAACTAATCAATGTTATGCCTTTATACTTTATTTCCAGAGCAGACTATTCTATTTGATTATCAGTACAGTAGGGACTTCAAAATATTCTTTACACAATTTGCTCTCACTTGGGCATAATGAATTCTAATAATTTTACCAGTTCTAACTGAAAATACTCCAAGCCTGTGGTTCATATTTTTCTTTTCAAATGATATAGCTAGATGCAAGGTGATTTCCAATTCTCAACAAGGCCCAATACCCTGAGCGCAGTCTAATTATTAACTACCCTCTGCCTTCCCTAAACTAAATAACAGTTTAGCAGACCCACCCCCAAAACCAGTGCCATTAACAGCCCAGATCATAAATCATTTCAATCCTTTTCTCAACCAATCAGTGTGCTGGAAGGAACGAGTGCTAAATACGCTCATTCTGCAATGATATAAGATGAAATGCCCAGTTATTTCAATGCTTTTGGGAACTTACTGCAGTTGAAACATAGGTTCCTCTTCATGATATTCTGCAGCTTGGAAGTCCACATCTTCATCATAGTGGTCCTGATCTCTAGCCATCTTTACTGTTTCATTAACAACTATTATATAAGGGTTGTATATCTATAAATTTTCAAAAAGTTTCTATAAAATCTTGTTTTAGTATTCTTACCTTCTTTTTAAAAGCATGTAATGGGTATGATTCTCGACTAAAAGGATGATTCAGGGAATATGCCCTCTTGGTCCTTCAATAATATTGATGTGAAAAATGTTTTTTATTACTGTCCTAGTTATATGAGTATATGCACCTTTTCATGAGTTTTGATGCATAATGAACCATCTGCTTAGAGTCAAAATGAGATTCTGACAAAAAAAACATATAATCATTATCATAGAAATACTCAAATGGCAATATGTACACAATACGCTTAAGCCCATGAGAATTTAAAAGAAACCCATATATTTGTATATTTGGAGTATAACTTAGGTTTTTAAATTTATTCAAATATTTGAATTTCCCCAAAGTTTAATTGTCCAAAGGAACGGGACTGAAAAGTGTTATAAAAATGAACAATCAGTCATAAAAAGCAAACCCCAAATATCCCAAAATATGATCTAATGTACTAACAAACAACATCTAATACAATACCTCCCTACCCTACCAATAATGAACCATTATATAACAACACACTATATTTACTATGACATCACATAGTAATTGATTAGCAACATCTACTTTGGACAGCTGTTAAAAGTTAACTAATATTAAATATATGGATGATCTCTTACAGGGTACCATTGTCCATGATATCATGGCAAAAATCACTCAATAATATGATGCTGATCACCCAATTTTAACCCAGAATTAGAATGACATTACATGTTTGTAATAAAAAGTAAAAATATTTAACAATAAAGATTTTAAAGATATTTTATGACAATTTATAGATATACCAGTACAGCCTAAGTATTTAAACCTGTGTGTTTGAATTTACTAGCAATGTCTGATTAATTTTTGTATATATATCCACTCTCCTTTATAATATACAGTACAGACTGTCACTACGATCCAGATTCCTGATATTGGAGACAGTCGCCAAAGTCCAGTTTCCTTGTGATACTCCTAATTTTGAATGTTAATAAAAATTGTTAGTAACAATCCTCCACTGCGAGTTTAACAAAGGATCTGTAATTTACATGTAAAGTAGAACATGCATACACAGCTCACAGTTTCAGTGACAATTAGCACTCTCTTCACATATAACTATACAACGCAGCAATAATTATGTTGCTCAACAACGTCCATTACCAACAGCCTGCCACTACCTGCGTTGCCTTCTGCCAATATACAAATATATTTCACACCTACTTTTAAGCAAGTTTCATGGTAGCTCAGTTTCTACCTTTGTGAGAGTCCTACAAAAGCTACTAGATAAACTGACCAAATTCCCGCTGTTGCCACATGTTAAAAGGTCAACTCTGGAGGTTATACACACCTTAGGTTTACTACCTTTACTTTCTTTAGCATGAGGCCATTCATAAACACAGATAATTCATTCATAAACCTACATACACAAGGCTACTGTTAACTCTTTCTGAAATTATACACTGTTAAGTATATTCCTTGACATTATTACTTTGAATTTTACTAGAGCCGTTGAAAAATATATGGCTATGTCCCTTAAATTGATTTATGCTAATTTTCTATTTCCAACACTCCATTTTTGCATAAATTCAAACATTCCTAATATGGAACTTTTATTCACAGGCAATATACACTACAATGCAGCTAAACCCTCCAGGGGACTCAATGAATTTCAATCTTTTTCTTTCACATTTTTTGTCCTGTTTGACTTTCTCATACAATTTTAAGAGATCAAAAGGTAAGGGTTAGCTTCCTTTCCATATATGTAATGATGATCATATTTGACATAATGAATTGGTACGAGCAATAATTTTGGAACATATTAATATAGTGATGAATGTCAAAATTTGATTTGGCTTATGGTATGACCCTAGCATCTATAAATATATCGCATTCTGGGATTCACCCCCCTGTAGTATCTCTTCAAGTACAAGCATTAGATAAAAACGGACATAAATCAGAATATCAGAATCTGTTAAAGCTTATTCGTTGAAATGGTTTTCACAATATCATGACCAAAATAATACTCACTGATAAGCACATAAGTTTGGAATTGGGAACAGTATAATATAAGTAACTAAACATAAAATTTAAACCAAAATACATGTCATCTCCCGGGTCTTAGGATCTGGTAAAGTAGTCTCTTGAAGTATCTAGCAACCAAATAATCTGAGTATACATATACGGGTGTAAACTAGACTTGGTAAATATGAACAATGATAGATAAAGTATGCAATATATAAACTTGTTATTTCCTCAAACCTTAGTTTGATAGACAGTTTATAAGAATTTCCTATGGCATATCAATAATAAATATGATAAGTGTAGCTTTTAAAGGGCCTAGAATGGAACTTTTGGACCTGTTAACCACCTATTATTTATTCCATTGATTTCTTCCCTTTCAAAATCAGATACATCTAATATTGAGAAATTCAGCTATTTCGTATCATGCCACATATCGAGAGGCAATTTTCTCTATCTGAAAACATGATATAAATTGTTTCTGTTGCTTTAGTATTTCTGCATTTTGATATATCTGACAGACCAGTGATCTCCCCAGCATTAAGCAAGTGGGCGCAGCACCCACCTGAGATTTTGAAAATAGGCTTGCACCCACCTGAAAATCCATTTGCATCCACTTGAAATGAGAAAAATCATGAAAAATTGCCATATTTTGACCAATTTTGGTGTGAATTGTGAAAAAATCTTGTGGAGATCACTGCAGACATAAACGAGAGAAAGAGTTGTAGACACCACAATGAGGTGCTGCAACAAGTCATCTTTGTAAAATATTCTGTGGTCTTTTAAATAAAAAAGTACCCCTGACATCTGTAGCTGTGTGAACCTAGTGAAACTATCGCTAGTTTCTCACAAAACCAGATTTAGAAAATGGTGATGAATATGCATATGACCTATTACAAAAAGCAGTTTAATTTATATATCCAATGTTGACAGGTGGATGGACATACAATCAGATTCTAACAGATAGATTGACAACTCATTCTATAGGTTTAATGTGTGATCAATAAAAAATATGTGCTTGCTTCATCAGTTTCACTGGTACTCATCTAGTTATACTGACGATACGTCAGCGTAACAAGATGGAAAAACTTCCGGGCTTCATTTTTAAGATATTTTTATTTCTCCAATCTACAAGTCAAGTTGTAGACAATAATTTGGCTCAAAGTTAAGGAAGATAGTCTAGTTTGAGAATATGGAGGCGGTTCTATGTTTGGTATATTAATTAACGAAGACGCAATTCACATATTTAGTCCTTCGCCTTTGTTGCATTGACGATCTTCATGAATATTGGCAAGATATCTAACTAAACTGTGGTGTAGAATCGAGAAATAAAAATATCTTACCGAAAATGAAGCCCGGAAGTTCTTCCAATGGGACATAGTGGGAGTTAATGACTCATTCATGTATGTTGGGTTTAAGAAATAAAGATACTTCATTCTATTGAAAAGTGAAATATAAAATGAATTTTCCACATGTTTGAAATATCGCTTGTTTGAAATGCCATTGGAATAGCATAAATTGTAAACTCACTGAAAATAGAATTACGTAAATAAATGTTTTATCCCTTGACAAAGCATAACAGCCATTAGAATTCTTATATTATTTTAAATATACTTTAATCCTTTATGCTTACCTTCTTTTTGAGTTTGATGGCTCTACCTGCATTACACTACCCATCAGTTCAGTTCCTAAAACAAACAAGACAGTAATAGTAAGATAAAATATCACACTTTGAAGAGCAAAATGGCTATGTAATTTACCCAGAATGCCCAAAACCTAATCAGATACTAGTCTGATCATTTTAACTCAGGGTTCTCACTAGGCTTTTAGACTCCGGAGATTCTCTGGAGTCTAATGTCTTAAAACCCTCTTGTTCCAGAGTCTAAAAGCTTTTCCGGAGTCTAAAGTATTTTTTCCGGAGTCTTATTTTACATTATTTGCAGTAAAACTCTTGAGAAAATACGTAAAACTGGATACAAACAAGGAATAGGAAGTAAGAAACCTTTTAGAAATAAATATTGCGATTAAAATAGCAAGATAATCTTAAGAAGTATGTTGAAAAGTATACTTATAGGATATCTCTGATCTCACATGGGGGAGAAGTAGTCGCAATACAGCGAAAAAAGTAGTCACAATACCACGAAAAATCCGGGGTCTAAAAATTTCCTGGTGAGAACCCTGTAACTAGAATGGATTTAAGCGATTTTTCTGGAATTCTCATATCAAGATTTTTGTGGATCACACACGCATGCCATCGCCACACCTACCTGACAATGGCTATCAGCAAATATCCCCGTTATTAACAACTAGTGTTTGCGGTAGCCATTCGAGTCCCGTCTAACCAGCATGCAAGACACAGAACAGAATCACAGTTTTCATTGCATAAATTTGAGGTAGCAAGCATTTGCTACCGGCCACCAAGTTTTTGGAGCAAAATGTCAAATTTGCTACCACTAAGATGGACCCCTGGTTCTAAACTTTCATACGTAGAAACATTCTTAAAAATTTCAGATGAATCCATGAAACTGTTTGGCTGGTAACCTGTAAACAAGGCTCAACAAACAACATTTTTTGATGGAAAATCCAAAATCCGCCTTAACATTTACCAAGAATGCCGCCTTAACATTTACCCAGAATGCCCCAAAACTAATCAGTTCTAAACTTTTATGGGAAGAAACATCCCTGAAAATTTCAGATAATATATTATTTACATGGCCATGATCTCAATGGTCATGGTCAAAATAAGACCCTTACCATGCTGAAATAGCTTTTTCAGACCCCTGAAAATGTGATTGAAAATAGTTAAAAGTTAGCATTTCAAAAAGTCACTTCACAGAATATTTTGATTTTTTCAGAAAATGTGTCTAACATATTGCTTTAAATGATAGGAGCTTTGAAAATTTGAATTCATTTCTAGAAATAAAGAAAAAATCTTTTCTTTTTTTATGACCACAATTTTTGTTTAAAACAATTTTTCTAATTTTCAAAGCTCTTATCATTTAAAGCAATATATTGGGCACATTTTCTGAAAAATTCAAAATATTCTGTTCAGTGACCTTTCGGAAATGCTTACATTTAACTTTTTTTCTGTCACAATTTCAGACGGCTGAAATTTCAGCATGGTTAGGGTCATTTTGACCATGACCATTGTGATCATGGTCATGTAAATAATATATGGGAGTAGTGAAACTGATTGAAGGTTAAAGCAAAACTCTGTTACCTTAGTTCAAAAAATTCTAAAATCCACATAGATTTTTTATTTCCTGTTTGGTGTAAATTTCTGATAACTACCCCAAGACCTTAATAGGGTGTGCTGGGAGCTAATAGACTGGTGCCGCGCAACAGTCTAAAAGCCTAGCGAGAGTACTGGACTACATATCTGGTGCTGCAGAGCCCAGATATAAAAATAGAGGGAGTAATTTTGACGTTCAATGACAAGCAAAAATTCCTATTTCATCCATCATTCCTGGGAATGAAGAGATGAAAGTTATGCTGGAGGAAGTTGTCGGGTCAGCTCAGCTGATGGTGGCTGGTGTAACTGAGGAAGAAATATGTGTATGGATAGCGCCGTTTTTTATAACTTCTATTGAACGCTCCCAAGACAAGAATGCTGAATGGGATCGGGACCCCGGGGGGTTCAATGTATATAAAACTCGACGGGGGTCCTAGGCTGAAGCCTCAAATATCAATATGTTCCCATACCAGTCTGTCAAATTTCAATATGTTCCCATACCAACCAAAATAACGCCCAGAGGCCATACCAAATGTCCAAATATAGGACCAATGCCATACCAAATGTCCAATTATGGGACCAATGCCATACCAAATATCAAAATGTAGGACCAATGCCATACCAAACCAAATGTCCAAATATGGGACCAATGCCATACCTTAATTCAAAGTAAATGAAATATTGGATCAATGTCATACAAATGTGCAAATACAGGACCAATCGCCATACCTCAAATCAAGGACAAATGCCATACTGTAGTAATGGTCATAAATGAATCGAATCGAGCGTCCATTTCTCTTGGCGGCAAGTTTTGTATTGAAATCTTGAAAAATCTCCTCCTCATTTCCTGGGAAAAGGGCTAAAATTCAAAAGTTGAAGAAGGCCCTGGAAGAGAAGATACTTCGGGAAACGATCCAAAACAACTTCAAATTTGCAACTACTGGACCAATGCTATACCACGAATGTTAGGTAACGTATCTACAACGACCATTCTCATACCAGAAGAGCAAAAGTCCGACCATTGCCATACCTCAGAAGTCAGAAATTTCCGGGCATTCCCATACCAAATCCTAAAATATGGGTCCATTGCCATACCAAACATTGAAATAGGTACTCCACATGCGCCGCGGATCCCCGTCAAGGTTTATATATAGTGAACCCCCCCGGGATCAGGACAAGATAACATATCAATAATAATATCTAATCTAAAATACTCAGTAATTTCTATTTCTATGTGCCCCAAAGTATGATCAAATAGATGGAAATTACATGATAGCCCAGGACTATAGTCCTGATAGTAGGCTGGTATAGGAATTGGTTACTCACTTCGAGAGCCATGTTAGATTTTGAAACTTATGGCTCTCAAACGGAGAAGTGAACAGCTGATCAATAGTGACCTTTGAAATCGAATTAAGTCGATCCGCGGCTTACTTTTGGTCTCTAACTGCGTCTTACATCAGTATCATCAATCCGTGTAAGTATTGGAGCGCTGGAGTACTTCTTTTTCGATCAAGACTTGTAAATTGTTCATCGAGTTAAAGTTTTACAGACCTATTTCCAATATGGCGGTTTGCTAGGTGCGAGATACGCAACGAACGAAATGAATTTTGAGAATTAGTTAGGTTCGGACAACCTCCGGAGATTTACGAAAATGTCCGAGCAGAAACCGCCATATTGGAATTTGGCAGTAAAACGATTCACTCGACTAACAATTACAAGTCTTGATCGAAAAAGAAGTACTCCAGCGCTCCAATACTTACACGGATTGATGATACTGATGTAAGACACAGTTAGAGACCAAAAGTAAGCCGCGGATCGACTTAAGGTCAGGGTGCATGATGGGAAATTTTCTGCATTCCTCAATTGAGTCACATGTTATTTTTCAAACAAGAATCACTCCTTCCCCATATTGTCTTTATCTTCCAGTTTTGCACAAAGAGTGCTCTTATGTGCCTAGAAAAGACTTGTGAGAAGAATGTTTTGAAAAAATGTATAAAAAACAAGAAAATTCAGTGAAAAGATTCAGAAAATTTTCAGAAATTTTTTTCACTGAATTTTTTCGTTTTTTATACATTTTACAAAACAAATCTTCTCAAAAGGCTTTTCTAGGCACTTAAGTGCACTCTTTGTGCAAACCTGGAAGATGTAGACAATGTGGGGAAGGAGTTATTCTTCTTTGAAAAATAACATGTGACTCAATTGAGGAATGCAGAAAATTTCCCAACATGCACCCTGTCCTTAATTCGATTTCAAAGGTCACGATCATTGAGCTGTCCAAATGCTCCGTGGGAAAGCTAATATATCAAAATCCAAATAGCTTTCGCAGGAAGTAAGGAATTGGGTATTTCTTAGAGTAGGCCTATTATTATTGTGGACAGGTCATTGTGACACAGATTGGCAAGGTGCCAGAAAATGAATTATGCCTGGAATGTATTGAGATTTAGACACTTTTCTTCGTCATAATTTAATTTCGACAGACACTTGATACATACAACATCAAAAACGATAAATCGAATATGGATACACGTCTTTGTAAATAAAGGACGCCCTCATTTCTGACAAAAGATGGCCACATGAGGACGGCCATGTTGAATTTTTGCCATGCACACGCCGGCAAGAACGTAATCTAAATTATGACAGTATCTTCGGCATTGTAATATGTTTTCACTGAAAGTGTGGAGATGAATGGACTTGATGAATATCCTTACCGTTTAGCTCTTTCACCGCTAACTCTAACGTCTCTTGGTCAGGACAGTCCACGAAAGCGTACCCTCTTTTCACAAGAATATTTGAGCAGCTGAGACCGTGCTCGCTGAACAAGTTGCCGAGCCTTTCTTCCGTCACCTCCCGGTCCAGTCGACCCAGGTACAACCTGAACATTGCGCAGGTGGGGTAGTTGAAGTGTTTCACTGCCGGGGATAGTCGTCAACGGTGCGAAAAACTACCTATAAATTGAGACACATTTGATGTCACGGTCTTACTTTTCCACACGGAAGTGAGTTTATTTAGGTGCAATACGGCTGCGGAATAATATGAAAAATGAACTTTCCCATTAGGGGTTCTGATATTAAAATGAATATCGTTTAATATAGTTTAGACATTTACAAAGATCATAAAGCAATTGTACGAGCCTTCTGACTTTAACCAAGGGAACAATTCGCCAAACATAAACATGATTTATGATAAATGTCAGATACTGTTTTAATGTATCAAAAAATCTTCCCTTTGACATGATGTTAAACTAGTCCAAATGATACGTCATTTTGCGGGAAAATACAAGGAGGATTGGCTCCCAGGATCGAAACTCGATATTTTCCAACAATGAAAACGTCGAAATGTCGTTATTTTCTGAAATTAAAACCGACTATAAATTCAAAATAAACAGTTCAAAAGATTCGAACCAATATCTCGATCATTTCTTGTGAGTTTTGGAATTTTTCGTTTGGAAATAAGACCAAAATTCACGATTTAAATGTTGAAGTGAACAAAATGGCGGCTGTTTGAATTCGAATTTTGTATTACGACATACCCATATATGGGACAGAATATCGGTGGTGCACTCTGGGAGCCAATCCTCCTTGGGGAAAATACAAATATTTAAACCACGTGTGCCTTTGTCTCTTTTTGCTATATTTTATAATTCTCTGGCCCTTATCTGATAATGTCATTAATGTGATCGGGAATAGACAATTCATTAACATATGTTATGATAATACAGCTAAAAAGATGAAATGAATACAATAGAAATCTTATATATGATATCTGGCTTACAATAAACACTGGCACTTGTCATTGACCGTGGAGTATGGACACCTGTTTCTAATCATCTGCGGGTGCATATTTATTTGATTAGTTTTTGTTTGTATTTCTAACAATTTCTTGTTTGTAATTCTTATGCCTGGCACAACCGTCATCATGTTATTAAGTGTTTTTAAGTTTCGCAATGATCCTGTCATGACCGTGGTAGTGTTATCGTGATAGCCTGGTATAACCGTGACAATTCTATATTATATTGCAAGGCCTGTCATGACTAGTGTTGTCGCGATGTGCCATAATCGTACATCGATGCATCGGCAATTTTCAGTCGTAAACATTGATGCACATCGCGATGGACATCGAGAAGAAGATCGAGAAACGTGCACTGAAATACCGAACGCTAATGCACTAAAATACAGAACGCTGGTTCATCCGGGAACTTCTAGTAACGGTGAAATGAAAGTAAAGTAATTTTCTTTAGATTAATGGTTCATTTCGACTAGCTAAAACAGTTTTAAGGCGAAATAATATCAGAAAACATTGGGAAATGAAATAAGACATGAGAAAGTTAAGCGATATGCGTCAAAATAAGATAAGAAAGGGTGATTTTAAGCAAATGAATTTTTTTTAAAAACATCGATGTTTTGTTTCAGACATCGATGCATCGCCAGAATCAGCTTTGGCAATGTATCGATTAATCGCGACAACACTAGTCATGACCATGGTAATCTTAAAGCCTGATATGACCGTGACAATGCTATACTATATTGCAAGGCCTGACATGACGTGACAATGGTTGCAAGGCCTGTCATGACCGTGGTAATGTTAAAGCTTATATAACCGTGACAATGGTTGCAAGGCCTGCATGGGCGTAGCACTATTTTTCTAAGAAATACGCCACCACCACAGGAACAAGAGTTGAGTGAATCAAAAAACGAGTATGAAATTTGGTTGTATTTGGAGCGAATTTGCAACCATCTGGTATGTACCCAGCGTACCGGGCGCTACGCCCATGGCCTGTCATGACTGTGGTAATGTTAAAGCACAATAAGACCGTGACAATGGTTATATAAGTGACATCTAGTAGCATGAGAATACTGCAATGAAAATCTTTCATTGTTTATCTTCCATCATCCTCCTAAGCAGGTGTACATATTTCGTACCTCCTTCTTCCCCCCTGCCATAACCAATTTGGAAGCATCCAATTAAACTGAGTCACGTGATCTAATTATACACCGATGACATATACATGCTTGCTGTCGCAGTTTTGCAACAGCGAATCAAATTGCGAGTTCTTAATCAGGGAAATGCTAACTGCTTATAGCAGGGTGTAAAAAGAAAGAAGATATTCTGGATTTTGAAGCCCTGTGATCGGAGGATGATCTACCATCCAGATTAAAGATAATGTATCGTGGGACCCCTAGAGGAGATACGTGGCTTCATGGTAAAATAAATGAAATTGATGCAATCATCACTTGTTTTATTGGGATGCACAGTAGAAATGCCAGCCACAAAAAGCCACATATAATAATAAGTGAAAAGGTACATATGTGGCAGTAATTAGAAATAAAAAGCCCAAGACACTAATCTAGTAGCCTAAAAGTGCTTAATGAATAGAAAGAAAGAACATATTTGTATCTTCATAGAAAAGTCAAGCCAAAAGTAGAGCCAAACACCATCCGTACATCTATTCCAGTATTTAAGTTGTGCCCTAGAACTGTTTGTGGTGTCTCATGGCAAATAACTTATTAGACCAATCAAAAGATGGAAAACAAATTCTCCGTAAAGGTGCTGCTATACAAACCCAAACAACTTTTGAACAAACTTGTACCGACATAAATCAACAAATGCATGCATTTTCCCAACAGATAAAACACTATGAGTCGACCAAGACAAAAGAAAAATATGCAGAGTAACTATTTTGAATCTGATGGAGAGACCTCGCCCAGGCAGAACTACGGAAATTTGGATGAAAAATTGACGGGAATTTTTGAAATTGACCATAAAAGTTATGATGTTACTTTATCAGACACCAAATTGAATTGGAGTCCCATGGGCACAGGTAATTTCTGTGTGTAATTTTTGTTATATTTGAATTGTTTTCTTTCTAATTTGAAAGATTATTTCTTTCGGCCAGGTGGTTCACAAACATAATGTCACATTAGAATGATATATGGTGACGAAAAATAATTGAAAAGACGCATTATCTAGATAGTCTATAATATTTGGCATGATATTTTCTTGAATTTTAACATTAAATGTCTCAAACTTACTCGAGTCTCTAGCCAATTCTTGGCTAGAAGTAATTTCATCTGGAACACCGTGAACGCCATTTGAAAAAAGCTGGCTGGTTTGTCATAAATTTATCAAATATTTTAAAAATCAACAGGTAAATAAATCATTAATTAAAATGGGACCTGCCGAGCTTCTTGATGAGATATTGCATAATTTTTTCTAAAATTAAATCAAATGGCTCCAAGAAAAATGGCGATATTCGAAAACTGGGCGAAATGTCGTTAATGTCTGATATTAGTAACTGGCTGGAAATTCTAAGTTAGCGATCCAGAAGATGTGAACTAATACAATGGTCACTTCATGTGTGTTTTGTTATTTTTGGTGAGGTAATAACATAGATCCCGGCCAGATTCTTCTGTAGTAGGATCAGTAGCTCAATAAATATTCCTCAAGATGAGACACCTCAGAAAATTTCATATTTTTAAATCACGATTGTGAAGTCATTTCTGAAAAATATGAGACAAATCATACCTCATTCGAAGGGTCTTGTTATTCTTTAACTTTTTTATCACCAATGACCGTTATTCAAGCAATACTGCGTTGATAAGAGGCCAAACCAGTGATATTTTATCGCCAGAATCTTGTCTGTCCAAATCTGAATGGTGCTCCCGTGGTTCCAGAAATGTGATGTCATCAGTACAATGATATTTGGAAACACAAGAGTCCGGATCTCGTGAAAAATATTCGCCGTATTAAAAGTCAAATAACTGCATCCATAGGTCATTTACTCGAACCAAACAAGTAGAAATAGAAAGATGAAGATCTCAGCTATAAAATAAGTGAAAAATCTGTCACGGGGAAGCAGGTACCATTTTGTATAAGGAACGTTTTGAAAGGTGGTCACTTTTGTTTGAAATTTTCTAATTTAGTGACGCATCTTCTGTATTATTCTTTGATACTATGATATCCTACTACAAAACGATCTGGCCAATATCTGTGGGTAATAAGACCAAAACTCGCAATTCAAATTGTGATGTGGAAAAATGGCGGACATTTGATTTCAAATTTTATGATTACGTCATGACCCGTATACATGCAGAGATTTATCTTTGGACGAAGGTGGCAAAGAAGGTAATCTCAAACTCACCTTACAAAAAAGTATACCCTGTAAATCATATTTACTAGAATGAATGTCTCTAAGGCTTCATTCCAGCATATGCATAATGCATTTGCATTTGTTTTGTCACGAGTTTGAGCTCACATTTCGCTAAAATGAAGTTATGGTAATCTCGGCCAGGTTTGTATATTGTGGTTAGCTTTTTTCTGTAAGTGCTCAGAAGCAAATAATTCATGTGTGCAAAATATTCAAATAATATGATTGGTTTTAGCTTAGTGCCCATGTACACGATGTGTGCCATGTTTTCTTCTTTTGATTTTGATTTTAAATGGAGAAATTTGACAATCGAAATAAGTTAAATATTACACGCAAATATTTCTATCAAAACCAAAGATTTCATGGGTCTGCCGATAAACCAAGATGATAATGAATTTGATCAACTGAAAAGCATCATTATAGAGTTCAAGAATGTATTGAGGTATGAAATTTAGGTGTACAGAACGGGAATAAAACTGGTTAAAGGTAATAATATAGCAACATTGATCCAATGATCCTACGACTGTAAGTTGTGGACATTGATAACCTGGAAGTTGTTAAACGTGAATTTGTGTTTCAGATAAAATCAAAATTTACAAAAGAATGTCATTTCCTTTCATATGAGTTAACAATGTATGGCATTCAGTTGATACTGATATAGGGTAAGAAGTACAATATTGATCAATTTGTAGACCAAAACCTAATTATTTCATTTTATTTAATAAAATGTATAAAATAGTTCTTTGTAAATACATGTTGCTATCAATACTAGAAATAACATTGCAATTGCAACTAATATTGATCGACTCGTATCACGTAGAAACAAATAAATAAATACGAAACTGCATACAGAGCTATACAGGGGTTTCATGATAGCAGGCAATTTTCTCTGCTTGTTTTTCCCCAAATCACCTGTTGTTTTCTGGGAGTTTTTCATCTACTTCCATATCATTGATTTCATAAGTTTTCCAGAAATCAATTAATTGCTCTCTGACATTTTATGACCATTATGTACAAAAGCAACTAGGAAATACTATTGTCTTGTAATTGAAGTTTCTACGTTCTTCCATTTGAACGCTAATTGAATTTAATGTCTATGTTATGTTTACTCTTAGGTACTTTGACTCATAAGCAATGGGTTCTAGTAATCATTAAAAGTTAGCCAAAGGTAACAGGTAAAGGGTTGTTTTGTTTGTAAATCAACAGTAATAAGTGTATTCAGTTGTAAATCTTTGATCATGCAACTGTATTGATCTTATAATACAATATTTATACCACTTCTATAAATAAAGTAATGGTTGTCTCTATTTGAGGGCAGTCAATATTATGTTTATTACATTTTATTTTTGATTAGTTTAGTATACTTAATGAAGCCTTCAGTGCAATAAAAAATATATGAAGGGATCCATAGAGATTGTTGCTGAAACCTGGTTAAAAGTAACATAAAACATAAAAGTTAACCAAACAACTCATTTCCTAATTTTTAAGATAAGACAAAAGAAATATGCTAATGTTACATGAAAGAATAATATACTAAAATAGAGTTTGACAGGGGTTTCACTAGAATTTTCACAACAGGCTAAAAGATGAAAACAACAGGCAAAATTAATAGAAATCATAAATTTGACATGGAAAACCGTTGAAATGTCTGTTGCCTGCTGCTAATGAAACCCCTGGTTTGGGTATCTTGAATCTATATCTAAAGGCTCTAAATCAGAGTTTTTCGTTAAATTTTCACATTTCTGAATTGTAAGATAATCTCTGTTGCATATTTCTCTTTTTATATCATATAACATGATTCAACTAATCTAATGTTTTATCTGTGCTTATCATTTGTAAACTATGTGGTATGGTGCAATATTAAACATCAATGTTTCTGTGCAGTAAGGTGATATTCAAACATAATAATGTTTGTACATCTCTCCAGACTCGATACCCTGCGCGCAGATTATAGTTATAAACTACCCTCTGCTTAGTATAGACTATATTACGGTTTAAATGTCTATTTTGGAGCAAGTAACACCTTGAATAAATACATCTCTAAAGTAGACACGTGTCCTAATGATTACTTTAGACATGTGTATACTTGAGATATACATCCTATTTTCAGAAATATGTTGGAGCTAGATATTAATTGTGTTTACAATTAAGAGGTAATTCACTATAACAAGGTGTTTACACTTAGATTGGTGTTCATTTTAAAGGATTATTCACATATGTGAGGTGTTAAATCATGGTTCTGTATTAACTTGGATACTATAGATCCTTTATTATGTCACGGCATTCTGTGCTTGGTTGTTGGCATTCGGTATCTGTAACAAATGGCCAGTAGTGACATTTTGCATGTGAATGCCTTGTTTGGTAAATATTATAATCTCTAATTGTGATCTAACTTTTTTTCTGTCATATATTTGTTCCATATTTTATATTCCCCTTCTTTTGCTTTTTATTTATACCACCATGGATGTGATTGTCACAACAGTGGCATGATGATCGTTATGTGATTTTGGTGATGTCCCTCTTTTTGTCACAGCTTCATATTCATACATGTTAAATGGTTGAAGGTTTTACAGGTGATTAAATCTCTTTTGAACAATATTTTCAGTCATAAAGAAGAAAAAGTCGAAGAAGAAACACAAAAGTCATGATGATGACAATGAAAACCAGGTTTTGTTAAAGGATATATATGGAGTGAGAGTCAAATACCAAAAGCCTGGAGATGGGATGGTTCTTGGTGTGGAGGTGTACACTTATGAACGTAAAGATTTCAACAGATTGAAAGACAGGCCAATACTCTTAGGTCATCCCAGTGGTGAGGTGTGCAGTTTATGGGCAACTAGGATCGACCAAATCATATCAGGTGAGAATAGTTAGACCTGTATACACATATATAGTTAACACATTTGGAGCAACAAAAGTGTTCAGTGTAGGTAGGTGTTCTGAAGAGAGTTTTTATATAGAAGTCAATAGTGGAAGATGAAAAATGGCGTTTATTTAGCATTGCCTTGGGAGAGGTGTTCACTAAGACATGTTTTACAGTTTTTATAAGTTAAACAAAAATGTGACAATGCATCTTAAATATGGACTAAAAATACACTTGTATTCAAGATGCAGTATGTTCAACTGTTTGAAGTAGTCAAACAATGGGATTTATTGCCATTTATTCAAACAGAAATGTAATAGAGTAAGTGCTTAAGATAAGATAACACCGATCGCCAAAACTGACCTGACCATTTACGATTTGTGTTTTTCTGACCTGTCTGATCTGGCTACTGAATAAGGACTGGTAATATGATAGCATGAGATGTTTTATTACATAGATTGATTGAAATACATGTACCCTATGTGTATTTAGTCAAACTGCATTATTTGTAAAACCTGTCTTATAGTAAAACCTGTCTTATCCGAATGCCTCTGGGACTGGCCAAAAGTGTTCGGATCAGTAGGTGTTCAATGATCAAGGTTTTATAAACGTAAATCAATGAGAGAAAATAATTTTGGGACTGAGGAAAAGTGTTCCCTTTGTTAGGTATTCAAATTAGAGAGGTGTTCGGATATATGGTTTCACTGTACATGGAGTTAAGATGTTTTGAAGACAGGAAAAACATGAACCTTTTAGGGTGGTGCGTATTGAGTATGTGTACATAATTGATGATGACTCAATGCTAGCGTCTCATTTAAAAGGATGTCAATTACTCTGTGTACTACAAAGCCAAGATCTCATATTTCATATTGATTATATACCAACATACCCAGAGGAACAGAATCTAGTTCTATCTATAGTTGAAGCTACATTTTAAAGAAGGGAAAAGAAACTATTGCAAATGTACTGTTGGTACATAAATACTGCCATCGGGATCCTACCAATCGACTTCATTAACTCTTTGTTTAACTTTGCTATTTCAGGCTTCGATCAATTATAAGAATAGAATCTGAACTCCTCTATAGAATTGTATCTTGTCGGGTTTATTTTGTTAATTTTCAAGTTTTTGAAATCAAGTTCTTCACTGTGATAAGTTCTATTTCCTTTACATCTTAGATTTACTCAAAATTTCTATTTTTCTGCTGTTAAAATACTGTTGAAATGGCCTATCAGATTTACTTTATAATAGTTATGAGCATTATTAGCATTATTATTTACTAGAAAGGTGAGCAGCCAGTAGTAATCATAACTCCAGATATTGATCTGCATTTTGTGTAAAGTGAAAGCAAATCAATGAATACCTACCTTTATCAAAAGATTATTGTGTTATGTGTATGAAAACACTAGTAACACTGTACTTCTGAGTTCTCAAGGAGGATTGGCTCCCAGAGTGCAACACGATATTCTTCTTTTTATTATTATTTCATCAGTATCATTACATATTCATATTACATAATATATCATAAATCAATATCAATCATCAATCATACGATCATTATAACAATTTTACGATATTATAAGTTTCTTAGTCTCAACTCATGTTCCAACATACATTCAACATTTTAACTATATAGACCATATTTATATTTGCTAATCACATGTTTTCCAACCATTAACATAAGTTTAATTTTCCTTTCAACCCTTTTGTCCTCGTCTTTATATCCAAAAATAATATCGTGCTTAAATTCTATCCTTCTTCGATATCAATATTCTGTCCCATATATGGGCATGTCTTGATTTTGTTCACTTCAACATTTGAATCGTGAATTTTGGTCTTGTTTCCTAATGAAAAATTCCAAAAGCTCACAAGAAATGATTGAGATATTAGCTCGGATCTTTTGTTGAACTGTTTATTTTGAATTTATATTCGGTTTTAATTTCAGAAATAACCATTTCAATGTTTTCATTGTTAGAAAATATTGAGTTTCAATCCTGGGAGCCAATCCTCCTTAAAGTTCTGATATTTTAGAGATCTGGTGTGATATTTTCTTAAAATAGTTAACAGATACATATGAATAATTATGATAAACAAATTATTTTTGAAAGTATTTCGGATAATTTATTCTGTTGAATATTATATATATAAACAGTAAAAGTGAAATCAAAAGATTCAATTTGATAATTTCAAGAAATGGTACTCAAACCGGTATAAATTCAATATCAAATAGTTTCTCATAGATATAGACTCATAGTAATCAAATATCAACACTCATTCAGTATATTAGTACCCTGCGTGCAGAGTCTAGTTAAACTACACTCTGCCTAGTAGAGACCATATTACAGTTTAGTAGCCCCGCCCCCACGACGGGTACTGGTGACAGTTTGTGTAATAAATAACTTTTGACCTACGCGCTGACCTTTCTTCCACCAATCAGCGAGCTTGAAGAAACATACGCCAAATGCGTTTTAATTAAACATGCGCATGTCATTGGTCAATTCCGGGCTCAACGATGACGACAGAAGGAATGACCATATATAGAATGTCGGTCAATTTTGGCCGACGAACACTGATTGGCGCGGTGAGTTCACAGGTTTATTTTAGTTTGAAAGAGTGAAGACGAAGCTCTCTTTTAAGAAGTGAAGTCAAACGAATGCAAAGGGTAGTATATTAGCTCTCTCATGCTGATATTTGATATCAGCTCATCGGTAAAATGGTCTGATATTCCAGATATAATATTGGGAGGTTTTGGATACAGGGAATATCTTGAGGGATATGTATTTTCGTAATGAACAAATTTTTATTTTTGTATTGATATTTTCTAGGGTTGCCTGGTAGACTTCGGAAAGTGAAAGTATTTGTCCAGGCGCATGCTGGGATCAAAACTCGTTATATATATAGGGCACTTGTACACCCCATCCTTCTTGGTGCTAAAATAGAACAGGACATTACAGGTAAGATGATAAATAATCATATTAAAAAATAATTCCTGAGAAATTATATTTGTGCTTTTGACTGCACATCATTTATTAGGTCTCAAAATGGATGCAACAATTAGTCTTGAATCGTTAGGTGTCACCACATTGGTCCGGACCCCACTGGTCTGAAACCAAAGCGTCCAAATCCCAATAGTCCAAATAGGATTTGGACCAGTGGTGTGTCCTCATTTTTTACTGGGTGTGGGCTACCATTTTAAAGTTCTTCTAATCCTATTACCACCCTGTAAATTAATAATTATCCCAACGAACGAAGTTCGGTAGGGATATAGTGAAGCCGTCCGTCCGTCAGTCAGTCAGTCCGTCCGTCCGGAAGATAACTCAAATATTAGTCGACGGTTTCTCTTCATATTTGGTGGAAAGATGTATATTGATGAATAGTTTTACGCAAAAAAAGATGGCCGCCGCTTTAAAAATGATGGGACTTTTTCGTAAAAATCATAAA
Source organism: Owenia fusiformis (assembly GCA_903813345.2). NCBI lineage: Eukaryota > Metazoa > Annelida > Polychaeta > Sabellida > Oweniidae > Owenia > Owenia fusiformis. The sequence continues at coordinate 22,202,593 of CAIIXF020000007.1, read as the reverse complement.
TTTTTCATTCTAAACCAAAGTAATTAATACATGTAATATTATTGTTTGAAATTTTGGTAGTGTATTCACAACATCTATCTATTTCACAAATATTCCGTGTTTTTCATCCTGACCCCCAGGGGCCGTGTATGGGGGGTCAGGAAAACAGAAATTTTCGCTAATTTTTAGATCTTTCTGAAGTATACCTTTATTATACTCAAATGAAAGGCAATTAAGAGTAGATTGCAAATATTGTATCTTTTTTCTGATTTGAGCCTCGTAAAATTCAAAATGGCCATCTAATGTACGATTTCGCAATAACTTTTCGATCCCTTCAACATATGGCTATATAATACTCAAATTGAAGGAATTTGGAGTAGATCACAATACACTGTATTATTTTTCAGATTTGTACCTCAGAAAATTCAAAATGGCTGCTTTGCAGGAATTCGCAATTCTAAAATCTAAATTTTTCAATTTTAACCAAAGTAATGAGTATAATTGATTGGAATTCGGTAATTGATATTTTGTTCGTTGGGATTTGCTACTCCGCGGAGTTGCCATTATCTAGTTTAATTTTATTAAATGTCATTTGTCGAATGCATTAGTTCATTCTGTTGAATCCCGTTTTTGATCTGCTGCTGCTACTCTCTCACGCTGAACCTCAACATACATCCACTGACTACCTCTTTTATTACTTTTTCAGAGGTGATACACAATGAAACAATTAAACAAGAAATGGTACATCTCAAACTCTCCAATTATGACTGGTAAGTTATTCCCATGTAACTAGTTTTAACAGATTAAATGTTTCAATGAATACATCATATCACATTTTGTTTTTTTAAGACTAGATATAGTCTTAAAGATTATGACTTAAACAGCAAAACATGAACTCAAAATCATATTAACACAGCCAGTGTTTTCTCATGTCACTAAGTGAATCATTAAAAAAATGTTTACAGTAAAGCCTTTATATCCCAACAACTCTCTTATACACATTCAGTGTTTCCAGTAGGTTTGTCCAAGATTGCGTCCCTGGGACGTAACGATTTTCAAAAAATGCGTCTCCCCTCAAAAAACTGTGTCCCTTGAAAAAATGTTCCTGGGAATTCAAAGTCACGCTTTTACACTAACCGAAATAAAATTGATGAAATTTTGTATCGCTTTTGCTATTAATCAGTATAAATCAGTGTTCTGGCGAGTCTAGTATGTCATCGAATGATACAGATACCATCACTTGTGAGGTATAACTTATATTCAACCATTAGAAACATATTTTCTTTGCATATTTCAAAGCAATTAGCTACTGATTTTGCTTTAGTTTAGGGGCAATCTGCGCGAGGTTCAATTTTTTTGGTTCAGTTTCTTGCGCATGCGCATTCTTAAATAATGATCTTGTGATCGCACTTGACCAATAGAAAGTGGTTTAAATCGGGTCTTCAGCTAGCGGCCAATCGTAAGACTCGTACTGATTACTGCTCGGATATCGAGTATTGGATAACTATTTGTCCTATCACATGCCTCGTACTATTTTGATCAAAAATCAACTTCCGGGAAGGAAAGTTCGAAAGAAATTTTTATTTCTTTTAGAAATAGAATTTCCTTCAATTATTTAGTGGATTCACAAAGTGATTTACAAAATTCAAATTACGTTCCAAAAACGTAATTTTTTTTTTTAATTTACGTCCACCCAATCTTGATTTACGTCCTCTCCATTGAAGGATGCCATTAATGAAATCACTGACATTTCTCAATGTGAATACTTTTTCTTGGTCATATTAAGAAACTCTGAAATATGAACACCTGCTAATCTGAACACTTTAACGAATCCATAGTATTTAGATAAGACAGGTTTTACTGTATATGATGAGCCACTATAGATTCCTAAGAGAAAATTCTTTTCATTTTAGGATTCCCATGAAATATATAAAATCTTGATCAGATTAATGCTCAAATACTATATGTTTCTACATTCCTAAAAGAATTGAAGGAACACCCTGTATTTCTTGTATTTTTCAGTATTATCTGTGTCGGTGGAGATGGAACTGTTAATAAGCTTGTAAATGGACTCCTTAATAAAACCCAACAAAACCATGGAATTGATGTTAAACCAACCACCAATCCAGCTAAACCTATGATTCCAATTGGCATTGTACCTACAGGTAAGCCGATAAAATTAATTATCCTACACTTAGTGTAATGAAGGTATAATAACATTGAAAAATAAATTTGATATCTATTGGCAAAATGAATAACCAGAGGATATGGCCACGATTTACTCTGAAAAACCAATATGCGGAGGAAAATGAGACGATACACTCGACTTGTTGATTTATGAAATGAACATTTGTTCCAGGATCTTCCAACAATATTGCCCACTCAGTATTAGGGACAGATGACCCAGTTTCAGCAGTTCTACACATAGTCTTAGGTATGTATACTAAACTTTTATATTTCCTCATTTTAGTTATCTTTGTTATGTTGCAATAAATATTGAATAATTTCTCTAGAAAACAAATATTGTTTTGAAGATCACACATTTTTTCATGTACTGTAAAAGTAAAGTTTAGTATGTGCAGGCCTGTAGCCACCTTTTGCCAAGGGGGTTCACTTTTCCAAAAATTCCCATTTGACAACTTTGGCCCATAATCACTTGAAAAGTGCTCAGAATGGTAAAAAACTGCATTGTTTTGAAAGAATATTGGGCCTGATATCTATATGTTTAAGTTGATATAAAATTGTGATGATGGCAATTGAAGGGTGAATGCTGTGCAATATGCACCTGGCAATATGTCTTATTACTTCAATTATCAACCTAACTATTGAGGGATATGTGATGTGCTATTCTTGATCACATGATGCTACATTGACCAGTCAGAATATGGGGATCCTGGCAATGACCTATTAATATCTTTAGTATATTATCAGTCTTCAATATTGTAATAAAGTGTCTGACTGCACAATTGATATTATCCTGACCTTCTATCTTTAAAAATATGGTTCAAAACAAATAGATATTCCTGTTTTGCACTTTGTAGGTCATAAATGTCCAGTTGATGTATGCTCAACATATCACAATGAGAAGTTCCACAGTTGGGGATTCAACTTCCAGTACGGGTTCGGTGGCAATATTCTTGTTTTCGCTAACAGATACTCAAAGTTGGGCCAGCGAAAGGTTGAGGCTGCTTTCTTAAAAGGCCTAACTAAGTCTAAATTAAGGTAAGGAAGGTTGAGTAAGAAAGTTCTCCCAAAGTCTTGAGTTATAGTAGGGTATGTTGAGTTTGTCATTTTTAAGAGCCTAACTAAGTCTTGATTAAGGGAAGAAAAAGTTGAGTTATAAAACATTCAAGTAAAAAAGATTGAAGCCACATTCTTAAGAGTCTCACAAAGTCTGAATTATAGTATTATACATGTAGTATATATTGAGTTTGCATTCTTAAAAAACCTTGCTATTAGTCACTGTATATTAATCACTGTCTGAATAGTTGAGAAGTGTTTGAACCAAGATTTATTATGTATCCTATGTTTTTGACCTGGAATACATATAACAAGTGCTTGTTGTTTCAGGCCATATGATTGTGATATCCAGTACATTCCTAGTCCCAAGAATACTGAGAGTAATCCACTAGATGGCGTTGTATGTCACACAGGGTAAGGACACATTCTCAAATTGGTTTCAATCATTATCGGGTGAATTTAGTGAACTTAAATCAGACATCATAATGTCAGGTAAGATCATTTGTTTAACTGGCAGATAAGTAGTAGTAGGCATGAGACAAACCAAATTGAAAATAAAATGATACGAGTCTTGTCATGGAAATAATGTACATATTTCCAGGTGTTCTGTGTGTTTGGACTCATCTATGGGTGGATCTAACTTTGGAAGTGTCTACAGTGACTCCCTACAGGAATATGACCCTCTTGCCATCTCTGGGACCAGTAGTACCATAATAGGTAAAAAATATCTTATATTTTGGGGCTTTGAATGAGAAGGAGGCTTGGGTTGAGTGAAAGGGGTTGTCAAACTTCGGAAATCTTATCAGTGACTATCTTGGGGTAGGTCAACATAGACTAGGAAATATTGGATCCGGGTTAAAACAGATGAAAGTTTTTTCCCCATGAAGTGGGGATATTATAATGGAACTTGGAATATACAATGCAACTGATATGAAGGATAGTCTTGCAGTGAACAACAATATTGAATGTGCATTATTTACAGATCTGACCAAAGAATCTCCATGGCGATCAACTAAGGGATCGTACATGAACGTTGCTGTTTTCACTCTACCTGGGCTGAGTGAAATGGCGCCACAAGGCCTCAGTAAATATACACATCTGGCTGATGGGTGCATGGATTTGGTCCTTGTGAGAAACACAGAGAGGAAGGACTTTATTCGATATCTCAAACGTCATGGGAATTCCAAAAATCAGGTATATACATGTACAGTGTCATTGTTATATCACCACCACAAGTGCCACAAGTTGTTATTCGTCTCCAGATTTTTGGCGTTTGCCAGTTTGCTTCAGAGTTTGGTGTCTGCAACAAATGGCAGGTGATGACATTTTGCATGTTAATGCCTTGTCTGTTTGATACAAGGAAGGCCAGGCTACATGTATTTATAAAACTCGTACATTAACATGTATGAATTTGGTTTTCGAGGGATTAGTTCTCCCCTTCATCAATTGAGTGTAAAAGTATAAGGAAATAGTTTTGGTTCATGGAAAAATCGATTGAAATAGGGAGAGTAATATATAGGGGCCATAACATGTTCATGTACAAGTTCTCTTAGTCTCCCTCATCTTACATCAAGCCCCTGTGATATCCCACATTCTCATCCCTACAAGGAACGTGAAAAGAACTAAATAATAATGATAATACACTGATATACCCCCCTATGGTTATCTAGTGTATAAATGTAATTCTTGATCATAATTATATTACATGAATAAAAAAAGGGGGAAATAGAGTCTTGATGCAGGACTAAATGTGACATGGAAGTAAAGACTAACTTCAAAGAGGTTGATTATGATAAAAAATTATGATTGTATAACCTTACTGACATTACATGTAATACAATTAAACATAGGACATGAATTACTTGAGATGTTTAAACTATAAATAACTCTTCGGATATTTCATATTTTTTCCAGTTTGACTTTCCATTTGTCGAAGTACACCGAGTTAAAGACCTGAGAATACGTGGACGTTTGGGGACAACTTGGAAACATAAAGACTGGGACTTCAATGAAGTACAATACGAGATGAAGAAACTTGAGCTGAGTGTTATAAGTGAGAGGTCTATGGAGGTTGTGAATGATCTTAGTGATATTGATGATGATGATGAGGATATTAAGAGTTTAGGATCAGGCGCAGGGTTATCTGATGATGATGAAGATAATAGTAATGATCCAAAGGTAAGATACTCCATGATATTCTAGCACCCTGTATCTAATTTCTACTCTTTTACTAAAATTTCCCTGTCTCTGATGTCTGTCGATGACATACTTGTTCAAAACGCATATGTTACATGTATGTAAAAATGGCAGACACTGGTTCAAATCAGGTGATAATTTTTGGCTCACACAATATAAGAGCCTATGGGATCGACCAGGTATCTGTCTGTTCGTTGGTCCGTCCGTTGGTCCGTCCGTCAACACTGGCCGCACAAATTAAAACTGCTATTCGGATTGAGTCATATCCACATTCATTTTATGCATATCCACTACACTGTGTGAGCACAGAACCGTGGGTCCTTTATTTTTGAATTAACATCCCTCTTAAAATATCTTAGACAGCTAATGAGTGTGACTCAAATGATAAAAAGCTTATTCATGTCTGTTTGCTGTCTTCTGTATTTTTACACTGATTTTGATTTCACAGGCACAAAACAACATGCGACAGTCCTACTCAGCACCAGTGTACCGTAAAACATTCTACGAACAAAACCGTGAACGCAGATCTAAAAAGACAAGAGACAAGGAAGAAAAGAAGAAACAGTCGGAAGAAATGAAGACAAGGTCTGTTTGGAACATGGATAGTGAAATTCAGCGAGATATAGACTTAGATTTTAGGTGAGTTCATTTTAATGTTCTTTTTGCCCCCTCCCCTTTTATTCTTTTTTCGTTCTGAAAACAGTTGAGCTTTATGTGAGACACATTATACATCTGAACTTTTTCTCTTGTGTGTTTTTTCTCTTGTGTGTTTTTAAAAAATTTTCAAATATACTTGTGGCGTAACTGTTCTGTAGTTTCTGCAGTTTTTCTTTGTTAATTCATGAAATATCCAATTGTGTTAAATAGCTGATTTTTGTATTTACAGAATCCATCCACAGTTGCTTCTAATTTGTGGCCAGGGTCTTCATCCTCAGACTCCTAGGCAAGAGGCCAAGATGGGGTGCTTACCAGCTTTCTAATCAGCTACCAGCTGCATTGTGGTCAACATGCTGCATTGTGGTCAACCAGCTGCATTGTGGTCAACAAGCTGCATGGTGGTCAACAAGCTGCATTGTTGTTGATAACAAACTTTCACTACACAAGTCTTATTTATATATACTTAGCAAATATGCTAAGATGCTTTATGTGTGTACTATGTACATTTGGAGAAAATGGGTGGATTTTCTGAAATATATTAGTGTTAATATGGAGTCACATCAGACACAATCCAAAATAGTTTATGAAAAGGGTAAAATGTGTACAGTAATAAGTGTTAGTGTACATACCCGGGGACAATGTTTGAGAGAGAGATTCTCTGTTAGCCTTAAGAAATTCTGTGCATGTACAGTATGTAGATGTATATAATCTCAGCTATTGCTTCAGATTCTAATTCAATTTTCACTTTTTCTATTCCGTCCATTCCAAAGTGTCATACTATCTGCAAGCTAGATTTATGTAGAAACCTACATTCTTAAAATCTGTATTTTTTATAAAGTCATATTTTGCAAATGTGATATATCTTCGCTTCATAATACACAATAATGTATATTTTTTATATTGGCACTGGTGTGATGCCTTGATTTGAAGAATCATGCACACAGAATGTGTAGGTGTCCTTACTATGAAAATGCGGTCTAACTGTTAAAAGAGTTGTATAATTGGCAATGTTTGCAGCTTCAATAATAAAGGATGTTGCAAAGATAACAACACAAAAACTGAGATATGTTAAATCAAAATATCAGATATACGACTATTAAAATTCAATTATTTGCACCAAAATATTGCTAATATCGTTGAAGGGTTGGAGCATTATTTTTTATAGTAAGGGCTCACTTGTGCTTGTCTTTAACATATCTCATCTATTCTATACTATATGTACATTTATATCTATTTGTTCTCTATATAACTGATGTATAAAACTTAGATCTGCACCCAGCTTCTGTGATATACTCAACTACTTCATAAGCAGCTTTAGATCTGCACTGTATAGTAAATATAATATAAATATAATATCAATCTTTATCCCATAGTTGAGGTCAGATCTGTAGAATAACACGTATATATATTTTATTTATGATATTTTGCAAATGCGTGGAAAAAAACAATATCTGTGGAATACGGAGAATATTCCACAGATATCACTTTTTTCCACGGATTTGAAAACTCTCGCCAATGTGACGTGCATTGTTACATGGCTACATGTTATATGCTTACATGGTGATTTCATGACGTCACAAATATGGACGTCACAAATATAGTTCAGAGAAATAAAACTGAATGTTGTCGTGAAATGCTCTGGAAGGTGAAGTATAGGATGATTTGACCTCAACTATGGGATAATTAGAATATCCTATGATTTTGAGGGATATCATTCTATCCACGAGTTGATATCACTATATCTGGATGAATGAGCGTAGCGTAGTTTTTTAGTGATAATATCAACTGCCCCTCAATAGATTTAGGTCTGCACTGTGTAATTTATATCTATATTCTGAGTCTCAGCTATATTTGAAGAACAAAGAAATCTGCAATGTGTATTTTGTATCTTTCAAAGTGCACATGAATATACATTATATAGTATACAGAGTGGCCCAAAAATATAGTCAATTCATTACTTCAACAATATGTATGATCTACTTTTAGAAGGTAAAGATGGGATTTTTTGTGTGGAAGAATAGTTTTATATTTCTAAGATCCATTAGACAATTTATTTTCATGTTAGCTTCACTCGATGTCCAAATTGGTGCAAAATTCACTCTTTTTGTTGATTAATAACTGAATGATTTTGCTATTGTTCTTTCTTTTGTAGTTATCTGAAGAGCAGAATTATAAGAACCACTCTAAAATCACTGATTGAATTTTATGGCAAAAAAGTAAATTTTGAGCTTAAGTGGCAGAAAACAAAAATTGTAGTGGATTAATAAAACAATGCAATGCTTCTTTACCACGTAAAGCTCCCAGCTTTCATAGTAGTTATGCAAAACAACAATTTGCATTGGATCTCTGAAATATCAAAATGTGTATATTTTAGGACCACTCTGTATATGTTTCAATTTGAAAGAACATAACACAGCACTGTATAGTTCACATATATCTTGATATATATTATATTCATGGTAACAGTACACAGGTATATATCACTATGTATATCACATTTAGGTCTGCACCAATATGATGGAACATGTGTCCCAAGGGTATTTTTCTCCCTATTTTTTCTTCCAATTTTACCTTGTACACCTTCTCAATAATAGGGAGTCTAAGCTTATATAAAATCAAAACACCTGCCAATACGTATGATCAATCGCCTATACAAATGCATCACTTAAATATTTTCCGTTCATGTTTAGGTTGTAAAAAACATTGAAAGCTTAACCTTCCTAATAAATGGATACTGTACTTATAATTGGATTTGTAATTTAACACTATTTTTAAGACAGATCTGTTTTGTTGTACATAGCTAGTCATGAAGTGTATTTTCTCAGTACATGTATAACTATAACAATCTGTTAGGTTTTTAGTTGGTTTTATACTTTGATGTTGGCCTGTGATATAATTATGTTTTACATGAGTAGTGTCCGTCCAGTAGGCTAAAAGATGTAGATGTATATTAGTATACTTTTATCTAAGTTTTACAGTATAATATACATTGTACTTATTTATATCTTTATTGTTATGAAATGTTTATGATGAAAATATCAATACAATACTTGACTAAAGTCTACATTATAAAACTAAATATCTATAAAATGAAATATTTTGTAAACATATTTGTTTTAAGATAATTTTGAAGATTAAAAAAGAAAAAGCATTGGTTTTACTTTTCAGAGGTTCAACTTGTAACATTTTCCTGATGGGACATTTACAAAAAGTTTTTAAAGTAAAAGATTTTAAAAATTTCCTAAATAGATTGTTGCTCATATTATTCATAGATATAATGATGCCTGGCATAATATATGAGAGAACAATCAACTTTAGATTCTCATCTTCCGATTTACTTTTTTTCCTTGAGATTATTTCCACCAGCAAGGCGATCAGAGACAGTTATGTTTTCCTTGCAGATTTATATTCTTTATTTTGATGTGTCCCTCAACATTGATATTAATCCTAGAAAATATTCTGTTTATAAACTTACATTATGTATTATATGTATTATAAAAGGACATGATATACCATGTATTGTAAATGTGATATGCGCAATAATGCTGGTGGTGCGATTATTTTTCTGTAATGTATTATTATTTGTATCGATGCTTATTTTATGTGACAATAAATGTACTAACTAAAATTAAAAGTTGTTTCATAAAACATCAAGTTTTTTATCGCACTTTGAAAAAGTGCTATATTGCCATTGTCTAATGCTGATGGGCAGGTGGAAAGTGCAGGTGGACACCACATAAATCAAATCTTGTCATCAAAATTCCAGGAAAATCGCTAACATGTTCAACTTGAAATTTTAACAAATGCAAGAGCAGACTAGTGTCAAGATCTGATTAGGATTTGGATTTGCTGGCTAAACATTGTGGCCATTTTTAATCAATCGGCCATAACATTGTGAGATTGTGAAATTAAGAAATATAGACCAAAGAGCAGGGCTACTAGTTTTGAATACACCCCGCGGGGTCTAGGCACAAACGTTTTCTATACCCCGAACGACCGAAGGCTAAACGTTGTGGCCATTATTAATCAATCGGCCATAACATTGTGAGATTGTGAAATACCAAATATTGACCTTGTCCTTAGTATAGTTGGTCTCAATCAATCCCGCACTCATAATGAACAATAGAATTAGAAACACATATTATGACAGATTAATGGCTAACTTTGAGTGGTAACAGCATGTTTCCAAACAAAATGTAGTATTTAGCAGGATTTAATTCTACATTGTACTGAAACTGCCATAGACATAATGTAAATATTAGCATTATTTGCCTATTTGATTGATTTTCCCACTTTTCTTTACAAGAATCACAGAGGTACTACATTTTCTAAATCACAATGCCCTGTCTAGTCCCTAATTCAAGCATGGAATATCTAAAGAAGCATAAGAGTCAAGTTCCTAGAATGCAGGTTTTTATTTCACATTTATCAGCCTACGAGTATAGTATTCATCACCTAGGTATCCATCCATCAGTCAGTCAACATTAGAAGTGCAAATTAAAACTGCCATTCTTCTCAGGTCATTTGTACTTGTCTTTATTGAACCCTAGGTTGGTGGATGGGCAGCTGGGCGTCCCACTTCATCTTATTCACATGTTTCAAGCTGTTTCAACCATTGCCAAATTGATTTCAAATGTTTCTTTACATGAACATCTCAAACTGAGTGGTTTTACAGCATTCTGGCTAATTGTTAAGGTGACCATTTGGGATTTTTTTTATCTTGTTTGTAATGTCTTGTCTACACATTTGACAATTTCAAATTTTTCATTTTTTTTCTTTGTAAAGATCTCGACCTGGTTAGATTTTGGGCATTCTGGGTAAATATTAAGGTGGCCACTTTAGATTTTCCTTCCTAAAACCATGTCTGTAACGTCTTCATTGCCTACATGTTTCAAGCCGAACCATTTAATGGATTGATCTGAAATATTTTTAGGGATGTTTATTGGTATGAAAGTCTAGAAATGATTATATTGGGGGAATTCTGGGTAAATGTTAAGGCACTAAAATACAAAATTATTTTTCCAAATGAAAGATTATAAACTGAAATTAAACCTTACAATTACAAACAAGCATTTTAAATAATGGATACCCTTTATTCACATCTTCTTATTTACAAATGTACATCTGTTTACAATATTTACAAAATGACTTTCAAATATATTATTTGCTCAATTCAGACAATTGTTTTATTTTGATTTTATATTTATCACATAAAGGAAAAATAAACAATAACAAGAAGTGATTTTATCTCTTGTTATAACTTGTATCTCCATTTTTGATAATTGGATAACTTTTTTATTCCATGTAGAATTGCATCAAGTCTGGTGGTAGAAACCCCTGTGTATTTCCCAACTTTGTTAGAAAGTCTGGGGGCAATTTATGGTTTGAGGCAAAACTACATTCAACAAATATAGAGAACATCCATTTATATATACTTAAGTAAGAACAAAACTTCAAAATAATGTCATGGGAACAGTATTAAGTTAACTGAAGCTATTCACATGCAGACATAGAAACCACATTGTGAAGTACATCAGCCTGCATCTAAGAACATTTGTATCTTTTTAAGATAAGTTTGTAGAAATGGTACATAACAGTGTATATGTATATAGCATCGTACAGGGAAAGTATCATAACTTCAAGCTCAATGATTAATGATCAAATCATGAATATTAAGCATAGCCAATTAGCCCCAGTTACAATCATGAGTACACTGTACAATAACTTGTCCATCAACCTCACAAATATAAATAATATACTAATGTAGTAGGCAAGCCAGAGGCAAGATGGGACCGTAGTAAGACCATTCAGTCTCTTTTTAGAATGACTCATCTTGCCTAAGGTTCCCTTATACCATATACTAATGGTAATAATTTACCATATATACAGATAATGAGAGTACAGGGTGTGACATAAACACTGATTTATTGAAAAAGGTTCAGTGACATGAATATCATGTCCTTTGAATATCTTCAACTTCAAAGATGGTTATGATTGAAGTGACCTGAATCCTTGTAAATCAAAAAGCATTCAATAATTGATAATCTCAGAAGCTGTGGTGAAATAATATAACTGATACATTATTCGACTTTTTCAAATTTTTATAGCACACCCTGTAGATTCCCATCAAAATATCGACTTTATTTGAGGTAGATGCCAACTGCACATCATCCAAATCCAAATTAATGGTTTACACTAAAAGACCCATTTCCACAACCTACATACTAGTATATCAAATGAACAACAACTTTAACTGACTCGCTAATGATAAATATTCTCAGATTATATCTAAAACCACTATTTCCTACATTAATTATAATGTGGTATCAGTAATAAGCTACAACTAAAACATATTTTTAGGTTGAGATTTTATTAAAGGGGTATGTCACCAGAAGAATTTGTAGAGTTCAGAATTCTTAAGTCGATCGTTGTTTATGTTTTACTATGAGTTTTTTCTATAGTAACAATATTAGATTTAGAGATTTTTTATTGCTATGAAAGTCCCGTTAATATGCTACAGTTTGGTACTAATGAGGTATACAGAAGCTAATTATGCAAAAGAAAGTGCTTATGCAAAATTCAAAAAGATTGCTCTTTAAATGTCTTCAGTAAACTTTTATTTCTATCCCATTTTGTTTGTTAAGATTTAAACATAACGTATTACTCAATGAATTCTTCATTTAGACCTTGATTGGAATAAGAATTAATTTTTGAATTTATAACTCAAAATTAGATCTTATTCTATCAAGAAATATCATTTTGATGTTATGCGTTATCTCAATACTGCAAAATCATCATGTTTTTTAAAAAATATTCTTATTAGACACCCTACGACAGTGGACTAGAAAATATGAGGAGAAATTCTATAATGTTCAATATGTTTTTCCTCAGACATTCTCTTTATATCAAAACTTATTTCTTCTTAAATGTCATAGTATTTTTTCCTTCCACCTATCAGTTATAGGGTGTCCTAAACTGCACATTTCCCTTTATTACCCTGCATATCAATAGAATGTCACATCACCATGCTTCTCTAGAAACCCTTGCTGTACCCCTAACCTACATTTCCCCAACATTGTGATGTTATGTAACAAAGAACCCTCTTGGTAAGATGATCAGTAGGGGTGCAACTTAAGGACTTCACAGTATTTCACTCGAGAGCAGCAGGCGACTTTGACCAATACAAACCAAAATCTGCCTGTTTCACATTGCTTTTTGCCTGCTGTTATGGGGTTTTCACCACAGTTATGTCCAATACCAGTGAAAGGGTCTCTTCATATAATGGGAGCCTTTTTGAAGCTCACCCCTCCCCATTGCTCTTTTGAGTGTTTTTGAAGCTCACCCCTCCCTATTGCCCTTTTGAGTGTTTTTGAAGCTCATCCCTCCCTATTGCCCTTTTGAGTGTTTTTGAAGCTTATCCTTGCCTATTCCCACTTCCAAGCATAGTGGTGATGGCATTTTACTGACAGGCAAGTCTGTGTATTCAGTATATATCCTGTCTATATATATCCTATGCATAAATTTGTTTAACTGCATTTCTATTGGAATTCAGCACATAAAGATTAAGGAAAAATTACTTAAAATCTCTATGAGGCATCTGAGATCATATCTCTTTTACTCCTAAGTTCTACTATTTATCTCGGTTCAATTATCGATGACAGTATTCTATGACATTGCCCATTGTAACTCGATATATGATTTGTAACATGTTTCTTTAAAATATACATTGTAACTTGACAATATGTAGAGATTCACGTTAAAGTTCTACATGTTTGATAACACACAGTAAAATCTTACACATTGTTGTTACCAAGGTAACTCATACATGTGATGTTAATAAACATTTAACTTAAACATTAAGATGACATATAAATGTACAGATGGTATAGTAGTAATACATACATTGTACAACATTATGTGACCCTCAATAAAATGCTCATGTTGGAACATAGAGCTCATGCTGAAACATTGAGCTTATGTTGAAACATTGAGCTTATGTTGAAACATTGAGCTCATGCTGAAACATTGAGCTACCTAGTTACAGAGATACCAAATGGGCCATATAGTTACCATGGTAATAATGCTAACTATGCATTAAAAGCTGCCATTCAGAGTTCGTAGATTATCATTGAGCATTCATAGGACTTTATCGGAGCTCAGTCATATCACGTTTTTGGGAGTCTATCCAACAATGGGAACGAATCCCTTATGTTTCCATAAACCCTCATTTGGGATGCGAGTCCCATTTTTATGTTCAACATAATCAGTTTACACTTTGAACTGAGCTAGTATTCAATTCTGGCTTGTGAATCTGACTTCATGTTTAACATATTAAAATGAGAGTTTATTCACATTTTTAGCTGTGAATCACATTTATGTTTCACATTTCTGTTCACATATTGGTGTGATGCGTGGTATTGCTGTGTGGGTGAATAATGTGCCAGCTCAGTCTGTATGTTCTTTACGAGCACTACAAGTTGGACTGTCATCCACATAATCATACTGAAAAAGAGAAATATGTAAGCATATAGGGAAGCCAAATGTCTTTCATTTTTTACAGAAAGTAGAATCATAAATTACATTGAATAAGATATATATAGTTATTGTGAAATGTTACATTACATGATGTTCACATTTTATAATAACAAGGAAAATTCTGAAATATAGAACTATTCAAGGGACACTCGATGCCCTATCAACCATATGGGTAAAACCTACCATCATCTATATTTGTTGACCTCCCTTTAAGAACCCACTTCATTTTTCAAGTTTCATATGATAAAAAGTGAACACTCAAAACGTCAAGATTCCAATTTACTGCAAGATAATCAGAACACTCTAATGTAAACACTTTTAGGCAGTCCTAGCAGTAGATAGGTTATGGAGAGGATTAACTGTCTCAGTGTCACTTACTATTGCGAGTTGCCGGCCTATATTGCCCATTGTGATACCACCAGAGAAGAATATACAGGGAAGCCATGACCTCACATAGAGGAAATCAGGGGAGGTATATCTGCAATGAAATCACATGGGATTGATAAATACAGGAACTCAAATAATATTTGTGTATTTCATTTATAGATGATTCTAATTACGACCAAGTGCCACTTTCCTTTTGCTTAGGAATATTTAATTGAGTTTTCCTTATTAAGTTGAGATGATTTGTTTCAAATTCAAATTGCTTGACACAAATACAGTGGCACTACTTTATGATATAAAAATTCAAAACTATTTAAAGCAATTTACCTGTATACGCCTTGGTAGACGAGTAGTTGAGTAATAAAGGTTGCTAGAACAGCTATACTGACACCTAGGCCAAAGCCACTTCGAGATCTATCAAACAGCCACCAAAGTGCTATAGACATACCAGCTAGAGAGAGCGATAGCTGGAGATTGTTTGCAAAGTCAATTTTCTGTGATTTGGTCAAGGATTATAACAATTTATATCATTAGTTTCTGAAGCAAAATATCCCACCCCAGTGCTAGGGGATTAAGCTCCTAATAGAAGGAAGGAGTCTGGTCCCAGAAATCTCCTTGAGGGTTTTTGTGGTGTACAGAATCATATAACATTTTTCAAATGAAGACATTACCATTTCATTGTAAACAAAGAAGTAGTGTTTAACTAGAAATGTTGTCTAGATGTTCACAATATGGTTTGAGGTTCTTGGTAAAACAACAAGATTCTACAGAACCTTTTTAATGAATTTCATTTGATTTATTAGTTAAATTCTCTGAGTATAAAGGATACAGCACTAGCATGGTTGATGCCTACGAATACTGCAACACAGCGCATCACGCTGGACCACTCCCTCTTGTACCTATGGGGCTCTCCAAGCTTATGGTCCAGGCATGGGTAGAGAAGGCCTATGATAGCTGAAAGTACAGGGATGAGCATCATGTAAATGAAAGTAAATGGACAGAAAAAATAACACAAATATAAATGAACATAAAAATTAATGTTTAAAACAACAAAATGAAGTTTGGTAGTCTCAAGGTTTTTTCCATCAAAACATCAAACCAAGAAACAATGGCAGGGTCTTCACATTTGAGATTGTTTGGTGTTTGTATTAGTAATAACAGTTAGGTATTGTATTTCCATCACCAGTTAAATTGAACCTATCACGAGATATTCAGGTAACCGGTCATTTAAGTTCATCGCCTCTCAACTGCTTTATCTTGTACAGAACAAAGAACATTAGCCAAAGTTAATATTATTTTGTAGCTTATTTTAAATATATGCAGACTTAATAAATTCACCTCATATCTCAACCATGTGTATAGCCAAATTTAAAGAGATGAAAATTTGAGTTTAAGGCAATCTTATAAGGTAATACTGTATTATCATTAACTGAAATAAATCTGAATGAATGTCTTTCTGTAAACTGAGGCAATGGTCCATCTCATTCATACCTAGCTGAGACCACGACCTCGTAAATAACAACACTTTTGTAATAGTCTAAACAATTCATTTTTTGAAAACTGATTGCAAGATTGTTGATCAAAGGTTCACTGCACTTTGTTTCAATGTAGACCATATCTCAAGTTACATTTTCAAAGTATGTATTACAAATGTCATTGCAACATTATGTATTACTGATATAAACAATGACCTGACTTAACATGACACTACATCCTATTTAATAATAAATGATATGACGCCACTACAACATCACACCACACAATATGATCTGTTTTCTGTATACTCTCAAACAAATAAATTAATAATGTCTACCATGGGCTTTCAACTAGACAACTTCCTTAAATAAACCGTTTTTATGTATTCTTGTGTTTTTCCAGGTGCTACTCATTTCACTCATTTTCTCTACATATAATTTAAAGTAATTGGCATCGTCCGCACATATTTGATTACAAGCCTCAAATTCATGACATGTATGTAAGTTTAATATCTTTTTTTGCTAATTCAGCTTTTTGGATCTAAATGTCTGTAAAAACTGACCATTAAGTCTACAGTGACCATAAATTCTACAATGAACATAAAGTATACAATGATCATGAAGTCCACCATGACTATAGAGTCTATAATGACCATAAAGTCTATAATGACCATAAAGTTCACAATGACCATAAAGTCAATTATGGCTTTTTGGAGAGAGTGACTGCCCTAAACAATGTCATATTCTAAATCATGTAAATAGTGGCCTGATCCGTGGCCAATGAAGCTAGGCCACAAATAGGATATACCCTGGATCACACCATCATGATCAGCCTCAGGATGAACCATGAGGTGATCAAACACCACGTGATTTCAAACCACAATTCAATCATAAATTCATAATTACCAGCACATGAAATCTCTCCCTCTTACACTTATTGGATTTTCTCTTTAAAATATCACCTATAATTTTCTGGTGGTTTTATATGATTTAAAGCATGGAGTCGTAAAATTCATAATCAGTTCCTTGTTTAATTCAATCTTTTCCTCTCATTTCAATGTTTTAAACATGGTCATTTTGATGCTTTATTTCCAGGCATTAGCATACTAATCAACTATGTTCAGTATCCAGGGTATGAAATCTTTTCTAGATCTAGATCATTATTGATTAGACACAACATGGATGTAATTGTACTATTCAAGGTCATGTTTAGGGATAAATGTAATTAAAAAAATATCATTTTGATACTACTTGACATGAATCTAGAATGCATTCTCACTTACCAGTTTGATTTTTACTGTTTCAATGGGCTTTTTGGGTTCGATATTTTTGTATAATGGCATCATTTGATAGAATATTTTGAAAGCATTAACATTCATTATGATTCAATATTTTGATTTCATAACATTCATCAAAATTTCATTCATTGTGATTCAATATTTTGATTTCATAACATTCATCAAAAGTTTATTAAATAACTCCACCATTTGATAAGATTTTACCTTTTATCTTTTGGAACATATATATTTGAGATAATAAAGATAGGTTGGTGGGTCAATTGAACATGTTGCCTCTTATAGTATATAGTATATTTTGTTTATTTACATTATTTGTTTATTAATTGCCTCTTATATCTCTGACCCAGATTATGGAGATGATTGATTCAAAAAAGGAATTCACTAATTTTTTATTTTAAGATTTACCCGAGAGCATCATTTAAAAAATATAAAACAAAAATATTAATTAAAGTACAGATGTTAAACGAGGCATTAACATGCAAAATATCACCACCTGCCATTTATTACAGATGCCTACCAATGAATACGAAGTAATTGCCGAACACAGTCCACAAAAGAGTTTGAGACTATAACAAAATGTCACCACTTATCTGGTATAAAGATCCAAAACTAACAAAAGACAACTGACAATGAGGCACATGAAGTTCAACTAACTTATTAGATTATAAAAGAACCATCTGATGTTGTGGACTAAATCATCCAAGAATCATACGACACTGAATCAGTTCATTGCCAAATTCTTGAGATAAGATAGAAATGTTGTTATATAACTGAATAACAAGAGAATTAAGAATGTATGTACTTTTAATATCAACTACTCGAATGTGCACCAATATTACATACAAAATACGACAAAAATGATAAGAATTGTAACTTTGAAGTATAATTATATAATAATTAGGACATATTTTGTGATTAAAGTGTTATTGGTCAAAGTTTAAAACAGATAAATTATTTGTTTATTTCTGATGAATCATTAGGAACTTTAAGGACATTTGTACCTATATAAGGTGTATGAGGTGCATCTACTGGTTATTTATGAATGGACAACAATATTGAATGGAGGGGTCTGTCGCATATATTCCTTCATGCAACAGAGTAATGACAGTGATCACTAATGAGAAACCTTATGCCTTTAAAACTTGCACCAAAAATAACAAGGCACGGACATGCTAATGTCACTACCTGCCATTTGTTACAGACACCCACCACCAAACAAACATCATTTAGAAAGTCCTTCTGGTGGTGACATAAAAATTAGATGGGGTTGAGGCAAAAATGAAAGACAGCACATTCATGTAAGCATCATTTGAGAAAGTATCTATTAATTTAGTTATATATTAGAGCAGTTTTGAGATTCCCATGATTCTTACGCCTGTTTTAGTATGATAGGTGGAACTGTGAGGCACATAAAAAAGGTCGAAAGAGTGTCAGAACTGGAATAAAAGGTAAAGATTAAGCTTAGAATTTTCAATAGAATTTCAAATTTGAACGTCATGTCTGAATCACATTTCTTGATTTTTATAACTTGTCGCAGAACTGCCGAGAGTTATGAACACAGGTCTACGTGATACTGGTTTTGAAATTTGATGCTACTTGCAGAACAACTCTCTAAATAATCTTTGAAATATGATTTAACCTCATAAAAGGTTAAATTTTCTATCTTTGAAATATGATTTAACCTCATAAAAGGTTAAATTCTTTTTTTCAATAAAACTTTTGTACAAACAAGATTTCATTTTATTATATCACCTTGGGCTTTGTAGAATATCACTTGTGAAAGATGCACAGGTATTCAGAATTACATACATGTATTTGTAATTATAATGATTGCCAAATTCAATATATTTTATTCATCGTCTTTAGGTTTGTGACCATATAATATATCTTTGTCATGTACTTTTAATCTAATTTCTTTTTTAATTTTCTAATTTTCTTTTTTAATTTTGCTTTTTCACAATCAAAATGACTTGTTTCAATGAATAAATTTTATTGCAATACAAACATTTCGTGTGTCAGCCAATTTCATTTTAAAATTGAAATATTTGTTATTTTGGCTCTAGAAATTCTTTAATTGCTAACATAAAATGTGATTGAATCTCTTCTTAAATAATTAGTCTATCAAGTGAAGCAGGTGTTTCAAAACTACTTTAAGCTAGTAGAATTGCCCAAGAGTGCTAGCATGTTAGATGTTAGGCTTATGGGTGTTGTAACCATGAGATTAGGTGCTCCTTGTGAGTCTTGTGATTAGTCATTTTATTAAAGCACTATGTGCTTTTTATGTGTTACATTTTCTAAAGTGATTACTCTTTCTTTCGAACTCTAGCAATATTTGTTTTTTGGAGCAGATATTACTGATTTTAAGCTATTAAAATCCGTATCTTTGATTGTTCAGTTATATTTTTTTTATAACACATTCTTCTGTAAAAATTGGTCAAAATATGTGATAAATGCATGATAAGAATTTCCCCTTTCAAAGTATCTTTCTCCTATAGATAGTCTGCTTATCATAATATCTATTTTCAAAATATCCATTTCTATTACCTTAAAATACTCAGATGCGAGTTGCCAGTTTAGGGGGAAATAACATGGCAGCCTTGGCAGGGTATAACAAAGTTCCCTTAAACTTGAATATTCATCGGTTTTAGTAGTTCAGTTTCCAATAGTACCCTTATGTATCTGATAGTTGTACAAATTAAAACATGTCCAGTAAAAGAAAATAGTATCTGCCCAACACAAGAAAAGATATTTCACTTTTTGTGATTTTACAACATGGGGTCTATGGGGAATCTCCCCAATCTAGAAGTCACATTTATAAAGAAAATTTTCAAAGTTGATGAACTGTTTTCAAAACCACATTTCAAGATGTAACTTTACATGTAGATTCCAAATATGACATCAGTTTGACTGAATTTTGAATCTTTAATGACTTTAATCAAGATTATTTCTACTCGCATCTAGTCTATTGAGGAATTTTAGGACCTTCCTCGTGACAACAACAAAGGACAAATATTTATGAATCCAAAATCCCTACAGGCCTACAATAATTTCATATCTTATAAACTTTGGACATACACTAAAGATTCGTCAAAATATGGACATTGATCTTTTACAATTTGTTTATTTGTCTGTCCTGAATAAACACCATGTATTTTACGTTCCTAGTTCATAATCATTATTATATTGGCTCCTACTTTATATTGAACCTCATTTACATTATAATAACTTTCATCTGGGGACCGAGAGGGGATGGTCAAGCTAGAGTACCTAATAATCCCCTTTTATTTTTCTAAATTCTCATTTAGCCTATCTAACTTAGGTATTTATTTACATCAATCTGGATTATTTGTTCATACTGCCAAACATCTAAAATTCAATTAAAATGAATCCTAAAATGTTCTCTGAGAAAATGAGTCCGCAAGTTTCAATTTTATCTTTTCCCATGTGAAGTCCCAGACATATTACAACTAGGAACCAATCATTCATTACACAACAGATAAAGAAAGATTCAATATGAACAAGAAGGGACTGAGCAGATCGATTTTACCTGATATGGTAAAAAATTAAGGCGAAGCTCTCTTTTAAGAAGTGAACTCAAAGGAATGCAAGGTTAACTGACTTAGCTGTGGTGCCTGATTTGTTTATCATGTTGTATTTCATGAGAAGTATATATAATGCACTAATAGATGAGAGTAAAACTAGCATGTAAAAGTGTGTAGGGCAAATGAGTTCAAACTTACTAATAAATATGTAAGTACAGTGCCATAAGGGAGTTAAGTGACCTTTTATCTGATGATAGGTGGTTATGGAAAATGAAAAATAAAAGTATTCTAAATGAACCACACATCATGGTCATATTTCTAAGGTGAGATTAGAAAACTATGAAAAAACAAGATCATAACATTTTATTTTATAAAAAATAGATCATCGAGGCAATATACTACAAAACCAAAGTACAATAATTGTTGTCTCAGAGTTCAGAAATGAGAATTTAATTCAATACTGTAAAATTTGATAAGATTTTCTAAGCTTGATTCTAAGTGTTTCTATTATTTCATGATAAATGGAGTTTGCAGGCAACATAAAAAAGATAGATATATTTTAATCTTTTGTTGAATAAAAAAAAACGTTACTAACCTGCAGCAGTTCCACAAGAGGGCGCCACCCACCATGCTGATTTAATGCTGTCAAAGAATTCCCGGGGAAAGTGTATGAAATTTCGCTGAATTTGAAGTAGATTAAGCACCAGACAAAAGAACACTCCCAAAGAGAACAACAACCCAGCCCTCAGGATAAGATTTGTTACAGTCAATGTCATGGTTTGTTACTATGTAGGCTTTTTATATTGCACGATACATCAAGCGTTCTGAAAAATAAAAGAAAGTTACATATTATATTTAGTTACTGAATTCCAAAAATAGATTATATTATCAACTACATACTTTTTTTACAGATAAGGGTTTTATATTATCTAGCACAATAAGGATTGTGTCATTCAATAAAACCATGTATAACAAAGGCCACAATCCAAAGTGGATAATAAATGACAAATTTGAATCATAAATAAGAAGAGCGCTCGATACCCTTTATATTCATGTACTTCTGTCTAAAATATAAGAGATTTCAATAAATAAATTGTTTCCAACAATAAACCAAGATTTAATGATAAACAATTTGTTTAAAATAAAACATGCATTTGTTATAAATGGTCACGATCATACTTTGCTCTGAATGCATGCTATGTACGCATTCGCAAGTACTTAGGGGTGTGCTGACTTCAAGGTCGAACACCAGACATTTATCTAAAATAAGTCTTAGGATGTGATACATCTTGACATTTCATATTTATTATTTGATAAATGATATATAGTAACGTTCAATATTTCCCATATAGTATAAAATCATGCACAGTGTCTTTGGTATTTCTGGAAATACATTTTCCAAAAATATTTTTATATATCCAGGACATGAATATAATGGGGATTCTCCTAAAATTCAAACAACCATTTTTAAGGAATTCTGAGCGATAAGAATAACAAAATATTGCTTCTGGGATGAGATTGAACGACTTTAACATATTCTTTACTCAACCTATTTTGTAATTTAACAATCAACACCAGTATACATACCATATTTAAGCAGATATCGGACAAATTAATAAATATATTGTTTTGATCCATAAAATCATTGATTATAAAACTGAAAGTGTGCTTTCTGACGTTGGCATGGAAATATTTCAAATTTTTCCATGGATTCAATTTTAAATGCTTCAAATGATCTTCAAATGCTTACTATGATTTCTATTTCTAATGTTTTGACTTCCCCGATACATAAAAAGAACATTATCACCATTTGCTCGACTCGAAAATTGTCATGAACAACTTTCAATCCTCAGTCTAAATATGGCTTTTCAAGGTTCAATAGACCACTTTGAATGGGCATAGTTCAAAAATAGAATCATCAGAGAAGGTTTTAAACCATGAAATCGACTCTGAAGCCAGAAGAAATTTTTCCGTCCTCCGTCAAACTAAGGTGACGTATGTTATTACTTCATGGAGCTACTTCGACCATGGGGTTATAATTCACATTTCCTAATGAGTAATCTTGGATTAGATCTAACATCTCACCCCATGATGAAGCATAGAGCCCATGGATGAAGTAACCCCACAGGCAAACTTTGACGTAAAACCACAATCTGTATTCATCATCAAGTTATAGGCCTATTATAGACCCACCTATTTTCCAATTTAAAGTGACGCATCTTCTGAATTATTCTTTGAGCCTATGATCCTACTCTGGTCTTATCGTATCCTACCGACCACTTTAGACTGTGGTCGTACGCCCATATTATTAGTAAGCCTGTCTTTCTACAATGTCGGAGAATGAACTACGCATTGCACTACTAAATGACCTACCTCGATACATTCCAGAGTATTTTAGAATTATTTTTATGTTGTTAGATCGCCAATTGTATGGGTTTATCGGCAGAACGAAGATATTTTCGTTTTTGATAGCAATATTTGTGTGTAATATTTAACTTATTTCAACCGTTGAATTCCTCCATTCAGTTCCCGGCATGCACCAGTCATAAGGGAAATCCCTGGGGAATTCCCCTTCCGACATTTTGAAAATTGCTGATATATTTCCGATGTAAAAACTAAAATCTCTTCGTTCTGCCGATAAACCCATACAATTGGCAATCTAACAACATAAAAAGAATTCTAAAATACTCTGGAATGTATCGAGGTAGGTAATTTAGTGCAATGCGTAGTTCATTCTCCGACATTGTAGAAAGACAGGCTTACTAATAATACGGGCGTACGACCACAATCTAAAGGGGTCGTAGGATGCGATAACTCTGGTCAACATCTGTGTGTGAACCCCTAGACTGTATCCTTCGTCTGAATAAATATTCAGACTGTAAGTCACCTATTGTAAAATGTGGTGTTGTATAAATGTTACAAATAAGTTTGTTTAATGATAAAATGATTACCTTATAAAGAACTCACAATATTATTTTTTCGTATATTGTCCTCTTACTGAAGATATTCATAAAATGTACAGACGCTTCTTGTAGCGAAGCCATTGATTAGGTCAAGCCATTTTGGCAATGCCAATTCTCACGATAAACGAGATTTAGCCAGTGACGTCAGTCTATTTGTAAACAAATAACACGTGGAGCGGGAGCAACATTACGGAAGCGTATTGCTAAATTCCATTTGTGCGGGAATTTATTAGATCTAGTCATTTATTATCATTATCCCGATTAATTTTCTTCTTTTATAGTAAATAGAGCGGAAATATTCATGAAGAAGGCCGAGGTAATCAAGTGGTCATGTGTTGTCAAAGTTCAAAATTTGCATATCTCGTTTGGATCTCGTGAACTCAAACGTCCTTGACATTGATAGCGCGATGTACTTATGAACACATCCTGAAGTTTCGGTGAGTCTGAACATTTCATTATTTTATATCAACTTGTACCCGCCTTATACAAATATGTTTGCTTCTAGTTTAAGATGAACATCTCTTCAACATATTCACCAATTTTCAAGGTGAACATTCTTATAATAAACGAGAAATTAATGTGCAAAAAATATCACCGCGATTTCCATAGGAAATATATCAATCATAACAGACCGAATATTATATTCGGTCTGTTGGATACATACTAGAGTCAATACGTCCAAATCCAAACAGGGGGGTAAACACGAACGGGTTCCAAATAATGGCAAGCAGATCATTGAATTGAATAATAGTACCTCTACTACCTCTACATAATATTTATAGCCTGAAAGATACAATATAATGATGTATACCAACAATCTTACAATAAAATAATCAATAATGATGATTTAGGTGTTCGGAATTACCCCCATGCTAGTGTTTGGAATTACCCCCACAAACTCTGTGCGTTTAAATAAATAGATGTCAGTAATAAATTATTTAAATTTGGGTTTCTTGTAGGGCTGCCATCGAACTCAAATGTCAGTGTCGACAGTCGAACTCTGCTGTCGAAAATATTGTCGACAATCGAACTTTCCAGGGAGAAAAAATCATCGGGAAAAAAAGAAAAATTATTTATGTTGACATTTTTATCTGGTTCATTAACACACTTTATACACTATCGGGGAAAAGCTTCATATAACTTATATTCATATTGGTATGTAATTGCCTAATATTGTTACTAAATGCCAAGTTAATAGAATATTATAGACGAAAATGGGACAAATACCTGCAATGTTTCGACCGGGATTTATTTCGACTGCTCGGGCGAAATCTCGTACAACGTCTCGCAAGAGAGAAGAGAAGTCATGAAGGGAACTTCCGGGTGAATTTATTTTTTGAAAATGAAATGAATGTGAACAATATTTCCGCAGAATACGCGCACATAACACGTTGAAATGTGTATTGAAATGTATTGGGGCCATTTGGATATTTTCAAGTAAGTATTGATATCGTTTGCTGTCGACATGACGGGAATTTTGTCGACTTCGTTGTCGAACTTGCATTTTGACTGACAAGTCGACGTTCCGACTAATGATGGCAGCCCTAGTTTCTTGATATGCAGGGGTGACAGGATCCAGTATCATAAGTTAAAGGTATCATATAATGATATACCATCAATCTAATAATTAAAACAATTAAGTTTAAGTTAAGTGTTTGGAATTACCCCCATGCAAGTGTTCGGATTTACCCCCCAAAAAAACTCCTGTTCGGAATTACCCCCCTAAAATACCTTGTAGTAAAAATGGAATAACCCAGATATTTTTTACAATTTTTCGTAATTTTTTCTGCAAATGCATTCTACAGTGGATTATACACATAATATATATAGAATCATAGCATAGATGTGCAGTACAGCCAAGCTAACTACATTTTTTGATGGGGGTGTTTGGAAATAGACGTACTGACTCTATGTGAACCCCTCTGGAATGCCCCCTTGGCAAATCCTGGCCGGGCCTGATCAAATGTTCGACTGTAAGGCTATTTCCCGTTTGTGAAGCTTGATTTTATCCTAACTTTCATAAACCAGGTACGAATTTTCATATAAAATTCAAAATATTTAGGCCGGGAAATAATTTTAGGAAAAAATCATAAAAAAATGAAAAAGTCAAATGAAAAATAACCCATTCTTCAGGCAATTTACGAAATCAATCAGTAATTTAGATCAAATTGAATCATAAGTCATATTATACAATAATGAATTTACTCACCTGATAAAAGCGATGGCACTATCTGTACTAAAAGAAGGAAAGTGACCTAAAACAGAACAAAATACACAGCTCTTCCGTTTACAGACTCTCGGGTGATCATTCGACTCGGATGACGGATAGTTGGCCAATGAGAGAACAATAAATTAGTCACGTGGCAAAATATGAGCTCTATCATAAAGGTCATAGGTCAAAAGTTGTCACGTGCTTTTGAAACGTCCTTCAACTTTAACCTTGGTAAAAATGGCAACTGGGAGTGTATTTGCAGGAAGGGGCCGTTCTGGTTCCAAATATATGGCTGTATATGACGAAGAGGGTCATGAAAGAGAGGTAATGTATATCTGTATTCATGCAAGTACATTTTGAAATCATTTCATCATCAGATTCCTATGAATATGCCAGTAATGACAAGTAAAAATTTTGCAAGCCCATTTTTTTGATTTTTGAAAAATTTCTGCTGATTCAAGAAGTTCTTCACTGCACTGAAGATTATTTTTTTATGATCTAGATCTAAATCCTTTATATCATGCACGGGAAGTAAGTCATCACCCTCATAAATACTCTACAGTATACAGGTATAGACTCTATTTAAAAAAACTCTTTGGGGTTTAGTTTTAGAGCTTTGATCATTTGTCGGAATCGTCGATGTCACTTCGACATAGGACATTTGCGTCATAAATCGACATGAACATACCTTTATATCCCCAGATACTTTTTTCACTCTTGTTGAGCTGAATATGACCCCTGAATTAAAATAAAATGTCTGTCATTTTATATTCTCATTTCTAGAACTTTTCGCGCATGTGCTAAAATTGAAGTGCTTCATTTTTTTGTTTACCCCCAGCTTCCCTGGGTACATACCCACAAGTAAAGAGGATTGCTCCTCTAGCATTTTCTTGAATACAGCAAAGAGCATGTTGCATGTCATTATTGAATCATTCATGACATCTAGGAGTAAGACATCATTTGTATTGATTATCTAGACAAGTATAGGATAGTTCTGAGTTTAGAAGAGCATTTTTATGATTTTGATGAGCCAGTTTCTGTTTTAAGGTTGAGACGAGAGAAGATGAGGAACAGAATGTTAAGCTTACTGAGACTATTGAACTGCTACTGGCTGCAGGATACTTTAGGGCGAGGATAAAGGGACTTTCTCCCTTTGATAAGGTATGCACAGAAAAACAAGTCAGAACTTGATATGTTTTTTAAGATTTGTTATTCATGGCTAAGCATTACTTCAGATCTAGGTAAGCAGCTGAAGGAATATTATCTAAATGATTATTTTTTACTATAACTCACCCAAAATCAGTTGATTCATTTAAATACAAAATGCAACTGATTTGGTAATGCCACCTCATTTTGAATTTCCTTGGAAGCAAAAGTAATTTTTTGTATTTCATGGGTGAAAAAAGGAATTTGAAAAAATGGATAATTTGTTGTTGATGATTTATCAGTTTCTTGAGTAGCCTTAGCTCATAAATCTTCATCGCCTTTGCAAATTGTTATATCAAAATCTTTCACAGGTGCTATAATCTGGTGAAATGTGGATAAGTTATCTAAACCTTTGATTAATTGTTGAATTTATTGTTTGGATTTTTGTTATTCTCTTCAGGTTGTGGGTGGCATGACATGGTGTATCACAACATGTAACTTTGATCTTGATGTGGACCTGCTATTCCAGGAGAACTCTACCATTGGACAGAAAATGTAAATGCAAAGCTGTAGCTTAGTGCCGATGTTTATATTCAGATCTATATGATGTTTCTTTCTTATATGCAGGATTATGTATCTCATTTTTTTTGTTTTTTGGTAGATACTGCTATCATGTGTAGTTTGTACTTGGTTCTGTAAAAATTGTATAGATAGATCTAGTTAAAAGTTCATCGATAGGTTTCTCTGAAAAGTTTTCATTGCAATATGGCCTTACAGAACATTGAATAAAATATTTTTTCTGATACCCATATAGTTATTTGCTCTAAGCAAAGTCATCTTTTTCCAGTGCCCTCACTGAGAAGATTGTTGCTGTTCTTCCAAAGATGAAGTGTCCTCACAGGATAGAGCCTCATCAGATCCAGGGTCTTGATTTCATTCACATCTTTCCAGTTGTACAGGTAGGTTATCTTTGAACAGTCAACCAATGAATCCCTTTGTTATGAACTAATCATCCTTTGTATGAGTATCACATTGAATGTTACATATTTTACTTATTCATTCTCATTAATTGAAAAAATAGAGTGAAAACAGGCTATTTCTGTAACAGTATCATGACAAATTTAACCCTATTACATATTTTATTGTATTATTTTTTTTTTCATGTTATCAATTTATTTCTAATAATAACATGGATAAACACAATCTGCTGATTGCTAAAGTTTTACAACATTAGGGGCAATTTAATTATTAAATTTAATTTTATTGTAGTGGTTGGTTAAACGTGCCATAGAGACAAAGGAAGAGATGGGTGATTATATAAGAGCATTCTCTGTGTCACAGTTCAACAAGTTTCATAGCACACCTGAAGATGATGCATTTAATGCTTTAAAAGATACAGCGATGGTTTCTGTTAAGGAAGTCAAGGTGATGGCTTATTATGTATTATTTACAATTTAATATTTTGAATAATGCCATGATAAAAACATGTAAATGTGGCACTTGGAGTGTCTGCAATTATTTGCATGATTCAGTTCAATCGGGCGCTTCCAAATTGGATATAGCAGGGGGGAAGAAGGAGGTATAAATACTGAACACCTGCTTAGGAGGATGTTCAATATTTTTAGACTAGTTATGGACATTTTGTATTCACAAGTCAAATATTAAAATTGTAAATTTGAAAGTTGGAAGAACTAGTTCTTCTGGTACATGGACTAATGCGCCATCTTTTATATAGCTGTTCTAGTTTATTTGGTTAAATTCATGTTTGTATTCTATACTCCAGGATGTATACAAGCCACAGCGGAAATATAAACGTCATGACATGCACAAAATCAAGGATGAAGCAACCAGAGTACAGACCACTCTCTTAGAGTATGGAAGGTTAGGCCTATTTTAAAACTACACTCAATCTGTGGATTATCTTTGATGAGATTTTCAGATTTAAACCAAATTGTTAAGAAATGCTGATTTTCAGCTTGATTAGCTTTTTTATGGGGGGGGACACCATACATGAAAAAATGGATGATGTGTCCAACTTTTTTGATGTTTGTGATAATTAGATTGTCTATTAGCTCATCACTCTATTCTATGATTTGTCTTGGGTATAATTTATTTTGAGACACCCTTTAAAATATGAAAGACATCACTAATTCTGATATGAGTGCATCGCTAAATTATTGTAGGGTAATGCAATTGCAAAATTTCTTATTTTTAACCGAAATCTATTCTGATTGCGTTTTTATGGAGCATTTTGTCAGCATGTGCTTACAAGCATTCTATTTATTACTCACCTGTTCCTAACTGATCCATCAATATTAATCAAAATTTTGTACGATATGTTTTTATAGAAAATATGGTACAGCAAAAGAAACAAAAAGTGACAGGGAGGATGATGTAGCAGCCAAGAAAAAGGCTGTTGCTGCTGGTCTGGGGGAGGAAGAAAAGACACAAGAAGAGCTAGAGGCAGAAGAAGAGGTACATTAACTCGCAATTTGCACACCATTGAATCCAAGTCATGTTTCCCATACATTTCATTTTCAGTCTCATTTTGGTTCAAAGGAATTTCAATATAAATGTTAACGCAATTTTTTTTTAATGCAGCTTTTCTACGAATATTTCATTTATAGTAATAACGAAACAAGTAATTTACGATACAAATTGGAAATGAATAATAACAATGAATAAGATTGTGTTTGATTTTAGCGACGAATCAATGCTTTGATGAGCGGAATGTCTGCAACTGGAGACCATGAGGTACAATTTTCCATTTATTTTCGTTAAATTCAATAGAGATCAATACAAATAACTTTAAAACATGTTTCGCACATAACATATGCACATGTATTGTCTTGAACTTAATGTTATATATTTTGGATATTGTGTCGGTATTTCTCTCTGTGATCAAGTAATGTCCATTTAAACGACAGTGGATCTTTAAACAATGTACATTGTATTAATATATTTTCAAATTTCATTCTTAAAGGGACGTTTGAAGGTGAGGTACTATACTAGAACTGGGTGTGGCTCTTTGTTTTTTGTTTTCAACTTCACATATTTTCTGTATGCTTTTGATTGACCATGTGGATGCCATAGGCCAGGGTGAATAAATATGATGTTAGACTGACATTTTAGTTTTTATGAATTGATATGGAAATGAAGCTTTGTTTTATATTCATGTTCACGGACTTGAGTCAACGTTTCTTTCGAAACTTACTGCCATATAATTTTACCAGGATTGGAAACAAGCAGCCAGCGCTTTGGCAGAAGGTTACTTGATCACTTCTTTATAATCAGGCATCGTTGGTCAACTCTTGGAAAACCTGTGCTTGTGATTGATCACATCTTGCTATTTGATTGGTCATTGTATAGACTGATTTACAAAAACTCTGACTGGATCTTACCAGTCAACAAGAAACAGTCAACTGAGGCTAATAGATTCAATTACAGTTATAATTTTGAGTAATAGGATACTATAGGACTCTTGTTAATATAGCTGTGCAAGTTCAAGTCACCAAGATGAGCTAAATAAGGCGAGAATAGGGAAATAAAAAAGGTAACTTTTTTCATGGGATTCCTGTTTCCAATCCTGGTAAAATTATATGGCAGTACTTTTGAAAGAAACATTGACTCAAGTCCTTGAACATGCACTTGTTTTGCATGACAACATTGGGGTGAGTGAATCAATGTTTCCTTTTTATTTCTTTATTTTTTTTGTTTTAATGGTTTTATCCATTCATCTTAAACAGAAGTATTCAATGGCTAATTGTTAAACATGTATTTATTTATCCTGGCCTTAATGCAATACATAATTGTAAGGTTTCATCTTAGAAATAGAGGAGATAATGTTCGTTTTAGACTGCTTCCTTTAACTGATCTTGAAATGCTTCTTATCTTGCTTCATATCATTTGACTACATGAGCTAGTTTAATAGTGCTCAGATGTGGGGTGTAGAGATATATGTTATTATATAGTTTTTAGTGTGTTTGGTTTTTAGAAGCTTGTAATACAAGATATCTGCTGTACTCCCAGTTAATTTTGCGAGTTTTAATTTCGCGAATTTTGAGAAAACACGATATTGCGGCTATTAAATTTCGCAAATTTCACTAAGTACACCTAATACTATGTCTTCTTGGTCAACGACACGCTGCACCTTAACCTCTATTAAATCGTAATTTTTTGGTTTATTTGATCTAATAACAGACATTGTTAGTTAGTATCCCATTTATCTACTAAAAACACTTGACAAACATTTTACATAACACAAAATGCAATGGAGTCTCAGGTAATGAAAAATTTCACAAATCCCGGGGATTTAATTGACATTTTGCGTAGATTAATTTTCGTGATTTTACCACATTCTCAAAAAGTGCGAAACTTAATCGCACACAAAAAATACTGGGAGTACAGTATGTTAAGTTCGCTCATGCTTTTTAAACTAACACTGGCAATTTAGATTCTGGATGGCACATATGGAAATAGTTTTGAAAGGAAGAACACAGACAAAGTCCTGCATCAAATGTTGGTTATTTTATTTTTGTTTATAGTTGGAACAGAACTCTAAGATAGCAATTTGGAGAGCTAATCACTTTTTGAACTAAAACAAATAAAATATGTCGTGAAAGATGAATTGTAAAACAATCAATAAATATGATGATGATATGGTGATAAAATTTAACACTGAATGGCAAAAACTAATTAAATCAGGAAGTGAAATACTTGATAACATTTCATTAACCTGTTAAACTCATTACCCAGAATACTGTAGTTGTATAATAATATGTTACTTGTGCAGCAGTGTTGACCAGTACACAGATCACTGCCTGGAACCTTCATTCTTTAATGTTATCATGATTTTAACTTATAACTTATCTTTTTGCTTATAGGGTAGACTAACAGCAAGTGCAGTAGGGTCCTTAGTTGGTATGCAGTCAGCGGAGATTCAACAAATGGCCACTGAATATGCCGAAAAGGTAACTTTTTGTTTTCGTTAAAACTTAATGTGAACAAATATAGATTTATTTTATGTGTGTGTATATGCACTATCATGTCCAGCTTTGTGTCTATTATCCAAGTGAATTGAATACATTGATTCAAATTAAACTTAAGTTAGCTTGAACTTTGCGCTAGTTTGGATAAGTGTCCGAGTTAACTTTAACATTCGTTTCATATAGCTCCCAAGTGTTAAAAACCAATTGGGATGTTTTTGTCAGCTAGCACAGATAACCAATAGCTATATATTAAAATGTATGAAATATATTAAAATGTATAAAATTGCAAACTTTGATATCAACACAAGTCACAAATGAGTTAAACTATTTTACACTGTGTCTGAGAGTGTTATAACTTGAGATTTGTTCCTTATGAGTTCTAAATCTCTTAAATTGAATTACTTGAGGTTGCTGTTTGTTTCATAAAAATGAAAACATTTAAAATGATTGAGTATGTGTTGAAGAATTGAGCAGAATCTGTAACTGTAAAACAGATTTTGAGTTTAGTATTGACAGAAATGGTTAAAAATTTCCACTTTGTCTACATATTGCCACTCAAGGATTAGGGAGCAAAAGTTCTTGAAAATTGCTTTGATTTTCAATGAATTCCAGTTTTCAATACACTGTTTTACTATAAGTCTTTCGTCACATATGCAAATTACTTTTATAATGTAACTGAACATAATACAGCAAATATGCTAACAAAAAGACATGTTTATTGAGACAAACAAACAAAATTACAATAAAATAAACAAAATGGAGGTGCTCGGTTGATTGTTTAATGGCTTGGGTAGGCAGGGGCATGGTAGGCAGGGGCAGCATGTGGGGCAGAGTAGCTTGCAGTGTCACAGACCTTGGCGTAGTCGTTGAAAGCTGTTCCCTTGGGGCATTTGACGTGGAGGGGCTTGCAGCAGATACAGGCCTTTCTGGTCTTGCTGTAGGTGTCATATTTGAAGTCACATCCACACTGGATGAAACCATATGGGTTGTAGTTGTCCTTGAAGAGTCCACTGGGGTTGCCGTAGCATTTGCCGTCACATGGGTCTGGAGAAGAAACAAAACACAATACGTTCTGTCCAGTATGATTTGCCCATGTCAATGGAAGATAATTGTAAAAACTCTTTTAATTACAACATCTAAAAGAAGTGCTTTAATGCCTTTGATCTTTTATTGTTACATCATTTGGTTTCCATAGAAACAACAGAGACACTTACTGTAGCTGTGGGATCGGTATGAGGGTTTGTAGTCACAGAGTCCGTGGCTTCCAATCTGTCCCTTGTTGCAGAGATCTCCCTTGCAGAAATACCACTGGGCTCCGTTAACGTACTGGCAGTTGCTGTAAGGGTTGACACCAAGGGGAAGGTTCTCTTTGTTGGCACAACCTCTGTACACAACTGAAAGTAATCAAATCCTCCATTAATACATCATTTTTCAGTTATTTATTATAGTGTGTTGGAAATTTATATTAGATCATATCTAATGTGAAATAGTACGTATGTTTTCCATGGTTTGTGATATTTTGAATAATTGTTTCAACAGATTGATGCCTTGTGTGAACGTTTTCATTAACAGGTGTTCTGTATGATATAACCACTTAAAGAAAACTTTGCCCAATATTGATTATGGTGTTGTAGCATATGGTAACTTTTGGCAACTTTTTTTATTCAAAAATTACTAACTTCCGTTCTTGTCTCTACGGATGAAACATGTTCCTGAGCTGCATGACCATTTGTCAAGGCTGTCAGCGTCGTTGTAGTTTGATAGGGCACATCCTTCATAGCCAGCTGTGGTGGATCGCTTCCAGTAGTCAGCCTGGTGACTGTAGCCTGATGGGGCATAGTTGCAATCAAAGCATCGGGCTGGAAAATAAATTGTTGAAATTTACTGCATTTGTCTCATTTGCTAGCTCATAACATGTTTTTAGATTCCTATGTGTTTTGGTTTTTCATACGTGTGCCTTTATGGTTGTGGGTACTGCTAAATGTATAAGATCTATAGAGCTTCAAGTTCGATCTATAGAGCTTCAAGTTCGATCTATAGAGCTTCAAGTTCAATCTATAGAGCTTCAAGTTTGATCTATAGAGCTGCAAGTTTGATCTATAGAGCTTCAAGTTCGATCTATAGAGCTTCAAGTTCATCCCACAGGAAAGTATTAACTTAGCTTTAATTACCTGATTGTTAGATACTATTAACAATTCCAAATGTAAAAATTTAGAAAAAATAAGTTGATTTCATTGTACTAATGACAGTGGCTAATACAATATAATCAAGTTTTTGAATTTGAAGATGTTTGATGGGAGTTCATGTTGCTGAATTGTACCATTTTCATAAAATGATCAATGTGTAAAATAAGTGCAATCCTCAAATGAGTGAATTAGAATTAGTAGAAAAACAGCATGCAATATTTATGATGCAACTAGATTTAAGTTACTTTCTCATATGATGTGTTGCTTAGAAACAAATAAATAAATTGAAATGGAATGGAATAATAAATAAATAGAAGCAAATAGATGAAATTGAAATGGAATAATAAATAAATAGAAGCAAGTAGGTGAAATTGAAAGAAATAATAAATAAATAGAATCAAATAGATGAAATTGAAATGAAATAATAAATATGAACAACTAGGTAGACAACAAAAGAAATTAATGACATAAAAATAAATGATTGATTGAATCCAAATAAATCTATGAATGTACTTACATCCGTATCCCTCAGCAAGTACAGCAGTAAGGCAAGCAGCCAAGATAAGTGCGCTCAGCATCTTTGGTTGTGTTGATGATCGGTGAACAATGATTTCCTAACATCAAGACCCTCCTTATATACACATCTCCAAAACACATGGACCCATTTGTTACATAACAGCATGAAGTATATGAAGTTCTGAACGTATGATACATGTGTCAGCTTGGGTTAAGATATTAGAAAAATGGTCACAAATGGAATGATGATGTACAGTGACCTAGGTCCAAGGTTATAGGCCTATAATACATGTCATTAAAGTCACATTCTCAGCAAAACATGATATTGTATAAAAATAGATTCTATTGTTTCACAAACAATTATGAAATTCATCAATGATAGGCATGCACAGTCTGATACTATAACAAAATCATAATAAAAAGTTATAATGAAAATATCATTAATTTTGTGGTCTATCCAGGGGGAGATATACTAGGTATTTAAAATGTACTTAAAAGTACCTAAGTACTATCTACAGTTTCATGGTTTAGCTGTCTTTTACAACTTGGTTTAGGTAGTATGGGAGCATAATAAAAATGTTTGAACAGAAATAGTTGAGGATGTGACAATGACAGTGTCATTCTATGAAAACATGATAATATGTTCTCCAGGGATATCATTAATCAACTTGTCACCTTCATTAATGAGATTTTAATTACTCTTCCTTAATTAATACATCACCTGTTAAAGCAGGTAGAAGATTCATTTAATTAATTAAGATATCTAATTATGTTTTTTTAATTAGTGAATTGATATAATTATGATGTAATAGTTCAGTATTTATATTAAGAGTCTGTATGTTTTGGAATTTATATATTGTTACTTCAGTTGATCATAGGGACTGTTTATTCATATCAGATGTATTACGGTCACCAGCTATATAGAGTCTTTTAACTTTTGGTGCTTTATCCTGGCATCTGGGATATTCAAACAATATATGATTACGAAACAATTTGAATAGAATAACTTGAGTTTTTATGAACCACCAGAAGTTGTGACAACTTTTGTGTGGATGGTATTCGGTGGTTGGAGTTTAGCAGTTGGCGTCTCTAACAAATGGCAAATTTACATTTTGGATGTTGATGCCTTGTTCATGTTTTGCCATCCTGTAGAAATATGGTCAGGTGACCGTCATGGATAAGTTCCATTAATATCCAATACTCCATGTTTTCAACCAGCTGCTATCAAAGGGAGTAACTTTTGTAAATATTATAATTAATGGTCCTCCTTGGAAAGTGACAGCCTTATGTTACATGTACATAAACAACATATTGCGATGACAATGTGCTACCCTTCCTTAACACATCCAACTGATCATAGTTTTCCAGGGCTTTTTACTCAATTTCTCTGTGTTAGTTGAATAAAGTATATAATTTTCTGATTTGTACAGCTATGGAGATCAGGCATCACACTTATGTATTCCTGTGGTACTTTCTCATCATTGAACTTTTGTAATTTTAGTACTTTGTGTTTTTTGTTCACTGTAATGACATGCTAGATTAGTCTCTCACATTTACATCCTCTCAAAGGAATTCTTCAAAGGAGTGTGCCTCTTGAATAAATGACAATTTCACAATGACCATCTATGGAATATCTCCACCATGTAGACCAAAAATCTCAAGTGCATATGTTTCTTCTCATCTCTTATTGCGGTAGCTGGGTGTTGAAAAGTTCAAATTAAAAACAAGACAAGGTCAAAATGCAATAAAAAGGGTGTGTCTGATTTGTGTAGGGTTACTCTATTTCTGCCATGACCACTTTTTCCTACCTTCTCTCCTAATATTCTTATACAAAATTGGTCTCTCCAGTTCCGAAGTAACTGAGCATAGCTCCAAATGAAACAAAACTGAAAAATCCAGTTGAAAATTGACACCCCATTGTTGCATGAACTTGCCGATTGTAATCATGGTAATTTTGCTAATGTGAGGGACAACATACATGTGCATATCCATTACATTCACATGTGAGTTACGCAATATGCCAAATTAATAACACCACAAATGAACTCACAATTAGGATTGTCCTAAATAGTACCCTTTAACGTAGTCAACATAATGTGTGACTTGCTCTTCATCATATTTTTTAGTCTTGGTTAATAAAAGGGAAATTTCACTAAAATGAAATTTGAACGCTTCACATCCCACATTGTACATTATCATTCTCATATCAATGTTATGTTCCAGCAAGCCAAGATGGACCAGGTTGACAGATCAGAGAGGGTTGGGGGCAAACAGCAGCATCAGAGAATGGTAGCCGCCCTACAGAAACAAATAGAGCAGAAACAGACACAATTAGATGAGGTAATAACACTACAACCAGAATTGTTGAATATCTTACTGAATAATCAATTGGTTTGCATAAATCCTACATGAATTTTTTATCCATGTAAAGAATTTTTTAAATTTACAAAATATAGAGTCTTGGGGTATTTTCTAGGTGCGAGCAAAACATGCTAGTTTACACAGCACATATGTAGAAACACAAGAGAAGCTTAAAGAAGCCCAGGGTTACAGTCAGAAGATTGACGAGGAGATGGACAAGCTTGGTGACCTAGAGACTGAGGAGAATAAAGGGTAAACCAAAGACCAATTCAGAATTTTAATGAATTATAAGTTTCCATGTACTTCTAACTTATGTTGAAATATTTGTTCATCTCTGTTATGTAGTTTGAAGTTCTATTTGTAAAATAAAATATCTAGTGAAGATTGCAGTACGATGAATATAAATGTATGAAAAGAAATTTGAGCCTGATGTGTCTCATAAAATATTATCAAATGAAGAATTATTCTTGTGCAATTTTGTAAATTAGGAAAGAAAAAATCATTAAAGATAACTTTGTATAGGTGTACAGAAAATATTTTCTGAAAAATCAAGTGCATTAATTAAATGTTATTGATTGTTAGAAATTTGTTTTAATGGTTGTTTCAGAGTTTTACAAAGTCTAAGAGATCTTGTGGCTTTGAATGAGAACTTGAAGAAACAAGAGAAGGAATTTAAAGAACATTGCAAGGTATATTGAAGACATACCCATCATTATTGGACAATTGATATTTTAAATGGTGGTCTTAGACATAGTGTAATTTGTATATTTTTCACTCTCCTTGTATTAGATGGCCGATGTTGGGGAATTCATCCTTTATAATTATCTGCCACATTGTCCAGGTGGTAAAACTCTGAATCCACATCAATTGCAAACCTCTATTGACCTCTTAAAGTATACTGGCATTTCATAATTTAACAAAGATGAAGTAGAACAAATTTACTGATATGTATAGAGGAATATGTCCAGGTCAGAAACATGATTTGTGAAACGAGTCCTGAAGAGGAATGTTTGATCATGTTAAGATGATCATGTGATCAACAAAAGATGATTTACTGTAGACACTAATACAGAAAATATGTTGTGAAGAACATTGATTCATATTGGTAAAAATATGTGTACTGCAAAAAATAATTTAAGAAAATATCTGTGAACACGTTTCTGTGTTAAAGGAAGAAATGTCAAGACTACAGGGCAAGATTGAAAAGTTAAAGCTGAATGCTGGGGAAGATGAGTCCGAGGATCAAGAAAGGAGCAAACTCATTGATAGACAATACCAGGCTGATAAAGAAAAACTACATAAAATTAGACTTTTACTGGTAATTATCATTGTACATAAATGTAAATGTACCCTCGCTTTAAATTCTTGTTAACCCCCCATTCCTGCATGCTCCACCCCCCCCCCCCGCCACACAGAGTTGGAGTCCATAATGAAGACTGCTGCACAGACTTGATGCAAGACTTATATATATATATATACATTGTATATAATTAGCACAAATGTTTCTTCAGAGATTGCCAGAAAATATGAATGAATCGATAAAAGCACAATATCTTTGCGTTCAAGGTTCAAATCTACAATATTTTATACATTCGGAGAAATCATTGTAAAAAGAAAACTTAATTTTACATGGATGAGACCCTTTAAAATGATTTAATGTTTTCTTTGTTTTGTTATTAGGCAAGGAAAAACAGGGAAATAGCTGGTCTGCAGAGGAAGATTGATGAGGTTCCTTCTAGAGCAGAACTATCTCAATATCAAAAAAGATTTATAGAACTATATAATCAAGGTAAGTGACGAACATGAATAAATTGTATGTAGGTTATGTGTACAGGTTTAATATAATGTACAGAATTGATATAATGTACAGGTTTGATGTACGGGTTTAATGTACATGATTAATGTACATGTTTAATGTACAGGTTTCTGAACAGCTTGTGCAATTTGCAACATTATCTACTATGGCCATGGAGTGAAACATGTCATTTCATGGAGAATTGGATGGCTCACACTCTTTTATCATTCCTGTAGTACTTGTATAGTATGCACCCATTGCACTCTCTGGTTATCCCATTGAACAGAGTTCGGAGGGATAAAGGGAACGCCTCTGTCTGTCCGTACATATGTATGTACGTACGTGGCTACTGAGCAACCATTTTGAAAATGGTGGCCTTTCCTATGTATGTTATTTTACGATATTTGCTATACATTTACTCTCTATTTAGCATTTTAAGGCAGATATTTTGGGTTTGCAAACTTATTAAGTTGGCAAAATGTCTCAAAGCACATGCACAAACAGGTTATGTTGAATTATTGATATGGAAATATATCTTCCTTGGTCATGCACAGAGCCAAGGGTGTTCTGGAAGTTCATTTGAGCCACACCCCACTTCCAAAAAGTGGTAAATACAAATAAAAGTGAAAATAGCAAAAAGTATAAAAATAATTTTATTTTACTGTTACAGTGGCAGGGAAACATAAAGAAACAAAGCAGTTCTACACGCTCTACAACACACTGGATGATTCCAAGTTATACCTAAATAAAGAGGTATGTATTAAGTTTATTTATGAAGTTCTTATATAATTTTTGAATTCACTTCTGTTCCCCAATTTTCCACTCTCTAATCCAATTTTATTTTCCTAACAATTTCATTTAAGTTACTCCTTAATAAATAAAAAATAGTGGAACTTCAAATTTCACAAAAATAGTGAAAATATTCCAAAAATATCTTCCAAAACTAGTGAAAGCATTTTGATAAAGTAATTTATTCTGGTGCAAAAGAGAATTGAAAAATGACAAATGACCCCCCATCGTGAAACTTTAAGCCTCTCAATTCCCTATACTAAGCCTATATATTAATAGTCATAATTTGTATGTTTTAGGTCAACCTGCTGAATTCCATCCATGACAACTTTGCACAGTAAGTAAAATTGTTCTGGTTTGAGATCCTACCTAAATGGTCAGCACACTTGTATGTATTTTTCAAAAAAAGTTCTGGCAATTTCATTTTAAAATATCTTGATTTCATGATTTTTGATTTTTCACTGGGTGTAAGGTGCTCTCAAATTTTCACTGAGTTGGTCCAAAGCTTTGGAGATAACAGCATTAAGACATATGCCTGTTGATTTATCTTAACTGCAACGTTAATATCTTTGTTCTTTTTATCATATGAAGAAGCAATGTTGATGACAATATATTGTATTCCAGAGCAATGTCTTCCCAAGCCAATAAGGAGCAGTTCCTCAAACAAATGGAGAATATTGTGGATGGAGTTAAACAAAACAGACTTAAGGTGAGCTACTTTCACATTTATCATACACATGCATGTGTCATAGTTAAACTGAATTCTTAATATCAGATTTTAGTCTTACTTTGTAACCTTGTGAACCACTTTCCCAGTCGCATTACATGATATAACGTACAGGTTTGAAAAAACGTAGTTAGAGACGGAGGGGGCAGAGAATTAACATCAGACTACACAGATAAATTAAGTGAGATTCTGGATATTCTGTTTACTATTGCTAATGTTTTACCATTTTCATCCACTTCGTACTTTTCCCTTATTTCCTGTTCCAATTCTCTTTCTGTATAAATTAAGATACATGTATTTCTCTCTATGTTTAGGTTGAGAAAAAGCGTCAATTGGAAAAGTCACGACGAGATGAACTCAATGATGAATATTTAGATTTGGTAGAGAAACAACGACTTTACTTCAAAACTGTTAAAGATTTCAAAGAGGTATGAGTACTTAAAGGGGCAACAGAGACTAGAAACACTTGAGAGAATCTTTCTAAAAAATAGTCCCAATTTCCCTTTTTTCTGACAACATTCCATGATGTCATGCCTGTTTTTTAAAATGTTGAACAGTTCTGACTTTATTTCATGACAATCCTTTGATTTTTAGGGTTATTTGGTAATCATTTTGAACAAAGGACATCATGTTATTCAATTCTAATAAACATTAATATGTCCTTTCTTTGATTTGATTTTGACATTTTGTTGGACATACAGTACAAGTGCATTTTCTGGATTTTCAACTTTGAAAATTGACATCAAAATGTTTAATATTAATATACTGTATTGTCAGTGAAATTTATCTGACAGATAGATTCATGAAGTTTTTAGATGTAAATAATGTATACAATTCACTTCTTCACCATCCATTCAAAGTCCTCAAAGACATGAAATCATACAAAATAAAGAATTAACAAATTGATATTTTATGTCAGG
Organism: Owenia fusiformis; assembly: GCA_903813345.2. Classification (NCBI taxonomy): domain Eukaryota; kingdom Metazoa; phylum Annelida; class Polychaeta; order Sabellida; family Oweniidae; genus Owenia; species Owenia fusiformis. The sequence goes on along the minus strand of CAIIXF020000007.1, from coordinate 22,160,684 downwards.
CTGTTGGATGTATATTTAGAATTGAATTGCCTCCCCTTTGGATTAGTATTACCTAGTTATAGTCAGGGTGTTTGACTGAGTGGTCCGCAACTCGTACAAAAGGCTGTGGTATGTACTTGTATGTCTATGTATAAGTGCACATAAAAGAACACAGGGCTCCTTCAAGGAGGGGTTTCCGGGTCTATCTTCCATGTTAATTATTATGTAAATTACGACTGTATATATACGGGACATACCTAAGAGGTATTGCTCACCTTCATTGGTGGTAAACAAAATACAATACAATACAATACAATATAGACACTGCAGTATGAAGCATAAGAACAAGTATTTATTGAACATCACAATATTTTACTCAAATTAACATCTTTGTTTTTGGTTCTTTCAGGAATGCAGAAAGAATGAGATCCTGTTGTCCAAAGTGAAACCATAGTATATCTTACATAGACAATATTAAATGGTGATACCAATGTTCTACATGAACTCAGTACAAAATACATTAACATACACATGTACACTGTACAAGGTTGTACACATAATGTGGACTGTTCCTAGACTGCAACAAATGGATTGAATGTTTAAAAAATGCAAATGTATGCAATGATAATGGATTGCTCTAACTAGAGCAGAACAGGGATCATACTATATGCCAAATGCCTCAAAATTATAATGCAAGCCCTATAATGTCTCTCATTCGAACTATGGAATAAACAGGTGGTCTGGTGATGGATTAAGTTTGAACCTCATACCCGTTACCCGATATAGCAAGTAGAAATAATTATCATTACAAATAATACAATTAATGAATATTACCAATTGGAAATGTGTTTTGCTCTGAAGGCACACATCTAACTAAAGTTAATAAAATGTCATGATTATGGATGATGTATTACAGAGTGGGTTTGTATAAACAAATTAGAAATATATATAGCCCCCCCCCCCCTATAGGGCTGCAGTGTGGTTCTTACCTGCTCGACAGTAGGCCCATGGGGCTACTGTAAATATTAAGAGTCTAGTGTAAAATTGAAGTGCCTTGCCACATTGTCGAAAATGAAAAACATGAAATTCACCATTGTTGAATATTAGAGAAAAAAGTACTTTCATAAACATATTACCTTCATTTTAACGATTTTTATTCACAAGAAAGCTATGAGTGTACATATAATTTATCAACAGTGGCAACACTGTGGCGAGTGTAATTTGATTGCCACTAGTACTTGGCAAGTGACCAAAAATCCTAAGACCCACACTGGGATGTAAAATTCAACTATACACTTCCAATTTGTGCAGTTTGGACAATGGAATTTAATATTTCACTTGTGCCATATGTTCCACCTCATTTGTCAATGAAATTCCATTGAAATCAAGTGTCATTTTCGCACTGGATCAGCATTGAAATGACGCCAAAGTTATTGTTGATTATTGCAAGTGAAGTAGACCACCCTGTAAATCTTTTTTTTTATGTGTAAATCTTCACAGTGAACTCGCCAAATTATAGATACAATGCACATTCCTATAAACAAAAAATTAATCCTCAAAGCCTTTATAGTTTATTTCCTATCAATTGATACCATGGTATATGAAAGGAATTACTCAGTACATATGTGCAGTATTAGTTACATTGTAGAACTCAAAATTGATGAATTATGTTCAAATATATTTATTTATATAAACACAAATAAGTTGTCATGTTTATTTGTGAAGCCTTCCTAGGTTAGTCTTGCTTAAAAGACCCTGTACTCCCCCCCTTTATCCTTCTCTCTTTATTCTTCTCTCTGTATATTGCCAGGTAAAGAGAGTGAAGGTGACGGGGGGGGGAGTGAATACAGTCTTTGAGCAAGACTATTCCTAGGTCAAAACCTCAAGCAGTGGTAGCCATTTTACTATTTCAGGATCAACAGGTGAATTTATAGTCATACTTTCTTGTTTAGTATTTGATGAAGTAAAGGGTTATAGTCTATTACTAGTATTTATTAAGCAGGGAATCAAAAAGGCTTTGACTGTAGGAAAGGAAAACTCACAACTGTAAATGTCGACACTTTATACCATCAAACACCAAATTCAGGAGCTCAAAGAAATGCCAAACTTCATTCCATATTAAAATAAAATAGAAGATTTGATGTATGAGTTTAAACCTGATATACATTCAAGTTTAAGTCAACTACACTTTGTTTGGAGACTATCAGAGGTTATCAGAAATTTAAGCCTTGAAGTGCATATGCTAGTCTTGCCCAAGTCGGTATTTTTTACTTATCTGATCTTGAATAGAAATCAGATAGTAAGAGACCGACTTGGGCAAGGCTATGCATATGCATGTTCATATTCATTTGATAACATATGGTTTACATAATGTAAATGGATAATGAGCAACATACCAAAAACAAAACAAGCCCCTATGATTTGAATTATATTAGATCAAATAAGTAAAATAGACTACAAAATTCATAAAATAGTTGAAGGCAAAATTTCTTATCAAATGAGTAATTTATATGCCCCAATAAAGGTACAGAACCAATACCCTGTGACGTGTTTTACAACAATTAATTGTATAGCATTAATATGAAGGCACTCTTTATGAGCATTTGTAGATTTAATTCAAAAGATACTTGAATGTGAATTATGTACGCATTTAGTATGTTTGCATCATAAAACATACTGTATACATTTTAAGTGTACTTTACGATGTTGAAAAAGTTGCCTACTTGCCCATCTAGCTGCACAGTGGAAAGGTAATACTATTTTCTTATTCCCCAAAGAGTAAATATTATGCAATGATTGTGATGACTGAATTGACGATGAAAAGATATCATAGTTGTTGTTTCACTTCAATATGAAAATGATTGGAGTTTCTTGAATGGGCGTTGCAAAAAACAACCTCACTATGTAACTCTCATGCTCTTTGACTTAAAAGCCTCAAAAGCATCAATGCTGGATTAAATTTAAAGTTTCAATTTAAATTTTTACATTGTTTGGTTTCTAAGCAATTGGTAAAATCCCATTTCAGAGACAATGTAGATTTATATACTCTGCACTGGCGGATGCAGAACCTAAACAATTTTGGGCCCCATAAACCAAAAATTGGGCCCAAATCTTTCTGGGGCCCTAAACAATTTTTCTAGGCCCACAAGGGGGGGGGGACGCCACCACCCATCCATTTGGTACCGCCAGTGCTCTGTGTAAAACTGAAAGATGTTGGATTTGTTAATAAGTTGTTAGTTTTATCTGATCCCGGGAATACTTTTCCAATTGGTTCGTTCAGTGTTAGTTGAAAATGGAACTCTAAATGCTCCTTCAAACTTTTAAAATGAAAATTTTTGTTCCTTCAAAACTCATTTAAGATGAAATGGTGACTTGAATAACCATCAAGTTATGGCTGCTGAAAGTTCAATAAAGGTTATACAGGTATGATAAAAATCGTTGTAATATTTGTGTTTTGAGATGCATAAATCTGACTCTTAATAATATTTTCTCTATTATCGCCCATGTTTTAGTTCTGAGCATCGAATATATTGGTTATTTGGTTTTCTGTATAAAAAAGCCTTTTCTCCTTTTCTGTCCCGTCGCAGCGCCATCTAGTGTTTGATAAATGAATCAATGTTTATTCTCGATAGGGTAAGTACTAATATATCAGGAAACATTTACAAGTTTGGTTAGAAACAGAATTTTTAGAGATGGCGGAGTGATTTTTGAGACTATGTAGAGCAGAATAATTTTCTGAAACAGGTAGCTTTACGGTGGTAGCTCTCTCCAGATTCAGTTATCTCAAAAACGGTGTGGTCACCGTATGCTTATTTTGTAACGGCAAGCTAGACAAGACTCCAATGAACACTGGGCACTGTTTCGCTGAGCTAGATCTGTGCCCATGAATATATTATGAAATGAAACGTTATAATGGTCATCAATGGGATTTTTTACTGCAATCTTGACCCTATTAGCAACAGGGTGGTGACAGTACTAGGGTGGGAAATAGCGTTATTTTTGTAAAAATTACACTTTCTTAGCAATGTGTACCTTGCATCTCTTAGAAAAATCAAATCATCCGAAGAATTAGCAATTTAGATTTTCGCTGATTCAGCATTTTTTATTTTTTACCTAAAAATCACAGGTTTTGACCATTTTTGGCCTGTATTTTGTTACAGGATAGCACAAGAGGGCTGTTAGTGCTGGTTTTAAGAGGTTGTTGACAGGCTTTTATCAAATTATTACTGAATTTAAGGATTCGGCCATTATCATAGCATGTAATACAGCCTTTTCCTTTGTGTCTGAATTTTTCTTGAAAATATATGACAAAATTGACACATTTAACCCCATAGACTGACCAAATATGGCTGAAAACAGTTACTATCATGCATGTAATTAAAACAAGAACATTGCTTTGCAAAACTGATATGATAATTTAATATAGAAGCTCATTTACTGAAAATTAATCACTAAATAATGGCTAATTTGGGGTAATCTCTGACCGAAAATGACTAGATTTGACCATTTTTTTGTTTCATGGTTCAGTGATTTTGGCAATAAACATTATGGAAGTACGAATAAACGTTTTGACATGCTAAATATTGTGAATTTTTGTTAAGCCATAGCGAGTAGCAGTATTTCTATTGCAAAAATGGTCAGTTATGTATAAAACTGCATGGCCCTAAAATAAATGACCCCGGGGTTAACAAAGCAGCTATAAAGGCTCTTCTATTGGTGCGATTGGGCTTAAATTGCACAAAAAGTCTTGAAACACTCTAATGTTTAAGAAAAACAAGATTTCTGGCACAAAATCATTCAACCGTGTCACTATTAGAATATAGTCCGGAGTAGGGATACTAGGCTTTGTATAAAAAACCTCCTACCCACGTACCCTCGTACCCACGTACGTGAGTCCTGACCCAGTCTTTAAAGAGTTAAATTTTTAAATGTTTAAAACATTATTCAATCTCAGTTTATCCTGAATTATAGATGAATTTATGCATCCATATGCCTTTATTTATAGGTCTGACATCTCTCTAGTAAAATAAAATAAAGCCGGAATTGCATAAATGTTCATTATTTTTGAGCTATTTGATTTATGTTTTTGATATGTCGAAATGTTTTTTGTTGATCGGGCAGTCTTACCTGTATAACACATCAGTGCTGATTAGCAATCTCCTAGCCTTCGTTCAGTGCAATCCGTGCCTCCTGTTACCTCATGCAGATTGTAAATGTCCCGGGAAGTTTACCCTTGTCCAAAAGTTGACATCTTTTTAAAAATATATTTCTTAGAGTTTCCAACCAATTAAATTCACCACATTTTATTAGATGTTTATTTTAAATGTTATTAGAATTCATTCTTACGAATATTATACGTTATTAACGTATGTTAGTCAAAGATTTGGTGTCGTTGTTGTCCATTGTATTCACGTTTTACGCGCAAAAAGCTAGAAACTACAAAGCTGAACTTTTATCATTCAAACCATTTTTACGTCAAATCATTGTCAAAATAAAACTCTACTCTTCATATTACCTAATCATGGATCAAACGGCCATGAATAATGTCGAAGTTTACAAAACCAAACTTACACTCCCCTGCATAAGTTTGGCAACTCTAACTTTTAATTCCATCTAAATGATTCACTGAACTAGTGCGCACAATTATCCTTAAATTGTGCCAAAAAGCGATTAAAAACGAATATAGCGATCGCGCGAATCCTTCTACTTTTCAAATATTTCGTTATTAGATTATTCATGTTATTTACCTAATTTTGTTGCATTAAGTCTGCCGGACTTGAGCCTAGATTATTGGCCTTTTACATCTACTGCAGACCTAACTCAAATTACATCTAAATTACATATGGACTTACCTTAGGCATGGACCTATATCCTGTTCAATATAACGTATATAAAGGCAATCTAGGAGTATAACAAATTTCCAATGTGAATATTCAGACTTCTTCCGGGAAGTTTAGGCGGCTAATAACTACACGTGCATGACGCGTGAGATTCAAACTCAATAAAACGTGGATCTGCGCATCGATCTTTGTAACGTTATTTAGATTGTCATAGATATAATTACACTTCATTTATACAAAATTCTATATACATTATGGTAAATTAAAAGGTATAGGACTATTAAAAGTATGACTGACAAAAATACTAAATATATGCGCTTGGTCGAATTTGCGCCAAGCAATAGATTGGTTGTACACTGTAAGACTGCCCGATCAACAAAAAATCGCTTCGATATATCAAAAACAACACTCAAATAGCTCAAATGAACATTATGCAATGCCGGCTTTATTTTATGACGAGACAGATGTCCGATCTAGAAATAAAGGCATATGGGTACATAAATTCATCCATAATTAAGCATACATTGAGATAGAATAATGTTTAAAAAATGTTAAAGATTTAACTCTTTAAAGACTGGTACGTGGGTACGAGGGTACGTGGGTAGGAGGTTTTTTATACAAAGCCGGGATACTAGCGGTTACCATTGGTTATTTGGTTTTCTGTATAAAAAAGCCTTTTCTCCTTTTCTGTCCCGTCGCAGCGCCATCTAGTGTTTGATAAATGAATCAATGTTTATTCTCGATAGGGTAAGTACTAATATATCAGGAAACATTTACAAGTTTGGTTAGAAACAGAATTTTTATAGATGGCGGAGTGATTTTTGAGACTATGTAGAGCAGAATAATTTTCTGAAACAGGTAGCTTTACGGTGGTAGCTCTCTCCAGATTCAGTTATCTCAAAAACGGTGTGGTCACCGTATGCTTATTTTGTAACGGCAAGCTAGACAAGACTCCAATGAACACTGGGCACTGTTTCGCTGAGCTAGATCTGTGCCCATGAATATATTATGAAATGAAACGTTATAATGGTCGTCAATGGGATTTTTTACTGCAATCTTGACCCTATTAGCAACAGGGTGGTGACAGTACTAGGGTGGGAAATAGCGTTATTTTTGTAAAAATTACACTTTCTTAGCAATGTGTACCTTGCATCTCTTAGAAAAATCAAATCATCCGAAGAATTAGCAATTTAGATTTTCGCTGATTCAGCATTTTTCATTTTTTACCTAAAAATCACAGGTTTTGACCATTTTTGGCCTGTATTTTGTTACAGGATAGCACAAGAGGGCTGTTAGTGCTGGTTTTAAGAGGTTGTTGACAGGCTTTTATCAAATTATTACCGAATTTAAGGATTCGGCCATTATCATAGCATGTAATACAGCCTTTTCCTTTGTGTCTGAATTTTTCTTGAAAATATATGACAAAATTGACACATTTAACCCCATAGACTGACCAAATATGGCTGAAAACAGTTACTATCATGCATGTAATTAAAACAAGAACATTGCTTTGCAAAACTGATATGATAATTTAATATAGAAGCTCATTTACTGAAAATTAATCACTAAATAATGGCTAATTTGGGGTAATCTCTGACCGAAAATGACTAGATTTGACCATTTTTTTGTTTCATGGTTCAGTGATTTTGGCAATAAACATTATGGAAGTACGAATAAACGTTTTGACATGCTAAATATTGTGAATTTTTGTTAAGCCATAGCGAGTAGCAGTATTTCTATTGCAAAAATGGTCAGTTATGTATAAAACTGCATGGCCCTAAAATAAATGACCCCGGGGTTAACAAAGCAGCTATAAAGGCTCTTCTATTGGTGCGATTGGGCTTAAATTGCACAAAAAGTCTTGAAACACTCTAATGTTTAAGAAAAACAAGATTTCTGGCACAAAATCATTCAACCGTGTCACTATTAGAATATAGTCCGGAGTAGGGATACTAGCGGTTACCGTTGGTTATTTGGTTTTCTGTATAAAAAAGCCTTTTCTCCTTTTCTGTCCCGTCGCAGCGCCATCTAGTGTTTGATAAATGAATCAATGTTTATTCTCGATAGGGTAAGTACTAATATATCAGGAAACATTTACAAGTTTGGTTAGAAACAGAATTTTTATAGATGGCGGAGTGATTTTTGAGACTATGTAGAGCAGAATAATTTTCTGAAACAGGTAGCTTTACGGTGGTAGCTCTCTCCAGATTCAGTTATCTCAAAAACGGTGTGGTCACCGTATGCTTATTTTGTAACGGCAAGCTAGACAAGACTCCAATGAACACTGGGCACTGTTTCGCTGAGCTAGATCTGTGCCCATGAATATATTATGAAATGAAACGTTATAATGGTCGTCAATGGGATTTTTTACTGCAATCTTGACCCATCATCAAACAGCAATACTCTTATTAGGTCAATTAGCTTGGCAGTGGATCGCTTGATTTCTATTGCAGCTTCCACTGGAACTGCATTTTTAACTTGACAGTATTATGGATTTCACCAACATGGCCAATTATTACTTAGTGTGCACAAAGCTATCTCCTGAGAGATACAGTGGGGGACATAGGCTAAGGGTTAAGTAATAGTAAGCTGTATATAGAAGAGACAGGTAAACAATTAGGATTGAAAAAAATTTCAAAAACTTGCCGTCTTGGTACGAGTTCTCCTTACTGGTATCGAGTCGTACCACCAAATCTCCCAAGAATCTTCTCCAAAGTGTTTTCGAAACGTATATTGTTGAATATTTCAAATCTATATCCTAACTCTTCGATAAGACAGCATAAAAAAACACCAACTGTACGAACCTGCAATTGCCCGGCAAGTTGAAACTTCCGGACACATGGAAAGATTGAATCTTGTAACGATTGATTTGATTGGTTGTTATTAGAAGTTTAAAATTCCAAGAAAAATGTTAATTTCACCATTTAAATTGGGTTTAAAAAGATATTTTATGAATCAGATGTTTTGATAAATAATTATTAAGTAAACCTTTTATAGTTTTGTACACTTTAATTGATTGTTATTTCTAGGAAATGAATTACATTTTAGAGAACCAGATAGGTGTCACTGGTGGCAGTTAGCAGGAACCAATCAAATTCCTTGTTTCAAACTTCCATTCAACACGGAAATCCGGTACCCTTTGCATTCGTTTGACTTCACTTCTTAAAAGAGAGCTTCGTCTTCACTCTTTCAAACTAAAATAGACCTGTGAACTCACCGCGCCAATCAGTGTTCGTCGGCCAAATTTGACCGACGTTCTATATATGGTCATTCCTTCTGACGTCATCGTTGAGCCCGGAATTGACCAATGACATGCGCATATTTAATTAGAACGCATTGGCGTATGTTTCTTCAAGCTCGCTGATTGGTGGAAGAAAAGTCAGCGCGTAGGTCAAAAGTGATTGATTACCCAAACTGTCACCGGTACCCGTCGTGGGGGCAGGACTACTAAACTGTAATATGGCCTCTACTAGGCAGAGTGTAGTTTAACTAGACTCTGCATGCAGGGTAGAAATCCGGGTAACTTGCCAGGCAATTGTAGGTTTTCAGAATATCTCGCCTCAAGACGGCTTTATTCACTCTATATCACTTGAATGTGGTTGATTCATAGGTAAGAATTGAGAACTATCAATTTTGGATCAACTCTGCATTGTTTTTTGAAAATTATACACAAATAATGTTAAAATCGCCATGTTAACAAGTGGCCTAAATCCTAGTTGTTCACCTGTCTCTTCTATATACAGCTTACTATTACTTAACCCTTAGCCTATGGTGGGGGACATAAAGAATTTTACAAAAGCTATGGAAATTACATGCTATCGCACATGTAATAAATTCTTACCTCAGTGTATTCAGTGCTCTATTTTCTCCGTCCTAGTAAGTCCAGATATAGTGGAATTTGTGTCCATAATGACAAATAAGAACTTAAAAATTTGAAGTGGAATTCACATGTTAGCATGGGCTTTCAACTGAACTCAATTGAAAGCCCATGATGTTAGTGCCGACTCTTCAAATGTTGAGGTCATTTTGGAGCCCGATTACGCCGCAATGTGGATTGGCTCCCAGAATGCAACATGACACTTGTCAGCTTTCAAAATGCTGTTCTGCCTGGTGTTGCATTCTGGGAGTCAATCCTCCTTGGATCACAAACATGGTGATTCATGAAAACATTAGTTCGATTTGGTAGGGATTTATCCATCATTTGCAGGTATGAAGCTTTGGATTCATTTATTGTGCTACTTAAAGTGAATGGGAATTATTTTTCTACCGCTTGGGAGAGTTTGAGACACGAAACTTAGAATTTAGCTCATTGTGACAACTTTTGAGGGTTGAGATTTATTTTTGTCACCCACTTTAGCTTTGAATATGTTGATATTCCCAGTCCTTTATAAAAGTCTTTTGTAAAAATGTAAGAAATCTTGGAAACATTTACCCTACTTCAATCGATGCATAACATTCTAAAGTATCGTTTTTCTTACCATATCGGGCTATCTGGAGTGGAAGAGGAAATATATTGACGAAAAATGTTGAAGAGTTGATCATTATTTTACAAATAACAAACAATCGAAAAGTAGTAGAGCGATTTTGTTCATATTTGGTATGTGAATACTATATATAAGCATGGCACACTGTCTAATGACACTTTTGGTAGAAGGTGGCCATTTTGAAGAATGGCCGCCATTTTAACGTATTTTACTATAACTCGAAAAGAAGTGGAGCAATTTTGTTCATATTTGGTATGTGAATACTATAAGTATGGCACACTGTCTAATGACAGTACTTTATTATAAATAAACTATTTCAAAGCAAGAAATGGGAGGGAGCATTGCTTAAGGCCAGGGTGCATGTGCAGGTACAGGTAGAAGGCAGCCATTTTGAAAAATGGCCACCATTTTAACGTATTTTGCTATAACTGAAAAAGTAGTGGAGCGATTTTGTTCATATTTGGTATGTGAATACTATAAGCATAGCACACTGTCTGATGACTCTTTTGGTAGAAAGTGGCCATTTTGATAAATGGCTGCCATTTTTGCTATATACTTTGTTTGTAAAAATACTAGCCATGGCTGTTCGATGGGATTTGCTACGCTTTGGCGTTGCTGTTTTCCAGTTCAAATTTGAATCACTCCCCCACAACATCTCACACCTTTGCACAACGAGTGCACTGATGTACCTAAAAAAGAATGTAGAGAAGAATGTTTTGATAAAATGTATAAAAAACGAGAAAATTCAAATTTCTGAAAGTTTTCTGAATTTTCTTGTTTTTTATACATTTTACGGATCAAATCTTCTCACCTGTCTTTTCTCGGCACATAAGTGCACTCTTTGTGCAATACTGGAAGATGTAGACAATGTGAGGAAGGACTGATTCCTGATTGAAAAATAGTATGTGACTCAAGTGAGGAATGCTGCAAAATTCCGAACATGCACCCTGGCCTTAAGCAATGTTGACAGATGTTAAAAAATGCTTGTTTTTGAGAATGTGACACTGTAGATCTTTGTGATTAGAATCAGTAGAGGCATTTGATTGTGGAAACATAAAGCTGATTAAACCTGGTCTCGTATCAAGGAGCAAAGCTAATACAAATGACCAAATGTTCAAATGAAGGGGTATAAAATGAGTTGAAAGTTTTGAAAATATGGCTTCCCGTTGATAACTGTTTTTTGTTTACACATTAACTTGTGGTTGCTCTTGATAAAAGTTGAATATAAAAGCACTGTATTTTCAGGTATACTATGCATAGAAACTGTTGGTATGGCAACAGTAAAGAGAACAATATTCGTGCTTGCAGTATCCATGGCAATAGGGTCTTTATTGGCGCTCATATTTGAGTTTCACTTTACCTATCATCCCCTCCAAGAATATTTAATAAAAGAGAAGCCACATTGGATAACATACGCAAGATGGCTGATCGGAAGAGATATATACCAAATAAGGGAAGATAGTTCTGTCCCACAAATACAGGTAAGGCTTTTTAAATTATATTGTTTTTTACTTTCTCAAATGTTTGTATATTTTGTTTTTTGTGACGACATATATTATGAGAAAATAATCATTTAGAAAATCTTTTAAATGGGGTGTTAATGTAGGCCATAGTTATTGATGAATAATCTTTGAAGACCATCAACAGATGGCATAATTGCATAAATTTATTATTAAGTTATATTGTAAACATTTTAAATGTTATTCTAAAAATCATTTGATACAGAAACTCAAGTGTAAACTGAACATTGCAGGAACTCAGGAGTGACTTGCCATTTTTCATAAATATTTTTTGAAAGTACATGTACATGTATATGTTTGATTTTGTGTCATTTCAGGTTGTGCAAGAGTCAGATTATTTAACATCTGAATTCAAGCTGTTGTGTGTGGTTATGATCCACAAAGAACATCTGATCCACCAGGGACATAACATACAAGCCACGTGGGGCAGACACTGCAATCACATGATATTCCATTCCAATAAGAACTATGACAATCTACCTGTGATCTCAAATTCAGGTGACCCCAAGTCCTGGGAAAACTTTCGAAATGTGATAAATACAATTTCTCAGAGTTATTCTCAATATAAGTGGGTTGTCTTTGTTGATGAAGACACATATCTCATTCCTGAAAATTTGAGATATTATATTTCTGTATTGGAACCCACTATTCCGCACTACTTAGGTCATGTAGTAGAGAGACGTAGTTTGTTTAGTGGTGTATATAATACACTTGATACAGGCTTTGTTGTGAATAAACAGACACTGGATTTACTTCAAAAATGTTTTAAAGATGGCAGCAGTTGTTCATGCCCAGCACCCAGTTCTGGAGGTTGTGACATCAGCCTTGGAAGTTGTCTGAAGGTGAATACAAAACATTATAAATATAGTCTTAGCAAATAAGAATTCTGTGATACTGTGTTAACAGAAGAAAAAAAATCACAAAAAACGTGCCAGATTATCCAGTTTTTCTTTTGTTATGGAAGTACAACGTAAGTGATTTTTTCATGAATAATTCTTACATGATTCTCCTTTTCACGTAGAATTCTAAGTTCATTAATTAGCTAGAGATTTAAATAACCATTCAATAAACTTATTTTTTATGCAGCTTCTTGGAGTTGAACCAAAGGACACCAGGGACCATCTAGGCAGGGCAAGATTTCTCCCTTTTACTCCTGAGGAACATCTCACAGACAGCATACGCTGGACATTTACATCTTGGAAAAACAGCTTCTATCCCGCTAAAAATGTAAGTACATGTATCGACTTAGTAGAGTACTCAATTGTAATCACCATCCTTTTATACGTTTTTTTCCCAAACCCTTGTGTATGGTGGAACACGGCATGGACGATACATGAGGATTTGCCAAAATATCCATGGGTAGAATGCGTGCCTAACAACATTGTAAAAACTTAAGTGTGTTTATGATTTCGGATTCTAAACCAGCTATTTCTCATCTGGTGTTAATATTAGTAGAAGTATCTAAATGAAATATATTTAAAATGTGAAAGAATAGAATAAGTTGCACATGTTTGTCAAGCTGGTCAAGGTCAATGCTTGTTATTTAGAATAGCCCATGGGTCAATGGCAATGAATGAGGGGATCACAAAGATTCTAAAACACTAAAAACTGAATAGCATTATACTGTACTGACCAAAAATTCTTTCAAAATCATCTGGGATGGGATAAAGTACTGATAGTACCACTACCACTAAAGTAACTTAGTCTTGCTCAAAGACTGTATCCACACCCCCCCCCCGTCACTTTCACTCTCTTTACCTGGCAATATACAGAGAGAAGGATAAAGGGGGGGGGGGGGGTACAGGGTCTTTTAAGCAAGACTTAAGTAACTCAAATTGAATACCATTATATCCTAGTAATAGTTGTCAACTATTGTAAAGATGTCAGGCTAAGCTCAACCTTGGAGAAAATAATATAATATATGCTCCTCACTCAACACACGACCTCTTCTAAAGGAAGGAAGAAAAATGTGAAACCAGGAAAGACTAAATTATTATTCACTTTCTGGGCCAAGAAATGGCTGGAATGCCCAGGTCTGTGTTTTTTACCTTTACCATAGGGATAGCACTTGGATTTGCCTTCACATATATCTTCATGATGGCCTCACACTCAGACATTAGCTCACATCAGCGAATGAAAATGGTCTCTGAAAACTCAGTTCCCAATGACCCACACAGTCATGGAGAGTTCGACAACCTAAAAGGGCCTGAGAACATGCAGAATTGGCATGATGATGATGAAGAAAATCATAAAGGTAATTCTTTATTTTTAATTAAATCTTTTATTGAAGAACACTTTCACTTATCCCGTTCCCGGACTATGGTCCTGTGAACATCTCAATCTTTTGCCTGTGCGATTACAACATGGGAGAATTTTTTACTGATCTTACACTTCAGATACCTACTTCAATAGATTCCTTGGTAATTTAGCATTCTTTTCGTGTAGTTGAATCCACAATTGTCTGGGTTTATCGGCAGAACGAAGACATTTTCGTTTTTGATCGCAATATTTGCGTGTAACATTTAACTTATTTCAACCGTCAAATTCCTCCATATTGGTACTTCCGGGCTACATCCGGGACAGCCAAACGGGGGATTCCCCTTTTAAATCCAACCGCCATTTTGAAAAGTGATGGAATCTCTCTCGATGAAAAAGAGAAAATGTTCCCGTTCTGCCGATATACCCAGACAATCGGCGGTTCCAATATATTAGAAGTTACATCTTGAGTTCTATAATGCATTGAGGTAGGTATCTTAAGTGTAAGGGGCGTAGATAATTCTCCCAAGTTGTAATCGTACAGGCAAATGAATGCGATCAGTGCAGGACTATAGTCCGGGAACGGGATAAACTTTCACTCACTTGACATTGATGGTCTCCATCTGCGTGATACTGTAGTTATTCGTGCATTAATATTTTAGGTGCCAAAGTATTCTCCCCTGCATTATAGCAAGTGGGTGCGCGTGCAGCACCTACCTGAGATTTTGATAATAGGCTTGCACCCACCTGAGAATCCATTTGCACCCACTTCAAAATGAGAAAAATCATGAAAAATGGGCATATTTTGACGAATCTTGGTTTGAATTGTGAAATTGAGAATTTTGCACCCACTTGAGAAAAAAACAAAAAAACTGGAATGTCTTACGACCTGAAAATAACATTGTTTCATATTCTAATTTACCGTTTTTGACATTTAGATGGAAAGGCAGGGGCGGATCTGGGAACCAACAAGGGGGTGGGCCAAATTTCAGGTCTGAAAAATTCTGCGCATGCATGGAAAAAATAGTTGAGGCCTATTTTCTTCAAAATTTGGCCTAGAATTAAAAAATAAGGCCTTTGAAAGCCCAGATTCTCCAGTGATAGGGGTGGTTCTTTCATGTTATTTTCAGATTCTCCCTCATACCTGAAAATGTTCTGACTTGTTTTTAAAGAAAATTTACAAAATCTTATTAAATTGATGATATAAATTCCTAATTTTATTTTTATAAGTGAGGGGTTGATGAAAAAAGATATAAGAACATCTTTGTATAAATCTTGTGGCCTCAAGTTATGAGATCTTACGATACATTAACTTTCAATTGAATTGCAATCTTGAATAACTGATTACAGGTGGTTACTTATGAATATCAATAAAATATACTATTGTTTGATTATGATTCAAAAGGCAGAAAAGCATATTTGAGTAATGCCAGCTTAATCATTAAAAACACTTGTTCTAAAAAGCACATGTTCGATACTTAGAATAAATTTGAATAGATAAGCAATTAAAGACGTATACGAGGGGTGATCAATAAGTAATGAACGCTTTTTACACAGACACTTTTAATGGACCATTGCAAGTGCTGGGTATATGTTTAATATAACTGAAATTTTGTTTCTTGGTGATTTATTTTTCACAGCATTTAATTGTTGTTAATTGTTGTATTATGAAGGCTTCAGGAGTTCAGTCTATCATTTTTTGGCTCACACAGCCTATGGGATCGACCAGGCGTCTGTCCGTCCGTCAACATTGGCCACACAAATTAAAACTGCTATTCGGATGGAGTCATATCCACATTCATTTAATGCATATCCATAATGCCTATTTGACCTATCATCGCCATTTCCCAAGTTCGCCTGGTTTCCGAGAAATTGCTGATTTTGACATCAAAAAGTCAAATTTTCTGTAAATACTAGACACTTTGTTAGAGTAGAACTTTCAAATAACTCGCAGTAGTTGCTGTATATGCAACTTATGTCCTCTGAAGATTTCAAAGCTCTTGAAATTACAGTTTTTGCTGTTTACCCTATACAATTTGACAAAAAGTAAGACTCATTTTTAGGCAACTTTCTCATGTATAAAGTCAATCATCATTAGCTGCACAAAACACTGTGTGAGCAGAGGATCATTGGTCCTTTATTTATGTTTAACATGGCAGTTACTTTCAGTTCATGAAATGATCATCTGATCAGATCTTAATAAAATCATTTATATCTGTCTCGTCACATTATTATCATAAATAGAAGTGTTTGACTATAATTCAAGATAATAATCCTCATTTGAAACATTTAAAACACTTCAGTTTTAAACCAAACAACCTACTGTATATTAATTTTATTTTGGTATCGCACATGCCTTAAAGATATGGGTCAGTATTCCAATATTTTAATTGGAAAGTAATTTACAGAAGGATTCCACTTCTTTTATGAAGCTTATGGACATTGGAATGACATATCCATTTATCAGGCCCGTAACCAGGGGGGGGGGGTCGATAGATTCGAGCGACCCCCCCCTGGCCAAAAAGTCGTTCAAAATCATGCAGTTTTTCACCATTCTGAGCACTTTTTAAGTGATTTTGGCCACTTTTGGACCAAAATTGTTATAAGTCAACCCCCCCTGGAATATTTTAAAAAGTGAACCCTTCTTGGCAAATCCTGGCTACGGGCCTGATTTATCTATAGTTTTTATATAGACTTGCATTTGTAATAGTATCACCTATAGATTTAAAAATCATGTATGGTTAGTGCCAATCTATGGTAGATTTCATTTATTCATTGAAAGTGCATACAAGTGTTTTACAATCATAGGGCAAAGTCCATTAGTAAGATATTCATTTATTTTTGACTCTCAGTTACTTTAGATTTTAAGTGGTAAAATGTCTAATGTCATTTATATTAAGGAGGCAATGTTTATAGGGCTTTAGATGAACTGAACTGTATATTAAACATGTATCATTTCATGATACAGAGTGTCACAAAAATGCAAACCTACGATCTTGGCACCTTTTCAATTGAATATTCATTCAGTTTCGCTTCTCAAAAGAGAGCTACACCTTCAGTAGTTTATAAGTAGACTATGTGCGCAGATGTATACAGGGTCTTAATTATGATGGAAACTATGAATTTTCTTTTGGAGATTAAAAATGTTTAAGAGACATATGTTAAATCCACCTAGGGGTTTGTTTGTATCACCCTGTAATATGGTACAGTACTTATTTGTTGATTTACAGTTAAGTTATGAATCTCCACTTCATGCAGGCCTTATTTATTTATCTCTGTATTTATTTATTTATTCATTTATTTATAGTCATTTAGTGTAGAATTTCTTTGAATTCTGCCTTAATTAACCCACATAACATATCTAGCCTGGTTCCAAAAGACTGGAGGATAAATAGTACAATTTGAACCATCTTTGCAATATTGATCTTATTAGTTAATTCTACCAAAACCATGGGACTAATACTTGTGTTACATAATTTGCCAAAGCAGATAAATTTCTCTTGTGAAATATCATTTTGATTCATTAGTCATTTTATGACTTTTTTGAATGAATAAAGTGATAGAAAAGTACGTAATTGTGAAATGTTGGCTTTTGTTGAATTAAGATCTTTCAATGAGAGATACCATAGCCTGTCAGTGTTGTTAATGTATCAAGGATGGTCCAGGAGTGGCTGTTATCAGCATATAGCATTTGTATTGATGTATTGTCTCGCATTGACTTACATTTTGTAGGATCATATATCTATATATAACATTGAAATATGAGCTCTCGTACTGTTTGACTCAAGAGCTATTGGTTAATTATACATGTATGACTGTCTTGGATTAACTATTCAGCTTTAGTATATTTAACCCAAGGGAAATCTACAAGGAAATAAATTCTGTTTGCCACATTGTCAATTTGAATTGACGCCTTTGAACTATTAAGAAACTGTGAGTTATCGATTTATCCTCGAAGCTAAAACAAAAAATTACAGTTTAAAGATTCAGTAGTAGCTGGTCAATTTTTTCAAATCCAGTTGTTTTTTTGCAGATTTTAAAACGTTAGTTTTACCTGAAGTTAATTCAGTATATCTATGAATAAGTGAATAGGTGTTAATTGGAGATTCTTATAGAAAATGAAAATGAATCGTGCCCAAAATACACTAAAATTGAAACAATTTTAAGAAAGGTTGCTCTCTAGATCTGAATTGCCTTTAGGTTAATGCAAAAATAGTATGTATGTTCTATCAAATTGTGGGAGATTTATTAGAGAATATTTCAGATCAATGTGATTAATTGGATTTTTATTCTTTGCTGGAGGTTAAGTTATTTTAATGTTATGCTTGTCAGGTAACTCAGGTTCAGTCATATCAAAAACATCTGACGATCTTTCATTCTTGTTTTTCTATAATTCATTTTGATTTATAGATTGTTTTTCATAAACAATCAAATGTTTTTATATCATTTTTATATCACCACCACACGTTGTAACATATTGTTATAGTCTCCAAGTTTTTTTGTGGATGGTGTTTGGCAGTCAGGATTTGGTGACTGGTGTTCAGCATTCAGAATCGATAACAAATGGCACGTTGTGACATTTTGCATGTTAACGCCTTATTATATCCTTGTATATGAGGTAATAATTTAGCTGTTGAATTATTTTCCTTATTATTTTATGGGTTGATACATCCTGTAATAATGATAATATATTATGACAAAGCGAGAAATTATCTCAGGTTCCAGAATTTATTGTTATAACAAAGTATGAATACAGTTAATGAGAAAGATGAATTTCAATGTAAAATTATTATACAGAGATTGTGATAGACTTGATTGCTATATAAACTTCCCACATAATTCCATTAATGCAGCTACAAAAGATTACCTCACATTTTCTATTTTTCTGATAAAAACCTAAAATTATGAAGCTGTAGTTTTACATTCTGTGAATTACTATAGGCAAAATAACTGGCTTTTTATTATGTCCCCACCACATAGTGTGGGGCCATATTGTCGGCCTAGGCGCGTCCGTCTGTCCGTCTGTCTGTCCGTCTGTCTGTCTGTCTGTCCGTCTGTCTGTCCGTCTGTCCGTCCGTACGTCCGGCAGTTTTCTCCAAAACCGCTACAGATATCACCTTCAAATTTTCCGGGATTACTTATGAGTGCATACAGATGTGGATGAAAAAAAATTAACTCGATACCTACTTCCTGTCGGCCATTTTTAAGTCAAATGCTAAAATCCTTGTCTGCAAACTTTAAGAAAAACGGCTTCACAGTTGCTTTTAAAACTTTAACATCTTGTTCAGCTCACTTCATTCTAGATCTGATTAGGTTTTGGACCTGTTAGCTCCGTCATGTCAGCCATTTTGAATGTTTTAAGAAAAGTTAGCGCACGATAATACTTTGTATCATATTGAATGGTGTTTTTCAGTTTTCATACTTTAACTTTTTAGTAGCTTTATAAATAATTTGTACTTTGTTGTAAAAGCCTAGGTTATTGTTAA
Source organism: Owenia fusiformis (assembly GCA_903813345.2). Lineage (NCBI taxonomy): Eukaryota > Metazoa > Annelida > Polychaeta > Sabellida > Oweniidae > Owenia > Owenia fusiformis. Next base: position 22,141,119 of record CAIIXF020000007.1, on the reverse strand, counting down.
CAGTAGTTATATGTGATAATTTTGTAAAAAGATTTCAGCAAAAACTCATAATCACTTTTTTATTGTCGGCCATTTTGGATTTTTCCGTCCTAAAATCTTGTCTGTAAAGTCTTGTCTACGCGTTTTCAGGTGAACCGTTTGGTAGATCAATTTCAAATTTTCAGGGATGATTCTTAGTATGAGAATCTAGATCTGATTAGTTTTTGGGCTTTCTTGGTAAATGTCAAGGCAGCCATTTTGGATTTTCCGTCCTAAAATTTTGTCTGTAAAGTCTTGTCTACGCATTTTCAGGTGAACCGTTTGGTAGATCAATTTCAAATTTTCAGGGATGATTCTCAGTATGAAAATCTAGATCTGATTAGTTTTTTGGCATTCTGGATAAATGTCAAGGCAGCCATTTTGGATTTTCCGTCTTAAAATCATAAAGTTTTGTCTACGCGTTTTTAGGTGAACCGTTTGGTAGATCAATTTGAAATTTTCAGGGATGATTCTTAGTATGAAAATCTAGAACAGATTAGTTTTTGGGCATTCTGGGTAAATGTCAAGGCAGCCATTTTGGATTTTCCGTCCTAAAATCTTGTCTGTAAAGTCTTGTCTACACATTTCCAGGTGAACCGTTTGGTATATCAGTTTCAAATTTTCAGGGATGATTCTCAGTATGAAAATCTAGATCTGATTAGTTTTTTGGCATTCTGGATAAATGTCAAGGCAGCCATTTTGGATTTTCTGTCTTAAAATCTTAAAGTTTTGTTTATGCGTTTTTAGGTGAACTGCTTGGTAGATCAATTTCAAATTTTCAGGAAAGATTCTTAGTATGAAAATCTAGAACAGATTATTTTTTGGCATTCTGGATAAATGTCAAGGCAGCCATTTTGGATTTTCTGTCCTCAAATCTTGTCTGTAAAGTCTTGTTTACATGTTTTCTGGTTAACTGTTGCATCCCTGACCCTTCTAGCATTGCAACAGCTGAAAGGGAGTTGTCATGAACAGTGAAAACTCAAGAACAACCGTGATGCTTTTCTCTTACCTGGAAAAGTCGTGGAATTTCAGAATTTCCTAAAAATGGCTAAAATGATCAGGGAACTTATAAGAACTTTTAGAAATTGACAATCATTGAATTTTAGATTAGGTTAAATTTTGATTATCTGAAACTGACAGATGAAAATACTAAACATGTATATAAAAATTACTAAAACGATGATGCAGTCAGTACACATTTAATTTCACACATTGCCATATTCATTTAATATAGGACTGTATAGGAAATTGACACATGCCTTCATACTTAATTTTGTACCAGAAAATAACATGTGCAAGTACAGCAATTTCATATATCGATGATTATTTAATTTGGCGGATTCAGGACTGAAGTTTAATTCTTGTCTATGATTATGTCATTAGGACAGGTGTTTACTAAGATATTTTCTATATTTCGTTTGGAATAATGTAGCATTGATGACATGTTGACAGGAAAAGGGGCCCCTGGAGTTTAATTTCTGAAGTGCAATGGACAAAAATTCCAAACTGAAATTTGACTAAAGTGCCATTATCCTATGCAGACAGTGCTATACAGAAAACACTCTGTGTGAATATCATGTGCTGTGCGGAAAATTTTTGGGAATTTGAATTTGTGATACTTTATGAATGAAGCCACGTATGGTATCATGAATGTGTAGTTGAATGCCTAAAAAGAGGAAACTGTGTAAATAATTATGTACTTCATTTTATAGTGTCGCAGTAAGCACTAAACCTGTCTCCAATGCATAGATATTGAAATTGCTGCCTTTATTTACTGTTTACAGCCTTTGTTTACAGCCTTTAGGTGATCAAGATACCCTGTTGATACTAATTATGTTTGCATCTTAAATGTCATATTATAGTGTCTGTGTGATTTTATAAGAAATGGGAAAATATTATTGGATGTGTGCTACCCCTAAACACTCGGTACAGATAGGCATATTAATAAATTGGAAACTTTATAATTTGATGGTTTTGTGCTTTCATGCATTGTGAATGGACTTGAAGTACCAACTACATGTATTTACACTCTTTCCTTTTTATTAGGTATCATCTACACATATATGAATATAACTGAAAACCCATTAAGGCTTAGTTTTTAAAATATCAAAAATTATAATTGAAAATGACCATTAAATCCGCACCAAGCATTTTCTATATAGTACCATCTGCATAGGGTTATAGAAGGTGCAATCTGCCCTACTTTTTTGAACTGCACTCTCCAGTATAGTGCTACCGTGAGAGAATCACAATCTTATATGACAGACTGATGAGTTCTTTTCTAGATCCTTTCCATATTGCTAATTTGAAAGAATGAAAGATGTAACTAGTCCTAGAATGTGGGTTTGGAATAGGAAGCTAGAATAAGCACACTAATTGGAAACTTAATATCTAATTATGTTTGTTGTCAGTAACAGAATACAATATCCCTACTTGACAAGCCCTTAGCTTTATATAGATAATAAGCTATAGATTAATATTGATATAAATATTCTCTAATCTTCACACTCCAATCTAATCTTATCCCTTACAGTGTTTCATCTTTTATATAGATTTTATTGTTATAACATGAAGTCTTGTGTTAGCACTGAGCTGGATGACTCTAATTGCAGTTAGATTCATTCAAGATGGTTTCTTGGATTCTTTCGTTTTTGATACACCTCCGATTTCAGCTAAACTAAGTTGAATCTTGTTTCCAAAAGTTTCGCCATGCAAATTAATAAAACTATGATTGTATTCAACCACAAATGAATGCCCAAACACCCGCAATATTAGAGAATTTTAAAGAAAATGGCTTCACTTAGAATGACTCTAACTGAAGTTGATGATCTACGACATCATTACATCATCATCAACTTCAGAGTCATTCTAACTCAGTTATAGTCATTCTAAGTGAAGCCATTTTCTTTTTAATTTCGCGTTTGTTTGAGCATTTATTTGTGGTTATTTACCATTGTAGCTTTATTAATTTACATGGCGAAACATTTGGAATCCAGATTCAACTTAGTTTAGCTGAAATTGGAGGTTTATCAAAAACGAAAGTATTTCGGCAACCATCTTGAATGAAGCTAACTGTAGTTACAGTCATCCAGCTGCAGTGGATTGCCATAAAATACAACCACTCACTTGAATATGTTTTTTATTTCACTTTGTCAAAGTGCTATATTTATTCCACCGAACGAAGTTCGAGGGGATATAGAAAAGCCGTCCGTCCATCCGTCCGTCCGTTGGTCCGTCCGTTCGTGTTTGCGGGCAATAACTCAAATACCGGTTGACGGATTTCATTCAAATTTGATAGCCTTATGGGTGTAGGACCTCTGCTTGAGAAGGAATTTTCAATATGGCAATTAAATTCAAAATGGCGGCCATTTTTCTGAAAAAATATAATCTTTGATAACTCAAGTACTAGTGGATGGATTTGGTTCAAATTTTATATGCTGTTGCCTGGGTACAAAGGAGCCTTGCTTAAGAAGACATTTTCAAAATCAAAATGGTGGCCATTTTTCGTAAAAAAAAACATTATCTTTGATAACTCAAGTACCATTGAATGGATTTGGTTCAAAGTTTACATGCTGATGCCTGGGGACATAGGAGCTCTGCTCGAGAAGGGATTTTCAAGATGGCCTCTAAATTTTAAAATGGCCGCCATTTTTCATAAAAGAACGTAACCTTTGATAAGTCAAATACCAGTTGATCGATTTGGTTCAAATTCTATACGCTAATGCTTAGAGACAAAGAAATACTGCTCAAAAATACATTTTCAAGATGGCCACTGAATTTCAAAATGGCCACCATTTTTCCTAAAAAAAGTAATCATTGATAACTCAAATTGGTTCCTATTTTATATGCTTATGTTTAGGGAAAAAGGAGATCTACTGCAGAAGAAATTTCAAAGGTGAATTTTTCAGCTGAATTTCAAAATGGCTGCCATTTTTCATAAAAAGGTAATCTTTGATAACTCAAATACCATTGGATGGATTTACTTCAAATTTTTTTTATATACTGATGCCTAGAGATAAAGGAGCTCTGCTTGAGAAGAAAGGTAGCTGCTTTTTATCGAAATCTCCGCCATTTTTCATTAAAGACGTAATCCTTGATAACTCAAGTACCAGTTGATGGATTTGGATTAAATTGTATATGCTGATGCTGAATTTCAAAATGGCAACCATGTTTCATAAAAGCATAATCTTCAATAATTCAAATACCAGTGGATGGATTTGGCTCAAATTTTATATGGCCGCTATTTATCAAAACATGTTTTGTTCGGTGGGATTTGCTACTCCGTGGAGTTGCTGTTTTTCTAGTTTCATTCTGATTTAGTAGCCAAAATGGCCAATCGGTCATTTTGATTAGAAATTAAGATATATGACAAACCACTTTAACTATGGAATGAGAGAGCATTCTATGATTTACTCAAGATATGATTTTTATCCTCTCTGGGATATTGAATATTGATATCTGCTCTTTCACTATGGTCACTTTTGTTATCATGTCAACCATACCAGGGTTGCTGTGATCAGGGTAAATGTTTGGGAATGGCAAACTAATTTTCCCTAACCTTGAAGTCATTAATAATATATATCTGCCATAGAAATAGTTAAAATTGTCAGGGATATTTTATCTACCAATTGATTTTGGTTTGGACACTACACTATTTTAATAGAGGAATTTCGATTGATTTCTATCCCTGCCCTAAAATAACATGTTCTGAAATAAAATATGATAAGATAACATACACAATTATACAGTCACACTGACCTGTATAATATAAATTGTTTTAGCATTTTATGAAAATTTTAGGTCTAAGAAAACCATACCAGCACAGTGGCGTAGCCAGGAAGGAAAAAGCGACGAGGCAAAAATATTTCATAACCAATCACATTGTCACAACGCAAAACGCATTATGATACTTCAACCCAACGCAATTGAGTAAGCTTAATATACAAATTCGGACCGAAAGAAGTCATCTTTTGAACAATTTGTTTATAAAACAACTCTTCAGTTTTACAGAAAGGGGCAGATTTAGTAGAACAATATCAAACAGGCAAACATTTCAGCAACAATTTGTTACAACGCTGAGCGACGGACGCCGAATATCGTCCACTTTTTTTAAGTAAGAGACAATAACAATACAGTGCGTCCCATAAAAACGCAACAAACAAATACATTGTAAAATCACAAAACCAGTGATGATTACATCAATTTGATTTAGTTTACCAGGAAGCCACATGTCCCCTCTTTCCAATGGTATGTCAATTATTCATATAAGACCACGGACCACTGAATAATCATTCCTTTTGCACAACGTGCCAAAATCTGCTCTGGACCAAGTTTTAGACATTGCAACAGTTAACAAAGTGTCATCAATGAGGTTGCTACTCTCGGCCAGAACCTCAGATGATTCATATAAAGGTGTGCGACATGGACACACAGGCCAGTCCACTCTGTGTGTAGAGAAATAGTGGTCATGTGAAGGGGCATGTGTGTAGAGAAATAGTGGTCATGTGAAGGGGCATGTGTGTAGAGAAATAGTGGTCATGGGAAAGGGAATGTAATCTTTCATGATTAATCTTTCATAAGATGACAGGCAACGACTGTTTATGCCACTTTTTCCATATGTTTACTAAATGAAATTGATGTAATCATCACTGGTTTTGTGATTTTGCAATGTTTTTCTTTGTTGCATTTTTTGGGACGCACTGTATACATATATGGTATAGGTAATGTAAGTAACACGATATCACTCTGGTGGCATAAAATATAGCAATCAATACATACAGATAAAAGTCAGTTTTTCATATTCATCGGTTGTATCAGACAAGAATATACTTGCTTTTTTCCTCCCAAGTAAAAATCTATCGTTTAAACTGAATCTTTCATAGATTTCATATGGCAAACAAACATTATCATCGTGTAATATACTTACAGCGTTTTTATCAAATATACTGGCCATACAATATACTTATTAATATATCCTGTCGGTGCACGATGGAATCAGACTATATCACTTGTGTCTATTTTCGTAATTCAAAAAGATCAGTGATTTAAATGCTATAATTGTTATTTGGAGAATTGTTTGACAAAAGTAAAATTGGTTGTCTGAGTACGTTTGAGATTAAAATATTATACTTTCAATAGAAAAATAAAAAAAATAATAAAAAAATGAATTTCAAAGATCGGCGTTTCAGCGCAGTGCACATTGATTACTTTTAAGTTTTACACTTTATGCTGGAAGTTATAAAATTATTTTTTTACCAGAGTAAAATTGAATTTCGAATAACAATATTTTCCTTGAGTAGGTTAGTGTTGATAGACCTTCCTAGGTCGTTATATCTGGGCGATAATAAAAAAGAAATACCATTAATATTAAGGTATACCTGATCTACTTGCCACAGTGAGTCTTATATCATAATATCAATCAAAAATCTGAACATGGCGCCGTTATAATTTGGTTCAAAGAAGAATTTTACCTTTCAAACCACTTTTAGCTTTCTAATATCAGTTTGCTTGAGAGGTTATATCATGATAATTTTTATTAGAAAGGAGGTTTTTTGTAGTGTTTTATAGGCCCATTTTGTCAAAGAATTTTATGCAAAGATCAATAATTTCACAATCTTCACAAGTTTAGGGGTTCATTTTAGTTTTCATGTTGGGATAAATAAGATGATAATTGATAATGACACTGCACTTTTATGTGTTAGAGGATTCAAGATTTTGTCCATTAGGAAATGGGTCAATGGTTGCATCATTAGTTGTAGATGGAGACTTACTGAAGTAGAAGCTAGGTTTATAAGGCCCTGTGTAAAGTTTGAAAATATATAATGGCTATAATCATTCAAATATTACTTTTCATGACTTGAAAAAAGATTTGAGCTTAACACTGACTATCATATTGTTCAAACCATCTGTACTTTCTCCATCCTATTTATCTAGAATTACATGTTTGTTAATATTAGCAAATGAATTTTTCTACATGTTTCAATATGGAAATGTTTTCTTTTTCAGGCGAGGCTGTTGAGGCTGAGCTATTGGCTAAGAAGGTTAGAGTTCTGTGTTGGATAATGACCAGTCCATCCACTCTGTACTCCAAAGCTAAGCACGTCAAAGCAACATGGGGAAAACGCTGCAATAAAATTGTCTTCATGAGTTCACAATTAGATCCAAACTTTCCAGCAGTCGGTCTTCCTGTTGGAGAAGGTCGTGATAATCTCTGGGGGAAAACTAGAGAAGCGTTCAAGTATGTCTATAAGCATCATTTCAACGATGCTGATTGGTTCATGAAAGCTGACGATGACACATACGTTGTCGTGGAGAATCTACGTTTTATGATCGAACAGTTCAATCCAAAGGAACCATTATATTTAGGTCGTCGATTTCGACCGTATACTAGAAATGGTTACATGAGTGGTGGTGCGGGATACGTTTTAAGCAAGGAGGCTCTGAGACGATTTGTTGAAGAAGCAATGCCTGACGAGTCAGTGTGTCGCTCAGATCCTGGCGGCATGGAGGATCTAGAAATGGGGAAATGTTTAGAAAATGTAGATGTCAAAATCAAAGATTCTAGAGACTCAAGTGGTAGAGAGAGATTCCATCCATTTATACCAGAGCATCATTTGATACCAGATTTCATCCCAAAAGATAATTGGTATTTTTCATATAACTATTACCCTGCAAAACAGGTACGTATGATGATCTAATCGAGGTGAATGAAGAAATTCATCTGTAAAGTGTTGTATCAGTTTTTGGAGGTAATACATGTACTAGGATTGCTGTTATTCTACAGAATAAAAAAATAGAGTCTTGGTGAGGAAGGCCTGTAGACAGCTTTTGCCAAGGGGTTCATTATTCATAAAATTCCAGCGGGGGCTCAGATTTGACAACTTTGGCCCAAAGTCACTTGAAAAGTGCTCAGAATGGTGAAAAACTGCATAATTTTGAAAGAATTTTTGGCCAAGAGGGAATTTGTTTGAATCCCCCGAACTCACCTGGCTACGGGCCTTTAAGTCTTCTTTATAGAAGAGCAATAGGAGCACTCATGACTATTTTAATGTTTCCAGTAGTATTTATTATGCAGAACATCACGATGAGTAGTTTTGCATCAAGTCTCCCTTTTCCACATTGTTTCTCTGATACAAGTTAGAATATATACTTAGGAGGGGATTGGGGCTGATACTAGACTTCATGTTCAGTATTAGTAGCAGCAGTATTTGATTTTTATGAAGGTTATGCAAAATATGTATTTTGTATACATTTTATTTGTATATATTTACTGTACTGTACCAGTACTATTCTTTACTGTGTCTTGTATTGTACTGTGCTGTGCCCTGTACTATGCTGTGCTATGGTTTACTGTGATGTGCTATATTGCACTGTAGGGTAGTTACTGTAACGGTAGTTAGAAGAGAATATACATTGAGAAGAGAAGGAATGTAATGCAATTATTATGTTATAGGTGTTGTTCAACATGATCTGAGACAAACATACATAAAATTAGTCTCAGACATGATGACTTGATTTAGACTGTATGAATAATTTTGCTCTGTTTAAGACTAAGTCACAGGCTGGTATCGAAATATTTGTCCGCTGTGACGGAGCATGCTATTTTTCATAAAAACACTAAGAATACTTCACGATTTATTTTTTAACTCATATGTTTCGTTATACCATACAAAATTACTTAATCCATGCAATGGATATATCATTTGCGGGTAACTTTCACTTCTGTTTGAAGTCCAATTACGCTGGGAAGAAAAGCTATTGAAAATGGCGCCGGAGTATCATACTTCAAAATGTACCATTTCTTGTTTAACTTTCTAATGGCACGATATAGTGACACGATAATATTTACACATGGTTTCAGCATAACTATGAAGGTATAAATGAGATGTTGATGTATTTGGTCTTTTTAATTCTTTTATAAAAAATAATGTTTAATTTTTTTGTCCGCTGTGACGGAGCAGTTGCAAATTATTAAAAAAAATTAAAAAGACCCAATGCATTAATATCTCATTAATACATTCAGCGTTATGTTGAAAACATATGTTAATATTATCGTGTCATTATATCATGCCATTAAAAAGTTAAAAAAGAAATGGTACATTTTAGAGTTTGATACTCTGGCACCGTTTTCAATAGATTTTACTCCTAGCGTTATTGGACTTCAAACAGAAGTGAAGGTTACACGCAAATGATATATCCATTGCATGGAGTAAGTAATTATCTTTGATATAACGAAACATATGAGTTAAAAAATAAATCGTGAAGTATTCTTAGTGTTTTTATGAAAAATAGCATGCTCCGTCACAGCGGACAAATCTTTCGATACCAGCCTGTGTAAGTAGAGATTGTAAACTTAAACAGTCATGTAAATTATTTTGTTTTGCTGTTTTGCCAATGTGATACTATGTATTAGAATTGCGCGAATACATTCTGTTTGTACCAGTTCCATTTCTTAAATGTTCTCACTATTTCATGACAATTACTCAGATGCGAGTAGCTAGTTACCAGTTTCGACACCAGGTGGCTGATTCGGGGGAAATAACAAAATTCCCTTAAACTTGAATATTCATCAGTTTTAGTTGTTCACTTTTCATATTACCCTTATGTATCTGATAGTAATACAAATCAAAATATGTCCAGTAAAAGAAAATATTATCTGCCCAACACAAGAAAAGATATTTCACTTTTTGTGATTTTACGACATGGGGTCTATGGGGAATCTCTCCGACCTAGAAGTTACATTTTCAAAGAAAATTAAATTTTCAAAGTTGATAAACTCTTTTCAAAACAACATTACTAGATGTAATTTTACATGTAGATTCCAAATATGACATCAGTTTGACTGGATTTTGAATTTTTAATGACGTAAATCAAGATTATTTCTACTCGCATCTATGATATTGGTCGCATTTTTATTTCTGATGAATTTTTAAAATTCTATATCTTAAATATTTTTTCTGATAAATCAAGATTATTTCTACTCGCATCTATGATATTGGTCGCATTTTTATTTCTAATGAATTTTTAAAATTCTATATCTTAAATATTTTTTCTGATAAAAAATTAGGATTGTTTAACCATATCCTGAAAAATTTGAAAGTGAAATTGCATAATTGTTTTTTCTGTGCTTTCAGGGCCCAGATTGCTGTAGTGACTATGCAATCTCATTTCATTATGTCTCACCGAATATGATGTATGTGTTAGAATACTTAATATACCACCTGAAACCATATGGTATCCAGTCTAAGCTTGTGCTGCCTAAATCAGGTAAGAAATGGTTGTATTGCTTTACATCTTTTACACTGGAATAACAGTAATTAAAATTATGTGAAGCCAAAATTTCTCGTGATATAAGAAGATTCCACAATCAGCCTTTTTTGCTAATACAGTGCCTGTTTTATTTTATTTCTAGGACTTGTAAAAAGGATAAAGGTAGCTTGTATTTTACAATGATATTACAATTTTTATTTGCAATTTCTTTGTTTTCTTTCTAGATCATAGTGTCGAAAATGCAGTGATCAAAACCTCAGATGATAATGATAATAACAATGACATTAACGTACATGTTGATGCTGATAACCAAGCTCCACCAGATGTTAATGGAGAAACAAAAGCAAAAGATGTTGAAATCCAAGAAATTCAGGAAAATCCAATAGACAAGGAAAATAAGATTCTAGTAAAAGCCCCAGAAGAGTCAGTTGTATTACATAAAGAGGGAAGTAGGACTGCAAGATTTATGGATAAATTCAAAGAAAAACTTAACCACCTGAAAGTTCTAGATAAAAAGGATAAAGCAGGAAGTAATAGGGGTAGTTAAAACTAGAATCAGAGATAGTAAGCAGTTTTTCAAAAATTAGAATCCATTTTGCCCTCTTAATTCCTCATCATGCAAAAATCTGAATAAACAACGACTACTCCCGTCAAGGGAAGTAGATATCAACAGAGTTAAGTATTGTAGCCACGTAAAATATCTTGTTTTGAAGAACTTATTTCTACCTAAATTAATTTCTCATAATATAGAATTTATATTTTGAGATATAATATTTAGAATATAAATCACACATGGACTATTCCATTAATATTATACATTTTATTTTATGTGTTTACCTCATGTTTGACAAATTAAAGGGTAGTAGGAAGTTATTTTCCTATCAAACATATGCTCTGAGAAAACACTGTCATGCTACTGTTAACATACAGACTGTATATATGATAGTACTATATAATGTGTGATGAAAGAACATGTACTACGCAAGTATGTTAGTCTAAAGCTTTCCACTGGTATATATATCCGAAGAATCCCAACGATATATATTACTCTAGCTGGTTATTACTCTCATGTAATGTCCAAAATGACACGGAATTTGATGAAATATCCTTTGTTCCTACTTATGAGTGGTTTCTAGTTGTAAAATGAGTCTAGTCTAATTATATCAAAACCTAATTCTCATTTGTGTTCTGCAGTATAATTTGAAAAGCTGTAAGGTGGGTACTATCCAGACCTTATGATACAGTGAGTTTGCTTAGCAATATCATTGCTCAGGCAAGGGGCCTAGTCTATTGGCAAACTCATCAGTAAGATCAGCTTAACATAGATCCTGAAATACTCACAGTATGATGATGTCTGGTTCGTACCCGTGATCTAGTCTACAGGGTAATTGCTGACTTGGACATTCTTAAACCTTGTACAAGGGTGTGTTACTAGAACATTTTGAACTTTTACAGGGGTGCGTTACCAGAACATTCTTTAAAGTCCCCGTCTAAAGTTTTAAAATATTTTTTTATCATTCATTTACTATTTGCCAGGACTTAAAAAGTGATTTTAGAGATTTTTGAACAAGAAAAATATGTTGAAAAAAAAGTTGTGAGCATTTCATTTCTCAAATATTCAAATTTCCCGCCATTTTTCAAAAAAATTTGAAATTTCCTAATCATCAAATATTTCTTAATGCATTTCAAAAAAAGATTATCTTTTTAACACCAATGCAAAGGTTGAACAAAGGACACACTATTTCAATAATAAAATGCCATATTTAATGGGCCACTTCAATGTTTTAACATATCAAAAATATTTTGAAACATTAGTGATGTCACTAAGGTACCAAAAACTTTTTGAAAAAAATTTTCTCAGAACCATTTTCATGCACTGATAAGTTCATTTCTTGCTTATTTATGAACCGATTTTCTTATTTTTTTCGGCAAAAAACATGGGAGGATGAATGCTATGCATTGGTATGAATTGTGGCTAATTACAAGATATGAGTGACCTCTTAAAGTTACTTTTAAATAAATTCACAAATTTTGGAACAAAAAGTCTATCAAAAACCACTTTTTGAAATTTAAAAAAAAAGTTTCACATATCACACTTTGATAACATTGGGTAAGACTACAATATAAGCCAAAGTGGTTTAAACTTTACATGGGGCCTTTAATATAATGATTATTCTAATATGATACTTGGCGTCACAATAGCTAGAACAATTGATTTATGGTCTATATTGGAGTATGTATGACCGCTAAAATTCATTTATGCAAATAGTTGTGTTTCTTGTCTGTTTATCGTATCAGAATCAAAACAAAGACCTCAATTTTATGATTTATGTCAAATATATGACCTCAAATTAACCATGGAAATAGAGCAATAATAATTCTCAGCTTATTTACCTTTTCTGGTAATGTACCCCGGTTAACTCACTGTGCCGATACATGCAGTTATGGTATATTAATTGTTCGGCACAATTAAAATACATAATATAGCATTTTTACGGACAAGGGATGCAGTAACTCATAAGGACATCTGCAAGGCTATGTGAGAGTCAACGAAGCATTTTCCTAATACAAATTCAGAATTTTTACAATGTATAGTACATCTTGTTATAGAATAGTTATAGTTAAGATACATTATGTTGTTCGTGGATGTCTAAATGTCAATATAGTCTATGAAGTGAAGTTTATATTTGCTATATAAAGATACAAGACGTTAACATTCAAAATGTCACCACCTGCCATTTATTACAGATGCCAACCACCACCCACCAACTACCAAACACCGAAAATGGTCCACAAAAAAGTTGGAGACCTTAACAATATGTCACCACTTGTGGTTGTGCCATAGAAAATACAATACTGTGTATAGGATATATTTATGTGTACGAATATAGCTTGTCACTTATCAGTGTAAAAGAAACTTTCAAGGATTGTTGCAAAATGAGTCCTAAAGGGCCAGTGAAGTAAAATGTACCCATGTATTTATATATTAATTTATATAACTGTTTTGTTCAATTGCTTTGAAGTATTAACATACAAATATATAAACATGTATCAATATCAACAGTCAATGTGCTTCTCTCATTGGTTTAACATGATCTTGGTATGTGATTTAAAGTGAATTTTGAAGGGTGAGATGACCTTGTTTAGAATGTCTCCATGTGTAACTGTACTTTGATTAATAGTGTTTATACGATGTACATGATCTGAGCCTCATAAAATGGTTTATAAATTACTAGGACATACTACACCGAGAGTCTCAATGCTTTATGTACATTCCTTATATGTTTAGTTGAGCCTGTTTTAGTTAAACAATTAAGGGTAAAAACAATTTAGTATGTTTGGGGTGGGGTTGACCCCTCTCTCCCACAAGCATAGGTGATGATGAATTTGTTTGAGTGTAAATGATGGATTTATTGATTTGTTGTGTTATGGGTTGATCAGACATCAATTTGTTCTTCAAAAATGTGAAAAATCGAAATTAGACAGCCCAAAATGAAATGGCAGTTTAGTCCTTGCTACCTTAATGTTATTATTTGAATAATAGCATTTTTTCACAGGTAAAAATGTTTTGAATCAACCTATATATTATTTCAGTTTATAAGGTTATGTGCTAATGTTGCTCAAATGTATTATGTATTCTATACAACATTATCTATTTTGATTCAACACTCAGTACTTGGGAGTCTGTTCAGTTCAATACTTGTGATCATTGCATACCGGTATGTACATATTAAGAGATTTAAATAAATCTTAGATTTGAAACAACAATTACATTACTATTATTTCATCTGGCAAACGTGGGTCATAATTTAGTTTCAGGATTGTTTCAGTAACCTCATTATGTCCTTGAATTCAGATATTGTGTGACAAGACAATGGAATCTTTAACCTCAGCTGTCATTCACAAATTCAACCACCAGTTGATGGATTAACCACTTTTTAGGCAAACTGAATTGACCATATATAGAAATAGTGGTTAAGCTGTCAGCCGATAATTGAATTTGCGAATTGTACCTTAGTAAATGTGGGGTTGGGTGGCTCATCTCGAAGTTCATCAAACGAAGAATAGCATTTATTGCTAAACCCTGATGAACCCTAACATGGGTGTCAAGCTAGCTATCGCAGCCTCGGCAAATGCCTCATTACATTTTAGATGGAGGGCCCTTAGTTGGTTTTAGGACTCAGCTAAAAAACAGTTTTGAAATTTGAAACAACCTGCAATTTGATATCTACAAATCTTGACACAAAGCTTATCCCACAAAAGATTTAATTTGCCCCATCTATCTTTAGATCCTGGATATATCTCTGCCTTAAAAGGGACAATTTAAGACTTCTTCTGGGAGGCTAATATAGGATCTGAACATAATGAACAGCACAAGATATTTTCTATTTATTGTATTTCATTGTATTACTTTTGGCATTAGCCTTTTAATATCATATTACGACATTATACAAATACAGCTGTCAAATGTTAATGTATATGTGAGACTTCACATACATAATAAGCATTTTCAATAAATACTAACATTTAATATTAAACCTGCACATCGCTCCAAAACGCAATATGTTGACATATATTGTTTTTACATTTTCAAGCTCTAATATAAAGTTTATGTAAATAAAAATTGTTTTTTTCTGCGTAATATCAAAGAACAATCATTTAGTTAAAAAAATAAAAAGGCTAGTGCGGGATTCGAACCCGGGCCTCCCGCGTGCTCAGCGAGGATTCTACCCGCTACACCACAGTATTATTATGAAAGGAGGGAGTAATTAAACGCTACTTATTTTGAATGCTATGATTCGGAAGTGACGTCACGTTCTTCATTTAGAAACCTTTCCAAAATCATATCGCCGGCACCGATCGAAGCAAATTCAATGAAAAATCTTTGAAATGACACATTTATCGTAAGTATTTCTACACAAGATTTGCCCCATTTGTTCATCATTCTATAATCTTTCATTAAGCTCAAAATGATAAAGTTCAACCCCGAAACAACCCAAGATTGCGTTTCGGAGCGTAGTCCAGCTTTAAGATACATATTTAAATCATTACATTTGGAATGTTAGAACGAGTGAGTTGGACTTGTAAAATACTTTTTTTTATCACCATGAGTCATATTTTACCTGGGAACATTTCAAGTTGTTACACTTAGTAGTCATAGTGTCTATTGTTCACACAATATGTTACCTTAGACATATGACAAGTTGTCATTTCTAGAATAATGAATGAGAGCTATAACACTAAAAAAGAGAATAGAGAGTGAGCTAAACAACAGCTAATAGATTAGGGGCCATATCAATTATCAATGTCATTAGAAGTTTCAATTTCATTAATGAAACTTAGCTTAACAGAAAAACACATATAAATTATACTTTCAAGTGCTCAACATGTTTTGTTTTGTTTGTAGCAAACAATTTTTTCTATCACAACATTATTCAGAGCTTTTTCAACTCACATCTCTAATCAAATGCATTACTGCATAAAATTCATGAGATTTCGAAAAACCTATAACCTAGGTGCATGTTTTGGGGTATTTTAGGCTGAATCAAGAGGTTGAGACACTTTTTACAAGGAGGAGGGGGGTCCAAAAGTTACGAAAGTAAGAAAAACTTGACAATTTGACACCGCCCCCTTAGATCCAACAAGTGTTCTTAATTGACTAGATAATGAATTTTACTTCACACAACATAAATTACAATGCACATCAAATATTTCTACAACATTTGGCAAGCATAAGTACACAACAATACACAGTACTGATTCTACATTCAGCTGTTTCATACATACAGTAATTTTAGATATAAAAACCAGCATTGCGAAAATTTTTATACTGTTTAGATTATTTTATGTAGTTTACTATCACAATATTCAATACATGTAAATTTTCAACATTACTCATAGTAGGTCTAGATAACATATAAGATAACACATGGCAATCTTTTATCTACTTATCTACATTCTCTTTATCACATACACAGACAAATAATGAGTGGACTGAAGTCAGCAACATATATTAAAGTTAATATTACAAACATTTAAAACTGTCAATGAAAAATATTCATACTGCAAGTTATTTGACCAAGAATTGGGATTGTTTGACCAAGAATGGGATTGTTTGACCAGAATGGGATTGTTTGACCAGAATGGTTATGGTTATGCACAATAGTTATGTGTACTAAAATGGGTATGGTTGACTTGAATGGGTATAATATTTTGACATAAATGAGTATGGTTGACCAGGATGGGAATACAATATTTGAACAGAGTGGGTTTTGTTTGACAAAAATCCCTATGGTTGACTAAAATGGGTATACAGTATTTTGACATAAATGAGTATGGTTGACCAGAATGGGTATACAATATTTGAACAGAGTGGGTTTTGTTTGACAAAAATACCTATGGTTGACTTAAATGGGTATACAGTTTTTTGACATAAATGAGTATGGTTGACCAGAATGGGAATACAATATTTGAACAGAGTGGGTTTTGTTTGACAAAAATACCTATGGTTGACTTAAATGGGTATACAGTTTTTTGACATAAATGAGTATGGTTGACCAGAATGGGAATACAATATTTGAACAGAGTGGGTATGTTTGACGAAAATCCCTATGGTTGACTAGAATGAGTATATTTCAGAAAACTGGGTATGTTTCACCAAAATGGGCAAGCACATGCTTGATCAAAATGGGGTTGTTTGACAAAAGGTGGGTTTGTTTTACTTAATTGGGTTAGTTTAATCAAAATGGATTTGTTTCACATTATAGACATGGATTTAGTTCCATTAATAGCATACTAAGATTTCTAAGTATCACTAATCCATGTACCTGTTTACTGCAATTACAAATGATATTATTCGTTTGCAAAATTAAAACAAAGGATATAACATTTGATAAAAGGCATTCCAGAACTAGAATACAATATTCGAATTGATTTTGATGCATTCATGTTTACTCCATGCAAGGAGAACAATGTGCTCAAATTAACATTTGTGATTACAATTCAAAAAATGAATATATGCACATTTCATTTGACATTCAGACAACACATATACTACATGTGATTTTAGAGACATCAAGTCTTTTTTACATAATTATACAAACTGCAAAAACTGTATTAATGTTCTATTAACAAAGTTGTTGATTTTCTTTCTCAGAGATTTTTATTTTTATTTTTTGACGTTTCGTAGGATGTCCATCCTACTTCTTCAGAAATAAAATTATATTTGAATCGAACTGAAATAATTAATTATTACATAAAAATAAATATCTCTGAGAAAGAAAATCAACAACTTTGTTAATAGTACATTACTACCAGAGAGATGAACATTCATAGATGTAGATAAAAAGATGGAACTTTGAGGAATTCAATGAAACATTCATATCAAGACATTTATCATAATACTTGTACAACCTTGAGGTGTATATAAAGCAGCTTTGTAAAACGTATATTCCAAAAGGACGAATATAAGGGATGGCCCACGCTCTAATTTTCTCTATTTTCTCCATTGATGTATTCTTGTTGTACCACATGTGTAATCTCTCGTAGGTATGTTGTCTTGTATAGAACATTTATAACATTAACTTCTCCATCTATATACAAAATACTAACTAGAAAACCGCAACTCTACGGAGTGGCAAATCCTACCTAACAAAACATATTTTCATTATTAGTGGCCATCTTGAAAATTCATTCTTGAGCAGAGCTTGTTTGTTAGGCATCAACATATAAAATGTAAGCCATATCCATAAATTAGCATTTGAGTTATCAAAGATTACGAAGAATGGCCGACATTTTGATTTTTAGCAGCAATTTTGAAAATCTCTTCTTCAGCGTTGCTCCTTTGTCTCTAGGCACCAGCATATAAAATTTGAACCAAATCCGTCAACTAGTATTTGAGTTATCAAAGATTACATTTTTTGATGAAAAATGGCGGCCATTTTGAAATTCAGCCATCATCTTAAAATTCTTTCTCGAACAAATCTACTTTGTCCCTAGGCATCATCATATAAAATTTGATCCAAATCCGTTCACTGGTATTTGAGTTATCAAAAATTACGTGGCTGCCATTTTGATATTTCGAAGCCATTTTGAAAATCTCTTCTTCAGTGTAGCTCCAGTAGGCATTTGAGCAATCACCCGGACAAACAGACGGACGGCTTTCCTATATCCCCCTCGAACTTCGTTCGGTGAGATAATAAAGTATAACCATGTAATCTTATTCAATTAGCCGAACTGTAAATCTTGGGTTAAATAAGGCTCAACACATCTATACTAACGGCCATGCAGTATGAATTATATGCTATAACCTATGTTTAACCTAGGTATTTGAACAAATCTCTCATTAAATACAAATCAATAAATAAATAAAATAAAAACAATACCACAATATATCATCAGAGATGGCACAACACAAATAGTAACAAAGACAATCCAATTAGTGATAGTCTATTTTTGTTACTTATTAATCCCATTTTCTATAAACTTTGCAAAATTGTATTTCAATTACTTCTGTTATAATTAAGCTGGCTAGTTTAATTAAATTCTAAATGGTTATAGAATTGCTATATCACTAACGCATTAGTTCTCAATCCAAGGATGAGATACACTGTATTGTACCATATTTATGCTAAATGAGAAATGGCACCATATTTATGCTAAAAAAATCTGCATACATTCTCAGCTCATTTTGCAAATGAGAATTGCAAAGTAATTTTTAATGTCTTCATTTTGCTTGTTTGTGTAATACTGTATTTTATAAAATCACTTAAATAATTCTTGCAATACTACATTTCCTATCAAAAACACCCAGTGATTTAAGATTGACCAAAACACTTTCACAATATGAGTATTTTGCAGTAGATTGTCAGCCATATAAGTTGCCCACAGCAATTCACATGTTGCCTACACTAACACCTAATGTGTTGCCCACAATAATACATGATTTGCCCACACAATAAGCATTAGATTAAGTTTATGCCATGAGCTTAGGCATTGGGTCGATAAAGTTCTAATAAACTAATTACAATGCAAGTTATCTTCCCAACACTGGGCTATATTAGCTAACATATTGCACTTAAATAGATTATACTTCAGAAATGACAAAGCAAATCATTGTAACAGATACAATTTATAAAACAATTGCCACCCCCTTCAAACAAAATGTCACAATGGATCAAGTCATGATTTTCCACAGAACTTCTCTCAAACATAAGAGGAGGGAAAACACCATGATTCAATTCATGACATGCGATTTCCTCCTTCGCGCACCTCCTTTCCCGGAAGTACGTTTATTTGTTTACCCTCCATCTTGGTTTTCAAAATTTTCAAATTGACCTAGTTTTAGACCAATCAATGATCGACTCGCTAAACCAATCAGCGACGATGTCATCTCAATACAGATTTACATTATAAGCGTATGTCATCTTTGAACCCTGGGGT
This sequence comes from Owenia fusiformis, assembly GCA_903813345.2. NCBI lineage: Eukaryota > Metazoa > Annelida > Polychaeta > Sabellida > Oweniidae > Owenia > Owenia fusiformis. The sequence goes on along the minus strand of CAIIXF020000007.1, from coordinate 22,121,391 downwards.
TTCTTCCCCTCTTCTCAAACATTAGACTGAAATTATGTATCATCTTGGTTCTGTACTTTTATTTAGAAGAGAAGAAATAAGTCTCTTTCTTAACATTTAGAATACCCACTTATCCCCCCTATTAAGTCAATTGCAAAGTTTGTTCTATTTGAAAAGGAATGACTTGAACTATGTGACATTTTATTTTTAGATTTACATCATTTTGTAGAAGTTCATTTCTAAATCGACCATGTGTTTGAAAATTGGCGCTACCTTTTGGGTATTTGATGCATCAAAATTTCTCAACACTTCTTCCGTATCGGCAACACAATGCGTTTCCATTTCTAACATATTTTTCAACATTTCCACAGCCTTTTCATCACCTCTGTCCAGAAGACTACGCATTTGTTTCTGGAGCTTGTACAAAGGGTGTTTGCGATCAACAGTTTTTGCAAATCTTGGTTTTATTTTAACGGGGTCCTCTGCCCCATAACTTGGCGATGTGGTGTTCTCCCCGATACTCGAACCCTCACAGAAGACAAATGGTTTGAAGATGGACTGCTGAGGATTTGGAGTTGCTATATTTGAATAAAAAAAATAATAAAATGAGATAAAAACATTTGGTAAGGTTCAGGAAGATGACACTGGGATGTTAATCTTTTATCTTCCAGAAGCAGGGAATACAAGTGTATTTCCAAGTTTAAGTCAGTGTATTTTTATAATAAAATTAAGAACTTAACCTCTTGAATCCCAGGCTCTTAAATCGGTTGAAACCAGAGAATTTTTCATTTTTGCCGCCTTTTAACATTTTACTACATTTACCTATACAACTTTAGATGCTCAACTTAGTACAATTAGACGACAGAGATCATTTCTACACATTTTAAAAAAATTTTTGAGTAAATTGGATGAAAACCAGAACAACGGCAACGCCAAAGCATAGCAAATCCCATCGAACAGCCGTGGATGGCATTTTTACAAACAAAGTATATAGCAAAAATGGCTGGCATTTTTTAAAATGGCCGCCTTCTACCAAAAGTGTCATTAGACCATTTGCCATACTTATAGTATTCACATACCAAATATGAACAAAATCGCTCCACTACTTTTCGAGTTATAGTAAAATACGTTAAAATAGTGGCCATTTTGAAAAATGGCCGCCTTCTACCAAAAGTGTCATTAGACAGTGTGCCATGCTTACGGTATTCACATACCAAATATGAACAAAATCGCTCCACTACTTTTCGAGTTATATATAGTAAAATAGGTTAAAATGGCGGCCATTTTTCAAATTTTTTTTCAAAATGGCCGCCTTCTACCAAAAGTGTCATTAGACAGTGTGCCATCCTTATAGTATTCACATACCAAATATGAACAAAATCGCTCCACTACTTTTCGAGTTATAGTAAAATAGGTTAAAATGGCGGCCATTTTTCAAAATGGTGGCCATTTTTTAAAATGGCCACCTTCTACCAAAAGTGTCTTTAGACAGTGTGCAATGTTTATAGTATTCACATACCAAATATGAACAAAATCGCTCCACTACTTTTCGAGTTACAGCAAAAATCGTAAAATAACGAGTAAAGGCCGCCATTTTTCAAGATGGCTGCCATGTGCTTCTTTAATATCTACATTTCTAGCTTTATTAATGTCCTATATAATTTTTTTACATCTATAACATATCGCTATTACAGTTTTACATATTGCACCTAAATTACTGTAAATTCGGCACTAAAATGGCCGCCATTTTGAAATGAGCCGCCATTTTGAAAATCGGCTTTCGAGCAGAACTTCTACCCCCATAGGGTATATGTGTACAAAATATGAACAAAATCGGGCCAACAGTATTTGAGTTATTGCCCGGACGGACGGATGAACGTACGTATGGACGGACGGAGGGAGGCGTTCCCTATATCCCTCCGAACTTCGTTCGATGGGATAATTATTCAAATATGAGCAATTTTAGTGAAAAATTTTGTGACAGATTTTCTAGTCAATCTCGGCACTAAGGTCATTTCTGAGTGACAAGAAATCTCGTCACTCTAGGTAGTCAAGAGGTTAATCGAGGGTCGTCAATAAATGGTGATACAAATGCTCTCATTCTCATTCATAAATCAAGGATTCGATGTGCATGTTTAAGAGACTGGAGATGTTTGTCTAAATACTGACCAAATACTAATGATTTATTTTCAGTGCTCTCAAAAAAGTCACAAAAGTATTTAAGTTGTAATCTTTTTTTGATGTCTGTGGCCATTTTTTGCTATTTTGAGTTTATGCAATTGATCAAAATCTGCAAGGATGACAGGGAAACATTAAAACAGTGAATTTAATACAGGGACTATTTACACTTACCTGTAAACCAGTGACAGCTTGGTGAATTAGAATCAGGACCTGGTACCACAGACACCTGGCTCCCAGTTGACAAGAATGCCCCTGTCATACATATGCCACTCTCTTCATCTCGTAATATCTTGAACATGTCAATGGTCCCAAATTCACCTAGAAATTTAAAAAGCAGAAATCATGAATTAAATGGTTTTATGATGCATCATTTCCTTTCTTTAAAATATCTTTGATTTCAGAATTATATAGCCATACTTTCAAGAGATCTCGTAATTATTCTGAAATCCCGCATTAAGCAGCCATTTTGAATTTTCTAAGTCCTGAATCAGAAAAATTATACAATAATTGTGATCTACTCTAAAATACATTTCATTTAAATAAAATATCGTCAAACTTTGAAGAGATGTCAAAAATACTTTGAAATTGCTACATAAAATTTTCTGAAGCACACATCAGAAATATGATTCAACATTTGCAATCTATTTTAAAATGCCTTTTATTTGAGCATAATTAAGTTATACTCCAGAAAGACTTCTAAATTAACAAATATTCCTATTTTCCTGGCCCCTATTCACAGTCCCCGGGGATCAGGCCCAAAAACATGGATCACATGTGAAAAAGATATATTGAAACTATCAAAATTTCAAACAGTTATACTCAATACTTTGGTTGGAAATAAAAAACCTAGAGATTTTCTAAAAATTCTTGCTAAAAGCAGCGGCCATCTAAATCCCTACCAAAATTTGTTCATTGAAGTAATAATTGCCCATGGACTTTTTAAAAAGACCTTAAAGTTAAACCATGGGTGAAAAATGGGCTGAATCAATCCAAAGATCTCTGCAAAGTATGAAAAACAGTTTGAAAAAAAACTTACCTCCTTTAGAGAGTTTCTCCAAGAGGGCTTTCCCAGCCCCATATCTTCCTGATGGAAGGTCTGATACCCCTCCACTGGAGTAAACGTTGGCAAAGTCAAACTCACCCTCCCCATCCCAATAGCCATTTGACTTAGCATGCTCCTTTAAACCATCAGACATAGCATCAATCTTAGTCCTTATTGAAAGTTCATTTGAGATGTTCCTTACACCACCTGTAATTGGTATATCACAACCATAAATCAAATGACACATCACAACCATAAATTAAATGACATATCACAACCATAAATTAAATGACATATCACAACCATAAATTAAACGACACATCACAACCATAAATCAAATGACATACAGAATATCAGATCATTTTAAGTGATATCATTTTTATCGACGAGTTGGTATCAAATATCAACACGAGTGAATGTTGATATTTGACATCTAAGAGCCAATAAAATGATATCATGAGAAATGATCAGTCATTTGGTTTATCTTTTGATTACATTCAAATATTCCCCAAAAAATTATTTTGTTTATCATACTGATATGCGCCTGATAAATGATATCAGCCATATATGCAGCTGATAAACGCTTTTTTGAAAAATTTCACACAGATCTCCATAATTTCAGAAATATCGCTGGGTGTTATTTTTCAGAAAACCCAATAATCGTGGGATAAATTATTCTAGCAAATAGTAGAGAAATCAAAAAGCTTGCAATTGGTGGTGACATTATTAAATAAGCTAAAAATGTGCTTACTGAAAATTCTGACTACATTTATTTAACAACTCACTTGTGATCTTCTCAGCCGCCCAATGTTCTCCAGCAGTTTCAAGAACCCAAGCCACACTTTTATCAGATATGAGGAAACTGTTATGGTATGACCACTGATCTCCCTCAGCACATGGCCCTCCTTGACCATATTTGGCTAATAAACCAGTTATGACATCAAGAGCCTCTTTAGCAGTTGCTCCTCTTTCTAAGCCCAATCTGAAAGTATCAGAGTTTAAATCGTGACCATATTCATTGACTTGATATAAAATAGCTTAGATAATTCAATTTCAAATGAAAACACTGTACTAAGATCTTATGTGACCCAATGGATTTCAAATCCAAAATCCCTCCATTTCCAGATGAGTGCTCACTGCTCAACCTCCAAGCTTGAATCAAACATATTTTGTATTTTAAGGCACTACTCAACAAACAACTCAGACTTCAATATACTTGAGTAATATACTATCAATAAAATTTTCACCTGACTAAATCCATTCCTAGTAATCTCTCATCTAGGTCACTGTCAGACTGGGGTTTGGTCCACACAGCCTCATTTCCAATACATACTCCATGTTCATTGGATCCCATCTCAGCTCCCCATAACCAAGATGGCTTGCTCAGGATTACTGCATTGGTGTGTTTCACTTGATCAATAGAGATGTAGGTACACTGAAATGGGAGAATAGTACATATTATCACATGTATTATCAGTAAATTGAAAGGAGCACAGTTCATGAAGTTTAAACAAGGAAACTCACTCCAATGCTATTATTTCACGTTTCTTTTTGATTATTTGGATATTTGTTATTTCATATATTCTTAACATTGGTATATACGAGGGTTGATCATAAAGTTCTCATAATATCTCTCTAATTTCTTTATTTTTCAATATATTCCAATGAAATTTTCACAGAATGTACAGCATAGAATGTCTTATTAATTCAGCAAAATACATAATAAACTCTCATGAATTACCAAACACGTTAAAATGTTAACTTGAATATGTTGTAAAGTGCTTTAACAATTAAATAAATCGATCGTGTAAATTAGGTGATGTCATAGGGGATGATTTCATGCTTCATTAGATGTGATACCAGAATCTAACACTCAAAGCTAATGATCAGAAATGACTGAGTAAGAAAATGCAATAGATGCAGAGACCTTCAGAAAAATAAAATTCATACTGATAAAATGTTATGTTATGTTAAGTTTGTTAGATCCTTTGGTCAGACTAAACATGATCTAAAACAAATATATTGCTAAGATATCAACAAAATTACACCCTGTGTGTGGTCCATACATGTTAAAAATGAACTAAAGGGGCAAAATCAATTTTCCTCAGGATATTTGACAAAACAGTCATGGGGTCTAACAGTCATTTATAATGAAGCATAACAATCATCCATTATGCGATCACACAATTCACATGACCATTATAATAGTTCACAACAGTCAAGAGCACATATTATTTGACAATTTAATGTGTTTGATAGCTTATTTGACAACTTATTATGTATTTCAACATGGTTAATGGGGGCTATTCTAGCTAGTTTTTTTTTAATTTTGCCCCGGGTGCCTTGATTTCAAGTTACTATGGCAACCATTTCTTATTCAATGTTTGTGTTATTCTAAATATTGTTTGCTGGATTAATATACCATTCCATGCTGCACATTCTATGAAAATTTCATAGAAAATTATTGAAAAATAAAGAAATTAGAGAGATATTATGAGAACTTTATGATCAACCCTCGTATATACAATATTGAATTAAGAATTCCGAAATTCTATCACATCTTATAAAGTCACACAAATGTTAGTCATTATTCATTTAACAAAAAGCCACATGATTTCAGATTAAACAGACACAATATTATGAGAGGTGGTGTGTCAAGATTGGGAGTGTCACTCATTAAAAAGTAGAAAATAGACCACTTACCTCCAGTTTTTCATCATCTGCATGGTCTTTTGAAGGAACATATACAACTTCCTGCACTTCAGTCATAGGTCTGTCAGAATTCTTTCCAAAGATTACAGCTCCATTACTGGTCGCAGGAGGCAGTGCGACAAAAGTATCACATGATTTTGGAGCAGGAAAGGATGCCTCTGATGTCATCTCTTGTTTGGTGTGATCTGAAATACATATGACAGTTTTTGTGACTGTATCATAAATGAATATACATGTACAAGCAAACATAAGATATTAATACATGGACCACATGATTTGACCATCACATGTGACATGTATGTTTCCTTATCTCTCTAAAAGATGCCGAATTGGGTTGTCATTAGATTTGAGATTTTTTCGATTTGATTTCAGAGAGGGCTTATGTTTCCTCTAACCAATGCCTCCATTACATGCTAGGCTAGCCAAATTTTGCTGGCTGCAGAGTTATCCTATATTTTGTGTTCTATACACGTTTCTCTGAAAATAGGGGCTACATGAATTGAGAATCAATGTTTGGCTAGTGTAGGGCCAGATCTGAGCCTGAGGTGTATAGATGCAACCATAGGCAACCATAACCATTTGTGTATATCAGATTTTATAAGCCTACAAAGTCAAAGTCAAGAGTCAAGGATCAGGGTAGGGGCAGCTCATCTAAAACCCTAAACCTACAAAGCTATTTCAATGTTTTTATTTTTGTCAGTCAAATTAGAAAAATAAGATTTAGTTAAAGAATGTGACTGCGATTTACCTTCCAGGATTTGGCAAACACTCACAAATGTATCTGTATTCCATTATTTGTCGATTATGAAGCATTTACAGTATCTGATAGAAAGAAGCATGTGTAATTTTCTGACTTTCCATTTTTCTCATGGTGACTTCCATGAAAACATTGTCACCTATCACAAAATAAATTATAGTGCATAGTTTGTTAGTTTGTTGACACATCAGTCAACAATGTCTGATAAATTACAAAATCATTAAAATATTGAAGAATATTTTACTCTCTTTTGCAGGTGAGTTTAGAATGAAATGAAAGAGTTTAACTTCCTCTAAAATAGAGGAAAGGACAGCAACAGCCATAGGTTTTCCACTGGCTATTTTAGAAAATTAACGAGGCATGAACAAGTCTTCTGTTATATTAGTTAATCTAAAATACAGTTAGACCTAATATCGCAACCAAAATATCAAAGAATCGTAGACCTATGATATGTAAAAGCAACAAACCAAGAAACGAATTTCACATGTGTTTGTTGATCTTTTGTATCCAAACTTCTGGAACTTATGACCAAACAATTCATTTTGACACCTGCAGTAGTTTACATGTAATTTCTTTTAGATATTGTGCTTGTGCTTTGAGTTGACATATACTTTTATATGTCTCTGAGTTGACAAAGCAAGACATGTCAACCCGTGAATATTTTCTCAAGGGACAAATTTGTAAACCTAACTGCTGGACATTCAAGGGATTTGCGAGATTCTACAATTCGGCCAAATTGTGATCAAATTTGCGGGTCAATCATGATTATTGCGGGATGGTTGACAGCCCTGCAAAGCTGATATGGATACATTTATGAGTGTTTACTAAATCCTGAAATGTAAGCAGTCCAATTTAGTCCATTTGCATTCTATATTTAGAGTGCAGGGAGGCAATGTCGTCCATGTGGGTAATTGTCGGACACTCAATGCAGGCCTTCCTCTGTCCAAAAATTACCTAAAAACTCAAGTTGCAATTATTCAAGATTTTTACTCCAGAAAATTCCCAATGCATCAATGTACAATTATGGCACACAACGACAACACTAAAATATAGTTGATCAAAGCCAAATTGATCTCTCAAGTTCTCAGACTCAGTGAATGAATCACTGACTCAGTCTTGAGGGAGTCTCCAAAAAAATAACTGCAGAAATGAAGTGGGTATTTTTACAGAAAGCATCACAGCAAAATAGTTCATGTGATTTATTTTGTTGAAAATACGTAATATAAACAGTTTGCTTATGTTTGTACACTTAAAATATCAATATTACCTTCGTTATTGAACATAAATTGACTGCAAATTTATTTTCTATCTCTACCGGAAGTGTCCTCTAAAATTAGTAGCGCCATCTGGCGAAGAAACACGAGTGAAAAGTTAGCCGAGAAAACCGATCGAATTTGCCGATTTGTGCAGTTGTTCTGTAGGTACGTATGCATTAATTCAATTCTGCATGTATATCATTATGTTAAAAACCTATTAAAGCAAATTTATATGTGATTGTCATGTAGCTATCTGCATATAATCAATTTTGAAACTTCATTTTCCGGCCATTTTTTATTTTTGTGTTCTTCGAATCTCTTTTTTTTATCAAAATTATTCAAGGTCTTTTTGACAAGCAAACAACCTTGGCCTAAATAGCAAATATAACAGTTCATAGCTCCAATACCATTAATCGGTTTTTACTAACAATGCCTCTTTGCATGATTCATTGAGAATGGATAATTTGAGATCTATATTATCTTAGAGAGTCCACAACAATATCTCAACTACCTGATGCAAAGGAACTTCCGAGCTGAGCGCGACGCATTTTGCAGAAATCCGTACCCAAATTAGACTACCCCATTGTCTTCATCACGCAAAGAAAAATTTACGACATCAATCCTCCAACGCCAGTACCGTTCAAATTCTAAGTAAGGTAATAATAGATCCTACCTGAAGATGAGAACTAGAACTACTGAGCAAGTACCGATAATTGTAGACGATACTGAGGACAAGACCCACCATGAACGACATGACAGTAAGTCGAAAAGGGGCCCTAAATCTCGCGAGAAATCAAACGAGAAGACGTCAAAAATTGAAAAATTGAAAAAAATCCTTTCACCAAAATCCAACTCTGAGAAGAACCAGAACGCGAACGAGGTGACACCGACAGCTGGTAAGCATACACCTTCAACTTCTTCCATTCAACATAAATGTGATAGATGCAAAGTTCCCAATTCCAACCTACTCGGATGTGAGTTCTGTGATCTCTGGATTTGTAACACTTGTGAAAATCTTGATGAAAACGATCTAGCCCTACTCAATGCATCAACTAATGGAACTCACTGGTACTGTCACAAATGTGAACCGCAGGTTAATTACATTATTGAGCAAGCCAAATCAGGTATTTTTGATGTTGCAAAATCTGTAGCAAACTCCCTAATGTCAATCAAGAAAGACCAGAGTCTGACAAAGAAAAGCGTTGATTCAGTCTCAATTAAAGTTAAAAATCTCCAAGATTTGTACAACAATGTCTCTCAAAAAATTGACACATTCAATGAGTCAGCAAAAGAGATCAATTTAGGGAAGGGAGCAGTTGAAAACTCACTAAAGGAAGTTGCCCAGCTTAGTAGGTCATTCTCTTCAGTAGTGAAAAAGTCTGAGAACAAAATATACCCAAATGTTGCTGAATCAGTAAGAAGCGGTTTTAAAAGTGTCAATGATCAAGAAAGACGCAGGAAGAACATCATTCTCCATAATCTAGAAGAGTTCACCTCACTTGAATTCGGAACTGCAGAATCACAGGACCTAGAGGAAGTCAAACAGATCTTCGAAGATGGCCTCGAGCTTCCCAACATCCAGATAGTAAAAACAATAAGATTAGGTAGAAAACTCAACAAACCAAGGCTCCTTCTTGTCATGATGAAAGATGACAACTACACTGGACAAATACTGTCCCGCTCACGCAAACTCAGGTATGAAGGACGGTGGACCAATGTGTACATCCACCCAGACCTATCGCCAGAAGATCGAGAGATCTCCAGAAAACTGAGAGAGGAATTGAAAGAGAGAAGGGAAGCAGGAGAAGAAAATCTCACTATCAGACGAGGGAAAATAGTATGTATTACTCCCGACGTGGAAAATCAACAATATCATCGTGGAAATACAACCCAAAGGACACGAGGCAGAGGTGGAACAGCCCCCAGAGGAGGTCTGTCACAACGTACCAACAGGGCCATTCCCCCTAGGGTTCAAGATCATGATATGAATCTCTGCTACCGAGATGACACGACGCAATACAAATCAACCTCATCTCTCACCACAACCAAAAGTGACAACAACCCTGCGCCCCAATCCAAACGAATCAAGAAGGACAAATCTACGTCTAAGTCTGACGATAAAGCAAAACCAAACCCCAAGCTAGATTCAAAATGTCCCACTGAAACCAAACCAACTGATGCAAGGCCAAAAGAATTTAAAAAGTCAACTATGACACTGACCCCGAAAGACCAGCCAACCCCAATTGAGAACTCCTTTAAAACCCTGTGTGATCTTGGCCAGGATGACACACCACAACTTGATGAAGATTTGGACACACTCGACACTTGCAGTGTTATTAGCAGTAGTTCAGACAACACAGGCCCTTATGAGAGTTCAGCTGAAATTGATGAAGTAACATCCATTGATAATCCGCCCAATCCAGACAGCACCCAAACCCCAATTACATCAGTATGGACCAGCCCTGCCCCACCCTTATCACAAAACTGTGGAAAAGCTCTGAATGATCACGACGGCCTGTCCCAGGCCACGGGTGAACAGTGACTAGGCGACCACCCCCCCATAAAACTCCTGTACAGCAATGCAGACCAGCTATCAAATAAAATTAAGGAACTCGAACTAATTGCAGAATCTGAATCCCCTGATGTTATAATCATAACTGAAGCTCTCTGTAAGAACAGAAAGGACCCAATGACACTTAGCGAACTCAAAATCTCCAACGATACATACGATTGTTATAGAAACTTTGACGACAAAGCAGAATCGCAGAAAAACAGGAGGGGAATAGTTATATATGTAAACAACACCATAGGAGTACAGCCCTACGAAACAACAAACAGTAACTTCAGTGAACATTTAGCCATCACCTTGACCTTTAAGGACAAAACAAGTTTACTCCTTTGCGCAGTCTACAGAAGTCCAAGTAACAGAGGAACCACAGAGCAACAAACAGAATTAATAAATCTGACAAGAGAACTCGCTTCAACCAACCACACCCAAATGTGTATAACAGGGGATTTTAACCTACCCGAGATCAACTGGGAAAACTTATCATCCTCTGCGTGTGACGACCACATCAGCAGTAACTACGTCAATTGCCTACAGAATCTGTTTTTATACCAACATGTAAAGGAACCGACACGGAGACGTCATGGACAACGCGACACCCTAGTTGATCTAGTTATCACAAAAGAGGAGAACTCAATCAGCGATATCAGCTACGGAGCTCCATTAGGCCTCAGCGACCACTTAACTCTAAAATTTGAAATTACCATGACTGACCCAAGCCCCCAGTCTCCCAGTACTAACCCGACTAATACAAGAAACTTCAATAAGGGAGACTACAGCAAAATTAGGGAAAACTTAAAGGGAACAAACTGGACAGAGAATTTTAATGGAAAAACCATTGAAGAAGCATGGAATCTGTTTCATAACACGATCATGAACAACATTGAAGCCTATATACCACTGAAAGCTAAGAAGAAGAAAAAGAGAAAAAAATGGATGACAATAAGAGGATTGAAGCAATTAAGGAAAAAAGCAAAGGCCTGGAAAAAGTACCAAGAATCAAAAACATACCATGACTACTTAAAGGCAAAGAAAACCAGTAATGAAACACGAAAACTGTGCAGGCAACTTTGCAGGGAATTTGAGAAGGACATTGCGAGACAAATCAAAGTCAACCCCAAGGCCTTCTGGGCATATGTAAACTCTAAGCTTAAAACGCACCCCAAAATTGGCTTAATGGACAAACCTGATGGGGGTACAACTGACATCAATTCAGAAAAAGCAGATATACTCAATGACTACTTCGCCACTATGTTCACCATTGAAGATGATACCAATATTCCCAGCATAATCCCCAAAACACCCAACACCTTAGACAAAGTTGATTTCTCAGAGGAACGTGTCCTGTATAAACTGAAAAAGCTGAAGGCATGTAAATCCCCAGGTCCTGACAATATCCCAGCCCGTCTCCTACTAGAATGCTCACAAGAACTAGCTCTCCCCCTCAGTATACTTTTTACCATGTCCTTTAAATCCGGGAAATTACCAGCAATTTGGAAGGATGGAGAAATCACCCCCATACACAAGAAGGGTAAGAAGTCAGCGCCCAGCAACTACCGACCTATATCGCTTACATGTATAGTATGCAAGATAATGGAAGCTATCATCAGAGATGAGATGCTGAGTCATATGGTAGATCACAACCTCATCACAGATGCACAACACGGGTTCGTGCCTGGCCGCTCTTGTACCACTCAACTACTAACTGTGCTAGAAGACTGGACCAGTTTACTTGACTCGGGCGAGCCAATAGACGTCATCTATTTTGATTTTTCCCGGGCGTTTGACAGCGTACCGCACAGAAGACTGATCGACAAACTAAGCAGTTATGGCTTCAAAGGTGACCTCTTGAAGTGGCTCACTGCATTCCTTACAAACAGAAGGCAACGAGTCAAAGTCAATGGCTGTCTATCAGGCTGGACCAAAGTGACGAGTGGCATCCCTCAGGGAACCAGCCTTGGACCATTGGCATTCATAATATACATCAACGACCTACCTGATCATGTGTTATCCACTGTCAAGATATTTGCTGATGACACAAAACTGTACAATGCAATCCCCAGAGAACCCGATATCCAGCAACTACAATCAGATGTAGACGCACTTGTTGCATGGTCCAACGATTGGCTGCTCAAGTTCAACACCAGTAAATGCAAGGTACTACATCTAGGGAAAAACAACATCCGACACAAGTACTCGATGAATCATGTTCCTCTTCAAGAAGTTACGGAAGAACGCGACCTTGGCATTACAATAGATACTGAGTTGAAATTCCACGATCATGTGTCTAACTGCACCAACAAGGCCAACAAAATCCTAGGATCCATCAAGAGGACATTCTCTAACAAAGACCCAGACATCCTTCTCCCCCTTTACAAAACTCTTGTCCGCCCCCACCTCGAATACTGTACTGTTGCTTGGAGCCCAAGATATAATATGGACGTAAACAAAATTGAGAGGATCCAAAGAAGAGCCACCAAAATGATAACCAATATGTCTGAACTGCCATACACTGAAAGGCTCAAACAGCTAAATCTCTTCTCCATGGCCTACAGAAGAAAAAGAGGAGACCTGATCCAAGTGTACAAACTGATGAACAACATTGACAACATAGACCACTCACAGTTCTTCACACTGAACCATAACACCACCAGAGGCCACAGCCTAAAATTTTACAAGAACAGAACAAGTACTGCCTTAAGACAAGGATTCTTTAGCCAGCGTGTAATAAATGACTGGAACAACCTCCCAGAAATAGCTGTCTTCGCCCAGACACTAGATGAATTCAAGGCAAAGGTTGATGCCCACTACCATCCAGAGATGATGAAGAAGAAGTAGTGACCTCAGTAGGATGATCAGTGCACTCACTAGATTTTTGTCAAATACCAGTTTAGTTTTGTCATATAACTCACAGTTAACTTTGGGAAATAAAATACCAAAGTATCAAGATTAATTGATTTATATTTGGAAGGGAGGAACACACAGGCACCCAGCCTTATACTCCTAAAACCGATGATGATGATGATGATGATGAGTATCTGTCTATCAGAATTACGCATCTGTTGACATACCAGCCTAAATTTAAGCTCTGTTCCAAAGAGGACAGAGACGCGTGCATGTTGGCCATTTAGATAATTTCCGTATAGCTACATGTCTCGGGGTAAGTGGCCGCAATTATCTACATGGACAACATGTCATTCCTCACCTTTATTGCATCATTCATAGGCTTGCATTAGACCTCCCATCGGGGATGATTCTGGAATTTGACACAAAGTATTGTCCCAAGAGGTAAAATTTTGACCTAGGACTTTGGCACGAGAATACAGATGTTTGAAATACATTTTCCTGTTAATCAGAAATTTGACTATAGTTGACCAGTTACATGTATTATTGCTCCCAGGATGAGAAATTTGACTCAGTTGCTGCTCCAAGAGTAAGGAATTTGACAGTCTAATTTTCATTTTGTCAAAATCCCCATCGTTTCCTGTGTGGAGGTCTCACTGGCACAGACATTAAATGATGTTGCATTAATGCAGATGCATTAATGAGATTATCCTGAAGAGATGGATTGAAAACTTTAATTTTGGTTTAAGCATATAAAGTTCTTATACAGGTCTTCTTTGAAAGTTTATTCAAAAATGTTTTCATGATAAATGGAAAAACTGATTCACTTTGTAAGTACTGTTCATTGGAGGCTTAAGTGAAAAGGTGACCTGAATGCACAAAACAACAAACTTATGGATTAAAACTAAATTTGCCAGAGTCAAGATTTCTTAATCTTTTTCAGTCTCTCCGTTAATTCCCTTGCCTCTATTTGACTTTTTCTAGCAACATCATTGAAGTATAAGAAATAACTTCTCAAGCTTCACTTCATAATCATGTAAAACTATGTAGTATGCAGGGGCGTAGCCAGCTTTCAGTCAGGAGGGGTGCGATCGCTGAAAAATTTTCAGTTTTCGGTCAGGGGGGGGGTGCGATTTTGCCATAAGCAACACAAAAAATTAAGATTTCTTTTGAATTTTACAAAAATTGATGCAACTTCCTTCAAATTTGAGCTAGAAGCTTCAAATAAAAAGCATTTTAAAGCTCTTTTCTACCTCTATCCAATGGTCATATTTTCAAAGGTTATGGGGGGGGTGCGATCGCACCCATCGCACCCCCCCCTGGCTACGCCCATGGTATGTTTGTAGAGAAGAATGAATTAAGATCTCTTATTCTAATTGTAAATGTGCACAGATCGAAGAAGTTACAGTTATATTTTTGAACTCGTGTAGTTTTAACTATGAATATGTTCATTGACAATACATGTAGTTAGATAGTTTGGTTTTGTCATGTACAGTATACCTACATGTATGTATATAATTACTTCCATGTTTATATAACATTCATTGTATATTACTAAAGATTATACTGCCTGTAGTCTAGTTAGTTAAGATAAATACATTAATACTACCATATTTTATCTATTTTAGAAAGAAACTGGATTCAATCAATATTTCAAAATGGGATAAACAGCAACATTGAGCCATCATAAACCTATTTGTCCAGAAAGAGATAGATTGATAGGTTCAATACCAGTGCTACTCAAGAAAATAACACAAGTCTCAAAAGTGCATTTGTTGAGCTATAAAAGTGCAATGATGGCTGATGGAAATGCTGGTGCTATGGCTATGATGGGCGTGGAAGGATATTATCACCCAGCTTGTGAAGATATACATCAGATTGACTTTCTGAACGATGATGAGCCTTTGGATAATATATTCACTCGTGTTGATTCAGCCCAGATCATATACACACCTAGGCGCAAACCAGCTAAGATGGTTGGAAAATACCTAATGGGTGATATGCTTGGTGAAGGAAGCTATGGTAAAGTCAAGGAGGCTATTGACTCGGAAACACTTTGTCGACGTGCTGTTAAGATATTAAAGAAGAAAAAACTTCGAAAGATTCCAAATGGAGAGCAAAATGTGAAAAGCGAAATCAGCATGTTGAAACGTCTCCATCACAGAAATGTTATTGAGCTGCTTGATGTACTGTACAATGAGGAAAAACAGAAAATGTACATGGTGATGGAATTTTGTGTAGCGGGTCTGCAAGAGATGCTAGAGAGCACCCCGGATAAGAAACTGCCGATTTGGCAGGCTCATAAATACTTCACACAGCTTATTGTTGGTCTTGAGTATCTCCACAGTCAGGGCATCATCCATAAGGACATAAAACCAGGCAATTTGCTTGTTACCTTAGATCAGGTCTTGAAAATTTCTGATCTTGGAGTCGCTGAAACATTAGACTCCTTTGCCAAAGATGATGAAATTGTCACAAGTCAAGGTTCACCTGCCTTCCAGCCACCGGAGATCGCTAATGGACTTGATAGTTTCTATGGCTTCAAAGTTGATGTCTGGGCAAGCGGAGTAACACTGTACAACATTACGACAGGGAAGTATCCATTTGAGGGTGATAACATCTTCAGGCTTTATGAGAATATAGGTAAGGGAAAGTATAGTATACCAGAAGGTGTCAGCAAGCATCTTGATGACCTACTTACGGGAATGTTACAATATGAACCTTCGAAACGATTTACTATACAGCAGATTAAACTTCATGACTGGTTTAGGAAGAAGCATCCCCGAACCTTAGAGTTTATCAAACCTCCATCTTTACCAGATATGGATGACCCTCTACATTCAATGACTGTGATGCCTTATATAGATGACCTCTACAGAGGGGATGAATATGAAGATGAGGAATATGATGATAACTATGTCGAAGATATTCCTCTAGAGCCACGGGAAGTTCAAGTTGAAGAAAAACGTCACACACCCAAAAAGAAGCCTAAAAGCAAAATTAGTGTAAAGAAATTTTCGTTCAATTCTTGTAAGCCGTCTTGACATTGAATTTATTAGTATGAGAATTTGGAAAAACATCCAAGTTTTTATAAGACAAAAAGGGCCAGTTTAGAATTACAGTATCCTGAATTGTTCTAATTAACTTTGAATAAGTGACTGACTTCAAATGGCCTTACATGTTGCAATATGATGTACGATAGATTTATGTACAATTATGTACATGTATTATACATGTACATGTATTTGTACCATATGACTTTCTTGGAAGACTGGTTAGCTGGCTTTACTTAATGCTTTGATATTGCTTTTCAAGCTTTCATTTGTGAAGGCACAAACTGCATATTATGGTCCATGATTGCTTCTTTTATATTATTTGATTGTAAAATAAGTTCCATATTATCATAATTTACACCTGTTATATGTTTCTACTGTACTTCTACTTAATTTGGCGGCCATTTTGATTTGGCGGACCTGTCAAATTGTTAAAGTCTGCCAAATTAAGTAGCCAACAAAGTCCCTGATAATTTTAGTACCATGTAAATTATTACCTTTGGTACATTGTGATATTGCAAGTCTACTGGCCAAATTAAGTAGCTGCCAAATGTTCAAAACAGCAAATCTGCCAAAATAAGTAGAGTCAAATTAAATAGAAGTACAGTACATGTATCAGTAAATGGATCATATTTCATTTTCTGTTAGATATACTGTAGGCTACTATCACTGATTAAATGTGTAGTTAGTTGATTTGGAGAAATATGCGAACTTGTGATGACCAGGCAAAACTTTAGTTATCTATTGAGGGAATTTTTTTTACCAATATACAGGGCTTGCATTAACGGCGTCCCGTACATGTTATTGACTCAAAAATAATCTGGAGGACGCAAAAATTGAAAATATTTCCGTTTTTTGGACGCAAATTTTTTTTAGGTCAATACTACAATCTGCAATGTGTTTACAACGATACCTAACAAAAACAAATAATTATGATCTCTCACCTTTATTTGAATCGTAAATAAGGCTCCATGTTGAATATTTACAAATAATCATGATTCTCTCGAATTTTTTCGACTTTGTTTATTCATGAAATAAAATGTATTCATTGTCGAATGAACGAACATGCATTTATTCAGTCCGTACTTAACGTTTACTTCCGTTTTAAATTCGCGGCAAGAAATCAAAAACTGAAAGGTGTTTTGGTAAAAAATGCTTTTAAAATAAAGTTATACCTCAAAACAGGCTAGAAATAGGGGACACACTTTTTTTTCAAAGGACACACTTTTAAAAAAAATTGCGTCCTTGGGACTCACAAATTTTCTAACCTAATGCAAGCGCTGAATATACCATCCCAAAATCCTACAATACACTTCTTAATCAAGAGTTATTCAAGATTTAAACTCTAAAATGTAACTTATTCTCCAAATTGATATGCTACTCCATAAGCAATGAACACTACTGGGCCTCTAGGAAGACCAGTACGGTAAATATAGTTTTCAAATCAAATCAACACTCAACATTGAAATGGATCCAAATATATTTTAACTTAGTTAAACCAGACTCGTACATATTTGGTTTTTACACCTGTACAAAGGTTTAATGCAAATGTTTCGGGAAAAGATGTATGAGTTCATCCTCAGTTAGCTTGGGTCCAAAAACCATCCACTTTGTTCCTTCTTTCTGGACTAATTAAGTTCAGATGATGGTTTAAGCAAAGAAAGCCATCAATTGTTCAATGTCACTTGAATTCAATGTCACTTTAAGAGATGCCTTTGACCCATAAGAATTGTCTACCATACATAAGGACTAAATATCACAAAACTACATGTAGTTCATTGGAAGAACAGTAATTAGTAGTAGAGATTTAGTTTTTGAATATATTGTTAAATGAAATTAGTGTTTTGACAGCTTCCCCGACATATATGAAGAAATATATGCTCAACCTTGCAGAGAAAATGTTTATGTAATAACAGCCAGCTAGATACAGTGATCTCCCCAGCATTAAAGCAAGTGGGTGCAGCAAACACCTGAGATTTTGAAAATAAGCTTGCACCCACCTGAAAATTTATTTGCACCCACTTGAAAATGAAAAATCATGAAAAATAGTCATATTTTGGCCAATTTTGGTCTGAATTGTGAAAAAGAGAATTTTGCACCCATCTGAGAAAAAATCCTGTGAGATATCTCTTTTATAAATTGCATTCTAATAAATGACATTGGTGGGCTTTCATTACATTGTTAGATGAACCTACGTCACATATAATTGTCCTTAAAATAGTTATGGGTTCCATTGTATGTATATCTTTATTTCCCTTTATGAAAAGGAGATACAGCTCATTGATATTGATTGCTTTTATAATATAAAATATTTCTACCTTAGATAGATATCTTCTTTGTGCATAAAACACACACTGATTTTCCTTGGTAATTACAGACAAGTGAAAAAAAACAGTGGAAATAGGGTAGGATTAAAATTGGACCTGATTGATAAGCTAAATACTGGATTTATTGAAAACCCAAAAACTCAGGGTCGTTATTCAGTTATTAACCTTGCAAAGATGCAGTGAGCAACTAGTTATTTTAGTGAGATATTATAGATTGGCACTGGTAAGGTCAATTTCTATGTAATAAGTCTAAGGCCAATGACGTCAGTTTGCCCTTGCAATGTCAATGTGTTTGGCTGCAAGGCTGTTTGTCCACTCAGACATGTGTTAATAAGAATGTTCTTTGCCTTGCTGGTGAATATCATTCTTAATCTTTTGAAGGACATCACATGATGATCAGCATCTCGTGTCATGACATATAAAAAGCTCAAGATGTATTGATATTCTGATAAACTGTGACATGTTAAGGGTTACTTGACATGTTTCATTCAGATTCTTCAGGACAACTATATTTGCATAGTGGTGTGGTGCTCCATCGTGGTAATGTCACTATTAATCCATCAAGACTATTTATTGATGAATTTGCAAGAGGAAATACCATTTGCAATAGGAAATACAGTAAAACCTGTCTTAGTGGACACCTCTCTCTAGTGACTCTAGTAGCGCCCTTCCTCCAATACTCTACTGACTACTGTTACATCTCTGTAGTGAACACCTACCAACACTGAACATGTTGACTCAGCAAAAAAATGTTCAATATACACAGGTTTTACTGTATTGAAGATGCCTGTTCTAGCTACATGCTTCACTACCTACTTGAAAACAAAAATTGCATTTAAACCTTAGGCCCCAGGTAGAGCATGTAGTTTAGTACAAAAATATGGAAGAAGACTTTTACTATAGTCTCTATAATACTACTACTGGGCCTATGCAAATAAAAGAACTAACTGGCCCAAAAGGCAGCTTTACTTGTGCCATTATGATATGGAACTGCAGGATGATTAGTGTGTATATATACTCAGACTGCTTCATCTCAACATGAAATGATAGGAAGTGGAAGGGGGGCAATACAGGGGATTGATTGGAAATAGGAAGTATAGTGTGTATACTCAGACTGCTTCATCTCAACATGAAATGATAGGAAGGGGAAGGGGGACAATACAGGGGATTGATTGGAAATAGGAAGTATAGTGTATACTCAGACTGCTTCATCTCAACATGAAATGATAGGAAGGGGAAGGGGGACAATACAGGGGATTGATTGGAAATAGGAAGTATAGTTTATACTCAGACTGCTTCATCTCAACATGAAATGATAGGAAGGGGAAGGGGGACAATACAGGGGATTGATTTGAAATAGGAAGTATAGTGTATACTCAGACTGCTTCATCTCAACATGAAATGATAGGAAGGGGAAGGGCGACAATACATGGGATGTATTTGAAATTTCTAAATTCCGAACTTATCAAAGTTTAAAAGTAGTGAGGGAGAGGGATATGTGCTATATCCGTTGTGATTGATTCATGTTTTTGATCAATTTTGATTTACCTTGATTGCGCCAAATTGGTTGAAAATCTCATCTTTAACGTGATCAATTTTATAAACGATTTGAAGATATATTTTTGAGTTAGACATGAATATTTGGAAACTACTTTGAGCAAAACTATTTGAAAATATATTTTTGAGTTGGACATGCATATTTGGAAACTACTTTGAGCAAAACTGTTTGAAAATATATTTTTGAGTTGGACATGCATATTTGGAAACTGCTTTGAGCAAGACTATTTGAAAATATATTTTTGAATTGGACATATATTTATTTATTCTTTAAGTACATTCACACCCCTTGGGGTCAAGTACATGAACAAAAATTATAACAATTATAAAGGAAGGAAAAAAGACATTTACATGTAAAAAACTACATGACTATTAATATTACTATTAATGATGATGATGCATTGGTGCACTAGAGATATAGCTATATATTTGGAAATAACTTTGAGCAAGACTATTTGAAAATATATTTTTGAGTTGGAAATGCATATTTGGAAAGTACTTTGAGCAAAATTTATAATTGTTTGAGTTGTAACTACTGTACATTACTGTATTTAGTTCTTACATGCAGTACGTAATTATACAAATCAAGTGTTCATTTGATACCTAACAATGCTTAACAATTTGGAAATGTCAAAATAAAATTCTCATTAAATATGTTATGAGAAGTTGGTTTAATTTAGTAAGTGTAGATACGTGTATATATATATAGAATTAGCAAAGCCAAGTGTTATATAGTGAGTCGATAATCAAAAAGCGCACAGAAGGCCAGGGTATTAATTAAATAATGTATATCATTTATTAAACCACGCAGTCTTATTAGAATGCAATGTTTGATTAATATTTCTGGTCGAAATTATACTTCAGAGTAATTTTGTGAATGAGTTTGCAATCAGATTTACCAGTTAGTTTCAACCTGTTAGCAAGCTCAGAAGTATTGTTCATATAACATGGACATAAATACTTGTACGTAGCAGGCTGGTGCCCACAGTTAACCTAGAGGAGGGGTTCACTTAAAAGGGCAAAGGGAAATTAGAGCACTTTTTACATAACCACCAGAAGTGTGGATAGTGTTCAGCATTTGGTGGTTGGCATTCAGTGATCGGCATTTAGAGTTTGGCACCTGTAACGGTTTTCAATAACTAATTAGGTGGTAACATTTTGTCATCATTTAAGAATATAATTCTTTCTTACAACTGAGCCCTATTTTGGAAATAAGGCCAGCTTTTAGGTCCAAAGTGAAGATGTCCTCCTGGTTACGAACCTGTGTCGTAAAGTATTTGTGCGTCACTATATGTTGTGCCTCCCTACTGTCATACACACTTTCTAACTCTCCAAGGATAGGAAAGTAGATGATGAGGGGAGGTAGTCTTAGGCCCAGTTTACACTGACAGGTATTTTTCACTGGACTTTTTAAGTCCTCGAGGTGAAGACCGAAAGTCTATTTTCACGATAGCTCAATGTGTCCTCCTGAGCCCTGTGGAATCCGATGGAGTCCTGCTGAGACCGGCGGAGTCCTGTTGAGACCGGCGGAGTCCTGTCGAGTCCGATGAAATCCCCTCTGACAGTGTGACATCATGTATGAAAGCCTCAGTTACCAGTATCACGTGATCATATTTAACATTAAAAGACGGATGACATCCGTGAAAGAATGAAACTGCTCATTCCACAAATAGACCAGCGGTCTTTTTGTAGCAGTCTCCATTGGACTTCAGGTCTCAACAGGATTCCATCAGATTTTTTAAAAAGACCGACCAAGTCCGGCAAAAGTCCTGCAAAGTCTGATCTTTTCTCCCATTGGTAATACACAGGGGATCAAAAAAGACCAGTCAGTGTAAACAGGGTTTTACATCAAATCTCTGATCTACCAGTTTATGTAGAAGTTGTGTTATGAGGGTGTACATAAGGGCTTGATGCAAGACTAGGGAGATCAGGGGTAAACGGAAAATGTCCTCTCTTAAAATGTTAAATATGAATTTTATTTTTAGAAAAGTACAGTAAAACCTGTCTAATCCAAACACCTCTGAGGCCAGCCAAAGGTAGCAATATAAGCAAGTGTTCACAATTCAAGGTTTTATAAACATATAAGTCAATGGATGAAAACAAATTTGGAACTGAGAAAAAAGTTTTCACATTGATTCTGAACAGACATGTCAGAGAGATGTTCGGATATACAGGTTTCACTGTATATACTTAGTAGTACATGTATTACTGGCTGTTGCAGGCTTGAAAACTTGTAGAATATTGCAAGTTTTCTAGAAATGTTCTTATTACATAGAATATATGACAGTGTGAAAATGTTCAGTCTCATGTACAGACCCAAGTAAACATGGGCAATAACAGCAAATTTGGCCATTATGGCCCATGCCAAATATTCAGCAAACTAACCCTGTTCAATATCAATATGGGGAAATGTAACTCAGCACCAGACTTAATAAAATGTCGAGGCTTAATAGATATAAATAAATATCAATTTTGTCATTCTAATTGGACCTCAAACCTATTTGCAACAGGTCTACAGTATTTGACTATTTGTCTCACCCATATGGTGGCTGGTCCATATACATTTTAAATGATTAAATGAACATCCTTGGGCTGTGTTTCATACTGAGATTTAGAGAAAGATGTGTATATTTTGAACATATTTGAACATCCTACTACCAAGAAGGAAGGAACTTAGTGGATGATGTCTGGAACCCTGCATTCGGAGGATGTTTGATAATAGGTAATAAGGTTGGAAAAGTGGAAAAGTAAAAACAGTGAAAATTATCAATATTAATGAAACTGCAAGTTTTATTTTTACAACAATGACACATGATCATGATTTGTCTGAACAAAGAATGTTTGGTACTGTGTGTACAAAAACTCAAATATGGGAGTCAGTGGATATACATGTATTATCATGGTTTTTAATACCATGGGGGTTCTCGAAAAAGTACATGTTAATTCATTTTATTATTTTATGCTAGGGTGATACACAGATTAGACTAAGATACATCCTTCATTTAACGCTTTATATTAACATGAACATTCATGAATATTCTATTATCATTGAGAGTCAATTCTAAGGGTTGCATTTTTCTCACCCTGGGTGTAAGGATGAGCACATTTTACTATAAAGCAATATTTCATTAATTTGATTTCCATGGACTTCTGTATTGTGTATTACTTTGTGTTTGAGAAGTGAAAACAAAGCAAAGCTATAATTGAAATGTTATGTACAATGTACACTGTATATTAATTGTAATTAAAGATATATATCATGTAAAATATAGACAACTGCTATAAAATGTTAAGTTATTCCTTGTATTGTTCTGGCTTTATAGTAAGTGATTTTCTTTTGGCTTACGCATGCCATGTCTGCTTGCATTAATGCAAGGATACCTTTGGAATACATTCAATTTTCAAAATGAAGGGACTTTTCATTTAAAATCAATTAAAGTTCAAATACATTTTTTTTGGGGGGGGGGGTAGAAGGAATTGTCTGTAATGTAATAACTACATTTTTGAACATCAAGTCAATATACTGCATGTGCTGGTCTGGACTCTGAGCTGTTCATCCAAGTCACTGATGAAACACCATTGATGATTTAGTGCAGAGAAGAGGGGGGGGGGGGTTCAAATTTGATATGGTGCATCATACTAGCTTACACTAAATCAGTACTGAAACTGAATTCTTTGAATTCAACATTGCAATTCCACAGTGCAAATTCAGAATAAACTTGTGGTTCAAAAGTAAAAACATGACACGTTTTATGCTCAGATTGCAACTATATGTTCTTTATGAATCACCAGAAACTAAAAACATTTTCAACCATGGCTATTTAAATCCACTTTTGGTTCAAAATGATTTTTAAAGTATGATTTCTATACTTTACTGTTAACGAAATTCAAGATCAGTACAGGTACTTCAAATAAACTAAAAAGGCTAACGTGACTTGTCAAACAAAGCGAAACTCACCCCAGACTAGTTTTTTGTTTGACATGTCACCGATCCTTAAAATAAACATATAGAAAAGTGTAAGCTCACACTCAAAACATATTATAGCGAGTGTATATGGTTAAAACTTGAGTCCCCTAGTATATGTATTGTCTTATGTTCATAAAAAGCAAAAAGAAAAGTTAGTAGAATAGCCTAGAATGATGGGTATATTTAAGAAACATGTTTTAAAATATTTTAACACGACATTCTTAGGCCTCAGAGTAGAAAATGTATGAATCAAATCTTTATCTGCTTTTATATATACCATATGTTTAAAATTCAAGTTTATCAAAATTCATGTTAATTTTTTGAAATTTCTTATTGATAAAAACATAAAGTTTGACATTTCAAGGCCTAAATGACAACATGAAGTGAATTACAGGTTTTCACTTCAAATCCTGTTATGATACAATCATGACAATTTTGGGTTTCTATTTTCAATTTTTATGGATGACTGAATCCAAACGTATTTCCATGATTCTGGATAGGAAAGAGCTAAATTTGTTTCTTCAAAATTAAAAATTGAAATTTTGCTATTTTTATTTAAAATTGTGAATGTTTTTGACAATAGCTTATATGCAGATATGTCAGCTTTTAAGGAGGGCCCAGCAGAATGAATAATCTGGCTATGTTTTTTCTCAAACATATCAAAAAGTCATTTGACTTGACCTACCTTAGCTTTGTGTTATCAATATATAACTGAAGTAAGCAAAGTTTAAACAAATACTAAGATAAGGTTTTGGTTTATTTGTTTGTCTGCAATTAGACCTTTCAAATGTTTCATCTTTCAAATGTAATCATCTTTATTTCAAAAGTGAAAAAAAGAGAGAAATTGCTAGCAGGAGATCCATATGGTCACCGTTAATTCATTATATATGCAAATAAACTGTATCAAATTCAAATCTTTATTTTAAGAATATTGAAATTATGCAAGGGTATCATTTTATATGTGGGGATAATATTCTAGACTTGGACTATAGAAGGCAAAGGTAACTTATATAAATGTTCGACATGTCACGGACATAAATAGATAAATATGTTCTTTACACATTATACAGTATTTTAGAAATGTACGATCTTATTAAACTTATATAACTCTATTCTGACAAAAAATGTAAGCATATTTATCATAGGCCCCGGGAACAAGTATTAAATAGCGAGTCGACATCTGTATTACTATTTCTAATAATACAGATATCGACTCGCTATTTTATACATGTTCCCGGGGCCTATGATATTTATTATTAGAAAAGGTAGAATGCTAAATGTGAAATTTAAATATCCTAGCCTAATTAATAAGTACAGTGTATTATGATTTTACTATCTAGACTACTGTTTACATTTAACATCTATCTGCACTTTATGGTTTCTTACATGTTGAATGTAATACTGCATGAAAAATGCACATGTAGCTCCGACTATAAGATGTCATAATTATTTAACAAATCATTGTATTTGCCAGCTATACAAATCCTAAAGCTATTATCACAAATACAAACAAAATAGTGGAAAATAACATTTTGCTGAGGGGTCAAAGGTAAGTTGTATTTATTATTGTGCATGACAAAATCAAACATATTATAACATTTTATTTTATTTTGAGGGGGGTTGATCTGGACATATATGTTGCATAAAATCATCATCCTCCTAAGCAGGTGTACAGAATCCATACCTCCTTCTTCCCCCTGCTATAACCAATTTGGAACCGCCCGTTTAAACTGAATCACGTGATCTAATTATGCGCAATGATTAATATACATGATATCTGTCGCAGCAGTGTTGCGACAGCCAATAAGATTGCGAGTTCTTAATCGGGGAAATGGTAACTGCTTATCGCAGGGGGTAAAAAGAAAGAATATATTCTGGATTTTGAAGCCCTGTGATCGGAGGATGAAAATCAGAAAATTTAGAATTCTAGAAATCTAGAATTTATAGATAGATTTAGAAATATTCAATTGCTACAGGGTAAGCCACCATGAGACCCTATCAACCCTGCCTTCACACTTGTCTAGTCTAAAAGTAAATTTGTTTTTAGTAACTGATGCTTTTACATTTAGAATTATTATCTTGATATAACTTGTCTATTGTAATTTCCCAAACATTATCTATTGTAATGTACTGAATCTTGTTCCCCATTCTCTTTTAGCCTTTAGTAATGCAGGAGGCCGTTTCTCAAAGCTTATCATTATTAACGTATCGTTAATAGCGAATCATGGATCCATTTCTTTGGACACCACATCGTTAATGGAATGAGACTCTCATCCGTACTCGTAAAATCAATTATGGATAACGCATAAATCATAAAAAAAATCATGACATCATCATGAAGCGTTAACTTTCGAGAAACGGAAAAATCGTTATTAACAATTGAATTAACGATTCGTTAATAACGAAACTTTCGAGAAACATCCTCCTGAATCATTGTACTGAAAGGCCCTTTGGTATACTAGTAATTTGCCTCAAAGTATGATGACCAATGAGATATACCCAGAGTCAACATATAATAACTTTTATAGGTTTGTCTCAGAATGCTAAGGGGCACAGTAAAACTTTGGCAATGTATGAGCCGCAATGGTACTGGCCAGATACAGGTCCTGCGTATGCTTACTACAGCTCCTAATTTGGTTAAAGAGTCACTCCACTACTTGGATGGTAAGAGAGTCGATGCCACTAGTGATGACACAAGCCAGAAGTTTGATGTTCTCTACCCAGCAACTGGTAAGTTGTAAAGTTACAGTATGGTTCAGAAAGATGCAGAGCACATAGTGCAGTTGAAGTGCAGAAATGCATTTGGATAGCACAAAAGCACCCTAAATGGTATCAATCAATAAAATAAACATGCAACAATAGTACATGGTACAACAATGATAAAAACCAGTGGAACAGATAATTCAAATGACCCATCAGTTAATTTGAACAAAAAGAGCAAGTCACATGAGTTCAAAGAAAAACAAATATAACGGTTATGTCTGTATTTGGTAATATTTTGAGTGTGAGTAGTTTTATTACATGTCATATTTGAAAGAGTGCTATGTGTGTTAGAGTGAACACAACATTTGAATCAACAGAACAATTCACAAAAGTTCCACAAAAACAAATATAATTTTAACTTTAATTTATTTTGCAATATTTTAGGTGAGGTGCTATGTCAAGTCCAGAGTGCTGGGAGATCAGATGTAGATGCTGCAGTCAACAGTGCCAAGGAAGCCTACAAGGAATGGTCTCAGAGATCTAATATGGAGAGAGGCAAAGTACTCCTCAAAGCTGCTGAAATAGTCAGAGTAAGAAGATATTTATTATCTTTATACATAGTGATCATCAGAGAGTAACAACATTTTAGAATTTGAATTTGAAAATGCCAAATTAATAGCTCCAAATTAATAATTATAACCCAATTTACAGTTTTTAAAGGCCCTATGCAAAGTTTGAAAATATGTTTTGAACTTTATATGGGACCTTTAAATGAATATTTTGAAAGAGAATTCGAAAACATATATTTGATTGCCTTACTGTCTTTACCTTGAGGCAGCCCTATAATCTTTTAATACATGAATCAATTATCCAATTTCCCATTTCTTGGAGTCGATTTGTGTAGGCCTGTATAAATATTTGTTATGTAGAGCAACTTAGAAGACCTGGCTAGGACTGAGGTGCTTGACACAGGAAAGCCTATATGGGAAGCCAGACTTGATATAGATGGCTGTGCTGGTACAATGGAGTATTATGGGGGAATAGCACCCTCTTTGCAGGGTAAGAAGTACCTTCTTAGGCTTGATTGAAAATCTTTTCATGTTTTGATCAATTTTATATAAAAAGTCTAATGGAACATAGAGTGATTATCAGTAAACAACTCTTAAGTTTTATGGTGAAAATTTTGCCGTGCAGGTCCCTGCAATGAAATTAAGGTTTTGTGGAAACATGATATGAAATCAAGACCATTCGTATATTTATTTATCCCATACTTGGACGTGTTACGGGTACATAAAGCCGGTTTGTAAAAACTTATATTTTCATCAGCGGGCAGATATAGCTTTACGTCCCGCTCCGAGCGGGCAGATATACTATATCTGCCCGCTACGTCATAATCGCTGTTCCCGTATTGGTTCTTTTTTGTAACGTTCGCATACTGTAAACGACAATGGAGAAAAACGCAGACAATCTCGACCTGTTTGATGCTTTAAAGAAGGGGAGGAGCAGTGTACCGGCGTTAATAATCAAAGATTTGAATAGGAAAGAAACGGGAATACAAAACTAGACATGAATATTTTAAGAATATTCCACGGTTGATTGCAAAGTTTCTGAACTTTGGCAAATTGAACAATGTGATTGGTATGGGATAAACAGATCATCCTATAGTCGGTTCAGGATATTTGGATTATCCCTTGGCCAATATAATATATCTACCCTCGGGACCTACGGCCCTCGGGCAGATATATTATATTGGCCTCGGGATAATCCCAATATCCTGAACCTCATATAGGATAATCTCTATTTATCCCATACTTGGACGTGTTACAGGTACATAAAGCCGGTTTGTAAAAACTTATATTTTCAACAGCGGGCAGAGATAGCTATACGTCCCGCTCTGAGCGGGCAGATATAGTATATCTGCCCGCTACGTCATAATCGCCGCTCGCATATTTGTTCATAATTTGTAACGTTCGCGTAATGACTGTACACGACAATTGAGAAAACACAGACAATCGGGATCTGTTTGATGGTTGAAAAAAGGGAAGGAGCATCCACTTAATCAATCAAAAATTCGAGAAAATAAATGTGGGAATATTTGAGGGAACAGGAAAACCCGCCCACGGCCAAGAAAACAAAACTGGACATGAATATTGTAAAATATTTCCACGATTGAACAATGTGAACCAGATGACCAAGATTGGTATGGGATAAACATATTATCCTATAGTCGGTTCAGGATATTGGGATTATCCCTTGGCCAATATAATATATTTTCCCTCGGGACCTGCGGCCCTCGGGCAAATATATTATATTGGCCTCGGGATAATCCCAATATCCTGAACCTCATATAGGATAATCTCTATGTATTCTTGACATGTTTGACCATCAGAGAGTAACAATAACATCTATCTTGAAGATGAAGTTCTGAATCGGGTGTACATAACTTTCAATAAACATTCAAGACATATACATTTATTTTGGTCCTTTCCTTTTGCCTTTGAGACATTTGCTTACATTATTTCTATAATTGCTTAACAACAAACTTCCTTGATTTCATGTTGTTTGACACATTTTAACATTTAAAAATCATCTTTTTAGGAGAACATATTTTACTTCCCAATGGTAACTTCGCATATACGCGAAGAGAACCTCTGGGTGTTGTTGGGGGTATAGGAGCATGGAACTACCCCTTTCAGATGGCCAGCTGGAAGACAGCCCCTGCCCTAGTGGTTGGGAACACTATGGTCTTCAAGCCATCCCCTCTCACTCCTCTGACAGCTGTTATGCTAGCTGAAATGTACTCACAAGCTGGGCTCCCTGATGGATGCCTAAATATAATACAGGTATGTTAAATGCTCTTAATTGTTATATAAGTATATACATATATATATTATTTAATGGGAAGGATGGAATATGAATTTTATTCCCATCAGAGATATGCTATTGGCCTCGGATGATATAGTTTCCATATGATATTTTCCCTGGCCATCAAATAACCTATCTATTCCATAATATTTCTGATATGGGATCTGACATGGGACTTTGACTGATATTGGATCCAACAACTCGATTTTTGTATCCCAGGGTATGGCAGAGACAGGTGCATTGCTAAGCAGCCATCAACACATAGAGAAGATGACCTTCACTGGAAGTGTTCCTACAGGGTCAAAGGTCATGGAAGCCTGTGCAAAGGTAAAAAAAAGTATTTAGATATTGAAATTCATGGTAACTTTAATTATTTTTTTAAATTTCATAAAATGAAATTCTAAGGGCAGAAAATGAGTGTTCACCAATTTACTTGTTCTAAGAAAATATCACTTCTTTTTTATTGAACTTTTAATTGCCAACTTGAATGCAAATAAGCTATGCTCTGTATTTGAGAGAAATATAAAATTAACTGTACACATGTAGTATAGATGGTGCATGGGGCAAACAAAATTTATGAATGAGCTCATCCAAGTCGAGATAGCATGGTCAAATGTGTATTCAGGCTTTGTTAAAAGGAAGATGGTCTATTGTTCTTATTGGCCATGATTGTTTTGCTTTAGCCATTTGATCATCACAAATCACCTGAGGGTGTCAAGTTCTTGCCTGTTGTGTGAATATGGCATCTATGGCATAATTAGTGCTATATCTTATTCAGGACATCAAGCATGTTACACTCGAACTTGGAGGGAAGTCACCACTGATTATATTTGAAGACTGTGATCTAGAGAATGCTGTTAAAGGGGCAATGCTTGCCAACTTCATGAATCAAGGACAGGTAAGTAACATAGGCATACCCTACCCAGGGGGGTCAGGCCCGTAGCCAGGATTTGCCAAGGGGGGCTCAAAATTGTGAAAAACTGCATGATTTTGAAAGATTTTTTGGCCAGGGGGGGTTCGTCCGAACCCTGTGAACCCCCCCTGGCTACGGGCCTGGGGGTGCATTGGGTGTGATCACAAGGATTAGCCATACCCTTGCTCATTTAGTCAAAGCTTATCATCCCGGTGAATGAATTCCTGCAGGGATATAGTGAAGCCGCCCATCAGTCAGTCAGTTTGCCCATCTGTCTGGAAGATAACTAGAATATTAGAGTTGATGCTAGAAGATTATATAAGTGCCAGTGTCTTTTAGCCACCTCCTTGAAAAAAGAAATCTTTGTGAAATCTTGCATATAGAAATTTAACCTTTTTAGGGGCGGAGGCAAAAACTCCCATCTGTTAAAATACAAAATATGAGACTCTTAGGTTTGGACTATTTACTGTTTATTAAAAATGAAATTCGATTCAAAGAATATTTTTATTATTTTCAGGTGTGTTCTAATGGTACTAGAGTATTTGTACAGAGGTCCATTTTGGATGCTTTCTTGGATAAACTCGTCACACGTGTGAAGAAAATGCAAATAGGCGACCCATTATTAGAAAATACTACAGTCGGGTCTATGATCAGTAAAGAACAGTGTGATATAGCATTGTCTTACATAGAAAGTGCAAAATATGAGGTATGTAATGTATAATTTCAAGGCATTAAGATACTATGGTGGATGACATGGGCATAGCGCCTGTTACGCACAGTATGTCCGTGCATACCAAATGAATTTGAAAAAAATCAAAAATGACTCCCCAAGATCGGACATCCCCAAGTGGACGTACCAACTCAAAATATAGCCCTATGCCCATGGATGATAAATAGCATAGACTAGTATGAGGTCATATAATGGTTGATTCCGTATATCGTCTTTATACTCAAGTGAGTATATGATATATTCACGAGTGACTGAAGGGAACGAGTGAATATATCATATACTCATGAGAGCATAACGATATACAGAATCAACTATTATATGATCTTATTATCCCACCCTAAGCTTTAATTAATAAAAGTTAAATCTAAGTTCAGCAGTTGTATATCAAGTCGAAGAGTTGTATACGCTGCCCAGGAGTTGTATACGCTATCCAGGAGTTGTATATCGTTCTCAAGAGTTGTATACGATGAGTGTTGGTTTTATATTGCAATTATACAATGCTATTATACAATCGTATAAAGCACTTAGGGTGGGATAAACAGATTTACATAATTATATACAGGGTCATAGCCAGCAATTGTCAAGGGGGTGCGATTTTTTGGGGTTTGCATATCTGCATGGGAAGCGATCCCCAAAAAGGGGGTACGGGCGTTTACCCCGAAAATTCAGCGCACTCCCTGCAACGCCCATGAGATACATATCATAATATATTCTTTTCACTTAGGGTATGAGGTATAATTTTAAAATGCAATTGTACCTAGGTGCCTAATAAGTGTAGACGATTCAGATTTATGATTCCATTCTAGGGTGCAACTGTACTGTATGGTGGTGAAAAAGTGATTCCAAGTTCACAATTTGCCAAGGGGAATTTCCTACAACCAACCATCCTTGTGAATTGCCGTGACAATATGAAAGCTGTGCGTGAAGAGATATTTGGTTCCGTCATGGCTGTATTGACCTTTGACACTGAAGAAGAGGTGCTTCAGAGGGCCAATGATACACAATTTGGCTTGGCTGGAGGAGTATTTACAAAGTAGGTCCATTTTATTTTCATTTTCCAGATTTTTTAAAATTTGCATACATATTGATTAATATTAAAATACATGCATGTTAATAATTTTATGTGTTCCAGATACATTTTAGGCTTTAACCAGTATTCATTTGATACAATCTTTTGCATAAACATTGCCAATTTTTAGAGATTCATCAATTTTAAATGACATATGTTTTCAGGGATCTCCAGAAGGCTCATAGAGTTGCATCAAAGATGGAAGCAGGGTCTCTATACATTAACAACTATAATGTTTACCCCCCAGAGATTCCCTTTGGAGGATATAAGAAATCAGGTCTAGGACGAGAAAATGGTGCTGTGACATTAAATCAGTACACACAAGTGAAATGTGTCTATGTAGAAATGAATGATGTAGACTCTGGACCATTGTGAAATAAGCCTGAGATTGTGAAATAAGCCTAAGATGGTGAATTGAAACTAGGATCTTCACTTGATTCTAAAATTGAGAATTTAAGCTTGGAACAGGCCTGTGTGGATGTTTCCAGGGATTTTGAATGTGAACTTAGATTTTAAATCAAATACACCTCAACCTGAAACGCACCTGGGATTTTGCCATAAACATGAAATTGTCAGATAGACTTGGAAAGTTGGAGTTAGAAATTAAATTGGGAAATACCTGGGGTTTCATTGTGAGGCATGCACTAAATTGGTATTAAATTCAGCAGTCTCTCAATATAGAATACATAAGATGGGAGCCAGAATATTGAACAAATACACATTCCATGAACAAATATGTTGTGAACTTTTGTTTTTGACAAAATAAATGTTTTGTTTATTAAATGACTATTATGGGTTATTTATTGCAGTGCATAGTTGTGAGTGCCGAACCATTAAAATAAATAGAAGGAATAGAGATGAGTTGTCAAATGAATTTGTCAAATTATCAACAGATGTGGAAGAATGAAGATAACTTTGTAAGGGGTGTGGATGATAATTGCATTTTCAAAACATTGTAATGAAAACCTAATTTTCAATTTTTTACATCAGGGAGTGGAGGGGGGGGGGGCAAACCATAACAAAGTTAACTTTTTCCACAAGTGTTAATAATTTGACCCCACCCATTGCTGATCTGCTCTTGAATGGCAAAATAAAAATGATTGAGATAATTTCAAATGTTTTAATGAATATTTGTGACCTTGACAATACGCAAGTTCAATTTTGAGGATGCGGGGGTCAATTTCTCCAAAACAGTGCATAAATACAATATCAAATCAATTTTTTCTCACCAAGTTCAAAGTAGAGAAGTCGTGGGGGGAGATTCCTTACCAAGGCATAATCAGAAATATGATGTTAGACTGATCTTTTATCAATGACTGTGACCGTCAGCATAAAGAAACACAACCCAATAAATCCATCCCGATTTCTTGATAAATAAGATGTGTAATGTGCATAATGTTTTTCTCAATTTTATTTGATCATTTAATCAACTAACACATTGTTTAAGTAGCACCACTTTGTACAACCAAAGTGTAATTGACGATAGAAAACTGTACTAAATTCTAATATTCTACCCCCTTATCACCATGCTAAGAGCTGCACTGAGCTAAAGAGGGCACCAATCACTGAACAAAACAACTCAAATCAGAGGTAAAGTACTGGGCATTGTAACCATGAAGTTGAAGTAATAGATTGGAATCTTCTATAGGTTCAATGGTTTCGCCCTGAAATATCCATCTGGGGAACAGATATAAAATCTCAGAAATTAAATTTTGTTGATTATTTGTGAAGTCATCACTTATTAGGGGAACTCTAGTATAAAGATGTGAATAAGCTTTTGTATGGTTCTGTTTCTGAGATGATTATTGATGAAGCATGGCTGAGATATTTGGATGGAAAACATTCCTTCATGTCCATGGTAAAACAGATTGAGTTCTGTGACTCTCCAGATCAGAAAGTGGGCGCGGCACATGATTAAGTAAAACCTTTGCTTGCATAAGTAAAAGGTGAATTCACACTTAGCAAGGCAATGTGTGTCCAATTCCAGCCAATCAGAACACTCTATTCCTTATAACTGCATTGCATTATATAACAAACAACCCACCCAAGGTCATGTTAAGCTGAGCATTTTCATAGTTGAGTATAAATCAATAAATAGGATCATAGCACGGTTATGGGAAGTCCTCCATATATTACTTTACTTATATTATATTTCTATACCTCCTAGATGGAGGACTTCCCACTATCCGTGGATCATAGGGAATATTTAATTATTATTTATTTGACAGTCACTTTTATAACAGTGGCACTCAAAGGTGCGTCAAAATAACAAGACTTTGAATAGAATATAATTTAAAAAACCTTATTAACATTTAAAAATAGATGAGCCATGTGCTTATGTAAGTCAAATGGTCGGTGTAAATGGTTGACAAGATGGCCCTTGCAAAAAGTATTGCTATAGGAATTATCAGTCCACAATGCACTGTTAAATCCTTAAATGATTTTTTATTCATTTAGAAAAACATATAATATATGACAAATTTCACGATTATTGATTTTACTAAATGTCAAATGGAGTGCCATACCTAAATGACTTGGACTACTCACTTGGAATTCCGTGTCACGTGATGAAAATAATAGGGGATATCCCAAAATGGCGTGGGAGAAAAAATAAACTTTGAAAATGTTCCGGAGATTTTTCTATCGTTTGCGCTATAGGCGCCCATTTTGGCTAATATTATCAGTTGTATGTATTATAGTTTTTATATTCTACATTAGGAACGATAAAAATAGGACTCGAAGTAAAAGAGCAGACTCTGAAAATGATAATGCAGTTGAAACCTCAAAATTAAAAGCTCGCTACCGGTACGACCGATATTATGGTAGGAATGAAGCAAAGGATGGACCTGGGGAAAGAGGATCTTCTGTTATATTGAATGTAGAAGAACAGAGGAAAGCTGACGCATTATTTGATAAAGAGGCATTCAACCTTATTGCGAGCGATAAAATTGCACTCGACCGAACATTACGTGATAATCGTGACCCTGAGTAAGTATGAAAACTTTTAATAAACAGTCAGAACAACGAACCCTTGGTTTGTTTTGTAGTTTGGCCTCTGTCATTTTGATCTTTTCCTGCCATGTTATTTTCAGGCTGAATAAGTCACCCCTCCCTCTTATGTTCTTTATAATAGTATAGCGTTAGAGAATATAAGAGAGGGGGGGGGTGCTTTTGCTTTGTACCAGTGTATTGTAAGTGATTAATACGTCAGATTCAGTAACACAATCCTTCGCAACTATCACAATCTTTGAACTAAAATGTACGGACCAATGAGTTAACTTTAGTATTGAGAAAATGGTTTACATTGACACATCCCAGTGCTATTATCGTCTTATGCCAAAATACCATAAATAATCCTAGTTGGGATACATACAGTAGATAAGAAATGAAACAATGACAACCTGACGATGGGTGAGAGTAAAATATATTGAATGTTAATAGTAGTAATAACTTATTAGTAAAAAATGTTAGCAATTGTAAATGCATATTGATATATAAAATATGATATCATTTGACTAGTCGATAGTACACTTTATCTTCCCTGCCAGCAGAGATTATGGATTTGGAATGCCTGTTTGAGAGGCTATTAGCACAAAAATGAAAGTTGCTATGAAATATGCATTTAGAAGTATGCTAAAATTTAAAGGGTCCTTTCACATTGTTTCTCTTAACAAAACACATATTTGGGTATATACTAAAAAATTGTGACTGCAATATTATCTGGAAATTATACAAAGTTTCCCCTCTCTGCCTGCAGCCACAGGAATGTAGATATAGACACTTGATATTCCCTTGGGAATATATTTTGCACTATTTCCCTCAATGGAAGTTACTATTTTTTTTATTGTTTGTCCTTGATAATGTGTATTGATCATAAAAATGCAAATGAGTTTTAACAATTATCCTCCATAAATCATACATACAATTATATTATCTACTCAATCTCCTATTTTGATATTAACATAATATTTATTATTATTTCTCTGTAGTGATAATCAGCATGTGATTGGTCAGTTATGTACCATGTGACTAAAATACCACAAGATATTCCATCCATGTATAAGTTATCGATATGAAAGGTTTATTTTTAGAAAAATAAATACAGGTATTCAACAAATGTAACGTTACATGTATAGGCTACTGAAAACATGTGGCATTATTTATCCAATTTTCAATTTTTGAGATACTATAAAGCTAATAAATGAATATTGTTAAATTGTAACATGTATTTCTTCTTTTCTCCTCAGATTTTGGTATACACGTAAATGAGGAAAATAATAAAACAAATATTGAATTCTGTTTCGTGCAATACCTGTATACATTTCTGGGGGATGTATTCCACTTGCCCTTCAGGCTGCGTGGAATACACCCTCAGAAATAT
The DNA here is from genome assembly GCA_903813345.2 of Owenia fusiformis. Lineage (NCBI taxonomy): Eukaryota > Metazoa > Annelida > Polychaeta > Sabellida > Oweniidae > Owenia > Owenia fusiformis. The sequence goes on along the minus strand of CAIIXF020000007.1, from coordinate 22,084,489 downwards.
ATACAGGTATTGCACTCAACATCATTCAATATTTGTATAGTATTTACTTAGGAGTGTATCTGGCTTTATTGGTCACGCGGTCCTAACTTCGACTGTTAATTTGAATTTTTGACCTACCAGGTGCTTGAAAATCAAGGATTGCGATTCTCATACTGCACCGTTCTTCTTCAAACTTATACCATTAAAAGCAGAACAAAATTGCCTTTCTGTCGGTGCATTACTTTATTAAGTCCCTCATTCTAGCAGCGTTTTGGTCCCCAACTGTTAGAAGGCCTTCTTACAGCTGGAGACCAAAATGCCGCTGGAAGTAGGGACTCTGTTGAAAAGAATAATGTACCATCAGAAAGGGATTTGTGTTGTGCTTTGAATGGAACAAGTTTGAAGAAAAACGGTGCAGTATGAGACTTGTAATCCTTGATTTTCAAACATCCGGTAGGTCAAAATTCAAATTAACTGTCGAAGTTAGGACCGCGTGTTGGTGCAGCTTGAAATACTTTACAAATACATGTTAATATTTTTGTTGATTACTGAAAATATTGACTAACATGAAATTCTCTAATGATACACATCTAATCATGAAATCATTTTATTTACTCTAGATAAAAAATGTTATCAATCAATATGTAACAATGTCTGATTGATTTAACAATAGGCTTTATCTTCAGTATATGCTTTTTATAACAGCTGTATTTGCATGTATTACAATAGAAACATTGGGATGTCATCAATGCAAATGCAGGGCCTAGGCAAGGCTTGGTATATACCAGCTAAGCACTGCATTTCCCCAATGCTTAAATACCAAGTTGCCCAAACATAATTTCAAAAATCAGGATTTTCAAAAACAGCCTTATACAACTATACAATACAATGCAATACAATACAATATCATAGGGAGGACATGTTTTATGATAATATCAGTTATTAAAAGTGAATTTTTTGAAAGTGTATCATAAAAATGACAGAAAATCAGAGATAAGATATTATTTATATACCATTAAACACATAAAGGGGTAATTGTCATTGCATCTGCCCATCTTATAATTTTTCTCACGACAAATCGACACAAATTTTGTTTTGAAAAAAGGCTGATTTCACATCCTAATAAAGTTAGTAGAGTATCATCTTTCCATTCATGCAGTGTAAATTTGTAATCTGGGCTCAAAGTGGCAGCACTTGTTAAAAAGAACATCAGCTTGATTTTGGGGAAATGCATTGGTATGCATATGCTTTGTAAAGTTTGTTAACATAATTTATAAAGAAATATACATTTTATCTCCATAGAAACAGGAAAATATTTATCCTTGGTAGTTGATCACTAGGACAATTTACCATTTCATTAAATCTGTTTGATTATAACTTTTATGTATGTGATTTCTCATTACTCAAAACTGTACATTAGAGCTATATTGAGTTTACGAGACATATACACATTTACTTCATTTTCACGATCAGAATGCATTAGATGTGAAACAATCAATTTAAGTGAATATTACAAATATTTGATCAATGGTTCAGATTGAAATATTATTACAATCACATCAATTATATCATCTAATAAGTGATAAGACTGCATCACAATTTGTGCCAATTTTGAAATAACCTTTGGCAAAACAGTTAGATATGTGCTGGATAGATATTAAATACTACAGGGTGGACCAAAAAACGTCCATATTTTTGTTTTGCTACAACATTATTAATACTACAGACAAATGTTTAAATCATGTATCATTGGAAAGAGAATGCAATATCCAACAGACTGATATATAATTTATTTCACATAAATAAGTATTTGTTTTAAAACAGCGTTTCAATTACCACAGGGGTCAAAATCATGATTTACGGATTCCTGAAAACGGAATGCTAAGAACTGGCCAGACAGATGTAGATGTTGTACTTATATAACTTATCTGACATTCTGAATGGCAGTCGATGCAATAATAGGCACCAGAAGAGGAAATTATGGAAATGTATTCCATAATTTATGGGTTATGGCAAAATTTCATCTGAGTTTCTTTGCAAAACATGTTTGAAGGAAATATCAATTTATCTAACAGTCTTACTTTATAACAAACTACAATGCATAAAATAGGTTCCATGATTATTATGTCACCACCAAAAGTGGTGACATATTGTTATGGTCTCCGTTTTTTTGCGACGGCGGTTGGCGTCCGGCGGTTGGCGTCCGGCGGTTGGCGTCTGTAACAATTTCTTACAACTTCCTATAACTTAACAAATACTGTTTAGACTGACTTCAATTTTTTTCTAAATCATCTACATGTTCTCAAAAGTTCAAATCTGACTTTAGATTTGACATTTGACCTTCAATGACCTTCTCAAGGTCAAAAAGGTCTTTTTTCAACTTGCTTCACATTGACTTAATTTTTTTTCAAAATCATCTACATGTTCTCAGAAATTCAAATCTGACTTTAGATTTGACTTTAGATTTGACATTTGACCTTCAAATCTGACTTTAGATTTGACATTTGACCTTCAATGACCTTCTCAAGGTCAAAAAGGTCAAAAAGGTCTGTTTTCAACTTGCTTCAAATTGACTAAATTTTTTTTTCAAAATCATCTACGTGTTCTCAGAAATTCAAATCTGACTTTAGGTTTGACTTAAGATTTGACATTTGACCTTCAATGACCTTCTCAAAGTCAAAAAAGGTCAAAAAGGTCTTTTTTCAACTTGCTTCTAATTGACTAAATTTTTTTTTCAAAATCATCTACATGTTCTCAGAAATTCAAATCTGACTTTAGATTTGACATTTGACCTTCAATGACCTTCTCAATGTCAAAAAAGGTCAAAAAGGTATTTTTTCATCTTGCTTCAAATTGACTAAATTTTTTTTTCAAAATCATCTACATGTTCTCAGAAATTCAAATATGACTTTAGATTTGACTTTAGATTTGACATTTGACCTTCAATGACCTTCTCAAAGTCAAAAAAAGGTCAAAAAGGTCTTTTTCCAACTTGCTTCAAATTGACTAAATTTTTTTTTCAAAATCATCTACATGTTCTCAGAAATTCAAATCTGACTTTAGATTTGACATTTGACCTTCAATGACCTTCTCAATGTCAAAAAAGGTCAAAAAGGTATTTTTTCATCTTGCTTCAAATTGACTAAATTTTTTTTTCAAAATCATCTACATGTTCTCAGAAATTCAAATATGACTTTAGATTTGACATTTGACCTTCAATGACCTTCTCAAGGTCAAAAAAGGTCAAAAAGGTCTTTTTTCAACTTGCTTCAAATTGACTAATTTTTTTTTTAAATCATCTACATGTTCTCAGAAATTCAAATCTGACTTTAGATTTGACATTTGACCTTTAATGACCTTCTCAAGGTAAAAAAAAAGTCAAAAAGGTCTGTTTTCAACTTGCTTTAAATTGACCAAATTGTTTTAGGTGGTGACATTTTGTCATGTTAATGCCTTGTTTTAGAGCTTTACAATGATTTACAAACAATAAAACCCAACTCCAATACCTTTTCTTCATATGTAAAAGCCTAAGCAATGCAATATTATGTATTAAGCTCAAAACATATAGCGAAATGTTGTTTTCAACTGTTACTTCCCAGGCCCCTAGCCAGGGGGGGGGGTTGGGGTTCGATTATGCAGTTTTTCACCATTCTGAGCACTTTTTAAATGATTTTTGGACCAAAATTGTCACAAGTGAAGCCCCCCTGGAATTTTTCAAAAAGTGAACCCCCTTAGCAAATCCTGGCTACGGGCCTGCTACTCCACAGTAAGGAAATGACCATGGAGTCACCAATAGCCATTCATATTTTATGAATCATACATTACTTTGTTAGAAATTGAATGATCTTTCAAATGATATATAATTTATGGATAGTTCTAACATACCAGTGAAGATATTACAAAAATAAAAATATTGACGTTTTTATTGGCTCACCCTGAAGTGTACCACCTAAAGAGCAGTTTTCCAGGTACTTATTAAGTACAAAGGACTTATTGGAAAGGATAGGTATCGATATGGTAAACTGAATTCAACAATGTTTTTCTCTTAAACTAATTATTGAAAACATTGTCGATTTCCTAAAAGGAAAATTTGATTGCTCTAGGGACTTTAAAGATATTCAATTTGGATGACCAAAATGAACTGAAACCAATGGATAGCATGAGATTTTTTAATGGAGAAATAACATGGGGAACACTTATCTTAATGCAATTAAGTTTTTCTTTCAAGAACTATTTGATACATCAAAATAAAGAATAGTAATGCATTAAACATTGTAAAAAATGATTGCATTTTTGGTGAAAATGGGGTCAACATCTTCAAAATGGGGTCAAAAAGTGTGTTGATGGGTTAATTGCTTGTTAAATATCTCCAAGTTTGTTTGAATTTATTATCACTGTGCATAATTTTCTTAGAGATAATGAATTGATCTAAAAGATAAACTTGTCTTCATTGTCAGAAAATAGTCATAATCCAAGATATAACCTTCTGAAATTGTTTGCGATAACCCACGTGCTCCTTTTGTTTTGAAAAAAGGCTGATTTCACATCCTGATAAAGTTAGTAGAGTATCATCTTTCCATTCCAGAGTGTAAATTTTTAATCTGGGCTCAAAGTGGCAGCACTTGTTAAAAATAATATCACGGTCCTTTTTTTTGTAATGTTGACTGATTGGCAACAATTTAATGCAAACATTATTTATATATATTTTATATAACTGTTTTTGTTAACATTTTTTGTTTTTTAGTGCAATTGTTTTTTGTTCCTTTCTACCAATTCTTGAGAATGAAATGAAATGTCTTTCCGAACCTCGTTGGAACAAAATAGCATATACAACATTTTCTTAGACCTCTCAATATTACAGTTATACAAAGGAAATTTTGGTTGATTTAACAAAAAGTATGCAAAAACTTAAAACAACCCCCCCCCCCCCAAAAAAAATAGATAAAAATTAAGATAAACCTTTTATATCATTAACAATATACATGTACTTTTTTAAAACCAACCAAACTTTCCTTTGTACAATTACAATATTGAGAGACCTAAATACATTGTGTTTATGTTGTATTGTTCCAATGAGGTTTGGATAGATGTTTCATTTCATTCCGAACATATGATACTAAGAACAAAAGAAGTGTCTGCTGTGTTTTCTAAAACAATATAGAGAAAAGGATATATGTATATATATATTTAAATTATAATGCTACCATCCAAAAGATGACCATTAAATTGATGATGTGTAAAATTTTCAGAATGTTTTAATGACTGGTTTAAGAGAAATGCGTGTTCAAAAAGTTCACCATATCGATACCACTCCTTTGGCTAGAAATTATTGAAATATTTCCTACAATTTCAAATTATGTGTTTTTTAATCTAAAGTAAAAGTCAGATGGAGATCCTTCACCCTTTTTGAGAATAACTTTCAGTCATGGTTCCCATGTAAGGCAGGCTCAGAGATATAGTGGATGACCAAATTGCAAGCAATATGAACAATAAAAATGAAATGATTCAAAAAATTTCTAAAATTGAATGGATTTTTTGGAAATGTAGCTCAGTAGACCACAGGCTTATAAGTGGCAGAAGATGTCTGCAAGCAGATTGATTTATCTCCCTCTATACTCCTATTCGCCACTAAAGAGTCTGCACTAGAATAGATATTGCCTTCAATAAAGCTCAGCTTGACCCCCGCTTATTACTTATAACTATGTCTTAACCTCTATATTATCTTTTCTCGCTTCCTCATTTTACCTGTTTTGGCCTAAGCATATCAATTCTTTTGAAAGATTTTCAACAGAGAGGCATGTTGTTGTTTTTGATTAATAAGAATTACTTGATAACTATCTATAAAAAATGTTTAAGAACATGAGAGCTTTTGAATTGAATAATTGGACACAACACCGATCAAAGTCCTATCATATTCAAGATTTATATTGATATTCTATTATAATTGGTATTATTCAAGCCTATATTAAATCAAAAATGTCCTGTGATCATAACGTTTCTCTGTTAGCTGAACACATAATTTAGAAATTAACCATCATGGTTTGCCTGAAGAAAAAGAAAAATGTAAAATGTGCGAAAACAACAACAGTAAGGGAGAAAATGCTCGAACACAAAAAAAGTATATCCTTTATTGGAAAATGATCAAGTAAGATTCTTTTCAAAATTATTTCGGGAATGGAGTTTCCAATAAATACTCAGGATAATGATATGAGTCCATTCTGATTTATCAGAGTCCCTCTTTACCTAACGCTTTTGAGAGACTAGTAAAGGCTGTGGATCCCAGAATGATAAGAGTCTGTATTAAGGATGTTAATGTTAAAAGGTACAAATTGATTTTGATATTGTTCGATATCATATTATGACTTGCATTTGGTATAATTTGTTTTAATGGGCTTTTAATTATCACGACTTGTGGGAATATTTCATGATAATGTTAGATTAGTTTAAGTTAATTTTGATTGTATTCATTTAACAACTACGTTACTACATCATATATTATTTTATCCCAGCATACAAAATTCTTTTAGAGGAGTCTGTCTATCAGTCCATCCTGCGGCATAAGCCGGATTTTCATAGCAGGTATGCAAGGTCGAAGTCCTAGCAAAAGTAGGGGGTCAGGGGCACCTTCATGGCCATATGAAACAAACTGAATATAGATTGAGTTCAAATATTATTTTAAGCAACACATACATTATGCTATATTACTTATTACTCATTTAACATTAAGTCAGTTGGTCTTGGGAAAAGTGTTCCACTTATAGATGTGTTCCACTTACAGAGGTCTTCTACTTTACAGGTTTTACTCAATGTTTTGATATGATCCTAAATGTCTCTATTCTTTAAAAAATACAAATATGCTTTTTGATATATGTGTATTATTTAAAACAAATGAATTGAAATTATGCTGAAAGTATTATTGCTGAATTAATTCAAGATGACAGTGGTTAAATACATCAATGTAAGTAAAAATAAATTGTTTTATTTCCCAATCATGTTGAGAGAGGAGAAAATTCTGTCAGAGACATATGTTACCTTTAAGACAACAAAGAAGATGAATTCACAGAAATACTCTTACTGCAATGAATGGATTCATAATGTCATGTCAATAGTTTCAAATGGAATTAATTTAAACTGAAGAGGGAATGACATATGCTTTAATACTGTATATTGTATATTGTTGTAAGATACGACAGTATTAGAAAGATAGATCAAGCAACAATTATTTTCAAACCACCTAAATTACTTCTTCCCGATTCTGGAGTAATACAAAATAGAGTAGGGCACTTGATTTCAGATAAGCGTTAATTTTGAACATTGTGCATATTATGTTTACCCCCCTATCACACCAAACTAGTTCTTACCCGTTCTTGCCAGTCCTACGAAAACGTCGTAAAACGGGCTCAATCTGGCTGTGGTCGGGAAATATGTCTAAAATAATTAGCTACTTCGTTCATAAACAGTCTTCAATACGTCCATCTCATTCGCAGTGCGTTCAGGTCGCACCACGTCGGTGTGCAACGTCGTATAACGCGTCCCTTAGTCTAGAAGGTCATCATGACCTGATTACAGAACGGTATGGTCGCCATCGAATTTTGAATCTATTCAAGATTCTAAATCACATTCCCCGTCCGGGAAAGTCCATGAAGTTCGTAAACAGACCGTAGAACGTTGAAGCTACCTTCATTCAGTTCGCACACAGTCTAAAACCGATTCGGCAACGTTTTGACGATCACCAGAAAATTTTGAGCATGCTCTAAGTTATGGAGGTCCTACTCCTCCTAGTAGTTTCATGAAGTTTGAAACAGATCCCAAACGGTTCTCAGTGGGTTCTTAGTACGCCAAATCCGTTCGTACACAGTTGAAGTTCGTTTTCGAGAACGTAGTGAGAACTAGTTTGGTGTGATAGTAGGGTTAGGAGTGTTTAAGGCTGCATTTTTGAACTTACATGTAGATTTCAAATATGACATCACTTTGGCTGATTTTTATGACATAAATCAAGGTTATTTCTACTCACATCAGGTTTATTCATTGGAACATTTGCTTCAGAAAGATTTACACATTTACACATTTCATGATTATCCAAACAAAAGGAAATTCTTCCGGTCTCTGGTCTTACACACACTTTAAACGATAGCTAGGTTTACCATGCAATACTTTAAACAATAATCCATAGATTAAGCAAACACTGCTGTGCGTTAAACTAATACAATCTGTTAACAGTGTTAAGGTGTACTTAGCCGTACATGTTTAATGAAATATAATTTGTATTTGAAGTGTTCTTAGGATTGCACTACCTTTGCCATTTCATGGGCTTTCAGCGAATTTGATAAATGTGTATGTTTCCCAAAATGTTTTGCTTCACTCGAGGGCCTATTTGAGCTATTTGCTTTGGTTTGTGTTCTCCATGAAAGTGCATACCACAAAATTTAAAATTGTGTTCAAAATAGTTCCTTTTTATTGCACAAAAAATGTGTCATTATTGTCACAATTTTGGTATTATATGGTAGGGAGCATGGTGGTGTCCCGCTTTTATTATCAAAGCTGCTCCTGGAAAATGCTAATATGGTTATATTTTCTACGGATCTTAGATGATATAAAAATCTAAAGATGAATAACATTTTGGATCATTTTTTATATTCAGTTTGATATTTCTCATCACCATGATGGTATATTTTTCATCTGGAGTTTTGGATGGCGAAATTGGGTAAAATCAATTCTATATATCTCAAAACTATGCTATGCAATATAAAGGCATTTCAGAGCAGATAGATATTATTATTTAAAGGTAGATATTTGAAACTGAATTTTGAACTTTACAAATTTGACCTTCATAAGATGAAAAGTGATTGTTGGCAGTTGTTCATCTTAATATATAGTTGGATATGTAATTGAGGAAATAAAGATACAACTAAATATACAAAATATATATTAAGGTAAAGTGATTATATTGAAAAAAATAATATCAAGTAACCCACTGACTTAGTTGATGGAGATAACCAACTTGCATCTAGGTCACCGTAACTGTGACCTAATTTTGTTTTTGGCTGCCATATTATAACCCAAGAAAGATTGTAAAATGTGTCCAGTTAACATATTCTGACATACTCAATAATAGACTCATGGGTTTATTGAAACATATTCATTTATCCCAGACAGACAAAATAGTTTTGACACTGTTAGTCCACTTTGATAAGCTAATATGATAATAATATTGTCACAGTTTGACTCACAATGTTGAAGAGATTTGTATTAATATGGCATCAGATGTCATTAATTTATTTATGTTTAATGGCATATTATTATTATATTGAAAAAATAATATCAAGTAACCCACTGACTTAGTTGATGGAGATAATTCAAATGTAAAAAATTGGAGTTTATCAGAAAATCCCATATTGAAAAACTTGAAAACCTGTGTCGTAATTTTAAAAACATGAATGACCACCAAAAGACAATTTTTCTATTGACGAGTGAGGGGATCATATTAAAAGAATCTGCTGACATGATAAAGTATCTAATGATGGGTAGAGACAGGATTCTTATATCAAAGTAACATTTTATATGTCATTTGAAGAATGTAATCCTGTTTTCTTTACTTTATTGCCTATATTTACTGTTATTGAAAATTGTATATTGGATGTACGTTTGGCCCTAAAAGGGCATCAGTACTAATAAAATCCTATTATTACTATTAATCACTTTACTTCCAGGCGTTTATGTATTGAGTATGTCTTTTTACTGTATTTTAATGATTTCTTATCATTTATAGTGTGGTAAGAGCATTTTGTTATTTAAGAATTAAATATTGATGAACTTTAGCAATGAGTCGAACTACATTTAAAATAATCAAGTTGTGATTTTATATGATGAAACCAATTTCTATTGCTTATTATATTCATTTCTTTTTACAGTTGTAAGAAAATACCATATCCAGAAGACCTTCCCTCTGCAAGTGTGATCATAATATTTACAAATGAACGCTGGTCACCTCTCCTCAGGACAGTACATAGTGTGGTCAACAGATCACCTCCAGAATATCTGCATGAGGTGGTCCTCTTTGATGACTTTAGCGATCATGGTATGTAAATGGTTCAGAATAGTTCTATTCAGTTTTTAGCCACTCCCTATTGTAGATTACATTACTTAACAACAACAAAAAGTTCTTGGGAGGGAAAGAGGAAGAGAAACCAAAAAGTTGTTCAAAATGTTTTTTTAAAATGTGGCTCATTTTCAAAAATAAGCCTGCTGCATATGTATGATGCTATTTAGGACTTTTGGACTTTATACTTGTATATATATTTACGGTAGGACTTTTTGGACTAAATTTTCAAAAATAGGCCTCATTTTCCAAAATAAGCCTGCTGCTCATGATGGTTTTAGGACTTTTGGACTTTATATATTAAGAACTTTTTGGACTTCAATTTTCAAAAATGGGCCTCATTTACAAAATAAGCCTGTTGCTCATGATGCTATTATTTAGGACTTTTGGACTTTATATATATTTAGGACTTTTTGGACTTAAATTTTCAAAAATGGGCCTCATTTTCAAAATAAGCCTGCTGCTCATGATGCTATATATTTAGCAGCAATCTAACAATGACTTTCCAACATTTTTCCAGCTTTATAGACTTTTGTTTAGTAATGTTAAAATCAAAAACCAATAAGTGAACTTTTGAAGGATGCTAGATCACAAGATGAAGCCTTAACCAAACCGAGCAATAGACCAACTCTAGAATATTCTCAATCAATTGAAGAATCATATACACGGGGGTAAAGCAGACCCGATGATGCAATGAGCTTACTCGGCGGTATCATGACTGTGTAACGGGGCTTAATGTATAAGTGAGCTCGGCGGTAGGTTCAAACAACGCGGATCCTCAAAGCATGTGCTCATGGTACCATCGTGGCTTAACACCCGTGATATAGCTATTTTGGATTCATTTTCAACGATCCATGCAATAGAAGCAGTTTATCATCAAAGTCAAGTAGATCTCTTTGTCAGTGAAATAAGTTCAGAACATCTGCTTCCAAGAATTACTTTTAGAATTGTTAATAATAAAGATTGAGTCTGTGTTTTAAGTAAATAAACTAAAAAGGATTGAATAACAACTGCTTATAACATAACAACTGCTGACATAAGGATTATGGTTGATTGATTCATAAAACTTGGAAGTCTATCAGGCCCGTAGCCAGGATTCGCCCGAACCCTGCGAACCCCCCCCCCCTGGCTACGGGCCTGTCTATAGACACTTTTGTGTTCCAGAAAAGCTGTTCACATTTGTGAGTTGATTTTCAGCACGATTAATACGTTTTCAATTTTTAAGTTAGTTTTCAGTGTTGCAGATATCAGCTTATTTTATTGTAGACTGAATAATTGAATAGTGATTTTGAGCTATGGATCCTAGCTAAATAACAACCTTGCGACGAATGCGTGCCAACCTTTTGTCTCAGCTTCACCTACGAGGCCAAGGTCTCAATGGTTTCATCTCTAATGACTTTAACAGATAATGATGATGATATTACTTAGTCTCAAAGTCAAAAGGTGTTTTATCAATGCATATTAAATCACCAATATTGACATGTGCATGAAATTGATAAGGAATGGAATTTAAAAGGTGGCTGATTTTTACTCATGAAGAAGTAGATCTATGACCCTGTCATTTTGACAGTAGATTCCATTTTCGTCAGCCCTTTTTTACATTTGGCTTGTCTCTGGATCCCAACTGCCTATCAACTTCACCTCCAGAGGTGAGATACGTAGAGGAGGGAATGATGTATATTATGAGGTTATATAATGGTTCTTTCTGTATATCGTGTTTATACTCGAGTGAGTATATGATATATTCACAAGTGAGCATAGCGAACGAGTGAATATATAATATTCTCACGAGAGTATAAAATGCACGATATACAGAATGAACCATTATATAATCTTATTATGCCACTCTAAGTTCAATTACAGTTGATTCGAACACAATCATAACAATTAAAAACCCTAAAAATATCCCATAGCCAACTCAATAATGCTGATGTTGATCTCGAACCATTTATGACGTGGCTTGATTCTAGCAAATCATGCCGGAACCATTTATGACGTCACTTGATTCTAGGAAATCATGAAAATTTTCATGATTTTTTTATTCATTAGTTCCCAGAATGCACTTCTACAGTGGTATACGCTGGAGTGTATACAGAGGAGTTGTATACGATGACGATATACCACTCTCCACTGTATATCGTTGTTATAGACCCATGTTATACAACTGTAATTGGACTTAGAGTGGTATAACAAAATGTACCAAACAGTATTCACAGTTATCTGTGGTATAACACATAACAGTTATCTGGTATATATTACAAGGTACTCCTTTCATTTTGTATTTTTCTCATTTCAGAGGAGTTAGGCCCAAAACTAGAAGAGTATATCAAAGACACCTGGCCTGATGGTGTTGTTAAGCTTGTCCGTGCCAAACAGAGATGTGGGTTGATCAGGGCCCGTTTAGAGGGCGCCAAGGCTGCTACAGGTGACGTCATGGTGTTCCTAGATTCCCACTGTGAAGCTAATGAAGGCTGGTAAGATTAAATGTTCCCTCTTTACAATGATTTTCCAATTAGCTGTTGTTGTGAGAGGCAGTCTTTCCAAGGGTTCTGAGTTCCTCATCTCTTAGTTTCACTCGTACCATATAAGATATCTACACCGAGCCATTTATTTATAGGTGAGAAATATGAGTTGTGATTGATGTATTGAGAATAAGTGCCTTCATCTCTCGCTCACTCTGTTTTGTGTTCATTATTTATCAAACATTTGCTTTATTTCAGGTTGGAGCCTCTGTTAGCAAGAATCCATGAGAAACGTGATGCAGTTTTGTGTCCCATGATTGATGTCATCGATTCTCACTCCATGTCATACAGTGGAATTGGGGCGAGTTCTGTGGGTGGCTTTTGGTGGAGTTTGCATTTCTCTTGGCATGGTATCCCCTCACATGAAGCTGCTAGACGTAAAAAACTCACTGATCCTATAAGGTTTGTTTTCAAAGATATTTTGATTACTGAAAAATATCTATTTGTTTTTATAGGAGATTGTCTTAGTTGCATCATGAAAGACAAACCATCATCAGGAATCTCAATTTACAATATTGTTCAGATTAACTGAATTATTTCAGAGATGGGGCTTCTAGAGTTGCACCTAAATACTTATTGTGTCCATTCCCTCAAAATTGAATTCTGACCCTGTTTTTTGAAACATTGTATGTGTTTGAAAAATGTTCATTATTTAGTGACCATGCACTGTATTAATCTTTGTTACATTTATCTACACCAAACACTAATTTTGTGTCATAGACTCTCAATAATGACCGAGATAAATTGATATTTGCAATTTTGTTGACACAGGTGTATTTCTTAAAATGTCATTTTTTCTTTTTTCTTTTCAGGTCTCCCACCATGGCAGGAGGACTGTTTGCTGTTGACAGGAAGTACTTCTTTGAGGTGGGATCCTATGATGAAGGCATGAACATGTGGGGTGGGGAGAACTTGGAAATATCATTCAGGGTAAGCTTAGTTTCAACAGGTAATATATAAATGAAATACTCATATGTGAGTAAATTTTTTCTTTTTCAAAATTAGAACCATATTCCTCTTTTCCTTATCTTATATTCTGTCCGAATTTGTAAAAATGGGCAAAATCTCTAATTTGAACTAATATTTAATATACTTTCTAGTATGGAAACTTGTAATAGTAAATCAAAATAGAGACATCTTACCATGCAAAAATACATCTAAAAACTTGTAGATTTGATTTGATTTGAAAACTTTATAATTCTAGGTAGGTCTATCAGTGCAAAACTATATATTGAACTGCACTCATATGCCGGAGAGACTGACATGATTAAGAGTCAATAAAAAGATATATATTTTGTATTTTTGTTGCTTTGAGCCTTTTTTGTTTTTTTTAATTAATTATCCTTCATTTTAGGTTTGGATGTGTGGAGGATCTCTGGAGTTCATTCCATGTTCAAGAGTTGGTCATATATTCAGAGCCAGTCATCCTTATGATATGGGTGAGTTAGTTTGTATATTACATTTGGTTGGTCATATATTCAGGACCAGCCATCCTTATGATATGGGTGAGTTAGTTTGTATATTACACTTGGTTGGTCATATATTCAGGGCCAGTCATCCTTATGATATGGGTGAGTTAGTTTGTATATTACACTTGGTTGGTCATATATTCAGGGCCAGTCATCCTTATGATATGGGTGAGTTAGTTTGTATATTACACTTGGTTGGTCATATATTCAGGGCCAGTCATCCTTATGATATGGGTGAGTTAGTTTGTATATTACACTTGGTTGGTCATATATTCAGGGCCAGTCATCCTTATGATATGGGTGAGTTAAGTTGTATATTACACTTCCAATGTTTCACATATTGCATTTATTCATGAAACAATACTTTATGACAGATGTTTGTTTTTTGAAACATTTGCTAATTTCTGAGACAAAACTTGAGCCTAATATTTCAAAAACAATATTTCTTTAACCTTTTAAATTTTTTAAATGCATTTTCGTAGGAGCAAGTGAAATTGATACGATTGCGTCATAATTAATCCGTTTTAAGCACGAGCATCAAAAAACAGATTTACTTGTACCGCGGGCAAATTGGTGATAGGATTATGGTCACCGTGTGTATCCAAAAGCAGGCTTATACTTGTGAGCAAAGGTCAAATGATTCAGGGTGGCCACTATCGTGATACAGCAACTTTTAGAAAGCTCTTCATCTTCAAGTTCTTCGTCTTCCTCATTCTCTTCATCTTCAACATATTTACTTGAACCACCTGCGAGATCCATAGGTACACCAGCGGGCAAGTTTAAAAACATGTGTAGATTTGAGCCAATTTACCATGGTTAATTGCAGTTAAATCCCCAGTTAATACCATTTCAATGGAACGCCTGTGGGGCACCAGCGACCGGCTATCACTTTACAATGATCAATAGATATTTCTGCTTCATAACTTCTTTATTTTACATAATGAAACTATGTGGTCTTGTGAAAATAAATTTAGTGAAAATTGAACAATTGACTGAAGAAAGATATCAGCATCTTGAATGGGTAGATGGTGGTCATAATCGATCATGTTATCAAAGGATTAAATAGGCAACCTTAAAGGCAGAATCAGATCTATAGGGGGTGACAAAATTGCAAGCAACGTGTACAATTGACCTAGCTACCAATTCATTATTGGTGAAATTACTCAAGATTCAAAGTGCTCAATTTATGATTTGTGACTTTTAAACTCTTAAATGGTCACCATGCTTAAATCGGTGGAATTCTGAAATATCTCTTAATATCTGTCTTTTATTATCTGCAAATATGGGTAGAGTAGATGGTAAATATTACATTGTGACATATACAGATTCATTAATCTTGAATCCCATGCTCTAAAATCAGTTTGAAACCAGAGAATTTTATTTCTATTTTTGCCAGCTTTTGACAATTTTTCAAAGTCAATCTACTTTTAGAGCTACTCTAGGTTTCAAGGTCATTTCTTAGGCGACAAAAAATCTCATCACTCTGGGTAGTCAAGAGGTTAAGCTAAAATGTACAGGAAACAAAGAAATATTAGAAAGCAGCTCAGATGACTTGAAGAAGGAGGTCATGGCTCCAAAATATTTTATGGGATAACATTGATGTGGTGATTGATTGGTGTGAGTTCACTTTCCAGGTTACCTCTGAATGCTATAGATTTAGAAGAAATGCTAGTTATTTTAAGCAAAATTTGCAATATTGTGCAACAGTGCTTTCATGGTGAGCCAATGCTATATTGATCATATTGAGTTATGCCCCAGGGTCCTAGGCAGAACCCTCAAATATCAATATGTTCCAATACCAATCTGTCAAACTTCAATGTGTTCTCATACCAACCAAAATAACACCCAAAGCCATACCAAATCTCCAAATATAAGATCAATGTCATACCAATTGTTCAAATGTAGGACCAATGCCATAGCACAAGGGAAAAAACTAATATTCAAACTGAAGAAGTCAAAAGAAGAAGGTAGATCTTTGAGAAAAATTATTGAAAACAACCTCAAATTAAAGATATGTGTAACCTTGAAAGCCCATGGTGTAACTAAGTAAACCAATGTCATACCACAAGTGTGAGGTCACATATTTTTCAAGACCATTCTCATACCAGAAAGTTGAAAATCCGGCAATTGTTATATCTCAAAAGTGATGATTTCAGAGGCATTCTCAAACCAGATCCTAAAATGTGGGTCCATTGCCATACCAAATGTCAAAAAAGGTGCCCCATGTGCGCCAAGGATACCCATCCATCAAGGTGTATATATAGTGAACCCCCGGGGTTATGCCATTGTATGATATATCTTATATGCAATTTTACCCTTTTTAAAAATGACTGCCAATACATGATATATATATATAATTTTGAAAGGCAAAAAAGAATTTTTTGAAAAGTATATCTTAATAAGCAATTTGCATAAACATCACCTGTTATCAAGAGTAGATGTATTCATCACTAATGAAGGAATTAATGAATAAATTTAATTGAGTTAAGAGTATCAACATAAAATCAATGTAACTGCTGTTTACTATAAAATTACCTCCAAGTCCAAGTCAGGATGTAAATGTCATACGAGATAATTATACTACATGAGTAAATAAAAATAAAAATATAAAACATTTATGATTGACTCAGTTGTGAGAGATCTGATTGCTGTATATCTGAGCACCTCTCAATGGGAACACATCTTGGTCTCAAATTTCCTATTTTCCATTGATATACCATGTTTATAGTCTAGCTGCAAGGCCTTGTGGACCCCCCCCCCCACTAAAACAGAGACGACTGTGTAGTTAGGTAGAGGGGGGGTCACAGGATCTTGGAGCTAGGTACGATCCTAATTGGTATACTAATCAGGCCCGTAGCCAGGATTTGCCAAGGGGGGGGGCTTCAGTTTTCAAATGTTTCCAGGGAGGATTCACATTTGACAATTTTGGCCCAAATATGGCTAAAATCACTTAAGAAGTGCTCAAAATGGTAGAAAAAACTGCATGATTTTGAAAGAATTTTTGGCCAGGGGGGGTTGCCCTGCTTAGAGCCTGCCAATTAAAGTCCTTTTCTTAGTCGGGTTGAGATGACTTCTCAACTGCTTAGCCTTATTGATTATACACTTGTACATTATTGCATCTAAATTTCTGTTTTTGTCTGTAGGGAAGGAGGACTGGCATGGTATGAACTCTAAACGCCTAGCTGAAGTGTGGATGGATGAATACAAGAGACTTTTCTATATGCACAGAAGGGATTTAATTGTAAGATTTCTCTAATCTTTCATTATTAAGACTTTTCTAAACCACTATAGACTGTATGTGCATAGCCAGGCTCATGGCAAACGTCGTAAACTGTTAATACAGGATATTGTTTTTTTTTTACAGAAATGTTGCCTTTAAAAATGACATTTAGTATTCACTTAGATAGAACAAGTTAAGGGCTTTATTCTGGAAGAGAGGCATGAAAAAACAGTGAAGGCTCACTGAACTGCCAATTAACAAGAAAATATCATGTGCAAGTTCAACCAATCACAAAATGAGAAACAACAATGATAATCATTGGTAGTTGATATTAACAGGGAGTCAAATTTTTAAATAAATTGTTTTTTACATAAGTAACTGAATATATTGACTAAGCATAGGGAAAGTTAGTTTGCTGTTAAAATGAATTATTTAATTTTGTAGGATAAAGATGTAGGAGATATATCAGAGAGAAAAAAACTCCGCGAGAAGCTAAACTGTAAGAGTTTCAAGTGGTATTTAGAAAATATTTATCCAGAAAAAAATGTTCCTGATGAACGTGTGCAAGCATATGGCATGGTAAGTGAACTGCTAAGAAACTCAGCTTTACAAATATGTGTCATTGTTTGCATTTGAATTGTCCTCTACAAATGACTAAAGGGAATTCAGAATCAGAAGTGGTATACTGTTCATTAAAATGAGCATTTATTCCTTTAATACTATGTAAAATCTGTCAGATGGGACAGCTCTCTGTGAGAAACATCTCTCTTCATGTAGTTTTCAATGAATCAAGTCCCATTGACTTACATGTCAAATGATTTCCTCTGTTAGGAGCACCTGTCTACTGGGAACAATTTTGTCAGCAGGAAGCATGTTCCATGTACACATTCTTTACTATAGTATAAAACATTTCTAAATGATTTTAGGTGAGAAACCCCTCCAGCAACATGTGCCTGGATACCCTTGGGAAAGATGAGAAGAAAGTGATACCTATAGGTGTATACAGCTGCCAAGGGGGTGCAAGTGCCAGTGAGGTAATGATCAGGTTTTATTAGTCTTGCTTCAAGACTGTGGACCCCCCCCCCCGCCTTATCTATTTCACCACGCATCATTGTGAGGAGTTGGGCAGTGGGGGGAGCTCGCAAGGGCTTGTAGCTAAACTATTTGCTTCAACAAAGTATTCATCTTGCCACTAATGTTATTAAGTTATCAGAGTGTATGGTATACTATGTGCATTGTATCTATTGAGAAAATAAAATGGATTTGAAATGTAAAATATTCTTTCTAAATTTTGAATGACCTGTCTTCTGTATATTATACAAGTGATCAAAATTCACATCTCTTTATCCATCACTTTCTCTCTTATTCACTCAATAAATGTATTTACCTGCCATTTAAGTAAGTAGCAGTAAACATTTTAACATTTTAATATTGAAGAAAACTCAACAAAAATTATAGAATTTCATTATATTTTTAATAAAATGAAGCAATTAAGAACAAAGAATGTATACTCAATTTTTATTTTAAGTTTAAAATTGGAAATAATGCACAGGTAAGAATTGCCTCTATGGGCACTAGTGGACAATATATCTCAGGACAATATATCCCAGGACAATATTCGCAGGACAATATATCTCCAGACAATATATCTCCAGACAATATATCTCAGGACAATACATCTCTGGACAATATATCTCAGGACAATATATCCCAGGAAAATATTATCAGGACAATATATCTTGGGACAATATATCTCAGGATAATATATCTTGGGACAATATATCTCAGGGAGACAATATATCTCAGGACAATATGTTTCAGGACAATATATCTCAGGACAATATATCCCAGGACAGCATATTTCAGGAAAGTATATCCCAGGAAAATATATCCTAGGACGATATATCTCAGGACAATATTTCTCAGGACAATACATCTCTGGACAATATATCTTGGGACAATATATCTTAGGAAATATATATCTGGACAGTATTCTCAGGACAATATATCTCAGGACAATATATCTCCAGACAATATATCTCGGGACAATATATCCCTTGACAATTTATCTCGGGATAATATATCTAGGGACTATATATCTCTCAGTACAATATATCTCTGGACAATATATCTTGGGACAATATATCTCAGGACAATATATCTCCGAACAATGTATCTCAGGACAATATATTTCAGGACAATATATCTCTCGGCAATGTATCCCAGGACAATATATTTCAGGACAATATATCCCAGGACAATATATCTCTGTACAATGTATCTCAGGACAATATATTTCAGAACAATATATGATATATCCCAGGAAAACATTTTTCAGGACAATATATCCCAGGACAACATATTTCAGGACAATATATCCCAGGACAATGTATCTCAGGACAACATATTTAAGTACAATATATCCCAGGACGATAGATCCCAGGATAATATATCTTAGGACAATATAAAGAGACAATATATCTCAAGACAATATACAAAATATTTTCAGGACAACCCACACAAAATATTTCAGGACAATATATCTCGGGACAATATTTCTCTGAACATTACATCTCTAGGCAATATATATTCAGGACAATGTATCCCAGGACAATATGTTTCAGGACAATATTTCTCATCCTCGGGACAATATATCCCAGGACAACATTTTTCAGGACAACATATCCCAGGATCCCATATTTCAGGACAATATTTCTCATCCTCAGGACAATATATCCCAGGTGTTATTCCCTTTGTTTCCTCTCTTGTGCAACATATGTAGACCTCTAGATCCTACTCCTTAATATTTTTAACAATATGTTCATTACTATTATTTTTTCCATTGTTATCTGAAGCTTTTCATATTTTCATTTCTTTGTTTTGTATTTGTCAAATTGTAAGATATTTATTAGTTACAAACTCTGGCTTTTTAATGGTTGGTTAGATGAAAGTATTGAAATTGATTGGTTGGTTTATAATCAGATGTGAAAAATATATTTTATTATTGGTTGTACAGGTTAGGCCAAAAAAACAATACCCAAATTTAAGGATGAATATCATAGTACTATGTTGAATCTGTCTTTTGCCCCACTTATCTGTCCTTTTGTTTATCCGTTAATTTTTGGACGAGGGAAAATTCACATGACTACTACTTTTGCCCCGTTTATGAGAATTTACTTTTGTCATATGCTTTGTCAAGATATTACACAATTTTAGAATTTTCTATGAAGGCACCATGAACCATTCTGTTAATGCAACATCAATATTCAATCTCATGTACCCATATTGCAATTAAATTTCTATTGAATGTACTGAGGTTACATGTATATTCTAATTATTGGAGCAACTTTCTAACACACTGTTTACATTACCATGACCTTATATAATATAACAAGAGAATTTTTGTAATACTGTGAGTTATTTATGCTTGTTGTAGTACTACTTAACCATTTATCAAGGTTGTATGATTTTCAGGTGTTTACTCTGAGTTTAGCTGGAGAGCTGCGTCGTGAAGAGACATGTGCTGATGCATCAGCTTCTAATCCAAATGTTGTACTGCGATCCTGCCATGGGGGTAAAAGCAACCAATATTTTAAATATGACAAAGTAAGTAGAAAGTTGTCTTATAAGTTTATAAGACATATATGTCTGTATTTTTATGATTAAATACATTATACGTTTTTTTCTGGAATGAAGCAACTCTGGAATTTTTCTTGGATCCATTAAGCCAAATGATTCACATCCTCCTAAGCAGGTATCCAGAATCCGTACCTCTTTCTTCCCCCTGCTGTAACCAATTTGGAAGCGCCCGATTAAACTGAATCACGTGATCTAATTATGCGCAATGCCTTATACATGATTTCTGTCACAGTGTTGCGACAGCCAATCAGATTGCGAGTTCTTAATTGGGGAAATGCTAACTACTTATCGCAGGGGGTAAAAAGAAAGAATATATTCTGGATTTTGAAGCCCTGTGATCGGAGGATGAATGATTCATAAATTGTCTTATTCTTCTTTCAATAATTTGCATAAAATCGCTAAAGCTCTGTACTTAAAATAGTCAATATTATAGTTCATACACATTGATCTTTTGCTCATTAGAAAAGAAGTATCCTATTTTGGAAAACATGGAGAAAAATGACATTTTTATTAAATACTGAAGAGACTGTTACAGCACGAGAATGTTTGCTAAAAAGTTTTAAAATGAGAATCGTTGTGTATGAAATATGATATGTTTTCACAAATGAGATGAAGCATAGGTCTAGCAAGTGAACTACACATTCATTCCAGATATCAAAATTAAAGGTTTTCCAATATATCTTATAAAATGTATTAGATAGATTAATATGTTAACCCTAGACATATATGGAAAAGACTATGTCTCATGCTTGAAGACTATAACTGCCCCAAAAAATGATTTTATTTTCATCAGTTTATTCTTTTTTCTTATTGTAGATCAGTAAAACTATAAAACATGCAAGTGGCTTATGCCTGGACACAGAAGGACTTAGCAACGGTCAGGGAGTAAAAATCAAAGAATGTTCGGGAAAAGACACTCAGAAGTGGGAA
This sequence comes from Owenia fusiformis, assembly GCA_903813345.2. Classification (NCBI taxonomy): domain Eukaryota; kingdom Metazoa; phylum Annelida; class Polychaeta; order Sabellida; family Oweniidae; genus Owenia; species Owenia fusiformis. The sequence continues at coordinate 22,062,631 of CAIIXF020000007.1, read as the reverse complement.
TTAGAACACATTTTAGAGATATTGTAATGTACAATTTGTAGTACTTGTTGGGTAGTATATGGGAGTAGCACACAATTAACAGTAAAACCTGTGTTAATAGAACGCTTTGGTCCCTCAAAATAGTGTTCCACCTTGGAGGTGTTCCATGTACAGAGGCTCATTTTACATTAAAGAATGAGAAGCAGGACCTCGAAATGTAATAAGGTGTACTACTTACAGAGGTGTTCCACTTTACAGGTTTTACTGAACATGTTAAAGGGTTTTCCTGAACATTTTTACAGGTTTTACTGAACATATTCATCCTGGGTAAAACTCTAATCAAATGGGTGTACTAATAAAACATTTTATGGAAATTGTGTTTAACAAACACCTCAAGTGTATGGTTTAACTTGACTAAAACTGTACTATTTTTTTACATATTTTTATTTTGGCAAATCAAAATTTTTTATCAAAGCGTTTAATTTATGATGACGAAGAAACAATCTGGACTCCACATTTAGTATATTTTTATGCATGATGTGTACAATTGAATTAGATGTGTATTTTAATGTTTTTACATATTTATTTTAAGAAAGCTAAAATTGTACAAAAATGTAAGTTAAATGTTGAACTTGGCTTTAGATTAGAACCAAATTTTGAATTTATGAAGACTAGAAACAATTAAAACAAATCACAGACTCAAAAGTCAGATTTTGTATGTCTTTCTTTACATATCATCTGGGTGATTCGGAAGCATTTCAGACATAGTCAAATGAAAATTGAATAGCAAACCAGCTCTAACACATTGAAATCATGCATCTTCACAAGCTCGGTCTTCACTGCATTCAGACAGGAGACGAGTGAACAAAGATGGAAGATCAACTCCACAGAAGTGTTCATTGAACATTGTTCAGTAGACCAGTGTTTATTTATTGTTTGATTCACTGTCTACTATCTCCATTTGACAGAAAATGTAGATGTTCTCCTATTGTTAGATAAAGATGAATCTGGTAAATCATACGGGTATTCAGGTCACATCCTATGCAATACTATGACTAAATTATTTACAAATCAAAAGCTTAGTTTTCTTAGTCTTCTGTTTTAGATTCTACAAAAATAAGTGAACTCTACGTCTGGGTGTTGCGGGTTTCTAGTGAAAATATCACCCATATTACATACCTTGTGAATATTAAGAACTTTTATTTTGAATAGTTAAAAATAGCAATTGTATTAAAGAAATTGTTGAGAAACAAAGCTCATTGGATTTCATATTCATTGAGGCATGTATTTTCCATTGATGTAACTATGTGTTCATTGAGGCATGTTATCATTGAGGTATTCATTGTGATATCTATTCATTGAGGCATAGATTCATTGTGATATCTATTCATTGAGGCATATATTCATTGTGATATCTATTCATTGAGGCATATATTCATTGTGATATTTATTCATTGAGGCATAGATTCATTGTGATATCTGTTCATTGAGGCATATAATCATTGTGATATCTATTCATTGAGGCATATATTCATTGTGATATCTATTCATTGAAGCATATATTCATTGTGATATCTGTTCATTGAGGCATATATTCATTGTGATATCTATTCATTGAGGCATAGATTCATTGTGATATCTGTTCATTGAGGCATATATTCATTGTGATATATATTCATTGAGGCATAGATTCATTGTGATATGTATTCATTGAGGCTTATATTCATTGTGATATCTATTCATTGAGGCATATATTCATTGTGATATCTATTCATTGAGGCATATATTCATTGTGATATCTATTCATTGAGGCATGTATTCTTTGTGAAAACTGCAACATAATACTGCACTGTAAATATTTACTCATATTACATTTCTTGTAGCTTGTATGCAGGAAATGCCCATTATACATTATATAATGTGTACAGTTCATAAGAATATGTACCATACACCTCAGCTTGAAGAGCTAACTGTATGCTAAACATCATGTGATTATGCATGTATATTGAAAATTATATACAATATAGTTTTGTGATGAATACCTGTGCATCTTTCACAAGTGAAATTGTTTTATTCAATTAGAGTTGTATGTGGCTAGCAATATTTGGTTGATTTTCCATTTTTCTCACTCTCATGCTTAATGCCCACAATTGTCTGTCTATGTCAAATAAACTGGGTGTGACAAATTTTTAAATCACGCCAGGTATTAGCCTTGCCCAAGTCGGTATTTTTTTACTTATCCTGATCTTGAATTATTACCATAATAGAAATCAAGAGAAGTAAAGAGACCGACTTGGGCAAGGCTAGCCAGGTATATACATGTAATGATTCAAATCTACTTCTGGACTCCATTTGTGATGCCATAAATTGCAGTCATATCCTCCTTCTGTTAAAAAGTAAATACTATGGGTACATTGGCTTTATACTGACTGTCAGCTAAAAGATTATTTATGTATGATACTTGAGCTCCAAGAGCTTTAAACTACATGTTCAAGGCTTATGTAAATTAAAAAATGATTAGTAATATTATATCTTGCATAGGATGTAAAATACTTGATGATTTTCTAAGAAAAAGATGTTATGTAGACTATTACATTTACGCAAAAGTAGTTTGATTTGATTTACATCAAGCACAGTAAATGACCGATTCAATGAGCCAAAAAGAGCCAGAAGAGTTGCTTATATCACCATTTGAGTACATATCAATGAAATACATAAGCCAGAAGCCAGATTTCATCATGAAGGGACTCTTAATTTCTCAGAGGGGAGAGCTCATTTGGCCCCCAGAGTCTCATTCTGGTAAATGTTTTTTTAAATATGTCATAGCTAGTTAAATATTATCTCATATTTGTGAATTTCATGTTGATCTACCCCAATATTATGCTTTGAAAGTAGTTTGAAACTATAAACTTTCAAGACAATATTTACTTAAAGTAAGATTTCAATCATCTTGCTGTTGTGTTGCAGTATGCAGTTTTGGGCTTAATTTGACATATTGCTGTATTTGGAGAATACATTAAAAACATTCCATGTTTTGGCAGGGTTGTGTTAACCCAACTATTTTGTGAATAATTTCGTGTAAACGGGTTGAAAAAGTTAACAGACGAAAAGTGAAAGTGACATTTCTGAAAATATATATGTATCGTATGCAGTTATATTCTTTGGGGAAGACCCTTGGCTCTCGGGGATCTAATCATTTCAGCCGGAAAAGAAAAAATCTTGGGCTCGGGTCACTATAAAATATTTTGTTTGTATTTTGGTTAGATCCCGGGAGATTTGTCTCTAGATTGAGGGTGAACTTGTCCCTCAAGATCCAATGGTCCATGATTTAACTTTTTTTTTTTTTTGATTTAATCTTGTACTGCAATTTTTATCATTTATGAGTGCAAGTGTCAGCATTGTAACTTTTTCAAGATTTTAATGAAAATTTCTGTAGTATCCCAAACATAATTTGAGAAAGCACTAACATTTAAGAGTCTGCTACAAACTTATGTTTGGGGCACTATCCAATCGTGAATCAATGTGAATATAATGTTGATGCATGAAATATATTTTCGTAATAAAGAAAAAATCAGAATCAACTGACTAAAAAGTATATGCAAGAATTTCATTTGTATATAAATGTATGTACTATATAATAATATGTTAAAGACATTGTTTTATTGTTGTTTTACAACAAATATCACCATATAATTATAGGTAAATGAAGGATGTACGTTAAGGGATATATATATATATATAATGAGGGTTGGCTCCCATGATTAACTTTTGATATATTCATGCTACAGAAATCCATTTTAGGTTCAAATTTTGTAGAACCTCTTGACTACCTGGAGTGACGAGATTTCTCGTCACAAAGATTTTCAGTAAAATTGCTCTTATTTGAACACTTTTCATCTAATTTACACAAAAAAATGTTTTGTGTAGAAATGATCTATGCCATCTAATTTTACTAATTTGAGCATCTAAAGTTGTATAAGTATGGAGTAAAGTGTTAAAAGGTTGCAAAAATGAAATATTCTCTGGTTTCAACCGATTTTAAAGCCTGGGATTCAAGAGGTTAATAACTCTAATTATCATCAATAAAAATGTTCACTTTGTCTTGTGGTCATTCCAATACAATTTAAATGTGGCAAGTAAAGGGCATAATTGATCATTTAAAATTATGCTGATTTTGTGAAAATGAGGCCAACATGAGAAATGTAAAATCACATAAAAAATAGATGATATCATTTTTGTTCATTTCTATGGTAAAAATAAAAGATGAGCCAATCCTCTATGGGGAATATGTTCAGGTTGTAGAAATGGTATCCAATTAAAGAGGCATGATAATTATTAATTGATAATTAAAAGTTGTAAAATGTTTTATTTACAGCAATAAATAATTGTCTTAATTGGATAAAATAATTGTATGATTTTGTGTCAAATATACAAGTGTACATACTGTCTTCTGTAACTACTCAGGTCTACAGCCAGAGGAGGGGTTGAGGGCTTGCCAACTTTGAGCCCTTCCCTGAAAAATTGATTGAAACATATCTGGTATATGCATTGAAATGAATTACTGTAAGTGTCTTTGAATTATTTTGTAAAGTATGTTTTCATTGAATTGTAGTTTATTTGAGTGTCCTGGGCAAAATGAACTCCAATATAAGGAGGGAAAAATTCTGTTTCGCTAAATATAATAGTCTTTACTACTATTCCCCTGTTTACATTGTGTGAATTTCAAAATTCTAGGAAAATATTATTGTTAAATACATTATATCTTTGACAGTAATCTCACCATGGTGACCAAACTGCCAAATAAGAGGGGGCTACCATTGAATCTTGGAGAGGGGATGGTCTTACCTACCAGAATCCAGAATTTGCTGAGACAGTTACAGTGTATGTCTCATTTTTCTCTTATCCACCATTTTAGATTTGGTTCATGATAAATCCTCTTTTTGTCAACAAGTTTTTTTTACACGATTGAGCATGGACACAGGTAGATTTTGTGAAACATCATCCTCGGTTATTATTTGGCATTTCTTTGACATTCAGGTTCAAGGCTTATGTTCAAACTGAGCAAATACCTACCAGTTTCCTGTAAAACTTCCTGTTTCCAAGACTATTTTACAAGGAGAGTCAATAACACAAATGTGCATTCTTTCCAATGTATAGAATACCCTCGGAAAATATTTCCCATGAAATCTAAACATTGCATTTTTTCCCAAAACTCAAGAGTGATTTTTTCATTTACTGTATCTGTTAAGCACAGCCAAGCTGTTCTATGTACTATGTATGTCGCTCTTTCTTTCAAGTGTAACGTTTGAAACAATCGTTTCACTAGTATTAAGTTTATATATAGGTATTTAGAACGCCACCTCGTGGAATAAACACATCTATATTGTATATCACACTCTCCAAAGATGAGGAAATATTGACCATTCTTCCATAGATTATGCAGAATACACAAATGTGAAACTAATATGTGTCAGGATTAGGAAAACAAACAGTATAAATGCTTCATTTCAAGCACATAGTCAAGTTTCGTTGAGTGTTGATTATTCCCATTATACATGAAGTGGATTTTCAATTGTATCTTATGATGCGATATAAGAGAATAGAGAAGATGTTATGGGATAAATACTTTCTGTTAAAGTTATCTGATAACTAATGTACACAGAGAGAAATATTGGAGGCAGATTCTAGGTAAGTAATTGGATTATTTCAAATGATAGAAAATTTAAAGTTGGGATTAGGTTAATCCTAGGTAGAAACCATGCTGAAACAATTAATGAAACTACATATGAAGACATAATTGATGAACAACAAAATTCAGCTTATTTCAGAAATTTTGACAATTGAAATCTTTGTACAGTGCATTTCATGCCTAACCCTTGTGTATAAAAGAGGAAACCACAAAAGTCAAAATTCCACTAGTCAAGCCAATCATTCAGTTATTAAAGATGTTTATATCAGGAGTATGTTGTACATTTGAGGAATATTTTGGGGAATTTGAAAATTTGAGACATTAAAAAATTACATATAACAATCCATTTTAAAAATAATGATTTCTATGTAACCATTGATGAGATATAATACAAAAAACAAAGGATAAAGAAAACAACACCAACAAACCATATAAACCCATAAAGGCCTCAAGAGAAACATTTGAATAAGCTATTGGATGTATCAAATACAGTAAAGAATGACTTGAAATTATAAAATATTGCAGTCAACACAGGTATTGGATATATTAATTTTTCAGTCATTAATAATATAAGGTGCTGGTGTCACAGTAGTAGGCTAACCCATTCTAGCAGATTTGTACATTGATTATGTGCAGATTATCAGGTTAGAAGAAAAAAGGAGTGTTTACTTTGTTAAGGAATCAATAAAAGACAAAAATAGTGAGATTCACTCTCAGTAAAAGTAAATAACTTAATGTGAATGATTATATCCTCAGTATTTTAATAGCTTTACTAATGGATTGTAGACTGTCAGTACAGTAAAACCTGTAAAGTGGAACACCTCTATAAGTGGAACACTTCTACAAGTGGAACACCTCTATAAGTGGAACATCTGCGTAAGTGGAACACTTTTAGGGGTATCATATGTGTTTTACTTTTATAGGCTTTATTTACTGTACCTGAATTTCCTATATATACTAAACTATATTTAAACATTTTACTCATTTTGGGGAGAAGGGGGTTAGTTATGTTATATCTAGGGAATTGGAAATAATGATTTCCCATAGATAATAAGTGGCAAGAAATCACAAATTACACATTCTCGCACTATTATACCCTATGATTTTTAAGGCCTTGTACTGTATTGCAATAGACTCCCCAACAATGGAAACTTGTATATCGCAACTTGATTCCACACAGGTCAGTCGAATTCAATATTCTTTTCAAGTATATATCACCCCAATTAGTAATCTATACAACTGGAATATAAATTGTGTATGTTGTCATTGATTTTCCTGTTTATTCTTGTAATAACAAGGCTTTTTAAGTACTTTCAATCGATGTAAAGCTGTCAATATGAATGTTTCCATTGTGTAATACCAGGAGATTCATTAAAATTATATAGATCTCCATCATTCCAGCATCATTACGCTTGTCAACACCAAAACAACAATTTGGGAGTATGGTTCTGAATTGTGCAGAGGAGAAATAGAATCAATACAGAGGACAATTGTTTACGTATGCTTTTAGTCATTAAAATGAAAAAAATAGATTGGAAATAGAATATCATTTAGCCTAGATAGAGATTAAGTCCAATCTCTATTTGGGTACAGTTGGTACAATATCAGATATTTCATTCAATATATAGAAATTAAAGTAATGTTTGAGATCAACACAATTTGGTCTCATCCTAGGAGTTGTGGAATTTTGCTGTGACCTTATTGTGTTATTTCAGAATTCCATTGTGACAATACTCGCATCAGGCAAAAGTTGAGTGAGGACTCTAATAAAATTGTACTTTCACAAGAGCGTTCTTCGATAGCCCTCACAATAGGCACGTTAAACATTGTTGGAGGAGACAGACATCTTATATAATTTTGATGCTTCTCAGACTAGAAGGTTAATGCATCTATTAAGGACCGAGTCTTTGAACTGATCTGTCTAAATATCTATTTGGACCTGAATATCTATATAGGCCTAAATACGTCATTTTTAGACAGTAAACATTGAACCAGAGAGCACAGCTTCATTGATATCTCTTCATTGCCACATCATTTGATTGAGATTGAGGTAGCCAGCATGAGTGCCAAATCCAACAGGGCTGTATCATCCAGAGCTGGATCCAGGGAAAGTTCGGCCAGTCTGTCTTCAGCAATGACACAACTTCGGTAAGTCAAAAATTGCACCTTTTTTTCTCTGTATCTCACAGTGTATCTGTATCAATGTATTATTTCATTGTCCTAATGGAGTTCACGTTTCCCAGGATGAGTTTGTTTGTTTTGTTTGTTTGTTTACTTTTTTTCATTTAGCATTCTTCTTCATTCATTGACTCCATCCTTTTCACCGAGCACATTTCTTCTATGAGACTATCCATCGTCATTGAAAATACCTTTCCTATATTCAATAGATGGAATGAATATATTTCATTCATTTGTGACCCAACTACAACTCACCGTTCTTGATTTCTACCGAAGTGGAAACATATAGAAGTTGGACCATAATCCATAGGACCATAATTATGTTACACCAAAATAAGTGACATATTGTTATGGTCTCCAATTTTTTTTTATAAAAGCGGGTGGCGCCCGGCGTTCGACGTCTGCAGCAAATGACGGGTAGAGATATTTTGTATGTATATATTGTATACCTTGTTTGTTTCATGCCACGGCCATGGTGCAATGTGTACTATAACAGCCAGTGATATTACTGATGGAGATCAATTTTAATCAAATATATAATTTTAATTTTCTTTTTTTTGATTGTAATCATGGGAACAAACCCAATATCAGATAATTTCTCGTAATTTTATCGCATCGAAGATCATCATTTAGTTCGGCGTTCACTGTAGGTTCATCTTCATTTTTGACTTGTATTGATCTTTCACATTGAATTCATCTTTTTCACGGATGTTATCTTCTCTGCATAGTTCTTATTTTTTAATAATCTAGATTACGAATTTAATCATCGGTTTTGAGTCAAAATTAATTGGTATAAAGGGCGATTGAGATTATCGACTGTTCTATTAATGTCATTAACGTACTTTTGTAATAACATATTATCTAGTGGCTTATCGCTGGATTTATCCCCGTATTTCTCAAATAGTTCATGCCCCGAGGATATGCCTAGGAATTACATGAACAATGTACACCTTTTACTTCTACAAGATTAGAATAAATTGTAAACTTGTAATTCATTTATTCCAAGATATGTTCATGAACAAGCTATAGAAATGTTTTATTACACAAATATTAGTTTAGCTTTTCGGTATGCGAATGACTAATCTCATGGTCCAAAACTAACATTCAAAACGGACCATGGGATTTATTTTCAATTAGTAAATTTGGAAAACATGTTTGAGCTCTTAAAGGGCTATCAGAAACCAATCTAATCTGCTTGTATTACACTTATCACTTTTAATAATTGGAATTTAAAAGCTCGGTTTCTTTGTTTGTGAGGTGTTACTATGCTAGTGGCTAATTGTATTGTAGTAACATGGTCACGGTAATGAAAAACCGTGCTATTTTCAAGAATAACAAGTATTTTGTATTATGATTATAACAATCAATACGATAGGTATCATGTTTCATTTCATGACGATTGCAGATCTACAGTTAATGATAAAAAGAGATTATGGAAAACACTTGTAAAGAACTTGTGGCATTAGCAAATTGGCTTTCATTATCCGAGCAGGATAATATCAATGGCACGTGATTGGATTTAGGCCAGAAATAAGTAACAGCTAAAGAATGCAGGTGTCAGTTCATTTTTAAGGATGAACGTGAAAATCAAATACTAATATTTTGATATAGCCTAAAAGTTCCCATGTTAAATAGAATGGATACGTATAAAGTCATACCTTGAAGCCATTGTCTTGGGAGAGGAGGTTATATCCATGGAGACAACAGGGAAAGACGGAAATCTGATTGAGAATAAAACGAATATGTCGGTGGGCGTTCTTAATGCCCAGCTAAAGTGAGTGCATGAAAATATGTTTTTTTCAATTCTTCATTTACTTAGTTATTCAACTGTGAAAGAACCATGTGCTTGTTGATAACTTAAAAATACATAGTATCAACTTTTTAAGGTTATAGCTCAATTGGCAATGTTAAAACATGTCCAAATGAGTTTTAAAAAAAGTCTGCAAAGATACATGGCAAATGCGACATTTAAGTAAAACCCCAAAATCACCAAACGGTGAAAAGGGAGGAATTTGACTTTTTTTACAATTTTGGAATAACAAGTATTTTGTATTATGATTATAACAATCAATGCGATTATCATGTTTCATTTCATGATGATTTTTAAGTCGATGTAAACATTCCACTCTTAATTCGATCAAAATTCGTTACCGACTACTGTGCCTGGTCCTTGCAGCGTGAATACAAAAACATGCTACGTATGTGCGCAGATACTTCAAATCAGCAGTCTTGATATACATGAAACGGATGCAATTCCTGATTATTAAAATAATTAATTCTCCGTGATGGATTACACATTCTGTCTTTGAAGGGCTAAACTTTTGATTAGTTGGTTCATTATAACAATCCGATACCGGATTATTTTTCTTCCTCAAGTATGATTGATTAAGCCTGAGATTAATCAATCCTTTTGTGAAATAAAGATGTTTGTATAATGTCACGAAACAAAGGATTACTAATAGAGCAATTTGCATTTAAAGCCACCGAACGTTCAATACAGTTTGGAATGTTGTATGTTTATGAACGAGTGGAGCAGCGTTAATTTCGTTCATTGTCTAATTTGACCCGGGAATTTGACTTTCTGTAAAAACTGAGCCGATGGCTTGGTTGGCTTATTATACACCGTCATTCATAGACTTGAAGCTCCGAGGAGCATCAGTCTCAATGCCCCTTGTGTCAGACCCCAGTTCACTATGTAGGGTAGATGAAGTTCTTAAAAATTTAAGAAGTGGTGAGGCTGCGGATCCAATGATTTAAACGTACATCCAGTGGGTTCTAATCACAGTGCATTGTCTGAAGAAGGTACCCAAAACAAGTCCCTTTAATAATAATGACTAAAGCTATACTTTACATCCTTTAAAAAGTGGAAGCCTTGTCATTCTTTATATTCAAATGGCTAATGCTCTACGAAGTGATTAGAGCTCAAGAGACGCGAGTGGACTTAACACACACACACGCAAGCTGCAAGCGTGGGTTTAGAAAAACACAAATTCATTTTTAAGAGCCAAATACTTAGTACATGAAGTAATGAAATTAATATAGAATTGTGCATCAGGATATGATATAAGTAAATGCAATACTCAAATGTACTTTGGATTTATCCCAGGGAAAAATCACGTGGAGCCAGGAGTCATGTAATGTCGATAGAGCGATTTTAATGGCTGAATAGCGCCTATGAATAGTCCAAGGTTAACTTTGTTTCGCTGCAACGATTAACTCCATGTATATTTGGTGTCTTTACCATAAGAATGGGTTCTATGCTCGAAAACTTATTAAAAGATTATCCAAAATATCAACAAAGGTGCTTGCTCTATATTTTACATATTTGACTAAGCGTGTGTTATGCAAGCTTTGGCCACTTCTCTTTTGAGTGCACCACAATAATAAATAAAATATTTTCTTATCAAAATTTAATATAGAGATCGGACACTTATAACCAATTCCTAGGTTTGGGAGGTGGTTTAGAAATCGAACAGTAAGAGACTGCACCACGGTGTTGCCATGTTTAAACTGAAAGGGAATCAGTAGGGTATCTACAGTGAAAAAATTCAATCCCAAGCTTGAAAAAAAACAAAGCAAATTGATTGATTTCCTTATACTTCACATTAAAACAGTGATTCAATGGATTACACAAATTATCGAAATACGTTTCCCCTATGAAAATTAACGAAATTAAGGACTAAGTTGCATTCAACCTGCATTAAAATTCGAAGCCATGGATAAGAATCATCATTCAACAAAACAGGACCATAATGCACAGGGGGACGCTGAATCTTTGTCTTCAAGCAAAGGCGCCGAGCGTTGGCAAGGGTATGTTTATTCCGATCATCATCTTTGACTTGAGCCACTAGAACCGAAAAGCTTGAATATGTAACCAGGAAAAATTTCAATTGTAAAAGTAAAAAGAAAGGTAAAAATATAAGAACGTTATTTTTACAACAAGAACAATTTTCTTCGATTCTTGATGTTATGGACTGATCTTACATTCTTTATGTCTATGAAAATGTCGCCGAATTTAATTTGATTTTGCTACAAGATAGAAAAAATTGATCACGAGCAATTCAATTAAAAACCCAATCTTTGAATTACTAAGGCTTATCAGCAAAATGACAGCTCTAAATTCTATGTGGAGTGTAGTTGTTATTTACAAGTACCACTTTCATAATGTTTGACTTTTCGGATTTTGGATTAATAAAAGATGTCTACAAATAGAGCGACTAATGGCATAAGATATTAAACAACCTGTTTCGAAAATTCCATTTCTTGTTGCTGTTCCCGATCCCTATCATTTCGTATGATGCAACCCCGGGGATTTCAACTTTCTACAATTCCAAAAATCTATCTTCTGAGAATACTCTTATCTTAGACTAACCCTTTTGTCTCATATCATTCCTTGTCATGCTCATATATATTTTCCAAATATCATAGCTTCATAACTCATAAAATGCAGAATGGGTGGGCCCAGAAAAAAAAAATTGGGCCCAAAAAAAAATTTTTGAGCTAAAAAGTGGGCCTTTTTGGTCATTACTGGGCCTTTTAAGGCCTTATTTTTTAATTTCAGGCCAAATTTTGAAGAAAATGGGCCTCAAAATTTCAAAATTTGGGCTTTAGGGGCCCAACATTTTTTTACGCGCAAGCGCAGAAGTTTTTTCCTCTGACCTGAAATTTGCCCCCCCACCTTGTTGGTTTCCAGATCCGCCCCTGCAAAATGAAAACGATGATATAAAAATGATCGCACCATTCGACGATGGGTCTACTCCATAAATGTACTAGTCATAAAACAATGACAGTTATAACTTGTAAAAATGCATCCAATCGTATTCTTAGCTAATTCTTCAATACAGTCATTATTCATTTTTCGTTTTTAATAGCTCATATAATAATGGTCCGGAAAATATTTGAAACCCGTAACAAAAGGTAAAAAGGTATCAATGGTAATACGTTATGTATAAAAAGTGCATTAACATTTTCTCAAAAGTAAGTATGCTATAGTTAGAACCGTATTGTATTGATGGAGCGATACCCCAAATAACATGTTTGAAAAGTGTGATGTGTAAATATTGGTACTTTATAGAATGTTTCAAAAATGAATAGGCTTTGTCTATGTCTTGCATTTACTGGGTGACTCAGGATTGCTGTTAAAGAGATTACTATTTGGTGCGATTTCTATTTCAGTCATATTTTTGAATTATCGGATGCATCTGAAATCTGTAATTATCGACAACTCCAGATCTCATCATACTTTAAAATCAATGTAATACAGTAACACAAAACAAAGATAGGAAATGACTAACCTACAAGTCTTATATATGACGAGATGAAAAAACGTTTATACACCCTGTATTAGGGCAATGTTTTCAATGTAAAGAGAATTTACAATTGTTGTTAGCTTTCTGAGTTTGTGAGTTTTGAAACTGTGTTCATTTAGAAAGCAAGAGAGCTATTATAACGTCTACGTTGTGCAATTATGGAACGGAGTGAGACAAAAACAAGGTAAAATTATGATACTGTATTATCTTGGGGTCTGGTTTTACTACTGAGAAGGGAAGAAGTGGGAAACGGTGACAAAATACCATATGTATTTGCAGTGATTACATTTTTCTATGGACAACGAATGTCAATAAGATGATTGATCTTGGCACGGACTGTCGAGTGTCGATTAGGCCAAATCAGTCATAAACAATGAGAGTTGACTTCTAAACTTAAAAAACTCTCTGATACCATGTGAGATAGAATGGGTTACTTTTAAACTATTGTGGCTTATTTGATCTACGCGTGGCCTCTAATTTCGTCTTGTCTACTAATGAAAGCCATTTCATGCTTCGCGTGTTTCAACATTTCAAAATGTACCCCAATAACTAAGCCTTGTCCGAAAAGAAGACAGTAGAATATATTGACAGGTCCCCAAGCACCTGTTGAAAATCCAATACTACTTGCTCCCTGTTGCTAGTTAAATTCCGCGTATTAATATAAAATAGTCCTCTACCAGATTTACCAATAATTTGATAAGTTTTAATAAGGCATAGTAATTATTTTGCATATAAAGTATGTAAATTTGATTTTTTCACTTTATTGGGAACTTTTTGTGTTTTTTACAAAATAATGCAAAATTAGAAATATTACAATTTTATCGCGGATTGGTAATTTTTAGTACGTGAAAGTCCAAATGTAAACTAAAAAGTAAGGTGAGATAATTTTCCATAAAAGTGTACCAAATGTTCACATTTATACTCCAAGGAAATGGCTAAAGATAGGAGAGCTTCGCCGTACACCTAGTAATCTGTGTGCTGTTTGAATTGCCTGTTTCAAGAGTGAAGGAATTTGATGTTTTTATTTGAAATTTTGAAACTTGATCTTGACCGAAATCCAACATGGCGACTTGCAGCTAGGATACATAGACCTAATTCCCGGGGATTCATTATTGGCGATTTATTGATATCTATGTTACTGCCACCCAATACATGCTGCTGTTAATCATAAATATTCAAATAATATACCATAGATCCCGGCCAGATTATATTGTAGTAGAACAACATCTGTGTAATATACAATCGTGGCATTCCAAAATAATGTTTTTTTCCCTTCTCCAAGTCCAATGAAAGACTTTGAAGTTACAGTTTCACACTGTGATTGCATTGGTTAGGTCTTTCCTCGTTAATCATTCCATTACTGTATCTGTTTCATGTCACTTCTATTAATTCTTGACTGACTGTTGATAGATATACATGTACGAATACAATACAAATTGAATGTGTCTCAGCTCAGGGTCGCATACAGTACTAGTTCAACAACATTAGGCCCTTTCTGGGGCCTTGTTTCTTATCTGATATGTCTTATGGCCCCAACTAGCTGGGAAATTAAAAATCAGATCTAATGAATGGGCTAGCTTAAGTTTAAACTAGTTTAAGCCTTTGAAAGAGGTACATGTACGTTCGTTGTGAATAGTCTACATGTAAGATATTTAAAGGGAGGCCAATAATGTAATTCCTAGTATGTTATAAAGTGTTTGCAGATAAATAAAGCTTAACCTTAAAAAGAAGTAAACTGTCTCCAGATTCCTGATGTTCGTACATGTTATGATGTGTTCTCCCTGAGTGCTAAAAGTCACATGAATTAAGATCATTAATAGAGCTGTTTGTTCAACAATTTATAAGTATTGTTTTCACTGTTATCTCTTTTTGATTTCAGCTTCATCAAGAAGATCAAGATGGGCAAGAAGAATGAGAAGGGTGGAAAAGACAAGGGTCAAACATCCAGTGCTAGTCAGGATGGCCAAGATGATGATCCAAATAAAACACCAGGTAATTTCTAACATATGAATACTGCTTTAAGTAGCCTTTTCAAATAAAAGACACAGACTAGAACTACTTTTGAAGCTTAAGGTCATGCATCCCTGCCAGTGTAGGCCCTAGGGATCTGAAACCTGCTGGTCAAAATGGCTTTACGGACCAGTTGCAATGTTATTTTCCTATATCTTCCTTGTGAAAACCCTTAGGGCCTACACTGCATCCCTCTCAAATAATGTAGGAATCTATGTAAATGAAAATATTATTTAACACCTAGATTTATCCATTATTCATGTTGTTTCTACTTTCTAGATAGCCCATTTGCAGTACATGTACTCAATATATGCCACAAATTATCATGTATGTAAGGTTTTCCATGCTATCGTCTTTATTTTTCTCCTTGGAACAGAACCATACAACTGTACTGGGAAATTCTTTGATGACTTCACAGAGTTGTGCAGACGTAACCAAATGGTTGTGATTCCAACGATTGTTCCAAGACCAAAACGTCCCCCCTCCCCTAATTCCATGCCTGCTCCTGATGCTAAAGAATCAAAAGGAAAGGGAAAGGACAAAGAAAACAAGCAACCAGAGCCTGAACCAGAGCAAGAACTTGATGAGAATGGAGGTAAGTTGACTCAGTCTTATGCAGAGCCTCACTAAATCAAATGCAATTATATTTGCTAACTGAATGAGGGGAATATAAAATCACATAATAGAGCTTTTTCAAATCTGGAATTATTTCATTGTAATGTTTTTATGAATATTTACTTTTTAGGTAAAGTCTTATTTTAAAGGATTTTTCTCTTGCAGAGCCAATAGAACCCCTGCCAAAAACCTATACAACAAAAGAAAAGTTTGAATATTTCAAACCTTGTATTCAAGTAGAGATGGAACATCCTGATAAACAGGACACTGTAACCGAGTTATTTATAAGAGGTAAATATTTATCTTACAAATCATGGACATCATATAATATGGATGTATATTTTTCATTAACCTATCCAGCCACCTCTAAATCAGAAGGACACTTTTTGATGAGTGCTAACTGCACACTATTGGAAAAAATGATATCTGAAAAAAGCATATAGACACACAATTGCAATAACGTTTAACTTTGTTGATGTTAAATGATTAAAAGCTCTAAATTGATTTTATGTTAATAATAGTTTCAAATGCATTATCTATCATGTACTACACAGATTGTAGCATTTCAACCCTCTTTTGGTATACTAAATTGAAATGCAAATGCAAAATGGAATTGGATTTATGCGATGAACAGATGAAGGATATGTTGAACACTGTTTCTTTGTATCTTAGATCATTGTATGGAATGATGGTGATATGTATACTTTATGGCCTGTTGCTCTCTTAAATAATCCTTTTCCATCTGTGTTTGTATTATACTTTTTGGTCTGTATACCCTCATGGCACTAGTGCTTACATATTCATTTCATTCATAGGTTGGAAGATAGATGAACCAATGATGGGTGTGTTTCAACAGACTTGGCCCCTCATGGAAAAACTTCACACAATTACGTAAGTGAATAACATTATTTAAGTTGAAGAAGTTGCCTTCAAATAATGACCTGGAAAGCAATATTCTTGATGACATCCCTTATTAACTCATTGCTGACCAACCCTGAGATATTTCGTCTATGATGTCATAATCGTATGTGACCAACCCCAAGATGTCTCGGGTGCTGTCCAGTAATTGTCACATAATCTGTACCAGTTATCTTACCAAATATTCTAGTGGTCACTAGGGGAACCTGGTAGGGTGCAATTGAAATTTTTGTCATTGGCTTCACAAATAGCATATAACTTATTGCATAGGGTGTTGATATAGTCTATTTTATGCTAATGTGAAAACATGCAATTTTGCTTAATTATTCATCAAAATTGCCAGTCACCAGCAGAAAACCTCCAAAAATAGCTTTGGCCAGCAATGAGTAAAGTGGAGGATATATCAGTTTGTCTTCTATGGATATTATAATGTCCTCAGACCTTGTATTCGTACTACACCCCCAAAATGCAATCTGATTTTCGACCCAGTTTCGGTCCCAAATTTCGGTGCCGTTTCGGTACTAAATGGACTGACTAGCCCGGTAGCAAATTTTGGTGTCGAAAGGTTTCGGTGCCGGAACGGTGCCGAATTTTGTCAATGCCGAAACGGCGTCGAATTATATTGGCTGTGTAGACATTTTGATTTGAAAATGTACTGTAAAGCAAAATAATGGAAAAGTGGGTGATTGAAAGAAAACACTGAGATATATAAAACCTTACATTTCAGGCTTTGGCACACTGGTCTTACTGGAGATTCAATAAAACAATTAGCAGGTTTCCTTCCCCTGTGTCCTAACCTCCGCAACCTTATCCTAGATGGGAATCCCAATAAAACAGAAAACTGGCATGAACTTATAAAAGAGGAAAGTCTTGTAGTTAACCTGTCATTAAGGCATAATTGGATTACTGATAAAGGTGCTACATTGTTAGCTAAAGCATTGGGGTCGGCCACTGGGAGTAATACTAAACTGTTACAGTTGAATCTCACTGGAAATAGGATCACTGACGATGGGGCTATTGAGCTGGCAAATGTAAGTATAATGTTTACTTAAGGCACATCCACATGTTGAGAATTTTTATGTAATTTTTCTTCATGGTTGTAATTATTACTCTATAATAGTAAATGAAATTTTTATGCGGATATATTATATATACAAATTAATCATTATGGTAGAATATATAGTTCAAAATCAAAATATTTACATTGAATCTACATGTTATCATTTTTAAAGTTTTTTTGTGAGTTTTAAACAAAGAGATAAAAACAAGTGTTTAAAAAATTTTCGGGGATGTTTTACGAAGCTTACATTTTAAAAAACATCGAAATTGAATTGTCTGTTGAGTTTGCAGTTCTTTTTGCAAGCATTTAATGGTATAATTATAATTGTTTGCCTGATTGTAGGGTCTACGCATGAACAGAACATTGTTGACGTTAGGACTAGGAAACAATCTTATTGGAGATAGAGGTGTCAAGAAAATATCTGAGGTGAGTCTTAAATTTTTCCCACACATCCTAATTCTCTCGTTATTCCATGCTTGGAGGGATTGGTTTATCTATACCAAATTTGTAAATGCATGCTTGGTTTTTAGTTCCTTCACAGAGTGTCTTTGGGTGTACTGGATTAGTCTAGAAGAGTCATTTAATAATCATAAAAATTATAATGTTAAGTATAATATGAATATTTTTCTCTAAGTTGACTTGATAACTCATGCTTCCCTAAAAGTATTCAGTCTATAATTGATTTTGCTCTTTCTTTTTTGTTTTATAGGTGACCAATGCATTGTGGCAGGGTATACTGTGCATATTCTGTTCCACACTAGAATTATTGTATTTTAATTTGTACTTGATTTTCAGATGCTCTCGAGGTTTCCACTAACCCACACAGAAGTTGTAGAAAGACGTAAACTTTTGTCAGAGAAAGGGTCACCTGAAAGACAAAAATCAGTGAGTAAAATATCCATAGGTTTTCATTGGTTAAAATTACTGTATGTCCCTAAAGGGTTTCTGCTTGTTAAAAGTTTTTGTTTGTTTGTAAAGGGTTATTTTGAAATGTTTTTGTTTGTGTGTAGAGTTTTTGTTATCATGGAGTACTTGTGCCTACATATTTAGAAAATGTTGAATTTGAATTTAAAAATATGATTCGAGTTAGCATGACATATCATGCTGATGATAAAAAAATAATTCTGTATTTGGTATTTTAGATACCATACTCTCCTTTCTTGGTAAGCTATTAGAATATATAGAATATAATAAGAATATGCAAGTTTGGATGCTATTGTTTCTGTAAGATGAATCAGTGTCAAATCTACTTAAAATAGAAATAGTGTTTATGACAGGCCCGTAGCCAGGATTTACCAAGGGGGTTCACTTTTTGGAAAATTCCAGGGGGTTCACTTTTGACAATTTTGGTCCAAAAATGGCCAAAATCACTTAAAAAGTGCTCACAATGGTGAAAAACTGCATGATTTTGAAAGAACTTTTGGCCAGGGGGGTTCGCTCCAACCCATCGAACCCCCCCCTGGCTACGGGCCTGCATGACAATGACACATTGCTCTTGAAGAAAGACAATTATTACAATAAGTAAGGTGAGATATATAAATGACACTTTTTGGCACATTACTTCATGTTGGTTTGACACACTTTAGGGTGGTCTATTATGCGCTGTTGAGAGTCAAGCATCCATGATTGTCCATGATAGACCCCTCCAATAAATAAGCTGTTAATTTCAAATATTACTGATTAGATAAGTAAATAAGAATGTTATTTTACATAGCCTCCTCCTAGTCGAAGAGCAGACTCCAAAGACAGGCCTGGAAGTGTACGCAGTAGCTCACACGCTAAAACTAAAGGAGACAAAAGTGCCAAGAAAAAGGTATAATATTTAAGCTTTTTTATAGGATTTATAATTTTTGACAATCCAGGTGTAACAATGAAATATTGTCTTTACTTTGCTGTATTTGTGACTAGATATTTAAAAACATGTGGATTTTATTTATGTATCTGTTCAAAAATTGTGCTGTTAAATGTAGTAGATATGGTATCAATAATAACATAATAAACACTGTTTCTCCTAGCCATTGAACCTATAGCTCTGTACTTTCTTTTTGAACTCTTAAAAACGTTATCCAAGAATTTTTAGGATATGAGTTTTGATTTGCTATTAATAGATAGATGTCTATATTATTTCAGAGTGTCTCAAATGTCTCAGGACTACATGTATTTGTAATTATCTTTTTTTCTCATCCTCTAATTATCTTCCTTAAATAAATGTATCTTGATTTCCATATAATACTGTAGTTAGATTGTATACTTAGAATATGATTAAAATATAATTATTAATACTAATAATACAGGTGTTTGAAGAACAGGAGATAGATGATGATCCCAATTCTATAAAATCTCCGAGTTTAATTGACTCTATGGAGTTAATCAGTTGTGATACAGACCCCGAGTCTCCTGACCCCCACCCCAGTGAAAACGTAACCTAGCATGCCAATGTATCTTGTATATGATGGTGTTTAAGTGTCAGCATGTACTTTGTTCAATCAAAGCAGGTCACTGATTGTTAAATGAATAAACACATAATTGAACTAGTTTCACTGACTTATAACTTTCTACAACTTGGCTTGTCTTGCATCATGTCTATGTATTAATACATGTAAAACAATGCCAGACGAAAGATTTATCCACTTATAGTTAGCAAAAAGAATTGATTTCTTGAATCACAAAATGAATCACGAAGATGTTTTACATTCCATGCTTTGAGTACTTTAGGATATTGTATATATTTATAGGCTGGTATAGAACAGAATTAGAATGGAACAGATTTTGGAACTTGCCTTTGGAATTCAAAATTTTGGATTTCAATATAACATCTCAGTGAGAGCTTATTCTGTAATCTTTGAATGATATAAAATCAATGAAGAACTTATTTAGGATTTTTATTGCACATAAACAAGTGAAACAATATTGAAACATATAATTATTGATTTCATTGATTATAGCTTGCAGGGTAAATTTTCTTGAAAGAAAACTATGAATTCTGAAATTTTTCAAACATAAAGTAGCAGACTGAAAGTCAGTTTCGAAGGGAAAATCAGATGAAAAGACAATAACTGTGTTCCATGCCAGCCCTAATAGTTAAGACTTTGTATGCCTTCTCGGTGTAACACCTTTATTTTTTTATTGTTAAAAAGTACATGAATATACATGTATATGACATACGTTGTAATCACTTTTCTCATGATAATTGTTTTCACAATCATGATATATCACATGTTATAATGAAAAGTGATGATAAAATACGTAATAGCATAAATTAAAACATATATAAACATAATATGAAAAAATATGAAATTCTTCCTCAGGACAGTAATATAATCTTCCCTATCTAACTAGATATATCTGGAGCATAGTCTTTCTTTTGTAATGACCACACTCATTGTATAACAAACTAAATGTACATGATGACCAAGAAAATAATTTTGGCCACCCATAGCTTTCAAATGTCAGACCCCCTTGCTTGAACTTTCTTTTGATAATATAAATTTTTAATGGTTTTGCAGATCAGAAGCAAACTTTTTTCTTGTCTTATTTCTTCTATTACACGGCTTGTTGCCTGTTGTAGGATGATAAAAAGGATGACAAGGGTCATGACAAAACGAAGGGAAAGAAAGATGATAAGGACAAAACGAAAGGCAGAGATTCTAAAGGATCAAAAGGTACTTTGACTTTAAAACTAAATCAATGGTACAATCATGTATATTATTTAATAGTAATATTTTAAATGTAAATGCATATCATTACGTAGATTAACATTGCTTCAGTTCATTTGAATTCATTCAGATAGTAGATCTATGCCTTTCCATTGCCATTCTATATAACTGTTGGTTGGATTACATTGCACAACTTTTGCATTACATATTACATTCAATATATTGACTATTAATCATCAATTCACTCACTGCATTATTATAGAGCTTTACAATATGATTAATTTGGTTGATTATGCTATTAAGATCATTATTATTAGTTTACTAATGCTAAGCAATGGATTATTATATGCTTGAGTACTAACATGGTTGGAGATTCATCACAATTTGATGCACAAGTGGCACAAGAGTACTATATCCTTTAATCCAAATACAAAATCAGAATTTTAAAATGTGAATATGAAAAACTTCATGTTGGGGTATGATTTTCTACATTTTCAAGATTTTGTATTTGGGCTATATGAAAAAGAAGTTATTGTTGCATTAGAAAAGTAACACTTCATTGAAAAGGAGTGCAATAAAATCTATTTATGTGAACACTTCAAATTATCTCAATAATTATATGACCACTTTATATTTTTGAATGTCTCACTGTTGTATTGAAAGTGATCAAGAGCCTTTGAATATGAACACCTCAAGAGTCAAGGTGAACACATTTACCTTGTTCCATTCAAGAGTCAAGGTGAACACATTTACCTTGTTCCATTCAAGAGTCAAGGTGAACACATTTACCTTGTTCCATTAAAAGTCAAGGTGAACACATTTACCTTGTTCCATTCAAGAGTCAAGGTGAACACATTTACCTTGTTCCATTCAAGAGTCAAGGTGAACACATTTACCTTGTTCCATTCAAGAGTCAAGGTGAACACATTTACCTTGTTCCATTCAAGAGTCAAGGTGAACACATTTACCTTGTTCCATTCAAGAGTCAAGGTGAACACATTTACCTTGTTCCATTCAAGAGTCAAGGTGAACACATTTACCTTGTTCCATTCAAGAGTCAAGGTGAACACATTTACCTTGTTCCCTTCAAGAGTCAATGTGAACACATTTACCTTGTTCCATTAGTGTTCATTTCAAACAGATTTTACAGTAGTTTCTTTTTAATTAGTTTTGATTTGGTTAAAAGACTTGTTTCCATATGTTTGTTTCATCCTCATCAGCACATGCACAGGCTTCATCTAGTGGACGCAATTCTGGAGGTTTGTTACAGTCTAGACTTTTACTTTTTCTTACTGCCTAAATGCTTTCTAAAGGACAAGTTAGGATGGTTAACTGCAAAGTTCAGTCCTCTATAGGGGAATGGTAGGCTATCTCATACGTTTCACTCTCAATTCTACACATTATTGCAAACAATACCACTTGCCAGTTTTTTAGAAGTGTATGTAAATGTTGAGGCTTTTTAGTAACTCAAACAAATGACCTTGACCTTTTATTTACTGCTTATATAACCATCTACTACTTATGGATAAATTCAACTTTGTGTAGAATTTTGTGCAAGACATATGAGATGGGCAAACCCCCATTATACACACTAACCTTGCTTGTAGATTTTCTCTGACTAACAAACACATTTAGTTTCTTTAGATCACTTCCATGATAAGTGTCAACTTAGTGGCCTTGGCACCTCCATTAATCGCTAGCTATTGACATATACATGTGTAATCTCACCATTTGAGGTTGGGATTTAATGAAAGATTGCCTCAGGTAGAAGACAGCTACTATAGAATATAATGCTTGCATTTAATGGCCTGAGAATGGGTTAAACACATGGGCTTTCAAGAAAAAGTCAATGTTGAATGCCCATGGTTGTGACATATAAGGAGAATTCAGTTAGCACACTTACAAATAGCACACTAACAAAATATGACTGCGATTGGTGGTTAATGCAATTGATTCAACCATGGCTGCTTCGTATGCTTTTGAGCCACAATTTGACCTAGAATTGGCGACAATGCCCCTAGTATAAAGACACAGAACTTCGCTTGATTGTTTTACTTCGTAGGTTAATGCTTCATTTTTCTTGTAGTTGGTGCCAATGGTGGGTGAAAATTCAACTTTTGAATTATAGAAGTTCCTCACTGCTTGCACAATTTCAAAATATGTTTGCCAATTTCATAAAATAGATGTTCATCACATTTGCCTGAAATTCAAAGAACACCTCGATCACATTGTTTCGATTGACATTTTGTTTTCAAAGCACTCATATATGACATGTTAATGAAATATTTTTGTCACAATGAGAACTTCACATGCTTTTACAATTGATTGCACTCCATGTGTTCAGCTTTTGTTACCAGTGATTGACTGAGCAAGGATTTTTGAGAAACTTTACTTATACACCTGTATTTCTGTATTTTCATGAAATTCACAATCATCAAAAGATTCAAAACTCCCATGTTTTCGTTAAATATTTATTTCTTAGAACTAAACTCTTGAAGTATTATTTGAAGCACTAATCCTGACTAATTTAGAGTATTTTATACTGGAAGAAAAATCTTCTAATTTCCTGAAAATTTCGCTCCCAGTGTCTGATGCTCAATTAGTCCGGCATTACATAATAGTCACTGAAACGTATTAATTGATTTGTTTCTTCCATAGGGAATTTTTTGTACACTGGTAAATATTCATTTAGCATGTAACAAACACCTGTGTAGAAATAGAAGGTACATTCATAAGTACAATGATCCACTTAGCTAGCTTGATATACGGTACTGGTTAATATTAAAGTCCTATTGTAATGTTATACAGGTTCCCTTCTCCCACAAAATGATGCCCTGATTGACAGGTCCCATTGCAATAAATGACAGGTCCCATTGCAATGAATGACAGGTCTTATTGCAATAAATGACAGGTCCCATCGCAATAAATGACAGTCCCATAGCAATGAATGACAGGTCCCATTGCAATGAATGACAGGTCCCATTAAAATAAATGGCAGGTCCCATTGCAATGAATAACAGGTCCCATCGCAATAAATGACAGGTCCCATAGCAATAAACGACAGGTCCCATTGCAATAAATGACAGGTCCCATTGCATTAAATGACAGGTCCCATTTCAATGAATGACGCATCCCATTGCAATGAATGACAGGTCCCATTGCAATAAATGATAGTTGTCCGCTCAAACTGAAAAATACAAATCACATCTACTTATGCATCCATATGGTCCCTCTGGCTTATCAAATTAACAAGTCCCATTTTGTTCTCCCAGCCCGTCAACCATGAATGCATGATGTCCTTCCCTGCAATTCCATTGATCAGCTTGGCTAAGTGGATTGTTTTCTATGAATTATCTAAGTACATCTGATTAACAATGCCGCTTTGTAATACCATCTTTGCACACCGGGTTTTCACTGCATTCACCGAGTGAAGGAAAATGTAATACCCCATTTTGATGTAAGAATAACATTATTGAATGAATTAAATGTCTTGCTTGACGATTTGGTTTAAAATTCACCTACTCCTGTGTACCACGTTGTGCTAAGACCGCCTTGAATATTGTAATTTGATTCACATAAATTAAATGTTTGAAATAAAGAATTTAAAATAGAGAATATAGGGCACTATCCTGAACAATTTGAGGGAAGAAAAAACATATATTTGAAGCATGGAAAACTCATTGAATTATTCGCAGACCAGCTATGCTTAGTGTTATTCTTAAAGTTGGTAGATAACTTTTAATTCTCATGATTTCTAATATATTCCCTCTATCAACCTTTCTGTGTCATAGTATGAGACTTGATTCAAAACAATTATTTCCCCATCTTTCCCACATAGTAACATGTACAGTTAAGGTAATAATATTGCCAGAGCATGTATGGTTTTTGGGATTGTTTGTCAGTTAACCCCATATTTCTTAACCTGCATTTCATCCTTAGCCATCGTTTAATTTGATTTAAATACCTCAACCTGCAGAGTTGATTGTAGACCAGTATTATATATACAGTAATATGTATATACTGTACTTCTACTTAATTTGGCAACCATTTCAATATGGCAGATCCACCAAATTGTTGCAGTCAACCTAATTAAGTTGCGGCCAAATTCAATATTTCATGTTTCAATTGTAAATATGCATCGTATATACATTTCAGTATTGCAACTTTGCCAAATTGAGTAGCCACCAAATGTTCAAAACAGCAAATCTGCCAAAAATAAGTTGTGCCAAATTAAGTAAAAGTACAATATTCAATTGTGAAATATGTGCTTAATTTTCATTTATTGACAGTATTGTATTTTCATTATGCTTATTTTGCACAATTTTCATTGAAACAGTGAGCGATTGTCCCAAATATTTGCTACAGCCATTTCGATTAAATGTCAATATATGAATACATTAACACTTGTTCCCAATTGAATATCTGACCCTAACTTTTAATCTTGTGTGTCTCATGTAATTCTTATAGACCTTATGTGGTTATGGCGTGTAACCTTGTTAACATGCCAAAGCATTCATTTTTGGCACCATAGATTATGAGTTTCCATGCCACCTGTATGTGTTGGGTATTTTCTTCCTGATTCCTCCTTACTAGATATTATTGATCATTTTGAAAATGTGTATTTATTTTGAATACAAATGTCACTTTTCATAATAAGGTATTTTATAGTTCTTGTAGAAGTAGACTATCATTATTCATATACATTACTATAGTATACTAAATACATCCTCATTTTGAAATCTTGGAAATCTCATTTAAATGATAGCTAGCATGAATTTCTAAAATCTTCTCCAATGTCTTCAAAGATATTGGCAGAATTAAAACTTATGAGTTGTTTTCTGTTTTCTTTATCTGTATTGTATAATAAAACAGTTAAGAATAATGGATATGTTTGCAACTTAGTTGTTTATTGTATGATATTTTATGGGCGTTTGTTGCAAAATAGAGCTGTTTGTTGAAAAATACATCAACTGAGTATGTAATGCAGCTATTATTTCATTATAACAGCTGTTAATTTTACACTGCAGCAGTTATACAATACTGTTTATTATACAATGCAGCTGTGCATTACATCCTGCAAATGTTGGATAATGCAGCTGTTTATTTTTTCAGCATCCCTTGTTAGTGAAGCAGGAAAGACTATGGGTAAAACTAAGGACAAGAAGGGTGGCAAAGACAAAAAGGGCCAAGTCCAGCAGGAGACTGAGGTTTGTATGCTTTCTCAGTTGAAATAGCAACATACCAACCACTAAAGGATGGTGTCCAGTCCAAGTATCAGCAATTGTGGAATAACAAAGTTATTTTCTGAAAACTTCACAAGGGGGAGCAAATGATGGTTTCATTTGCGAAAAGTGTTGATTTTTATTGATTTTCAAGTTAAAGGTGGATCAACATTTTAAAATTTCATCTGATGAGGGGAAGTGGGGTAACATCAAACCATGATGTAGAAATTAACTTTATTTTTCACGACTTGATAATTGGACACCTTCCCTAACAGGATTCTGTTGCAGATCAACACCGTCATTTTGAAATACTGTATAAGTGGTAATTTTGCCTAATCATTTAATTTGCCTATTTCCTAATTTTTGCCAGGTTCGGAAAATTAAATGTCGGAAATATTTGTCTTTATAATGTTATCCAATGGGAGGTTTCTTGTAATTAGGAAAATTAAAATTAAGAAAATGATGAAATTTGACCATTCGGAAAATTAACCACTCGGATTAAATACCACTTATACAGTATAGTAAGGAAAGGGTAATAAGATAAATGTTATTTCCTTGCAAAAGTAAGTTTTGGGAGGGTTAGAATATAAGTAAAGGGGGAGGGGAGGTAGAGGTTTCAATTCATCATTTGTGAAAAAACAAGAGGCTTAACTGAGGATTAGTAGGAGGAAATGTTGATGCTAAAATACTATATTTTGAACACATAAGGCAGCAATTCCAATCCGACAAATCAGAGTAAGTTAATGAAAAATTATTTGAAATATTATTTTTGCATTTTAAAGCCTGTAGCTCACTTTAGAGAATGGTAGCTAATTTACAAGTGCAATATTTTGATGAAAATTATCATTTACTTTAATATTAGATGTGTTTTATCAGTATATAGGGTGTGTCATAATTATGACATCAGTTAATTTTGGGACACCTTGTATATGTGTACATGTGATGGCAAACAAAGAACAGTGAGATTTTCTCACACTTAGCTCCAACTAGTATTTGGTGTAATTGTATGATTCAATGTCTTATGTTTTTGTAGTTTAGAAAATGAATATACAATGTACTTGTGCTAGTCTATTTTATGGCACAAAGGTAGAAATCATTATCATTTGCAATAACCAATAACCATTATTGATTTATTCATGTTTTATGAAACCAGCACAGTTGTATGAATTGTTCTTGCACTGAATGTTATATGTGTTTGGAGCACTGTTGATTAATGTTAGCCAAAAATTGAAAGATAAATTCTGAACTATTAACCAGTTAACTAAAGTGCATTTACTCAGTAACTTTAATCGTTTAATGTGAGACTTCTTTTACAATTCCGAATTATAGTGTTTATATCAGGCCATTGAGTCCTAACTTTTGTGTATTTCTTAAATACTAAACCCGTAATGTTTGTAACTTTCAAAAGTTTCAAACAAGCATTTATGTAATTGCAAGTCTCATCATCTATATTTCCAAAATTGCAGATCCTAACATTCACGCTTATTTATTTGTGTGTTAGATTTAATTCCAAAGTTGCAAATTTTAACTTTTGCCTTAAAATTCATAGGCTGCAAACCCTTAAATTACGTTCGATTTTTTTCACAGTGTGCACCCTTAATTCTTTGTGTGTTCTAACACTAACCAAAGTTGACCCAGTCTGTATGCTTTAATTTGTTTAGCAGCCAGAGGTTCAAGAGGTCATCAATCCACTCCTAGAGACCGTAGAGAGCATGGATGGACAGCTATGGATACCTGGCAATAGGGTCCTTATCAGTCTCAACCTATCAAGTAAGTTTATCATGTTCATTTGAGTTTATTTTTGCTCTTAAATTATTAAGTGTGGGTGAAGCTCAATTATAAGGTTTGGATTGATTGACATACTTGTGAGAGGATCGCCATCCATAATGTCTAAAAAACTCAAAAGTGTCGGGTAATAAAAAAAGGAATTGTGATTCAGTGATCCCTTGGGACACCCCCTTTGTATATTTTAAGTACTAATGTTTTTCACCCTTTTACACTTTCTAACACATGTAACATGGATTATTTTTCAGGAAATCAAATTGGAGAAGATGGTATGAAGAGTTTACTTCTTGCTGTGCAGTACCAGACCACATTGCTCAATATTGTGAAGGGAGGGGGCAGTGGCCTAATGAGGCTCTGTTTACATGTAAGATCCACTTGACTTTCAATGTTTTAGAAAAAGAATACAAAATACGCTTACATATAAAAGGACAGTATGATATAAAGCATGTTATTGTAACATGTGATAATGTGCTTTAATGTAAGAATTAAAAATCTAGCTTTGCCGTGTCGAAAAATAATTTCTTGGGCAATGTTGTTCTTTCATAAAGTAAGTTTCATAAACACGGAGGAAGTTGCTTCTACAGCTCAGTTGTGTTGACTTAAGTCTTGATGGCTCGGGAATAGAGCGTCAGACTCTGAACTGGAAGGTCCTTGGTTTGATACCTACTGAGCATTGAATTTAGTACCACATTCCCTTTCATGTCTTGTCTGGCTACAGCTACATTTACAGTTTCCCGGAGGGTCATTACAGGGTCTTACAGGATAAGCTCAGAAGTAGAGCTCTGAACTGGAAGGTTCTTGGTTTGATTCCCGGAAGGGAGTATCTGGCTTGTTACACTACAGCTTCCCAAAGGCACCCTGTGGTTTGTACATTTCGATGGTCCGGCAGTTGACAAAATGAGTTACCTGTATATATATAGAATTATGCGCAAATCTGTCTGTTTTCAACATTTACCCCTTTTTCTTTCAGAAGAACAATTTGCCAGGAGATAATGAACACATGACTAAACTGAATGATATTATGCTTACTAAGGACCCCTTCTACAAACCACCACCTAAAACACCTGATGAGGAACTACAGAGTAAGTAATACTTCTAAAAATAAACTCCACTTTTACATGAGGAGCTTCTTCAATTAGATGTCTTTTGAAAGATGTTTATTATTCTTTACAAGTAAATAAACAATTGCTTTTAAAGAAATGTGAAGTGTGCAAGTTTTCAAAAACTCCCATTTGCAACATAAGTGTTGATGTGACCACCAAGAAGTGATGATACATTGTTTGAAGTGATAGCCATCACTTTTGTGATCAACATTTGATGTCCGAGACAATTTGTTATAATTTTGTAAATACAACCAGGTGGACATTTTATATTAATGCCGAATGGTTGAGAAATTGGTTAATTTTCTTTCATTTTCTTCCAGGCTAGGAATTCAGAAGCCAACATTTACATCCGTCCATCTATCATCCAGTCTACCTACTTCTACAGTACTAGAGTACTTCTGTTGAACAGTCCTTGCAAGGATTAAGGAACTTAAATCCTCATTATTTTGAAATTTCAATACTCTATCCAAGGCCTTAATATCATGCAATACTTAAGAAAGAGCTGTGTAACTAAAAAAGTCTTTAGAAACTGTTCTCGGACTTTTTACAAACACTTGTTAAATAAAACACCTCTGGCAGGTTCCATAGCTATTACACATAATACAGGTTTACTGTGGATTAGCTTATTACATTATCAGATGGTGATTACAAGTTGAAACAAAATATTAGGATAAAACCATCTATGAATTCAAATCATTTTTCATTTAGTGAGATTTGAAATATACTTTGGCTGTCAAAACCAGTATTAAACACAGTCTACATAAAATGATAAGACATGTGTGCTAAATATGATTTACAATATACATGTACATAATGTAAAGTTAAAGATGTTGTAAAAATGTAAATAGTGCAGTGTAAATAAAATGAATAAAAATTATATATATATCAATGTTACATTTGCAAAATTGTAAAGGATAGGCTTGTTAGTTATATTATATAGAAATGAAATAACATTTGCCTCTATATTAACAAGGCATTAACATGACAAAATGGCACCACCTAGTTGCTCACAATATTATTAGTTCAATCTAAGTCAGATTTGAATTTTTGAAAACTGTAGCAGGGGATAGAAAATTAGAAACGCGTCCAGTATTTTCATCTGGTACAACTGGAAATACTGGACCCAGACTTCCATTTTTGATACAGAGAGAGGTAGGTGTGGTTTTACTCGGTAGCCTGTGATCGTTTTACAGTGTGTCCTTATATCGAAACAAGCTCATCAGATTCCAAGTATATTGGGGAACATCCAATTCTAAGAAAATGACAGTCATTCAACTAGATGTTTGTTAAAGCACAGAAATACTTTGATTTTTTCCCAGGAAATACACGAATTGAGTCAGATTTCTTTTTCTTTACCATTTCGTTGACACAATATGCAATTTTCTTGTGTATAGAATAAGAATACAGCTTTCAAAGCTAAAATTTGCCAACAAAATTACGGTCAAAGAGGTCTTTTTTCAACTTGCTTCAAATCGACCAATTTCTTTTTCAAAATCATCTACAAGTTCTAAAAAGTTCAAATCCAATTGGCGTTGGAAGGTGCCCCCCTCATTTCCCAGATTTTTTAGATTTCAAAGCTCTAGAGCTAATTAAAGTCAATGTGTAATAATCTCAAATCTAACGTCATATTTGAACGTCTGTTACCTTGTAGATGATTTTGAAGCAAGTTGTAAAAAGACCTTTTTTGACATTGAAAAGGTCACTGAAGGTCAAATCTTATCATAAAGTCAGATTTGATCTTCTGAAAACTTGTAGATGATTTTGAACAAAACTGAAGTCAATCTAAACAGTTTTTGTTAAGTTATTAGAGGTTTTAAGAATTTGTTACAGATGCCAACCACCGTTATGGAGACCATAACAATATGTTACCACTTCTTGGTGGTGACACAAAAACCAGACATCTTTTCCTGAAGATTTTGCCTCCAGCTCAGTAAAAACAAACCAAACATTTTTTGGCCTAAATTATAGCCTACATGGTGAACCCAATAAAGATTTAACAGTTATTAAGCTTCATATCTATAATGATTTTATTCATCTATATGTTTAATAAAAATTAATTCATAATACAATCATGGAGGGTAAGTCCTCAAACCTCTATGTTTTATGCACTAATCAGTTATGACAGGTCCCATTGCAATAAATGACAGGTCCCATAGCAGTGAATGACAGGTCCCTTTGCAATAAATGACAGTTCCCATTGCAATGAATGACAGGTCCCATTTCAATAAATAAAATAAAATGAAGATGGGGTAGCCTAATGATTTACTCCTGTGTGTATATTGATTCAGAAGCACTGGTCTTGAAGTCTGAAGTCACAGCTTACCACCAGGAGTTATCATTTCAAAAGTCCCTATGATAATTATTAATGGGGCCCTATTGAGAACTGTGCATTAGACTGCATTCTAATCAGTTAGTAAAGGTCAACATGATAAAATTATGTCATGTATACCAATATTCATGATAAGACATACAAGCAATAACGTTACCAATACATGTAAGCTTTCATAATGACAAAATCAACATTAATGTTTAATATGTACAGGGTGGGCCAAAAAAAAACGCCACTTTTTTTCAAGACACTATAACTTTTTTATTTTCCAACCTATGTACCCCAAATTTTGCAGTTATATAGTGCCAGGGGGGTTCTCAGTAATAATATAATGTAACAAGCCCTTCATCTTGGATTGTATGTGGTCTAACATGTCTAAAAGAGGAGTTCAATTGGTCCGCCACCCTCTTTGATGATAGATGGGAATAGATTACTCAGGTTATAAAACTTGAAGTTCACAGTTTTAATACTGATAAGAACTTATATACAATATACTAGGCTACAGTAAGAACTGTATCCGAGGCCTTACTAAAATGTTTTTACATGAATGACCGACCCATAGAATTTCTTACCGTGTTGCCACATTGGCCCTTCACCTATTTGCATCAAATCTTTACCAAAATCCAGCCCAAAAGTAGGTTTACAGTTATTGAACAATCTCTTTCTGTAGACCTACAGACCTACTTTTGGGCCATCCTACACTCCATCAACAAGTAACATTGTAGATTGCACCATAGTGAAATACATTTTACCTGATAAATAATCCAATAATATTGTTGTTAATACTAATACACATAATGTTGTTAAAATCACGTGTTGTTAAAATCAAATATCAATATCATTAATAATCATTTTGTTAAAAATGGTGATTACAATTTAGAATCCAGTATTGAAACATCTTTTAACAAAGTCTTGGGGTGGAAATCAAAGGGCTGGTGAAATTACTATGACTCTAATCAGGTATGGTATTGACTATCTAAATTCAGGACTAGCTCATCATGGTAAGCCACAGCCCACAACCCCTTCTCTGAAATACAGTATCTAGTATAGTCTCTGTCTTGTTACTTCATCTCATTTAGTCTGTCTATATCCAAGAGTTGCCTAGCCCAAGGTGTCTATTGTTTTATAATAGTTGGTGCAATCATTGCATTAAATGAGTAGTACTTGCACTCCTTTGGTGGGTTCATTGGTACCACCTCTGTAGATATGTTCTCCTTCAGAAATCCACAATCTAGAAGTTTAGGCAGTTGACTCTCCTGAAATAATAAAACTACATCACTGTCTATTCATAGTGTCTGCTGGATAGGGTGAAAGTATTCATCAAAGAACTTTTACGTAATTTAGGTGGTTGTATCCACTTGGACCTTATAATTACTTTTTGATAAAGTGTGTATTTATTAATATCTTCCTAACATCATTCTACTTCATAATCAGGGATGAAAAATATCTCACCAACATTTTACTTAACCTAGAAAACATCTTAATCTTCCATGTTGGGGTATACATGTATATGCGAGTAGGGGATTAGGAGAATGAATTATCTCAAAAACTGAACGATCAATACAGCAGTCACGGTCACTGGCCTTCAGCATTCACTGAAGCCAATGTGAAGAAAATGTAATGTATTAAAAAAAGTAAAAACTTCTGCCACCAACAACTGTGGGAGGCCTGGTCACACTCTAGTAGCTTTACTTTATCAGCAACAGTACACACAATTTTATTGATACCCCTTGGTAATTATGATTATTATGAATTTTATGGGTTAATTATATCCCTTGAGTCATACTGTGATCAGTTAGTTATCCTTGACTTTAGCACATCAATCAATCTGGCAACAGCTTGCAAAAAGTCACCACCTTTGGCATTGTTAAATGTTAACACAAAACCTACATATTTACCTCAAACATGTTCTCTATATCAGTATACTGGTTTTTCATAAGTTCACCCCAAGACGTCAGGTTACAGTAGGTCAATACACCGCCAGGTTTCAACAGTCTGAATGCATGATTCTTTATGAAGTTAAACTGATGAGTGTGCCAGTCTTCTTCACTAAGGGGATATGTATCATACAGGATACCTGAAAGCAACATCATTTATTTTTCAAAATTTCGGAAGGATTCTTAAGAATGAATCCAAGGCACAGTTTTCAGAAGGATTTTTGAACGAATCCAGTGCACACTTTACAGAAATATTCTTGAATGGATCCAGTGCACGTTTTTAAGAAGGATAAATCATGGGCTTTCCACAGAACTTTTAAATGAGATTAAACATGTTTTATGCTTTAATCATATTCAAAATAGATTTTTCTTCAAGATAGTACTAAAGCATCTCAAACTATCTCAAACTCTTTGAAATATTATCAAAAAAGGGGAGCATGGTAATGCTCATTTTGAAGTTCTCATCTTTATAACACAGAGTTGCAACTTGCATACCCTTCTCTTGAAACCCCATGGATGAACCCAGTGCACACAATGAATCCATTGCATTTACATTTTCATCATATTTGTTTCTAGTACACATCCATTGATTCTCCACCCCACTTTCTACATTTTTCATATTCTTAAATGGAATAGCCCAGGTTTTAACTTAAATTATCCAAGTATAACCTACCATCAAAAGAAGCATCTGGCAATGAAGGAACAACATCTTCCCACATTCCTTTTAATGGCTCCACCTAAATCATAAAATGGAAATGTTATTGTACACAGTAATGTTATTAAACATATTGGTACAGTAAATGGGACTACTATACATAATCCTGCTTAGCCTATCAAACTTGATTGGTTTATTAGGTGGCAAATATTGGGGCCTTGGATTTCTTGTTGCCATCGCCCCCCCCCCCTCCAGTGCTGTTACACCTTTTTAACAATTTTGGGGTTTGGCAGAGATTAATTTCGGATCTTACCTTGTTTTTCTGTTCTGTTGCCCATTTCTGCAGCCTTTGAAACACACCATCATTACACTCAACAATTGAGTGACATTCAAGTTCAAACTCTTCAATCTTTGTAGCAGCTATAGCCATACCAAATCCAAGTTCAAGAACTCTTCCACCTAAAACAAATTAAACAAGCTTACATTTTATAAACAAGTGGTAGGCTAAAATTAAAAAACGTTGAAAAGTGGTAAACTACATCAAGTGTTCATTCGACAACATTACAGTGTCTAGGATTGAAGAACATTTTATGCTGTTCAACCGTATTGGTATCAGAAGGGGGAGGGCGTTGGGGGCAACTGCATCCCCCCTTTCCCTGATTTTTTTAGATTTCAAACCTAGCATAGAATTGAAAGCTCAAGAGCTTAAAGTCAAAGGGTAATAATGACAGAAATGATTCTATGTCAGTATATAGTCTACATCAAGCAGATTTCTAATATTATATCAGAGTGACTTAAAATAATGTTATTATATGTCTCTGATTATAGTTAATTACCATGTATAGTTTCTCAGGAACTCATACATTATGTACACTCCCCTCCATAAGTTTGGCAACCTTTTCCCCCATTGAACTACGTGTTAAAACCTCTTTACCTTTGAATTTTTATTTACTTAACCTGCGTTGAAAATACTTATACTATTGATGGAAACGTAATTTAACTTTAATTCCAATACCTCCAAATTTTCTCAATTTTTTTCCTCAACTACAATAGGTCAAAAATTGATGATAAATTTGATGAATTTTTGAAAATCCACATTCCCTTGTTAACCAATGGGAAATGGTAGGTTTGCCGCAAGTCACATGACTGAATATCCATCCATCCAAGTCCTTGCAAAAAATACGAATTAGGCAGGCAATTGAATTTGCTAACTTTATTTAACCAAAAATTGATATGTTTCTTCAGGTTCAACAAATTTATAGGGATTTTAAGAAAAATTATTTTCAAAAATGACTTGGAAGCGCTGTAACTTTAATATTCATCAAATAAACTCAACACTTAGTGTTCAAAAAAGTTAGACAATTCAATTTTCTATATAAAAATATTTTTTGCTGAATCTTTTACTGAAAAGATATCCTGAATTCTGATTTGCATTTTCCATTGGATTACATGGGAATGACGATTTTCAAAAATTCATAAAATTTATCATCAATTTTCGACCTATTGTAATTGAGGAAAAAAATTGAGAAATTTTGGAGGTATTGGAAATAAAGTCAAATTACGTTTCCATCAATATTATAAGATGTTTCATCACCAGTTAAGTAAATAAAAATTCAAACGTAAAGAGGCTTTAACACGTAGTTCAATGGGGGAAAAAGGTTGCCAAACTTATGGAGGGGAGTGTACATACTTTGAAGAAAAAGTGCAAAATGTATATTTTAGTAAAAGTCGAAGTTTTTTAGTCAAAGTCAAGATAAGTTTTCTTGGGATTATTGTGCTTGGCCCATCCATACCCAAAAGTCGCCCCCTCCCTTGGCAAATCCTCCTGACGCCTGCACATGTATTGTGTATTCTGTACAAAGACGGTAAGCTTAGCTTTGAGAACATTTTGTTTTACCGGTTTTGGCCTTTGCGGATTGGCCTAACTTTGACACTTGGGCTTTGACAAAGACAGATACTAGCCAGGTGGGAACGAAGAAACATGTGCTCTAAAGTCAATCAGATACAAATAAATTATATATGTAAGGCCCGTAGTCACTGAGGGGGGGGGGGTTCCCAGGGTTCAGGCAATTCAAATTCTTTCAAAATCATACAGTTTTTCACCATTTTGAGCACTTCTCACTTAAAGTTAAGTGTTTAGCCATATTTAGGCCAAAATTGTCAAATGTGAACCCCCCCGGAAATTTTTGAAAAATGAACCCCCCCCCTTCGCAAATCCTAGCTACGGGCCTGTATGTTATATGTCTCTGGTTAATACGCCGCTAATAATTTATTATACGCTGAACACAAATTGTTTGATACTGACCCTTGGATGCGGCAATCGTAGCCAATTTGTGCATGAAAGGAGTCTCCCATCTTTCCATCACTGGTTTGCCCATAATTTCCAAGTGCTCGTCAGTTTCATCATAATCAGCAGTCGCATCTGTCCACGATCTCTTACAGTCTTCGCCATCATCAAATATCAAGTCAGTTTTACTCTTTTTAGCAGATATTTCTTGTGAATTTTGACTGGGTTGAGAATGAGTAATATCAGCCATGGTGCCTCGTTGAATATTTTCCAACTCCTATCTTTTCCCGCGCAAAATACTTCAGATGACGTCACGACGGGGATTCCCAATTTGGGGATCGATCAATATAATATTCAATGCACTTCTGCTTTCTAGATCAAATGATTAGAAATCCATGGTTCTCCACACCATATATTAATTTTGAAATGTAGATTTGTACAATTTATTTGGGAAAAATTAGTGCAATAACACATTGAGAATTCTACTCCCGGGATTCTACTATTTTAGGATAGACTCCCGGGATAGACTCTACCGCTAAACCATCCACAATTTTTATAAAATAGTTATAAGATTAAACATTATCTCAGATAAAGGACTGAAGAATATTAGAAAAGTCGTATTAAAGATATAATAATCGCATGACCAATACGAGGTAAAAGAGAGACAGACAAGCACACAAAGAAAACCACGACACGTTCGGAATTATTATGAAGATCATAAAAGTAGATCGTTCGGAAGTCTAGTGTACTACACATGCGCATTTATTTACCGGGAAATTTTGACAAAACACTGAAACTCCTGATAACAAAACTTCTCAAATGTCATCAAAACGATTGAATCTCGTAGTAGCCTCGTGCAAAAACAGAGGTATAGGTAAAAATAATCGACTTCCATGGCGTTTAAGGTAAGTGTTATGGAGATTTGAGCATGAAATTTCATTTTCATTTTTTATTTTCAGTCACTGAGTCAGAAAAATTCAGTTGGGGACATAAATAAATGAGGTGGATTTGCTGAAATGAGGATTTCCCATGTTAAAAATAAGAGAATTTACAAGAGGCCATAAATCAGTGGATGAGATTATACAAAATGTAAAATATACAAATTTTAAGGGATATGTATCTAGACAATATTGGAAATTATGGGCTTTCAGACCACCATAATTAGGAAATGGTGATCGAAAATCGACCTGTCATTTATTTTTGTCCCCAACTGTACAGTTGAGTTTGGTCCATAACTTAAATAATTAGTCGAGTCAGATTTTTTTCGAAGTCTCCTCTGCCGAAGCCAGTGCAAAGTAGGAGCGTAGCGACTTACTTCCTGCGAAAGCTATTTGGATTTTGATATAATAGCTTTCCCACAGAGCTAGAGTCCATTTCACTGGTTCGTCAGTAGAACGGCAAAAATAAGAAATTGGGAGACCATTGTGCAATAATATATGGAAAAGTATATTCATAATGTACATGAATGACATTTGTATATCTTGGATTGCTTCTACAGTGCTGGTATATATTAATTGATCAGTCGTTTAATTGGCATATTTTCTTGAATTTTAACATTTAATGTTCCAAACTCCCACAAACTGCAGAAAAGTATACCCCATAAATCATATTTACCAAAATGAGTGTCTCCAAGGCTTCACACCAGCGTATGTATAATGCATTTGTCACAAGTTTGAGCTGAAATTTCTAGTGATTTCGTTTCGTTTCATGGAGTTCGTGTTTCAGTGTAACTTCTGCAAAAATGGCGGACCATGGACAGAATTAACAGGTAAAATCACTCCGAAATTTCAAGAGAACTTTTTACCTATAATAGCAAAACTTTTGTTTTATTTGTGCATTCTATCTATCAGATAAGAGCCTCAGGGGTATGTAGGGAAATTCATTTTGATAGGAGCACTCTGTTTAGTTTGAAAACGCACCCTTAATTATTATATATCAGCACTGTATGTACATTATGAATATACTTTTCCATATATTATTGCACAATAGTCTCCCAATTTCTTATTTTTGCCGTTCTACTGACGAAATGAAGCAGTGAAATGGACTCTAGTCATATAAATCCGACCATTGTATGCTATATTTCTCGTTCTTTTTTGATAGTTTGGATATTTATTTTCTATTATTTTCTTGCATACTAGGGTCGTAAAAATTACCTTATTGGATATTGCGGGAAACGCTTTCCTGGCCTGTTTCGGCAACCAAAATCACACAAATGATGTATTAGAATAAGTTCTTCATCTATAATGTATTAAATCCTACCTTACACACGTCAAACACTTGATAATTGAAGAAGTATAAGTATTTTTCTGAAAACAATTTTTTCCCAATGTGTAGATGCATTCTGGGTGATGATAGTGTAAAAGTAAAAGTCTAGGTGAAACGAAAAATGAAATTACAATAAACTACGGCAGCCATATTGAGATCAAGATTTCCACTCGAAAAAGTTGTACAGGGGGAGGAAGGCGGCTTCTGGCGATTGAATCTCCTTCTCGGACACCAAGGAGGGTGAAGAAACCGAAAACAGATATGTTTGTAATAAATAATTACGATTTCGTTTTGGTTGCATGGTTTCACATTTAGACTGTATTCAGTGACCTTGAGAGCCATATTGGAAATTGGTTCAAACATATACGAAAATGATTACATTTCTTCAATTATCAAGTGTTTAAGGTAAGATTTAATACATTCTAGTCGAAGCATTGGATCTATTATCTTATCTGTGTAACTTTGGTTGGGCATAGAGGGCAGAAAAACATTTACCGCAATATACTGTACCTAATACTCTCGACGCAAATGTTGAAAACAAAAATAAAAAACAAATATCCAAATCGTCAAAAAGAAACGTGAAACAACAACATTAAGTCGAGTTCACTTGACTACACGGAGCATTTGGACAGCTGAATGATTGTGACCTTTGAAATCGAATTAAGTCGATCCGCGGCTTACTTTTGGTCTCTAACTGTGTCTTACATCAGTATCATCAATCCGTGTAAGTACAGGGTGTTCAAAAAAAACGCAACCCAAAGAAATCGCAATATCTTGGAAAATACTAATCCAATTATGTTCATATTTTCAGGAAAGAAAGAAGAGACTGTGTATGTATAGCCCCTGTTGTTAGTTAGTTGTAAAACATGATATCTTGGACACTTTCTCAAAAGACAGTTGTACTAGCAAAATATGAAAAACGTGAATGGAAAATCACTATATCTTGGAAAATATTAATTCAATTGAATTATGTTCATTTTTTCAGGAAAAGAAAGAAAAGACTGTGTATGTATAGCTCCTGTTGTCAGTAAGTAATAAAACATGATGCATTGGACACCTGCTCAAATGACAGTTGTACTAGGAAAACATGAAAACACAGTCAGAGGTGACTGCCACAGCAATAAAACCAAATAACTTTCTAACCATGGTGTTTTGGCACTTCAGATTTGGCACAAATTATCCTCATTCAATGTGTAGTGAATTTGTGGAGTTTCATCAAAATCACTCCAGGAACTTTACAGTCATGGTCAAAATGGCTTCTTAAGTCTCCCTGAACCAGGGCGTTTGACTGCGATTTGAAAGCATTTCAACCATAACTGTAAAGTCCCTGAAGTGATTTTGATTTCACTCTACAGATTTACCATACAATGAATGAAGATGATTTGTGCCAAATTTGAAGAGCCAAAACACTATGGTTAGGAAGTTATTTAATTTTTTCGCGGTTGCTGTCACCCCTGACTGCGTTTTTCGTATTTTCCTCGTACAACTGTCTTTTGAGCAGGTGTCCAAGGCATCATGTTTTACAACTAACCATTTACAGGAGCTGTTCATACACAGTCTCTTCTTTAATTCCTGAAAATATGAACATATGCTCAAGGACATGACCTCATATCTATTTATAGATCGTCAAGAAATCGTTAAAAAAAATTTCTGACAATTACAAAAATATGAAAGTTGAATAAACATAAAATATCACTGAGCAAAGCCCCTGGCTTTCGCTTGATTGTAAAATCTAGACAATTTCATTGGTTGGATTGCGCGTATTAACTAATAAACAACACGTGCGGTGAAACTTTATCAACAAAACTTTTAACTCTAAATCCTACCGAGGATATTTCTTCTTATATTTCATGATTTTCGAAACATTTTCACGAAATAACGATTGGGGAACATAAAAGAATATATATTTTATAAGTTGTGTGAAATTGACTACATTTAAGAGGAAAAGGGGGATTATTTCCTCCAACTTTTGGTGATTTCATCTGCCCGCCGCAGTGTCTATTCCGAGACACTGCATGGGAGTTTGTACCCTTTGCATTCGTTTGACTTCGTCTTCACTCTTTCAAACTAAAATAAACCTGTGAACTCACCGCGCCAATCAGTGTTCGTCGGCAAAATTTGACCGACGTTCTATATATGGTCATTCCTTCTGACGTCATCGTTGAGCCCGGAATTGACCAATGATATGCGCCTATTTAATTAGAATGCATTTGGCGTATGTTTCTTCAAGCTCGCTGATTGGTGGAAGAAAGGTCAGCGCGTAGGTCAAAAGTGATTTGTTACCCAAACTGTCACCGGTATCCGTCGTGGGGGCGGTGCTACCAAACTGTAATAAGGTCTCTACTAGGCAGTAGGCAGAGTGTAGTTTAACTAGACTCTACATGCAGGGTAGGGAGTTTGACAAGAATGTTAGAAGATAAATATGTTAGAAGAGATGTTCATCTTAAAGTAGAAGTAAAAATATTTGGATAAGGCAAGATGATATCAAATAATGAAATGTTCAAACTCACCAAAACTTCAGTATGTGTTCAATAAGTAGGTCATGTTCAATAAGTAGGTCATGTTCACTAAGTAGGTCGCGCAACCAATCTCAAGGACGTTTGAGTTCAGAAAACCCAAATGAGATTTGCAAATTTTTTAACTTTGAATTTCAACCTCAAACACATGACCACTTGATTAGCTCAGCCTTCTTTATGAATTTTCCCCCTCTGTTTATTCTATATGACGTAAATCAATCAGTATAAGGTAATTGTTTTATCATTATACAAACTTATTGTAACGTTTTATTCAACACCACATTTTACAATAGGTCACTTACAGTCTGAATTTATTCAGACAAGGATACTGTCTATTAAGTGGTTCTATAAAAGCACATATTATTTTTCAAAATTCGAAAATTTTAGATAACTAGACTCTGCGCACAGGGTAGCAATCAATTGACAATGAAAAATAAGAGTTTACCTGGTGAATGAGACCTTCCTGTGCCTTCTAGATGGTAGTAAACACTCACGAATGTAACCATATGAGTTTAATTTTGCGTATAAAGAGCATGAGTAGAGTTATCCATGAAATTAATTTTAGAGTGTCTACTTCATTTTCAACTTTTCCATTTTTCCATATCTCAGAGCATTTCATTCAGAGCAATCCATGCATGGTTTCCAGAAACAGTTTGCTCAGGTAGAAAGCAACTTACTTTTTCACCCATTGGAATACATGTAAAATTGGCAAAGTTCAAATCATAATTTCTCAAATCCCAGCCCATCGACTCCTCGCATCCGTTCAGATCATGTAGTCCTATTCAAAAACTTCCCGTTCGGTTATATGGTGAAAAAAATATCCCACGAACGAAAAAAGATTTTGCTACATTTATAAGCGAGCATTGATTTCTGGGCCTGTAAAAAGCACGTAGGACCTGATTACCCCATTGATTTACTGAGACCGCCAAAAATATAATTCAATTTTTTGGTTCAAAATTATAATCTGTCAGCGTTCCCTGACACTCCTACTAGCTATTACCAAACATTAATTGTCAATACATGTACACATATACGTGCCATACATCTACAAAGTAGCAAACTAGTGTTTTAAGTACTACTTTTCCTATACCATGACCAAAACAAATCCCACGTGGGTTGTATTGACCCTATTAGTGTCATGGTTGACTGAATATGCATTTTGTTCAATATGAATTTTAAAGTTCGGGGTTTTATGAAGTGATATGTACATTTTTGCTCAAATCCCCTCAGCACTTTTGATTTTATAGGGTTCTCTTGACCCCTGGGGTCATTATATTTTGTGACAATTTATTCCAGACTAAATGAAGTTATTTTGTCATTAAAATATCTTATTAGAGAAACGTTCAGGAAAATTTGCGCTATCCACAAGACTTCTTGTCACTGCACTGATAAATGTAGCAAAATAGGCAAAATAATTCAGCCTTGAGCACGAAAAATTTGATTTTTTGGACAAATTTTGGGCTATTTTGGGGGATTTTTGCCCATAACGATACTAATCTACTTAAAACAGCTGTTTAAAGTTGTACAAATTGCACAAGTGATTTATATTCTCTCATGAGTATTACTATTTGCTACTTTACTAAACTGAACATCATTGATTTTTCCTTTTTCATGAAGTTCTGATGGCAAGTTCAAGTAGCATTGTCTTTTGTGCAGGTTTACTGAATACGTCCCTTTAAAATTGGTTATTTTGTGGGTTTAAAGGGTCAAATTGTTGGAACTTCGCACACTGTGGAACGTTTGGGGTATGTTTCCTTTAATTTCACAAGAACTGCATCAAATTACTTGATAAAAGAGCAGAAATGTAGCAATTTAGGCTGAAAAGTACTGTTTTCAATGAAAAAAACGAAAATTGCTGACTCAGCAAAATTTAGATCGTCGTCTCCAGAATTTTAGGGGTTAATTTGCAAAACTTTAAATGGTTCCACAGAAAGGTATGCGAAATATGGCTAAATTCGACATATTTCTCGAAATTCACTAATAAATGTGGTTGATATTAGGTAGAAAGCAACTTACTTTTTCACCCATTGGAATACATGTAAAATTGGCAAAGTTCAAATCATAATTTCTCAAATCCCAGCCCATCGACTCCTCGCATCCATTCAGATCATGTAGTCCTATTCAAAAACTTCCCATTCGGTTATATGGTGAAAAAAATATCCCACGAACGAAAAAAGATTTTGCTACATTTATAAGCGAGCATTGATTTCTGGGCCTGTAAAAAGCACGTAGGACCTGATTACCCCATTGATTTACTGAGACCGCCAAAAATATAATTCAATTTTTTGGTTCAAAATTATAATCTGTCAGCGTTCCCTGACACTCCTACTAGCTATTACCAAACATTAATTGTCAATACATGTACACATATACGTGCCATACATCTACAAAGTAGCAAACTAGTGTTTTAAGTACTACTTTTCCTATACCATGACCAAAACAAATCCCACGTGGGTTGTATTGACCCTCAGTGCATACCTTCCTGCCTATTTTATTATTCACCACTGTAATATTCCTCTCTCACATTAATGGAATAACAAACTCACTGTATGTACAGAGATCGCCTAGTATTAAAAGTGGGTGATCAAAGACTCGACAAGATGCGCAAAATCCAAAATGTCGGAGGAAAGGTATGTTTGTTTGTCTTCTCTTTACCAGTTTAACGTCATCTTACCTACAGATGGTATTCCATATGCTGTATAAGAGACTCAAGTTTCATTTGGTAACAGGATTCAGTGATTAAATCAACCGAAATACCTGAACTGAGTTGATAAAAGAAACAAAATCAAAAACCCGTCGAACGAAAATGTATTTTTCACAAAATGTTCTGTGTTTAGATTGCCAAAACCACTAAACCAATATCATCCATGGTTAATATACATAAAACTTAACATTACATGCATATCAGACGTTCCAACTCCCCTTCAGTATCGAGTAAGGAGGATGTTATAAAAAAAAATTATGATCAGCCAAGTGAGTGATTTTACCATGTGGATTCTAATGATATGTTCTTTGCATTTCAGAGTGGTTGGATTTACATGTTTCTATTGTCCTTTACTACGAACTGTGAAATTTCAAAACATTATAAATCACCTTATAGAACACCATGAAGATGAAATGATGAAGATGAGAAAGATTATTGA
Organism: Owenia fusiformis; assembly: GCA_903813345.2. NCBI lineage: Eukaryota > Metazoa > Annelida > Polychaeta > Sabellida > Oweniidae > Owenia > Owenia fusiformis. Next base: position 22,017,975 of record CAIIXF020000007.1, on the reverse strand, counting down.
AAATAGAGGCAAATTTAGAATGATTACAAGGACTATGAGCTTGACAAGTAAATATTTGGTTTTAATTATAAATCAAACAAATCGTTAATGTACATATGACCAAAGCCTAAACTGGAACTTTTCCTCAGCCCATCCACATAACGCTGTCTAGAATAGCATAGTATTTATTTCACTTTGTTTCTCTAAAAACGCCCACTAGGCGTTTATTTCGCATTCGATTACATACAATTCTAACATTTTCAAGCTAATCACCTATACACCTTAGTTGAAAATTGATCAATAAATCTTCTGAATATTGAACTATAGAGCAGCTTTCCCCTATACCTATCATTTACATATGACCCAAGTTAGCCACCTCGTGGTGAAACTGGGAACTGACTACTGGCATCTACTGAAGGTCATTACATTTTTCTATAACTTATTGATACCTTGCTGCAAAAGAATGATTTAATTCCCCAATGAAATAGAAAGTGTACAATTCAGATTTAATAAGTTTATTATGAGACCCATGTCCATAATAACCACAACCATGACAATGGGTGATACAGTGACATACATTTTCATTTATGATTTATTCAATTCTTGCATTACAATTCGACAATCATCTTAGATGCCAAGGTGTTAAGTTTTCATACCTTGGAATCAGAGGGTAAAATAAATGGACTGAAATGTGACTTTAAAACTGTTCCATTTATAAGGTGTTACGCTTCAAGAGGTTTTTCACTTAGCAGTGTACAGTGTACATAGACAGAATAACAAAATATACGCACACAGTGACCATTTAATCGAATGAATCAATGAACGGTGATGTACATGTTTATTTTAATTTGGACATACATTTTGCATGAAACCCCATTTTTCTTCTCTTTAAAGCATATAGTGTATGATCTGCTGAAACTCACGCTATAGGCCGATCAATTCATTTCTGTGTTAAAATACTTATTCCATGTTATTTAAGAGGAAACGTGAACTTTATCATGGTCAAATGGAAGCCCAAGACCCTACCTCAGTATAAAAAATTAAAGTGAGTAACAATCTTCTATTGTTTTTGATATTTTAAAGCTTTTTAAATAGAACAGCACATATTATATCGCATTTATATCTTTACATCGTAAAATCAATCACATATACGAAAAATGGTCAAAGTAATATATATTTCTCAAGGCATATGGGTGTTCTTGTGCCTACAAAACCTCATTGAATCACCAGTAGCGTGTAATATAAACACAAATAAATCTTTTAAAAATAACCGTTACAAGATATTTGAATTTTGCGCATCTTGTCGAGTCTTTGATCACCCACTTTTAATACTAGGCGATCTCTGTACATACAGTGAAACTGTTGATGTCTAATTAACCATAACAATGTACTCCCGGGGCTATATGAAATTGAAATTACATTGAACTGGTGAATATCATTTAATATTCAATGGAAGTCATGTGACCAATCATGGATCATGGACCAATCAGACAGTGAGGAATATGACAGTGAAATAATAAACTATCATAAAATGGTGAGCTTTCAACAGTAAGTTTTGTTACTTTTTATGATGAGATTCTATTGCACCTTACCATCCATTCTCAGTACAATAGAAAAATATGACAAGTATCTGAACAGTGGTTTGGTCAATTCTAACCCATGATCTGTTTTCTTTCAGTGGTGACATGGCATTCTTTAAAAGAATAACAAGTGATACTAAAGACAAAAGTAAGTTAATCATTCTGGCATTATGCTAGGCCAGTAGCCAGGGGGAAGGTTGGGCCAACCTGATCAAAATTGTTTAAAAATAATGCAGTTTGGTTGGCCACCATTGTCAAATTTGAACCCTCTTGAAATTTTTTTAAATGGGACTGGAGGCTAAGACTTACTTTACTCATTGGCTTATAAAAGGGAAATTAAAAAAATTCGAATTTGTATAAAATCTCTACAATCCACTTTATCAAGAATTGGGTGATGGAACATTTCTTTAGGATCTTAATATTGTGCTACATAGCTATATGTTCATTATCCCACCGAAGGAAGTTCGAAGGGGATATAGAGAAGCCGTCCGTCCGTTCGTCCGTCCGACCGTGTGTCCAGGCGATAACTCCAATACCGGTTGACGGATTCGGCCAATTTTCGTAAAAAACGTAATCTTTGATAACTCATACCAGTGAACGGATTTGGTTCAAATTTTATATGATGATGCCTAGTTCACAATGGTATAAACTAACTTTGTGCCAAATTTCATGCTTCTATCACAAAGTGCACAAACATTTCAACATTTACACTAGCTATAATAAGCATAATATGTTTTGTTCGGTGGGATTTGCTACTCCGTGGAGTTGCTGTTTTTCAAGTTGTAGTTTCTTTAATTCTCAGGGTAAGTGGGAAGGAAAAATATAAAAACTACTGATCCCGTAAAGCAAAAAATATGAATACATGTTTATTTTTCAGGTAAACAAAATGCAGTAATTATGGGAAGAAAGACCTGGCAGTCTATCCCAGAGAAGTTCAGACCTCTGCCAAACAGAGTGAATGTAGTGATTAGCAGAGAAATGAAGTATGTTTATCATATGTTTTGTATCGTGAAATATTGTACACTTTGGGAGGGGAAATACCCCAGAATTCTTAGACAAACCTATTTCAATAAATTCTGGGGTATTCCATCTTTTTCTTCTGGTTTGATGGATTGATTTTGAAGATATTGAAGAATATTTTGGTGTGAAAATTTAAACCTAATCATTATTAGTTTTTTCGGCTGGATAGAGTATATGTTGGTCAATTCAAATTTTTTAACCTCATCTACTATGATTTGGCTATAGTGCTGTTGAATGTCATTGCTTTCTTTATAACTCTTTCTGGGACATGTTCCAGGGAGGCCCCTGAAGGTGCCTATATAGCAAGGGGACTTGATGAAGCAATTGATGTTGTGACCTCCCCAGCCTTAGCTGATAAGGTTGAAGGTATCTTTGTCATTGGAGGTAGTTCAATTTACTCAGTAAGTACATTTGTATAAACTGTCTATGTGATATATGATGATGTATTACATACCTACCGAAGCATTTGTATGGAAGTCAATGGGAAAGTTAGCGAGCTATATCCACCGATATTGCCCGATTACCCCGATATAGCCCGCTTACCTCGTTTTGATATTAGATTTCTTTAATAACCATGATAATATCATGACGTCACGTCATTGATACAAGTAACCATGGGAACAAAGGCATGTAATACATCAGTTATGTCACTATGACCTGAAATATGCCTTCGTTCTTGCCCAAATATAGAGCCTCCCAAGGTCGGCCTATATTGGGAGAACTCAGGCATATTTCACGTCATAGTGACATAACCTCTAAATATTCACTGACATACAGGGTGATCAATAAATAAGGTAAAAGTATCTGGCATTTTGTGAATATTGGTACAAACATCCTGAAATTTGGTCAGAATATACCTTGTACATTTCGAAATTAAAACGTATAAATATATAACTTCTTCCATCTGATTGGTTAATATTATAGTTACTATGGCAACTGGAGTCGGGGGTACCCGGGGCAATTTCTTTGCTTCCAATTTGAACAAAAATTGGTAAAAAGCACATCCTTTTCAAACTGAAAAGAAATAAACGTGGGTGACAGTATTTATTGTTTTAATACTTTGTTTCCATTATTACATATTTTCTCGCAAATTTGATGTTTGATGTCACGGAAAAGATAAATATATAATGAAAACTGATGTGGTCATTGAAAGTCTATGACACTGAGGTCAATGATGAAAAACAATACCCACAGAAGAGATTTGATGAGAACAAAGAGGAAGAAGCTAAGGGGCCAGAAAAATGATTTAACACAGGGTTCGAACTTAACTTTTTAGACTGGTAGTGAAAATAGTTACCTGACATTTTTTCTAGGTAACTAAATTCCAAAGTAAGGTAGTTTTTTTTACCGGTTGAAAAAATATCGATAGACACAGTTTTCCTTGACACTAAAAACAAATCTATCGATCTGTTGATCTCAAGTTTATTATAGTTTACAAAATAAACCCTCTCCCTTTAATATGACATTAAAATAAGATATAAAAAGAACTGGATCATACAGGACTATCCTTCTTTCCAGAATGATAGATATATTTACCTCAAAAAATAGTATTTTTCTGACTCAAAAGTAAATAGAATTAGCTTTAAAAGACCTTAGAAGAATGTTTCAAGTCAATCAATTCAGAGAAAAGATGTTGTCTTATGAGAACATAAACATTGGTAGTCATGTGATCAGACCAAATTATAATAGACCAATCATGTTGTTTCAACATTCAAATTTAAATTTCCCACTATAATAAACATTCCTAAGTGGCTCAAAGTGAAAGGTCAACCTGCTTAATTTATGCAGCTGTTGCGTTGGAGAGTTTCCCTCCCCAAGATTTTATTTTTTTAATTTCAAATCTACTTTGTGAAATGGGAACTGCAAACTTTATTGAAGGGGGTATGCTTATTGAAAGCAATTACTAGTATTTTTCTCAATAGATGTCTCCCTCACTCACTAATCAACAGGAAGTTAGCAATCTTCAAAAAGTATCTTAATAATACGGTGATTTTACCTGAAAATTGCCGATTTTTAAGACTTTATTTTAGAAAAATAAGAAACTGTATGGTAAGTAAACAGTTTATCTTATGTTTTGAGAAGTTATAGCCTAAAAGCTGAAGTGAAAGAGGACGAAAAGTGCCAAAGAAAAAATGTTTTATCACGGCAGCATATTTTCATTCTCAGCATTTTTTCAATTGAGAAGTTGAGTTGACGATCGTATAGAGATCTTCCCATAAACCAGGAAACTGTTTTCGTTACTTGGGCATGTTGCTAGGTAACGATTTGAGAAAATGAAGGAACGAATCGTTACTTCCGCAACGCTAATTTCGAACCCTGTAACATGACTTTGAATGTTCCTCTCTTTCCAGCTAGCCCTTGAATCACCACACTGCCATAGGATCTACCATACAATGATTTAACATGACTTTGAATGTTCCTCTCTTTCCAGCTAGCCCTTGAATCACCACACTGCCATAGGATCTACCACTCAATGATTTTACATGACTTTGAATGTTCCTCTCTTTCCAGCTAGCCCTTGAATCACCACACTGCCATAGGATCTACCATACAATGGTTTTACATGACTTTGAATGTTCCTCTCTTTCCAGCTAGCCCTTGAATCACCACACTGCCATAGGATCTACCATACAATGATTTAACATGACTTTGAATGTTCCTCTCTTTCCAGCTAGCCCTTGAATCACCACACTGCCATAGGATCTACCATACAATGTGTTTACATGACTTTGAATGTTCCTCTTTTTCCAGCTAGCCCTTGAATCACCACACTGCCATAGGATCTACCATACAATGATTTAATATGACTTTTGATGTTCCTCTTTTTCCAGCTAGCCCTTGAATCACCACACTGCCATAGGATCTACCATACAATGATTTTACATGACTTTGAATGTGACACATTCCTACCTGAGTTTGATACTGAAAAGTTCCAGCAAGTTACGTGAGTGGTATAAATTTCTTCTTGATAAGTACATGTATCAATCTCCATTTTTAATTTGCTCAAAAACTTCCACAATAATGAAGACAAAAACAGTGAGACAATCACACACATGCCAGTTGAATACTTATGAAGTTACAGATGTCTAATCTTTCAAAGCCTGATTTCTAAGTTTCACAAAAATGTCAGTTAGGATATTATTATTCTCATAGGGTGATGTGCCAACAGTAAAGACTCGATGTAAAGTCCCCCACTTCATTAGAATTAACAAAGTGTAGAGCATGGGTAGCCTTGCTTTAAGCTTCTGTGTTGCCCCCTCCCCCATTTCTTTCTCCTATCTGGAAAATATGTGAAAGATGTAAGCTGGGTCATGAGGGTGGGATTGAGGGTGACCAGAGAATTAAATCAATACCTAGCTGTAGGCCTTATCCATGTGAAATGATTTCCAGATTTTTACTTTTCAGACATCCCGATGTACCAGAGAACATACAGACAGACAAAAACAAGGACAAAGATATCAGTTACAAATTTGAGGTGTTAGAAAAAATTTGATCATGACCATATTAGATATATGGAGCTTGAGCCATCGCCATAAAATGGGTCTGGACCTTAAACCATGATGCAAGATGAACCTTAGGGAGGTTTTTGTAAACTTTAGTTTCACATGCATACATTTTATTCTACCACTGATGTAGACTAGTACAATCCAGTGCATAGTCCAAGAGAATTTAAACATGGTTGACTTTTTAAAGAATTCTAGCAAAAGACATCATCGCACGGTCTGTCTTCACTGTGACGGGAGCCGAGTGAACGAAGATGTGCAAAAGAAGGATTTGAAAGAATTGGTCATTCTTTCATTTTGGTGCATATAAGTTTGGTATAAAAAATGACTAGTAAATAAATGAAAAGCGTGTACATGTGTACCGCCAGAGTGCTTACCCCTAGTTTTTGGCCTCAGATGTGATATGAATGCAAGTCAGGGTGCTCACTAGGGTTTTTGTAGACTAAGCTTTTTTAGAGTATTTAAGCATTCTGATACTCATAGCATCTTTCTGTTTCACCTGAAATCATCTCAGGGCTGAGAAGAAATGAGATGTCATGGTTTATCATGATGGTATTTAAGAGACAATTTCAAATTAAGATGCACTTATTTTTATCTTGAACTGTACTGAAAAATCTGTAATGACTGATCATGATAAATCTTTATATCCTACTATCCGACCTATACAAAGTAATCACCACCATCTTAAATTTCTGATTCTTTCATCTAATATACATGCACATAAACATTGTACCTGAGACCATCATAATTTTATAAAACTGAAAAGGGTTTATTGAAATACACTGGTATCTAATGATATAGTTTACAAATGATGTTTGAATAGTTTCTAAACTTGTATTCACAAATGTAACTACCAGCTTGCGGCTACTGGGCAGAATTGTTGAAGGGTCACTTCCAACTGAACATTCAAATCCACAAAACATGCCTCCATTTTTGATGAACAAATATGAGACAAAATGGTGAATTATGTATTTGCGTCACTCGTACTATGAACAACTATAATATCAATAAATTGAGAGACCTTCTTTAAATATTCTTATATTGTATGTCAGAATTCTACTCAAGTTTTTAAATATGTAATCAGATTTTGATAATACTGAAAATTAAAAAAGTTATTAAAGAAAAAGTGACCCTTGAACAATTCTGTCCGGGTTACTATGATATCTAAATCGTCGTCTCAAATACAGTCAGACATTTACTGGATGAACCGTTCAGATGTTTATGATAATTTTATAAATATCATATAGCCCTACGTCTAGTCCTTAAATGATTGTTCTTGTGAAGTAGTCAACACAAAACATGGTTTCACTCTTTGTTTGTTTTCATTATGATCATTTATTGTTTAGATTTTTTAATAACATGTTCTTAAACACTCTCAGGTTAATTTGTTTGTTGTTCCAATCAGTTAACTTTTTTTTTACTAAGGCTTTAAAATATTAAAATTCCTCTAGCTCTAGGCATTGTTTTTTTGTAATTCAGTATAAGGCTAGGCTAGTTCATTCTGTATCCTAGTTGTAGGGTCTCAATTTGGGCCCATGCTTTTTCCTGTCGTATTTTCTAGACTTCAGTCCAAAATTCCAAGGAAACGGTTTCTCCGTGGCAGCATAACGTTGCACATAAGATGGTTCAGCATCTAGTAGACTTTCGACGTTGTGTGCTAAGTCATCTTTCGGGACATCTACGTCATTTTCTACACCATTGCGCTGATCATCGTTCCAGTTGTTTTCAGATCTCTCTGTTGTTCTGTCTGTTGTTTCAATTGCTGTTGTTGCATGTGTTGTTCTCGCTGATGTTGTTTCACTTGCTGTTGTTGTTCCAATTGCTGTTGTTGTTCCAATTGCTGTTGTTGCTGCTAATGTTGTAGTCGGCGTATCTTCATCTCTTTTGTGTCTCTCTACCAATCCCTGAATCCATTGAAACTTAGTCAGTAAACGAGATATTTACTTGAGCCTAGCCTCTCCGATAATATTAATTGTAATTTCTCAAAAATTTGCAATGAAAAGGGATAAAGATGCTGTTTTTGGTCCATACAATGAGAACGAGAAGTTAAGCTAGACGTCTTAAATACTCGTACGTGAACGTCTAGAATTATTGTCATCTGGGGATACTTCATACAGTTATACCCTTGGTAGTAATTACCTGCCAAATTATATAAAAAGTTGTATCTAGATCCCTGGAAAAACATTTGAGAGGAGGACATTTATCCCTGGTTGCCATAATGTTACACGTTCACGTACAAGTTCCTCTAAAACGTGTAGCTTTACCTCCCTAATGACTCTTAATAAAACTAAAATTCAAGATTACTGAATCACTGAATTATACACACTAAATCTACTTCATTTATTTGACATCGCACTACTGCCTCTCTTTCCACATCATACGAAGTATAAGTGATAATTAATTACAAGTGAAAAATAGTATCTAAGTGAACACTAACCATCCAGTGACCATGTATGTAGCATTATTGTCAATGGTTTCACATAAACACTTACAAAGGATCAAGAAGATGAATGGCCAACGACAAAGTTAACATTACACAGCGATGGAACAGATAAAACAATTTTCATAAAAACAAAAGTGACTAGAGACAGATATTGTTATTATGTCACCTCCAAAAAGTGGTGACACATTGTTGTGGTCTCCGTTTTTTGTGGCGGCGATCGGCGGTTGGCGTCTGTAACAAATTCTTACAACTTTCAATAACTTAACAAATCAAATACTGTTTAGACTGACTTCAATATTTTTTCAACATCATCTACAAGTTTCCAGAAGTTCAAATCTGATATTTAAGATTTGACCTTCAATGACCTTTTCAAGGTCATAAAAGGTTAAAAATGTCTTCAACTTGCTTCACTGACCCAATTTTTTATCAAAATTAAGTTATCAGAAGATCAAATCTGACTTTAGATTTGACATTTGACCTTCAATAACCTTGTCAAGGTCAAAAATTAAAAAAGGTATTTTTCAACTTGCTTCAAATTGACCAATTTTCTTCTTCAAAATCATCTAGAAGTAGACTATAGATTTGACCTTCAATGACATTCTCAAGGTCAAAAGAAAGATTTGACCTTCAATGACCTTCTCAAGGTTAAAAAGGTAGAAAAAGTTTTTTTTAACTTGCTTCAAATTGCGATTTTTAAAATCAACTACAAGTTCTCGGAAGTTCAAAGAACTAATAATATTGTGAGCAACTATGTGGTGACATTTTTTCATGTTAATGCCTTGTTCGTTCTGTAAGTGGCAGATATGTGTTTACAAGCCAGTGACTTCAGGCTAGCAGCTCTAGCCGTGTTTCCGTAACATTCACAAACTTTTCGACACTCACCTTTCGCATTGGAATTCCCACCACCAGGTTACAGACGACCAATGTACAGAGTATAAAAACAAATCTCTCCATAATTTTATTCAGTGAATCTCATAGAACTTCAAACATAGCCTACGTACACCAGTATTTTGTTCCCTTGTGTTTGGATCTAAGAATACGAATCTTTATGACGACTCAAAACAATGTCATGGGAACAACTTACTCGTTATTGTTATTGATTTATTTGTTACAACATGTCACAATCACTCTAAAAATTGCGAATGATCTCATTAGGACACAGTGCGACATCTATATTTCTGTGTATACTGCCGTGGAGAAGTGAAACTACACCAATGGGGCATGTCCCATGGAAAGAATGAACATCTTCATTCTCGATTGGACTCTGTGGTACTTTGCCCCATCCGTCCCATAGGGCAAAGCCCCATGAATTCCCACGCAAATAAAGTCTATGTTGGATGTCCCAACGTGCCCCATTGGTGTATATTTGGCTTTATGTTGATGGATACTGAACAGAGAAATTGACAGACACCAGTCTCAAAAGTGTAGTGAGTTCAAGTGGAAATTGAATAACAAGTGGCCATTGGAGCCCATCGAGCCACATCATAGGTACATTTACATTTAACCAAAAGGCAACATCATTACACCAAACACCCCTTTGGGGTCTGTAAAAACTGTTTATTTCGTGTAATTTAAAAAAATCCTTCATCCATCATAAATATATTATTATTCTCCCAGTGTTCTTTTCATGGTTTAATGTAAACAATGAACAAAGGCGCAGTTTTTGCATCATTGTCATATTTATTATTTAAATTTTTTTTAGATGTACATGTGCATATAGAGCCTGGCATTACCGATCTATTACAGTTAGTTTTAATTACACACTGGAGTCAGATTTTAATTACACACTAGAACATTACATAGCATTAGTTCTGAATTTGGTCCATTACAGCGTCCTTGCTCTGAATCACATGTCCTGGTACGCTGTCTCGTTCCTGATGTAATGCCACACGTAAGAGAACATTCCGTCCAAGGACTCCATTCACCATATCCTGCAACATTAAACAATTATCTTGCACCATATACCTGAATAATTACATATTTTTGCTTGACAATATTCTAAACCATTTGTAAACACGTTCATGATAAATATAGTTGTCACAATTAAAGGGCATGGGCATGAGCATTTCCGCTGATGTACAAGTAAGCACGTGAAATATACATTACTCGTATTTCCTTTTAAAGTAACTTTCTATGATTTCATCTAAAAATTAAAACCCTTGGAAATACTAAATATGGTTTGAGTGCCATATATAAAAATCTATTTTAGAAATATTGTGGATCAAAATGAAAAAAAACAAAAATAAAGAATAAAAAATATATCACCCGTGGGATTTGAACCCAGATCTTTTGGAATAAAAGTCTGAATGAAATCTGTTTGAAGTATAGTAGGAACAAGGGGTTCCCATGCACCCATAAGGTGTGAATAAGTTACATACATTTTTGTAATCCCTAGGGTGTCTATTTAATGAATTCATTTGTTAACATTGCCAACTAATGTCCCATAGTACTTTTATGGCGGCATTCAGTTACCATGGTTACGCATCTTGAGACATCTTACCTTGGTATCTTAAATCATTTGTAGCTCTGTCATTATTTGGTCTATAGAAATGATATTGGTACCAAATTAAACCTCGTTAAATTTCCAATAAATTTCTGATATTCAATTATGCAAATTATCTAATTTGCATAAATTATGACGTCATCAATCTATTTTTGGTTCAGAATTTCCAACTATAGCAACGTATCTATTAGAACTGAGGGCGTATGGCAAAACTTTTGAAAGGTTTTGTCCTTTATTCTATTAGTAAAAGGGATAAGCAACATAAAAGTGAAAACAGATTCAAAATTGAATCAGTATTACGAAAGTTATGGAACTTTCGAGGCAGCTATCGTGAATGTCATTATTTGACAATAATATACATACGTCTTACCTTGGAGTCTTGAATCAATGTAGGTTCGCCATTATTTGGTCTATAGAGATGATATTGGTATCTGATTAAACCTTATTAAATTTACTATATGGTTACAATATCAAGTTATGCAAATGAGCTAATTTGCATTAATTGTGACGTCATCAATCCATTTTTGGTTCAGAATATCCTAGTATAGCAACATATCTATTAGAACTGAGGCCGTATGACAGAATGTGTGCATAGTTTTGTCCCTTATTTGATGAGTGGAAGATATAAGCGACAGTAAAGAGACAACAAATCTTCAAAATTGGATCAGAATTAACAAAATTATCCAGCTTTGGAGGCAGCTACTGTGAACGTCATTGTTTGAAAATTATAAAAAGAATATTAAATTAACCAAAAAAGTAACAACCATAGTTGTTTCAATCTTATTGAGTAAAAATGTGCATGTATTGAACTGAACTAATAAGTATGTGGAAAGGTTACATGTATTTTGACTATCATTCACAGGGGTCAAAATGGTTATCTCGACCCTGTATATTAAAGATCCAATTTTATAATTTACCATGCACTTTCAATGATTCATATAAATAGTATACATATAGTCTGATTTTCATCATATTCTTCATATTCTTGATTCTGAAAGTATCTGAAGTATAAAGCATGATTAGAAGTGAAGATGATTCATCATATGGTTTATGTAATATTTAAACATTTCAGATGCTATGGTAACATCACTTGATAATGAGGTTTTTACATTTCACGTTCTTAATGAGTTAAAAGAAAGTTATTCTCCCTTTGCTTTAGAGATAAATAGTCACATGAATTTGTTTAAAATATGATAACTTAATTTAACCCCCTCCTGACAGCCCCCATATTTGTAGATTTTGGTGAAACCTGGCAAAATACATTAATTATTAGGTTCCAGAAGCCCCCAGAAGCTATATGATGGCCCCCAGTAGCCCCAAGAATCTATACAGGGGCCCCCAGAAGGTATACGATGGCCCCAAGAAGCTATACAAGGGCCCACAGAAACTATACTGTGGTCTCCAGAAGCTATATGGTGGCCCTCAGAAGCTATATGATGGCCCCCAGAAGCTAATTAGTGGCCCCCAGGAGCTATACGGTGGCACCCAGAAGCTATACAGGGAACCCCAGTGGCCCCAAGAAGCTATACGATGGCCCCCAGAAGCTATACAGCAGCCCCCAGAAGCTACACAATGGCCCCCAGAATCTATATGATGGCCCCCAATGGCTCCCAGAAGCTATACAGGGCCCCCAGTAGCCCCTAGAAGCTATACGGTGGCCCCCAAAGCTATATGGTGGCCCATTGGGGGACACTGTATAGCTTCTGGAGGCCATCGTATAGCTTATGGGGGCTACCGTATAGTTTCTGCGGGCCCTTGCATAACTTCTGGGGGCCATCGTATAGCTTCTGGGAGCCACTGGGGGCCCCTGTATAGCTTCTGGGGGCTACAGTACAGTTTCTGCAGGCCCTTGCATAGCTTCTGGGGGCCATCGTATAGCTTCTGGGAGCCACTTTGGGCCCCTGTATAGCTTCTGGGGGCCACTATATAGCTTTCGGGGCCACTGGGGGCCACCGTATAGCTTCTAGGGGTTATTGGGGGGGCCCTTTATAGCTTCTGGGAGCCATTGGGGGCCACCATATCGATTCTGGGGGCAATTGTGTAGCTTCTGGGAACCACCATATAGCTCCTGAGCGTCACTATTTAGCTTCTTGGGGCCATCATATAGCCTATGAGGGCCACCGTATATCTTCTAGGGGCCCTTCACATCTTCTGGGAGCCATTGGGGCCATCCTGTAGCTTTTTGGGGCTCCTGTATAGCTTCTGGGGGCCATCGTTTAGCTTCTTGGGGCCACTGGGGTCCCCTGTATAGCTTCTGGGAGCCCCCGTATAGCTCCTGGGGGCCATTAATTAGCTTCTGGAGGCCATCATATAGCTTCCCAGGGCCACTGGGGGCCACCATATAGCTTCTGGAGACCATAGTATAGTTTCTGGGGGCCCTTGTATAGCTTCTGGGGGCCATAGTATAGCTTCTGGGGGTCCCCGTATGGCTTCTGGGGGCCACCGTATAGCTTTTTAGGGCCACTGGGGGCCCCTGTATAGCTTCTGGGCGCCACCGTATAGCTCCTGGGGGCCACAGGGTTTCCTGTATAGCTTCTGGGAGCCACCGTATAGCTCCTGGGGGCCACTATTCAGCTTCTGGGGCCAACATATAGCTTCTTGGGAGCACAGTGTAGCTTCTGGGGGCCACTTGGGGCCCCTGTATAGATTCTTGGGGCTACTGGGGGCCATCATATAGCTTCTGGGGGCTTCTGGAACCTAATAATTAATGTATTTTGCCAGGTTTCACCAAAATCTTCAAATATGGGGGCTGTCAGGGGGGGGGGTAAATTTTTTTTATTTTTTTTATACATAAATTTATTCCTTTAGTAAACAATATAAGACATGCAATTGATTGCCAAAGTTTTATAAAAAAAACATTAGCGGCAATTTTAGACAATATGAATAGGAATACATTAAAATTAAAAATTTATCAAAGTAATGTTTTCACACATATAAGAAACTATAATCCCATGGGCCAGGGATGTGTTAACACATGCATGCAAAAATTAGCCAAACTGATCAATTTGGCTCAGACTTTGATTAACAAAATGACTCATAAGTTCTATTAATTTTTCATTTAATGAATTATCTAAATCTTCATCACCATACAAAAGAAACTGAATTTTGTCAACTGTGTTCAAATTCTGAACCAAAAGATGAAGATCTGAAGTTCGCAGTCCTGCAAATAAAGTTTCACGCTCGTTTACAAGCAGAGGACATTTTAAGATGAAATGAGAAGGTGTTTGTGGTAATCCACATTTACAAAAGGGATCACTAACACTGGTGAAATTATGAGCATATAGCTGTGATTTTAAAAGGAGACCCACTCTGAGTTTGTTAAAAGCAGATTCAACATATCTAGGCATTTCGTTTACCATTTTGGTAGTGGGTAGCATGGAGACAGGGCTCCTGTAATCTCTTACTAATCTTTTGAAGCGAGATATTGGTTGACCTCTTCTCGTGTCAAGGTGTAAATTGTCCCATATTCTTATTCCATTCAAAATAGTTGACCTCCGGAATGAGTTGCTAGCTTTTGTAGGAATTAAGTAATGTCTTGTATCTCTCAGTTGCCTAGCCTGAGTATTTTCATAGGTTTGAAGTAATTCACAAATGAAAGGTGGATAAGAATTGTACCTTCATTTAAACATAAACATTTTATAATGCTCATCTCTTCTAGTTGATAGGGATTTCCAGTTTAAGGAACTTAGAACAGAAGCAGTGTTTGACCCATGTATAACACCAGAAACCAAACATGCTGCTCTGTAGTGCAATCTATCTAAACACTGAAGTTTAAAATTTGAAGCTTTACCGTAAATTATATCACAGTAATCAAAATGTGGCATAATGAAAGCATTGTAAATTGTTTCCAAGTGTTTACTCTTAAGAAGTTTGCTAAGTTTCTTTAAAGGTCTCATTAGAGAAATTACTCTAGTGATAAGTTGATCAATATGGTCATTAAAGTTCAAATGTTGATCCAGAATTAGCCCCAAGTGCTTATGACTGTTGCATCTTGGTATCAGTTCATCTCCTAGATGTAAAGAGGGAGGTTCAATAAGTAAGTTTCTAGTTCCCGTGAAAATCAAATCGGCGCTTTTTTGTGCTTTAAAATTCATCTTCGAGGTATAAGCCCATAAAGCAAGATTATCTAAGTCATTTTGAATGGGTTGGTGTACATGTATGTTAATAAAATTCTCACTTTTTTCATAGGAGTTATAGACTGAAGTGTCATCTGCAAAAAT
The DNA here is from genome assembly GCA_903813345.2 of Owenia fusiformis. NCBI lineage: Eukaryota > Metazoa > Annelida > Polychaeta > Sabellida > Oweniidae > Owenia > Owenia fusiformis. The sequence continues at coordinate 22,002,727 of CAIIXF020000007.1, read as the reverse complement.
AAAGGTTTTTGAGTGCAAATTATCAGGAAGATCATTCACATATAATAGAAAAAGCAGGGGTCCTAATACTGATCCTTGAGGAACTCCAGCATTTATGACAAAATTGTTGCGCAAATTATTCGGGTTGTTTGTATTGTCGTTAGGATTTTCATTGGACCAATTCGAATAGCTATTATTCACTTTAACTTTTACTCTTCTGTTGGATAAATATGAAGTCATCAGTTTAATAAAGTTTTCCTGACAACCGTAACCTTTAAGTTTAAGTAACAAAAGTTGGTGCGGAACTAGGTCAAAAGCTGACGTCAGGTCAAGGAAAATAGAGCGGACATTTTGACTATTGTCAATTTGAGCATGAATGTCATGAACAATGTTGATTAATTGGTTAACAGTGCTATGTTTCGGTAAGAAGCCACTCTGAAATTTATAAATCAAGTTATTTTCTAAAAGAAATGATAAAAAGTGTTTATGTATAATTGTTTCAATTGCTTTTGAGAGGCTGCTTAAGAGGGTTACAGGTCTATAATTTGTAATCAAACCTTTGTCACCCTTTTTATAAAGGGGGGTTATGAATCCTTCTTTCCATATATCAGGAAAAATATTTTCTTTAAAAATTTTATTAAAGAGCTCAGCAGTTGGTATTGCTAGAGATTTAGCACAGACTTTTAACATTTTGTTAGATATATTGTCAGGCCCATGTGCTTTAGAAATGTCAAGATCTTTTAAAATGTTAAATACTTCGTCAGGAGTAGTTTTGATTTCCTGAAGAATATGATGAGTTCTGGGTCTAAATATTGGAGTGTAATTCTCTGGAATAGTGACAATGTTCTTGCTTACAAAGTATTTCATTAAAACATTTGCTTTATCAGAGCTGGTGGCTGCTGATAAGTTGGAATTAGGATCAAATAAAACCGGAATTGATGTAACTTGATTTTTTCCAAGTAAGTCGCGAATCAAAGACCAGTAGTCAACAGAATTTTTGGAGGTGTTCTCAATTTTTTCCCGAATTTTAAATTCATATTCAGATTTTGCTTCCGAAATCAATTTGTTCACTATCTTACTTTGAATTTTAAATTGCGTATGATAGGTCAAAATGTTAGTAGATTTGTATTTATGGTGAAGTTTGTTTCTTTTATAAATCTCCTTTTTCACCCTATGCAGACAGAGCCTGTGGGAAATATTGGGTGGGGAGCAAATGAGCGGAGGGTGCGGAGCTAACGGTCATTTTTGAATCTAAATTTGGGATATTTCTGCAACTAAGCCGTTTTGGGACTTCAAATATACCAAGATATGTGTATTTGAAACCAAATATCAATACAATTGTGAAAATAGTAGCGCAATTCATTCTATAGCGACGCAGTGTGCCTTAAACCTTTCCCAGACCTATATATTTTGAAATTATCCTTTTAATACTGAGTCACCAGCATTCATAAAAAATGGTGTTCAAGGTACACTATCTACACAAATTATTTTTGCATCTTGGAAGCCAGGCAGTATCAGTGTGATTTTATAAAAATTCGGAAATGTTTTTCAGATATGAGCCCCCTCTAAATATTGGGTGCGGAGCAGCTCCATAAACGTAGCTCCGCACCCAATATTTAGAGGGGGCTCATATCTGAAGAACATTTCCGAATTTTTATAAAATCACACAGATATTGCCTGGCTTCCAAGATGCAAAAATAATTTGCATGGGTAGTGTATCTTGAACACCATTTTTTATGAATGCTGGGGACGCAGTATTAAAAGGATAGTCTCAAAATATATAGGTCTGGGAAATGTTTAAGGCATACTGCGTCGCTATAAAATGAATTGCACTACTATTTTCACAATTTTATTGATATTTGGTGTCAAATACACATATCTTGGTATATTTGAAGTCCCAAAACGGCTTAGTTTCAGAAATACCCCAATTTTAAATTCAAAAATGACCGTTAGCTCCGCACCCTCCGCTCATTTGCGCCGCACCCAATATTTCCCACAGGCTCTGTCTGCATAGGGTGTTTTTGATGTTATTGGAAAACCAAGGTTGATCATCATACCTGGTTGAAATAGTCTTATGAGATACATTTGTTTTAATTATATCTAGAAAAGTTCTAACAAAGAGCTCTGTGGCATTATTAACATTGTTGGTCAAAATAAAATCCCAGTTTGTTTCTGAAATTTTTTGATTCAGTAAGTCAGAGTCTTCTGTTTTAAAATGCCATAAGGTTTTCTTAATTGAGAGTTCTCTTGGAATTTTTACCCTAACTTTGCTGACAATTTTACAGTGATCTGAGTTTCCAATTGGCGGGTCAACAGTAACAGATAGAAGATGATCAGAGTCAGTTATTAAAAGGTCAATGCATGATTTAGAAACATTTGTAATCCGTGTAGGTTCATTTACCAACTGTTGTAGTCCTAGGTCAAATAGAATATTATTTAATTCCAACCCAGCTAAATTATCAATATCGTTGTCATACCAAATTTTATTTCTGGCATTAAGTCTCCATTTAATATTACACCATCTGTTGGTAGCAAAAGCACTTGAGAAATATTTAACTTTAAAGAATCTAAGTAAAGTCTAGTTGCATCTGCTGACATTGATGGTGAGCGGTAGAAAAAACCATACATAAAAACTTTATGTTGAGCCTTAACCTCTACCCAACAATTTGCTAAATCGTGGGACATAAATGTATCACATACTTTAGCCTCAATACTATCATGTGACCATAACAAGAGACCTCTTCCCTCATTTGAAGCATACTTAGGTTTACCATATCCTCTTATGAAAAAATCTTTTGAGTTCAAATCTTCATCAGTGACATTGCCTGATTCACAAAGTGCTATCAGATGAAAGTCACCATTTAATGCAAAATCTTTTAAAAATGCTAACCTTGTCAGAGAATCTGCCTTCACACTATTTATATTTGTGAATAATATTTTCAAATCATCAACTGGGCCTGGGTTTGTTTCTATGTCCCCACATAGCAAAAGTAACAACCTACCAATATGGCCTGGATTGTGAAAAATTAATGACATACCAGGAATGCAAGTTAGGGTCATTAAAAATACAAAAATTTTCACAAATATCAGTGTGACATTGCGATGCAACTTTACTAGTTTTTTTATAATACTGAGTAGCAACCATGTTAACATGCAAATATATGTGATTTCGCATAAGAGTGCAATGGCAAATGCTAAAGACTTCAAAAGTATAGGAATGTTAGTGAAAGGTAAAATCCATAACCCTCCACAGATTAGTAAGAGGGTTAATAAAAGAAAGTATTCATTAACAATATCTTTGGAACAAGACTTTTGTTTGAAGTTTAATAGGGGTAAATTGGGGGGGGGGGGGCTAAATTGATTAAGTTATAATATTTTAAACAAATTCATGCGACTATTTATCTCTAAAGCAAAGGGAGAATAACTTCCTTTTAACTCATTAAGAACGTGAAATGTAAAAACCTCATTATCAAGTGATGTTACCATAGCATCTGAAATGTTAAAATTATTACATAAACCATATGATGAATCATCTTCACTTCTAATCATGCTATATACTTCAGATGCTTTAAGAATCAAGAATATGAAGAATATGATGAAAATCAGACTATATGTATACTATTTATATGAATCATTGAAAGTGCATGGTAAATTATAAGATTGGATCTTTAATATACAGGGTCGAGATAACCGTTTTGACCCCTGTGAATGATAGTCAAAATGCATGTAACCTTTCCACATACTTATTAGTTCAGTTCAATACATGCACATTTTTACTCAATAAGATTGAAACAACTATGGTTGTTACTTTTTTTGTTAATTTAATATTCTTTTATTTATAATTGTCAAACAATGACGTTCACAGTAGCTGCCTCCAAAGCTGGATAATTTTGTTAATTCTGATCCAATTTTGAAGATTTGTTGTCTCTTTAATGTTGCTTATATCTTCCACTCATCAAATAAGGGACAAAACTATGCACACATTCTGTCATACGGCCTCAGTTCTAATAGATATGTTGCTATACTAGGATATTCTGAACAAAAAATGGATTGATGACGTCACAATTAATGCAAATTAGCTAATTTGCATAACTTGATATTGTAACCATATAGTAAATTTAATAAGGTTTAATCAGATACCAATATCATCTCTATAGACCAAATAATGGCGAAGCTACATTGATTCAAGACTCCAAGGTAAGACGTATGTATATTATTGTCAAATAATGACATTCACGATAGCTGCCTTGAAAGTTACATAACTTTCGTAATACTGATTCAATTTTGAATCTGTTTTCACTTTCATGTTGCTTATACCTTCTACTAATAGAATAAAGGACAAAACCTTTCAAAGATTTTGCCATACGGCCTCAGTTCTAATAGATACGTTGCTATAGTTGGAAATTCTGAACCAAAAATAGATTGATGACGTCATAATTTATGCAAATTAGATAATTTGCATAATTGAATATCAGAAATTTATTGGAAATTTAACGAGGTTTTATTTGGTACCAATATCATTTCTATAGACCAAATAATGACAGAGCTACAAATGATTTAAGATACCAAGGTAAGATGTCTAAAGATGCGTAACCATGGTAACTGAATGCCGCCATAAAAGTACTATGGGACATTAGTTGGCAATGTTAACAAATGAATTCATTAAATTGACACCCTAGGGATTACAAAAATGTATGTAACTTATTCACACCTTATGGGTGCATGGGAACCCCTTGTTCCTACTATACTAAAGCTCTAACCACTACACCACAGTGGCAAAGCTTTCTGATAAATGAAATTCTTTATGTATATAATCATGGACGAAAAAAGTCTTATTTACATGCTTAAATTTCTTAAAAATGATCAGCATTACTACTAATAATAACATTTTGCATGTCTGAGTAAGTATTTTGGTCTACATTTAGGATAAATGTTGTTTTATTCAGTTTTCATTTTGGGTAAGACTTCCTGTCAAAACAGTGTTAAAAATGCAGGGCTCAACAAAAATTTTCAATTAGAAAATGATATATATCCTTTGATCAGCTGTTTTTGGCACCTGAACTCATCCTACTAGAAAGGTAAGAGCATTTTCTTGAGACATATGGCTCGAAATCTCAAATTTCTCCTTCTAAGTCTTAGAAAGACACTTTAATTATTGTACAGACTGAACAATGCGTTCATGTAGCTAGGTCCATGTACATGCATGAACTATTGGTCTCAAAAGCTCGCACTTGGGTCCGTGCCTTGATTTCTAAATTCTCGAGTTACTCACCGGAATCGTCATCTCTCTCCTCTATGACTCTCGGCAAAGTGTTCACTGTCGTTCCGTATGTTTTAGGTTGTCCCGGAGCATCAACGGGAATTGTAGGAGCCGGAATAGCCTCGTGCCTGCTTCCAACAATCAGACTCTCAGTTTTGGTCATGTCCGTGTTTGCAATCTTCTTCGGCTTATCCGTTCCAAATGTTTGTTTTAGCTCTCCCTGATTGGCTTTGGTTATGCCAGTGATGACATTTGAATGTTTCTCACGTCTTGGACGGTGTTCGAACTCTGGGTCATCATTCGAACGTGATGCTCTCTTGATGCGTACATCGTATTTATTTGGACGTTTTGCATCTTTTGTGTATTTGCTTGGAACTTTTATATAATTCGTTAGCTTGGGATCTTTGAAGTGTATGTCAAATATATTTGGGTTAATCTCTTTTGAATATTTGTGTGGACGTTTTCCGTCCTTTGCATATTTATGTGGACGTTTTATCTCCTTCGTTTGTGCATATGTGACTTTTAATTTTACGTCTTTCCTTTGTTTATTTGGGAGTTTTATTTCAAAAGTTTTGGGTTTTACCACTTTTTTGTATTTGTTTGGACGTTTTACATAATTTTTATATTTTTTTGGACGTTTTATCTCTTTTGTTTTTGGATATGCGACTTTTATAGGCCTATCTTTCTTTTCTTTATTTGGGAGGGTTATTTCAAAGGTATTTGGTTTTACCTCTTTCGTGTACTTGTTTGGACGTTTTACATATTTCATTAGTTTGTTTGGACGTTTTACAATTTTCGTTAGTTTGTTTGGACGTTTTACATATTTCGTTATTTCGTTTGGACGGTTTACAATTTTCGTTAGTTCGTTTGGACGTTTTACATATTTCGTTAGTTTGTTTGGACGTTTTACAATTTTTGTTAGTTTGTTTGGACGTTTTACATATTTTGTTAGTTTGTTTGGACGTTTTACAATTTTCGTTAGCTTGTTTGGACGTTTTACATATTTCGTTCGTTTGTTTGGACGTTTTACAATTTTCGTTAGTTTGTTTGGACGTTTTACAATTTTTGTTAGTTTGTTTGGACGTTTTACATATTTCATTAGTTTGTTTGGACGTTTTACAATTTTCGTTAGTTTGTTTGGACGTTTTACATATTTCGTTAGTTTCTTTGGACGTTTCACAATTTTTGTTAGTTTGTTTGGACGTTTTACATATTTCGTCAGATTGTTTGGACGTTTTACAATTTTTGTTAGTTTGTTTGGACGTTTTACATATTTCGTTAGATTGTTTGGACGTTTTACCATTTTTGTTAGTTTATTTGGGCGTTTTACATATTTCGTGTTTTTGTTTGGACGCTTTACATATTTTATATATTCATTTGGGCGTTTTACGTCTTTCGCATATTCGTGTGGACGATTTTTCGTGTACTTGTTTGGACGTTTTACATATTTTGTATATTTGTTTTTGTTTGTATTTTTTGAATGTTTATTTTGAAGTTTTAATATTTTGTTCATGTATTTAATAGGCACTTTTGCGTCTTCTGTACGTGTGTTTGAGACTTTAATGTCAAACACAGGATCTATTTCTTTTGTATATTTGATTGGACGTTTGACATCTTTTGTGTATTTATTTTTGATTGAACGTTTACCTCTTGTGTATTTGTTTTCCTTCGAATGTTTTGTGTCTTTCGTGTATTTGTGTGATCGTTCTACATCTTTTGTATATTTGTGTGTCCGTTTTACACCTTTTCCACGTTTGCGTGGTCGGGTTGTACTTTTTGTATACTTGTTTGGCCGTTTTAAATCTTTTGTAGAGTTGTGTGGCCGTTTTGCATCTTTGTTATATTTGTGTGGCCGTTTTGCATCTTTTTTATATTTGTGTGACCGTTTTGCATCTTTCGTATATTTATGTGGCCGTTTTACATCTTTTGTATATTTGTGTAACCGTTTTGCATCTTTTGTATATTTGTGTGGCCGTTTTAATTTTTTGGTAGATTTGTGTGCCCGTTTTACATCTTTACCTTGTTTTCGTGGTCGGTTTGGATTTTTTGTATACTTGTTTGGCCGTTTAAAATCTTTTTTAGAGTTGTGTGGCCGTTTTGCATATTTTCTGGATTTATGTAACAGTTTTGCATTTTTTAATTTGTCTGGCCGTTTTACATATTTTGTACGTTTGTCTGGCCGTTTTACATATTCTTTATATTTGCGTGTTCGTTTTATATCTTTAATTATGGGTGGGTTTGGCATTTGTTTTTCAAACGCATGCGGGTCATTTAGATGCATATTGGGATTCCCATTTCGGGATTTAACTTCCACCAGTTGCTCTTTGATTTCAGATTCGGTCGATGCTCTTTTGTCAAAAGGATCAGCTGTAAAATAATCGAATTGTGTTTGAGCATAGAGATCTCTGTTGATATCGCTGCAATATTTGACAAACTATCTGACAGTTGCACGTTATATAGATGGTATTAAAACTATTAGACAAAGGCTGTTTCTGACAACAACATTTTTGTCAATTTAAGATATTTCCAATTTTGATGAATCACCTTGTGTCTGTTCTATAAGAAACTGCTTGGTGGCAATCTTGTCTACACACCATCCTCCAATCCGCTGTTTAAATGGATCTTCGACGAAGGCAAACAGGTCGTTAAACAGGGCCACCTTCAGACACACGTATCCACTAGAGTGACAGTCGGTGTTGTTCATGCATTGTCGTAACCCCCTGGGAGGACTCTGTTAATAAACAACACGTGGTAATTGTTACAAATCTCTGCTGATCGAATAATGGATTCTCAACATAGGACTGGTGTAACCTTGTGGTTGATGAAATTGACATTCAAAAACATGACATTGAAAAGTTTCCCATGGTAATGAATACGAGAATGAAATCTAAACACGTTTATTCATACTTCAGAAAAACATGTATTGCTATAGCTTAAGCTTCAGTTGTTGAATCGGTAAATTAAAGCCATTAAAACCAAAAGGTAAATTTTCGAAGGGCAGCATTCTTATTTCACATTCCCGAAGTGGGCTGTGGGGCTGTGGAATGCAAAAAAGGGATATGTTTTGACCTTATTGGTATAGGAAGCTTATTCTTTCCTGACTGGAGACTCATTTTCTATGATGTACCTGTCTATAATCGACTTCACTTCACAGATAAAATCAAAGGCTACAAACCGGTGAAATCTTCATATTACTATGCCAATTGAAAATTGAAATACAGTCACAGTGTCTAAATTTTAGGATAAAGGAGAAGAATTTTGTTCACAACTTTGACTATAAAAAAGATTTTCAGCATGCACTTACCTTTTGCAATGGGAGTCCAGTCACAAAGTTACATAAGAACACAATAAAACAGGATATAAACATGAATGTTCTCATAATTTTAATTTGGTTTGAAAAAGTCTGAAAATCAAATCAAACGTCCACCATTCATCCTTTGAATTTGTTCCAGGAATGATCCTTGTGACGTCATGTGAATGTCATGGTAACAACATATTCATCCATTTGTGTTTGTTCTCATGTCATATAGTAACAAGGTCGTGGCCAGGGAAGAAGGATAAATTGATTTTGTACATCCGGTTCAAATATTTAATATGTAGCTTATATGGAGACACACAACCATTAGATCCTTCCGCCGAGTGGGAAGACGAATAGATGGCATTATAAAAACAAAAATATAGTCCAATTATTGTAATTACATTAGCATCACCAGTGGTTGGATTTTGGTAAGTACATGAATGAAAAAGTGTATGTGTGGACCAACTCTGAGACATGATTTGATGTGATTAAGGTGCATTTTCTTTAAAAAATTTGACCTTTTTGACCTGCCTCCATCTGTCAAAATCAGAATGACATTTTTTGACATTTTCTATAGATGGCGTCTTCAACAGGTGAGATCTTTTGATTTTCGTGGGGAGTTTTGATTCAAACTTTTTTGACTGACAGAGGAAATACTGGGGTATGATGCAATGATAGCAAAACATGTCCACAAATCTTAGTTTTCTCTTGAAGACAGATCGTTTGTATGGGAATACGCATGTTATAACAATTAGTTGGGTTAACCCTATCTAAAAGCCCAACCCGAAAGCCAAACAATCCTGCTTGTGAATAGGCACGGACGACATCTATATAAGTGAAAATGATAATAGGTCTGAAAAAATTTCTCTAGTGTAAGCATGGACGTATATCAACAAGCAGTTGCCTCATGCCTATTGGTAGATTGGCTTACTATGCCAATTGCATGGATTGATAAACTTTCCTCTAATGTAAAGCATGGGCTTACCCAGGGGGTGCAACCGTACCCAATTTTGAGCCAATTCTCTGAGATTTTGAAAAAAGAAAGGTGTGCATTTGCAAAAAAGTGGAGAAGCTAGGCTTCAAGTACAAGCTCTGTTGATGGGGACTGGTTTATTTTATTTTTTTAGATATAGACCCATCGCCTTGGGAAATCCTGGGTACGCCTCTGTAGAGACATTTTAATTAGACCACATGAACCAAACAGTGAATCGTAAAACTAATCGTAAAAAAGTAACGTCTCCAAGCAGGTTTCGAATTAACCCGATTGTCTATATATTCAAATATTTGTGTTATTTATGGGAGCTTTTTATTGATAGAAACATCAAATGTCTAAGCTTGAATTTGCGTATGCAACTTTCGGCTGTCGGCTACCGGATTAAGCTATTTTATGGGGAGCATTCCATTTATATTTAAATAAGTTATGAAATAGTAGGTTAATCCGGTAGCCGAAATTGTATCTTATTTTTCTAATACAAAGAAGGTGTTTGTATACATATATATTTATTCATTCATTTGAGTTTATTTACAGTTTGTTTGTAAAAACATTTTTATACTTTCGATGGAAAACAGTATTGATCAATATTTGTATTACTAATGTACTGTATGTTGCAGTCATTAAAGTCCCATTTTAACCGCTTTGAAAAGTTTCAAGTTTCAAAACTATGAAGAGACGTAACGAGCACAACATGTTTTGCAAATTGCAATGGTCTGTTCGTTAGTTCAGACTTCTATCTTTTCAACGAAAATCATTTGGGTATAACTGTCGAAATCTGCGTTAAAAAAGGTTCTGGATTTCCTCCAGTTTCGCAAATCTCCCCTTGATTGCGTGAGCTTTACCCAGTTTTCTATTATAAGAAATAACAACTTAGATAGAAGACTACAACATATACAAACAAACAGAACTTCTATTAATGTTATTAGATGTCTCTTATGATTGTCCGAGTGATTCATCACTATAAATGTATTGGTTTGAAAGTCCACAAGGTTGTAGTGAAATGATTTAAATTCTAACTATTGTTAACCTAAGCAATTTAAGTAACTAATTCACACACGATATTAACAAATTGAAGGTTATACGTATAATACTGATATAAATGAAACGTCAAGAAAATCCATTTCATAATTCATACGCAATTAACTGATGAACAAAATCTAGGATGAACATCAAGACAAAGGATGGACTTTCGATTGAGGCAGATGAGAGTTGGGATTCGTTGCAGATAAGCACGGGGGCTAAACAAAACCACTTTGACACTGAACGAAAGCTTTTGCAATCGGCGTTTTCATTTCGTTAATCTGAATACATTTTGATATATCTCAGATTTAAGTTTATATATAATTGTCAAGGCTATCCTCATTTGTATCCTTGTAAGACTCAATTTCCTTATTTGTTATCAATAAGTTAATTTTGGCCATAATCTCCAATGACAATGTTCCATTTATCCAGCCATCTCATGTTTATTCGAATATCGGAATAGTCTATGAACATGTTATATTATACTGACTTAAACTATCGTATATGATATATATTTGATATAATTAGTTATACTATTTGATTTTATCAATATATGAAATAGAAGTTACACGTTGTTGTGTTTAATCGTCGTCATGGCAACTCTCTTGATAACTTATCTGTATAAAATCATATAACGTGTTGATTTCTTGAAATCAAATATGATTACATAATTGTACTGTGTTGATATATACTAGTGTTATATACATGTTTTCATATTCTATCTGGGTTGTCATGGTTTTCATCACTAATGTCAGTTTGGCAAGCATTAAGCACACTGAAAGCACAAAGCCCTATCATACACATCTTATAACTAATGGGGGTGCGTGGCATGATGGTGATGGTGTTGTTAAGTTGATGTGATCTAATGGTGGCCGAACTGATATTTGTAGTTTTTTAGGCTTTCGTAGGGGCGGTATGGCTCATTGACGTAAAGCGTTTGCGGCCTACCAAAGTGATCCACCAATGGCACCTTGACACGAATAATCTGCGAACGTATGGGAAAGTCACTGTAGTCAAAGGTCGCCAGGTCTATTTTAGTTTGGGTCTCAGCATCTCGAACGACAACAGTTTCCCCTCCCTCAACTAGAGTCTGTGTAGTTACTACCTTCTCCATCAAGTTTTGTAGTAGCGTGTCAACGTGGCTGTTATCTAGTGCAGACTGTAGTAACTCCTTTTCTGTTGTCTGGCGATCAGAGAAGGAGTGCGTGTGGGTGTCGGTCCACTCCTCATGTCTCCACTCTTCATCCTCAATCTCTTCATCACACTGCGCTTCGGCGTCTGACATCGGACGCAACATACTCAATCTATATTCCTCCTTGTATTGTTCGAACAACTCTAAAGCTTGAGCACGTACATCCGCCTCTTGTTCTTCCTTAGAGACCGTTGTGGTGGTTTCTGTTGTGGTAATTATTTCATTTTCCTCCATATCAACTAGAGGATCTGTTTGGCATTCGATACTTGAAACAGAGGGTCCATCAACAACAGTCTCTGTTCGCATTTCGAGCTCTCTCAATCGCTCGCGTAATGCTAGTTCCTTTTGAGCAGACGCTATTGTCATTTTTGAAACCGCAGCTGCAACAAAGTTTTGTTTTATATATTCCTCGAACATATTATTGTCTGTTGACATATCCGTATTCGTTGTAGATTTATTCAATGTCTGGCATTGGGCGTTGTTAGACTCGTTGGTAACATTGACGCCTTGATCAACCATTCTTGGAGGCTTTGTTGTGTCTACAGTTTGGATATCAGCGTTCTCTGTCACCGGCAGAGAGGATTGGAAAACGTCAAATATGTACTCACTAAACATTGAATCATCTGTATTTACGTTGGTATTTGTCAATGGTTTTTGATTCGTCTGTGTTCCATTAGCCACAGCACCAGGCTTCTGAACTGTCGTTGTAACCTCCTCCGTAGATTTGTACCATTTGCTCACGAACTCTTCAAATAGATCAGGATCGGTGTTGACAAGGCGATCTATCATACTCGGTTTTTCGGTCTGACTGGATTCTGCTTCGACATAAGGTGCATCGTCATCAGTTTGACAAGCCGTGTTGCCATAGACGTGTGCGAAACAGCTTATCTGGACCCCGGCATCAACTACGGGTTTAACTTGTTCCTGATGAACAGTTTCTTCAACGGTTTGTTGTATCAATTGTTCTTTTATTACAGGTTCAACTTCAAGTTCTACCAAGCGTTTCTTGTTCATGTGTAGATATGTAACATGTGATTCGCGTTGTATATCTGGCTTGATTTGAACATTCGTCACTACCTGTTGAATGTTGGTCTGGGTTGTTGTTTCATTGGTCTCGATTTCCGGTGGCTGCTGGGTCATTATTTCCTCTTCTACTACCTCAGTAACCCTCCTTTGTGTTGTGGTCTGCTGAGAAGTCTCGATCTCCCAGTCCTCCTCGGGTCCCAACTCGATGGTTTTACGTTTGTTGAGGAAGAGATGTACGACGTACGAGTGATGGCGCATGGGCCCAACTTCAACACTGTGCTCGGTTTTACTCTTTGGCTTTGCATAACTTGCGTGCTGCACGGTCTGTGGGAAGCTTATCATCTTGGTACCATAGACTGTATCTTCGGGATGAATTTCATCCGTCGAGACGTTCATAGACGCATTATCATTATCAACGTCGATGTCCAGCAGTTTTCCCGTGTTAACATCGAGGTGGGAGAAATGACAAAGGTGTGTGGTGAATGTCTTGTATGTGTTAGGAACATCACTATCGATTGTGATGACATCGCTAACATAAGGTGTGAAATCGAGGTGGCCCATTGAATGACTCCTAGTCGGAACAGAACTATCATTACGAAAACTGGCGTTTGGTCCGTTTGATCGATTCAAGTAAGACGTGGAACGAGAGCGTTTCTTTGGCGATTCGTCATTCGGGCCTGTTGGGGATGGGAGGCTCTGTGGTGTCTGATACCCACTATCCAATCTAACACTCATACTCTCCATGCTCTGTGCTCTTCGGATCGGGCTATTTCTTTCATCGTCGGCATCTCGATCAGATCCATTCCACAAATCATCATCTAGGTTATCATCGCTGCTGTTATAAACATGGAGGGACTCATCGAAATACCCCGAGTCCCTTAGTGGGTTCCGTGGACCCGTTTTAATAACATGAGGGCCCCCTGGAGGAGGGGACTCTCTGTATCTCTCCATCCGGTTGGAACGGACTAGTACTTCCTCGGCAAAACTAGAAATACAAAAAGATATCTTTAAGTTAACATATTGTAATCTCGAACATATCGCTAGAAATAAGGTTCATTAAGTATCCAAAGTTTAAATCCAGCGCTTTTGTTAATTTTACAAAAATAATAACTTCTACCTTTATATGTCTTTACTGAATCGGATTATCGTGTGTTATGAGCTAAACTCTACTTATCATCTTAGATATGCAGATCGTGAGCTTTTTTATTAATATGTCATAAAGGAGGGAGCGTAGTTCAAGTATTGAGGACCAAACCACTTTGGATCCCACTCGATTATTGAACATATACCCATTAAGTAACTTGATCAAACAGGACGCCAGTATATCTGTCAAACTAATCTTAAAAAATTGAATATATAGCTTAAGGGCACATTTTTTTGAACTCTTGAACATAAATTTGTTTTTTAAATATTGAATTCGTGTCATAAGCGGCTTCTCGAAAAAATTCCCTGGATCCTTATCACAGTCGTCATAGGGAAGTATTAATTAGGGTTGTTTCGAAATACCAAGAAGCCAATCAATCTTGTAAATACATTAATTTACATTGATAATTGTTAATACAAAGGATTCCGACTTTGATTAAAATGGGTGAATTAATCAGAAGCTGTCTCATTATCATCCCTGGTTTACATATGTGAAAAAGTCAAGAAAAAATATTAAAATACTCCGCGGTCACCAATCTTTCCAGCAGTCGACCCAATACTACATGTACTAAGACCATGGGGGAGGGGAGAGAGAGGAGCACACGGATGAAACTAGATTTATTTAGTACAATTTCTTGAGGCAATAAAATATTAAACATTTCAGGATGACCCTCATTGTCCAAAAACTCAATAAACAATTATAAAATACAACAAAAATCATTCAATCATTTGAATCGGATAAAACTATTGTTTTATTTATGATATGGAATGAATAAAAGTTTGGCATAGCTACTTTATAAATTCATAAATGTCTGAATTTCCGTCATTTAAAATGTATATTAGAGCATAATTACATTTTTACCCATTTATGTTTGGAAAAATATCAAGGTCACTTTGACAGACAGAGTCTATGTGACTATGTTAACAATGCTAATATGTTGTAGTAATAATTATTTCGACTCTAATTGATACCAAACTTGTCCTTTATGAAATTACAAACGCGGTAAATATTTTTGGTGAAAGACGTCGTCTATCATCAAACATATTTAGCTTTTCACTGGTTCTAGTCAGTCGCATACACAATTATTGGATCAAGATCTAAACCAGATCACCAACGAAACTACTTTTTAAAAAATGTAACGTAATAGATGGACTATTTTATCATAAAGGTTTCCATATTTTCAAATAATTCATGAGCCTGAGATTTACTCTACTACTAGATGGCCTAACATATTTTGCCATGCACTGCGCCTATTTATTTGGCAATTCAGTTGTAAATTTTCTCTTGAAAAAATAAATCTTCCAAAGTTGAGTTTTCTTGCAGAAATCGCCTAATCCCCCCTCCATCCATTTTGTACGATCACCGGGCGTGACATGGCAGGTATTATAATCTAAATAATCGTTAATCTATGTATTCGTTAATTCATAGAATATGAATAAGAGAAAATTTGAAAAACATGAAATCCTATCCCTCCAAAAAATTCAAAACTACGGAAGGCCTATACAATATACAGGAAGTAGAGAGAGGCCCAATTTCATGTCGAATGATCTAAGTTATTGCATATGTCTCTGGTTATGCTGGTTATGGTTAAACGTTGTAGCATATATAACATCAAGAATTAAAATTATATATCCCCAATTACCAATCCTTATATCAATTGCAAAAGTAAAACAACAAATAAAAATGTATACCTTCCTCTTCCATCAAACTTATCGAACTTCATGATCACATTTTATATGACTAAATTTCTGAACACAATCCAACCTTGCCCCATGGAGCGTATACTAATCCACGAGATGCGTGCTTTGCTGGCTTACTGAACAATGCATTATTAATGCTACAATTTTTGGCAAGAGACCTATACAATAAGAGGATTGCGATTGGATAAGTGCAATAATGATCTGGCTGCATCGATAGATGGGTGGTATAAACGTTAAATACTTATGGTATTGGTCACTGACACTTGCTGTTTTGGTTCATCTAGTGTCAGGGTGTATTAACAACAGATTGAATGTACCTTTTTGTAACTATATTAAGTTAAAATCATTATAAAAACAAATATAACATGACGTAACACCGCTGATGTCAGTGATTCAACACAATAAAGTGAATTTAACTTTTGACCATTCTGTTGACCTTTGCTAAGTTCACGCAATTAAGAGCCGATTGTTTTTATGTCCAGACAGATAAGGATTACCTTAATCATGTTATTAATCGAATTAAACGTGTGATAGTTCACTTATTTCTAAGTGTGAATTCATTTTTTATTAGTTTTTATCGTTTCTTTATTTCAATATTCAAAATTAACATACAAATGTGAATGCCATCTTGTTGGATTTATTGCTCACCATTGGATTTTATATTAAGTCTTTACAGCGTTTATTGAATCATAGTTCCAGCGATTTATTTTTTCATTCAAATCTGTTGTGAATAAAATGCCACGAATGACAAGACTGTTTATGAACTTTAATGTTTTTAACCATAAACAGTGAATATGCTCTAAAACCAATTTTAAATGAGTTATTTCATAACTAGTTAACAACAGCTGTTGCGAAAGGTTGTTGCATACCAGCATACTCAGACCAATTTATGAAGTTTGAATGAAATGTGAAAAGAAAAAAAATTATTAATGGTTTGCCTGCACGTTACTAATGATACGTTATATGTTTCATTCCAACGTGAAGTGTCCAACTTTTAGAAATGAGTGACAAAATTAGAACCGATCAGAAATATTTATCCCTATATTATATCCACAGTGACAAAAGTTAAAATATAACTTGATGTTCCATTAGGAAGGTAGGAATGGAGGAAAACTCGAGGCCTAAAATCTTCCGTTTTGAACAGTCACCGTATAAATGCATCTTCCTCATTCTGAATACCCAGATCACTATTACCTTGCAAATGGTGTACTTTTATGCGTCAAACTGATAGAAATCCATGATCTCTTATAATACAACGTGATATCATAAAATCAGTAGTTGATCGACATAATCAAACAAACACATACCAAAATTCACTAAGTATACTTCAGGCATTGAATCTCAAGTGCTTTTACTTTTAAGTTTTTATACGTCCCATCAATAACAATTCAAAAATCACTAAATCAAAAGTAGTAAATAAACCTCACCCTTATGTTTGGTTTTACGTATTATACGCGATGCATGTTGACATTCTCGAACTTCCTCGACACTGAATCACATATGGCTGATTGTGGTTTCATGTAATTTTAAAAATTAAAGGATAAACCGGAACATTCTTTTTATCAAGATATTATTTTTGTTTGAAACCAAATTGTCCCTCATCCCTCGGATTTCAGTTTAGCTAGTTTTGTAATGAACCATATGGGCTAAATTTAGATTATTGATCAATTTGAAAAATGCGCAAGAACTGGCCAATTTTGTGGTTACCACCACAAGTATATAAAAACACATGTCGGACAAATTTTATCCATAATTATATGGTTACTACAAGTTTCTGGCTAAAACGAAGTTGAGTGAACAATAAATGACGCCTGCAATTGCTAAATTCAACGTCCGACATACCAATAGTAGATGAAAAGATGCTGGCCATTAAATTCAGGTCACATTCTTTCATTATGTTTTACAGCATAATGATTATAACTAGTATTTATCGACTCGAAAATATGTTTCACACTGATACAATCAGTAAATGTCTCCAATCGAAATGATTTACTTTTACAAATGAAGTATTGATTTGATTTTTAAAATGTTGTTTTGAAGCCAACAACTCGATATGTAGTTGACTAAATTAAGTTCATTCTGACATTTTGTTCCAAAAATAATTCTATTTGAACAGTATACTTAATTCAATATTTGCAAATGAAGTACGTGCGACGATTAGAACGTCGCATGGCCTTTCAAAGACGGTGGGCCCACCGTGATGTGCCCTGCCTATGTTACAAATCATAACTTAAAGTTCATACTTATCCGTGCTCCATTGTCTAAATCTAGCATACAATTCCCCATCTAATGCTCCTAAATCAATTTACATTATTGTTTTATAATTTCGAGAACACCATTGTCAATATCCAATAATCAGAGGGGCCGAATAGCTGTTCAGTTTATTACGCCATGAATCCGAGGTACCTCTGCGATTGTTGGGAATGAGTTTGTGTTTGGCGAAAATAAATAAAACGTTTTCACTGGAGGGTATTATGTCAATTGGTAACAGGTGCTGTGATGCTGTTGGGTCATAGGAAGTCGATGTAACTTCATAAACATTGCTTATATATTTCAAACTACACGCTTTAATTGATAAAACGAAACCAGATTTGTTGGATCATTTTACCTTTTTTATGTTACAACAAAGTAAACGACATCCCTTAACGTCGGCCCCAATTAGTCTGGGGCTGACATTTCTTGCCTGGAATCTAGGTCAGATGATCTTCAAACATAAGAAAAGTGTTCCAGTTTTTCACAGCTCATGTCACCACTTTTTGTTGTTTTGTTTGTTTTGTTGTGTTACTATACACGGTTAAAGCTGGCATATTTGTTGATGTAACATTATCTATGGATAGTGGCAAATGATAGTCCAAATAACTATTATGTACATTATATATTTAGAATAACTAGATAAATTATTTAACTGTCAAACCACCGAAAATACTATGTGAACTCCTTCAATCGCTACCAATAACTTATACACAATTTGACCTACCTTAGCGAGCATTTCAGTTTCTCTTTACTGTTCATCACCATGATTACTAAAGTTGTTGTTAGCAATTACAACGTTAACATGATAACCACACACTCTTCTTCATTTTACCATTTTGAAATATTTTCGGAATTAACGTGTCCAATAGTGTAAAGTTAACATCTATCTTACAGTTAAAACCTGTATCAAATTAACATCAACATCAATTCAACTTTTCTAGGCTAACCGTTTTTAGGTTTTGTATGCAGTTTAAATCAGTGTTTCTTTTATGTGAAGACGTCAGCCTTCTTTTTAGACACGTTTTCTTTCAATGTGTTTACTCATACCTTAAGGTTATTCATTGTGATTTAAGAATTTTAATGAAAATGTTGAATATGATTGCAATTGAAATATGAAGAGTACGAGAAAAAATGCAAATCTTTAAAATAGAAAAATAAGTAGTTAGCACTAATTTATACTAAGATTGTTGACACCGATTTAAAAATAATAAATTCACATGAAATATAGATTTCACTTGTGTAAACAATAAATATATGTAACAAAAATAAATAAGTTCATACGTTTTACGCATACTGGATACTACAATTGAAAATTGACAATGCTTTGTCTTTTCAAACATTGAAATAGCCTAATATTTCGTAATATAATTTTACAGGTGCTCTACTTGATTTGAGTTTTTAATTGCCCTTTGTTGGCGTATTAAAACAAAATTATAGAATAACTTACTATTTGTAAGATTAGGCTAACAAAAAATATGCTTACCTTCTTTCATTGGGAACACCAACCTCCTATGGATTGTAACTCATTAAAATATCTTGTCGTCACGTCTTGTAACTGTTAATTCTTAATGAGTCACGTGACTTGTATTTTATTGATAGTATATAAGGAATACTCTTATTGCAAAATCTGGTAATCGTCTTATCGAAAAGGATAATGTGGGATAACGTATTGAGTCGTAGTAGAATCATTGATCACAACTGTAGACTGTATTATAGGCCTCCAGTCAGATACATAGACAAATTACAAAATAATTGATCGCGGACGATATGCTCATTTACAGCACTAGAATTCACTACTAGGTTCAACGTCAATTGAATAATTTACGAGTCAAATAAAAAATAATCCATTTTTGGTGCAAGATGTTGAACGTTCGAGTGGATTGCTATAGCAAAGTATAATAAACCTTGTTGTAAATCTGTTAATCTTTCAAGAAGTAGGTGAGAGTTCAAAGTCAAAGAGGCTTATCGTTATGAGACTAATCGTGAATGCTATGGAGCAATTTTTTACGTCGGCCATATAATAGTCTAATTTGTATTCCTAAGTCCACGCTTGTCATCAATGCATAAACAAACTTTTTATCTTAATTTTTTTTACAATAACTTATAATATATTAATCTTTTTATAAATTACATTTAACATTAAGAGTCAGAGTCTGATAATAATGTGCTCCCTCTTTTTCCCATGGACTTGTTTCTCTGTGCCCTAAGTAGATGTTCATACGACTCCTGGAAAGAAAAAATCCTCATTTATTCATGTTATATTTAGTTATAGCTTATCACAGTCATCATTCATTTGCTTCATGCATTTCAAGAGTGTGGATTTTACTGCTAAGAAAATCAATTTCCTAAATTGGTTGGTTTTTGTATCATTTGACTTTGTGGGACTTTCTATCAATCAGCCGTTCCAGAACGAGATATCAGGACGGTTAAGCTACACGTTTTACAGTGAACTTGTACGTGAACGTGTTACTACTAACATATGACGTCTAAGGATTACTATTCCCCCTCAATTGTCAAGGAACCTCAATCTAATTACAACCATTTCCCTCATACCTTTATACTCAATCGGGCAAGTAAAGAAGGTTTAGAAGGAATGAAACCACACAGACTTTTTGGTAACTATAGAAACGATGTACATTAAAACATATTTTACCTTGTCGCCATGAGATAACTCCGCCCTTGCTATATCCAATGCATTATTCCTGTTACAACTGTAACATAAGCCTGCACCCTCAAGTAAAGCTCTACGGCGTCTTGCTTCGTTTCTTTCAATACATAACTGAAAAAAACAGAATCAATTGTGAAATTCATTAGTTTATTCTTTTCGAAAGTTTGAGGATGGTGAATAGTATAGGGTAAGCAAGACTGGAAAGCAGGCAACTGCACGGTGGCCTCTGAATCCGAAATGACGTGAATATTAGTACTGCCATCTTTAAATGCGTCAAATATTGTAAATGTTCATTTTGGTATCAACATTTTTAACTAAAACCTATTATTTATATAATTTCAATTTTTCAAGTTTTAAAATACTTACTCACCGATTGCTTTCTATTGTCAGGATGATCAGAGTTATAAATATTTTAGAAGATATTTGGGAGACACTTGTCAAGTTGTCAATTTATTCGATCGAATTTTGACCACTTTACAAAAAATGAGGCCTCTTTACATGCTTTAAAATCTCACTTTATCTGTTCATCGCTCCTTGTCTAATGTTGCCTAAGAAATTATATCTATTTAGAGCTGTTGTAAAAATACTATAGCCGTAGTAGAATGAGTCACTCTTCCATTAAAATATCTGAAAAAATAGAACTGAACCTGAACTCTGAACTGAACTATGACCGTTCAGGTGTCAGCTTCCATACTAAAATCAAGCATGGGCTTTCAACTAGATCTAATTGAAAGCCAATGGATCAAGTCACTCAAGTTCTTAAGAAACGATAGTTAATTCAATACTTACATTGGCTGCTATCAGTATAACTATAAGGATGAGAATGACCCCAACTATTGTGCCAATAACGATGCATATCATCGTTTTACGCCACTGGTCTGTCTTTTCATCCCATATTTTTCGATTCTCGCTATCAATGTACATGACTTGTTTGATCTGAAATAAATATTTATTATTTTCATAATCTTTAATTCCATTGTTACCAAGTCGCTAGAAATAGTTAAGATGTGAGGCTTAATTATGTTTTAATAGATGTCGCGTCATACTTATATCCTACTTAGTGTTTGCCATGGCCGTCAGAGACTTAGCAGAGCATCTTTCAAGATCGAGCACCGCTGACCCAGCTCATGGAAATAATCGGAATACCCATGGACAAGGGATGTGGCATTAACCATAATGAAGTCTAAGTTTTTGTTCCTCAAATGTTGCTCTTGGTACTTATTATTATGATAAAGATCAACTTACTCGATGATGCTTTAGGTCATGAACTGGAACAGGATCTTTGACGTTAAGAACTGGTATTGGTCTTCCATAGTTGTCTTTTAATTTCTCAAGTCGACTCTTGGCTGAAAAAATAAAACCACCATGGCATAACGATCATTTATTTTTTGAACCAATATTAGATCTAGACTTGGTTTAAATCACCGAGCCTTTAAAAACGTCACCTCGGTACATATCTGGAGATGATGTAAATGATGCACATTTGTTGCAAGATTAAATCAACTGGTACTTGATATTAAACCCCACTTATGCTAAATACAGTTTTGAACAAAATACGCCGGCCGATGAATCGGAGCAAATGTGACTCGGGCATTAGGTAACATCACTATGGAATGAACTGTAATTTTCAATGAAGGTACATAACATACATGTAGCACTTGTCAAATTAGCAAATTTTTTATTTTTAGAGATTACACGTATCTTTTAATAAGCGATAACTCACACAATAGCATAAATCTTCAAGTGTATTTTGCAGAAAAAATTGGTTCATAAAAAGGCGTGAAATGAATCCATGCATGAAAATGGTTCAGAGAAAAAATGCAATTTTAGTTCCATAGAAAGTATCATAGAAACCAATGGTACAATAATATTTAAATATATATTCTTCCCTTTAACCTGGTTTAAGGATTTAAGCCCTGAACTCAGTGCAATGCTGAATCATTCCTTTGAAGGTGCTGTTTCCAAATGTTTGCATGACCGCGCATCGGGAATGCAAAGTTTAGGGAACAACACCTGAGTGGAATGAAGCAGCCACAATGCATTGAGTCTTGGGCTTAAATTCTTTTCACTCACGCATTGCAAAATATTTCTACATAATCACCTAAAAGATACAACATCACCTTAAAGATACAGAATTTATTTTTGAAGTTTAGCATATTTAGAAAAAATCTGCAGTGGTGTAAAAATAATGCGTTTTGCACTTTTTAATATACAGCAGTGGAGTATTTGATGATTAAAACTTTTATTTGAAAAATGGCGAGAAATGAGAATATTTGAGAAATGAAAAGCCAACAACCTTTTTTCAAATCTTTTTTTAAATTGATAAAATATCTTTTAAAGTCATGACAAATAGTAAATGGATGATAAAAACATATTTTGACATAAGGACTTTAAAGCCAGCTGAACACCAAATGGTTTTATGATTCTAAACATGTATATAATTGGACGAGGACACTTACCTTCTTCTGGTACATATGGTTTAGTCTTTGGTTCCGAACTGTGTGTGGAGATAATCCTTTCGCCATCGTAACTCATCCAGTTTTTCCTTGGCGTATGGTGAACCATTTTACCGTTCTTATGATATTTATGTAGATTTTTCTTATGTGTCTTAGATTTCTCACTCGACTCATTCTGATTATTTTTCAAATTTCTCTCAGGGTGTGTTTTGTGGACTCTAACTTCAATACGTTTTTGTTCGTGTAGTTTGTTATTATGCGCCTTATGTTTCTTATGTTTCTCATTCGGTTCACTCATTATATATTTTGAATTTCTCCCCGCATCTGTTTTGTGTATTCTAACTTCAATGCGTTTTTGTTTGTGTATATTGTTATGATGTGTCTTCGATTTCACACTCGGCTCCTTTGGAACATCATTTGATTTCTTTCTTTCTGGATGCATTTTTTTGATTTCCACCTCAACTCGTCTTTGCTCGTGTCGTTTTTTATTTGGTGTCTGAGGTTTCTTACTTAACTTGTTGCGAATATTTTTTGATTTCTTCCTTTTCTGTTCCGTTTTGCTAACTTTTACCACCTCGTGTCTCTGTTTGTCCTTCTTGTGTGTCTCAGCTTTCTTTTTCAAATCATGCTTGGCGTTTTTCAATGTCCCCCCGATCTTTTCCGATTCAGTTTCGGCAATTCTTTCCTCGATGTCATTTTGTTCACGTGGATTATTTTTCATTGCTAGCTTCGTCTGTAGAACCGATGGTTCGATACTTTTCTCCTCATCACTTGGTATCTTTCGATTCAGGTGTCTATGCTTGCGCAGTTGGTCCATCCAAAATTGTTGGATAAGTTTCTTTCTGTCTGCTTGTTTCTTTTGAATCTGTTGTTTCTTGTTTCGTAAGTGTTGAATGCTAGCTGACGGTTGCTTTTGTTTTCTCCTATTTTTAGATTCCTTCCATTGTCTATATCTCTCTTTACGTAATTGTTTTCGTTTTTCCATCTGAGCTTTCCTTCTTCGTTCTCGTCTCTGCAAAAGTGCTAGCCTCTCTTTTTCCGTTGGAACATTTCTTTGTCGCCGTACTTTGGTTCTGTTTGAGCTGTTGATATTTTCCTTTTTAATTGACCCATTTTTCCTTTGTTTATTATGATTTCTCAACGGTTTTCCTCTGTTATTTTTCGATGACAGTGTTGGACCAATATGGTGTTTTAATGGAAATCTCTTCACATGCAATGTGATCGTTTTGTTCTCTGCTTTTGATATATGTATACGTTTCTTCTTAAACAGTTCTTCACTTTGTCCGGTATGTTTCTTTAATTTTTTCTTTCTCATTTTCTTCTTATCTATTTTGCTCTTTTGTCTCATCTGCAATCTCTTTATTGGTTGTGTTTTCCTAGATTGTTTGCCGCGTTTATTTTTAATTAGTTGTGTTTTTTTACTCAGATCTTTCTGTTTCTTTATTTGTTTCCTTTCTGATTGTTTGATTTGTTTCCTATTTTTACTTCGTGCATTTTGCCTTGGCTGTTTCTGTTTCTTCAATTTTTTCCATTTTTTCATTTGTTTATTTCCTTTTGATTGTTTTAACTTTTTTAATTGTATCTTTTTATTAGTTTGGACCTTGTTCTTGTGATCTTTGGTGCGGCCCTCCTTGAGGTTTCTTTTCTTTTGAAGTTTTCCGAGCTTTCTCTTTTTGATAGTGTTCTTCCTTGGACGTTTTACACGATTCCTCTTAATTTTGGCCTTTTCACTTTGGCCTTCGGTATCCTTCGTCTTGTAATGTAGTTTAGATTTCTTAAGATGAAGTTTCTCCTTTTGAAGATTTTTTTGCATCCCCTGACTTTCATCCTTTTTCATCTTTAGACGTTTTGGATGGATTTTCTTGAGCTTGGCCCTTTTCTTCTGATCTTTTGTATTTTTTGTGGTGCTATGGCGTTTCCCCTTCCTCTCAAGCGTTCTCCTTGATTTTATCCCCCTTAGAGTTTTTACATGATCTTTCTTGATTTGGGCCCTTTTCTTTTTATCTTTTGAATTTCTCGTGAGTTTTCTTTGCTTTCTCAGTTTACTTGAATTTTTTCCCTTCTGAAGTTTTCTATGTTTTATTCGTCTTCTAAGTTTGTTCTTCCTTAGCAGTTTTGCACGGTTCTTCTTGATTTGAGTCTTTTCCCCTTTATCTTTTGTATTTGTTATGATGTAATTGTGTTTCTCTTTCATCTGGAGTTTTCTATGGTTTCTCCTTTTGTCTTTTGTATTTCTTGTAATAAAATGGCGTTTGCCTTTCTTCTGAGCTTTTCTTTGTTTTCTCCGTCTTTTTAGTTTTCCCTTCCTCAGCGGTTTTTCATGGTTCTTTTTGATTTGGGGCCTTTCCCTTTTTTCTTTTTTATTTCTTGTGATGTAATGGTGTTTCCCTTTCTTCTGATGTTTTCTATGTTTTTTCCGTCTTCTTAGTTTTCTCTTCTTCGGCGGTTTTGCACGGTACTTCTTAATTTCGGCCTTTTTCCTTTTGTCTTTTGTATTTCTTATGATGTAATGGTGTTTCCCTTTCTTCTGAGGTTTTCTATGTTTTTTCCGTCTTCTTAGTTTTCTCTTTCTCGGCGGTTTTGCACGGTACTTCTTAATTTGGGCCTTTTTCCTTTTGTCTTTAGTACTTCTTATGATGTAATGGCGTTTCCCTTTCTTCTGATGTCTTCTATGTTTTTCCCGTCTTCTTAGTTTTTTCTTCCTCAAAGGTTTTGGACGCTTCTGCTTGATTCGGGTCTGTTTCCCTTTGTCTTTTATATTTCTTGTGATGTAATGTCGTTTCCCTTTACTTGGAAGTTTTCTTTGCTTTCTCCTTCTACTTGATTTTTTCCTCTTTTGAAGATTTATTTGCTTTATCCGTCTTCTTGAATGTTTCATCCTTGGACGTTTCGCACGATGCCTCTTGACTTTGGGTCTCTTCCTTTGATATTTTGTATTTCTTCTGATGTAATGATGTTTCCCTTGCTTTTTAAGCTTTCGTTGTTTTCTCTGCCGTCTCAGCTTTTTCATCCTTACACTTTTTGCACGGACCTTTTTGATTTGGGTTTCTTTCCTCGGCGGTTTTGCACGGTATTTCTTAATTTGGGGCTTTTTCATTTTGTCTTTTGTATTTCTTGTGATGTAATGGCGTTTCCCTTTCTTCCGAGGTCTTCTATGTTTTCCCCGTCTTCTTAGTTTTCTCTTTCTCGGCGGTTTTGGACGGTACTTCTTAATTTGGGGCTTCTTCCTTTTGTCTTTTGTATTTCTTGTGTGATGTAATGGTGTTTCCCTTTCTTCTGAGGTCTTCTATGTTTTCCCCGTCTTCTTAGTTTTTTCTTCCTCAAAGGTTTTGGACGCTTCTGCTTGATTCGGGTCTGTTTCCTTTTGTCTTTTATATTTCTTGTGATGTAATGGCGTTTCCCTTTACTTGGAAGTTTTCTTTGATTTCTCCTTGTACTTGATTTTGTCCTCTTTTGAGGATTTCTAAGCTTTCTCCGGCTTCTTGAATTTTTCATCCTTGGATGTTTTGCACGATCCCTCTTGACTTCGGCCCTTTTCCTTTGATATTTTGTATTTCTTCTGATGTAATGACGTTTCACTTGCTTTTTAAGCTTTCTTTGTTTTCTCTTTCGTCTCAGTTTTTTCATCCTTACACTTTTTGCACGGGGCTTTTTGATTTGGGTTTCTTTCCTTTTAACTTTTGTATTTCTTGTGATGTCATTACGTTTCTCTTTCTTAGGTTTTCTATGCTTTCTCTGTCTTTTTTGTTTTTTCTTTCTCATACGTTTTGCACGGTTCTTCTTTATTTCGGCCGTTTTTCTTTCATATTTTGTATTTTTTGTCATGTAGTGGCGTTTCCCTTTCTTCTGAAGTATTTCATGCTTAATTCGTTTTCTTAGATTTCTCTTTCGTAGCGCTTTTGTATGGTTCTTATTAATTTCGCCCTTTTTAATTTTGTCCTTTGTATTTCTTGTGGTGTAATGAGTTTTGTCTTTACTTAAGCGTTTTCTTAGTTTTCTCCGCCTACTTGATTTTCTTTTCTTTTGAAGAGTTCTATGCTTTCTCTGTCTTCGCAATTCTTTCTGCCTCGGAAGTCTTGCACGGTTCTTCTTTATTTCGGCCGTTTTTCTTTCAGCTTTTGTATTTTTTGTAATGTAATGTCGTTTCCCTTTCTTCTGAAGTATTTCATGCTTAATTCGTTTTCTTAGATTTCTCTTCCGTAGCGCTTTTGCATAGTTCTTATTAATTTCGCCCTTTTTAATTTTGTCCTTTGTATTTCTTGTGGTGTAATGAGTTTTGTCTTTACTTAAGCGTTTTCTTAGTTTTCTCCGTCTACTTGATTTTCTTTTCTCTTGAAGAGTTCTATGCTTTCTCTGTCTTCGTAATTCTTTCTGCCTTGGAAGTCTTGCACGGTTCTTCTTGATTTTGGCCATTTTCCTTTGATCTTTTGTATTTCTTGTGAGGTAATGACGTTTCCCTATCTGTTTAAGCATTCTTTGTTTTCTATGTCGTCTCAGTTTTTTCATCCCTCGATGTTTTGCACTGGCCATTTTGATTTTGGCCATTTTCCTTTGATCTTTGGTATTTCTTGTGTTGTAATATCGTTTCCATTTCCTTCTTGCTTTTTTCTTGCTTGGAAGTTTTGCATGTTTTTTCTTGGAAGTAGTATAGGGCATTTGTTTAAAGTGCATTTTTCTCAGCTTTCTAAACGATCTTCTTGTGTCATTTTCGTTCGGCTTATTGACAGACCGTTTGCTTATAATTGTCCTCTTAACTGGTCCTGAAATGTAATATCATATCGTAATAAATAAATCATAAGAACTAGCTAGGGCGATGGCTGAGTCCATCATTGAATCCACAATATAACGATCTAGTGACATTAACGTATGCTTGTTTAGTTAATCCATACAATCATAATTATATCAAATAAAATGAATAAATTAAGAGTAAACAAACCTTCCACTAAATGTTGTACATCTTTTCCCAGGTATGTCTTTGTGAATCTCATCATTTTATACAGGAAAATCTTCATGTAGAAATGCTTTGTATTGGCTCTGCTCAGCACAGAAATCTTCTTATTTGTGTCTGTGACAAATTGTTTTAAAGCATCCATAGACTCTTTGTTAGTTTTATCAAGAGGGTAAAGCTTTCGACCAATCAACATCTGCCCTTTGTACACTCTAGGTGGCATCAAATCATTGGCTGTTAACACATGTTTGTCTGACTTGGCATTTGCCTCATTTAAGGGACCGTAGATATTTGGAATAAAAGGCATGTAAACTCTTGGAAGTTGACCCTTGTATGTGTATTTAGATTGAGGACTAATTGTCGTCGACATTTTGTTTATAATTTCATGTTTTGGTGCTTTCATAATAGAAGCTACAGTAGTGGTTTTGTCATTTTTATCACCAGCCTGTGAGTTACTAGATAGAGTCGTTTCTGCGATGGTTGAGATTGATGCGCTTTTATTTTTATCTGATGACATCAATGGTGTATTTTGCTCTTTATTTATTTGTTCCACACTGGCGAAGGAATTCATTTCTTCCATTTCACGTTGCGCCAGCTTCTCATTGTAATTTTGGCTTGCGTTATCTCCGAGTGGCGGCCTTTCCAGATTATTCATTTTCAAGTTGTTTATTTCAGGAGTCAATACAATTATATTTTGTTGAGGAAGAGGAATTGGCATCCTGTCTATTTTTACAAGTGAATCTCTCAGTGTTTGTTTGGTGACTGAAATATCGTTCGAACTTTCTAACGGTACTTTAGTACTATGTGATGTAACGACAGTTGTTGGGGGTACTTGTCCAATTGTTATAGGAGTGTGAGTAGGTGCACGAGTGGATGATTTTGCGGGAATAACCGTGGCATTTAGCTTCACTTGCTTATCTGTTTCATGTTTAGCGCCAAGTTTTACTACTTTCTTTACTATGGGTTTTGATTGATTAACTCGCAATTGGTTTGGAATAGGGGTCGAGGATATATCATTTGCAAGCACATGATTAGCATCACTTTTGTTCGATTTCTCATCATGTACTGTTTCAACAGCTCTTGTTCTCCGAATTTTTCTCCGCTTGATTTCTATATTCTTCAGATGATTCTTTTTAGCTTCTTTGGTACGCCTGTCTGGTGGATAATTTATGTCAGGTTTTATTGTAGATGTTTGGATACGCTCGTCTGGATAATTGTCACGAGTATAATGCTTCTTTTTGACCGTTTTAATTCGTTTAACTATATTAGTATCAGGTGCATTCACACTTGTCTGGGTAAGAGCATCTTCGTCAGGTATTGCCGTTTTGGGTAACACTTTGTCTTTTCTTGTCGAGTCAAGATGCCTGCGAGGCGCGTTCCTAGTTTTCATTTTCATGAGGAGAACTCTAAGAAGCAATCGATCTGTACTGTCCAGGCCATTGCTATTTGACAGCTGTTCTTGTGGATCTGATTTGGTGTCTTGATGTTTGTTTTTTAGATTACTGTCCAAAGCTTCTTTCATTCGTCTTGGACCCGTGTCCTCCATAGTTTGACCACTGCTCTTATTTTCAATGTCCACCTTGTCGCCATTTGGCCCACGGTTGGTTTCTTTCTCTGATTTCGTTTTTACTTCATTTTGATTTTGACGTATGCTCTCTTTTCTGTGAACTCGATAATTATTTTCTGCCAAGTCTTGTCTGGTTTCTTTTCTGTGATTATGAGGTGGACGTTCAACAGTATGGCTATTGTAGTGACTTTGATACATTCTGGTACCTGTAGAAATAAAATATGAATCGTCATACATTGTACCTATCATTTGTAAAAGAAGTTGAGGTGTTCACATGGGCACAAGTCCAAGATAAAGATGGCAGTATTAAACCCCGGGGTTCACTGTATACAAAATTCAATATATCAATATATTCCCATAAAAATCTGTCAAATTTCAATGGGTTCCCCGACCAACCAAATTAACGCTAAAAACCATACCAAATGTCCAAATGTAAGACCAATGCCATAACAAATGTCCAAATATAGGACCAATGCCATACCACAAAAGAAAAAAATAATATTCAAACATAAATCCTCGAAAAGGAGGCAGATCTTTGAGAATTACAATCCAAAACAACCTCAAATTAAGGATTTGTGTAGCTACTAGACCAATGTCACATCACAAATGTGAGGTAACATATTTTACAGAATCATTCTCATACCAGAAAGTGGAAAAAACCCAACATTCCCATACCTCAAAGTAATAATTTTGGGGAGCATTCTGATACCAGATCTTAAAATTTGTGTCCATTGCCATACCAAATGTCAAAAAGGTACCTCATGTGCGCCGAGGATCCCCGTCAAAGTTTACATACAGTGAACCCCCCGGGGTATTAACACACATGTTTTTAAAACAGAAATGCATTCGTAATTTACAATTACACAATTTACATGTACATCAAGTTTCACCCAGAAGGCACGACATATAAAATTAAATTCACATCCATTATTCAACATATGTACGAGCTAACTAACTGTGAATGATGGTTTTGATTTTTTTTAGAAATAGAAGGTACATTTTACAGTATGAAACTCCGGCGCCGTTTTAATACTCATACAGTCATAGCGTTATGGACTTCAAACGTAAGTGAAGGTTATCCGCAAATGACCCAACATTGGGTAGGTAATTGTCTTAGGTATAACAGTAAAAAATAATTTGTGAAAAATAGCATGCTCCCAACGGCAGACAAATCTTTCGATCCCAACCCGTGGTATCCTAGAAAGTCTAAAACGTACTATCGATTAGCTGGTTACATGATAATACTGGCCATTGGTACTTTTTCTATTTTCTGTGTAATAGCAAGTTTTTAGGAGTTTCATCTATTTCGTGACAATGGTACAAACGAAGGCACTTGTAGTTCAAAAACCTTAAAGTCTTTATCCAGATATAAAATACTTAACATCTTGTCATTGCATATTCCTGGTTTATTCCCATTTCGCCCCTCATTTATTCCCATTTCGGCCCTTCCCCATTTCGCCCATTTCCCATTTTGCCCCTTTGCCATTTCAGCCCTTTCCCGTGTTGCTCCCTTCCCATATCTCCCCTTTCCCTTATCGCCCCTTCCCATTTCGCCCCTTCCCATGTCGCCCCTTTCCCATTTCGCCCCGTCCTATTTCGCCCCTTCCCAATTGGCCCCTTTCCCATTTTGCCCCTTTGCCATTTCACCCCTTGTCTATCGCCCCTTGTGTCAGAACTGGTAACATATAAGGAGATGCAAGCTGCATGCCAGCTTTAAGCTCCACCTACTTAAACATCGCATTGACCATTGACCATTGGGCGAAATGGGAAGGGGCGAAATGGGTAGGGGCGAAATGGGAAGGGGCGAAATGGGAATAAATGAGGGGCGAAATGGGAAGGGGCGAAATGGGAATGAACGAGGGGCGAAATGGGAAAGGGGCCAATTGGGAAGGGGCGAAATGGGAAGGGGCGAAGGGGGAATGAGGGGCGAAATGGGAAGGGGGCAATTTGGGAAAGGGGCAAAATGGGAAGGGGCGAAATGGATAGGGGCAAAATGGGAAGGGGCCAAATGGGAATAAATGAGGGGCGAAATGGGAAGGAGCAAAGTGGGAAGGGGCGAAATGGGAGGACACCCATATTCATATTTTCGGCGTCCATACTTTTTCAAAATCAAGAAAATAGGACTCGGAACTCGTTTAGGTTAACTAATCAGTCACAATTGCGGGCAATTGCGTATAGAAACTCACAAATCTTTCGAAGATTGCCAGAACATTGCGGATTGTGCTTGTAGCTGAAGACATTGACGTTATCCCTTTTCTTCAATTGTTGGAGAAATAACCACCACTTGCAATCACATCTCTTCACATTGTGAGATAAATATCTGGAAGAAATAAAAATGTACAATTTATCAACACCTTGATGACAGCTTATAATTTCAATAACATAGATATTTACTATAATTCTATCTAAATGAATCGTATTGCACGGAGACTGATATTAAATCGACTTTATTCCAATCATTCATAAGACGCAAATTGACCATGGTTCACTGCTGAATTTTCGAAAGTTGCATGTTAACCAATGAAAGATGATATAGGATTGCTGGGAACAGCTATAGAACATATTTAATGTTGCATGGTAAAATAGTTACATTTGACATACATTGTGTTGACGATCGCGATCGGATTGCTAACTTTATTTGACAAAAATTTACTTACGTGTCAATTCAAATTATATATCGCATGAAGTATCATATTATGAACATGGTATTATTTGCAATTTTCTTTAATCGATAGGGTACGTGGAACTTACATTTCTGTCACCGTAGGCGTTACACATTCTACGATAACGTTATTCAAATCATCGGGTAGTAGCCGACCACGACATTCCAGAACGTGATGTCTCACGTGACATGATGAGGGGCATCTTTGATGACTCTCTATGAGGCTAATGGATGCCCATATGATAACTACCAATGTTACAGGAAACTTTGTAATCATAGCTGAAATAAAACAACAAGATATAGCAACCATGCAGTAGCACCTAAGGGCGTGTGGAGGTACATTGTTTAAGTCTGGGACTTTGGTTAGCCTTGCCCAAGTCGGTATTATCTTATATTATCTTATTTTTCAATTGTAAAACTAAAAAACTAAAAATACACCGACTTCGGCAAGGCTAACATGATAGCATATAATAAAAAGTATAAAATATAACATGATTTATCACAATTGAACGGTTATGCTGAGTGCAATTCATAAATGTGCTCGTCATTTCTATATCTAATAAGATTTGTGCTTCATTCTTAACTCAAATTAAGATTCGTTGATAATAAACCAGTCCTTAAAGTTTGGGTTTTATGACCTTTCAAAACATGTGTTCGATATGACCACCTCGACGTCGCAGACACTCCTGAATGCGACGCACAAAGTTGTCAATTACGCAGACACACTCCCCGGCACACTCTGTTGGGATGGTTCTGATCTTTGCGGTGATTTCTGTTTTCAGGTGTCTGATTATCTGGGGGTGGTTTTCATAAACAATGGTCCTTAAAATCCCACACATAGAAGTCTGGGACGTTGAAGTCAGGTGAGTGTGAGGCCAAATCATGGCCACATCAGATTAAATCATGTGGTAATGTCAATACACTCACAAATGAACTATTGAGAAGCAGGTGTAAAAGAAATGATGGTCCCCTGGGGATTATGGTCCCCTTTCCTTATGGCCCTTACTGGCCCTGACTGTGTATAGATAATAAGGAAAGTAATTGTCACCATATAAATCAATAGAGAGTAGGACCAAAATTTGATAGGACCACCTACCCTTTTTAAACCGTACGAGTTCCACCACTCACTTTAGATTAGCACATCGCCGACTTTTATAAAAAAAAACACAATTCAAACCATTATTTACCAAATGTACTCTAATTTTACCCCTTTTTAATTGCACAAATTTTGATGATCTCTTCTTTCCGATGAAATCAAAAATGTTGAAAATGGTGACATATGGATCGAATACTATTCAAAACTCAAAACAAGGTATTTTTTACTAAAGACCTTTAACTACCCTGTATAGTAACAAACATTGATGGACTTACCTATTTTAAGGGGTATACTCTCATTTGTGATGACTTAAAAATCATGCACGGATTCTTCATTCTCGACTTATTTTGTTATTTCCAAAATGGCCGACATCACTAATAGGAACAATGACGTCAATGTTAACAAGTAATATATGTGACGTCATCAAACGTCGCTATGTCGACATCGATCGCTTAATAATATAGAACGATGACGTCATATCAACAATTGATATATTTGACGTCATGAAGTTTCCTTGTATCTCTATATAACGTTTTTCGTCTGGTGTACCAATGTCCCGGGAAGGACGACTGACCAATCTCTCAGCGGCTTACAAACTGCTGACAAAAGGCAGTATCTGTGATCCATCCCCAATGACTCCACAATGCACCATGGACTTTCTAGATCTATAGAAATCCGGACCATGGATGTTCGCCTATCATCACAGTCAAGTATAGGCTATAAGGGAACATGGGGCAAAACGGCCCTAACAATCAAATTCAAATTCAAAGGTCATCGCGACCTTTGATGTTCCACTTTATCAATGGGTTGTGGTTTACATTTTGAGAGTGTTTTATACTTGCCTAGGACTATCTACTGTGATTTTTCAATGGTCAAAAATAATGCCGAGAGTGGGGCAAAACGGCCCATGGGTGGGGCAAAACGGCCCACAAATTACAGGACTCGTCCACACACATCTTATCCGTCAGATGTTCAAACCTTTGACAGATAAAGTATTTTTAACCCCTACCATAATTTTAGTTATCGATATGTGTCAGAAGGAAACAAGGTACAAACCAAATGTTAAAATCGTTATATTTGAAAATCAATTATTATTTTACAATAAGATTTTTGTATGTTATAACCCGTGTGGGCCGTTTTGCAGAGACATGTGAATTTTCAGTAGTCATTTTAATTTACCTAATACTTGAAGCTCGAAATTTTGACACATAAAGAAAAAATATGCATACTCTATGTAAAATATTAATGCAAAAAGATATTCTATTGTTGCCGGATTTTGTAGAGATTCTCGTGGGAGGGGTAATTTGCAAAAAGAGATTGAAAAGTAGAATTACCTCTTACGTAAGGCAAGACGCTGCTAGATTAAAAAGGGCGGTCGAGAAGGTGGCGGAAATTTCAAAATTTGATTATGTGACTTTTGAAGAACCATCTTTTTATAGTTCAAAATGGGCTTCGATGGGCCATTTTGCCACACAGGGCCGTTTTGCCCCATGTTACCTTAGGTTATTAAAGTCCATTGGACCATGGACGTATATCAACCTCTAGATAGTCTCTGGTCATTGATCTTGCCTCATTTAGGCGCCAGATTCAAACGGCGGCACTTTTCCCAAAAGTGACATTTCTGTCCCACTTCTGTAGGCTTAGGCCTAAGTATGTGGTAAAACTTAGATTAAAAGTAGTTATCTGATAGAACGGGGCCCTTCTTGCCATTGTAGATAACCAATGTATCTTGTTTCAATAAACATGTAATGGGGTCAGCGGACAGAAAAACAAGGCCGATAAAATGACTGCTTTTGGACACGTCTTGCCCCATTCTGATTTATCAGAGTCTTTATCTAGAGCTTATTCAAAGCAATAGAAGAGATTCTGCATGAATTCTACAATGGTCTTGCCCCGCTGTCTCCACCATTATGACTCGGGAATTAAAGAACGGGGACATATTATATATCTGTTACAACTTTTATCAGCCAAGTATCGTTATGAAATACTGTTTTATAACATCAGTTGAAATAATCGACTCTGACTGATCAAAGACTAGTCAATAATTTTGGCTGTTGACCGCGGAATGCATTTATTACTACGACAGCCACCATGATAAACCATGACATCTCATTTCTTCTCAGCCTTGAGATGTTTCAGGTGAAACAGAAATATGCTATGAGTATCAGAATGACTAAGCTTAAGCTTACAGTGGTGAATTTGAACTTACTTGCCCTATGAGTATAGAGGTATAAGGGTAATAGTGTTGTCAATAGAGAATTTTCGTTATAAGTTGTTTCAAAAACTTATACGTATACTTATAGTTTGAAGGGTCTTGTCGAACTAAAATCAATTCAAATTGATTTTCATAATCTGTACCAAGTGGGGCATAACTATTCCCGATATAGTCAACCTCCATCATCAACTAGGGACTGCGAATACAATGTCCTTTGCTAGTGTCAATTATGAACACGATAAACTAAACGCTAGTTGACGGGTCCTTGTAGTGTAC
This sequence comes from Owenia fusiformis, assembly GCA_903813345.2. Classification (NCBI taxonomy): domain Eukaryota; kingdom Metazoa; phylum Annelida; class Polychaeta; order Sabellida; family Oweniidae; genus Owenia; species Owenia fusiformis. The sequence goes on along the minus strand of CAIIXF020000007.1, from coordinate 21,966,973 downwards.
GATAAAGAAGACCCTTTAAAGTGAATCACTACACGAACGAGTCGATCATTTCAAAGTTCTCATGAAATTATAAGGTCAATTTTTAAGTTTTTACGTATAAAAGGGCCTTTATACGCAGATTATAAACTTACAGAGTTGGATCTCCGCATAGTATATGTGTGGACCTACTGACCAGAATGGCTTATTAAAATTAATCGGCTGAATAGGCATAGTATCCAATCAAACAGCTCGACTCATTCATTAGCTGAACTAATTCTCCCTTCGTTATTTCTACAAGGTGATTCAAAACGATCATCTACAAAAAATATATTTGAGAGTAGATAAATCTGTGAAACCCGTGTGCTATATCAGCCTATTTGATTCTAGAAAACACATATGACACAACTAAACATGCTTTACATCAAGGGGGTACGGATGGTATGCCATTGGCCCTTTTTATTACCGTCCTAGGAGATATTTCCCGACGAATTAAGAAATTATGAAACACCTTGTTTATTGGGTTTATAAGTATAAGTATACGTATAAGTTTTTAAAAAACTTATAACGAAAATTCTCTATTAAGTCTTGGAAAAATTAATTGAAAGGGGGACAGTAGTCCCTGGTGGGTCAAATGGTACAAATTCTCTTAAACAGTTAAATCCTGAGGCCCGGGTATACAGCTAGTCATTAATAAAAAATCAGTCTTATTCTTATTCAATGTAAGTAATATAGTAGTAAAAGATTAATATACATGTATAAACCACGCATTACCAACTCAGTACACTAGGGGACTTTTAAAACATTTTTAACGTATTCCTGGGCCTCAGGTTAAATCCTCCCTATGAATATATCAAAGGTATGCGGCGAATTCTATCGACCTACGTATTTGTTGTTACTCTTCTATGTGGCCCTTCGCTTCATCTCGCTAGTCACTGAACTCCGACAGATCAGTTTCCAGGACGGATTTTTCTAACACGATAAGGCTGCAACCTCTCTCATCTCAGTATGTGCTCTGTTGTTAAATTACGAAGGACTAATAACAGCATACAATGGGGGTTCACCCTGGAGGGAGGCGTCGACCAGGGGTACCCTTTATACATAAAAACAGTAAGTAGTTTCCGAGTTAAGTTAAGAGTGGAATGTCAAAATTTTGCATGTAGTTTATACCGCTGGTTCACAAGGTTATTTTGCACCCAAAATAACTATTTACTAGTCTATCCTAAAGCGTAAAGTAAATGTTCAGTCAAAACTAAGTAAATAATGCGCTTGCCTGTGTATTCATTGTTTATAGTAAGTTTAAAAAGTGATGGACTAAGTTTAACGTGTGGGAAATATTTTTATTTCTGATCAATCATCAGACCTTATATACAATTTTCAGACCTAATTACCATTTCAAAGCTCAGCTATAAATCAACAAAACATAAACGTGCGTACTAATATTTTGAGTTCTCATTTACAAAAATGTAATGAATCTATTTTTGTTTGCGATCCGTTTTGATGGGGTTATCAGTTAACACTCAAATATATGAGAGCCACCTCTCCTGCTCTGCTCCATGTGGATGAATACCTTTCAGGTGTAAATAAACATTCAATGATATCATCATGTTACACTGGTTGTGCTTGCTACCTATTATGGTACTAGCACTAAATGAATCGTTGATAGCAAACTATCAGCGTAAACAGTGATTTTATGCTCATTTTTTCATACATCTGTTTTTATGAGTCAATGGTTTATGTCTGGGTTAATGGCACGGGGTTTATTCTATCGGTCGTTGCACTTTCTAACTGGAGGAATGTCCTGTCCTGGTGATTCAGTGTACATACCGATATCCCATGATAATTTGGGGATATGTATTTTATCTGACCCTTTAATTATGATAAGAGCATATTGGGCGTAGTTTAAATTATAACGTCTGTCAATTATCCGCTTATGGATAAAAACAATATCCCCCGAGCATCATTGGATATCATTAAGGCCATTAAGTTTTCTAATTTTATACACGAATAACAATTGTCCGAAATCAGTTAAGGTCAAAGGTAACACCAGGACACTGAACCATCAAACTCTGTGGTATTTGGTCTTTACTGTGGATGCGGAAGAACGCTTGGAAATAAGAATATAGCTGTAAATATAGCATCGCAACTTTAAAAAAAATCTTGATGAACAGATGGCCGTGTGTAATCTGTGGCTGTTTGGCTTTTCACAAATTGGTAACAAGTATTGGCGAGTTGGCGAGTTTCTGAAATGTAATTAATTGAGGTATGCTAGCTTCAGATTGTACCGGGAATGCGGTGTGTTATCCGAACGTTATTGCTTTCTGTGCTTGTACAAGGGGAGATATCAACAGTTTAATTATCACATGGAGAGGCATCTGGAACATCTCAAAATGATCTGATAGCGCACAGCATGTGGTTGCAAAATGCATATTGTTGGCAGCTATGAGATTGGCCAGATGAGGGCCTGAAAATTAAAACGGAGGGAAATAAGAGGCATATTTTGAAGCGAAGCTGGGCCTGAGATAAGGCATCTTCGCACGCTTTATCTTCACTGCGTTCATACGACCGACGGATGTCCACTAGAGGCAATCTGCGCGAGATTCCATTTTTTGGTTCGGTTTTTAGCGCATGCGCATTAAATCCAGCAATGTAATTGGTTTAAATTTTTATCACGCATGCGCAATCGATAACTAATAAGAACATTTAATTTGAGATAGGTGTCACTTACGTTCATTATTTCACAGCAGTCCCTACCCATGATGCACCATATAGAGCGGGAATATTTTTGTTAAGTGTCAAAACAAAAAGTATACACCCAAAACAAATGTAATGACATAATATCAATAGCCCCGGATTTGTAGACGTGTTTTGCACAAACTTAAACCGATCCGATGGCAGAAAAGCACTTTAAATCATGGGAATGAAGTACTTCCTTTAATGAAAAACCGAACCAAGTAAAAACCGAATCTCGCGCAGATTGCCCCGACTCCGGATGTCGAGTGAGCGAAGATGAGGACAATAGGGCTCACAATTAAAAAAAGTCCACTACTTGTTGGGCTTACTTCACGAAGTCAGACCCACCCTAGATCCTCCAGTGATGTATTGGTCACTATTACATTCTGGTCTATTCACCCTTCAACTCCTTTTTAAGTCGGGGTTTTCTCTTTGGGGACTGGAGTTGGTCAACTCACGGACAATCAGATCATCTGTTATTTTTAAATCTATTAGTCCTCTCATCTACCGATACGGTCAATATCCTGGTGTTTTTACTCGTCTCAAGTCCCCGGTTAGAACTTACATGTTTCATTTTTAAATCTCATTCACTTCTGTTCTAAAGTAGTTTTCGACTCGTGCGACCTGAGCTTTGCCATACCTTTGCATTAATTCTAGGTTGGCAGGTATGAAGCTGGTAATTAAGAAAATCGGTTTTAAGAGCTTGTTATAATTTTGGCGTATCTTGGTCTTGAGCTAGAAACAGTTGTATTTACACTACTGCCGTATTCAAGTGCTGTTGTAATGCGGCCAATCAATGTGGAATTGTTTTGCTTTCGGTCTAAACTTAGCTTCCCCAAGTGGCTTGCATACTGTATAGTTCCTCATCACGCCAGATACATAGTGCAAATATTATGGACTTAAATCCTCGAAATGTTGTGATATTTTTTCTAGCATAGTAACTGGATTGTGCACATTATCAGCAGTACAACAGACAATGAATGGGCACTCCATAGCCCAGATATGGCCCCTTTTAATCTTTACCAGTGGGGAAAGTCCAAAGATAGAGTGTAGGGTAATATCACCAGAAAGACATTTGACCTCAAAATAACGATCACATGTGTCGTTCAGGCCATACTTGCTGAGGAATGCTGTTATGTCATTGACAGGTTTGGAAAACGTGTGCAGGTTTGCCTATAGCACGATATTGGAAAACTGGGGCACCTTGTTTAAAGTGCTGTAACATTGCGACTATCAGTCCAATGTTCATGAAATATCACAGTCTAGTATGAAATTGAATGATGTACATGTGTGCCAAATATCAGGGCAAAATTTCTAAAAATGACCCTGTACATTGTTTTCGGCGAAACCAGATTTTTGGATTTAATTCCCAGTTTTAGAAAAAGTCTGTAAAAAGAGTTCTGTAAATTTTGGCCACGGGATTTTGGCGAGGTAGTTGTCAGGTTTTCTAGCCGATCATGTCATACCTGGCTACGCCTACATAGGTGCAATTTAGGTTTTTAGCGATAATCCACTTGGTAACATTTTTTTGATTGTTGATGTTCATCCTTTAAATGCATACCTTGACCGTCAGTTAAAGTTATTGGATTAGATTATTTTGGAAATATGATAAACTATTTTCGTAGTTTTCTGTCTACTGAAGCTATTTATGCGTGGAATATATTTGGTAATTGCTGAAAATACACAATATGTTGGATCGTCAGTGACTCAAGTAGAAACAATGCACGAATACCAAATTGTAAATGTTTCCGAAAAAAACATACATCCACGTGCTTATAATTATATGAACGAAGGTATGCTAATGAAAGACCCCTTGGTTTAAATGTAAGATGGTCGATTGAAATGTAATGATACCTCCACTGATAAAATAAACATGAATTTTCATGGGTTCTTGATTTGGATGCGTTTGATGTCTATTTTTATATACAGTAACATCTTTTGAAACAAATACTCAGCTACAAAAAGATCGAGTCAAAATTAATTAATACTCACACAAATAAATTAATACTCACACGGAAATCAAAAGTATTCCACCGCCCAGTGTATATGAGGTCATCAAAATTGAATAGAATCTAGAAAAATGCCTTAGATAAGACTAGGATGCATGCCCGTAGTCGGGGGGGGGGGGGGGGGGAGGGGCGGAGGGTGCAGCCGCTCCCCCTGGCCAGAAATTTTTCAAAATCATGCAGTTTTTCACTATTCTGAGCACTTAACGCATGATTTTTTGCCAAAAAATGTCAAAAAAGCTCCTCCTTGGTAAAACCGCTCCCCCAGATAAATCCTGGCTACCGGCCTGGGATGATTATAATTGAATTTAATTTGTCTGCAGATAGTCCCTGGTTCGCCAGCACAAAAGCACGGACTTGCCCCTGGTGATGCAGTTATGAGGATAGGATTTGAGGACTGTCCCGGCATGAATCTTTCAGCTGGGAAAGCAGAGGTTCTTAGACAAGGGAATCAACTTGATCTCGTGGTGGAAAAGTAAGAATTGTCTCGTCACGTGTTCACATCATGGGCATGTCAGACTAATTATCACGCACAGAACAGCTACTAAATATATAGTAAATAAATAAATACGCTAACGACATCTGTAATTCAACAGCTTTATACCTGTAGTCATTTAATAGCTTTTCAAACTTCTATTAAAACGTCCCAAAACAATAACATAAAACAACCATTTATTGTACAAAACAGAAAAGAAAGGGCGTAGATTCGATTAACTTCTTAATCGACGTATTTCCTTCAACAGGGGTGCAGTACAACCAGATGATCCCAGAGTAAGAGCAGCGGCTGAAAATGCGCCGCGTGTGGAGCTCGTAGAGGAAACATCACCTTTCATCAATCAGCCAGGATCAGGGCCAAAATTTAAAGATGTTAAACCTAAGACATACACCGTCTTGGATCAAGAATTACCAGAATCTGAAAAAGGAGGTGAGTACGGTTGCTGTTGACGACACTGGTGGTCCCGAGGGAAGAGACTCCCCGGGGGAGACTCTTACCAAAAAGATTGTGTTGTACTACATGAATTTTCGAAAATTGGCCCATATTTTCAAAGCCTTGGCTGAACTTAATATTGTTACAATTCGTAACAGACATTAGAATCAAAAATAGCCTGGGTTATAGAAATATGGCAATTTTGTTTATCGTATACTTGACATTAAAAAACTACACTGCCATCTTTATACCAGCTAAGTATATTACTTCTATGAATAAAACCATACCAGCAGTCACAATGAAAAAAACATAGTACTCCAGAAAGAAAGCACATAATAAAACAATCAATACTACTTCTCTTGATCTTCCCTAGCCTTGCCCAAGTCGGTCTCTTTTACTAGCGAGATCTTCCTTTACTGCTTCCTATTCTGATGTTTCAGGTGGCAAGCCATCCAGTATATTCGACAGAAAGCGAGAGGAAAGAAGCAAATACCAACAAGCTACAGGACCCACGATTCAAAAGGCTTACGGACAGAAGAAATAAACTGAAAATATTTGTGTCTTTAATACATGCGCCGCTGTGATCAATGTTTAGATGTGCATGTTTCATTATATGTGTCTCTGCACTATTCAAATTATTCACATATGCTTAAATCTATATACAACTGATTACGTGGAGAAACTGACGGACGGATATAATCACAATATAGACTATCATCGTGCCACACTAAAGTTTTTTAACATTTTATATTTTTGGCCATACCACTTGTATACTGTAACCTTATAAGGCACAGATTATATCATCACTAAAAACATGCATTGTGAAATTGTTATAATTCAATGTTCTATATTATATTATATTATATTATATTAATAAATGTTATTCATGAACTATAGTTTATTGTGGAAAGGAGTGGTTGCTAGCTGAGGTTTGCACATAAACAGTTTATGTCCATAGTCATCAGTAATTTTCCTATTTTCAAATGATTTTGTTTACCTCTGGTGAAAATGACCTTGACCTTTTATCAATCACAGTGTGTGACCTTCATATTGACATCTTATTGCTCAGCTTGTATTCGCGAATTCAACTTTCAGCTACCGGATAAAGGTATTTAAATGAGTTGCCCATAAAAATAGGTAAATCTGGTAGCCAGTAACCATTCTTCGCATTCACGAATACAAGCTAAGTGATAAATTGAAGATTACACAAGCTCAGAATAAGAGCTACATGTAATAGAGAGATTTTGCAAGATCACATATAACTTATTCTTATAAATTACTCTAACTAGAATATAATTGAGAGATTTTGCTGAAAGTCTTTTGTCGCTAGTTCTATGCTTGTATTATAAGCTCTTGTAATGATGTATCCCAATTTCGATCAAATTGGGTCGTGAATCGCTATCATAATAGCATCTTTGATATCATCAATGACAACGGAATCTGAATTTGAAATAATTTACAAAGACAACGGCATATGGTAATACAGTGTCCGTTGTCCCGTATCTCATTTTGATTGGTTAAATAAAAGACTTTGTTTCGATGGTAGAACATTATCAACTGTACAAAGAGTATAAAGACACTTTGTTTGATCGTTGTTCCAAAGGAATTTAGTCTAGGTGCTCTATTAAACATACAGTTCATGAAAATCTAATTGAAATGACGATTATGTCCGCCATTTGTGACAACGGTACCTGACTTAACCATTGTCACCATTCTGGTGTGATTATACTTGATATATAGTATATCCAAAGTTATTCCATAGTTAGCATGATATTCATAGGATAACATGTGAAAATAAAAACGGTATTTTTGTAATCAGTGGTAAAATATGATATTTTTAACAAATTTTCACTTAACCATAGCATACGGTTTTTTAGCCATGACATACGGCGCCGTATGCGATGGTTTATGGAGTTATGCTACTTCAGACTCAAAACGAGGCTAAGTGTCAACATCGCCGGATCGTTTGGAAAATTCGAATTAAATAACTTAATTTCCGACGATTCTGATGATGGCTTTAACTATGGAATAAAAAGAACATCCTCTATTTATTCCATAGTTAGCATGATATTCATAGGATAACATGTGAAAATAAAAACAGTATTTTTGTGATCAGTTCTAAAATATATTTTTGATAAATTTTCACTTAACCATAGCATACGGTTTTTTAGCCATGACATACGGCGCCGTATGCGATGGTTTATGGATTTTTGCTACTTCAGACTCAAAACGAGGCTAAGTGTCAACATCGGCGGATCGTTTGGAAAATTCGAATTAAATCACTTAATTTCCGACTATCCTGATGATGACTTTAACTATGGAATAAAAAGAACATCCTATGATTTACTCGTGATATGATTTTAATCCACTCATGGATATTGATATCTGCACTCTCTCGCTACGCTCGCTCGTGCAGATATCATATCCATTCGTGGATAAAAATCATATCACTCATACATTTTAAATCATAGGATATCCTCTATATATATAGTGACAGTGGTAAATCACTTATATACATATTACAATATGAACATCTGCATCAAGGTGCATTCTGGAAAGGGAAGCAAAATCTGATTTAAATGGGGCTTTCAAACAAGAGAATGACCTTACTTGACCTTTATTCAATCAGGCCAAAATAGGCTGACATTGCAAAAATTAATATTCATGATACAAAACTGCAGATTATTTAATCTTAATATCTAGTACATATTCATTTTATTTAACTAATGTATTATACAGATAAATGCTTGTGAATATGAACATCCCTAAACCAGACAATAACACACTTCGTATTTTCCACTGTTCATATGACTTTTGAAATTGTTTCACTAAATCATTGACCTGGGAGTTCAAGTATTTAATGTCTTTAGAATTGTCAATGATGTGAGTTGCACGCTTGCATTTTTCAGCCAATGGCATTTGAACATTTATTCTCTTCTGAGCCTCTTCAATACTGAAGTCATCACGGTTCATCAGTCTATCAAGCTGAGTCTGGTCATCACTACAATGCAATTTAAGAACAAAGGAAATACATAGATTCTTCCATAAAAATGTACTTTCAACTGATTCAACTTTGAAAAGACTGTCCCAAAGAGAACACAAGGCATTAACATGCAAAATGTTACCACTTGCCATTTGTTACAGACACCAAACTCCGAACGGCAGACATCAACCACTATCTCTAAAAAGTCAAAGACTATAACAATATCTCGTCACTTGTAGTGGTGACATGATAATTTAATGCTCATTTTTTTTTTTTTTTATATTTATTTATTTATTCATTTATATAATATAACAGTACAATATAGTCCTGCGGCTGGGCTTAAAGCATTATTAGCCACATCTAGAATACTTATATAAAGGGGTAAAAAATAAAAATTGTAAGCCTAAATGGTAAAAGGCTTAAACTGCCTGGGGTCTTTCGAAACACTGTCTGATAAACAGAGCACTGGATGCTCATTCTAAAGTTAAAAGACATGTAGGTTTTGCATTTTATTTTGAGCATAACATAGTAAGCAATGCAAGAGATAAATTTTAGAGATATTCACAATAAAGCATTGACTTACAGAACTTTGACAAGTGCTACATTTACAGAGGTGTTCAACTTTACAATTTAACTACCTATCTAGATTAAACAAAGAGCTATTTTGAAGTCAAGTTTAATGGTACAGGTATGTTTTAGTCTTGCATCAAGTATCTGAATTTCCCCGCATATGCATGTAATTTCTGGGTGAGATATGTTTGGAAGAAGAAATACAAAGGCTTCATGCAAGACTATGGACATATCATTTTCACTTACCATGTTACCACAACAACTTTGCTAACCACTGATAGCCATCTTTTTGTTTCAAATAAAAGAGGCACATCTAATACTGCAAACTGACATCCTGAAATAATACAAATTAAGGTAAGTTCCATCATTATATACCTCTTTATTATCATAAGAAAACATATACATAAGATTGTAAAGTTTCAGAATCAAGGGGCATCCCTGAAAAAAATACAATGTATTAAAGTATTTGTATGCGGGTAGGGGTAATTTGTTAGCATTTTTGTAAGCATTTTAAGACCCAGTCGGGTGACCTGTTCACTTTGTCCGTTACCCATTTTTAGTGATAAATGTGGTACCACGGTCCCTGGCCTCCATAAAATCCACTGCATGAACCCTGTCTATATCTTGTGAATAACTGTCACAGACATGTGGACTGAACTCTCATGATGACAACTGCTAGAAATGTGTGCAAAGAAGTTTTTTCCTTTAAATTGCCCTCAAAATAACCAGAAATTGGCCCTAAATGTCCCCATACCCAAATACTTCGATATGTATTATTTTCAAGGACTCTGAAACTTTGCAATCTTATGTAACATTCTATGAGGTACAAAATGATATATAACATGATAGGGTGGCAATGCCAGCTATATTATTTTAGAGCGGGGTGCATACATATGGAACACCCTGTACACTTAGGATTAAGGGATCTACTGTATGAAGACCTATAAATATATTTCAATGTTAGAATGTAGAATATTTAGTAGGTCACCTCAGTCTATCAGAAATTTCTGGATCAACCAAAGTACAATGAGAATAAGTAGTCCAGAAACATTAAGTATGAGAACTTTTGCAACTTTATAACTGAAGAAATTCTTACCTGAAGCAAAGCACTTTAGTATAGCTAGAATCATGACTTTTGCGATTTCTCTGTGTGTGATTGTATTAAGTTGGTTTCGCTTATTCTCATCACTAAATACAATTTCTCCCAATTGTTTTCTGTCTAGCTGGCCATCGGGGAAAAATACATCTGCCCCAAATGTTTCTTTAATCTTTCTCCAAGCTGGTTTCCCTGGTTCAACAACTGAAAGTGATTATGTAGAGTATGAAATAAATGAAAAACACAGTAGAGGAACTTACATACAATGTATATACACATGCATTGTTTCCAGTACCTATCAGGAAGAACAATCAATGTAATAAATTCAGCATAAACATAAACAAGTTTCATTCAATTACGTTGATAAACAAATAACAAACATGAATGAGTTTTGTTTGGCGATATTACATAATGTTACATAATATATTTCTAAGTACTAATTGAAATAAATGAAACAATTAGTTTCTGATCGAATGACAACAGGGAAAGACACACAGTAGCTATAAGAATATAAGAACTGATTTCAAATCTATGTAAAAATGTACTGAACAGTTCATATAATTTTCCGTGCTTCCACACAGCCAAATTAAATTCTCCAAACTGCCAAAAGAGTGCAAGATTATCCTAGTATACTAGTATAGTAGTATACAGTAGATAGTGTTATGTATTAAATTCATATCATACCTTCTCTAGCTATTAGATCAGCATCTATTATAGGGCACCCAAATTCAGCCAGTCGCTTTGATACTGTGCTCTTCCCACTTGCTATACCCCCTGTCAAACCAATCAGGTACATCCTGAGCTTCTGACAGGTTTATAGGTAGGCCATTGAAATCAACCCTGAAGCAGAAGGTTCAAAACTATTCTAATTTCAAATTACTGTAAAATCGTAGGAGTATGCAGTGGGGAAGGGACAGTTGGTTGAAACTGTCTTTCCTGGTTTTGATGAAGAATAGTAAGTTATAATAATTTGCAATGCCAAAAAAATATAATTTTGTTATTCAAACTGTGTTCAACTACATGATCAACCAGAACAACGGCAACGCCAAAGCGTAGCGAATCCCATCGAACAGAAATGGCTGGCATTTTTACAAACGAAATATATAACAAATATCATACAGTCATAAAATAACACAAATAAAAAAGGCCACCATTTTCAAAATGGTTGCTCACTAGCCAAGTTGTCATCAGAAGAAGTAATATGCTTATAAGTAGCCACATATAAAATGTTTAAAAATTGCACACACGTACATGTAAATGGTGGACATTTTTTAAATGGCAGCCTACTTCCCAAAATGTCATAAAACAGTATGCAATCCCATGAGTATTCACATATATCAAATATGAACAAAATCGCTCTATTACTTTTTGAGTTACAATAAAAAATTTAAAATAACACACATGAAAATGGTGGCCATTTTTCAAAATGGCTGACTACTCCCCAAAGTTTTATTAGACAATGTGCCATGGTTAAAGTATTCACATATCAAATATGAACAAAATCGCTCCAATACTTTGCGAATTATAGTAAAAAATGTAAAAATGACAGCCATTTTTTTAAAATGGCCGCCTACTACCCAAAGTGTCATTAGACAGTGTGCCATATGCTTATAGTATTTACATATAAAGTATGAACAAAATCGCTCTACTACTTTTTGAGTTATTGTACTAAATGTTAAATAGCACACGTAAAAATGGCAGCCATTTTTCAAAATGGCCGCCTGCTACCCAAAATGTCATTAGACATTATGCCATGCTTAAAGTATTCACATACCAAAGATGAACAAATTCGCTCCACTACTTTTTGAGTTACAGTAAAAAATGTTAAATAACACATGTAAAAATGGCAGCCATTTTTCAAAATGGCCGCCTACTACCAAAAATGTCATTAGACATTGTGCCATGCTTAAAGTATTCACATACCAAATATGAACAAAATCACTCCACTACTTTTTGAGTTACAGTAAAAAATGTTAAACAACACACGTAAAAATGGCGGCCATTTTTCAATATGGCAGCATACTACCCAAAATTTTATTAGACATTGTGCCATGCTTAAAGTATTCACATACCAAATTATATATGAACAAAATCGCTCCACTACTTTTCCAGTTACAGCAAAAATCGTAAACTGACGTGCAAAGGCAGCCATTTTTCAAGATGGCTGCCATGTATTTCTTCTACATTTACATTTCTAGCTTAATAAATGTTCTATATAACTTTTTTACATTTAAAACATATTGCTATTACAGTTTTATATGCAGAACCTAAATAACTGTAAAATCGGCACTAAAATGGCCGCCATTTTTAAATGAGTGGCCATTTTGAAAATCGGTTATCGAGCAGAACTTCTACCCCCATTGGGTATATGTGTACAAAATATGAAAAAATCGGGCCAATGGTATTTGAGTTATTGCCCGGACTGACAGACGGACGGACAGACGGACGTATGTACGGACGTACGTACGGATGGACGGGCGGACAGACTGACGGAGGCGTTCCCTTTATCCCTCCGAACTTCGTTCGATGGAATAATAAATCTGTTTTGACCAGCAGGGATGATATACAGTATGACGTGGTGTACAGGTATGCCAATTATAATAGACCAGTAAAACAGAAGTTCAACTCTACAATCTACAGGCTCTACATGAAGATAGGTTCTCTGTATGGGAGGTTTTCCCCCTCCAATGTCTGTGCTTAGTTCTCTTCATGTACATGTAGGTAACAATGTAATTGAAAGTGAATTACATGGTAATGGATCATTGTAGAAAAATGACAAAAGTCTAGTCTAACTATAGCCCATTTCATTGTTTTATTTCGTCAGTAAAACCTAAAAAAATAAGAAATCAAAAGATCATTGTGCAATAATATATGGAAAAGTATATTCCTATTGTAGATAAATGATATTTGTTTATCTTGGATTGCTTCTAGTTTGGCTACATCTACATCAATAATCCGCAAAAGGCTAATAAGCCCATTTAAAGCAGATACATGTATATAGTTTAACAGTGATATAATTTGAATAGAATACAATTTGTCGTTAACATTAGAAAAAATAGATCTATGGTTTACAACTCATTTTAAAATGTACACTGAAATCATGAAACACTTCTCCACTTAAGGAGGCATCTTCCCCAAGGTTACTTCCTGCGAAAGCTATGTGGATTTTGATATAATAGCTTTCCCAAGGTGCACTTGGGCAGCTGAATAATAGTGACCCTTGAAACACGAATTAAGTCGATCAGCGGCTTACTTTTGGTCTCTAACTGTGTCTTGCAAGTATTGGAGCGCTTTTTCGATCAAGACTTGTAAATTGTTCATCGAGTGAATGTTTTCTTGACCCATTTCCAATATGGCGGTTTGCTAGGATCAAGATACGCAAAGAACGAAATGAATTCTGAGAATGAGTTAGGGTCGGGCAACCTCCGGAGATTTACAAAAATGTCCGAGCCATATTGGAATTTGGCAGAAAAAACATTAACTCGACTAACAATTACAAGTCTTGATCGAAAAGGAAGTACTTCAGCGCTCCAGTACTTGCACGGAAGGATGATAATGATGTATGACATAGTTAAAGAACAAAAGTAAGACCCTGATCGATGCTGATCGACTTAATTCGTGTTTCAGGTCACTATTATTCAGCTGTCCATTTCCCCATTCCGGCGAGAGCCATAAGTTTCAAAATCTAACATGGCTCTCGAAGTGAGTAACCCCAAGGCTAATAAAGTATGTGGCCGCTTATATTTTGATACTTCTCTGCCATTGTATTTTCAAAAAGATTAACATGGCTGAAATTCTTTAAATTAGGGACAGCATCTTTTCCAATCAACCGAGGTTCAGCTGAAGGTAAGCCATACAACCGAAGGTAAGCCATACAACCAAATTTTGCCGATTCAATCTGACGGAGAATGCCGAGCCCCTATTTTTGACCAATTAGAGACATCCTCTTCACATTCGTGGTTCCCTCGGCCAACTTCGTTTGCAAAGAAAAGCTTCGGCAATCTTCGGCAATCTCCGGCTTTTCTTGAGGTATCTTCGGTTGATTGGCAAAAGTCGACACCCCTTTAAATTACAAGACATATGCTTATTGCACAAAGAACTAAATAATCTGAAATACAAATGTCATTCATGTACAATATGAATATACTTTTCCATATATTATTCCACAATGGAGAAATGACCCTAGCATCAAATTTGGGAAACCCCACGTCGTCTGGATACCAAATCAAGCTATACGTAGTACGTACATAAAATGTTCCGCAAAAACTTTCGAACTTTTCAATTTAATTTTCTTACCTTCAATTTGAAGAGCACCGTTTCGTTAAAAGGGCGAACGTTCATCCCTTTCAGGAACGAACAAAACAGTCTCAGATTTTCAGTTGCCTACCCTGCGTGCAGAGTCTAGTTAATACCCTGCGTGCAGAGTCTAGTTAAACTACAGAAGACGAAGCTCTGCACTGCAAAGGGTATCAGTTGCCTAAAGTCCGGGCCTAAAGTATCGTTTTTCTTCATGAACTCAACTTATCTTTAAGTAGTACAAGGGTTGTTCAGAATGTTTTGCACAAATATGTCTAAGTTGTAAATAATGGACCAGTCTTGTTCAGCCCATATCTTATTCCCTTACACTGTCAAAGTTTCATGTATATACGCCTACTACATTTACTTAACATTTTACGGTCTGGTCCCGTGCTAGGACTATAGACTATAGTCCTGGCACGGGATAAGCTATGGTCCCATCATTTTGAAAAAGATAACTAGTAACACACAAAGATCAATGTTACTAAGCACGCTAAATTAACTTTCATAAACCTGTCACTATCACACCGGAATAGCCTGACAACGGTAAAGTCAGATACCGTTGTCACAAATGGCGGACATAACCATCACTTGGTCCTCATTTCATGGCATTTTATCGTCGCTAATGCTGTGCATGTATTAAGCTCTTGTGATGATTTATCATATGAAATCCCAATTTCGATTAAATTCGGTCGTGAATCGCTATAATATAGCGTCTTCGATATCGTCAATGACAACGGAATCTGAATTTGAATTAATTTACAAAGACAACGGCTTATGGTAATACAGTGTCCGTTGTCCCGTATCTCATTTTGATCGGTTAAATTAAAAACTTTGTCTCGATGGTAGAACAATTATTGGCTGTACAATGAGTATAAAGACACTTTGATTGATTGTTGTTCCAAAGAAATTTAGTCTAGGTGCTCTTTTAAACATACAGTTCATGAAAATCTAATTGAAGCGACGGTTGCGTCGCCATTTGTGACAACGGTAACTGACTTTGCCGTTGTCAGGCTATTCCGGTGTGACTATGTAAACGATTTCTAGTATTGTTCTCAATGGAAAATGTGAATCTTATCTCAATATTTCCCCGCTTGTTTTCTTTGTCAAAGAATGATCGTAAACATACTCTTCAAACATGTTGAACAAATCACCTGATTTTGTGACGTTATCAAAGTTCTCATGAATTCCAAGGAGGATTGGCTCCCAGAATGCAACACCGATATTCTGCAAAACAATCACCTAGCGATAGCTTTGTTGGAGAGTATCGGGTCATTCTCCATGCAGTCGTACAAATTATACAGACACGAATAGCAAATGACGCATGCGTGGAGATTAAAGAATATCGAGTTGGAACCCTGGCTTCCAATCCTCCTTGCATGAATTCAGGAAATATTGGAGAATATGGCTCGGCATAATAAAGTTGGAGCAGAAAACATTGATAGAATACATGATAAAAAAGAATGGGGAAACAATCTTAAAAAAGTTATACACTTTAAGCTTGATATCCTATAGGTAGGATGGTTCAGACATTTGCTTGGACCCCGGGACGCAATGCTACAAGTATGATGCATTACTGAAGAGGAAGACTATATATTTAGATTAAATATAGATTATTAGTATTATCACGCGGTACAAACTTCGACCGTTTATTTAAATTTTTGACCTACCAGGTGTTTGAAAATCAAGGATTGCGTGTCTCATACTGCACCGTTTTTCTTCAAACTTGTTCCATTCAAAGCATAACAAAAATGCCTTTCTGTTGGTACATTATTCTGCAATACAGAGTCCCTACTTTCAGCGGCATTTGGGTCGCCAGCTGTGAGAAGGGCTTCTCACAACTGGGGACCAAAACGCTGCTAAAACGAGCGACTCTTTTCAATAAAGCAATGTACCAACAGAAAGGCATTTTTGTTTTGCTTTGAATGGAACAAGTTTGAAGAAAAACAGTGCAGTATGAGACTCGCAATCCTTGATTTTCAAACACCTGGTAGGTCAAAAATTTAAATTAACGGTCGAAGTTTATACCGCGTGATTATAATATAACCTGATTAATAGCTGAAATTTCACATAAGCTTGTAACACGATGGGAAAGTGTACCCGTGTAAATACAACCTACCGCCGAGCAAAGACCCGAAGATGTCTGAAAATGTAGGGGATAAGTTAATAAACTCCTGTTTATAGCCTATATTGATTTTCTCAATATGAGAAATAGATAAAACACAGAATTATTTGTAACAGATATAGTTGTTGTTCCAGGCACTCATGTTTGCAGAATAATGAGTACTTTATGCAATATTTACTATCAAATCGCTACTACAACATCTAAATATTAGAATGATGTTTTACATCTTAAATAAGTAAGAACCATGGTTGTATTTACTCCATTTGATTCAAAGATACAATAGGTGCAAACATATCACATTTGTTTTACTGCCATACGTTGCATATCATTGAAATCAAATGTGAAAGTTGAAAATGAAAGACCCGATCATACCACGAATACGATTCTATAGGACCCGATGCTACCGCCTGAGTATTCCGATTATACCGTGAGTGAAACCCGATGAGGTAGTGAGTAAGCTTTGGGATGATCATATAATAACATGAAGTATATCACAATAAATCCTCTTCAAGTAATATGATATAATTCCCGCAGCACTATACGTCAACGTCTGTGTCCCGCAAAATTCTTTAAAACATTGAATTCATCACTGGGGAGTATCGTGATGCAACAACAACGTGTTGTTGCATCAAGATGGCCAGACTTCCGGTGATAGATTTTCGTACGATATGTTGTTTCCCCAATTTAAACCCATTTCTAGTAGTACTAGGCCAGTATCCATTTGCCTTCTTCTCAGGCATTCAAAATACACGTCCTGCGGGCGAAGATTCTTTATATGTATTTTCAAAAATATATACTTTTAAATATCATAATGTACTGGAAGTTGTTTTATAACATAGTTCAATCGCCTTTAACATTGCAAGCTATAGTAACCCAATCTATTATCATAAACCCCTGTTCCATAGCTTGATGACCCTGATACCAGTTAGTATCATTCAAAATTGTGGACAAATATCTTTCGTTCTCGGTAAACACGACGAGCTATTGGAAATCTTGCACAACGCACATGTAGAAGTATTGTTCTCTTTGGATTCGTCCTCCCCGATTGAGTAAAAAGGTAGGTAAGAGGATTTAGGTCCCGAAAAGGTAAGTTGATAGGGGTACATCAATCCCAGATTCCCCCTGGGCCCTCGGGAAATATCATAATGTGTCCCGGAATAAAACCAATATTGAATCCCTCTCAGTAAATAACCTCTATATAATAGCATTATATAACTGCAATATCATTAAACCAACACTCATCGGAAGTTATGGCGGGGGGCGAAAAATTCTTTTCAAAAATGACTTTGAAGCGCTGTAACTTTAATATTCATCAAATAAACTAAACACTTAGTGTTCAAAAAAGTGAGACAATTCAATTTTCTATATGAAAATATTTTTTGCTGAATCTTTTACTGAAAAGATATCCTGATTTCTGATTTGCCCCGAACCCTCCACTTCCCATTGGATTACATGGGAATGACGATTTTCAAAAATTCATCAAATTTATCATCAATTTTCGACCTATTGTAATTGAGGAAAAAATTGAGAAAATTTGGAGGTATTGGAAATAAAGTCAAGTTACGTTTTCATCAATATTATAAGTTATTTCATCGCCGGTTAAGAAAATAAAAATTCAAACGTAAAGAGGCTTTAACACGTAGTTCAATGGAGAAAAAAGGTTGCCAAACTTATGGAGGGGACTGTATATACGATCGAGTACTGCTTAATTTAATGAAAGCTTTTAAATGAAGGGTACCTCAAAAGCAATCTAGCTTCAAAATTTGGACACAAAAATGTCTAGGTCAAAATCAAAGTTTTCCTTATTTTTGTGATTCTGACACTACACTTCAATTATATTCTTCGAAATTGTGTATATGTAGCCAAGAGTGTACTTATAGTGTTAGCCTTTTGCCGTCAGAAAGTATTTTAACCCACTTTTGAGATATGGTGTCCAAAAAGTAGGTCAAAATAAAAAATTCTCCAAATTTAACGTTTGAGTTAAATCAGAATTTGCAAACCAAATTTCGATCCGACTTCCGGTTCGGAAGTTATGGCGTTTTGAAATTTCGAGAAAAATCGATCTGATGGTATCCTGATAGAAAGTCAAGAGTAGCGAAGAAAATGTTGAAAAATCCATCCATCCTTCCTATCCTATCCCTTTTATCCCTATCCGTTCCTTCCTATTTATCCTTCATATCCTTTCCTTCCTATCTACATGTATCTATCCTTTCCTTCCTATCTTATCCTTCCTTGCTATTCTATCCTATCTTTCTTCTCTATTCTCTCCCATCGTTCCATCCTATTCTGTCCTATCCCTCCTTCCTATTTCATCCATCCATCCATCTTTTTCTGGATGACTCGGCTTAAAAAAGTTCAGATCTTGAGTCTGAAATTGAACTTGTTCAATTTCCAAAGTCTAGTTATATTAGTTCTTTGTAAACAATTTCCATACGATACGGTAAATCAAGGGGATTTAATTTAGAAAATCTATTTTTCAGATACAATATCAATGAGGTTGGCTCCCGGGGATTCAATACTTAGCCTATGTATTTAGTTTACCTTGTATATCCTTTTAACTTTGATAAAGACAAATACATTAGGAACCAAACAAAATACGTTTCATTCATGAACCACGCACTCACGCGTTTTATTCATTCCCGACCAACACCTATAAACAGAACATAAAACAGTTTCTCTTGATATTCAATGATACATTATATTGGCGTTTTTGCATCAGCACATTGGTGTTGTTGCATCATCGATAATAAACAAAGTGGTGATGCTACATGCATACTAATGAGAGTATTTTAAAATATAGATCATGAGCTAACTGCATGTGTATGATTATTGAGCAACTCGTCCTAGAAATGGGTTTAAATTGGGAAAACAAAATATCGTACGAAAATCTATCACCGGAAGTCTGGCCATCTTGATGCAACAACACGGTGTTGTTGCATCACGATACCCCCCAGTGATTCATGCTGTCACTCGAATCACCATACTTTTCATTGTTGATAATATCATCACTTCTATTTGACTATGCTCATAATCCAATGACTTTGGTACGTGTTATTTTGTATCTACCAAGACCAATGCGGTAAACAATGAACAAAGTTATATATTTTGATTATAGTATATTCGCTATAGTATTTTGAAGATGAGTGTTTGTACTACATGACTATTCACATATTTTGTTATTTCAGTTCCTCGGAATAAGTGTCACGTGTGTGCTTTCAAAAGCGCCGATAAGAACACGTTCCTTGAACTAGTTACAATTGTTTGCTTTTTAAACTAGTACTAAAATAAATTGAAAAACTAAATTTTTACTATCTCGAATTTCTGCTAGAAGTTATAACTCAAAAAGTATCAATATAATTTATAGTTTATGTTGGTTTTATAATAATTTGCGGGCCTAATACGACACACACTATTAACCAGAAACAAATAGTATGCATTATTACACAAGCAGATCCCCGTCCATCTGTTCATGTATTATTATAAAACACGGGGATATATACATTAGGTATCACCCGTTTATTGTAATTTGTAGTAAAGATATGAATAAATAAGAATAAATAAAAAAGACGGATATGTATGATTTAACAAGATCATCAGATGTTGTAATTTAATTCGCTAGAAAACTATGTTACAGTACAGTTCATAGGTCACTCATAGAACCATAGCAGCATATGTAGCGTTTTATACCTATTTTATTATGCTATCTTTCTGCCATCGTCATGAGGGAGGGGGGGGGGGTAACTGTTTAGCTGTTCACCAGTTCTAGTATAAAACAGTGGGATACTATTTATAAATGTATACATGTATAAAGACAGCTAAACTGCAAAACTCGTTGTTTACCATTTTTTCTCAATATTGAAGGTCATGACCCCCACCCCCTATGGCGCGGATCCGAATTGAATCAGCAATGGAAACTGATTTGTCTACTTTCCTACAGCTAGTAATGAACTGACCCAAACGACGAACCTTTTTTTATCAGCGCACGTCTTGATTGATCGGGACAATTCCACAGATAATGCTCTAATGCAATCCAATGGGAAACATTGAAATCTTGGATTGATTATGAAAGAACGGGGAAAGAAAGAACATAACCCCATATACCATGGGATAGCTCCATTTGTCCCATTTCAAAAATCAAAAACAAATTTGCATTGATCACCCACTGAGATGACCGCTTTTCCGCCATCTATCCGAATTTTAAACAATTTTCAAAAGGTTTCAAACTCAAGACCACCATTACAAAAAGTCAAATATTTGAAGTGAACCGAATCATTTCGTCCTACTTTTTATATATACACACAAGATATATACAAAATAAAATATAAAATCTGTACATTTTCACCGTGGTGATTGCACTGATAAATCTTGATTCCAATCAACCATCATCCCAATTTTAAATTTGGATTTTTTTACGAAGGCCCCCCACGAAGTGGGCGGAGCCATTCGTTCTATGGACCGACTGTCGACCAGTCACGTGACCAAAAGTCCGCCATTATTACCTTATATGGCATATCATCAAAGCAACGATCACGACGTCATATGTTGTGTTTGTGATGAAGATATGACGTAATATAACATAAATTATGACATCAGTTACTTATTGCCCTATCAACTAAATAGACAAGAAAGCTAAACGTCACATATCCACAGTGTTTATTATATTTTAATTTGTGATGTCATTAACATGTTACCTAGCAAACAGAAAACAAGCAGTAAAATGTAGTTTGTTCATTGTCTTTCTCTGTGGTATTTCCATAAAAAGTGGATCAATTTTGTCAAAATAGCATTATGGCCTTCGTATTTTTCTAGTGTCATTTTCACTTGATTTTCTTGTTGTACTTCTACCTTTTCCGCTAGCCTTTTCACTAGCGCCCTTTGTTGAGTTATCCCATCAAGCTGACGTCTGAGCAATTTCTGGGAAATCAGTGACGTCACTGGAATTGGACGGCATTTTCAACTACAGATTTCTTCGGATTTGGGGATCATAGTTCAAAAAGCCTTCTTATATATCTTAATTACATTATATCATTTGTGCAAATGCAACTCTACAGTACATATTCATGTATGTTTAATAGAACAGGCCCAGGAAGATTTAAATCCCATAGTCACTGTATCGCTAATGTAAAAAATCTCTTTTGTTCGTAGACGAAGTTGTACAATACACGGGAGCTCTTCAAACAGGAGGTTACTAAACTGAACTAAACAAAACGCTATCGCGTATTCAAAAAGGAATAACAATAGTCAGCCATAATTAATATGGCATCAACATCTGGAAAGACTTTAGGCGGCCAACAATTCAATAGCTTGACAATCTTTGAAATTACGTTAAAAGTTCAATTGTTCAAGCAAAAACTTTTTATTAACAGTGAGATGTTTTTGAAAAAAGCCTGTCAAAATCATAAAATTGAAAACGTTGATAAAATGTTGGAAATTGTCTCTAGAATAAATCCTGAAAATTTCAATAAGAATGGTTGTTCCATTCCAAATGTAGAGTAAAAACACGACTTTTTATTATTTTTTATTATTAATAATGGCATTGATATGAATAAAATTACAATACTGGTAGACTTTGTCCAGAAATTAACAACTATTTACAAAACTAATATTCCAAACAAAATCATTACTATCAGGGCAAATGATCAACCGTTGTTTAACGACAAACTTAAGTTAGAAATTAAAAAGAAGAGACAATACTACAATCAAATGATAAAAAATCCAAGTGATGAAAATATAATAAAATATGACCAACAAGCGTTACAATTAACAACTTTAATCAAAGAAGCTAAGTGTCAAAACGAAATAAATACCTTGGAATCAATGAAGACTTTGAGCAAAAATGATAAGAACTATTGGAAAATAATTAAATCTTTTCTCGGTAATAAGCATGTTAAATCGGATATCCCATCAATTATAGATGAAAATTCGAATCACCCACTCACTAGGAACTTAGATAAAGCTAATGCATTTTTGACCTTTTTTTGCAAATAAGAATCATCTAGATGAAAATGACAATCACTATTTGTCAGACTTTCCAATGAGAACAAACTCACTGCTGATTTCAGCTAAAACTGATCAGTTTGAAGTTATAAAGTTAATTTTGACTCTTGACCCTTCCAAAGCTTGTGGCCCAGATGAGATAACAAATAAAATGTTAAATTTAACTGCACACTCACTTTCTAAACCACTATCTGAACTTTTCAACAAACTAATGGCCAAGAATATTTTTCCTGATACTTGGAAAATTGGCAGTGTACAGGGTGTCCAAGAAGTAACGTCAATGACCCTGGCATTTTGTCATTTATGCTTCAAATGTCATGAAACTTGGTCAGAATTTTCCTTGTACATTTATAAATATAAATATGAAGTATGGAGTTACTAGCATTTGATTGGCCGGATTTATGGTTACCATAGTAACACAAGTGCATGGACCCCGGGGCAGCTCTGCAATCCGTAAGATCTTTGGAAAATAAAATAACCATAAACACTAGTTTTGAAGTGTACATCTTTTATTTATAATATGACCACAAATATAATGTTTTCAACTACACATCATTTATTCATAATATAGCTGTTGCTGGCGTTATATTAGTGTTATATTAAAGTTTATTGAATGTTACTCCACATAATCACGACCAAGTTCCATTCTCTGGTGTCTTCTTACCCACTCCAAGAAAACTCTATTGAAACCACCAGAGCTCATTTCTGCAAGGGATGACAGAACAGAGCTCTTAAGTTCTTCATTTGAATATATATCTCTCCCATAAGCCTTCATTACATCTCTGATTGTTTCTTTCGCTGTTTTACCTAGTTTTACATTATATTTAATACTACATCTTTGCTCAAGCCTACTCTGTGCAGGTGCCATTTTAGCTGTGTCCGACTTTGATTGTGATATAATCAGGACATCATCCATGATAATTCTAAGAATTCGGTCCAAGAGACAGAAAACATATTATGATGTCATAAAGTACTCCAAAGAAGTGTTACCATGGTAACTCCCAATAAACAATAAAACCGTTAAGATTTGAAAAAGTCCCAAGACATTGCATTTCATTTTTGCCAAAGGTTTTACCTTATAATAACCTGATTTACATAATATTTACCAGGTACATTCTGAACTGCCCCGGGGTCCATGCACTTGTGTTACTATGGCAACCATAAAATCGGCCAATCAAATGCCAGTCACTCCATACTTCATATTTATATGTATAAATGTCCAAGGAACATTCTGACCAAGTTTCATGACATTTGAAGCATAAATGACAAAATGCCAGGGTCATTGACGTTACTTCTTGGACACCCTATTTTTAAAAAACAGGACAAATCCAAGATTAGTAACTACAGACCCATAACATTACTCAACACATTATCAAAATTATTTGAGAAAATTATAGCTGACCAAATCAAAAAACACTTAATTTCAAATGATCTTTTGATCAAGTATCAGTCTGGCTTTCTACCAGGCCATAGCACCCATTCTCAGCTAATGGCAATTGAACATTTTTTACTTACCAATTTTGACCAAGGCAAAGCCTCTAAAACCATTTTTCTTGACATTGCAGCTGCTTTTGACTGTGTTCCGCATAACTTACTTCTACACAAACTAAGGGCCTACGGTATTCATGGACAACTTCTAAATTTATTAAAATCATATCTGACAAATAGGCGTTTTTTTGTAAACATTGCTGGTGAGTCATCAGTAACAACTGAAGCAGGCTTCCTAAACTGTGGCATACCACAGGGATCAATTTTAGGTCCACTTCTATTTATTTTATACATTAATGACCTTCCTGATAATGTAAACTCCAAATGTTATATCTATGCAGATGACACATCTCTTCATTTTATTTTTGACCCCAAAAAGCCCCAAGAAATTGATGAACTAGTTAAATCTGATCTAACTGAGATAGAAAACTGGTCCAAATCGTGGAAATTACAATTTAAACCAGAAAAGAGCTGTGAAGTTATTTTCCATGGAGTTAGAGCAAATCCTCAAAATGTAAGCAAATCCTTTCTAAGTGACTCTGAAATTGAAAGAACAAATGTACATAAACACCTTGGATAAACTTTTGATCATAATCTGACAAATCAAAACCATATTGAAGAAATATATGATAAAGTTAGGAAAATGATAAATCCCCTGAAGAACCTTAAAACAAAGTTAAACTCAAGAGATCTGGAAACGCTTTTCAACTCATTTATAAGACCTCATTTTGATTATGGTACTGCTATTTTTAACACTGCATCAAAATATCTTCTAAATAGACTTGATCAAATTTATTATCAGGCTGCTCTTTTGTGCTCTGGTTGTCTTCATGGCAGTAATACTGATAAAGTTTTGAATCTTCTTCAATGGCCTTCTCTAGACACAAGAAGAAATATGCAAATTAACAACTTTATGTTCAAAGTTGTAAATGGTCCAAATCCACTCTTTTTAGATGAAATTTTTGATAAATTCAAAAACCAGGGAACACGCACTCTGTGTGATAGATCTGACTTTAATTTACCAACCAGGTGCTCAAAGAGGTTCTTGAATTTATCAGTTCCATCAGCAATATCAAACTGGTCACGACTACCAAAACGATTACGTAATTTGAAAACTCTCCAATCCTTTAAAAAACGCCAAAAGATTTTGTTTAAAAACCAAGAAAGTTTTATTAGCACCTCCAAACTCAATCTAAAAAGATCTCATGAAATTTTGATTAACCAATTTAGAGCTGATCTACTTTTCAAAGCCCAACTTTATGCTCACAACTTTACTTATGTTGAGAATCCAAACTGTAAATGTGGAGCCCCCCAGACGGAAAAACACTTCTTCTTTCAGTGTCCCCTTATTAAAGAAAAGATAACAAAATTAAAAACTGATATTATTAATATAACTGGACTATCAGATAATCATTTAACTCAGAATGATCTCCTTTACTTGATGAAACATGGCTCTGACAATATTTCCCTTGATCTAAATTCACACCTCCAAACCTCAATTGCTGAATTCATTGAAATGAACCTATAACGTTTTCCCCTCCCTACATACTATATATACTATACTTTATTTTATATTATCCATACTTAATATTTCCACCCCATGGCCAACCACAAGTGCAGAGTGAACCCCTTGACCTAATCATAATTTTGTATTTTGTGCTATCAATGTACCCTTCTATAATGCCTTCGGGCGACTGAAGGGATTTATATTATGATATTTTTATGAAGCAATAAATATTTCTTAATAAAAAAAAAGTCACAAGTGGCGTATTAATTTTGACTTCATTTTTGTGAATTTCAATTTCTGTCGGCAGAGAGAGGGGGTAGTGTCACAACTAAGAACCTCAGATAGGCTAGTGAGGCCACATAAATCCATAACTCGAGATAAAAAGTCAGGCGATAAGGCAGTTTGGACTTTCCCCTTTTGGCGTTGGTGCCCTTGAACTTTAAGTGGTTAAACTTATGCGATATGTCTTTTGGCTAAATGATTTATAATATACTCTCAGCTATATAGTACACCGGACATAATAGGAATGGAACATTTTGTTATAAGGTCAGACGTTGAAGTGATTATTGAAAACATAAGAGGTTTTTGACACCCCTGATTTTTTTTATCACGGCCAAGAGTTATTAAATGCCTGTCGTCTTTATTTCAATTACAGTTTTAATATTGAAATGAAGGTTGAGCTTACATCAAATGATGGATACAGGATGGGCAAAACAAAAAGCTTTACACCAAATATAAAAATCAATTGATTAACTAATTAAAAGATCAATGCCCTAAATTAGCCACACGGTGCAGTGGCGAACGTTAAGCCCACACCGCTAAAGTGACGTTTCAATATATAGGCGTGGTATTTTCCATGATTCGAGATACTGATAAAACGCACACTATTGCCAATAAAACCATCACATTGTATGCCTGAAATTGATAATCTGCACATTTTGATGATTTTACCGAAAATCATTTCCAATATTTGTAGATGAGACAGGACTAAATGTGAGTTTTGTCCTTGTGATCCTAACATGCCCGAGGTACTACAATTCTCAACAATCACTTATAATAGCTCAAATTCAAGGTTATGAGTGAATTGCAGATTTACACAAAATGGCAAAGTATATCGAAGTACAGAAAATAAAGAAATCTATTCGAAAAATAAGAGAGATATTTGGAGATGATTGTGATTTTGTGAAATCCTTCGATTTGCTAGTTGATAGTTACTCCGAGGATTCCAAGATATCTGAGCAAGGGGGTCAAATATCAAATACTGCCTTTAATCGACGGATTGACACACTGCATAAAATATTAGCTACGGTTCAAGAGATTCCAGAAGTTCTTCAAGTTTGGCCCTTCACGAGGGGGAAGTCTACCCGCCTATATACAACCTACTGCCGAGTAAGACACGCTTAAACTGCCAATCCAATGTATGGTAAACTACATCTCATAGGAAAATGGACAATAAAGGTAATATTAAGCCACTAGCCCACTATCAATTCCCGTGGATGGTTAAAATCGTTACTAAGATGTTCTAGCAGGCAGAATTGGCCCAGAATTTTAGTTGAAATATTTTTTTATGTCCAAATTAAGAGATAAGTAAAACGTATGATGGTTTTCGATTTGTTTTTCTCATTCATACTCGCTTTAATTGATAACGAGCCATAATACATAAGACATACTTGGGCCGTTAAGTAAAATCTGTTGAGATCCGATGATATCGTTGAGTTAATTATGACGTGCTGATGATGAAATGGTGTCAGGGCTACTTTTGAGAGTTTTTGAACCTTGATTTAATTGCCTTTATTAGAAGGGTTCCTCGTTATTAATACTATTGTAACATTTTGAACCAGACTGACACAGTAGAAATTAGGCTATCAACACTGAAGGATGATAGAAATAGCGCGGAATTGCATTTAAATCAATTATTATCCATATTTATAGATGAAAATGAATATGTTCCACGATCTTAATCTCTACTGGTCAATCTTTCTTCATTTTAGTAGCCGTTGTACTGATATCTTTGGGGATAGGAATAGAGCGGAATTGCATTTAAATTAATTATTATCCATATTCATGGATAAAAATGAATATGTTTCACGTTCCTAATCTCTACTGGTCAATCTGTTTTCATTTTAGTAGCCGTTGTACGTGCTGATATCTTATCTTAGTCAAAGTTGAGAGCGAATGAGTATAACGGGTCTTTTAGCCTTGGACATTTTAGATCAATCAAAATATATAACTATTTTTCATATGTTTAATTTGTTGCACACAGACGTTGACGTATAGTGCTGCTGGAATTATATCATATTATTTTATATCCCGACGCCAGGAATATATGATAAATCAACAGGAATATTTGTGATATACGTCGTGTTATTATATGATCACTCGAAAGCTTACTCTCTACCTCATCGGGCTCTATTGACGGTATAATCGGAATACTCAGGCGGTAGCATCGGCTACTATGGAATCGTACTCGTGGTATAATCGGGTCTTTCATTTTCAACTTTCACCGGTGATTTCAATGATATGCAACGTATGACAGTGAAACAAATGTGATATATTTGCACATTGTATCTTTGAATCAAATGGAGTAAAGACAGCCATGGATCTTACTTATTTAAGATGTAAAACATCATTCAAATATTTAGAAGTTGTTGAATTTAGCGATTTGATAGTAAATATTGCATTAAGTACTCATTATTTTGCAAACATGAGTGCCTGGAACAACAACTATATCGGTTACAAACAATTAAGTGTTTTATCTATTTCTCATATTGAGAAATTCAATATATAAACAGGAGTTTATTCACTTCCACCCTACATTGTCAGACATCTTAGGGTCTTTGCTCGGCGGTAGGTTGTATATAGGCGGGTAGACTTTCACCGCGTGGCCTTTGTTGAGTTTAAACTTGTGAGAAAAATAGTTAAACCATCCTACATTAACGTTAAAATGGTATATCTTACTTCTACACCTGTGTAGGGCTGTGTACGTACATAAGACTGTTACCCCAGGGAGATAGTATTCTCCTAGTATTTTGTATTTTTACCAAGTAATTGCCCCAAATAATGTCGTGTACATCGTAGCCCGGACAGAATTGTTCAATGGTCACTTTGTCTTTAATAACTTTTTTAAGTTTCAGTATTATCAAAATCTGACTACATATTTGAAAACAAGAGTAAAATTCTGACAAACAAAAAAATATTTAAGGGACATCGCTTATTTTATTAATATTATAGGCGTTCATAGTATGAGTGACGCAAATACATAATTCACCATTTTGTCTCATATTTGTTCAAAATGGTGGCATATTTTGTGGTTTGAATGTTCAGTTGAAAGTTAATATTTAACCTGTGCAACTATAGGGTCATACTTCCACAGTTTGTAATGTCTTTCCCAGTCACACGCCTCTTAATCCAGATCCATCCTTGGCATGCATGTGAATTGTTCTTGAGCTTTTCAATGGCCTCTGAGATGGCTGTTTGGAGCTCTTGAAAAGATTGAGGACCGACTCTCGGCACACCCCGCACATTGGGGCGCCACCTTTTCACATCCTCTTGAACACAACCCCGAACAGTTCAATAGAGTTGATTTCATATACCCTTGGAGGGAGTTGACTTCTTGTATTTGATGATTGGTCAGTTGCTGCATTACATCAGGATTGTAACGGTGGCAGCATGGCCCTATAGTCCTGTGACAATCTTTAAATATTACCTTTCAACGGAACATTCAAATTCACAAAATATGCTGCCATTTTGAACAAATATGAGGCAAAATAATGAATTATGTATTTGCGTCAGTCATACTATGAACACCTATAATATCAGTAAATTTAGAGATGTTCCTTAAATATGTTTTTTGTATGTTAGAATTTTACTCTAGTTTTCAAATATGTAATCAGATTTCGAAAATACTGAAAATTAAAAAAGTTATTAAAGAAAAAGTGACCATTGAACAATTCTGTCCGGGCTACTATGTAAACTAGATAAGGCGAATTACGTCACAAGACTGGAAACACAATATAACTCTCAGATGTATTATCCAATGCTTCCACCTGTTCATTTTCTAATTCTAATTAATTGTCAGGTTAATATACAGGTGCAATTTTGATTTTTGTCAATGCTATAACACAAGGAGACTTAAACACTTGTGGTCATTCTGAAAATTACTAACTTGGTGTTGGAAGTAATGTAAATCATATATAGATACCACATTGGGAAATGCTTTCATTATTATTATTATTATGTTTATTAATCCATCATTTTTGATGAGTACATTTTAGTTAAGTAACATATAATACATATGAAATTATCATTTTCATTTATACATTATATGATGTGAGATAAGATTTATAGTACAGATTAAAATTACATGTATATTACATTTGTGTGTTATTTTGTCAAAAGTTGACTATCAGACCACTTATGCCTCATTTGGACGCATAGTGTACATTTTAAATACGGTTGTCACAATTAAGATTAGTTCATTGTCATCTAGGATCTGACCTTCGTCGAAAATGAAATTAAGTTTTTGGTTGATGTTATTAAATTCTACAACTCCATATTCCCTCATCAAGTCCATTAATGGAGTTCGCGCTTCACTTAAAGCCTCACATTCAAATAACATATGGGATAACGTTTCTATACAATTCTCACACATTTGGCACAGTCTAAGATAAGTTGGTGTATTATTCCAACGGCCTACATTTACTTGGAGGTTTCCCTCTCCTACCAGAAGCATTACCATTAGGCGGCAATGTTTCAATAGTCTAGGGTATTTATGAGCAACTACCCACCATGAAATGGGCTTGATCTCTGTTACAACATCTCTGTAAACATTGAGTTTTCTATACGTTAACAACTTAAAATGCCACTCATTGATATGATAGTCTTTAAGTTTTTCAATGACCATTCGTTTCCACTGTAACTTACAGGGTACAATTGCAAATTTTACCATATTCATAACGTTCGACCATAAACCGTATTTAACACATGTGTTCATTATGTCACGTAAAGGAGACTGTACATTAAGGTTGGCAACACTCATTTGAATGATACGTATGATGCAAATTCTTCTGTAAATGTTCCCAATGGGCAATGCTAAAAGACTCCATAAGAACAATAATTTCATTAGACTGATCTTGTACGTTATGTTATGCCAACCCAATTGTGCCAAGACAGCTGGATCACTTGTGTTCTTAGGTAGTCCTTGGCATTTCTTGGCAATAGCTCTATGTCCATCCTCTAGCTTCCTGTAGTCATTCTCATGCAGAGGAATTACTTCAAAACCGTAAAGCATAGAGGGAATGGCTACTGTCCAATACAGCTTTGAAATGGTAAGGGGGTTAGGTGGATTCGTAGGGCTCGATGTTACACCTACGTACGCATTGATCGTCCTCCTGCCCTTGGCTATCCGATCATCTATGAACTGGTTAGTCGTCGGTGATAAAGGGAGACCCAGATGCTCTATTTCTGACACAGTCGGGATAATATCGCCACCTATTGTTAAGTCACATTTTAATACATTTCTTCCTTTACTGAAGACTATTGATTTACATTTATTTGGATGAAAGCTAAATCTCCACTTTACACTGTATTGATAAAGTATGTGAAGCAGTTGTTGCATGATAGACTTGTGATACGCTATAAGAATGGTATCATCTGCGTATGTTGGGATCGTTGTAGTAATTCCACTTATTGTTGACCCTAAACCACTGTCACATACCTCAGTTATCAGACCATGGGTGTATTTTGAGTACAATTCCATACTATAGATTCCTCCTTGATGAACCGATTGTTCGACAAGGAAGGGCTCGGACATCTCACTACAGCCGCCAATCCGTATAGCACAGGTATATCCATCATATGCATTTCTTAGGATTCCCCAGAGTTTGCCTCTTATTCCTTGTTGGTACATCTTGTACAACAGCCCGTTGTGATAAATTCCATCGAAGGCTTTTCTAATGTCTAATGCCACAACGATGACATCATTGCCCCTATCTAGGCCGTAGGCAATGGCTTCCCGTGTTACAAGTGAAGTATGTAAACTGGAGCACCCCTTCCTGTTCACTCCTTGTAACTCATGCTTTATTTGGTGAATGCCCAAGTCCTGAAACTCTTGGTCCCTCTTAGCCATTAATCCTTCCAGCAATTTCATGTACGTACACATCAGCGTGATTCCTCTGTGATTGTCTTTGTTAAGGACATCTTTGTCACCGCCTTTAAAGAGCGGTATCAGGACGCCAGTCTTGAAGCTTTGGGGAACATATTCTGTACGCACAATATAGTTGAAAAGCTTGGTTAAGGTGGCGATGAGCTTTTCTCCTCCAAATTTGATATGCTCGGAACTAATTTCGTCCCATCCTGGTGCCTTATTGCTGGATAGCTTCTTACACAGTGACGTCATCTCACACTCTGTTACTTCTTGTTTAAAAGCATCAGATTCACCGTCAGTATATATATTTGAAAGGTTACGAACTTCCTGATCTATGTAGGACCGAAAGTCGCTATCAAATTGTTCATTTTCATTAAAGGACATTAGTTTAGCGAAGTATCTGCGCCAGTCTTCTCTAATCTCATTAGGGTCTGTCAAGACGTGCCCATCATTTCCTCTGATACAGATTGGTCCTGATTTACCCCTTCTCCGATTTTTAACAAGTGACCAAAAATGCTTTGAGTTTTGGTCTTAGCTTGTAATATGATAGTTTCTAAATAGCAGAAAAAGCAATGAAATATAGTGCTGCCATCTTTTATTCAGCTTTTAATTTGGGCTAGAGTTGCATTCACTTACATGTTAAAATTTTGGAATAGTGCCTTAATTTCATGATTTATCAAAAAGTGTTAGTTGAATCAATGTAAAACTTGAATGATATACCATATGATGACCCTGGTAATGTACATGTTGTGATTAAACATGCAAATGCTGGTTGACATACAAATAATCCAAGGTTTTAAAGAAGTTTAGCATTGCATCAATGGAGATTTGGCCCAATTTTTTTAAATGTCATGAAAAATTATTCAAATTACATAACTGTGTAAATCAAAGCTATTACAGGAGAAAACATTTCACTGAATTCAAATATGCCATTTAAAAGAAGGAAATGTAAATCGTTATGCAAATCTCTTAAAACCTCACGAAAAACGAGATTTAACGAGATTTCAAAAGCTATAGAAACTATACTATTGAATTGATTTCTCATTTTAAAAGTCCGTTCATTGAGTCCATTGAGTTCCAGACGTGACCTTGACCTCATTTCGGTTGATCTTAACTGTTGGCCTTGATTGTCATCCTCGATAGATGCTATAATGTCCGAACACTCATGTTTAAAGCGGTACCTTACCTCCCTGCTGGTCAAACAATTCCAGTTTCTATTCTTTTCGATTTTTTACAACTTTAGTGTATAAGAACAGAAAACCCTGATCACATGGTGTTCTTTATTCCCAAAAATGTCAGCTACATTTTTATGCGATTTTGTCCATTTTAGGTTCCTATAAAGTGTCCGTTGTTCATAACTGGTAACATGCGTACAGGCTCGACATTTTTGCATCACCTTTTGTCTCTTGATTCTGCGTTCCTTTCGCCCCCTGTTTGGCAGTTTGAAAACCCATCACCATTTCCAGTCGACTTCAAGGAAGAAAGAATGAAAGATTTCCAACCAATTGCAGGTACAGAGTACAACATCTACATATCCAATAGACTAGATGCGAGTAGAAATAATCTTGATTTACGTCATCAAAAATTCAAAATTCAGTCAAACTGATGTCATTTTTGGAATCTACATGTAGAATTACATCTAGAAATGTGGTTTTGAAAAGAGCTTATCAACTTTGAAAATTTAATTTTCTTTGAAAATGTGACTTCTAGGTGGGGGGGATTCCCCATAGAGCCCATGTTGTAAAATCACAAAAAGTGAAATATCTTTTCTTGTGTTGGGCAGATAATGTTTTCTTTTACTGGGTATATTTTAATTTGTATAACTATCAGATACAAAAGGGTAATATGAAAAGTGAACCACTAAAACTGATGAATATTCAAGTTTAAGGGAATTTTGTAATACTCTGCCATGTTATTTCCCCCGACTCAGCCACCTGGTGGCGAAACTGGTAACTAACTACTCGCATCTGAGTAATTACCGTTTGTGACACGGACTTCACTTTTGTCAGTTGCGATTTGTGACTCATCAATATACAAATGCACATACCATATATACAGGAGTTGTATTGTATGCAAAACTCTTAAAATTTACACGAGTTTGAAAATCGAGTGTTAAAGTTAGAATGTCATGGGTTACAAACTTGCAAATGGATGTATACTTTATATAGCATCAGAACATATTTTAATTCTATTTCTTTAATTAAAGTTTTTAATTGTTTTAGATCTGTGGAACTCGAGACCTGGATTCACTGCAGTACATCCAGCATTCACCCCTCTTTCTATTGAAGAATGTTTCTGGATATTTTTCCGGACTGGTGTGTGGAGGGACGCTAACACAAGCATGTTAAATTCAGACAGTTATATCGACTGGTATATTTTATAAAACAACATTTTTGAAAATTATATAATGATGACCAAAAAAGAACCTCCCAAAGTTACATGTATATAGTTTCTTTTTGATATCTTTAAACCAGTGGAATACATGTATCTATCAGACGCTATGCCTTTGACTTCGCTATCGCACCTGTGTAATTTCTTTGATATATGTCACGATTTAAGGGTAGTGAAAAATGAGATTTTCAAAATTAAAAAAACGTGTACGGTTTACTTCATTACAATAAAAACCCAGTAAATTGTGGCTGCTCTTAAATCGTGACACTGTTGATTTCTTTGGACTCTCGGAATTTTCGCACATTACTTTGAGGTTCTAACAAATGGTCGACGTCTTTAACCAATTACAGGGTAGAAACATTGTTAGTTAATTCAAGACTGTTAAAATTAAGTTATAACATCAGAAACTGATTTCCCATTTTCTTTTCTTGGTAATAACATAGATGTCATCCAGGCAAGGGACCACCAATCACTAAATTCAGTTTTGCACTTAGAATCATGAAACATGAAGTACATGTTGAACTGGCCTCAACCTAAATCCTAGTGACTTTGCCTTAAACTATAATATATTCTTACAGGTATGAGAATATGACACAACAGGAGGAATTGAGAATTATCCGGCATTATAAGAAGGAACTCCAGATCATTGCCTTTAAACAAGGTACGTTTAATAGGAAATTACCCATTCAGTTGACATTTGACTCTAATAGGACATAAGAACAAGAGACACACGAGTCCTAATAATTTAAGAGGGAGTTTAAGCTTGATTTAAGTCGAAACGCCAACCTATACGCATGACCAATCTCCCATACAAATGCATCGCTTAAATATTTTCCGTTCACGTTTAGATGAAAAACATTGCAAGCTTAAACTCCCTAATGCTTTATCTCCAACGTCATGTATATGCATCATTCGCGATCGCTGGGAGTTCATGTCCCTTATCGTACCCTGCGCACCGAGTCTAGTTATAAACTACGAAGACGACGCTCTCTTTTAAGAAGCGAAGTCAAACTAATGCATTTTGGGTACGAATCATGGACGAGGCTGTGTATCTCACAACAGCCCATATCACTGAAACGTGAAGTGTTTTTTGTTTTACATTCCAGGAAATGATGACATGTCATATATAAGAAAAGATTCATATCATTTGAGATTCCTCCCAACTCTCTTGGAGGTTTTCCCCGATGCAAGAATTGTGCATTTGGTCAGAGATGCAGCTGCGAACTTAGCTTCCATATGTTCAATATCTTACATTGTTGCTACATTGATATATGATGAAAAGGACATCGATCGTGTAAAGATTGGCAAACTGGCAATGAGGTACAGTAAATTCGGCATGAGGAAGTTTCTGGAGTATAGGAAAATATACGATGCCCAGTTGAAGCCAGGGGAACGATCAGTATTCTACGATGTCAAATATGAGAGTCTTCTGGCTGATCCAGTTGAAACAATGAGTAAAATATATTCTCATTTTGAAATGGACCTAATTGATGAAACTAAAGAGAAAGTAGGTGTTTATCTGGATGATTGTTCAAAGAATTGGAAAGCCACATATCCGCATTCTTTAGAAAACTTTGGTATTACTCAAAACGACGTTGATGAAATGTATCATGATTACATGAAATACTTTGGTTGATGCATAAAGCATTTAATCACCACCTTGCGAGGCCTGATTGTACATTTACAAAATAAGGCTTATGTTTTACTACAGTGTGTCCCAAAAAACGCAACAAAGAAAAACATTGTAAAATCACAAGACCAGTGATTATTACATCAATATCATTTAGTTTATCGCGAATCCACGTGTCTCCCCTTTACAATGATATGTCATTTGTTCATATCTGATCATGGACCACTGAAAATTCATTGTTTTTCGTACATGGGTGAAAAGGTCTTTGTGCCAAGTTATGAAATATCAATCAACTGGATCCTTATTGTGCAATCAGGAATCATTATGTAATTGGTACTGGGGATTAAATTTTTGTCACAAGATTTACATAACACAAGTTTCTGATTTATATTTACTAAGAAAAAAGAAAAATGAAGAGAAAATTTAACTTTAAGTGGCATAAACAGTCGTCGTCTGTCATCTAACCCCCCTATCACACCAAACTAGTTCTTACCCGTTCTTGCCAGTCCTACGAAAACGTCGTAAAACGGGCTCAATCTGGCTGTGGTCGAGAAATATGTCTAAAATAATTAGCTACTTCGTTCATAAATAGTCTTCAATACGTCAATCTTCAATATCTCATTCGCAGTTCGTTCAGGTCGCACCACGTCATCATGACCTGATTACAGAACGGTATGGTCGCCATCGAATTTTGAATCGATTCAAAATTCTAAATCACATTCCCCGTCCGGGAGGAAAACTTCCATGAAGTTCGTAAACAGACCGTAGAACGTTGTAGCTACGTTCATTCCGTTCGCACACAGTTTAAAACCAGTTTTGACGACCAAGAGAACATTTTGAGCATGTTAGTTCTAGAGGACCTACCCGTTCGAGTACGTTCGATGAAGTTTGTAAATAGACCCCAAACGGTTCTAAGTACGTCCAGTCCGTTCGTACACAGTTGAAGCCCGTTTCCGAGAACGTAGTGAGAACTAGTTTGGTGTGATAGTAGGGTTATGAAAGATTACTCATGACAGATTACATTTCATGCCATTTCACATGACCACTATTTCTCTACACACTGAGACTGGCCTGTGTCCATGTCGCACACCTCTTTGAATCATCTGGGGTTCTGGCAGAGAGCAGCAACCTCATTGGTGACTCTTTTTTAAACTGTTGCAATGTCTAAAGCTTTGCCAGAGCAGATTTTGGCACGTTGTGCAAAAGGAATGCTTGTTCAGTGGTCCGTGGTTCAATATGAATAATTGGCATACCATCGGAAAGAGGCTTCCTGGTTAACTAAATCAAATTGATGTAATCATCACTGGTTTTGTGATTTTACAATGTTTTTGTTTGTTGCGTTTTTATGGGGCGCACTGTCTATTGACTTTAGCAATAGTGGCGGGCCATGGTGGTCATTATCTGAGTTTGTATATATTTAGTTTGCAAGAAAAAGGTCCGAACGATTAAGTTCATCATGCTGAATTGGACCACGACACAACAAAACATGATTTCGTGCACTTTTTTTATTGCATCTTTCTTACACAAAACATTATACATAATATACATACAGACCAAATCCATATACATTGAATATTTAATAATATTATTACATATTTATATTTAACAATTATACGTTTTTACGCTTTTCAGACCATCTCCATTCAGAGTATTTAATTTAACTTAATTAAAAGGGTACCATTTGAAAATACAATACATGCAATTACGATTATCTTTCAATCGTATTGGGTTGACAATATTTTAATATAAAAGGGTATAAAGTAAAACAAAAAATTCAATGCTGTTTGTTGAAGTGTGGTCGTGTTCTTGATCTAATTTCCCGACAATTATGTCTTTAATTGTAAGATCAATATTGAAGAATTTTTTGAATTCATCCCAAATCTTGGCAGAGTTTGGGCACTCTATGAAGAAGTGTATCGTATCATCTATTTTATCGTTTTTGCAAAAGTCGCATAAATTTGAATTTTTTCATATTCTTTTGAGTTAAAAATTGATTATTTGGTGTAACGTTTAAAACAAGTTTGTATTGAAGGCATTGTATTCTCGGTTCTCGAACCGTCTTAAAATGTTGCACTAATTATAATACGTGCATTCAGTTGTACTAATTGGGTACATAATAAAGTTGTTGAAATACGTACATATATTTGTGTTGTAGACTGTTTATCCAGATCAAGTATGTCTAGTATTTGATGTCTAGTAAATTTTTACTATCTTAAATGTAGATAGTACTATATCCCTATTTAATCAAAACGACATTATCTTCATGTTATATCAATTAATCATATATTAGTCTCGATCTTTCGACGACAATCAAATACGTGAATAAAACCAATGTCTTAATAAAGTTAAAAAAAAATTGATTCTGCACATGGAGCTATAAACTAGACTTAGAGTACGCTCATCATCTTCACCCGATCATCCTGTCCATAAAATTTTGATTAATTGACTGACAAAAACGTTAATTCGATCGTAGTAAAAGGACAAACCATAGAGACAGACAAAGTCCACTATAGGATTTTGAGTACACTAATCTTTGATTTATTAAAATATTAATTCAACAGCCTTTTGAAAAAAACTGGCCTCAAAGAACAGTACAGATTTCGTGCACATTTCACTCAGATCGTTTAGATGTTGAACATGAATACGTTAACTCCATTTGCGTTTCTTTTACTCCTTGGGCTTGTCTTTGGCCATGGAAAGCCAGATGCCGACACTGAAAAGGAGCCTGTGATGACCAAGGAAGAAATTAAAAGTTTGAGACAAGCATTAAAAGAAGCCCGTGAAAAACCCCAGGTGCCATATGTACTGAAGGAACTTACCATTCCAGAAACTTTTGAAAATGGTGAAAAGCCAAAGATCTTTACAGATGAGGAGCTAGCTAAACATGACGGATCTAACGTAAGTTCTGTATTTACGTGTACATAAACAGTGAAGGATTTCTTTTCCGACTAACTCACATTACGAATGATTGGCGCATTACCAAACATATGGAACCACTTGGCTGAGTTCAAACTTCTCAGATTTTATCAGGTCAAATATATCATCCTTCACACTTCAAGGATATGATTATCTCAGATTTCTAAACTCAAAAAGAAAAATATCTACAATCTATACCAATTCCAAAGATATGTGTTTTCTAATTTCAACACAATTGATCAACACTGGATTTGGTTATTTACACTTTTATTACTTAAAGGCCCCATATAAAGTTTATCATTTCTGCTTAAATTATAGTCAAATGCTCTCAAATTTGAAACTTTAATTTTAAAAAGTTTATTTTGAAGGAGTTTGTTAAAAAGAAAAGTGAATATATTTCAAATGAAATTTTAGTTGTCACGCCCATACAGTACATTGTGAAATAATGATTTACACCAAGGCATAACCTGCATCCTAAAATTGGTTGAAAAATAAGCAAGGGGTTTAACTCATACTACACGTGCGGGAAAGTGGTCCAGAGAAAAAAGTACTTTAAAATGCTAGTTCTTCTTGAAACCATAAACATTTAAAATATAATTTAAGATTTAAGCTCTGGATTCAGTAGAATGTGTGCTGAATCATTCCACTGAAGGTGTTGTTTCCAAATCTTTGCATGAAATGAAACAGCCACAATGCATTGAGTCTTGGGCTTAAATTCTTTTCGCACATTGCAAAAATGAATATATTCTACAAAATCACTTAAAAGATACAAAATAACTAAAAGAACACATTTTCAATGAAACTTTTTGCAAGGATCAAGTTGGCAAAGCATCAATTTCAATCTCCTCACCTCGACAACCATACAAAAATGCTTTATTGGTTATAAAACGGAATGCGTGAAATAGCGTGTTCTGATTGGCTAGAATTGGACACACCTTGCCTAGCTGTGAATTGATAAAAACCTATTTTCAGAAATTCTTTTATTTTTTTAAAAATCTACATAGGTCCTAACATCATACGTTGAATAGTTGAAATAATAAAACGTTTGTCTGATCTATTCAATGAATTAGAGAAAACAATGTGTTAACGTTTGATGATCATAAAATCTTTTTTCTAAAACGTTTTTCTGTAAAATGGCGGGAAATCAGCTGGAAATTCTTTTTCAAAAGTCGTACTTTTCAAAATATCCACAAGTAAAATTTGAATGATTGAAATATATTTGCAAAATTTGTATGTGGCCTTTAAGGTAATGTTGTTTGATCCAAGATGACTCAATAATAAAAACATCCTTGATCCATTATATTTCAGCCTGACCTTCCCATACTGTTGGCTTGTAAAGGCGAGGTGTTTGATGTCACAGAAGGAAAAGGTACACACAGATCTATAATTATGATATCAAGGAGAATTCCCTCATATTAATACTTACAATAACAGCTCTCACGACACACTAATAGATAGCCTCAATAATGCTTCAATACAAACTGCAGGGCCGGGCGTAGCCAGCTTTCAGTCAGATGGGGAGGGGGGGATGCGATCGCCCAAAAAATCGGTTTTCAGTCAGGGGGAGTGCGATCGTGGCATAAGCGAGCCAAAAACGATTTGTTACGCTTATGAACTGAAGGACATATCGAATTAAAATTGAGAACATTTATTTGATTATCTAAATTTTTTTAATATGACCGGCAAGAGGACCACCTACAGCAACCAGTCGCAAAGTAATTATGAATAGAGGCAGGCTTGAATGTGGGTTTATCCTGAGACATTATCACGCCCGGTGATCGTACAAAATGTATGGAGGGGGGGGGGGGATTAGGCGATTTCTGCAAGAAAACTCAACAAATTTGGTAGGTTTAGTTTTTTAAGAGAAAATTTACAACTGAATTGCCAAATGAATAGGCACAGTGCATGGCAAAATATGTTAGGCCATCTAGTATTTTTTTGCACTGATACCCTTCAAAGATATGAGATCTATTAAAAAAGGCGCATCATCACCAAAGTGCAAAAGTCAATGTTTTTGCTATAAATCGGGCCACAATGGTCTACACAATCTGTAATAAATAGGTATAAGGGACATTATTATCACAATACTAATGACATTGCTCACTTTTTAAAGTTAGTTTCCATGCGTTATACAAAAAATAATCGAAATAAATTAATTTTGGATGGAGGGGGAGTGGATGGAGGGGGGGGGGATTAATATATCTTTACGATGGAACAAATTCACAAGAACTCGGGTATTTGAAAAAACTAAACTCAGTACCCCAGTAAGAAACTGGATATTATATCTCTGGAGAATGAAAAATGAGAAAAAATAAGAATAAATTCAAGTAGCATGTCTTATCATGTCTTACATACACGTGATCCCCCTCCATCCAATATTAATTTATTTCGATTATTTTTTGTATAACGCATGGAAACTAACTTTAAAAAGTGAGCAATGTCATAAGTATTGTGATAATAACGTCCCTTATACCTATTTATTACAGGTCGTGTAGACCATTGATGCCCGATTTTTAGCAAAAACATTGACTTTTGCACGTTGATGATGATGCGCCTTTTTTAATAGATCTCATATCTTAGAAGGGTATCAGTTCAAAAAAATACTAGATGACCTAACATATTTTGCCATGCACTGCGCCTATTCATTTGGCAATTCAGTTGTAAATTTTCTCATGAAAAAATAAATCTTCCTTTGTTGAGTTTTCTTGCAGAAATCGCCTAATCCCCCCTCCACCCGTTTTGTACGATCACCGGGCGTGATTATGGCATTTTGAATAGCATTGCCATCAACGTCAAAAAAGTTAACAATACGGTATAACAGTCTAAAGACTGCTGTACATTCATGGTACATACTGATTACAGGGACCAAATTCTTTTAGTTTATTGCTAATATTTGAGCTTTTTAATATGCTTATTGTAAACATATTATAGATTTCTATGGACCTGGTAACGCCTATAATGCATTGACAGGAAAGGACGCCTCCAGGGCAATAGCTATGATGAGCATCGACGAGGACGAAATGACGCCAGACTTGGTGAGTTTTAGAAATGCCAATGATAATGGTACCTCTCACACAATGTTTTAACATCCTAACTGGCCCTAGATGAGCATCTAGACTTATCAGGAAATATTGCAATTAGTTCACCAGAAATCAATGACATAACCTCTTTTAATAATACACCCCTTACTTTTTAATAGATATAGTCATAATTTGAACATTATGCATGAATTTGAAAACTTGACAAAATCACACTGGAATAGCCTGACAACGGTAAAGTCAGATACCGTTGTCACAAATGGCGGAGATAACCGTCGCTTCAATTCTTCAATCACTTGGTCATCGTTTCATGGGACTTTATCGTCATTAATTCTGTGCATGTATTAAGCTCTTGTGATAATGTATCATATGAAATCCCAATTTCGATCAAAAAGGGTCGTGAATCGCCACACTATAGGCCCTTCGATATCGTCAATGACAACGGAATCTGAATTTTTGGATAATTTACAAAGACAACAGCATATGGTACACTCCCCTCCATAAGTTTGGCAACCTTTTTTCCCCCATTGAACTACGTGTTAAAGCCTCTTTACCTTTGAATTTTTATTTACTTAACCTGCGATGGAAATACTTATACTATTGATGGAAACGTAATTTGACTTTAATTCAAATACCTCCAAATTTTCTCAATTTTTTTCCTCAATTACAATAGGTCGAAAATTGATGATAAATTTGATGAATTTTTGAAAATCGACATTCCCATGTTA
The DNA here is from genome assembly GCA_903813345.2 of Owenia fusiformis. Classification (NCBI taxonomy): domain Eukaryota; kingdom Metazoa; phylum Annelida; class Polychaeta; order Sabellida; family Oweniidae; genus Owenia; species Owenia fusiformis. The sequence goes on along the minus strand of CAIIXF020000007.1, from coordinate 21,924,420 downwards.
ACCAATGGGAAATGGTAGGTTTGCCGCAAGTCATATGACAGAATATCCATCCATCAGAGTCCTTGCAAAAAATACGAGTTAGGCAGGAAATTGAATTTGCTAACTTTATTTAACAAAACATTTATATGTTTCTTCAGGTACAACAAAGTTATAGAGCTTTACAGTCAAAATTGTTTTTCAAAAAACCTCTCCAATTGAAATAACACAGGAGGCGAAAAATTATTTTCAAAAATGACTTTGAAGCGCTGTAACTTTAATATTCATCAAATAAACTAAACACTTAGTGTTCAAAAAAGTTAGACAATTCAATTTTCTATATGAAAATTTTTTTTGCTGAATCTTTTACTGAAAAGATATCCTGATTTCTGATTTGCCCCGAACCCTTCATTTCCCATTGGATTACATGGGAATGACGATTTTCAAAAATTCATCAAATTTATCATCAATTTTCGACCTATTGTAATTGAGGAAAAAAATTGAGAAAATTTGGAGGTATTGGAAATAAAGTCAAGTTACGTTTCCATCAATATAATAAGTTATTCGATCGCCGGTTAAGTAAATAAAAATTCAAACGTAAAGAGGATTTAACACGAAGTTCAATGGGGGAAAAAGGTTGCCAAACTTATGGAGGGGAGTGTAAGTTATCTAAAATCCAGATTCCGTTGCCGTTGACGATATCGAAGACGCTATTGTGGCGATTTAAGACCGAAAATTTGATCGAAATTGAGATTTCATATGATATATTATCACAAGAGCTTAACAGTGAAAACAAATAAGTGTTAAAAATAGGCATTTTCATGTAATTGAACATAGCTGAAACAAAACGTATTTTTGCTCAACATTTTATGTATTCTAAAATAGAATGCCTTTATCTGAAGTACGTCAGCATACTTTTTGATCGTTTCGATTGTAAGTAGCGTTGATATCTGGCTCCAAAATTGTGAATTTCGGTGAAATTGTCAATGTAACAGGACAACACGCTTTTGAAAACATGTCATATCTCAATAATAAATGGTCGCATCTCTTAATTTTGGTTATGCTGGCATAGAGAACATTCATTCAGAGTGTGATGAGAGCACCGGATTTGATCTCCACCTATTACCGAATATATAGACTCAATAAAGTAAATGTAAAATTTATTCTGTGAAAATCGACATGGTCGTTAAAACACACCCACAGGGCATTAGGGGAATCCGAGAAAAATAGGTTATATGTGGTTAGCAAGTCCTTGATTCAGTTTATCAGACCATCGTATTCCAAATCGTGATAATAATTGTGATTGAATTATAATGAGCATTATCTGAACATTTCTGAAAATTCACCATTTTTCTTGTTAAAAACGACCAAGATGTAATTCGAACATGGGCAGCATTCTTGTGTAAAGATGGACACTATTCAAGAAAACATTATATCCACTCTATTTTAACGAAAAGATTTTACGAAATAACCAGCACGACCCCATCTATGAGCGAATATGGTGTGAAACTGTGACAATCGACATGCGTGAAAATCGACATGGTTATACCATTGAACTCAAAGCAGTATATTAGTCATTTGTATAAATCACAGATGGATTAATTTGACTTTATATGATTACCAATACTCTGATAACACATTTATAACAGTTTTACGGTAATTTACGCATAACGATCAATAGGATAGTTTCTAAATAGCAGAAAAATCAATGAAATCTCGTGCTGCCATCTTTTATTCAGCTTTTAACTCTGGCTAGAGCTCCATTTACTTACATGCTAAAATCTTGGAAAAGTGGCTTAATTTCATGATTTATCAAAGTGTGTTTGTTGAATCTGTATAAAACTTGAATGATATACCACATGATGACCCTGTTTATGAACATGTTGTGATTAAACATGCTAATGTTGATTGACATACAAATAATCCACGGTTTTAAAGAATTTTAGCATTGCATCTATGGACATTTGGCCCAACTTTTTTTAAATTGTCATAGAAAATTATTCAAATTACATAACTGTGTAAATCAAAGCTATTTTAGGAGAAAACATTCCACTGAATTCAAATATACCATTTAAAAGAAGGTAATGTAAGTCATTAGAGGTCTAATATGCAAGTCTCTTAAAATCTCACGAAAAACGAGATTTGGCGAGATTTCAAAAGCTATATGGAAACTATACTATTGATAGACATTGAAAAGATAACAGCTAAATGGTTTTCTCTTTGTTCAGCGTACCTTTTCCATTTTATACATCTTTACAAAAATACGTTACATGCAAGCAGATGTCAAGTTGTTTGGAACTTCCATAAGCATAATTTACCGAAAAAAAATTACTACAAAAATCACTATGAAGACCATTACAGCCCAAAATGTGTCAACCTCTGTAAATAGTGTTTCGTTCAGTGCATTCCCGGGGATTGCTGACTGCAATCATAAAGTCTATAATAAACGTTTGGAATCAGTTTCCTTTCAATGAATGCATCATTCTCAATGATGAATAGCACAAACAGGCATCTATAATTAGTAATATGAAAGATTTTATAGCTTTTCAACGATGTTTATTTGCTTATTATTTTTTAATTACGATCTCGGATCTACTACTCGATACATTATTACGATCTGATGTACAATATTCAGTATTCCTTCGTGAAACGTAATTCTTTGCAAAACATACAAAGAAAAACAAAAAGTAAGCAATGCTCGAGAATAAAAAAATCAAAAAAATCAAGACATGCGGTGCATAAAATTACGTTCCTCATTGAAAAATATCGCCAATTGAACTAGCATTATAGAAACATAAAGCACGAGATACGCATGCGACGATAGAGGCAACAAAAGCAAGATGATTTTTCCCCTCTTCGAAAAATAAAACCGGGGGTAGATCACTAAAAATATATAGACTTCAAGAGTGTCAAAGAAAAACAAAACATCAGAAGAAACAAGTTTGATAGCGAAAGTTATGAGATGCGAAATCAGAAATCCGAAAAAGGATCGAGTCTGACACGAAAGAAATGTGTTTCTTTAAAGCGGAAATTTTAGCGACTAAAACAAGAATCTCAGAATAAACCAAAGCATAGTAATAAAAACACTTCCAGTTGCCATGGAAAAAGGTTCTTGTGATAGGAACTTGGAGGGGGGGGGGGGTCATCGGCGAAACGCTCCGCAGATAATGGTGTCAAGAGAAACGTCTCTACACCAGTGCAGATGATTTTATGATTGAACTATACGTCATCCTTAATGGACTGGACTCGACATCAATATCATGTTTCAATTGATAACATAGACTCGAGTAGAATAAGGACCGGCTTCTTGATTTGGAATATGTTAAAGGGACATTTCAGATCATATCTCGATAGATGATGTTTGTACTCCAATATGACGTAAATGGTTGTCCTGTTGTGATACATGCAGGAAAAACGTCACTACGCCAACCTGCAACTGGTTTAAGCATGCATTAAAAGCTAAACCCAAACAAAAAATTATTCAAATTGTAAAAACAAGTCAAAGAACCATACCTGGTATGTGAGATAAAAAAGAAAACATATGCCAACGGTGTCAAAAAATTATTTTGACGACATGGCATCTGTCATCCCATTGTCATTCAGTCTAAAAATGTAAATCTTGGTTTCATGAATCAGTGCGATGTTTTGGTAAAGTTGGTGTGAAAAGAATGTAGAAAAGATGTGTTCAGTGCATATAAATTTGGCGGGCGTAATACGTACATGTACATATACTTAGTTTATTCTCTTTGACGATATTTTAGAATAAAATGTGAAACACGACAGGGTTTTGACGGAAAATTGTACATAAACGTGGTCATATTTGGTTACAAATACACACTGGTTGTTTCTCTGTTCAGCTTGTTCTATCCTACATATCAAAAATGTCGATTCGTTAAGTTAGCGGTCCCTAAAGTGAACTTTTTAACTCATTGTCATTTGTTTTTAATTGTCTTGTGAAAATCGACATGCGGATGAATAGTGAACTAGCCTAATGATCAATTCTTCCCAAATAAAACTGTTATCATTTTCTTATCGTCTTAAGCATCATTTTTCATGATCGCATCAATTCATGTTTCAATAGAGTCGACTCTTTCAATTTTATTCAAATGAAAAACAAAGGGGAAGTTAAAAATTGAGAAAAACGATAGATTTTATTGGTTCATGTTGACAAAGTGATGCACGTCAAAAAGAAAAAGCTTGTAGTCCAAATCCACTTGCGATTTTAAAGGCAGTTTAGTACCATGAGGAACGTTCTTGTTTTTTTGAAAATGATGCATTCTAATTTGAATAGCTTGACACATTAATCAGGGGGTCAAGGTGTGAAAATCGACATGTTTGAGACGGACCCTAATTTCAATTTGAAAATTCGCCTATTTTTCCTTGGAGTTTACTTCAATGCCTTGGGTAACGAATGTACAAATGTATGAAGATATATACTATATATCTATTTGAAAAAAACATTTTAGGATTTTTTTCACTTTTTAACAAAATTAATTTTACACTTAAGCGGTTTTGAGTGTTAATACATGCACAAACGTAGCGACGATAAAGTCCCATGAAACGAGGACCAAGTGATTGAAGAGTTGAAGCGACGGTTATGTTCGCCATTTGTGACAACGGTATCTGACTTTACCGTTATCAGGCTATTCCGGTGTGAAAATGGCTAATTATCACGGCCATATAAGTAATTTGTCTCCTAAATCCAAGGAGGATTGGCTCCCGGAATGCAACATCGATATTCTGTCCCATATATGGTACAGTATGGTGACCTCTAACCTTATTTACACGTGACATGTCTCTGAAACCTGTTATGGAATTAAGGTTAAAGGTCATCATACCATATATGGGACAGAATATCGATGCTGCATTCCGGGAGCCAATCCTCCTGGTCCTAAATTGAAAAATGGTCGCTTTTCAAACCCATTCTTTTAAATCAGTGTATTCCTTCAGACATGATGGATCAAGATGATCTAAACCTAGAGTTGAGTCTTGTTTCTGATATTTTCAGTCTGGATTGACCAATGCGCAGCTAGAGATGCTTGATATATTCTGGGAGGGCACCTACAAATCCAAGTATCCCAGTGTCGGATTTACACAAAGACTATATGATGAAATTCAACAGAAGAAAAAGGATGAATTATAAGTCATTTGAACATTGTCAAAATATACCATCATAATGGTATATTAAATACTTGTTAACGATAACACTATCTTTGTTTGTCATTATTAGATTAACAAGACCAAAGCAATGCACTATATTTTGGGTAATCTCCATTTTAAAGTCAGAACCGCTTTCTCTATGATAATTGCAAAACGTACTAGACAACTTTAAATAGAACTCTTGATCAGCGCCATCTATTGACGATCTTGAAGGCCATTAAAACTATTGACATTTTACCTTTCTCTAAATTTCCTTTAGAAGGAACACCCAAGTATTGGCATCAATCAATGACATTCATTGATATTGTTATAATAATTTGTGGAGAGGCGTTTTCCCGCAAAATCAGTTTATTTAATTTAATAATAATAAAATGCCCATTAAATCATTAATGGTGGCTGGCACAAGTGAAAAATCCTATTAGTAGATTGTTGAACTTCAATTTATGATCGCCAATATTACTGGAGGTTAATGATGAAGTTTAATAAGGAGTTTTAACAAAAATGAATATCCTGGTTTTATTATTGTTTGCTCATTATTGGTGTTGCTACACTTCCATAAATGTACTTAAATGTTATGTTCTTTACACCATGCCTCTTCCTGTACAAATATGGTTATAGCAATTAAAGTACTTTTAATATATAAATTGGTGTAAATACGTTTGACATTAGAAATGGTATTTAGAATACAACTTTCGTAGGGACACGGAATTTTGGATACATACACTTGTTGACGCAGTGCCACGAACTAAACATGATTTCAATAGTAAATCTACTGTTCTTCGGGCTATTTCTGGATAAATCAGTCCCATCATTAGCTGCATTGGGACACGGACACGGAGCAGGAGGGAGCGGCGGAGGAATATGTGGGATTTCCCATTATGGTCAGACTGCATTTGAAAAGTATATGTGTTATTATCTAGTTACCTACCCCCTATTGGCACCAGTACCGCCGCCACCTGAAGAAGGTGCCAGAGGCCTTAGAGGTCTTGGGACAGGTAGACGCGGGCGAGGACGACGAAGGGGGAAAAGAAGCGCCTCATACAGGCCACATAATGATATGTACATGCAAACAGAAAAGGGACATATAAGGATAAAACCTGGATATGTTGCCCAGATTGACAGATACCCTGCCCCTAAAAAGGACCATTATCCTCCAAAGAAGCCACAGAAAGAAACAGAGACGGTGATTATTTACCCAAAAGTGATGATGAAGATGAGCCCCCCAAAATATATGCCTCATCCACCTAAGTACATGCCCCATCCTCCACCTAAGTATATGCCCCATCCACGGCCAATGTACCCTCCAAAACAGATGTATCTTCCTCCCCAACCGAAATATCCCCCACCCCAACCTAGGTATCCACAGCCTCAACCAAAATATCCTCCTCCTAAACCTATGTATCCTCCTCCCCAACCAAAATATCCTCCCCCTCAACCAAAATATCCCCCTCCTAAACCTATGTATCCTCCTCCCCAACCAAAATATCCTCCCCCTCAACCAAAATACCCTCCCCCACAGCCAAAATACCCTCCTCCTCAACCAAAATACCCCCCTCCACAGCCAAAATACCCTCCTCCACAACCAAAATATCCCCCTCCACAGCCAAAATACCCTCCTCCACAGCCAAAATACCCTCATCCGCAGCCAAAATACCCTCCTCCACAGCCAAAATACCCTCCTCCACAGCCAAAATATCCCCCTCCACAGCCTAAATATCCCCCTCCACAGCCAAAATATCCCCCTCCACAGCCTCAATATCCCCCTCCACAGCCTAAATATCCACCACCTCCTCCCGAACAGAAATATGTGTTAGTTCCTGTCAAACAAGAGCCAAAATACCCTCCTCCTCAACCCATGTACCCTCCACCTCCAGATCCCCATAAGCCTCCACCACATCCACAACCTAAATACCCTCCTCCTCAACCAAAATACCCACCAGCGAAAGAGGAGAAAAAGGATCCCAGGAAATTCTATCACTTCACTGTTCATGGATACTATGATGCGGAGGATCAAGGGGATCCAAAATATCAGAGGTACAACAACTACCATCACAATGGGAAATATAACCACCATTCCAAAGGCGGTGGCTCAAAATGTGGACAGTCTGGTATCTATAAAGGTATGCCATTACCTCATAAGAACTAGCTTTTGTAGAGTTTAATTTTTTCTCCGTCGGTAGACTTCTTTGGTGACCTTAACGTTCTGGATAGCGAAAACAATGGGGGTGTTGCTTTGTTTAATTTTAATTTCATAAGAAATTGTTTGAATTTTTCTGTGCAATCCTTTTTTCATGGTTGAGTTACTAAAACCCCTACTTTGTTTTAGGATTCTGCCAGGCCAAGTACCCTGGACATTACAAACACAGGAAACCTGGCTGCTACATACAGTGTGATGGGTTTGGTAATACACATATAAAACCTTGTGCAATAGGGACAGAATGGACTGGGGGTCACGGTCCTACATTGTTTAATCCCTGTATGCGGAAACATTAGCAAATGAGCACCAGAACAGAGATCACTTGATGTTCCAGTTCCTATACTAATTACAGAATACGAAATATCAAGGTTGTATATACTGTACATGTTTAGCCAAATGTATATAAAAGTATTCTTTTCTTCTACGTTTTTTATTCTATATTCGTTGCACTTCCCCAAGACGTTTTTTTCTTTTTTGCCTTTAAACATAATATCCAAAGCAATTTGTATGAAGAATCTAATTAAAGATTGTTATAAATATATCAAGAGCTAATTTATACAAATTGACTTCTCTTTGAGGAAAATATCAAATAAAAGTCAATTACATTTTAAAAATCAGTTTTTGTTTAATTTTTCACTTTGCTCAATCCAAAATTAGGGGCTTAGGGAATTAACATGACAAAAATTAATGTCACCACCTTTCGATGGTCATTGAAGGTCAACCATAGGTCCATTCTCAGACAATTGTGTAGATGATTTTGAAAAAAGTTGAAAAAATACCTTTTTGACCTTGAGAAGGTCATTGATGGTCAAATCTCAAATCTAAAGTCAGAATTGAACTTCTGAGAGCTTCAATTGTCTGAACAGTACATGTTAAGTTATTGGAAGTTTGTAGGACTTTGTTACAAGAATTTTGTTACATACGCCGACAACCGTCCACAAAAAGTTGGAGACCAAAACAACACGTCACCTTGGTGGTGACATAAAAACTTTACCCTCGGTAAATACAATATATCAACCCTCGGTCCCTACGGTCCCTCGGGTAGATATATTGTATTTCCCTCAGATATACCCTGTATCAAAAACCTCCAATTAAATAACCTCTATATATTAAGAATCAGAATAACTGTACAAACGATATAAGTATAATTATAGCAACTACAATTGGGACTACAATACATGTACATACAAGGGTCGTTCGAAAAGTTTTGCACGAATGTTTCTCAAGGGAAGAGATTTTATTATTTTTACATGAAATTTCTTACATATATAGTTTCACATATCTTACATTCATATCGGTCAATCTTAGTCTTTGAACAGTTAGTCAGGTTATGTTATAATTGATTTATAATGAATCAAAATATAGAGTTCTTGTGTAGTCTTCCGTTGCAATAATGCATTACTTTTAGCATTCTGTCCAGTCTTTGAGACCATGTCTGAAAACTCCTACCTATAGGATGTCAAGCCTTCTGATAACTTCATCTACCTTCAATACATTTTCCTTTGTCTAATTCCATCTTGGAATACTTAGCAACGCATATAGAAGTCAACGTATGCAATGTCTTAATGCATGCATGAATTTGACTTGTGTTCAAGATGTTTGAAGAGTATATTTACGGCCATTCTTTGGCATTACCAAAGAAAACAAGATGAGAAATATTGATATAAGATTCATTTTTTGCCATGAAAACAATACTAAATATTGCTTAGATTTATAAGTTGATAGTTTATATAAGTGTATTACATACCAAGCGAAGCATTTGTATTGAAGTCAATGGAGCTGAAGGTCGGCTATATATTCCTGTAGAGCCGCCAAACCTTTTACCATGACAATCTTATGACGTCATCGGGACGTCATGTTTCATTTCTTCATACTTTCACTCGCACACAGACACGTGGCGTCATTGATATAACCTTCGGTCTGTCGTAATATAACCCTCGCAAGCTCGGGCTATATTGGTGACAGACCTCAGGCATATATTCAATGATAGGGACATAACTGCTAAGAATTCGGGCATGTTGAATGATATTGTAGTTTATATATCACTTGTTTGCTCTTTAAAAATGACATGGACCGTGCCGCCATCACCTTGGTTACCATAGCAACCGTAAAATGTTAAGTACTAATCATATATACATGAAAACTTAACAGTGTAAGGTAATAAGATGGGGGCACATACTTAGCAAATATGAACAAGATTGGTTCATTATTTTCATATTTATATATATCTGTGCAAAACTTTTTGAGCAACCCTTGTATAATTCAGCGATAATATTAGTGTGAGAAGTCGTTGAAATTCTTTTACTTAAACTTGCAACCATTCTGACGTGAACTGGCATTTTTTCTCTAATAAAAAATAATTTTTTGTCTATCAAAGTTCAGTTTTTCAAATATCACATCGGATGCTTTATAAGTCAATCGATAGTCTACAACCGGATAGTGACAGATACAATGTCGAGTCAATGCTCAAAACAACAAAATGTTTACACTTAATTAGGTAACTCCACAAAGAAAGAACATTCCGAGGAACTCTCACTTTATACGAAGGTTAATTAAGACTGGGAGCAAAAAACAGTCATACCGGGTGCGTATGTACTTTCAATTTGCCACATGAACTAACAATTTGTCAGATATGAACCGACCTATGATAACTAATGACGACATCTACTACATCACTGACAATGATAAACTGATAATGTTCCCAATAAACTGATAAAAGGCTAAAGATATCCAGTCAACAGAAAATAGGTAACGTGTACCTGCCCATGATGAAGCTGGTGTTGCTGATTGGATTCGCCCTGTTGGCAACTGCTTTTGCTGAGGTAAATTATAATTCTTTAGGCTATTGGTCGTTTTACCATTAGTTCATTTGGTCGCAGTATGGTCCTTCAGTTCTTATGAATGGCACATTTTTTGACAAGAATTTTCCCAGCAACTGCTGAACAAAATTCAATGAAAATTTCTACAAATTCGTCGAAGAGTATCATTAGCAAGCTTTAAAAATATTTAAAAGATCAAATAAATATTCTGTGAGTACTAAGAAATTCAAAATAGCATGTCAAAAATGCCCATACCACCGGAGCTCTTCGGTTCAAATAGCTTTCTGTGTGTCATGTCTTATTATTTCTTCCCAAATATCCCAAATCCAATTCACTCTCAAAATTCATTGGAGTCGATATTGTTAGAATAAATATATAAAAGTATTTTTGCTTAGAAATGGACTTTTACATTGATATTTGGTATTTTGACCATATGCTTTCAAGATCTTACATATTCATAGCACTTGCAGAAGATATCCTTAAGTGCCTCAAGTAAAGTTTTCCAAGAATTTGGCTCATCTATTGCTGAGAAATTACTTGGCAAACTGCTTTCCATTTTTGGGTTTAGACGCTATGTAATTTTTGCGTTGCTCCGGTGTGGAATCTTTTGACATTTTGAATTTCTTAGTTAACATTTACTTTATCTTTTTCATATTCTGTACCTTGCTAAAGATACTCCTGGGCTATTTTCAGTGAATTATTTGGTTCATCAGTTGCCGAGAAATATTTGTCAAAAAGTGTCTCATTTTTGGGACACCCGGTATATTCATTTCATTGCATTCGGGTATTTGGGATTTGTTTTAGTTGTGCGTAAATTATGCGAATAACATCACCAGGACTCCTATACTTCCATCAACGCGAACATCAGTTCTGACGTCGCGAACTACGTTCCTCGCACTCAAACCACGATTCTCACATCGCGAACGTAAAATCGTTAGTCGCGCACCACTATCTCCTCGCTCCCGAACACATTTCTACACTCGCGCACAGCGATCCGTGCTCTCTGTGTGCGAGTGGAGAAGTGGAGTGCAAGGAACGTAGTTCGCTAGGTCAGAACTGATGTTCGCGTTGGTGAAAGTCTATGAGGCGTAGATACTATCAGACATAACACATGCATTATGAGAAATCATGGCCATCTATAAGCTTCTCTTCTAGTTGAAGGTGGAAAGATGTGATGAGTATCAGAATGTAACATATTTGTCTCATGGATTGCATTGTTAAATATTTGTTCAATAACTGAGTATGTGTCACGCTACTAACAGGTGTTTAAATACTCAGTCTAGATATTGAATCGTCACAAACGAAATGTTTATTGATCGTGGTAGGGGGTATTAATGAATTGTTTTTATTATTATTCTAGACTTTAGAACGCCAAGAGGATGAGATACTCGAGCGGAAGTTGATGGCACTGAAGCAAGAAGCGGAGGAAGCCAAGGCTAACAGAAAGATTAAGCAATGGAGAGAAACAAACGCAGCCAGGATCAACAGTATGGTTCATTGATCTCTGTTATGCTAATGCAAGATGTAAAATATAGTTCCATTTTAGATAAGGGCATTGCACAAAATTTGTCCAATATTTCACTGCGCATGCGCAGAACCATTACTTCCGGTTTTCCAAAGCCTATGGGATTTATAATGGAGACATTTTTCGAACACTTACTGTGCGAATGATATTGATTTGTCACCTTAGTCATCTCAGGTTTCTATAACTAGACATCAACCTTTACTGATTTAACATGTTTTAAGCAATGTACACATGCACACTTTTCGGCCAATTTGTTTTGAAAAAATCATGAGGAATTCATGCATGACTCCATTGAAATCCATTAGAAATGGCGTCAAAATGGTGAAATGAGGATATTCAACGGTCTGGTAGAGGTACTTAAAATCATATGGTATCTTAGTCATCTCAGGTTTCTGTAACTTTGAAGGTAGATCTGTTTGATTCCGTTGGGATTAGAATCCTCATACCTTTAACTTTTCGGCCAATTTCAAACAAAATATGATAACTTTTGGTGATATAACTGGTTCATTACCATACCTGCCAACCTAAGACCAAAATTTTGCGGAAAATTTGGAAAAAATGCGGTAGTTTTACGGTAGATTTTGAAAATTGCAGTAGTTTCTACGGTAATTTTTTGAGAAACCGGTACTCTTGCGGAAGATTTTGAAAAAATGCGGTAGTTTTACGGTAGATTTTGAAAATTGCAGTAGTTTTTACGGTAATTTTTTGAAAAACTGGTACTCTTGCGGAAGATTCGCCAAAATGCGGTATTTTTCGGTAGATTTTGAAAAATGCGGTAGTTAAACCTTTATACAATGCGGTTTTCTATATTAATACAATGTTTACGTGGTCATATTGTTGTTGTTATTGTGAATACATATTTTACTGCAAGAGTTCTTTTGATAATTACAGTTTGTAAAGCAGAACTACCACCTGAATACGAAACTATTATTTTCAAGAAAAAATAGATATACTATTTTCAAGAATAAATAGAGACTAAACACTTTTTATTCTTCATTTACCATGCCTAAAATGGACTGACAGCAACTTTGGATTTTAATGTTTCAGCAAAATGTACATGTATATGAATACAACTCTTTTACAACTCTTTTACAATAAATCTAGATTGATTCAAAATACGAACACAATATTCATATCTCCACTTTTATTCACCTTCTAACCAGTTTTTTTTAGATATCAGGATGTTTGGAAATACCATGAATGAAACATTTACTGAAATACAAAATATGGATTTTACACGTTTTTACTCACCATCTTAGATGATCTATCACTTTAACGAATTGAAATGACAGACATAATGTTCATATAACATTGGAATCATATGGTATTAAATATTGATTTGTTCACTCGCAAGTCTCTAATGATATCAATGTGTTTGTCTGGCACAAATAGAAAATAAGTACAGATCAATTGTCTTTCAAAAATAATCTGTTATGAGCATTTGCTGAAACCTTTCCCCCGAGACATCGTTCAGATTCGGATATCACAATACTCTTATAATAAACCAGAACTCAATGCTTTTTTTTAAATTATGTATTTGTTACTGATATAATCACGCCGGTACTAACTCACCGGGGCGTATCGAAACCAAAACGCCCCGCAAAACCGTTAATTTGAATTTCAAATGTACCCTGTCTTTGGAAAATCAATGATTGTGAGTCTCACACTACACCGTTTTTCTTCAAACTTGTTCCATTAAAACCTTCACAAAAATACCTTTCAGTCGAGACATTGCTTTTGTTTACAAAGTCCCTCGTTTTAGCGGCGTTTTGGTCCCCAGATGTGAGAAGTTGCAAAGTCCTCAGAGATTTCAACCACAATCCTCGATATCTCGCCAGTTCTTCTATCACTCTCCCCCATATTCTACGCAGGGACTCCCATTACAAGCCTCCATCGCTGCATCAACATGTTTATTACATGAAACGCAGCAATTCTGAAAAGTCCTACCCAACTGATCGAAATTGACCAAAACGCCCCGTTGTCTTCTAAAACGCCCCGCAGAGTCTATGACTACAAACGTGTAGTTTCAAGGTGTATAGATCCAACGGGGCGTTTTGGAAGAGAACGGGGCGTTTGTTGATCAATTTCGAACAGATGCGTAGGACTTTTGGAAATTGCTGCGTTTAAAGGCCCCATGTAAAGTTTAAACCACTTTGGCTTATATTGTAGTCTTACCCAATGTTATCAAAGTGTGATATGTGAAACTTTTTTTTTAAATTTCAAAAAGTGGATTTTGATAGACTTTTTGTTCCAAAATTTGTGAATTTATTTAAAACCAACTTTTAGAGGTAACTCATATCTTCTAATTAGCCACAATTCATACCAATGCATAGCATTCATCCTCCCATGTTTTTTGCCGAAAAAATTAAGAAAATCGGTTGATAAACAAGCGAGAAATGAACTTATCAGTGCATGAAAATGGTTCTGAGAAAAATGCATTTCAAAATTTCAGTTCTCATAGAAACCAATGGTACAATGATATCTAAAACATAATTTATTCTTTCTTTTAACCTGGTTAGACAATCAACATTGTTTTTTTATGAAAGTCTAGCATATTAAGAAAAGATTGACAAAAAGTTTTTGTTACCTTAGTGACATCACTAATGTATTAAAATATTTTTGATAAGCTAAAACATTGAAGTGGCCCATTAAATATGACATTTTATTATTGAAATAGTGTGTCTTTTGTTGAATCTTTGCATTGGTGTTAAAAAGATAATCTTTTTTGAAATGCATTAAGAAATATTTGATGATTAAGAAATTTCAACTTTTTTTGAAAAATGGCGGGAAATTTGAATATTTGAGAAATGAAATGCTCACAACCTTTTTTTCAAAAATTTTTTTTTGTTCAAAAATCTCTAAAATCACTTTTTAAGTCCTGACAAATAGTAAATGAATGATAAAAAAATATTTTCAAACTTTAGACGGGGACTTTAATGTAAAAATATATGTTGATGCAGAGATGGAGGGTTGTAATGGGAGTCCTTGTGCAAAATATAGGGGAGAATATTGAAAGAACTGGCGATATATCGAGGCTTTTGGTTGAAATCTCTGAAGATTTGCATCTTCTTAAATCTGGGGACCAAAACGCCGCTAAAACGAGCGACTCTGTACACAAAATCAATGTACCGAGTGAAAGGTATTTCAGTGAAGGTTTTAATGGAACAAGTTTGAAGAAAAACGGTGTACTGTGAGACTCACAATCATTGATTTTCCAAAGAAAGGGTAGGTTTAAAATTCAAATTAACGATTTTGCGGGGCGTTTTGGTTTCGATACGCCCCGGTGAGTTAGTACCGCGTGATAATGTGTTCTGATAAATAATACAACATTTTATCGTACTGTAAACAAATTGATTAAACTATGTATAATGTATATGTGGCGTTCATTACTGATCATAACAAATCAAACTACGCATATTTCATACGCATTTCCA
Source organism: Owenia fusiformis (assembly GCA_903813345.2). NCBI lineage: Eukaryota > Metazoa > Annelida > Polychaeta > Sabellida > Oweniidae > Owenia > Owenia fusiformis. The sequence continues at coordinate 21,909,309 of CAIIXF020000007.1, read as the reverse complement.
CTCATTTATTTAGATGAAGCGCAACTAAAATCATATTTTTGTTGCATTCGGAATAAAGATCTGTGTACAAAAGGGTTTGGTTAACTACAAAAATCATGGCAGATTGAAAGAATTCTTTCTAGCTAGTGGTAGTTGGTGTTTGGACTGATTACACGCAAGCTTACTTAGATAAATACGCAATAACCTGATAACCACAGACCTGCCGATACCTATTTATATTTGGGTTGGTGAAGGAATATTACAGAGACAGTACAGGAAGACTTCAATTTGTCAGCATTTCCCAACAATAACGGGAAATTTTACGGTAGTTTGAACAAAAATACTGTTGATTTTAGCAGAAATACGGTAGATTTTCGAAAATTTACGGTAGATTTTCAAAAATTTACGGTAGATTTTACGGCCGTTCTCATGGAATAAACGAGTTTTTTAAAAAGAAAATTTACGGTAGATTACGAAAAAATTACGGTAGATTTTTTTACGGGCGTTTTTACGGGAAAAAAATGGTATTTTTTTACGGTAGTTTGTCATTTTTTTACGGAAAAACGAAAAATTTACGGTAGATTCCCGTAAAAATACGGTAGGTTGGCAGGTATGATTACATTGGAATGACGTCAAAATAAAATAAGACAATCTCAGTTTCTATGCCACTGACGTCATGACGTCAGATTTATCTTAAGATCTCAAATATGACGTCATGTTTAATCAATGAATGACATCTATCGGCTATTCGACCAATTCTGTGCAATGGGGCTTTGCCTCGCTTTAATTTGTTCTTCATGGTCCAATCCTCCCTCCCAGTAAAATAGATATTGACGAAATGCAGGCGCAGCTAGGCGTATACACTCTTGTGCTTGTATGTTAATGTAAACTATGAGACAGAGAGAATAGATAAAAAATAAATTTCTAAGTGGAGTATCGTGTTTCGTGTTTTGATATCAGGATATCGTGTGCCTAATAATGTCAGTCTTGAATATCACTCCTGAGAGTACACTCCCTTCCAAAAGTTTGGCAAAATGAAGTTTTCGTAGGATAGCACGTCAACGCATTTGGATCTTATTTTTGTTCCTGAATTATAATAATAGTTCGGAAAATTATCGATTCTTAAACGTCTTCAAACATAAACAGATTGATAAATGATTAAAAAGAGACTTCCAGTTACCAAGCTTATGGAGGGGAGTGTATAATACGTACATGATATAGTGAGAGCTTATTTTCTTTTATTACCCCATCATGCACCATAATAACTACAGTAATAACTAAAGCTAATAACTATTGGGGATTTTGTACGTGAACCATCATATAGGTATGTTATTTACATCTGTTTAAGGCATCATGCAGGAGACTAGAGAAGCTTGGGCATCAGCTGGTGAAAGGGTATGGAAGATATGTAGTTTGTCACACAATCTTATCTCATCTTGGTTCACAATTGTTCCAACCTCAGGTATAATTTGTTCAGATGATAAAGTGACATAAGTTCATCGCACTGGACAAAAAAGTGAAATCCACTCAGTCGCAAAACAATGACAGTGATTTCTTATTTCTCTCAATCGATCTGTCCTAAGTGGTTCTGTCATTATTAAGTTATTTATGTTGAACATTCATATTTGAGCTCATTTAACGAGTCGATCGAGTATTTAGAGGCACGGTGGCATTAAAGTTAGTTTGTATGATTCTGACTTGATGCATGGTCGCTTCCAAAGAATAAAGCCCCACGAAAAGCAATATTTGATATTACTGTATTCTCTAGTCTTTAGACATGGCTGAAGGACAAACAAAACTTGGAATAAGATAGGAATATGTTTGGCAAAGTCTATTAGAAAGTAATAAGGATTACGTTTTTCGATCCTAAGTAGGATGATTGAAAAACGTAATCTATATTACATTTTGTGTTAATTGTAACTTCGCAGTTATGTTGTTAATGTTTTCATTACAATTCCCTGGCCCAGAATAAATCAGAATTAATGGGGACGTTTTTAGATGACCATAAATCATCTATATGGAATGCAAGAGCTGAGATTCAACTGGAAGACTAATAATGCCACCGTTCGTGTTTTGTCATGAAGGATTCATTACACGACCAGTTGCGTGTTAAAGTGTGATCTCGTATATCCCTATTGTTCACTTGGATGTCTTACCATTCCTGTCTAAAATGACATTGTCAAAATCAATCAGAGTTAAATGCAAACATTTTCACCTAGATTCTGGTTGATGAGTTTGGACCCGAGACTGGTGATTTTGTCTTCAGCTTCTTGAGAAGCACTAACAGGAAACAATTTATTGTGGATAATGCAGACCGGTTCGAAAGTGAGTAAATCACAATTATCACGCAATAAACACTAATAACTCCAATTATGTTCTGCTATGGAATTATTACCTACTGGTGATATTTATTAACTTGCCGTGAAAAATGTCGTCTTTAATAAAATCAAAGTTATTCCTTTATCTTTGAGCAATCATTTGCTAAATGAGCTGATATTGAAACACCTGCAATTAGGAAAGCGCATCTTAACAATTACTCTCCAGTCTTCATTACTGACAGTCTGAGACATCATGACCTCCAATTATTTTTTTCTAAAACTAATTGCAAAAATGAATGTTTGTATAAGAACGTATTCATCTCACTTACTGCCCTCTTCTTTTTAGGACTGCCCAAAAGACTCCAAACTAAACTGGCCCTAAGTACAATGTCACCCGAGGATCGAGAAAGATGGAAAATCGGCAACATCAAGGGATTATAAAAAGCGAATAAATGTATCTGATTTACGAGTTTTAATAAATTATGTTTTAAGAACATTTAAGAAGATTTTCTTGCCGTAACATTAATGTGAACAATGTTTTAATTCATAAATGGAATACAGTTGTGCTGATATTAACATAAGCTGAGGGGGTCTTTTGATAAGTAAAGTGTAATTTTTCACAGTCCACAGTGAATTTGCATAAGAAATAATGTCTTAATTGATTAATTACCCATATTACCCATAAATGGCCGAAGATAGGTAATTCGAAAACGTTTGTTTTTATCCAACAAATTATGGCATTCATTAAACTTTAAGTAACAACAAACATTTCTCATTTGATCTGCATAGAAATTTTATTAAGTGGTCGAACACATTCATTGATGCGATAAACGATGCCTTGTGATGATGCATGCATTTGTTACACATTCTTTATAAGTTTTGCTTATCGTAAATGTATGAAATTAGTCATTTTCTCGTGGTTTTAATTGTTTAATTTTACTTTTTTGTCACTCGATCTCATTGCTGAATCATGCTAGAAATTTAACATTTCACGGTTTTTATCCCATAATTAGGATGTCATTTTTATCATAAATTGTTGCATATGATTTCGTAGCCTTTTAGGGTAATCTTAACGAGGCGTAACTGAGTGGCTTCACGAAAAAATAAACAGCATTATAAGCCATCTTATAGTCCATGGTATGACTTCCGAATTTGAAGGATCCGTAGCACACTATAGCGCAGCAACATTTGAAGCAATATTTATGGAGGTGCATATGTCTTGATTCTTTTAAAATACCATTTGCTGAAAAAACTTCCGGCTTTCGGGTCGAAAAATGTCTTTCATCACAAGGGGTCCAAAAACGTAAATATTTTGATTCGAACTTTTATACATTTTATAAGACTCTGACCATTATTCTAAGCATACGAACAAAAAATAGATTATCGTAATGTAAAAATATACTTTAATTTTACTGTGGATGTAGGTGTTTAATTAGTGTAATTACGCAAGTGTGTTTTTCAGATTTTGTCTGATTTTTCAAATATGAGCCAAGCAGATTCAACAAAATTGTGTGGAATATTTAGGTAATTTATGATTGGGAATATCTTAGTTTTCTTACCATTTAAAACATTTTATTATCAGATGTTTTCCAAATAATCGCAAAGGGTCAAACAACAAATTATTGTTCATGTTTTATAGAACATAATACAATAATAAATAGGTAAGATTTATATCAAATTAAATGTTACAGAGGTATTGGAATGTTCATATATTCCAAGGACATGTCTAATAATCAATTAGAGTTATATGCAATCGAACGCCTTATAATTCTTCCTCGACGTTAATGCTGGCTATCATCAAGTTTTTTTTATGGTTGCTTCTTCTTTGACCTTACCGCTGGATATAAGCAGATTTTAGGAAGATAATGATAACCATTTTTCTCAACTATTCAGGATTTCGACCAAGTCTTGGTGTTCTTTTATAAGCAACTGAGCTATATCTAACTACGAGAAACATAATTTCCAGCTGTAGTCCCAATTAGTCAAGGAAGAGCAATAGGCTCTCCTTTATTTTTAATGTTCACCGCTGAATAAAAGTCAATGTCTCAAAACGTATTGAGACCAATTTTGTGAAAATCTAACATAATTTAAGCATTTGTCATTCTAATATAATAGTGATTAATTTCTAGCATTAATCTTATTAATACCTGAGAAACAATACAAAACGTCGATGCACTGGTTACATAATGTTTTGGTATTGATAAGAAAAATAACCTCAAACGTATAGCTTAGAAACCTAGATCATATATTTAAAATATTTTTGTATTATTTGCTGTTGCATTGTGTTCTCCAAACTGTGAAAAATTGGGATTTTATTTTTTGGTAATTTTTTGACCTCTGTTAATGGCAGGCATAATTCACCCCAAAAGCCGGAAGTATATTAAATGGTTATAATAAAAATTATTAGGGAACATATGTAGGTATGTTAATGTTGGGTCAAATATCGCTGCGCTATAGTGTGCTACCATCTCCTTTATTAGACGTCCTAGATATTTCATACCATGGACTATTAAACTCATTTTACAAAGCGCATTTACGCTATACTGTACACTCCCTTCCATAAGTTTGGCAACCCCAACTCACTCATTGAACTGCGTATAAGCCTCTATATGTTTGAATTTTATTTACATATCCAGCAATGCAAATACTTATAATAAAGGTGAAAATGTAACGTGACTTCATTTCCAATGCCTCTAAATTTTCATGTAATCCAAAGGGGAGTTAGGGTTGCCAAACTTATGGAGGGGAGTGTACGTATCCGTAGCAGACACACGGATAGGATTAGGTATACGTGTATTTTTACGCAAATATTTAGCTTAACCATAAGCAAAAGTATGTAGTATATTACTTTTTATTTCGAATAATCTAATGGCACGTGTACATCCTTGATGTACTCGATACTTTATCATCGAAAATAGAAATGTATTCGATTTTTTTCGAATCGAATATACACTGGCATGGTATGGAATCCGAATATGGAATCCAATTTGAATTCGGGAATAAAAGATACATACATACATAATTAGTAGCTTTATTTCAAAAACAATATAAATACACAAGAAACATATTACTATTATATTGTATTTCGATGAGAACTGAACAGATAACCATCTCCAGGTATATGTATATGCATTTCCTAAATTACAATCGAAAGCCTTGAGATACAATATAGATATGCAATAGGTTGATGTAATTAAGGTGATCAGGAATCATCTCTGCAGAGAGTTACATTCAATATATAAGCACAAGGGAAGGGTGACTAAAAACTTTAATGAAACCCAACAAGAAAAGCAAACTGTAAGTGTAAATCTGTCATTAGAAAAGTAGCATATCTAACGTGAAAAATTCATGTATTTATTGGGTAACTCAAGTCCTTCCAACTTGGAGCTGCACAAGCCATCTGAATATCGATGTAATTACACGTCGCCTAATTATACTCCTCAAAAAAATTAAGGACCAGTAGTGGTTTTCTTCATAGGTTTACATGTTAACCCCCATATTTGTTTGAACGACTATTGTCAAGGCATGAAAATCTGATAAAGTAAATAAATCTGTATTTTGATTCTATTCTCTATAAAGTCTGCAAAATTCAATGTTATATCTCCATTATGATGTCAAAATGGTTGGGTTGCCATAAATCATATATGGAACGATCCATCCCTCCGATTGCTTTCAAAATTAGAATCTTAAGAAATTTGCTAAATTGTCCACTGGACAAAAATATGATTTAAATTCAATAATTCTTTTAATGATCCTCTTATTAAAATAACACAGGTGGTCAGTGAGGTGGTCAAAATTACTTTAAAGCTCTGTAGAGCTGACTTTACTAATACAATATTAAGCGAGAAATTTAGCATGTCAAATGTAAAACCATTCGATTTTCTATTCAGAAAGCATTTTAACAAATGTTTTACTGAAAAGAATTCCAAAATTTGAGTTGCCCCTAAGCCACCATTTCCCATTTGTTTAACATGGGATCTGCCATTTTTGTTTAATTTCATCAATTTTGACATCAAAGTTTGACCCATTGTAATGTAGATATAACGTTGAATTTTAGAATCAAGATACAGATTCATTTACTTTATCTGGTTTTCTTTTGTTCCACGCTTAGAAAATAGTCGTTCAAACAAATATGGGGGTTTACATGTAAACCTATGAGGAAAACCACTGGTCCTTAACTTATTTTGAGGAGTATATATGTTAAGACACTCGTCAAAGATAGTCCAGGCTTTGCTAAAACATCCAAAATTCATGCAATCAAAAAAGAAAATCTTGTGCATCTAGATTGACACGCGCTAAGATCAAAACGTTCATAAAGCATGAATTCCATTGACTGTTTTAGCAAACGCCTGCACCTACCTTTGACGTGGCCTTTTACACATATCGTAGATGCGCGTCTTATATCCAAAACGATATGATATTACGATCAGTGCCACGAAATCTGATAGAACAACCGGGCTTTCTTATTTCAGCAACAACCACAATACCACCACCATGTGTATGTCTATATGTACAGGGTGATTCAGAATCAACGTCAAAGATGTTGCCTTTTAAATACTACTACACCAATCTTCGTGAAACTTGTTATAGGTATTTCCACAACATTATTGAGTGCATACCCCAAATGTAAAGATTCTACTATTTGACAGGTTGATTTTATAGTAACTATGGTAACCGGATGTGACGCCACGTGGGGCAACTTATTTGTTTAACTAGAAAATGGAGTGAATAATTTAATAATAAAGACGATATTAATGTTTGCTTTCAACATTTCATTTTATTAAAATGGTGAACATTTGATTGCTCAATTATTGTCAATATATATTACTCTGCATAATGCACGATGACTCATTTTTGAAATGCTAAGTACATCTTTTTTAAATCACCTGAAGTTTGAAAACTGATTCGACCTAGCTTCCATTCAAATTCACCATGTAAGAAAGGTCAGTTGGGGCAAAATTGGGGAAATATGGGGCATGCTCAAGTTGTGGCACTTCCAAATGATTATCAAGTCGAGAATATTTTTTTATTTCTTTCGCTTTAAAGTTGGCCCAGGTGACGTCACATACCATAGTAACCATGATATTAACTCGGTAATGTTTGAGGAACACATGTAGGAAGTTTCAAGTGGCAAATGGCAAGATCTTTGTCATTACATCTGGATCACCCTGTTTCTTTATATTTTGCTTATTATAAGACAAATATGGGCAAAAGATATCGATTAAATCCGAAAGGAATAACCGTATACATGATTCTAATATAATAAGTGACGTCAAACTAGCTAGAACAATTGATTTACTGGTCTATATTGGAGTATGTATGACCGCTAAAATTCATAACTGCAAAAAGTTGTGTTTCTCGTCTGTTTATCACACTAGCATCGTAACAAAGACCTCGATTTTATGATTTATTTCAATTATATGACCCAAAATTTTATTCTGGCCATTGCCAAAGACCGGTCTTTCAACAATGAACAGAATTAAATTTTCGGTCATATATTACGCCATGAATCATAAAACCTCGGTCTTTATTCCTTAAATATATACTAATGAATGTGTCATGTCAAGTACACAAAGGAAATGTAGCAAAAACGCAATATTTTTGGCACCCCTCTTGATTTTCGGACCCGCCCAGAATACGACAGAATCTATTCCAGAAAACAAACATGTTGGGAACGAAAGAAGCATATCATATTTTATTAATATCACCGTCATATTCGCCACTCTCTTATTGGTCCATGTCCTACACGTGACTAAAAAATAACTAGCGTTTACGTGACTTCCGGTGAATATCAAATGATATTCAACGGTCATGAATGGACATTTGAAAAACCTGTTTATCACATGGCCAATACTATGAGTATGAACACAATGGTTACATTTTCTTTGACCCATTGCAATGTTACAATTAATTAATTATTAATTATTGTATAATTTTCACCGAAAATAGAATTAAATATTTGTTTTATTATACCACTATCACGTATATGAATGTATGGAAGATATAAAATGAAAATTACACTGGACTAAGTCAACTCCGGGGCTGTATAAGTCATGACCGTTGAACATCATTTGATATTCACCGGAAGTCACGTGACTTCCGTTGAATATCGCTAGTTTTTTAGTCACGTGTAGGACATGGACCAATAAGAGAGTGAGGAATATGACAGTGATATAATAATATAAGTTATTGAATGATTTGAAGTGCAATACAGGATATATTTTGTTCGAGAAATTCCGTATTGGAACGAGACGAAGTCGAGTGCCAATACAGAATATCGAGACAGAATATATCCTGTATTGCACTTCAAATCATCAATAGCGTTTTTATCGTGTTATTCCCTGTATTGCTATTGAGATTGTCTCCTCCGTACCAATAGTTTCTGTATTGCGACGGAGATGATCAACGGGGACAATCTCAGTAGCAATAAAGATTGGTACAACACAAGAACTGACCAATCAGAGGACTTCATTTTTTATAGATCATACAATAACGGTGCATGCGCGAAAAGATTAAACCAGAATAAACGAACCTCAAGCCGATTGCCTCTTCTCGAAATTTTCTAGTCACCCCAGACAAAGCTGAGAAAGTTTTTAGTTCATAAAGCAAACTGCTGCTGAATATTGTTTTGTGAATAGTTTTTTTAGGTTTTATAATTTATTTACGTCTCACGCTAAAAGTAGTAAAAATACATTATATATTGAATATTGTATTGTGAATAGTAAGCTAACCATACCATATTTATCTTTTATAAACTCGCACGTGTGTCTTGAAAAATCTAGACGATCGCTAAGGTCAATATAAATTTTGATTAGAATAGTTTATTCTTCAAAATAAAACAATTTAAGAATAACTCCTTCGTAATTTATTGTCTTTATTCATATTGTCAAAATAACAATGTTACATACAAACAATAAAAAGATTACAATTCAGATCTAACGAGATTAACAAAAATATGATATTTAAACATGACAATGATTATTGGCATTGATAATTTAAACTGATAGACTGACTTAATAAACCTCACACATCTTACTCCATCTTATACGTGTACATGTATGGTTCAATAGCTATATACGACAACAACGTACAACATCATATAACATAAATCCTAACTTAAGAAAATCTACCTTGGCATTCATCTGGTTTTGATCACCACCAAAATGGATGTTCAGTCCATTGGGGTCTCATAAACATTCTAAAGTTCATATCATATATATAAAATTGAAAGAAACATTTTCATATGTAAAGAAAATAAAAAGAATTTAAAATTCTACAAAATCTCAAAAATATTATAGGAAATTATACGAAAACTAATGTAGTTCTCCAAATCAAGTTTGAAAAATATAAACGCAATCTAACTAATTGATAAAGGACATCTCTGCTTAACATATGTTTAACATATCAAAATTAGTCTGTTAGTTCAAATACATTGAGCGCAAAATTTGCAACGATACTTGTGATCCATCTTATCCGTTTACAATGAAGCACAGCTATATACACATGGGAAACTATATACTACAGCAATATTCAAGATTTATTGTGCTTCATACCAAACATTCGGCTTCCCAACAAATTATTTGACATGATATTTACAGGTAGTATTACATTTATACAGTAAAATACATTTCTGTTATGGATATATTATGAGTACTGGGATTTAGGAGGCTATTAGTTCTAATAAGACCCAGTACAAATGGTTTGTCTAACTTAAACCCCGCACCGTCTCTTATGAAAAGTAAATGGCCCTTGATCCAATTTTATGAACGTTTGATTTCTTTTGCATTGACTATAAGGTAAATAGGTAAACTATCACAACTCAAACGTCTTTTGTGCTACACTGGATTTGGATAGCCATATTGGATATCCATTCTTTAAAAACAATAGAATGTACTATTCATTGCTCCAACTGTAAATTCTTGAAAATTAACTACAGTTCTTGCTATTGTGTTACTACCTCAGTGGAGTTTAATGCGAAATAACTTAATACTAACTGTCATACAATTTAATGTTTCCATATTCAAATGGCTCCCGATGTTGATTAAAAAGTTGGTTAATATGTATCGTTTACAATTTCATAATCATCAGAAATCATTAACATCTTATATTTGTCTTCATTCAACATTTTTTAAATGAACCAATACAACCTATTTTAATTTTTCTGATAAGCAAAGGTGTAGTTGAAAACGGACATGAAATGCCAAAAGGCGATATGCCGGTGATGTGTATTATATAATATATGAAATATTGCAATGAAATTAATATACCTATTACTTAAAAATCAATTCAAACACTAAAACCATGTTAAAGATAATATAATGAAAATACAAAGTATTAACATTTAACAATGTCCATATCTAAAAAGTAGCTTGAATGTCATTGCCCTTTTCAAATCTGATTCAAGTTGCTGATACGGCTGTTCTAACATCATTTGTATTTGGGTGAGTCTTGTTTGTACTATTTCCTTCGGAAATATGAGATGTTGATTTGCAGCAAAATGTTTTAAAACATATTTTCCTGAATTGCTTATTAGCTGCCGAGTAGAGAACAAAATTGATAGAACTATTAAATGTGATAAGATATGTAGAAATAGAATCGAACACCTCATACCCATTCAAGTAATTGTAATATTTCTTCAAACCTAACGTCGACCTAATGATGTACCGTATACATAGCATTACGTCACATATGACGTAGACAAATACAATCAAAAGCAAGAGTGCCGTCATTTGATTCTCTTGTTTCTTACGCTTTATCATCATCTCATTTTCAACATCAGCTTTGACCCCTTGAACCGTCATAGCCGCAATTTTATTATTAGCCTGCCTTACCCCTACAATGACCCTAATCGTAAGAATGATACAAATTATACAAGGCAAGAAAAGTCCTACCCCTGTTTGAAATGAGTTGTATACAATATTGTAAACAGGACTGTTCAATGGTCCTTTGATGATATCCATGACTATCTTACCATTCTTATTCTTTGGCCCAACTGCGTTGTTGAGCAGATTCTCACCGAACACAAGCAAACTGATAAGATAAATCAGCCCAATGCTTATTTTGGTACGCTTGGAGGAACTCCATGTAGTAACCTTTGTTGGCCAACAAACTGCGATATACCGAAAGGCAGTCAGCAAAACAGTCAACCAATTCATTGCCATGATAAAAACATACGCAAACGTCAAAATAATGAATTTGAAATAGATGTTGAAACCAAGATCAGTTTTCTTTGAAGGAGCAAATGATGATTCGTTTGCTTGCCACACAAACTTGGGCAGGCCAATAAGAAGATTACACAGATCCGCCACTGCCATCCAAGTTAGGATCAGAGTATTGGGATTTTTCATTTTTGGTCTGGTTAGTACAATGATGTTTAAAATGTTACCAGCGACCCCAAAAGTACGACTTGTGAGACCAAACAAAAAATTGAAATAAAAATTAAATGTGTAATCGTAAGTTGGGGTGTCCGTTGTTGGTGGGATTGTAATATTTGCCATTATTGCCTGCAATTAACAGCTTATTATGAGATATGGAACTGTTCTGTTTTGATGTCACTTTTCTCAAAATTATATAACAATGCCCCCTGGACATATGTCTTATCAATCTGGAGTATGGGTACTGTATATTTTGTGTGTAATTAGAATGGGATATTCGCTTTATCTTTCAGCCATCTCTCCTCTTGGTTTCCGTGTCCAATCTTGCCCTACAGTGGGACCTGAAGAACATACATGAAATATTATATACATGATCACGATGACATATTCATGACATCATATAAACCATACGTATCGATGAAATGTCTGTGAATATTCATAATGATGTTATTTGTGAGAAAACCATATCTTCCTATATCTACGATGAAGAAAATAGTCTTTCTTCACTATAGATTACATTAACCTTTTGTTTTTAAATTGTCAAATTTGAACCCCTGGATATTTCTAAAAACTGCAAAAGATAGCTATGGACCTGATGTCACCAACGCCCGACCAAGAACCGTTATTACAATTCAAAACTACATTCATATATCAGTCATAACAATACATGTGTGTTTACCAAAGGAAAGGTATCGATATGAGGAACTGAATTCAACAATGTTTTTCTCTTAAACCAATTATTGAAAACATTCTGTAAAAAACACGGTCCTTTATGTAATGTTGACTGATTGGCAACAATTTAATGCAAAAATTATCTATATATATATTATATAACTGTTTTTGTTAACGTTTTTTGTTTTTTAGTGCAATTGTTTTTTGTTCCTTTTTACCAATTCTTGAGAATGAAATAAAATGTCTTTCCGAACCTTGTTGGAACAAAATAGCATATACAACATTTTCTTAGACCTCTCAATATTATAATAGTTATACAAAGGACATTTTGGTTGATTTAACAAAAAGTATGCAAAAACTTAAAACAAAACCCCCAATATATATAGAAATTAAGATAAATTTATTTCATTAACAAGATACCTTTTTTAAATCAACAAAACTTTCCTTTGTACAATTACAATATTGAGAGACCTGTAGTAACCTTTGTTGGCCAACAAACTGCGATATACCGAAAGGCAGTCAGCAAAACAGTCAACCAATTCATTGCCATGATAAAAACATACGCAAACGTCAAAATAATGAATTTGAAATAGATGTTGAAACCAAGATCAGTTTTCTTTGAAGGAGCAAATGATGATTCGTTTGCTTGCCACACAAACTTGGGCAGGCCAATAAGAAGATTACACAGATCCGCCACTGCCATCCAAGTTAGGATCAGAGTATTGGGATTTTTCATTTTTGGTCTGGTTAGTACAATGATGTTTAAAATGTTACCAGCGACCCCAAAAGTACGACTTGTGAGACCAAACAAAAAATTGAAATAAAAATTAAATGTGTAATCGTAAGTTGGGGTGTCCGTTGTTGGTGGGATTGTAATATTTGCCATTATTGCCTGCAATTAACAGCTTATTATGAGATATGGAACTGTTCTGTTTTGATGTCACTTTTCTCAAAATTATATAACAATGCCCCCTGGACATATGTCTTATCAATCTGGAGTATGGGTACTGTATATTTTGTGTGTAATTAGAATGGGATATTCGCTTTATCTTTCAGCCATCTCTCCTCTTGGTTTCCGTGTCCAATCTTGCCCTACAGTGGGACCTGAAGAACATACATGAAATATTATATACATGATCACGATGACATATTCATGACATCATATAAACCATACGTATCGATGAAATGTCTGTGAATATTCATAATGATGTTATTTGTGAGAAAACCATATCTTCCTATATCTACGATGAAGAAAATAGTCTTTCTTCACTATAGATTACATTAACCTTTTGTTTTTAAATTGTCAAATTTGAACCCCTGGATATTTCTAAAAACTGCAAAAGATAGCTATGGACCTGATGTCACCAACGCCCGACCAAGAACCGTTATTACAATTCAAAACTACATTCATATATCAGTCATAACAATACATGTGTGTTTACCAAAGGAAAGGTATCGATATGAGGAACTGAATTCAACAATGTTTTTCTCTTAAACCAATTATTGAAAACATTCTGTAAAAAACACGGTCCTTTATGTAATGTTGACTGATTGGCAACAATTTAATGCAAAAATTATCTATATATATATTATATAACTGTTTTTGTTAACGTTTTTTGTTTTTTAGTGCAATTGTTTTTTGTTCCTTTTTACCAATTCTTGAGAATGAAATAAAATGTCTTTCCGAACCTTGTTGGAACAAAATAGCATATACAACATTTTCTTAGACCTCTCAATATTATAATAGTTATACAAAGGACATTTTGGTTGATTTAACAAAAAGTATGCAAAAACTTAAAACAAAACCCCCAATATATATAGAAATTAAGATAAATTTATTTCATTAACAAGATACCTTTTTTAAATCAACAAAACTTTCCTTTGTACAATTACAATATTGAGAGACCTAAACACGTTGTGTTTATGTCGTTTTGTTCCAATGAGGTTCGGATAGATGTTTCATTTCATTCTGAACATATGATACCAAGAACGAAAGAAGTGTCTGATGTTTTTTCTAAAACAATATAGAGAAAAGTATATATAAATAATTCAAATTATAATGTTACCATTCAAAAGATGACCATTAAGTTGACGATGTGTAAAATCTTCAGAATGTTTTGATGGCTGGTTTAAGTGAAACGCGTGTTCAAAAAGTTCAACATATCGATACCACTCCTTTGGAAGAATCTCTATTCAAACGATGTAAGTGACACTAATTCTAATTCTAAAATCAAGGGGCAAAAGGCCAAATTCTGTTTGCAAAGCTTTCTTCATAAACACAACAATTCAAACCATATTCCCCAACTGTAAATACCATATATCTGGACCCACCTAAAGGTGCCAAGTAAAAACTGAATTTTTAAATATGCTTTATCTATTCTTTCACTCACCGCCTCTTTCCCGTTCACCATAACATGCTCTGATAAGGATAAGATCGAGGATGAGTTACAACGTCCAATTGCATAATATTACATAATACATTACGTATCGCATTCTTATGACATTGCCATTCGATTAATTAGATATGAACACAGGCACAGGTGATATAATCTTCACACGTTGAATCGTCCCTTAATTATCAGGTGAAATATAACAGGAGATGAAAGTCTCAAAATACCTTGAATATGGGTTCTTCGATCTCACCAAACCTAACTGACAATAATACTATGATATCTCATATCTACGAATACCTTAATATTCTCACTAGGGTGCTCACCGTCTTAAAGGAGAGGACATGTACAAGTGGTGAAACCAATATTAAAAATAATTTATTATCCCATTTTTTTAGGAAAAACTACAAAGTGTCATTTTAATTTTTAGATGTATAATCTTGACCTTCATGTTTTCTAGGTGATACTAAATATTTCTCATTCCAAGTTATTGTAAAATATGTTTAAATCCATAATGGTATGAAATTGAGAAGGATTTAAATTTATTTTTTATAACAATTTTCCAAGCTTCAACAATTAGGGAAAAGTCTATTTATTGACTAAGTTACATATCATTGTGAATTGGATTTCTAAGCCCAAGTGCCAAAAAAATTATTTAAGATTTAATAATTTCAATGAAATGAGAATAACAGGATTCAAACAAGTTAATTACCTGAAATGTTCCAATACGATAAACTTCCTTATGTTTTGTGTATATCAGCACATACTCGACTGACGCACATAACTTTTGATGTTTATCTACACCTAACTCCAAATCTTTGCTGTATACTTCTTTATCATATGCTGTAACAGTCAGGTTGAGTCTTGGTTTGATACTGGTCGTTATTAGATCTGATCACATCGTGTCATCAGAGGCTCGGCGTCACTTACATTGATTGTGTTCAGTGCTTACATTAATATTATAAACGTCCTAATCTATACGCTGCTGACTGCTGAATGATTATATTACAGAATTTGTCAATGCTTGCAACACTATACAATGCGAATCCCATTTATGTTTAATTATTGAAAGATGTGCTTTATCATGTCTTTAATCATACAGATCGGCTTTAGTTTCTGACCTGTTTTATCAAACGCGACGTTCTGTATACGAACGTATATATAGAGCCAAAATTCTAAAAAGCAAGCCCAATGTACTGGTTAAGAACCCAAAACGAAGGCCTTTTTGAAAATTTTGGTTAGCTCTTATTACAGTAATACATACACATTGTGGGTATCTCTATTTTCCGGTGCAAGATAAACAATGGTCCCTGGACCCTGAGGATTATTGACTCACTTTAATACTGGTCATCATAAAATAAAATTGGGTGTTGGGTGAACATTGCGGTAACTACAATTTAAAGTGATAACTGTTAATACAGCATGAATACATACATTTGAAAATATATCAACTTTTCAATGAAATTATTACACCGTTGCAAAGGCGTCATGTAGCCATAGCAACCACACCATGGCCAGTGGTTCATGATAAACAGTTTCTAAACGTTGTCACAAAACATGAAAGAAAAGTCGATGATGATAAAAGGAGTATTGTCGGTTCATTTTGGAGTGGAACATTTTGTTTCCCCTTTATATCTTTTCACTGAGAGTTGTATTACATGCATTATATTATCTATCTTTATATTAAAGATGGTGCCATTTTCAATACGATTGTTCACAATCCCATTAAACAACTAATGCTTCTGGTCTGGGTCAGGGAGATTATAAATTGTACTTTACTACCCAGGACAGCCACTTTGGGAATGGTTATATCCCTGGCTATCCTTTTTATGACTCATTTTGAACCTAAGAGAATGTATAATGAAAACATTGTCTTCGTTTTTCAAAATACGATTTTTATTCATTTTTTAATTTAGACGGAACTGAAAATTGCACTTTTTATCAAAGGTGAATTGCTAGTCAGTAAGGCTACAATATAAAAATATAAATTCTTGCAGTAGCAACAAAATTATCAAAACATATCAGATAACGAAGGCTGGGGACTAGACATGACATGATTTTCATTCTCAGTTTAACAAAAAAACTCAATGAATAGTGTAAATCAGGAGTTGTTTGGAGTCAATATGACCTGCATTTCAACATCAGCGGTTTTTGTTTTTAGCTGCAGGTAACAAGAGATACATATAAATGGAAATGAGTTGATATGTATGATAACTTAAAAAATATTGTTTTCATTCATGGTAAGGTTTATGGACCATGTACTAGTCTGTGCATTTCTCTCTTCTTCATATGTGAATGGATCTAAAATAGTGTCAGCCATCTTAGATTGCGCATTGTTTTGGTTGAGCTAAATGTGTTTCAAAATAACGTTTTTGTATACCTTTGATAATTGAGATATCCATGTGAAGTTTCAGGTACAATTTTAAGTGGATCCAGACATTTTTCTTTCTTTCTTATAATTCTACTGAGGAATTTTTCTCAAGAACCATAAAGCATTCAGTTTTAGACAACCATATGGTCAATTAAGGTACATCATCTAGTTGGTTGGAAATTGGGTCAACTTTTGATCTAGGTCAGAGGTCTAAATCTAGGTCAAATCCTATTTTTCAGCATTTTGTCAATCATCTTTGACAGTTTTTAATATTTTTTCTTGATCTTTTTTTTTAAAATGAAGCCAAGAAAAAACAATTGGACAATATGCCATTCGTTCCTTGATTACTCTTACCGTTTTTGAGATATTTGACGTAAAAACGGGAAAATAGGTCATTTTTCAACTTGCTTTGACCAACTTGAATTTGTTCAATTTCCAATTTATAGTTAAATTGGATTTTGGACCAAATGTTCTATAGATTAAAGAAAGTGGACAATTTGCAATATGCAAGTATACATTCATTCAATCCTCTTGTAGCAAGGAATCTAAAACGAATAACATCTGAAATATGGAACATAAAAGAAACAATTTTCTATTAAATCCAAATGATGTAGTCAGGTCTCTGAGGGTTCGTTATAGGCATGTGAGGCTTAACAAATTGTAACAGGAACTATTATATAATTTGCCCACACACTTCAATTAACACCAGCTAGACCCAAGCAGTGTAATTGGACTTATGAGATAAACAATTCACTCTTCGCAAGAGCTCAACTAAATGTGCACTCTAGATACCTTTTGATTTACCTTATAACTATATAACTATGTATCTACGAGGTTGATTCGTTAACTTTGGGTGAGACCAATTAAGCCTTTCGCGGTTCGCTCTTTAATCGAGAAGGAAATATGTACTTAAAAAGCCATCAAGAAAAATGTAGTTTTCAAAAAATGAATGTAGTCCCAAAACAATTGTGATCATGACGAGTCAGTAAGCTAGTATGTAGGTACAGTTGTCATCTTTTTGCAATGACAACATGCCATTTCTTCTGAAAATGCGTTTATTTTGGTTATCTGAAGGAAAATTTCGAGTCAAGTGGCGTATTAATTTTGCCTTCATTTTTGTTAATTTCAATTTCTGTCGGCAGAGAAAGGGGGTAGTGTCACAATTGACCAATTATTTCAAAAAGTAGATGTTTAGCCCCTTTAGTGTCAAAATGTAGCTTAGACATAGCTTTAGAACCTCAGATAGGCCAGTGAGGCCACATAAATCCATAACTCGAGATAAAAAGTCAGGCGTTTGCCCTTTTGCTCATTGACTAATATGGTGACGTGAATTAGGGCTGTTTTGCCTATTTGCGTGACCCGAAAATTCTAAATCCAACTAATTGTTTTCACACCCACTAGCTAAACAAGCGTTGTCATTGTTTAATGGTCAGTATACCGAGTATAATCAAGAAAAGCTTATTGTACAATGAACAATAAAATTCGGAAACGAGTACTATAGATTATCCAAAACCTCCCAGTGCATAACCCCTTAATATCTCTTCCAGGGGCTGCTGGGAAGGGAAATTTAGATATCGTTGTTTAGTCAGCTTTTAGAATGTTCTCAATTTCAGAATTTGATCAGAATTCCTCGACGTCGATGTGGTTCTCAGATCGCAATTTGAATGCTTCCTCATCATAAATATTTATCATTTAGATTACTGGATTTATGGACTTTTCTTAGAAACCGTAATCTGACTCGAGGGGACATTTCTCCACAGATAGGCCTATGATATATACTGACTGTTCGGGGTGTTCTATATTGTCTCTCCACCAGCAACCAATCAATCAAATCATTCTTCAATTCATCTTCCTAGCATGCATCAAATAGGTATATGCATTTTGTAACAGTGTTTTTGTTTCAGCTTTAGAATCCAGGGGTGTCCTTGAAAATAGATAATATGTATCAAAGTATGTGGGTATAGAGTCATTTACAAGAAGACAATTTCTGGTTATTTCTGAAATCCGGTGATCTGTTCACTTTTTGTCTGCAACCCATTTTTTAGTAATAAAGGTGGTAATATAGTTAGTTATCTTTGTTGGTGTATACATAATTGTTGAATATAATGAATGAAAAAATATGTTTTTGCTCTTAAATACATTTATTATTATCCGGAAAAATAGAATAAAGAGAAAAACGTTTTTTCAACTGAGAAACCACAAATGAAAATGCTATACTTGGAACTTTAGCCGGTATTAATGTTTAACATGGTTAACTAGAACAATACTAAAAAACTATTGTACGAGTAAACATATAAGTGAGCCTTTAAATGTCAAGTTTTGGAATTGCTGTTTACGTAAGGGAATAAAGATGACATTAGGCCTACTGTTTTGTATTGTATTGTATTGTATTGTATTGTATTGCATTGTGCCAAAACAATTGCTAATGAATGAAATAAACTCATGTGATTTTGGCATATATTTAACACTAGTGTTGGACAATGTAAAGCTGTGTGTATTGCAAGATGTCAAATGTTTATAGTAGGGGTGACAGTCTCATCGCCTATAGCTGAAATAATCAAGTTAGGTACAAGGTTTAATCTCTTAGATAGAATGAAGAGCTTTATTGATCAAGGTATTTTCCCCAAAAGCATCATTGTGTATATGAATAGATGGCATCTAAAATGCATGATGTATTCTTAGACGTTCAGACGTATAGAGATGTCCTTAAAAATCGAGTTCCAATAATATGGTACCAATTATGCAAAAGGCCTGATCTCATTTTCAAATGTAAGTTTATGGTACGGCTTCTGGTGGGTGAAGCAATTGGAAGGTAAATAGAAGCTAGGGAAAATAGAATATGTGGAGAGAGTGAAAACCTTACTTCACTTGATAAAAGATTGTTCTGAACTGGAGAGACATAAATATTTATTACAACCCCTTTTGCCAAATATGGGAATGACGTATTGCCTTTTTAGTCCATGGTATGAAATCTCTAGGACGTCTAATAAAGGAGTTGGTAGCACACTATAACGCAGCGATATTTGACCTTACATTGACATATCTACATATGTCCCCTAATAATTTTTATTATAACTGTTCAATATACTTCCGGCTTTTACGCTGAATTATGTCTGCCATTAACAGAGGTCAAAAAATCACAAAAATCCAAATTTTTCACAATTTGGAGTACACAATGCAACAGAAAATAATACAAAATGATTTTAAATATATGATTTAGGTTTCTAAGCTATAAGTTTGAGGTTATTTTTCTTATCAATACCAAAAAATATGTAATCAGGTATTAATAAGATAAATGCTACAAATGAATCACTTTTAGATTGGAATGACAAATGTTTAAATTATGCTAGTTTTTCACAAAAGGGGTCTCAATACGTTTTGAGATATGGACTTTTATTCAGCGGTGAAAATTATCAATAAAAGCGGGCCTATTGCTCTTCCTTGACTAATTGGGACTACAGCTAAAATTCTATTTCCCGTAGTTAGATATAGCTCAGTTGCTTATAAAACAACCATCAAGACTTGATCGAATTCATGAATAATTGAGAAAAATCGTTATCATTATCTTCCTAAAATTTGATTGTATCGAGCGGTAAGGTCAAAGAACAAACAGCCATCAGAAAACTTGATGATAGCCACAAGTAATGTCGAGGAAGAATTTCAAGCCGTTCGATTGCATATGACTCTAATTGATTATTAGACATGCCCTTGGAATATATGAACATTCCAATACCTCTGTACTGTAACACTTAATTAGATATAGATCTTACCTATTTGTTATTGTATTATGTTTTGTAAAACATGAACAATAATTTGCTATTAGACCCCTTGCGATTATATGGAAAAATTCTGGTAATAAAATGTTTTAAATGATAAGAAAACTAATATGTTCCCAATCATAAATTACCTAAATATTCCACATAATTTTGTTGAATCGGCTTGGCTCATATTTCAAAAATCAAACAAAATCTGAAAAACACACTTACATAATTACACCAATTAAACACCGACATCTACGGTAAAATTAAACAGTACATTTTTAAATTATGATAATTTAATTTTGTTCGTATGCTTAGAATAACGGTCTGTGTCTTATAAAATGTATAGAAGTTCGAATCAAAATATTTACGTCTTTTGACCCCATGTGATGAAAGAAGTTTTTCGACCCGAAAGCCGGAAGTTTTTTCAGCAAATGGTATTTTAAAAGAATCAAGACATGTACACCTTCATAAATATTGCTTCAAATGTTGCTGCGCTATAGTGTGTTACGGATCCTTCATATTCGGAAGTCATACCATGGACTATTTATCTTTGCTCCAGATGAGGTGAACCACGCGATGTACCAACGAACAAACGCCATGTAAATACTATCCCAATCTTGTATTGTTCACCTATATGTTTGTATACAGTATATGCTAACATAAAACAATGTACATTACATGTATATGATGGTAAATTATGGTCGCAATATAGAAATATATTATATATATAAAACAAATTATATTTACCATTTTCTTTCAGTCAATGAAGACAAAATCATTCAAAGATCTTTTTAATTCACCTGAGCCATATATATTAATGAAAGACTAATGTTTGTAATGTAATAGAGAAGTTTGATGACGAAAATGAACGATTTGTTCATGAAATAAATATTGAAGGTAAATTTGTAACATAAGTAAATGTGTTAATGTTCATTAATAATGTAAATGTTATTATGATAAATGTCATATATATTGACAAGGCCAATGGATATTTTGCGTGATCTGTAGCAATTTACACGGAAGAGGTAAAAAAGTACTACATATTTTTCCCTTGACGTGACAGGACAAAAAATTCTATCAGAGAAAATAAAAAATATTTCAGGCTTTATCCATTATGCTTTCTGTTTTTTATCTAACACTATTTTAATACTACCTTTATAGTAAAAATAATGCATTATTTAAAAAACGACCCTCTGTAAAGGAGAAAAGGTGCATTGTCCTTTATCAATCATAGTATTTTCGTTATTATCATACCAAAACATGCAGCAGTATGTTGTATGTGTACTTTGACCAA
Source organism: Owenia fusiformis (assembly GCA_903813345.2). Lineage (NCBI taxonomy): Eukaryota > Metazoa > Annelida > Polychaeta > Sabellida > Oweniidae > Owenia > Owenia fusiformis. The sequence goes on along the minus strand of CAIIXF020000007.1, from coordinate 21,887,150 downwards.
ATAGAGAAAATTTCAAAGAATTTCGTAAATACGGTGAAAAGGTATAGAGGATTGCATAAAACAACTTTTTATCATAAATTGACGTCATAAATATGATAAATCAAATATCCATCAATGTGCTCAATAAGGGAGTCTTGTGAGGCAGGAAATTAAATTGCTAGTTAAATTAAGAGGAATACGCCATTTTAAAAAGTTAATTACTGATAAATAACAACCATTCTGTGATAGAAGTTGAGGTTATATCCTTCGGATTTAGAGGTCTCTCCTCAGTTCAAAAGTAGATGTAGGGGTAACATATATATAACAGGCTGTATAACAATAAACTTCGAATTATAACATAATGACCGTTACCGTTTCTCAATCACCCATAAATATGTTATAAATCCTACACTTAGATTATGCATGACATGTGTGATATCTACATGTATATAGATATATGCAGGACTGAACTTTTTGGTTACCCTACTATCACACCAAACTAGTTCTCACTACGTTCTCGAAACGGGCTTCAACTGTGTACGAACGGACTGGACGTACTTAAAACCGTTTGGGGACTATTTACAAACTTCATCGAACGTACTCGAGCGGGTAGGTCTAGAACTTAGATCATGCTCAAAATGTTCTCGTGGTTCTACAATTACAAAGAGTGACAACGTACTAACGACGAGCTGGACGTAATACGAACGGAACCGTCGTACTTCAATCCTACTAGGGACGTTTTTACAACGAGTTGAACTGTCTGAGGACGTATTGAGAACGAGGTAGAACTAATTGCAAACGGGTTTAAACTGATTAAGAACGTATTAAAGACTGCTTATGAACGAGTTAGCAAAAATATAACTATCACATCAAACAAGTTGCCACTGCGTTCTTCAAAACTGGTTTTAAACCGTGTGCGAACGGAATGAACGTAGCTGCAACTTTCTAAGGTCTATTTACGAACTTCATGAACGTTCTCAGACGGGAAGTTTTTTAGAATTTTGAGATGGCGACCATACCGTTCTGTAATCAGATCTGTATCTGTTGTTGAATCAGTGTCGAAAGAAAAGAACGATGATAGAAATCATAGATGAGTAACTACAGAAAATATAAATATATATATAGAGGCAAATAAAGGAGTCAAATATGTATACTAGTTGTGTCTGGAAAAAATCGTTCCAGTGTTTGTTTATTGGAAAATTTACCCCTGCATTGCTGAAACATAGTATTATATTTTTATGTTCCAATCATTTCAATGTATTTTCCTTGTGCTATGTATCAACATTTTAGGAATTACTAGTAGATTATCTCTATATATAATCATAAATGCCGCATCACAGTGGAGATCATATACTGCATAATGTGAAACATACTTATATCTATTCGCTTAATATTTTTCCTGGCTCACACCGTTGTGGAAATCAATTTGGAACCAGACCTATAGGTCTAGGACTACGCAGATTGATGAAACATCCACATTTTTACACAAGTTTAAGATTCGACCAGGAAAATTTTAATCTATAACCAGGACCGCATACCCGAGGCAGTACTTTCCCCTCATAGTAACGACAGGAGATCTAATTAACAAGGATGGCGGCACTGAGCGCTGGATTTATCGCCTACACCAATTACATAACAAGACACGAGTTATGGAAAAAAGACACATCTCGAAGAATAGCAACATTGGAACATTATTAAAGAAGAAATGTCATAAACTTGTATTACATGTACTTGTTTAACCATATATCGAATACAATTTGGATTTCGGTAGGGACTAAAATTAATGTAAATCAAGCTACAACAGTTCACGTAGTGGTATCATTAGTTCATCCTCTTTCTCATTCTGTGATTGGTTGAACACGCGTAACATGACAAAAAATGTCCTGAGATACGACCATGTTATTTTTAACAGTACTTTTGCCAGATAAGTGAGCCTCGATTTCTGAAGAGCGAATACATGTAAACACACGCCAAAAGGAAGTGCAGTATTTCAGGTATACAAATTTCTTTACCAAGTTACTGATTACGGGAATATCATTTTGATTTGATCATATAAAACGTACCATGGGATCGAGGGAAAATCATATTCGTATATACTACGATTTTCATATGATGTTACTTTACTTCCTTGGGTCTAAAAACGTAATTGTTATTTTTTGTAAAACATCAAATACAAGGGTTGTCCCAAAAGTCTAGAAATTGTTGCTCTCATATTCTTTTGGTATCATATTTCATCATATCAACTTTAATCTGTAGAGTCAAGTTGAGTGCAGGTGAAGTTGTTGTTTCCTAATCTTTGCATGACCGCGCAGCGAGAATGCAAAGTTTAGGAAACAACACCTAGGCGGAATGATGCGAGTCTTAGTCCTTGAGTCTTAGGCTAAAATTCATTTCACGCATTGGAAAATATTTTCTACAAAATCAACTCAGAGATACGCAATCACGAAAGAATATATTTTTAATGAAACTTTTTGCAAGGGTCAAGTATTGTCAAAGCATCTATTTCAATCTCCTCACCTTGAAAACCATACAAAACAAATGCATTGTTGATTATTTTATGCACTGCTGTCATGTGAATCACTGTGTTAGGATTGGCTGGAATCGGACACGGCTTGCACATCCTTATAAATATTATTGCGCAAAGTTTCATTCATTCCAAAGTTTACATTCATGATCACTCCTTTCTAACGTTACACTCTGAGCAATGTTCTTGGGGTATACTGTTTGTATATACCTCTATCCCCTCTGGTTGCTATATCAATCTTAAGGACAGTTGAGCAGTGTATGTATGTGTAGGAATATATAAGCGCAAATGTCAAAGGGAAAAAAGGGTAGGAAATGTCAGTTGTGCTTCCTCTGGTGTGTTCGAGCGTTAACATCAACTGCCTCTAGTCAGATCGACTAACAAACAACCTTTTTTGGGGTTGTAGAGTTGACCGAGAGGGCTTGAGTGCCAGCACGTTCAGGCTAGGCGATTGGGTGCCGTGACCACGAGGCTGCGAGTTCGAGACGTGTGTGCTCCTTGTGTTTATTCATTTCTCACATAAGATATATTAACCTCATACTTGTGCAAAATAGAGCCTCTGAGTGCACTCCTTAGTGAGGTTCCAATACATCGTTGGAAAGTTCGCTGTCAACTAAAACAATCTCCATTTAAATATTTTTGATTGATTGTTAACCCTTTCATTCCCCAGGGATAAAGTGAAAAAATCAACCATGCTTTTTTGATCAAAAAATGTTTTGACAATCGGTTATATCTTCAATCCAAAAGTGCATAACAAAGTGTGTGGCCTTAGCAACACCACAGTATACATAATTATGATGTATGAACTCCGTGGTTGTGTTAACATTCTTTGTTTGAAGTTTCCACCCAAATATATTTGGAAACAATCCCAATTTATTTTTTACGTCATACATCTTCGTTGATTTTTTATATAAAAAAGACTGTATTTGATTACATATAGAATATATTTGTATCAATGGCTATGAATCACTGTGACTTTGTTTCTCTCCTCAGTTTATATGAGAGTGGGAGGGTGGTTGCATGTGGAAATGTATGGTTTAAAAATGCCTATATGGACTGTTATGTCTAAAAAATATTCTTTGGAATCACTCCCATATTAGAATTATTCGAGTAAATAGGTGGGAAGATAGAGGTCAAAGGTTGAATATTATGCTTGACGGATTCCACTTAATCTTGCTATATAGGGAATTATCTAAACCATTTGTTTTGATTACGTCTGCTCCTTTGGAATCAATTTATAGCATTAAAATTAATTGCTATATCCCCTGCCAAAAATCCAATGTATTGTAAAAAAAAGTAAAGCAAGATAAAAAATATGGACGTTTTCTGGCCCATCCTGTATAATCCTGTGTAGGAAAACAAATCTCTATCATGTTTTAAAAGTGTCGAAGCATTTGTTTTAACCAAAATTAACATTTTAAGATAAATTTTCTAACGCTATTTTTCTTTTACATTGATGGTAGAACAGAACGAACAACCCCCAAAAGCACTGGAGGTGTTGTTTGTTCTTTCGTGATGACTGATATTCCCAGTTTGGGGGTTTTGGGTTTCTGACATTGGTCTATTGTCACGAAATGATAAATCAATTTCGGTAGCTATTTGAAAAAGGAAAACATTAAATTGATGGTTAGTATCAAAATATTTCACAATTAACGAGGCAACATACACAGTGTATAGTGAAATCTTGGCTCTCAGCCCTTAGTTCACTACATTGTACGTTGCCCTTTGAAATGAGGTTATTGCTATAATAATGAAGATGTTTATCTATGTTCAATTAGTTATCGTAATTGCGTCTCATCAGAACTTATGGTCTCCCCTTTGGCCTTAGTGCTTACTTATTTTACAGTTGAAGATCAATTTTTTTGCTACAGGGTATAAGACTCTGAACTCTGTCAATAATTGACCTAAGTTACAAAAGTGTTTACTTATCTATATAGAAGTTTGCAAGGACACCGCATAGTTGTTCAAATAACATCCAGCCAAGAAACACAATCTGTTCTGTTCTGGGAAAAGTTAATTGTTAAGTGTGCATACGCCAAAAGAGGAAAGAACAAAAATAATTTATAAGCATAAAATAGAGCAAGGATATCAGGTTAACTTAGTTTAACGTGAAGTATTATTATTTGATGGTTGTTTGTAATTTAGTACCTTTATAATGCATTCCAATGAATAATTAATCATAAATGACATTGTTTTAATTACTGTGATAGCACAGATGAAAGCGATGGGAGATATTAGTTTCTTTTAAAATGCTACAAATTCATGTCATCGATGTTCTACGGAAGACAGCACTGGAGAGAGGGAATAATGTCATTACTTTATAAAAAAATATTGTCTGATTTTAACAATGTATTGAGAACAAAATAAGTGAATTGAGCTCTTTCGCAAATAGTTGCCAGGTAACATATGAACAGTTATATTCTTCAAAGCTGTTATGTAAGATTTATCCACTTCAATGTCATATTTTCAAATTACAATCCGGATAAGCTTATCAAAGGTGATCCAAGAGAAACGTATCCCGCACGGAGTAAATCTATTTCATTTGTGACCAAATGACATTTCCACATGCCTCAGATATTGTATCAATGTGCAGTTTCAGGAAACAAATTTTAGCTGAAAATTAATCGAACAGAAAAATCGAATGTGCCCCAGGTATTAACTAAGGCTACATGTTTGTTGATCGAGCATGCCATTACAAAAATACGCCCTCGGTTAAAACTTGATTTTCCAGGATTTTTCTTGTAATTTAGTCACGTAAAAAGAAACCCCTATCAATAATAATCCATTAACATAACAATTTCTGTTTTTCGCTATGGTTTACCTGTTGGATTTCTCAAGTTCATTATCATAGGATTTAAGCCCTTGGGTCCATGAAACGTATTATTTTATTATTGTTGACCCAAGAACTAGGAAGTTATCTCCCAACTTTTACAACCAAAGAACCTAAACCTAAAATGTTTATGAAAATATTTTTCCATGATAAAGGTATTGAACACACTAATTTATCCTGACATAACATGACATAACTACTCTGATTTAGATGCTACATTTATGATTTAATTTGTAATTTTGGAGATTCTTATTTCAACTATGAACCCCATAATATGTTTAAACGGGGAATATATATAGACATTATATCTCATTGTAAACTTTGTAATTTGAGAAAGAAGGGTCCTATATTTTGCGAACTGTATCCAATTTTACCGCTTTATGAAAAACATGATTTTTGAAGCTGTAGAAAGATATGCTAGAGATAAGGTTAAATGTGAGCATGCTGATCATAATAAACCTTCAGTTGATGAGTGGGCATTGAAAGTTAAGGGCATTGCTACTACATGTAGAGAATCGGGAACATTTTGAAAGGACTGCTAATGTATTAGACGATCCATTTGAAGGGAAAATATTGTATGGTATGAAAGATACTGTATTTTTAGCAGTGATGTTTCAAGCAGAGAAAATTTTTAAAAAAATCATATCTCATTGAGTGTACGGAAAATGACCATGACAAGTCAAAAATAATTATACATACAAATTTTTATCTTTAACATCTTCACAAATAATAATTTTACCATTATCTGATTTTTTGTCAATTGAAGACATTAAATAGAAAAATGTTCCAATTTTTATTGGCCAGCCCTGTAATGAAGGACTCAATTGTAAAGAAGAAAATTTATCCTTGAATATATAAGCGCAAATGCCAAAGGGAAGGGTGACTAAATCCAACAAGAAAAGCAAACTGTAAGTGTAAATCTGTCATAAGAAAAGTAGACCCAAAACCATGACCTCACGTGAAAAGAAACAATGTCTAACATCCCCCTCCCCCACCAATCGAGAACCAATATCACAATCCAGGACCAGAACACCAAGGGAAAATGTTAACAAAAACAGTTATATTAAATATTTCTAAATAATTTTCGCATTAAATTGTTGTCAATCAGTCAACATTACATAAAATACCAAGTTTTTTACAGAATGTTTTCAATGATTGGTCTAAGAGAAAAACATTGAGTTCTCCATATCGATACCTATCCTTTACGATAAAGATTATTTTTTTGCTTGACTGATGTGATAATCCCATTTGTAATCCATGGCTTAGAAATATCAACAAAAAGTTTCACTTTCTTTAATTCAAGAGGAAAAGATTCATTGTATATGTTTTAAAAATATCTGAAAATATTTCGAAGCAATCATTTACATCATCTGTAGTTTGCAAAATATCCCAGTTTAAAACACTCAACATTTGTTCAAAAATTTCCTATACTCCGCTTATCATACATCGGCATTTGACTCAAGCATAAGAGGATATATACGCAAAGTTCAATCACAACTCACCACCACGTAGAACCAAAGGTGTATTAGTGATCATAGGCAATAGTGAATTTCTAGCTCGTTACCCCCCCCCTCCATCACACCAAACTAGTTCTTACCCGTTCTTGCCAGTCCTACGAAAACGGCGTAAAACGGGCTCAATCTGGCTGTGGTCGGGAAATATGTCTAAAATAGTAAGCTACTTCGTTCATAAACAGTCTTCAATACGTCCATCTCATTCGCAGTTCGTTCAGGTCGCACCACGTCGGTGTGCAACGTCGCATAACGCGTCCCTTAGTCTAGAAGGTCATCATGACCTGATTACAGAACGGTATGGTCGCCATCGAATTTTGAATCGATTCAAAATTCTAAATCACATTCCCCGTACGGGAAAGTCCATGAAGTTCGTAAACATTGAACGTTGTAGTTACGTTCTTCATTCCGTTCGCACACAGTTTAAAACCAGTTTTTAAGAACGCAGTGGCAACTTGCTTGGTGTGATAGCTATATTTTTGCTAACTCGTTGATAAATACGTTCTTAATCAGTTTTAACCCGTTAGCAATTAGGTCTACCTCGTTCTCAATACGTCCTCAGACAGTTCAACTCGTTGTAAAAACGTCCCTAGTAGGATTGAAGAACGACGGTTCCGTTCGTTTTTACGTCCAGCTCGTCGTTGGTAGGTTGCCACTAATTGTAGAACGTGACGCTGCGACGGGACAGAAAAGGAGAAAAGCTTTTTTATACAGAAAACCAAATAACCAACGGTAACCGCTAGTATCCCTACTCCGGACTATATTCTAATAGTGACACGGTTGAATGATTTTGTGCCAGAAATCTTGTTTTTCTTAAACATTAGAGTGTTTCAAGACTTTTTGTGCAATTTAAGCCCAATCGCACCAATAGAACAGCTTTAATAGCTGCTTTGTTAACCCCGGGGTCATTTATTTTAGGGCCATGCAGTTTTATACATAACTGACCATTTTTGCAATAGAAATACTGCTACTCGCTATGGCTTAACAAAAATTCACAATATTTAGCATGTCAAAACGTTTATTCGTACTTCCATAATGTTTATTGCCAAAATCACTGAACCATGAAACAAAAAAAAGTTCAAATCTAGTCATTTTCGGTCAGAGATTACCCCAAATTAGCCATTATTTAGTGATTAATTTTCAGTAAATGAGCTTCTATATTAAATTATCATATCAGTTTTGCAAAGCAATGTTCTTGTTTTAATTTCATGCATGTTAGTAACTGTTTTCAGCCATATTTGGTCAGTCTATGGGGTTAAATGTGTCAATTTTGTCATATATTTTCAAGAAAAATTCAGACACAAAGGAAAAAGCTGTATTACATGCTATGATAATGGCTGAATCCTTAAATTCGGTAATAATTTGATAAAAGCCTGTCAACAACCTCTTAAAACCAGCACTAACAGCCCTCTTGTGCTATCCTGTAACAAAATACAGGCCAAAAATGGTCAAAACCTGTGATTTTTAGGTAAAAAATGAAAAATGCTGAATCAGCGAAAATCTAAATTGCTAATTCTTCGGATGATTTGATTTTTCTTAGAGATGCAAGGTACACATTGCTAAGAAAGTGTAATTTTTACAAAAATAACGCTATTTCCCACCCTAGTACTGTCACCACCCTGTTGCTAATAGGGTCAAGATTGCAGTAAAAAATCCCATTGACGACCATTATAACGTTTCATTTCATAATATATTCATGGGCACAGATCTAGCTCAGCGAAACAGTGCCCAGTGTTCATTGGAGTCTTGTCTAGCTTGCCGTTACAAAATAAGCATACGGTGACCACACCGTTTTTGAGATAACTGAATCTGGAGAGAGCTACCACCGTAAAGCTACCTGTTTCAGAAAATTATTCTGCTCTACATAGTCTCAAAAATCACTCCGCCATCTATAAAAATTCTGTTTCTAACCAAACTTGTAAATGTTTCCTGATAGATTAGTACTTACCCTATCGAAAATAAACCTTGATTCATTTATCAAACACTAGATGGCGCTGCGACGGGACAGAAAAGGAGAAAAGCTTTTTTATACAGAAAACCAAATAACCAACGGTAACCGCTAGTATCCCTACTCCGGACTATATTCTAAGTGTAAGGATTGTCCACCTTTTAATCATAGGCAAGGGACAATTGCCAAAAGGTTTCTCGTTGCAGAAAATGTTTGGGATGTACCATTTGTAGTCAGAGTTTACATCCAAGTAAGAGTCATACAAATAGAATGAACATTACTAGAGTTGATCAGGTAATGTGAGTGCATTAGGACCCTGTAAGTTAGTAGGTGAACTTGCACTTGGTGCAATTTGCCTATTTGCACTTGGTGGTGTAAGTGGACCAGTGTACAAGACATTATTTATGTACAACTTGTCATCATTGAGGACAGCTTTTGCCCTGGCTCTCCTGGATTCAATCATTATCGGCACTAGCTTCTTCCTACGCTCCCTTATCTCATCAGGATATTGCTGTTGTATAGCAGAATCAGAACCTATGAGATTTTTCGCACTGGTCCATTTGATCGTGAATAAAGCCTACAATCTTGTCCCGAAGTTTAATGGGATTACGTTCACATCTAAAAGATTCTCCATCTTCTTCAGGGATGTTATATATGATAGTATTGTCTCTCATTGAGCGCATCTTCAAATCTAGGATTTGTTGTTGGGAGTGTACAGTGTCATAGAGAGATTTGATATCGACTCGCATTTTTTCCCCTGTGACGAATTTCTGTAGAAATCCATGGAGGTCTTTAGACATTTAACATCATCGTGTATTACATTTATGGATTTCCTCGTATCAAGAAGAAGGGAATGGGTATCTGCCAATGTCACCGGGTCATCGATATCAGATGAAGAATTGCCTCGAGGCTCTGGCGTTGAAGGAGCACGTGGCCTTTTTGACTTGACCATTTTATGGTTCAGCCCTCAAATGTCAAATGTATATGTAACTAATATGAGACAAATATGTATAAATATGTATATCAGTTTCTCACCAGTTCTAGTTGAAATATTCCACTAGCTATCCAAGTTTATATCCAGTTACAATCCATGTATGTTTTTTTTTTAGGTTATTGTTATTTATTTCTATAATATTCAACATAATTATTTACATAGATTGTGAGGGGCCGAGGCTACATAGCATTATTGGCCCCCCATGTATGTTCATATGTCCAACTGACATAAAAAGGACGAGTGGCTTTAAGACCCTATATTAGCCCCCAAGATATTTAGAAAAAATTGTACAGGATATCAAAGAAGAGGCTTTGTTTGATAACCAGATCCGAAAACTAGGTCATTCTGACATTTATATTTCAAAATATAGGTCATTCTATTAACGTGCATAAAATATTGACCTTTTCAAGGAAAAATCACTTTTTTCACATTATTATTGTCAATGTTTCTATTTATTATCACAGTAATCATTATTTTCAGTCAATAAGACTTTTTAATTGATCCTGTTGCTATTATCTTACATAATAGTGACAAAGCATATTGGGCAACATTCGAAAACATATAAAATATAACAAGTCAAAAATGCAAACAAAATATTGGATAGTGATCTTCTTTATACTTCATTTAGAACAATTGTCTCCAGAAAAAGTTTGTAAAACTATGTCAGAAAAGAATATTGAGTTTTTTTAATATACATCAAAATGAGAAAGAACAAGGGGCAACATCTAAAAACACATGAAGTAATTAACAAGTCAAAAATGCATATCAATCAATTATATATTGATCTGCTTCCTTGAGATTATTTGCACATATGCAGTGTGTGGCAGTAAAATACTGAATTTATTATTTCACATCACAGTGAGGAAGCACAAAGAGCAACATTTGTAAACACATGGACTTTACATAACTGTTGATGAGCACATTCATGTGTTTGTTCATTATAAGAGATTCTCTGAGCTATCATCATCTTCTTCAGATGACAACATTTCATACATATCTTTTGATTTTAAAATGTCAAACTTCGTGCATTTCTTTTTGCTTTTATACCCCTTGTGCCTACAGCCCTACTCCCAACAAGGCATGTACAACACCATCCAGTGATTGCATCAATACTGTTACATACATCTGGATCTGGGTTATACTCCACCCATGAGATTTAGAGGACACAAATCGATTACTGGACTTTTACACAAATTAGGCCATATGTATCTTTCTTTAACAATGATGGGTATATTTCCCATCTACTTGAAGATGGTCATCTGTGCATCGTTTAAATTGGTTGGCTTGATCTCAAGAGAGTCTACTATGATTTGGATGTAACCCTATTGTCTCCATACAGGGGGTACTGGGAGATTGCAGTTCACTCATGCAGTTCCCTTTGCTTTGGGCATTTTATTAGCAAATGTCGTTTTCCGCCTACTGATTGTGACTTACAGTATATTTCTTCTGTGCAATAAAGTTGAGCTGGATTTCTAAATATGAAGATTGGTTTGATCAGCCAGTGAACTGTGATAATATAAAAAAATTATTCATACACAAAACATCAAGATAAAATGATTGTACAACAATCATCTCATATGAATGTATTGAAAGGAATTGCAAGGTATTATGTTGCTTAGAGCCATGGTAAAGATATATGTTTCTCAAGAGGTCATGCTCTAGTGCAAGCATACATATTAGTTCATGAAAAGATCATATGAATAAAGAAAATATACTCAAATATATAAAACACAACTGTCACAATCATTCTAAGGATTTTCAAAATGGCTGACATCATTTTATTTCATGCTGAAAATTGCAGAAAAGTTCAATTTTTTCACAACGCTTGGTCCTTATCTAGATTTTTACATATCTCAAGAAGAACCTAAGAAGTACACTATTCCCTCAATACATATAACTTTCTAGGTAAGAACCAAGCGTTATATGAACAAAGCCGGCAAGAGTTTATTATGACCTTCCTTTATCTAAAAAGAAGTAGGTAACACAATTGCAAACATAACTAATCCCTACTCAATGGCTATTGAGATATGACTATTTATACGTACAAAACGATATTAATCAAATGAGTGTATAGAGTGACACAATCAAACAATGGTACATCTGACAAGTTGGGTTTATACATTCTGGAGACATTATCTGAGACTGATAAAAAATTCACATTTTCACAGGAAGTGATACATACCTCTCAAATCAACCAAAATATACTTATATCAGTAATCCTGAATGCTTTTTATTGCTATTTCTTGAAAATATACATATTTATTTACAATTTGATCCTACATATCAAAGATATTAACAACATTGCATTTTTCAAAAAATGTTAAGTGACCCCAGGGGTGTCTATAGCCATTCGTTCTTTGATGAATTCTATTGAATAAATATGAAATTTATACAAACTTAAGTATATAGGAGCTAAAAATCTACACCTAGCTCATAAGTGCTGCCATCTATCATTCACTAGAAAAGAAAATCCGATTTGAATTACAGTTAACATACGAGGGTTGATCAATAAGTAATGGACGCTTTTTTACACGGATGCTTTTTATAGACCAATACCTTCGATTTTCTTACCAGTGATACATCATTCAATTACCTATCAACTCTCAAGATTTGAAAACAAAACATGTAATATATTTTGATATATCTTTGTTTCCGTGAAGGAGGTATAGGTACCCCGGGACCGACATTACGTCAAACATTCTGAAGCTATTTTAGCTTGTTTAACATGCAACGCAGTTGAATGCAGGCTGAACAAAACAAACCATTATGGTCATGGATTACCCCATTTTGTTATGCCATAGTTGATTTTGAATATTTTATCATCACCACGTGGTATTCATGCCACATTCATTCTACAGGGTCCCTCTACATAGGTTCCATAACGTTCTACATGTACACAATTCCTAATCCTCTTAACTTAAGATTGTGAGACAAGGCTAAATCCATTCTCTGACATGGTAGCAAGATGCAGTTGCACGGGTTGTTTATTTCATCAATGTCAATAGACCCGCGTCCCTTCTCTATAGTAGTAAGTACAGCAGAATAGGAATAAATAAGTCAAATGTGGGCAGATCTGGACAATATGATGCATTGGCCAATGGCTCAACTTTGAGATTCAGGGATATTTTTTTCTGAACATTTTGAGATCTGTGGGCAGGTGCATTGTCCATATGGAGTAGGGTCCACACCAATCCCATCTTCCACAATGTTTCATCAAATTGACCTGCAAACCTCGACCATACAACACTCTGACATCACAATACTTACTGTTTATGTGTTACCAGTCAATAAAAATATTTCAAACAACACAACACTTGTTGCATATAAAAAAGTTTAAATCTAACTGAAATTTGCCAAACTGGCTAAAAACTGAATATGTATTTGGCAATACCATGATTGTAATGTATTCCATCTAAATAGAGCTATATCACAGTATAACTGGGAAAATATCTTTGCCTTAACAGATGTAGACAATATCACTGAACTCTTTACATTCACTGTTTTAACAATATTTAGTGATCACATTCCAAAGAAAATAAAAGTTCAAAATAGTAAAGATATGCCTTGGCTTAATAAAGAAGTCAAGAGCTCAATAAATAAGCGCGATAAACTTTACCGGAAATATAAAACTGAACATACGGTCGAAAATTATGAAAAAATCAAAACACAATTATTGTGAATAATGCAATAACAAAAAGCGAAATTATCCTATCACGAAACAGTGTGCAGTAATTTAGAAACAAATACATCAAATAGTAAATTCTACTGGATTACAATTAAAAAGTTACTTGGGAAAATTTTTTTGTTCAGATATCCCTATGTTGTCTAAAGATGATACTTTGGCAAAAAACAATAAAGAAAATGTAGATTTTCTTTTGCAACAATTTTTGACTATTTCATCATAATTTTGTTGAACATGATTTTCCAGAGATTCCGGTTCAAACGCAGAAAAGTCTAGAAAGAATCGATTTTTCAAGACAGTATATTAATAAAATTTTGCGTGACCTTAATACAACAAAACAGGGTGGCCCCGATGGAATCACAAATAAATTGTTGAAAATGTGTTGTGATAGCATAGACCAACCATTATTTGACTTTTTAAAAAGATTTTAGAGTTTAATACATTTCCAAGTTCTTGGAAACTTGGGATTGTTGTTCCAATTTTCAAAAACAAAGGTTCCAAGTGTGTCCAGCAAAATTATAGACCAATTACATTATTAAGTAACTTTTCAAAAATATTTGAACGTTTGATATACAACAATATGTTCAAATATGTGACTGAAAACAATCTTTTTTATCAAAATCAATCTGTATTCTTCCAGGACATAGTACTGAAAAACAATTAATAACAATTGTTAATATGATTGATGAATACATAGACAATAACTGTGATGACGGAGTCTCTCATTATCTACTGTTAAAGAAACTAAAATCATATGGCTTTTCTGAAATCATTATTGACTTAATAAAATCATACTTGTCAAATAGATGTCTCCAAGTAAAAGTAAATGGGGAATTCTCAAAAGTGTCCCCTCATGGCTTCATAAACAGCTCAATACCTCAAGGATCCAATAATTGGACCACTTTGCTTCCTCCTTTATGTAAATGATATTGATGAAGCTCTGAATTATAGTCAATTATACCTGTATGCTGATGATAGCTCTATTTTCTTTCCATGTGACAGAAGTAAAAATATTTCCGAACCTCACAAAAATGTACAGTAAGACCTCGACAGACTTTCACTATGGTCCCTTAAATGGAAATCCAATTTTAAACCTTCCAAAAGTGTAGAATTTATTTTTAAGGGGTCAAGAAGGAAAAAGTTAAAATACCCTTTTGTTTCTTTAAGCAATGGAAAGATCAGTAGAACATGTAATCATAAACACCTAGGAGTGTTATTAGATGAACACTTAAATTTTAGCTCACGTATACACGAAATAATTGATAAATGTAATACAATGTTGAATCAAGTTAGATCCAAACATCTTGAAAAATGTACTTGTCCTTTATACTTCGGAAGTATTTTATTCGAAAAAGCAGCCAAATATGATCTTGCAAAACTTGACCAAGTACATTTCAGAGCTGCATTGCTAGTAAGTGGATGCATTCAGGGAACTTCAAAAATTAAATTATTTAAATACCTAAACTGGAATGATCTTTTAACCAGAAGAAATGAAAAATACTTAAATCTTATGCACAAAGTAAAAAACAAAACAGTCCCTTCTTATCTCCAACGAATTTTTGACCAACATAGAAATCCTGTTCAAGATATAAACCTAAGAAATGTCAGAGAATTTAATATTCCAAGATCATCTGGCTCCTTTTCTAAATCGCCAATAATAAAAGCAATGCTCGAATGGGAAAAGCTCCCATATTATCTAAAAGAAAACAAAAAAATTTCTAGTTTTAAAAGGAATGTTAAAAAACATTTCCGAGACAACGTTTTACCATTACCTACATCTAAGCTAGAATTATCACGAAAGAGTGAAATCCTTCTAAATCGCATTAGATTAGGCCACTTTTTCCTGCACAATTTTAGAAATGTTGAGAGTCCAAATTGTACGATAATAGAAATTGTCTAAAATAACACGTATTTATGATGAGACAAAAACAATCAGTTCATTTCTCCAAACAGGAGAGCCATCTTTTATGTAAATTCAAATGCTGTTACCAACAGGGCCAATAATGCTTTGCTTTTAACATGTACGAGGCAAAAACAATCAGTTCATTTCTCCAAACAGGAGAGCCATCTTTTATGTAAATTCAAATGCTGTTACCAATAGGGCCAATAATGCTTTGGCTTACATGTAGGCCCTGTTTATGCTGTATATTAATATTGTTTGAATAAAGGAACCATAAAAACTAAAAAAAACTGAATATGTGAATAAATGTCGGTCCCGGGGTATTGCACCTCCTTCGGGGAAATAAGGATATATCAACATCTATTATATATTTTTGTCTTCAAATCTTCAGAATTGATAGATAATTGAATGATGTATCACTCTGGTAGGAAAATCAAAGGGATTGGTCCATAAAAAGTATTTTTGTAAAAAAGCGTCCATTACTTATTGATCACCTCTCGTATTTAAATTTACTACCCTAGAGTATCCGCGTATATTGAGTATGACCGGTTCTAAGCTTACGAGTGTGACCGTATTTCTGTTCCTATAAACAGACGAGGTGAGTACTTGCTTTTTATGAACACTTTCGAACGTTTTCTTTTTATCCTACTTGGTCAATGAATGATACTTGGTATACTTATAATGCCAGGCATATCACAAGGGGCCTTAATCAAGAGAAAACGTATTAATATTAGATTGAAGCTGTAAAATCCTAGTTTCCAGCATATTTGATCAGTTTTTGTGTAACACAACGCAACTCCGAAGAGGATGACACATCTTATGTATAATATATAGCTAGATCTACGAATAAGTCATGAATATTTTAAATAATTTAGCCTGCTCTGTCCAAATATGATACATCTTTGAATTTTTGAGAATACGAATGTCACTGGTGCCCCATTATTGGAGAATACGTTTGTGAAACAATCAGTGGGCCGTGTTACACTCGTTTCCTTGACATTTCACAAGCGTATCCTCTGGGAAAAGATAAATCCTTCTCTTGGAGATCTTGTTCAGGTTTCTGCTGTGATATTAATGATTTGGCTCTAAGGCGAGAAATCTGTACTTTCTGATTGATATTCCATTATGAACAGTTACATTGCTAAAATAGCTCATGTTTAACATTTTTTTGTTACATTACTATTAAATACAGCATAAACTATATTCAACAAACACAATTTCAAAAAGGATAATATAGAAGTTAACCTTTATTTTCCATTTTTAAGCAGCAGTGCCTCTCATGACTTTCCAAAACAGGTCATATTCGTAGCCTAAGAACCGGTCATACTCAATATACGCGGATACTCTAGCATCCCGTGTACAAGCACTTAAAATAATCCTGTGTAAGCTTTCAGTTCAATTCATGTTTTCAAAGCATGAATTCCGAGAATTTTTTCTGGTGTGGTGCGGAGAAAGGGAAGACTTGATCGTATAAATGAAATAACGAATTAGATGTGGTGTTTGTTTTCAAAGTCTTCAACAAAAATTTAAACAACGAAATAATGTCAAACGTTTAACGTTTTTCAGATTTCCCTGTACGTAGACAAGATTAAGATAAAGTATTCACGTTCATATGAATTAGGAAGAGCAAACAAGAGGATAGATGGCGTCATTTTAGATGGATCGCAAAGATTGAAAGATCAAGCAGAATACGCGAGCACTAAAACTACCCACATTGACTGGACCGTTGAAGGATCTACCTACCATGGCCTCTCTTTCGAAAGACACAGTTATGAAACGTTTTTGGATGAGTCATATGCACAAAACAGGATAATGTGTATTAAATAATGTATAACAAGTGTAACTCATAATCATGACTAATATCACACATCCGTTGTCAACGGACCACACACCTTTTGATTACACTTTTAATTTTTATTTCAATTTCTTACTGAGTCTCATAACTCGTATAATTGGGATCACATGTAATATTCTGAACATCGTTGTGCTAACTCGTCCTAAAATGAAAAATCCAAACAGTATGATCTTAACTTGGATGGCAGTTGCAGATCTCGGCAATCTCCTCATCGGTTTACCCAAAACGTGTTGGTTGGCGAACGAGTCCTCGTTTGTTCCCGCCCATGAAAACGATCTTGGAATCCGAATCTATTATGTATTTATTATGTTGTCCATCGGTTATGTGTTCATCATGGCCATGAATTGGCTGATGGTATTGCTTACTGCCTATCGATATATCGCGGTATGTTGGCCAACGAAAGTTATCACATGGAGTTCCTCCAAGCGCACCAAGATTAGCATTGGGGTGATTTATCTTGTCAGCTTGTTTGTGTTCGGCGAGAATCTTCTCAACAACGCAGTTGGGCCAACGAATGAGAATGGTGAGATAGTCATGGATATCATCAAAGGACCATTGAACAGTCCTGTTTACAATATTGTATACAACTCATTTCAAACAGGGGTAGGACTTTTCCTGCCTTGTATACTTTGTATCATTCTTACGATTAGGGTCATTGTAGGGGTGAGGCAGGCTAATAATAAAATTGCGGCTATGACGGTTCAAGCTGATGCAGAAAATGAGAAGATGATAAAACGTAAGAAGCAAGAAAATCAAATGACGGCTCTCCTGCTTATGGTCGTGTTTGTGTATGTCACGTGTGACGTCGTGCTCTGTACAAGGTATATCATTAGGTCCAAATTGGGTCTGGAGGAGTACTTCGATTACATGAATGGATATGAAGTTTTCGATTCTGTTTCTACATATCTTATCGTATTTAACAGCTCTGTCAATTTCGTTCTCTACTCGGCAGCTAACAAGCAGTTTAGAAAAACATGTTTTGAAACATTTTGCTGCAAATCAAAATTATATATTTCAGAAGGAAAAAATAATGTTGAAACCATCATAACAAAATATTGAATTGATTTAGTTTTGCAATATTTCGATTTATTCTTTATATCTTTTTCAAGCAACTGAAAATTGTCCCTATAATTATGACATCTTAGACTAAAACAATAAAATAAATAGACCATTAATTATGTAATACAGGTATTTTACAGGTAAAGAATTCATTAAATTGCATTAACATAGAAACTGCATACAAAATATTGAATTGATTAGAATTCTCAGTGGTTCCTAGAAGAGATAAGGTAAAGGATGGAGTTATACTAGGGCAAATAGGTGTAATTCTCATCCTAATTAATAATATTTCGATAGTTGACAAATAAATTAACTAATTGATATTTCAATAGTTGACCAAAAAATGATTTCAATGTGCTTTTGAGCTTCAATGCGAGTTTCTCTCTGTGACAGCGATCCTCACAGAAACATCCTATGGCTTCAAGTTATGTATCCATATGTGCTGGTAATGCTATAGGAATGAGAATCTAATATTGATATTCCTTTTCATATTCTTAGTGTATATTATATTTTTACTGTAACACTTCTAGGCCAATTTTTTATTCAAGCATTGTCATTTTAAAATTCTATTACATTCTAGTATATCTATGATATTAATTGTAGGACTCTTAGAACAAAAACATGTTTTGAAATGAAAGAAAAAAGTTTCGAAAACATGTTTTTATTATGTCACCACCAAATAGTGGTGAGATATTGTTATGGTCTCCGTTTTTGACGGCGGTCGGCGGTTGGCGATCGGCGTCTGTAACAAATTCTTACAACTTCCAATAACTTAACAAATACTGTTTAGACTGACTTTTTTTTCAAAATCATCTATAATTTTTCAAAAGTTCAAATCTGACTTTATATTAAAGATTTGACCTTCAATGGATCTTTCAAGGTAAAAAAAGATTAACAAAGGTCAAAAAGATTTTTTTCAACTTGATTCAAATTGACCAATTTTCTTTTCAAAATCATCTACAAGTTATCAGAAGTTCAAATCTGACTCTAGATTTGAGATTTGACCTTCAATGACCTTCTAAAGGTCATTAAAGGTCAAAAAGGTATTTTTTCAACTTGACTTTCAATGACATTCTCAAAGTCAAAAAGGTCATTTTTCATCTTGCTTCAAATTGTCCAATTTTTTTTTCAAAATCGTCTCCAACTTCTCAGAAGTTCAAATCTGACTTTACATTTGAGATTTCATCTTCAATGAACTTCTCAGGGTAAAAAATGGTCTTTTTCAACTTCAAATTGACCAATTTATTTTTTCAGGTACACAAGATTTATGACCCCAATTAGATGAAATATTTGACCTTCAATGACCTTCTAAAAATCAATCAATCAAAAATCAGAATCATCTCCAAGTTCCCAGAAGTTCAAATCTGACTTTACATTTGAGATTTCACCTTCAATGAACTTCTCAGGGTAAAAAATGGTCTATTTTCAACTTCAAATTGACCAATTTATTTTTTCAAAATCATCTATAAGTTCTCAGAAATTCAAATCTGACTTAAGATTGAGCTCATAATATTGTGAGCAACTAGGTGGTGACATTTTGTCATGTTAATGCCTTGTTACAATTTGTAAGACAATTATATGTCAAAGCTGTTTAAATGCCACATGGGGGCTCTAGTTTTGAAACATTAAACAATAAGCTCATTTACTTGCTTACCTAATAAACTACGATTTTCTGTTGTGAAGTTAATGATTATGTAGCTTGTTGGATTATATCACAGACACTTTTATTACATTAATGGGGCAAAGTCCCACCCATATAATTACCCCATGGAGTTCATATCGATCCCCATAGACTTATTATATTTGAAAAACAGATCCGTTTTCTCCTTTGGTCTAATTCAGAACAGTTCCAATTTATCAATTTAATACGTTTAATAAGTTTACAGGGCAAATCGAGTCGCTGAAATTTTCTTTCACATTATCACGGGCTCAACCTGGGGATATTAGCGTGAAGTCAATTAGAGCGTCTGGGTGAAGTTAGCGATTTATTCAAATATCTCATCATGATAAACCATGACATCTCATTTCTTCCCAGCCCTGAGATGCCATGATATATGAGCTTGATTTGGCGGTCTAGGAGAGCCCAAAATTTAGGATTTTCCAGATCTTTCCATCCTTGGCCCAAGAGTAATTCATTGCACTACATTGATCTGCTATAAAAGCAGTGAAGGACCGATCTTGAAGGATGAGATCTTTCATCCCAGCTCATATCTCATCTAATTGGGGTCATAAATCTTGTGTACCTGTTCTAATATCTGCCTTTTATGTAATGCATTGGCATTAAGGCAGTAAATGATTACATGATTACTATCTAGTACATGATAACTATTACACTTACTGATAGTTAAAACTCTTCCCATCTGATGTGCTAGGACCACAGAATGTTTCAGGTTAAACAATGTCTATTTGTTGCTACTCAAGATACCGTGACATATCGCCTCACTGACATTCAATCTGGTCAGGTCCACCCCACGTTGTAGTTGGTAGCCTTTCTTTAAAGACCGATTTTTGAGTATTCATGGACTAACGTTGGTTAGTATCCACCCCTCAATTGTAAATTAAGTTAAAATACTGTTAAATTGTTTCGATTAGTAATACCTCGCCCAGATAGACGAGCCCTGATGCTGAACCCATTTCGTGTTTCAACAGGGTTTCGGTGAATGAAGATTTTCTTCAGTGGGAAAAGATTTCTCATCAGATCATGGACTATGTTTACCATTGCTTCCGTAAATGTTAATAAAGTTAATACTTGCAAACGTCGCAGCTGAATATCTTAAATGTAAATAAGTAAATAAGAAATACAATGTGATAAAAGCAATAGAGTTAGATAATGAACTTGTGTCCTCATATACCCTTGTGGAAGCTATTACTCGTATACCCGTGAATATTCCTGATCTTTTAAATTACATCTAGAACTATTTCTCGATCTCGAACAAATGCTATAAAAAGAACAATATTTCAAAATGGAGATGTATGCTGCTGATATTGATACAGATAAAGCTTTAGGAAGTCTTGGAAAAGCAAATAGATGGCAGTTGGTTACATTTTGTTGTATCAGTTTTTTCGTGTGCTTCCCTCCCGCGTGGCATGGAATGGGAATTGTATTTTTAGGTGAGTAAATGATTCCATCGTTTTTGTTTAGTAATTAGTTTTCTTCCTTCAGTGAGACAATGATAGCGTTTTGAGTCACCAAACCTTGAAGTGTGAATTTATTTGATCCCATTGAGCAAAGTGCCTAGATAAACAAAAACGATTCTTGGATCCAGATCAACACTTTTTATGATTTAGAATGAAACACAACGTTTTTTGGTGTGCAATTAATACAGGACACTTCCAATTTATAACTATATGCACCAGTGATCTATCCTTATGCAAATATTGGTCTTTATAGGTGCAGAACCAGATCATCACTGTAAACTGGATTACATTAATGACATTGATGAAATTGAAAACAGAAGTGGAGATACATTGATTTATAAAAACATTACCAGAAAAGGTCAATATATCCCTATCGAAACAGTTGGTGGACAAGAGACGCTTTCATCGTGTCGAATGTACTCAAGAAGCTTAAACAACCTAACATCGAATGGTAGTTCACCTAATGTACATGTAGTTGCAATATCAAACATATCGGTCCCATGCGCCAATGGGTGGAGTTATGATTATTCTATATATGGGGAAACAATTATAACAGAGGTTTGTATAGGTTCAGCAATATAAGTATTTCTATGTATGTAGGCCAACAATGGTTACATACTACAGTAAGAGCAGCTATGTAGTTTTTGAAAGCATAGATCTCAACACGTCGTTTAACACAGAGTAATTTGGAACGTTTTATCCATATTATGGTCTTATACCCATCTGTTTTAGTGGGATCTGGTTTGTGAAAAAATAACGTTTACCAGCACGTCACAGATGGTGGTTACTATTGGAATGTTTATCGGTGGTGTTTTAAACTCTTTCGTATCTGACAAGTTTGGGAGGAAACCTGTGTTCTTCATATGTGCTATTATGCTTGGCATTGTCGGAGTGATCTGTTCGTTCTCCCAGAGCTTCCTCATGTTTATGCTATTGCGGTTTGCCATTGGAATCTTCCAGCAGGTGACGGTTTACATTACTTGTTCATTGTATAATCGTTATGTTTAAGTTTAGGTTAAACTAAATAGTTCAGTTTAAGAGTTTATCACTTTCTAAGAAAGTAATGCTTCGAAGTGATGCAGCATCAAATATGTGCCAATCCATATCTTTTTAAAGGGAACGCTGCTATCGGGAAGTATTCTGATGTTAGAGCTGTTTCCTAGTGAATTAAGAACCATAGGGGGGACGGTGGCTTCCGGTGCTTGGGGGTTGGCGATGGCCTCTCTTGCACTGTTGGCATATGTTATCCGCAATTGGCGATATTTACAACTGGTCATATCTCTTGTATCATTGCTTGTGTTACCTTTCTTTTGGTGAGTATGCGTATTATCAAATATGTGATATTCTCCAAGCGCTTGGCATCAGACAGCGCCAACTGTCTGAGAATAGAGGAACAAAATGAATGATGTCTAGAGCCATATGTATGACTGCCTTACACATTGGACGCATTGGAACATTTACATTTTGCGATATGCTTTCTGTTGTATTGTAGGTTTCTGAAGGAGTCTATACCTTGGCTGGTAGCAAATGGAAAGACAAGCGAGGCTTTGGAAGTACTTAAACGAGCAGCAAAGTTTAATAAACGACACTTTAAAATAGAAGACTCTCTAAAAGATTCCCCACTTGTTCCCAACAATAACGCCCCTCTAGAATATAACATAAACATGCACGGCGATAGTGACTGTGATAGTTATAAAACGCCAAATGCTGATATTCCAAAAGCAAAAACAGACAAGACTAAACCCAAAGACCCCATGGCAGCCAAAATAAACATATCTGCATTTTTTCTACACCCAATGATACGTCGTTACACCTTCATTTTCTGGGCTATGTGGTAAGTAACACCATCTTCAACTTCCAATGTGGTTATGTATAATACAATGAGGTTGGCGCAACTGAGACCTTGCAAATCGAGATGAAATAACACTAATTATACTTCTAATACTCAATTATATGTACCCTAGATGTAAAAATGATATTCACCAAGTATAATTTATAAATATGTTATAAAGTTTGAAACATAAAAAAAGGTGTTCATTTCTTCAACAGGTTTGTGAATAGCTTGGTCTATTATGGGTTGTCCCTTAGTACCTCGTCCCTTAACGGAGACCCTTATGTTAACTTTGCCCTTACTGGTCTAGTTGAGGTACCTGCAGTTATTCTAACAATGGTTGCTATGCTCAAGTAAGTTAAGTTTATCCTACATCTGCTACAGTAACAGTGTGAGTAAGTTGATCTGAAAACATAGAATTCTTCGTTATAGAGGGCTGATGTGAAAATGAAAAAGTCGGTCTTCCTCAGAGGAATCGAACATATGACCCCTCAGTATCCAGCCGATTGCTTTCCACTAAGCTCCAAGACAAATTGACTTAGTCACATCAATGGTGCCTATATATCTCTGCAGTTATACCTTACACTCCCATGTAGTCTAAGATGTAGTCTAGCTTCAATCAAGGGCGTTACAATACCCGGGAATTAAACGGTTTTCCCCTTCATAGAGCCGAAATGAAAATGGTATTTGTGACATGTTCACTCGCTTCCTTCATCTGTGGTAGCAGTTGAATACCATAAGAATGGTTTGGGTTAGCCCTAGGCTAATATCTATAATTTGAAATGAAAGAAATATGTTATATTTATGAAAATATATACTAGTATGGCAAACTGTTATGACACAATTATGAAAATTTTGAACACTGACGCTTCGTTGATTAAATATCATAACTGACAGATTAATTTCAGATTTGGGAGGAAACGACCAGTGATAGTTCTACATTGGATAGCTGGTGTAGCCTTGTTTATTAGCCCTTTCCTTACTACTCATGACAAAGGTAAATCAACAAATAAACAAATGAAGTTATAGACTTTATTGTTGATCTCCATGTCCACTGTTTCTTGAACAAATGGAATGACAAGTCCAAAATAATAACGAATACAAACCTCCAATAAATCAGATAAAGCTTATATTCTTTACACATCTTTGCACCAAAATTCCTATGTATAAAGCAAAGGAGATATGTGCCTGACTAATCCAACTACAATGCGATTGATACTATACCCTCGTTGGTTATTTTGCAGACTCTGGAGCTGCCCTGTCAGCAATAAAGACAATAGTTGTTATGTTAGGAAAGGCTGCTATAACAGGTTCATTCACCATAATCTGGCTCTACGCACCGGAGGTCTATCCTACAAACATAAGGTAAATATAATTTCAAGGCTTATGGGACAACCCTCATACACCGTACACGGCTGTGGATAATGTTAAAGATCAAAATCAAAATCAATGTAAAATAGGGATCCTCATTCGTTGTACTTTGGAAAAAACTTGTAATAGGTTTCGTGTGCAGTTTCAAAATAATTGAAAAACAAGCAAATGGTGATCTGTTTATGTCTTTATGAACCTTTATGATGGCTTTATCCCGAGGATATTGGTCCATGGTGTCGTCATCCTCTAACCGAATGTCTTACTGGCTTTTATTTCAGAAATATTGGTGTTGGAGCATCCGCTTGTTTCTCGAGACTCGGTGGTGTCTTAGCCCCTTATTCGGCTCTTGTGGTAGGTTCCTTAAAGGTTAAGCTCCATACAAGTTTATGTGCTGACTCTGAAGTACTTACTACTTAGAGTTCGTCTAAAATACCATTTTAACAACGCCTATACATATGATAACTGCGTAATTTCTACTACGTGCTCTTTCATTTATTTTAGATAAAGGTATTTCCGTTGTTCCCTGGGGTGTGTTTTGGTGTGTTGACAATATTGGTTGGTTTCCTAGCTTTATTCTTACCCGAGACGCATAATCAACCTCTGCCACAGACGCTAGAGGACGTAGATGAACTAGCAATGGTGAATAAGAGCACTCCTAGTTGTTGCTGCCGGAAAAAATAATTAAATATATCTTAGATTGTGAGGGTGAGGACAACTCAAACTTTTGTGAACTTTAATGTGGTCACCAGCACCTTGACATCGGCAGACTTTCCGGACCTTATCTTATCCAATATCTCGCCAAAGAAGGGTATTTCCAAGTGACCACCTGTCACTGCACTCTGTTAGAACAATAAAATGGATGCATCATGACGTTATCGAGTTAGATAAAGGATTCAAAAAGGTTGTTGATTCTTGAGGATGAGGAATATACATTTACCTTGCTTTACAATTATAAACTGACATCTATCAAATAAATGGTTATTTGAAACGTATAGTGCGATTTCTTAGATTGCTAGCACAGGCTCCCTTTCATGTCCAGTATCTGGCCGGCTTGTTACACTACAGCCCTAGGACGAACCTGCCCTCGGGTCGTTACATTGGTGTCAGAAGTGATTGTCCTCGTGTGCCAGTTAGGACGGGACGTTGTCCTTCAATGGGTTGGTGTTAGGACCCTTGATAGCAAGTCACTACTTCAGTCTAAACGTGGTGGTTAGCCCTTATGACTCAGGGGTATAGCATGAAACTTATGAGCGGAGGGACCTAGGTTCGATTCCCCTACGGGACACACTCCATTTCATTTCTACTATCTTGGTCCCTACACTACAGCTCCACGACGACCGTGGTCGTTTTAGATGTTTTACATAAGGTCCTGACATCTATCGAATAATTGGCCACTAGGAACGTTGTGACTGCAGTTTCGCTTACCCTACTATCACACCAAACTAGTTCTCACTACGTTCTCGAAAACGGGCTTAAACTGTGCACGAACGGATTTGCCGTACTAAGAACCCACTAAGAACCGTTTGGGATCTGTTTACAAACTTCATGAAACTACTAGAACGAGTAGGTCCTCCAGCACTTAGAGCATGCTAAAAAAATTTCTGGTGATCGTCAAAACGTTTCCGAATCGGTTTCAAACTGTGTGCGAACTGAATGAACGTAGCTACAACGTTCTACGGTCTGTTTACGAACTTAATGGACTTTCCCGGACGGGGTATGTGATTTAGAATTTTGAATCGATTCAAAATTCGATGGCGACCATACCGTTCTGTAATCAGGTCATGATGACCTTCTAGACTAAGGGACGGTTTATACTACGTTGCACACCGACGTGGTGCGACCTGAACGAACTGCGAATGAGATGGACATATTGAGTACTGTTTATGAACGAAGTAGCTAATTATTTTAGACATATATCCCGACCGCAGCCAGATTGAGCCCGTTTTACGACATTTTCGTAGGACTGGCAAGAACGGCTAAGAACTAGTTTGGTGTGATAAACTAACGATTACTGTGTTCATTTCAAAGAAAAATCAATAAAGAAATCAATTGTAAAAAAATCAATTGTAAACTGAATATGATTAATTAAAAGTCATAATCTCGTAAACTTTATTTAAGTGTGAAAATATATATTTGATCTCATCTTAAATTATTTCTTCATTTTATGAGACAACGTACATTTCTGTAGATGATTTATGTTGATCGGTTGAATATATTAGATTAGATAGGCGATTGATTTAAAGGTCCCAGGAAAAGTTTAAATCAGTTTTACTCACAGTGTAGTCTTTGTAGACAGCAAACATGGATGGAACAATATGACTTTCACTTAGAAAATAATCAGTGAACAACTGACGATCTACAAATCTTAACTCTTTCTACTGGAATGGCGGATATTTGAAAATTAAAAGAGCACCAATTTTATTTCGAAAGATAACCATTTCCGGAAAATGTCAGAACATTTCTTAAGTGATTACAAATAAAATTTAAAATTCAAAATTACACTCATGTTGGCCTTTGGCTTATAAGTATTACCACTCCACAGAGTGTCATTAGACAATGTGCCATGCTTAGAGTATTCACATATCAAATATGAACAAAATAGCTTCACCACTTTTCGAGCTATAGTAAAACATGTAAAAAAATGGTGGCCATTTTTCAAAATGGCCACCTACTACATACCCAAAGTTTCATTAGACAGTGTGCCATGATTATACTATTCAAGGCACTATCATGCAAAATATCATAACCTGCCATTTCTTACAGACACTGAACATCAACCTCAAAACAACTACCGAACACCATGTCAAGTTGGAGACCAGAACAGTATGTCGTCACTTCTGGTGGTAACATAATGTCAGCATTTCTGGTGGTGACATAAACACGCAGAAATATATCATATACTTACTGGGCCAGGATGAAGTCCAACATCCGCCATTCCAGTAGAAAGAGTTAAGATTTATAGATCGTCAGTTGTTCACTGATTATTTTCTAAGTGAAAGTCATATTGTTCCATCCATGTTTGCTGTCTACAAAGACTACACTGTGAGTAAAACTGATTTAAACTTTTCCTGGGACCTTTAAATCAATCGCCTATCTAATCTAATATATTCAACCGATCAACATAAATCATCTGAGAAACTTTGAGAAACTTTGAGAAACTTAGATAGCACAGTTGTGTGACCTAGTTTGATGACCTTTGACCTTGAAAATTTTACTTATTCAGAGCTCAGTAAGGTCTTTTGTGATTAAGCTGACCAAAATTTACATCCAAAAATCAATTTGAAAAATCAACTTTTTTGACCTTTCGAAGGTCACTGAAGGTCAAGTAAAGGTCAAATCCTAAAACAAATGTCAGATTTGAACTCCTGGCAACTTGTAGATAATTTTCAAAAACAATTGGTCAAATTGAAAAAAGTTGAAAAATAACTTATTTTTACTGTTTTTTGACGTCAAATATCTCAAAAACTGTAAAAACTTGATGCTGACATACATTGAGCAATATGTAGGGAATGCTTAAATCTAGTAATGATGTAATTCATTGCAAGAAATGATCAAGTATAAGGCAAAGTTTGAGAAACTTGTCAATCACAAAACCTGCCATTGACTTTATACATGAGAAAGTTTCCTGAAAATGACGAAGTCCTACTTTTTGTCAAATTTTATAGAGTAAACACCAAAAACAGTAATTCCAAGAGCTTTGAAATCTTCAGAGGACATAGGTTGCATTTACAGCAACTACTACAAGTTATTTTAAAGTTCTACTTCAACAAAGTGTCTAGTATTTACAGAAAATTTGACTTTTTGACGTCAAAATCAGCAATTTCTCGGAAACCGGGCGAACTTGGGAAATGGCGATGATAGGTCACATAGGTATTATGGATATGCATAAAATGAAAGTGCATGTGACTCAATCCGAATAGCAGTTTTAATTTGTGCGGCCAATGTTGACGGACGGATGGACCAACGGACGGACGGACGGACGCCTGGTCGATCCCATAGGCTCACTGTGTGAGCCAAAAAGGATTAATTCATCTCCTCATCAACCTGAGATTCGATCGATGTTAGTGTTGCAGCATGAGCAAGCAGTTGTTTCTTGCTTTGTCGGTGTATTATTGATCAAATTCTAACTTAGGTATCAATCGAAATAATCGACCCCACAAATAAAACACAACGTTCAGTTAGAAGAAATTGATGTATCACGAAACTTTGATTACAAGTTACCAAAGATTTACGATATACATGCGCATATAGCACCTACTAACTTGATTTAGGATAATACTCGACAAAACGCTATAAAAGGTGAGTTTTGCATCGTTCACAAGACATGCAGCGTCCATTAGCTGATTGAAATGAATGTAACAGTAGAAACGTATGTGCCACAATCGCTTTGACCGCATACCAATAACAGGTAGGTAGTCGTAAATTTCTCCAATACGATGAACATCCGCAATAAAGCGAATGAAAACACTTCGTAGAATCTGAGACTAACATACTCTAAGGTAGAATGTAGACATTAAAATATTTCTATAGGGAAACATCATCAAAAAAGAGTATTGTAAAAATCAAGAAATGCGATTTTGAGGGAGAAATGCCTTATGAATTGTAAATTGTAGATCTCCATTGTGGGATGCACATTCCCTTCTATCCCTTTTGAATAGAGCTTAAGATGAAAAGAGACTCTGAAAATCAGAATGGCAGATATCAATCACTGAAGTCCATTTCACTGTTTAACTGCGTCAGTAAAAGCTACAAAATAAGAAATCAAAATATCATTTTGCAATAATATATGGAAAAAATATATTCCTATTGTACATGAATGACATTTGTATATCTTGAATTGCTTCTAGTTTGGCTTATAAAGTGTGTGGCCTCTTATATTTGGATGCTTCTCTGCCATGTTATTTTCAATAAGATTAACATGGCTGAAATTCTTCAAATTACAAGACGGCACAGGCTTAACTTATTGCACAAAAAACTAAAAAATCTGAAATATACAAATGTCATTCATGTACATTATGAATATACTTTTCCATATATTATTGCACAATGGTCTCCCAATTTCTTATTTTTGCCGTTCTACTGACGCAATGAAGCAGTGAAATGGACTCTAACAAATATCTAAATCGTCTCTAAACCACATGAGTCAGAAATGTGTCTTTTTTAACTCATCAAATTCTCTAATTATCAATAAAAATCGAAGTAAAATATTATAAGTCCTCCATTTCCACCATAATCATGCTTATTCCAACCAGGAAACAGACGACCTACTTAAGCACTTAAGTTTAGACTTAATACGTGGATTAGAATGCTCCTCCAGAGAATATGCCTGAGTTATTAGTTTATGAACAAAATACATAAACAGAATCAAGTTGATGTTTAGTTAGCATAATCTAATTCCAGAAACAAGGCACAAAGAACAGAGACAGCCATGGTGACTGTTGGAACTGTATGCAAGCGACGCTGTTGGCACCCTATTTACGGACTTTTCCTCGGTTGTGGCGCTCTGTTCATCATAAAAGGTAGGCTTCGATTCATTCTGATAGCGTCGCATCTATGTATTGAATTACTGACTAATATATTTATTAGTTATCGTAAATCAAATTAATTAATTGGTATTACAAAATAATTACATGCATTTTTCACGACTTGACTCTCTTCCATCAATAATTTATTTTTCACTTCATTATATATAGAGGTTGTGGAACATGAATTTTATTCCGAAGCAAATATCATATTCTTTTAACAAAGTTATATTCCACCACGACCAGCAATAACCTATTTATTCTGTAATATTATTCTGATACTGGATTTTATAAATATCAATTCTATTCCTTGTCTCCCAGGGAAAATATGTTATTATGGAAAAATAATGTTTATTTTAAGTTTTTGAATTTCTTTTATATGATAATCAATTTATTTCATGACATTTTTACATGGAATGGCACGGTTTTGAATGATAATGGTTATTGCATTGTTTACATCATTATTCTCCTGTTATTTCAGAAATTATACAATTGCACAAAACGGTAGAGGAAAAAATCATTGAAAATGTAGCCAGGCAAACTTTCCCGTTAAGTGAAGCAAATGGAGGAACGGTGGACGAGGAAGCGGCCAAGTCTCCCGGTGAAATCCAGCAAACGAGAATCGAAACATTGAGAAAAGTATGCCAAGTTAACAGTTTGAATAAAAATCTTGTGATTTCTGAATTGTGGAAGGGGTTCTTTTTTGTCGATCAAGAGCACAAGGTCGTATATTGTGGAGTTCCCAAAGTTGGATGCACTTTTTTGAAGCGACTCTTTTACGTTCTATCGGGGAAGAGTCGATCAAAAAACCCATATGATATATCCGCTAATGCAGCACATGGTCTGCCGTTGGAAACATTTCAAACTCATAATGACTCTGAGATCGCTTATTTTATTGAGCACTACAAAAAAGTATTATTTGTTCGAGAACCCATTAAACGTTTGATATCGGGCTATAATGATAAAATAAGGGCTATAAACCCTGGATACTGGTCAGGATTAGGGCGACGCATAATAAAAACAGTCAGAAGAAATTACAGCGAAATTTCCGAAAGGTGTGGACACGATGTTTCCTTCCAGGAGTTCCTTGATCATAGGATATATGAAGAGATAGGCCAGTCAAAACCTGATATGCATTGGGACACGGTGTACCGCACATGCCATCCCTGCATGATCAAGTACGACTTCATTGGTAAGATGGAATCGTTCAATGATGACGTGAACCTGTTCCTTCATCAAATCAATGCGCGAAAGGATATAGTACTTCATGAAGACTACACAAGTAAACTTGATAATATTTTGATAGAGGTTCAAAATTTCTATGACAGAGTTAAAAAAGCTGTAGAATGCGGATTAACATTTGAGGAAATCGTCAAACGTTATTGGGAGGTTTTATTTCATAAAAACTTGATCACCCCGCCAACAACACTTCCAAACATACAAAAATCTACAACCAAAGAAGAACTTAAAAAAATTATGACTGATTTGTATCATCGACAAAAAGCAACTAAAACATTGACTAATAAATCGTTTGATGTTCTCAAATCAGTGTCTAAAGCCACCATAGCAAAACTTCAAGACTTTTACAAATATGACTTCGAAATGTTTGGATATCAATAAAACTGAAATATGACTGACTTTTCATAATTAATTTAATTCAGAAAAACATTTTTAAGAGGGAGTATTACATTATACATGTTATAAACGAGGCGATAATGTGAGTCTTGTCTGACAATCCATTTAAACAATCACGAAAATCAAAAGTGGCCACCTTAAAAGTTAGACAGCATGCCCAAGATTTTGATACCAAGACTACCTCTGTGATTTTCGAATCAATCGTTTGTACGATTCGCTTTCTGCACAGTAATATTGAAAGAAACTATCGAAAATGATAGATGTAGCCCGTGCTGTAATACGGATCAATGCCCTTCTTAAAGGTATTGGGGAAATGACTCTTTGGGCCCTGATTCAAATATGATAGAAAAAACAAGACAAAAGAAAGTACAGATCTAATGTCAGCCAAATAAGATTTATTTCATTCCGTTTACAACATTTAAAGACCGTTTACGGATCGATAATCTAAAAGCGAAGCATTAAAAACATCGGGTATATATGAATTACAATAGTTGATTTAAATACATATACCACATTATCTGCACCTGCTATGTATATAGTCCTACACTTTGGCCGTGATTTCACACAACTCCTTGATTTGTTTTAAACGGTCCTCTT
This sequence comes from Owenia fusiformis, assembly GCA_903813345.2. Taxonomy (NCBI): domain Eukaryota; kingdom Metazoa; phylum Annelida; class Polychaeta; order Sabellida; family Oweniidae; genus Owenia; species Owenia fusiformis. The sequence goes on along the minus strand of CAIIXF020000007.1, from coordinate 21,854,774 downwards.
TTCAATACACGGAGTCAGATGGGACCAGCATAATTAAATGACGCGTTGATAAATATTCATAAGAGATTACTATGCCTAACTTATTATAAATCACTGGTTTTTGGAATAGGAGGTAAAAAGATAAGATTCACTGAGGCGCATGCGCAGGCATGTGGCAGCGTGTGTAGAGAACACTAGATAGAGCTGTCACCAGCAACAGTGGTAGAGATAAGATCACCGTCTCCATTGAGCCTGGAACAAAAGAAACAAACTGATGAAAGCGTAGAACTTAAACTGGTAGAAAATCAATTGTGATTAGAGGTGTACTCCTACTCCATCCTACTCTATACTGGCTATAGACAAGGCAAAGCATGTTAGAAAATCCGAAAAAATGATAAAAAATGATCTTATCAATAAATACAAATGATAATTTCTGTTTTCACTTTTCTTTTTCATTTTAATTCATTAAGCTTTTGATCTACAACTAAAACATTACTATTTTGACTGGAATATACGCTCCCTGTGGTTTCTTTTAGATGAAATAGTGTATGATGGAATTTTGAATAAATTGAATTGAATTGAAAAAATGAAATATTGAATGTTCCTCTATCTGTCGACAAGCATGTGTAAGATTGTTTTCAAAAGTTCTTTCAATTCTTTTGAACGAGTGTGCTACTATTAAAATAAAGAACGCAATAGTAAACTAGATGCAAGTAGGAATGATTTTGATTTACGTCATTAAAAATTCAAAATTCTGTTAAAAGTAGACCATATTTGAAATCTGTTGAAAATTCAATTTTCTTTGAAAATGTGCTAGGTCATGTTGTAAAATCACAAAAGTGAAATATATTTTCTTATGATTAGGCAGATGTTTTCTTTTATTGGACATATTTTACTTTGCATTACTTTTAGATACATAAGGGTAATGATGAAAGATGAATCACTAAAACTGATGAATATTAAAGTTTAAGGGAACGTTTTAACATCCTGCTATGTTATCTACCCCGAATTAGCCACCTGGTGGGGAAACTGGTAACTATCTATGTCCTATTCCCATCACCAATGTTAGTGGTATTTTCTGAGGTTGTATGTTTGCTTCTTTAGAAGAGGGGATTCACTTACAATTTACTGTACTAGGTGCTGACACTGAGGGTTGTAATTTCAAGATTTGTCCAGCTTGAGGAGCACGCTATTTTTCATAAAAGCACAATGATAACTTCACAAATTATTTTTAACTCATATTCTTGTATTTCTCATTTGAAACCCCCTCCCCCCAAGCTGGACATTTAAAAAGTATTTTTTTTATATACACTCCCCTCCGTAAGCTTGGCAACCTAGCTCCCCCATTGAACTACGTGTTAAAGCCTCTTTACCTTTGAATTTTTATTTACTTAACCTGCGATGCAAATACTTATAATATTGGTGGAAAAGTTATGTGACTTTATTTCCAATACCTCCAAATTTTCTCAATTTTTTCCCTCAATTACAATAAGTCGAACATTGGTGATAAATTTGATGAATTTTTGAAAATCGACATTCCCATGTTAACCAATGGGAAATTGTAGGTTTGCCGCAAGTCATATGACAGAATATTCATCCATCCGAGTCCTTGCAAAAAATACGAGTTAGGTGGGCAATTGAATTTGCTAACTTTATTTAACAAAAAATTGATATGTTTCTTCAGGTTCAACAAAGTAATAGAGCTTTAAAGTCAAAATTGTTTTTCAAAAACCTCTCCCATTGAAATAACACAGGAGGCGAAAAATTATTTTCAAAAATGACTTTGAAGCGCTGTAACTTTAGTATTCATCAAATAAACTAAACACTTAGTGTCCAAAAAAGTTAGACAATTCAATTTTCTATATAAAAATAATTTTTGCTGAATCTTTAACTGAAAAGATATCCTGATTTCTGATTTGCCCCGAACCCTCCATTTCCCATTGGATTACATGGGAATGACGATTTTCAAAATTCCATCAAATTTATAATCGATTTGCGACCTATTGTAATTGAGGGAAAAAATTGAGAAAATTTGGAGGTATTGGAAATAGAAATAAAGTCAAGTTACGTTTCCATCAATATTACAAGTTATTTCGTCGCAGGTTAAGTAATTAAAAATTCAAACGTGAAGAGGCTTTAACACGTAGTTCAAATGGGGGGGGGAGCTAAGGTTGCCAACTTATGGAGGGGAGTATGGCAGATATTCATGGTTGCGCGGTATTTGTAATTCGGGTGAATATGTCATACTCACCTGCGGCATATGGCGTATTCCGCAGGTGAGTATGGCATACTCCGCATTGAATATGCGATACATTGATTTCAGTGAATACCCGATACTCACCTGCGGAATATGTACATATACTCACTTGTGGAATATGCCATATCTCGCAGGTGAGTATGACATGTGCCGCAGGTGAAAACATGTTACAGATTCTCTACCCCTAGCGTTATTGGACTTCAAACAAAGGTGAAAGTTATCCACGAATGATATACTCATTGCATGGAGTAGTTAATTTTCTTTGGTATAACGAAACATATGAATTAAAAATAATTTGGAAAGTTTTCTTAGTGTTCCTATAATAAATAGCATGCTCCCCAAGCTGGTCAAATCTTCCGATGACATCCCGTGTATTTACCTGATACTGGTGCAGATTTTACATTCATCCAGTACCTGGTCTTGCTTTCAACAAATGTCGCCCTGAAACACAAAATAAAGATTCTTCACCATACCATCTTAGTTTTGAAGGTTACCTCAGTCCGTCCTTAGTGCAAGACCGGCATTTCGATCATTTCTTTTCATATGAATCAAGCTTAGTTAAATCCCTATTTTCCATTCTTTTAAATTCTCAAATCCCCTTGTGGGTTTCAAGGACAACGCTGATTTTCTATCTAATGCACTCTAGGTTAACTATTAAAATTGTATATGTGACCTCCATGACCTAATCTGTACGTGATCTTATTTTTTCATGTTTCACGTTTTGCATTTATTATTTTGTGTCTTTCTTTAGGAACTAAATGCGTATTATCGGCAAAATGAAGTTTTACTTTTGATCCTCATGGTATTTCCAATGGATTGATTAGTACTTGATCTTTCATTTTACACAAAAAGCACTTCAAACAGACCACATCAGAGTTGACACTAGATTATCAAAAAATATTTTCAGTCTATCAATATGTATGTCAAGTTTTTAGCAATGCCAATGAAAGATGGCGCAGTTTTTTGCATGACATTATCCATTTTAGATAGAATTTTCAAACATGCGCCATCTTTTAATCCAAGAGTTATTTAAAAATGCACTTGTGAAAAGTGGTAATCCACTTTTTTTCGATCACTGAACTTCAAAAGCTGTTTTCTCTGCGAGTAATTTTTTTACACTTCATTATTATCCCAAATTGATGATTTTATCATATTTAATTGTCGTGGTGAGTAACATGTCTCAAATAATATTTTATCCTTTTCTCTTCAAAAATAGGCATATTGCCTGTTTAAATAATCCTGTGTATATTTAATTTTTACTTACACAAATTGGATGTTACCAAAGTTTCTATTTGGAGCGGTCCATACAACCTCAATGTTCCCTTTGAGATTTCTATTACTGTGAGTAACAGCGTCGTCGCGGGCAGTGCACGTCAATGTTTTCAAGTCTCTTGCAGGCTGTCCATCCATGTGAAAGGTACCAACAGGCGTCGTTGGATTTCCCGACTGAACCCGAGCTTGTAATAGGACACCTCTAAATTGGCGGGGGCCTCGAAGTTGAACTAAAAATAAAATGGTTTGAAATATTAGGATACTCCTGTCTTACTTATAAAAGATTATTGCAATCCATTTTATTTTCCTCTCAAGTAAGTATTCTTGGCTTCAAGATCCTGGACTCTCCCACTTATCTACGCGCACAGGGATCAGGGCTCGCGAACCACACACCTGATCGAAAAAGGTCCGTAATTTTAACTAACATTCCAACGAATCTTGTTTTTATTTGTAATTCGGAAGAAATGCTTAACCAGTTTTTCATGCATGTTCATGAATATCCACTTATTGAACATATCACTACAAGTTCCATATAACTTGAAATCCCAAATACTCGGATGCACTTTGTTCGCGAGCACGGATCATTGTTAGTGCGAGTGGAGAAATATGTTCGGGAGCGAGGAAATGGTGGTGCGCGACTAAAGATTTCACGGTTCGCGATGTGAGACTCATGGATCGAGTGCAACCAGGAGAAAGAAGAAGAAAAGAGCTTTAAATGCTTTTTATTTGAAGCTTCTAGCTCAATCTCGAAGGAAATTGCGTCAATTGTTTTGTAAAATTCAAAATAAATCTTATTTTTGGCTTGTTTATGCCACAATCGCATCCCCCCTGAGTGGAAAAAGATTTTTTTGGCGATCGCAGCCCCCTGACTGAAAGCTGGCTACGCCCCTGCCATAGTGATATTTGGCATGAAGTTATATATTATTATCTAAGTTAATCCGCCTTTCTAGACAAGGAATTTTGAGGAGAAAACGATTCATTCTTGGTGAAAAGAACATTAGAATTGATCATGAAACCATGGGATTTCTCTAGAAAGCCCATGATGAAATAAACATTTCTATACGTAAAGTGCCTATTTTTGCGGAACGCCAAACTGCAATTCACTTATACTTATAACGTAAGCTATACGCATAAACATAAGTAATGCTTCCACGTATGAGCGAAATCTCTTATATATTAGTCAATAGTCTTACAAATAGAGAGCGCAATGTGTGATGACATACTACACAAAACCTATGCGTATAAGGAATCTTATAAGTGAGCCAATCACGTACATGACGAAAATTCTCTATTAATAAAATCATCTTTACCTGTAATTCGTTGATTTGGTTTGTATTTAGTCAACGTAGAATGTACTTGGAACGGAGACGTCGAATTCTGTGGTCCAATTCCATGATTGGGATGCATATTAACACAGGCTGTGATCGGAGCCCCATTTGGGGACGCATACACCCCTGTGAGAGTTACACACCCGAGAAGATATAAGACGATCATCATTTTAGCCAAAAAACTAACTATCCCAGTAATGTATTCTTGTCTGTCAGCTATTTGCTATCACTGCAGATCACCGATCACTTAAACTTTGGTTTGTGTATATTAGGTGGACCCCAAAAAATATTTTGGGAATATATATTTCGTTTAAATTATATAGATTAATAACACACGATGTATTTTTTCATGATTCATCTCCGCCATCTAACCCAATTAAAAGCTTCTAAAATTATTTAGTTGTACAAACATTTGATGGTCACTCTAGGTTCGTCTAAAATGAATCAGATAAATATCAATTTTGAAGTGCTACAGGGAGGTCATCCAATTAGAAAAGTTCGATCATCGATAATCACGTTGTGGCACTCGAACATTTGTCCGCTATGGGGGAAAGAATCAGTTTATTTTTCATAAACTACTTAAGAGACTTAACAATTTATTTTTTACTCAGATGCTTCGTTATACCGAAGAAAATGACACATTCTACGCAATGGGCTATTATATGCGAATAACCAGCTTTACTTCTTTTTTTAGGTCCATTGACGCTGGGAGTTAAAGCTATTGAACGTTGAAATGGTACTATCGTGATCGTATCATAATCTAAAATGCAAGTTTTCCTTTTTAACATTTTAATTTTACATGTTTTCATCAAAACTCCAGACGTATTAATGAAGCCTAGCGTTATGGGGTCTCTAGCTAGGTCTTACCAAACTTTTAGAGTGAAATCCGCCACTGTTTAACCCATTAATCAAGATACCTGAAGAGTATTGCAAGCAAGGTGATTATATCTAATTTATTCGGTGTAATGGCAAAAATCTAAAATTTCCAATTCTGATTTTATTTCAATATTTAATGAAGCCTATTTTCAAACTAACATCTGAGTAAGTTAAAATCCCGGTCAAAATATCTCACGGAGTTTTTCAGTGGTACCTTTGCTTTTGATATTCACTTAACAAGGGAAGCAGTTTGTTGGACCACCTCCCTTGCTCACCTGTAGACACGCGTAGTACACGCAAAATGGCACACAACCTAAAAGCTCCCGTGCATATTTATCTTATCTAAGAGCAGATTGTATTGCAAATAACACCATACTGTTGTATCACGTGTTAAGCAGTTAAGAGCCCGTCTGATTCATTTGAAACCAGCAAGTTACTTGTCAGTTTGCAGGCGTTAGAATAAGGACTTCAGTTTTGACAGTAAAATGCCTCCTCCATAAAGCATGACATGTTCACCTGAAGTTGCTCAAAGTTAAGCATCGGTCGAATTTGCTCTATGATGAGGATACACAGCTTTTATTTTAAGATAAATCATCTCAGATTTTATTAACTAAAAATATCTCAATATTCTACAAAGTCACAAATCAATGCATCACTGACGTGAAAATAAAATAATGGACAATCAACTCAAGTTAGCCAGAGAATGAAGACTCGTACACATATAGATGGCAGCCACTAGTTGCCACTAATTAGTGGTAGTTCTTCACACTTGTCCCATTATGTAAATATTGCTCTACAAAATTTTAAATGCTCTTCATTATCAAACTAATACAAATGTTTACATTTATTTTGTGGTTTCATATACTTCACAATTAACACCACAATAACCCAGGTGGGTCAGATAACACGGCATGGCATGGGTTTATTACAAAATTCACTTAAACTTGAATATTCATCAGTGGAAGTGGGTCAATTTTCATATTAACCCTTATGAATCTGATAGTTATACAGATGAAAAGATGTCCAGTAAAACAAAAATATAATCTGTCCAATTTAAGAAGATATTTCAATTTTTGATTTTATAACATTGGAAGTTGAAACACTGTAATTTTATATGTAGATTTCAAATATGATTATATGATATCACTTGGACTGAATTTTGAATATTTAATGATGTAAATCAAGATTATTTCTATTCACTTCTAGTCTATTTTGGTATCTAATAAAATATTTAAGAAAAAAAAATAATATCATTTTTGGAAAGAATTTATTTTTCTTTTGAAAAGGCTGAAGAGGCTTCCTGTTCGTTATGGATTAATATTTTTTAACTGAAAAGGGTAATTAATGCTGAACATGTCATGTCATATCTCCAAGTCTACAAGTTACAAATCATTATGAATTGAAAAGATTCTAGTTTTACTTTAAGATCAAAATTACAGCTATTGGCCATTTAATACATACACATTACATATTAACAATTAAGCCCGCTGAATTCTATCCCATCTGCTAACAGCTTTGGTTCATGTAATAGAATTTGACAGTTCAAATCACATGTATTTCAAACAACATTCACTTTCACTTTTCACTTTCCACATATTCAAGGCTATTTTCTATAATTTGAATCACTTTCCACATATTCAAGGCTATTTTCTATAATTTGCATTATGAATTACATGTTACATTATGAATTACATGAACCATTCCTGGTATGATGCTTAATGTCCTCTCTCAGTTTTTCTCAACTGAACTGGTTGCAAAATTCTCATTTACATACATGTATTTTGACTAAAAATGTCCTATACTGGACTAAATGTTGGAACACTTTGTCGTTTTCAACTGAGTGCAATGCATTGGTCAGACATCACCGGTCTTTATTTCTGGATCCCTTGTAATTCACTCAGATTGAAGAACATTCAATATATCATTCCCATTGTCCCATTCTATGACCTTTGCAAGTAAAGGTTGGGATGTTTCATCTTTTATATTTCGTATTGCCTTCAAGAGTCTATATCCCTTTCGTGGACATACAAAATCACTGGATTTTAGTCTAAGAGAAGGGCACAGATCATTGTGACCATCACCAACATAGATGACTTGTTTGAATGTCACACCTGCTTCCTTACGCTCTTGGACATAAGCATCTAGGATATGACCCTTACAAAGATTCACAGTACTCAAATCACACCAGTCTTGTGTATGGTAGTAATCAACCAATAAACACCCATCCGAATCAAACTTTGCAGGATTAGTAAATACTTTGGTGATGTGAGGAAGCATTCCAGATTCCTTCAAGATGCAATCAATAAAGAAGGAATTTGAGTCAGATATGATTATCACCTCATCCTCTTTTTCTGAAAGGTATTCTAAAAGTTCCTTCATTCCAGAAGTAAACTCTAATTCGTTCATGCAGTTTAAAAAATCTTGTTTTGTTGAGCCATTCTCATATAACTTCCTAAAGATGGCGCCCATATATTTTGTCCAGCCTCTGTCGCTGTAGATTGATTTAATTTCCTCTGGTACCTTACCACCAGGTAAAAGTTTTCGCACATACAAGTCACTGTTTTCGTCAATGATGGTGTGGTCAAAGTCAAATGCCACAAGTCGTTTTTGAATTGCAGACATCTGAAAATAAATGAATTGATTCTTACTAGAATGGTTGCCAGATTCACCTGAATACTATAGAGCTGACGGTGAGGTTTTAAAGTTTGAGAATGGGCAGATGGGCATAAGTAAGAACTCAATACTCCTATAATAGGTCTCTGACGTAGATGGAATACATTGGAAAAAAGTGTGGGATCCTGACTAATGGGATTTGGACGATTAGGATTTGTACCAATGGGATTCAGACAATTGGAATTCTGACCAATTGTATTCAGACCATTAGGATTCCGTCCTAGGTGATCACAGTCAGTATGCAGTTATGGGGCAAGGCCAAATCATTAGTTTACAGAAGAAAGTATAGATCATAATTTGAGCTTGCCCAAAGTGTGTACTAGTGTTGTCGCGATGTGCCATAATCGTACATCGATGCATCGGCAATTTTCAGTAGTAAACATCGATGCAAGTTCGAGAAAAGTGCACTGAAATACCGAACGCTTATGCACTAAAATATCGAACAGAAAAAATTACATCCGGGAACATAGTAACGGTGAAATGAAAGTAAAGTAATTTTTTTAGATTAATGGTTCATTTCGACTAGCTAAAACAGTTTTAAAGCGAAAGAATATCAGAAAACATTTGAAAATGAAATAAGACATGAAAAAAGGTAAGCAATTTGCGTCAAAATAAGATAAGAAAGGGCGATCTTTAGTTTTTTAAAAACATCGATGTTTTGTTTCAGACATCGATGCATCGCCAGAACCAGCTTTGGCGATGTATATCGCGATGTATCGATTAATCGCGACAACACTAGTGTGTACTTGATTTAGGCTACAGTAAAACTTTAAATGTTTGTAAGTACTTTGAATCTAAAAAATAAGCAATCAAAGGACCATGTAAAAGTAGAAACATTTACATGTTCTAACTTTTGTATATTTTAGTTTGTTTTGTAGTTTAGCTATCATATCTGTGGCCTCTTATATTTTGTTGCTTCTCTGCCATGTTATTTTCGTAAAAAATTAACATAGATGAAACTCCTTAAATTACATAAGGCCACAGCTTTGCTGCACATTATACATATAAACTATCTGAAATATACAAAAGTTAGGACGTGTACATATGTTTCGTTTCTTTATATTCTGTTGCAATATAGTCATTTGTTTGCTTATTTTTTAAATTCAAAGTAGTCTACAGTAAAATTTTAAATGTTTGGAACTACTTTGAATCTAAAAAATAAGTAATTAAAGGACCATATTGAAACAGAATATGTAAAAATAGAAACATTTATGGTACATGTCTTAAGTTTTGTATATTCTAGTTTGTTTTGTAGTTTGGCTATCATATGTGTGGCCTCTTATATTTTGATACTTCTCTGCCATGTTATTTTCAAAGCTAATTAACATGGCTGAAACTCCCTAAATTACAGAAGGTCACAGCTTTGCTGCACATTATTTATAACTATCTGAAATATGCAAAAGTTGGGACTTCTACATATGTTTCTCTTTTTCATATACTGTTGCAATATAGTCATTTGATTGCTTATTTTTACAATTAAAATTTTACTGTAGCCCTACTTCAAAACATTTAAAATTTTACTGTAGTCTACTTGTCTACAGCCCATTTCACTGTTTCACTATATCGTCAGTAGAACCCCAAAAATAAGAAATCAGGAAACCCATTAAATAATATATGGAAAAGAATATTCATATTGTACATGAATGACATTTAAATATTTCAGATTATTTAGTTTTTTTTGTGCAATAAGCCTATGCCCTCTTGTAATTTTTTCTCCCAAATTAGCTCATCTTGGTGACTGTAACTTGCACAGCTGTATTCAATAGAGTCTTTTCATATTCAATAAGCCTCAATTTTAAAGTGTACATTTTATTTTTAATGTGATTTCATTGTTTTTTGTCGACTGGTAAGATACGGCCAAGCAAATGGCAAGATGAATGACCCTTGACCAATGGTGATCTGACATAATCAATATTACCAAGATGGCTGTTTCAAAATTTTCTAAAATAGCTTCAAATAATTATGTTAATTTCTGGCGGGTAAACCATTCTCATAGTTTGCTATTACACAATAAGATAAAGAATGGGTCATGTCACTCACGTGACCTTGTTCCATGCCCATCTTTTAAGTCAGTCGACCTGTTCAGAGCACATTTAGTATTAATTATCGCATTTCAGAACAATTTAGGAAACAATATTTTCTATCTACGTAGATTACAAAGCATCTAAGGTACATAAATTTATATGAACAACTGAGTCAATAGGGATAAATAGCCCAAAGAGAGTCGGCGGTCTTGAAAAATACTTGAATCTTGTTTCCAGTCCTGTAATTGGCATCTAATAGATGATCTATCTTGTTGGAAGAACGTATATTAGACATCCATGCCTATGGCGGAGAAGCATCAAGATATAAGAGGCCACATACTTTATTAGCCAAAGTACAGTGGGGGACATAAAGAATTACAAAAGCATGGAAATTACATGCTGTCGCACATGTAATAAATTCTTACCTCAGTGTATTCAGTTTTCTCCATCCTAGTAAGTCCAGATATTGTGGAATTCTTGTCTATAATGACAAATAAGAACTTAAAATTTTGAAGTGGAATTCACATGTTAATGCCGACTCTTCAAATGTTGAGGTGATTTTAGAGCCCGCCTACGCCGCAATGTGGATTGGCTCCCAGAATGCAACATGACACGTGTCAGCTTTCAAAATGCCGTTCAGTCATTTTGAAATCTGTCACGAGTAAATAAGGTCACCTGATGTTGCATTCTGGGAGTCAATCCTCCTTGGATCACAAACATGGCGATTCATGAAAACATTAGTTTGATTTGCATGGGCGTAACGCCCGGTACGCTGGGTATGCACAGGCGTACCAGATGGTTGCAAATTCACTCCAAATACAACCAATTTTCAAAATTTGTCCCCCAGACCCCCCTGAATGCTCGTTTTTTGATTCACTCAACTCTTGTTACCATGGTGGTGGCGTACTACTTAGAAAAATAGCGCTACGCCCATGATTTGGTAGGGATTTATCCATCATTTGCAGGTATGAAGCTTTGGATTCATTTATTGTGCTACTTAAAGTGAATGGGAATTATTTTTCTACCGCTTGGGTGAGTTTGAGACACGAAACTTAGAATTTAGCTCATCATTGTGACAACTTTTGAGGGTTGAGATTTATTTTTGTCCCCCACTTTAGAAGCAATCCAAGATACACAAATGTCATTTATGTACAATAGGAATATATTTTTCCACATATTTTTGCACAATGATCTTTTGATTTCTCCGAAAACAATATTAGATCTGAGATCTAAAATGAAATATGGGCTGTAAAATCTATACAAAAACTGAGGTGAAGTAACAAAATACTTACATTCAACCGCTGCGAAATGTTCCTGAGCATCTAATACAATTTTCTCAATTACATGTGTGTCTCATGAAGCTTACAAGCATCGCATATCCTCGATTATGAAACAAAAGTAAAATTTTGTAACAACATTTATGGGCGATAATATGATTTTTGTGTGGTTTCAAAACGAGACTATGACCTAGTTATGACGTCACGTACTGTAGCAACACACTGTTTGCCTTGACGATTTTGGCCAGAAAAGTGCTCGCAAAAATTTCCTAATTTTGTTACTTTTGAGCGTATACTGGATTATTTCGTTCCAATTTTCTAGCATAAAACTTTACACTATAGTGTGGTACACGTCAGTATGGCGACGGTAATGCATGGGAGGCGGAAGGGGACAAAGAAAGGTAAGGTTACTGCTTGGGTCTAAAAAATCTTATCTCACCGAGATTCTCAATCTCATTCTCAGTCAATTTTTCAAGTCAACAGTAGATCTAAATACGTGACATATTGTTAGTCTAGTCTCCAACTTTTTGACAGTTTTGACAAAAAAACATGCAAAAAGTGCTCAGAATGGTGTAAAACTGCATGATTTTGAAAGTATTTCTCACAGGAACTTGAAGGGGGGGGGGGGGGGGGGGCTTGAAGCTCTGGCCAGGGGGCGGGGGGGGGGGGGGGAGCCAGGCCCTGCATGGCTACGGGCCTGCTCACTGTGTTGGGAATATACCTTTCTATTACATATGATTTAGTACACTCTATAGTTAAGTTTTGTAACGACAATCGACTGTCCATACAAAAATATGGATACAAAATGACATTTAGGCCTAGCGTATTGCAGGGCTGTCAACTTGGGACCACCTAATATGAGTGACTTACAAATGTTGGACACCGAAGTCCAAATCTGAACACTTTTGTCCAAATTTTGAACACCTTTGGCCAACTTTTGGCCAAAGTTTGAGCACCTTTGCTAAACTTTTATCACCTCAAATTTTTCGCTGGCGAAAAAAACTGGCGTGACTTCAAATTCTTCAGCAAATGCGTGACAAATACGCAAATTGCGGGACAGTTGACAGGCCTGGTATTGATTCCATTTTCTCAATACTCATCATCACAGGTGGAAATGCACAGAGAGTCAGTGTTTAAGACTACATGTTCATATACTCCATGGTCATTTTTTAAGAAATAAACTTATCCTCAAGTCACAAAATAGATAATGTTAGAATTAGAATTTGTGACTAATTCAGAATTATGTACAAAGTAAGTTGAGTAGGCCCCACTAACAAGAGGCCACAAATTTTAATAACCCAACAGTGTATGGTCCATTGATGCCTTATTTTTGTTGACAGATTTATACTTACTTGAACCTTGTAAAGACTAGATCAGAGAAATCTTTTATATCTCTTGACTTGATGTACTTCAAAGTTTACAGTTGCTATTTCTTATCTCGTTCCAAGACTATCTCTACAAAGAGGATGGTGTTGGAACAAGATAAGCTATTTCTGTTCTCATTAAAGCAACTCACACAATTTACAGTGTAATTGTTGCTAACATATGGACAGATCCCTTGCTTTCAGGCATACATTATCAATTTTAATCAATATTTATTTCAGCCCAACCCAAACCAGGTCCATATGAAACTCTCCCAACAGAAATCCCATTAGGGATGCAGCTGAAAAATGGCACAGACCTGAGAGAAGTCACTGTTCTTACTGGCAAAGACTGGCAGAGAATTCAAAACAGTCTGAATAGAAATGTTATAGAAGAACAGAGGATAGCAAAACTTAGGGAGGAGAGAGAAGCACTGAGACAACGCTCAAAAGATACAGTGAAAAATTGGGGCAATACTATAGCTGTAAGTTTAAAGTCCCCGTCTAAAGTTTGAAAATATTTTTTTATCATTCATTTACTATTTGTCAGGACTTAAAAAGTGATTTTAGAGATTTTTGAACAAAAACATTTTTTTGAAAAAAAAGTTGTGAGCATTTCATTTCTCAAATATTCAAATTTCCCGCCATTTTTCAAAAAAAGTTGAAATTTCTTAATCATCAAATATTTCTTAATGCATTTCAAAAAAGATTATCTTTTTAACACCAATGCAAAGGTTGAACAAAGGACACACTATTTCAATAATAAAATGCCATATTTAATGGGCCACTTCAATGTTTTAGCATATCAAAAATATTTTGAAACATTAGTGATGTCACTAAGGTACCAAAAACTTTTTGAAAAAAATTGAAATTTTTTTTTCGATGTCAATTTTTTTCTAAATATGTTAGACTTTCATAAAAAACCAATGTTGATTGTCTAACCAGGTTAAAAGGAAGAATAAATTATGTTTTAGATATCATTGTACCATTGGTTTCTATGAGAACTAAAATTTTGAAATGCATTTTTCTCAGAACCATTTTCATGCACTGATAAGTTCATTTCTCGCTTATTTATGAACCGATTTTCTTAATTTTTTCGGCAAAAAACACGAGAGGATGCATGCTATGCATTGGTATGAATTGTGGATAATTAGAAGATATGAGTGACCTCTAAAAGTTGGTTTTAAATAAATTCACAAATTTTGGAACAAAAAGTCTATCAAAAACCACTTTTTGAAATTAAAAAAAAAAGTTTCACATATCACACTTTGATAACATTGGGTAAGACTACAATATAAGCCAAAGTGGTTTAAACTTTATATGGGGCCTTTAAGGGTTTTTCATGTATTTAATTTATGTAAACATACATGTATTTGCCCAGTCACATATTTCAAAACCCCTTTGTCATTAATGAATGATATCTTATAAAATCTGTTTTTTGTTCCTCAGTTGGACAGCTGTTGACTTCCCAGTGGTGAGTGTCTATTTACTGGTATCTCTGGTACTTCGTGGTTCTCATCTTCAAATATGTATGATTATTATTAGGGTCAAAGGCAACGGAAATTAGAAGCAAGGAAGATAAGAGAAGAAAAGGAAGAGGAGGAAAGGAAACAAATAGATCTAGAAGAGGCAACATTCCAGTCACAAAAGAGAAAAGAGGCTATTGAAAAAGCAAAAACACAGCAGTATTACCAAACAGACAGAGTAAAAGGATTCCATGTGAGTACTGACATTAGAAATATAAAGTGACAAAGATGTTGCATTTTTGTTTGCTCAGTTTTGAAGGCAGTGATGACTGAATATGAAATATAATGATTCTAGATTGTACTTTACTTACATAATTTGAACAGTTGATCTTTCAAAGACGAATCAATGATTATATTGTATATTCTAACTTTAACCTATTCACAGTAAAAAAGAGAACATGTCGACATACATACATGTATATTTAACGAAACCTCGATCTGCAAGAAAGTGACAAACATAACAGCACTTTATCAACCAAAGGCTAATTTGGTATTTTGATTTTTAAAAATGAGCATTTATCCAATATACATTTATAGGGAGCTCTTATGTTAACTGAAGTTCTAAAAGAGAGAGAAGCCCAACTGGAACTGAAAGCACTTAAAGAAAAGGCAAATGAGGGCAAGGATAAGGCCTGGTTAGAAAAGGCACAGAAAGATTATGAAGAAGGTGTCCTTGAAGACCAAAGAAAAGCACAAATTAGAATTGATGCAACAAGAAAAAATGCAATGTTCCAGAAAGCACAGTAAGTGTTATTTTATATAAAGATGTGATTTTATCAAATAAAATAGTGTACCGAGTCTGCTGAAATAGAGGGCCCTGAAGGCATAAAACATAGGAGGAGGCCAAGAAACACATTTAGGATTCATTGGACTTCACTTTATTTTTATGAAATATAATATTTATTAACTTCCCTACTTGAGACCAAGTCTGTTAATTAGGCTATAGATCAAAGGGGTAATAGTACTCCCCCACCATAATGGTTGTCTTATAGTCCCCAAAATTTGGTTGTCTAATAATCCCCACAATAATGGTTGCCATTAGTACCCACAATTTGGTCTTCTAAAAATCAAGTATTCCACACCATAATGGGGATGTTCTATATCTCCCCACCATAAATACATGTAATTTATAAATGATGATTACAGTTGATAAAAACACACAATTATAAAAGTGCAGGGTCTGTTCTAATGTTTTTGACAAGAAATTTTTTAATCTTTTTTTATTTTATTTATTATTTTAATATTAACCTCTTGAATCCCAGGCTCTAAAATTGGCATGAAACCAGAGAATTTTTCATTTTTTGCCACCTTTTGACATTTTATTACATACCTATACAACTTTAGATGCTCAGCTTAGTAAAATTGGACGGCAGAGATCATTTCTACACGTTTTAAAACAATTTTTGTGTAAATTGGATAAAAATTGTTCAAATGAGAGCAATTTTTGTGAAAAATTTTGTTACGGATTTTCTCGTCCCTCTGGGCACCAGTCTTATTTCATTTGTCACTCTGGGTATTCAAGAGGTTAAAACACTTAATAATCCCCTATAATAATGGTTGTTCTAATCTATATCTCCTCACCATATTGGTTGTCCTATAGTCCCACAACATAATGGTTGTCCTTTAGTCCCCCACCATATTAATGGTTGTTATATAGCTCCTTCCTTACCATAATGGTTGCCCTGTAGTCCTCCACCATAAAGGTTGTCCTTTAGTCCCCCACCATATTAAAGCAGATATGAAATGGTATTTTTAACCTAAAGGAATCAATATAATTTTTTGATAGATGTATTTGGACATGTTTTCTAATCAGTAGTGTGAAAACTATTTCACTCTAACGATCGTTATAGCTGCTTAATAAGCAATATTCGAATTGGTTGTGACGTTATTGGCCCCCACGTGATCTCTCACTGGCCCCCACGTGGACCGTTTTGGTCCATTAGATCAGTTTACACAACAATCCTATGGTTGCCGTGACGTTGTGATTACTATGGAACCAGTAAACCAAAGCTATATTTTGTATTATGACTTATACTAATCACGTGGGGGCCAATTTGATTTATCAGTTAGTTTTATTTTGTTATCTATGACCGTTAGCAGTTATCTAACATTTATTTTATGATGGCTATCGCAAGAACTCTACGGTGGGCTTACAATGGAGAAAACCGCATTTTTGTAGCTGCAAGTTGAGAAAAGTTATTTCAGTTGTCCTTTAATGGTTGTCCTGTAGTCCTCCACCATAATGGCTGTTCTTTAGCTATTGACCATTATGGTTATTCTGATATTCTATAGCTCCCACTATAATGATTATCCCATAGTTCACTCCTAACCATAATGGTTATCCTGATATTCAATATAGCTCTCACCATAGTGGTTGTCTTGAAGTTCCCACAATAATGGTTATTCCATAGTTCCCATCATAATGATTGTTCTAATGTTCTATAGCTCCCCTACCATAATGGTTGTTTTAAAGTCCCCTCCTATAATAGCTGTCATAACATTTCCACTACATTGGTTATCCTATAGTCCCTCATCATACAAAAGTCCCATACCCCAATCGTTGTCCTTTAGCTCCCCACCATAATAGCTGTCCCGAAATCTGTAGTTGAAAAATTTGAAGAACACAAACACCTAAAACTCTATCTAATCTTCAATGTTGTACAACAATAAAAAAGCGAACATATTCTTAATTTTATTTTATTTTTGCAACAGGGTGAAAGAACATCTGAAAGAGGGTTGGAGGGACAAAGATTTAGACAGAGCTGAGGGTGAAGAACTGAAGGCACTGGCTGCTCAATATGCTTTAGAGAAGCAACGTCTTGAACAGATTAGGTTTGATGAAAGGAAAGGCATGATGCAAGATAACGTCAAGAGGATTGGAGATGTACGAAAAATGAAGGAAATCCATAGACTGCAAGAGGAGGTCAGTAGCTTGTGAACCACAATTTATGATTGGTTTTCATTATGTCAGTGATTGACAAACTTAAGTTGTAAATCAAGCCTTGATGTAGATCCAATATTGCTCGGAATATTAGTCTAAGTATATGTACATGTCAGGTGTTATTTGTTTCCAAACCTCAAGATATCCAATTCTATGTTGAGGTTTTCATGTGATGATTTGCATTTGCCTTGTCCGATTTTACAATTATGGTTAGATTTTTTATGTAACAGACCAAGCCCCTGTCTATTTGTAACAGCATTGCAACAATATAAAACCATGCTGACTTTCAATATTGCTATGGTTACAGGAGGAAGATGAGGAATGTAGAATATTTGCTGCAGCTAAACGGAAAATGATGAAATTGAGAACACAGAAAGAAAAGATGCTTCACAATGAAAAACAGGAACGTTTGGAGAGAATCCGTGAAAAACTTTTTGCCCAACAACAACAGAAGAAGGACGATGAGGATGAGCGAATAAGGAATGCCTTGGAAGAGAAGGAGAAAGCAAGAATGGAGGAAGAAGAAAGGAAGAATGCCAAGTTGATGAAGGCAATGAAAGAGATGGGAGACCACAGATATCAACAGGTATGATTCTCTTATAATTGTATTACCATAACATCAAATATGTTTTGCATTCACTGCAAGTTTGAAAATAATTATTTTATTTACAAAATATATTTTATATTTTTCAAGAGAAATGGGCCTCAATATAAAAGTTGGCCTTTTATAAAAAGGGATCCAATTTTTCCATGCTTTAAACTAATTTTTAGCCCATCCCAATCTCAATTTCGCATTTATCTTTTGATAAATTCTCATATAGCCTAATCATCAGTAACTCTTACGTTGCATGCTTACAGATGAAGGAGATTGAAGATATGAAGGCAGAAGAGAGAGTAAAGGAAATGGAAATGCTGAAAATCAAAAAGGAGGCTGATAACGTTTTCAGACAAAATGAAGAGGAGAAACGAAGGCGCAAGCTGGAAGAAGCAAAGGGACTTGCCAAATTCCATTTCCAACAAAATGTAAGTTTTTAAATTGTAAATACAGTAAAACCTGCGAACAGGGAATGCTCTTGGGACTGGAGGAAAGTTTCCTTGTTCGGAGGTTTTCCCTATAGAGAGGGGCCGCACTTTCAGCAAACTCAAAATTGCCGAATAAGCATATTTGTATATTGATTGATTGTACAAATGCTTGGTTACATTCTCCCCATGTTGATTTTAGCTGCTTCTAGTGTCTGATGATGTCTAGTTGATGTAATTATTGATATGATGTGTAGAGATATATTGCTAAGAACTGAATTTCAAGTTTCAGCAACCCCATTTTATATCATTGATAATCTAGAAGTTGGATCAGTAAAATATTTAAAGAGATTTGGCTCAACATGACCGTGTACTTACTATCTGTTATCTCCATAAAACAATTGTGTCAGTCCCTAGATTATCACAACTGATTTGATGTAATTGGGTTTTTGAAAGGAAGAATTGGTGTCATGATAATAAGTAACAAACAGATTAGTATTAGTTTTAAAATAAATCAGGGTAATTAACAGTGGGTGGGATGCTACATCATGTCAACAATTGGCTTATCTTAATCTCAATCATATTAATCTAAGCTTTTTATATTCAGATATTGGCTGAAGACTTTCACACCTCTGAAAAATAATGGAATATACAGTGTCACCAATATTCCATATTCCTTGTTCACAGGTGAATTTTCATAATTTGCCCCAAAAAAGTAGTGTTCCTTGTTCCCTGTTCACAAGTTTTCCCTACAGAGAGGGTCCGTTAACATGTAAGTCAATGGAAAAATATTCGGTTCTTTTGAAAAGCATTCCTTGTTCATAGGTTTTCCCTACAGAGAGGTATTCCATCGGACAGGTTTTACTGTACAGTGAAACTTTTGTATATTGAACATTTTTTTGCCAAGAAAAAAATGTTCAGTGTTGGTAGGCATTCACTACAGAGAGGCTAATTTGTAATTTGCAAGTTTGGTGTCCACTTAAGACAGGTGTTCACTAGAGAGAGGTTTTCATTAAAACGGGTTTTACTGTAATTGATTTATGGGTGGTCCTAGTTGTTTTTCATATGTATTGGAGTTATCACGGACTAACAAACATATTATGATGGGGAATATTTACAAATAAAAATGTATTTACAAATATTTACAAGTGCAAACATATTTACAAAGCAATATTGACCAATCAAATCAAGAGACATCTTGATTCAAAAACAAGAGACAATCTCAGCATACTGGAAGGTACTTGGCCAGTAAAGATATGGCAGCATGGTATTCTTGTATGCTCTGCCTCTTAATGTAACCCTGTGAGCAATACACAGTGTTCTCCCCAAAAAAAAATTTCAACTGGCTGCAAGATTTCAAGTCCGAAAAAATCAGCATTCGCTACGCTCACAATATCTCAGTGTAGGTGCTTACTTCACTCATTTTTCAAATCAGAAGTTGAAGTGCAGATTCCAACTGGGTGCCAACTGGGGGGCCTTTGGTTTCAAGTAGGGGGAGCCCCCGGTAAAAGTGACATCAGGAGATCACTGATACATGTAAAATGTTAAAACCATGTTTCCTATATGTTCTATTATCTTGCAGGATGAGCGACTTGTAAAGGATGACAAAGCACGGCAGGAGCAACTGGCCCGTGACAAGAGAAATATGGAACTATTGGCCGTGGAGGAGCAGCAATTCCAAGAATATGCCAAACGTGTTATTGATCATTGTGAAAAAGGAGGACGTAATACAATCCCTCTTCGTAAGGCTGCCAAGGCTGGAGCAGGGGGTGGTGCGGGACCTGTGTTTGAAGGAAAGGGTGGGGTCAGGCCCAGTTATATGGCATCTGATCAGTCTGGAGTACAGATGCCTAATTATCAAAGGGACACCACTGAGGAAACTAAGTCAAATATTTATGGTGAAGCTTCACAAAAACGACTAGGATTTGTATGGTAGTTCAATTGGATAACTTGCATCTATTCTAGTTTACTCAACTCTAAAAATGAAGACACATCATCATAATATAAAATAGCAAAATTTGACATGCCAAAATGAGGAGCTCATTGATATTGCAAAGAATGGTTTGTTGACCAAGTTGATATCTTTGGCAAATAATGGAAGACCTTTACATGTGAGAGGCAAATTTGGTGGGGAATATCAACAAAAAATAAAACAATAACCTAAATATAATTTAATTATTCCATAATACTACTGTTTTCCCAGGGAAGTATGAAGGAATAAAAATCGTATTGAATCGTATTACATGGAAAAATCGTATTGTCCCCGGGACAAAAATCGTATTGGAACGTATTAACCTATTTTTGGTTTTTCCAGTTATTTTTAACCTTGACTAATTGATATAAGTATTATCCAAATGTAACATTTTAAGGAGGAATGTATTATGGAATAAATAGGTTATTTCTGGTCGGGATTGAATATGGGTTTTATTCCTCGGTGCGCTGCGCTCCCTCGGTCAATATCATATTACCCTTCGGTCAATATCATATTGTCCCTCGGA
Organism: Owenia fusiformis; assembly: GCA_903813345.2. Lineage (NCBI taxonomy): Eukaryota > Metazoa > Annelida > Polychaeta > Sabellida > Oweniidae > Owenia > Owenia fusiformis. The sequence continues at coordinate 21,833,742 of CAIIXF020000007.1, read as the reverse complement.
AAAAAAACCCATATTCAATCCCTCCCAGTAAATAACCTATATATATCAAAAGGCAGATAACCAAATGTGGACATAAAATACTATTTTTAATAACATTTATTGCAAAATAACATGTTCAATAATTGCAAACATTCATCATTGAATAATTGAAATAGAAATGTACATCAGTGCAAATTACTACATTACATATCACAGATCTTGTTAATACTAGTATGTAAATACTGTACATAAAAAACTGTATAATATTCAACATTTGAACACTATAATTGTACATATCTAGGCCTATATGTATTATAAACTGTTAACATGTTTCATATGTGATTTATAAAATATATCAACATGTTATTTGTATACCTTAAATTTTGTATAATAGTGTGCATCTTGACATTAGTGATGAAGTGATGATTTTACACCAAAGCTACAAGGGTTGTTCAATAAATACTGATACAAGTGCTCTCATTTTCTTGTTTGTGAGGGAATTAAGATGAAATTTTCCGGAATTTAACATATATGCCTTTATACTGACCAAATATTGTGAATTTATTCTGGATACTTTTAAAGATACATCAAATTAAATATATATGTATGAGGGTACCCAGCGAGTTTTTCCTTATCATGAGTTGCTAAAAATGAAGTTTTTTTTAGTCCAAATCATCATTCAAATAAAGTATATGGCCATTTATCAGATCAGACCATAACTTTAATATACATGTACTACTTATTCTCATATTATTCTCAAAAAAGTAAAAACTGTTCCGGGTACACCCATACATTCTACATTTGATATACTGTAACTTTAAAGTACTGAGAATAAATTCATAATATTTGGACAGTTTAAAGACATGCATATGGCCTTTAATCTTTGGAAACATTTTGATTCCTTTACAACTTACAAGTAAGTCGAGGCATTAACATGCAAAATGTCACTACCTGCCATTTGTTGCAGATGCCAACCGCCAAACAACAAATAATCCAGATCAAAGCCAGAATCAGATTTAGCAAGCATCCTTCCCAAAAAGTGTTTCAATTTAAGAATTTTTTGTTCATACCATTCCTTGTTTTTTCTAAAAATCCAATAATTTATTCCAGGAAAACTAAAATGTTTTGATATATTTATGTATTCATTTTACTATCCAGCCATCCCAGTGCCTGGTTCAAAGTGTGGTCCATAATATGAACCACGCCAATGTGATCCACCAACCTGACTTAATTTCTCTTCTATTCCCACCAATCATTCAAAATATAAAATAAGAACACTACACCTTAAAGATTTATGGCAGGTGAGTATATTCTGTATTTTTCCCCATTTTATTGACACACTGTCATGGTTAGTACTTTTTACTTCATGATATTGAAACCTGAATAACATTTCAACAATTTTTAACAGTCTATTAAGTGATCTGTATTATGGCACACACAGACTTGCATTGCACAGTTTTGGGATACTACTCTTTTCTGTTCGGCAAACAAAATAGTAAGCTATAAAGAATTCTAGAGAAGAAAATTAAAAGTTGTTTGCTAATCTAGGGGTCATTAACACAACCTTTGTTCTCTTACTATTATGATGTACATGTAATTATATCCATGCTATCACAAATTGATTCAGAAATTCACAACTAAATAAAAGTTTCTGTTCATGACCCCTGTTATATTTTCAGTCGCTCGAAGAGTTCATAAAATTAAGCTTCTGCTTCAATCCCTTTAGTATATCCACCAGTGATATGGTTTTCAAAAATGCACCTCCTTTGGAAAAAAGTGTCTGATAGGTCTTTGTTGGTGATTTACCTGTCCCTAAGTCTTCTTATCATCACTCAATAAAAATATGAGCTATATGTGCGAACTTTCATTTAAATCCATGATTTACTATCTCTGTCATGTTACATGTAGCAATACTTGCCAGTAAAATCATAAACTGGCAAACATCCATGGCTCGAATTTCAACATGAACTGGTGAACTGAAATTTCAAACTGCTCATACATTCTCATTTGATTTAACTCTAGAATTGAGTGAAGTTTACTCCCTTCCTGCATTCCTATACAATTTGGAATGTAATGTTCAAGGCCGGTAAAAACACAACCTCAAGTCCACATTGGTCCACACAAAGATCTATGATATTTTCTTAATAACTTCTTCAGCAGTTTGTGAGGATGTTGCATCAATTGATTGTTCCTTTCGCTGTTGTTTTTCTTTCAATAAATAGTTACAATCATCAATCAGGAAACTGCAAGCAGAACACAAAACACACATTTTACTTCAAATAACTGTCTTTGTTCAATTAATCCATCTCACATTTTTCTCATGATATTATCATAATCATTTCATTATAAAACTCTTTATGTTACTTTTAGGTTATTTTGATTGATTATTACTATGAAGTCCAAAAACTGGACAACATTCGGTGACAATCTCAATGGGAAAATAAAAAGATAAGATTCATACAAGATAATTACATGCAAAATGACACCACCCATCATTTGTTACAGACACCGAATACCGACTGCCAAACACCGTCACAAAAACCATACAAACAGTATGTCACCACTATTGATGGTGACATAAAACTGAGTACCTTTGCCTTACCTGTACCAAATAAAAGGCAATGGAACAGTCCCAGCATGCCATAGAGAATGTGCATCAAAGACCCACCAGATTGGTGGGAAATCTCCAACTTCAAGCAATATGAGCAGGTTAAGAAGTACAATAGAGAGGGCACATTTCCAGACATAGGGTTGCCGCTTCCGCACAACAGCACACCAAATTAACCAACCTATAGAATTCAGCACTCCTGGAATATATGAGTATTAAAATAAATGGTAAACATGCTTGTTGAGTTGGAATACATGTAGTTAAATAACAGTCAGGGGCATGGCAGATTGCTTAGAATCTGGTGAAACTTTAGAAGAGAAATGGTCAATCACAATTGGCATCAGGTTTACATTCCTGCCTTTTAGTTTGTATTGAGTTATTTGTATCAAACTGAGAACTACCTTTTTGTCTCTTTATCTTTTTTTGTTAAAAACAAGGAAGCAAATTTAAGTTAGAGAAAAAAGGATGTCGATGAAGTCAAAACATTGTGTTTCATTTCATGTTACTTTTCTGATGTTTACTTCTGTACGCAGTCATCAACACTTACCAACTGATACAGTTGCTTTAATATTGTAGCCATAGTCAAATTTGACATATGCCAAGTAGTGAACATGCCACACAAAGAAGTAGAAGAGAATCAGTCCACAGATAGATGCTTTCAGGGGTCTCTCTGTACCAAACACTCTAAAAAACAAATATGTACAAGAACTGTTACATTTGTTAATATTATAACAACCCGCGGGTGCCTCTAAGGAGCTGTAATGCTACAAGCCAGATATATACAGACATGAAAAGAGTAGGCTAAATTCAATGCCCCATGCGGGAATTGAATCCAGGACCTTCCACTCAAAAGTATGATGCTCTACCACTCCAGCCAATATAGCTACTATAGCTGTGTTACTTAGCAACTTGAAACCGAGGGTCATTACAACATTTCTACTGTGTGACAATAGGTAGCCTAAGCATTTTGTAGAAACAACAGCTGCTGAGGTATTGAAGTTTGTATTAGTTGCAGCATTGTGAGATGGGAGAGATAAAATGATCAGCTATAACTTTTGTTCATGATTTTAAAGTGGGTGCAAGATGGAAATAAGACCTTTCAAAATCTTAATTCGGTGCACCCACTTGCTTTAATGTTGAAGTCAAGGATGTAATCATATTTGCATTCAAGCATGAAATAGCCTGGGCAAATGCCTTTTTATGGGAAAAAGGTAAAATACATATTCATCAACTGTATGTTTATAGTGTATGAATTTAGTAGTTTTCAATTTATTTTTTCTCATTTTCCTGTATCTTTCCAGTTTACAGGTCAGAATTCTAAAATGTCCTGGTAATCGTACAAGCGATATTTTAGCATTTGGACAACACTGTTATGATATATAACATTCAACTCACCTGCAGGCCAGCATGAAGACAGAGTAAATGACAAGAGAGATGGCACAGAAATAGTCCAGCATCTGAAACACAAGATAACTATTATGTTATACTTGAGGGTTTAATACCGTGGACTCAGTGCATTCTGTGCTGAATCAATCCATTGAAGGCGTTGTTTCCAAATCTTTGCAAAGTTTAGGAAACCACGCCTGAGTGGAATGAAGCAGCCACAATGCATTGAGTCTTGAAATTAAATTATTTTTACACGTTGTGAAACCTTTTACAAGTGTCAAGTTGGCAAATTATCAATTTTAATCTGGAGAGTCAAGTTGTCACCTTGACAACTATTTAACAAGTGACCTTGGATGCAGTGATTGGTGATAAAATGCACTGCAGCAAATTGTGAAATACTGTGTTCGGATTGGCTGGTATCGGACACACCTTGCCTAGCTATGTGCAAGTATACTCATTTACGATTTTCCCTATCTTATCCATAACAGTTTATTGATTCTGCCCCCCCCTCCCAACTCAAAAAGTCAATCATACCTCTGTTATCCTAGTGTCCCTGGTGTGGAAGACAGAAGACCAGACCCAGGCATTCACAGACACCTACAAGTTAAAATACAATTCTATTAGATACAGAATAACAGATTATCGCAAAGTGTTTACCCATGCCTTGCAAGGCAAATTAGAAAAGAATTTATAAGAAAATAAATACATGTACATGTATGTATCATCATTTTACGACTAACAATATTAATGGCAAGCATTTAGGCTATAAACAAAATCAATTTGATGTTGTCTTGTAAAATTGTTTGAAAAAGAATCATAGAATATGGTAATATGGTTAATGAAAAAATTGCTCTTTTTATTTATTTCTATTTCTTTTGTATTTTAACATAAAAGACTGACTCAATCAAGAGCTAAAACAATGGGGAATCCAAATAGTTTGAGTCATACTAGGAACCATCTCAAAACTGTCTCACTGAATTCTACAGTTAACCATTTTTCAACTACTACACAACCTCTGTGTTTATGAAAAACATTTTGAAAGTGGGATTTTTTTCTGGATTAAAAAAGGACTACTGAAAAATATTTTTATTTCAGTAAACAAGATTACCATTTATCACTCACAATACACCCTAAATGTAGAATTTAGTATGAAATATTATGAGATAGCACCATACATACATGTGCAGTGTAGTACAGTCTAACTATTAAGTCAGGGACATTTTTATACTATTTAAGAGGTCATTCTTAACTATAGGAAGCACTTACTACATTTCCCACATGAACTATATTATATAATGGAGCTTTGTCTTCCACCTTTTTACGATACCACCAGAGATTGTAGATGAGAGTGATTGCATTGAGGATTGAAAATACAACTGAAGCAGGTTCTTGAATGCCATAACATCTTGTGAATGGCCACTGAAAAACAGGGATGCCTGTCTTAAATTAATTCAAAATGGTTTGTGCAATGGTGTATTTAAGCATGAGTAACTTTGAACTGATAGGAGAGGAGTACATGATAGAATCTGTAGCCCAACTTTCACTAGTCAAACTTTGGTATCTTCATGGATGCATCTTGTGAATAGCCACTGAAAAACAGGGATGTCTTAACATGGATGTAAAATTGATGTAATATTGGGGATAAATGGGGGAATTGGTATAAATATTAGGGATCCCATGATAACACAATGGTACAAGCAACAATATTTACTTTATGTTATGATACAAAAGACACAAGCTGTATTCTAGGTACAGTTTGAATCAAATACACTTGCACTGTGCTTGAACAATGGGACTTCCTAACCAGAACAATGGCAACGCCAAAGCGTAGCGAATCCCATCGAACATTTTTCAAAAGGGGCACCTTCTACCAAAAGTGTCATTAGACAGTGTGCCATGCTTATAATACTCACATACCAAATATGAACAAAATCGCTCTACTACTTTTCGAGTTATAGTAAAATACGTTAAAATGGTGGCCATTTTGAAAAATGGCCGCCTTCTACCAAAAGTCTCATTAGACAGTGTGCCATGCTTATAGTATTCACATACCAAATATGAACAAAATCGCTCCACTACTTTTCGAGTTATAGCAAAATACGTTAAAATGGCGGCCATTTTAACAAATTGCCGCCTTCTACCAAAAGTGTCAATAGACAGTGTGCCATGCTTATACGTATTCACGTACCAAATATGAACAAAATCGCTCCACTACTTTTCGAGTTAAAGTAAAATAATGTAAAAATGGCAGCCATTTTTCAAAATGTCCGTCATTTTTCAAAATGGCCGCCTTGTACCAAAAGTTTCATTAGACAATGCCATGCTTACAGTATTCACATACCGAATATGAACAAAATCGCTCCACTACTTTTGGAGTTATAGTAAAATACGTTAAAATGGCGGCCATTTTGAAAAATGGCCGCCTTCTACCAAAAGTCTCATTAGACAGTGTGCCATGCTTATAGTATTCACATACCAAATATGAACAAAATCGCTCCACTACTTTTCGAGTTATAGCAAAATACGTTAAAATGGCGGCCATTTTAAAAAATGGCCGCCTTCTACCAAAAGTGTCATTAGACAGTGTGCCATGCTTATCCTTATTCACATACCAAATATGAACAAAATCGGTCCACTTCTTTTCGAGTTTTAGTAAAATAAGTTAAAATGGCCGCCTTCTACCAAAAGTGTCATTAGACAGTGTGCCATGCTTATAGTATTCACATACCAAATATGAACAAAATCGATCCACTACTTTTCGAGTTACAGCAAAAATCGTAAAATAACGAGTAATGGCCGCCATTTTTCAAGATGGCTGCCATGTGCTTTTTTAATATCTACATTTCTAGCTTTATTAATGTCCTATATACATGATATATTTTTTTTACATTTAAAACATATTGCTATTATAGTTTTACATATTGCACCTAAATTACTGTAAAATCGGCACTAAAATGGCCGCCATTTTTAAATGAGCGGCCATTTTGAAAATCGGCTTTCGAGCAGAACTTCTACCCCCATAAGGTATGAGTACCGTAATCCAACACCAAATTCGAAAATTCATAACAATACTTTGCACATATGGCGTTCGTGACCAACTATAAAACGCTTACCCCCCATAGTGTTATATATCAAAATGTACCTGTTCATATAGGGGTTCGATTGATCTACATCAAATTATAGGGAGTCAGGTTACTTTTTGAGATATCAGCGTCCATTTATTGTGACTCGCGTTTGCTACCACTTCCTCAATTCTGATATGATGGGCAAACGCGTAGTAAACATGCTCACGTCGGAACTATTTTTGACATACATCGCTATTTTCGTAATTCAAATGAAAGTTGAACTCCTCCTCTTTATTTTGATACCAAATAGTGGCATACTAGGTACCCTAGAAGCCAACTATGGCGTTATTTAGAACAAAACCACAAGTTTTTAAATGGACTATATAGGGGTCATACCTTTTGGCGGATGGATATGGAACCTCATACCATAAGGTATATGTGTACAAAATATGAATAAAATCGGGCCAACGGTATTTGAGTTATTGCCCGGACGGACGGACGTACGTACGGACGGACGTACGTACGTATGTACGGACGGACGGAGGCGTTCCCTATATCCCTCCGAACTTCGTTCGATGGGATAATAAATACATACAAATAGTATAAAGCATTAAAGCAATGCCCATAAATATAAGAGGGTGGCAAGTTGAGATTAAATAACTTACAACTAACTGGTAATAGGGAATAAAGGCAAGAGGGATATGTCATCAATACCTTTTTTCTACCCACTCACTCACCAAGGAATATGACTGCCACACATAATACAAAGGAGCAGAGTTAGGTACATGTTTCCTAAATATTGGAACATTAATTATATGGCTCAGTCCATTCAACATTGAGAATAGTGTAGACATAGGTTCCTGTACTCCCAATAGCCTGATAAAAGGCCACTATTAAAATGAAAATAAATATTAATACACATGCATTTCATGCCAGCTTTCATCAATAGGCCCGAAATGTTCAATTTTGATCTAATAATATACAAATATCAACAAATAATTGCAACCTTTAAAATTACTTTTTCACGATGTATCATTTTTTGGGGGAGCCTCTTGGGTCATAACTTTTGAGTTCTTTATAGAGGAAAGCTTGCTGTAGTGAATACTGGCAGCTAGAACTTAGAGAACATTAGACATTTACATTTATTCTGGCATTTCAACTTGGCAGACAATGGGTGCATAAATTCAAATTAGAATAAAATGTAAAAATACAATGATACAAAACAATACCAAACAATGCATTTGGCCCTTTCAGAGGCCATTATAAATAAAGGCAATCTTTCTCACATATTAATGATAAAGCAATGAAGTATATGACTGAGACTAGATATGTTTAACATTAACTGACAAAATGACCTGACCAAGACTTGGTTATAATTACAAAAGGGTGACCAGTTGTTACAGATGTTGATGGCAGAATGCTGTTACAGAAACTGCTACTTAGCCATGATAAATGTTGCCTGTAATGACGTGATAAACTATGACTTACCTTTCCATGAAATTGTGGAATTGGCCAACCTCTATCCTTGAAAAATTCAACAGTTGGCCACATGCACTGGTATTTACAATCATCCACACAGTTCCATTTTAACCATCTCATATAGAATGGTAATTTGTTCTCATATTTTATGTCAGATATGCCGCATAATCGTGTTCGACAGGTTGCCAAACATTCAATAAACGGTTGTGAATTATCACCCACTGATCCTGATACAGTTTCTATCTGCATAAAAGTGACCAACAGACTCAGTGTTACTATGGAAATGTATGTAATGGTCGGGATGTTATACTGCATTGTCATAATCTCTGAAACATAAAATATGCCTATGCAAAAATTGTGAAGAACATGTATGAAACTTTTCAAATGGGAAGTCTAATTGTATGTGGGGCCCTCCTTCAGAGGAAAATGTTCATAGAAAGTATCAACATCTTGTTTTGAGGAGGGTCTATCAAGATACTGCAAGATATAAATTTTACTCAGATTAGATCCTTAACATTAGTATAATGACAACATGCTGTGTTACTTTTTATAGCATTTAATTGTAGCTTACTACTTAATTGAATTGTTATAATGTTTATTTTTGGGAAGTGAAGCTTCCTAAAATTGATAGTTTTGTGCACAAAATTTCCTGTTTTTCCCACAGGAGGGACATGATGATCAATAGACTGAATTCTCAGGATATTCAGTCTATTGGATGCAGCTCTCATTTTGTGAAGTTCTTTAAAGCATGACATGACCATGACGATGGCTATATTAAATTACATTTAGCAGCATGCGAATACTGTAATGAAAGATTTCATCGTTTAACTACCTTAAATATGTAAATCTAGACTACTATACATGTACATGGTACTCACTGAACTCCAATGCAGTGTCTCCGTATAGACACTGCGGCGGGCAGATGAAGCAAATCCCCAAAATTTGGGGAAAATAGTTCCCCTTTTCATCGCATATGTGGTCAATTTTCACACAACTTATAAAATATGTATTCATGAATGTTCCCCAAACATTATTTTGTCAAAATATTTCAAAATTATTGAAATATGAGAAGAAATCACCGCGGAAGGAATTCTGAGTAAAAGTTTTGTTGATAATAGTTTACCGCACGTGTTGTTTATAGTTAATACGCGTAATTCAACCAATGAAATTGTCTAAATTTTACAATCACGCGACCTGAGCATGGGACTAGAACCAATCACGTCAGTTGTTTATTACGAAGTTACCATGCTTACGGTGAGATACCTGCCCGCCGCAGTGATATATCACTGCACGGGAGTTCGGGTACTCACATAAATTGATACGTAAAATTTTAGATTAATTTACTCATAATTCATTTCGGCAAACTATAATTCTAATCTCATACAAGAATGTGAACACTGTCGCATCAGGCTTTAAAATTACCACGGTGATGACAGGCCTTGCAACCATTGTCACGGCACATGCTATCTATTGCAAGACTAACGCCTGGTGTAACCGTCACCATGTTATTCGGTGTTTTTTAAGTAGTGCAAGGATCCTGCCATGACCGTGGCAGTGTTATTTTGTAAGCCTGGTATAACCGTGACAACGCTGTATTATATTGCAAGGCCTGTCATGACCATGAGTGTTATCGTGGAAGCCTGGCGCAGCCGTAGCCTTTACGTTTAATTTAAGAATTTTTTATTGTTGTTTGTTAAGCGATTTGTTTACTATCCACTTTTAAATATTTGTATATTTGTATATTTTACCAGAGACATTATATGTCTCTGTCTTTATGAATGTTGACCCAAGCTGCCCATGACCGTGATAATGTTAAAGCCCCGTATGACCGTGACAATGGTTGCAAGGCCTGTCATGACCGTGGTAATGTTAAAGCCTAATATGACCGTGACAATGCTTATAAGGCCTGTCATGACCGTGGTAATGTTAAAGCCTGATATGACCGTTACAATGCTTGCAAGGCCTGTCATAACCGTGAAAATGCTATATTATATTGCAAGGCCTGTCATGACCGTGGTAATGTTAAAGCCTCGTATGACCGTGACAATAGTTCCAAGGCCTCTCATGACCGTGGTTGTATTTAAAGTAGCATGAGAATACTGTAATGACAATTTTTCTTCGTCTTTAACTACCTTAAATTTGTAAATAAAGACTACTAAAAATGTGTATTAATTTCACAACGAAAACCTAATTTTTACTCATAAATAATTTGCGAACAAACTATATCTCTACTCTCATTCAAGGAGCTTCGATTCGAAAGCATATACTTTCTATAATGATCAATTAATAAGATTTATCCATAAAAAATACCAACAGCAATGGGCGAAACATGAAGGTCATTAATGTCATATAAAGGTTGCGGTCACGCCAGGCTTACACGATTACACTACCACGGTCATGGCAGGCATTTTAATATAATACAGCATTGTCGCGGTTATACCAGGCTTTCACGATAACATTACCACGGTCATGGCAGGATCCTTGCGCTACTTAAAAAACACCGAATAACATGGTGACGGTTACGCCAGGCGTTAGTCTTGCAACAGATAGGGTCTCTGTCACGGTCATATGATGACATCTGACATTGTCAAGGTTATACCAGGCTTTCACGATGACACGGTCATGGCAGGATCCTTGTGCAACTTAAAAACAAAAAATAACAAGATGATGGCCAGTCTTGCAACAGATAGGCCTACTAGGGTCTCTTTGAACTTGAGCTGAGCAGTGAGCAGTGTGAGATTGAGTGATTTTTTCATAAATTGCAAGCAGAAACAATGTTTGGGGAAAATGGAGGCATATTTGACATTCACAGGTTAACATATATACAAGACATATAAATATCCTACTAAATAATAACCAAATCACATACAATACCTTTAAATAAGATGAGAAACTATGAATTTATTTCAAAAATTTACTTTGAAGAAGTAGGTCAAAACCGTGTTGAATTGTGGGAAGTTTGAGTATATTCAACTACATCCGATAGAGGGCGCACGTCAATTGGATCGCCATTTTTGGAAAATCTTCAATAAAGTTGTACACACCTTTTATCCGTTTTCCTGATGGTTTAATAACTTTACCCAACAAATATTTAGCAGAAGACCAACACAAACACAAAAATAATTGATTCAGGTAAGTCGATTGTAATATATATACAAACTTTGGACGTTATATGCAGAAAAAGAGACACATTGCTCAATGAAAATTCCTAAAATTTTCTTTTTCATCCTTGGAGGAAGGGAAGCTTTAATTCAACTTCCAGGCAAACCAGTTTACATCTTAAACTCATATTTCGAACGTATATAGTCTAACTCTTACATCTTACAGAATCTGCTTCAAGTTCAGTAGGTCTATGGTTTAGAATGTCTGTAGAATCTAAAGGTTGTTTTATTTTGACACATTTTGATTTCCCTTGCAAGGATAACTACAGTTGGGTTATCCCGTTCCCGGACTATAGTCCTGCACTGAGCGCATTCATTTGCCTGTACGATTACAACTTGGGAGAATTATCTACGCCCCTTACACTTAAGATACCTACCTCAATGCATTATAGAACTCAAGATGTAACTTCTAATATATTGGAACCGCCGATTGTCTGGGTATATCGGCAGAACGGGAACATTTTCTCTTTTTCATCGAGAGAGATTCCATCACTTTTCAAAATGGCGGTTGGATTTAAAAGGGGAATCCCCCGTTTGGCTGTCCCGGATGTAGCCCGGAAGTACCAATATGGAGGAATTTGACGGTTGAAATAAGTTAAATGTTACACGCAAATATTGCGATCAAAAACGAAAATGTCTTCGTTCTGCCGATAAACCCAGACAATTGTGGATTCAACTACACGAAAAGAATGCTAAATTACCAAGGAATCTATTGAAGTAGGTATCTGAAGTGTAGGATGAGTAAAAAATTCTCCCATGTTGTAATCGCACAGGCAAAAGATTGAGATGTTCACAGGACCATAGTCCGGGAACGGGATAACAGTTGGGGACATAAATAAATGACAGGTGGATTTGCTGAAGTGAGGATTTCCCATGTTAAAAATAAGAGAATTTACAAGAGGCCATACATCAGTGGATGAGATTATACAAAATGTAAAATATACAAATTTTAAGGGATATATATCTAAAGAATATTGGAAATTATGGGCTTTCAGACCACCATAATTAGAAAATGGTGATCGAAAATCGACCTGTCATTTATTTTTGTCCCTAACTGTAGTCTACATCTTGTTCATTTGCACTGGTACTGCACTCTTCAAACTAGTTAACAGAACATTCCGTTTTTGCTATCAAAATGTAGAAACTTCAAAGGTATGACTTTTCTTTTTTTCTGATTCTCGACTTGTAAGTCTTAGGCAGAATCTCCACAACATTTTTATCAACATGCGTCAGTACTTACCTTCTTCTAAGGCCATTGTATCGTGGCCTTCGTCCAAACATAAATACCTGCATGTATACGGGTAATGTCGTAATTATAAAATTTGAAACCAAATGTCCGTCATTTTTCCACATCACAATCTGAATTGCGAGATTTGGTCTTATTACCTCACCAAAAATTCCAAAACACACATGAAGTGATCAATGTACTAGTTCACATCTTCCTGATCGCTAGCTTAGAATTTACAGCCAGTTACTAATGTCAGACATTAACAAATTTTCGACCAGTTTTTGAATATCACCATTTTCCATGGAGCCAATTGTTTTAATTTCAGACGAAATCCTGACAAAATCATGCAATATCTCATCAAGGAGCCCGGCTGGTCCCATTTTGATTAATGATTTATTTATCTGTCGATTTTTAAAATATTTGATAAATTTATGACACACCGGCCATCTTTTTTCAAATGGCCTTCATGGTGTTCCAGATGAAATTACTTCTAGCCAAGAATTGGCTAGAGACTCCAGTAAGGCAGTTCCATATTTTAAAAAAAAATCTTCACCTTTGTGAACAAACACTTCAGAAGACAACAGAATTGTCAATATAACACCTCCCTATTATAACTTATACTGAACCGTGCTAAAAGTTTGAAGGTACAGAATGCAGTACCAGTGATTTGGTTTTGATTCCAGTTCAGGAAACAAAGACCTCCATCTTCATATATGGTTGAAATCAAAAGTTCTCTGTAAATGTCCAAGTTACTCAGTTCAGGTGTAGACGTTCAATTAGGCTGTGACTAAAAAAAAACTGAAAAATGAGCAACTAAATTAAAAAAACACTTTGCTTCTGGTTTGGCTGCTGTTGTTTTAGAAGTTAATATAATATTTGTCAAAAAGTGATCAGTATATTCATAAACTGAATTTAGTCTTTGTAACAAGTACCCTTTCAGAATATATATTTTGTACAAGATTGTAACCCAGTCAAATAACTACTAAACTAAATGAAACCTTATAAAACAAGGTGCAATAAATAAGAAGTTGGTTACAAGACAACTGACTACATTGGCTATTTTTTCGTACGCTCATGACTATTTTAAAATTTCAAATGCTGACTTTGGCTCTGGATCACAGTTTAATTATGCCTTCATTATAAGTCATTGTTGTTATTGTCTGAATGAAAATATTTTTTGAGGCTAAAATTATTGAATAGCAATACAGGGAATGTATTAAACATGTAGATAAACTATGGTCACATTTTAAAAAGGTACTTGCTCCTTCATAAAAAGGACAAGTCACTTAGGGTTATAACATTAACCAGACATGCAAGCTGTTTGGCATATTCTCTACATAGCCTCTAATCAGAAGGCTCAACTGGTGATTTCTTCATGTCTATCAATGTGGTCAGATCCCTTAGAAACCCTTCCTCAAATATCTTGTTTTATTTTGTTCCAAACAGGAGTTATATTGTGTGTAAGCATAATTATGTATATCCAGCTGAAACTTGGTTCTCAAATTAAAATTTCAATATTTTTGTAATATTGTAAGGTTGCCAATGCAAATGTAAATTTTCAAGTTATAAGGGAGTAATACAAACAAGTTCTGCATTGGCCAAGTGGATATGACCTTATGCCTCTGTGCTGTCTGTACAGGCATTTTAACTTTTGGCCATGAAACATCTGGCATATAACAAAGAAACTCAGTTTTAGTATATTCTTAAGCATCTTATTCCCCCCCCCCCTGGGTCTTATTCACGCCTTATCTATAAGAAAAATGGTCATATGACCATTCCATCTTATAGTCTTGCATCAAGGATATAGTGCCCCAAATATCTCTACCATAGGTATGCATTTTCGAGGAGTATACAAGGGCTTGGTTCAAGACTATAGTTTTCTCTGATTGGGATAGACCAGAAACTACAGTAATTTTATAGAAGTAGTTTTGCAATAATACTTCATCTCAGATGTGAGGTTTAAAGGGGAGGATGGTTAGTAAGTTTCAAGGGCTTGAAGCAAGAGTTCTATATAAGCTGTGATGCTGTAACATTATACATATTGTAGACATTCTGGAAATCTTCAGATCCATATACTATAGTATACCACCCTATAGGCCTATATGCTATGAAAGTTATTTTGGTCAGCATGATTAGAGCCTTACTTTGAAACTGTGGGTTCTCTTTGGATGCTGAAGGTATTAACCCTAAAGTGGAAAGTTGCCTTGCATTTGTTAGTTTAAACTCACAGTTTACTTCCTCAAACACATTCAGGAAATGATAGAAACAGTTAAGATAGTTGAGAGACTCAAGTTCAAAGACTCCTTCTATGCTATAATATGTTTTCATGTGTATTTTAAATGAATTCAGACTAAAGGTAGACCTGATATTGAAATAACTGTTACGTAGCAGGGTAAAATTGCTTTGTTTCGAAGCATTTTAACAAAAAGTAATGAAGGATTTTATGTTAAAAATCCTCAATTTCAAAGCTTTTTTTGTCAAAATGCTTCATAATGAAGCAATTAAACCTGCTGTTATGCAACTCTAAATAGTGTCTTCTCTATGGAGACCAGCCAGTGTGACCATTTTCAAAGTAAATACTTGCAGTTTGTTCATCCTGGTAGCCAATTTAAATGTTGTATAAAGTTGGCATGGAGTATAGATAGAAAAGTAATGATTGAATTAAATGCCAGTTAATATGGATTCCCTAAGGTCACGATAATAAATATTTGGAAGGACATTACATTTGAAAATATCTCCTCAGTAAATGTGTTTTGCAAAGATAAAACATATCCTATTTCCAAACATGCATTTATTGTCAAGGAAGACACAGTAGTCTATTGGAATTAGATTTATCTTTATTGTTTTCCTTTCAGCAGATCCAGAAGCCAGTACCCTTTCCAGTTGTTTGGTTTTGCTTCTTTAGATCTAATTACTAGACTCTGAGAATCAGTGTAAGAAGCAAGGGAATATATTGAACTTGAATAGGAACCATTATAGGCATTTAGATTGATAAGTGAACTGTATATAGACATGATAGATAAGCTTATGTACCAATACTGTATAGTATGCATTAGCTTTTGGAGCATCCTTAACACAGGCTGGTATCGAAAAATTTGTTTGCTGTGACGGAGCCTGCTATTTTGCATAGACACACTAAGAAACCCACACAATTCATTTTAACCCGCAAATGATATATCCATTGCATGGAGTAAGAAATTTTCTTTGGTATAGCAAAACATATGAGTAAAAAATAAATTGTGTGGATTTCCTCGTGTTTCTATGCAAAATAACACGCTCCGTCACAGCAAACAAATTTTTGATACCAGCCTGTGCTTAAGATACAAATGTTTTGGGTTTTCTTAAAGAAAGGTAGAATTCTGTACCAAGGAGTTCTTTTATCAAAACATTCTCATTGCATGTATAGAAATGGAATTCTTCCCTGATGATCTAATATTTGTTCCTGTATTGTGTAATGTATGGTCATCTTATAGAATCTGTAAACTGTAAGATTTAAGATCACATTACCAGACCAGCTGTTAATCCATACTGCTTGTTATTCCCATGTAGATAATGTGTCTGCCATTTTAAATGAAAAAGAAGAAACTAATGAGAGGATTAGGGAATACTTGATGGCAAAGTAACGATTTCCACTCAGTGCTCGGATTTATATACAAATATATGACAAGCAAACACTAAATTCAGTCCACAGAACATGGGGAAGTAAACTTGCTAGCTTTCTCAAAATGTTGAATAGAGGAATTTGATATGATGCAAGGAAAAGTGCTTGTTATCTCTCACCACAAGAGCAATATACCATCCCATATCCTAGTAAATACATGATAATACATGTACTCACATTTTTGTCTTTCCATACATTTAAAGGAAGCTAAGAAGCAAGTAGATAGGGAAAATAACCAATAAAGGTAGAAACTTACTATCAACAAATCAGACTGTTCTGGTAGTTTGGTTTGGAGAGAAGGTCATTGGTTTGGGAAATTCAAGTCATTTGATTTTTAAGCTAATTACCAGAGGTGGATCTTTGATATTAAATTGGGAGATAGGCAGGCATAATTCTCAGCATTGACTGGGATTAGCATACAAATATGACAGATACTGATATCAGTCAGATGATCTAAGGATAAGTTGAGGTCTATAGTAAAGATTCTTGAAATTATCACAATCATTTTTAGACAGGAAACTTGGCATGTGTATCATATCATTGTAAACACCTACTCATTTCTAACACTACATCGGTCAACCTCCAGATCTGCCACTGTAAAGCAGGGAAATAGGAAATGCAAATGTGAATAGTAAATAAATAAATAGTATGACCATGTATATTGTGAATTTATTTCACGAAATAGGTATTGCTAGTTCCGGCATTTTATTCTAGCTATTTATTCACGGTGTATAACCCAAACGCTCCTACATGCACGACGGAGCGTTTCATTTACGCGGAAACGCTCCGGAGCGAAATAAAATGGCGGCTCATGAAGATTCCACTATGACCGTAAGTATTGTTTCTCTCGTCTCTCTTACATATCATATGTTATGGTGAAATATTATGTACCATTCGATGAACAATACCGTGAGCAAAGATCTTATTTATTCAACTTCTGGTGGTAAACTGTTATTTGCTTGATCAAAGCTCCGAAGTGTAGATCGAACGAATCTGAAGATGACGATTTGACCACAAATTACGAATTAAACTAGTATTTCTATGAAAACGTTACTCTTTCTGTTAAAGTAGTAGATCACAAACTCATATATTCTCATTTCCTAAAATCCCAGTCCAAATCCATTACTTGTTCTCAAGAAATCGCTTGTTTTCCTCGAAACGCTCCGTCGATTTAGAACACAATTTTAGAAACGCTCTTACCATTTTGTTTTGATATCATTTTCAGATTATTAGAGAAGAGTTCCGAATCGAATCTATCTCTCAAAAACGTGTTGTACTTGTTAGGCAAATTGAAACATCTGAACCTGGTGGTGCTAAACGTGCAAGTAGCTGGTTTAAGCCTACATTAGATGATGTCTTGCCTACATGTGTGCTAAATCATAAAACTATAGAAAAAACGAAAATTTATATGTGAATTAATTTTTCTTCTTTTGATGCCAAGGGGTATAATAGATCTTTTCTTTCTCTTCCTGAAAAGGAAAGGCAAGCTATAGATTTCCTAAACAGATCTAGATTACCGGAGCGTTTCCAGTTCACTGTGTTAACCACGTCGGAGCGTTTCTTGAATATGAGAATGTCATCATTTTTAAGACTGGATTTTCAGTCATCAAATCACTATAACGACAATGTATGGTGCGTTGAAGCATTGGAATTTGACTAAAATATACGTTGGTGCTCTAATCTTGGCTCAACTTATCACATGTATCGACAAAAGGGGTTTTGACCGGTAGAATGACAAATACGTTTTTGGATTTTGATAACTATACTGCTTCGTACAGCTCTTCCTAATTGCTTCAAACGTCAACAGCCAGCCAAGTACAACATGAATATCACACCCATCGAATGGTATGCTCGAAATATGTAACTCATACCTCTTATTCCCATTATTGGGGAAATCGTCAGACGGCTCATCATTCCCGCCAGCCAGTTTTCCTACTCCGGAGCGTTTCTTTGTTTAATTTCAGTGATGAAACGCTCCATCGTGCATGTAGGAGCGTTTGGGTTATACACCGTGTTATTCATACCAAAAAAATATATGACAAGAGAACATGAATTATGACTTGTTGCTTTTAAGTGTTAAGACATACAAGTGAATGAGTGGATCAGCAAGAATGACTAACTACAACTTCCTATTAAACCGGTGAATTACTTCCAAAGTTCATTTTTCTCTTCAAATATCATTTTTGTTTTTTTAACATTTGAGTGTTTGACAGTTAAATACTTGAGAATTGAAAGGCAGTTAAACCTTTTAACATTAAGATATGTCGAAGTAATCTCACCAGTGTTAAATCAAGGGGGTGCCATATTCACTTCAGATTTTGCACCCATTTAATAGTACACTTCTACATAGTACAGTATACTTGAAAAAGAGAAAAGTTATGAAAACCAATAACACTTTTTGGCACTCATGGAGAACGCCATATACAGGTTTTTCTGTATGTTATTTTGTTGAAAGAATTTCAAAACTTTGTGTTTGTACGGAAATTAAGTTTAGTGTATAGTGATGTCAAGATGACATCTTAATTGTTTTGAAAGTATGAGGGGGTGGCATTTACATAGAAAGAGGCATTTATTCTATTGATATCACTTAATTGTATTGATATCACTTGTCAGCAAGTTATACAGGAGATAAAAAAGGTATCTTTCTCAATTTATTCTTAAATATTTTTTATTTAAACACACTAATGCTAATTGACATTTATTTCAATGCCTGTTTTCTTCGATGAATTGAGTCCCTTGACTTGACTTTATTATGATCGATTCAGAAATGATTTTCATCTACAGCTTTTACAAAATATGAATTTTATAATGAAATTTGAGGACATATCAGAAGCAGGACTTAAAAAACATGAAAAACTTGAAAAACATTAATTATTTAAAAGCATCTTTGGGTTCTCAGATCAAATGCCTGTTTCACCAACATTAGCTGGGCCATCCGAGGGAGAGTGAGAGGGGGGGGGGGGGTGAATTGGGAATGAATGCAAGACTCAAGATTGTTAAAGGCCCCATATAAAGTTTAAACCACTTTGGCTTATATTGTAGTCTTACCCAATGTTATCAAAGTGTGATATGTGAAACTTTTTTTTTAAATTTCAAAAAGGGTTTTTTGATAGACTTTTTGTTCCAAAATTTATGAATTTATTTAAAACCAACTTTTAGAGGTCACTCATATCTTCTAATTAGCCACAATTCAAACCAATGCATAGCATTCATCCTCCCATGTTTTTTGCCGAAAAAATTAAGAAAATCGGTTCATAAATAAGCGAGAAATGAACTTATCAGTGCATGAAAATGGTTCTGAGAAAAATGCATTTCAAAATTTTAGTTCTCATAGAAACCAATGATACAATGATATCTAAAACATAATTTATTCTTCCTTTTAACCTGGTTAGACAATCAACATTGTTTTTTAATGAAAGTCTAACACATTTAGAAAAGATTGACATAGTCAAAAAGTTTTTGGTACCTTAGTGACATCACTAATGTTTCAAAATATTTTTGATACGCTAAAACATTGAAATGGCCCATTAAATATGGCATTTTATTATTGAAATAGTGTGTCCTTTGTTCAATCTTTGCATTGGTGTTAAAAAGATAATCTTTTTTGAAATGCATTAAGAAATATTTGATGATTAAGAAATTTCAACTTTTTTTGAAAAATGGCAGGAAATTTGAATATTTGAGAAATGAGATGCTCATAACTTTTTTTTCAAAAATTTTTTTTTGTTCAAAAAGCTCTAAAATCACTTTAAGTCCTGACAAATAGTAAATGAATGATAAAAAAATATTTTCAAACTTTAGACGGGGACTTTAAACTACATCTAAACCTTATGTGTACATTTTGGATTTCCAAGGTAAAAATTGAAGTTTTCATTAGGCTAAATTGTATTTTGGGACATGCTTTTGATGGTACAATATACTACTTAAAAGACATTTCATAATATTTATTGAAGAAAAATGGAAACATTGGATAGTGTGGACAAAATAGTATGTAGATCACTGAAGAGGGATATGTCAAAATATATGAAAAACTTTCAGTTGATGAAATTGATCAAGTCTGTTGACCTGGGAAGCACCTCTAGCTTCCTCTATGTGGATAAACATATTTGAATCACTTCAGATGATTTGTTATCTTAGCCAGTAGTGAGGAAGGTAAGGTCTGTTATTCACTGAATTCTATGTGGCCTTTCTCTCATAGGAATTCCCTACAGTTTTTGAGTGAATCTTTAATAGAGGAACAATTTCTTTGTGAAAATATTTTAGCTAAAATTGT
Source organism: Owenia fusiformis (assembly GCA_903813345.2). Taxonomy (NCBI): domain Eukaryota; kingdom Metazoa; phylum Annelida; class Polychaeta; order Sabellida; family Oweniidae; genus Owenia; species Owenia fusiformis. The sequence goes on along the minus strand of CAIIXF020000007.1, from coordinate 21,812,902 downwards.
TCTGCTTTTCTGAAGATTTAAGCCCGATCTTGTCTTATTTTTACTAAAAAGGTTAATTGCATTTCAACGATAGTTGTTCTGATATACCTATGGTATGAGGTTATTTCAACTTTAGTATTTTGTATCCCTAACTAGTAAACATGACCTTATCAGATTTATCTGTGCTGTGCTTTACCCCTGACTCAGAAGCAAAGATGATGCTATAGCTAAGACTGAGTGTGTTCTATATAATCTGTTACATCTGATCATAACACATGGATTACACATGGATTTCTCTTCAACTGAACACTAGAGTGCAGTGAGTCTAGCACAGATCATCAACTCTGAATGAATCAATCTCTAATCATAATCTCACCAGGAACAAAGCAGCCAGAGTCTCAGTGGAGTTAAAAGCATTCAGTAATTTTAGTGGAATTTCTACAATATACGGAGTAGTAGAGCGAGGCAGTACATAGAGTAAGTTGATAACTAAGTTTACAAAGATTAATTTACCTATATAGAATGAAGAAATTGACTAAGTTGAGTTTGATATTGCTTCTTAAAAGAGAGCTTCATCAGCTTCATTGATACTCAGAGTACATGGAATGTGGTAATGAGTATAACTTCTCAAAGGCCTCTCAAGTTTTGCACATACTCAAAGAACTTTTCTTGCTAGGAGCCAATTCACAGAAGGAGGAATTAGAGGAGGAATTATATGACAAATTAGGATTTCATATGTGATTTGCTGACTGAAAAATGTGAATTTGAAATATATTGGGATTACATATATTTGTACATACAAATATACAATATATATTCATCTTATACAAGGGAAAAGGATGTTAAAACTTCAATCTTATGTATAGATGATCTCACTGCTTTGGGTGTTTGAAATATATTTCATTGTAAATCAGTATTCTTTCCTTAAACTGTAAGTGAAACGAATCGAGTGAGTGAGGGGGTTCTCTCCCCAGAAAATTACGAAAATTACATCATTAGGTGCATTCTGACCAATTTCAGAGCGTAGGTCCAATTCCCCCACATACCCCCAACTACCCCCTCTAGATAATAGCAGGACAGCTGTCATATAGACGGCATCCTGTTGAAGGCACAAAATATGTATTGGAAAATGTGGAAATGGAAAAATTGGTTCACAAGAGTAAGATTTCATCAAATCGTCTGGCTACCATAATAATTCTAATGAAAGGATATGGTAAAGACTGCTTCATTAAACATTTTTATGCTGGATTATATAGTATATACATGTACATGGATTATCAGTATATCTGGCTACTTAGATTATCCTTAATATAAACTATTAATTGATTCCTAGAGATATTTGTTATTGGACCTCCTGGAGGGACCAGGATCCTAGGTTTGGGATACACTCAGCTAAATTCTTGGGGAGAGGATTTAGTGTGAAATGTTAAACAAATGGGTATAAGGAATCTTGTAAAATAGTTCTTCATGAAAAACCTTACCCTTGATGCTCTAGGATGCTCAAAACCTCATCACATGTCTGTATATACAGCCAATCAGAACAATGAATTTATGGATAATCCGAATATCCTCTAAGACTTGATGAGCAGAGTCAATATTATTTTAAGTGCAATAAGGAATCAATCTGCTAAGTAAATAGTTTAATGTGTCATATGAAATATATAAATTATGAAATATAAGGATTATAATCAGGAAGTTAGGATTGGACAATTTGGATAATCGGAATTGTCTGACTACAAAAATTGCTATTTGTAAGTGCAGGAATCAATTTGTGCTGTGTTGTTGAAAATTAGTAATTTTTGGGACATATTTGATGCCCTTACAAACCACTATAATGGGAACACTACCAGAATGTTTGAATAAGAGAATGTGAACCCACCATAAGGATACTTCTAAGTGACCACTAAGATTGATACAGAGATATGGAGGATGGTTACTTTTTTCCAAGATGTGATAGTAATTTCTGAAAAGAGGTGCATGCTCAAGCACAGTGCAAGGGGTCTATTTCAATAGTAGTGCATTCCTCAAGACTATGGCTGTCATCTGAGGGTTCATGAAGCTTGTAGAGAGAGATCCATTTCCTTATGAGGGTATCAGTTGCAAGAAAAACCATAAAACTGAAATGAAGTCCAAGTGCTTTGGATACAAGATAGTATTGTTCTACAATTGAAGATTTATAGAGACATATGTTGTTGTTTTTTGTATGACAATGAACTGTCAGTTTGGTGCACTTTCCTTAAAACTTATCAATTTCTCTATTCTCCATTCATTTACGAGCTCTATTTATCATTAGGTGTTCTTCTTGGTTTTTTCTTGCCTTGGTACAAGCTATTTTACTATTTCTGTTCCATTATTTTCTAAATTCTGTGTATAGACTGTTGTTTCTACAATAGAGAAGTTTGCAGCTGTTATTAACTGCATTATCCTGGGGATTTGCATAATACTGAATATTGTTGTCTACATTGTTATTTATTTATCCCAGTCCATAGCTCAGGCCTCATAGACTTCCACCAACCCGAACATCAAGGAACCTAGTGGAAGGTCTAGGAGGCATGTAGCTTAAACTAGTATGCTCAACTCATGAATAAGTACCTGATCTTTCATTTGACACCAAAATAGCTCAAACAGGCCACATCAGACTTGACACTAGTTCATGAAAAAATATTTTTGATCCATCAATTTCATATGTGTCAAGTTTTTAGCAATGCCATAGAAAGATGGCATTGTTGTTTGCATTGATTATCCATTCATTTTTGATAGGATTTTCAAGCATACGCCATCTTTTAATCCAAGAGTTATTTAAAACATACATTTTGTGAAAAGTGGTAATTCACTTTTTTCAATCTCTGAACTTCTAATGCCGTTTTCTATGCGAATAATTTTTTTTTCACTTCAGTATTATCCCAAATTAAAGTTTTTTATCATATTTGATTGACTGTGTGAGTGACATGTCTCAAATAATATCTTGTCCCTTTTCCTTCAAAAATAGGCGCATTGCCTGTTTAATTTTAATTTACAAAATTTATACTCTTGTCAAAAGATGATCAAACTGTCAGAGGGGGTTTATACCCCTAAATTGCAATCGATGCTAGGCATTAATTTCTTGTCAATTCCATATCTCTTGGAATGACAGATAAAGCATTGAAGTTAAACCATTATATCCTCATAAAGTAGAATAGGATTCGCAGATCTTAGATCTTGTCAAATAAATGACTTTTTATGATAGACAAAGAAAGAAAGGATCTAGGGAATGAGACTAATGGTACAAAAGTAATGAATATGAATTTTTGTTTTCAGATTAAAACCACAATGAAGGTCCGAATTCTCCTTATAGGCTTATATGCACTCATTACAGTCACTTTCATTTATGCTCAAAGTAAGTACTGTATTTCATATGTAGTTTGACTGAATTTATTCTGAGAGCAAAATGAGTATTAAGATTGCCTCGAAAACTGTGTTTAAAAAAGTACACTAAAAATATATGCAAATGTCTGGATGGTTGCCTATATAAAATTAATCAATCATTAGATGTGGAAGATGATTCTCAGATAATACAAGTTGTGAGTCCTGTTATAAGTATATGTAGACTTGAACTCTGTATGATTAAAATAGAACTATAAAGCTACAATATATGTTGAAGAGAGATGACAAGGATATTGTAATATACAGCTATGCTTTCATTTGTATTCATGTTCCCATAAGTCAACTCAGGGCTTGATATCAGACTTATATTATGTTTATATATTGCAGCTATAGCTGAACTATCAGTAAACCCTTGTTCCCAGAAGGCAACTCGGGCTTGATATCATTCTTGTATTATGTTTATATATTGCAGCTATAGCTGAACTATCTGTAAACCCTTGTTCCCAGAAGGCAACTCGCGCTTGATGCCAGACTTATATTATGTTTATATATTGCAGCTATAGCTGAACTATCTGTAAACCCTTGTTCCCAGAAGGCAACTCGCGCTTGATACCATACTTATATTATGTTTATATATTGCCGCTATAGCTGAACTATCTGTAAACCCTTGTTCCCAGAAGGCAACTCGCGCTTGATACCAGACTTATATTATGTTTATATATTGCAGCTATAGCTGAACTATCAGTAAACTCATGATCCCATAAGGCAACTCAGGGCTTGATACCATACTTATATTGTGTTTATATATTGCAGCTATAGCTGAACTATCAGTAAACTCATGATCCCATAAGGCAACTCAGGGCTTGATACCAGACTTATATTATGTTTATATATTGCAGCTATAGCTGAACTATCAGTAAACTCATGATCCCATAAGGCAACTCAGGGTTTGATACCAGACTTGTATTATGTTTATATATTGCAGCTATAGCTGAATTATCATTAAACTCCTGATCTCATAAGGCAACTCAGGGCTTGATACCAGACTTATATTATGTTTATATATTGCAGCTATAGCTGAACTATCAGTAAACCCTTGTTCCTAGAAGACAACTCAGGGCTTGATACCAGACTTATGTTTATATATTGCAGCTATAGCTGAACTATCAGTAAACCTTTGTTCTTAGAAGGCAACTCAGGGCTTGATACCAGACTTGTATTATGTTTATATATTGCAGCTAAAGCTGAACTATCAGTAAACCCTTGATCCTAGAAGGTAACTCAGGGTTTGATACCAGAATTATATTATGTTTATATATTGCAGCTTTAGCTGAACTATCAGTAAACCCTTGTTCCCAGAAGGCATCATGTGGAGAATGTGTTGCAGCAGGAGGAGTGTGTGGTTGGTGCAAGCAAGATGTGAGTACATACCCTTTATCCCATGGGCTAATATTTCCTCCTTCTGACTATAATATACCTTCAAACCCATTTGCTAACGTTTCCTCCCTCTGACTACAATATATGATTTTGTAATTTTAGTACTGATTGGATCCTCCATTCCTCCATAGTCTGCAATCATTTTCATGTAATCAAGGGGAATGAGAAAATTCTATCAAATCCATCATAAATGTTATCAATAAGTGAAATTGTCTGAATTGGTGAATGGCCTTTTGGTTGGCGAATTTTATTGTAAAATTGGTGGTGGTTGTGTTCAATTATGAGTCAAACTGATGATGATGAAAATTATTGGTTCAGATCATTAATCCAAACTCTGATTGGAACCTTATTTTGTATTATATTGACTGATTGTGTTTGTATTGCAGAATTTTGATGAAGGAAACAAAGAAAGATGTGATAAAGTGGAGAACCTGATCAAGGTTGGATGTGACTATAGCAACATAATCAACCCAGACCATGACATGAGTTTTGTTAAGGTGGGTGATATTTATGGGTTTCTTGAGCACTTGTATTCATCTTTCCCGATAAACAGTTTATTACAAATCAGTGATGCTGTACTTTTAATTGAAATTCTAGATGTGATAACCTAATGGTGTGTACAGCCAAGCTATTGAGCTTTTAGTAGATATTTTTGAAGTTTCCAAATTTTATTTATTCACATATATTTTTATTTTAAAATAAAATACTGCTGAAGCATCAAGAAAATCCACATGCTGTTCAAAATGAGTTATATACAATATTTATTTTAAGCTGTTCAATACCAGAGCATTTTAACTCTTTGCCAATTTTTTGCCATTTTACTATTAATAAATGTAACTGCATAAACCATCTTTGGTGTTAAATGTGATGATATTAGTGAACATACACCAATTTTAATGTATGACTTGTGTAAATTGATCGAAAGGTAGAGAGCCATTTTAGTGAGAAATTCTCTGACTGATATACATATCGTTTGCCCTGGGTATTCAAGGAATTAATATCAGAAAAGAAAGAAATCTCTGTCATATTTGTAGTTTTGAAAAAGCCTATATATATTTCTTCAGATATGTTTTGATAATTAACCTGTTGTTATTTTTTAGAACGATGAAGTGAGAAATGCTGAAGGATCTGACGATGCAGTTCAGCTTCAACCTCAGGAAATCAAAATCAAACTTAGACCAAGTAAGAAATATTTTCTGTATCCCTATATGTTGTGCCAATTTTTGATTAACTTTGGGTTCTTTTGATAAAATTATGTCATTGTCATTTCAGGATAACAATTTTTCAAATTCTTATACATGTTGCAGGGGACAACGTTCTGCAGCTGATAAAAGTTTGGATGGCCATCTTTTTTCATGGCAGCCATTTTAGAAGTTTTTTTGTAAATCTTGTCATTGTCATTTGTTTGTGCCTACTTGCTGCTGTGATTTTTTCCCATTATATGCTTCATGTATTCTTATTAGCCTAGACATGGCTCTAATGTGCTCATATTAAAAAATTATATTTGCAGACAAGCCTTATACATTTAAAACTGTATTCAGGCAAGCTGAGAACTACCCAGTAGATTTGTATTATCTTATGGACCTGTCATTCTCTATGAAAGATGACAAGGCCAAGTTAGCTGCCCTTGGAGTATTATTAGGTAAGTGAAAATGACCAGTCCCTTGTCTGAAAATATAAATGGTGTGTTTTGATTTCTTAAAAGCACATGTATGTTAGTTGGAAAGAGGTAGTGAGTAGTGCAATCAACTCTCTATCACTGAAATTGAATAAAATTCATCACTTCCACATGTTGCTTTTCCAAAATTTGTCAACTTACAAAAATCTAAATGGTAAATCCTAATGACTGTGTGTATAATAAAGCATATGTCTGCTATATTAAAATCCCTGTTTAGTTGATTTATTATATATTTACTTGAAAGTCTTACATATTTATTATGATCTTTACATTAATGTTATATTCCAGCTGACTCAATGAAGAACATCACCAGCAATTTCCGTATTGGGTTTGGATCATTTGTTGATAAGAAAGCAATGCCATACGTCAGCACTCTGCCGAGGAAGTAAGTTATTGCGTGATATATGGTCATGTAGTACAGGAAGTAATTAATTGCACCTTATATGGTCCTGTAACACATGTCCATTAAGAAAAATCATTTACTCTCTGGAGCGAAAGTCTTCAGCAATCATTTTACTTTTGCTCGACTTAACACAAATAGCCTTGATAAACTATGAATGGATAATTATTACTGCGTTTATGGTGGGCAATGTGCTAAGTTTCAAGAGGATGCCCAAGAACTAATTCATTTGGCCACAGTTTATATTTTCAAAATTGATATCATTACAAATATAAAAACATTTAGGTATGGTATTTTACATAACATGTATTTGTATAGAATGATCACTATAGATAAGTAGTCTTCTATTATCATTAGTATTCCTCTGTTTATATACTCTTGTAACTGTTTTAATATTGAATTAATCATGTTGGTCATTAGTGATATTGTGAAGCATTAGCAAATTGCTACTATGCTGATCTAATAAAAACATTATTATAAGAAATTAATTTCAATACTGTTATTCGACTTATATTGACATTATAATGAAAACAAGTTGTATTATACATAATTATAAATTTAATAGTTTCAAGTATTATATCAACATTACTCTTTTTTCGTTGAGTTCATTTTCAGTTAAATAATTCTAGCCTGTATTTCTCTGCATGACCTTTCAGTCCATAGTCTCTTGTAGAACTTTAGAAATCACATCTTTTGCAAAGTTCCACTCAAGTAGGACTTCATTATATTTCTGCATGTGAATTTAATTGCATGTGCTATTTTCATTTCAATACTTACTTGTAAAAATCTCTAAAGTTCAAGTTGTAATAACTGCATGTGGGGGTGAATATTTTTTTATTGGAATGAATATTTTAGCTGATCTATGCATGCACAGTACTTTCACTGTATGCCAGTTCTTTCTTCATTCTTGTTATTCTTCTGTTTGTTATCCATCTGTAGACTCATAGAGCCATGCCCTGGCTGTGTACCAGCATATGCCTTTAAAAATCAACTTCCACTTGTGCCAGATCCGAAAGAGTTTGAGGCAAGTTTTCCCTAGATGTACAATATAACAACCTTACCCATGGACTAGGCCTCTTTTTCATGCATTTCCTGAATTTTTATCTGACTTTCCTTAAAAAATGGGAATGTTCAGTTAAAAGATGGATTTCCATGAAAATTTGGTATGTACGTATGTAGGAAATGCAGGGTGTTCTGAAAAATGGAATATTTGTTTTAATGTATATAGAACACCAATTTCTCCAAATTAAACACAATGTGTAATTCCACAAATTGTGTTATGTATTTTGGAGTATTTTATTAGATGATAACTTATTTTTTTCTCCAGGTTTCAAAGGTTTAACTTAACTTTTTGTTAGATCACTCTGCATACCTGTTCCCTCATTTTCCCCTTGCCTTCCCTACCCAATATATAAAGCCACAGTTTTATTTTAGTTTGTTTCTCTCCTTTTAATGTATGTACCACATCACTAATTAACAAACCCCCATCCTCTCTACCTTGCTTTGCTTATAGATATGATATTATACTTGTGTTAGATTGATGTTTTACTCTAATCCAAACATGGCTAAATTTTAGCCTTGTTTCTTTACTATGAAGGGCATTTCTTGAAAATACCTATGATTGAGATTTGTGAATGAATTTGATTTTCACAACTCATAAATGGGGTACTTTCCAGAAATCAACTTCTAGATAATATAATGATATTGAGTGCTGTGCTAGATAATACCTGGGTTCCTGGTTTTAACTTAATTAAAATAATATGCTATTCCTCTCACAGGCTCGCAAACCCCTGTCAAGCAGGGGAGGATTGTGTGTCCCCATATGGCTTTAAAAATCAGCTGCCACTCGATGATGACCCTCGAGAGTTTGAAGTAAGTGACACTGCACAGACCCTCTATCATGGGCTGCAAATATGGAATTCATTTACCTGTATTAAGTGTTACTCTAAATTTTACATGAGCTAGACCACCAACCCTTCTGAACTTAAACAGAGTTCTGGGAAATGGAGTCTTAATAAGAACCTAAAATGATTTTACCCCCTAACTGATCACCCACTTGGCAAATGTTGTAAAATTTAGTGTGAAAAATGGTGTCTTACTGTTTGGTCGAAAAAGGGAGAGATTTTTATTTTACTCCAAAACAGTAAGTTATCAAAGCTTAAACTGAGTCATTCACGCTTTATCTAGTTCTTAATAAATTGAACTGAATGCCTTTATCAGCTTTTGAAATAAGGCTTGTTCATTCAGGGAGAATTAGATCTAGTGAACAACCTTCGTTAAATTTTTTTAATTATTTCAGGTTATTATTACAACTTTCGTTAAAATTGTCTTGATTATTTCAGGTTATTATGGGTTATTGGTAATGTTCAGTCTGATGTTATTTTCAAAGGTGATCGTGATCTTGGTAGTAAATGATAATGATCAAGCCATGCTGGGTAGATTTATATGTTCTGCTTCAATGATATTTAATACAGTAAAAACAGTCAAGTTGAACACCTTTATTTGTAAAATGAACATTTTTCAGTCATTTGACCCATTGATTTATTATGTTTATCAAACCTCCTCAGTTGAACATTATCATGGAACCAAGGGCATTCCACTCGTAATGGTTTTACAGTTCTTAGTTGTTTCATATTTCATGCTGTTAATTATCCCAGGTTTATGTCTCTGTGTGTGTTATATGCATTTTTGAATACCTAGGACAAAACAGTTTAGAATTTCTCTTGTTTCCTTGTAGAGCCGTGTAAAAGCTGCTAAAGTGTCTGGTAACTTGGATTCCCCTGAGGGAGGTTTTGACGCCATCATGCAGACCATCACATGTGAGGTAAGACAATGAGTCAAGCATAGCAATATTATGTGTGTATATATTCAGTGATGTGCATGTGAAGGTATTCTACATTTTATATTTTAATATACAATACATTGAATAAATGCCTTGATTGTTATTGAATTACCATTGGGATTACATTTCTATTTATACATAATGTAATGATAAAGAGAATTCAAAACAAAGGGTACATAACTAATTTTAGAAATAAAAATTAGGTGTGTGAAGTGTGTAATAATCATTTATAGATATTTATTTACAAATACATATTTTCATTATTGATTAAATAGATTTTTATATTCATTATGATTTTCAGCAAAACCAGATAATATACTAATAGTTAACTGTAAAGTTTCTATGACAATGAATGTTCAGACATGTTTATATTAAATTAAGGTTAACTATAATTTTTTGATACATAAAACTTTTTCAGTAATGCTTTGACTGGGAATAGAATTTTTTCAGTATTTAAAAATGGCTCTCGATTCCTAATATTCATTTAAACCACTTGACAATGACACTGATAGGGAAAAGTTATTAGACCAATTACTTGGGATTTTAGATTGCATGCTATACTTGTAGACTCAAATTGGTTGGCGTCCCAGCTCGAGAAAACTTATTATTTTCTCAACTGACGCAGGGTTTCATTATGCCGGAGATGGAAAGGTAATATTTGAATAAACAAAAATATATTGTGAGTGTCAAAGCAAGAATTTTCATAATAAGATGAATGCAAAAGTTGCAGAAGTTTGTGAAAAGTCTTGATTTTGGCTTCTCATTGGGGAAATGATATTCCCATGGTTTGGGAATGTCAAGTTCCTGCTTTACAATGATATATAACATTTGTTAACATGTATATCTTATATTTCATCAGACTAAGATTGGATGGAGACCCAACTCCAGAAAAATGCTGCTGTTTTCTACTGATGCAGGTTTTCACTATGCTGGTGATGGAAAGGTCTGAGAGTAGATTATTGTATTTAGTGAACGTGTGCATTGCATCTTGTTTGTTGTATTATACACTCTCTCCAAAAGTTAGGCAACCTAAATACCCCATTGGTTAGCATGTAAAAGCCTCTATGTTTGAGTTCTTATTTTTAAAGTTGGAAACTATTATTTTGCTAGTTAATTAACAGACTTTTACACATTCAATGGAGTAGTAGGTGCATAATACTTTTTGGAGCCCATTTACCTGTAGGATGTTTCTCAAAAATAATGTAGATTTTGCCCAATGACATTGTCATAGTTACACTATGAACGACAGTTGAATCTAACTGAAAAACATCCTCATTTATAATGGCAACCATGTTTGATTTCCTCTAACATATGAAACTTTTTCATTTAATATGTCCACATTCCATTGAATTATCAGAAAGAAGGATAGAAATGTTATAACCATCATATAATAGGCATTATCTTGTTTCGTAAAATGTCACTCACTTTCTACATGTACAGTGCAATGGAATTGATTTTGGCCCACTTGCCTTGCTATTTGTATGTTAAAGAAATCAGTTGGCTCTGAGAACTTACCTCAAGAAATGTGTTTTTGAAATGCCAAACTATTTTATTTGAATCATTAGAATTAGGTTGTTCAAATTCAGTGCATGGTAGAGGCAATGTTTTCATATCGTGGCATTTTATGAAACAATTTTACTTTAGATTTGAGCCATTGAATTGAATACTTGAATTTTATTCCGTATATGGGACATATAATACTGCGCAGTAGAGGAACCTGTCATATAGTGAACACAGTTGGTTGTTCAGAAAAGTATAAAGCGCAAAGATTTCAATTAAGCATGGTTCAAATTTTTGCATTTTTCATTATAGCAACTTGAGTTAGTTAACAATTAGAAAAAACACACGTGTAATTGTTTTTTGAGTGTTTATGCATGTACATATCCTAAGTATTCATCTTTAGTAAATTTTATTATATTTGTCTCCCCTTTTTAAAAAAATGTTGTTGTTTTTTGTTGTTGTATGTATTCTGTAAACCATGTTTTTGTGAAAATACTAAATGGTCTTATTCATAAGAATGTCTTGAATAATTAACAATGTAACAACAAACAATATTCTGAATTCTAATATGATACGTGACGTCACAATAGCAAGAACAATTAATTTAGTGGCCTATATTTGAGTATGTATGACTGCTAAAATTCATGAAAGCAAATAGTTGTGTTTCTTGTCTGCTTATCATATTAAAATTGTAACAAAGACCTTGATTTTATGATTTATGTCAAATATATGACCTCAAATTTTATTCTGGCCATTGCCAAAGACCTCAATCGCTATGCAATTTCAGTCTTTTAACAATGGACAGAATAAGATTTTCGGTCATATATTACGTCATAAATCATATAATCTCGGTCTTTATTCCTTAAATAATGAATTAATTGTGAAAAAACTAATGAACTGTTAAGGAATGTGACTTGAAAATCCCATGAATAATCATGAATATGTTTTACAGTTTTTGCTAACAATTTATTGTGCATGTACATGTATGTTTAATTGTGTGATGTTAGATATAACATGTATTTAATAGAGATTTTAACATATAATCATTGTACATAATTCTGTTTCTCTTCATATTTAGCAACAATAGCTTTTTTTGTGAAAGAGCAGTTCTTATGTAACATATTAAAAGAATCTAAAAAATATAACCTAATTTGACTACTAAATACATAAGTATTTAATATACAACCTGATTGTTTCAAAAGCTTTAATACTTCTACCTCTAAAATGATAATTAAAGCATACTTAACAATATAAATTAAGTATGATTACCACAAAATGTAATGTATATATGTGGATTCATGTTTTACAGTTGGCAGGTATAGTTGCCCCTAATGATGGCCAATGTCACTTGGATAGCACTGGAGAGTATGACAAAAGTTTAGAGCTGGTAAGTGACTTTAATCAATGATGTAAAAAATTTTTTTTAAAAAAACTTGCAAAAAACTTTATTTACTTTATTAATTAATTGATTGACCTGGTTTATTTATTTACGACAAATTGTAGGTGTTTTCTCAAGTTTTATTCGATATAATATATCAGTGAATCCATTTATCCATTGTCCATCTATGCATTATACAATGATTTGATCGCTGTCTTAACTCAGTTAAAAGGATTAGATATTTTAAAGAAATTATTAATGTTTTTTCATACCTATTATCTTAACATTGACCATTTCATTGGAGTTAAAGTGATGGTCTGCTATTTTTCAAGAATGTGTAATTTGGATGAAGATACCAATTAGTATTTTTTCTACTCTTTCAGGATTATCCTTCAGTGAGCCAGATTACAAACATGATCAACGATAAGAAAGTTAATGTAATTTTTGCCGTCACTAAAACTGTACTTGACACCTACAAATCCTTGAGTGATGTCATAAAGGGATCATCTGCTGGAGAATTGGCAAATGATTCTTCTAACGTTGTCGATCTTGTGAAAGACAATTATAATGTAAGTTAAAAAGGTACCTATGTAAAATATAATCGACATGTTTTATAATGTAAGTAAAAAATACCTTTGTTAAATATAATTTTAAATTGAGAACATAAAAATTGTATGCCCAATTTTTGTTTATTTTGAATACATTGATTTGTTTACCAAATGTATGCATCACCTATGTCACCATGTTATTTGATGTGTTTCTATTTTATTGCAGAAAATCACCTCTGGTATTGAGCTTCAGACACAATCAGCAGAGAATGTCACTGTCACATTTAAATCAAAATGCTTTGAGTAAGTTGAACTTAAATTAAAGGGACTTAAACTTTAAAGGATACGGTTTAACTTGATTTATCATTAATTGTTTTTATCCAAATCTCTTGACAAATGATATTACATGAAATCAAACAAATAAATGTTATATATATATATGTTTTTTTTATAGTAACGAGACAAGAACTCGAAGTAGATGTGAGGGTCTGAAGATAGGTGGCAGTGTAGAGTTTGAGGTTACCGTCAATGTGGATGGATGTCCTAAAAATCGCAATGAATGGAAAAGGTCTTTGTATATTACACCAGTGGGTGTTAATGAGAGGTTGAAGATAGACTTGGATCTAATGTGTGAATGTGACTGTGAGATAGAAGGAGTTGGGGTAAGTTAATGCAGATATTTAAAGTTGAATATATAGTTAAATAATCAATGAACATTTTTTAAAGAATACAACATGAAGGTAACAAGATCATGTTCTGGCATATTGCTCCTTTTAATTCCAATAGCCTAGACTCATCCTCGAAAGAGTTCATTGTTCCTACCTGTAAACAGTTCGAGTTAAACATTTTGTTATAGAAGCACATTCAGTGTTTTACAATGTGCTACAAAGTATTCAAGGGATTAATCATGGCGGTCAATGATTTTGAACCCAAATCATAGAAAACTTTCTAGATGTTTGTCATAATGTACAATATGCATAAAATAACTATGACTATAATATTACAGGTACCTAACAGTGTACATTGCAACTCTAGTGGTACATTTGAGTGTGGCGCATGTTCTTGTAACCCTGGTCGCTATGGCAAGAAGTGTGAATGTGATGGTTCAGATCTTACTAATGATGACTATGATGCTGCATGTAGGAAGTAAGTATATGGAAATTGTGGTGTAACCTTGGAATATTTTTTGTATTGATTGCTAGATGTGATAAAATATTTTTAGTTTGTTTACTGACGAAGTTCTATTATAATATTCAATGAAAGTTCATGTAAGATAGATATGTAGATCTCTATAAAATTCAATATATTTCAGTTTTTCTTGATTTTTTATCACGATTTGTAAATTACGGTACAGTAAATTGGTATAGTTGAGTAAAATACTCTGATTTTTTGCCCACCCTGTATATTGTATTAACGTGTGTGTTTACTAGAACCAACACAAGTTCAGTGTGTGAGGGGAAAGGACAATGTATCTGTGGCCAGTGTGACTGTAATCCAAGATCTAAACTGAAGCCAAATGAGAAATACAGTGGCAACTTCTGTGATTGTGATAACTATTCATGTGATTATGACATCGAGGGAAAATTATGTGGAGGCAAGTACTGTATATACATATATTCTATTTTTATGTTATTTATGTTTTTGATTTACTTTTCTGAAATTATTCATTTTTCATTATTTATGTTGCTATGAATTTCTACTCTGGATAATCAACTTCCTTTTAGCACCTGTTTGGCCATGTATGAATATGAAAATTTCAGAATATAGGCTAGAGAAAAATATAATAAAAATAGTAAACTATTCAATTAGTAATGGAACAATAAAACAATGACATCTATATTTATTTGGTTTCTACATTTGAATGATTATAATGATTAACATCTATGGAGCTAAATTCCAATGTTCATTAGTAATAACTTGAAGTTGTCAACACCTTCTGCATTCACCACCATTTGAGTAACTTTATCATTATTTTTTGTTGTTTTTATACAGGCTGTAGTTATGTTTTTCCGATATTCTCCTAAGTCTCCTGTTATATTTGGGCAGTATGTTAATCTTTCACACATGTTGTTCCAGGGGAAGAGAAAGGCAGATGTGAATGTGGAACATGTATGTGCAATGATGGCTTCAAAGGTTCAGACTGTGGATGTGCAGTTAGTGATGAAACGTGTAGAGCTTCAAATGGGGTATGTCAAATATATTGTAAATATTAAAAACACATATTAATTTGAAGCAATTCTTTCACTTTATGAATAAGAATAAAAAAATTATTAAAATGAATCTTCTTTAGTTTGTATCTGCCATCTATGATTTCATAAATTACAGCGTTTTTATGTCACCACCACAAGCAGTCAGATCAGTGGTTGGTGGTCAGTGTTTGGCGGTTGGTGTTCATCTGTATCAAATGACAGGTTAACGGCTTGTCTCTGATATTTCCAGCTTCAACAGGATGATAGATAACGATGTGATACTGCCTTCCAAATAGTACTTGGTATTTTAAAGTTTCTTAAAATAATCTTATGGATGTTCTTGCAGGAAATTTGTAATGGTAAAGGCACGTGTGAATGTGGCAGGTGCACATGTAATAAGGAAAACTATCGAGGTGTCACCTGTGAGGATTGTCCAGTAAGACCATGGTTTTATTTTACATTGTTATTCCTATCATATATGACCATTATTTAAAGTAGGTTACATTGTATGGATTCTGTTTGTTTCTTAAAGTGAACTGAAAAAAAGTTTTTGTCTGTTAAGTGGGATTTAAGGTGATTTTTAATTACTTAATCTATGCACAAAAAGTGATGAATAAAGTTGAATACACATGAGAAAAACACAGCTTTATAACTTATCATCTTTGTCCCTCATGAAGTGGAACATAGACTACTCAGTGTACTGCACAATTGATATCTACAATATATATTTTTTACACAATTTATTTCAGACATGCCCAGGTAAATGTGAAGTGAATAAGGCATGTGTCCAGTGCAAGTTGTTTGGCACTGGAGACAAGACACAGGATGAGTGCGATGCTAACTGCACACATGTAAGAGGCGAAGAAACTGCCCCAGGTTAGTAGTCTTTTCTATTTCAATTCATGCACATAGCTCAGTAAATAATACATTATACTTATGATCCAGGAATTATATTCTTTATAGAAGGCACCCATAAACATTGCAAAGATTCACTGAAAAAATGGCGCTTTGATAATTTAGCTGTGTAAACCATGTTTTTCCAGTATGGCCCAGTATTGAGTCAAGTGATTGATATAATGTAAAAAGTAACTGGGTAGTGACTTGCTCTGATTATGCTCTATGTTGATCAAATTAAATGAATAAATATAAATATTAGCAAGCACTTGGTGCATTATGATCATTATAATTTTGTTATATTGTAGATGATGCTGATCACCGCACCTGTCAATTCAAGGATGACGATGATTGTATATTCTATTTCTCATATGAATATGATGGACCAAATGTCATTGCTCAGAACACTAAAAGTAAGTACTGTAGAGCAGAAGGTTAGCTAAATTTTACACATAACTATTTCAGACTTGTGGAAATTTCAATTGCCTATTATCACCCATCTACTCAACGAAAGAATTATATGAAGAATCTAGTACTGAACATGTTAGGAAGTGACTGAAACCTGAACTAGCCATGTGTGTCCTACTGTTAAAACAAGAGTCTGAATGATACTGTCAAACATCAGAATGAAAAAGAGGGTTCATAATTCAATGTTCACTAAAAACTATGTAATGATTAATGTTACATGCTCTAATCTAAGATTAGATTAGATTAGATCTATCTAATCTTATATTAATCTACATGTATAAATATAAGATTCGAATGTAATGTGATGGTTGAAAAGAGACCATCATTTTAAGCAAGATTCATTTCTTTATTTACAAAGCTTACAATTATTATGGCTGTAAATATACTTCTAATATACCTCTAAAAACTTAAATGTATACTGACCACTTATCTGATGTTTGTTTATTTCCAGAATGCCCCGAAGAAGTTGATATATTAATTATAGTCTTAGCTGTAATTGGTGGAATTGTTGCAGTAGGCCTTGCGCTTCTCCTTATATGGAAATTATTTACAACAATCAATGACAGACGAGAGTTTGCCAAGTTTGAAAAGGAAAAACAGAATGCTAAATGGGATGCTGTAAGTTCGAAATTATTATTTATGAAATGTACCAGTTTAGTTACAATTTAAATGATTCTCTTCTTAATATGTTTCTCTTATTATGCTTAATAGAATGGATTGTGTTATCTTTTTAAGCTAGTTGATTGAATTTTGTTATATTTAACCATTTTTCAGGGTGAAAATCCCATTTACAAGCAAGCCACTTCAACGTTCAAGAACCCAACCTATGGAGGACAGTCTTAGAAGTACAACCAGAAGGGACCAATATCCGCCTCACATTGAAGCTCATATGTTCATAAGTTTACATGTCCTTAAGCTTGTATGTTCATATGTTATGGACTCAGATAGTGTTTTCACCTAATACTCTCAAATACCACATGTCACCTGAAAGTTCTTAAACTGTCAATCGAAAGTTCTTATTTTCCTTATCTATTGGAAAAATTATTACAAAGTTGTGTAATGTTTGAGCTGAGAGACTTTACAAAGGGTTTTGTATGCTGAATTGTGAAGTTCTTCATTTTTTATTTTGTTTTATCAATGGTGAATTATCAATATCAATATTAGTGATTTGTGATATTATCTTTCTGTACCACTTTGTTTTAACATACAAACAGATGATTTTACACAAGAGTTTCTCATTTTAGGTAAATCTGATTTGAATTAGTCAATTTGAGATCACCAAATGGAAAATGTATGGTGATATTTTAGTTAAGTCCATCACGAATTCAGTCTATGGATACTTTATACATACTAGGATATATTTATCAGACATTGTAGGACACGCAGATGACGTTGATGCGAATACACAGTCCTAATGTAATCTGTGTAAAATGGCAAGAAATGTCTTGCCATTCAAATGCTATCTCTTACCTAGGTGAGGATTGAAGGCTTTAATATTCTATACAATGGGAACTTCTGGTTCCTAATCTAATGAAGAGAGTCATTAATATTTGAGGAAGAGGTTTTATGAAATATTATTTGGCATAGAGTGATGAGAAGGAAATGAGACTAACACTAATCCAGTTAGTGAAATTGACAATGTTTCGGAACTGATATTTGGTACCATTTTGCACTTTGGTACCATTTTGCACTTATAATATTTGGTTCCATTTTGCACTTGTAATATACAAAGAGATTTAGTACTGAATAAGATCATGGGATTTTTTCTACTTAAGTGTTTTATCAAAACCTACAGCATTCATTAAGTGCTGAAATAAAGTACCAAATTGGAATTAACTATGTTTAAATTGCCATTGTATCGTACAGGAACAGAAATGTTTTGTATGAGGAGACCCATGAATCTTAAATGTGATAAGAAGTCAAATATGGTGCTTTATATTTACACAAATCACAGTATATGTGCAATGATGGCATTGTTTCAAAAGCACTAAATATACAGTATGTAGGCTACATGTAGTTCTCAATATACAATCATGATATAGAACTGAAGAGTTTTTTCAATTCTGGATTTCATGCTTTTCATCACAAGTTTATGAATACAAATCATCAGACACACTTCATACTATATTAACTAAACTAAAGGTTCAGGTGAAGGTCAGTATATTGCCAATATTGCCACATTTTGGCCAAAGATATTTAATAAAATGGTCTAGAATGACTCCCGACAGTTATGGACAAAAATCAGAAACCTTGCAGTGAGATTGTTAAAATGAAATATTGAACCATTGTTGGAGAAGGTTCTCGAGCAATAATTTTGTGCCTTTGCAGTGTGATTCTTGTAATCATTGAAATCATATAAAAATTTATTTTGTTTAATTGATATTGTAAAATTTGATTGAGGTAAAAGTAGAAAAAAGAATTGTTCAGTTGAATCCAAGTATATGCTGAATTTGTCATGGTTTTTAGGGGTTTTGTAATGGGCTGTAGGTGTTACATGATTTTATTGTACTGGACTGTACATGTTACATGATTTTTGTACTGGACTGTACATGTTACATGATTTTATTGTACTGGACTACAGGTTAAATAATAGTCACATTTTAAAGTTTGTAGCCACTGTCATGTCAACTCATATCATCATATTGTAAATACTTCATTGTTTATGACTGATACTGATGTTTTCAGGTACATGTATCAAACATATGCATTTTTGTAAGTCATTATTATGTAAACATATATCTTTGCATTATATATCATTACATTAATACAAATCACTGTAACTGGCAACTAACGAAGGGACCACTTCATAAATTCAATGTCAATAGCTAGGTAAACACCATTAAGGCCAATAAAAGTGTTCAGATTTGACAGCATGACATCCATGTGTGATAAAATGTGTGAAAATGTGTTACAAACATTTCCTTTTCAACTCTTAGTGAAAAATACTTTACTGAAGAAAACAAACACAAATTCTTGACAAAAGTAAATATTTTCTTTTGTATCTTATTAAGCATATAATTTTGGATTTGTGAGGTGGTCCCAAAAAGTTTAACAATATAGTAGCTTTTTTACATAACACACTATGGTGAGTAGAACAACCATACATACCCAAATCACCTGGTGTTAGAAATAATTGGTTTTGTTCCACATGAACATTTGTAGTGATCATAGTCCGGTCAAGTGACCACCAGCAAGTTCAATATCTCCGAAACACTCAGGAGCACAGCTTCAAGAAATTATGGCTAAGTTGGTCATTGGACAATGTTCAATTACATACAGCATTGTTTCAATTTTAGCATTGTTTGTGGCATTGCCTCAGAGTGAATATGTCTGTTTTATTTATCAGTTATTTTGTTTCACACATGGTGTGCCAAATATATGTTGTAGTTGTAGCATAATTTTAGATTTTATTTCCACAAATGTGTTGTCCTAGAAATTGTAACACTGTAAAACCAGTTGATTTTGCTGCTATTTTGTACTTCATGAATATGGTTTTGAAAAATGTAATCCAATATTATTTTTTTGACAAGTTAAATTACAATATGAGAAAATTGTAATATTCATAAACTGTATTGTATTTAAATTAATTGCAAACTACAATAGCAGTAAAATTAGGCAGGGTCACAGGGAATCAAATTAAAATTCAGGAATTTTTCTTGAATCGAAAGAGTTGAAGTAGAATGGGTGCTATATCTATGAATTTTTGGTTTACTAGTCCTGAATTAACAAATGTTTAAAAACATCTTTAGTTATTTCATGATATTTTCCATCATTGGAGAATTGGAAACATGGTATCTTATGAAGCTTGTATAAATTGAATGTCATATATGTACATATATACACACATACACTTTGTACATACTGTATATGTAGTTTAGAAAATAGGTAGCTGCTATTTAATTAAAACAGCAAAGAAAATGACAGTTGACCAAACCTGTGTTATTCATAAAATCAAACTGTTTGGAACCATACTCCAAAAGCAAGTGTTCAGAATCCGTACCTCATTCTTACCCCTGCTATAACCAATTTGGAAGCGCCTGATTAAACTGAATCACATGATCTAATTATGCGCAATGACTTATAAATGATTTCTGTTGCAGTGTTGCGACAGCCAATCAGATTGCGAGTTCTTAATCGAGGAAATGCTTATTGCTTATCGCAGGGGGTAAAAAGAAATAAAATATTCTTGATTTCGAAGCCCTGTGATCGGAGGATGGTTTGGAACATGGTGGCTAGTTACTAGTTATCTCAAAGATTTGAATTGGTTACTATTTCATGTTTTCGACAGACCTGGGGGTATTTTTGTTTCCCCAAGCCCAGGCATTCTTCTAGTGGTAAAGGATGCCATTCATTTTATTGTAAATTCTGATTAAGGTCATTCTCCAAATTGATGAACGATGCTGTTGTTAATTTGAAAATCTAAAATTTTCTCATTGTAGAAACAATAATTGTATTTATAATAATGATTTGTACTTTCATATATTTATGAAATAAAAAGGAATGAAATATAGAGAAAATTTGGAAAATATTGTGTAATGATTATATTAGGAAAATGTAACCATTATGTGACATTTGACCTTAACCCCCCCAAACTATTAACTTTGTACAGAAAGCCATTTGAAATGCTTGCTAATTCAACGTTTAGATTGTGCTTCCTTCAAGCTGCCTTTGTCTGCCAAGCAGAGCCTATTGTTAACTGGGACTAAATTGAGAGGAAATTGAAGGCTTATCTTATAACCTTTTTGAAGGGAAGTAAAAAATGTCCATGTTATTAACAGAACCAGATCTAGTGTCATTGGTACATTTAACTTAATTTAATGTATTCAATTCATTCACTTTTCTTAATATGGATATTATTGTCAAATTGACGTATCTATTCACACAATATCTAAGAGATGTTTTTATTCAGAAATACTCAAGTTCTCATACTTTCAAAAGCATGTGCAAAAACAAATGTTTTTCATAGTTTCTAGTAATATTGCAATTTAAAGGTGCAACAATTAGTGCAGATTAGATTCAATTAGATTCAACTATCGACCAGGGCCAAAATATATTTATAGAAGCTTTGAACTAGGTATGTCCTGATAGCTCAGGAAAGTAAAAGTTTTGAATTTTCTCTCTACAGGCCTCGTTGCCCCTCTAAGGGTCTATGTTGAACAAAGTCCATCAATAGTTTAACAGTCATCATAAACGAATGGCATTCCTTCCATCCGTTCCTTGTAAACTTTATTGAACAGCTCATTCTGTGCCACAGTGAAGTGTTCTTTCCATGTACCAAATTTCCCTGAAATTACAAAATGGTAAAATTGTCTAGAATAATCTATCACTGGCCACATTTTGTGCATGACTTTTATATTCAATGTTAATGTACTACAATCTGAATGTACATGAATATTTTTAAAATTCTTTATATCGTGATCGTGTCGCAGAATTAAAGGATGTATCATATTTTATTGCCTACATTCTGTCTAAAGGCAGGTGCGTAACCAGGCATACGCGAGGGTACACAGTTGCATACCCTAAATGATGGAGCAAAAAATGAATTGTTGTAAAATATAAAAAAGTAGGCCTAAAGAAAAATATTCTGTTTCATGATCTTTCCTGAGTGGTCATTCATCAATGTATCGCAGTGACTGCGACGTATGAAAAGTTCATATTCTGTCATTTCACGTCTGTTGGATGTATACAGGGTGGTCCAAAAAAGTGAACCCCTGCAACAGGCTATATTTTTCTTAATACTTGCATGAATAGACTCAAATTATCACATGTTGTAGAGAAAGGTCTAAAATTTTGGTTGATGCCATAATTTAATCTCAGTCTTAAATTTTTAAGAAATTACAAGAGTTTAGCAAACATGCCTGAAAATTAGATATTGTGCAAAATTTTACCAATGTGATTCATGGGAATTGTTGAAACACATTGGATGATCTTAAACAGCTTTCAGTTAGAGATACAAGTTTAAAACCCCTACCATATGACAAAAGGGAAACTATTTACGCAGAAAACACATTTCACACTTTCATTGATCATTTTGAAGCAGTTTTAAACGTTCAACAGTTCAAAGGTATTTTATACCTACATCAACAGTTAGAGGAGGGCCTCTTAATTGTGGAAGGAAGTTGCCCCCTGTGACAAGGAATCTGAGAAGCCCTTCATCAATTATCTTTAAAAACTTAAAAGAAAATCTAATATTCAATGTTTTGAGCCATATTTAATTAGAATCGGTCCATCCATGATTTATGAAGATATTGACATTTCAAGATCATATAGGGGTATGTTCGCGATTTCACTGGGAAATGTTATCGCCTATCGAAGCTTAGAACATTTCTTTGGATCACAAGAACTTTGTAACTAACAAAGGCATGTAGCTAGATTTAAGCCATAATGTGCAGGATTCAAGATTGAACAAAGTGAGAAAATATTAGTTCTTAAAGACTGCAGCTTAAAAAATGTCAGGGAAGGGTGTTGAAGGGTTGAAGAATCGCGGTTATTGAAAATGTATGGTGCCAACATAAATTTTAGACCGTCCTCTACAACATGTGAAAATATAAAATGATTCCTGCAAGTAATAAGGGAAATATGGCCCGTTGCAGGGGTTCACTTTTTTTGGACCACCCTGTATAATTCAATATGGCAAATGAGTTAAGTATACTTGTTTCCCTCCTTATATTAAGATCAATTTATTAACATAAATATACCATTAATAAGGTAAAAGATAGTCTTGCCTCAAGACTGTGGACCTTCCCCCCGTCTACTTCACCAACACAACACGCAGGCCCGTAGCCAGGGGGGGGGGGGTGGCACTGGCCAAAATTTCTTTCAAAATCATGCAGTTTTTCACCATTCTGACTATTTTTTGAGTGACTTTTGGCCGACAAAGTGACCCCCCCCCTAGAATATTTCGGAAAAGTGAACCCCCCTTGGAAAATTCTGGCTACGGGCCTGACACCCTTGTTGTTAAAAAGGGGGGCGTCCAGGGTCAAGAAGCAAGACTGGGCAGAAGAGCGCGTAATACCAAACCTTTTCTAAACATCGCATCCTGTCCGTCTTTTGAATAGGCATTCCATTCTTTATTGCGAGTTAGCATCGCATCAATGTGTGTTTCATCCACGATTCTCTTGTAATCATCTTCACTCCAACTTACTCCCAAATACTCAGCTATCTTCTTTATTGTACCAAGTGTATCCTTAAAATGTAATGATTGTAATGCAGAAAGCAAAATTAGACCTGTGCATTATACATTCAGAATTGAACTTCAACCTACATAGGACATCTTTAAAGGTAAGAGAGCGATGTTCTTATTTTATATATATGTGATAACTCGTGATCGCTACAACTTGTTCAAGGAGGAGACCCTTTAGAAAGATGGCGGCCATTTTTGTATCAGTATTTTGTTTTTGTCCCAAAGTAGTAGAACTGTTTCTATGGACATTTCATAGTTATATGTCAATACTCTGAAGCATGATACATTGTCTTCTAATAATTTTCCCCAAAATACAAACTGGTGACCGTTTTTATATGTGTCATTAAGGCCCCCTCACGTATGAGCGAAAACCCCCAAAAGTCAACTTGCGTATAATGGCGAATAAAAACCTGAGTCAAATTCGTTCCCACTAGTATATGTACGTGGCTGTACGCATCGTTGGTGGTGTTCGTTCGGATGCGTTTCTGAACTTTTACATACATCCGTTGGGGTTAGTCTTATTCGTCGGAAAATGCTTAACATGTTTATATTCTTCCTTTTAACCTGTTATACAATGAACATTGGTTTATTTTTTAGCATATTTAGAAAAGATTAACATAGAAAACATTTTTTGCCACCTGAATGATGTCACGATGAGGTCACTTAGGTTGCAAAATATTTCTGATATGCTAAAACATTGAAGTGGCACATTAGATATGAAATCTTATTACTGAAAGTTTATTATTTGTCTTTAATATTTGCACGGGTGGAAAAGTTTATGTATTTTGCACTGTCTAGTGGAATATTTGGTGATTAAAAATTGTCAACTATTATTTGAAAAATGGCGACAAATTTGAATATTGGGGCAAAACAAAAGTTCTTCAAATTCGACACCTGGACTAAACTTATTAATTAAAATTGAGAATCCAAAGTTTGTTTCATTTTACCCGAATAATCATTGTTTAATGAAGTACATTGTGTGTGATTAAGTAAATCACTATAGATTTTTTCACTCACTTTCTTTATGTCTTCAAAGGTAAGGAACAATATGTCAACTTTTTCTCCTAGTTTTTTATATTCTTTCACATGTCTAAACCAATCATTCCATGGTACTACAACATAATGTTATTTCATGTATTTGGTTATTCCCTGACGTACAGGTGATAGCAATTGTTTTACGTACACATGTCAATAGCCCTATCATAAAAACTACTGAATTATAAAGACATTGGGTCTGTTCAGAATTGGCCAATAAAGGCATACTCTTTTACCTTCTCCTTTCAGCCACAGGGGCAGATATCCCTCCCATGTCCCATTGCAACCATGGTATAGTAGTGCCGATTGGAGTTTGAATAAACTATATGCCGCATCTTTTGGGTGACGAACAATGTTGATAGCTTTACACTTCTTACTAAAATATAAAACCAAATTGAATATACATTGTTTATTAAACCCTTACAATAAGAATAAAAAATACAATTGCATTTCAATTCTGCGAAAATGAAATGGAACAATAGGGTCATCACTACCATATCGTTTAAGTTATGACTTTCGCTAACCCAACTATCACACCAAACTAGTTTTCACTACGTCCTTGAAAACGGGCTTCAACTGTGTACGAACGAACTGGACGTACTTAGAACCGTTTGGGGTCTATTTACAAACTTCATCGAGCGTACTCGAACGGGTAGGTCCTCTAGAACTTAGAACATGCTCAAAATGCTCTCGTGGTCGATACCTTCTACAATTAGAACGAGTGACAACGTACTTACGACGAGCTGGACGTACTAAGAACGGAACCGTCGTACTTCAATCCTACTAGGGACGTTCTGAGGAAGTATTGAGAACGAGGTAGAACTAATTGCAAACGGGTTTAAACTGATTAAGAACGTATTTAAGACTGCTTATGAACGAGTTAGCAAAAATATAGCTATCACACCAAACAAGTTGCCACTGCGTTCTTCAAAACTAGTTTTAAACTGTGTGCGAACGGAATGAACGTAGTTGCAACTTTCTAAGGTCTATTTACGAACTTCATGAACGTTCTCAGACGGGAAGGTGATTTTAGAATTTTGAATCGATTTAAAATTCGATGGCGACCATACCGTCCTGTAATCAGGTCATGATGACCTTCTAGACTAAGGGACGCGTTATACGACGTTGCACACCGACGTGGTGCGACCTGAACGAACTGCGAATGAGATGGACGTATTGAACACTGTTTACGAACGAAGTAGCTCATTATTTTAGACATATTTCCCGACCTCAGCCAGATTGAACCCGTTTTACGACGTTTTCGTAGGACTGGCAAGAACGGGCAAGAACTAGTTTGGTGTGACAGGGGGGGGGGGTAACTGAATCTTTATGAAGTTGGCGATCTCTTCATTTTTGACTTAGTAATTCCCATGTAAAATGAGAGGTCTCAAACATGTTCTTATATTTAAAAGGGCACATCAAACACATTGACATGTTTATTTTCAAAAGTTCCCATCCTTGCTTACTCCCATACTGTCTTTGGAATAGTATTTGGTAGCTGGTGGGTTCTCATGATTCTTGGAGAAGGTATTGCACTTATGACATCTAGTGGCACTAACTCCGGCACACAGAACTCCTCCATACCCTTTGGAGCCTCTTGTAGGTCGTGGGTCAGCCTGTACACAATATTCCAAGTCCAATGTTGACCTAGGTGAACGCAATGATAGAAATAGCAATACAGTAATGATTATCTCATCGAACGAAGTTCGTAGGGATATAAAGAAGTCGTCCGTCCCTCAGTTTGTGTGATAAGTCAAATACCGGTTGACGGATTTGATTCAAATGTTAGAGTCTTCTGCTTCATGGGTTTAAGACCTCTGATTGAGAAGTAATTTTCAATATGGGTTTCAATTCTGCTCGAGAAGCTTTTGAAAGATGGCCGCTGAATTTCAAAATGGCTACCATTTTATAAAAATGTAATCTTTAATAACTTAAATACCAGTGGACTGATTTGGTTCAGATTTTACAGGCTGGTGTCTAAGGACAATTGAATTTTGCTCAAGTAAAAAAATTCAAGATAACTGCGGAATTTCAAAATAGTCTTTGATAATCAAATACGGATTTGGTTCACAAATGCTGACACCTTAGGGTATTTAGAGAAACTCTGATATGAAGTAATGTTCAAGATGGCCCGACCATTCAATTCAAAATGGTCTCCATGTAGTCTTCGATAACTCAAATACTACTTGACGGATGTGGTTCAAATTTTATATGCTGGTGTCTTGGCACTAAAAGGAGTCTGCTCAAGAAGAAATGGCTACTAACGTTTGACCTTGGACAGATTTAACATGCTGATGATGTGCTTGGGTTAAGATTTCGCAAAAGGAAACAATACTATTCGACTTTTTCTTAATTATTTCTTTCATGTGCTGTTCAAAATGACAAGGTATTCTTTAAAATATTCAATGGGATTTGCTAAAATAAGACAGAGCTAACAACAATTTTCAAAATGCCTTAGTTCTTACTAGTATTGAAAATAGATTTCCCCAATACTCTCCAACATGATTCTACTTGTTGAGACTCGATACACTTCTTATAACGATGATTTTGTATACAATCCCCATGATGACATTTTCAAGAGTAAGAATAGGGGTTCTAAGACAGGGCAATGGGGTTGCTTTTTGGATCTTTTTGTTGGCTTTAAGACTAAATTATTGCTGATTTATGACAGGGATTATTTAAAATGTCATACCTGATCTGGGATATGAGAAGAACCATACATCATCGGGCCTTGTTTCCAGACTTTTCATATTTTCGTGAACTGCTGGTGTTATGAACTGTGGGTAAATGTATCCATCTACCTTGTGCACGGGGATCGGTACCCCCAGGTCGTCCTTGATAAATGTAGGGTTTCCTTTAACAGCAAAGAAATCATCAAACATTCCGCCGAAGGCGTGGTTCATTTCTGCCATAGTGTTGCAGTCAGTATACCATTTGTACACTGCAGATAGATACAAGAAGACGGATCTTAAAATCTCTGATTGTCTTGAACTTATTTTTAGTGCATTCTGACGTTGTTTTCAATCACTTGAGATAATCAGATCATGTAACAAAGATGTGTTGTGCAAAATGAGGCATTCTGACATCGAACTTTTGGTAACCGGACAAGTCAACCCCTAGACAACTCATCCATAGACATTTCAACCCCTAGAAACTCATCCCAAGAACAATTCAACCCCTTGTCAACTCATCATTTACCACATAATCACTCAAACAATCTTGGGATTAAAGGAATTAAAGTACATTTGAACTATGAATGGCAAACAAATACGACATCGAAGAGGCTTCTTCAAGAATGAAATATGAAAATATGTATTTTTTGACAAATCAGATTAATTTGTTGACAATATGATAGTTTACACTGCGTGAAAAATAAATGGAATTCCAGGTCTTGGCACTAGGTACAGCTCTTGACACGCCGGGTGTATCTGCGTTCCTAGTTTTGACACCACTTCGGACGCAATGACTCCAACTCTTGACACGCCTTTACACCTCTTAGAGCACACAGTGTCAAGGCGTGTTAAAACCCTAACAAAATTATTATGAATTCATAACAATTCTATATGCACAATTGCAAATGTAGTGTCAGAATATTAGGTTTTAGAAATAATTCAAATCGTTTGAATCTTAAATATATTACCGAAGAATAAAAATAGGTTAATTTTATTTGTGGTTTTCTGAAAATCCCTCAAAACATATCACGATATCTTTATTTGAAATACAGAAAAATAAATGAATCGCCTTTGGCTATCTTAATAATTAGTCAAAAAATTCAAATTGATTCTAAATTGGGATATTTTTTATATATGATCCAAATGATAATATAACTTCTAGTTGACAAACTTATGAAGTGTATTATAAATATTTTACTGATACCTTCATATGCTGCTAATCTTGTTTAAACTGCCCATTTCTTTCTTAATTTCTTTGTTTTCTTTCGTCAACACAAGAGCTGTGCTATTGAAGAAAATTACAAAATGGCTGCCAAATTCAAAATGCACACTATTCTTCATAAAAAATGTCATTTTGAATACCAGTAGTTAAAGGAGGGGGGAAATAAGTGCAACAGATTTCGAATAGTCATATGTTTGATTTTTGGTTATTCTTTGAGTATTGAAACAGGTGCATATGTTAGATCAATGCATTACCTCCAGGAAAAGCACTTCTAGAGATGATAAAGTAATTTTGACTTTGAGACAGGGTAGATGCAAACAACCCACCCACATGTTTTTCTGAAATGTTTTCTTGATTTTCAACCCCTTCTAACATATGCACCTGTTTAAATCCTCAGAAAATAGCCAAAATCCAACATATGACTGTCCAAATTCTGTTGAGCTAATTTCCCTCCTACTTTGGTTCACATTGTAGATGCTTATGTCTTAAGTGTAATATGAAAAGTGAACCCCTAAATCTGATGAATATTCAAGTTTAAGGGAACTTTGTAATACCCTGCCATGTTATTTCCCCCGAATTAGCCACCTGGTGGCGAAACTGGTAACTTCCTACTCGCATCTGAGTAATTCAAATTGGACGCCTTTTTCGAACAAAATTGTAATCTTTGGTAACAAACATACTATTGAAGGATTAGGTTCATTCAGTATTCTATTACCATAATTTGGTATTATTTTGGCAGATAATATAATATAGAATGTTACCTTTTGTGTGCCATAACTATAATTCTACCTTAAATATCACGTTTAGTAAATGCTTCGGTGAATCTCTTAGGAATGGGAGATTTACACAATTGAACAAAAAATCAACCGTTTGTATACTTGGTATTTTGGAAAGACAATAACACAAATAAAATTCACCAACCCATACTTCTTTACGGTACTTCTTCACCTAGTACCCACACTTCCGCCAAAAGTACAGCTGTTTTTGAAAAATTAGCAATTATAGATTTCAAATGTGTATTATTACACATATGTGTATTGGATGGCACTCTGGATAGGGTTCATTTGTTATTGATAAAGCAAGTATTAACAAAATAAAATTGTACTCTTTATTAACATCTTGACACACAACATAACAGAAAATAAATCGAATCAAACTATATCTGATTTCACATTCAAGTTTGTTTCCGTGTCACCTGTGGTTGCATTGTCATTGTTGGGGATATTATCTGGTACTTGAACATTCATTTTAAAACTGTGTTTTCGTCTTGGTAAAGGTTTTGGAATTGATTCGTAATCAGTATTTGCATCTGTATCATTATTAACTTCATTAGGCTTGTTGTGGTCATTAGTCTTCATTTGTTCTGAAGTGGCTTGTAATGCCGTAGATTTTGTGCTGTCGGTTTGATCAAATAAATGGCTTTTGTCGTGTTGTGATGCATGAATGGCATTATCACCATAGTTAGACTTGTTTCCATGCTTCTCAGGTATACTGTCTTTTATTTGATCTAAGTTGACAGGCATGGGAATATAAATGTTCTCAACTACTTGTTTACTTATTTTATTACTTAAATCTATGCCCAGCATGTCATTTGTATCATATTCTGAATGGTTGCTGAGTATTCTGTCGAAATCGTCCAAACACTCTTGGGTCGAGATGGACATTCTATCATTTGACATTCCATCGCTCGGGTCATCCACGCGTTCCTTCGTGTCTGCTACTGCATAAGGGATTTCATGATCTTTGACAACATTATCATCAGCCCCTATAATCATTCTATCGTTTGACAATCCATAAGCGGGGCTCTCCTCATACAGCTTAGTGTCCGCTGTATCATAATGGATTTCGCCTGCAGTGACGCGACTATTATGAACCCCTATGGGCACTCCCTCATTTGAAATTTCATGACTGGGATCTTCCACGAGGTGTTTCATGTCTGCTACCGCATATAGGATTTCGTGATTGTTAACAGCACTATTGGCAACCCCTTTAACCATACTGTCGTTTGACATCTCATTAGTTGGGTCTTCCACATATTGCTTAGTGTCCGCTGTAACATATTGCACTTCGCTATCAGTGACGCGACCATTTTCAACCGATTTGGAAACTCCACCATTTAGAATTTCGTTGTCAGAATCTCCCAAGTTTCGCTTTGTGTCCGCTACAGCATAGTGTACATCGTCGTCAACGAAACCAACATTATCCACCCCTGTGTAAACCTTCGAACGTGGTAGCCCGGTGAGCTCAACCGTACCATTTGATGAATAAAGATCAATGTCAAGTTCGTCTGATGTTAAACTAATTCCTCCCAATGAAAAACTACTCAGATTGTCCTTTTGATCATCCAGCTTTACAGCTTCATCTACATTCGGACAAACTGTATCAACATACTCACTTACTGTAACAATAGGTCCATTTCCCAATTCGTTCTTATCTAAATCAAGACTTACATCAGGTACATCATACATATGCGAGGCTCTATCATTGATTAACGTTGACTCTGTCACAAAACTGGGTGAATTAAGACTTTCTTTTCCTGATCTTGAAATTGAACCTGTGCGTTGAACATCAAGTAGATTAGGGTTAGACTCGTCATCGTCAAGGTCTCTTTCGTCCTTACATTCTCTGACTCTGTAGAAGATACAGACGGCCAGTACAGCAAGGATCATAAGCAATACCATACATCCACCAACTATAGCTGCAACCAACACGGGGGCTGTAATAGAGACGATGGTTGCGTAATATGTATGTTCCATGTAAAGACGTGTACCTTTTCTGGTTATTTTAAGTAAATTATTTTGATTGATCGATTGATTAATTGATTCAAAAGCTCTGCACCATTTTTTCTAAAATCGTAATACTTAATGCATAATGTTCATATTTGACCTCAACCACCCCTTATATAGTAGTTATATACACAGTGTGGGCCAATAAAAATTGAAACATTTTTCTGTTTATTCAATTGTCTTTATTTTTGCAGTTCAATCCATGAAAATTCAGATTATGGTAAAATGATTATTTGTGAAAATGTTAAAGATAGAAATATGTATGTATGGTTATTTTTGGCTTGTAATGGTCATGATCTGTATTCT
This sequence comes from Owenia fusiformis, assembly GCA_903813345.2. Taxonomy (NCBI): domain Eukaryota; kingdom Metazoa; phylum Annelida; class Polychaeta; order Sabellida; family Oweniidae; genus Owenia; species Owenia fusiformis. The sequence continues at coordinate 21,781,022 of CAIIXF020000007.1, read as the reverse complement.
GTGTGTATGAAAAATCTCCAAATTTTCTCTGCTTGAGACATCAATGCTAAAAATACAGTATCTTTCATACCCTGCAATATGCACCCTTCAGATGGTCTCAACACAATTTCCATCAATTAAAACATATGTAGTTATCTCTAAGGGAAGCAAGGCATGTCTCCCTTGAATAATATAGCTTAACTGGCCTCAGCTTTTTTTCAAAATTGGCACAATTTGTCTCTAAAAACTGTGATTTAAGCCATGTATGACTGTCAAATACAGCTAAGACTGATTGTTCAGGTGGGCGAAGGAAATGTCCAGGAAACCTTGCGTTGAGTAAAAAAAATGGAACATTTTCCATCAATTGTAACATTTTTGCTAGTCATGTGTATCTTCAATACTAAAGGAAATTGAAAAACAATTCATTGTCAACAGCTTGTACAAATATGAATACACAAGCTCAACATTTAATTACTGAACATGTCCTCCACCCACCTGAACAATCAGTCTGAGCTGTATTTGACAGTTACGCATGGTTTAAATGATAGGTTTGAGACATATTGCGCCAATTTTGAAAAAAGCTGAGGTCAGTTAAGCTATATTATCCAAGGGAGACATGTCTAGCTTCTCCTCGAGATAACTACATATGTTTTAATTAATGGAAATTGTGTTGAGACCATTTGAAGGGCATATATTGAATGGTATGAGATACTGTATTTTGAGCAATGATGTCTCAAGCAGAGAAAACTTTGGAAATTTTTCCTGATGCACACAGTATACAGATCATCACCATGACAAGCAAAAAATAATCATACTCACATATTTGAATCTTTAACATTTTGACAACTTATCATTTTACCATTATCTGAACTTTTGGGAACTGAACTGCAATAACAAAGAAAATTTAATAAAAAGAAAAATGTTCCAATTTTTATTGGCCCACCCTGTAGATATTGTGAACTCATACAAACTCAAGAAATCATTGTTTTGTTTCAATGCAATCTTTAGCTTCATTAGGATCATCCTCACCTAATTGACCATCGCCATTTGTGTTTGTTTCAATAGTGGCATTCGTTGTCGATACAGCGGCAGATGGCGTTGACTCTTCATTACTAGGTATGAATGTGACTTCATAAACTAGACCATGGGTAACTGAAAAAGAATAATACTAAATTTCGTACTTTCACGGATTTCTTAACGAATCTTCAAGCTTTTTCCTGATGACCGTCCCTGGCCCAAATCCACAGGCAACTCAAGATTACATGGTCTGTCATTATGGTATATTATATATATGTGTCATAATGAAGTCTTTTCAATTCCAGACTTATATTAAACAAAAAAAGATATACCGAGTAATGATTATCGTAGCTGTTAGTCGGGCACAAGGCTTATTATTGAGAAAAATTGTATGTTTAAGTCAAATGGGAACCTTTAGTAGAGATATGTAGCAAGTTGTAAAGGTTAAGCATATTCAAAGTTGTTTTTCCTGAATTAAACACGTTTTCATATGATGATGTAAGATCTCCAAAGTCCGGAACATACATAAGTATCCCTTCACTTTTCAATATTAGCGAATTCGAACTCGATTAAAGTTCATATTCACGAAAGTGAGATGGCAAGTTGAACCATCTCGTAGTAAGTATGGGATGTATCTTATGTGCTATTTAGGAGCGGTTATCCTTCTCGACTCCTTCGCTCCTTTACTTATATCATGTTTTATCTATTTTAATTTGTTAGATTTCGCTTATTAGACGGTTGTTCTTTTTAGCTCTCTGTTTTAGTTTGCGTATCCTCCTTAGTTTGAATAATCATTCTTGAATTGTTGGTCATTAGACAACATGTATCAATCAAGCAGAATAAGTATTGAGACTTTATTACAGTACCTAGACTGCTCGACCTCTACATAGTGTCAAGCGTAGGAGAGTCGTCAGTTCCAATCATATCTTTGATTCACCCCTCATTTCATCCAACTTTTTATTTTGAACATGGCTACACTATGAGTGCCCATTGTCTGGTAAATATCATAACTATACGTTGTTTATTGAACATTTAGTGTTATTTGAATCTTACGTTTTTTTGTTAAACGGTAACACATATGAAATCGTTTCCATCTGAATGTATCTCTGTAAACATTATTTACGTGAATGATTCACCATATATATGCTCTAGTCTTTTTTATTTATAATATATGGATACATAAGACGACGAGGAAGGAAGTGGCAATACCTGATAATAAAAATTGAATTAATTACCATGGCCTCAAGCAAAAACGAGAGGAATTTCAATTAATGAACTCTGAATTCGAAAAAACAATGTCATAAACAAATTGTGAGTTTAAAATAGTACGTTTCTTTCTCGCTTGGGTTTAAATAGTATGACATTGTATAGTATGCAACCCTCCAAAACCTCTCCTTCCCATGGGATAGTGTATTAAAACCTTTTTATTTGTTTGATTTGAATATTTTTTTCTCAGTTACAATAGGTCAGATTCAGACGTTGATATCGCTGATCATAAACACACTGAACAACTTTAAATTGGATTAACAAACTAAAGAATATGGGTTTTCAAACTTTTGGAGAGGAGTGTATTGAAATATATTGAACTTAAACTTTAGTTTTGTCGGAAAGTGCATTTTTGGAGTATAAATAAACACTTTTAAATGAGAACAGCCTTGTATATTTTAAAATAAAACTGATTATATTCCATATCATGTAATGTGACTGATTCAATTTCAGATATTACATTTAGTACTTACCTCTTACGTGAAAACTGCTTAAATGAGCGCACCAAGCAATAAGCCAAAATATAATTCTTTGTTTCTCCATTGTCCCTTTAGCTAAGGTAAGTTAGAGAGCTCATCTTCCACGGTTGAATGTTGCGAATGGATGAACCACTGTTGTCTCTTCTTGTTATATCACTCTGATATCACCTAGTACACCTCTAATGGTCATCACTACGTACTTAACTCATCCCAATGTTAATGAATAGGTTTTAATTAACTGCCTCTAGGAATGTAGTTGCATTCCATAATTTTTGGGTTTAGGAGTGGATGAAAATATAATCAAGCAATCAAAGTTTTAAGGATGCTCACTCTAATTTAGGCCAATATAACTAATATTTGGTTAACTTATGATCAAACAATATCATTGATTACAATTTTTGAAAATGTATTGGTTTTCTCAATATTAGCAACGTTTAGGCATAGTTTAAAGGCAACTTTCAATTTTGGGAAAATATCACTGAAACAAATGTACTGTAATAGATTTTTTGCCATGTAATGCAACGTTCACATTTTGATCAACAAAAGCACAAAATATCGTTAGATACTATATATGATTATCACTAAATAAAAGGCTAATGTTTCTCTTATATCTGTTTTTATTTGATAACCCCTTCATCTATTGTAAAACATAGCATGGACATGTAATTTTATCATCAAAACCAAATTCTTTCTTGGCAAAATGTTTATTTTTTCACCAAAAAACAAAACAATTTTTAAACAAAATCAGATTTGAGAAAAGTAAACCACACACGGTTCATTGAACTCTCTGAACCTGTTCATATAACGAATATATGTTTTTGTTCCAATCCCAAGGCGGACAGGTGGGTGGCAGAGGATACGGATGGTGATTGAAGGAATTAATTCTGCAATTTCCAGTTACGGTATAATGCTTATTAAATTCCCAATCAGAGGTCTTTCACTCCAAGTATTGAATTAACGGAACTTTTGAACTAAATAATGGGTGCGCCGAATTAAACATAACTATGACTTTGTGTTGGCCTTAGTAAGTTCATATCAGTTCAGATAAGTACATTGTTACTACATCAACTGATCACAAGTCCAACCCCTTCAAATTCTAGTAACCACCCTCCGAACTATCTGATAGTTGGAGAATTCAAAAGATTATTTGGTCTTTTTTCATTTGTACATCGAAGAGTCGATGAAGCAATGACGAATTAAGATGTGAAACAATTATTGATCGCATGCTTTCAAAAGCTCGCAACCAAAATGATATACTGTAGTTCATTAATTAATTATAAATTTAAACATATGCTTAATATTAACCAAAAGCTGATATTTATAATGCGTCCGGTACATTTTGATTGTTGAAGTTAATTTAATTGGGTTACAATTTGTCTGGAGGCAATGCTATAAATTAGAAAAACATCATGAATAAATGAAAAAACACTTCTAATCAAACTGATAACCTGTTACGATCATTGTGATCATACGAAGCCCACTTATTTTACTTTAGCACCGTTCACTTTCAGAATGCAACCCTAATTGTACACATCATCGAAAATTTGACTTAATTTTACAGGTCTGTGTAAACAAATATAAGTAAAATGAAACGTGTAATGTATGTTTTCTATGCTCTGCTTTTTGTGGAAGGACTATCAATAATTTACATTAGAACATTACGACCACAGATTTACAGAACTGGATTAATTAATCAAACAATAAGTAATATACTAGCCAAATCTATTGCTATATATGATCGTAATACTTTTAAATATTTGGAAGATAATTTCAACTATCCAGTGACATTTGATCAAAATGGACGCTTGTGCAATCAGCTCTTTGAATTTGCTTCAACAATTGGGATCGCGCAGAAAAATAGTTTATCACCTAGATTAGCACGATGGAGTCCTATTCGTGAATGTTTTGACATCAGGATCACTGACGAAAATACTGCAGACGGACAGAAGGTTTACTTTGCCAAAGAAGAGGAGACTTTCGGTCCCGCTTACTTGAAGTTTGAGAAAAAGGCTTTTCACATTGGTAGAACATTTAAGAAATTGAAAGGAAATATGCAGTCGTGGAAGTATTTCAGCCACGTTGATGAGATAGTTCGAAAAGAGCTTAATTTTCGACAAAAACATATAATAGCTGCCAACAAGTTTCTCAGCTCCAAGAAGAAAGGAAATAGTTCTTCGACATATGTTAGCCTTCAGGTTAGGCGAACTGATTTCGTCAAAAAATATAGTTCGCTCATCAATGGAATTACATTGAAATACATCAACAGCGCTATGTCTGCATTTCTGAGTACATTCACAGATGTTATTTTTGTTGTCGTTAGTGATGATATAGCTTGGTGTAAAAATAATATCAATTCTACGAAATATGACATTATTTACTCGGAGGGCCATTCAGCCTGCCAAGATCTAAGTATTCTTGCGCACTGCAATCATTCTATCATAACAGCCGGATCTACTTTTGGTTGGTGGGGTGCATACTTAGCAAATGGTCAAGCCACTTATTACGAAAAATGGTTGAAGCATGGACACTGGAATTCAATACCGTTCGTTGAAAAAGATGTATTCCTGCCACGTTGGACGATCCTTGAAAGATGAAAACAATGCAATATACATCAACATACTTCAACTTGTAAGCGGAATTATAGTGATAAATCGAATAACTATCAAATATACGTTTTGTACAATATACATATCGTCTTTTCTAAATAAAAATCCTTGGAAATGCCGTTTTGCGTTTATTCTTGAGTCACATGTGAGTGAACTCATATTGTTATTCTCAACTTATCGAGAACATAGTCGTTTCACATCTGACCAAATCACTCAATTATAGATGGCATCATTTTAAATGGCATCATTTACGTTCTGTCTTCTTTGTTAAAGTCCCCGTCTAAAGTTTGAAAATATTTTTTTATCATTCATTTACTATTTGTCAGGACTTAAAAAGTGATTTTAGAGATTTTTGAACAAAAAAAATTTTTGAAAAAAAAGTTGTGAGCATTTCATTTCTCAAATATTCAAATTTCCCGCCATTTTTCAAAAAAAGTTGAAATTTCTTAATCATCAAATATTTCTTAATGCATTACAAAAAAGATTATCTTTTTAACACCAATGCAAAGGTTGAACAAAGGACACACTATTTCAATAATAAAATGCCATATTTAATGTGCCACTTCAATGTTTTAACATATCAAAAATATTTTGAAACATTAGTGATGTCACTAAGGTACCAAAAACATTTTGAAAAAAATTGAAATTTTTTTTTCGATGTCAATCTTTTCTAAATATGTTAGACTTTCATAAAAAGCCAATGTTGATTGTCTAACCAGGTAAAAAGGAAGAATAAATTATGTTTTAAATATCATTGTACCATTGGTTTCTATGAGAACTAAAATTTTGAAATGCATTTTTATCAGAACCATTTTCATGCACTGATAAGTTCATTTCTCGCTTATTTATGAACCAATTTTCTTAATTTTTTCGGCAAAAAACATGGGAGGATGAATGCTATGCATTGGTATGAATTATGGCTAATTAGAAGATATGAGTGACCTCTAAAAGTTGGTTTTAAATAAATTCACAAATTTTGGAACAAAAAGTCTATCAAAAACCACTTTTTGAAATTTAAAAAAAAAGTTTCACATATCACACTTTGATAACATTGGGTAAGACTACAATATAAGCCAAAGTGGTTTAAACTTTACATGGGGCCTTTAATGATTCTTTCCAATAACATTCGAGAGACGAGAGAGAATGTCGTATGTACTTTTTTGTGTATGAAATTTGAATTAAGGTTGTTAAACATCAAGGGGCCTTAAAATTAATTAACGATAAAGTTATAATACTTTTATGATACATTATTAATTACTTAATTATGTCTCATTACCAAGGAAAGTGGAATAGTTCATTTTAAGATGTCCGCTGGACAAAGTTGATAATGATGAAAATCAACCCCAATTTTTCTTTTCAAAATGTTGAATAATACTATAACTGTTTCTGCAAGTTTAAGAAAAGGTTAGATGCTTCAGCGTGTGTTTTGGGGTGAACTCATAAGATCCAAAGAGGAAATGCCACGTCCAGTTTTTTGTGTGCAATATGGACATTCATTGGCCTCTTATATTAGAAATACTATATTTACGTATTGTTTTCAAATTTGAATATCCTTTGTTTCCCTTTAAAATCTCAGAAAACTATATTTGAGAAAGCATTAATGCTGTTTATTTTTAACCTCCAGAGAATACCCTTAATAATCATTGTGTCCGATTGCGAGTAGGTAGTTACCAGTTTCATCACCAGGTGGCTAATTCGGGCCCAATAACATGTCAGGGTATTCAGTAGATATGTTTTGACATGCGCAGAGCTTTATTTCGTGATATTTTCATTTCAAATATGGCGGTCAATTCGATGACCCGTACAAAAGATAAGGCGGTGTGCATTTTTACCTTCTGTGAAATAACAATTGGAATTTAGTAGTCGGTTTGTGTTTTAGCATCATTCTGCATCGACGTAATTCTATGTGAATACATATCCATACTATGATCGATATTTTTCGTGAACCCGTCTCCTGCTAAGGATATAAAAACGTGTATGCTCAAAAGTGCGGTTGTGCACCTCAATGTCAAGATTATAAGTTAATGAATGATTTGGAGTGCAATACAGGATATATTCTGCTCGAGAAATTCTGTATATGGATGAGACGAATTCGAGTGCCAATACAGAATATCGAGACACACATTTTAGATGTAATTGTACATGTAGATTGCAAATATGATATCACTTTGACTGAATTTTGAATTTCTAATGACGTAGTTCAAGGTTATTTCAACTCGCATCTTGTCTATTCCCTTTTGTCATTGCTCTTCGAAAAATGCTTTTTTGTATGCTTTGATCAATAATTTGGAGCTCATATAAGAATTTAGCAAATTGCAACATTATAAATTGCCATTCTTGTGTATAATTCCCATTGATTTCTCTGTAAATATTGCTTTTAATTCTCAATTCAGTTTTTCTTTTTATAATCATTCAATAGGATCGTTGGAGTTTCATATCATTTATTGTTGACAGTCCTCAAAGGGTTACGACAGGAGTGTAAATTAAACAAGGCAGTTTGGATTATAGTCGATGTGTCATTTTCTGAACCTTTGAATTTGTAAAAACAACAATTGTGATGCTATCATTATTACTTTTTAAATGGCTACCCTTATTTGCATATATAATTTTCCCCGAAATTAGTTATTTTTGGCAACCAAATTAAATCAATAAAAAAAACTTAATTTAGTTAATTAGTCAGTAATATTCATTGAACAAAAGCTTACAAGCTTGATATCTGAATAAATGCGATATTTCAATCATAAAATATACTAAGTTGCAATTATGCACTTCATCTTATAAGTTATTCTTGACATTTTAACAACATCACATTCAGTTTAGACAAACTAATTATGCTGCTATCATTTTTACATTTCAAGATATTGAAAACAATCAATATTTCAATGATGACCTCGCTAATTAGCCTATATTATTTTTTCCCCAAACCAACTTTTTGTCCAACCCAGCTAAATCTCTTCAGGAAAGCCTTATCGTCATAAATTAACCAAAAAACATCGTGTTTTAACAATTAATAGGTTCCCTTTAGGATGCATAGGAGTGACAAATCGACTATTAGTACAAGGAATCATATTGACTGATCTACATGCCCATTGTAAACAAATTATTTTATCTTCAAGACGATTTCAATAAAGTATGAATATCATAGATAAAAATAGACTGATCCAGTAGACTCAAATGGAGCCACCGAATTGTTTTTATATTGGAAGCGTATCGTAACCCTTAATGGCGTTTCCTTTTCAATTTTTAGTATACTTTGTGTTTTCCCCCTGAGCATCCTTTTGTTTACATATCTGTAATTAAACTTTACAAAAGTCTATACATTTAAAAGTTTTTATTCATACATACCAAACACATACATATAATTTATAATACATCTAATAATACATTCAAATGTTATCTTAACTAATAAGGATAAACACCATTGTAATGTCTATGTTCGTGTTGTGGTCGTCTATCATATACTACTCCCCTTCTGTCAAAAACGACCTCCTCTTCGTTGGGACCATACACAACTCCTTCATTTATAGATGGCGCACTTTGGGTACGGGGAAGGTGTACAGAAGTTGGTTCTGTCCATTGATGGTATCCATCATCATATGTAATGTGACTTTGCATTGTCCCGTAATTATGCAGAGATGGCGCTATTGAGGAATGGCCATCAGGGAAACTACTACCGTCGTCAGGAATAAGACGGGTGTTACTCCTAACTGAGTGGGGTCCAGGACTGTATGCTCTGCGTTGGTTGTGATCTATATCTGTATGATACCCACGTGGTATGCTAGTTCTGCTATGTGGACGGCTAGAAGTGTGTGCTCTTGGTAGACGATGTGGTGTCTTTGGTAGGGGTTCTAGAACAACCTCACCCTCATTGACAGAGTATACAGGGTTACGGAAACCTAAAATGAGATGGCGCGATTCATTTTTTTGTAAACAATCATTTAATACAGTTTTTAGGAGCACTTACTGTCAACCACAAACCGTTTTAACAAGGTATAACATATGCTTGTTTGTTTTTGGTTTGTTTATGTGTTTGTTTCTTTCTTTCTTTCAGCCAAGTAAAAGGTGGATTTATAATAAGTTAAATATTACCGTTGTTTGAATAATCCCTCATCCAGACATTTGGGTTTCGCGGACTAGATTTGGAAATGACGAGGCCGCTCCTTTCCCGTCTTTTGCTCCTCTTGACGCAAGCGATGACGATAAGAATGACGAAGGTGAGGACCAGGACGCCCGCACATACGGCTATCACGATGATGGATGTCGTTGACAGTTTAAACCCACCTGTATCCAACATACATTAAGTAGATATTGTTTATGTAAATTATAACACACTTCATAATCACTATTTTAGAGCCTGAACCCTCACCATCGAGGACACTATCACCCTCATAAGTATGTTCAAAAATATATCATGTCATATTCGCAACATAAATAATTGAGCACTATCACCTGGTGTAGTTTTTCGGACAACTTAGCACTTCCTCAACAGTCTAACAACAAATAAATGGAAGTAAAGTAGCAAATACCTTTATTTTCATCGGGTGTTTCCTCCGCATCGGGGTTTGGAGGTGGAATTGAGAAATCTAAAAGATAACATAATAAAATGTCGATCTGTACTAATGTGTAAATCATATCAGAAGCAAGAAACAGATATAACATATATTTTCTATTAAAGTCCTGTTCTACTTTTAACTCACATGGAATTGTGTCACGGTTTTGTTTTTTAGTCGAAGTTTAAATTTGCCAAATTAGATGAAGGTTTAAAAAGCACAAATTGAAACTAAGTGTTTGTTCAGTAAGGGTTTACTATAAAACTCTGACTGAAAAGGCGAAACGTCGTATGCTCTCATTCAAATAATACATACCCGGAAAGACTGGCATTACGATTTCTGTAGTTGTACTCCCAGTTGGGGGAACGGTTGGGTCCGTCAATATATCACCATGGGCGTAAGCTTAAAACAGAATGCCACGATTAAAACTCAAATTACCTTTTAACTTACTTACATTCTGCACATACACAGAATGGTATTGAGAACAATGTCGATAACAAAGAGGAGAGACACTTGATGCAACACAGCTGTCAGTTACAAATAAATCTCCCCTAGACAAATTGGAGCATGGCTTTTATGATATTACTAACATTGAATGACTTACGAAAACATTGAGTCCGATTGAAAAAGTCACAGCAATCGTCGTGTACGAGTTGGTCCGCTTGCCCTGATGAGTCATGAATTGTACATAAGGCGCCTGCCTTCTCAAACGTATATCCAGTGCAGTTTTGGTTGCCTGAGCACAACGACTTACAGCCTGCTTCATCGAGGACTCTGTAGACGTCACCTCCAATCTTCTTATGGGATTTCGTTTTAAAGTAACATTCGCCTAGAAAGAAGTCAATTATGATTCATTTCAAAGATATAATGACTGACAAATAGACGTGAACACACGATGCATTTATTTGCATCCGGGCTTCGAGTAGTCCCTCCAGCATTACAAACTCACACTATTTACACCTTGAGAATCATCATATATTTAATACACTCGGGATGGAACTTCCCCTTCCCATCTCTCAATTTTTCTCACCTCTCTTTTATTACCACTTGCGATGTAAACCCCGGTAAACAATCATGTTCTTGTAGTTCGCATAGCAAGAGCTTATCTATATATTATACTTGAACCGTGTCTTCTAATTGAACAATATTCTCTATTTTTCTCTCACATCATCTTCCTTTCTAGTTCCCCTAGCCATTCTTTCATCACTCGCATTCTGTGCTCACCTTGGCAAACCTTCATCTTCTCATAGTGTTCACAACACGGGCTCTTCTTTAGCATCTCTGGATTCATGTGGTTATGTGTCCAACATGTGCTATCCCAGTTACTGTAGTCTACACCCTTACATTCCTCATCTTCAAAACATAAATCCCTGCACGTCTCTTCTGTGTATGTACCTAAGAGGATTCAGTGTAAAATATAGATTATCTTTCATCAGATCATGAGATGCGTACGTTTTTTGAGATGAAAACGCAATTTTAATGAAGATATTTTTCGACAAAGTCTTATCGCCGTTGATTTCAGTATAAATTACATTTTCCATTCCTAAACCTACAGTTTGGACACTCTTACAATCTATACAGGTAACAACATTCGTTGCTAAACCAATCGACCAAAAATGAATACCTTTCGTGAACGACAAACTGTATTTGCTTTAACTTTTTCTCAAAATCTAAATTATAGGTGAATTATCAAATAACTGGTCTTACGTCCCAGTTGAATAAAAGGACCAATTTGAACTTACAATGACACGAGCAAGTTAGGCGCATATTTCTTGTTAATTTGGGTTTGGGGCGCCAATTTCCGTATCTATTGAATATTAGAGAATTCGGGAGAGCACTTTTTGAAGAATGTGTACGTGAAACCGTGAAAAATAGCACAATTTAGGTTCACGTTCTCCCAAATCAAATGTGTGTAACCTCTCTATCAACAAATCCATCTCCAGAAATGCACAAAAAAAGAGATTATGGTAATGACTTCTTGACGGTAAACACTGATTAGAAACATAGGAGTCGACACAAAGAAAACAAATAAATGAATATCACAAAAATGTAAAAGATGGCGTGCAACAAACGCCTTTCTAACATGACAAAACATGCTATATAATTATGCCAAGTCAGACAACTATATCTAGTAACATTCTGCATTTAGAAATAGAATCTACATATCAAATGCAGGCAAAATAGTCAACAGCGCTCTGATAATGCGTTTTATATGTGAAAAGAGACAATTCCTGTCAGCAAGCATCTTCCTAAACGGGTATCCAGAATCTGTACCTCCTTCTTTCCCCCAGCGGGTAATATAGAAAGAAGACATTCTGGATCTTGAAGCTCTGTGATAGGAGGATGGTCAGCCAATTTGGAAACGTGCTCCAAATCAATGTTTACTTACCCTTTTCAAGTCGACCTCCAAGTTGGTTGACACCGTGTGTAAGCTTGAACAATGTCAGACTGTCGCTACAGTTATCTGTGGTATTCTTCAGAAGAAAATCAACTGCAACATCATCAGACAACATCATGTATATGTAAAGGTTTTAGTTCTTTAAGGTTTTATTACATTATGTCATGCTTATGAAGTTATTATGATTACAATGTCATATTGTTTTGAAAATCTTCCAACTGGAAAATGTGAAAAGAGTTCAGTTTGGGCAGTAATTAGTAAAAATTACTTATCATCGCTCAACATTAACTTTTCTAACAGGAACATTTTCGGAATCTATTTACCATCTGTAAATCTTTACAAATACAAAATGACCAACCGTTGCACACATCCTTTTCATAATGAGTACAACACGATTGATTGCGCTGTAATTTCTTTTCTTCTCCCTCTAGATGCATCCAGCATGACTTGTGCACGTGATCATAGTCTACAGAGGCACAGTTACCCCCCTTGAAGCACAACTCCTGACAAGACTCTGCCGTCTGATCAGAATAAGTGACGCCACCCATCTTACTGGAGTTTAGGTAGATACGGAGACATCCAACTGCAACAATGATATAACAACTCATACTCATGTGAGAAAATAGGTATTTAAATGCAATTAAGATATTTGCCTATAAGTTATTGAATGATTGGAAGTGCAATACAGGGTATATTCTGCTCGAGAAATTCTGTATTGGCACGAGACGAACAATACAGAATATCGAGAGCATGTAATATATCCTGTATTGCACTTCAAATCATTCTATAACATTTTTATCGTTTTTACTTTGGAGATACTCCCTGGGAAATATTCTTTATTCTCTGTATTGCTACTGAGATTGTCTCCTCCGTGCCAATATTTTCCGTATTGCTAAAACTGATCAATTAGAGGGCTTCATTTTACAGATCATACGATAAAGTGCGATTTGTGAATTGAAATGAATAGGATAAAATACGATACACGAAGCAACAAGTCTCACCTTCAATGTGCATTTCAGGATCTGCAGTGTTGTTATTCGATATGTAGTCAATTTTGTAACTCTCTGTATCATTAAGGTTATACCATGAATCGTCGCCACAGCTGTCTTTCTTAAAATGATTGCAACAAGGTTCGTCTTTTTCGTGGGAAGTTTCATTAGTGTAAGAATGAATCCAACATGAATTAAAATGTCTATTAAAATCAACTGCGACACAGTTTACTGAATCTGTGCACAACTCAAGACAGTCATCCTCATTGTGTCCTTCATATATATCACCACCCTGCTGTGAAGCATTTTGAATCATTGTATAGCAGTGTACCATGTTTGGTATAGCTACATCGTTCTCTTTTGGTATTTTGATGTCATCCGTGTTAGCTTCTTTGGACATATCACCGGTGTTGTCCACATCTATAGCTGTATCAAATGACATGTCATCTTCACTTTTAAACGTACTGGTACCTAAATCTGTAGTGATCTTTAAGCCAGTCTCCTTTTCAACATTACCAGCGTCATCTGCATCTATATCTTTATCAAATGTAAAGTCATCCTCATTCTCACCAGCACTTGTATTTGAATTAGTATTCTCTCCTTCGACATCTTCTTCTGATAATGTTTCTTCATCTGACTCGTCTTTTAGATCTTCCTCATTGTCCAGTCCGTCATTTGTAGTATTACCTTGACTTTCCTCTAAGTTTTCCCCCATTGTTCCTTCTTTGCTCACATCAGTAACTTCAGGCCCATTTTGAAATCCATCTAATTCATCATTATCATCTTCACTTGATAGCATTACATCTTCATCAGATTCTTCAAACTTCAACCGAACTTTTTCACTATCTTGAATTTTATCACTATCTGCTGTAATTTTTACTTCATCCTTATCCATGGGTGATAACGGCGTTGTTCTCCTATCTGGATGTGTAGTGTGAAATGGTGTAGCCGGGGACGATTGCATGGTCATGGCCTCAGTTGTGACCTCCTCTTCAAAAACACTTTGACTTTTCGAAACAGTCGTTCTCATAGGAGTCAAATTATATTGTACTGTAGTGTCAGACACAGCAGGTTCTGTAGAACTTTGATTCATGAATTGAACGTCTGAAATATCAGCATTTATTCTTGATATAGTATCAAGCATACTATGAGTTCTCATTCTATGTTGGGACCCAATGGCGCTCCAGTCTGGGGTTACAAGGGGCGTAGTTGTTTTACATGGTATTTTCTTATAATGTGTGCAGCAAGTATTGCTTTCTTGGCTGGTTGCAGTTGTTCCTATATGGAGGAGACATTCTTTAGTTTGTTTGTGGAAATCAGCGGCCTGACAAGGGCCGTAATCCAAACAGAGTTGTTGGCATTTCAGTTGGGTGAATGCAGATTGTTTGAAGGCAACACCACCAGGCTGCTTTGAATTAATGTATGTCTTTATCTCGGGACATCCTGTAATATACACATTACACCAGCAGAATATAGTATGTGGAAAGTAAACGTTTTGGTTAAGGTACGTTCACACCAACGGCGAATGCCACGCTTTAAATCGGCGAGCAAAGCGCCGTCATTTTTGTCATTTTTCTTCATACCAACGGCGCTTTGATGGCGCTTTAAAGCGGCTTGTAAAGCGGCACCAAAGCGTAACAAAGTTTGATTAAAGCGTCGGGGTCGTAATAGGTCGTAGAAAAGCTCAGAGTAAAACGGGATATTCGGCAAGAGCGCCAAAAAATTTTAAACTCTTAAAACATTTTGGGCGCTCTGTTACGAATCGATTAAGCGCCGAGAGCGTATCAAAGCTTAACAAACCGTAACAAAGCTCAGAAAACTTGATCCAAAGCGTAGGAAAGCTTAACATAGCTCTAAAAGGTTCCTCACGCTTTGATCCCGCTTTGATCAGGCTTTGTTACGCTTAAAATCACGCTTTGAAAAGCTTTGATAAGCATTATTACGCTTTGATGCGATTATGACGCTTTAAATCAGGCTCTGATACGATTGCAAAACTCTGTTGTGCATTGTTACGCTCTGTTAAGCTCTGTCACGCATTGGAAAATGTCGAGATCGCCGATTTCATGCCGCTTTTGATCCAATGACTACATAAAGATGCAGTAGATCCATAAAACCATTGCATCTTTGACTCGAGAACACGATGGCAGAACAACGAGATCCAGAAATTCCAGATGGACCAGAGCATGACCTATCTGAAGAAGACATGACGTTTGTCGCACGGCGTGATATAGCGTGTGAAAACTTTCAAGCGTAACAAAGCCTAGCAAAGCGTTTCAATCCTTGATTAAAGCGTCTCAATTCGTTGGAAAGCTTGAGAGTCCCTCAGGAAAGTGTAACAAAGAGTGTCAGATATTGATGAAAGCGTCTGACCTCGTGTCAGATCTTCATGCCAGATCGTAGCAAATCTTGAGATATCTTAACGAAGCGTGTCAAGTGGTAACAGACCGTGAATAGACTGGGGTCCCCGCTTTGAACCAAGCTGTGTTAAGCTTTCCTACGCTTTGAGTCAAGCTTTGTTGAGCTTTGTTACGGTTTGTTAAGCTTTGATACGCTCTCGGCGCTTCAATCAATTCGTAACAGAGCGCCCAAAATTTTTAAACAGTTTAACATTTTTTGGCGCTCTTGCCGAATATCCCGCTTTACTCCGAACTTTTCTACGACCTATTACGATCCCGACGCTTTAATCAAGCTTTGTTACGCTTTGGTGCCGCTTTACAAGCCGCTTTAAAGCGCCATCAAAGCGCCGTTGGTGTGAACGTACCATTAGGTGTCTATGGGAAATTTGGAATAATTAGAGTTGTCAAATGGTTCCATTTCACTATAAAAGGTGATGATGGTTTGATTTCACAATTGACTTGAAGTTAGAAGATTTATATGATTTTAGTAATATTCAAAACTAACAGTTTAAACGTTGCATCTAAATATGAACCTGAATATATTGTATATCCCTAGCACCAATACTCATAAATTAACATATTAGCAAAAACAATCAAAATTGATGGTAATAAAAGTTATTATGATACCTATAATACAAATATGACTCCAGGCCCAATTAAACTGCCACAATTACAGCATTACAACGAACGTTTCAAGTAATTAAATACGAGCATTGGTAATAGAAATAGCTCGCTACATGTTCCATATGTTGGAAATCAGTCTCGATTTAGTTCACAAGATTTTCTTTTCCAAAACAGTTTTGTTATTGAAATGATAAAGATTATAAAAGATCTCACATTAATTTCAAGACCCTACAACCTGAGTAAAATAAAATGATCTTAATAAAAGTGACCTTAACCTTTCAACTTATTTCGTAAGAGGCCACAAAAAGATATTAGAAAAGAATGAAACGGCAATCTCGTAAAAAAGTCTTAAAAGTGTCAAAGCTTAAAAATCACATATCAAGCGACGATTTCATGAAGTACTAGCAATTTTGTGCGTTTTTATTAAGGTCAACCCAATGGTGTATTGCTACTAAGATCAAAGTTTGTGTAATAACATTGCAATAAAATAACCATATCAAATTCTAAAGTAATATAAAATATACAATACATCGTACAAAAATGTTTCTCTGTTTTATTTGACGGTGTACAACTGAATTAATATTCTTACCTATAATGCCATCATTAATCCAAATCAATAAAAAAGTACAAATCAGTTTGAATTCCATATTTTATTTTGTCCAATGCAGACGTTATTCCTCGTAGTTTAATTTTAATACTTTTAACAAATGATCATTCTGATCTGAAATGTAACAATTTAGTTATGACAACTCCTAATTTGCTTCAGGGATAATAATATAAAATTTAATGTTGATGATAAGTAACCTTTTGACAATTAGAGTGAAATCGTTCTAATTTAATTTGCGATGACTGGTGATTTAACTATGCTTGTTAGACAATTAGGGCGTATGAAAGGTACAACAAGCAACATTATAAAAACAAAACAACATGCATTCGTCTTAGCAATATCTACTGTACAGCACCATGTGCTTGTGTTAAAACGTCATTTGTCATTTGCCCGACGAACACATAGCTCTCCACAACGTTTTATAAAGGAAGGATCGAACAATCGACCAAGAGTGATACATTTTACAAACTAAGTATTGTGCTCAGTGCTTAAAACCTAAACCAAGCATTGATTTTGATTTGGCTTATATTAAGAAATGCAAGTGTACAACATTTCATACCCTTCCATGGGTCTTCACGTCATAAAGTTTCCTGCTAATAATTCAGTTAGTTGATTCCCATAAAACACTCAAATAAATAAGCCGATTAATTATTTTGTATTTGCTGATTATGCGATTATCAAATTAAGAAATTGTTATACGAGTATACTGTTTCGAGTATTATCTCAAAGATCCCTACTTACAAACAAGAATATGACGTCTTTCGTGACCTACTCTTTAAAAATTGTTTTATAACGTTTTTTGATCCCTGCTCCAGGCACATGTTTTATAAGTAAAATCAAAAGCTCTACGTCAAGAGTCAACAACTTTGATAATCTCCAATATAATATTTACATACACCCGTAATAAAAGTTGTTTTGTAACGGTTTATCTATAATGATGATTAAGTGTTGAATGTTCTTATGTATCAAATTATTTTTGTCGTTTCACCTTGAGAAAAATAAATTACGACAGGCTAATACTTATTTTAGGTCAAACTTTGCAAATAAACATAGTTTGGGGTCCAAGATTTGTTTATACAGCTTAAAAGTGAAATCAAAATTGGTTTTGCTACCACAAAATATTTTTGGACATATGCATCGAGATTATTCTTAAAGAAGTAGCTATATAGTTTCCATTGTAAGTAGGACTACTTAAGAAGGCAATCTTTAGTAAATAAACACAACCTCGCCAGATAAACTCTCCACGATTTTGTGAAACGAAATATCAACCAGTGTTTTCTTTCAATCAAATTGTTTGTTTTCCATTTTACGATTGAATTTTTATTAAGGAGAGCTAGAAGTTAAATGAATGGACATTTGATGGGAGGGGCACTAACTGCATACAGGGGGTCTGGAAAAAGTCACAAAATCTCAGTCGAAGAATGTTAGCTGATTAATAGCTGATTCACATAACTCGGATTAAAAGTGGACCTTATCTATTTGGAATGAATAGCGGATTAATCTTGAATTAAATTTGATGTCAATAAACGGTTTATCTCTTTCATCAGAATATCTTATGAATAACAACTAAAATAAATAGTGAATTGATAACTTTAGTACATAATTACAGAATAATGAAAGATTTTTTATTTGCAGTTTGATATTTTACGGTTTTTATCGATCAATTTTAAGAACCTAAATTAATTAAGATATAATAAATCGATCGTAAAAACCTTCAAAATTTAGATCATTATCTGCAAAATGTTAAATCTGGGTTAAGGTGACATACTACAGATTTTTATCTGGCAAAGGGCGTTTGTGAATGGGACTAGACTAGACCTTATATCAAAACAAAACGTTGGACTGTCAACATATAACCCTTTAAGGACTTGGAATTTATCGGTAAGTGTATTTGATTTTATTTCAAACTGAATCTTTGTATGATATGTTTTAATTATTTAATTTCTAAAAATACATTTCAAAAATGTCATGACATATACCATATGGCGTGTTTTACGTTTTTCTGATACCGCCTGTTGTGCTTCGACATAAAAACTATCAAAATTATGTGCATGTTCTCTATATTCACTCCAAAAATAGTCTAAGTCAACATAAATATAGTTTAGAAACACTTTTACAAAACAAGTTTTGTTTATTTACTTATTTCCTGTGCCCGTTGATCTTAGCATTATAAAGTAAATTTTATTTAGGTTTACAGATGAAAATAAAAGCTGCTAAATACTTGCACAAATTGATAAGCTTTCAGAAAATTTTTAGTATAAAATTTTATGGATGCAGTTGTTGGTTTGAAAAAAGTCGGTCATGGTCATGCGGGCCTAACAATTCTTTTCTTCACTAAGCAATAAATTTGGATTTATGAGGTGATGCCATGTCGGCAAAACAAACATTATTTGAATGGAACTTTATATTCTAGGAACCCAGTTATAGCATGCACTTTGACTGAGGTTACATTCAGTGAAGGAGCCATGTCTGAAAATGCAAAATCCATGAAGATACCAAAATGTTTGCTGAAAGACGAAGCAGGGATAGCCATCGACTTAGGTACAAAAACTTTTGTTATATTATAATTATAAAAACGTAGTATGAGGTGTATGATGAAAGATATAGCGGACACAAAATTGGGAGCAGAATTGTAATTCATTAGGGTGTTTTATACAAGCCCTAAATACGTGGTTTGATAGTTTATCTTCCTTTTGCATTCGTTCGACTTCGCTTCTTATAGAGAGCTTTGTCTTCGGTTTATAACTAGACTCGCATGTAGGGTATATTTTGTCAAATGCCACAGTTATATATATAAATGCCGAAAATCTATTACTCTTACTATATCTTTCATCGAGCCGCCTACTCTGACCTCCGGGAATTGAGTTATAATTTTATAGAACGCTGTATTTCATTTAAAAACCAAAACTTCATTGTCTCGTGCAACAATGACATTCATGTATTAAAATAGAATCAGTTAGGACTTTAGGAATCATATGGTTTGGTTTGAATACAGGTATCTATGAAAGTATATCATAAATTAACATGCCATTTATTCAAGTAAGTTGAATACAGTGGTCCGGATAAAGCACTTGGCTCGTCACTCTCTTTTATTGCAATATATTGTTTAATCCTAAAAATAAAAGTCCTTGTATTATGAATCAAATATTGAATTAATATTTTGATTATTTAAAGAAGGTATAAACCGTTTTTTTTAATTTTAACATTGGAAATTTTTACGACTTTAAATTAACTTTTTGAAATTCCTGAATATATTCAAAACAAGGAATTGCTGTCTAAATACACAGATCTCAGATGTACCATTTTATTTAATACATTACAGGTGATAGATGTTTTTTTGATTTCCAGGTGGATCGTGTATTAAATGTGCTTACTACCAGTTCACGTCATCAAGCGACCCGGATGAAAAAGTAGATGTCACATGCATTACACTCCCATCCCAAGATGTTCTGGAGAGTATTCGGAAAATTCGTATAATTATGGATGGCATACCATACAAGTGGGACACATATACTATGAACGCTACTGGATTTGCTAGTTACAAGTTCAAAACCGAAATCATTGATATTCTCGGGATCCGGTGAGTTCTTATCTCCATACGTTCCACAGCTAAAATTTTTCAAAAAGATGATTTGTTGCATTCTGTCTGTAATTCAAGCTTTTTATCTATATCATTGTTTTTATAAGACGTTATATGTTCCTTATGATTTCAGCGATATGATACCAAGGTCTGAGTTTGACATTTGTGTGAAAGGCCTAAATATATTCCGCGATCAGCTGTCACCTGAGCGATACGTTGAAGAAATGGACAAAGACATCGTTGCGGCAGCTTACAAAAGCTTACGGGATTACCAATTGATAATGAGTAAGGTATGTACATGCAGACATTTCAGGTGGCAGCAAGATGGTTGAATTCAGAGAGATCTAAAATAATAGCCTGCTTATTTTGCTAACTGGAATTTTGTCTATATTGGGCTATAATATGGAGGTAAAAAAAATTGTGGCCTAACCGTACAGCAAAGTTGGTGATACCAAATGAAAAGCTATTTGTGGTTTCAAATCACAATGATTTTAATTATTTTAAATTGTTTTTAATCATTTAGATGATGAAAGAAAAGAAAATATCCTCCGACACCATTAACAGAAATAATGATGACCTGGAACACAATACAGCTAACCACAAGGAAAATACAATTCAAAGCAAAATACCTCTTACTGACCATGTGGACAACAATAACACAAACATTGATACTAATCGCCAAAGAGAGGAGAAGCACCGTACTGTTGATGCCGAGAATAACATGCATGCGCCTACTGCAATTAATGGAAACAACCAGGGGCAGGGAAATACAAACGCCCCCTATTTATTAGTGTCATTAGGGTCTGCAACCTCTATCATAAAAGTAAATGTTATTCCATGAAAATATGAAAATTAGGATAAGGAACCCTTAAACCTGAAACGCTCGTATCAGAATTTTTATTGTTACTTAGATGTGTTTCTAGAATACACTTTATTAGTTTAAAAGGATTGAAGAATTGGTTAGATTTTCTGAATTGTTTAAATTACAATCACATCAATGTACTTTAACAAAAGGTAAAGGAGACCATGATGAAGATTTGATCTTTGTTTCTTTCCATCAAAATGCAGGTTGGGTCCAGTGGTAGTTACAGTATAGTTGATGGCGTACCCCGCGGAGGTAGACAGTTCATCTCATTGATCTCCCTCATCACCGGGGCTAAAGTAAAATTGCTTATTATCATTTATAAATATTACAAGTCTAGTACTTCTTATTGACGGTTGATGATTTAACATATTCATAAAAACCAGAAATTCCGACCTGATGTCATTGCTGAAGAGTATTAAGATTTAAACATAAACGCACTTCAACCTAATGAAAGGGGTATACTAGTGCTTCTAACTAATAGTTTTTCTAACTAATAGTTCTTCAACTTCTCTTTTGGTATGCTATCATTTAGAGCTTCGAAGATGTTTCTGACATGTTGGAGAAAGGGGATCACAAACAGGTCGACACATTGGGTGTTGATTTAAAGAAGATCAGTGGAAACATTCACCAAGGGGGAGATATGTACTCGGTTATTCCAGACAATGCTACAGCTTATGCATTTGGAAACGCCATGTGGAAGACATCGGGTATGTTGGTACATCTTTCATACATATTATCTGAACAATAACTTGTTGAATATTCCACAATATTCCAAAAGTTCCACTTCGAAGTATTCATCAATATTTACATATACTGTACATCTTGTCATATAAATATTAATTAATCTCTGATGTCCTGATGATCCTGCAAACTTATAAAGATATCGATAATGGTTAAATGGTGAATCGTGAGTGTAAAAATAAAAAAATCATGCGGCACACTGTATATAATTAATTGGCGTTGTGATCATGCTGCTTTAGATGACTTCAGAAGAGAGGATCTTGCTGTCGCAGTGTTAAAACCATTAGTAGATGATCTTGTTGGTACAATCATAAATGCTGCAACTACACATGCTGTTAAGACTGTATATTTGACAGGGGGATTTGTAAACCAGCCTACAATTAAGAGCTTTTTCACGAAGGCAATAGTGTTCACTTCTACAAAGAAACGGGTGAGACAGGAATATATTCAACTATCATACAATTATTTGTTCCTTTACTTCTTACGGTATCAAGCCTCTTGATATTGAGATAACTATTTGCGAATAGCTAACCAATTTTTCACTCTTTTCCAGATTAAGACGGAATTCAAGTTTATCCAAAACGGGAGCCATCTTGGGGCATTTGGATGCTTATTGTGTGTATGATAGATCCATGACATTTTGAGCAATTTTTCTTCAATTGAATTGTAATTCGCATTGCATTGCAATTTGTGCTTATTCAAAAGGAACCACTATGTTCATTATCAAAATACAATGTTAAATAAAATGTATTGTAAAGCCTACATTGGGCGTTTGTTATACTAAGTGAATGTTTTCCATCCAGTTATTATTCATCAATATGGTGAAGGTTTTCATGATTTTTATGTACGCAAGTTCATTAAAGAAGCGCTATACATAGTTTAAAAGAGAAGAGGAACAAATATCATGGAAGCAGTACATATACTATAATACCCTTTGGAGGATATATTACATTCTGACTGGCTTGAGACGTGAGTGACGCATCGTGAAATACAGATATTTCGGCATTATGGCGTATGTACAAATACTAACAAATATCTTTAGTAAATACAAATGCCAAAGGGAAAGGACAAAGAAATGTAAAGAAGCCTAGCAAGAAAAAGAAACTCTAAACCTGTAATAAGACTCATAATCTGACGTGAAAAGAAAAAATGTCTAACTCCCCTTCCCCCTCCAATCGAGAACCAATATCACAATCCAGGATCAGAACACCAAGGGACATTATATTCATACTCAAGTCATTACGATAAAGAAGAAAAATGGAAAAAATGACAGCCGATACTCATAACATCAAAATAGTTGTAGATACTACAACTCCTGAAATTTTCATTCAGTCTCAAATGATGTGGGATAGACGCAATTGATTCGTCAAAATTAGATAGATTTTTACAGGCCAATTTAGAATTCTACATTTGTCACAATAGACTAGATGCGAGTAGAAATAATCTTGATTTACGTCATTAAATATTCAAAGTCAGTCAAAGTGATGTCATATTTGAAATCTACATGTAAAAGTACACCTAAAAATATGGTTTCGAAAGTTGTTTATCAACTTTGAAAATTTAATTTTTTTGAAAATGTGACTTCTTGTTCGGGTTGATTCCCCATAGACCCCATGTTACAAAATCACAAAAGTGAAATATCTTTTCTTGTATTGGACAGATAACATTTTCTTTTTCTGGACATATTTTAATTTGCATAACTATTAGATACATTAAAGGGTTATATGAAAATTGAACCACAAAAACAGATGTAATTTAAGTTAAAGGGAACTTTCTTCTATACCCGCCATGCTATCTAACCCGAACGAGCCACCTGGTGGTGAAACTGGCAACTACCTACTCGCATCCGCGTTAATAACGAGAATCAAGGAGTTTGATTGATAACTTATGATTCTCTGTCAATAATTCCACTTTTGTTAGATTTAATTAATTAGGACGAAATAGCACAAACGTACAAACGAAAGTGGATTATATAAAGAACTACTATACAGGTATTATCAAATAGACACTTTTATTCTTAAAGGTCAAAATGGTATAATTTGTCATGACTGAGATGAACTTTGACTTTTATTTTATCTACTTTGTGTTGGTAAATCTCATTTAACTTTAATTTAAACTTTGATTTAACTTTAAGTTTATCGTTAAACATTGATTTGATATTAAGTTGCAGATCAAAGTGATAGGATTGGTTGAAGTTATGGTTGCCATGGCAACAGAAAGAATGAAGAACCAGGGCAACTATCTTCTTCCTTATTGCTCTAATCAAATCTCTTCTGTTTGTATTGTTTTTCATAATTTACCCGTGTCATAGACTTTCTATGGTCACATCAGTTTCCACTCTGTGACATCACAAATTTGCTAGAAAATATATAACAATGGAAACAAGTTATTAAAACAATAAATACTGGCACCTAAGTTTATTTCTTTTCAGTTCGCATCTTTGCTTAGCATGGGGGATGTTTATATTAGGAAGAAAAGCTCATATTCCGCTAAAACGTTGAAATAATCAAATAAGCACGTCGGCCAGTACGGTCTGTACGACGTGTTGAGAATTGGGTGTGATAAGGGTTGATTGAAATGCATGTGTAAGACCTTACAGTGCGTATAAAAAAAACGCAACAAATTGTTATCTTAAAAAAGCACAAAACCAGTGATAACAGCATTGATTTCATTCAACGCACCATGAAGCCATGTGTCTCTTCTTTACAATGGTATATCATTCATTGATATTTGGTCATGGTTGGGCGAGTAATCATTCCATTTGCAAAGTGGGCCAAAATTAGCTTTGGGCCAAGTTATAAACATTGAAAAGGTCAGTGTACGGAGCCCGGTGCAATATTGGACAGAAACATAAAACCAATGCTGACTGAATCCTTTTAATTCAATGTACCAAAAAGCCAAATTACTCCTCTTTGCAATGGAATATCATTTATTCACAGGGAGTCATCTCTGGCCGAATAATCATTAATTTTGCAAAGTGGGGTAGAATTCAGCTCGGACCCAAGTTTAAAACATTGCAAAAGTCAGTACAAGGGGCATAGGGGCTATTGGAAGAAGGTGTGACAGGTATGGCATAGACAGTAAAGTGTTCATACTCATACTCTTGCAAGAATACGTCCTATACCCCTCCAAATTGCCACCACTTCCTTGCACATAAAAATGTGCTCATCTGTCCACCTCATGCATGGTTCAGCCCTGAATCATCTGTGGGTTAAAGTAAAGAAAAGCAGCCCATGGGCAAATCTTTCTCGAGGTTTTGCAATATCTGGTGGAGCAATTGTGAGCACAGATGCTCCTGAGATAGCTCCAAAAGAAAAAGTCACAACAATTCAAGTCAGGGGAACTTCCATTGGCACTTAGCCCTTGCACTGATTTTTTCAATATCTAAAACTTGGTGCAGAGCCGATTTTGACCCACTGTGCAAATGGAAGGATTTCTCACCCAACCATTACCACACATGAATGAATGACATATCATTGCAAATAGGAGAGACATAGCTTTATGGTACATTAAATGAAATTGATGGAGTCATCACTAGTTTTGTGATTTTACGAGATAACTACTTGTTGCGTTTTTTTGATACGCCCTGTATATCGATAACTAAAATTTCACAACATTCCTAACACAGTTAAAAAGCCAAAATTCTCAAACACAATACGTTGCTGTGGTATTCTAATTAATATAACTTACATGCTTTCACAAGCGATTTAGCTCTGATTGATCCACTCACTCAACTGGTATACCTTTTGCAAATTTGATAAAAAATAGCAAAAACGTGCAACAATTGGCTCAATCTATAAGAGTGAACAACTCATATTTGAGACAAGGGTTTTATTTTTAATTGTGACAAAATCGTATTTTGCGCCAAAATGATTCCTTTTGATGTGTCTTTGACAATCGTGTCACGTGATGTAAATTTCTGCTCTGAAAATAAAATTAGTCTTGGCGCAAAAACAGACACATGCTGACTTTGTATCCACGATATTATGACAAAAAGAACCTGTGACTAGATTGGTGAATTTGAACAATGTTCAATTCAAGACTCCAGATTCAAGTTAATTTATTTAAAAATGATTTTGACATGTGATATTGCTGAGAAATGATAACGAAAATGTAAATGTTCTATTCTTACCGAAAAGCAAAATATTGAAAAGTGGTGTTGGAATTGCGAAAATTAGGAAAAATGACCTTGATTTAAATCGTGACCTTGAGCACTCAAACTTTTGAGTTAACTGATTTTTAAGGTCCTTTTATTTTGTTTAAACCTAGATTTTGAAAATTTAAGCTTTTTTACTTTAAAATGTCATAAAAGGTAAACCAAATATCGGGTTTAAATTCCGATTTCAGATTCCGATTTTCAAATTCACACCAATTACGGTAGATTTGGAACTTTCTGAAATTCCCTTCTTTGGGAGTCAAACCCAAAACTCTTAAAAGTTATCAATTTGGATTGATTCATTAAAAGCACCTTTTCCGATCTACACGATGAAAAAATTGAGAAAAATAGTTAACCATAATAAAGATAATTGACAATTTGTAAATTTGACCTAGGTTTTGATCTTTGATAAAAGTTTGACCTAATTTTCCAGAAACACACATACCTTATCTGACCATGTGAATAACTTTACCCCAAGTCTTCTAGTCACTGAGAAAACGTGCCAAGAATAAAAAATACAGGCAAAAGCAATAGATTATCAATCTGGAGACTAATTAAACAATAAATATATTTCACATGAATGCAATAATAAAATTGCTACAATGTGGATAAAATTACCATGCAAAGATAAAACTCCTGTCAAAGCTCCCTATCAAAGATGGATATTCGTCAAACGATACAAGAAGCTGTTTAAAACATAACACTTAACGTTTATCGTCATAGAAAAGATTCGAAGTTTTATGTTCTGTTAATAATTTACATCAGAAATAGTTAATATCTAATGAACACGGGCAATAATAAATAATAAATACAAAGATCAAGGACAATTGGAATTTTGGACACAGAGCTGAAGAAGAATCCTTGGCATGGTTCTGCCTTAAGATGTTCCAAAATATAAGTAACGTGTCGATTCCAAGAGAACTCCTGAAGGAAGATGCTGGAATTTCTCTCGATATGGGTAAGTTCCTTTAAATTCTCAGCTCAAAGAAATAGATAAAATAAGCTCACAATACCAATGCCAAGGACCAATGTATTGTTAACGCCCAATGGTTCAGGTGACCTGTATGTTGGCTATTACTAAAATTTAATAATTTTGAGGGAAGTATGCACAATATGGTCTATTAAATATGGCATGCATAATGAAATTATTTGAACATTATGTGTCCATGAAGTATAGAGGCACCTTTGATGTCCATATTTCATTCGTATACAGTACTGTGCTAAGCATGATATTTGAAGCAACAATCTTACAGTATCTTATACTGTCCGTCAGAGAGACAAGTAGAATGAGTTCTGTGATATATTCTTAAGTTATTCCGAGAGGAAAAAAGTGTATTAAATAAAGTATCATGGGACAAATAAGGAAGTTGAAGCTAATTTAAGTATCATTTTAGACATGATTATGTCATTTTGGTTGTATAATTCTACAGCCATATATGATATGCTGTACATTGGCGAAAATAATATTGACGTCCATTCTTTATAAAAAGTAAAATATATTAAGAAATTAACGTTTTTTGCCAAACCTGAACCTGTATATGCAAATTGATGAAGTCATATAAGTCAATGAATAATCGTTTGGCGGATATTTCGTTCCAGGAGGATCCCTTCTCAAATGTGCCTACTATTCAAGCGAAACATCAGAAAAAGAAGTCATTATAAAGATTCTTACGCTATCACCAAAGGGTGTTCTGGAAAACATGAAAAAGTTACGTTCTGAGATTTTGGACAATATCCACTTTCCTTGGGACACGTATACAATGGCTGCAACGGGTATCACTATCTATAAATATAAAGATGATATCATTAAAATTCTCGGTATAAGGTTTGTACTTGTATTAGTATTAGTAATAATTTAAAGAGGTCGTATTGTTGTATGTCTCAAATGACATCCCATGTGCGTACAAATTGTCACCTGTGTATTTGTGAAATTATCATACATAAAAGTTGCACATTTATATCTTATGTTCCTTACTTTGTTTTCATTGCAGAGATCTGACCATACACTCCGAATTCGATGCATGCGTCAAGTACGTGAATGCGATTCGTGACAACCTACCGAAAGAACGATACATAGAGGCAAAGAGTAGTGAGGCTATAGGCCGAGCACACAAAGCCATGCAGGATTACCAAGAGTTTTTTACCTCCATTGATTTCAAAGTAATTTCAGCGTCTCTGTCATCTACGTTTACAGTTTTTAGTGAATGTTCTAAATTTGCAGTTTGACTATCCACATGCTTAAATTGTGTTACAAGAACTTTCTATGAACTTGAAACGATCCTTCATATAGCTATAGTCATATTACAACATGATAGTCATGGTTACAACCATTGATTAAAAACCATGCAAACATACGAAAACTTTTTATTTGACTTCTGTGATTGATGTGTATTTTTCTTCATTGTCACTAAGTAACTCACAATCAATTTTAGACCAAAGCTGAAACTCAAGAAAACAATAACGACAAAGACGATGCCAACAGTGAGATCAACCAGACAATTGAAGATGTCTCTGACACAATACCTGATGAAATAAATAACGTTGAGCAGCATTCCGACGAAGCAAAACAAAAAGCTGAATATCCATACATGTTAGTCAATATTGGCTCTGGTGTGGGGATTCTAAAGGTTACTGGTGTATTTGTATTATCTCTTTGTCTCAATTCCCTCTTGGTTAGTCTATATTGGGCGCCGTAACCACGAGGTTGCGAATTCGAGACGGGTGTGCTCGTGTTTATTTCATTAATGTTCACAGGGTACGTACCAACTTAAGCGTGAGAGTTGAACGATATGATCTAGTTTCTGACAGCTTAATTGTTATGTTATAGGCCAATGCGGATGGGTCCAATTCCATGATAAATGGTTTGAACCGTGGAGGCAGATCATTTATATCTCTAGTATCTCTTACGACAGGTGCCAAGGTACGTGCAAGATACAAAGGTGTAACTGTTTATTTCGATTGAGAGTCGATAATATCATTCCACAAGCATTTTACAAGACATTATATTACAATTGATTGTTTATATAACGCTAGGATGTACTTCCTAATATGTCTAACGTGTAATTACGTCAATTACGTGTATTTTTATTTCATGTCAATGATATTGAAGATAAAAGCTTGAACTAATGCACTTTTGATGTTGCTAGAATTTTGATGATATATCAGAAATGCTATCAAGAGGCGATGCTTCAGCAGTTGACACACTCGGGAAAGACATCGAAAATCGGGAAGAAAATATGTATTCCGCAATCCCAGATGACGCAGTTATATACACTCTGGGAAATGCATTGTGGAAATCTCCAGGTAAGATGAGGCTAAGGGATAGGTCAGATGATTAGGCATTTTCTTGAACGTAATGGGAAAGCATACCTTAATTCAATTACATACATTTAAATATTGCGGTGAAGTATTATAAATTTTGTAGTTTATTCAGATACCCAAAGTTAAAAAGATCTGAGGAAGATAATGTAGTGACTTCGGTTTTGAACTCTCGAATATGGACACATTTAACGTTTGATGAGTCTGTACACTTTAAATAAACATTTTATTTCTGTTCTGTAACTTTATAGATGATTTCAAACGGGAAGATATTGCAGTAGCCATCCTGAGAATGACCTGTGAAGAAATTACCCAATTAATCAGTAGCGAAACCAGATTAAATGACGTCAAGGCAGTTTACTTAAGTGGTGGCTTTTTGGTTCCGCAGAAAACGAGAGAAATCCTGACAGAAGGTCTCACTGGTTTGACATTAATGAACAATGTAAGTGTGTAGTGTGTAGTGTAGTGTAGTTTATTCAGTTTTTCATGAATCTTGTGTATTAGGTGAAATAATGACCAATGGCCGATAGCCCCGAGGGCATTATTTTCTCCTTAGACCTAATTTGAAAGTAAGCATAGATCAATATTGTTATAATGTGGGTAGGATTGGCTCTCAGAATGCAATTTCGATATTTTCCAACAACGAATCCAATCTTGAAAGATGTCATGATTACGCTTCTGAATTTGAACCGCAAGTTTCGGTCTTATTAATATTTCTGAAGAAAAAGTTTCAAAACACAAAAGTCTTGATTAGTATTATTTCAAATCTTTTGGATTGCTGATCATGAATTTTTAGTCAGTTATTTTGTCTGAAAATAATGACGTTAAGGACATTTTTAATGTTGATATCGATCAAGGTCAAGGTCAAATATCGAGTTGCGTCCCTGGGAGCCAATCCTCCTGGGTTACAACTGTACATTCTTTAACGTGAACTACAGTTCATTCTATTATGTGAAACATGTTGAACCTTGGAATCATTTTAGCAGCTTCTTTTTGGAACTTTTATCCCAAGGTTTGACGTTAGTAATGTTGTGCCTTTTAACCAAAACGAGTACTGATTTGTTGTTATAAATAAGGTAGCAAAATGCTGAAAACACATTTAAAGTGTCATCACTCGATCAGTAAAATTGAATCCACCCTAACTGTATTCTGAAAACATATTTTTCAAAAGTACAGTATGATATCACGAAGATGTCCGAAGATGATCAAACCATTGCTCTTATACATGTATTACCTACAGTATTGTTTAATACCCATAACATTGGTGCCATCTTTTTTATGAATACTTGAGCAAAATTCATTGATTTTTCATACAGGAGATTGTACTTCAACTGCATAAAGGATATTTTTGTGTCACTCTCCGTGACTGAAGTCGTGTGACTTTTGCTTCCCTACTTAGTTTATATGAGGGTGGGAGGGTGGTTGGTTGGAAAATGTATTTTTCCAGAATTACATATTATTTTCAAATATCAAATCTCATTTCTACCGAAAACAAAAATTCTGACGCATTTTGGAGCATTATGGGGTATCTGCACTTAATGACCCCCGTCTCAACCTATCTGGGTTCAAACTTTTAAATATTTTCCAAAGTATAATTTGACATTTAATTGAATATCTAGTAATTGTAAACCTAAGAATAATCCATTTTGGTCATAAGGGTATTCATTTTGAAATTGATTTTCATAAAATTAAATGACCCCTTGGGTTTGAAAGGGTTAATATCTCATTTTACATTCATTTAAATTTCAAATGGAGGTCAGATTCTTAATCAATGCTGACCCTTTCAGCTTTCCAGCGGTGTATTGGAACTACATACTATTTCCAAATATCAAATCTCATTTCGACCAAAAACAAAAATTCTGGAGCATTTTGTAGCATAATGGGCCCACTGCACTTAATGACCCTTATCTAAATTTGCATTCTCTAAAAAATCAAATGGAGGTCAGATTCTTATAGCTTGACCCTTTTAGCTTTCCAATAATACATTGGAACCTTAGTTCAGAGGTGATCATGTATCACGCCTAACCATCGCGGAAGCAGGCGTCACCGTACAGCGTCAAAAATACAGTAGTACACTTTTCTGTACGGTGACGAAAATTAACTGAGTTGAAGCAAAAACCATAATGAGGTTTGTAAAAAAATTAATTAGATGAAAATAAATACGATTTCGGGTGTAATAAAAACAGCATTCTCTTAGAAATGGTTTTAACTTTATAATTATGATAAAAGTTTTTCGATCACTGTTCGGATTTTCTCTGACTGGATCGGCCCACATAGTCGACTGCGAGTATGGATAATTTTTATGAGAATATGTATTTGTTATCTACACATTTTAGAACAGATGAAGATTTGGCAAATAACCATTCACTGTATATATTCAAAAAAGATCAAATCTGTACGGTGACGCATCTGCTGTACGGTGACGATTGCTTAGAATTTAAGAAGCGTAATATATGAGCTCAGTATTAGCTTTAGATTCCATAAGTTTTGGTGTGGAAATTCAAATGTTGTATCCCATACAACATTGAAAAAGATCAATTCTTATGTTTCCATTAATTGTTCATAACAAGTATTAAATACTGAAACACATTCAACTCTAATCTTTCTGTTTGAACAAGAGGTAAAGACGTGTGTCAGATCTACATGTACATTATCACTGGTAAATATCAAGCGAAGCTTACGGCCGTCACCTTCGCATTTAATATTTTTAGTTTTCATGGAACAAACTATTTGAGAGTTGACGATATGCTTTGATATCATTTGAACTAAACCAGGCTTTTCTCATATGACTTACAAAGACAGCATATAGTCATCTTTACCCCATGCAAGATATTGCAACTTTCATCCTAAAAAGTCACACGTGCAAGATGTGATTTACATGTGACATTACTTGTTTAAAAACATCAATAACGTAGCAACAAATACACTGAGTTTTTGGTTTCATGATTCTTACTGTATCATACATTTCCAGTAACCTTCCATTAAGCGTGGAAGATATTGTTGAACTGTGGCGCCCATGCATTATATATGAACAAATGATCATACTCCAGAACTTCCATTTCATTTCATTTTAGTATCATTTAGTTCATCAAAGCAGAACGCAAACGATAAAGAAGTTTAATTCGAATAAAACTAAAAATATCGAAATCGACACTTCCTTTCCGACATCTTAAATTCAAAATTGACTGCAGTAACTTTCGCTTGATACTGATCGTTTGACGACATTTATACGAGGGATACTTGACTGGATCAACATTTGAACTTCCACACTAAAACTTATGCGATTTGAAATAAATAATGAGTTCTTCATATTACTTCTCACAAATTATAATGAATCGTCACCGTATAGCTTATGCGTCACAGTACCAATCTGATCTTTTTTAAATATACACAATGAATGATTATTTGCTGAATCTTCGCCCGTTCTAAAATGTGTATTTAACAAATACATATTCTCATAAAAATAATCCATACGCTCAGACGGCAGGGAAAATAATAACCAAAAGAAATGTGAAAAAGACAACCTTTTTCACTTGGGTCGATTATGTGGGCTGATTCACTCAGAAAAAATCCGAACAGTGCTCGTAAAACGTTTATCATAATTAGAAAATTAAAACCATTTCTAAGTGAATGCTGTTTTTATTTCACATGTAGGGCTGCCATCATTAGTCGGAACGTCGACTTGTCAGTCAAAATGCAAGTTCGACAACGAAGTCGACAAAATTCCCGTCATGTCGACAGCAAACGATATCAATACTTACTTGAAAATATCCAAATGGCCCCAATACATTTCAATACACATTTCAACGTGTTATGTGCGCGTATTCTGCGGAAATATTGTTCACATTCATTTCATTTTCAAAAAATAAATTCACCCGGAAGTTCCCTTCATGACTTCTCTTCTCTCTTGCGAGACGTTGTACGAGATTTCGCCCGAGCAGTCGAAATAAATCCCGGTCGAAACATTGCAGGTATTTGTCCCATTTTCGTCTATAATATTCTATTAACTTGGCAACAAATAAAACATATTAACATTTGTATGATATTTGTGTTGAAAGATTTGGAAAAAACTAACCAACAACACAGAAATAATTTTTCTTTTTTTCCCGATGATTTTTTCTCCCTGGAAAGTTCGATTGTCGACAATATTTTCGACAGCAGAGTTCGACTGTCGACACTGACATTTGAGTTCGATGGCAGCCCTATTCACATGAAATCGTATTTGTTTTCATCAAATTAATTTTTTAGAACCCTTGTCATAGTTTTTGCTCCAAAGCAGTCGATTTGCGTCACCGTACAAAAAACTGTACTCCGCTATTTTTTGACGCCGATGGTTAGGCGTGTGTTTATCACCTTAGTTTGCTCTACTAGGGGCATATATAGACTGAAGGAGCATCGGATCTTTACGTTTATCGTTATTTCTTTTTAAACTTATAAATGAGGTTAATAAAGATGGCAGATTATTAGTGTTTTCTATACTTTTTAAATTCGAAATAACTCCAAAAACAAATTGTAAATAATGAAATAACTCTTTGAAATATTAGTGTGAGATTCTAGTTTCTATGGTTCATATGGAGTGATTCTTTTTTCAGTCTGTAGACTTCGAATTTATCAAGCATGGATCACATTTAGGAGCTCTGGGATGCTTGATTTCCAGCAAAGGTTCATAGACAAGACAACTCCAGCACTTAGTAGCAGCTGTAAATAATGATGTGCAGAACTAAAGAACAAACACAGAACAAACTAATTCATTCAAAATTGTAATCAACTGAACAATTTGTTTCTATTTTGCGGAGATATTTTATAAATAATATTTTATTCTATTTATATGATGTTAATTACATACAGGTCTGATGTAATATTTGTTTTCAAACATAAACCGATATTGAATACATGTATCATCAGTACAATAACATGGTGAATTTCATTTATTAAACAGTTACATATGCGTTACATATCGAACAAGTATAATTAAACAATCACAGTATGAGCTATATAATACACTATACATATCCACGTGCCAAACCTCAACAAAAACTCAAAATTTGTCTTTATAATATTTTGAGTCTTTCTTGTCATTAGAGTCAGTGATGTAAGCAATGTTGTCGTACACAATCGTAGTTCCGTTGTTCACCTGTAATTCTTCATATTTCCCTGAAAATAAAATCTATATGTCATGCTTATACATTCATTTAAAATCATGTGATTAGTTTTTAGCTGGATAATGATATTATATAACAAATGTCATAATTTAGGGGAAGTATTTATAATGTGATATCGTTATTTGGGATCGTGCTTTTTATGATTTTGAAGCTCGAACTCACAACTAAAATCAACAGATAACATTGATTAGTGTTCAGATTCAATTAAAGGTGGCAACCTATATACGCTAATAAATGATTAACAATGGCTACCTCCTTGCCGAAGTAGCCGTTTTGCCTCTGCTTCTTTGTGGTCCAAGTCTTGGTATAATATGTAGGCGAAACCATATCTGTATAGAATAGATGAGATGATAGCCCCGGCTATAGGCCCCACCCAGTAAACCTGAAAAAAGAAACACAAGGTAGCTAACATTACATTGTTATAAAATGATTCATTAGTAAATAAATTTAATTAAAAAAAACATAAATTAATAAATAATTATTATTAGTATACATCGTGTGTTTGTTTTGCCACGGATGCTAGTAGTACATACAATTTGTACTTTACCATTTACCACCTTTACTACAAAAACAACAATCTCAAAAACTAACATGGCTTCAAAAGCTAACCAGGCATGGTGAAGGATTCAAAATCGATTCAAATGTTAGAAGTAAAAATTGAAAACACTTTCTGAAACGGATGATTAATGTATCTCGCGTACACGACAAACAATACGATTGAATATTGATGTAGAATGAATTCAATGCTAAAAATTGCGTCGAACCATTATTATTCTTAAAAGAAATACGAGGGTTGTCCCAGAAGTAATGCAGTATATGCTCTAACTTTATCAATAATTGATATTTGTCCATGAAATTTTCAGTAAATGTTCCTTGACATTTTGATTATTCCACAAATTTCCATGTTGACTGATAAAACTATATTGATGTTGTAATAAAATCAAGTTGGTTAGTTTGAGTAGGGTGGGGCAGGTAGTCACGTCAAAAGGAACAAAAAATTGAAAATATGAAATATTTATCAACAAATACCACTTTGTGTAGCTATAAGAAGTATGGTCAAAAATACATTTTAAGATACTTTACTAGGAGCTCATCCTAGTTTAATGGATGTATATTGCACAGTGTTACTTTTGATGCCTGTCAGGTCAAACACTCTTGGCAATTTCTTCCACTGTGACTTGTGGAGTTTTTGCCTCCCATGTTTGTCATCCAGGGTCAAATCATCTCTTTTAAATAACTTCTGCCACCTCATAATTGTAGTTCTATCTGGTATATACTCCTTATATAATTTATTTTTTTGCGTGGCTGTGAGTCCTTGTGAAATATGAAATTAGGCCACCAAAAGCAAGACATGTTATCAGGTGAGAATTGACAGTGACTGTATTTGAATGCGTGACTATTGAAATGTGGTATTATGACATCACAGTGCTAAATGTCATTTGTTATTTGTACTTGGTTAACATCATGCTGAATAAATTGAACAATTTCTCAAACATTTTGATCATTTAAAGGAAAGAAATATTAATAAAATAACACTTTAGATATTTTCATAATTAGAAAGATTGGTACAGAGACTTCAAGGTATAATAGATAAAACTTCAATGTTATATACACAAAATTTCAACTGAATTGAAGAATATTAAAGAAAGTTAGAGCATATAGTGCATTACTTCTGGGACAACCCTCGCATAGAGCAAATATACCCCGCGCGCAGAGTTTATTTATAATTGGTATATTGCCTTTATTGAAATAAAAAATCATCAAATAAAATTTAATTACATATAATAAGTATTTGCCTTAGCTTTTTACTTTTCCGCAATGTAGTAGACTGATGCCCCTACTTACCCAATGTGACCTCCAAAGTCGCATAATAACAGCGGGTCCAAGAGATCGCGCGGGATTAAGGCTAGCACCGGTAGATTTTACCTGAAACATATTTACATGTAAAGAAGGCAGAGTTATCGCTACATTGATGTTGAGTTTATGATGCAACATACATGAGAGTGAAATATTGAATGTGAAATATATGTTGTCAAATATTTCTACACATATTTGTCATGAAAATAATCAAATAGACAAATCACCCGTGAATATATATCACGGAGATTAAGCAACGGGGATGCAAAGTTGAATAGAAGACAATATTGGAGACATCTTTTGAAACAATGGTCTACTATGCCTTTCTGTTTGATGTGTTTGGGGCTGAATTTATCCATCGAAGCAAGAACATGAACAAATCTTGGATCGAATTTGTTTTCAAATTTGGATCTATTTTTCTGTTAATTAGTACTGGTAATGACATGGGTATTTATATTGTCTACCCTCACCCCCATCAATACTAAGGCGGTAAGAGTCGTGCCTATAGGTACGGATGGAACGTATCTTGGCTTTAAGCGTTCATCAGTAGCACCCAGTATGCTTAATATCAAGACAGCTGTAAAGAACATCTCCAAGAGTACGGCCTGGGTGTCGGTCACTTCTGGCCCAGGGGCTGTCACAGCGAGGTTACCGCGTCTTGAAGCAGGCGTTACGCTAAACAAAAAAGCATTCTCATCAAAAGGTCTGTAATTAAATGTGTCTGTAAATTTGATCCTTTGTAAAAAACTCAAAAAGACTGGACCCTAGCTATCAACATTACAAGTACCATATTTGTTTCAATTTCAAAGGGCAAATATTTTATTTCAATGATAACAAAAAAGGTTTACATCAGTCTTCATGTCTGTTGGAGTAACTTTTGAACTTGAAATATTGAACTTATCTTATTGACCAGAAAAAGGGGCAATTCATCCATAAAAGTAAACATTAATTTTACATTTAGATAACATTTCCTCACCCATATATGAAGCCAGCCCCTGCTAGAGCGCCAGCTATCTGTACTGCTATGTAAGGAATAGCTGTAATTGAAAAATCAAACAATTGTGACTAGAAAAACACGCCATGTAGTTGTTGAACCCTTTCAAATACATGACAAGTTCGACATTCTTAGTTCAAATCATGTGTTAACATTTAGACATTTTTGATTTTGGATGTTTTCAATGTTTTAGTAAACGCGAAGATACACTCCCCTCTTTAAATTTGGCAACCTTAACTCCCCCATTGGATTACGTGCTAAAGCCTATTTAATATATTTATGTTTGACTTTTTATTTGCATCGTCTGTGAAGAAAATATTAATTTCAAGGCTTGAAATATATATTTACATAATTTCGAATACCTACAGTTTTACATTTGGTCGGAGATTGATGGAAAATCTGATGTTTTTCTGATGAAGTTTTGAAAATCGACATTCCCATATAAACCAATGGGAACTGGTATGTTTGCCGCAAGTCATATGACAGAATCTGAGTTCTCGCAAAAATACAAGTTTGGTAGAAAAAATTGAATTGACAAACTTTATTTAACAAAACAATGATATTTTTTTCACATTCAACAATTAAAGTTATAGGTCTCCATAGTCAAAACTACAGTAAAACCTGAGTTAGTGAACACATCTCTCTGGTGAATTCCTGTCAACAGTGAACGTTTTTATTTGGCAAAACCTCTTCTGTTGAAACAGGAGTGACTTATTATAATTTTTAATTAGCTTTGTTTTTGCAAGACAGGATATTCGTGTGTGCAAGGGCAAGTCACTGGGATGAGGTGGGCAAGTAAGTCCCAACTTCATCTTTTTCTCATCCCATTTTCTCATTTTGGGGTGAAAATAGAATGTCGTCGTGTTTTAATTATTTATGTACAGGGTTCAACGAGAAATAAATGTTTTAAATAGATTTATCTGAACCATTTTTCTGCTCTTGGAGTTCTTGTTTTTTTACCGGAAGATTAGGGTGTGTTTGGTGTAAATTATCACAATGTATTTGCGTGGCAACTAGAATTAATTTTGGAATAAATTTATAATAATCAAAAAAGTCCTACCAAATTAACTTTTTGAAATTAAATTGAAACGTTTCATAAGACTATAGGCAATGTTGTTTAAACTTTATATGGGCCTTTAAAATTCTGGCTTACCTTATCAAGATATCATTTGTAAATAAATTAAACCTATTGTACATGATGCCCGGAGCATGTGATATAAACCAAAACAACCCAATAAGGTGTGTATTGATGATTTACTTTCCTGTTATCTCAAAATTTGCGTAGAACTATACCACTGGATTACTATGGGAAATTCTTAAAAGAGAAAACTCTAGGGATAATGGAAGGGGTACCATTTACACAATTTGAGAAACCATTGGCATACATGAAACCTATTAAAATCAACATTAATATTACTTAAAATCGATCATAATCAACGATTCCCACTTCCCAGTCCTCTGAAGTTCAGAAAATAAAAATACCTCCAGGTGTTAATCCATAGATAATTCTTGAAAATGAGAAATATTTTTAGGGATTATATGGTGCAATCTTATAGTCAATAAAATGTATTAAAGTGTATTGATGTTTTTAGATCCCCCGATTCATTCTACAAACAACTCGTGGTCCTTTTTTATCTTGAAACGCCAAGAGAACAATCTAGACATGACATTTACCACGTTTCAACCTATATATCAATGAAAACCTTAATGGAATAGGTTGTTATAGTGAAGTATTTTGCTTTTATATCAAGTGTTTTATCATACCAATGTAAGCATTTATAGAAAATATGATAACCTAAATACTTGTAGTTATTAGTCGATTAATTACAGATATTTTAACCTGAATCATTAGAATAAAAAATATGAGTTAATGATTTTATGAAATGATGAGCTCATCGGAAACCTCACCTAAAATATTTGTTAAATGTTGATTTGAAATTTAAAAATTGCAACGATTTATCTAAAAATAATCCAATACTACTCAAATGACCCTTTGACACAATTCGTGTTAGACAAATATCCCGACAAATATCATGATCCATTGTTGAAGCTTTTTGATGACCTTTTCACTTAAATGTGATTTTAACATTTCAACAACATGGTCTAGCTAGTCTCTTAGAAGGACGTTTATCAGATAAGTCATGAAAACAAAATAGGATATATTAATACAACATACGATTTCAATAATTGTTCTTACAGCGTGATCCAAAGCAGTCGTAGCCAAAGTTTAAATAAATTATACAATCAGCTCGTATACTAGTTACACAAACTAGAATCTATGTATGACAAAATAACATGATGATAATGATAAACAATAAGACATTAGCACTGTGCAAGACTCCATCGGGG
The DNA here is from genome assembly GCA_903813345.2 of Owenia fusiformis. Taxonomy (NCBI): domain Eukaryota; kingdom Metazoa; phylum Annelida; class Polychaeta; order Sabellida; family Oweniidae; genus Owenia; species Owenia fusiformis. Next base: position 21,741,089 of record CAIIXF020000007.1, on the reverse strand, counting down.
ACAGGTCAACGGTAGTCAAAGTAATTGAAATCACACATGATTCTTCAGTAGAAGACTGAGAACTGCAGAACCATAAAAGAACAAACAAGAGATAGATGACAAACCTAACCATCCAAATGGTCAGAATGAAATCACGGGTACATTATTTAAACATTAAACACTTGATATACACAACGCTTATTAAACACTGCGAGATCTGGCGCAATTGCATTGGATGGCGTTCTTAGAAATCACTCGGGAAACAGTCGATCCCGATATTAATGACACACGGTTTGACTAGCCCCTGCTCCTGATATCATGATCTATGTTTTGAAAAGTTCACACATTTTTTGAATCATCTAGAGTAGATCATCCTTTGAATCATCTTTTAACATGAAACTAAAGTAACCAGTTTTTGGTGTGGCTGTTTTTGGGTCACTCTGTATTTATTCAAAGTTGTAAAGCCTTATCTTGCTACTGATGATATGTGATATACTACATAGTTATTGTATTTGAGACAATGTTATCTCCATGAGAAGTGGCGTTTAGTTTTGTAGAACCTATTTCATAGTTTATGTACATAGTACACTCCCATTCGTAAATTTGGCAACGGGGAGTCCCTTTTTGGACCAAAGCCTGAGTATATTTTTGGTGAATTAAAATAATGCCATCAAAGTTAAAACTCAATAAACTAATGAAATTAGGGAACAGCGTAAGAGCAAGCAGGCTTTGATACACAATCCAATGGAAACTTCAAGTTGCCAACATTGGGGGGGGGGATGTAAATCGACAGTCATTTAAATATCACTTGTCTAGTTGCAACAGCTCTCAATAGAAAGTGAAGAAAGTTACGATAGCATTTTGCATAAATTATTGCTCTCGAGGGATCGCAGGGATCAATTTTCACATTTCATTTCTGGTCCTTTTCTGTTTTACTTTCTTAGATTCTTGTACGTCCGTCCCGATTCTTCCGTTTTGAAAATGCGAAAGTTGGGATAGACAAGAATGCACGAGGTTTAGAGTGTGTATGCCAATTTATACTGAAAAGGGTAGCGACCTTGGTATGATTGAAGTTATCTAAATATTGCACCATATCTTTGATAATATATGATTTTCGTATTAGCCTTGAGATGTTATTATGGCCCTGATAAAGGATTATCAAAGACTGCATGTTCAGTATAAAGTTTTAAAAAGTACAGTTCAGATATAGCACTTAAATGTGAAGTATAAGATCGAGTTTTTAACTTGTCAAAGACAAAGGTCATTTAACATGTTTTCGTTATGATGACTCAAACATCCCGAACTAAATCAAAAATGTAATATGATGATTAAATACTATGTGTACATAATTTAGAAATTAAAAACCATGCATTACCTAGAGAAAATAGGGAGTGTAAGAAATGTTATAATAACTCATTAGAGAATCTTTACCATTTTATTATGGGTTGTGATAATTATGTTGACAGAAAGGTGATCGGATTGAAAATTTGACTAAGGAAAATCCTACATTTAAGAAACTTTCAAACTTTCAAGGTTTTATTTAACAATATTTTAGGCATGAAGTTCCCAATGGAAAATTGGGATAATGTTTTGATTATTTCATTTAAGAATGTCTCAAGTATGTACCAATGAAGATTTATTGGCTGATTTACCAATGTATCCATTGTTATTTTGGGTCTAAATTTTGCTCATATGTATACATGCATAATTCATGATATTGTAATTGTTTAATTAGCATAAGGTACAGTATAGTGTAAGATTATTTTAATTGTCAAACTATTCTTCAGTATTGGAGGCTTAATAAATAAATAAATAAATAAAGATAAGAAACTGCTAGATTACGACATACCCACAATATAACTACACGTTTAAGATACGATACCTGCAAACATATCACAAAACAAAATATATAAATCATTACACTTAAGAGTTTCATTCTGTGTTTTTAACCATTAAGATTGTCTGTAGAGACAAGTAGTTCTTTTCAAATCAACTCTAATATCAAAGTGGACCATGAATGTAAAAAATATGATGCTCTTAGCTTTCTCTAGGCAGACATGTCCTTTTGTCAGAAATGGCATTGATGAATGGTATTTGGGTGTAGGTCATGTTTGCCACGTTTAACGCTTGAATATCGAATGGCACAACATGACAATGAAAATGGGGACAATGATCACAATTCTTTTTTAGCAATTGACCTTCATTACAGATTCATATAATATATGAATCTTTTCATATTATGTTAGATATAGCATTTTAAGAAATTAAAATTATATTTGTTTTGCAGAAGAATATATAGTTTCCTAGATTAAAAACATATTGGCACTTTTGCCCAATGAAAATGCACTTTATAAGCCATATTGAAACAAAAATGGAATTTTACTCTAGTTTTCAAATATATAATCAGTTTGACGTATTCTGTCTGGGCTACTATATTCCATTTATGTTTCCCCAAGAGTAAAATGGGTACTTTTTATTTCATGAAAATACGGCCTATATAAGAAAAATTATTCAAATGAGTTTTCAAATTGCGGGGTACCATCAGACCGACCCCCTCCTGTCTACATGGGCCTTGAGTTTTGTCTCCTTCACTCATAATATGTACAAAGCAGACGATAGCGACATGCGTAATTATTCATTATTTCTAAATATAAATTGTTTATCATAAGTACAATTTATTAATTTTTTTCTAATTGTGAATTGTTCTACTAACCACTCGATCAAAATGAAAAATCAGATGTACAACCGCAATTTTCATTAAGGTCTCTATATATCAAGAACATTGTCAAACAATTTTATTAAAGGTCCCGTGCAAAGTTCATAATATATTATTTTTATGACTTGATTAAAGATTTGTCGGATTTTCATTATTGTAATATGCTTTTCGGCGCTATCAAAAGTAGATATTATCAAATGCCAAAAATCGTATTTTCAGTAAAAGACAATTTTAAAAAAAATATACAAAGATAATTTTTTGAAATTTAAAGAAAGGGGTTTATGACTGCATCGAGAAACAATACTTATAAGCCAAATAGGTTTAAACTTTCAAAGGGCCTTTTATTCCATTACAACATTTCATTAGATTTCAAACGATGCACACTTACCCCTCATGAGAGATATTTTTTGTGCAATCAGCATGGCTATAGTAACGGCAGGGTTGACATGGGCCCCACTGACAGGACCCAACGCTTCAACCAGTAGGCCAAGCGTGAACCCCATACCGAGTGCTATGTGGACAGGTGTACCACTCTCCCCCTGGGTGCGTGCTAAGCCATCGTCGATATTGTCCCATCTAATTACAATGGCACATTGGACTGCCAGTAGAACAAATGTACCAATGAATTCTCCGGCTATTCCAACGTAAAATCCTGGATTCTTAATTTCATTTTCTGTGATCTTCGAAGGTGCCATGTTAATAGCTTTCTGATAATTCAAATAATCTTGTGTTTTGTTTCTGACTTTTATACACGAATCCTATGTAACATTTAAATGATGATCCAATGGCAAAATTAGTTATAAATCCATCAACTCACAATTCATACCTGAAAAATAAGGTTTGTCCCCTACACCCGAAATCCAAACAAATTTGTGATATATGTATATATGACAGGGTAGAATTCTAGCTCTAACCACTTGTGGAATTTAAACAAAAATATCCCACACGGTAATAAATCACTATTATATTTACATTGTGATAAAATAATTCCTCTGATAAAATACAAGTGATACCTATGTAGACTTACTTATATATGGTATGATAACATTTAATATACATTTACTATATTAACTTATCTAACTAGACAACAGCAACGCCAAAGCGTAGCAAATCTCATCGAACAGCCATGACTGCCATTTTTACAAAATCCTTCTTCTACTATTTCAGTTATAGCAAAAATCGTAAACAGCACACATACAAATGGCCACCATTTTCAAAATGGTCGCTCATTAGCTAAAGTGTAACAGGAAGTAGACTCATATAAAATGTCAACAAAATCGGATAGATCTACGTGTAAATCGCGGCCATTTTTCAAAATTGCCACCAGTGAAAGTGTAATAAGACAGAGTGCTACACTCTATATCTTTTTGAGTTATTGTAGAAACGTAATATAACACAGATACGTAAATAGCGGCCATTTTGAAAATAACTGCCTTCTAGCCAAAGTGTCATAAAACAGTGTGACATGCTTATAAATCCTCACATATCAAATATGAGCAAAATCGCTCCTCCTAGTTTTCAAGTTACAGCAAAAATCGTGAAATAGTGTAAAGGCCGACATTTTTTTAAGATGACTGCCATAAATATCTACATTTCTAGCGTTATTAAGCTCCTATATAATTTTTTTAACATAGCCGACTGCTATTACAGCTTTATATATTGTACCTGAATTACTGTACAATCGGCACCAAAATAGTCGCCATTTTTAAACGAGCGGCCATTTTGAAAATTAGCTTTCGAGCAGAACTGCTAGCCCCATAGGACATATGTGTACAAAATATGAACAGAATTTTGCAAACCGTATTTGAGTTATCGCCTGGAAAGAACGGTCGGATGGACGGACGGACGATGGGATAAAAATGTTATCAAAAATAAGTTAGGTGATACGTATTTGATCGCCCCGAGCGACTAATCGAATATTTGAAAAGTAAATGAAGTCACCTCCTACGGGAAGAGGGTCGAATATTATCCCCAAGATATATATAAGAAAATAAAATAAATACCCGGATCTGACAAATATGACCTCGTGGGTTAACAGCTTCAATTTAAAAGGAAACACAATCATCTAAATATTTTTTCATTCCATTCCTCTTATTTCTATAGACTGCAGCGTACTTGATAAATGTATTTCTAACATGTTTTTAGCAGCATATGCAACTTACGTAATTTTGTCGATTATGGCTAATTCGAACATGACTGTATTCACGCCTTCTATAAACTGTAAACGAAGTCAACATTTCACCCGGGGTATATTCGCGAACAAAACGCCTGATAATGCGTGTAATGTGTGACGTCATAACGCCGGGCCGTACTAATGGCGGACCATAACGAATATTCGAACATGACTGTATTCACGCCTTCTATAAACTGACAGTGTAATAAAGTCAACATTTCACCCGGGGTATATTCACGAACAAAACCCCTAGTAATACGTGTAATGTGTGACGTCATAACGGCGGACGATAATGAATATTCGAAACATTTTGGTGAGTTTTCATGTTCGAATCGTAATATAGACCTCAGAGCAGGGGTAATATTGTCGAATACACCCCTTAGGGCTAGGCACAAAAGCTTTCGAACCCCTCACTCCCTTCAGTCGTTTGGGGTACAGAAAAAGTTTGTGCCTAGCCCTGCGGGGTGTATTCGACAATATTATCCCTGCTCTTCGGTCAATATTTCTTAATTCGAACATGACTGTATTCACGCCTTCTATAAACTGTAAACAAAGTCAATGCTTCAGCTGGGTTATATTCGAGATCAAATCCCCGACTCTGTACTAAGTGTTTCGTTCAGTGCACTCATTGGTCAGTTTAGGCCGTTCCGTTCTTTTCGCATCCCCCTCTCGTCTGCAAAATTCAAAATGGCAGGGAGAAATTGTACGGGGCCAAAATGTTCTGTCGGAGCATTTGTAAACTGTAATCTCAATAATTTCAATAATTATCAATGTAGTAGATATGCGTAAAACCAATTAAATAGGCCGAAATGTCAATAAAAACTTAAGTCGGGGTCAGGAGGTAAGTAAACAAATTGGAACAGCCAAACGCTCAACCGGAAGTTGAAATGAAAAAAGTGGAAATGAACATCGAAATTGACGATTTTGCAATATTCTGGTGAGTTTTCATGTTCGAATCGTAATCGGTCGTTCGGGGTATAGAAAACGTTTGTGCCTATACCCTGCGGGATGTATTCGAAACTAGTAGCCCTGCTCTTCGGTCTATATTTCTTAATTCGAAACATTTTAGTGAGTTTTCATGTTCAAATCGTAATATAGACCTCAGAGCAGGTGTTATATCGTCGAATACATCCCTTAGGGATATGCACAAAAGCTTTTGAAATAATCACTCCCTTCTGTCGTTTGGGGTACAGGTACCTTTCATGATTTTGACTTTTCCCCTAAAATATACTTAGATACCAAAAAACTAGTCTTTCCCGAATAACTCCACACCTTCTGATTCAAAATCCGTCCATAATTGGCTGCACAGGACAGATTTTATAGACGCATGTGAAATCTGATTTGCGCTAACTTTTCAGTGGTTGGAATTCTTTTTTGGCGTGAATGCTGTGGAAAGTGATATCTTGTTACATATGGCCAATGATCCAGTTGTTTCTTCCCTGGATAAAAATAAAAGATTTCATTGTCGGGGTGTTCAATTTTGTTACGTATGATGGCAACAGGATGGTGCAAAGGCCTGTGGCAGATCGTTTGGTAGAACTATTTGGAAATCAGAAGATACCATTGAATTACCAAGTGGATTGGCCCCCAGGGTCATCCCCTTTACACCCTTGATTTTTGAAGGGCCTCTGAAAGAGCGCTCTTCAGCATCGCAAACTGACTTAAATGAACTTCTGCGAAAATAATTGAAATGTTTTTTTCGATATAGAGATAAATTGCCATTAGCAATCATATTCCAACTGATCAGTGACACATGATTGTAGTACTATTTAAAAGACAGTTACGATAACCTTTATATATATCATGGGCTTGCAAGGTAACTCTGTGTTATAAACATGAGAACTTCAAATATGAGCAGTGTCTTGCTTCCCTTTTTATGATAACAATTGAAAAAGTATTATATAAATAAATGTATATGTTTTAGTATTATCAATATGATTAAAGCATAAAACATGTTTATTCTCATGTAAAACTAAACAAAAAAGACCAATAAGAAAAAGAGGTGTCAAAACATTCTCTTCAAGTATTGCATTGTGGGTAATTATTCAAGAACACATTCCGATAAAAACATGATTTGTGGGAGAATGTTCAATTTCATTATTGCCATAATCATGATGAATTCTATTTTGTATTAAATTGACAACATGCATGTAGATAATCATGTTTTTATTTTTGGGTTATTTCTTTAAATCATACATGAAAAGTACAAAATCAGATTTTTCTTGGAATGTGTACATTCTCCAATAATGAAAACCCAAGGCAATGGCTATGTATGGAATATTGGAAATTGCCTACCCCTGTCTTGAAAGCCCATGTTCATATTTAACAATTTAAAATGACTGTGTAAGAATCAATATTGTAGGAATGGATTATCCTCTTTTACAGAGGTACTAGCACTGGGTAAACTACACATTATATTATAAGATAAGTGAACACCTAGCTATATTCCTAATTCAATCAAACATCCATGGAAACTCACACTGTTTTAGAAAATTGTTTGGTCTGTATTATGTTATCATGTATCATGTATTATTTTAGCTTAGTTCAATATTATGAACGACTAAAACAAACGTAACATGAATTTAAAGTCGTCAGTATTTGAGAAATTGCTAATGCCTGGGTTATGGCCTAGTCACATAGCCCGGCCGATGTCCGGCATCGGTAGAGCTCGGTGGATTTTTTTGGTGCCACCGAGCTCTCCTCATCGGAAGCAGAGCTCGGTGACGTGAACGGACTCCGTCCGGACATCTTCGGGCGACCGACCGAACACCGGCCGGTGACCGTACGGAGTCTGTCTCAAAATGGTAGTTTTTTTCTGCCGATGTGGCAGCAACTACCGGCCGGAGGTCGGCCGGACATCGGAAGGAATACGGCCGGTACCCGAGCAGGTAACAGGACAGCGTGCGATCGCCGGCCGGGTTGTTAACGGGCTTTGAACAGTGACCGGCCGATGCTCTGTCCCACATCGGCCGGAGCTCGGTCGGAGCTCGGCCGCTGTCCGTTAAAAAACCTCGTCCTCTGGTTGTCTCAAGTAGCGGTCACACTAGCCGTGTAGGCTCACCGTTCGCCACCGTTTGGCTAATTATGGCCAGACGGCGACGGCCGCATTGTTTTTATACATTTTTGACCGGGACTATACCGTTCTATTCCGGGTCTGTACCGGCTTCTCATCGGCCTTGTACCGGACTTACCGTGTTTCAGAATTCTTGCTTACCGTTCTCGCCGTGTTCTCAACTGGCGCATACCATCCCCTCACCAGGTTTTCACCGGCCGGAACGCCTGGATATCGGCCGAACCGCCTTGATGGCGTCATGCAAACGCTCACAATATTTAGCTCACTTTTTGGTATGTATGCTCAACCATCCACGTGTTCAAAGCTAAATGATTTATATAATTAATTTGCTTATACATCTTAATTATGTTCAATAACATTACAAGTTTGTCTATATTTAACTGTACAATGTGGCCACATAGCTTGTCCATCCTGTAAGCAGCTAGTTGGGTCAACCGAGTTAAGTCTTTCTCTGTAATAGTTAGTTTGTTTATTCCATGAAAATACGTTGAAAATGAATAGGTCTCGAGAACCTGACCAACTTTGGTAGACAAACATGCAATATCTATATTTCATCCGACATATCACGTTTTACGTTTTTACTATACGTTTTGAAACTAATTGCTCTGAGGGGTAACTATTTGTTTTGACATTACATTTTACGCAAAGCGTTATTGGAAGGTACAGATTGAACCTTTACTCCCCTCCAACGTTTAGAAATATTTTTCCTCATTAAAATGGAAGGATTTGAAGTGAACTGTACTCGAATTGGAATTGAAGTCAGTTTATTGAATCACTAATAAAAAATATGCCAAATCTTATTTGATTTCGAAAAAAGACGGCGGTGTTTTATATTATTTTTATAACGTTTTGTAAAACGGCAACTACATATATTTTGTGATAATTGCGTCAACGTATATATTACAGGTCTTAGACCTGCGTCGTTTGAGTTATATACCAAAAATATTGACTTTTGCACGCTGGTGACGTCGCGCCTTTTTAAATTAATCGAATAACTCAGAAGGGTATCACTCGAAAATTCACGGAAGACTTCACATCTTTGTTATACCGTAGCTTAATCATTAAGGGATTAATGGGTGAACGTTAAGTTGTCATGAACATGAATATTGCAGTTTTATTGAATTTTCTGACAGAAATCGGCTCTTCCTCCACCCTATTAATTTTTTCTTATATAATATATTGGTCGTGTAAATGAGAAATAAAGCTTTCACAACTTTTTGATGGACGGTAACGTGAACAGAAAGATCACGTAAAATGCATAAAACAGTTGATAGTTCGAAGTTTGGCTTATAATGCTAACTGGACATTTATTTTCACTTTTATTTGAGCTTTAATCATTTTTGCAATTTATTTATTTTCTTCGTGTATGATAAAAGAAATATATTTGTAACTTGTTTTTCTCAGTGTCTTCAAAAGAATCTCTGTCAAAGTGGTTTGAGTGGATTTGTGGCTTCAAAGTACAAATGAGAAAGTCGAAGAATTGATGTCTCGAGTTACGGGACAAAACCTTGGACAATAACTGAATATTTAAATAAACTGGAGGCAAAATTGTTGAAACGGCAGAACACGGTGACAACACTGCGTCACGAGGCGGTACAATTGCGAGTTCACGGTAATAGGATGTTTAGAGGATGTTATGGAGCAGTTATAAGGCCGTTAACACGTTAATGGACTGTTACCTAAGCGTTAAGCGGCTGGTACCGTGAAAACCCTTTTTATGTGACCTTTCAAACCCCCGTTTGAACCTCGTTTATCGGACGGTACCCAAGCGGTACACTCTCGTTCGCAGCCCGTCACTGATAGAGTCAACGTCCACCATCGTCCCATTACCGCTCTGCGAACGTGTCCTTAACGGCTGCACCGTCCTTATACCATTCCCGTACCGCTATCACCGTTCGCAACCGAACGTTACTCAAACGGGAAAAGTTTTGAGCATGCTCAAAAAATTCGCCGGGTGTGGATGGACGGCAACGTTCCCTGAACGTTTCTCAACGGGCGGGAAACGACCCACCGTGTGGCCATACCGTGCACCGCCGTCTGGCCATAATTAGCCACACGGTGGCGAACGGTGAGCCTACACGGCTAGTGTGACCGCTACTTCAGATGCACGGGATACCGGCCGATACTCGGCCGTGCACCGGCCGACGTGTTTTCCGATGTGGTTACGATGGGGCTGCGATGACATGATGGGGAGCTCGGTGAGAGCCCGGTGAAATTTAACTCCGAAGTTAAAATTTCACCGAGCTACCACCGATGCGGTTTTAAGCAACAAACGAGAAATTGCTAATGCCTGGCTTACATGTTACATGTGTTCCGATTCATCGGCCGGCGCCCGGCCGATAACCCCTAAATTCAAAGTATTTAATGGATGTAAGGAGGGCTGTTTGCTTTCTCCGACCCTGTTCGCCATTTATATAAACGATTTGGCATCTGACGTGAAACAATTGAGATGTGGAGTCCATGTCGATGATGCCAATGTAGGTATATTACTTTATGCAGATGATATCGCATTAATAGCACCAACCCCTCAAGACTTACAACGTATGCTAGATAAGGTGAATGAATGGTGCAGGAAATGGAAACTCTCTATGAACCTGGACAAAAAAAAATAGTGCATTATAGCCCCCCCCCCCTCTCCCACCCTCAATGTCAGTTTTAAAATATTTCTCACCAGGCTTAGATGAATTCAAACCAATAGTAGTTAAATATGCAAGAAATAACTTACTTTTACCATGTGTTCATATAGCAAACTTATCTATCCAAACAGGGGATTTTCAAGCTAAGTTGAAAACAGCCAAAGTTACCCCACTTTTTAAAAAAGGGAACACCTCAAAATTTTCAAACTATATCTCTACTTAGTGTCTTTTTAAACTCTTAGAAAAATAGATTAATAACATTTATTGAAACATGCAAACTTTTATTCAAAAATCAGTTTGGTTTTAGAAAACATTATTCAACTTATATGGCAATCCTCTCCTTCTTGGAACAAGCGAGGATATCTCTAGATAAAAGCTCAAGTCAAGCTATTGGAATATTTTTAGATTTATCGAAAGCCTTCGATACAGTAAATCATGAAATTCTTCTAAAAACGTGAAAATTTTGGAATTCGAAATGTTGCAAAAAATGTTCAAAAGCCATTTAGAAAAATCATTACCTCTTTTAACAATATTCTATCTGAAGAAAAAATTATCACCTGTGGTGTACTTCAAGGGTCTGTTTTAGGCCCCATCTCTTTCATTCTCTATATAAATGATTTACACAAGGTATCAAATATTCTTAAACTTAACATTGAGACTGGTAGATGGTCAAACATAATATTGCAAGATCTGCTCTGCTCTCTTGCATTTGTAAAGAGACAATTTAACCTTGAAAGGCTGACTGAAACATAATTATTTGTAATGTCCTAATGTATGTTTTACCATATTCATTAGATTGAATGCCTCATCACTTTTATGATATAATTCTAGTCAATTTAAAGAGGCAATATGTTACATGTTAACTCTTTCTATTCATTATTTATATGAATCTATAATTATCAAGCTTGTGCAATACTTGGGATAAATTGTTTTATTATACAGAACAGTGTATGCTCAATGTTCTTACGAAAATAATTCTATTAGGAAGTTAGTGGCCAGTGTTTCATAAGCCTAATGTATGTATTAATTGTGTCATACCAGTGACACTTAAATGTAACTTAAAACTATTTTGTTCAGAATTGCATTCTTGTGATAAAAAAACTCAATCGACCGGACACCGGCCGATGGATCGGAACAAATGTGACCCAGGCATTAGATGGTGCATTATGTGTGAATGTGTAATGTACTATTATATTTGACATTCAGCCGAATCTGTATATCCATCAATCTATATGAGAAAAAAACAATATGAGTATTGCATTAACTCTATGTAGTTTTGTATTCCCAATGTATCAGTTTTCTGCCAAGAGTCTTTTCTAGTTCCTTGTTATACTCTGCATAGAAACCTTCCAATAGAGTCCTGGTTTCTGGTAGCATTTCGCCATATTTCTCATATTTCTGCTTCACTCCATTTACACCTTCTTTTGACAACAAACCGAGCCCATCCATATGCAAAGGGTGAAGTCGTTCTGAAAATGAAACTTCATGCATATTTAATTGAACCTATTCGGATTTATAAATACGTATAGAAGTTATGCGGTTTATGCCACCCCTTTCCTTCTAATCCGACTATGGGCAATCAGAAATACACAATCAAACATTATAACAAATCCATGACAATGTTCTATAAGAATTTAGATGCGATAAGTGTCACAGTGAATCTCACCTATGTTCAAATGGTCGAATATGGCCGTCATTGTTTTTGTTTTATCTTCAACGAATTCTTCTAGCACAACTGGCAATAGATCGTCACCAACGACTTTAATCCAGTCACGCAAATAAATGTGGTAGATACCCAGAACTAGTCTGAACTGGAAAAAATAAATATTCTATATACAGAGGCCTGCTCTGACCAAGAAAAAAATATTTGTACTTAGGCATTCACTGAAATAGAACAGGGTGGGCAAATGATAATGGGACACTCACATATGTGTTATTTAAAAGAGCATATATAAACAAAATATCATGAAAATTAGGGAGTATTACGTTTGGACATTTTCGTTCATGTATGTAGAATTTGAAACCAACTTTATTTTTTTCTCTAAGCAAGAAATGTGACGCATTATCTTGAAAAACAGCATCAAGGTATATTTGATGGACATACCGAATGTTCTAATTGGAGATCTGATTTATAAACACACATACGTAAGGAGTGTGACTCTAAGCAATCGTTGAAGAGCCGAATTCCCTTTCTGGCCATCTCATCAAATATATTTGGGTTTACCTCTTCATCTGGATGAGATTTACGGAAGAATATGAACTCTGAGTAGAGTCTGAAAATACAACAGTGATTGCCATTTTGAAAATACTTTTTGGACATTATGAATTAAAATATATTCGAACTACGCGTATGATACAATTATTGAACATTTTAGATTAAAAGGTATTTAACTTAAAAAGTATAACCAATGATCTAGGATTCATAGAGTCCATATAATACAAAGTTGAAATGACTTTGTCTTATCCAATGTTATAAAAATATGTGAAATTTTTCAATTCGATTTCAAAAAGTTGATTTTGAAGGACTTTTTATTAAAGTCTCTATTATCATTTACGAAAGATTTCCAAAGAATAAATATTTTTGCTGTCATATCTTCAAGATATTTTATATAACGAGTGTTTAGGCATGTACCTCTCCACTGGATCACGTAGCATTACAATAAACTTAGACTTGTTGCCCTGAACGTGACGTATGTCGTCAGCTATGATTCTCATTGGTCCACCTTCGTCAAAGTCTTCTAGAGAGCAATTAAACACGGTGCTAGGGCTGCCATCAACTACATCCAAAGGAAAAATACATTTTATCTAGATATATAAAGTCTTAACCTCGATCTTTTCAAAGTAATCAAGCTCTTCGTCGAGTGTTTGAAACGCTTAATATGTTTGCCCAAGAAAAGAGTCCGTTCCAAAATTAAAACATATAGTTCTAATGACAAAGAAATAATAAATTTCGGTTTTAACATTTTTTATTCTAAGAACTTACTTTACGTGAATTAAACTCTCTGGATGCCATCTCAACTGAATGATCAAGAAGAAAACCCAAAGACTCTAATGTCTGAAGTTTCGAAGAGAAGGAGAGAGAGTACGAAGAGGAAGAGGATGCAACTTCAATGTAAAATGTGCTTATTATTTGAAATCAATAAAATTGTCGCAACCAGTCAAATGAATAAAAAACACTCTAAATGTAAATGCAAACTTTAAGAATACGACTTTAATGATCCTTACTTATAATCTTCTTATGGAAATAATTTGCATTTGGCCCCTGTGTACCAATATAGGTACTTTCTTTAACAATTTCTGCAGCTTCGTTGAACAGATCTGTGTAATGACAAAGAGACGTATTGCCTGAAAATATGAATGCACTTAAAGCTCTTAGATGTAAACACTTTGAATGGAAATGTTATGAAGATTCACTAAGAATGTACAACCCATTGTGATGAATGTCCATTAAAATCGACGGAAATAAGAGCCCATGATATATCTAAAAGGAAAGAATAACAATAAACGTGACTTCGTGTTTATTTTAACAAAATAATGAAAAACTATGAGATTGGATAAAAGAAAATGCTTATAATATATCTTGCGAGATGAAATAAACAATGGTTTACCTTTTGCCTTTGGAGCACGCATCTTTGTCCACCAATGGAACTCCTTCTTCGACATAGCCACATCCGGGTGTCTGTGCAGGCGATGAATCATATCAGTAGTACCGCACTTTGGAAACCCAATCAAGTAGACATATGGCAGGCATTTGATCTTGTAGTTAACACGTCGTCGTAGTCGCTCAATCCATAATGGTGTCATGTGTTTGATCATATCTCTCATCCTGCTTGCCCATTTGAGTTGTCGGTTGGGAATAACATCATGTTCTGTCAACGGTGCTAGCCAACAAGGAGTCTTGTAATTACTCAAAAAGATTGGGGTTTTCTAGAAAACACGGGAGATTTGAAAGTCAATGCATTTATAGATGTCACCCTGGCCAATTAATTACTTCTCAGGCAGATTAGATTAGCAGCTATAGCCTACCTCAGAAGGCCCTCAGAAGGGTTAGGTATGAGTTGAAAATGAATTAAAAAGTGGAGAAAACCGCTCTTCCTCTTTGATATTATATACATGTACATTATATTCTATGGTACCTCATTTATAAGGTTTCAGTTGCCATATTAAAAAGAAGTGTCACGATGAGGTGACTTTCACTTCAAGAAAAAATGTCAGGTACTCGGTCTTTAAGAATGACTGTTACATGGTATAGAGATTCTACTCTATATGTGTCTCATTTATGTATAGGTGCTGGATAGATATAATTAATATCAAAAGAAAATGTGTGCAATCTTTCTAATATCAAAAAGGTTACTTACCATAGTCATGACATCCACTTTCAATAAACTCTGTGTATGAAACATTTCAAAATCATGTAGCATAATTCTAAATCTATCCAGCCTCATATCTTTGGGCAGTTTAAACTCATTTACTATTTCAATGAGATTTTTATTTGAAATCTGATTTTTGGCTTGTTTGCTATAATATGACCCAGTTTTCTTAAACATTGCATTATAATTTGTAGGTTCCTTCAATCCTCTTTCTATGTTAGGGTTGGGCCTATTTTTCAATTTACTTTGTTTGATATTATGAGAGTCTTCAAGAATGTAAGAGTTGTTTCTTTCATAGTTTGAGTGTCTATTTTGTTCTCTATGTTTCTTCATGCTTGTTCCGTTTATGTGATCTGTGTCTTGATGTTTCGTGCGTTCAGTTTTAAATTGTCTACTGCGCATTGTTGTTGGTCTAGAGTCCACGTTAAGTTGCTTAGCATATGTCGATTTCTTGAAATGTTTCTGCTTCTTCGCTAAGGCGATACCATCAGTTGTCTTGTGGTTCTTCATATTTGATATTTGTGTTTTATTTAAATGATTCAGTACAGCAAATATATGGTTCTCATTAACATAATCAGGCGCATACTTCAAAACAGACGTTACCCTACTCCCGAAACCTGCTCCAGGTACATGTGCCCCTATTTCATGTCGTATCCCATTTCTTCTTCTTAATCGAATGTATTTTTTAGGTTTTTCACTTATAAAATGGTCATTATTTGTTGAATTATGAAGTAAATGTATGTCAACCTTAATATCACAGGGTTCTTTAACTTTATCTTTGACCATTATTTTTGAACAATTTACATTCGTTTTCTCCCTGTAGGAAGTACTAAGCATATCTAGACCACCATTCATGTAATTCTGTAGAGCAAAATTGACGCTCAAGAACACCATCCCCATGTGGATGATCAATACAGTTAGAAATACCATCTTCGATCTCATCGGTCTATTCCAAACCTTCTGCCAGCTTATGTATTTACTGTTTCCAGTCATTTGTTTTGTTTTAGTTCTCAAACTAATTTGGCAACTTTAATAATGAAGGTCGCTATCGATGTACGTATATTGGTAGATACAAAACTATAAACAGCATGTTACGGCGTTACACCTGTCTCTGCCAGTCTCGATCTAGGGATGAACTTGCCATTAGCAATATTTTATTCATATTCCCAATGATCAGTTATCAATATTGAAGTTTCAATGATATTGCAGTTTCATGATTTTGAAGGAGACATTCCCGCAAATTAGATATACGTGTTTTCACAACAATTAATGGAAAAAGTTCTATAATCACATAAAGATGGTGTTACTTCCTTATAAATACATTCTTTCTTAGATGTATTGGTTTGTACAGTATACCTCAATCATCATAAAGGGTGAATATGCGTTCCGATCACGTTTCGAAGATGTTAGAAACAAGACCCTTAACCACCTCTGAGCCTAACGAAAATTAATTTAAGAATGCATCTCTGCTCATGAAGTACAAATGATCAGTGAACTAAACTACTAGAGTTTTGATTTCAGAGTATTATTTTGTGATTTACAAACAGCTCAAAGAGTGAATTATGTAAAATATATCCTAATATGAAGTGATTTCACAAACTCATTTATTCAACTATATCTAGAGTATCCCCTTGTGTGGTTGAAACTAGCCAAAGGCTAGTGATGGAACCGTAAGTGTAGAGAAAGTGTACATAATTTATTTCACAATTACATATTCATCATGGACATGACATGGCTTTTTTAGTCTGAACTCCTCTTCACGTATGCGAACATAATGATATTAAAGAAATGCTGCACTACACATCCGTCAGTACTATTTATCGGTATGATTTACAGCCATGAAGACATAATATAGAAACAGATCATTTAAAATACAAGTATTTACTAATTGTCACTAAATCATTGGTGAATCACGGTTTGGTATTTACCAGGCATGGCGGTGGAAAATCTCTAGTTGCATCATGTCAAAAGGAGATCAAAATCCGACTTGCAACTAATATTACTGGATACGAGACAATATTCGCTCCTCTAGATTATTCTTTGCAGTGAATCGAACTCCCAATTGATTTAATCAATTTAATGCTGAGATATATGCCTATGATTAATTTAATAGATCGTCACATTATCCCCTCCTCTACAAAAACTCGTTTCTCGAACTGATATTTATTTTGCAGTAGAAATGGTTCTCTTTCTGTGCATTAACTCGGCGAGGGTTTTATGACGATATATTATTCCTCAATACAATTGCAGTAACACTAAATGGGTGGAGCAGAGTGCAAGTCATATTTGATGCCATGATGCATTGAGGAGGTTGCGCTTGTTACAAAATTATGATAGGAGCACGTAGGTTATCGCAAACAATTTCAGACAATTCCGACTTCGATATTGAATATTTTCTGATCATGAACATGGGTGAATCTTTTAGACCCATCTATCATCTTCAAGAAAAGTGGATATAATGATGATTTAGTTTATCAGACCAAGGTGATATTAAAGGGGCAATGGACCAATCAACATGCTTTTTCAAAAATGTGGACGTAATTGTCACCAAATATGCAACATTTTATTATAATGTTGAATGCATAGTTAAAATGTGTTCAACAGAACCTTAAAGACAATACTGTTTATGAATTAGGAACCCCTTGTTGACCCTGGGGGTTCACACTGACTCAATTACTCAGTTGAAAAAGTAATAATAGTAGTGCATTAAACATTGTAAAAAATGATTGCATTTTTGGTGAAAATGGGGTCAACATCTTTTAAAAAGTGTATTGATGGGTTGATTGCTAGTTAAATATTACAAAGTCTGTTTGGCTTTATTATCATTACAAGTTTCTTTGAGATAGTGAATGGATCTAAAAGATATACCTGTCTTCATAGTCAGAAAATAGTCTTAATCCAAGATATAACTGTCTGAACTTGTTTATGATAACCTACGTGAACCTTTACTCAGAAGCAGAGTAAACCCTTTTATGGAATGTAATACACTTGAATATCAATACGAGCGAATTTTGTCGTGTATGAGGGTGTGCATTTAAACGAAAAAATTAAATGGTGTGTTTTATTAAAGTGTTGCCATGACAATACCAAGTCCTTCAGCCAATCTGAATTTAAAGAGATTTAAAATTCAAAGCATCCTAAAATTAATATCCAATTTTCCACATGAACTCACACTAACAGATGATACGTATTCTTTACTCTTTCGAAGTGTTTTCTGGTCTTTATTAAGTACCATAGGGTAATCTGTTACTTTGTACTTTGACATCACACATGCTGTGTTTTGTAGCTTTGTTATCTTAGGCGAACACATTGAGTGTAATCCCATCATTTGTCGTCTTATTTAAAATCAAGGATAATTATACGTTATCAATTTCATTAAATGATTTATTCAATGAAAACTGCTCACTTGTATTTTCTCTAGTTCACATTTCAGAAAAGGTCGATGTAATCGTAGTGTTATTCCATCATATAATATTGGGATATTTAGAATCAATCGTAAAAAACTGATAAACGCTAGTAGTTGTGTAATGTAATCACAGGTTTGATGATAATTTTTATCAAAAAACTCTGATCGTGAGCATTTTGTGCTAAATAATTGGAATATTTAAGAACATTGAACCCACACACACGAAGATTGTTTAGACATGATTGTTCCAACTGATTGGGTCTTTACGATGTTTGAAGCTGTTTGAACAATTGATTGATTAAGTGTCTCAAATACCTATCTATATCATCCTGTATTAGTACAGATAATAGATAGGTGGACTTATCGTAATAAGTTTTAATTTTGCCTATTTGTTGGAATGATTGATGGCGATTTCCAGAGCAGATGAATGCGGACCATGGAAATAAAATAACAATCGGTGTGACCCATCAAATAAAATGTCTGATTTTTTAAGTGAGATACTGTACGAATTGATTTTTTATTTCATTAAATTTAATTTGAGACGTGATTCTAAGGACAATAGACCAAGGCTTGACAAAGAGTAAACGGGTATAAATGGAGTTTGTCTTGTCAACCCCTTGTGCCCCCACCCTCTCTCAAACATCCCCACAACGTTTTGTATGTTTTGAGTATTATTTACAGGACGGTGTTAACTATTCATGCGGATTTATGTTCAATTCAGCCAACCAATCAGATATTCGATATTCGGCTTCAATTATGGCATCACAATGGCAATTAGATAATAACTAACATGTCATTAACAAGCAAATGTCACTACCTATCATTTGTTACAGACGCCCCGAATGCCGACCGCCGAACATTAACAACCGAACACCGTCCACAAAAAAGTTAGAGACCATAACCACTTGTGGTGGTGACATTAAAAGTCAAACCGACAAACAACAAATTAAATCAATCACTATGAAACCAAGGAACAAACAAACTTGCTAAACGGCCTACAAATAAGCTTGTTGGAACCTAGTAATTAATCTCAACCTCATTTACTCTGATTTCTATTGATTTGTTCATCCTTACATCAATATTCTATTCTCTTGACTCTAATGATAAATTAAAATGTACCCATCTAGATCTGCAGAGCCTATCCCAAGCCACAAAATAGTAATATAAAATATCACATCATTAGTAATGTTTATTACTTGGCGGTCTTAGCTCTAAATGAACAACATCAAAACTAATATTCTCGTGATGCCAAAGTAGAAGCAGGCAATTAAAAAGCTCCGAATTGGTGACGTAGCATCCATATATTTTCAGTTTTTCGTTACACAGCTCAAAGATACTTTCAGATCATTCATAATTTTCTCAAAAATGACTCGTGCAACGCATCAACGAAAACTGTTTTATACTGTAAATACCCGCGTGTTCTTGAACTAAGACTGTCAAAATATAATGCTGAAAATAATTTTGAAATCTTGATAGGGAATAGCTCAATTTGTTGTTCTTGGTCCCATGGTGGTGAATGTCTTTTTGTTATTTAGTGGTATTACACCGTACAGGACTCTAGAGACCATGGCTCTCTGAGCAATCTCAGCTAGACAATCACTGTCTTAGACTCGAAACATTAATTGGAATTGTATGTTAGATCGATAGTAATGATATGATGACTAATAAAAAATAGTTCTTCTTCGTCTATTTAGGGTATATGCATGTGAATGAAGTACCAGACCACTGCTCTGGGGAACTGGTGTGTTAATCGAATATATTTCTATCGGATATTTAAAGACATCTGTAATTGTTTATCTGCTCGAGAGTAAGATACAAAAAATCAAGTACAAATTAAATTACAAACAGAAATATCTCTGTTTTGTCATGCATTATTGGCTAATCCGTCTATTGGTATGCTCTGCTGATTATTCTGATAACAAACGTTTTAGGTTTTAACTTTTTGCAGATTTTCCTCATTTGTACACGTGTTTGAATATAAAAAGAACAACGGTACAACCTAGCATCCAGATTTCTTTTACTAACAATTCCAACAAAAATAACTCACAGATAATTAAAATCCTAATTGAGTTGAATGCATGCGTACAGTAATATGTAAACAATTTATAAAGAAAACAATCCATTTCAATCAAGAAATGATTTTCAAAACGGGTCGTTCCTCTAGAGGACAAAAATAATCGCGAATTTGATCCATGGATCAGCTGGGTGAAATCGTTCGGAAGTCCTGCAATAGACCCAAGTGAGCCGATGGCAAATCAACCCTCGCCGGAGCAAGTGAGGTTTTGACTACTTCTTGTCACAAATTGGATATATTTAATGAATATATCCATCATAAGCAGGCAAGGAATCAATACTATTTGCATCATTAGAACTGATGAGCTCAAACTGTTACATTGGAATAGTTCTAGTTGTGGGATGTGAATAAGAAAACACGTGTAGGGCAAGGTATATTCGATATAAATGAGAATCAAATAAAAATGTGTCGTTATTTCAATGTTGTGTGAGGTAAAGATGGCGTATTTCTATTATCATATCATCGTCTAAAAATCTAAATATTTCATAATTTGAAGAGTCTTAGCCCTAATATGCGAGACCCTTTGGTAATTCCAATACCCCTATCACATTCACGATTGATCGGATAAAGACCGCCACTGCAAGTGACAATTAAAAAAAAAATTGCGACCCCTCCTCCTCCTTTATTCTCTTTGAAAAATAAAGACAGAGGCATGTGTTACTATGCATGTTGTATATACATTATGAACATACATTATACTTTAGAAATGATTAAGACATGGCCTAATTTTTTTTGAAAATAGCTGTGAACTATGGGGAATTACTTCTCGACTTGTACCTCTTTGATCATTCAGAGGGACACAATCTTACAAAAAAAACATGTGAAATCGGAACTCAAATTGTAATATTTACTGTCGAAGGACTTAGACAACGTTTGGGTAGCAAAGTTTGAAAAAAATATTTCTCACATTGTGGGCGAATTTAGTGAGCTGCCTTTCATATATCCAATGAAGGGCGTCCCCTTTTAGGATAGGCGAATTGTTTGTAAAGCAATTATTGCAATCGAAGATGCGTCCCTTTAAAGCCCATATCCATAAACGTGATTTAGATAACCATAGGGGATATTAATCAATAAATACTCTTCCTTGCATGAATCATTAAGAAAACGACCAGATTTAGGAAGTTCTCGTCAGGTTTAAAGTCATCACGAACATAGAAAAAGTTTCCAACCGTCTTCTTTATTTACACTATATATGCATCTTTCATTTAATAGGTACTCATTTGTTATAAAACTGATCGTATCAATGACATTGCACAAAGTCATTTATAGTCGCGCTACATCTCCCTCTCCTGAACTCCATTGCTCACCTGGATAAATAGTTGGACCTGTCTAAGAATGCCCTCTTTCAAATAACGTCAAACAGGCCCCGTTATATCCTAGGCCAATGGGCAATGGATTTGAGAGAGGAGTTGAACGTTTGGAAAGAATTGTCTCATTTTTACAATAGTGTATCTTTAATCATTCCATTCCCTGTCTATTCTTTAACAACTCAAACAGTTTTCAAATTCTATTTCAAGATAATCCCTTGATTCATCAAAATAAATGAATAAATAAAATAATAAAAAAAAAACAAGTGTAATGAACTTGAACGTTTCTGCAGTTTTATTCTTCAATTTGATCAGATATCTCAATTTTCATTTCAGAAAATATTTAGGAACGCAACTAGACATTGTCATCTCTTCTTAAACATGTTAAAGATTGGTTCAAAATTTTATACTCTTATATTAAAAGAAGCACTGTTCGTGGGCTTTATTCATTCGAATCGAAAAAGAAAAAATAACACTATTTTGTCAGTGTACGAAAATGAACGATGAATTCATATGCAAATTATTTTGTTTATTCCACTTGACTTGTGTGGTAATGATTGTTTCAAACCCTTCTCACATTTCCATGATATTTTATATTATTTTGACATATGCGTTTTAAAACTCTATTGAAGATATGGAACTACGTATATTTCAAAATTCAAAAAATATTGAAAATTAAAAAAGGTCGCTTAAGGTTGTAAGTTAATGCTCTGATGTTTAAAATGCTATTCATAGAATGACAAAAACCTGCATGCCACAAAAAAACAATTTGTTCACGTGCCCTGACACCTTGATGGTCATTGTTTTGTGTTGATTGAGATATCAAGAATTGAAATAAAAACATATTTGAATTAGAAGCTTTCTAAATAAATTACTTGTCGTTTTAAAACGCACTTTACTATTATATTAATGAATCAATTATGATCAGAATATGATTTAATGAATTCAACATTTATTCATTGAATAAGGTATCAATTACATGTAATATATGTATTTACCCCTAATAACAAAATAATGTTCCCTCTCCATTGTATACAGTGTGCCAATAACATCTATTTTGCTTATCAATAGGATATTCCCAGTACAGGCAGTACAAGACGAACAACAATCACCCGGAGGATCATGGTGGTACCCCTCCTAGTAAGTACTTTGGGGAGCGTACTCTTCTAGAGGTCTATAGATATATTGTACAATGTAGAGCGTCTTTTTAGAGCGATTATTTTGTTTCGTTATCATAACATAATTTACGTCTCTCATTCATAAAAATTTCAAAAGATGTGTACTTTAATGGATTTTGTCATTCTATACTATTTGTTTACAAAATATTAATCTTTTTTAAATCATTTATTCACATTCTTACTATAAAAGACAAATTAGACTAACACAACGTTAACTGTTGCATTCTTTTCAAAGCCATTCAGTGGTTCTTCAATACCTGTCAATCACACCTTTTGTTCAAATCAATAAATGGCCAAAAATTATAAAATTTGGTATTCACTTGCATGTTTAAAACTTTAATAATCGTTTGTTCAAAAGTCATTATAGATGTATCTATTTTAATTTATAGGGATATTATTTGCATTATTAAGTTTGATGTTGTTCACTCCTGTGGACCTGGCGGTCGGAAGGCCTGTTGGCATTTATTGAATGAAGGTAGTCCGCTGATTCCTTGCTGCGCCACGGGGGGCATACCGGGCATGCGGGCAGCGTATGCAGCAAAATTGTCAAATAGTCCTGAAGTATGCGGTGCTGGGGCCGCCGTTTGGTTCATGTATATGATAATCCTTCGCAACTCCTCCAAGGCATTAGCTTGCATCAGAATATAGTTTTTTGCTAGTAAAAGTGTAGCAATTTTGGAAAGTTTTCTCACTGATGGGCTGTGAGCGTAAGGTATCACGGAACGAAGTTCGTCCAAGGCGTCATTCAGATCATGCATGCGCCTCCTCTCCCGGGCGTTGATGCCCAGGCGTACGAGCTTTCCTTCGTTATCACGCACCATCTTGTTTCCATCTTTGTCTTTGAATACTGGATTTCTTTGCCCGTATCCTTGTCCTAGCATTTCAAAATCCATTTCACTGGGTTTGCCAGGAGTATCTACATGCTCAATATTCACGTCACGATCGCTATCACTGTCACTCCCCATGTTAGCATTTCCCGATAGACTTTCGATAGCCTTGTTAACATCTTTAATATCATGTCGAGTTGTTTTATCACTTGTCGTGATATTCATCGTATTTCCCACAACAGAACCT
This sequence comes from Owenia fusiformis, assembly GCA_903813345.2. Lineage (NCBI taxonomy): Eukaryota > Metazoa > Annelida > Polychaeta > Sabellida > Oweniidae > Owenia > Owenia fusiformis. The sequence goes on along the minus strand of CAIIXF020000007.1, from coordinate 21,717,103 downwards.
TGTGGAATGTTTATTCGATGATCAGCAAGGGCGATATCTGAACCATCGCTTCCGCCACAAACACGATTTCTTCCTTCCATTATCGATTCTGATTGAATTATTGTTACAAAGATACGTCCCTAACTTAAAACTGTTTCTGCTCCGCCGCTCCCCTGATGATTTAATCTTGTTATCGGAAAGACGTCTTGAAATGGCTTATCGCTCACTGAACATTACCTAAATTACATCGCTCTTTCTATTTGCTATATGGAGAATTATATTCCCTAAGTTGCTGCACCAATAACCGCTTATTGTTGAATAAACACTGATTTCTCCCAAACTATGTCCAAGTATCACACTCCTAATAGAACACTTTCTTATCGCCGATAAAGATTTCTGTTTAGAGGAGATATGATTTGAGAATTTATCGCTATTTCCTCTGGGACAATAAAGCCGGTTTCTTATTGGCTGCGGGGATCTATAACACGATGATTGGATAAATGTGATTTGTTATGCCGTCTCATGACTCGAAGACGTTCCCAAAGATTCATCAATATTGTTGAATTACCAGCAAATGTTCTTTTATAGATAAATTCCAGTCGTATAAACATTAATCTGAAATATGCATTTGAAATTTCTAGATAAATAATCGATTGAAATCCCCAGCTTGTGTTATAAGAGGTAACAGTTGGTTATGTTTGTCAGCTTATTTAATAGTCAAATTTCATCAAAGGTTCTAAAATATCTGTGTGGCCAAACCGTTAGGAACATGTTTTCTTAAAGATTATCCCCGTTTAATCAGATCGATTGGGTAAAATCAGGCATTGATTACTTCTTTGATTTGCAAATAATTTCTATAAGGCAAATTATGTGGTATATTGACGATAAATATGTGATCGGCTTTCATTTTCAAATGAAGTGGTATAACGCCCCGGGTTTTACTCTATATCCTTTCATGGTCAATTTACATACACCATATGCGTTGATTTTCGTATTCTTAAAGAAACTTCAATTTAAATGATTTATAAATATGATATTACTATTAGCATTTGTTTACCCAAACCTAAGTGATTCTATTCAGAGATGAATTATGATTAATTTTAGGACAAAATGGTCTTTTTTGATGTTCTCGGCAGTTGTGCCTTGAAGAAACGTTTATTGTCGGCCTTCTATCGGCACTCGAGGATCCACTTAGATTGCTCATTCAATATTGGAATTAGCCCTAAGAATGAAGTGGCACGGCTATTTAGGCGTTGCTCTTTTATACACACCCGTAGAAAATTCTCAGTCGTATTTCTGAACCATGGGTGCGTATAATTGAGATTCAAAAAGGCGTAAGAATTCACAAAGCAGAATGATAGATGGATGCTAGAGACCCAGTTGCCTAGCATCAATGCCGAATATAGCCAAGTACACTGAGGTATATTAAACCAGGTGAATTCACCCTGAACCTATGGGGCAAGCGCACAGATGGGGGCAGCTAATTCTCATCACTCTGCGCAATCCCCTTGAAATCACTTCCCTAGTCAAAATGCAAATTGAATTTTCCTTTTCACAACCAATCAGTAAATAAAAATAAATGGATCTCGTAGAATGCGTAGTAACTCCCCATATCATAATATGACAATGATTTGTTTCAAATCTACCTTGTTATGCGTTAATTCAACCAAAAGCGGGCCCGCTCTCTCTTTCAACTCCGGTGATTCGCTACAGTTAACATTCACTTTCAGTTCTACAATACCATATGGTAAATTGAAATTTAATTTTCTATCAGACAAGCAATAGTTAACTTATTAGAATACATTAGGTTCTATTATTATTCGAGGCAGACAAACAATAGCGGTTGCCAAATATCTATTCCGTTAAATGAACAAATTATGGGTACAGTGTACATTTAACTACAATGTTTTCTACTTAAATTCAATTAAAGAAGGTTTTCTTAAAAGCCACTAACGTCTAATGATCATATTTGGTTACATATTTATCTAGATCGACAGGTACATATAGACAATGCATAAACTGTTAATTTAGAAAACTGTATAATATACTGAGTGCAGGTGAGACTGCGAGGCAATGGTGGCTCAAACAGTGGCAGCAAGGAGAATGATAGGTTGAGAACAATATTTTCAGTATAACATGTCAACGTTTCCCTTTAATACATTCCCTTACTACCTGAAAATGTTAGAAATTGAGTTTGACCATGAAATAAACTTTTAGAGATTTTTGGGTAAAATTACATTTTAGTATCTTTATTGCCTCGAACGTCTAATAATCTTCCGAAACTCGAAGTTTCCATCGATAGAATTAGTAACGTAGCTTAAAAATCAAAAATACTACAAAATCAGATTTGGAATGCATACAAATAAATACCCACGTCGAATCATTTTAGAAATATTTATATATCGAAATTGACCAGTGTATTTAGAACCAACCAATAATTGAAAAGATTATATTTATATAACAGATTTATTCCAATAATATCTTGATATCAAGATTGACCACTGTCTATGACAGAAGGCAAATCCTCCGTTCAAACACGATTAAATATGATATTCAAATATTAGTATTTGATCGTTCAACCCTTATTGAATTCTCCAACAAAAGTTATAAATTGGATTAAAAAGAAGTGGTTCATGTAAAGATGGTAATTTCATCATAGCTTACACGATCCCAAAGAAAGTAAAAGACCGAACGTGCTTAAAAGAATTTTCAACTTCAAATCTAAACAGTAAACAAAAACAACAATAATCCTCCATTATATGGGACTCAATAGACACCCTCATAGACTCAATAGATGCCCTCATAGATGCATAACTTCCATAGGGGTAAATGTACTTGATATTATTAATTTCACTTCTGTTATAATCTTTCTTTAAGTTGGTAAATAGTTTCAAATGGGCTGAATTATTCTTTGGAATCAACAGCACTATTTTGTGATTGATCGTGAGTCCAAAGATAACCATTAAAACATATTAGTGCACATACCAGAAAATCCATATAGCATTGTACCCGCCATTGAAGAAGGCGGACCAATACTCGAGCCAATACTGGTCAGTGGATCGAAAAGGGTAAAAATGTACACCCCTAGGTCACGTTAGCCTCGATTTGACTTTTGTTGTCCTAATTTAAAAAAAACAATAATTTTCTGAAAAGGTAACTGAATAACTTTACAACAATACCAACATTATTGAAATCAGACAAGTAATAAAATATCATATAGGAGGGGGAGTCCAAAATACCCTCTTCCCTTGCGACTTAGTGTTATAAAAATGTTGCAGATATTGCTGTTGTTTCATGTGTTTTAAAACCCACTCATCGACCCACCCATTCAATACGAAATTTTACTATCGGATATGTCTAAATGACCCCCCCCCCTCCCTTTTTGCAACTTACTGTTATAAAGAAGCGTGCAGACATAAAGTTGAAGAGGAAAGTGTCCCTGGTACAATGATCATACAGGCAGAGCAAGGTGACAATATTTTAAAACAGTACTTTGCAAGACATGAATTCTTGGTCCTAACTTGATACAATCCCTTCCAACTGTCGAGTCCATGTTCTTGGTCGTGGTGTCATTGGTTTACCAGTGCCACCTTTATAACGCTGGATGTTCTTAATTGATTTTTGATCAATCTTTTAGAATGAAACAGGGCTGCGATCATATAGAAAGAAAAAAGAGAGTGTGTTGTCGTTTGTTGTGTGTGTGAGTTGCTATTTTATCACATGCTCTGTAAAATTCCAGTAATCTGATTGGTTGATTACCGTGTGAGTTTTCCCGTCTCACACGTTACTAGAGGCAACCAGTGATGATCAATAGCAACGATGTGACGTCACTATTTATATCACTTCTAGCTAAGGAAAACAATATGACGTCATACTATTTCACAAACAAGTACGAATACAACGGTATGGCGTCATATTGTTTCAAAGCGAAATCAAAAATTATAATAGTTACCAGAAGTACTGAACACAATCATAACTGACCAAATCAAAATGCTTCAAAATTCCTAGACATGTGATAAAATCGTCATCACACGTTTCAGCTTATGTGATACAGGAAATATTCCACTCGGGTAACAATGTATCACCACTCAAGCTTCGCTTTCGTGGATGATACAGTATTACCTTTCGTGGAATATTTCCTGTATCACATGCTGAAACGTGTGATAACTGATAGTGTCATCTCTAAAAAATTAATTGAAATTTTTACAAAAACAGTGCTGCGCCATCTTTTAAACCGGAATTGAATTGTATTAATATCATATTGGAATTTCTAGAAATAAAACAAGCCATCGTGTTGTGCCATCTTTTAGACCCCAGCTGAAATTGTATTGATCTTATCCTGGATTTTCTAAAAGAGAAACAGAGCAGCGTATCGTGCCATCTTTTAAACCCATTTATTCGTATCCTGAAAAAGAAACAGGAATGTTAATTGTTCTGCAGTTTTAACTCTAAACGAGCCGGAACCAGGGGAACGGAGATGGACCTCACAACGCTAAATATCAGTGGTCATCTTCACTTTCGTACCAAAATTAATGTGTCTTATATCATTGCAACTCACTTAAAAGGTGATGAAATGTATAGTTTCTTGCCAAAAGTCTCAAGGTCCATTCCAATCTATTGCGCGTCAGTTTCTCAGATTTTGAGTTGAAGAATGCATGATTCGAAGCGATTCCAAAATGAGTTTTCTAGAAACATTCTATAATTTAAGAAGAAAAGTAGTGTTTTGTGCCATCTTTTAACCATGTCAAAAGAATTGATATCGTATCCAAGAATGACCCAATGAGGTTTTATCTGTAGGACAAATGTTTAGCTGTATGTCACATGTTGTTAAAATGAAAAGTAAAAGTAATCAGCAATATTTTCATCTTGAATTTCTACACATTGGCAAGTTATATGTTGTATAATTCTATTAAATTCAACAATCTTTCAAACCACACATTGTTCAGATTGTTAAAACTGTAAGTACACTTGACGACTACCTATGTGCTCACACAAATTACCTGCAGATAGGCCAGTTGACTCTAAAATACCATTGTGTCGTTTAAGTAGGTAAATAATAATTTAACTATGTCAATACTGAACTTAAATGCATTGTGGAAGAAAATAAATATTTTTGTCAAAAACGTTCTCCATTTTCTATGAATATGTCGCGTTGAGTTCAATGGCTTTTCACATGCTGTTTGATCTGTAAATACACTCTTAGTTACAGCAAAGTTCGCCGTTTATCATAAGATTTGGTAAATTGAGTTAAGAAGAATCATAGGATTACAGGGATTTAAGTACGACGGAATGCCAATATGTGAAATATAGATTAATATAATTTGAGCTTGAGGTGATAATGAAAATACAAAAAATATAGTTGCGCAAATATTATCCTCTGAGGACACGTTTAAAGAGGTATCAACTGTTAAGGTCATGTTTTGTTATAATACAAGAAACGTTATCAACACGCTGGATTGACTGAAACACAAATATTTCTCAGTTTTTTTAACAGTATAGCTGACGAGGTGAATACTCTAGATCATATCAATACCACAATCACAGAAATCTGCTTAAGTAATAATCATGCAAGAATCAACGTCGACGTGACCAACAACGTCATGGCAAGTGTGTACGAAGTGACGGAAAACCTATTGGACGCAATCCGAAGAGTAAATCCACGAAAGGCGAGGCGCATCCTGAAACGTTACAACGGCAGTGTTGACCACATTTGCACAAAATATGGAAGTGATGGCTATTCTCCCCTTACTTCTGGTAAATATATCCGCATGTGATGCAGTATGTCTGCTTTAGACAACAAATGTATCACTAAATATATGAGGTGAAGCTTCACACTTCTCCAATTTATTTGCTCTATTTCTGGCAAACGTTAAAAAGAGAAGTGTGACAACAAAGAAACTACCATAAAGCTATGATCATGAATCTCTCTTTGAAATATTCTTACAGAGATTCGAATAGATTCTTTTCAATGATCGTTAGCCTAATGGCACATATCAGGATACAAGATCATAAATAAAAGATTTGACCATAAGTTCAGTGGTCATATTACACATATTTATTCTTGTTGTAGCGGCTGACCTCGGAAATGCCGAGATATTCAAGCTCATCATTGACTCTGGTGTACCGCCATATGTAGCAGATGCTTCCGGCTACACTCCTATACATCATGCAGTTAAACAAGGCCACAAAGGGATCATTGACTATTTCATTCTTCGCTCATTTAGGTATGATCGAGTCATTTCTTGGATCTTGGTATCATAATATGACATAATCTAAACATTTTATTACCAAAAATAGATCTAAAAGATTTCATTATTCAACGATCACTAATTCTTGCCATGATAAGATTAAAACTTCGGACTTATATACTTTCAGATTGGATATCAAGACTCCCAAGGGCATCACCCCGCTTATGCTGGCCATTGACAAAGACGACACTGAGCTCACCCAGCTCTTGGCTGTCAATAAAGCAGGTTTAGATGAGCGAGAGGAGAATGGGTGGACTGCTATCCATATGGCTGCAGCAGAGGGAAAGACGAAACTCATAGAAATTCTTTGTCTTGCTGGCGCGGAGAAAGATATCGAGACTAAAACAGGAGCAACTCCCGCATATTTAGCGGCTCAGAATGGACATACAAGCGCATTGAGAATGTTGGGAGACTTTGGCGCTAAATTGAATATCAGAAATGTAGATGGCTGGGCGCCGCTTCATATAGCGAGCTACTTAGGGAGAGAGAAAGTTGTTCTATTACTCCTTGAAGCAAACGTTTATGCAGACCATCCGACTAGAGATGGATCAACAGCACTGTTCAATGCAGCACAAGAAAACCATATAGAGATTGCGAAGATACTTATAAAGAACATGGCATTTGTGAACTGTCAACGTAGAGACGGTATGACTCCGTTACACATAGCATGCAAGTGTGGTAATGTTGAAATAGTGGAGTTTCTCATTCAGTCGGGAGCCGAAGTAAACAAACAGGACCAGCATAAATGTAATGTATTGTTTATCGCTTGTGAAACACCTAGAACTGATATTGTATCGCTACTTCTCGACCAAGGGGCCGACCCGCATGCCATAACTACAGAAGGAACATCGTGTCTATTTGCTGCAGCTAAACAAGGTCATAAGGAAGTGGCAGAACTGTTGATTGAACGATGTGAATTGGATTTGAACAAAATTGACAAAAACGGTATGTGCGCGATGCACTATGCTGCTGAAGGGGGGCATTCTCGTGTTGTTCATTTGCTACTGGAGCATGGTGCGCTTTACCAGTTTCAGGACAAACTTGGCCGTGCTCCACTTCACCTTGCAGCGTTAAGTGGAGCAAAGGACGCATGCAGCACACTCATATCTGCAGGTACTACTATATAGTACATGGTGTAAAAAAAACGACACTCCCTCTACAGCAAAAAGTACTAATGTTTCATTGTGTGTCATATCTCATTTTAAAGAGTCAATTCTGGAGTTACCTGAGGATTTTCAGCTTTATATCATATAATTTTACAGATTTACAGCTGATTCTTAGAAGTTGGTATGACCACCAGTTGCTGCTCGGACAGCAGCTTATCTGGATGGATATAATTTCAATAAAAATTCAGATAAAGGTGTAGCATTGCATAATCCATTTAGCACTTTCCTCACATTCTTCAAAAGCTGTATCTTTTTTCAAGAGGCTCTTTGTCCATCAATGTCCATCAATTGCTGTAGAGTTGGTGTCGTTGTTTTTGACAGCCTATTCCATTGTTAATCAACACGTGTTAATTAATGCACCAATCCAACTCAAGTACACTTGCTTGTCAATTTCACATTTGAACAAAAATTGTCTCATTATTTTTGTTAACATAATTTTACCCCTTTTCAGGAGCAGAAATCAATCTTCAAACTCAGTGTGGAATGACACCTCTGTACCTTGCTTGCCATAAGGGTCGGTTCAATGCTGCAAAGTATTTACTCCAGAAGGGAGCTGATGTTAACCTGCAAGAGGATGGACAGTGGAGTCCACTGATGATTGCAACGGAGGAGGGCCATAAAGAGGTGATACAGATGCTGCTTGAATTCAAAGCTAATTTGAATCTCCGAGCTGAAACGGGAATGACAGCACTGTATGCTGCTGCCATGCAGGGTTTTCATAAACTCTCTGACATACTTGGGTCGCACGGAGCTGATCCGGATTTGAAATTGAAAGATGGGACATCGGCGTTACACGTTGCAGCACAAAATAACCACGTTGACGTTGTCAAAATTCTTGTGAAATATAAGGCCGATTTAAATCTGCCTAGCAATGTAGGGTCAACACCACTGTTTTTAGCCACTGAGCACGGTCACATAGGCATCATGACGGTGTTATTAGAAGCTGGAGCCGCCCCTGATATACAGGATCATTTAGGGTGGGGGCCAGTTCATATGGCTGCAACTAAGGGTAAGAAGAATATACTGGAAAAACTAATTAAACACGACGCCAATATTGGCATTAAAACAAATAATGGAGACTCTCCTTGTCATATAGCTGTTACAGCGGGACATGAAGTTATTGTTGAACTATTGATAGACAGAGAGGTGGTTATTGATGAGCATAATGCCGAGGGATTTTCTCCACTTCAACTTGCAGTTACGAAATCATTCAAGAAAATCTGTCAAAGACTGATTAAAGCTGGAGCAAACGTGAACGCCCAGTCAAGTGAAGTTGAACCTGCTATTCATCTTGCTACACAAAATGACGACTTTGGATTGGTTGAACTCTTAGCCAATAGTGGAGCAGATATCAACCTCCATAGAGATGGAATGGGTACCCCACTCCATGTTACAGCAAGAGGAGGGTATCAGTATACTGCAGAGGTTCTTATTAACAAGGGTGCTGATCCACTAAAAACTACCGTTGGAGGTTGGACAGTCCTGCACACAGCTGCATATTATAACCAACCGGAGGTACTTAGAGTTATACTTGACACAAAGTGCAAGCTGAATATTAAGGATGACAGAGGCAAGATACCATATCAGTATGCTAGGGGAACTGAAACGAGGCAACTCTTAGCTGGTACAATACGATGAGAAAAATGATTCGTGAGCAAGGCCTGGAGACAGCTCACCGTAGGGATATACACCATGATGGTACATAAACTTTAAGATTTTCAGATTTTATCATATTGTATCTCAGATGACGACAGGCGGATTTTGTATATCGTACTATTTATTTGAGAACACATAATACATACATTAGCGTAAAATTTAAAAAAAACAGACATCAAGGAAAAACATTTAAATGTACAAATAAATATGAATTTATAAAATGAGGAAAGGCTTAGTTTATTACAATAAAAGGTTATACTAAGTACTTATTTTACAACATGTAAAACGCATAGTTGAGTTTCAAAATGGACTTGGTGTATGATAATATGAACATCTGATCGAGTCCCCTGGATCAGTATCAGGTAGGACATTGATATCTGTTTAATTGCATAGCAATGTTGTCTGCAACACCAGCCACACTTCTGGGATCATCATCGAGGAAGCCTTGGTTTATACCAGGTAAGAGGTACTCTTGGAATGTAGGTATTGCCTGGAACTCAGGCCTGCCATCTTTACCCCGATTGTTCCAAAGTTTAACTAAGAAAATGTCAATCCCATTGTTTTTCAAAGCTCTGGCTGCTTCTATTGTTCTGTCTCTCTCCTTCAGAGGAGCAGTTAGGCCATCATTGAACAGAATAACAATATCAGGGTAGGTTTTATCGTCTCTGTCAATTGACTTATTATCATTAAACACAAAATCCAAGGTATAGGCCAATGCCGAGTGAGTTTTTGTTTTGCAATTTACTTCAGCCATGTCCATTCCTGTTAAGTCATCAAGTACCGCCTGTATGTTCCCTCCATGTTCCGAACTGCTAAATTGTAGATAGGCATCCTCATCGTATGTCATGGCAGAGTATCGAACATCTCCAACGACAAGCTGAACTATTTCTCTAGCAACCTGGAATCATATTGCACCGTGTAATACTTACTATACGATGCTACGTGTACTAAAACGTATAGTCTGTCTTGATTTTGATTTGAAACGGACCAAATTAAGAAAGAAATAAACATCCAAGATTTAGAGTTTAAATGAACTTGACCTCTTGCCATATGGGTACCTTAATCTTAATTGTAATGATGGATGGTTAAGGAGAGCCACTCAGTAAAATTACGATTTCTCTACACCATGATGATGATTGAACATTCGTAAATGACAAGTCATAAGTTACGACGATATAGCTATCAAACTTTGGGTAGACCTTGTTATCTCCGGATGCACAAACGTCTCAGGAAAACATAGGTACTAAAATAATCTCGATTGGACATAGTGGCTCGACGATCGCGAAGAAATAAACAATGCTGTGGGCCCCCTTAACATTCTACATTGAACATTCTAGTTGTTACACACCTGCAGCGACGCCTGCTTGTGGGCTTCCATTATGCTGCAACTTATGTCAAATATGAACAGCACATCAGCACAAACTGAAATCACACATGTTATACACACAGTGGTTGTGTAATTTATAGGGGAGCAAGGTATGACACTCTAAGAAAATAATTAAACATTTTAGAAGAGCGAAGACAGAAAGAATTGTCATTCTCAAGAACCTTTTTTCATTTACACTTTCAAATACTATGACATTAAAAGATATCTGATTTATTGTACATATCGAAACAAACATCGATTTTGAATGTGTCATTCGTAGACCAATGTAAGTTGATGTTCTTGCAGAAAGGAATGTAAGATACTATTCTAGTACCTCTTTCGTCTGACATCATAATTGGGGGACAGGGAAACATTCGTGACATGTCTCCGTTTAGTTCCTCGATGAGTTCATCATTGTCTATGTCGTATGTATTGTCTTCTACAGGGTCACTAGGAACCATCTCAACCTCCTTTTCTCTCGGAGGCTTCCCAAATCTGAATGTGAAAAATCAAAACATTTACGACATTGGATGACTTAAATCTTGATAACCAGTGTTTTGATGTGCGTAAAATAATGTTGATATTTTTGAAATATATAAGCCTGCCCAAAATCATCACCAACCGGATATTTATGGTAGCTACATGTAGGTTAACGACCATTGTTTATTGAAAATACCATTTTAAGTGTGACCGAACATGGCGAGAAACCATTGATTCCAAATAACGGTCAAATCCTCACTTGTTAGGCACCAACACAATTCCGATGTGTATTCCTTTCTCCTTGGCTATAGCAGCATTGGCAATGGCCTTTTTCTCGTTGCGCTTCGGAAACGATCTACTATCCGTAAAGATGAGTGCAACATTTGGGTATTCAGCATCATCACGGTCACCAAGACTACTATTGCCAAAGTATGTTGTATAAAGACTCTCAATAGCATGGTGGGTGTGGGTCTTACAGCCAAGATCGGACATGTTTGTGCTGGAAAGCGCTGATAGGATGGCGTCGCTCCCAATGTTGTCATTAAGAAAGAACTGGTGACCAATACCCTTGCTGAATGTTGCCGCCCCGAGCCTCACTGAACCTTCACTGGTGTCATCCATAGGCTAAAATGTAACGTGACTGATCAATGTGAAATGTACATGGTGTTGTATTTATAGAATTCGTTTCTTTTTCTGACTTCTTAACTCAACAAAATGGTAACAAAAAGAAACCAATCCCAATACAAGAAGATAAAGATTGAATATTATCCAATAGTGTCTTGAAATTCAAAACAAGGCTGTAAGAGCAAGCCATATACGTTCAAGTGATGTAAATACGCAGTAGTTTCGAGCAGTGTTCTAGAAGACTAGATCATAGTTTAAATAAAAGTAAAAGTAGTTTGATTTAATTTCCCATAAGTCTTGGTTTTATTAATATAATATAAATACTAGTTATAATAACACATACCACAGAATTAATGGCTGAGTAGAATCTTTTAACAACATCGATTATTCTTTCCTTGTCAGGCTCGATGATGGAACACGAGGTGTCAAATAACAGCATGATGTCAGCACACACTAAATTAAAACAGCATGATGAATATCAGCAGACACATGTCAAAAGGATGTCTTCGTGCATGAATAACAGAATGTCGGCACACACTAAAGTGAAAAAGATTATTTCTACGCGCACTTAGTAAAACGGCATGATATCTGCATACACTATGCCCAATGTTAAAACAATAGAATGGCATATGTCAACACAAACTAATAGACAACCACCATGATGTTGAAACAACTATTTGACAATCGTCGCTGGTTTATAAACTGTGGGTGCAAATACTAAACATACCCGGTGTTCTAAAAGGTGTCACAGTATCAGGTATTCTGGCGCCATCTATCATCGATCCCTCTTCGGCAATAACTTGGAAATTATCATAAATCAGCACAAACGCAACATAACAGACACGGTGTAGAATCGCCATTGGTACTGAAAATAATGTAATGTAAACTTAGCTCGTATTCGCGAATGCAACGCCTGTCGACTACCGGATTGACCTACTGTTTTATGGGCAACTAATTTAAATATGAATAGTACCTGCCACTATTCCTTTCATATCTTAATGGGTTGGTCATAAAATAGTAGGTTAATCCGCTAGCCAAGCATTCTCAATATGTGTCATGTCAGTATTAAAATCGTCTCGCTTTTTTAGATATTTGACATAAAAATACCTGTAAAAATAGGATATTTTTCAACTTGCTAAATATTTTGACCATTTTTAAAGAAAAAATCATTTACACTGGGGCCTCAAGAGTTCAAATCTGACCTTAGTTTTGAGATTTTTCAAAATTGATTTTCTGGATTCAAATTTTGGTCAGCTTCATTACAAAATGCCTACTAAGCTCTGAAAAGTAAGATTTGCATGGTCACAGGTCTAGGTCATTTACCATTTGCATTCGTTCGACTTCGCTCCTAAAAAGAGAGCTTCATCTTCAGTTTATAACTAGACTCTGCGAGCAAGGTAAGGTCATCAAGCTAAGTCATATCTAAATTTCTCAAAGGTCGAGAGTACCAATCAATATTCTTGGTTGAAAGTCGGGATATACTTTCTTCTAAAGGTTCTACACTAAGTGAGCACAGGTCCGTGGTCCTTTATTTTATATGTCCTTTTATTTTATATGTCATCAAAATCAAGTTTCTTCCTGGAGCAACTTGTTAAAACTTGCTCAAGTATTCTATGCCATGAAAAAACAAAATATTCATTCACAATGCAAACATACTACACCTTTGATAAACGCAGCAAACAATAATATGGACCGGACTGGCGCGATCTACCGTTACAAGTTTTTGTTTCATCAAATTCAATCTAACAATTCAATTTTTCAATCAAAATTGCCCAATATTGAATTATATTGCTTTAAAAGCTACCAGCAGACACATAATTAAAGTATTTAAAAATGTTAAACTGTTATATTACTGTACTCACCGTTGTGTTTTGTTCTTCCAATCCTATAATTAACTTGTTATCTAGGTCAATGAAGATCTACTGAAGGTGAATCTAAAAGTGTCAAATGTTTGATTGTCCCCATGATCTAATGGGTTTATATATAATGGAAGAAGTAAATAAAGTCACATCTCGTAGAATCCTCTTTATTTAGACGACCATGTCATATCAATTAATTATTCATTTTGACTTTATCTAGCAATTAAAATGTAATCTTCACTGATTAATTGGAAATGGATTTTTCGGTTAGAGCGGGGAACCAAAGACCAGAACCATCTGTATCTGTCACGCCATGTCGAAAATTAATATTTGCTTCATGAGACTGGTATACAAATATTTAAAAATATATTCTTCGCCAATAATTTATATTGTAGAAATAAATTATGAGTTGTCAACTTAATGAAGCTACAAATACTTGTACGGTGGACAGTAAACTTTTATCACTCTAAATACAGGTTGTCCCAAAAATGTATGCACTCTGCATGAATGATATTTACAAACAACGGCTGATATTCATATGATTCTTCGATAGAGGTCTTTATTCACACCAAGTTAGTTAGACGGTCAACATACTATATACTTATTTATTTATTTGCGCTATTATTATATCCAATTTATGTTTAATCAAGCAGTATATACACCTATATAGGGTATCCACTGTAAATAATTTGTATTTTTATTTATTGTGACATAAAGGAAATAAAAAATAAAAAATATATAATAGCAAAGTTACAGCAGCTGGAATATTTGTTTTTCAGTCCTGTGTGCCTGGCTCCATTGTACAGGCACAACACCACAATGTTACCACGACCAGATTTTATATGTTGGCTAACACTGGGTATGTTTGATTTACGGCTAAATGTGTCTCAAAAGTCGACCCAAGTCATATCCAAGTGAAAATTAAAATTGTGATGTTACTTTTTACAAGCTGTTGCTTAGAGGCTCTAAATCGTAAATGTATGAGATGTTTAATTCAGAATATTATAATGCCATCTAAAAATCAAAATAAATGACCTAAAATGATTTGGGGGCATATATAGCCAATGTGCCCATCGTGACATGGGTTGCTCGTTTATGGCATTATTTTTGCTTCTTTATTCATTAAATTCAAATATATTCGATATATGAAACATTTATATTCGCTAAATCATTTTTCCATTCGGTAAAAACGTTTATATGTTTGTTACAGCAAATAAAGTTTTCAAAATAACCAATCACTTAATACTATGTGCATTAAATTACATATTTCATTCGTTAAATGATATTTTTTGCGTAAATTGTTATGGTATTCCTTAAGAGTAACACATTATATGCACAATATTGAATTTCTATTTGAACCCTACCGAAATAAGTTTGCCTATATTTACCAAATGGTTTATTTTTCTACGACATAGTTAATGCATTTTACCGAAAGCTAATTTGCTATTTACCGAATGCAATAAAATTTACCGAATGCAATAAAGTAATATTCGATAACTTGCGTTGTTGTTCGATATTTTGTCACGTGACTTCTAGATTTGCAAAATGGCCGCGCAGCTATTCTACATCGTACAAATATATCACGTGACTGAAAGTCTCGTAAATTATCCAAAAATAACGAAATTTATCGAATGTGGCATTCGGTATTTACCGAATATAAATAATTTAAATACCGAATGTACAAATAATTAATTGAATTATACGTGCGTTAAGGAAAACAAATTGATTTGCTGCATCACACAAATACATGTACAAATATCAAATGTGAATGTCAATACAAAGAACAAGTGAAACTATTTAGCGAATATAAATTGTATAGATTATTAAATTTGATAAGATAAAAAAAGATTCTATAGATTGGGTAAAGGTTTGGTAAATTGTTTGTTTTATTTGGTATTTATGGAATATTAATGTACCGAATAAAGAAGCAGTTTAAACACCATACTCGTTCAAATCATTAAACTTTTGGGACATCCGGTATGGGGCTAAGCAGGACGGTTACAACTCTGTAGATATACTCCCGTGCTACAGTGAACACCTGAGTACAGTCTGCAATTTGCTTTCTGAATGAAGCAAATACACGTTGCTGCAATCAGTAAAAATTGCTAGATTTGACCGAGTATGTAAATATCCATGGTAGATTGGTGTAGCATTTGGTAATTAATTACGACTAGCATGTCCGTCACTCATGGCCAAGTTTTCTGTATTGGCTACAGTGTATTTGAGACAAATGATCAATTAGGCCTTTTTGTACTCAGTATTTACATGATAAATGATCTATCAAATGACAGAAAATTATAATTTTGTTGTTGTTTCAAGCAAACAAGTATGCAGAAACGGCCTTCCGTTCTTTTATATTACTACGGGGTACCAACCATTTTTTATTCATTTATTTTTTTTTGAATTTGAATTTGCAAACGTTGTTTAACCTCTTGAATACCCAGAATGACGACGGATATATTTGTCACAAATAAAATCCATTTGGAACCCAGACCGACAGATATATCTGTCATCGAATTTTTCACTAAAACTGCTCTAACTTTGGCATTTTTTATCCAATCTTCACAAATTATGATTTAGAATGTATGTAATAGGTTTATGTTTACTATTCTTTTGAAATCAATGTTTCTTCATGTTCAACAAAGTAATAGGTCTCCAACGTTAAAATTATTTTTTTTAAAAACTCTCCCATTGAAATAACACAGAAGGCAAAACATGATTTTCAAAATTAACTTTGAAGCTCTGTAACTTTAGCCTGATACTCACGAAGAAGAAAGTAAGATTTTCTAAATGAATTCTAATCTTTGGTGAATCGTTTTACTGGTTAGAGTAATCATATCCTGAAATCAGATTTGCCCCGAACCCACCACTTCCCATTGGTTTACATGGAAATGACAATTTTCAAAAATTCATCAAATTTGACATCAATTCTCGACCTATTGTATCCTAATTGAAAAAAATATTGGATATCTAAATAAAAATTCAAACATGAAAAGGCTTGAATTAACACGTAGTTCAATGAGGGAGCTAAGATTGCCAAACTTATCATATGGAGGGGAGTGTACATGTACATGTAACTATTCCCACCTGCATAGGTAAGACATAATTAGGTCCGAAGTATCAGTATTGAACACTGAGCCCCCGCGAGCGTCCACTTCACGCGGGCGGGGAAGGGGGGGGGGCGTTGGGTGCGGCCGCTTCCCTTTTCAGTCATTCTACATATTTGCGTTACTTTTCCCTGAGATTTCGTTTGTGTTACTGAGGAGGCTCGGGGCAAAAGCTAGGGGGAAATAACTCTGTTGCCGTCCTAAGTTATGCCGTTATAAGTTCAAGAATGATTGAGACTTGTTTTTAGATGATTCGCACCCTCTCCCCCTTGAACAAATCTGCGGACACCCCTGCCCACGAACAGTATCCAGATAAGTTCTGGAGATCATTGCATTAGGAGGATGATTATTTATGATGCAGCTACCTGTATGTTCGTATTTTTCACAATTTTGATGTGACATTTTTGTCTGTTCGTCATTGTAATGCATCACTATACTTCCGGTAAAAAATGTTTAAAATATCGTTGTGTCGGAATCTAGTTGTTTTGTGGATTCTCGATTAAACATGTGAGCTACAATAATGTGAGTAGTTCGATCTAACGATCTTACATAATTTTTTCAATCGAAAATGGCTTTCTTTTGAGGAACGATACCAAATAAATCAATATTCAATTCTGAAATATTTTCGAATTGTTGAAAAATCAGAAGAAAATAAAATGATTCATTATTGATTGGAAAATTCTTATTTGCCACACCCCTTTACTATCTGGAGTGTGATTATTCTCCACATTATCGGCATTAATGCATAGAAACATTTTTGAAAAATTTTGCTTTTCAGTGACAGTAGGTTTGTCCAAGCATGGGCTTTCATAGTCCAACAACATTAGACCTAGCCTGGGCCTCGTTTCTTATCTGACATGTCTTATGGCCCCGGCTAGGTCTAACTTCCATGATGATTTTGCCCTTGTTGCGATCATTTAATCGTTCAGCAGGTTTCGACATGCGGAACTAATTAAACTCCGAAAACATGGTAATATTACATAAAGAATGTGATTCAAGCATGCATACATACCTTATAAATACATACACACCATCCCGTACCCCCCTTAGACCATATTGATGCATAATTACGAAAATATTGGAGACAGGTTTGGAATTTTACGAAAATATCGGTCAGCTCCGGTAACATCGAAATTGCAAATCGTATCAGGAATTAACCGTCATTGCGACACTGCATCAACGAACAGTAGGTTTGCAATTAATAACGATTTTGTGTGTATACAAGCGCTATATAAATCAATCAAAGATACCTGCTATCCTCAAAAATGGCTATTTTATCCCGAGTAATCGCGTGATAATTATCAATCTATTTGACAACAATTTCGTTTCAATAGTTTAAATTTTAACCCGGGACGAACAGACACAATGAAGGACATGCGGAAATGTCATTTTAGAGATTGGTAAGTTTAACCTCATTTTACTTGTATAAATGACCATTTAATACAATAATATTGTGTTGAATCGCTTGATGTTATGTGTTTTTATATTGTTGTCAAGTATGAGTTGCATGTTATCGCGGAAAAATGGTTTCGGTGGATCCAAAACTTGCATCAATGGAAAGAATAGTAAAGAGGTTAAACTCAATAATGGCCCCAAGAAAATTCTTAATAATAAATAACGCCGTTATTGAGTTTAACGACGTTGAACTAGGGCTTTCAATGAGAAGGGTATGCAACTCTGTGTAATAACATGAGACCTTCAAAATCATAGGCCAAGCGAAAAGTAATAGTAAGCTGTATATAGAAGAGACTGTCTCTTCTATATACAGCTTACTATTACTTTACCCTTGGCCTATGTTCAAAATGAGCAATGCCATGCTTCCCTTTTATGGTAATATTTCAAAAAGTATAAATATGTTAAGGTTCAGCTGGAAAGTAACATTTTGGTAAAAAATTGCTATACATGTACCTGCACATGTTATTTTCTGGTACAAAATTATGAAGGCATGTGTGTATTTCTTTGCTTTTTTCAGGAAAGTATCATTACACTGTCTTATTTTAGAATATCTAGAAACAGGTCAATGGTAGCTCCTGTGTTGTCTGGAAACTTTGAAAGAAAATTTGGAAAAATAGAAAGTGTGAAATATCAGAATTTCCTGGAGGTCCCATTGAACGCCTACCAGATATTCTAAAAGAAGACATTGTAATGATACTTTCCTGAAAAAAACAAGGAAATTGACACATGCCTTCATACTTTATTTTGTACCAGAAAATAACATGTGCAGGTATAGCAATTTATTACCAAAATGTTACTTTCCAGCTGTACCTCAACCCTTCTAGTTGAAAGCCCATGGTCCCTGGGATGGATTGATTTTCAAAAAGGGAGTCCCCCTCAAAAAAGTGCGTCCCGTGAAAAAAGGTTCCCGCGAATTCAAAGTCACTTTTATTCACTGAACGAAAAAATTGATGAAAAGTAACATTGGCCTAAATCAGCTTTCTACAAACGTCTAGAAGGTCACTCAATGATATAGGTACCTTCACTTGAAAGAGATAACTAATATTCAACCATGTCCATAATACGCATTTTCTTTTCGTATTTTGAAGCAATTTGCACTAGGGGCAATCTCGGCTAGGTTCAATTTATCAGTTCCGTGGCCAATCATAGGAGTCGTACCGATTACCACTCGGTATTGTAGCAACTACTGTGATTTTCCTATCCTACAGGCCTCATACTATTTTGATCAGAAATCAACTTCCGAAAAAGAAACTTCGAAAGAAAATATTGTACAGTGGTCACCATAAAGAATTACAAAAAGCTATGGAAATTACATGCTGTCGCACCTGTAATAAATTCTTACCTCAGTGTATTCAGTGCTCTATTTTCTCTGTCCTAGTAACTCCAGATATAGTGGAATTCGTGTCTATAATGACATATAAGAACTTAAAAATTTGAAGTGGAATTCACATGTTAATGCCAACTCTTCAAATGCTGAGGTGATTTTGGAGCCGGATTACGTGGCAATGTGGATTGGCTCCCAGAATGCAACATGACACGTGTCAGCTTTCAAGATGCCGTTCCGCCATTTTGAAATCTGTCACGAGTAAATAAGGTTACCTGATGTTGCATTCTGGGAGTCAATCCTCCTTGGATCACAAACATGGCGATTCATGAAAACATTTGTTCGATTTGGTAGGGATTTATCCATCATTTGCAGGTATGAAGCTTTGGATTCATTTATTGTGCTACTTAAAGTCAATGGGACTTATTTTTCTACCGCTTGGGAGAGTTTGAGACACGAAATTTAGAATTTAGCTCATCGTGACAACTTTTGAGGGTTGAGATTTATTTTTGCACCCCACTTTATTTCTTTTAGAAATAGAATATCCTTTGTTTATTTAGTGGATTTTGACCAAATAAAAGACCGAATGCCCTGCTTTTGGAGGATATTGAGGCAATTTCTTCTATGAATGTTCTTTCTATCTATTTCACCCAAGAAACAAAAATGGTGGAACTGGAAACAAGAACTTAAATTAGGCAGATCTGCATGATGGGATTTTTTTCACGGATAATGGGAAGTTCTCTATATATCTATAGAATACTCCAGGTTAGGTATCTTGAATAAAAAAACTGGCCTTCGCCCTGAGATGTTGTTATTCAAATCTGGCGATTCAAAATATGAAGTGGGAAAAATTCTAAATTCTCCAATTTGGTTCATTATCTGACCGATAGTAAGCCAGCTTCTGTTCACTATGGATCTTTTTGCAATTTTGAAAAGAAGACTGCTCAATTTTTGTTAGTTATACATTCTAAAGAAGAATTAACACTCAATTATTAATCTGGGTACACTAAAGTACTTTTTGTGCAAAAATGAAAGATGTGGACCATGTATGGAATGAGTTTGTTTATCTAAACATAATGTAGCACATGGTCATGAAATTTCTTCTAAGTACAGACTGACCTGAAGAATTTGCACACAAATTGTATCTGTCAACAATGCACTGAATTGATTTTATGTGACACGAAAATTAATGAATAAAGGAAGATTGGCAGCCATGATTCAAACCCAATTCTCAATTGACTGGCATGGACCAATTTTGTAGTAATATTACCTATTAATTGAAAACTAGCACCATCATGGGGGTTTGAATATTACTTGGACATTTTGCAATGTTCATCTCCCAACTGAATGCTTGGTGCGAAGATGAACTTTATAGAACTACAGTATTATTGTTTCCAAATTGTTCCATTCCTGGAAACTAAAGATCTGATTGGAATCATGACTGCTAATCCTCCTTGATCAATTTTATGATTTGATTTTATCTTTCTACATTGCTTTTTCAAACATAGATTAGTCTCAGTGTTATTTCCGGTATTGTCATTTTTGTTTCTTGGATGAAAATATTAATGGGGATGATTTATCCCGTACCAGGACTATAGTCCTGCAGTGAGAGCATTCTTTTGCCTGTACGATTGGCAGGATGCAATGCAGGACTATAGTCCTGGCACGGGATAAGGGATGATGAGCTCTTGAATCGCACTAAGTGTCCTGATACTTTTCAGAATAAGACAATTTTATGCCAATAATGTAGGAAACATTTTGGAAAAGAAGGTGGATATAGACTGTTGAGTTTTAGTATTTCATTTTCGAAGTATGGAATGAGACAGATTGTGGATTCTTACATTGAATTTGCTTCAAATTGTATTAAAGACTTTGACATTGCATTTCAAATTACAAGAGATACACTTCTAAGAGTAAGGATTAACTCAATCAACTATCCACCAAGACTGATGTTTTAGGGGTACCCTGTTGTTGAAGTAGTATATATATATCTTTTATTGACTCTCTGATGTCATTGCAATGACATATTAGTCACTACAAACTACAATATACAAAATTAAACTAAGACTAAACTAACTACTTCATAGGAAATATACAAAGTTGTAAAATACAATTACAGCATCACAAAATGTAAAATACAAAAATGAGATAATTGTAAAATACAGATACAACATGACAGAATTTAAAACATCAGTGTGATGTATCATTGTTACAATATTAATCCAGTTTTTTGAATGAATGATAAATGAACTTTGCTAGATGTAAAATTACATAAGAATTTTTATGAGACAAAAGCTTTTTGAAAATAAAGTTAGGACTTCCTACAAAATTAAATTGCGTAAGGGTGTCAAACAAAAGTTTTCTCTCTGTTGTATTTTTCTTTCACACCACGATAAAGTGTTGTTCATCTTCTAAAATACCACACATATTACATAAATGTTCATCCAAAGGTCTTGGCTTAGGCTTCAAATGACGACCAATTTCTATATGTAATTTGTGTGAACTAAGCCTAAATCTACTTATTGCTTGTCTGTAATTTTTATTTTGTATATTTAAATAACCCTCTCTTTCAAAGACATTTTTGAATGTTATGTAAGTTCTTAAAACAGGATATTTGAAAATATCTTTCTGCCACTGAGACTTATAATTCTGATACCATGAATATTGAAAGAAGTGTTAGATATAGTAACCCCAAGTTAAAGTTTGTCAGAAGACCTCTTAATGTTTCTGTTGAACAATTTAGCAAATATTTGTGAATTTTTATTTCAGTTGCAGATATTAGTTAGCGGAAGCCTATTAAAGAGTCAGCGACAGTTAAATGAATTGATGGGAATATCTGAATAAAGAGAACCAAGATGGTTACTTTAGCCCACAGATTACGCAGGGTCGCCATTGTATTTGCCAGCATTTTAGGGACTGCATACATTATTTTGGTGCTCATTGCCTTGCTCAATTATAACCCTCGGGTAAAGATAGGGATGCCAATCATAGTTGATGATGCAGAATTACCAGGAGCTGGCACCCGGTGCAAAATGGATCCTGATTTAGGTAAATAAAATAAAACTAGCCTAATTGACAATATCTATATTAATCTCATAATTTCTGTCCAAAGTATATAATGTACCTTTACAAATTGAAGTGACATAAAGGGTTAGTGATGCTTATCCATATGTTGTCGGTAATTGCCGTTTGTCACAGTAAAATTGTAAACCGATTGAAGATGTTGAAAATACATAAGAAAGTCCATAATGAAGAAAAAGGACAAACCATATTAGAAAACGTTTTATCTAAAGACGTAATGCTACTTTTCAGGTCCTGTTAAGGTTGACATTTACACTAAGCCCTGTATGGAAGAGCTTGAGAGAATGAATCCTGAGATCCAAGCTGGGGGAGCCTGGAAACCTCCAAACTGTCAATCATGGCAGAAAGTTGCAATTGTCATTCCATACAGAGACAGGTATGTTAGACCATGTAGGACTAAATCAATGAATATATTACTGCACCTCTTATGTAGCATACTCCAGTGAATGTATTTTAAGGTATTTTGCTTTGTGAGTCGTAAGAATGTTGACACAAGGTAATCAATGTTATTGACAAAAATTGTTTAACATGATTTTCATGTCCATTGAAAAATGACTGGTATCCCTGAGCCACATTTATTTTTATATTCTTTAATTTTAGATTAGGTCATTTAAAAATATTGCTGAGGAGGCTTCATCCAATGCTTAGAAAACAACAGATAGCTTATAGAATATTTGTTGTTGAGCAGGTATGTAGCCTCTAATTTGATATAATTAATAATGTATGCATATGGTAGTTGATTGGTCTCTTGAATGGAGGTATTAGTCTAATAAGTGAATAAACGATGAAACAATAGTGAAAATTATCATATGCTTGATAAATTAAATTCTCAAGTCAACTCTGATACAAGCTAGTATACCGCTCACTTGAAATAAGATAATAGCACCACACATAATTGTACAAGTCATCATTTTGAATAAGACGAATTGGGTTCTTTAATTTTTGCCACTTTGTTAAATTCACTGAATATGAATTCTGATTCATTTGAAAAACATATGGAGTATCCTGAAACTCCATATATTGATGCTTGTATCACCCCCAAATTTTCATGTCACCATCAATTCAATATATTTTCAGGCTGGTACTGATCAGTTCAATAGAGGGCGCCTAATGAACATAGGTTATGCCGAAGCAATGAAAGAAGACAATTTTGATTGCTTCATATTCCATGATGTTGATCTCATTCCCGAAGATGACAGAAATGTATATTTATGTGATGACCAGGCTCGCCATCTATCTTCAGCTATAGATGAGATGAGATATCAGTAAGTTGCAATAGAGGTTGATGATTAAAAATCCTTGAATGATACTTTAAATTTACTGTTGTTAATAAGTTGTAATCCATTTTACATTTACATTTAAGTTACATAAAATTGATCACTTACCCCCCTATCACACCAAACTAGTTCTTACCCGTTCTTGCCAGTCCTACGAAAACGTCCTAAAACGGGCTCAATCTGGCTGTGGTCGGGAAATATGTCTGAAATAATTAGCTTCTTCGTTCTTAAACAGTCTTCAATACGTCCATCTCGTTCGCAGTTCGTTCAGGTCGCACCACGTCGGTGTGCAACGTAGTAGAACGCGTCCCTTAGTCTAGAAGGTCAACATGACCTGATTACAGAACGGTATGGTCGCCATCGAACTTTGAATCGATTCAAAATTCTAAAATCACATCCCCGTCTGAGAACGTTCATAAAGTTCGTAAATAGACGTTAGAAAGTTGCAGCTACGTTCATTCCGTTCGCACACAGTTTAAGACCAGTTTTGAAGAACGCAGTGGCAACTTGTTTGATGTGATAGCTATTTTTTTGCTAACTCGTTCATCAGCAGTGTTAAATACGTTCTTAATCAGTTTAAACCCGTTTGCAATTAGTTCTACCTCGTTCTCAACACGTCCTCGGACAGTTCAACTCGTTGTTAAAACATCCCTAGTAGGATTGAAGTACGACGGTTCCGATCGTAGTACGTCCAGCTCGTCGTTAGTACGTTGTCACTCGTTCTAATTGTAGAACGTGACGACCACGAAAACATTTTGAGCATTGTCTAAGTTCTAGAGGACCTACCCGTTCGAGTACGTTCGATGAAGTTTGTAAATAGATCCCAAACGGTTCTTAGTAGGTCCAGTCCGTTCGTACACAGTTGAAGCCCGTTTTCGAGAACGTAGTGAGAACTAGTTTGGTGTGATAGTAGGGTTAGTTAAAATGTAATTGTTTTCAGTTTCCAAATACTTTTTAATATGTGTTCAAAATGAATAAATAAAACATGATATTTTGATTGATTAGAATTAGATCTAAAATAGTTAAAATGTAATTGTTTTCAGTTTCCAAATACTATTTAACATGTTTTCAAAATAAATAAAACATAATATTTTGATTGATTATCAACAAGCTTGAATAATATAAGAAGGTGTGATTTATATCCATATTCAGTATATAGTACCATGAAGTCATATCTTCAAATATTGTATTATTTAGGTATAATGAGCACTAGCAGGGTACAAGTATGTCATAGCTTTAGTCTTATTTTATTTCAGCATAATGTACTACAACTATGCAGGGGGTGT
The DNA here is from genome assembly GCA_903813345.2 of Owenia fusiformis. Classification (NCBI taxonomy): domain Eukaryota; kingdom Metazoa; phylum Annelida; class Polychaeta; order Sabellida; family Oweniidae; genus Owenia; species Owenia fusiformis. Next base: position 21,692,195 of record CAIIXF020000007.1, on the reverse strand, counting down.
CATTGCTTTAAATCGCCAGAATGTTCTGAAGGTGAATGGTTACTCAAATGACTATTGGGGCTGGGGGAATGAGGATGATGATTTCTCAGCCAGGTACGCAAATACCTTACCTCCCCAAATTGTGGCCTGTTAGGCACACATGTTATCCTAAATGATTTGTATCATGTGATAGTTTGACTGTAGACTTATAGTGATCTCCCCCAGGATACGATCAAATCACAGGTCCCAGAATAATGCAGACAATAAATCAAATGCAGCGAGTTTTTGCTCAGTTGAAACATTATTATTTACCTCATAATTATGAAGATGATCGATGATTAAGCAGTGAGAAAAGTGTAAATTAAAAATGTAAATTATGCAAAAAATTATGCTCTGATGAATGAATTATGCATCATTTCTAGAAATTCGAAATTATACAAAATTAAAACTTGCCTCATAAAAACATAATTCTGAGACCTCAGTGTTAAATAAAAAAGAATAACTGCATATCTCATGGCACATATAGCAAAGATGAGTGAATCATGTCTGTTATTTTCAGAACATTGGCAGCTGGTTTAATGTTAACCAGACCACCAGAACATATAGGAAGATTCAAGATGGTGAGGCACTTAAAAGCTGATAGATCTAACCATGGGTAGGTGGATTTACAGAAATGCTACTTTTTAAATGATATAAATAGATTTACTAAATGTGTGATGAGCCATTACTTTTCTTTATACTCATATTACATGAAAGTTTCACAAATATTTTATTTTGAGAAAATAAAGTTTATGTTACATAACACTGAAGGCGTATTAATTTCAGACAAAGCGAATGAGGTTGAATAACATATCTCATTAATTAAGTTTATTCCACCTTGAAGTAATGTATTCATCAATTGCAAATCAAGTTGATCTATGAAGTCTAAGACTATATAAGAATGCAATGCAGGGTGTTATTGTTGGAAAAATCTTTTGCATTTATTACATTGACACTCTTTAATAAGGGATGTATAATTTATAGTCTGTATAAATATGATTGATCCTATATTTTTGGGGTTAGCTATAGAGTTGGTTTATTTGAACTTGATAATGTTGTACATATTTGCTTGAATGATAATTCATATATGATATTTTATGTTTGCTTTATTTATTGGCTTGTAGTATCTATAATGCTACTCTGTTTTTTTACTTCAAGGCTGTACCTGTTTTTAATTTGGAAAATTTATTTGGTTATTGTACAAAGGGCAGATTGTACATCTTGGTGTCTACCACTTTTCTGCAAAAACGTTTTGGCTGAGATGTTGAAAGCATAAGATATATACATATCCAGGAATAAGTTTTACAACCAATTTTATCATGTCTCATGTTCAGACAGAAAGAAATACTATATTTCTAGTCATCAGGATAATGAGGTTATGAGAGTAAAAATAAATATTCTGAACCAAAAACATGTGACGGTTAAGAAGGCTTGGTCACAAGAATGATAATCTGCCCCAAAATCGATGAATCAAAAATAATTTTTTACAGCAATTCAAATTTTGATTTATTTCAGAAATAGTTACTTCTTTACATGGAGATCAAGGTGGAAAAATGATGGCATCAATGCCATCAAAGAACTCAATTACAAAGTTGTAGAGAAAACAGATTTGCCGGTTTTTACGAATATTTCAGTAGATATAGGTCATCCTCCTGATGAAAAAACTTGGAATGAAAGAAATAAAAATCAAGAAAGTGTCACTATGCTGTGGTAAGTTAATGGGTCATAAATTCCTTGTTATGATGATTGAGCTATTGCAGTAGTTGTATCTTCGAGTTGTTGTGTTTCTTTTTGCCTACTCATGTTCTATGTTTTTGCATTTCATGCATGTTTCCTGTTTAGCAGATTACAAGGAACTCGTGTACTTCTGTATTCACCTTAACACTTTCCTGTATTCTAACATTTTCTAATACTGACCTTATTGTACGGATGGTATGCACTGCACTCTATGAAGACAGTCTGAGTAAAGTCCAGTTATGTGAACTTGATGTTCTTCGATTATTCCTGATTGTGTCTCTGTACATGAGATCATTACTTCTTCAGGGTGATCCAAAAAGTGGTCCCTAAGGATGATATAATTTCACCAAACGCCTGTTTTTCATGATGCCATGAATAAATGAAATTGAGAAAAAATAATTGCTGAATTGCTGATTTAGCCAGTATTACATATGGTCATATATTCAATGAACAACAGCTGTGCCAAATTAGGTCTCTATTATGGATAATAAAATGTGATATGACATTATTTGGAGTTCATATTTCTGCTTCATTATTCGTTTGCAATAAATTCCCTTATATGAAAATTAATGTAACATTTACAAATAAAATGCCTAAATTACAAATACAAATATGATGTATCAAATAAAGAAATTAATCCTCAAATCGGGTGCATTTTATGTTTTTAAGGACTAGAAATATTTGTAACTAACAATTTATTATGTGCCAACTGTACTACAGCTTACTAGTTCGTAAATTTCAAAAAAGTTGCCAGTTATTTTATCGAAGAAATGTATTTTTACGAATAATAATCTTGCAATACCCATGAATTATTGCAGAAAGTACTTATTCATTGGTAAATTTGACATTCAGTTTCGTAGATATTAAACTAATATATTTGCAGAAACAATGATAAAGGTACAAAATGAACTCAAATTTATTGGTATACGGATGTACAATGTGTCACTTACATATGCTTTTAAGGACTTTTCAATGTATTTTAGTATAAAACACATTCAAATACCGTTTTCACGAAACAAATGAGATTAACCAATGTAAAATACAAACAATGAATGAAAATACTCAAGTTACGAACATAAATGTGCATTTAACAAATACAGAAGTTCAATTTACGAATACATACAGTAAAATATGAATACTGAAGCAGAAAACACTCCATACCATAGCATCTTGAAAAATACACTTTTCATAATATTCTTATAATCTTAGTCTGTCACACACAACTTGGAAATTAAGTAATCTGAGATAATTATGGACCCACTTTAGTTCACCCTCTATGATGTTTATCTAAGTAATGTTTATTTTGCTTATTATTCACTACAGGGTGGGCCAAAAAAAACCACCCCCCTAACCATTATTCCTGATAAATATTTATTTTTTAACATGTACACCAACAATGATATATCATTTTAAAGAAAATTTAATTTGCAACAAAATGATATATAATAGCACCATTTTCAACAACCCCATATAGAAATATAACCAATTATGTGACATGGGGGTCAAAAAACACCTTTTCAATTTTCATCGATTTTGCGAAGAATAGCCTTTTTCTACCAAATATTACTGTTCATTTAAATATTGCAACATCGTCATGAGTCTTTCATAATTGGATATTGTATATTGTTTCCATTCAGTTTTTGAACCATGATGCATGCTCAATAAACATTGTGTATGCTTATAAAACAAATTAATTTCTTCTCCAGTCTGTTCAAATATGGCTCAATAGACCCACCCCCTGGATCCATCCTCTGATCAGATTATTCGCTAAAGACGCGAAAGCAATTGGTTGATGCCATAATTGATGGATGTATGCGGAAGTACCATTCAACTGCTAGTTATACTTTCTTTTAGTTCCTTTACATCCCTGATAGGTTGGGTATCTTTAAATACCAACTGTTCTAGATGCCCCCAGGTATGGTAATCAACATTATTGGCATCGGGACTGTTAGTAAGTCATTTGTCCGGGCTATAGATGGTGTCATTTCGAATCTCCAAAAACTCCAGGGTAGCATTGGACCTGTGTGATGAAGCATTTTCCTATCAGAAAATGAAATTTCTTTCACATGTTTTTCCTATCCTTGAGGAGTCCTTTTTAACACCTCATGTCATTAACATTCAGAGTATATTTTTCCTCTTGGTTCAACAAAAACAGGGCCTGTATGGTCTTTTCTTTTTGGGAAACACCGTGTGGACACCACTACCCTTTCAGAAAAATGTCATCTTGATTTGTTTAGCCTTTTATCGCAAATGTCCCTATTCTTGCTTACTGATATACATTTATAGAGTGTATCTTGTTGATTACAAGACTGTATAGTACTTGGGGCATTTAGAACAGTTGGTCTATGAAGATCACAAGCCTATCAGGGATGTGGACTTCCGCAGAGATCCAGCAATTATACCAATGGCTTTCGCGTCTTTAGCGAATAATCTGATCAGAAAATGGGTCCGAGGGGTGGGTCTATTGAGCCATATTTGAACAGACTAGAGAAGAAATTAATTTGTTTTATGAGCATACACATGTTTATTGAGCATGCATGGTTCAAAAACTGAATGAAAACAATATATAATATCCAATTATGAAAGACTCGTGACAATGTTGCAATTTTTAACTGAACAGTAAAATTTGGTACAAATAGGCTTTTCTTCGCAAAATCGATAAAAATTGAAAAGGTGTTTTTTGACCCCCATGTAACATAAATTGTTATATCTCGAGCCAGGGTTGTTGCAAATTGTTCTATTATATATCATTTTGTTGCAAATGAAATTATCTTTAAAATGATATATCATTGTTGGTGCACATGTTCAAAAATGAATAGTTATCATGAATATTGGCTAGGGGGGTGGTTTTTTTTGGCCCACCCTGTATATTTAAGTAAACTACATATCTCCCTCTCTCTCCCAACAGCTACTATTTAGCTCAGTGCCTTGATGCATTTTCCTTTTGAACTTCTCAATGTGCTGGAAGATAAATCTCTAATCTGGTGATCTATATAAAACTTAAATATTATGTGCTTAAGTTCTTACTCTTCATTAGATGATGGAAAGCATTCATGAGGAAATAATCCATAATTTACATTGGGACTAATATGAGTATGAAATTTTGTCACCTCCTATTTTTTCACAGTATTCCAGATTTTGAATTTCTCACATTGCTATGTTATTTTTTCTATAAGACAAGACCCATTGTATTTCTTTTGACATTGAAGTGAAATCAGTCATGACACACGGTTAACTTGATGAAAATTATCAAAATTTAAATTCAAAATCATTATCAAAATTAAGATTTTCCACTAATCAAGTGGTAAAATCAGTCAAAAGTAGACTCACTTTAAACATAGTGCCAAGATGGATGTTGCAGTCTTAGATCAGTGAAGCAATTTTGTTTTGCAGATGCTGTTTTACAGTCAGATTTAACAGTAGTATTAGTTTCACTGCAGTATAGCTAGTGTCACAAAATAGTTGCAGATATTGCTTATGATTTTAGCTTGTAGTTGTGTATGGTAGCAATACTAATGCTAAAGAGGAAATAGCAGCCAAGTAAAAGATATGAGGGGTTTTGTCAGGGTAGGGAATGGGTGAAGCCAATTAAAGTAGATGAGGCAAAGAGGCCACTGTGCTTATATGGCAAGGCAGTTGCCAGTTGCCTAACCTACTTCCTGCCTGGCAACATCCAATTTTCCTACACCCAATCTTCCACCAATCAAGCTTGACAGAGCACAGGAATACATCTGCCTTTTGAAGTTATCATAACTCTGAAGAAAATGATCAAAATATTTCAGATATGAACAATTTAATACTTGGCGTTCCCGTTGGCAAACAGATGGTCTAAAATCCCTTGATAAAAGCAAGTATTCAGTGGTGGCAAGTACACCTATGAAACTGTTCACGAATTTAAGCGTAGACCTTGGCCCTGCACCTCTTGTGTGGGAGCATGAGGGGGAGGGGGTTCCTGAGAGCACACTTTGGTGAGTAGGATATATGTATAGGAGAGTATAAGGACATTGGGATAACAGGAGCACCTTCTTTGTGAAAATATTTAAAGTGGCTATATATATAATCATCATAGCTGAAAATGTTACCATGAAAATTGACAGTCGATTCATGGAAAGATGAATATATTATTTATGAAGCATAAATAAAAATTTAAAAAGCATGTTTTATTTCAATACGAGAATAAAAAGACTAACTCTATTTTGATTAAATGGAGCATGTAGATCTGTTCTTTTCCATATAAAAGCAAATATATAAATTATGTTTTGGAAAACCTGATGTTTAGTCTTATTAGATAGCCCCTTTAATCGTAATTCTCACAATATGTTCCCCTTATACTAGACAAGTTTTATTGACATATTGTATCATTACATGATTACATTAGTCACAACTACTCACTAAAAGTCTAAAAATATTATTGATAGTGGATTTGTTGTTATAAATTATATGTAATCAAGCTTAATAGTAGTATAATAATGCACATACCATTAAATTGCTCATGTAAGATAGTTGGGCAAAGAATATCCCAAAATCAATCAATCGATCAATTGATTATCAGAATTCTGTTTGAAAATCTAGATCACATCCACATTGAGATTTGTCATTGTTTTCATTCATTTGCATCTGATTCTATTTAGGTGTTGTTTATATTAAAGTTACTTCCGTTTCATTTATTGTTATTTGCTTTCTGAATTTTAAATGTCATACATTTGTACATGCAGATACTAGATAAATACTCTCTACAATTGTCAAGTAACTGATCTTTACCGTCATTTCCATGTCTCACTGTTTGGTTTGCTTTCCCCCTCTGCTTATTACTTAAGATTGTTTCCTCCTGCACTCTCCACTTGCCTTTAGATTTATGGCCTCATGCAAAGATTGACAAGATTTTTTGCCATTCTTGTCAAATATTATTTACTGTGACTTAATAAATTTGTTATAGTCACTTTTTTGTTGAAAGGAGAAAGTTGTTGGTCAAAGTGGTTTAAGCTTTTCATGAAGCCTTAAAGAATTATTTTCTCATTTATACTCATAAATACATGTATTTTTATTTTAGGTTTTTGCAATTCTTTTTATTCTAATCAAAAGATGGTATTTGCTTCAAAGGATGTCCGTTGAAGTATTTTCAGCTGTTCAGGTTAATATTATATTGGACCAAAGATCACATGTATGTTCTGATAATGCTCTAAATGCTAGCTTAAGTTTTTTAACTAAAGATATCTTGTATGTTCTGATATGGTCTAAATGCCAGCTTAGGTTTTTTATAAGCTCACATAGTGAGCTTTTGCAACCACTAACTTGTCCGTCTGTCTGTCCGTCCATCCGTCCGTCAACAATAGTGGCACGTTTTAAAACCTCTGTCGATAGGATTCCAGTTTTAAGTTATTTTTGTTCTACATCAATAAAAAAACACCCCTATGACTCCTGGTTCAAAAGCTTGCCTATTTGCAAAATGGTCGTCATTTTTGTCTCGCGAAATTCACTTTTGGCCCATTTCCTAGCTTTACAAATAATTTCAGGTGTCCTGCATTGTAAAAAGCCATGTCTTTGTAAAGAGTAGTTGTATGAAATAATTTTGTTACAAAAAATCGGCAAAAAATTATATCCGTTTTTTTGTTTGTTTTTTTGTCATTTTAGCCATCATTCACTTTTGAGCAACACCATGTGAGCCCAGTACCCACTGTACTATTTTTATTTAATCATCAAGGTGTTGGTTACTCTTCTCTCCCGTTATGCTTTTTTCAATAACAATATACCAATCACTTGGTTAGTCGGCAGTATCACTTTTTGAGTATTTGATGTCAAAAATCTTATTTATCTTTGAAGTTTTAAATTCCTCCATTGATTGGCAAGAGACCTGGAAACTGTAAGTCTTAGAATAACATCATAACCGGTAAGGTTGCTTGATGTTTGTCCATCCATCAACCAATGAAAACCCACTATTTTCGGAACTAAAGTGCTCATATCCTTTTCATTGGGTCCATACTGATATTTTACACCATTGGTCTCAAATTTGTATTTTGTCTTGTTTTTGAGTATCAGAGCTTTTTATTATCATTTTCACAATATGCAGGTCTGTTCAATTTGAAGTGTTCCCAAATCAGAGAAAATGTTGGAATTGATGTTTAAAAGTATCAGGGTCACTTAATCAGCTTCCTGGGTTGTACTTTTCTCTCTTTGCACTCTCTTAATTTTGCAAAAGTTATTATTTTTTATGAGTTCAAATTTTGCAATGTTACGCAATGATTCATGATGAAATTCTATTCATCATATTCAATTATCCTATTGTTTTATGTAGTTTACACCTATTCATTATTCATATTTAATTTGACCTACTTTTTCTGTTTGATCTATTTTTCACCATGTCCTGTCTTAAAGATGAGTGTAATGAATCACATTTGAGCCCATTGAATGGTGCCATATTTAACAAATACATTGGTATTTTCACTTCATTCCATTATGAATTTGTTCATATTATTCTTAAAGTCTACTGTTTCATTGTTCTTTTTTTGTATATTTATATATTCTTTTCAGGTTTCTACGGTTCTACTTTCCATAATTATAACCTGATTCAAGTAAAAATCCTTTAATTCCTGCATTAGAAATTTGCTTATATTTATGTGGTTTTGAATTGTTGATAAAAATCCTACTTACTATATGGGGCATGTCTTGGATAGTTTTTCAATAGGTTAGCTCTCTTTTGTGTCATTTTCTCTTATTTTTCAAATCAAACAGTTTTGAATTTTTATATCCTTTGGTCACTTTAACTTATTGCATGTTAATATTATCCTACATTCTACTGGTCTCTTTTTGCATTTAAATTTCTGAGATTAACTTGTTTCTTACAATTTTGCAATTGGAACAGTTGAAGTTTACAAATCATGATTCACATGATATATCAAGAAATATTTTCTCAACCTCATATTAAAGAATGCATTAACCATAATAGACTAAGAGACTAACAGACTTGCATATAGAAATAACTCTTCGTTATTACATGTATGCAAATCAGCTTTCTTCTCTTTGACAACTTTTATCTTGATATCCTTTTAAAAGTTGATTCAACATCTTAACACCTGTATGATTTATGCATGTACAGTATTGTGCACAGTCAACAGATATTGGAGCATTGATTTGTGTCCAGTGAAATAATGTGTCAGGTTTGACTGTGTTGATATTGTGCCACTCACATCAAAGTTTATGAATCTGCCTATTTGGTACACTGCTTGTTGCATCATGGCTTCATGAGGGACTTGCAGCATGGCTGTAGCCATGAGGCAGGCGAGGAAATTGTCTCACCAAAACTTTACAGAAAATTATTAATTGAGATATTATTTCAATTGAAACTTTATATATATCACCATATACATATCACTATATAGTGATATTTTTCATCCAAATTTGCCTCGCCAAATTTTCGATCATGGCTAAGCCCCTGTACAGTTTTTCAGTATATACTTACTGTATCATAATGAGAAGCCCCTCACAGAGTCATGATAAAGCTTACTATGTGACCAGGACATGAATACTACCCTGATCTATGAAATGCACAATTGTAGTTAATGTTGACCATGCATACAGCTGTAGTTTGAATGAATATGAAGTTTATGTAAGAATTCAGTAATCAAGTAAATGATAGAGTGATTATTGAGTAAATAATATTTGATAAAAACTCACTTTACTGAAAATATGCATAGAGTCCCTTTAAGTTAATCTCAAAACCCAGACATAATATATATATTAAAATCTGAAATTTTGAATATTTCTGTTTCCAGGTTCCTAAGGTTTTACTACCCATAAAAAGATGGCATATATCCAGTCAAAGAATGCTATCTAAAGCTAAGTGTAGAACAGCAAAAAGCCATAAGTGCCAGAGGTGTTATCGCATGGATTACATATCACCAGTCTCTTCCTAACATATCCAAGCCAAAGACTGACACTTGATGTATCAAGAACATTAATGCTTAATTGTCTCGTTGTTGTCTAGCCTGGCTTATATCTGGTTATAACCATTAAATTACTGTGTTCAAAACATTATGTGCCTGTGCCTTCAATAATCACTATAGTGTTGTAAATTATTATAATATTATATTACATTATTGTATACTGTAGATTGAGTTAATTTGGTGCCTGTTTTAATTTGACGAATTTGGCGAAGTAGAAAAAATCGCCCAAATTTTGAAAGAATTCCCAGGAATTTTCCAGGGAACTTTGTCCTGTGTATTTTTTAAGTTACTTATGGTTTAGTTTTTACAAAATCTGAAAAGGATAAGCTGAATGAACACCAATATAAGTGATCATTTCCACGGAGAATTCTCTTAATGATAAATTACTAGCTAGATAGTGGTTTAAATGAATGAATAGGTGTAACAATTTGTACTTTACTCCATTGTATATGTAAGTTATGTCGTCAGAGCAATGTCCAAGGCCTAGTGTCCGCCAAACTAAATAGCCACCAATAGGTAAAAAAATGTCAAAATCGCCAAATTAATCCAAATTACAGTATTATTATTTATGTATCTAAACTATTTAATACATTTAGGTACTGTAAAAGCCTATAAAAGTTCTATGGATCCACTAGACTTTTCAGGATTTTGTGTAATTTTTGGAAATGTGTGTAATCGTGTGTATAAATTTATTATTTTGTATATAGAATTCAAAACAGTATTTCCCTTCAATGAAAAATGGGGAAAAATGTATGCAGTGTATTGAAAATATATATCACTTTTATATAATGTCTCCTATAGCATATATACATATAAGATGAGTGAAAATATGAAAAGCATTTCCATTTCTTCAAATTATGGTTAAGAATTTGGAAATTGACAAGGAGGACAAAAAATCTGGGCCCCTTTTTCTGAAAATCTTGGCCTATTGATAAGAGGCAATTTTTCAGAAATCTGATATCAGTTCTTGATCTTATGATTGGAGGAGCAGAGTACAATGCATTTAATATATAGATAGAGATCAAATTGTAATTTTACATCACCATTCTACATTTGTTGTACATACACCATATACAGGACGTAGCACAATCAAATTTCACAAAAAATATTTAATCAAGATGGGGAAAGCTAGATTAGAGCTGGATCAACTGGGGCAATTAAATATGGCCAGGAAAGGCATGTCTGTTTTGCAGTGCCAACCTATACATCCAAATATACAAAACATCCATAGTCAAATCCTTTGCTTTAATTTTGACAGCAAAAGCCTGGTCTCATAATCATTTTTTCAACATGTCCTGCTGACCTGTGTCCAGGTGTCGTTAATGGAATCTGTAAAGTTAAGAAGTCATAAGCCAATTGTTATCATTTAAATATGACGTCATTATACCTGATGGATACAATGGTTGATTCAGGGTTAATTTCAGAATTCTCAACTTTAGGAAATTTCTATTGATTACTCCCAGGTAGTTAAAGGTGTTATCAGATCTGCAAAGAATAGTAGTTGTAGTACATGTAGTGGTAGTAGTAGTGACAATATTTGTTTTGATTTTAAAATATTTCCAGTTCATATCATTCCTTTTTATGCCTATTTTCTTAATATCCCAAAAGTGTATATTTTATTTGACGGAAACTAAAGATTTTTATAATAATGCGTTCATTTGTCTACAAATATGGTTACCATTTTTATCATTCGGGTGAATATAAATATTTACTCCCATTTTTGTACATTGAATCCTTAAGTTCGCCAATTTATAATATATCCCGAACTTTTGGGAGTAACTATATTTGAGACTGTAACAAATGATAAGGATTGCAGGTCAATTGATGTTGCTTGCAATTTTATAACTCCCTATACATGTAGACCTGAATCTGCATTTAACATGGCAGGGCCTTACATGTACATTGTACTTTTCAATTCTGATATATTATTATGTATATTACGCTTGACGTTGTAATATCACTCATTCAGCATTGTCAATAAAACACATTTTATAAATTAATAAATATATTAATCAAAGTGTTTTGTATCAGATTATGGATGTTTTCCAACTTAAAATGTTTCATCAATTATGTTGAGGCAGGGTAGTTCATCATCACTTTTATATGATAATTCCCAAACTGATTCCCTTCACGTTTATATATTTCTGTAATTTTTTTAACTTGTTTTGAGTCGTTTTCATGAAATGATGAAAGCTCTTCAACCAAAAAACATCAATCTGAAAATATTAATTTTGTCCAATCCACTTTGTCTAATATAATAACATCATTCTATCATTTATATTCATTTTATAGTTTGTATAGGTTGCTGTCTCTTGTCTTGTTGCCAGCACAAAATAATTAAGGTTCTTTACGTTGACAGGTATGTTATAGGATTCAATTAATGAATACTCTAGAGACACTCAAATGGGGAAAATGAAAACTACATTCTGTAAAATGGTATTGATTCACTACTGTAAGTGAGACTAGCACATTGCCCAGTTAGACAGTGATATCGAACTTGCAGAATCAACTAAAATACCTTTTATATTACGTTTTATCCTTCAAAGGCGGTTGTACAATATTCATGTTGTTTTGTCCTTATGGAATGAGACTGTACCACATGAACATTGATTAATATAAATTGAACTCATGTAACGAATATACTCATCACTGAATAAAGTGAATGTAGCAGTCACTCATGAAAACACTCTTAAGGTGCCGTGGTACTTAACAGGAAATGACAAAATGACCCTAAACATGATGAAATAACTTTTTCAGCCCTCTGAAAATGTGACTGAAAAATAGCTAAAAGTAGGAGCGTAGGGATAGTCACTGAACTGAATCTTTTGAATTTTTCAGAAAATGTTCTATCTTGATTCAAAAAAATGTTTGAAATCCAGCATGGTTTTGTCACTTCCTGTTTTGTCACTTCCTGTTTTGTCATTTTCTGTTAAGTACCACGTCACCTTAAATACAATTGTTCAAGTTGGTTTTGATTTGATTTTGAATTTGATAACATTGCTCTTTAAACCACCACAAAGTAAGATCAACATTTTCCTAAACACATAACCATTTCCATGGACGGTTTACCTTTACCCCCTCGCTCACATGGTTCCGGTGTAAAAGGTTAGGAGGTCCTATCAAATTATGGTCCTACTCTCCATTGATTTATATGGTGTACTAAATACAACTCTTTCCCTCATTATCGTATACGCAATCAGGGCCGTTAAGAAAGGGGACCATAATCCCAAGGGGTCCATCATTTCTTTCACACCGGATTATTTGAAAACTGACAAAGTGGCCTCAATTAGATAAAAAAACAGACCCTGGGGAGATCTCTTGGAAGTGAAATATTCATATTTGCTTACATTATTTGCTAACTAATAATACACATTCCATCAATTTTTGTAAGGGGGTCTTTATTTAATTGAAAGAACTTGATCTATAACACATGTAACACCTTAAAATTGAAATCCCATATTGTCAACCGGCAATCTCACGATCATCGTTAGAGGCATGGTATTTTCGATTCAACATCCGAAGGAAAAATGAGAATGGCAACGTTGGTAGAAACCATTATACTATAGGTAACCTAGCAGTGGCAATGGTAGGGTTGTCCATACTTGGAAGCTCGTTCCTGGCATTTGTCCACTTAGCCTCTGAACATCTTTGTATGGTCGTCATTAACATACTGGGTGTTCCATGTACCGTCTCGATATCCTTGTTTTCTCTTCTTGCCTTCAACCAATATTTCGCCATCAAAACGAGTCTGGAGCGCAGTTGCCATCGTTTGGATATTTTCTGCTGTGGTTGGGATGATTGCGTTAGTCTGTTAGTTGTGAACATGAGTTTCACACCCAATCGAAGATTGAAGGGTTGCTCTGTGTCGCTAGATTTTGATAAAGAATATTAGCTAAGTTTCATCATATTTACATTATGCTACAATTATCAAGGTAGTTCACAAACAGGCAAAAGTAATGGAAGGAATAAGTGGGAAAGATAGTGATCAGAATTAAAGAAATTGAGACAGAAACACCAAAATCACGAGAAAATTCGTCTTAGTCGTGGCTTAGTTTCTCATCTGTCGGTAACCATCCATGACTGTCCAGATTGTGGTATCACAGAAACCGTATTTGCAATTGTCGTCGGAATTGCTACAATTTAAACTCGTTCGTGAATTTTGTGATTTATTCGATCAGTTTCAAGGACTTCAAAGATGCTCTAATGGCGATGGATGTGTGGTTGTCCTCGAAGCAGAATAACTAAAAATGAAGAGGACGGAATACAAAGCACACTCAAACTTGAACAGGGAAATAGTGCAGTTCAAACAAGGCCCAAGAGAGTTATCTTATTCCAAAATGTTTGTATTTGATCACAACCTATTTTTTATTAAACACGAATTGGGCCATTTGGACGAAGTAAAGCATATTGGACAGGACATTTAATAATGGAACAAAATAAATGTCACCTTGTGGTCGAGAAAATCATGATTGTGAACATGACATGTAAGGGGTGTACTATGGACCCCATTGTTTTTTATACAATATTTCCACTACTTTAAAGGTACGCGTAGATAAAGTTGCATTAACATCATTCAATAATGAAACAACAGAAAGGAATTAATTATTGATGCATTGCCTGATTAAGTGAATCTAATTGCTTTGAACATTTTGTGGAAGCAGGATGCACCACCAGACATCAAAATGGCTACAAATGGAACGGCTGGTTATGCGATGGACTTACAGACTGTAGTGGAAGAAAGTATTTTGTTAACTATTGGAGTTTCAATTGTCATCGTTAATGCCATCATTGTCTTGATAGTCGCTAAGTTTAAACAATTCAGGAAGAATATTGTATACGTTATCATGGGTGAGTGTATGTTTTGTACATGTATAATATTTATTGAATAAACAAAAATATTGACGAATCTTTCTCTGGTATTATCCCAAGCTATATTTCAATTACGACTATAACTTTAAGATCAAACTTCTACTTTTGGATCAACAAATTTTTTTTTTTTTAATTTTTTAAAGGAATTAATGTTTTTGATACAAACGCATCAAATAGACCGTGTTATGTACATGTATACCATTTTGAGGTATAATTGATATATGAGGTGAGCAGTGAGCGAGTGATATATATATCATCTCCCGCTGACGATATACAAGGTACATCAAGGTACATCAAGGTACGTATTGATTGGTATACATGTACATCACCCGTTCATCAGCAATCCTCGAGGATTTCGTCCGGTGCTTTTTGTCCACTGAACGATATACATTTAAACACACAGACAATAACCCAGATGCGAGTAGAAATAATCTTGATTTACGTCATTAAAAATTCAAAATTCAGTCAAAGTGATGTCATATTTGAAATCTGCATGTAAAAGTACATCTAAAAATATGGTTTCGAAAATTGTTTATCAACTTTGAAAATTTAATTTTTTTTGAAAATGTGACTTCTTGTTCGGGTTGATTCCCCATAGACCCCATGATACAAAATCACAAAAAGTGAAATATCTTTTCTTGTATTGGATAGATAACATTTTCTTTTACTGGACATACTAGTATTTCAGTTTGCATAACTATTAGATACATAAGGGTTATATGAAAATTGAATCATTAAAACAGATGTGATTTAAGTTTAAGGGAACTTTCTCCTATACCCGCCATGCTATCTGACCCGAACGAGCCACCTGGTGGTGAATCTGGTAACTACCTACTCGCATCTGCGTTATTGCATGCGTGTATATAACCATGTCTCCATTGGATAGATATTAATTTGACATAATGTTAACTGTTGAGTTACGGGCACCGCAGAAATTAACACCCCAGTAACATTTGTCGTACGGCGGCCGTACGTCGACCGTGTATTTCTGCGGCGAGCGTAGGAAAACTACGCTCGCCTTGCGGCCTCCGTTCGGCGTTTTCAGTTTTTACAGGCCGCAGGGTCGCCGTAGAAATTATAACTCGGAGTTATAATATTTGTTCATTTCTGAGGTCCCCGTAGAAATCAACTGGCTCAACAAGATTGAATCATTATTTGTCAATGTTTCACGATCACTTTTCATTTGATATTACATCCTAGCACTATGAATAACATTTATAAATTGTCCTGATGAAAATAAAATAAAAAAAAGTATTATTTATCAACAGAAATTTAAAATTCACCGCGCGGCTGCCGTGGGAAATGTGACTGCAAAAGTATGCAGAAGCACTCCATGCCGAAAACACATTGCACCCGTGCCATACGTGCTAAGATGTGTAGCACGTGCTAAGATGTGTAGCACGTGTTTGAATTTCTATTGAACCCGGGTTTGAGGTTCGAAATCCAAACAATAGACGCTCCTAACCCGTGCTGTAAATCCAACCAATCAGAGCGCTCCTAGCCCGTGCTATTTTTGGGAGCAATCATTATGGCATACTGACTGGCCGAAATTCACGTGGTAAACTCAGTGGAGGTTTTGTACTCAGTTTGTAGTCAAGATAGCAGATTTGAAGGTAAGAAGTTGCTCAAAGTAAACTAGACTAAACGAGGATCAAACATGATAATGTTTTTGACAGATAAATTCCACATAAACTCGTGAATTTCCCGTAATAGTGAGCAGATCTCTCTATTATCGCCCATTTCAGTGTTTTATTGCGTAAAATCAAAAGATCATTTTGCAATAATAATTGAAAAATATATTCCTATTGTACATAAATGACATTTCTTTAACCTGCAAAAAGATAACATCGCTTACAAATTCTTAAATTAAAAGAGGACACAGGCTTACTGCACAAAAAACTAAGAAGACTAGAGTCCATTTCACTGCTTCATTTCGTCAGTAGAACGGCAAAAATAAGAAATTGAGAGACCATTGTGCAATAATATATGGAAAAGTATATTCATAATGTACATGAATGACATTTGTATATCTTGGATTGCTTCTAGTTTGGCTTATAAAGTGTGTGGCCTCTTATATTGGGATGCTTCTCTGCCATGTTATTTTCAATAAGATTAACATGGCTGAAATTCTTCATATTACAAGACGGCACAGGCTTATTGAGACCCTATCTGTTGCAAGACTAACGCCTGGCGTAACCGTCACCATGTTATTCAGTGTTTTTTAAGTAGCGCAAGGATCCTGCCATGACCGTGGTAATGTTATCGTGAAAGCCTGGTATAACCGCGACAATGCTGTATTATATTAAAATGCCTGCTATGACCATTGTAGTGTAATCGTGTAAGCCTGTCGCGACCGTAACCTTTATATGACATTAATGACCTTTATGTTCGCCCATTGCTGTTTGTATTTTTATGGATAAATCTTATTTATTGATCATTATAGAAAGTATATGCTTTCGAATCGAAGCTCCTTGAATGAGAGTAGAGATATAGTTTGTTAGCAAATTATTTATGAGTAAAAATTAGGTTTTCGTTGTGAAATTAATACACATTTTTAGTAGTCTTTATTTACATCTTTAAGGTAGTTAAACACTAAGAAAAATTGTCATTACGGTGTTCTCATGCTACTTTAAATACAACCACGGTCATGAGAGGCCTTGCAACTATTGTCATATCAGGCTTTAACCTTACCACGGTCATGACAGGCTTTAACCTTACCACGGTCATGACAGGCTTTAACATTCTGACGGTCATGACAGGCCTTTCAATCATTATGACGGTCATATAACATATACGGCAATATAACATAACATTGTCACGGTCATGGCAGGCTTTACAAGCATTGTCACGGTCATGACAGGCCTTGCAATATAATATAGCATTACCACGGTCACGACAGGCCTTGCAATATAATATAGCATTGTCACGGTCATGACAGGCCTTGCAAGCATTGTCACGGTCATACGGGGCTTTAACATTACCACGGTCATGACAGGCCTTGCAATACAATACAGCGTTGTCACGGTTATACCAGGCTTACAAAATAACACTGCCACGGTCATGGCAGGATCCTTGCGCTACTTAAAAAACACCGAAACACATGGTGACGGTTACACCAGGCGTTAGTCTTGCAATAGATACAGGCCTGTCAACTGTCCCGCAATTTGCGTATTTGTCACGCATTTGCTGAAAAATTTGAAGTCACGCCAGTTATTTTTGCGTGACAGAAAATGTCACGCAAATACGCATTTTACCTGGTAATTGTCCAGCAAAAATATTTATGTAGAAATTGTTTTAAAAAAGATCGTCTACACAGCAAAAATACGAACGCCGAAAAAAAACGTACGCATATCGTTCGGACTTTTCACGCGAATTACGTATATGTCACGCATTCCGTTCGAAATTTTTCGTACCTACCCCCCCCCCCCCGTTGACGGATGTTTGAAAGACGAGCGTAGCGAGCGCGAAAAATTTGAGGTGTTCAAAATTTGGCAAGATGTAATAAAATGTAAACCAAGGTGTTCAAAATTTGGATCAAGGTGTTCAGATTTGGACCAAGGTGTCCACATTTTGCGGGGAGGTGTTCAACATTTACAAGTCACTCATGTTAGGTGTTCCCAAGTTGACAGGCCTGTAGATAGCATGTGGGCTTATTGCACATAAAACTAAAAAATCTGAAATATACAAATGTCATTCATGTACATTATGAATATACTTTTCCATATATTATTGCACAATGGTCTCCCAATTTCTTATTTTTGCCATTCTACTGACGCAATGAAACAGTGAAATGGACTCTAAATGAATCTAAAAGTTCACGTTTCAATGTACGTGAGTACCATGTTCATGTATAGAAGTCTAGATTCACATATTTAAGGTAGTTAATCATTCTATGAAATTTACAATGCTTCTAAATGCTATTTAATATAACCATTGTCACAGTCATATCGTGCTTTAACATTACCACGGTCGTGACAAGCCTTGCAATATAGTATAGCATTGTCACGATTATACCAGGCTTTCGCGATAACACTACCACGGCCATGGTAAGATCCTTGCGAAACTTAAAAACACTTAATAACCTGGTGACGGTTGTGCCAGGCATAAGTCTTGCAATAGATAGCATGTATGCTTCTCTGCCATAGTATTTTCAAAAAGATACTTTGTAACATGGCTGAAATTCATTATAAGAGGGCACAGGCTTATTGCACAAAACAGAACTAAATAATCTGAAATATACAAATGTCATTCATGTACAATATGAATATACTTTTCCAAATATTATTGCACAATGGTCTCCTGATTTCATATTTTTGGGGTTCTACTGACGAAATAAAACTGAAATGGGCTGTAGTTAACTTACATCTTAACTTATGTTTAAGCTTATCTCCAAAATGTGGAGTTGATCAGCCAGCCACTCAGCAAGCCCGCCATCCAGCCACCCAGCAAGCCAGCCAGCAAGCTCGCCATCCAGCCACCCAGCAAGCCACTTACTCAGTCACTTAGTAAGTCACTCACTTCCTTAAAGTCATTCTCTCACTCTCATTCAGAAGTTCACTTACTCATTCACTCTCTCAATCAGTCTCTCTATGTGAGGGTTCATATGTTTGAATATTGACTAAAATAATCTTATTTCATTTGGAATTATTCACAATTGCTGTTTTCTACTTTTTGAGTTTAAAAAGGGAATGTAGTATATATCATTTAGTGTTTTAGAGATCTCTTAATTTCAACAAATGAATTTATTAATAGAGAAACATGTGAATCCATTGAGGATTGCATCAAAATACCAAACATACATACTCAAAAATAGCAAGAGCTGCTCAAATGTTTTAGATCTAAATCATGAACCCCATTTTGTACTTTCAGAAGATGAATTTATGTCTGAGATAAGAAGTTAAAGAAGAGGAAATGTACTATTATGTGAGTATTAAAAATATATCCATTCTGAATTTTCCTACATTTCCAAGAGTTTTCATAAGCAATGATTCTTATTAATCACAACCTTAATTCTATTGATTTAATGTACTCTTTGGGTGTGCCTTAGTCCTTAATGCGTCTCCCTATCTTTTGAATGTATTGTTAGAAAGATATTCTGTGTGCAATGATGATGTGGAAATGATGACTGCATAAGGTTGCATAGATTCTTGGGAAGATGTTCTCAGCCTGGCAACCTAACACTATTCAGTACATCTTTTGAAACTAAAAAAATTGAGGAAGCTGTAAATGTGATGTTGATTTTTTTTTTATTAATCAGATGGTTTCCATAAAGTCATGTTTTTTTAAGTCATGTTTTTAATTGATCTGCATTTGTAACCATTAATTAAAGACCAACAGTTTCTTCTTTTTAATGGCATATTTGAATTCTATATGTTGTTTTCTATCAATAGAGCTAGCTTCATTTACTTTTACTCAAATTCTAAAGATTTTTAAGTCTTCTGAAAAAGCTCAAGCTAAATCCCTATTTACACAATTATTATATGTATTAGTTATTATATGTATAGCAGAGCATAAAATGTATGAATGTAATGCATTTAAACTCAATTTAATGCAAAATGACTTTAACATGCACAGTCGTAGCAGCAGACTGTTAAATCCAATTAACTGTGGTCAGGTGTGGGGCCATGGGGGTGTGGCCATTTTGTGGAGAAAATCTCTGCCAAAAACATTACCTGTTACAAAATTTTGTACTGATAGGATTGTTTGTATTGAAATAATGTTAGATGTACCGATTTACATTTTTTCTGTGTATTTACCCCAGCCAAATTGTATGAACGATTGCTATGAAGATGTCTTGAACACATTGAATAGATTCATTGCTGTGTGCAGTAACGATGGTAGGGTAATTGTGATGGGCGACGTCAATGCTAATGTTGGTAACTTGTGTAACACAACCAGAAGCATAGGTTCTCCATCTGCGAATGGAAAAATGTTCTATGATATGTGTAAAAGTAATGGTCTTGGTATAGTAGATATGATGGATGAAACAACGGGACCGATGTATACATTTGTATCTCATATTGACATAAACCAAACATCTTACATCGATCATATCGCTGTATCACACGAGCTTGTCGATAATGTAAAACACTGTGAAGTATTTGAGGATTCCTCTGACTTATCATCTGATCATCTTGTTATCTTTACAAAACTTGACTTATGTAATATTGTGCCTATTGTGCATACAAAACCCCCCAATAAGCAGTACGCGTGGAGAAAATTGAATGAGGGTGATGTTGAGACACTCTACACAGGCCTACTCGAAGATAATATGAAGCCCTTGATACAACAAGGGCGACATCTTTTAAACTCAGGCGATGTCAGAAACGAACAAATTGACGGTTTCAGTGAACTGCTCGCTAATACGATAATAGAATCATCTCGTAATATTCCAATAAGGAAATTCCTGAAACATCAGAAACCCTTTTGGAATTCTCAACTATCTGAGCTGGTAAAGAACAAAAAGCTGGCCTGGCGCGCATGGGTCGATGCAGGGCGTCCTCGACAGGCTGAGAACACCATTCTAGCAAATTACAAAGGCGCCAATAAGGCCTTCAAGAAGGCCTTTTCCCAGGCTCAACGTGATTTCGAACAAATGG
Organism: Owenia fusiformis; assembly: GCA_903813345.2. Taxonomy (NCBI): domain Eukaryota; kingdom Metazoa; phylum Annelida; class Polychaeta; order Sabellida; family Oweniidae; genus Owenia; species Owenia fusiformis. The sequence goes on along the minus strand of CAIIXF020000007.1, from coordinate 21,671,032 downwards.
AACTCGATAAACTACGGGATGACACAATTGACCAGCGACTTTATTGGCAACTTGTCTCTAAAAGCCGGGGAGTCAAACCACAAAAGATCAACTCAATACGGGATGAGCATGGCTCAATTTTATCAGACCCGTCTGAAATCCGTGATGCATGGATGAAGCACTTCTCAAAACTAGCTACCCCTAGTACTTCTCCGTATTTTAATGAAGATTTCCACGCTCATATAAACCGACGTGTTAAATCATTGCAAGCGGAATCGATGGCGAATGTTGATGGAATCTTGGATCTGCCGATAACTGTGACGGAAACGACAGATGCTCTTGGAGCCCTTAACACAAACCGCGCGTGTGGATTGGATAACATTTCCGCGGAACATTTGAAATTTGGAGGTCCAAATCTAGTATCTGTACTCTGTATTTTCTTCAATATTATCCGCAAATATGAACATATCCCTCATGGTCTGTGTATCGGACTGCTGATCCCCCTGTTCAAGGGTGGTGATAAGGACCCACTGGACCGTGACCATTACCGTGATATTACACTCATGTCCGCACTGAGAAAATTATTCGACAATGTACTGCTTGCCCGGAGCAAACATCGCTTCCTGGCACACATTCCACAACTACAGGGTGCCGCGATTGATTCGTGCTCATCTCTTCATACCTCTTTCTTACTACAGGAAGCTATATCACATAAAATGGACAAGGGGGGCACCGTATACTGTTCGCTATTGGACGTGCGTAAGGCCTTCAATTCTATGTGGATTGATGGCTTGTTGTACAAACTTTACAAATGTGGAATGAACGGCAAGTTCTGGAGAATAATGTATGCTTCGTACAAAACATATAACTGCTCGATTTTGTTCGATGGCGAATGCTCGGATAGCTTTAAGGTCGAACAGGGGGTCCATCAGGGGGGCGTGTTGTCGATGCTGGTCTACCAATTCTATCTGGCTGATCTTTTGAAGGATATTGTGGGCGAACAATGTGGGGTACGGATAGGAAATACTGATGTCTCAGTAGTCGCCTACGCTGATGACTTATCGCTCATATCTCTCAGTATGCATAATATGAACAGGTTGCTAAGTATAGTGTGTGACTATAGTACATATTGGAGACTTACCTTTCACCCAGGGAAATGTTCGTTACTTGTATTTGGCAGACATCAAAATGGAAATAACGTAGCTAAACTAGGGCCCAATGTGATCCAACAAAAAGCAGGGGAGATGCATGTAGGAATACCCCTAGGAAGGCACAATGATTTTGTGAAACAAACTGTGTGCAAATCCAAACGGAAATTTTTCTCACTACTAGGACTAGGCTCTCTTACTGGGGGTCTATGCCCATTAATGGCAAGTAAGCTGTATTGGTCTTTTTCTATGAGCAAACTGCTATACGGATGCCAAGTGATAGACTACACCCAGTGTGATACGGAGCAAATGGAAATTTCACATAGAGAAATCGGAAGGAGGATACAGGCACTCCCGAAAAGTTCTCCGAACCCCATTACTATCGCAGGTCTTGGCTGGCTCTCTATAAAAAGACAGATGGATTTTACCAGGCTGATGTTCTTCTGGAGCATTATAATATTACCGATGAACAATATATACAAAACTGTCCTGATTCATCGACTGTTGTGGCTTATAGGGGGGAATGGGCGGCACAATTCCCCACTTTCAATCATGTGGGAAACCTTAGAACGCTACAATTTGAGCAATATGGTGTTCAGGATGATAGAGTCTGGGGAATTTCTCTCCAAATCAGCCTTTAAACGTCTTGTGAGTGGTATAATAAGGTGCAACGAAGCCCATAGTGTTATCATGATGTGCTCATTGTATGATTCTTTAACTATGTTTGTACCTACTGTCAGGTCATTTATGCAGCCAATCTTATGGTGGAATATTAGTAAGAAAAGGCCTATTCTCAACAAACAATGTATCCTAATGTTCAAACTGCAAACGCGTTGCTACCCATTTGATATTAGTGCTTTATGCCCTCTGTGCAGCAAAGAAAATGACACCTTGGAACATTTCTTATTGCGGTGTGACGCACTTTCTCATGAGCGACATACACTTACCATGCTTTTAGAAAGTGAAGAGTGCCATACAATTAATGAAAAGTTGAGCTTCATTTTTGGTATAAATCATTTGAGTTTGGGCCCGGAGAGCCTTGATTCTCTCTGTTCTGTTTTGATTAGCATTCACTCTATGCATAAAGCCAGGGAGACTATGTTAAGGCATTTTAACTTTTTGTACCTGTAACTTTTATATTACTCTTTTCTTTTACCTTATATCATTGTATACCATGTAACTGTCTAAATGAATAGACGCAAATAAAGAATACATACATACACAATGTTGAAAAACCTTTAAAGATTAAAAATTCATTTACTCTTATAAGTGTCACAATTTTAATAATAAATTACAATCCATATGTCAATAGGTTCATATGATTAGATTCAACTGGCAGTGATCTCCCCAGCATAAAGCAAGATGGGCGCAGCAACCACCTGAGATTTTGAAAATATGCTTGCACCCACCTGAAAATCAGTCTGCACCCACCTAAAAATGAAAAAAATCATTGGCATATTTCCACAAATTTTTGTCTAATTTGTAAAAATGAGAGTTTTTGCACCCACCTGAGAAAAAATGCTGAGGAGATCACTTAATGGTGTTTTAAGTTGATCCAAATGGAAATCAAGAAATTAAGTGACTCTTGTAATACATTTACATGTATTCTGGACCTACCAACACCCATGCTGCCATCTATATTTCAATTTATATTGAAAACACAGCTACAAGCCCTTATGAGCCCCTCCCCCTACTCCACATACATACCTCCCCACAATGTTTTGTTAAAGCACAGGGTACTTTTTACTGAGATTAATTATTCATTGGAGATGCAAATATACTCTAAGGCATTCAGTGATCTCCCCAGCATTATTTTTCAAGCGGGGGGGGGGAGGGTTATCAAGTGTTACTGAGTTTATTTATCAACTCACAAATTTGTGTAAAGGATGAGTCTAGATATATGCCCTTTTGGTCCCTCAGTTAAATGTATGTGATAGGTATATTTACTATTTCATGAGTATTAATGCAAAATAAACCCCCTGCTGAGAGTCAAAATAAGTAACAGAAAACAATCAATAATTATCATAGAAAAAACACCAATGGCAACCTGTATGGCATATAAAATAGAAATAACTTAAAGACCATGAAGAATTAAAAAGAAAATCTTTTTTTTAAATATATGTAAGGATTTAATTCTTTTTCAAATTTTTTGAATTTGCCGCCATTTTAATTTGAAGGGGGAAAAACAAGATAGCTGCCATTTGATGTAAGAAATATCAGAACAAAAGCAGCTTCACTTTCACAATGAGCAATGGCATTTTCACAATGAGCACAGTTTTCTGGTTTAGGTTTATGTTTAGACATATAACTCCCCTATCCATTCAATCCTCCTCTGTTCAATTTTGATTTTATTTTATATGAGTTTTACTTTAATAAACCAGCAATGACATTATTTTTGTGAGAATATAAGTTTTGTCAAAATAATCCCAAAATTGAGCTTTGTACAATTTAGAAGCATCAATAATGCCAACAAGTAATTTGAACATTCATGTCATTAAATTCTGTTCAATTTCCCTCTGATTTGTTGCCATGATGACATGTTATGACATCATCCTGAAACACTTAACCAGTCTTTACCAAAGCTTTTAAACACTTGTTGTTCAATCAGGATCAATTATCTTTCATTAGAGGTCCAAACAAGATGTATAATGTTTTATTTCCAGACTGCATCAAGAGAGATGATAGTGTATGGATCAGAGCTTGACTCTATAAGTGAGAATGGGTAGAGCTACTATCAGCAAGCACATCTAACACCAGAGGAGCCAACCTTGCCTCAAAGATAATTGCCAGGTATTTTACAAAGATCTGTTATCACTGGTGATCCACTCGGAACGTCAAAGGTACAATTTTTCTTTTTTCCTTATTTCTATATTGTAGGCAGAATTCCCACAACATTTTATCACAATGTATATCACAATCATATGTTTAAGAAAGAAGACAACAGCATCGGCGATTTAATTCCTCACTTAAATTACAGAAACAATATTTCAAAAAACAGTTAAGATCTGCACTTTTAACCCATATCGTTACTGTAACTTAAGTGAGGAATTAAATCGACGATTCTATTGTCTTCTGATCTATTTTTTCGCAAACATGTACCTTTTATAAAACATATGATACTGATAACACGTTTGTGTGAAAAAATGTCTTGGTGATTCTGCCTACAAGGTGTGAAATAAGGAAAAAAGAAAAATCATACCTTCGACGTTCCAACATTTTGTTACCCAAATGAACTGTTTCTGTAACCAGCGTAATCGAGCGGATCACCCGTGTGTTATGCATATGACAAAAAAAGTGAATTAGTAATATTTTGTATATAAAGAGTGTAAAATTGCAATAGTGTACAGGTGGGCAGGCCCAACATTATTCTTGTTTTATTTTCTCACTTTTTTGATGAATATGGAGTGCATTTAAAGACAACTAGCATCAAACCTTCACAAAACTACATGCAACTGGGTCTTAGTCATCATAAAAACATGTCATTCCTCAAACACAATGAGTAACACTTAATTGTTCCATCTGTAGGTACCATTCACTACCAGTTAGTAGCTGTAAGAAACAGTGTAGGAAACAGTGTAGGAAACAGGAAAAGGCTGTGAGTGAACATGAGGGCTATGGAAGACTAAACAAGGCTTTGCAACAGAGCCTAGATGACCTAGAGGCCAAACTTAATAGCAATACATTCACACAGGGGGACTGATCAGCTGTGCATGCTAAATTACAGAATGTCCAGGTATGTCCAATGAAAGTCTGAATCTTTATCTCAATGAATGATTTTAATATTTAATTTCCAAACATTTTGTTATGTATTCATTTCAGAACTTACTGTCCTACAACGAAGAAGAAAATCATAAGCTTAGAGCTAAATCACCCAAAGTGACATTAAATCACAAAGTCTTGGGTATTTTCAATTAAATTTTTATTTTATACACATCTCACTGACATTATCCACAAATTTGTTCAAGTCACTGCCATATGCAATGCATACAGTTATCTGCTCAGCATTAAAGCAAGAAGGCACAGCACCCACCTGAGAATTGTAAAACCGGCTTAATTTCATCTTCCTAAAAATTCATTTGCATCCACTTAAAAATGAGAAAAATAATGAAAAATGGGCATAGTTTTACCAGTTTTGGTCTGAATTGTGAAAATGAGAATTTTGCACCAACTTGATAAAAAATGCCTTATCTGGTGCCTGATAATTGAAATCCTGAAAATACGGCAAATTGCCATGTTTCTAGTTTTATAGTCACTTCAATTGATTCAATGTAGCAATTTGTGACATTGATTTATAGGAATCAGATATATGATAATTATGTAAGTTTGGTCGATCTTTCCATTGATATATCAAACTTGATACCATCTATTTTGATTTTGGATGTAGAGGGGGGGGGGCAGGGCTTATTTGATAGTTAAGAATAGCATTTTAGAGTCATATTACCATTTGAATTATGGAAGCTACTTTAGCTTTATCAATATGCAAATCTAAAATTTTATGAATCATGTTTTCACAGAACACAAGTAATTTTTTGAATGGAACCCCTGAAGGACTTACAATTTGGCATATATCTTTAGACTTTGAAGCTGACACTAATGAGTGAGAAAAGTTTGGTAGACAGAAGGAGGGAGACATTCGCAGAGTTGCAGACACAGAGTGGTGACCCTTACCTTAGAGAAGAATCTTGTTGTTGAGAGATACCACATGCTTCTCGACAAAGTGGAGGTATGATCTAGAGATACTTTATATGATGCACTGTTACATTGGGTAATTTTAATACTACTGGTACAAAAATAAACTTCCAACATTGAGGATGAGTTGGCTATAGGATCAATTACTCAGATGTGAGTAGGTAGTTACCAGTTTCGCCACCAGGCGGCTGAGTCGGGGGAAATAACATGGCAGGGTATTACAAATTTCCCTTAAACTTGAATATTCATCAGTTTTAGTGGTTCACTTTTCATATTACCCTTATGTATCTGATAGTTATTCAAATTAAAATATGTCCAGTAAAGGAAAATGTTATCTGCCCAACACAAGAAAAGATATTTCACTTTTTGTAATTTTACAACATGGGGTCTATGGGGAATCTCCCCGACCTAGAAGTCACATTTTCAAAGAAAATTAAATTTTCAAAGTTGATAAACTCTTATCAAAGCCACATTTCTAGATGTAATTTTACATGTAGATTCGAAATATGACATCAGTTTGACTGAAGTTTGAATTTTTAATGACGTAAATCAAGATTATTTCTACTCGCACCTAGTCTATTGTCTAATGGATGAGTTGTCTTGGGGATCAATTGACTTTGGGATGAGTTGGTTCTTAGCAACCAGTTGTCTTGGAAATCAGTTGTCATGGGGATCTAATTGACCCTGCAATCTACATGTATCGTGTACAAAAGTATATGTAAATCAGGGTGTTTGTTCTTGCAAATGGATATCCATTTGATCTCATTTCTTTGATCTGATCTCTCTTTTAGGATTTATTAAGGGAATGTGACAATGTATTGTCAAACCACATATACCAGGAGGCACTGGAAAAATGCAACAGAATGAATAGATGGAGAAACCATTGAATAACCTGGAGGGGGATAGGCACACCACACAAGCTCAATTACTCAAGGTAAATTTTGGGATATTTTACAGAATGAAGCCGAAATTATACACAGGGTGTTCCATCAAAATTGTATTCCCACATACTTGAACCCTCAACCCTTATAAACAGATGTCTCAAAAGAAATTGTAGAGATTATCCAAAGTTACATTTCTCTCTCATTTGTATGGATACTTCAAGAGATGAAAGCACAATGCAAACTCAACTAGCACGAGTGAAGGTCTTCTTATTTACTATTAAAACCCTCTCGTAGTAATACAGTGCAAATGTATTTCTCTAACATATTTTACATTCAAAATATTACAAGTTACGGAGAATGAAAAATGCAACTCATCTAAAATTATCAGGCGTAATTGCTCAGATTATTAAAGCTAAAAGCATTACTTCAAGCAAACAAAGTGACTGTATGTAAATGAAAGTATAATTTCTCCAAAAAGGATATTCCTGTACAAATAGAGGATGGCCAGAGCCTGCTTCATCCCATGCAGACACGGGAGAGAAAACTCTGACAAATTTCTTGGTATTGGGTCCAGACACCATCCGGCAAAACCTTCACTACGATTTTGAAAACAAAACGACTCGCAGATACCAAGGGCACATTAGAGAGCTGTCTCCTGGAGTTGTCACAGTATGGTAACCGCACAGATCAGGTGAGAATGAGTATCTTTATTCCAAAAAGTTGGGAAATGATGCTTATAAAGTGAGCATTTGAACACTGATTTTGAGGAAAAACAATTAAACACTGAAGATATGTCTCAGAGTCCAACAATTTATGCAATTTTTAAACTAACTCTTTATATGACTTGAAATAAGAAACAATTGAGGCACAGGGTGAGCCAAAAATGTTAATCGAAACAAATGTTAAAAACTAAGTCATTCAGCATTGTTTAAGATCATATTTATCACCATTAAACCTTTTCAATTTTCTTCATCTTAGAAGTATGGCTATATTATACTAAAGCTGAAGGCATTTTAGAGTAGATCACAATTATGGCATTGTTTTTCTGATTCTTGCCTCAGAAAATTAAAAATGGCTGGAATAGGCCATAACTTAGAGATATGATACTACAATGATCTATTTATTGAAGGGAAGAGTGCGATGGTAAATATTACATTGTGACTGTACAGTTCATGATTTATATATGTTCGTTGGGATTCCCTACGCCTTGGAGTTGCCAATTTCTAGTTGTAAATTGTGAATTGTAGGTTCTACAACATGAGTCAGAACATCCCCAGGTTCTACAACATGAGTCAGAACATCCCCAGGTTCTACAACAACATGATTCAGAACATCCCGAGGTGCTACAACATGAGTCAGAACATCATCAGGTTCTACAACAACATGAGTCAGAACATCCCCAGGTTCTACAACAACCTGATTCAGAACATCCATCACCAGGTTCTACAACAACATGAGTCAGAACATCCCAAGGTTCTACAACAACATGAGTAAAAACATCATCAGGTTCTACAACAACATGCGTCAGAACATCATCAGGTTCTACAACAACATGAGTCAGAACATCATCAGGTTTTACAACAACATGAGTCAGAACATCATCAGTGTCTACAACAACAGGAGTCAAAACATCATCAGGTTCTACAACAACATGAGTCAGAACATCATCAGGTTCTACAACAACATGAGTCAGAATATCCATCACCAGGTTCTACAACAACATGAGTCAGAACATCCCCAGGTTACAACATGAGTCAGAACATCCCCAGGTTCTACAACATGAGTCAGAGCAATGCATCCCCAGGTTCTACAACAACATGCGTCAGAACATCATCAGGTTCTACAACAACCTGAGTCAGAACATCATCAGGTTCTACAACATGAGTCAGAGCAATGCATCCCCAGGTTCTACAACAACATGCGTCAGAATATTCCCAGATTCTACAACAACAGGAGTCAGAACACCATCAGGTTCTACAACAACATGAGTCAGAACATCAGCAAGAGGCTCTCGGGGGTTGTCAGTTCATGATAACAGAAGAACTATCGCTTGATGTTGGAGGTATAATAACAAAACTGTATGACAGGGATGATTTTGAAGTTTTGTGTTTACAGATGAAGAAGCTCTCTACATGTTTGTTATGTGTTACAAAAAGTACACCTTTTCAAAATCATCTTAATGTTCATTGGGACAATGGCCTGGTAGTATACAGGAAAATACTTTTGTCTTGCTGCTTTGGTTGTGCGCAAGCTATCGAAATATTGATGAAATAGTGGTTAGTAGAATTTATTAAGTAAATTGATCAGAAGTATTTGAATTTATAGTACTTACGAAAACATATATTTGGTGAAAAATATCACTCTTGATAGCTAATACATTTTTATAGTCTCTGTCAGAGTGTTATTTAGATGGAAATCGGTGTTTGTTACAAGGTTACACTGAATGTGTGCAAACAATCTTTTGTAGAAATGCCTTGTTAACTTCATGTAAAGATATTCATTTGCAATAACTTTGTAAAGTACATATAGTCATTTAATAAGGGAAATCTTAAATGGATGAATTTTGGTGCCCCAATAAAAATGGTGGAGAGTATAAGATTTCTACTTGGCGAATAAATATGAATACTGTTATTTCAATACAGGATTTATCATACATAAAAATTGGAGATTGGTTAGCTCATTACATTTGGAAGATCTTTAAGATATTCAATTAATGGTTCTTGCACAGTGAGCCTCTGAGAATAACAAGGCGTCTGTTGTTGGTAAACATTGGATTTCTTCTAAAAATTCAAAAATTGAAGAAGCATTAAGCGGTTCTGGTGTTTTGTATTTTTTAGTTTTTGAGGGCTTTCATTGACATTTAATCATGGGGTTGTGGAAATTGTTTTTTCTTGTCAAATTTAACCAGTAATTGCAGTATTCATTATGTAGGCATTTTAGTTTATGTGGACATACCTGAATCGGTGCATTTCCTGTGGTGTTATTGCCAACTCAAGGGTATGATATTGAGAAAAATATCGACGATGATGCTTTTAGCTGTGATCACTTAGGTTTTCATACTCTACAGCTACTATTTTTATCTGCATTAAACATGTTGAAAATCATCACTCACTATAATATATCAATCAGTTCTGTTAATCAAAATCAATGTGTTAATATTGAGACAAAATTCAATAAGAAAGTCACATTTGCACTCATTGGAATTGTGCGCTCATTAGATATAATATGGTTTACAGGTATATGTATTACATTTTTTATTATATCTCATATACTACAGTAAAACCTGTTTTAGTGCACACCACTTTAGATAGATTTCACATCTCCTGTATATAATCCCCTCTAGTTAGAAAATACCTATCGTGAACACTTTTTGTGGCTCAATAGTTGTTCACTATTTACAGGTTTTACAGTATTTGAATTTATTGGAATATATGTAAATGTGTCTTTATTTGTGATCGATGTACAATGTACTTGATGTTTCAATACTGAATGCATACATTTTTGGCTTTTGCAAAATATATATTGTCACTGGTCCACAGTAGGGACAATAGGAATTAGCCACATCCAGAAATGGAGATAAAATTTGTTAATGTTCAGGATTGAAGTGAGTCAACAGGTATATGCATAATTATAAAACTTTATAAATCGCTTGATAAAATGAATAGTCACATGGGTTGACCTTGAAATAGCATGTGTAAATAGTTATTTGCAATAGAAATAAATAAATCAGTACATCAAACTTTCTTTATTAGTTTATTTGATCCAGACTTGAATACAGCATCAACTCCAAATACTTCAATGAAGTTCAAGGCCAGCTATTATCAGAAATTATAACATTAATTAAAACCTCATCTACATCTGTAATCCCAAATACCTTTGAAAACGTAAACTTTAACACATAAGGACTCCAACTCCTAATTGCAATAGCCAATTCATCTTTGAATTTCGAGAACAAATGTTATTCTATTTTGAGAGCCTTTATCGGCATGAATTCAAATTGACAGAAAGGTAAAAGGTCGGGCAATTAATCCAATTCATGAATACCAAAGGATGCTACATCCCGGGTTTAGAGTGTTTTGCATTTCGTTCAGTTTATGGCGCCTCTACCGGCAAAAGTTAAAATAGCACTGGTTTCGAGACTATTTAAGTACGGGTCAAGGGATGCAGGAGAAATGAGTCGGAGGATGATATATCCCCTGGGTTTTATACAGCATTTTATTGTTTTAAGTTTAAATCTGGGATGTAGCCGGTATTTGACGGGGGGGGGGGGGTCGATTTTAAAAAAATCAAAGGGATTCACTTTTGAAATGGCCCAAAAATGACCAAAACCATTTGAAAAAGTGCTCAGAATGGTGAAAACTGCATGGTTTTGAAAGCATTTTTGGCAATGGTAGAGGGTCCTGGCTACGGGCCTGTTACATAAGTTTGTTAATGATAGATTCAAACTGATAGCATGGTCATACGGGGGTCCTATCCATAAATACTCTGATAGGACGCTGTCCCGGGGTTTTCGTGTCGTTTCGTTCAGTAAATAGCACTGGTTGCGAGACTATTTTAGTACGTGTTTCTAGCACGTGTTATAGAAACCCGGGTCCTGTCAGTGTTTGCCATCGACCCTTTCTCAAAGTATGAGAGCGCAGAAATTATACGGCGAGCGTAGAAAAGCCGAGTACTGGCCGCAGTAATGATAGACCGCACGGCGGCCGTGGGAAATGTGACTGGGGTGTAACAAATATTATAACTCCGAGTTATAATTTCTACGCGACCCTGCGGCCTGTAAAAAACTGGAAACGCCGTACGGAGACCGCAAGGCGAGCGTAGTTTTCCTACGTTCGCCACAGAAATACACTGATTTAATTGATCTGCGTTCGACGTACGGCCGCCGTGCGACAAATGTGACTGGGGTGTTAATCGTCATAATTCACTAAGTATAGGATAAACTAATCATTAAATGCTCAATTTTTGATACAGGGTATATCCCTCGGTAAATAATAAATATTAACCCTCGGTCCCTATAGACCCTCGGTTAGATATTTTGTTTTTCCCTCAGATATATCCTGTATCAAAAACCTCCCATTAAATAACCTCTAAAATATCAAGTGTTGATCTTCTCACTTTCAGGTAACCTAGCAGTGGCTGATATTATGGTAGGCCTGTCCATAATTGGAAGTACGGTCCTGGCATTTGCCCGCCAAGCCTCTGAACATCTGTGTATGGTTGTCATAAACATACTGGGTGTGTCATGCACCGTCTCGATATCACTGTTTTCTCTTCTTGCCTTCAACCAATATTACGCCATCAAACATCCATTGGATCATAGAATTAAGTTCTCATTGAAACGAATCTGGATTGCAATTGCCGTAGTTTGGACATTTTCTGCTATGGTCGGGATGATTGGGTTAGCTGTGAATATAGGTTTTACTGCTGAGGACCGACGAATATCCTGTTATGTATCATTAGCATTTGATAAAGAATATTTGCTCTGTTGGGCATTATACTTTGGAGCACTTCTAAGTTTTATCGTATTCACAAATGCTACAATTGTCAAGGTAGTTCACAAACAGGCGAAAGTAATGGAAGGAATAACTGGGAAAGACAGCGAGAAGTATAAACGAAACCGCGAAAGAAATATCATCATCACTAGAAAACTTGTCTTGGTTGCAGCTTTGTTTCTCATCTGTTGGTTGCCATTCATGATAACAGCTTTGATCTGGGGATTATGCCCGAATTGCGGTGTCACAGACGCAGCATTTACCATTGTCGGTGGAATTGCTACAATTAACTCGTTCATGAATTTCGTAATATATTCCATCAATTTTAAGGACTTCAGAGATGCTCTTTATGGCCATATATGTGGTTGTCATTGCAACAGAGCAACTAACACAAATGAGGATAGTGCAAATACAAATCAAAGTCGATCTTGAGCATGAAAAAGTAGATTATACAAGAAATGATAAGAGGAGGCTAATATGTACAAGTATCGCATATTTGAGTGGGTTTGGAAATATAAATCATATCTGAGGAGCGGGTAGGATATGCCAAATGCGGGAAGATATAATATGTTCATTCAATTTTTTTTTAAAGTTTAAATGTAACAATTCCATTGTGTTGAACTAAATGAATATAATATAATGAAGTGTGCTAACAAATGGAGATTCAAGTTCAACCTTCAAAAAGTACAATCGTGACATTGATTAGGTACAAACACATTCAAAACTTAAGGAGATTAGAAACTGTGACTTTTCCGGCGGGCAAAGTCTTCAAGAAGTTGACAAAGTAAAACACTTGGGAAACTTTTATAGCTCCACACTTTCTGCTGAAGTTAAACTCAACAAGGATTGCCAAACTTTACGCTCGAGTTTTGCCAGTTTAGTAGATGTAGGCGTACACCCCTGTGGAATAAACTAGGAGCTAAGCTCGTTCGATGCATTTGTATTCCTACAGCCTAATATGGTGCCGAGCTTTGGTATGGTATGACAAAAACACAAACCCTTCAGCTTGAAAAGGGTCTCAGATTCATCGCTAAAACGTTGAAAGACCAATCCAAATGGACAAGAACGGACTTAACCTTAGGAATGCTTGGTCTAAACAACATTGAATCAATGATAGAAAGTAAAAATTACTCTTTTTAGGACGCCTTATTCATCTGAAGCACACCTATTTGGCGAAACAAGTGTTTCTTATCAGACTACATTTAAATGAGACGTCCCCTTCTTAGAAGGGGTTTATTCCTGATATTCACAGAATATTAAATAAATAAAGCCTAGATTCATTACGCGAATACTTAGTTAGTGGGTATTTTCCGCCACTAAGAATTTGGAAAAACATCGAAAAACATGCAATAAAATCAGTACAAAACTCCGAATGGCGAGACAGAACTGCTAACGATGTTAGTTTTAGTCGACTGAGACAAATACAAGATTCAATAAAACCGTGTCCACTTTGGAAACACTCAAAGGTCATCCCTGGTCTGCTAAAGGTTGCCACCGTAGCCTCAAAACTGAAGATGCTCGCAATGAGATGCTGCACAACGTAAGCGATGTCTTGAACCTTAACAGAACTGGGCTTAAGATAGAGTCGTTCAAAAAGGATTTTCGAGAAAACCCCTTCTGTGTGTCAGTGAAAGGCCTCCCCAGCTATATTTTACAGACAATTCAAAAGTTTTGGCAATTCTACTACCTTTCTTGTGTACTGTTGTGGAACTTTTAAATATTGATCTTACCACTTCATTTTAGAGTCATGCAAATATTTTTTAGAAATGGGACTTTCAACCACTTTTTGTCATTTTTAATAGATACGTTCTTACTTGTCATTGAAACTTTAGATGTGGACTGTTTTTGTTGTTTTTGTGTCATTTTTGTTATTGTCTTAAATTTTTAGATGTGAATTCGAACCCACCTTTTCCTGCAAACCTGCGAGCCCCCCCCCCCCAAAAAAAATCTTGAGTTAAATTATTGCAGTATTTCAGTAATTAATCGTTTTTTGATTACCTATCAACTTGAATTCTTCGGAGAAAATGAGGATTTCAGCAAGGGTGCTTTGACTTTACATGGTAACATACCTGATGGTATCAAAAAGTCAATGGTCAATGGTGTATGTCCCCATGTTGAGTCAATAATGCACCCTTGCTAAAATCCTCATTTTCTCAGAACTCAAGTTGATCGAGTCGCAACAAGTAGATTCTTTTGGAATAGTATTGCGAGATTCCATTTTCAAAAGTAAGAATATGGGTTCTTAAACAGAACATTGGGCTTGATTTTCGGAACGTTTCGTTGGTACTACACATGTGATTTTGCTTTTGCAATTGGTAAAACTTTTAAAACTGGCAAAAATAATAGTTTGGACCAAAATTAAGCAAATCTAGACGAATTTTGCAAAAAAGCAAATCTGGCAGAGATAAGCCAATTTGCTCCAAGTATAAGTACATAACCCTTATGTATACAGTTTAGTTTTTAGTTCAAAATAGTTTATTTTTGTGTCACTGATATTACAATATACATATAAAATACATAATAAAAACAACATTTTGTAACAACCAGCCGGTGCCGACTTATGAGACACAGTAAACATTATATCTGAGTGTCACCCATGCATTACTACCCCCAATGGGCAGCTTGGGTCAACATTCATAAAGACAGAGACATATAGTGCCTCTGGTAAAGATTTATACATTAATATTTTTTGTATACAAAAAACATGGCAGGCAAATTGGGTAAAATGGCGGACGACACGTTGGACGAAGCGGGAGACGCTCTCCCCTTTTTCGACAGTTTACCCGACTATATAGGGATTATACTGCAACGAGTTACATCAGAGCCGAGAGATACCATCATAGAAGAAATCAAGGAGTCTACTGATGAGGATACACTCCGACGTACCCGTGAGATCATATTCGGATTAGCAAAATGTAAATTACAAAGGAGTACAAATATTGACAATTGCGAGGGATTGAAACTCAAAGCAAGGAAAGCCGAAAAGTCAATTGGATATAGCAGAGACATTTATGATATGTATGTATATATAGCTGATTTGGATAGTGCGTTTCCAAAGGGAACTCTGAGTGCATCATGTATTCAAAACATAGATAACGCCAAACCGAAGGATGATACAACGAAAACAGCCAAAGTGCCTTCACGAATGTATGCCAGTGTCATGCCAAGCGCCACCCCGTCATCTCGTACACAGACCGCAGGTACCACAGATATCTGGGACAACAGGGTTCTCATGTCAAAAGTTATACTAATGGAACATAAACTGCTCGAAATGAGCTTTGAAAATAACAAAATGAAAGAGGACATACGTATTTTGCAAGGGCGCACATGTAAATGTAAATGTTCTTCAACAGTGTCGAATGCAACCGAGAAAGTCTCGACAAACGATGCTAATCAACCATTAGAAGTGGTTACAACAAAGGAGAATGAGGGTAATCAAACCTACTTAAACACGCATTACAAACCTAATCAACGATCACAATCTCTACCCGAGGCAATCACAGATATAAAAACAAAAACATATATGCATTTGATGACGTCATCATCAACAGCTGATCCAGTAAACAATCAAGCCAAAAACAATAACAAAGTACTAGGAAACGATGTTTCTCGCGAAAAAACAACAGAACCCCCAGTAAATGTTCCGAGCAAAACTACGCCCCTAATCACATATTCGCAAGCTCTTAAATCGTTACCAGAACGCGACAGACGCACCACGACGGAACAACACCAAGTTAAGCAAATACGATCCGGTCTAAAGGGTGTAAAAAATGAGCGATATCGTATGCTGTACCTTGAGAACATTGCTCAGAGTGAAGATGAGGACGATGAGGAAACGATACACAATATTCGTAAACATTCCCACATCACAGGTATACGCATTATGCAGCTGAACATTATACACAATCGATACGCTCGAGACAGAGTTGGGTGTAAAATTGCAGTCGCTGAATCTTCCGCCGACAAGGCACTCGAACCGATATCATGGCCATACCCTATCGTGTGCCGTGAATGGATACAACGACCAAGGAGAAGTCAACGGTATGGTGAGGGAAACAGATATAGGCATGAATATTCGTTCGACGACAGAGATTATTAATGTTCAACCCATTATATATTATACATATAGCTGCATTTCTTGCAGTCATAAGTTACACAATGGCGCATGATGCGGGCCTTAACTTAAGATTAGCGCAATGGAACCTGAATGGTTCAAGTACTGCCAGGAACGCCATGTTTGATCTCCTAGATATGAATGATATTGTTGCTGTGAGTGAACATATGCTGTTTGAGTGTAACTTAAATCAATTGAATGTAAACGAGACTGGTTTTAACATGTATGCTACATGCAGTAAGCATTTAAGAAATGAGGACTGTGGTCTGAGGTTCGGCTCGGGCGGTGTTGGTCTGTTATGGCGCAAAACGCTAGATGCTAATGTTTTCCCTGTCAGCTCATTGTCAAACGACAGGATGGTTTGTGTTAAATTATGTTTTGACAACAAAACATGTCCAATATTCATCTTCTCAGTATACTTACCTCAACAACAATGTAGAAATGATAGCTTTGAAGACGTTCTTATAAATTTAGAGAACGTTGTTCAGAAGGCTCTTAATGATGGTTACGTAATACTTCTTGGTGATATGAACGCCCACTTAAAATATAACATGCATGATGGCCTACGTAGTTGGGGTGATGGTACATTTAATGGTAAATTGTTTGAAAACATGTGTACTCGTAATGGTCTACTAGTTGCAGACTTAATATCATGTGATGGTCCAAACTACACGTATGAATCTCCAAGTGGTCATAAATCGTATATAGATCATGTAGTTGTTTCAAATGAAATTCTTCAACAGATTAAACAATGCACAATTATAGATAACAACGCTACTTTCAGTTCATCCTCAGACCATCTTCCAATGGTCACACTCTTAAAATGTGGAGTCTTAAAATCCATATCTAATGATAATAACCATGTTAAACGTGTAGCTTGGACGAAAGTAACTAGTACGATTAGAATGTTTTATTGTGAAAAGATTACAAACACGTTAAATAAGATTTTGATAGAAATGCATAGAAAAGAGCATAAGTTGACCAATGATGAAATTGATTTGTATTTACAAGAGATTGTCAATGTAATTCATGAAGTAGCTGGGGAAATGTTACCAATTAAGAAATTCAAAAAGCACCAAAAGCCTTTCTGGGCGCCTGGTCTCACGGTACTAGTTAAAAAGCGCAACAGTTTATGGCATCTGTGGAAAGACGCTGGCAGGCCTAGGAATGGTGAGTTATTTCAATAGTACAAACTCTCGAAAAAAGTATTTTCGAAAGCTTTATACCAGGCGGAGTTAGAATACGAACGCGGAGAAATGGCAAAGCTATACGATTCTGAAGACATGGACCAACGTTTTTTCTGGTACCTTCTCCAGCGCAGCAGGGGCACTAAGAAACGCTCAAATTCATCAATAAGAAACAAAGATGGCGTCATAGTCAATGATCCAGAAGCAGTGTGCGATGTATGGCGTTCACATTTTGAAGCATTAGCGACACCATCGGAAAGCAACCTATTTGACAATGATCACGAGAATATGGTTCGTGATCGAGTAAAACAGCTTCTCAATGATTCTAAAAATGATGAAGATGAAGATGAACAACTGAACCCGCTCTCATACGCTGAACTTCAGGCGTCTCTGCGTAAAATGAAGCACGGCAAAGCCAGTGGCGCTGACAACGTTACGATGGAGCACATCGAATACGCAGGTCCCACTATACTGAAAACCCTATTATGTATTTTCCAGAACATTATATATAACGAGTACACTCCAAAGATATTCAGAACTGGGACTCTAGTACCGATAATTAAAGGGGGTACGCGGGACACACTCAAAACTACTGATCACAGAGGAATAACCCTTATGTCTGTTATCCGAAAGCTCTTTGACAGTGTTCTTCTTTCGCGATACAAATCACGACTTTTGAACTGTATACCCCAACTACAAGGAGCTTCAATTGATGGATGTTCCTCTCTTCATACGTCATTGACCCTACATGAGACCATTGATTATAATACGTCACACGGAAGCGCAGTACACGTCATATTATTAGACATCCAATCTGCATTTGACACCTGCTGGATTGAGGGACTCTTCTACAAGTTATACATTAATGCCAAAATCAAAGGGAAGCTATGGAGACTCTTGTACAACTCATATCAGAACTACTTCTGCGGCGTTCAAGTCGCCGGAACAATGTCAGAGCCCTTTAAAATACGCCAGGGAGTATTTCAGGGGGCCGTTAACAGTATGATCCTGTATCAATTTTATATAAGTGACTTATTAACGGAACTCCAAAGGAGCAATTTAGGAGCCAAGGTCATGGGAATGAATACCTGCTCCCCAGCGTACGCTGATGACATTGCATTAGTAGCTTTATTCCCAGGGGCAATGGACACGTTGCTGGATATCTCATTTAAACATAGTTCAAAATGGAGATACACTCTTCACCCACAGAAATGTGTCGCGCTAACGTATGGTAGCAACGAAAAATACGCATTTAATTTAGGGACGGACACGATAAAAAACGTCACGAAGGCCAAACATGTGGGCATACCTCTGAGTACAACCGGAGATTTTAGTGACCACACCAAGCACGCTATATCAAGTGGCAAAAGGAAACTGTTTACGCTTTTTGGACTCGGTCATAAAACAAACGGCCTATCCCCCATTCTAGCCACTAAGTTGTATAATAGCTTTACTGTTCCTACGTTTCTCTACGGTGATCAAATCATCAACTATAAACAACGTGATGTTGAAATGATGGAAGTGGCCCAACGCGAAATTGGACGAAGGATACAATTTCTTCCCAGTAATTGCAGCAATCCAATGTCGACGATGCCACTGGGAATGTGTTCAGTTAAACTAAAGATGGACTATGACAAACTCCTTATGTTTTTCAGTATTATTACGCTTCCCATGACAAATATTTACAAACAACTACTGATGATGCGCTTTATGAGCATATTTATACAAGGAAAAAAATGGGATTCACCAATATACAGGATGTGGGAGTGTATAAAACGTCACAATCTATTAGACTATGTGATCAATATGATTACCAACGCGAATTTTCCATCTAAATATACATGGAAAAGGATAATTAGGAATATAATAGGCACCAAACAGAGAAACGACTACAACACGATTTGCGCAATGTACAAGCGCCACGACATAGGTGTAAAGATTTCGGATGTCTCAACTAATAGAAGTGGACTACTTAAACCATGTATATGGTGGTTACTCGCAAAAATGAAACCAGAAAATCTTCCAGTATGTAAAATTATGATGCGCCTCTCTACAGACTGCCATGAGCTGCGCGTAAAAAACTCTGGGCTAAATTGTATTTGCGTTTTGTGTAATACGTTTGAGGTAGAAACGATTGAACATTTCCTTAGCTCCTGTGAGGCTTACTTTGATGAACATGCCAGACTGACTTCTATTATAAATAAATACGGTAACCCTTGTGATTTAAAGAGCGTTGTATTCGGCTATCACGAACATATAACTGAAAATGACATGATCCAAATAGGTGAAATTGTTCTCCAAATGAGTATAAAAAGAGCTCGTTTAATGCGAGCGTACACTGGTAACCAGATGTAAAAAGGTGACCAAAAAACACTTTCTGTAAATAGTTTTGACTTTATTATGTACATGTATATGTGTTGTAAATTATAAAACTACTCTGTTTAACTACAGGTTAATAAATTAATAATAATAATATGTTTTGATTTTCTGAGAAAGATAAATATGCTACTGTACCACGTGTGTACATAGTTTGAAAAAATAAACGATAGAAACATGAGTTTAATATTTTGTTTCCTTACAGTCCAATACATACAGTATGTATACTATAGTATATTAAGTTTTACTATATAATACATGTGATAGGGAAGTTAAATCACACGTTTTTTAGAAAATATTTCGCCCCCGGGAACTATTGTCCCACTCTCAATTCACGTTTGTAGGGACCGTAATTAGTATATACATTTATTGTTTTATACCCAATCGGCCAAGTAACCAGTACAGACGAGAGTCAACAGAGGATATGTTATGAGGATATGCGTATAGCAGCTACGTTAAATGAGTATATAAGTGAATTGAAAGTGGCGTTTCGCAAGAATATGTTATACGTATAGAAATATGTTTTCTCGATCAAATCTTATGTTCTTTTCACCAAGAATTGGTGTTTTCTCCTCCAAACTTCTTATCAATAAGGTGTATTGGATAGGAATATGACTTTATGCCAAGTGTCACCCTACTAATTCCCTAATAATAACTCTGTCAAAACGAGATAAGCATTTACTTACTAATAAACAACCTTTTATTAGCGATGACTTCTTATAATTGAACAGTGCTGCCCAACAAATTATGATGTAGTGCACACACTTGATCAGCACAATTTCATAATTTATAAACCTAAGGGATTTATAAACACGCGTTGAGAAATCTCCAAACAACTTCAGACATCGTGTAGCGAAGCATTATATATCATTTTAGCAAAAGTATAAAGGTTTTGAACGATTGTCAAATATACACATGAACATCATTATTTAAAGATTCCAGAAATAAATTAAATTAAATCTTGAACTATTCGAATATTCTTAATATTTAACATTTAATTGCTTTCATTACTTCTAGTCAGAAACCCATGCCTCTCTATCGTTTCAAAAAATTGACCCAACGTATCGGTCTCTGTTAATTTATGGCATCCATACTTTTTTGAAAGGTAACATTTTGAGGTTCAATTTTCTGCCGGATGCCCTTGCAAACTCTCATTGGTTGCTCTGTATTGTTGCATTCCGTTACCATGGTTACGCATCTATAGACATCTTACCTTGGAATCTTAAATCATTTGTAGCTTTGTCATTATTTTGTCTATAGAAATGATATTGGTATCAAATTAAACCTAAATAAATTTCTCATATAATTATAATATTCAATTATGCAAATTAGCTGATTTGCATAAATTGTGACGTCATGAATCTATTTTTGGTTCAGAATTTTCAAGTATAGCAATGTATCTTTAAGAACTGAAGCCGTACGGTAGAATTTCTTCAATGTTATGACTTTTATTCTATGAGCAGAAGGTTTAAACAACATAAAAGTGAAAACAGATTCAAAATTGGATCAGAACTAACAAAGTTATTAAGCTTTCTAGGCAGCTACCATGAACGTTATCACTGAACAATTAACTTTAAACATCTTACCTAAGAATTGATATGTTTGGTAGCTTTGTCATTATTTGGTCTATTAAAAGGAGATCTTGGTATCGAATTGATCCTAATTGAATAATCGGTATGGAAACGATATTCAATTATGCAAATTAGCTAATTTGCATAAATTATGATGTCATCAACCTATCTTTGGTTCAGAACTTCCAAGTATAGCAACATATTTATTAGATCCAAGGTTGTATGGCGTAGTTTCTGCATGTTTGTCATTTATTCTATGAGTGGAAGAGGTATGAGCAACATAAAAATGATTCAGAATTGAATTAGTATTAGTTAAGTAATTCAGCTTTTGAGGCAGCTACTATGAATGTTACTATTTGACAATCAAAAATTAAACACTGAAATAACAAAAATGAAACAAAGCTGATTCAAGCTTATCGAGTGAAATCTATATATTTTCCATGTCACTGAATTAGTTGGTGTATAGAAATGATACAAGTATTTATAATTTTGACTATCATTGACAGGGGTCAAAACAGTTTTTTTGATTTTGTAACATGATTTATTGTTTGTGAGAAAGTTATGGATTAATCAGTTAGTGAATGGGTGAATGGTATTGTGAAATCTGTTATGTAATCTATAAATTTTAAACTGATTTGCTTCATAGGCGTCAATCTATTTAAAGAGATGAAACATTATGCCTGGTCAAACATCAATATTTGTTCTGCGATTCAAGCAGTGAACATCTACATGAATTTTTAAACATTATATTATATTATTATAGATTATATCATTGCTGTTTTTCATGTCATCACCATCGTCATATTGTTATGACGATGACTGCTGATGACGTTGCGCCATTCTTACACCTAACACCGAACTGATTTTACCATACTTTATGCTTTTTGAAGAAATAAATCTTATTTGTTGAATTTCTAGCAGAAATCGCCTCCCCTTCACTCATTTTGTCAGATTACTGGCAGTGACATTAAAGATACAATTTTTATTTTATAGGGTGTCTCAAAAATGTACCCAAAGGTATATCAACAGCAAAGATAAATCAATCAATATTTTCAGATATTTTTGCATGGTCATTTAGGAAAAGCATGTAAGTTTCTCTCCAATACTAAATTTTTAGTTCAGTCTTGCCTTTTTGATGCTTTTTAACCCTTTTTATACCATGTGTTTAATTTAACCTCCTTACATTTTGATAAGAGCCTGCATCCTTACTGCTACATTGTTTATCATATATGATAATGTTTCTGGTGGAATGTTTTGAATTTCCTTTCACATGTTGATCTCAAGTTGTTCTATGTCTCTAGGCTTGGGATAAGCATAAACATGGTTCTTGAAGTCATCCCAGAGAAAATGTTTGGGGTGTCAAATCTGTTGAATAGGGAGCCCTCACAATGTCTATATGCAGAGAGAAGAAACTCCTTTCATGGGAATTTTTGTGTGGCAATTGCTGTACATGGAGGGGCTCAAACTGTCTGGAACCACAGTGTTCTCATTTGGATATCATTCAGTCTCCGTAACTCTGGCAGATGGAACTCCATTATCAAATAACCGCTAAATCATTTGACGATAATTGACCTGGTTCTCTGTGATTGTTCTGCCATATTCAACCTTGGAACTTCTTTCTCTAGGGCTATTTGAAGGAACATGTTAAGCTAATCCCAACCCAAAAGACCTAGAACAACATAAGGCCAACACCCAAAGAGAAATTCAAAACATTCCACCTGAAACATTATCAAATGTGATGAACAATGTAGCACAAGGATACAGGCTGTCATTGAAATATGAAGTAAAAAGTAAAGGGTTAAATCATCAAAAAGGCAAGACTGAACTAAAAACTTTGTATCGGGAAGGAAACGTACATGCTTCAGCAACATGACCATGCAAAAATGTCTGAAAATATTGATTGGTTTAACTGTGCCGTTTATATACTTTTAGGTACATTTTTTGAGACACCTTGTATTATTTATCATACCAACCTATCATAGTTCATAGATACCATTGCATTTTTATATTAAGTGTTAATGAAGCGTAGAAATGAATAGTGAGGGCTTTAACCCGAGAGTTTCTACATCCATATGACACTGATTTAATGTCATCAGTGTGACATTGATATCCGCGTTAAAATCACCTATATGGCATTCATTCATGTTATAACCATCTACATGTATATGTAACATTGATATTCATTTAGCATTACCCATGTCTTGGACCCATATGGCAGTGGTTGAATTGTTCTTATGTATCTATTTCAGTGGTGACTTTCATTACAGGGATGCTTTTTATTCTTAATGTTTCCATGATCTTTGTCACATCTCCATGAGTTCATGTTTACCTCACCAGTGTGATTTGACTCCCAAATATATGTGTGACATTAATCTCCTTGTTAACATCATCTATAGATGTGACTTTGATTCAGCTCCTCTCAGCACATCTTATTGTGATGACTTTTGGATAACTGCCCCAACAGTCAGGCCTACATGTACATCTATGACTTTTTGATATAATCTGTTATATTGATCAGATCTTCGGAAACCCTTGTCTGAAAATAATTTAAATCATTACAATGAAGTAATTATATCCTGTACTGGTCTTCGTTCAGAATTGCAATCTATGCTCCCTAAACTACATACTGTATGCTATTTTCATTCCATTAAAGCTTCTAAGCTATAAAAGTGTATATTAAAATAGTTTATTCAACCTCTGTCAATCATACAACGTGATTAACTCCTTTATTTTGCGCTAAAATCTCCTGTTGTTACTGTTCTCAGTTTTGAATGGTATCCATACTCTTTGGGATATACCTGAAATCCATCCATTTGAGACTCATATTTTTTCATAGATTTTTACATATTTCATATTTTGGAAACCCTTTAAAACAAGTTCAGATTATAAGTCCTATACCACACATACTTCCATATGAGTTAGATGTAGGAAACCTATATGTAGATGTAGGAAGGGTTAGTTAAAGTCCTACAAAAATCACTTCTTTCAAAAATATTTTAAAGGGCATTTTTTCTTTGTGGCTATTTCTATCAATACACTTTAATTTCAGGATTACTAGTACTACTACTGAGCTCTTTGTATGGATTTTGTCATCATTTTTCATTGCATATCAAAGAGGTTATACTATGTAAAATTAAACTTTTCATTTTACTTCCCGAAGTACCTACTTTCTGCTTATAGTCCATTTTCAGAAAAGCTATGACATAAACCATTCTAAGGTTGAATCAACAAGGATTTTGAAGGTTAAAAAATTCCCTTAAAGGACAACTGAAATAGCTTTTCTCAACTTGCAGCTACAAAAATGTGGTTTTCTCCATCGTAAGCCCAACGTAGAGTTCTTGCGATAGCCATTATAAAATAAATGTTACATAACTTTCAATGGTCATAAATAACGAAATAAAACTAACTGATTAATCAAATTGGCCCCCACGTGATGAGTAACGTCATATACAAAATATAGCTTTAGTTTGTTGGTTCCTTAGTAATCACAACGTCACGGCAACCATAGGATTGTAGTGTAAACCAAAACAAAACATTTTGGCATTTTGACGTTATGGGCCACGTGGGGACCAGTGAGAGATCACGTGGGGGCCAATAACGTCACAACCAATTTGAATATTACTTATTAAGCAGCTATAACGATCGTTAGAGTGAAATAGTTTTCGCACTACTGATGAGAAAACATGTCCAAATACATTCATCAAAAAATTATATTGATTCCTGTAGGTTAAAAATACCATTTCATATCTGCTTTTAGTAGTTGGCACATTAGCTGTGTGGGCTCGCCATTTGCCACCGATTGACTTATTTTGGGCATTGTTTTTTATAATTAATTTACTTTTTATTTGATGTGATAGGGATATCTTTCTGTAAAACTATTTGTTTTGCCCACCCTGTATTCATGCTGTACCCTGCCATCATCTGTCGGAAAGTATTCACATGGTGGCGAATGATGAGCTACAAGGCCTAAGTGTGACAGCTCCATCAAAGGAATGCATCCTGGAGGGTGTGATGTGACTCCCTCAATAATTGACACATTGGGACATGAGATGGAAATGTTAATATCTAAGTTCTAAAGTTGACACTCTATCGGTATTTTGAATATAAAATGGTAATTAAGATTTATTTAGCTTATGTCCAAATATCAACAAAATTTTGTTTTCAGCTTTATCACGTGTTAGAAATCAAATGAAACCAGGAATACTCCTCCATATAAATTTTGTAAATATTGATATGTATATTTGTCAACATATGTCAAAAAAGCATAATTAAAGCATTGCTATGTATTCATATGGATCATTGACAGTATATGGTGAATTATAAAATTGGATTTTCAAATACAGGATCGAGATCACACGATTTTGACCCCTGTGAATGATAGTCAAAATACATATAACATATCCACACTTACATGTTCAGTTCGATGGAAAAATATGAACAAGTCATGTGCATTTTTACTCAATAAGATTGAAACAACTGTGTTTGTTTCTTTTTTTTCGTTATTGTAATATTTTTTATAATTGTAAAACAATGACGTTCACAGTAGCTGCCCAAAAAGCTGAATAACTGATAATTTTGATCCAATTCTGAATCTGTTGTCTCTTGAATGTTGCCTATATCTTCCACTCATGAAATAAAGGTCAAAACTATGCACACATTCTGTCATACAGCCTAAGTTCTAATATAGATGTTGCTAAACTGGGATATTCTGAACAAAAATTGATTGATGACATCACAATTTATGCAAATTAGCTAATTTGCATAATTGAATATTGTAATCATACATGAAACAAGGTTTAATTTGATTCCAATATCATTTCTATAGACCAAATAATGACAAAGCTACAAACATTTTAAACGTCCATGGTAAGATGTCTGAGTATAATTGTCAAATAATGACATTCACAGTAGCTGCCTCGAAAGTTTAATAGCTTTGGTAATACTGATCCAATTTTGAATCTGTTTTCACTTTTATGTTGCTTATACCTTCTTCTTATAGTCTAAAGGACCAAACTTTGCAGAAATTCTGACATACGGCCTCAGTTCTAATAGATACGTTGCTATACTTGAAAATTCTGAATCAAAAATTGATTGATGACGTCACAATTTATGCAAATGAGCTAACTTGCATAATTGAATATCATTACTTTATGGGAAATTTAATTAGGTTTAATTTGATACCAATATCATCTCTATAGACCAAATAATGACAAAGTTACAAATGATTTAAGATTCCAAGGTAAGATGTCAATAGATGCGTAACCATGGTAACGGAATGCTACAATACAGAGCAACCAATGAGAGTTTGCAAGGGCATCCGGCAAAAAATTGAGCCTCAAAGTGTTACCTTTCATAAAAGTATGGATGCCATAAATTAACAGAGACTGATACGTTGGGTAAATTTTTTGAAACGATAGAGAGGCATGGGTTTCTGACTATTCTATAACTTCATGAAAATAACTGAGTCCGAGTCGGCTTGGGTCCGAATTCACCTGACACCGTGGATATCATTGCAGTTTCTATCAGAGATTGTCATTCGATGTAAAAATACATTATAGATTTGATGAGTTTCATGGTGCTGCATTGGTAACACATTAGTCATTTTATATTTGTTTGTTTAGCATTGAATTGCTTGACAACACATCTATATCCATTCATTGATCGCGGAAGTTTCTAATTTATTCTACATTTGTCTAATTCAATAGGTATTGTCTGAATCCTTTATTTTAAGTATATTATGTATGTTTGATTCGACGGAACATTAAATCGATCTTACTCGTACATTCTGGGGTTGGGACAAACTGACCCGATCAGTTGTTAGACATTTAGATTGACCATGATAGCCCATGGATTGACGGATAGAGGGAAGGATAAATGGGTCAGTAGATTAGATAGCATTTTGATGGTTAGTGATTATACCAATTATTGCAAAAACAATAATAAAATAATCTCCTATTGAATGTCCCCAAGTTTGTAACGATGATGATGTACATGGTAAGGATGTAGTTGAGTTAGTCATGGTGATACGTGATTGTACCCCAGCAGTAATAGGTGACATTTTTCTAATATATCTCTCCAAGACTTTACTGTCAATATCACCTGAAACAAAACAACATTTAATTAATTATCCAATTATTTACAAATAGATTCAAATTGGCATATGTATGGTTTACATTCATTTCGCTCATACCAGAGAGACATTTTAACTTTTCTAGAACTCATAGATCGTTACATATTTATTTATTCTGTTTTGTAAATTCATAAACAAAAAAGGAAATAGGAAATCAACAAACCGACATACCTACTGCAAAATGATTGATCTTATTATCACGTATGACTGAATAACCATCTCCACCATTTGCAATATAATCGGGCATCACTATTTTATAATGTTTACTTAGGTCCAATTCTTCGAGTTTAGGTACCATACAATTGGCACAAGCTGCTTTAATGCTCACAACTCTACTCCCAACTGGCTTTCCAATGTTGTATTCTACTTCAAACCCTGGAGCATCAAAATACAGACAATTAGAACTCCGTTTATTTAGAACAGATATATTTCAAAATAAGTAAAATACACCAAAACATTTGATTGCCTAGTTTATTTCATTCTTACTTTACCACGCTCGTTGATCGTACAAAATGGATGGAGGGGGATTAGGCGATTTCTGCAAGAAAACTCCAAAAAATTGGAAGATTTATTTTTTCAAGAAGAGAAAATTTACAACTGAATTGCCAAATGAAAAGGCGTAGTGCATGGCAAAATATGTTAAGCCATCTAGTATTTTTTTTAACTGATACCCTTCTAAAATATGAGATCTATTAAAAAAAGGCGCATCATCACCAACGTGCAAAAGTCAATGTTTTGGCTATAAAACGGGCAACAATGGTCTACACAACCTGTAATAAATAGGTATAAGGGACGTTATTATTACAATACTAATGATATTGCTCACTTTTTAAAGTTAGTTTCCATGCGTTATACAAAAAATAATCGAAATAGATTAATATAGGATGAAGGGGGGTAGGATGGAGGTGGATAGGATGGAGGGGAACAAACCGTCAGCAGACAGCCGGCAGTCGAGTTCGCAAATGCTACCAAAGCCTGTGTGGCACTTAATCTCAAACAGTTATAGCAAACTATGTGGAATAGAAAATACATAATTATATTGTTTATGTTATGATATTTAGAGGTGTTATCTATATTATATGTCTGTATTGGGGGGGGGGGGGGGTTGTGACATTTTAATTGGAGTGTTCTGTTCAGTAGTTGACCAATATCTATAAAATGTTTAATGTTTATGTTGTTTTGGTAGAGGAGGAAGGGTATTGGTACGTTGGGCCTTAATTGGATATTTGGGTTTGTTTTGCCCAATCTCACATGCTTACCTGATACTTGAAGGAACCTCCCTTTGCCAGTACTTATTCTTGAAATGGAGTTTTCAAACATATCCCAGACAGTCTGTCCAGTCATTTCCACAATATCTGCTAGGTTTTGGAAGGGTAGCGCATTTAAAATTGATTCCATTGTGATATCTGAAAATAGTGTATTTTTAGAGCCAATCATACTGGCATAACATAACATGCAACATTTTGAGTGATGCCTCACTTGTTTAACACTTCCATAGGAAAGATGCATTATGAGTTATGGATTTATTTTGGATTTGGAAAGGTAGAATCACATCTTGCAAGGTGACACGTTTGACAAAAGAATGTTTCAATTCAAGGATATTTCGAGTTCATATCAATCCTTGTCATGTCTTTTTTTCTAAAATTCCCCAAAGCATATACTTTATTTATTTTGGTTATGAGAAAAACTAAAGATGATTACAATATGTTTTATTTATACTGGCATTGATAGTCATGTCTTTCATCTATATCGAAATTACGTTCCAATGGTTCAATCTAAATACAATATCAAGCAGTTCCTGTACGTGTATGTGTGCTAGGCCACCATGTACATGTTGCAAGTAATTTTGTCACTCCTAATAGATATGATTCTGCCTTGTGTTACGCTACCTCCGTGTTTTATTGACGACCTGATGCCTCCAGAGTTCATTACAGCAAGAGACACGTTGTTCCAGGCTGTATCAGTTGGAGAATATATGTTTTTGTCAAGTAAGGCATCTGCGTAGAAATTTCCGAAGTTACATTCGCCATACCTTAAATATGTTATTTTTAATCAAGGTTATAAAATTTCTTACATAGTTTTTATGTTAAATATAAAGAAGTAGTGGCCTACAAAGACATTGTTTGCAATTAGTCAAGTTAATACCTAGCTCCTGATTTAGTAACCTATTGTTATTTTTCTATTCATTTTGTTATAATGTACTATAATGTTTTCAATAAACCCACCACATGGAACATAAGTAAATAAGATTGGCAGTTATGCTCTAAATGTGTGAACAATGCAAGAACGTAGTGATGTGAACAGAAAATACAAATTTGGAAAATATAAGACATCTCTCTTTTGTAGTACCTTAATTTGCCGTTACATTTTTTAACATACATACCTACATGAGGAACGCTCTCCATCCAGGAAAACATTTGTCGAACCAACTGTTGTATTTTTGAATACAGCCAGCTTGTCAACAAACGGTGCCATCTTTTTAACCATATCTGCGTCTAAAATTGCATTAAAGACATGTACACGTTTCCGGTTTTGAACTTGTAATAGTGCTTTTAGGGTAATGGGTCCGCTACTCTCAATGCATTTCATACTTGCAACTGATGAAAATGACACTAAGAGAGATATGAAGTAGTGTTTAGCAATATAAGGCGACACTTAGAATAAAATAAAAGTATGGATTAATAATTGATTTTAAGTGAATTTTACTTATTGAGGTAAATTTAGTAATGATAAACGCAACCTTCGTCGATCGATCCATTTAGGTAAATAGGATTCCCATCCCAAGATGTAACAACTCCATTGTCGTCAAACGAAAGTTGTAGGTGACCAAGGTACTTCGCATAATGGAAATCTTGTACAGCCAATACTTTGGCCCCTGATGTTTGTGTCACTACAGTCGGGTATGGTCCCTCAACAAGTTCATTTTCTGGTGTACCAGGTACTGGTCCTATGCAACAAAAACATACACGTTTATGTTTAATTAAGACGTTGTCCTCTCACAATCTGTATAACTTGTCGAAAGGGGGTGTACAGTAGATGTCAAGCGGGAACGGTTTCATTATAAGGTTAAGGATTTAAGCCCTGAATTGTGGAATGACCATTCCCTGAAAGTGTTGCTCTCTAATATTTGCACGAGACGCGGAGCATCAAGTGTTAATTTAAGAAAACAACGTCTGAAATAACGTGTTCTGGTTGGCTTGAATTGGACTCATCTAGCATAGCTATGTGTGAACAATGAATTACAGTGAGTAAAACGGTAAAATTAGAAATGAACTTTTGTTAAAATATATTATCACCATTATATAGGAATGTATTGCTGTGTCCACCGACAACTAGATCAAGTCCAGTGACCTCCTTGGCAATTTCAAGGTCCTTTTGCCAACCAGAATGGCCCACTGCAATTATCTTATTTATTCCTTCGCCTTCCATTCTCCTTACTTCGGCTTGTATTGAAGGGATCTCTTCTTGGAATTTGAGTTTCCCTAAAAATATGACAATTGCTGGACAGGTATATATTTAAAGATGTATACATGTGAAATAGACAACAGCTAAATTTAATTTGTGATTAGTTAAGAAAACACCAATTCCAAAATGATAAAGATCAATAGAAAATACAAGCAACATAGAAGAGCAAAAGCATTCATAAGGAAAACGAACCATCAAAAACTTTAATTGAACACACAATATCGAACACCTCATTTTCCCATTGTTTAAAAATCACGGTCTGATATATCTTGAATAACAAAAATATGCCCAATACTCCTGATGGTCACAGGTACTGAATACTATTCCGTCTCAAACGATACGGGACCATTAAAAAAACAGTCTTTAAGTCCAGAGGGGGAGAAACACCAGGGTTCAAAGATGACATACGCTTATAATGTAAATCTGTATTGAGATGACACGGTCGCTGATTGGTCAAAAGTCGACAAACAAATTACGTCATCAATGGCGGTTTCAAAATTTTCGAAATACGCTTCGAATGATATTATGTTCATTTCTGGCGTGTTAACCAATATCATAGCTTCTCATTTCACATCAAGATAAAGAAAGGTGTACGGAATATGCCTATATCAATTATAACATCCCATCGAAGTGTAGTATTTGATAACTAGCCGATGGAAATTCGAACGAACGAAGGTGGTAAGCAAGAGAGGTAATTAAGTCTGTCATCTTGAAACTCTGGGGCTTTCCCTCCTCTTCTCTAAGTCCATAAGAATGTCACAGGGTCAACTCCTTTCCACAAAACAATCACCATAGTCCATAAAACCACGGAATATACCTCCATAATAAAACAAAATGAATCGCAACAGTCATTTGGAGCAAGCTATGGCTGCGTTCGATTCCTTATCCCCAATCATCAAAGCCAAATTCGAGGATCCACTTTAAAGGAGCTAAGTAGAAATGTGAGTTCAATGCAAATACATTTTTGGGCACGAGGTGGATTCACGTTGTGTTTGTGTAAATATAGATATCAGATAATTGTTTGTTCAATAGTATTTGATTACAGAAAAGATTTAAAATCGACGACACTTGACACTTTTTGAATTGTGATATTATGTATTCAATCAATATCCTTAACAACCCTGTTCAAACTAACCTCAGGGGGGGAGATTTCTCAAAGATGCCCTATCATATTAGCACGTTCGAAAACAAATTTTATAAACAGGCCTCAATTTGCCGTTGAAATGGATCTCCAAATGTTCACTGTAGTTTTATGAGTATTCTCTATAAGTATGGATCGAGTAACTTCAATAGTATTACCGTAGATTTGAAATGATGATGTTGAACTGATGTTAACGCCATTCCACCGATTTCAAATTTAACTCTGCGCATGCGCAGCACTGAGAGAGCACGTGCTCATGATTGTTCACGTGATCGAATCCTGCAATTTGATTGGAGATGATGCAAGAGATGATGTAATGGGGAATCCCCGAATACGATAGAATATGAAAGAATTATGGGAGCTACTCACTCCTCCTGAACTAACCTAACATGCTTGTATTTGTGTTGTTTGTTGACAACTTTAACGTTATTTTACGAAGATGTTGATAAAGTGTAGTGCCATCTGACATCATCAATATATGACTTAAACGACAAATGAATGAATGTATTATGTACCGAACAATTTCAAAGTTTCTCTCATTATAAGCAATTACCAAATTTCAGAGATAGTTCTGGCATTGTTGAAATGAGGTAACCGATTATTCCTATCTTCTCCCCCTGGAATTCGACCACTGTGCTCTTCTTGAACTTTCCTTGCATTCTCGGTTCTTCACTATCGTCTACATTGCACGCTAACACGGGGAAGGTGGTGTTGTCAAGGAAGGCAACCAAGCCATTGATATCGATATCAAATTCATGGTTGCCGAGACTCTACGATCATGAAAAGTTTAATATAGTATATATATATATTGATCTGATTGTACCCTTAAAATGTACACTCGATCTTCATTGAGGCTTTACGTGCGGATTCTCGATCGATTCTGTTTATTCCTTCAGAAATATCTATGCCAAAAATAATTGTATCAAATATCAAACTTACTGTTAAGTCATATGCCAAACTTAAAGTTAACAGTATGCCATATGCCAAACTTACCATTGCGTCATATGCCATCATGTTCATAAACTGAGCATTAGCGAGTCCATCAAATGCATAAAACCAAACAGTCCCCTGGAATTGGTCGCCAGCATCTAACAATAGGACATTTTGTTCAATTTGTCGTATCTCTTTTATTTTAGTAAGCCTTCTTGCCACACCTCCGTAGCATTCTTTGTTGTCTCTTTCAGTTGGTGAACAAGTCCCGCCAAAGCTATTGAATTCTTCAATTCTTGCATGGACGTCATTGGTATGAAGAAGTGTGATGTTGAGAGCCTCATAGACTTTAAATATTCCAGTTATTGAACACACGAGGAAAATTCTGATACAAAGATATGACATGATTCTATGTATATAAAATTATAAGTATTTGTCTCTAGAGCTATGAGTATCTAGTACGACTGTTTAATGTGTTTTTATTGATAAGAATACCAATATCCATATTTATTAGTTATTAAATATTCTAAACTGTACTCATAATGCATTTCGGGTCATACGTCTGCAATACCACTTCCTAATATAGAGAGAATATTTGTATTTAGAGTTTCTATATGTATACATCATGTCATGAGTTGAACAAGTAGCGATTGACAAAGTTACACTTTATGAGATATTTAACTAGGACACGGCACACACAGTTCGATAACATTGAAAGTGACCCTTGCGAGTGGCATGTGAAAAATAATGCGTTAATAATAATTTGTTTTATTTATTACTTAGGATAAGGTAATTTTAAATACATATTATATTTTTCTCATATGACTAACCATGGAATTCTAATGCAGGGTAATACGATAATTACTTTATTGTACTCATACCTGTGTAAATCTGTCCATTCTTGATTTTAATCTTTGATAATATTTCTTTATCTCGTCAAAGGAGATATCTCATCAAGAATGGACGATCTTGTGCAGGAACTCATACAATTATCTCTATATTTAGTTATACAAAACTGCTTCTTTTGAGGTGAATTAAAATTCAACACGTTTGAAATTAGAGTTGAATTATTTTATTTCCGGTTGATATAACGTCGTAACGTTAGTGAAATCGAACGCGATTTCAACTGATTGGATAACATGATGTGATCATGAGTAGGTTATGTGAGTAGATGCACGATGGGATCGTGTTATTCTGCGAGCAGCAACCTAAGCGTTTATACACAGTTTTAGGTAGATGCGACTATTATGGGTGCATTCGGTTTTTATCATTTAGCTCTTGTTATATGCATTTATTGATACCTATACACGATGAACAGAGGATGCATATATTGCAATACCGTCAATGTGTTTCTACATTGGGATTGATACTCGTCTTACATGCAGTAAGAAAACCAGCGATTTGGCAAGGGTAAGAAGTAGTTTATATTGAAACAAGTAATGTTTTGCAATTTCGTAAGGTGTTCCTCAGATAGAAAAGATTGTTGATTGGTTAAAGTAATCGACCACATATCAAAATGCTCTGCATAAACGATTGAAACGATGTCATGTAAACCCGAAAAGTGACCATGTAATCGTTTGAGTTTCAGTAACATCGAACGATGCGACGTTACCCGAGAGGTGCGCTGGTTCATGAGAAGAAGTCAACGCTAAGGACCAATGTTTGGATTGCGAGAACGCTAAACAAAGAGGGTTCAGCTATCGCAATGAATAAGATAAGTAATTGTTATACAGATTTGCTTAGCATATCAAATATCCTTTTTATTAATGTAAGGATAGAGGGTTTGTAAGTTTTGCTAAAAAAAAAACAACAACAAAAAACAACAACATTTAGATTGGTCACAGGTGCAAGAGCACTAAACAATAAGGATTGCAAGATCTATCGTTCAGTCATGGGCAAGACGTCACACTGCTACAGACGTTGGATGTTTGTAACTTGACTGTCAAAATATTCATGTTTTTGAAATTGTTTCAGATATTTAGGTCACTACGCAAACGGGTACGTTTTCCGAAGATTTACAAAGACTGCATTTTATGTGTTATAGGGAGATGGAATCCTTACAAACAAACATCCTATTTAGATTTGGCAGCTTTTAAACCAGAGTTACGGTTTTAGGCTTGTTGATTTGTTTCAGACATGGTATTTGCAAGGTGCAAATATGCTCCCTCGGTTCAGCAAAAAGCAGTGTTGGGCAAAGATTTTAAAATGTTATTTTATAGCAAACGTTTTTCAAATGAACTCTTATGTTGCGCATATACAGAGATAGATATTACATTATAGTTTTTGTATAAACTAATAAAGTTGTGCAACGTAAGCATTTCAATTTTGTAAGTCATGACAAACAACTAACGAGTTGTGTTACTCAGGAGTCATTGAATTGTTAAATGTCGTTGTTTGGTAATCTATATTTGTATAGTATTTAAGTTATAAGCTTATGACATTATTGCAGTGAATCGCTACCAGGAGGGTCGGATTCATACTTACACATTGGATACTTCATATCCTGCAAATGAAATTGTACACTTTCTTAACTTTTATTATCAAGAGGATGCTTGAATTAGACAGATTCTTAATGAATTTTTTGTAGGCTATATGTTATCGCAAACATGTTTGTTTGCTACTCACAACATTGATTCATATTTAGAAATGATCAAAATGCCATTAAGGGGTTCTGAGAGTAATCATAAAGAACTTTTTGGTTGGGAAATGTCGTGAATCGTTACCAGGAGGGTAGGGTTCAGGCATATCTTTTTAGATACTGAATATCCGTACAAAAACAAATGGTATCCTGTATAAGTTTCTATATTCAGAACTTTTCGTCTTCATAGACAAGTTGGTAAATTATGGAGAATATTTTATTTGACTGATTCAATGAAATAAACTGCTTGATCAAATGAGTTCTAAGAGAAGTCGTATTCAGGCTCAAACAGTTTATGTTGATAGATGCAAAAAGGTTACTAATATATTTTTGATTTACATGTTTATAAATAGCTCTTTTAGCTTAAAATGTCGTGGATCAATATTGTTGAATACTGGTTATGTAAAATAGAAGTGAAATCCTATAAAACTGCATTGTGTAATATCAGCATTTTAGGTTTTCTGATGGGGTGTTTATACCAACAGTTCGGTCTAGTTTCTCTGTTTATAACATTGATAAAGAAGATGGTTATCTTTGAAGGTATGTTGTGAATCGATACACGGGTAGTCGGATTCAGACATATGCTTGGTAGCATACTTTACAATGGTTGTATTTGCTTACTTTTCGTCTTTAACACTCTTGTTTTCGATTTGTTTGAAAATCGATACTTTTCTAAGGCGAGTTGAAGATTTTGAATAGATACTTTAGTAGTCTGATTAGGCAGGTGAATTGAATTCCCTAATATAATCATTTAGGTTTAAAACCTGGATCGAGTTTATATAAGATTGACTATTCTTTAGAAGATAGTTGAATTGTCTTGATTAGAGACTGGGAGTAGTCGAATTTGGACATTTACTTTGGTTACATTGTTAGTTAAATGCACGATTATTGCATGTTGAATAAATTCTAGAAGATTAAATGAAAAATTGGGGAGTTGCTCCATACTTGATACGTTTTGAAATAAGCGTGAGATTAGTGTGTCGATTCCTGGTCCAAATGATAATTGTACATTTTTAGAGTTTACTGTATATAGCATAGAGAAATCTATGTACGATAGACAAATGGTGTGAGTTGATACATTGGATATTTGGATTCAGGTATGTTCTCTGGATTATCCATGTTTTTGCAAACATTGATGTTTAATATTTATTAATGCATATGATTTTGGTTGAAATGGAGCAGGTTATTTGATATATGATAAAATCTATTTTGGAATAGTTTAGTTCAAGCGATTGTGTTGGTTGGTGAATTGATTTTTGAAGTTGTCAATT
The DNA here is from genome assembly GCA_903813345.2 of Owenia fusiformis. Taxonomy (NCBI): domain Eukaryota; kingdom Metazoa; phylum Annelida; class Polychaeta; order Sabellida; family Oweniidae; genus Owenia; species Owenia fusiformis. Next base: position 21,634,017 of record CAIIXF020000007.1, on the reverse strand, counting down.
CAGATAGACTACTTGATTGTTATGTTTAACCTGCAACAACAAGAAATACACTTAGTAAAATTACGTAATGGAACTCTGACTTAGGATTGTTATTATGTTTGGCATTATAGCCATTACGTTGAGTAGTTCTTCTGTTGAATAAGAATTGTTGTCATGTTTGACATTATAGCCATGACGTCGAATAGTAGTTAATATGGTTTTAAGATGATAGTTGTGTTCCTAGCAACATTTACAATATTAGTGTAACAAACACATTAGAGAAGTGTTTGCCAGCTAATTGCATTCTATATTGAACGTGTTTGGCATTACGTTGAGCAGTTGTTCTGTTAAAGTTCAGTTGACATTCCGACATGAAAATTGTTATCATGTTTGGCATTATTACCAGTATGTCGAATAGTTGTTCTGTTGAAGTACAGTTGGAACTCTGACATAAAAAATGTTATCATGTTTGGCATAATTACCAGTACGTCGAATAGTTGTTCTGTTGAAGTAGTACAGTTGGAACTCCGACGAAAAATTGTTGTCATGTTTGGCATTATTACCAGTACGTCGAATAGTTGTTCTGTTGAAGTACAGTTGGAACTCCGACGTAAAGAATGTTATCATGTTTGGCATTATAGCCATTACGTCGAGCAGTTGTTCTGATGCAGTACAGTTCGAACTCTGACGTAAAAGACTTTAAGTCTACTTGTATCGTGGGTTGACGGATTCGTATAATGCGTCGAACGCAGGTACAATTTAGCAACCTCAAAAAGGGGTTAGTCGCTTGGAGCGACAATGCGATATTTACATGTTTTTAATGCTATTTCTGTGTAATTTCAGGAAATACAACCCATATTAGGGTATGGACACACGCCTAAATGAACATTGGAACACAAGTTGTCCTTATAAGATAGATACAAGTGTGATATAAATAAGATGCTTTGGACTGATTCAAAGAAGACTACTTTGTTGGATTGAGATCCATATAAGATAGATACAAGAAATACAACCAATAGTAAGGTATGGACACAAGCCTATTTGAACACTGGGACACATTTTGTCCATATAAGATAGATACAAGCGTGATATAGATTAGATGCTTTGAGCTGATTAAAAGAAGACTACTTTGTTGGATTGAGATCCATATAAGACAGATACATGTACGTGTGATACAGATACGATGCCTTGGACTGATTCAAGGAAGACTACCTTTGTTGGAAGTCTCAAAGAAGAGACATTTCGAGCTTTGGTCACTAGTTTGCCCGTTTTTTAGAAGGTTCTGGCGTAGCTGCTGGCTCCAATTTAATCCTATAATATATGTGATATTATGTTGTGTGGTTTGTGGTGAAGACTGTTTAATTAGGAAATAATTAAAATTCAACACGTTTGAAATTAGAGTTGAATTATTTTATTTCCGGTTGATATAACGTCGTAACGTTAGTGAAATCGAACGCGATTTCAACTGATTGGATAACATGATGTGATCATGAGTAGGTTATGTGAGTAGATGCACGATGGGATCGTGTTATTCTGCGAGCAGCAACCTAAGCGTTTATACACAGTTTTAATTTATGTTGTAAGTTGTCATACAACGGATTCGAAAATTTAGTTTTATTGTTCGAGGAGGCATACCTTTTTCCCTTTCGAAGTCACAAAGATTTTGATCTGGGTTTTAACGGTGTCAGGTCGATAAACTAACGTTTTTCATATTGAAGTTAGTGAACACTTTCTTGTGAGTGCTTTTGACCGAATCAACGTTTTTGAATTAGTATATGTGTTCTGACGTTGAGGTAAACTGTTCCCATTTATTACTATCTTGGGAAGTATATTTTTCTGCAATTATTACAATGCATTGCATAATATAGGATGTTAATTAAAACAATTAGATATTAGGTTTCTTAGAAGCAATTATGTAATTTGCATATAAATCTGAATCTCAAGGCATGGTTTAATTTTTACTGACAGCGCATTGTATCTTAGCGAATAAACATGTATTTAAGTGCGTTTCTGTCATATTGTTTCGAGGAAGGCACAAAGTTTTGCTTTTTAAGATATTGATTATATTCGAAAATCCTTTATATTTTTAGATATGTAATATCTATTCCCAGAAGGGCATCAAGTCTTAGTATTTTAAGATGATAGTTGTGTTCATCAACAACATTTTACAGTAGTTGTGTTATATTAATGTGACAAACACATTAAGAGAAGTGCTTGTCAGCTAATTGCATTTTATATTAAACAGTTCTTATAGTATTTAGATTTTACAACGTTTCCAAGAGTTGTACTTTTGCTTTTGTTGCAATACGAGACCACTTGGTATAAGGGTTTGCAAAGCATGGTGCTTTCCAGATTTTATATTTTTCATCACAATAGTTTAGAAGATCGTAGGATTTTTGTATACGTTCGTTCGTGTATTCTTGTGATAATCACGGAATTTTTGTCTATTGTGACCAACAATGTCGCATATTACGACAGTCTGTTAAAGAAGTAAGTTTCATTAAGTTACGTTTTTTGCCAAGAGGCAATGATATGGTTACAGTGCAAGTCTGTAGACAGTTATTTAGATTATTGTTAATATGTATTAAGTGCTAGAAGGCACTATATACGTGTATGGTCATTATACAAGTTTTTTATAGTGCAAGTTGACAGATACAGTCACAATTTAGAATTTGGTTTATTCCGAAATTTGTGAATTTATTTGAGATCTTTGACGTGTTAACAAACGTGTAGCCACAATGGCTTTAATGACATTTGATCATTGGATATGGGTTGTTGGATTTAGATGTTTTAATTAGGTATACGGTGCCTTATTGATGTCTTGAAGGCAGTTAACATCGTAAATCAGCAGCGAGGTTGAGAGCCGAGGACGGATGTTGGGTATATTTGAACCTAAGGGGTTTCTGGCATTAATGCCATCGGCATCGTGGCCGCTATGACATTGGCATCGTGGCCGTCATAGGTACCTGGATGCATCGCGAACTGGCTTCATTTTTTCATTTTTTCACTCATTCTTTGTACCAGATGTACTTAACGCTTTTCCAATAAACGCGGGCTGCTGGCTCCAATTTAATCCTATAATATATGTGATATTATGTTGTGTGGTTTGTGGTGAAGACTGTTTAATTAGGAAATAATGCATATTTAGTACCCTGTTGCTAGTCACAGTGAATTTAAAATTGTGCGGCAGTATTTTGAGAAAAATCGTTGGTTGCTTTTCAGAGAAAATATTTCAGTATATCAGCCAAACCAACACTTCACACAACTGAAAACCATCTTAACTGTCCAAAATCACTGCAAGGTAGACCTAAAAGTGCCAGGTCATAGCAAACATCGAAAAGACGTCGAGATACAAAAATTTCAACACCTTCCATTTGTTAAAGACGCCGCACAACGCTGGACAGCAAACATCAAATACCGTCCACAAAATAATAATGTTCCCATATGTAGATATTGGTTTACGTAAAGCTATTTACAATCATCTTCAAAACAAAAAAAAACTGACTTGCAGTACTTGTGCAAACACTCCAATCATTTGGGTTTCAAAGATGTTGATCCAGTACATAAGTGTGTACATGTAATTCAACATGTTTTAAACCGCCTGCGAGTATGACTTGACGTGAAGCATTATATTAACGAAAATTCTATTAAATTATGTCGATGGTTGGTTGCATCTCTATGAAATCTTACAACCTTATAACTAATTTATCCAATATTACCGTATTACAGTATCTCAAGGGTATATGTCTTCAACATGGTTTATACACCTTTTCTGTTTTGCTACCAATTCTTCAAACAGATGCGGAAACCCATTTCGGAAAATGTTGATTGATCCTTGTATGGATATGCTTTAAGTTCCCATAGGGATGGATTTCGTTTTTGTACGGCCTGATCTAGCATTAAGTTATTGCATTTGTTCTATCTGCAGTAAATGTCTTAATCCATTTACAAATGGTTCCTTTGCCTCCTTCCCATACACCTTATGAATGTTGTCAAGTGTTTTTTCTTGAATTTCCCAGTAAAACAAACATCCTGATACTTATGCGCATTTGTAATTGCAAATCATCATCTTTTGCTGATTTTGCAGCCATTTTTACAAAAAGAAAATGAACATTGCCTTTCACAGAGTCTGATGTCATCAACCAATATAGGTCACTATGATATCATCAATGATGTCATGAATCAAAGCAATTTCAACTAAGATGTCATCACATGACATCATCTAGTGATGACATATGTCAATATTAGCTTGTTTTGTATTTACGAATACTTATTATATATACTTACTTACGTATCTTAAAGTTAAATCATATTTTTTATTATTTCTTTTATTTTTTTAATGCTGCTCCGCATACCCTGACTCGTGTCACTATAGCAACCATACTCATTCATTATAATTTAGGATTCAAATGTATGAATGGTGTAGGTATACTGAGTGAAAAGGATGAGTATCGATATGGCGAACCTTTTGAAAACATGTTTCTCTTAAACCAGTCAGCAAAACATTCTGAAAAAGTTTACACATTGTCAATTTAATGGTCATCTTTTGAATGGTAACAATATAATTTAAAATAGATATATATCCTTTTGTCTATATTGTTTTAGAAAACACATCGGACACTTCTTTTGTTCTTTGTATCATATGTTTGGAATGAAATGAAACATCTATCCGAACCTCATTGGAACAAAATGACATAAACACAACGTGTTTATGTCTCTCAATATTGTAATTATACAAAGAAAAGTTTGGTTGGTTTTAAAAAAGTATCTTGTTAATGAAATTAAAGGTTTATCTTAGTTTATATCTATTTCGGGTGCTTTTGTTTTAATTTTTGAATACTTTTTGTTAAATCAACCACAATTTCCTTTGTACATCAATAATATTGGGAAGTCTAAGAAAATGTTGTATATGCTATTTTGTCGGAAAGATATGTTATTGTTACGCGGTAAACACGATACAAAAATATGTCATATTCCGCAACGAATATGGCATATTCACTTGCGGTGCATGACAGATTCACCTGCGGTAAATGGCATACAAACTAACCAATGAGAACGTGATACGGAAGTACGCAATTGTCAATTGCATCGATTGAACGAAATAGTAAAACGTCATTAATTATTGTAATGATTACTGAATCAACAGTACTGTGTATCAAATATAGTAACTTAGCAGAAGTATCAGTCACCAATCTCGCGTAATAAACTTACTCAATCAATCCAGGATTCATATATTAGTACTCGACGCACTAACTATAATGGTAATCCAGCGTAGCTTTACATTTAGAGTCGATTCTCGCAACCAATCAAATCAAGGCTTTCTGTATCACGTTTTCACCTGCGGTATATGTCATATTCACCTGCGGTATATGGCATATTCCGCAAGTGAGTATGACATATTCCGCAGGTGAGTATCGGGTATTCACTGAAATCAATGTATCGCATATTCAGTGCGGAATATCGCATACTCACCTGCGGAATATGCCATATACCGCAGGTGAGTATGGCATATTCACCCGTATCACAAATACCGCGCAACCATGAATGTATGCCATATACCGCGTAACAGTTATTTCATTCTAAAGAAATGGTAAAAAGGAACAAAAAACAATTGCACTAAAAAACAATTTTTTTTAACAAAACACTTATATAAAATATATGTAAATTATTTTCGCATTAAATTGTTGTCAATCAGTCAACATTACACAAAGGACCGTGTTTTTACAGAATGTTTTCAATAATTGGTTTAAGAAAAAACATTGTTGAATTCAGTTCTCCATATCGAAACCAATCCTTTCAGCCAGATTGACGAAGAAACAAGAATGTTAGAGTACTTTTGCAAGAACTTCACGAACGCCCTGTATAACCGGTCAATCCATCCATGTCTACATTACAATTACCAATTAATATATTTATTAAAGTATAACATTCCACCACCATGAAATATAGATTTATTTGATAAATATAATAATCCTGAAAGTAATAGGCGACATCTTTATATGATCAGTAATATTTTCACAAATGCGTTATCATTTCAATCTATTTGAGCGTGGGCTAATTATATTAGTTTTTATACTAATATACTGGTTCTACTAAAACACATAAAAATAAGATACATGATTTAAACACAAACAGAATATTATTCATTCATGCAGTTAGGCTGTTTATTATTGCTTCTCCTTAAACCGCTTAAAAGGCCGAGTTTACCTATATGGACAAAACATTTGCGACATTCTCAGATTCTTCGATAAAAGTTGAAAAACGTGTGAATTAAAACCGTTGCTTGGCTACATCCGGGGCAACTCGCGAGACTTCGCCTTTTCGAAGTTTCAATTTTGACATTTAATGCAAATTCTCAAGTCTCAGAAGTCTCTTGTGAGGATATATCATTAGCTGTAGCTGTGTAGTTAAAATAACAAAACAGTCAAGACGTCAAAACATGCGAAATTCATAATGAGATAAAATGAAAAAATGATAAAATTATTTCTTTTTTTACCAACCCACGAAATGAATTTAGTATACTCTCTCGAATTTTCTGGTTATCTCGCAGTATCTACACCAATGTTATTGGCCATGTTTACAAGTAAGAGTTATTATTTTTTACTAAGTACAAGGTAATAAGAGATTCGGACAACGGTTTTAGTACATTTCAAACGAAATGGAATGTACTTGCAGAGCGGAACCATATTTCAATCCTTTACTATGGACGCGTTATACGGACAGGAACGAGCTAGAACTAATCAAGAAGGGCTTCTGACTATGCAAACTCGAACTGCGTTGAAAAGTTGTTCCCACATGTTAAACGAAATAGCACAAACTAATTCTTCAATCGTTCTTAAAAATGCCACATGGGTTTAAACGAATGGGTAGTTGCGTTGTTCATTTTGACGGGTTTTAAATTTTCTAAGAAGTCCTTGGACTTCCTCGACCGAGAAGATGCTTTAGAACTTCAAGTCAGTTCATAATTCGCTTTGGCTCACCAATCCTCCTCACATACCACACTCCTCGCCTCAAGTAGTCTGTCAGTAAGTCTTTATTCCTTATAAATATGTTGAAAACAGAAACAAATAGCTCTGAAGGATTTGACAACATTTTTTAGACGTTTTAAAGAAGGCTATCATTTAGATTTTCTTGTTTTTAGTTTCGTTTTATTAGCTTCGTGCATTGAAGACTTACATTGTCGTATCGCTTGTCGTATTTTAAGATAGTTTACAGGACCACATCATGATCACGTTTTACTATTTCTAAGGACGCGACAGACATGTTGAGAAATAGTTTGGTGTAACTAGGGACACTTGAATAAAATTGCTACTTTGAAAAGAATATTTTTTGCTATAGCACAGTATGCGAAGATGCTACAGTGGATTGATTTAAAAATATTAGACCATTCTAATATGTAATATCATTTTTATCGACGAGTTCCATATCAAATATCAAAATGAGTTAACAAAGCTAATGAGTGCCAGTTGATATACAGGGCGTATCAAGAAAACGCATCAAACAGTTATCTCGTAAAACCACAAAACCAGTGATGACTACATCAATTTCATTCAATGGACCATAAAGTCACGTCCCTCCTCTTTGAAATGGTACAGGGTGTCCCGAAAGTATGCCCCCCCCCCCTAGGCAGACATATTCCAGTGTCCTCATAGTATGTGTCATATATCATTTTAAAGTTTATCCAAAGTTACATTGATTTGCCAAGTATCATGGTTTAACTCCCAAATGGGAAAAAGTTACAGTCATTTTAAATGTTAGAGTCCCCCCTTGGCCATGTTAACAGCAGCAATTATTTTCAGATATGACCTTAAAAGCCCTTCAAATAGGGGTGTAGAATTGTATAACCCTCTTAAAACCTGTTAAGGCACTTTAGAAGGGTTTCCTTAGAATTTCTACCCTCGCCCTTCTCTTTCTCCAACTCAATATCCATCCGACCCGAAAAAATTGCTGCTGTTAAGATGGCCCGTAAGGACACATTGACTAGTGATTTGGTGTAAAATTGAACTTAATTTTGACCTAACACTAAATTTTGAAATGTCTGTATTTTTTCACATTTGAGAGTTGAACCATGATACTTGGTGAATCAATGTAACTTTGGATAAGCTTTAAAATGATATATGACACATACTATGACGACACTGGTATATGTCTGCCTAGGGGGGGGCATACTTTCGGGACACCCTGTATATCAGTCATTCACATGTGGCCATTGTTGGGCGAAAAATCATTCCTTTTGCACAATTGGCCAAAGTCGGCTCTGGACCAAGTTTCAGATATTGCAAAAGTCAGTGCTAGGGCTAAGTGCTAATGGAAGTTCTCCTGACCTGAATTGTTGTGACTTTTTCTTTTGGAGCTATCTCAGGAGCAAAGTGTTTGCCATTCCTCACCCAGGTATTGCAAAATTTCGAAAAAGAATTGCCAAATGGGATGCTTTTCTACGCCTTAAACCACAGGTGACTCAAAGCTGATCATGAGCGATGAATGACAATGAGAGATCTGCGCATCTTTGTTTGCTAAGAAGTGTTTGCATTTCGGAGGGGTATAGGATGTATTCTTGTAAAAGTATTAGTATGAACACTTCACTGTCTATGCCACACCTGTCACACCTTTTTCCAATAGCCATTATGCCCCTTGCACTGATTTTTGCAATGTTTTAAACTTGGTTCTGAACTGATTTTGCACCACTTTGTGAGATCAATGATTATTTGGCCAAACATAAATCCCTGAGAATGAATGACATACCATTGCAAAGATGAAAAATGTGGCTTTGTGGTTCATTGAATGAAAAGGATGCTGTTTTATACGCACTGTATTATATTCCCGAGGCGATAAAATGATATCACGAGAAATCTGAAGTATGCCATGATTATAATCCAAAATCAAATATTTTCTGAAAAAATCACATGAAAATTATAACGTACTGAGATGAATTCCGGCACTCCCTCTATGTATACTCCAGGGACTAGGTGAACATACCAGGTATATTTACATTATTTGAATTTCATCTATAATTTGATAAATTAAAAAACGTAATAAAAAATGTTGATGAATTGAAAAATATGAGATCATGCACCATTTTCTTTGCAGTGGGTAAGTGAAATATGTGTACATTGGACACCTATAAAGTCACAAAAATGTGTTCACTGTAGGTAGATGTACATTACAGAGATGATCATTTAAGTCAGTTGAGTATGTGGTGAGAAAAGGTGTTCATTCGAGTCAGGTGTGCACAAGAGAAAGGTGTTCGCTAAGACAGGTTTTGAACAAGGGTTTTGAACAAGGAAGTTCATTTTTTCCAAAAGATCTTAGATGTTAAGGCCCTGTTAACAATACTCTCAAGTGTGTTTTCGTTCTTAGCTCTTTATATCCAACACTGAGGCCAATATTGAGATGTTTCACTGTTTTAAAACCATTGTTGGGAAGTTGCCAGGCGCTTTCCAAGACGCTTACCACAATGTAACGTTATAATGACACGCCCGGTGATCGTACAAAAATGATTGAGGGGGGGGGGGGAATCAGGCGATTTCTGCAAGAAAACTCAACAAATTTGGAAGATTTATCTTGTCAAGAGAAAATTTATAGCAAAAACATTGACTTTTGCACTTTGGTGATGATGCGCCTTTTTTAATAGATCTCTTATCTTAGAAGGGTATCAATTCCTAAAAATACTAGATGACCTAACATATTTTGTCATGCACTGCGCTTATTCATTTGGCAATTCAGTTGTATTTTCTCTTGAAAAAATAAATCTTCCATTTGTTGAGTTTTCTTTCAGAAATCGCCTAATCCCCCTCCATCATTTTTGTATGATCACCGGGCGTGAATGAAAGTGATATCAGGAACATACAGGATAGGTGATTATTACGGACAACCAATGTCTGAACGACTATGTTTATCATGCTACTGAAGACGTTCAACATGTCTTACTATTGTGCCCAGCGTATATAGATATAAGATACAATTTATTTAGCCAATTATATAAACTAGGAGTCAACAACATTTGTGAATTCATATGTTTCATTTTCGGTGGAGGGACTGAATATGATCCTGAAATAATGCTTCAATTGCAGGACACTATCATTATGACATGCACAAAAGAAGGGATTACCTTCTTAAATCCTTGTAAAATAGCATGCTCTGACATATGAGCATGTCATCTAACATACCTGTAACTTGTAGTATTTTTCGCAAACTTTTAATTTTTTTTGTATCATATTTATGTATACTGTATGTACTCATCTTTAAAGTGGTAAATAAAATAACAAAACATAATAGCTAGATGTAAACGCCAAGTTCTCTGAAAGAATGTATAAAAAATGTACACTTTCCTTCAGAAATTTTTGCGACCAGAAGTTTCCGTTAGCTGTCGATAGCATATCAAAAGTTTTCGATGTTTGAAAATTAATGTTTTACTTAAATACAATTGTGTAATTTCAATTAAAACAGCTTTGATATGCACAGTTGTTTATCTTGATTCAAATTCTAAAGATTTTCAAGTTTTCTGAAAAAGGTCGGGCTAAATCCCCATTGAAATAATGTTTAAAAACCTTTAAAAGTTCATTTACTTACAGGTTCGTATAATTACATTCAAATCATGTTTTAATCATGTTTTAAGTTGATCCAAATGGTTTATGTTAGATCAAGAAATCAAGTAACTCTTGCAATACATTTCAATGTATTCTAGCCCTATCAACACCCTCGATGCCATCTATTTTTCCATTTACGTATATGGGAAATGGTCAATTCACGGAGTCAATACTTATAACGTATACGCATACATAAGTTCTGCTTTTATGTATGAGCAAAATCTCTCTAATGTCAAACGAGAAATTCTTTTATCAAATTACGATGAAGTAAAACACTTCGTGATTGAAGCATTCTAAAGTTTGAAAGAACGTTGTTTGTATGCATTCTCTTCAATTTCATGTCATCTTGCCTTGTGTCTTTTCAAAATTTAATAATGCTATACAATCGTTTTGCTAAACAAATAGAAAAATACTTTACGATCGTATCACGCACAATACATACACATTTTTGGGTGTAACCTCAAGATTTAGAACCTGTGTTTTTAAAATTGATCTTTCATATATTTTCCATATTGTATTTTAGTGCCCTTATTTCATGTTATAATTTGCTTGGCTTATGTTGGGCAGTTATAAGTCGTCGGCGAAAACGTTTTATGAAATATTTTTTAAAAACGAAACTTCATTATTTTCATTATTTTTCGATTCTATTTTATTTTTTAAAAGAATATTAGAAATATTACTCAGTGGTGCAACCGTTAAGGGGAAAAAAGGGGAGTGATGTTTTCTCATTGGCTCAATAATTATAAATAGTGGCTATATATGGAAAACTAAATGGCATTTGGTGTTTAAGAATTTCAGGAAACGCGACCCATATTGCGAGTATTGGGCCCCACACGTATTGTATTTCAGGAGCCTTAACCTTAACAATACAAACACTCATTCAATGTACGTGCTTTTTACGCGATGAATTCATTTACTTATTTATTCAATAAATAATCCCCGGTGAAGCATTAACTTATAACGAGTCAAAAGGAAATTATGGTACATTTTGGAAATAGTGTTAGATAAAATGGATTGCGCAAAGAAAAAAGGATACACACGTGAAAACTTTGTATTTTATTTCCAGTTATACATTGTAATATCTTGGTTAATTGTTGTTTCAAACCAAGTTAAACAACCAGAATTGCCAAAAACAGAAAACCAAAAAAAGATTCTAAATTTAGTGGATATCAAAAAGTGGATTGATCAAGCGGATAGAAAAGACATAGGCCTTTCATACAAATCATTCAATTATGAATTCCAACAATCTATAACTAAGAAATATAAACAATGGAAAGAATGGAAACACCAGAAAAGGAAATCCTATCAGGTCCGAAAGCAACCCCGGGCATCGTCATTAGTAAGAACATTTTTACAGAGTCAAAATGTCCAGGAAACTACTGGTAAATTTTGGAAATTTAAATCCAGGCGGAATATGGAAAATGAGTTTCATCAATCAGCGACACATGGCTTCAGAAACTCGCATGGTAAGGTTTTGGTATGTCATCACCAAGAAGCGGTGACATATTGTTAGGGTCTCCGTTTTTTATGGCGGCGGTTGGTGGTTGGCGATCGGTGGGTGGCGGGCGGCGGGCGCGGTTGGCGTCTGTAACAAATTCTTAAAACTTCTAATAACTTAAGAAATACTTTTGAGACTGACTTCAATTTTTTTCCAAATCATCTACAGGTTTTTAGTAGTTTAAATCTGACTTTACATTTAAGATTTGACCTTCGATCTTTTCAAGGTCAAAAAAGGTTAAAAAAAGGTCAAACAGGTCTTTTTTCAACTTGCTTCAAATTGAACATTTTTTACAAAATCATCTACAAGTTCTCAAAAGTTCAAATCTGACCATTGATTTGACCTTCAATTACCTTCTCAATGTCAAATAAAGGACAAAGGGTCTTTTTTAAACTTGCTTCAAATTGACCACTTTTATTCAAAATCATCTACAAGTTCTCAAAAGTTAAAATCTGACCATAGATTTGAGCTTTAATGGCATTACCAAGGTCAGAAAAGATTTGACCTTCAATGACCTTCTCAAGGTCAGTCAGGTCTTTCTTTCAACTTGCTTCAAACTGACCAATTCTTTTTTCAAAATCGTCTGCAAGTTCTCAGAAGTTAAATCTGACTTCAGATTTGAGATTTTACCTTTAATGACCTTTTCAGGGTAAAAAAACTTGCTTCGAATTGACTATTTTTTTCAAAATCATAAACAGAGTTCTCAGACTTAACATGTGAACTAATGATATTGTGAGCAACTAGGTAGTGACATTTTGACATGTTAATGCCTTGTTTTGCCGGTGTCGTAGCCATTGTTCTCGTTCGCATATGCCGTTGCTAAAATCGGTTTAAACAAATGCAGGCAATGTATTTTTCATGACACGAAGGAGCCAAGTTAGCTTTTAGCTGGAACCATTCATCTTGCAATTGGAATCCGTTCACAAAATAGTCTATACAATAGTATGATAAGAACGTCGGGGTTTATAAACATTTTGTGAAGAATAGTTCTAATTAATATTTGGTCTGTATAGGGAGCTACACATTTTTGGGATTTTATTAGCTTTTTTCTTTTTCGAATTTTTAAGAAAATCCCTCACTCCCGAAATTTTCAAATTCTAGTTTTAGTGCCTTCGTTATTTTTCAACCTTTCAAAAATGAAATTCATAAGATATTGATAGTAACTTGTTTCTGATGCTTCAAAGTGATCATTATTGGTCTTTTTGATAAATAATCATTTAGCACATTACATATCATTTCCAACATCCTTTGTTTCGTGTAATCAATATCTGAGACATGGCTCTGATCTTCCTTGTAATTTCTCTCTTTGGTGTGGGGATTTCTTTCATTCACATGGTCATACACATGATCAGGGCATATCTCAAAAGGAATGTGATAGGGTAATCAACAACTTTGCCCGTAGAATTCAAGTTTGCCTGCAAAGGAATAGAACCTATATTGTAAAGCTTATAAAATTTGGCCCACTTGAGCTACAATTTGTAAGTTAGTCTGGTGTATTTTCTGTACCTTAGTAATAATGTGTCTTCACTGCTACAATCATTGTCTTCACTACTTTCAGAAAGAAATGCCTCAATTGAAGGATTCAAAAGACGATTTCGTAGAAATGTTGGTAACACCGACGCTACAACAACGGCTGATGCTACAACAACAGTAGCTGAGACAACTACAGTGGCTTACGCAACTACGGCAGATACTACAGCAGCAGATGCTACAACTACAGTGGCTGACACAACTACAGCTGATGCTACAACACCAGTTGCTGATGCAACAACGGCTGATGCTACAACAACAGTAGCTGAGACAACTACAGTGGCTGACGCAACTACGGCAGATACTACAGCAGCTGATGCTACAACTACAGTGGCTGACACAACTACAGCTGATGCTACAACAGTTGCTGATGCAACAACAGTTGCTGATGTAACAACAACAGTAGCTGACACAAGTACAGCTGATGCTACAACAACAGTTGCTGATGCAACAACAGCTGATGTTACAACAACAGTTGCTGACACAACTACAGTGGTTGACGCAACTACGGCAGATACAACAGCAGCTGATGCTACAACTTCAGTGGCTGACACAACTACAGCTGATGCTACAACAGTAGCTGATGCTACAACTACAGTGGCTGAAACAACTACAGCTGATGCTACAACAGTTACTGATGCAACAACGGCTGATGTTACAACAACAGTTGCTGACACAACTACAGTGGCTGACACAACTACGGCAGATGCTACAAAGGTTGCTCATGCAACAACGGCTGATGTTACAACAACAGTTGCTGACACAACTACAGTGGCTGACACAACTACGGCAGATACTACAGCAGCTGATTCTACAACTACAGTGGCACACACAACTACAGCTGATTCTACAACAACAGTTGCTGATGCAACAACGGCTGATGCTACAACAACAGTACCCGACACAACAGTACCTGACACAACCTCAGTGGCTGATGCAACTACGGCAGACACTACCGCAGCTGATTCTACAACTACAGTGGCACACACAACTACAGCTGATGCTACAACAACAGTTGCTGATGCAACAACGGCTGATGTTACAACAACAGTAGCTGACACAACTACAGTGGCTGACGCAACTACGGCAGATACTACAGCAGCTGATGCTACATCTACAGTGGCTGACACAACTACAGCTGATGCTACAACAACAGTTGCTGATGCAACAACGGCTGATGCTACAACAACAGTAGCTGAGACAGCTACAGTGGCTGACGCAACTAAGGCAGATACTACAGCTGCTGCTGCTACAACTACAGTGGCTGACACAACTACAGCTGATGCTACGACAGTTGCTGATGCAACAACGGCTGATGTAACAACAACAGTAGGTGATGCTACAACTACAGTGGCTGACACAACTACGGCAGATACTACAGCAGCTGATGCTACATCTACAGTGGCTGAAACAACTACAGCTGATGCTACAACAGTTGCTGATGCAACAACGGTTGATGTTACAACAACAGTTGCTGACACAACTACAGTAGCTGACGCAACTACGGCAGATACTACAGCAGCTGATGATACAACTTCAGTGGCTGGCACAACTACAGCTGATGCTACAATAGTTGCTGATGCAACAACGGCTGATGTTACAACAACAGTTGCTGACACAACTACAGTGGCTGACACAACTACGGCAGATACTACAGCAGCTGATTCTACAACTACAGTGGCACACACAACTACAGCTGATTCTACAACAACAGTTGCTGATGCAGGAACGGCTGATGCTACAACAACAGTACCTGACACAAGTACAGTGGCTGACGCAACTACGGCAGATACTACAGCAGATGATGCTACATCTACAGTCGCTGATACAACTACAGCTGATGCTACAACAACAGTTGCTGATGCAACAACGGCTGATGTTACAACAACAGAAGCTGACACAACTTCAGTGGCTGACGCAACTACGGCAGATACTACAGCAGCTGATGCTACAACTACAGTGGCTGAAACAACTATAGTAGGTGATGCTACAACTACAGTGGCTGACGCAACTACGGCAGATACTACAGCAGCTGATGCTACAAGTACAGTGGCTGACACAACTTCAGCTGATGCTACAACAACAGTTGCTGATGCAACAACGGCTGATGCTACAACAACAGTAGCTGAGACAACTACAGTAGCTGACGCAACTACGGCAGATACTACAGCTGCTGATGCTACAACTTCAGTGGCTGACACAACTACAGCTGATGCTACAACAGTTGCTGATGCAACAACGGCTGATGTAACAACAACAGTAGGTGATGCTACAACTACAGTGGCTGACGCAACTACGGCAGATACTACAGCTGCTGATGCTACAGCTACAGTGGCTGAAACATCTACAGCTGATGCTACAACAGTTGCTGATGCAACAACGGCTGATGTTACAACAACAGTTGCTGACACAACTACAGTGGCTGACGCAACTACAGCAGATACTACAGCAGATGATGCTACATCTACAGTGGCTGATACAACTACAGCTGATGCTACAACAACAGTTGCTGAGGCAACAACGGCTGATGCTACAACAACAGTTGCTGACACAACTACAGTGGTTGACGCAACTACGGCAGATACTACAGCAGCTGATGCTACAACTACAGTGGCTGACACAACTTCAGCTGATGCCACAACAACAGTTGCTGATGCAACAACGGCTGATGCTACAACAACAGTAGCTGAGACAACTACAGTGGCTGACGCAACTACGGCAGATACTACAGCTGCTGATGCTACAACTACAGTGGCTGACACAACTACAGCTGATGCCACAACAGTTGCTGATGCAACAACGGCTGATGTAACAACAACAGTAGGTGATGCTACAACTACAGTGGCTGACGCAACTACGGCAGATACTACAGCAGCTGATGCTACAACTTCAGTGGCAGACACAACTACAGCTGATGCTACAATAGTTGCTGATGCAACAACGACTGATGTTACAACAACAGTTGCTGACACAACTACAGTGGCTGACACAACTACGGTGGCTGACGCAACTACGGCAGATACTACAGCAGATGATGCTACAACTTCAGTGGCAGACACAACTACAGTTGATGCTACAATAGTTGCTGATGCAACAACGGCTGATGTTACAACAACTGTTGCTGACACAACTACAGTGGCTGACACAACTACAGTGGCTTACGCAACTACGGCAGATACTACAGCAGATGATGCTACATCTACAGTGGCTGATACAACTACAGCTGATGCTACAACAACAGTTGCTGATGCAACAACGGCTGATGTTACAACAACAGTAGCTGACACAACTACAGTGGCTGACGCAACTACGGAAGATACTACAGCAGCTGATGCTACATCTACAGTGGCTGACACAACTACAGCTGATGCTACAACAACAGTTGCTGATGCAACAGCGGCTGATGTTACAACAACAGAAGCTGACACAACTACAGTTGCTGACGCAACTACGGTAGATACTACAGCAGCTGATGCTACATCTACAGTGGCTGACACAACTACAGCTGATGCTACAACAGTTGCTGATGCAACAACGGCTGGTGTAACAACAACAGTAGGTGCTGCTACAACTACAGTGGCTGACGCAACTACGGCAGATACTACAGCTGCTGATGCTACAACTACAGTGGCTGAAACAACTACAGCTGATGCTACAACAGTTGCTGATGCAACAACGGCTGATGTTACAACAACAGTTGTTGACACAACTACAGTGGCTGACGCAACTACGGCAGATACTACAGCAGATGATGCTACATCTACAGTTGCTGATGCAACAACGGTTGATGCTACAACAACAGTAGCTGAGACAACTACAGTGGCTGACGCAACTACGGCAGATACTACAGCTGCTGATGCTACAACAACAGTGGCTGACACAACTACAGCTGATGCTACAACAGTTGCTGATGCAACAACGGCTGATGTAACAACAACAGTAGGTGATGCTACAACTACAGTGGCTGACGCAACTACGGCAGATACTACAGCAGCTGATGCTACAACTACAGCAGCTGAAACAACTACAGCTGATGCTACAACAGTTGCTGATGCAACAACGGCTGATGTTACAACAACAGTTGCTGACACAACGACAGTGGCTGACGCAACTACGGCAGATACTACAGCAGCTGATGCTACAACTTCAGTGGCTGACACAGCTACAGCTGATGCTACAATAGTTGCTGATGCAACAACGGCTGATGTTACAACAACAGTTGCTGACACAACTACAGTGGCTGACACAACTACAGTGGCTGACGCAACTACGGCAGATACTACAGCAGATGATGCTACATCTACAGTGGCTGATACAACTACAGCTGATGCTACAACCACAGTTGCTGAAGCAACAACGGCTGATGTAACAACAACAGAAGCTTACACAACTACAGTGGCCGACGCAACTACGGAAGATACTACAGCAGCTGATGCTACATCCACAGTGGCTGACACAACTACAGCTGATGCTACAACAACTGTTGCTGATGCAACAACGACTGATGTTACAACAACAGAAGCTGACACAACTACAGTTGCTGACGCAACTCCGGCAGATACTACAGCAGCTGATGCTACATCTACAGTGGCTGACACAACTACAGCTGATGCTACAACAACAGTTGCTGATGCAACAACGGCTGATGTTACAACAACAGTAGCTGACACAACTACAGTGGCTGACGCAACTACGGCAGATACTACAGCTGCTGCTGCTACAACTACAGTGGCTGACACAACTACAGCTGATGCTTCGACAGTTGCTGATGCAACAACGGCTGATGTAACAACAACAGTAGGTGATGCTACAACTAAAGTGGCTGACACAACTACGGCAGATACTACAGCAGCTGATGCTACAACTACAGTGGCTGAAACAACTACAGCTGATGCTACAACAGTTGCTAATGCAACAACGGCTGATGTTACAACAACAGTAGCTGACACAACTATAGCTGATGCTACAACAACAGTTGCTGATGCAACAACGACTGATGCTACAACAACAGTAGCTGAGACAACTACAGTGGCTGATGCAACTACGGCGGATACTACAGCTGCTGATGCTACAACTACAATGGCTGACGCAACTACAGCTGATGCTACAACAGTTGCTGATGCAACAACGGCTGATGTAACAACAACAGTAGGTGATGCTACAACTACAGTGGCTGACACGACTACGGCAGATACTACAGCAGCTGATGCTACAAATACAGTGACTGAAACAACTACAGCTGATGCTACAACAGTTGCTGATGCAACAACGGCTGATGTTACAAAAATAGTTGCTGACACAACTACAGTGGCTGACGCAACTACGGCAGATACTACAGCAGCTGATGCTACAACTTCAGTGGCTGACACAACTACAGCTGATGCTACAATAGTTGCTGATGCAACAACGGCTGATGTTACAACAACAGTTGCTTACACAACTACAGTGGCTGACACAACTACAGTGGCTGACGTAACTACGGCAGATACTACAGCAGATGATGCTACATATACAGTGGCTGATACAACTACAGCTGATGCTACAACAGCAATTGCTGATGCAACAACGGCTGATGTTACAACAACAGTAGGTGATGCTACAACTACAGTGGCTGACACAACTACGGCAGATACTACAGCAGCTGATGCTACAACTACAGTGACAGACACAACTACAGCTGATGCTACAACAACAGTGGCTGATGCAACAACGGCTGATATTACAACAACAGTAGCTGACACAACTACAGTGGCTGACGCAACTACGGCAGATATTACAGCAGCTGATGCTACAACTACAGTGGCTGACACAACTACAGCTGATGCAACAACGGCTGACGTAACAACATCAGTAGCTGACACAACTACAGTGGCTGATACAACTACGGCACATACTACAGCCGCTGATGCTACAATTACAGTGGCTGACGCAACTACAGCTGATGCTACAACTACAGTGGCTGACGCAACTACGGCAGATACTACAGTAGCTGATGCTACAACTACAGTGGCTGAAACAACTACAGCCGATGCTACAACAGTTGCTGATGCAACAACGGCTGATGTTACAACAACAGTAGCTGACACAACTATAGCTGATGCTACAACAACAGTTGCTGATGCAACAACGACTGATGCTACAACAACAGTAGCTGAGACAACTACAGTGGCTGATGCAACTACGGCAGATACTACAGCTGCTGATGCTACAACTACAATGGCTGACGCAACTACAGCTGATGCTACAACAGTTGCTGATGCAACAACGGCTGATGTAACAACAACAGTAGGTGATGCTACAACTACAGTGGCTGACACGACTACGGCAGATACTACGGCAGCTGATGCTACAAATACAGTGACTGAAACAACTACAGCTGATGCTACAATAGTTGCTGATGCAACAACGGCTGATGTTACAACAACAGTTGCTGACACAACTACAGTGGCTGACGCAACTACGGCAGATACTACAGCAGCTGATGCTACAACTTCAGTGGCTGACAAAACTACAGCTGATGCTACAATAGTTGCTGATGCAACAACGGCTGATGTTACAACAACAGTAGGTGATGCTACAACTACAGTGGCTGACACAACTACGGCAGATACTACAGCAGCTGATGCTACAACTACAGTGACAGACACAACTACAGCTGATGCTACAACAACAGTGGCTGATGCAACAACGGCTGATGTTACAACAACAGTAGCTGACACAACTACAGTGGCTGACGCAACTACGGCAGATATTACAGCAGCTGATGCTACAACTACAGTGGCTGACACAACTACAGCTGATGCAACAACGGCTGACGTAACAACATCAGTAGCTGACACAACTACAGTGGCTGATACAACTACGGCACATACTACAGCCGCTGATGCTACAATTACAGTGGCTGACGCAACTACAGCTGATGCTACAACACCAGTTGCTGATGCAACAACGGCTGATGTAACAACAACAGTAGGTGATGCTACAACTACAGTGGCTGACGCAACTACGGCAGATACTACAGCAGCTGATGCTACAACTACATTGGCTGAAACAACTACAGCTGATGCTACAACATTTGCTGATGCAACAACGGCTGATGCTACAACAACAGTTGCTGACACAACGACAGTGGCTGACGCAACTACGGCAGATACTACAGCAGCTGATGCTACAACTTCAGTGGCTGACACAACTACAGCTGATGCTACAATAGTTGCTGATGCAACAACGGCTGATGTTACAACAACAGTTGCTGACACAACTACAGTGGCTGACACAACTACAGTGGCTGACGCAACTACGGCAGATACTACAGCTGCTGCTACAACTACAGTGGCTGACACAACTATAGCTGATGCTACGACAGTTGCTGATGCAACAACGGCTAATGTAACAACTACAGTAGGTGATGCTACAACTACAGTGGCTGACACAACTACGGCAGATACTACAGCAGCTGATGCCACAACTACAGTGGCTGAAACAACTACAGCTGATGCTACAACAGTTGCTGATGCAACAACGGCTGATGTTACAACAACAGTAGCTGACATTACTACAACTGATGCTACAACAACAGTTGCTGATGCAACAACGGCTGATGCTACAACAACAGTAGCTGAGACAACTACAGTGGCTGATACAACTACGGCAGATATTACAGCTGCTGATGCTACAACTACAGTGGCTGACGCAACTACAGCTGATGCTACAACAGTTGCTGATGCAACAACGGCTGATGTAACAACAACAGTAGGTGATGCTACAACTACAGTGGCTGACGCAACTACGGCAGATACTACAGCAGCTGATGCTACAACTACAGTGGCTGAAACAACTATAGTAGGTGATGTTACAACTACAGTGGCTGACGCAACTACGGCAGATACTACAGCAGCTGATGCTACAAATACAGTGGCTGAAACAACTATAGTAGGTGATGCAACAACTACAGTGGCTGACGCAACTACGGCAGATACTACACCAGCTGATGCTACAACTACAGTGGCAGACACAACTACAGCTGATGCTACAACAACATTGGCTGATGCAACAACGGCTGATGTTACAACAACAGTAGCTGACACAACTACAGTGGCTGACGCAACTACGGCAGATATTACAGCAGCTGATGCTACAACTACACTGGCTGACGCAACTACAGCTGATGCTACAATTACAGTGGCTGAAACAACTACAGCTGATGCTACAACAGTTGCTGATGCAACAACGGCTGATGCTACAACAACAGTTGCTGACACAACTACAGTGGCTGAAACAACTACAGCTGATGCTACAACAGTTGCTGACACAACTACAGTGGCTGACACAACTACAGTGGCTGATGCAACTACGGCAGATACTACAGCAGAAGATGCTACATCTACAGTGGCTGATACAACTACAGCTGATGCTACAACAACAGTTGCTGATGCAACAACGGCTGATGTTACAACAACAGAAGCTGACACAACTACAGTGGCTGACGCAACTCCGGCAGATACTTCAGCAGCTGATGCTACATCTACAGTGGCTGACACAACTACAGCTGATGCTACAACAACAGTTGCTGATGCAACAACGGCTGATGTTACAACAACAGTAGCTGACACAACTACAGTGGCTGACGCAACTACTGCAGATACTACAGCAGCTGATGTTACAACTACAGTGGCAGACACAACTACAGCTGATGCTACAACAACAGTTGCTGATGCAACAACGGCTGATGCTACAAAAGCAGTTGCTGACACAACTACAGTGGTTGATGCAACTACGGCAGATACTACAGCAGCTGATGCTACAACTACAGTGGCTGACACAACTTCAGCTGATGCTACAACAACAGTTGCTGATGTAACAACGGCTGATGCTACAACAACAGTAGCTGAGCCAACTACAGTGGCTGACGCAACTACGGCAGATACTACAGCTGCTGTTGCTACAACTACAGTGGCTGACACAACTACAGCTGATGCTACAACAGTTGCTGATGCAACAACGGCTGATGTAACAACAACAGTTGCTGACACAACTACAGTGGCTGACGCAACTACGGCAGATACTACAGCTGCTGATGCTACAACTACAGTGGCTGACGCAACTACGGCAGATACTACAGCTGCTGATACTACAACTACAGTGGCTGAAACAACTACAGCTGATGCTACAACAGTTGCTTATGCAACAACGGCTGATGTTACAACAACAGTTGTTGACACAACTACAGTGGCTGACGCAACTACGGCAGATACTACAGCAGCTGATGCTACAACTTCAGTGGCTGACACAACTACAGCTGATTCTACAATAGTTGCTGATGCAACAACGGCTGATGTTACAACAACAGTTGCTGACACAACTACAGTGGCTGACGCAACTACGGCAGATACTACAGCAGATGATGCTACATCTACAGTGGCTGATACAACTACAGTTGATGCTACAACAACAGTTGCTGATGCAACAACGGCTGATGTTACAACAACAGTAGCTGACACAACTACAGTGGCTGACGCAACTACCAAAGATACTACAGCAGCTGATGCTACATCTACAGTGGCTGACACAACTACAACTGATGCTACAACAACAGTTGCTGATGCAACGACGGCTGATGTTACAACAACAGAAGCTGACACAACTACAGTGGCTGACGCAACTACGGCAGATACTACAGCAGCTGATGCTACATCTACAGTGGCTGACACAACTACAGCTGATGCTACAACAACAGTTGCTGATGCAACAACGGCTGCTGATGCAACAACGGCTGATGTTACAACAACAGTAGCTGACACAACTACAGTGGCTGACGCAACTATGGCAGATACTACAGCAGCTGATGCTACAACTACAGTGGCAGACACAACTACAGCTGATGCTACAACAACAGTTGCTGATGCAACAACGGCTGACGTAACAACATCAGTAGCTGACACAACTACAGTGGCTTACGCAACTACGGCAGATACTACAGCAGCTGATGTTACAACTACAGTGGCAGACACAACTACAGCTGATGCTACAACAACAGTTGCTGATGCAACAACGGCTGATGCTACAAAAGCAGTTGCTGACACAACTACAGTGGTTGATGCAACTACGGCAGATACTACAGCAGCTGATGCTACAACTACAGTGGCTGACACAACTTCAGCTGATGCTACAACAACAGTTGCTGATGTAACAACGGCTGATGCTACAACAACAGTAGCTGAGCCAACTACAGTGGCTGACGCAACTACGGCAGATACTACAGCAGCTGATGCTACAACTACAGTGGCTGAAACAACTATAGTAGGTGATGCAACAACTACAGTGGCTGACGCAACTACGGCAGATACTACACCAGCTGATGCTACAACTACAGTGGCAGACACAACTACAGCTGATGCTACAACAACATTGGCTGATGCAACAACGGCTGATGTTACAACAACAGTAGCTGACACAACTACAGTGGCTGACGCAACTACGGCAGATATTACAGCAGCTGATGCTACAACTACACTGGCTGACGCAACTACAGCTGATGCTACAATTACAGTGGCTGAAACAACTACAGCTGATGCTACAACAGTTGCTGATGCAACAACGGCTGATGCTACAACAACAGTTGCTGACACAACTACAGTGGCTGAAACAACTACAGCTGATGCTACAACAGTTGCTGACACAACTACAGTGGCTGACACAACTACAGTGGCTGATGCAACTACGGCAGATACTACAGCAGAAGATGCTACATCTACAGTGGCTGATACAACTACAGCTGATGCTACAACAACAGTTGCTGATGCAACAACGGCTGATGTTACAACAACAGAAGCTGACACAACTACAGTGGCTGACGCAACTCCGGCAGATACTTCAGCAGCTGATGCTACATCTACAGTGGCTGACACAACTACAGCTGATGCTACAACAACAGTTGCTGATGCAACAACGGCTGATGTTACAACAACAGTAGCTGACACAACTACAGTGGCTGACGCAACTACTGCAGATACTACAGCAGCTGATGTTACAACTACAGTGGCAGACACAACTACAGCTGATGCTACAACAACAGTTGCTGATGCAACAACGGCTGATGCTACAAAAGCAGTTGCTGACACAACTACAGTGGTTGATGCAACTACGGCAGATACTACAGCAGCTGATGCTACAACTACAGTGGCTGACACAACTTCAGCTGATGCTA
Organism: Owenia fusiformis; assembly: GCA_903813345.2. Classification (NCBI taxonomy): domain Eukaryota; kingdom Metazoa; phylum Annelida; class Polychaeta; order Sabellida; family Oweniidae; genus Owenia; species Owenia fusiformis. The sequence goes on along the minus strand of CAIIXF020000007.1, from coordinate 21,609,218 downwards.
CAACAACAGTTGCTGATGTAACAACGGCTGATGCTACAACAACAGTAGCTGAGCCAACTACAGTGGCTGACGCAACTACGGCAGATACTACAGCTGCTGTTGCTACAACTACAGTGGCTGACACAACTACAGCTGATGCTACAACAGTTGCTGATGCAACAACGGCTGATGTAACAACAACAGTTGCTGACACAACTACAGTGGCTGACGCAACTACGGCAGATACTACAGCTGCTGATGCTACAACTACAGTGGCTGACGCAACTACGGCAGATACTACAGCTGCTGATACTACAACTACAGTGGCTGAAACAACTACAGCTGATGCTACAACAGTTGCTTATGCAACAACGGCTGATGTTACAACAACAGTTGTTGACACAACTACAGTGGCTGACGCAACTACGGCAGATACTACAGCAGCTGATGCTACAACTTCAGTGGCTGACACAACTACAGCTGATTCTACAATAGTTGCTGGTGCAACAACGGCTGATGTTACAACAACAGTTGCTGACACAACTACAGTGGCTGACGCAACTACGGCAGATACTACAGCAGATGATGCTACATCTACAGTGGCTGATACAACTACAGCTGATGCTACAACAACAGTTGCTGATGCAACAACGGCTGATGTTACAACAACAGTAGCTGACACAACTACAGTGGCTGATGCAACTACCAAAGATACTACAGCAGCTGATGCTACATCTACAGTGGCTGACACAACTACAACTGATGCTACAACAACAGTTGCTGATGCAACGACGGCTGATGTTACAACAACAGAAGCTGACACAACTACAGTGGCTGACGCAACTACGGCAGATACTACAGCAGCTGATGCTACATCTACAGTGGCTGACACAACTACAGCTGATGCTACAACAACAATTGCTGATGCAACAACGGCTGCTGATGCAACAACGGCTGATGTTACAACAACAGTAGCTGACACAACTACAGTGGCTGACGCAACTATGGCAGATACTACAGCAGCTGATGCTACAACTACAGTGGCAGACACAACTACAGCTGATGCTACAACAACAGTTGCTGATGCAACAACGGCTGACGTAACAACATCAGTAGCTGACACAACTACAGTGGCTTACGCAACTACGGCAGATACTACAGCAGCTGATGCTACATCTACAGTGGCTGACATGACTACTGCTGATGCAACAACGGCTGACGTAACAACAACAGTAGCTGACACAACTACAGTGGCTGACGCAACTACGGCAGATACTACAGCAGCTGCTGTTACAACTTCAGTGGCAGACACAACTACAGCTGATGCTACAACAACAGTTGCTGATGCAACAACGGCTGATGCTACAACAACAGTTGCTGACACAACTACAGTGGCTGACGCAACTACGGCAGATACTACAGCAGCTGATGTTACAACTACAGTGGCAGACACAACTACAGCTGATGCTACAACAACAGTTGCTGATGCAACAACGGATGATGTTACAACAACAGTTGCTGACACAACTACAGTGGCCGACGCAACTACGGCAGATACTACAGCAGCTGATGCTACAACTTCAGTGGCTGACACAACTACAGCTGATGCTACAATAGTTACTGATGCAACAACGGCTGATGTTACAACAACAGTTGCTGACACAACTACAGTGGCTGACACAACTACGGCAGATACTACAGCAGCTGATTCTACAACTACAATGGCACACACAACTACAGCTGATTCTACAACAACAGTTGCTGATGCAACAACGGCTGATGCTACAACAACAGTACCTGACACAACTTCAGTGGCTGACGCAACTACGGCAGATACTACAGCAGCTGATGCTACATCTACAGTGGCTGACACAACTACAGCTGATGCTACAACAACAGTTGCTGAGGCAACAACGGCTGATGTTACAACAACAGTAGCTGACACAACTACAGTGGCTGGCGCAACTACGGAAGATACTACAGCAGCTGATGCTACATCTACAGTGGCTGACACAACTACAGCTGATGCTACAACAACAGTTGCTGATGCAACAACGGCTGATGTTACAACAACAGTAGTTGACACAACTACAGTGGCTGACGCAACTACGGCAGACACTACAGCAGCTGACGTTACAACTACAGTGGCTGACGCAACTACAGCTGATGCTACAACAACAGTTGCTGATGTAACAACGGCTGATGCTACAACAACAGTAGCTGACACAACTACAGTGGCTGACACAACTACAGTGGCTGACGCAACTACGGCAGATACTACAGCAGCTAATGTTACAACTACAGTGGCTGATGCAACTACGGCAGATACTACAGAAGCTGATGCTACAACTACAGTAGTTGACACAACTACAGTGGCTGACGCAACTACGGCAGACACTACAGCAGCTGATGTTACAACTACAGTGGCTGACGCAACTACAGCTGATGCTACAACAACAGTTGCTGATGTAACAACGGCTGATGCTACAACAACAGTAGCTGACACAACTACAGTGGCTGACACAACTACAGTGGCTGACGCAACTACGGCAGATACTACAGCAGCTAATGTTACAACTACAGTGGCTGATGCAACTACGGCAGATACTACAGAAGCTGATGCTACAACTACAGTTGCTGACACAACTACAGCTGATGCTACAACAACAGTTGCTGATGCAACAACGGCTAATGTTACAACAACAGTTGCTGACACAACTACAGTGGCTGACGCAACTACGGCAGATACTACAGCAGCTGATGCTACAACTACAGTGGCTGACACAACTACAGCTGATGCTACAACAACAGTTACTGATGCAACAACGGCTGATTTTACAACAACAGTAGCTGACACAACAGTGACTGATGGTACTTCCACCGACGCTACTACAACAGCAACTGGTGCTTCTACTAATACTTCTACAACAGTGACCGATGCTACCACCACTGATGCTACTACTACAGTGATTGATGCTACCACCACTGATGCTACTACTACAGTGATTGATGCTACCACCACTGATGCTACTATAACAGTGATTGACCTTACTACTACAATTGAAGCCACTACAATAGTGACTGATGGCCCAACCACTGATATTACTACAACAATGGCAGATACTCCTACCACTGACGGTACTACAACAGTGGTTCATACTTGTTCAGATGATTTTACACCAATTGATCTTGTTGTCGAATAGATACACTCCCCTTCATAAGTTTCGCAAGCTTAGTTCCCCCATTGAACTACGTGTTAAAGCCTCTTTACCTTTGAACTTTTATTAACTTAACCTGCAATGAAGATACTTATAATATTGATGGAAACGTAACTTGACTTTATTTCCAATACCTCAATTTTTACTCAATTACAAGGTCGAAAATTGATGATAAAGATGAATTTTTGAAAATTGACAATCCCATGTTACCCAATGGGAAATGGTAGGTTTGCCGCAAGTCAATTGACAGAATATCCATCCATCCGAGTCCTTGCAAAAAATACAAGTTAGGTAGGAAATTGAATTGGCTAACTTTATTTAACAAAAAATTGATACGTTTCTACAGGTTCTACAAAGATATAGGTCTTTAAAGTCAAAATTGTTTTTCAAAAAACCCCTCCCATTGCAATATATAACACAAGAGGCGAAAAATGATTTTCAAAAATGACTTTGAAGCTCTGTAACTTTAGTATTCATCAAGTAAACTAAATACGTAGTGTACAAAAAAAGTTAGACAATTCAATTTTCTATATAAAAATATTTTTTGCTGAATCTTTTACTGAACAGATATCCTGATTTCTGATTTGCCCAAAACCCACCATTTCCCATTGGTTTACATGGGATTGACGATTTTCAACAATTCATCAAATTTATCATCAGTTTTCGACCTATTGTACTTGAGGAAAAAATTGGGAAAATTTGGAAGGATTGGAAAAAAAGTCAAGTTACGTTTCCATTAATATTATAAGTAATTTCGTCATAAGTAAATGAAAATTCAAACGTAAAGAGGCTTTAACACGTAGTTCAATGGGGGAGCAAAGGTTGCCAAACTTATGTAGGGGAGTGTACATTTATATATGTTAAATTTTTGCATATTCTTCAATTAGTTTTCATAGGACGTATTTGATTTTAAAATATAAACCCACTATTGCGAAATCGAAAGAAAAAATCTGTTTTAGTTAATCTGGCCTTTCGGTTTTTGGAAACTTTATTTTAAAGTAGAATTGACAATGGTCAGAGAATAGTATTGTATCATTATTATCATTTTGTCTGCAATGTAGAAACAACGTTCCAAATGTATCCCAGTGGTGAGGAAGAGGGTGACGTGCGGCTTCAGAATGCATTAGATACAACATCAAGTGCCGTTACCGCCCCAAGGGGAGTCTACTTTGGTCATAGAAAATACAGACACATATACGTGAGTATCGTGTTTCTGTGTAAAACTATTAATAAAATGACACTTCACGTCTTAAAAATTGCAACATGGACTGTGGTAGAGTTAAATAAATGTATAAGCACGATGCTAATTTGACCAATCTTAAATATATTTTTATTTCATTGGCCTTTGGGCATATATATAATATATATTAAATTGGCCTCCGGGTAATCCCATAATCTTTATTCCATAATTTACGACCGTACTATAAATGAATAGAGCCATGGACTTTCTTTAAGAACCTACTGCGATCATTTAGACATCTGGCCTTGTCTTGACCAATCAAACAATTGCAATCTTAACAGTAAAAAATAATAATATATATTTAATGTTTTGCACTAATAGGTTTCTTCAAACGGATTAATAAGTTTTGGAAGACCATACTTAAATTATTGGGCCAGGAAGTTTCCACTTGGAAGACGTAATCTAGCTATTTTAGCCTCGTTCTGGGGCGATCATGATACACGTGAAAGTTTGTCTCCATCTGGTGTTTATTACCAGAGCTACACCAGAGAGGATACCTTGAATGAGAAAGGGCAACTTTTACTCGAAGCAGCGAGTAAAGAAGTGATGAGGTATACAAATGTTGCAGACTTTGAAGCAACCTGGATGATGAAAGTAACGTGGAAGGATGTTTTCCCATATCCATATTACTGCTACAATCCAAAAGCTGAATACCATTCATGGTGCGGCTACTTAAATGGTAACAACGCTAACAATACCGAACCTCAGGTAGGTTAGTTTCTTAACCTATACAACTCTCCTATATCCTTCAGATAGTAGATCCATACTACAAGAAAAATTGAAAATAGAAAATGGCAAATTAATATACATACACACCGTTGTTCATACATTTTGCTTTTTAGCATTTAACTTGATTCAACTCAAACGAATCAGAGCCTTGATTTAACATCGTTGTGTCTAATCCTTTTTGGAATCATGTGTTGAATATTTTTACTTCAAACTTCAACAATTATGTTCAATTGAAAACGATTTTCTTGCTTAAGCCATGATTATAAGTGCAACACCTCTGGTTAACTGTACAACTGAGATGAAAAATATTTTAAAGTGCCCGATAAACTATAAAATGCGCATGCGTCCAGGTGTTGATAAACTATAAATAGCGAAAATCCAGGGTTTGTCACCACAGGGTAAGCCAGGACGTGTTGAGAGAACAGCTAGTGTTGATATTGAATTTATATGTAGCCAGATAAGTTTCCTTATTGAAATTACATATGGTTATTAGCAATACTTTGTAGGTGCTAAATAATAAAATATTTAGAGTATATATGAGAGAAATTGGTCATTTCGAACCTGTTGAAAAGTTTGTGGCTCTCGGCTACACCGGGGAATTTACTTCCATGAGTACACACATAAATGTGGGGTTCCCCAAGAGGTACGCGACAAGGTGACCTGGCATCAAATGTGCGACTAAATGCTACTATCGAAAAGATAAAATAACGAATACGACAATAAATTATTGCATGTGACAATTCCGAGCCTTCATCTCACTGAAGTATTTTGAAGTGAAAATAGGATTTTTGTTTTGATGCATGGATTCAAATGAACGTAACTTTATTCTGACAACTAATCAAAACTGAACAAAATTGATTGTACGTAACAGACAATTTATTGTTTTACAATGTTTTGATTGGCTAAACGAATGAAACCAACAAATTATGACATGTAAAATGACAATTTTGAAATGTAAAATTTAAAAGTGACAAACACAACCTCTCTATCCACTCTTTGGGAGCCCTAGTAAATTAGTAATATGGACATGCAGCAGTGGTAGTGTACAGCTTATTATCACACTACGCTTTGTATTCTAAAGCCTGTTGTTTGTAATAACACTGTTCACTCCACGTATGTTTTGTGTGTGGGCAGTCAACGATAATCATTGTTTTATCCCGGTTATATGACCTCGGCAATTATAACAAAACCGTACTAAACGAAAAAACGCAAGTAAGAGAAAGCTTTCACACACATATAAAAAATGAACTAGTCTAATCCGCCAGTATAAACTCTGTGCTATACGTAGCCGGTTCAGGCGCACACTTTAAGTGCGAATGACCACAAATGATGATGGATGGAATTGTTGCATTCTTGCAGTGTTGAAGAATAATTTCAACTGTTATAATTAGTTTTAAGCATAACGTAGCAGACGTGCCCCAAAAATTATTCCAACTATATACGAGGGTTGTCCCAGAAGTAATGCACTATTTACGCTAACGTACTGAATTCTTGATACTTTTCATGAAATTTTCAGTGATTGATCTTTGAAGATATTTTGATCATTCTACAAAGTTTTATTTGAATTGATAATACTATGTTGATGTTATAATAAAGGGTGGGGCAGCTCTTCTTGTCACGTCGAAACGAATAAAAAATTGAAAATAGGAAATAATTAATCAACAAATACCATTTTGTGCAGCCATAATAATTATGCTAAAAAATACATTTCAAGGTTCTGAACTACTTGGAGCACATCCTAGATTTAATTGATGTATATTGCACCGATATTGCACCATTTCACATTATCTCAAAATATTAACCTTTCCAAATAATGCACTTTTGATGCACATTCTCCCAGTCTTGGTACACTCATCTGAAATCCTGGTGCGTCAGACTAGGTTTTGAGTTGTCATACAGGGTCCTGACATCATTTTTAAATCTGTTCTGACACCTTTTAATTGTAGTTCTATCCCTAGTTCACTTCGTATATACTTTCTCCCTGGTAGCTTAAGAGTGTGTGTGGCTGTGAGTCCAAGCGAAGTATGAAATTAGGCCATCGAACGCAAGGCCTTCTTTTGATTTGAGCTTTGCTGCCATTTTTGCAATTTCTTGACTGTGACTAAACTTGAATTTGTGACTATTGAACTTTGGCATAATGACATAACAATGCTTAATGTCATTATTTGTGCTTGGTCAACATCATGCTGAATAAATTTAACCATTTCCCAGATATTTTGATCATTTAAAGGAAAGAAATAAAAATTGAATAACACTTTAGAGCGTTCATGATTAGAAAAATTAGTACCTCTCCCGCCCATCCCTACCCCTGTTGTAGCTAACCATTTTAAGACTTAACATGAACGTATGATGTTGAAACTTCGGAATATAACAGGTAGCACTTCAATATCTATATACACAAGATTTCAGCCGATTGAAGAGTATTAAAGAAAGTTATAGAGCAAATAGTGCATTACTTCTGGGACATCCCTCGTATATGAGCAGTGGTGTGTCGGTCGATCTAGTCAATAGAGAAGTAATGTCAAAAAGTTTCTATAATCAAAAGCCTTTCAATATAATCTTTATATAACTAATAATTTGTGTTTTACCTTAGACTGTGAACCACCAGATAGTGTTGGTAACGGATGGTATTCGGACATACACTTTGTTCAACTATGGAAAGATGGCCTGGCGCAGATGGAAAAATGTTAACATCGGCTATGATGCTGGGGATACCAAAAATTTATTCAACCATTACTTGTATGGCGATGATGCACTTCTAGGCATTGACAGCATGAAAGGAAATACTGGTAACCAATTCATCATTTAAAGGCCCTATGTAAAATTTGAAAATATTGTTTAACCGTCCAAAATAGTATTTATCATGACTGAAAAATTGAAAAAGTTTACTTTCGAATCAAAAGTTAACTCAGTGTTTCAATTTTTCAAACTTTTGAATTTATCGCCATTTTGGATCATTAAATGCGATGATACTTAATACTTAAAAACACATTATTACATCTAACTCCATGTGATGGATTAAATTAAAATAACATTTAGGTTCATTGTTATGAATACATTAGATTTTACAGCATTTTTAAAGAATTGCGATGTCATAAATTTACTTTTCCGGACACAAATAGAATTATTGTAATATTAGGATTGAATGGAAAATGGATATTCCGGCTTGATCTAAATGGCGATAATCTCCAAAACTTTGAGCAGAAGTGCGTGACATGGGCTGTGAAAGAACGTCAGTCCTTTGGCTCAGGCTTAGCTCTTCAGTGGCGAAGTTGGGAGGTTCTACCATGCCCGTGTGTGGTATGGCATGCATGGCGGGACAGACGGTTTAGAATGGACTGGTGGTCATTCTGTGCCCACCAGAGGTTCCCAAGTCGACACGGACATGGACAAGTAAGTCGGACGGTATATATATAAGGGTGGAAATGGGAAATTTCGCACCTTTTTTCTTTCGGGGATTTTAAATGATACTATTTTATTAAATTCACGAGTAATACTTTTCTTATGTCCAATGAATGAATGTTCAATCAGTAAGTCGAACACTTCAATACATACACATCGTACAAGATGCGCCCGGCCGATTGAGTATTTTGTTCAATCGATGCAAATGCGACATTTGTGGGGCAAATATTCATGTAGGTGTCGGCCCAAAATGAATAATATCATGTTAGATTGCAATAAAAGTAAAGGAGCACGTAGGTTATCGCAAACAATTTCAAACGATTCTAACTTGAATTATGAATATTTTTTGATCATGAACATGGGTGTATCTTTTAGATCCATTCATTATCTTCAAGAAAAGTATATATAATGATAATTTAGTTAATCAGACCAAAGTGATATTAAAGGGGCAATGGACCAATCAACATACTTTTTCAAAAATGTTGACCTAATTTTCACCAAAAATGCAGCCTATTATTATATTGTTGAATGCATAATTAGAATGTGCTTTGAGACATGTTCGATTTCCTAAAAGGAAAATTTGATTGTTCCAGGGACTTTAAAGATATTCAATAGACTAGATGCGAATAGAAATAATCTAGATTTACGTCATTAAATTTTTTTTTTTGAAAATGTGACTTCTAGCGCGGGTTGATTCCCCATAGACTCCATGTTACAAAATCACAAAAAAGTGGAATATCTTTTCTTGTATTGGACAGATAACATTTTCTTTTAGTGGACATATTTTCATTTGCATAACTATTAGATACATAAGGGTTATATAAAAATTGAACCACTAAAACAGATGTAATTTAAGTTAAAGGGAACTTTCTACTATACCCGCCATGTTATCTGACCCGAACGAGCCACCTGGTGGCGAAACTGGTAACTACCTACTCGCATCTGCGTTATTTGGATGACCAAAATGAACTGAAACCAATGAATAGCATGAGACTTTTCAATGGAGAAATAACATGGGGAACACTTATCTTAATGCAATTAAGTTTTCTTTCAAGAACTATTTGATACATTAAAATAAATAATAGTAATGCATTAAACATTGTAAAAAATGATTGCATTTTTGGTGAAAATGGGGTCAACATCTTCAAAATGGGGTCATAATCCAAGATATAACCTTCTGAAATTGATGCTCCTTTGTCATCCTCTAGTCGTGTTGCTATAACAATGATTGGTGGACTAACTGGTGGTCTTGGGGGACGTTGTTGACGGATGTCAGATACGGGGCTGGACATTTTGAGCGGTACCACTACAGGTTTTATAGCAGACTACACAAGGATGAAGACACCCTTCCCCGTTACTATTGTTGTGAGGCGTCAGATAACTGCCAGTTATTTACTGAGTTGAGACCAGTTGACACATGCCAGGCATATGTTCCACCCCGCTGGGGTAAGTTTATACACTTACGTGCTTAGATTATGTGTCGATCTTCTATAATCAAAAAATAATATACCCAACGCCATTAGATATTTGCTACGTAAATTCGCAACTTTTATAGATCAATGAAATGTATGATGAGGTATTTTGACTCTTTGTTTAGCTTGGTTCTGGGGTGATCCTCACGTTCGAACACTTGATGGCAAGACATACACATTTAACGGGTTGGGAGAATATTGGTTGATCAAGACCACTGATGACTATTTTACACTCCAAGGGAGAACATCCAGAGCCCTGACATCTAATGGAACTGCAACGAGAGCAACTGTCTTCACAGCATTTGCAGCAAAAGAATCTTCAGATGAATTTTATGTAGAGCTAGCAGATAACATGGCTGGTAAGCTAGGATGAGTAATTATAAAATAATCAGCATTTAAGATGTTAGTGATTATTTGTTATCAACTTAGATACATGTATGCTAATCTCATCTCCAGACAAAAGACACAATTTTCGATTGAATCGACGCCTTTCAGCATTGTCGGCATTAAAAAGATTGCATACGCTACGATTAATGATGGTTTGATATATTTTGTAAAGATATGATTATTCGAGTAAATGGGAAAGATGTAACGGATGCCGTTGAGCAGTTAGCAAATGAGGAACCTCCAACAACACTGGACGAAACAAGCCTCAGTGTGGGCGTGGACTCAGATGGAGTTGTGACGGCAGCATTTGCTACTGGTTAGTAAAAAAAGTAAAAAAAAACTCCAGGTTACGGCATTAGATATTAGTTTGTTACTTATCAAATCCAACGTCAAAATCTGTAAAAATATGTTTGTATAAAGGACCTAGACTATTGATGACCTTGCCAACCGTTCCGAATCCATTTTGTTGTAGGATTCTCATTAAACGTTTCCGTTTCTGTGAGGAGCTTAAGCATCACAATAACAGCGCCGATATTGACGAATTCTTCAATCACAACAACGGGTCTCATGGGGACGCTGAATGGAAATACGTTGGATGATTTCACAAAACCTAACGGTGAAATTCTTCCAGACAACAGCACTGATTGGGCAATCTATCATGACTTCGGGGAGCTATGTAGGGACATCTTTTATTACTAAACTCAGTAACATAATCAGTAAACGATACTCCACAAATCACAACTGGTCACAAAGTAACAAACTTGGTGCGGATAAAATGAAAATAATAAATGCAACCACCAAGTTTTGTTATAGTCTTCAATATTTTGTGGACGTTGTTCGGCGGTTGGTGTTTCACATTTTGTGATCAGTATCCATAGCGTATTGCAGGTGGTTACATTTTACCTTGTTAATATTACTTACAGGGAGGATAACCTACAGCGAATCAATATTTTGGTACCCGAATGATGTGACAACCGGAAATTTCTCGGATGCTTCATTTGAGCCACTCTTTTTATCAAACTTCACTGAAGAAGAGCAGAATGAAGCAAAAACTAAATGCAAAGATGAAATAGCTTGTGTATTTGATTACCTTGCTACAGGGGACGAGAGTGTAGCGAATGCTACGTTATCGACAGACCTGGCAAATACAGCTGACGCAAAGGAGTCTGGTATATTAATATATCATTGTATCAGTTAAAAGGATTTGTAAGCGCACTTGCAAAAAGAGAAAAAAAGAAAAAATATATAACACAGTTAGAAAATCCAAAAGTTCAACGGATTTGATATTTATGAATAAACAAAGATATCGTGAAATAGAATTATTTTATAAACAAACACTTTGTTTTATTTTTTTCTTTGTCTTTCAGAGAATTTTGCTCCGAGGCTGAGTGTTGCAGCCGTTCAGAACTTTACTGTAGGTTTTGAAACCACGTTTGTGGTCACAGCATTTGATAATGACAGTGATACTGTCTTTATTCTGCTCACATCCTCGTTACCCACTGGAGCGCAATTTGACAACAAAAGTGGTGTATTCAACTTTACGCCATCAAGTATTGTACCATTCAACATATCGTTAGTATGATGTCGTTGAGAATACACATTTTTATTTATTGATCTGTATATTAGGACAGTTTATCTTCTAAACCTATAATAGTTTATTTGTTTCCTTATTGATGTTTTCGTCACCGTTGGGACTTGCAAGATATATGCCATGGACTGTTATCGCTTAATTTGCTGCTTTAATTTAGTGTGAAATACCATGCACCTTATTGTTCTTAATTCTAGTTTTGTGGCTGAAGATGATTTGGGAGCCAGATCTCCAGAAACGAGACTGGTGATATGGGTATGCTCTAATTGTACCAATGGAAACGGACTTTGCAATTTCGAAACAGAGACGGAGGAACAGACTGATACGTCCGGGTACTTCTATGAAGCGATGTGTGATTGTAATACAGGCTGGGAAGGTAAGTGGATATGGTCTCTTTTGAGAGTGTTCATAACGACTTCATTGTTAAGTTGAAGGACAGACGCCATGGATTAATGGCCCAAGATTAAACAATTTATTTCTATGCCTAACTATGATATACTTAAGAATTCTTCTTACAGGAGAAAATTGTGAGGTTGACATTGATGGTTGCGAAGGTGAACCCTGTGGTGAGGGTTCTAACTGCACAGATGTTACGCCATCAGAGCAACAGATAACTGGCAGCTCATTCAACTGTTCACAGTGTCCCGATGGCACTATTCCTGTTGACTACAAATGCATTGGTAGGTACAGAATGCAGCTCCAGAGAAATCACAAACCCATGTTCCATCCGGGCCTGAATCGTTTGGTTTCATAATGTTTAACTAAAACACTTCATGCAGACCGTGTTATACGAAAACAAGCGGTGTGGATATCATGTGCGCAATGTGCGGATATTAATGGTCATTTTTTAATTTAATTTCGTGATATTTCACCAACTTATGCATATTGGGTACTCAATTATATTCATACAGTCATGATGATGTGTACAGGTTCCCTTATAAAAAGGTAATGGTGGGATTCGCAAAGAGAAAATATTGTCCAGCGTGACCAAAACACGGGTTACCATAGCATCCATAACTTTTGACCAATCATAACAAAGTAATTTATTTTTTGTTTTTCAATGATTAGGTTTTTTCTTTGATTTGTAAAAGTTTCAAGGAAAAACATTGAAAAATAAAAAATGAGAATGTTTTTGCATGAACTTATTGAACGATCTGGTAGGTGTGTAATTCATCCAATAGCGACGCATTAAGCAATGATGCTCTCTCCGAAGCTAATAATTTGAAATTGCAGCTGTTTCGCAGTGTAAACAGCTCAATATTGGTGATCGAGATGACCTATCAATACAAATTATATTTTAATTTTGAAAGTTGAAAGGTTTCTGCGTGATTTTATACAAAAAGGGAAACATTAAACAAAAATGTGCTACCTCTAAACAATAAATGTTTTCAATTTTTTAAAAATTCACACAGAAAGTGAATGACACTCAAATTGCAAAAATAATTTATATCGATTGGTCATCTCGATCAACATATAATAATGAAAAGTTCAAAATAAGTGGAAATAAAATATGTTTTACAAATTGGATCGCAAAAGGTATAAATTTTGTAAGTGATATTGTAACCAATGATAGAGTAATGACATATGGCGAAATATCTAGGATTATTGGTAGGAATCCTTTGACACTAATACAATACATTGGTCTTTCAAATTGTATCAATAGAAATGTAATATTACTTTATGGTAATGTAAAAGCAGATGATGATTTCAAATTATATTTAAATAGTAAAGAGATAACATTTTATGAAACATCAGATTTTAGAAAACTATGTACAGATAAAAGAAAATTGATTTTACAGTATAATGGTAAGGATATTTCATGTGCAACTTGGCTTAGAGCTTTCAAGTGCAAAGTAGATGCCAAACTCCTAATTATTCACTGGAAAACATTACATAACATATATCCATGTAATGAGATTTTAAATCGTTTTAGAATTAGAGATAGTTCATTTTGCGAGAATTGTAATGTTATTGACAATGTTAGACATAATTTTTATGAGTGTACAAAAATAAGGGATATATGGAAATTTTTTGATAATATCACTTTTGAGCAAATTATAGGAATTAATAAGTATAAGAATTATAAAGAAGTGTTAATAGCCAGGAGGGCAATACAAATCTTCAATATCGACAAAACTGGAAATATACTTGCTTATTTTGAAAAAGAAAAACTGTACAGAAATTAAACAATGTAATAAGGCCTATGTATAATGTATAATTGTATATATGTTTTATTCTTGAAATATAGTTTTTATAAAAAAAAAAAAAAATCTCGATCAACAATACTGAATGAAGGCTGTAAACGATGTAATAAAGAAGCATTTTCAAATTCTTTGCTATGGAGCAAGGATGGATGCTAAGTGCGTCGTTAAAGAATGAAGAATACAACGAAAGACATGATTCCCCTTTTATTAGGTATCCTCTACAAAGGGATGAACATAATTGAGTACCCAACATACCTTAGTTTATGAAATATCACAAATTCAAAAATTACCGTTAATATCCGCACCTTGCGCACATGATATCTGCATCACTTGCTTTCGTATAGCACAGTGAACAAGAGTGAACATGCAATTTAAGTAAATGAATAAACGATTCTTCAGTAATCACTTACCTTTATGATATTTTGTTCACTATATTTATTATAGACATTGATGAATGTGTCAACGCTACTCTAAATAACTGTCAACAGGAATGCATCAACACGAAGGGTGGTTATTATTGTGAATGTGTACCAGGGTACACAGCCATTAATTCCTCACAGTGTCAAGGTAAAATAATTATAACACTTTTTTCTTGTAAAAAGATGAAAATTGTTTCAACTGCAGCCACTTTTGATATTATTTCATTTCTTCATTGTAATGAATCGAGAATGCAATTTGGTTATGCTCAAGCAATACATGTAATAAACAACTTGAAATAAGCCAAAGGAAACTTTTTTGCGAGAGCGATATGAAATAAAGCTTGTGAATGTCTTCTATATAGATATTGATGAGTGTAGTGAAGGAACGAGTGGATGTGAACAGAGTTGTAACAATACTGAGGGCAATTTCACATGTAGCTGCGAGGATGGATTTTCACTAAATGGAGATGGAAAATCCTGTCAAAGAGGTATTCAAGCAGAGAGTTATTTGCCATTATACGTATTATTCTTGTGGAGTAATTAACAACCACATACCATCCTCTTTCTAATGGGGTTATTGAAGTACAAAATAAATTTGAAAAAACAACTCAAATTAAGCAATATATAGTAGTGGCAAATCCCAGATTGCAGAAAAATACATCAAGATTAACTAGTAACAAAAAAAGTAAAATTTAATGGTGAGATTCTAAACGATAAAGTCTGGTCTCAGTTTTTTGAATGTACAACCGATACTACCCTTTTGGTAATTCAATGGAAAATTTTACATGGTATTTACCCTCAAAATATTTATTTGAAGAAATGTAACATAGAAAACTCTGACATCTGTAACTTTTGTAACGCACATGTAAAAGATGTCATTGACCACTTCTTTATCAATTGTGACTGTATTAAATCAATTTGGAATGAGGTAAATGTTACAAATGATCAAAAAATTGGAAATGCAATTGTTAAAAAAGAAGATTTACTTAAAACATTGGTAATTAAAAAATCTATACATGATTTTAAAAAAAGGGTCAATACAGCTTGTAATGTAAAAGCCATTTTTGATACTGAGATAATGATCAGAAAGATGTAATGTAACTTGAAATTTCTATAATTGTATTTTTTGTATTTTATCTAATTGTATGCATGCACTGTAAAATATGTTTATTAATAAAGTTTGATTTTATAAAAAAAAAAAAAAAAAAAAAAAACTAGTAACAAATCATACATTGTAAACCAAATCATTTTAAATTCTTTTGATGATAATGATGGTCAAATGTTTTTGTAGATAAGGAGTCCCTGGGACCTTGTTTGGACAAAGGATTAACTTGCGAATATGGATGTAGGAATACATCAGATCCACCAGTATGCTTCTGTAAGAGTGGATATAATCTTACCGATGCTGAAAATTGTACAAGTAGGTCAACAGTTAATATTTAAGTCATTTTTGGTGAATAACATTTACAAAGTTTACCACCGTGTGAATTTAAACTTTATATTATGGGGAGGAAAATGATATTTTGGATATCGTTAAATGACATTGTTCGTTTTTGCAGATATAAATGAGTGTGATCTTGGTTCTCATGGATGTGCTGGAGGGTGCACAGATACCGATGGTAGTTTTCAGTGCACTTGTGATACAGGGTTTCAGCTAGGCCATGATCAAAAGTCATGTCAAGGTAACTTCAATTACGAACATGTACTCATAGTCATATCTTATAAATTCATTTAACAAATACTTCGTTGACAATGGTATGATACTAAACAACGAGTAATTTAAATAAATCATGTTATTCATATGTAAGGAATCCATTGCGAGGTGTGACTCCATTAGGACATTGACTGGGCTGATTTATGTTAATGTAGTAGCTGAGCCGGATGATACGATGCAAGCATTTGTTGTGATGAATGTGTACTATTCTTATTCTAGTGTGTGATTCCTCACATTGGGGCATTGCCTGTGCAAACCTCTGTGAGTGTGGTAGTCGAGCCAGAAAATGCAATTCCAGCATAGGTTGTACTGACTGTGTACCAGGTTGGAGAGGAGAGAACTGCGAGGAAGATATAGATGAATGTGCTGACTCTACAATATGTGGTGATAATGCTGAATGTGTTAACAATAATGGATCCTATGCGTGTATATGTGATGCAGGATATAAACAGGATGGTGATGTAGTTAAATGTGTAGGTGAGTAAAACAAACCAGTTTTCTGGCATAGACTTGTCACTGATCTTTAAATAATTCATTCAGGTTCCATATTATTTTTTCAGACTTGACAAATAAAGTTGTCCAAAGTATATAACATTAAAACTGATGACTTTGAAAAGTAAGAGAAGCTTATCATGATACCTTTTAGTCTGCAGTTCATTCATTTGTAAACATTTTTCAAACTACTGTAGATATAAACGAGTGTGTCACATTGCAACCTTGTGATCCAAATGCTGATTGCACAAACACACAAGGATATTTTGACTGCACATGCAAATCTGGATATGATGGCAATGGTACAGAGTGCGAAAATATCAATGAATGCGGCAACGGCACATGTGGAAAAAATGCTGTGTGTACCGATACCCCAGGCTCTTATATATGCTCTTGTGAAGGGGGCTATACAAAGGTATTGCAAGTTTGAACATCCATCTATTTTGTAATATTTAATCGACGTGATTTAATTAAATATCCACAACAAATACAAATAATCTATTTGACTAATCATTACAACAACAGGAAAGTCCAATGACGAGATATACGAGGGTTGATCATAAAGTTCTCATAATATCTCTCTAATTTCTTTATTTCTCAATATTTTCCTATGAAATTTTCTTAGAATGTGCAGCATGGAATGTTTTATTGTTCTAGCAAAAAAGATTTAGAATAACAGAAACATCAAATAAGAAATGGTTGCCATAGTAACTTGAAATCAAGGCACCCGGGGCAAATAAAAAAACTAGCTAGATTAGCCCCCATTAACCATGTTTAAATACATAATAAGTTGTCAAATAAGCTATCAAACACATTAAATTGTCAAATAATATGTGCTCTTGATCGTTGTGAACTATTATAATGGTCATGTGGATTGTGTTATCTCATAATGGATGATTGTTATGCTTCATTAGAAGTGACTGTTGGACCCCATGACTGTTTTGTCAAGTATCCCGAGGAAAATTGATTTTGCCCCTTTAGTTCAATTTTAACATATACAGACCTTACACAACGTGTAATTTTGTTGATATCTAGCAATATATTTGTTTTAGATCATGTTTAGTCTGACCAAAGGATCTTACAAACTTAACATAACATTTTATCAGTATGAATTTTATTTTTCTGAAGATCTCTGCATCCACTGCATTCTCTTACTCAGTCATTTCTGATCATTAGCTTTGAGTCTCAGACTGTGGTATCACATCTAATGAAGCATGAAATCATCCCCTATGATATCACACAATTTACACGATCGATTTATATCATTGTTAAAGCACTTTACAACATATCCAAGTTAACATTTTAACGTGTTTGATAATTCATGAGAGAGTTTATTATGTATGCAAACATGGTTAATTAAGCTCATTCTCTCAATTATTTTTATTTGCCCCGGGTGCCTTGATTTCCAGTTACTATGGCAACCATTTCTTATTAAATATTTCTGTTGAACTAAATATGTTTTGCTGAATTAATAAGACATTCTAAGCTGCACATTCTGTGAAAATTTCATTAGAGTATATTGAAAAACAAAGAAATTAGAGAGATATTATGAGAACTTTATGATCAACCCTCGTATTTGGTAATTGATGTTATAAATTGTCAAATGTGAATTTCACTCCGCTAGAATTGTTGAGTCAAACATAATTTTGACACTTTTACGAACCATAAAATAGAAACAACAATGACAGTTTATAAAACATCCTATACGTTGCTGTGCAGATCAATGGTACATGCCTGGAAGTTACCACAATAACAACCAACAATGAACCAACCACTAATACAATGTCTACTGCAAATGTTACATCTGAATCTACACCAACATCTTCACCAAATGCAACAAGTGTTACAACATTAACATTTGGAAGTTCAGATGTTACAACTTCACAAGCAAATGACACAAGTGCTACAATACCAGTAACTACGGATGAAATATCGACACTTAATGTTCAAGAATCCACACAAAACCCTACAGGTGTTACAACTACACCTGTGGGAAACAGTTCAGGTAATTGTGAATTATTCTTTGATGGATATAACCAATACTCCACATGTAATGCCTTGACACAATTACTCTTGTAATCTTTAACGCATTCAACCAAGGTAGGATTGTCAAAATCATATATTATTAGTAATTATTAGTTGATAAAGTCATTCTTGTATTTCATGATTCATGTTGAACATTATTTCAGCTAATACTGTCACAGTAAATATACTGTTTGAAATGACATTTAAAACTGGTGTTTATGACAACCCCAACAATACAGAAACAATTGCCTTAAATAAGACTCTAACAAATATGGTAAGCATAGATATTATTCAATTGTATGTTAATTAAGAGATATATCTTAGATGTATTCCTATATAACATTATATAGGTACATGCTAATTCTAAAGGAGCCTTTATCGCTTTTAATTTGATACTAACTTTATTTTAGTTCTTCAATATCTACAACCGAGTGAGGGGAATCACACTCGCCTCTGTGCTCATCATAGAATTGTAGTAAGTTGAACCGACATCTATTTTTTATTAGTGCATATGTGGGTTCTATTATACATATAGATAAGTGGTATTACTAGACTAAGTTTAATTAATGGATACTTTCCTTTCAACACTGAGAATATCCATCAGTATTAGAATGCACGATTATCGTAAGAACGGAAATTGCTGTGGAAAAGCAGTTCTCAAATATGAGCAATTACATAATAGTTTTATTGTTATTCGATTTTTTCATTGACAGTGACGGGAGTTTAGGGGTAAAGCATGATGTCACATATGACTCTACACTGGATACCGAGAGTAAATCGAACATTGCCTTAGAGCTTATCTCTTCCATTGAACAAGGAGGGGGTAGTCTTACTGATTCTGATGGGGGTGCGTATGTTGTAAAAGGAGACCCAACTGTAGAGCAAAATGGAAAACAAGGTTAGTTAACGAACAAAATCACAGTTATTAATACCTCTACTTATTTAATATAATAGTAATTTCAAACATATTCCATTAATACCTCAATCACATTAGAACCGATTTCCGATGCGGCGCCGGCCAATGAGTTTTTTGGCCAAAATCGGCCGCCAAGTTGGGGAACCGAACGGGCGTTGGAGATCATCGGCCACCATCAGCCTAATTTGAGACGTCGTAAGGTGGGCTTTTATTACGGAGATATACGTCAACAATGTCTTTTTGATTTTTCTGACAAACTCATGAGAATCTACCAACAGGACATTGTGTGGTTACCGTACGGTCATCATGACGGTTCAGTCATCGTCAACGATAGTCGCATGGGCACCCCATAGTATCTTTCAGATGTCCGTACGATTTAATCCGACAAGTGACGTACGGAGCCCGTATCATTCGTATCTAATGTGACCATACTCACGTCAAATCCCAGACATCAGCCCAATTGCGACCGAGGTGTAAGATCACTTAAAAACTAGTAATATAGTTCAAAAGTTAGTTGCAACGAGCTGTCCAGAGCATCATAAAGCATATAACTGACTATGTATCATGATTAGTGTTTACTTCTCTCAACGTTCCAGTTGCCATCAGTACTGTATGCTCCATCTATGAAAGTGAAAGTGCATGCCAGAATAGAGGAGTCTGTGTAGAAGAAGATAATTCACCAACATGCAGGTAAAAAAGGTTTTGTGCATTTCCTTTGTATTTAATTCCATCATTTAGTGCATAATGACGGTCATTGAGCTGTGTGTATCATTGAGGTGTGTTTTCAAATGCTTAGAATTTGTAGCTATGGAGGAAAGCATCACTTCAAAATAATTAACTGTATCTATGCCTATGCACAAAATCTAGATAATATCCTATATTCTTGATCATATCGTGTTGTGTTATTTCCAGTTGCAACTTCATGTACGCAGGCAGGTATTGTGCGGACTTGAACATCCAGGCATTGCTCGCTGTGGTACTGGGGACTATTGGCGGAATTTTCTTCCTCGTGATCATAATTCTAATAGTTATTCTCTGCAAGAAACGACTAAGGTATTATGTATATCTATAGATATTACATTTTGTAATGGTATTGCTAATCATGTGTGAAACGATTGCTTCCTGAAATTTCCCCGCTTAAAATCTATCTATAGATATTACATTTTGAAATGGTTTTGCTAATCATGTGTGAAACGATTGCTTCCTGAAATTTCCCCGCTTAAAATCTATCTATAGATATTACATTTTGAAATGGTTTTGCTAATCATGTGTGAAACGATTGCTTCCTGAAATTTCCCCGCTTAAGATCTATCTATAGATATTACATTTTGAAATGGTATTGCTAATCATGTGTGAAACGATTGCTTCCTGAAATTTCCCCGCTTAAAATCTATCTATAGATATTACATTTTGAAATGGTTTTGCTAATCATGTGTGAAACGATTGCTTCCTGAAATTTCCCCGCTTAAAATGTATCATGCAAATTTTAAGGAACAAAGAGACCAACAAGAGCGGGAGCGAGGACAGCGTCTCAGATAGGGATTGGAAGTCATTTGGATATGGTGTCTACAATCGGAGCTTAACAGATATCCCGTACAAAGACTTTAAGAATGTACCAGTAGGAAACACAAGCGACTATTCTGTGTACACCAATGACACTTACAGAATGCGCAGGCAGAATGTGGACTGTGAGTTTAGCCTTTAATATGAGTGGATTCGTTTTTATTTGTCAATCAAAATTTGTTTTGCAAATGTACATAGTGTTTCAATTTGATTTTGAGTACACATCGACTTATTCTAAAGTAGATGCTAGATTTTGATTGATCATGGTATCTATATGTGAATTTTTCAGTAAGTTTGGCTTACTATACATATTTGAAATACGACTTTGGCTTGTCATTCACATTTGCAAGGCTTGCATAATACTGTGAGCCAAATTATAACCCAAGCTCACCCAATGTATAAATGGAATTTCTGCTTGCAGATCCGCCAGATGTGGGTGCATCGAATAGTGAGACTCCATGGTATCAGAAAGTGAATACAGATATGAATGTAAGTACATAACATCTTTACACATTTTACATGATGTACAGTATCTCAATTATAGTCAGTAAATTTAAAATAGCACATACAGGCTTAATCATGCCAGCTGAACTTAAAACTAAAATATTTGACATACAAAACATTTGATAATATTGTACGTCGCATTTGCTGAATTTGATATTTTAGAATTAGTTTTTAATGGTTCAGTGACATTATAGATACATATATGACGTTCTATTTGTGATCTTTCAGTTCAAAATTGACAGACCCAAGGTGGAACCCCATGCTCGAGAAGTGCCGCCTAAAAGACATTCAGATAACAACAGCAATCCATACCAAACAAACACAAATGTCGATAGTCATTATCCACCCAAGAATAACTATAACGAATATTCACCTGAATATGATATGTAAATTACAATGTGCCAATGGTGACTAATTTTGCTCAAAACTGACAATTAATTTTGTGAACTCTTATCTACTTGGCAGGAAAGAACTAAGTTAATATATACTATGTAAAAGAGTAAAAAGTGATATCGACGGCAGTCAAAGCCAGTATATCGAAGTTTTAAAGGACAGAAGAAGCAATTACTTTCAAACTATCTGTTTTAAAGACCCCATCTAGGTTTATCTCCTTGCTAACAATCGCAACTTTCATTCCTCAGGGAATGAAGAAATTAGCTACTTAACAATTGACTAATAAGTAAATCTAGTTCAACTATTAGTCCAGCTATACATGGAATTGCTTTAATAATGACGTCATATCCAAGACAATCGTATTTATACATGTAAACATAATTATGTATATAATACTATTTATATTTTTATAAGAATAATTAAATGATTAAATTGAATACATGAGTCAAAAAATTCAATAAATATTATTATGATTGTTATCATTACAAATAAATCAATAATATAATTTAATAAAAAATATAAATTAAGCTAGTACATTTCTGTGTTAATTCATCACTCTGGTAATATTAATAATAACTTAAGTTCATTTACTTCAGAGTAAAATGTTTTATTTTTGAGAAAAGCTAGTTGGATGATTAGCGAAACGTCAAAAATAAAACATTTTACTCCGAAGTAAATGAACTTAAGTTATTATTAATAAATTAAGCTGTTTGTATTTTCTCTACTTTTGCTATTTTCTTTAAAAAGCGGGGACTTCTCGTGCCAACCTGATACCTTCTCCTTGAAATTTCGACGAATGTTTAAAATGTGCTCGATTTAATTCCAAGATTTTGGTGCTCCGGAAATTACATTCTACTCATCAAATTCGTTTTAGCCAATCATCTTGCGTTGCCCTCTTCATTTCAAGGTTGCTGGTCAATGCTAACGGATCACTCTTCGTCAAAGAAACGCATTCATCAAATTCAAACCAAACTTGTCTTACTATATACTACGCACTTGCGTTGTCTGTTTGTTGGAGATACCGCGGCCATACGAAAATACGGTTAATACGCCCTAGATAACTTGGACGAGTCAGGACGCATAACTTAGCCACCAGCAGCAGATACAATTGCTAGACCCCTCAACTATCACATCTACAATTTATTTAATTGTTATTGTAAAAAAGTAAGAGTCGTCCATGGGTCAGCAAATTCATGTCAATATGAAATGTTCCTGCTAAAACAAATCCATCTTGTACGTATGATTCAAACTATTTGTACTAGAGGCAACACAGTCCTTTTAGAGTCACTTATCCAGAAGTATTTTTCAGTGTTGAGAGGATCATTTGAATCAGTTATAGTAGTCTCCATTAGCTTAGATGTATATGCTTTGTTGACAAACCTGGTCAATAAGGACGGTTCCCAGTCCTCCCTTTGTTATCTCTTGAAGATTGGCTCAAGTCATTGAAATGAGTACCTTATCGGAATCAAACTAATTACCTCTCATATGAAGCTTCAACATCTCAAATTTAATGAAGCATAATATGGTGCTCCATCTGGTGAATAGTGGGTGTGAGCAAGTTGTATGAACCTTAATTCTTTAAGAGTAGTATGGGCAGTTTGATGTGTGGGAAGGAGTCACGATTGAAACTCAGAAAGTCTGATAAATGATAAGTAAAATAGAGCAATGTAAATTATGGTATCACAAAACAGTTGTTACTATAGAAACTGTGGATAAAGTAATAAAAATGAATTCAAATTTTGTTTGACCCGCGACGCCATTTTTCATGTTGCTATAGCAACAATAACCATTCATTGTGACATCATATTACAATGAGCTGTTTAATCTAACTCGTAATTGCATTTCCCATTTACCCTGAAAACAAGGCCTGTTATTACACTGTCCTCTTTTTATCGCATTGATCTACGTTAACGTAACGTTTTTAAATGCTTCATTATATTGCAATGCAAACAAGCGATTGTTTGTCAAGTGTAAAACAACCACCAATCTTAACTGGTAGACAGTTGCGGTTGTAACCCTACTATCACACCAAACTAGTTCTCATTACGTTCTCGAAAACGGGCTTCAACTGTGTACGCACGGACTGGACCTACTAAGAACCGTTTGGGATCTATTTACAAACTTCATCGAACGTACTCGAACGGGTAGGTCCTCTAGAACTTAGACAATGCTCAAAATGTTCTCGTGGTCGTCACGTTCTACAATTAGAACGAGTGACAACGTACTAACGACGAGCTGGACGTACTGCGAACGTAACCGTCGTACTTCAATCCTACTAGGGACGTTTTAACAACGAGTTGAACTGTCTGAGGACGTGTTGAGAACAAGGTAGAACTAATTGCAAACGGGTTTAAACTGATTAAGAACGTATTTCAGTGGCGTAGGAACAATGTACGCCAAAACGCCAGTGCGTAGTGTTGAAAAGTGAGAATAAAAAATACTTATTAATTTTCCTATGTTCTTTAGTCATATTTTCTCATTGTTCATAAATTGTAAATTAAAGTAATCTCGAGCACACTAGCCTAAAGAAATGTTTTGTGGATACCATATCATTATTGTTCTGTCTGTCGATTTATATTCCGTTGCTAGGCAAAATCATAGACACGAAATTATAGTTAAGTCAACAATTATCTATTTTCTTACTAAATCATGATCGCTAATTGTCATTTGTAGTACTTCTTGAAATATAAATGTTAAAGACAAAAACAACTTGAAATGCTGATTATTCAATTACACGTTCCATTGATTTCAGTTCTAGAAAAGCGATTACCTAATTTTTTTCATTTGAAAAATAATAGATCCTTGGTTTTATAACATTTTGGCACCCCCTTAGTCACGTTGACCTCGATTTGACCTTTGTGGTGGGGGTGTTTATTTGTTTCATTGATCACGAATGCGTTTCTTTATATCAATTGATCAAACTTGTTTCTTTAATCTGTACGCATGCATTGTATTGCACGGTACACGATGGAATCAGACAATACTATATATCTAAATTCAGTTATTCGAAAATGATTAAAAAATCTCTCATTGTTATTTGGAAATTGGTCGTCTCAATCGTTCGAGACATTAGCAAAGTGAAAATGATTTGTGTCGAGATTTAAAAGATAGGCTTTCCAAGGTGATTTTAAATGATGAAAATCATTCGAACATTTTAAAGCACATTAAAAAGGTATCAGGGATTTAAAGCTTGCATATAAAATTGAAACGCCAACCTATACGTATGACCAATCGCCTATACAAATGCATCGCTTAAGTATTTCCGTTCACATTTAGGTTGTGAAAAACATTGCAAGCTTAAAATCTCTGTTACCATAAAATGACGTTTTACGAGCATAAAATAGGCGTTTTGATATAGAATATTGACACAACTGTTTCATATTTTTGACGAGATTTTTGGCGTAGTGTTGAATTTACACCTTCCTACGCCCCTGTATTTAACACTGCTTATGAACGAGTTAGCAAAAATATAGCTATCACACCAAACAAGTTGCCACTGCGTTCTTCAAAACTGGTTTGAAACTGTGTGCGAACGGAATGAACGTAGCTGCAACTTTCTAAGGTCTATTTACGAACTTTATGAACGTTCTCAGACGGGTATGTGATTTTAGAATTTTGAATCGATTCAAAATTCGATGGCGACCATACCGTTCTGTAATCAGGTCATGTTGACCTTCTAGACCAAGGGGCGCGTTCTACGACGTTGCACACCGACGTGGTGCGACCTGAACGAACTGCGAACGAGATGGACGTATTGAAGACTGTTTAAGAACGAAGGAGCTGATTATTTCAGACATATTTCCCGACCACAGCCAGATTGAGCCCGTTTTACGACGTTTTCGTAGGACTGGCAAGAACGGGTGAGAACTAGTTTGGTGTGATAGGGGGGTTATTTAGACCCGACCCTGTAACTGGACTGAATAACATGTACCACGTATCGTGAAATGACACGGCCATTTCGTTGATGGAAATCCGTTTGCAAACATTGACAAGAGGATTTATGCTCAATGTGCTATTGAAACGTTGATTGAACTGTCCAATATATGACCAATTGTCAGGATTGACCGATTCAACTTAATATATTGAAATCTCTTAATAATATTTTGTTAGAGCTCGAGATCAGTATATATTTCTATAGGAAACCAATAGTCAATGTTTATAATCGATACGTGGAGATATCAGGTTTCTTAACACTACGCCCATTTTAGGATTTTATTCTGAACATTCGTCGTTGTTACCTCGTACAGTTTATTTAAGAATTCTAATATAAATACCAAGTATTGAATGCATTATATCACTCGCAAAAACACCCGATACAAAATACTTATTCTTAAAGTGGTTTTATATTTGATTTAGTTTTTTATAAATCAACTATATATTATAAACGTTCGATAACAATCAAAGGCCCTGTATCCAAGAACAAGTTGGAGCAAAATTAAGGTAATATTATTCTTATAATTTTGTTAAATATTTTTTTGTTCAAAATTGCATGATCATGAATGAATTGAAGTACTGTGAGATTATAACTAATCAAAAACTCTGGAGTAAAATGATTTAAATATTTAAACGCTAATTATTTTTATACATTTATTAGATAGCCTCGGTTTTGATATGTCTAAAAATTAACAAGCAGGTTATAATAGTGCTGAATCCAAGGTTTTCAAGGCTAAACAACGTTTGTATTTTTTTATTGGTTATTTTACATTTTAATTATTATATCGTATATCGCGGCTTTTACTTTTTGCGAATTTCAAAAACTTGTAGTCGAAATATTATGCAATGCGTTCAACCCTAGATCTTGTTCTGTCAAAGTACCTTGTTCACAAGTTTTAAACTAAAAATTCACGTTTTCGCAGTTAGCTGTAGTGACGGAAGGTATTTTAGTAACTTACATTAATTCTTGAAATAATTAGAATTGGAAAATCACTGAAATCAATCTTGCAGATGTTTTTCTCAGGATCCTTATTCTGGTTTTAAAGAAAATCTGATCAAATATAGCAGTCATTGATGAGTTTAGATAAAGGTATACCTAAATTCATTACGATTACAAAGAAATTTCATCCATTTTTTGGCCAGAAAACTTTCAAATCGAATTATCGTAAATTGAAGTAATTTAAGAACTGTTGGACATTTTCCAAAAAGGTAATGATGTTAGTAAAACTTATCATCTACAAAATGTGCTCTCAACTTACTTATATATAGCGAGAGTATAATATATTCTTTCACCAATATGCAAAGTGACATAACATAGACATATTCATGTATGTTGCACACATGCTTGGGACTCATATATAATTGCTAGAAGAAATTGTTGGAAATTGTCTAACTTTTCCATTTTTTCCAATTATTATAGTGGGTCGCTATAAGGATTTATGTATCTAATATATGTTGGCTGACTTCCCAATCGTCTAGTTCCCGATCGTTATTGTGGGTCTGACTCGTTCATTTTTTCGGATTTCGGATGCAAGGGAATGTTTGATTCGAGCCATGTGTATTTTAATTTCGATTTAATGAGATATGTTATGGCAACTAGTTTCGTCTTCTTTGTACTTGAGATGAGGTCCAGAAAGAAACATTTCTTATCAATTTACTTTTTGGATATTAAAAACCAATAAAACGTGTCTGGTCAATGATCGAGTATTACGAAAATCATAATCGGTTATTTACTGAAACAAATTTAAACAGAAAGGGTCACGTTTCATGTATTTGCGCTTCATGGGGATAAGCTCGTGACAACCATAGCCTAATCCTAAGTAAATTATGATCTATCCAGCCCGTTCTAATTCAGGATACAGAAAACAGGAGAACACGTATTGGTATTTTTAATTTAATGTCCAAACATTTGAAAAAAATATTTAAAATTCATTTAGATAAATATTTGAGTATTCAAACACAAAATTCATTCCTTTGTCTGAGAATATATCACATCTTTATTGTTTGTAATTCTTAACCAATACTGCATGTCGGGGTTTAGGCTAATAACAATAAACAAA
This sequence comes from Owenia fusiformis, assembly GCA_903813345.2. NCBI lineage: Eukaryota > Metazoa > Annelida > Polychaeta > Sabellida > Oweniidae > Owenia > Owenia fusiformis. The sequence continues at coordinate 21,580,980 of CAIIXF020000007.1, read as the reverse complement.
TGATACATGTTATTTATATATACATGTATATATGTCTATATTCTTCCTTCAAATATAAGAGGATAATTAAGGAGGAAATGTACCTTCGTCTGATCTTTATACCCACATGAGCATTTTAAACCTAAAACATTTTCAAAAGTATGACTGTAGAAATCTGAGCGTAGCGATATGTCACACCTCGTTCTGTTTAGTTTAATTCCCATTGGTCTCTTTTAGTTTTATGTTGATCTTTTCACAGCTGTATTGATTTTTGGGTGGGAATAAGACAAAAACTCGTGATTAAAATTTTGAAGTGAAAAGATGCCTGCTTAAATTTGGAATTACAGAAAAATGTTACTTCAAACATTTTTGGAATTGAAATTGTGAACATTAGCTTTAATGATATATAACTGCTATTGTCCATTTGACTCAGATACATCAACAAATTAAGATTGCCTTGCTGTGCCCACGGTCAAACAAATATAACAAGAAAGGACAAAGTTGTCGAGCTTTGAGAACAAATCGTGATATAAATGGCCATGGATCTGGGCCTCAAGGTTGAAATCTTTTTGAAATGACATTGCCATTGTTTACACTTGTTATGAAGGCAGTGAACAGACCTTTTCAAGACCTGTGAAAAGTTTGAAACATACATACTTGTTTGAAATACATTGACCTCTACAGTAAATGTTTAGCTTTGGGTATCAAATGAGGACCTTTTCATAATTTGCCTCTTTATTTAATCTGTTCAGTTTTATTGTATTTGTATATGTTTTAAAAGATACTTTTTTTACATCCGTAATTTGACGATCAAATATTTCGAACTCGATCATTCAAACTCAAGGAGTTATGTTGCGCCTTCGATATGTTAGTTTTGATATGTCCGTCAGCCTCGAGAGCACGTACGTCAAGTAAGTTTCTGGCGAAAGCTGGAGCATAGATTATAAAGAGGACTGGAAACAAGATGGCAGTCTATTTCAACTCTGCCAACTCGTGTTGGCCTATTTATCACTATTGACTCGGTTCTTCATCTAGTTTTACTTACCTTAGATGCTTAGTAATCTATTTAGTATAATATTGTTTCCAAAATTGTTGTCATTTGCGATAATTAGTACTAAAAGTACTTTGAACAGGTCAGCTGCCATTTGCTTGGCCCAATCGTACCAGTCCACAAAAACAGTGAAATCATATTAAAAATACCAATAAAACTTTAAAATTGAGGCAGATGCGATACAAAGAGACTCCATTAATACAGATATACAGGCTACAGTCACCAAGATGAGCTAATTTCAAGCGAGATTCGGGAAATAAAAAGGTAGGTCATTCTTGTTTCCAGTCCTCTTAAAGTACCCGATAAACTATAAAATGCGCATGCGTCCAGGTGTTGATAAACTATAAATAGCGAAAATCCAGGGTTTGTCACCACAAGGTAAGCCAGGACGTGTTGAGAGAACAGCTAGTGTTGATATTGAATTTATATGTAGCCAGATAAGTTTCCTTACTGAAATTACATATGGTTATTAGCAATACTTTGTAGGTGCTCAATAATAAAATATTTAGAGTATATATGAGAGAAATTGGTCATTTCGAACCTGTTGAAATGTTTGTGGCTCTCGGCTACAACGGGGAATTTACTTCCATGAGTACACACATAAATGTGGGGTTCCCCAAGAGGTACGCGACAAGGTGACCTGGCATCAAATGTGCGACTAAATGCTACTATCGAGAAGATAAAATAACGAATACGACAATAAGTTATTGCATGTGACAATTCCGAGCCTTCATCTCACTGAAGTATTTTGAAGTGAAATAGGATTTTTGTTTTGATACATGGAATCAGATGAACGTAACTTTATTCTGACAACTAATCAAAACTGAACAAAATTGATTGTACGTAACAGACAATTTATTGTTTTACAATGTTTTGATTGGCTAAACGAATGAAACCAACAAATTTATTATGACATGTAAAATGACAATTTTGAAATGTAAAATTTAAAAGTGACAAACACAACCTCCCTATCCACTCTTTGGGAGCCCTAGTAAATTAGTAATATGTACATGCAGCAGTGGTAGTGTACAGCTTATCATCACACTCCGCTTTGTATTCTAAAGCCTGTTGTTTGTAATAACACTGTTCACTCAACGTATGTTTTGTGTGTGGGCAGTCAACGATAATCATTGTTTTATCCCGGTTATATGACCTCGGCAATTATAACAGAACCGTACTAAACGAAAAAACGAAAATAAGAGAAAGCTTTCACACACATATAAAAAATGAACTAGTCTAATCCGCCAGTATAAACTCTGTGCTATACGTAGCCGGGTCAGGCGCACACTTTAAATAATCTATGCTCCGGCTTTCGCCAGAAACTTACTTGACGTTCGTGCTCAAGAGTACCAAGAAAAGAAAAAACAAAAGGCAATAAACATTGAGACGTTGTTCCCAAACATGGCATTTTACTAGTAGACTATAAGACTTCATTTTGATTGTATGTCCCAGAAAAGTGTTTTGGAATACTGTTTTGCATTGATTCCAGATTGAGAGATGGAGTTGACAATTCTGCTATTGTTAGTAGGGGTGACGCAGGCATGTATTAGACTACCGAATGAGCCCTCGAAAGTTCCACCAACGAATTCTACGACTGACAATAAAAAAGACAAGTTAGTTCTATTGTATATTAATGTGACTGATCCATTGAGTACACACCATGGGCGTGGCTAACCAATTTGGAAAATAAATCTCACTTGGTCTCGCGTAGTTTCAGAAAACCAAGAAAACAATGAATAATGAACAATCTAAAATGTTCATCATATACACATACAGGTATCTCGTACAATCCTCTTCCGTCAAATGGATGTACAATTCTCGTAAAATTTCCTTTTATAAATGGATCTACAATTTGACTGCCTCTAACGTATTGTTGCCCTTTCCATGTTATAAAAAGGATCTCTTTATGCTGTGCTGTGTTACAGGAAAGAATTTTCAAATACATTTTTAAAAAATCATTTGAATATTACATTTAAAATATTTTGTTTCAGAATATACTTATTTGCCACTGAGGGAAACTGGAAACCATACACGTTTCAGTAAGTTACATAAGAGGATTGTAGATCTGGCCTGTAGCACGGAAACTCAAATAATACCGTTCATTACTTACTAGAAATAGTAGCTGAAGCTATATATCAATTGATTGTTTTAAAAATCGAAACTACTATTGATTTCATGATCATATACCGAACATTATTGAAGTTATTAAAATATAAATGAACATGAATTGAAAAGATGTGCGTCCAAAGGGACGCAAACTGAATGATGCGATAGATTGTCCTAAACACGTGTATGTATAATCTTTCCAGAGATGAGACTAGCGGCGATTCAGTAGGTTTCTTCCACGACCTTATTGCTGCAGTCTGCTCCCATTGTGATAAGAAATGCGACACGGTCTTCATCGATGACCACCTTGACAAATGTTTTAACCAGGAGGAGCTCACCTCGTCTGGTAAGCTATATACCGATTAACTTGAAAAGGACTTGATCAAGTGAATAATAGCCAATCATATAAATATTAAATGGAATATGAAAAGATCGTTAAAACGAGATTACAAATGGCCCTAGAATATGGATGATTCCCCGTATTTCTGACGATTACATGCGTTATACCAATTTATATTATATATTATTATATGCGTTTGGGTTATACCAAAGAGGTATTGCTCACCTTCTTTGGTGATAACTTAATACAATAGAAAAAGACACTAATCGTCAAACTTTTAATGCGATATTTAGATGATATGATTCCCACCACACATATTTCTAGATTTTGATGTCCAATATTATAGAATCATTCTTGTTTCACTCATGATCATAGGGTTAATGGATCGCCATTTTGACGCTTGTGTCGGTTGGGTTCCTATTCGAGACATTCTCAACATCCTCAACTTCACCAGTCCGTTTTTGTCCGTCGACAAGTCACGTATGTTCACTCGTCCAGGATCGGGAGTGTCAAGCGTTATGGATATTCCCGGAAAGTCGATCGGTGAGTAGAATAAAAACCAAAATATATGAATATGGTAATCCTTAGCAAAATAAATTGATTAATGAACACTGTCCAACAATGTATGTTTATGTGATATTCACTTTGATATTCCACCTGGCCTTTAACACTATGTGTACTTCTGAATGCACCCCTGCATGTACCTGTAGGTCTCAATCTACGTCACCTGATTTTTTACAGACTAGTGTATACAGTTATCCCATTCACGAACATTTTGATTTTTGAATCATAATTTTAATTTCTTGATTCCAGGATTTCGACAGTTTTGGTTCATGGACAAGTATTGCGCACGTAGAAATGGCTTCCAGGTTGCAGATTCCGATGTTTTGGAAATCCGAATCGAAGATGGTTGGCAAGACGTTATCCAAGCACTGAATGAAGAGAAGGTATGATAGAAGACACCACTTTTTGACGTCGTACAAAATTGTTTTTGATTTTACGGAGTTAAAGGTAATTTTTACGGCGTTAAAAGTATGACGATACACTGGTCCAGATGGCCAGCCATATTGTGGCTACACATAATCTCATAGGCTATGTCTTGGGTCATAAGGTCAATAGAGACAAGCTAATTATGACGAGAATGCCTAGTGGACAGCAGACTTGGAAATGTGCATCGGTTATATGCATCATATGCTGTTTTATACATATCTTTATATGAAATTGGCGGATTTCGGTCAAAATGATTCCATGGTAATCTTGCAAACACTTCCAGAAATCAGGAAAAATTGAATCAGACTATTCATCGTATCAAATACGTATTTTATTTGTAGGTCGACGTTGTCGTTATTCCAGAAGGGACATCTGGAACGGAGTCATTGGTCCCAATCGGCGACGCCTTCGAATGTGCAGAAGTAGGCTATGGACTCATACACAGGAAAGACGTTCAGATGTCATGGTTTGGTGAATGCTTGAGAGACAACAATAGGAAAACCGGCATGTTCCAGAGTTTGTGCAACCACTGGGGTAGGTTTCTGCGCTGTGTAATAACGCCACATGTTTTACAGGAGTTATCGATTGTGTTTACGTTTTATCAAAAACGCATACTGTTGCATGATACATTATTTGTACAGAATAATAAAAAAAATGCTCGACATCAATTTATATTTTGATTGATTATATCTGACTGTGTCGGTAAAATTTTTGTTCAAACAATAAAATGTTTGACAATAATGTTGGAAACAATTTGAAGAAATATCCCTCTGCTCCAGAATCAATTCAACTTCGCCCCGTTTTCCCCAGTGTGAAAATGATTTTTCATTGTCAGAGTAAACATGATAATGCAAAAAAAACGATGATTTAAGAAATGTTGAAAAATCGTACAATTCAACGTGGCATCCCAACTAATAATATCTGTTTAAAATGATTGTCCTTTTCAGGCGTGGACAACTGTTTCAACATTGGCACTATGTAAAAGCACCACAAATTCGAAACGGAAGTGACGTAACAACATGTATATTCTTCAGTGTGTAATAAAAGGAGGGAAACCCCCAAATATCATAGATTACAATAAAGTCAATAGAAATGTAAAACGCCTTGAATAGTACAATGTTTATTCCTGGCTAAATGTTACAGCTTTTTATTTCACGTCAACATATAAAGAAAGATATAAGGAACATTAATTATATCCAACATCGACGTCTGGTATTCAGAAACTAGAAATTCGGACTACCAAAAGTTTTAAAAATGAATACTTTTGAGGTTTACTCTGAGCTCTGGGGTTTCCCTCCTCTTGTGTGTAATTTGACGATTTATTCCTAGATTTTACCACTTAATGGCTGGAAATGGTAACATATATAGTCTAATGAACAATTGTATGGACGAAATTAATCATTATTTGAACATATCATATGATTACAATTGAACTCTTATTTGAGTGTCATCTTTTGCAACATTCTATTCCATATTGGATATGATATTCAAATTGCAACCATGGTTATTAATATGACATGTTATATAGTTATTATGTTAAGGTTGTTCGGTAGATTTTATGATTCCGTCTCATTTAACTACAGACATATAAAATATACATGTACACAGTCCCTTCAAAAGTTTGACTCTTTTAAGTCCCCTTTCGGACCACGTTTTTAATGATGTTTGGCAATTTAAACAAATTCATCATAACTAGCAATTGAGGAACAAAATTAGGATTCGAACATCCGGTATCTTCTTCAAATAGTCAAACTTATGAAGGGGCGTATTTCATAATAATTATAATTATATTGATTTTAAGTTATCCCGCTTCTTGTAATTGAAATATATTTTCATATCAGTAAATAGATATACATTTATATTTACAAAAGATAGAATAAAGAATGTGACAAATATGTTTAGTACTTCAAACTTCAGCAGGAGGATTTTACTCGGCCGAACCCGACGTCACAATAATATTCAAGCATGTTCTAGTTCCCATCTTTAGCATGCCATTTTCATTCCTTAGTCCATGTCATGTGGCGAAGCATCATGAATGTTTAATGAATGAGTTCTGACAAATATGTATAGTGCTCCAAACTTCAAAATATTCCCTAATGATATAGTTTTAACCATAATTAAAATCAGGGGATTTTACATGTGAATGACTATGGAGTAGTTGGAGATAATTTTAACTACTTATAGTCCCTGCTTGATTCCAACTATTTCCTAAAGCTATCGGCGTTGGTTATTATAGTTTTCAAGCCATGTCTTAAGTTTTTCATAGTTATTATCCATCCACTTTATATTGCTAGTTGTCTTTTCAATTGCTTGTTCCAAGGCCCTGTGTCCCGAGCCTAGTTTGTTTTCGGCCTTTTTAATTTCCAAAAAGTCCCGCACCTGTAACAAAAATAAAAATAGCAAAGCTAGATAAGTGTACCTGGCCTCAACTGTACACATTGCCAAAACAGGCCTTATTGTTCCCATTGAACTAAAACTGTTATCGAATTACTCATCAGTATCTAATATTCCATGGATGGTAGAAACAACCATACAGAAGTGACTGCTTTTGGCAACATCATTTTCCCCAATTACATGTACAGTGAAACCTGTATATCCAAACACCTTTCTAATCTGAACTCACCACAATATGAACACTTTTCGCTACTGAAGACTTCCATTTGAAAAAAAACTCAAAATGTGAAGACCTTCCAAACTGAACACTTTTGGCCAGTCCCAAAGGCACTCAGTTGAGACAGGGTTTACTGTAGTGTATTCATGACCATTTTGTACATCCATGACGTGACGTGACGCCATATTATAAACTACTTTTGGACTAGAGTTCCTTACCACTTACCACGTTTCTTACCACGAAGTACTAGTCCATGAATTTCTGAAAAGAGTCAGTGGCGTGGCCATCTTACATTTTCATTTTTGAGTAGATAGTTATGTCAAAGAGACACCACTCCATAAACTCTGGAACAACTCTAACAACTGGTACTAGCATTTGGTTTAAAATATTTTGCACTTTTACGAAGAACTGACTGACATTTCAAATTCAGCGGATACCTTGAGAAAAAGTGTATCCAAAAGTTCTATGGCCTGAAGTCGTCAGAATGTAACATTTGAATGCACATCCGTCGACTGGTGTTTGAGTAATATTACATTTTCAGCAAATATGCCAGCCATTTTGAATTGAGCGGTTATATTGATTATTGTTTGAGTTATGACCCGGACAGACGAACGAATGGACGGAGGGATGGATGGATTTTTTTTTAATTCTAATTGTGGCTCGGTCTTAACAAGACATTATGAGCCAATTTTACAATTTATATACATATTGGCGTTGTTACAACATTTATGGTTGAAAAAAATGCATTGAGTTGCGGGTCCACGGTGACCGTTGGCATTGTTGGTGGTGCTCCAAGTGAGGAGAGGTTTATCAATAATTATTGAAGAATCGTTTTTGTAACAAAGTTGATGACCGAAGGTTAGAGTATTTGCCTTGTTTGCTTGAGAGAGAGAGAGACTTGAACCTATTTTTTGGATATTCACGGGATATTTTATTGGAAAGTATAATATAATCGTCTGTGTTTAGGGGGCATCTGAAGAGAAAATGGTTTAATGGTGGATGGATGGATGGCTTCTCTATATATCTCCCGAATTTCTATCGGTGAGTTAAATAGAAGTCATGAATACTCAGAGCATCAAGCGAAGAATAATATTGTATTATGTCCGAATCTGAGTTTAGGTATTGTATTGTATTCTTTATTTGTGAAAAATTGGTTCGTCAATACAATCCTATTTCCTATGGAGTGAAATGCCCCATTGACAATGAATGATTCGATAAAATTGATAGCTTGTTCTCAAATGTAACTGCTATTGTAAATTGTATCATGTTTCATTGTTGACACAATAAACAAAATGAGTCTCAAGTGCGTCGTATAGGCATGTTTGGACAATTTGCCATATCTCAGTATTTGTTTTATTACCTGTTGCAGTTGGAATTCTGTATTGAATGACTCTGTTATGCCTTTTAGCATACTTGTAAAAGCAAAGAAACCAGTGCCGTACCTAAAAAAAGAAGTCATCACGTTTTATATCGCAAGCATTGTAATTAAAACAACATAAGTTACTGTAACCAAAATGTTGTATTGAAATGCATTTCACAAGAGACATCTCTGATTTTACTAATAACATTTTTGCGTTTCGAAATGCTTGGAGGTTCGCTTTGGATATGGTTTTGATATTCGGTAACTAGGGACACGGTATCATATGATAGAATCATTTCCATGAGTTGATACTATATCCCGTTTATAGGTTAAACACATAACTTCAAGTCCGCCTCGTGAAGGTTTGTACTCACTTGTCGAATATATAGTTCCAGTTAGACCTCATGAAATCCCATGCTAGAGGTCTACCAATGGGATTCCTCGAAATGTAAATTGTTGTGGATACCGAGTCCTGCTTACGGATATAGTTCTCATCTATAGTCCAGGATAAATACCTTTAAGATGTAGAAATATAAAATGACTAACATTTACACAATTAATTACTTATCACTATCATTAATTTAGGATTTAAGCACTGGGCTCAGTGCAATGTGGAATGACCATTCCTTGAAGGTGCTGCTTTTCAAAATTTGGACGAGATGCACAGCATCGATTGTTGTTTTTAGGAAGCAACGCTGAAAGGAATGGTCATTCCACAATGCATTGAGTCTTGGGCTTAAATTCTTTTCACACATTGCAAAATATTTTCTACAAAATTACCTAAAATATACGAAACCTGTACTTAATAATTTGGGTACAAGTAATCACACTGCAATGTAAGACTGAAGTGATGTATGATGTTCTTTCATCCATAATCAAATAGAACTGCATAACAGACCACTGCCAAATGCAGTGACGTGTCGCAAAAAGGTGGCGCATTTGATTTTTAAGGGTATTATAAGATTATAAGATAATATTCTAATTAAAGTTATATATCATTTTAAAGCTGTTTCGATGAAGTTTTTAGATCAACTACACTCCGTTCACGATTCTTGCGCGTTCTTTTTTAAAAAAAAGTTTTTTACCAAAACATCTGGCAAATATCCCCTGTTGACACGTTACATTTTGAATTATTTTTCGTCTTTAAACGCTCATAACTCAAACAATATATGACTATTATACTTATTTTTCGTCTTGATAAAGGTAGATGGAAGTTTTATTTCAAAGGATGAATTTTAGTAAGCGTCCCATATTGTGACGTCATAGAGTTTGAAAAACAGAATCTGTTGACAGCGACCTTTTTTGCTCATTTTTTGTTACCTTCAACTTTTCAGGTGTACATTAAACAAAAATACGAGATCAATTTTTAATAAATCATACATGATTATTTTGCTCTTAAAGTTTGTTAATAAATAGTTCATTTTGTTCGCAAACGTATGTGTTTTCTGTTGTATGTGGAAAAGTGGAGGACGACAGGTTTTCAAAATTCATTAAAATAGGGCTAATTTACGCCATTCGCCTATTTTCAAGCACAGCAACACGTATATTTATTTCACCTAAAATATCAATTGATTCGTGTTTTATGATGCTCCTATCCCATTGTTAATACATATACAATATCAGAGTTATTCGCCTTAAATATTTTGAGATATAGAGGCAAATGTGGAGGACGAAAGGATTTCCTTATGTACATTTTTCTCAAAAAAATGTCACATTCTGTGGTGTTAAAAAGCGAAAATGTGTAACAATGCGTGCGCGACCTTTTTGCGACACGTCAGTGTAATTACACTTAACTGCTGGTTATATTATATATCATCTATCTGTGGAAACGATGAATGGAACTTACCTGCTTAATATCCATGGCTCATTGGAGCAGGAAAGGGACGCCAGAAGTCGTGATCTCTCAGAGGCGAGATTCTCCACTCTGAATCTGCTGTACACGAAATCCCATTCTGCAATGCCTCCATTGCGGATGGCATTGCAGTAAACGATTGCTTTGACATTTGGATGTATTCTAAAAAGATAAGTCATCATATTTAAGACATACGGTTATTGCGGCGAAATATATGAATTATGATCATTTTAGAAACTACGTACGGATTAACGTCAGGGTTTCGCATCCATTCTTGGAACAGCTGGAGTGCTTTATCCAAGCATGGTTGGTGGCCGTTGTAGCACGTCCGAGAGATTGCCAAAGTACGTAGATATCTGCCGATATACACAAAAATTGCAAAGTATCACCAAAATAAAATAAATCATATTATTATTAAAGGTCAACCTGAGAAGTGTATAAACATATGCAAGTGAATTCATACTTACTCAAACGAAACAATTAAGTGACAAATATAAAGCACAATGCTACATGTAGTTTGATAAATGATATACTATTAATATGAGGAATATTTCAAAAGTTCAAAATTCAATCAAATGTACAGGTGACAGTCATATACATTTCTAAACTCGATTTTGTACTAAGCGCTTTTATTTTCTTTTGGCAAAATATAAGCCAAACATGCATTTAATTACAGTCCTTACTGGTCAAGATGTGGATTGCTATTAGATTCGTTCCATCCAAGGGTCTCGTATAGGGGGAGCGTTTGATGCAGCATGTATGTCTAATATAAAACAAAAGGTTAAACTAATTTTGGGTTAACAGAAATCGATGCTTTGTTTGTGAAATATATCACAAGTGAATTGATACCTGTCTTAAACCAAGGCCGAATGTCGAGGTTTAGTGCTCTCAAACAATTAACGAGTCCATTGACTAGTGTATCGTGACTTGTTTAATTATTATATATATATATATTATTGACTCTTTAGATGTCATATATAACAATCAGAACAATAAAGCCATTGTGGATATAACCATGTTTTTTAGATATAATTATTACCCTAAATTCACCATATGCAGCCGTACTGCTAAGCATCTTTCGGATGTAGTCAAGATTTACAATGGCTGACTCCCATGGAATATAATCTCTTTCATTGCTTAGGTACTTGGTTGTCTCCATCGCATCAACTGTATCTACATTATGTATGCCTGCCCTGGCAAGGTTAAACGCGTCATCTATCAACTGGGCTCGATTGTTCATATGTATTGCCTGCAATTTATATAAAGGTTAAAAGTATTTTCGGGTAAGCTGTCTAATAACTTGATTTTGGATACAACAGGGTAATTATCTGAATAAACAAACTCATAATTTTCTAAAGTGCCAGAATTTTTAAATTTCACGATGATCGAATTACTTGAAGAAATGTGTTGATTTAGACCAATTCGAACATGGATACATGAAACGATCTTTGCTGTCCTTTAGTATTTCCTCGGTAACATGGAATTGGAAATGGACTTACCAAGTGGTTGTTCTTTAATTGCTTAGTAAGCGCTTGCCAGTTGGCCCTGTCGTAATCTACTCTGTAATAACCAGTTTGTTGTACGTTTCCAAGAACCCAATCAGCTGAATCTGCTGGTAGACCCGTTAGGGTCATTTCTGAAAATAACTTTTGTAATATCAGCAGGTGTGTCAGGCGGTCTACAGTCCAACAATATGAATTGGACTATATGTTGAATTGTATTTTATTTTATTTCTTTAAATTGGATAATATGTGTGTGTGACTTTGATAAACTATTTTAACTAACTAACTAACTCACTCAATCACTCATCCACCCACCCACCCTCCCACTCACTAACTCACTAACTAAATGGTTGTCACTTTCGATCCATACTGTTTAATCTATATATTATTTTTGATGTTTTTAATTTAAGTAATATGGAACCATATCATGATAGGGGTAATACCTTCAACTAGTGGCATCCATTTCGTAGAAGGGGTCTCCCAAGCTCTTTGAGATGCAGTTGTGTAACTTAGATGAATATGCCATTTGTACCTGGAATTGTAGAAAAACAAAAGGAAAAGATGATGATAGCATGTGTATAACTTGTAATAGCAGCCAAGCTTGTAGAAAGTGTCACTCTACAAACTTGTCCAGCTTAATCATTTGACTTCGTAGGATACAAAATCCCCTGGTAAACCCGGTTTTACATGATACATATAAATGTCCCAAATGGGCAATATTAAACGAAATATAGTCACTATTAATTTTCACATAAATGTATATAACAGGTCGTTCAATAAGACTTAGTTCATGGAAAACTGCTCTCATTTCAAAGGTTGTTAATATTTTTTAATATATACTGGTACATTCAACTAATATCTGGTTATTGATAAAATATCTGTTATCTCTTATTTGATTGGACAAAGATTATGGCTAATATGGTAACATGACTTTTGGGTAGGCGGGGCACTTTACGTCACACAATACACCAATACGGAAATCCAGCAATGCTTGCAAATGAAGGCTTATTTTCCTACTATATCTTATTCTTTCTCGTTTAAATTACAATTGGTTAAAGTAAAACAACTAAATGACACCACAATCACAGTTCATAACTTTATATCACATAGATTGCTCATGACATCATCAAACAAAGTCATACTTGAGAGGTTCCAAGATGGCTGAAATTCCAAAAGAAGAGAAGCTTTCACCGATCCGAGCTGCCATAAGATTCTGTGACCTTTGAGGGCAGACAAAACAAGAAAAAGTATTTATCGGTTTAGGAAAGTGTATTGTGAAGATGCTGTGATGAGGCAATCCTTGAATTTGCTGTTTTTAAACAGGATGAAGGATGAGTTAAGACATGTACTTTATGGACCAACACAAGAACTTGCAACTGCAGTCAAAATGGCCTCTCCAACAAGTTCCATAGAGGCTTCAGTACACAGTATCATCAAATTGTTAAACACCATAACATGTGTGTGTTTAATTATAACACAAGGAGAGAACTTTGAACACCTCGTGGGACAAAACATTAATGTCATGTAATTTTGAGAAGTAGTAGCATATTTTGAAAGCAGAAAAGAGAAAATGCAGGCGATTCTATCCTGTTGTTTTTTCTATTGTGACATAAAAATGCCCCGACCGTAAACCCGAAAGTCAAGTTACCATATTAACCATTACTTTTGACCAATCAAATCACAGATTATGATATTTTAAGAATCAATTACCAGGTAATCTTTTGGATTTTATGTGCAAAATTCATGAAAAATATTAAAAGCTTTTGAAATGAGAGCATTTTTCCGTGAACTTATTGAACGACCTGGTGCATGTAGTTTATATAGTATTTTGTGATTACCCGAATGCACTGGGGTATTTTGGACTTGGTTCCTGCGTTGGATCAATCAAGAAATGCTGCTGCTTGACATTGGCGATGCTTCCATCTCGTGTAATCGTCACGACAGGGTATCCCATCTGCTCCACCCACGTGTTCATAACCTCCCCGACATCTATGGTCTTACCCTCGCTTTCTGCTTGCTAACAATTATAAAAAGGCGCACTTAGCTGATGATACGCGCAAAACAGCCGCTACTACGCATCAAAAAAGTACGGAAAGCGAAAGGGGATATACCGCAGAATTTAAAATTCAATGGAGTTTTAACATGGGAGTGATATCACACACCGCGGCCCAGTCAGATATATTTCTGCGCACTTTATTTATTTAATTCACTTTGCACAACGCGCCCCCTCTAATTCATTCAGTGCGCAATTAAAAATTGTATATGAGTGATATCGCACACCGCGGCCCAGTAAGATCGATTTCTGCGCACTTTATTTATTAACACACTCAAAATATCGCGCTGAAGCTTGTATATGCTGGCGCGATGTAATTATAGTTTTCTGTTAATAAATGCCCAACAAGAAAGGGTAGCACAACGAATTCAACTTTTTTCGAAAGACTGCAGACTTGACCTGCGAAATTGTAATTTTGGATCACAGTGATGCCTCTAGAGAGGATATCTATGAGAATTACAGATTATAGTGCGCAGAATTATAAAGTCAAACTGACCTCAAAATGGTAGTACACAGTGTACACTGCCATCTTTCAATAAAGTAACTACAGACCTTCGTATATAAAATACCAGAATGATTGATGTAATACCTGTATACCTTTCTTCTGGGAGAAGGAAAGTTCCTATATGTATTCCATGGCCGTAGCCAGGGGGCCTCACCCCCCTCCCCCTTGCCAAGTATTCGTTCAAAATCATGCAGTTTTTCACCATTCTTAGCACTTTTCGCATGATTTTTTTGCCATAACTGTCAAAAAGCTCCCCCCTCTTGGCAAAATCTCCCCCTTGGTAAAACCACTCCCCCAGGTTAATCCAGGATACGGGTCTGTATTCTTAGACGAGATTGTTCAAGAACATAAGGTAGACATAAGTGCCACCTGTTAAAAGCTAGGAGATCTTTTCTAAGTTATTAAGTCATCAATCAGCAGACTGGTAATTGTATCCCCCACCCACTTCAAACTCCATACACTAACATACTATTACAATTTTATCTGTGTTTATTTGACTGAAGAAGGTGTACATTCATAGCATTGAATTGCATTTCATTGCATTGTATTGTATTGTATTGTATAGCACATCATTGTATTGTATTGTACTGCATTTTATTGTATTGCACTGCATTGTATTGTATTGCACTGCATTGTATTCTATTGCATTATATTGTACTGTATTGCACTGTATTATATTATATTGCACTGCATTGTACTTTATTGCACTGCATTGTATTGTACTGCAGTGTACTACATTGTATTGCGCTGCATTGTATTGTATTGCACTGCATTATAATGTATTGCACTGTACCACATTGTGTTGCACTGCATTGTATTACACTGCATTGTTTTGAATTGCACTGCAATATATTGCACTGCAACATATTGTATTGCATTGCATTGCAGTACACTGTATTGTATTATATTGCACTGTATTGTATTGCACAGTATTGTATTGCATTGTCTTGAATTACACTGCATTTTATTACACTGCATTGTATTTTATTGCACTGCATTGTATTGTACTGCAGTGTACTGTATTCTATTGCACAGCATTGTTTTGTATTGCACTGTATTGTATTGCATTGTATTGAATTGCACTGTATTGTATTTTATTGCACTGCATTGCACTACATTGTATTGCACTGTATTGAACTGAGATGTATTGTATTGCACTGTATTGTATTGCACTGCACTGAACTGCAATGTATTGTATTGCACTGTATTGTATTGCACTGCACTGTATTGAACTGCGATGTATTGTATTGCACTGCATTGTATTGCACTGTACCACATTGTATTGCACTGCATTGTATTGAAATGAACTACATTGTAACTGTATTGTATTTCATTGCACTGCATTGCACTACATTGTATTGCACTGTATTGAACTGCGATGTATTGTATTGCACTGCATTGCATTGCACTGTACCACATTGTACTGCACTGCATTGTATTGAAATGAACTACATTGTATTGCACTGCACGGCATTGTTTTGCACTGTATTGCATTGCACTGCATTGCACTGCATTGTATTGCATTATATTGTACTGTATTGTATTGCATCGTATTGTACTGCATTTTATTGTATTATATTGCACTATATTGTATTGTATCATATTGCACTGCATTTTTTGCATCATATAACACTGCTTTGTATTGCATCATATTACACTACATTGTATTGCATCATATTGCACTGCATTGTATTGCATCATATTGCTCTGCATTGTATTGCATCATATTGCACCGCATTGTATTACATCATATTGCACCACATTGTATTGCATCATATTGCACTGCATTGTATAACATCATATTGCACTGCATTGTATTGCATCATATTCCGTATTTACCATTTCGTTACAGTTTTATTACATAAAATGTTATTTATAAGATTATAATTTTCAAACATTGAAAATATTTTATACAATATCAATTAAAAGATATGAAATGGCCCAAAATAATATATTTTCAATGGAACCCTTTGCAAGGGTCACTTCAACATAACGCCACGTGTAATCTGTATGCATACGCCCTCTTTTAATGAACATTATCTTTGAAACCATATTAGAATCGAATCTGATAAAAGTGCGCATCATGGTCCTGGATGTGCTGCGCGCTAGAATCGGGAAATCTCAAAGTTCTCCTCGTTAGAGCCATCAATATTATCCAAAATTGTCATTTCGCTGGTTCACTCCGCAGTCTTTCGAAAAAAATCAAATTCGTGGTGCCACGAATTTTTATTCGTTTTTTGTTCACAGATAATCATTTTTTCATCGCGCACTGAATGCCGGAATTTCTGCGCACTTTATTTTAATTAACTTTGCACAACGCGGCCCCTGTAATTCATTCAGTGCGCGATGAAATCTATCTGACCGGGCCGCGGTGTGTGATATCACTCCCATGTTAAAACTCCATTCGATTTTGAATTATGCGCATGTCCCCTATAGCTTTCCGTAAAAAAGTAATTAATCAGACGTATTATACCGACCCTAAAATAGCTCACAAAATGGCGACGGTCTTGTAAATGAAAACATCGAGTTATATACAATTAATGTTTGTTTTTATTTGTTATTTATAGTGGTACGTTATGTACATACAGTTATTCAAAATAAAGTAAAAATATATCAAACCCAGCCCATTTTGGACTTGTCAATCACTTTTAATTTTAATTTAATCAATTATTACAAAACATAGATACAAAGTAACCAATTGAGTCTTCATGGATCATAATAAAACATATTTTTCTCCTTACATAAGCCTCTTTAATGTATTTTACAATTTAACTTGTCTGATTTTCAAAAAAATATTTAATTTTTAAGCCATTACAATTCAACTGACCAAAATATTTCTCCTGAAAATCTTTATATACATCACAATAAAATAGAAAATGAGATTCGGATTCAACCTGATTCCTGTTACAAAGCACACAAATTCTTCAACCTGTTCCCCTCTAAATCGCCCTCAATACGCAGGGGTAAAATTCCTAATCTAAATGAATACATTTTACAAAAAAATGAATATATTTTACAAAGCTCGAGCCTCTCAATTTATATGTGTTCGATTTGTCGTCAATTGCGAACATAGACAAATATGGACATCGAAAGTTCATGGTTTGAATAATTACTATAAGAATTCAGCAGATTTAAACATTTTTCTTCGTAGTTGCACTACATATACTGCCCAAAGCTTGGCAGCTGAACAGTTCTTGCCGTCGTTGGAGTGATGTTGCAGCTGACGGGCCTTGTGTTATCAACGGTCTAGATTTAATGTTAATTGTAGACGTTGAGATATTTTCACTGCTTTAATGATGATTTAGTTAATCCATGAAGACGTTTTGATACCTGTATCTAAATTTGACCATAGATAAAACTTACCAATTCGAGAAATATACGAACGTTTAATGCTACGCGATTTGATATACAGTAATTAGATATGACTTTTTGATTTCTACTCTCTTAAATTGGTCTAAGTAAGTAAGTAAATGAGAAGATATCAATGCAATTAATGTTTTATGTTTTTAAAATGAGATGTTTATACAAATGGATCAAAAATGAAAGAAAGGTATACTTTTACATTTTTCTTTCATCCACCTTGCAACTATGTCAGGTTCTAGACAACTCATCCCAAGACAACTCATCCCAAGACAAGTCATCCCTAAGACATCTCATCCCAAGACAAGTCATCCCTAAGACAAGTCATCCCAAGACATCTCATCCCAAGACATCTCATCCCAAGACAACTCATCCCAAGACATCTCATCCCAAGACAACTCATCCCACTAGTATTATTGATAAATTATTTAATTTGTCCTCTATATCACCCTATGCAGACAGAGCCTGTGGGAAATATTGGGTGCGGCGCAAATGAGCGGAGGGTGCGGAGCTAACGGTCATTTTTGAATTTAAAATTGGGATATTTCTGAAACTAAGCCGTTTTAGGACTTCAAATATACCAAGATATGTGTATTTGACACCAAATATCAATAAAATTGTGAAAATAGTAGTGCAATTCATTTTATAGCGACGCAGTATGCCTTAAACATTTCTCAGACCTATATATTTTGAGACTATCCTTTTAATACTGCGTCCCCAGCATTCATAAAAAATGGTGTTCAAGATACACTACCCATGCAAATTATTTTTGCATCTTGGAAGCCAGGCAGTATCTGTGTGATTTTATATAAAATTCGGAAATGTTCTTCAGATATGAGCCCCTCTAAATATTGGGTGCGGAGCTACGTTTATGGAGCTGCTCCGCACCCAATATTTAGAGGGGGCTCATATCTGAAAAAATTTCCGAATTTTTATAAAATCACACAGATACTGTCTGGCTTCCAAGATGTAAAAATAATTTGTATAGATAGTGCACCTTGAACACCATTTTTTATGAATGCTGGGGACTCAGTATTAAAAGGATAATTTCAAAATATATAGGTCTGGGAAAGGTTTAAGGCACACTGCGTCGCTATAGAATGAATTGCGCTACTATTTTCACAATTGTATTGATATTTGGTGTCAAATACACATATCTTGGTATATTTGAAGTCCCAAAACGGCTTAGTTTCAGAAATATCCCAAATTTAAATTCAAAAATAACCGTTAGCTCCGCACCCTCCGCTCATTTGCTCCGCACCCAATATTTCCCACAGGCTCTGTCTGCATAGGGTGTATATTACGTATATATATCCCTTTTTCATTTTTATGATTACAAAGTGATATTTGATTATACACTCAATCTTAATATTGATAATTTTTAGCATTTTGAAATGGCACTTGAAAGTTATGTTCTACTTTTACGTACCGGTATTTTTTTTATTATTTCTTGGTTATTCTCAAATTCTCAATATATTTGAGAATATGGAATCACGCGGTACTTACTTCCACCGTTAATTTGAATTTTTGACCTACCAGATGCTTGAAAATCAAGGAATTCAAGTCTCATACTGCACCGTTTTTCTTCAAACTTATACCATTAAAAGCAAAACAAAATTGCCTTTCTGTCGGTGCATTACTTTATTGTAAAGAGTCCCTCGTTATAGCAGCGTTTTGGTCCCCAGCTGTTAGAAGGCCTTCTTACAGCTGGGGACCAAAATGCCGCTGGAAGTAGAGACTCTGTTTAAGAGAATAATGTACCATCAGAAAGGGATTTTTGTAATGCTTTGAATGGAACAAGTTTGAAGAAAAACGGTGCAGTATGAGACTCATAATCCTTGATTTTCAAACATCCGGTAGGTCAAAAATTCAAATTAATGGTCGAAGTTAGAACCGCGTGGGAATTGAAGATAAAAGTCAAAGACATAATTTCAAAATTCAATCATCATGATTCTGAAAGTTTAAAATTGGAAATCTTATTTAAGAATAAGCCGAATATGACATATTGGAATTAAGCAAAATATTTTAAAACAAAGACTGAATTAATCTATGAGAACAATTCTGATAATACCCCGGATAATACATTCTTATTGGGTTAATCCTAATCTGACACCCTTGATGATCTTTGAACATGTTTATCTTTATCTCAATCAATCACCAAAAATTAACTAAAGCTAGACTAAACTAACTACAAAATACAAAAGATATTCCATGGCCAAACACAGTGAGCTTACTGCTAAAATCTCTAAATATGTTTCAAATATTCTTTCAAAAGTTGAAATTAATTGTATAAAATTATGTTATATTTCATTTAATTAATTGTATAAAATTATGTTATATTTCAAGTTGGGAAGAGTTGTCTTGGGGATGAGTTGTCTTGGGATGAGATGTCTTGGGATGAGATGTCTTGGGATGAGTTGTCTTGGGATGAGATGTCTTGGGATGAGATGTCTTGGGATGAGTTGTCTTGGGATGAGGTGTCTTGGGGATGAGTTGTCTTGGGATGAGTTGTCTTAGGGATGAGTTGTCCTGTTACCTGTACTACGGGTATCTAGATCGAGTGACGAAAACGAAAAAACGGACAAAATGGAAAATGGTAAATATTAGTTGTATGTGTACCTCTGTTAAAGCTGCCCAAAGGTCTCTGTGATGAGTATTACCATATTGATGTTTATTGAGGTAATTCTAAAACATAAAACAGTACATAATATAATCAAACCTACATGTAAGTGTGTCACCTACAACACACAATCTTTTAAGATTTATAGCTTACAAATTGTTTATCGGGGATGATGTGAAAATAAATTTTGTAAAGTGTTTGCGATAACTTAAGAGTTTTATCATCATAAATTTTCACAAACATTTCATGTCTGGGTATGTCTTCTAGAGTATATATTTATCCAAATTATTTTTAAAGTTACGAATTCTTAATTCTAAAGCATCTGAAGCTTGCATCTGATTTCATAAACTTTTAAATGATATGCCCCTGGTCCTGGATTATGCCGAGTCGCTAACCAATATAACGTACCGTCAATCCTTGTCTAAATGTCCCTTCCGTCAAAAACCTGTTCATCATGCGTATAACAGAAGCACCTTTGCCATATGATATTCTGTCAAATATCGAATTGATTTCATCAGGATGGTTAACGGGAACATATATAGGGTGGGACGTGGCGAGGCCATCAGGTCTGAAGACATCCTCCAAATCTTCAGTCACGAACTGCTCGGGCTGAAGAAGGGAGCAATTAAAATGTTTTAGTGGGAGCTACGGTTCTTTTCAACAATAGGTTTTCCTCTTTGCAAATGTTCATATAATTTACACCACAATAAAACAAACAAAAAACGCAAAGTGGTTAGCACAGGCCCCATTATTAGTTGGTCGCAAAATATTTGCGTTGCGACCAACCGTTAATAGGGAGTTTAAGCTTGCATATAAAATCGAAACGCCAACATATATGTCGAATAATTCCTTCTTTTCCTTGGTTGTAGGAATTACAATTTGATAATTGGTCCATTCTTATAATTGGTACTGTTTACTTTTCTCTTGTTTATTTAGTGGACAACGTTTCTTTTCTCAGAAATACATATACCATTTTCCAATCAGGGTGACAGTGGTTGACGCCAAGGTATTCCACGTAACTTGCGAATCCCTCGTTTAACCATAGGTCGTCCCACCATCCAGGCGTAACAAGATTGCCGAACCACTAAAAAATAAGTCCATATCTCAAGATAAAAAAAGAGAGAAATGGTTTGAATAAGTCACGACAAAGATATGCGATCACTCGGATGCCAAAACTGTTAAAACAAAAATATATAATACAAGAGACAGTAAGTTCAGCTGATCATAAAGAAACCAACACCTTATAAACAATGTGATAACCCAAAACGAAACTGGGTCTAATGATGTGATGCTAAAGTTTCTCTTTTGAGTACAGTAATGTAAACCTTATTATAAAAAACGACATACTCTGTGTACTGAAATATGTCGGACAAGTGTAAATGCGCTGTATTTACCTGGTGTGCCAGTTCATGCGAAACAACAACTGCTACACGCTGCTTATTAGATGCCGATGATCCGTTCTCGTCATACAGCAGGGCGGTCTCCCGATATGTTATAAGGCCCCAGTTTTCCATTGCTCCAGCGGCAAAGTCAGGAATGGCTATCATATCTTAAATGTTTGCAAGATGGTTATAATCGGACGGTGAAAATAACACAAAGCATACTAACCTAGTCTCACGAAGCCAAATAGGTTCATCGTTATGAGTATATTTTATAGATGCCCAATTCTGCAAATTCTGACACTTATCACATTTTCAGCAAGCAAGATATGAAGGATGTTAAAATGATTCAATATGATTCAAAGCGCCCTATTGTTTATATTTGGCAATAAGCAAATGGATTTAGGTAGTTGGAATACAATACTTTTTGACTCACCTTGCTTCGGAAGAGGGAATGGTATGTCAAAGTATTCTTCGAAGTAAGTTAATATTTTGATTCCAGTTTCCAATGCATAAAGCGTTTGGTTGATTGCTTCCTTCCTGGACCAAATTCTGAACTGAAAATTAATTAGTTTTTAATAAAATGTATGGAACTAATTTAAATCGTAAAAGGATGGTATACAGGTGTGTTGAGTATGCACTCCTAACCACAAGTTAGATAACCCTTTGCCCCCCCCCCCCCCAGCTGTGTAATAAAGAGATGCTATTGCCATACTTTTCGAGGGAAGTTTAGGTTCTATACTATATTCAGGGACCATGTAATTTTAGACATATCATAGACTGTTTCCAATTAAAGGCTTTTCAAAGTGTACATTTATAGAGTTGCATTTACATATAACATCACGTACTTTAATACCATTTTCAGTAACTCCTTCAGTTTTCGCAAAATCGCACACAATGAATGCAAGGAGATAGGTAGGCATCTTCACTGTTCTCTCGTATATATCAGCCACTAAACCATCGGGCCTAAAAAGTTTATTTCAATATTTCTTTTTTCAATATTTCTCACAACGATTGCTTCTCAATTTCTTTTCATAATATTTTATATTATCGATTTATATTCTTTATATTAATTGTGACATTTGTGAAGTCTTAATCACTCTATGTATAATATAAGTTATTAAATGATTTATATTCTGCCCTCGATATTCTGTATTTGCACTCGACTTCGACTTGTTCCAATACATAATTTCTCGAGCAGAATATATCCGGTATTGCACTTCAAATCATTCAATAACTTACAATAGTACAATAACGTCATTTCTAAGGGCAATATAGTGAAATATTGGACCGAGGGCCGAAGGCCCGGCAAGGTGGTAATAATACATACTTATAATATAGTTTATATGTAGGGTGTCTATGTGCATGTGCAGATACGATACCTATAATAATTTCGTATACCTAGCTACGGTTTCTTTTATCGGCATATTTGACAAGGATGTCATGTGGGGCTTACGAACCAGAACAATGTCAAATGTAGATTTAATTCCAGGTTCATCAAAACATGGGAATGCTTTCCTTGCGTCCGTTGGCTGGAACTGGGTAGCTGCGATATATCTGTTAAACAAATACATACATAACAATATTTACATTTCTACAAAAGATATCCAGTATCCGTGCACGTTTGACACCATTTCCCAATGTACGGTCTGGGTCGGTCACCAAACTGGCATGACTAACATGTCAAACATAGGGGATTTTGCACAGGATCAAATATCTTTTCTTTACCTTTAAAATATTTTGTGTGTTAGTGAAGGTCAATACTCACAGAAGGTCAATGATACTTATATAGGTCAATGTTAAACGGAGAATGTAAGTGCTTGTATGACTCTAAATGTAAATGTCTTCTTTGCTAATGAACGTTTATGAATGACAGAAATTTTAGGAACATTATCAATTAGAGCAAGCAATCTTTAATTACTGTGCTGTAAGTACGATTGTATTGTCTCTTTATTTCCTCCTTTTAGAAGATTTACAAAATTAAATTTCAAAAAACAAAGTTATAATTTACTTATAATAGTTCTGCTTTTAAATATCAATCTAATACAATTAGAGGTATGGCACAACTTGAGTGGTTCTTAACCCTCTTATGACTGTTTGTTCGACTGTTCGTAGAAGTATTCCTACTTTTAACCCGTTCACCCCAAACTATATGATATTGTATATTTAAAGATAACGGGGATATTTCAAGTAGGAGTGTCTTTTTAAGATTTATGATTTGACAATTAGAATGAACGATGAGCAATAATTTTAACACTTGTAACATAGATTATTCTCTGATAAAAACCAATAAATAGTTTCTTTTCAACAACTGTTGAGTTTAGTGCTAAGGTAAGCTCTTAAAGATTGCTGGTGTTACGCCATATATCACATAAGATATAAAAGTACATATAAACAACTCTACGATGAATTAATACTTTCGATATTTCAAATTGCCTTGGTCGATTAATTGTTTTTTTTAATTATGTTTCATATTTTGCTTCTGTCGCCTGCTTTACATCCACACTTTTAACCCTAGAAGCCCTAAGGTAAAAAAGTCACACGAACACCTAAGGGGGGGTCAAAAGGGCACCCCCCTTGTAAAAATTTTATTTGAAGAGCTAGGATGTTCAGACTTTCCCCAAATATACTTCATTCAATTCTCTACAACTTGGTGTAATAACTTTAACAACCATGATGATGCAAGATTGCGTAATTTTGTTCTTAAGACAACGCGTATGGTAGAATTAGTGCTAGCTTTTTTCCGATTTTGTCAATTGGAGCTGATGATTACATCATAATAAATTAATAACAAACTAGTGAAGCTAGGATGTTCAAACTTTCCCAAAATATACTTCATTTAATTCTCTACAACTTGGTGTAATAACATTAACAACTTTGATGAGGTAAGATTGTGTAATTTTATTCTAAAGACAACAGTATTGTAGAAATTGTGCTAGCTTTTTCCGATTTTGTCTATTGAAGCTGATGATTACATCATACTAAATCAATTACCCTATGTGCAATTTTGCTGATTTTTTCAGAAAACATTTGCTATATCTGTAACTCCAGCTACTGAAAATTTGAAGATCCTACCAGATGCCAATAAAAAGTTATGGGGAAAAAACAGAACAGGGGGGGTCATTTTGACCCCCCCTTAGGGCTTCTAGGGTTAAACCTCGTACTACTGTATGTATTGAGAATGAGAGAATATTCATAGTATTATTTTTGTAAATGTTATACGACCCAACGCTGATTTTTATCTTGGCTACTCTATTGATATATTTAATAGCTATGGATAGTTTGCATGTTGGGCGTTTTGAAATTTAAGAAAGAATGTTAAGATATATATGTTTAAAAGTCTAACCTTGTCGCATTGCCCTCGTTGTACTGACTTGAGTATAAACCAGCGAGGCTCCCAGTGAGGTTGCCCTGGAACTCCATGCTAATTGTATAATTTTCACCAACGGTAGTTGCTCTATCAAGCTGTAGTATAAAGAACTGTCTCTTTTTATCCTCCACATATTTGCCTCGTTTGTTCGGCCCGGTAGAGCCATCTGCTTTGTAGAACGCTACGGTGGCATCATCGATGTTTAATTTATTAATATGGAGGATGACTTCGCTTGTTGAAATCAAGGTTTCCAGATGGATTTCAACCTTACCACTGAATTTGAAAAGCTTTGGGTCATCTTTGTATAGATCAGGATATAGCTCGATTTTGTAGTGTCTGGGATAGAAATGCCCTGGTAAGCGTACGTCGACAGCAGGGGGCGCTGGAGTTGTTGATAGAACCGGGGTTAGTGTTGACAAAGCAGCTCCGAGTGTTTGGGGACAACTCCTACCATTCAAACCTGTAAAATAGACAATCAAACCGACAGCTGCTACTACACCTATCGTCAGAAGAACAAGAAGAATAACCAATGGCCATTTTATAAATAATCCTTTTTTCCGAGATTCTAAATATGCCACTTCAGTGTTCTGTATCTTATGATAATCCGGTGCAGATCGCAGTTCATAGGAATCTTTCCTCCGTTCGTTCGACATTTTGTGTACCTATTGCTTTATGATTAGAATGTCAATGATCCGTGTGAACCTTAAGCTTTGTGAAGTTGTGTTTTGTCATGTGGATTTGGTGTATCCATACCCCATAATTTTGTAATGAGATTGATGTGGATTTGTACGTAATACTTGAGACGACAAGTTTTATCATTACAATTTACTGTCGATGGTCAAAGTCTTTAAATGCACCATATCACGTTAATCACACTAATGTACATAGAAGAACTCAACAGAATTGATGTGTAAAGATAAAAGTCTTATAAAGGACTTCTGTTTTAATTTGGGTTGAAATATATAATGGAAACTAAAAAACGGACAGATATAGGACAAAGTTTTATACACTGTATTCCCATTTGTTAAGTAAACATACATTGCTTTTCACTTTTGGCTATGTTCCCTGAAATTGAGCTTTGTAGGTGTTTGTACAATAACGTTACTTTTGGCATTCACTACTGTCATATTAACGTATTATTTGCACAGCTACAACTGAGTAAGTTATTGCTCGTCAATGAGGAGTCAAACTATCAAAAACGTTCCTGGAATGTGTGATCAGCTCTGGGTGGCCGCATTATTATGTAGATGGCATTTAGCATTATATAACACTAAAATTGTTACATTTAACATCAAATATATAAGGATATATACTTGATTACATGGTTTATCCAGAAGTAAATGTTACTCAATCCGAATGATAAACCCTGTATTCAAAACCGACGCACATAACAGAACAATAAAACATAGATTTTTATTAAACTTGATTCAATGGTGATCCGCTCAATTACGCTGGTTACCGAAACGAACCAAAATGTTGGAACGTCGAAGGTACGATTTTTCTTTTTTCCTTATTTCACGAGTTGTAGGCAGAATTCCCATGACATTTTTATCACAAACGTGTATCAGTATCATAAGTTTAAGAAAATGTACACGTTTGCAAACAAATAGTTCAGAAGACAACAGATTCGTCCATTTAATTCCTCTCTTTAAGTTACTTGAGTTACTGAATTTCGAAAAACAGTTAAGATCTGCACTTTTAACCCATTCCGTCTATGTAACTTAAGTGAAGTATAAAATCGACGCTTCTGTTGTCTTCTGAGCATGTGCATTTTCTAAAACATATGATACTGATACACGTTTGGGAGAAAAATGTCGTGGGGATTCTGCCTACAACGCGTAAAATAAGGAAAGAGAAAAATCGTGCCTTCGACGTTCCGACATTTTGTTACCGAAACGAATCGTTTCGGTAACTAGCGTAATCGAGCGGATCACCCCAGTGTGATTGTGAATTCAAAGAGGAAGCTCTGTCAGTTAATTTGACGTCGAGCAGATTAAAATCCTTTCGTGGTTGACTGCACTGGACAGATTTCGTTGATTCTTGTGAAATCTGACTTGCATCAAAGAACATCAAAGGAGTTTAAGCTTGCAATATTTTTCACAACCTAAACGTGAACGGCAAATATTTAAGCAATGCATTTATACAGGCGGTTTGTCATACGATAGTTTATCAAAGAAGGTAAAATCTGACTCAGTTTCTTTTCTATGGTATATTATATGATATCATATTCAACATTTTGACTATGGGGAGTGTTTACAAGAGGGGGGCTGAACTTACTTGTTTAGCTACATTTAATCAAGGGCGTTACAATACCCGGGAATTTATCGGTTCGTGCAGTACTTGTTTGTGATAGCGCCCTCTGTAGGTCACTGTGCTTATAGCCTACAGTAATACGGGGTAGGATATCGGGAATTCGGTCAGTTTCCATCCGTCGATTTCGCTATGAATTGGAGCAAGTGTGACCACTTTATCCACTTAAACAATTTGATAATTGATTAAATCTTTAAACAAAATCGATAAACACGTTATACACTTCCTATCTCCTTAGAAATTAGCATGTATTTATGGATTGTGTTTTCGAACAAGGCACGACCCAGACCAATAGGGAAATCCTTATGCTAATTAGTATGACGTCATATTTTCCTGGGGAATCCTAGATTTCAAAGCCTCAGTCTGTTATTGTGTCAAATGTAAACGCTCTTTTGCAGACAGAAAATTGACAGATTAGCTTTTAACTTTCAGCTTTGATGTTTAAATATTCTGTATTTCTACCGGACTTCTTGCTGAATATCATATAATGTTATAACTTGATATGGACCATTGCCTGATTGATCATTCTGAAATTTTGATTGTGACTCATGATTGATAGGCGAGAAAAATAATTCCTATTGTTTTCCAGCGAAGTCAAAATGTTACAGCATGAGTTATAATGTCGAGTTTGCATCATGTTAAATTCTGCTAGTGATTAGAAGTCCATGCACAAGCATACACATAAGAGACAAACACACCCAGGCTCCAGGCAGTGGATGGAAATATAAAACTATTTAAGGCACAAACTGGTATTTAATAGACCGATATGTAGTGTCTGCCATGTATTGAAGGTAAACAATCTGCATTATTAATGTTACTTCTATCAATACATGGATTGTGCAATGGAAAAGCAATGGCACAATCAAAAATGTGCATATCAATCGTGAATATCTCTCGGTTCAAAGCTTATTTCCAACAGAATCGTGTCAAAATTATGTGTCTGAGTAACAGTTATACATTATAAGATCGCAAACTCTTACCAATTATCAGCCGAATGGCTCATTTTCAACGAAATGTCCTTAAGACAACAGCCCTGGGTCGCGCCTGAGACCAAAAACTATTTCAAATAGCCCTCCCCTAATTATATTGGATAATCACATTTATGCGTGCGCGCGCAGCTCATCCACTAAACGAAACGCCACTTCCCGCTGAAATCACCGGGTATTGATCTTTCCCTTGATTTAATTATGTATGTAGTTGTTGACTGTTTCTAAAGAACTGCTTTTACTGCATACCGTTTCTACTTTGTTTAATTATATTACTAGCGTGCCCCGGATCTCTCATCTAGGATGGATCCACAATTGTTGTTATCTCAAAATAATTAGATGCTCACGCGAAACTAAAACTCTATGACTACTTGGGCTATCTTTACCTAACTCCTCAATATATAGTTTATCAAGTCATTTCTAAGTTCGCTGCACTTATGGAGAGAAGCATCCCCTTATCTCATAGTTTACGACAACTTATCCATGTTTTTTTGGCAATATTTTGCTACACTTACGCACCCTTAAGACGCAACTGTGGTGGTCGTAGTTCCAAAAATCATAAATGTATAGTACCATATCTTTAGAAAGCGCAAAACCCCTACATACGCACGAGGCGATACTGTTACTAAACTAATAAAAAGTTTTAAACAATATGAGGTATATCTGAAAGATACTATATTGAAATGAAATTGCGTAGAAGGTATGAATTAAAAACAAATGAGGTGAACATCCTATATATAATCAAAAGTAGTTAACACGTAGGGAAAGAGATAACAGAAGCCTTTCAAGGTAGAGCGTCTCAAATATGCTAGATTGCTAAGATACCTCAAGATGTATGCGAAGTGAAATATATGACCATGATTTACACGAAGTTACTTGGAACCAAATCGCTGTAGTTAAGTATAGAAAACAAACAATAAAAGTGTAGGATACATGTTTCGATTACAACGAAACGGGACACTAAGTAATATAAGATTAGTCGCGGGTTTTTCATATTAATCGATTTCAATACTTTCTCAAATAGATACTACTTTTTCCCGGTGAATAACACCCGGAAAAATATTTGACATTGACAAAGCGTAAAAGCGCAAATTTGTAAATTCTCTTGACTGACCATGATCGAAACACAAGTGAAAGCAGTGGATGTTAGATAAAACGCGTAATCTATTTTTTAAATTTTCGCCGTGGGTGAATGTATACTTCTACTTCTGTCAATATGATTTTTCTCTTGGTATCCTCCATCAATAGAAATGAAATATTGCCCATTTCAACTTCTATCGATCAGTGAAGTAAAATAAATATATACACAAATAGCATTTGCATACTTACATATTTCACGATCGTGATTTTTAAGAGTTGTGCATACATCTTTGAGGGCTTGACTAGATTGTCCAACCTGTTCTTGTACATCCGGGTACTTGCAATTGCAGACGACATTTCTCCCATAGCTTCCGAAGAAAACTATTACTCCAATTCCAACAGCAATAACTATAGTTAGAAGAATGAGAATAAATCCAGTCAATGTGCTGATGTAACATCCCTGGCTTTTAGTGTTTTTCGTCTGGGAATTAGAGCGTCCAACAGACTCAACTTCGCTAATATTATTTCCATCTGCAAATTGTAACCTCTCTAGACTAACTGAAGTCATACCAGTGTCTTCTACTTTTCTTTAACAATTAAAAATGCTCTTAACGTGCAACACAACTTCAAACAATACTGGATTAATTTCTCCACCTAATCACTTTTCTGGCTGTGGCTAAAGAGAGTGCATAAAATAACCGTTCTAACTCTGTGTGGTAAGCCACTTCTAAAATGTAAATGAAATGCGATGAACTTTATAGTGAGTAACCGAAGAATCTTGGTTTAAACTGTCATAATCAAAAGGATATTCGGCTACCTAATCCGTCAATATCGTTTAGAATGAAGCCCACAGCAGGTTGGTGAAACCTGTTGAAATCAAGCAGATTAAAATTGATGGTGTTATTAAATTGTCTTCCAGGTGTACTGCTTTCGCCAACTATTCCAGGTCTTAGAAACAGTATACGTGCAGCAACTTTACATGTCTTTATTTTGTTATAATTGCTTAATTTGATATTTGGAGTATTCGCGTACTGAATTACTTCTTTTGCGACTTTCACGCACCTCAGAATAACTTCAGTTACCTCATTTCTCATAAAATGCAATATTCTAGGCTAAGTTTTCAATTTTTTGCTGGTTTAAGATATCCCATGGGTTAAACGGACAATCCTATGTTTTTTTCAAAAATATCAATTATATCCACTCATGGATATCAATATCTTCACAAGTGAGCGCATGGATATAAATGATATTTATTCAAAACCATAGGATATTCCTATAATATCTAGGCATGTACAAGGAGGATTGGCTCCCAGAGTGCACCACCGATATTCTGTCCCATATATGGGTATGTCGTAATACAAAATTCGAATTCAAACAGCCGCCATTTTGTTCACTTCAACATTTAAATCGTGAATTTTGGTCTTATTTCCAAACGAAAAATTCCAAAACTCACAAGAAACGATCGAGATATTGGTTCGAATCTTTTGAACTGTTTATTTTGAATTTATAGTCGGTTTTAATTTCAGAAAATAACGACATTTCGACGTTTTCATTGTTGGAAAATATCGAGTTCGATCCTGGGAGCCAATCCTCCTTGGGCATGTATAAAGTTCCAGCCAATCAGAACACTGAACAAAACGTATGCATTCTATATTTTACAACAGACTGAATGTCTGTATTCGGATTCAGTGAAATGGAATACGCCCCGGGAATTACCCTCGTCATTTTCACAATTTCTAATTTTACAGAAACATGGTCAGAATTAAATATTCGTGACTCACACATAGTTATAATTGCTGTTCAAATGTTTCAACTTGAACTGTAACACAAAACCGCTAAGTCTCGCTTTTCAAGATACGTTATTGCAAGATTTTTAGACAGCTCTTAAGTTCTAATAATTTCATTTGACCACAAAAACAAATGCGTATGTTTGGCCAATATGTTATCTTCAAAAAGAGGCAATAGAATGAAAGTTGAGTCGATCGGATTATCTCTTAAGATGTCATTAATCCACCAATCATCACCAAGTTCCCCCAATTATGAACCAATTTTCACCAAAAATGCAGCATTTTATTCCAATTTTTACCATGTCATGATTTACCTCTGAAAATGAAAGGTGAGGCTCTCATTGGGATCAGGATAATCCGAAACACAATGAAAACTTGAGGTCAAATATTTGACCCAAAAGCAACATTTTTTGATATGGTTAATGTCCAAAAATTGGGTGATATTACATAATTGATCTCCAAAAGGAAAAACCAACTGTGCATATTTAATGGTACATTTTTACTGTTTAGTAAATTCATTATCTTCTAATGCATGTGCTCAGCTATATCCCATAGCCCAATGTGTACCATCAGTCTAGCTTCATAACACCATCTGAAACCAATTGTTCAACACGTGTCCATCATGCATGTATCATCACCTTGCACAGTGACAACTAAATATTCGTCAGTCGATATTAACTGAAATACTTTTAATGCGTATTTTCAACATTTTTTGGCAAAACAGATGAATAAAAGTATCTTTCGTTCAGTGTTATAATAATTTATTACCCGAAGGAAGTGGGATACAGAGGTTTTCAGCCTTCTCACTAAATTGCCCCAATCAGATTGTGCATTTAGGTCAAAGGACGAAATGCGAATGACCTGAGACGCCTGTTGATGACGCAATAAAGGACTTTCACGTCCAATCAATGTATTTGTAACTGTGGTGAATGAAACAGTCGTATAGTATTACGTTGACAAATGTTTTATGACCTTGGTGCAGTTCCTCAAAATCTGGACTCGTTTTGTTTGGTTCGGTGGTGTTCAGGTGAGGACAGATGAGCCGCCATGCATAGGCCTCATTCCCGGGAATTCGCTTCATTGCACTTGAAGATTCATGCATTTGTTCGTTCAGTGCTACTTAATACATTTATGTTCTGTAATGTTTGTAGTACAATGTAGATTAAAATAAGTGACATATGTTGCCATCTATCGGAAAGTCTGGGTTGTTTTTATCTTCATCAATATAATCTACACACTTTAGGTACCTTGGGTTATTGCCTGGAATGGGAATACAAGTAAGGCTGTTATACTTTGCAGCTATGGTTACATCAATAATGATTTTGCAGTCAATTAAATGGATTAAGACTCGACTCAAAACTTCCAAACGTTTTTTCTTTAACTATTACACAATGCATATATTAAGAATAATATATAGACAAACCTATGTTTCGTTTAGTGTAACTATTACTGCATCGGTGATAGTTCCCTCTTAGATATATCCCGGGAACAGTTGTCCTCATGTATGGATTAGAATTAAGATAACTTAAACTGGTTTCTATCTTCCGTCTTATGTCTTCATCTTCGAAGTCCAAACCATTTTCGAATGTAATCGTGAAGGTAAAACTGATGAAGCTATCGTGTAAAGAAACTACGTCTCCCTGGTTATGCCAGCACCTGTTACAACATCGACTTATTACTCTCCCCACAAAAGTTTGACAAATGAAAATCTCAGAATTAAGATGTAAAAATGAACATGGATGGTAATTCTTATGGGAGGGGTGTGAAATGAATACACACTACTTTTAAAATGTAATTTGATTAACCACAATTCTGTTGTTGATGCAGTTTAGTGTTACTTCGGATGATATTTACATTTACCCCGCGATTAATGTGTTAATTTTCTGTACAATAACAGCTATTGATATTTCTGATATTATTGAAATCCGTGTGATATTTTCCAGAAAATCGTTTATCAAACTCATATGCGTGTGATATCGTTTATCTCACGCATATCCGTGTGATATCACATTTGCATTTCGCGCCACAATATTGTTGGAAATTAGGTCAGATAATTTATTCTCTTTTGAGAAAATAGGTCCGTTAATTTATTCTCTTTAAGTTTCATTGGTGTATTGAATTACGATTGTGTATATAATTTGATTAGAAGGCTGCTAACTAACGATTAAAAAATGGTATTTATGACGAACTATATCATGTTATTTACTTTTAATTGTTAAAATAAAGTGTTTCAAATATTCAATTGATATTCTAATTTCTAGTTTATATTGTCTGCCGATGTCCTGGAAATTGGATCAGAACATCACAAGGTGGTTGTAATCATGGGATAAACCCAATATCACATAATTTCTCGTGATATAATTTTATCGCCTCGTAGATATCAAATATCAACACTTATTCGCTTCGCTCACTCGTGTTGATATATTGATATCAACTCGGCGATAAGAATGATATCACTCAAAATGATGTGATATTCTGTATATATTGCATATTAAGACTTACACATGAGACATATTCATTTACTAGATGTTATATCATATATATATATAAACGTATACACCATACTAGGGCTACACATAAGATATATGAAATATCTCGCATACATATACAGTTTGCAGTGTCACCTTTATATTACGCTATTAACCTGAGTCCCTTTGTTATGCCCAAATAATATCAATTAGTTTGTCACAAAGTGTAGCGTAAGATAATGACGCAAAATGGCGCTATGTCTAGAGAGAGAAAAATTCTTAATATTTGGGACTCCTAGTTGGGACATGATTATAGAAACAACTTGTATACTTAAAGAGAACTTACTCCAGCCACATATTATTTCGATCGATGTAAACATCTGTCTTGTTGAGCTCGGGATGTCGTTGCAGGACCATCCCCATCTAGATGAAAGAAAATCTTATACATATAGAGATTAAATTGTACTCGAGGTTCATGATGCCCTGAAAAGACCATATAGTGATTTGTTATTTAAACTCCTGCATTTGCAGAATTAGAAGTACCTGTAACATATTTTGAATTTCTTACCAGCCAATAGTGTCTGTAAAGTATTGCTGTGATGTACCATGTACCAACAGTTTGGAAGTAAGCGCCACATACTCCCTGAAAGATAAATACAAAAGCACCATGGATTACACCCAGTTACCAATGAGAGACAAAAACTATGATGAAGGAAACACCATTAAACATGTTTGAAGCCATTACACTGATATGTTAAGTACTACTATATGTTTTATGTAATTTCTCATTCTTGCTCTATTAACATAATATACTTCAAAAGCTTGGCGACAACTATGAATCCTCATTGGCTATACTTTTAACGTCTTTGAGGTTGCATATCAAAATCACCGAACATGATATGGCCCATGGCTCAAGAAAGAGTTGATGTTGTCAAACTTTTTGCTGGAAAT
Source organism: Owenia fusiformis (assembly GCA_903813345.2). Classification (NCBI taxonomy): domain Eukaryota; kingdom Metazoa; phylum Annelida; class Polychaeta; order Sabellida; family Oweniidae; genus Owenia; species Owenia fusiformis. The sequence goes on along the minus strand of CAIIXF020000007.1, from coordinate 21,546,320 downwards.
GTATCTCATCTCGTGTCTACTAGATTAGTATGTCTTCAGCTAATGTTGATATTTGTACCGTCAAGCATATTGAAACGTTCATATATCCCGGCCCTCGTGGTAAGGACGTCGTAGAATCTATTGATCCAGATCCCTCCAGGGGGTTGAACGCCAACAACCCAGGTAATTGCCTTTCGCTCAGATGAAGGTATTTGGATACCTCGTCGTCACCTACAGGTGGCTCTTGCCAGTCTAAAAGAAACATGAATTAATTTTGTATTACTTATTGATAAAGCCCCCCCCCCCTCACATATGAATATATCCTCTAAACACAGTCTTGCAAATAGGACTTGAGTAAATTTCGTTCCAATTAGCATATGTAAGACTACGTTTAGTGGATTCGTTCATATGTGAGGGGCCTTAAGAATTGATCACAGCAATTGTGACATATCTAGAGAACGGTGGGTACCTTTTAATAGTTCTTCGAATTGCCCGTGAGAAGTGGTATCTTTATCAGCAAGTGGTGTATCATCTTCACCTGATGGCGGTTTGTCTAGCATCGAGATAAATTTATCAAACACTTTGGTTTGATTCCATACTGAAACGTTCTTTTTGTTCTGATTGTTTCTAAACATTTTCTTCTTGGTTTTCCGTTGTCGTTGTCGTGGACCCTTTCTGATTGTTTTACCCTTTATCATCCTATCTACATTACTGCTCCTTAAATCATCGCTCGTTTTCGTCCTACTTGGTGTTGTCCAGGTCAAGTGGTGAGCACTGTTCTTATCCTGGTGCTGAACGTCTATTCCAAATTGAAATCGACGTGAACTTCTTGTCATACAGTCTCCATCTTTTATTAGATAATTGATAATTATAAAAATAAATAACAAACATATTCTACATATATTAATATGGTTGCACGTGCCTATACAATCAGTCACCTGCATGTTCCGTATCTGTTCAAAAATATTTCTAAATACATTACGAAGTGATAATTCTCAGCTGAAACAAAATACAGATTAAGATATACCGCGAGTGATATCGTCGCTTTGTCCATGGAAGAAATGTCGCGTAGAAGAAATAGTTGCTACAAAACGATTGCATTGCAAATTTATTATTCAATCTAGTAGCTTAAACATAAAGTGTCCAATTGTTTCCAGGAAACTCCCATCATGATTAGACCTTTCCATGGTGAAGCGATGGACGCAGAAGAAGCGATGCAAAATAAGATGCGGCCCAGTAGCCAGGACAACTTTTAGAGAACCAAGGTAAAAATTAATAATTATTGGTGATTCACAAATAGCTTGGAAAGAAATGTCCATTTCCAGCCAATGAGAACACAGTATTTTATAATTGCATTGCATTGCATTATACCACTCTAATGCATCCGGGCTATTTTGAATTACACAAAGGACCGCAAGTTGTTTGTAGAATGAATCGGGGTAGCTTTTCATGCATTTCGCTTGTGTTTTAAAACTAAAAAACATCAATACACTTTAAAACATTTAATTGACTATAAGATTGCACCATATAATCCTAAAAAATAGTTCTCATTTTCGAGGAATATCTCTGGATTAACACACAGATTTGTTATTTTTCAAACTTCAGAGGGCTGGCATGGGAATCATTATCACGATCGCTTTTGAATAATATTAATGCTGTTTTAAATAGGTTCCATGTATGCCAATAATTTCTCAAATTGTGTAAATGGTACCCCTTCCTTAATCCATAGATTTTTTCTTTGATGAATTTCCCATAGTAATCCAATGGTTATATAAGCCAAAACAACCCAATAAGGTGTGTATTAAAGATTAACTTTCCTGTTATCTCAAAATCTGCTTGAAACTATACTATATTTTTAGGATTATATGGTGTAATCTTATAGTCAATAAATTTTTAAAAGTGTATTGATGTTTACTAGATGAAAAACACAAGCGAAATCCATGAAAAAGCTCCCCAGATTCATTCTACAAACAACTTGCAGTCCTTTCATAATTTCAAATTGGTCATTAATTTCACAGAGACATACTAGTATTATAACATGTGTCTGAATTACCCCAAAAGTATACTTATTTGATGTAACTACTAATGCTATATTTTATATCTTATGAAATTATATTTTATTTTGAACTAAAAATTGTCATTCCATCAAATTCATTGTTAACTTTCTATAAATCGAATATCCATGCATATGAAAATAGATATTAGAGGGAGAATGTACACAATGGGAACAATCATCTAGAAAGTGAAATTGCAGAAAATTTCCTTGAAAATAATTATTTTAAGTGATTTCGAATAATTTATGTGATCGTTTTGACAAATCTAAATAAATGACTTTGTTCAAACCAAATGTTGGTCTTAAAAATAGAGTCATTTTCTTTCAAATTCTTATATCATTACATTTATTTTGTCTCTGGCACTGTTTAATCACAAGTTATTATTGTGAAAATGTTGTTGTCAATCAAAATCATCAACCTGCTTTGAAAATGCTTTGTCGTTGCATGACAACATGAAATATATCAAATTAATTATCCTAAAATAAAAAAACATGTTTTGTCCATCGAGTTCAATCATGCACGGAATCTATTTGGTTCAACGACGGTGCATTTGACTGTTTTAAGATCTACTGGCATTTCATAGTACCGTAACATAGTATAGTATGAGAAGCAAATGTATATAAACAAATGTGCCAAAAGGAGAAGATCAAATAGTGTTACACGAGATGTTTTGGCAAGCCAGAATTCCAACTTTAGGAACCTCGACTCTGATAAGTATGATATTTACAATAACGGGTTCAATTAAGTGTGTTTTTAAACATGTGCATAGAAAATGAATTCAGATATAGAACAGTTTTCAACAAATGACATGATTATCATTAATCATTTGACCAAATGCATCTTTTAAGTATCAGAGATATGACCTTTTGTTTTGTTTTGATATCAGGCATCTCGTTATTACTATATGATTTTAACCATAACATCAAAATCATAAATATATTTGTGATTCTCCCTAGAAGTGCTTGAACAAAACATATTCGTGCTGGATGTAAATAATATTATAATATAATATATTTCTATTCACAAGTTGGGTCTCAGGGGAAAATCAGGGTAGCCCCCTTCCCAGAACTATGTAAACTCTTTTTATAGCTTTCTCCATTGTGAACTGTGTTTTGGGAGATTACAGCGACGGCTTTGCGAATGAATGTTGACCTTTAAAATTGCCTATATGGACTTCGAGACTTGATCTTGTCTGTCCGACAACATTTGAGACTGAATGCTGCATGTGTACTATTTCTAGTATCTACAACTATTTTTGATGTTATGAGTATCGGCTATCAATTTTCTCTTCATTAATGACTTCAGTATGAATGAAATGTCCCTTGATGTTCTGGTCCTGGATTGTGATATTGGTTCTCGGTTGGAGGAGAGAAGATGGATGCTATAGACATTATTTATTTTCACGTTAGATCATAGTTTTGGAATATATAGGGTCTATTTTTCTTATGACAGGTTTACACTTAGTCACCTTTTGACTAGTTTTTGGTCCTTTCCTTTTGGCATTTGTGCTTACATATTCATAAGCTCATATAGGTGAGCTATTGGTATCGCCCATTCGTCTAGCTGTCCGTCACTTCGTCTCCTTCCGGCAATACGTCCGTTTGCCCGTCCGTCTGTCAACACATTCAGCTTATTCAAAATCATCCACGACACTCGAAATAGGTTCACTTTTATATTGTGGAGTCTTCAATTGTCAAGAGGTCGCCTTTTAAAAATGGAGGCCATTTTGATTACGGAAAAATCAATTGGCATCAATTTGATTAAAAAGGCACCTTAATTTATAAATAATGTCTACACGTTTTGGCAAAACATGTCTCAAAGATTCAAAATAGCTGCCAATTTTTGGGGGAAATCATGATTTCAGCTCTTTATCACAAGTGTTCGATCAATTTGCCTTTTGTTGTTTAGACACATTGATTTATAGTTTATCAATATACTGTGTACTGTAGTTTTGGAAAAATATGTCACAACGATTCAAAACGGCCACCATTTCTATATTGTTGAAATATCACTTTTCATGTTCTCGATCCAATTGTGTTATTGATTTCCTTGGAATTGTACAGGCAGCTGAGGGAATCAGTTGAATATAACATCTAGAATTAAGGAGCGTTGGTAACATATCTCGTAAGATTCAAAAATGGCTGCCACTTTGGATGGGGTGATGGGTAAAACATAATTTTATGGGACAAAAAGTGACTGGAAAACTTACATTATCTTTTTAAAAAAGACCCTAAATCTTAAAGGTCTCAATAACATTGTGACATTTCTTCGTTAAAAAGGACCTATGTCCGGGCAAGAACTAAATACTAATTTGCCAAATATCATTCATAGTTGAAATACGTATTTGTCCCACACGTGAGCACAAGTTCTGCTCGAAAGCCGAGTAAGAAAATGGCCACCAGTTTAGTGCCAGATTTGCAGTAATTAACTAAAATACATAGAACTGTTATGATAGTATGTTTTAAATGCAAAAATATAGGATATTGATTTAGCTGAATTTGTTTTAAAACCATCTTGAAAATTGGTGGCCGTTTTTATGTGTTATTTAACGTTTGTTGCGATGAATGGTGGAGCGATTTCTTGAAATTGTATATGAATAACACATCTTTATGACAATTTTGAAAATAGGTGGCCATTTTTATGTGTGTCATTTAACGTTTTTAGATTTACAGAAAATAGCATGCCCCCCCCCCCCTTCCCACATAGGGGACAAATCTGGCAATCCCATCCCGTGTGTTAAGGGTGCTCAAAATGATTCAAATCAAACGTTCCATGCGACTGATTGCCATTATTACTATCAGCCTCGTTTTGAGTTAAGCTAAAATGTCCCTGAGATCGAGGTTTTACTATTTTATATCAAATGTTTAGATATGATGGTGAATGTGAGCATGCGTGGTGAAAGAATCAAAGATATAACCTCGTAAACATATGTATTGTTAAGGTTCAGTAATTTGGATTAAATCAAGGTAAATGCCTTGTGATTTTCAAAACACATTTGAGAGTTATAAAGTATTGATATACTACAAACATATCATGGGAAAATTGAAAAGAGCATAACAAAGATATATTATATAAAATATTTACTAGAAAAATACACAATCAATAATTATAATTTATTAACAAGCATTAAATAAACGTATCAACGTGTCTTTTCACCAAATAAATTCATACATGGAATGCATGGAGTGTCTGACTGATTTTAAACGATACATTTTTTTCGTGAATGTATCCCTTTCCTCTTTTCAGTTCGTATTCACTGAGCCTGCCCGCTGGATCTCCAAATGAAGAGATGAGAAGGATACATATTAAACGTTGAAAGTTGAAAATATTGGAACCAAAGATGTGTTGAGCTATGACGTAAAATACCAGGTGACTGTAATGCAGAATTATGATCTTATGGTTGCACCCTTTCCGCATATACAGTCACAAGTTGTAAATATCTTGTCAAAAACTCACACTTTGTAATAATATTGTGTGTCCATGGTTTTATAAAATGTACTTGGTTCAATAATAATCAATATAATCTTAAAAGTCAAAAGCTGTTCCATGTTAGCATATCCCATCTTTACCACTAATTGTACTGTCATCTTTGTACATTTTATATTGCGTCAGATTGCCAGTAGCTACCAGTAGTCAGTTTCATACATATTATATACTATTTGCTATACTTAATTGTTGACGATAGTGGACGCGAGTCCTTGTCAAATAATGACTCATACATGTCATTTTATTTTTCGGTCCTGGACTGTAATATATATATTGTTGCCATGACTACATTGATTGCTATGGCTGCTATTGCGACTGCCAACAGTACAAACGGAGTGAATGTGACGGGTGTTGTTTCAGCTGAAATGAGAGAGATATACGAACATTATAATTTATTGAACAAAGCTAGTACTTTATCAGACAGACATTCGACACAAAATGCTTGAATAATATTAACAAGAAATAGGATGTACGACTGATTCAGAGAAACAGTTCTATTTGTTCAACTTTTGATGCTACTGAAACTACTAAGCTGTCATTTTTATATGATCACTTCAGTCAAAGTGATTTCATATTTGAAATCTACATGTAAAATTACATCTACAAATGTGGTTTCAAAAAGCATTTATCAACTTTGAAAATTCAATTATTTTTGAAGATGTGACTTCTAGGTCGGGGAGATTCCCAAGAGACCCAAAGTTATAAAATCACAAAAAGTGAAATATCTTTTCTTATATTGGACGGATAATATTTTTACAGGATATATTTTAATTTGTACATCAGATACATAAGAGTGATATGAAAATTGAACCACTAAAACTGATGAAAATTCAAGTTAAAGGGAATTTTTTAATGCCCTGCCATGTTATTTACCCCGAATCAGCCACCTGGTTGTGAAAACTACCTACTGTATTGTAGTACTTAAAAATGTTAAGAGATACGACCTAAAACTTTAGTACTTTGGGGAAATACTTCTAACAACATTCGAACATGAAATAGTGCGTTAATTTCAGTCTTACCTTGGTCGTTGGATCTCTTACTTCGATCAAATATTGTTTCTTCTGAATTTATTTTGGATGACTGTATAAACGATATTGGTCCATTGCTAATAGGTACATCTTTCCCATAATCTAATGCTCGTCTTCCACGACTTGATACTCGCGCACATTTCCGTTTGTCCTGAAATAGCAACAAACAATTGTCGTATTCGTTGTTCCCTCTTCAAAAGAGGAGAGGCGAAAGATTTTCCTTATAAGGTCAGAATATTTCCCATGATGCGAGGAGGAACAAATTCATACTTCCATGTGTTCCCCCATTGGTTTAACATGGGGATTTTCACACCTATTTTTCAATCGATATATTCGTTCATATTCCCGTACGGGAGTACAGAAATAGTAATCAGGCACGGTTGATCTCCTATTAATCTTAATATAACAGCTATTTTACATTGTTTTGATTGACCATAGCGGTGTCAAAACGATGATTGAAAAGTGAGAAAATAGACGCGTCAGTATTATCTAGGTCAATCGGTTTAGTGTTCGAAAGCAAATCTATGTCCTCGTTTCCAAATTTTATTGTTCGTTGTACAAGCTTTTATTGATTATACTCGGTATACTGACCATTAAAGCAATGATAAAGAACAATAATTCTGATGGTGTCATTGTTTTATTTAGCGTGCGGGTGTAAAAACAAAATTGCGTAATTAGTTTGATATAGAACTTTCGGGTCACGCAAATAGCTACGCGAAATGTATCATTAGAAAATATTGACCAATCAAATTTTGTCCTTTTTGAGAGCTTTTTCAGTACATATTTTCGTACCTTCTCGATTAAAGAGCGAACCACGAAAGGCTTAATTCGACTATTACAATTTGATTAATACATCATACTGGATAATCTGACTTTTAAATCAAGCTGAAATGTATCAACCCACAACTATTTATATAAAAACTTCCTGGGTACCACGTACACATTGTGTCGGTACTGAAGCAATAAATCATTCGAGTGTAGCTTTTCTAAAGTTCACGCTATCATGTTTACATCTGTGATGCTTATTTTGGCCTTAGTTGTTGTTCTTGTTGTTGTTCTTGTTGTATATTTTATTACCACAAGTGTGTGAGTACATTTTAGTGATTTTACTTATTTTATAACTTACTGGAGGTTTACAGTCTTCTGAGTTATCATCTACTGTACATATTTTTATATCACAATGCAAGTGAAGATGATCATCTAAATTGTAGTGAGTCCCTGGTTTAAATCTAAATTTGTACATATCGTTTTGATTTGTAGGTATTGTTTCATATGAATCGTCCATTGGACATCTGAAAGAGAAAAATGCTTGTTTTAGCAAAATTTAATTCGAGTCTGCATACGATAAACATCACGGTTGCTCTTCTGCCTCGATTTATCTATACATGTTTAATATCCGTCAAAACACATAACTCCTCCAGGCTTTCTATTTGAAATGTTCTTTAATACATATTTTCTTTCACAAGTTTTAAAATAAATACAGCAACTATTTTGTAACAGTTTTTGCGTTGTCGTTTGCTTCTGATCTGGGACATTTAACGACGTTTATAAATTGTTATATTCGTTATATACTTACCTGTCTTGTATTAAGGTGTGTTGTTCTATTGTATCACTGAATCGAAGCTGAGCAGATGAATCATAGCAGTTCTGTAGACTAAATTTGAGGTTGTTAATGTCCATATCAATTCCCAAGGCATACACTTGACCATAAATGTAGTCATTCTGTCCAATCTAACAAATAATCAAATGATCAAATGCGTGATAAGTAGTGTTTATTTCTAACGATGCAATGAATTTTGGACTCTGGTAAAAGTCGAAATTAATCAGCGTATAAAAATTATAATCAGATAATCTGAAATATAACTAGATATTATCCCAACCTGTTTTTTCTCATCGTTATTGTGACTGTTTTCATTTCCCAATTAATATCACGAGCAATTAATATAGTACGAGTATACATTTTGTAAAGTTCATCATTTTGTTCACTAGTTTTCGTGTTTACAATATAAAAGGTGTATGTCTTAAATATACTCACTGCATTTGATGTTGATAATTCGTTCATGTATAACGGATCGCTATATAGTCCCATTTTCAAAGAAAATGTTCCCAAGTCTCTTCTCGATACAGTCACATCACTAAAATTTTGAAAATGGGAATGAATAGTAGAATAGTTTATTATGCCGTACGTTTTATAAATATTTCGTATTTGGGCATTTCGTGTACCCATTTGAATACGCTCCTATTTGATAAGGTACAGTGTGAGCCAAAAAGGTAGCCCAAACAAATGCTAATAACTCAGCCATCCAGCATGTGTTTTAAATCATATTTGGCAAACTTGAACTTTATTTGATGTTCCTTTTTGTAGCAAATTCCATTGCATTGCTATATTTCAAGTGAACACGAGCTAGCTATTTTTACAAAACATCCTCAAAAGGTCTGACTCGTCTCTGGAGGCTAATTTGAATACACCGGGTGGTTTAAGTTGACTACGCCCTCACAGACAGCTTGTGTAATGGCTCTAATCATGCTTCTTACCTCTTGTTTCAACGCTCTGATGCCTCTACAGGGGCGTAGTCAAGATTTACCAAGGAGATTCTATATTATTTTCCCTGGTTAGGGGCTTGTTTCATAATGAAAAGGCGAAGGGGTATGGGAGATGGCGGTTTGCACGAAGAAAATGGTTTCAATAAACCAATCAAATTATGGAGTATAGTCAGTGCGTCATCAAATATATGGTATGAACGTGTGATTCATTGAACGCGCAAAAATAGTCACCTTTCCGAGAGTGGGGTTTGTGCCCTGTCTGCGGTTTGTTGATCTTTTAGAAAAGTTTTTCCCAGCCGGGGCTCATTTTATAACTTTGCTACTTTCATGCTTCCAGGGACAAAATCCTTGAAATAGCCCAAAAGGTAAAAGTTTGGTGATTCATATCCGGTGGTTTTGGCATGTTTCAGTATTTTGAGTATGTTTTTTCAAAACGGCCATAAATGAAATTGATATAGAATGAATGAATATTGAACAAGGTTCGATTGTGTAAAATATGATTTTGAATCCATATTGGATGACGGAGTTATAACATTTGTTTGGTATACCTTTTTTGGCTCACCCTGTAGAAAGAAAAACTATGTCCTATAACTATGTCCGTGTTGAAACAAGGCTCTGATTTAGTGAAATTATTTTTTGCAAATGTTAACTATACTTTCAAAGGATCTCTGATATTTCATCTATCTTTAATGAGTACTTTTATCTACAACAATTTTTGATGTTAAGAGCATTGGCTATCCATGTTTTTAATTTCAGTATTAATGAACGGTTCCCTTGTTGTTCTAGTCTTGAATTATGATATTGACTCTTGATGGGGGAGGTTTAAGACATTATTTCATTTGACGATAGATCATGGTTTGGGGATATTGAACAAATATTTCACTCTATTGAGGTGAATACCTGTACATCTTTCACAAGTGATATTCCACGAAGCCCGAAGGGCAAGTGGAATATCACCTTGTGAAAGTGCTACATGTATTCACCGAAAATAGTATAAGTTATACAATGATTCGAGTGAAATACAGAATAACGTTTTTATTCCATGATTACCCATATAAAACTTGCATAAATCAAGTCCCTTGGCTTGGGGCCGGAGAAACAGATCAACCTTCTCACCTCCGAGATATTTTACATCGATATTCCTTCAAAATATTGTTGTTTGCTTTTTATTGTATTATACGAGACATTTGATTTTCTTTCATCAGCTGGAAGTGCAGTGTAGCGAAACGTTTTTTTCGACTTTCGTCTGCCATATTGGATTTTAAAATTTTTACTAGTTCATGAAAACAATGTGCATGCTTCATATTGATCTTTTTATATTCACAGATGTGTGTTTTTTATCCTAAAATTATAAATTGTGATGATCACCGTATCATTTCCTGATATTCAAATCAGATATTTCTAGCAAAATGCAAATATTAGCATGCGTTGGTGTAAACTGATCACCATTGATTTTTTCAGTAATAGTCATATCCTGGATGGAAATCTGGGGCGTTGGGATAAATAAGGGTTATGTACTGGGAGGTTTTGGATATGGAGTTTATCCAGAGGGAGATATGCATATATACTTGAGGGACCGTAGGGACCGAAGGTAGATGTGCATAGCTCACGAGGGATGAACCCAATATCCAAACCAACCGTACATAACTGCTTAATCCTATACCAAGTAGAGTTTTCTAATTTTCTTTAAATTTTTTTTATTTTTTCAATTTTTTCACATTTTTCTATTTTTTCTATTTTTTTCAATTGTTTTTTTTATTTTTTTTATTTTTTCAATTTTTCACATTTTTTATTTTTTTCAAATTTTTTTCGAAGCGGGAAGATATGCCCTGGAGCGGGAGATATGGCGGGAGATATGGAGGTTCAAGATATGGAAACCTCAAAATCAGGATACGGGATATATCTTACCAACTTATCTCCCTAAAACTCTACTTGGCATAGGATAATATAAGTTATTGAATGATTCGAAGTGCAAAACAGGATATATTCTGTTTGAGAAATTTTGTATTGGAACGAGACGAAGTCGAGTGCCAATACAGAATATTGAGACAGAATATATCCTGTATTGCACTTCAAATCATTCAATAACGTTTTTATCGTGTGATCCTCTGTATAACTACTGAGATTGTCCCCTCCGCACAAATATTTTCTGTATTGCGACGGAGATGATCAACGGGGACAATCTCAGTAGCAATACAGATTGGTACAGCACAAGAACTGACCAATCAGAGGGCTTCATTTTACAGATCATACGATTAACAAATATATGGTATTTTTCTGTTATGACAGGCTTACACTTAGATTTTAATGTTTCTTGGTTTCTTGGCCTTTTTCCTTTGGCACTAATTGTGCTTAGATATATGTATTCTTACCCTGCGGTGATATCCCATGCTATTGAACCAAGTGGAATCAGTTCATCAGTTGTTAGATTACGTTGGTACACACAAGATATGTATACTCCCCTTTCCTCATTATCAAGAAGGTAGTTGGAGTATGCAGTAAACTCTCTTTCCTGATCATCTACTCCCTGTGACTCCTGGAATGTGATTTGGACATTCAACATCGACTCCTTTCATTTGACTTCTATGGCCACATTTATGGGAAAATGAACACGAATGTGTTTAATGTTTGTATTAGGTCGGTATGGTAAAATAGGTATCTGGCAATAGGGATTGAAATTGAAAATGTTGTTCGGTATTTCTGATTCACGTAGCCAAGTTGAGCAAGTATACATTTTTTTACCTTGAAATTACATCTTTCAAAGTTAAATGCCCCAGTAAATGTTCCGTTGTTCTTTTTCTTCTTACACGCCTTTTCAGATGTTCCAAGTGCAGATATAGCATTTCCAAGGTCTGTTCCAGGAAAGTTTTTTAGGTTCACCTTTGGCCCCGAGGATATTGGTGAACATTTGATGGTGTCTCGTATCTTATCGGGAACATTTGTCACATCTACAATTAAAGGACACAATTGTGAGTGAGGTACGTGTTGGTGCTATTATATCGATATATATTTCAATAAACACCCCTTAAACACATATTTAAAATACAGTTCATCATAATTGTTGTAAAAATATCAATCCTTAAAAAATAACGTTCATGACAAAATATTTAAAACATGTTTTAAAACCTATTTAAGCAATGTAAATATTATATGTACTTATATAATACTTATATAATACGTGTAGTATATTTACTTTTTAATGTTGACTTTGGAGATTCGCATGTAATTAATCCAGATTGACCTAAGGGTATTCCTTGTTGTCTAAACGTATCGGTGAAAAAGTTGAAAGCCGTTTCCAAATCGGATAGATCATTTGTTAATCCTTCGATATAGAGGAGTACGTTCTTGACGGTAAGTGTGTTTCCAATTCCATTCCCAGAACAGAGGCAATCGTAAGTGTCCAGTTGGTCGTTGCTGCATCTACACGTATTTCAAAATATTGATTGATTAAAAATGCGAGTAAGTCTCCTTTCATTGCTCTTACGCATATTTTCACTTTTTGAAATATATATTTCAAAAGTCTCCAATTATTACCATTAATATTTTTTACATACATTGGATTTTGTGATGGTAAGACAAATATTGACGTGTATATCAAAGGGATTCCTCTCACAATTTTACATTTTCTATATCCTACAGCAATTGCAGGATATTTGAAAATGTAAAAGTCACGTTTCATTTGATTTAAATCACCACAAGGGCTCTCCTATGGTTATGGTATGCCTGTATGGTTGCGACATATATGCTGTAAACTACAAAATTTGTGAAAGTTATTGAATGAAATTGATTGACACCTTTCCACAAAGTCAGTTTAAGTCAGCTTAAAAATCTGTGACGTCAATGAGAGAAACTTTTTCCCACGAAAAACAAATGCAGTTGAGTTTACATGTAAATCCTCGGTTGATTGCTGTAAGTTTTACCTATTCAAATGTGCAAGTAATCAGTAAATTATTGATGGATTTTTATTGAACGTCAAATTGACATTTATTTACGCCTTCTAAGCGATTTAAATATTAAATTCCCGATTCAAATTTTTCCGGGAAATGTTTTTTATTCAGTGTAGAAACAGTCAATTTGTTAAAATATCTTGCTAAAGCAAAACTGTCAAAATAGATCCAGCAGACCGTAGAATTCTTCTCAACCAAAATGATGGTGGATTTCTCGAAAATAATGAGATTGAGAACGCTTAATAGAAAACAAACATGGATATGGGTGTCCTGATTTCACTTGTCATTGGATAAATTTGTTATGTGATGATCGGTTTTGAATAATGATCACTTGGACGATTTCAGAGAAAGAGCGTATATCATATATATGTTTATTGATGATATGTTGACATTGCTGATCATTATTGACATCGCTGATGGCGAACAAATACCAAAAGGTAACGCTTTGCGCGAATGTCACTCATGGTGAATTTCTGATGGAACTTGACGTCATTAACCAATCAACGCGCCGGAAATTATCGATTTTCTTTACTTTGTGGAAAGGTGAATACACGGTGGAATACCTCCTTTCAAATCAAGGGTACGAAAAATACAGACTTGGTTCGAGATTTACTCAACAAGCGTTGAGTTATGTTCATTTACTCTGGGAATGGCTATGATGTACTGTAATGTAAACTCACTCATAGCTGTGTTGAACGGGTTCTGGATCAGGAAAAGTTCTTAAGCGTGTATACAGGGCAACTATCTATAATAAATCATTAATATAAGCTACAATAATCACTGGTGATCCACTCAAAAAAACGCCGTGGGGATTCTGCCTACAACGCGTGAAATAAGGAAAAAAGAAAAATCGTACCTTCGACGTTCCGACATTTTGTTACCAAAACGAACCGTTTCGGTAACCAGCGTAATCGAGTGGATCACCAGTGAATAATCTTTAATAAATTAATATTATTACAAGCTTGAACTTTTAAAAGACTGATCACAATAATGTGTCAATAGCAAGTACATGTAGATAAATGTCGTAACACGGGATAGTTTCTGCTTGACTAGACACAAAATGGATATGCATGTAAGACATAAGGTTTTGTTTCAGTATTCCGTGTGAATTATCTTGAAACATTTAATGTTTCTTGAGTGTTCCGAAATCAACATATTTGCCTTGATGGGAGATCTTTATAGAATTCCGAAAAATTAAGCGCAAAAACACAGTTTTTCTGTTTCTTTTGATATGACGAAAGCCCGTGTTTTTATTGACAGAGTCTTCTTTATATGAAACTATGGGAAAGGTGTATCCGATTACTTGGAGATAGAAGAATTCAATTGGGATAACGAGGTGATATTTGAGAGCTCCAATGGTGATAATTTTTCATGAGAAATATGAGCTTTGAAAAGCGAGCATTTTTGTCGTGAGTATTTGTACAAAGTCTTTTCTCATTTAAGCTCAAAATATCACCAGGGACACCGGAACAACCCACGATTGCTTTTTATCGAGCGGGCACGGTTCAACTAAGATCAATTGTTTCAAAAGTCAAAGCAATAAATTAATTAGTTAAATCAATGAAAAGATTCGAAACATGTACCAAATAGAGTCAATATTTTCACGATAAAGAATATCTAGCTCAGTTGCTATTGAGTTCCAGTCACTATTAGTTAACGATGCAAATTTCCATGCAGTCTTGCTATATTTTTTGTTGCTCTTTGTATCTCTCATTGGAGTTATTTATATGTCACAACAGAAAGGTTAACAAGGATTTACAGAGTTTTATCCTTACTCCTAATCATTGTGCATATTCATTTACAGTTTTTACTAATATTTACTTGAGAAATACTTCGCTTAAAATATATTTACATCATTCTTGATGTTTGTTTCAGCTTCATCCGAATTTTGAACTTGGGAGCAGTCCTGCAATAAAAACAATGTCTTGTAAAATTGAGTTGGTGGATGCTACAAAGTAAACATAATATGCACTCGTATCACACTAAACAGCAATGAATCTAGCATAATCAATCACTAATCAATTTGAAATATTGAGTTTTTGAATCGTACCCCGGTTAATGGGATCATTGTTCACATATATCATCTACAAAAAAAACAAGAAGCAATTTTGAACATAAGTAGTGTCGCCATTTAAATATAAAGTGACACAAAAAAAACTGGGCTATAAAAATTCTTGAAAATAACGTAATATAAATTAATTTTAATTTCACCACATATGGAAATCTAAGGTATTTCGATAAGGTAATTTTTGGTTGAAAACATAAATTGAAGGAATCAATGGACAAATTCTTGGCTGATGTGATTTAACACGGCTAAAACTTAACCCTAATGTCTGCAGGGTCGGATTGACCCCCCTCGATTTTTTGCAATTACTTCTTGCAATTGTATTGCGTTTCCCTTATGTCTTAAGCTTGAGCCGCAAATAAGACACTTTTCGCGTTAAAACCAAGGTGATTGGGGATAAAGGGGCAAAGTCATGATAGTTGGAACTTGATGCCAATAAAATTCATAAAAAATTGATTGTTTCTTTGTTTCTATTGCTCTAGAAAATACAAAAAGATTATTATTGCTCTGTTGCTCTATGTTATGAATTTTTAAAGTAAAACTGCGATTTTCGAAAACTATACGAAACCTTATTGGAAAGATGGACGGACTGTTGCGATAATGCAAACAGATGGGCCAGTTGTACCTCTCGCTATTATCACGACAATCAACACATTCGAATAACAAAACAAGCAAATAAACACTTACAGTAGATGCGACGCAGAGTGTATGTACGAGTAAAACGGGGTTAGAGCCAGAGGGTAAAATTCCAGAAGGTGAGCCATCTAGTGCATCATTTTCTTGTTCATTATGAGCCGAACGTTTAGAGAACCTCACCTTAAAGAAACGCAAATATTTTATACGAAAACAAGGCTCACAAAGGCATCGAACTTACAACCTCTAGGTTATAACATCACCGTATATGCCAATAGTTCGCTCGTCAAAGTTATTATTAGATATGATCTTAAGCTAAAATATTGCAAAACCTGCAACGATTGCACAAACCCCAAAATTTACCTTGAGTTACCCCTTGATAATAGTTAAAACTGATTTTTATTTTGTCATTATGTATGTAATGCGTATGTGTCAACATCTAATTTCAAAATGTATTATAATGTTACCTCCTTGTCCCAATCTTCCCAATCTGGGTCATCTTGAGACAGGGAGGCGTGGTCCTCTGAGGGGGCGTCGAATGCGCTTACGTAACACTGGCTACCTGGAAATGTGAACAACGCCATTGACTAAACACTACAAGTAAAAAATTGTAATATGATTTTGCTTTTCAGTTAACAATGCTTTGACTGAGCAGCTGTTTCGCCCTCAAGTTAGTGCTTTGGGGCAAACATCTCTTTATTTATTGACACTGTGACGTTCTGATTGAAATCGATTTCTTATTCCTCTATTTTTGTGCTATTTTTTTTATTAATATTCATCATGTCTATGTCCTCCTTTATTCCATAAATAAATTTGTGGAAACGTTGCCTTCTCTCAAAAGCCTAGTAAGAGAACGGAAATGGCTTTTGCTCGCAGTATAACATTATCATTTACCTGCGGCAATATATATCAGTCCATAGATCAAAAGCGATAACTTCATCGAGCAGCCAATGTCTGAAACATAATACAAGAGTTTTATGAACCTCGATTTATGTGTCTAACAAATGTAGTTCAAAAGTCTCAATAATCTAAAAAAAAACATTTAGATACAATATACAATTTTGATCACTCTCCCGTAGCGTTGTTAAGTAAAATTGCTAATTTGAGTGAATAACAATTTGTAAAATGTTAAATGTGATTCGTATTAGTGGCTGGTAAGACATTTTGCTTGGCAAATAAAGTTGCAGTTCAGGTTTTAGAATCATTTCGATAAATAATGTCCATATGTTACAAATAAATAAAGAAAGAAGAGCATATCTCTGCATATTTCCCTGTTCACCTCAATTTAAAATACATACGTGTTTGCTATGCAGTGGATGAAATATAGATGACCAGTTACATAATCCATTGGTTTTCGACCAGACTTGAGCAACACTCTTGCTAAAGGTATCTCGTTAATATTCTAAGTGGCCAATGATAATCCTTGATGTGATGACGTATGTGACACGTCATTGATTAATCCGATCCACGTGAGCAAATCATGAACGATGGCAGCTGGTTCCTAGAACTTACCGTATTCCGCTGCTTCACCTAATCCTCCCGCGAAATACACTTCCGCTTTTTACGAATCATTAGCGACCGAGGATGCCTATAAAATAATAAAAACTAAATAGCTAGTGTTAAAACTGAGACAGAAAAAAGCAACTGGACGGGTAAGATTTTCTATTAATTTATTTTGCAGTAAAAACCAAATTTGTTAATGACTAAAGAAAAATTTGTTTTAACTTGAAATTTTAATAAACTAGTTAAAATGATTATAAATGTAAGAAATATCCTTTTATAAAAAGTAGGTAACATATTATTTCCTTTGTGATTTCTTTGTCTGATAAATGGTTGCTCTTGTACTACATACTTGATTCGAATCGCGATCCGAGTGACCCTATAAGATAATCCTTGATCCCAATATTAACTCATGTAAATCTTGAAGTAGTAAAGATATAGCTGTATGTATTACCTTATCCGTAGGCTTGTGGGCAGGGACTGTACAGAGGCAGCTCGATAAGCTACCCCGATACAATGCCGCCACCTTATAGCTCCAGAACTACGTATATCGATATGGCTGATGGATCGATTTTCCAACTACAACTGGATGACATCTCAACAAAGCGGGACAAAAGATCACGCCCTTATCTAAATTGAATCGGGCTTATCGCTCTCTGATCATTGGCTTTTGTATTACACTGTGATTTATTTAATTACCATTCGCGAATAAATGCACATCCAAAACAAAAAAAACATTCGTTATTGATCAATAGTGATCAGAGATCCAAGGCCTATTCTCTATCTATCAAATGTGCCATTGGACAGTGGGTTTCAACATAAATATGATATATTTCTGTTTAAAGGTCACTTAGAATGTCCATATTTCTGACGTCATCTATTTATGATATTCTAAATATTTAAATAGTTTAACTATATACAGATAGAAGATATATCCATTAGTCTGACCTTATCAGTTAAAACTATATATTTCAGTAACATGCTTTCCAATTCCAACTGACAATATTATCATAAAACGTCTACACAAAATATAAAGAAGACCGAGTCACCAAAGGTAGCATATATCTGAAAGTGTGACCAAATCTATTATTTTCAAAGAGTATTCTGCTCCTTGCTGTCCCATGGTGCACCTCGCACATCCATACATAACCTGCCATTCCCCAACTTCAACGAGTACCCAGCTAGTTTATAAATACGTACACATGTACAGATAAAAGGAAGACCGCGTATGTGCACAGGGCAGCCAGCCATATATATAATTGATGTAAGTGGTTTCGTTAATTTAGTTCTAGCAGTAATCTCTTGCAAGATATGAAGATGAATAAGGTCGAGAAGGCTATTATATTTTACTATATTGACTAGAACAATATGACGAGCCATGGTGCCGGGCCATAGTGGTCATTATCCGTCCTGGTCCAGGGCGAATAACGGGCTTGTACTTAGTTTTCAATAGGTGGGGATAATATTAAATACCTCATTTCTGCGGGCAACATAGTGAAGTTTGGCCAAGGGACCGATGCCCTTTGGAATGAGGTTATTGCTATGTTTTGCGCTTTGGGTTTGGCGGTTTTGGGGCCTGTCGAGTTGCGACAATGGAGATCGCAGTGTCTACACTCACACCCCTCCTGGCGATGACCAGTCGAACAGACAAGCCTATGTCATCTAACCAACCGCACAAGCCTTGTACATGTTTTGTTATTTTATTGGGAGATGGGCCCAGGACATTAATGATGAGTAGTATGAACATTTCATTACGCGATGAATTTATAATGGAATTTAACTAGGTATCATATGCTCTTTTTCTTGTTTCGGTTATAACCTCATACATTTTATGCAAATATAGGGAAGACTAAAAATAGTACAACAATAGGAATTGTGTAATAAATCTGAAGTAAAGGATTAAATAAAAGTATATTTTAAGGTAGCTTGTGGTTAAATCAGTTTCTCGTTATCGTAGTCTATGATAACGTTGTAAAGCCGTATGAAAAACGAAAATGATGTATACGCTATTAAAGTAAGAATGCTCATTCGTCTTGTACCAAAAACTAGAACGTTTACTCAAGTACGTTTTTGTGTTGCTCTCAGATGAGTATTGATACACTGTCAATGATTGATTTTCAAAAAAACTGTATGCCCTTTCTACTCGTTTGAAAAAATATCATACTCCTAGACATAAAACGTTATATCAAACGTGGTAAAGGTCATCAAATTTGGGTATATGCATCGGCATTCTATTATTGACATAAATTTATAAAGAACAATAAACTAGAAAACGAAGATGTCAATATTTAAATACTAATTCATTCAATAGTTTAATGCATTTGTCTCTACATTTACCGACATGTTTTAACGAGAGCTCTTATCAATATGACATACGGCACGCTCACTTACAAACCTGACACATTAATCCATCATTTTGCCAAGGGCTTGCCGACCGCTAGCCGAGCTTATGTCGAACGAGTGCCGGTCGCGAATGGTCACTTTACAGGTTGTTCACCCCATTATGCTGTGTAAATGTTGGTCTCTTGGTATATCAATTAACAAATATTAATTATTTGCATATTCTTCTGTATGTCAAAACTGTATTTAATTGTAAGCTTTGTTTTGTGTATTTGCAGATAGTTTGAGAGAATGGTGTTCTTGTTTAAATGTGGCGTTTATTTCGAAAGCTTCGGAAAACCTGGGGAGTTCTGTTTCTTACTGCCGTGCTGTATGTGTTTGGTATCTTCTACATAATGAAACGTGAGTGAGCTATTCTTATTTTTGTATACTGTAAAACACTTTAAAAGATTGGTTTCGATATGGAGAACTGAATTCAACAATGTTTTTTCTTAAACCAATTATTGAAAACATTCTGTAAAAACACGGTTTAAACAACAGTTTAATGCGAAAATAATTTATATATTATATTTTATATAACTGTTTTTGTTAACAATTTTTGTTTTTTAGTGCAATTGTTTTTTGTTCCTTTTTACCATTTCTTGGGAATGAAATAAAATATCGTTTCGAAGCTTGTTTTAACAAAATAGCACATACAACATTTTCTTAGACTTCAAATATTATAGTTGTATAAAGGAAATTTTGGTTGATTAAACAAAAAGTATTCAAGAGATTAAAATACAATTTTGAACAAAATACTCAATCGACACACTCGATGAATTCCCATACATTGAAATAATGTGGCTTATCATACACTCAGAACGGGTGTTCAAAAATTTGTATGACGTAACTACAAATATCACAAGGGTATATCAAGGGTAATTCCATTAATAATATGAAACAATATGGCAGATTCAATACAGTTGCGTCATTCTTCTGCCACATACACATCACCATACTACGGCGCAACGTGACAGCCAATATGTTGTTTCACTGATATTCTCTTCAATAAAATTCATCTTTGACATTTTACAGCTGATGGGCTTGATTGACAACAATGAATTGATTTTGTACACATCGATACACTGTACGAAATGGATGATTACTGTCAACATCGTTAAACTGATGTTTTATCATGCACGGTGTCACTTATTTCGATTTTTAATTTGATAGTTTCAGAATTAAACAAGATGTGTCATATGTTTCAGCAGTTGGTACATATGCTCATGTATCAAAAATCAATTATGCCCATATGCACAACATAACTTTGTACATATTTCGCCTACATGTAGTTTTGGGAGTCATATACCAATTTGTACACGTGTGTGTTTTAAAGTATATGATGAACATGTTCTTCTTTAATATCCCTTTTAGATATTCCTGAATTAACAGACTCCCCCCGATGTGCAACGTTGATGAAAAGGCCAAAGCTCTCGTGGTTATACTGTAGTAGAAACGATGTGTATCGAGGACAAGCTATGGCGAGATTGAGGCTCTCGCTACGCTCTCTCCTTAGGGGCCTTAGGGAATCTAAACTTTTAGATGTTTCTGAAATCATCATAACTGATTGGAATTCTCACACTCCTTTATACAACGAATCGACATTTAATGAAATACTCGCCAAAGAGAATGCAGAAATTCCATTTTTTGTAATTCACATATGTGAAGAAATCGCACAGAAGTATGCAGAAAGTGAATTTTCAGAACCGCATTCTCTTAATGTTGCATCAAGATTTGCTCATGGGGAAATGCTCATTCGTTTAGATCAAGACACCATGGTTGGACCAGCATTTTTCAAATGGCTAAACAATCAGAGGATACTTAACTGGCCGAATCATAACAAGGCTTGGTTTAGTGGTAGGAGAGACACATCCAAGGAGGAGTATGATAGCGTCATGGCCCATGGGTACCAATTCATCAAGGAACATGAAAAGGAAATTGGACACTGGAGTCATAAACGTGACTTTTTGGGTGGAGCCATTGGTGTTCTCGCTGTACCAAAAGATGTCTTTCAATGCATTGGCGGTTACAACGAAAACAATATTTATTTTGGGTTCATGGAGTATGGCATATATTGCCGCCTTCATAATCTCAACGTTCCCATCATTAACATTAACTATTTTGGAATGTCCATCCATGCACCATTCTACCATATTTGGCACGAAAGAAGCGACAACAAAAAGTGGAACGACGAATTCTCAAATTTCTCTAATAACGAGTATTGGGGATTATCAAATGAGTCCCTCCCAGTGTTTTATTGCAACTATATTTCGTGTCGCTATTATAAACACACGTCATTGCTTGATATCCGCCATTACCCAACACGATATAATGGACAACTTTGTCATGATATTAGATATAAACGCTCTAAGAAACGGCATTCTATAGTTGAATGTCCTGATAAGAAATTGCCAAAAACGTCACGATTCATTTTAGTGTAGTGGTGACATATTGTTATGGTCTCCTTTTTGGCGGCGGTTGGCGATCTGCGTCTTCTGTAACTTCCAATAACTTAACAAATACTGTAAAGATTGACTTCAATTGTTTCAAAAAGTTTTCAGAAGTTCAAATCTGACTTTTTATTTAAGATCTGGCCTTCAATGACCTTTTCAAGATCAAAAAAGGTCAAAAAGGTATTATTCAAGTTGCTGCGATTTGACCAAATTTTTCCAAAATCATCTACAAGTTATCAGAAGTTCAAATCTGGCTATAGATTTGACCTTTAATGACATTTTCAAGGTCAAAAAAGATTTGCCCTTCAATGACTTTCTCAAGGTCAACAAGGTCTACAAGTTCTCAGAAGATCAAATCTGACTTTAGGTTTGAGATTTTACCTTCAATGACCTTCTCAGGGTCAAAAGGTCTTTTTTCACCTTGCTTCAAATTGACCAATTTATTTTTTCAAAATCATGTACAAGTTGTCAGAAGTTCAAATCTGACTTAAGGTTGAACTCATATTATTGTGAGCAACTAGGTGGTGACATTTTGTCATGTTAATGACTTGTTTTTCATTGAAATTCTATGTGTGACAACAAGACGACAATCACTATATATGCAACATGCACTATGCATTTAGGTAGGCTTCACAATACTTTACTAAATGTAATATTAAAGTCGTTGAGAAATAGAAAAGAACTTAAAAAGAACAAGCAGTATTTTTCTTTTAGAAAGATCATTCCACTCGTTTCGGAATTTGGGCTTTGTGCCTGAAACTCAAACTTATTTTGGCCATCATATCCTATATTGCCTAGCTATAGATAGTGGCTTGCTAGTATCTTAACATAGCAAAACCTAATTTCCCCAGTATTAACTTTCAGTTCCTTTTTCGTTTTACATCAACATGAGATATGTATATGTCTATGATTTGGATGCATCTTCAGATTTCATTTTCATAATTATTTTGTTAACTGCTGCACTGGCCGATCCAACCATCTGATCTGCTCCCCTTTTTCGCATGACTAAACAGGAAATGGCTGTTCCAAGTAAAGCACCAACTAATACCATGGCTATTCCAAGACCAGCAAGGACCCCTACAACATACATAAATGCGCCATTATTGAATGTGTTACATTGGCCTTCAGTAACACAAGGTATACTAAATTCTAGCTAGTCGAATGGATAAGATTGTATATTTAAAACATATCAATTACGACAATCAAATGATTCCTATGTAGTTTACGTTGAAGTGTCCATGAATGTCCTTCACTGTTTCGAAATTAACATTTAACCTCCAAAGAATAAATATTTTTACCTGGATCTGTAATCTTAATTGTTCTTGTGCTCTCATCCCTCCTCCTGTTTTTAAAACTACTTGCTATGGCACTAAGAGTATATGTCTAAAACATAAAAGTCGGTAATTATCATATCCTGAGGCAGAGCAGTACCACCACAAATATTGAAACTCTCTGAAATACATATTTGAAACATTTGCAATTTTGACAATTCCAATTCAAAATTTGCCAATTTGTCATTTACATATTTTCGAACGACGTTAAGACAGACAAATGAATTGTTAATGAATGGATTACATTTAGTCGATAACATATAACTCACTTTTGCAGGACTGGTTGTTCCATTAGATACCACTGCGTTCCTCTTAACAGTTACTGTAAACTGTCCTGATTTGATTTTGTTAGTTATTAAAGCTACTGCGTCATCCAATGATGTCTCTACTGACACACCAGCCATACTACCGTTGATTGGAGTCCTGTCGAGGATTCCAAAATGTATTCTTATCTTGTTGTTACGGTCCGATGGCTGAAAGGAAGGAGCCATCTATAAATGATGCTGTTGTTTTTTATATGTGAAATATATGTAAACATACAGTATCTAACGTATTCATTTCATTTATAGATTTAAATAATAATTATAAAGTAATGATTCCCATATACTCATAGATTTTTCACAGGATCCATGTTAAATTCGAGGAACGTTAACCATTTATGGTATATTGTAATGCAACACATCCATGGGAATGCTTATGAATATTGTGGCCATTGTACATCGACAAAACTATGATAGTTTACCGATTATGATTTAAGAATTTATTTATTTCTCAAAAAACGTACCCATACAAAGGATACTCTCAAAGGAGATATTCCAGCAGTTTTAACCAATTGTGACATCACAGCATATTGGAACCCCTCCACGTCTGTACCAACGATGGTGGTGAAATTCCCTAAAATATTCAAAAGGTGATTTCATGTTGATTAAACAATTGACATGTATACAAGTTGAACGGTGGGCGATCTTTTATTTCTGCAAACATTGAGGGATTTATGAAAAATTATTTAATCGTTTTGTGCGTTGTATTTTTTAAATAAAATTGTTTCAAAGTTTCGCTGATAATTTAAAGCGAGCAATGATCGGTTCCTCGATACGAACTTTTACAATCAGGTTTGAATTATGATATTCAACACTTTATTCTTACCATTGAAATAGAATTCGAAGTCTTTTCTGTTTAGCCGATCATAACATCTTGCTATGTTAAACTCCCAGAGGGATGGCTGATGTTCGTTGAACTCAAAGAAACTAAAATCAACGTGGTAATTAAGCTGAAATATGAGAAAGGAAAATATTTTCTAAATATCTGTATACTAACTGCCTACAAACCTAGTACTCAATGTTAAATGCATAAAAATCCATAGCATCGTTTAACATATCCGTTACTTATAGTGACTTACGGGTATGCTTATTCCAACTGGTAACGCTATTTGGTCATAGACCCATAATTCTAGCATTACAGGTTCTTTTCTTTCAAAGGTATTCCCAACACTCTCAGACCATCCCTCCTATATAATACAAGCTAAGAAATTAATACAGTAATATTTAACGCTGTCATGGACTGAGTATACAACGATCATCACAAGTCCAAAATTGAATGTCTATTGTACTAACTATTTCTAAGCCGAACCAGTTTGTTCAGGTTCAAAAACATTTAGCGTAATATTTAAAACATATCTGATATCATCATACAAACATGTAGAATATAAATAAAATATAGCAATGTTTCTATCCGATTTTGAGCAATTTTGGTTTAAATTGTGAAAATGAGAATTTTGCACCAACCTGAGAAAAAATCCTTGGGGAGATCATTGTAATAGATGGATTTTCTTCATATTTGGTGGAAAGATACATATTGGTGGATAGTTGTAAGCAATAAAAACATTTTGAGATGGCTACTGCATTTAGCCCCACACTTTAACTCCAACTATGTTATGCCAACTTTGAGTTTAAATGATTTAGTCAACTTACATCCATGAAGTACCATTCGAACACTGCCCTTGCATTTGGCCGGGGAAAGTCCAGTCTCTCACCTGACCACTTATTGCACATTATTTCACGAATCTTTGTCTGCAAAAAATCGTAAAACAAGCATGTAGGTTTGGTTGTATGTTCCTTAAAAGGTCCTATGGACTTAGATACTGGATTTTATCTATCCCACATCATTTGAGACTGAATGCTCTATCTTGTATGAGTACTTGTATCTACAACTATTTTTGATGTTTATGTTTATGTATCTTTATTGCCTCCATTATATATTGGAGAATACATAATGATAATATGCAAGAACATGTTATGAGTATTGGCTATCAATTTCTAGTTTTTTATTCAACATGTATTGTAATGACTTCAGTATGAATGAAATGTCCCTTGGTGTTCTGGTCTTGGATTGTGATATCGGTTCTTGAATGGTGGGGAGAAAGGGGGTATTAGACATTGTTTCTTTTCACGTTAGATCATGGTTTTGGGATATATGGGGTTTGTTTTTCTTGACTGGTATGCACTTAGAGTTTGCTTTTTCTTGCTAAGTTCCAGTACAACTTTTGGTCCTTTCACCTTGGCACTCGTACTTAGATATTTAAATTGATAGGTTATATTTTCTAGAGTGAGTATTGAGGTTTGTTTTAATTCCTTCCTCTGGCTGTTAAAATGTTTCATTTTCTTGCTCTTCTCTTGTTTTGTAATACCTTTTAATGTTTTCTCTTTGACACTTGTGCTTTAACTTTTACAAACTCCCGTTTTACATACCTTTCCTTGGTATACAAAAGAAGCCTTGTCGAACGAAAACAACTCCTTTGCTGACTTGATTCTAATGCCGAATGGATCCACATCAGAAATTGAGTCAATATTTGCATCCGGAAATCGTTGGTCTATGGGTATAACTGAACAGTTTCCCTTAATAGTATCCACAAGGTATGCAGTGCCTGGTGTAACAGTAGAAATTTCATTTAGGAAAAGATCTACATATTGATCAAAATCAAGATATTGGCACGCCCTGGCCAAAAAGACTCTTTCAAAAACATGTAGTTTCTAACCATTCTGAGCACTTTTCAGGTGGTTTTGGGCCAAAATGGTCAAATGATACAGCTACTTGCTGTTCAAGATTTATTAAAACTAATATTTACCCACAAACCAATGGAACATAATCTGAAAATGAAATATTTATGGGAGCTACATACCAAAATTTTCGATACTCTGTCATTTGCTTATGATTTTGTTTAGGATTTGTGCAATTCAATGTATATTTTTCTTTGGCTTTCATGTCTCTTACCTGTGTTGAAGTCATGTATTTCCTCAATAGGATCGGTGCCCATCTCAGCCTTCCCCAAAGGAGGGACTGTCGGTTTGTACTCAAATCTGAATAAGTTATTTTCCAGGTCGTATACTTCCTAAAATAATACAAATAACTATGGCAGCATCTATATACCATGATCAAATTAAACTTAAAGCTTGAGAATCAATGAGAAATAAAACGCTTTATTATTTAAAAAGTACTGTTATGATATAACATTTAGATTATGTTATGTTATAAAAAATACACTCAAATCATTCTATACTAATGAAACACGAAATCCCTTAAATGACAAATAAACTAGATGGCTAAGCTTATCACTTATATTATCTAGTACTTACTTTCTGATAGCTTACAAACTTCAGCTCCTCCAGAACAGTCTCAATCGTAGTTTTAAAATGTTTGGGGACATTGGGGTTCGGCATTGTTGATGTTTGGTTCCTACAGTAAACCCCTCCCGGCACCTGTAATATTTTCCAATATTTTCTAATGGGCAAACACTATGCCTAATTGAGGGAAAACATAATCAATGAACATATGGTAAATAGTATTTGGAAATCAAACCGAGAAAGCATCGCAGTCTTATGAAAGATTGACGTGTTTTTTTTATTTCAGAGTCAGAGTTTCGGAGTCGGAGTCACTTACCAGAAATGCATCGTGGTGTGTCACTTCTGTTCTGAATGACATGAAATTGTACTCATTCATAAATTCCTTGGGACCGCCATCTCCAAATGTTAATTTTCCGTTAAGCTTTGCTCGAATAGGGACCTCCTTCTTTCCTATACCCATCTGCCAAACGGTGGCATCTGTAATGATTTCAGTATCGGAGTTCATACAATACAGCTACAGCTTTATAGAATGACATATTTTCAACATTTCAGTTGTCGATTGATCAGAGCCAAAAGGGCCTAAATAAAGGGTTCTTCTTCAGTTACACAGACTGAACTTACCAGAGAAATACCAATCTATGTTGATGGTTGCTTTAATCTGTTCTAAATAGAGACAACTTTGCCACCAGTTGCAGGATATTCCTCTAATCATAGTTTTCCCCATGTATTTTTCTGGTTGGTCTGCTCCGAAACGAAGCACCCTGCTCGGTTGAGCTATGTGGATGGACCCATCATCATTTTGTTCAATGCCAAATAGATGGCGGTACTCAGATGTTGCTAAGTCTGACACTCCACAAATACCATCTAGAATATATAATATGGTTTGACACATTCTTATATAACATCTATTACATATTTGGTATTTATATATACCGACAAAAATGTTAAAATCGTATACATGGAGGTTCTTTTTACCACATCAATGAACATAGGTTTGGCCATATCATAATATGCATATTCATGATTTATGAACAAATTCAGTCATTTTCTCACATCTCACTTACACTCAGCTGATTTGATATTCAGCAATTCATTTGTGTCGTACTTATAAATCAAGGTTGTCTTATCTCCTTCATTCATTACGAATCTAACACTTGCAATATTGGCGTCGTAGTCATAGAATTCATGGGCGTCATATGTCTTGTTCTGATTTATAAAGTTACATTCAACCATCGTTGAAAATGTTTTAGGAAGAACTGGAAGGGTCGGTCCTGAAAATAAACCATTAACATGTTCATTGTCTACAATAAAACAGCGTTGTCTGTACATATGGATCGGTCTAATTTACAATATTCAAATTGTCAGCTTGAACCATGTGACGATGATCCTAAACTATACCAATGAGTACTAAGATTTTGGAAGGCAAATCTAAAATTGTTGTGACATTTTGTATTTCAAAGGGCTATAATAACTATATTACATAGAGGGTAGAGCGGCTTGACGTTATAGATCGGGCAAAGCTGGGGATTAATGGTATTGATGACGATTGCCTGAAACATTACGTACCTCCATTCGGCGTAACTGCTGTGCATACGGAAGGGTCAAACTGTGCAACTACCGGGTACATCCCAAATATCACGGACAGAGTCACTGCCCCATATGCATGATATGGCCCCATCTATAATTTTGAATCATTAAATAAACGTTCTTTCTTTCTTTGAATATTACATGAACTGATGAAGGGCCATGGTAGTTGTTTGATTGCATGCTTAACTTCATTTCAGATAGAGCTAAAATACAAACTTCGTAATTTAGAGCTCTAAAGCAGAAATACTATATCTAGTAAAAGCTCTGAAATTATAGCAAAATAAACGGGATTGTCAAATGGTGTCAAATAAAGTTATGAATGCTAAATATACATTTTCAAACGTAAGTTACATTTTTCTTAAGAAAAGGTATGCCAACTTTAGATTTTAAGAGAAAGTAACAAAAGGAAAGATTCTCCTACCTTTGTGTAATCAGCCTTTGCCTTTAAGTTTTATATTGAGAATTATTAAATATCTCGGGCTAAAGGTATATGTAATTAACCAAGAGATAAAGACAACAACAATGCCGATTAGTGAGAGTGAGATTTGTGTTGTACAGTATACTGAACGATAATCAGTTGGGGTTGATGTTATTTGAAAAGCATAGCACTTTCATGTGTTAACAATAAAAATCAACGTTAAGACCTATAGATGTACATAACTTTCAGATCAGTCGGAAAGTGGGCGGAAAGTGTCAGCAAATCTGGACAAAACTGTATTGTTGATACAATATGTATGCTCAAGTTAAATCACAGAAAATATAGAATCTCATAAAGTACATTTTATTTAAATAATAATACAATTCTTTGGTTTAATAATGCTTTACATATTATATTCTCGTATCAATATGCACATGGTTATATGGCTTATTGTTGCCGTATCCATCTTCATTTCTCGCCACATCATTGTAGCGTTTGGTTTTCAGTCTTGATCTAAAGCAGCAGACTTCGACAGCCAGTATAATTATACTTATAATAATGCCTGTCAGTACAAGAAACAATGCTCCTGTGAACTGTTTTAAATCTATTGGACGGGCACTGGAATATTTCCTCGCATTAACACCATCTGATTTATCTGTATTGTGACATAGGTTGTGAGATCGCCACCATTTTGAATATAATGAATTCAGATGTCCATCATCTTGTAATTTTAGAATTTGTTCGTTTATTTGGTTTTTTATATGATTATGTTTTTTGAAAGCAAATCCGTAGCTGCCAATACTGGTCTTGTGTGGAAGTACATTTAGAGCACAATCTACGGAAGCGGTATACTCAGCAGTTGCATGGTTGGTCAACAGGACGAACTCGCCGGATTTTACTTTCGATATACCATGGTCCAAACTTGACACATATTCCATGGAAGATGCAATTTTCTGTTCAAGCAGCGACTTTGAACCGCTGAGATAATGAGCGACGTCACTTCCTTGTATGACGCCAAACTTAATATTCCCCGTTAAAAGATCCTCTAATGTCTGTACAGAGGGGTGATTGAAAGATGCTGTACCAAATGCTAAGATGGTCACTAAGCTAGATGCATAAGATATGAATACAATAGTCGCGAAGGTAAACCAAAATAGTGTCAATGTTCTTCCAGCAATTGACCTGGGCATTCTCTCAAACCCTGGAAAACAAAAATAAACTTTATTATTTCCGCATCTTATATTACATGGGTGTATATGTAAAAATTGCAAATTGAGATAATATATTTCCTATCAATGAATATAACTGAAAGTCAAAATGTTTCGAGTTTATACCTTGCAAGTGGAGGGTTGAGTAAATGGTCCAGAAACTTGCCCCAATACTCAATAGCCCCTTTGTAGTTTTGTCTGGTTTGACCTTCTTGTATTTTGGGGCCTCGTGTCTCTCATAAGGATCACATCTGTTGATCAACCAGAGACAAAGAGAAACCTGAAAAGGGACGCCGAGGTGAAAATTTCAACATAAGAGAAATGTCATGAAAACATGTTTTACATATACCAACATGCATTGTGCATTATATCCATCTTAGGTGTGTTATATGTCTGTTGTTTAACTTTCAAATGATATCAAAAATGACGCATTTCCTTTATGGTATTTCCTTACTGTTACATATGTTGCGGGAATAGTTATCCAAACCATCAGAGAGAATGGTTTCAATAGTGTAAAATCCATGAAGTGATCATCAACATCAGAGCCATCTTTACTGGTCATCATTACGAGATGGGCACCCATTAAAGAATGTGAAAAATCCGTCTCCTGGTATCTTGCATGGGTCATGAGAAGCCTACCACCTCCCATATCTGCTCTCTACAAAAATATGGTGAAGAATCTGAGATGACAATCTTAGCAAATCAAAATGATCATACGTCGTCACCTGGTGAATAGGCATGATGTATCAAATAATTTAGGTCATAATGCCATGTGATGCTGAACATTTTTATAAATCATCACAGAAACATGGAATAGCGGTCAGTTTTTCTACAAAGGTATGTCAAAGCTTACACCATTGATTATAGCTCCCATGATGCCTTCCCAATCACCGGGTCTAGTTTTGTGGCCATATTTGCCATCGCTTGCAGCATACAAAGTGTAGTTTAAGCCAGTTGATAAAGCTATTTCCTTCAGAAGATCTGGTATGTATCCTTGGTAGCGGTCGTTCCCTATGTTAGAGAACCCAGGTTTTATCGAAAGGAATGGTGGATCCTAAAGTCGTAAAATGAACTCAACAATATTAGGTTTATAGGCTCTAGGTCGAAACAAAGATGACGGTAGTGGTATGGTTTAACATGATGTGAATAGAAAGAGCACTACTGACATCTTTCTGTCGATTTAATCTCTATGTTACATGAATAAACGCAAGGACCTCACGCGTCTCGAACTCACGACCTTATGGTTATGGTGACAACGCCGAGCTGAATCGCTCGGCCAATTTGACAACCCCTTAAAAGGTTGTTTCATCAACCAATCTGACTAAAGGGATCAGGTGAAAACGCTCAAACACACCAGAAGTAAAATCTTCACTTTTACAGCTACGCTTGTTTATATAGAATGAGGATATCTACTTAAAATTTAAATATCTATACTACAATGAGAAAAGAAAAGCGAATTTGAATATGGTTACCCGGGTGGTATTCACGTGTTGTACGAGTATATACTACTATTAGCACTTATACACATCATAAATACACATATGTATATTGTATATCTCAAACGTTTAGAAAGACACTAAGCGAACTTACCAATACAGCATAAACCACTATCTTCTTGTCGCTTTTACCAGAAAATACGCCACTAGTATCAACAGTATCAGAGTCGGTCTTCTCATATTGATCATTCAGGATTTCAATCCCAGCGTCTGCCCTCCACACACCAGCCTTAACAGATAGGTTGACAAATAAGCGTATTGGCTAAGTGGGAATACGGGTAAGTGAGAAAAGGGACAAATGAATATTTGGAACCGGACAAAATGAATATTGTAAAAGTGCTCTCCTTATATCTCTACTTTTGGTAGCGAGGTCCATAGAAGAGGAGTTTTACAATGGCACCAGTGGTGCAGATATGTTAAAATTATTTGTTAATAATTTATCGGCCAATACATAGATTTGTATTACGTTTCGAGAAATTGCAAGTTAGTGGTAAAAACGTGTAATGTTGTTTGAATGTCTCCCAAGCCAGCAGGCTAGTTCACGAAAGACCCAGTCCATTTAGCCTTCCATATGGACTGTATTTTGCCTACAGGTAAGTAGTTCTCAACTTATATTCTAGTGTATCCCACCACTGCAACCATTGTAAAAAATACTTTTCCTCTGGACCTCCCTAGCAAAATGAAGGATGAAAGGAGAGGATTTTGACAACATTATATGGACACTGCGTAAGAAGAAGTTTAATTTGTTCAAATACTTTTCAGTTATCAATGAACAAAAGAAGCAGTTATTATTCCATTTATGTTTCGAGTATGTTTTCTCAAAATATTTCTTTCTATGTTTGCCGATTAATAAACTTAATGAATGATACAAGGAATTACCTTAACTAGTGTTTTCCGTCTATCCCGAGCCATTTGAAGAATGTGCAACAGATTACCTTTACCAGCCGTGTCTGCCTACAAAACAAGAGTACATAAACTGGCTATTGATGGAGATGACATTAACCAAAACGCATCATACAAAAAAGCGTTGCTGATAGTCGCAATATGTCTAAATTAAAAAATGTACTATAGTTGCCGTAACTGTTTCATTGATTCAAGGTAAGTCCCCACTTTCCTCTTTCAGATCATACCTCTATATTCAGATAGTTGAACATTGTAGCACCATGGGACCAAGTCCTGTCCCTTCTCCTGCAACTCAATCCACTTGGTTCAACAACCTCTGTCGCTTTGTCGAGTGAATGTAGTGCTCTTGCAAATATAATCACGGCTTCATACATCAGCATGGCCTCAGTACCAATCTCACTATCACGGTTGATCTAAACAAAAAACAATTCGATTTACTTTGAACACATTAGTAAACACTCAAAGCGCATTTTTCGATAAAGCAATCTCTATAGTGCCACACGTGCATCAGAGTTTGCGCTTAGATCATTTTTTTGAAATCCTGGTGTTTGTTTGTCCGATTCTTTTATAATGTTTTTTGAACTTTTTGGTGGTCACTTTTACTATTTTTGCACTTGTGCTTACAAAGTACAAGTAATATATGAAGTAACTTCTATAATATGAATCAGTGTAAACTAATAAATGGTGATTAATTATGTTCATACATACTCCTTCTATGTTATTCTGTCGGGCATATCTCAGCATATTCCTAGATATATTCTTTGTAGCAGTGTCATTCCTATCATACAAAGCCAGAGCTGATATTTTAACTCCACTGTATTTGAAATCGTCCAAGGTAACATGTTGGCTATCCTAGCACCAAAAACAATGTCGTATGTTCATTTGAATACCAAAATTAAAGGTTGTATGTCAATTTAAAAACAAATTAAGACTCTAAATCCCAATATCAAAATAAAGGGTTGACATTTGAGACATGAAAATTTAATTCATTTCAAGGTATCATATAATTTGGCCAGATTCTGAGGTAGCTTGGTTATGGATTACCTTTCAAAAGGGAATGAAACTCAAGTACGATAAAAAGTAGCAGCTCTACATGTGTGGTATCTGAAAGCTCAGCAAGTACTTGTGTCAATTACTATGAAATTTCATAGCACTTACCAGGTCTGAGAAAATGTAGTGATAGCGATCGTCAGACATCCCCATCTGTTGTGTCTAAAACATAATCGGATCGGGTCTCATATTTATTTTTTGATGTTCTGTTAAAAGGTGTACTCTGACTTCAATGATTAATTGATCCCATGGGCAAACGTAACGTGTTAGTGTGCTGGATTTAATGGTATATACTCTTTTACTAACGTAACACAAAACATGCAATGCTACTGGTGTTTACCATGTACTTTATACTTAGATAATATATGCATGTTATGAATAATTAAAGTGTAATGTAAGTAATGATTTATTGAGACCTTAACATTGGTTTTTGCTTTACCTGTTTAAGGAACGATATTAACATGACTGGCTCAAGGTCAACGAAGAAGGTATAGGCACCACTTTCTTTCATTTCCCTTAATTTTCCCCTCCAGTCTGACGCAGCCTCGTCCAAATGAAATGCTCTGATGCCCAGTCTTGCCTCAGATGCCGCAGTGAGAATGCCAAGATGGATCCCTTCAAGCAATAACAACGTACGTTATAAAGTACAAATACAGAGTCTCCATCATTGCATATCTAAGAATCTTCAAAATGTTTTCTTTGATAATTCTTCCAATATGTACCGGAAACGAAGGATTAGTAACAAAAATTGTCTGTTCTTGAATCTCCCCAATTTACATTGAATATAGACAAATCAATTGAATTATGTTACTAAATGAAACATTTGCAACGCTTCTTTCGTCCACTCTTTATTGCTACTGATAAGCTCTGTCATATGATATATGTAATATACGATACGATATGATAGATATGGATAGATGCAAATTATGGTTCATCTGTAATGAAGCTTCGTTGGAATTTTTTAATTAACAACCATTGCCTATATATTTGTTCAAAGTAGCTGAGTCACCTGTGTTGCTTTGAGTGTATACAACAGTTACATTTGTCCACTTCAGATACTGCATATACTCAATGTATGCCCTGCTGAGTAGCTGCACGGGGGGAAATAGGTTCAGCGTGAAGTCTGTCGTCATCGAACTCCCCAGATTCATTGCAGTCTCGATGTGTGGGATCTCTAGTGAGCTACACATTGAGGCCACCTGGTCTGACATAGAACCAAGCTGGGGTCCAAATATGCCCATCACTCCCGTGGATACCTGAGCGCAAGCTGCAATATAAGAGTACATTCGAACAACATTATCTTATCATCTTGGGTTGTTACCAAGGTATGATGTTTGCATACCTTGATTGACAATCAAACCGGTAACGAGTGGGAACTTTTGGGAATCTGTATTTCCCGACCGGTGATTTTGTATCATTTATGCCACGTGCATATCTGTATTGGCATATGTAAGTATATAACAAACTAGATATGTCCAAAGGAATTAAATATAAAAAAGTAGTGAAATGCGATGGCTCAAATTTTTTAATTGTTTGGTTGAGTTATGAAAGTGAATAGTGGGTCACAGTAGTCAGGAAATTGCTGCGAGGCAACTTTCTTATTCAATAATTAAATATTAAACTTTGGGAACGTTATAACTCATGGCCCAATGTTACCCGTGAATTAGATTATTTACATCTTGAAAGCATTATTTATCAGACGTGCATATCTTGATGATGTTATCTTATAAGGTGACGCCGTCTGGAGAGTGTCTAATTTGTTATATTTCATTTTGCCTTTGGGAATATTTAGACGTTTTATTTATTGGAAATTACCTTCAAACATTATTGTTTCATGAGATATAATATCATTATTATTGGTCTACGATAAAAGTATTCAATGAAGCGCATGCACTTTATGGTTGTCCATTTGCAATAAAAAATATTAATTTGGAGCCATCGTGTAATTTTGCAAGTCAAGAAAGGAAAACCAATGTAAATGAAACGAATTATATGTACAAAGTCCAACCCAATTTCTATCTTGATCCATTAGTGTATTTCAAATGTCTAAATGAATAGTTTCCTACCTTGATGGATGTGGACTGAATCATTCCTCAAAAGGTGTTATTTCGACCTTTGCATGAGATGCACAGGAAATAACGCATGGCGGAATGAATTAGCCACAATGCATCAAGTCTTTGGCTTAAATTCTTTTCACACATTGCAAAATATGTTCTACGAAATCACCTTAAATATACGAAATTACCAAAAGAACATATTTTCAATGAAACTTTTTGCAATGGTCAAGTTGGCAAAGAATAAATTTCAATCTGTAGAGTTGTCACCTTGACAACCATTCAACGAATGGCCTTGGGTGGTAAGTTGGTTATAATGCAGTGTAGTTATACGAAATACTGTGTTCGGATTAGCTGGAATCGGACACACCTTGCCTAGCTACGTGTGAATCAACATTTATCTGATGCTTGAAGGTAAGAAGTAGCCGTATGTGTCAGCCAGTACAGTATTGTCTGACCCCTTTTACTTTCTGCTCGATGTCACATTGCCACGCTGTTGATCCTGATGTAGTCTATTTTGCACATACCGAAATAACTACTATTAGAACGCACATACAGTAAATCACAATCAAATATTCAATAGATCAATTAGTGTAACATGTTACCTCCTTGCTGCATATCCATGTACGTTGAATGGATGTCTACATATTTGATGTCAAACGTCAGTACGGTACGAGGCAGAATGCCAGTTGCTTGATTAACTTTGAAAATGGAGTAAGTAAACGCAGCTTCGATGCCACCCGTGTCTCGGCTTTTGATAAGAGCACCTGAAAATGATAGAAGAATTCAACAACAAATGCGAGTGATGTAATGGCATGCTTTGTATGAACTCATATTTCGACTTCATATATGTGGCAATGCTCATGTTTGAAATATGGGAAGTCGCCTACCCCTTTCATGAAAGCCCATGGTATCATTGCAGACTGATCATTGAAGCCCATGTACACATTATTTGATATAGTTAAAATTAGTGCAACGAAAGACAGATGATAACCCAGGGGGTGGATTAAAAATAATTTGTGTGTTTGACTTGAAATTGAAATTGCAAGCAGCAACTGATTTAACTCATTGATTTATAGAAATCTATGCATGTATGGTTTGCGTGGAATTCTCTTTTTTAGTTACGCTTAGAAAAAATAATAAGCTGCATGACAATGGATGATTTAAGCACTAAGAAAGATTCTGAAATATATATATTTTTTCGAATTAGCTACTCAAAACCTCTGATGTTCTCCTAACCCCGCTCTAGCATTCATCCTTCGTTATGCTTTATTCCTACCCCACTAATTCGAAGCGCAACCTATTCGATTTCATACATCAAGTTAGCGAACGTTGCTATATACAGGGTGGGCCAAGAAAAACAATACCCAACTTCAAATCAGGATAAAAATACTTATGTTCAATATGATACATTGACTTATATATCATTTTAAAGGTAATACATTTTCAAACAATTTGGTATATAACACTACGACATAAAATCGATAGTAAAGGTGTATTATACTTATTTGGGAGGCTGGTCGCTATTTAAGGTCTCTAGATTTTAGGGAGAAAACAGTAAATCTGTGGAATTATGTAAACTTTTTATTCATAGAATATCATTTTGTTAGGTGAATACATGCATGTTTATTTGCATCAATGTGTGACTAAACTTATTGTTTATGAATTTCAGTGTTGTTTAATAACATTTTACAATTTATTTATTTAAACAATTGCTTAATATGCCCCCCCCCCCCCCCTATGCGTCAACAATAAGCCTCAAGCGGTAGCGCCATCTATCAACAGATTACTGTTGCAATAGATTCCAGCAATTAGGATTCCGCGGTTCAGCTAATCACTACTTTTTATTGGATGCTTGTGACTGTACACCATTTCCTGGACCCATTACCATACATGGCTCCATGTATGGTAATCCACCACATTAGCATCGGGCTGCTGGGTGGCCAAGCATCTGGATCAGTCAAATTGACAACTTGTTCGTGAAGGAATGCCAATGTCACCTTTGATCTATGGGACAAGGCACTGTCTTATTGAAAAATACCCCCCCCCACCACATATACGTTTTATGTCTTTTAACATACCTCTTTTGAGTACTTATTGATAGTAATCAATACTGAAATTAATAAACAATAAGTTAAGTCACAAATGATGCAAATATACAAGCTTGTATTCACCTAACAAAATGATATTCCATGAATAAAAAGTTAACATAATTTCAAAGATTTACTGTTTTCTCCCCAAAATCTAGAGACCTTAAATAGCGACCCAGCCTCCCAAATAAGTATAATACACCTTTACTATTGATTTATGTCATAGTGTTATATACCAAATTGTTTGAAAATGTATTACCTTTAAAATGATATATAAGTCAATGTACCACATTGAACGTAACTATTTTTATCCTGATTTAAAGTTGGGTATTGGTTTTTTTTGGCCCACCCTGAAGATTTCTTAATATTTACGGTGGCTCGATAAGGTTAATCCTAAATTTGTCTAGTTACTGTCTAAATGTGTTCGAAAGCGAATTATTTTCTACAAGAATGTAATTTATTCCATTCAGTCCCCTAGTGCGATTGCATGTTATTTATTAGGGCCGTGAAACATGTGAAATGTTATTTTCAGAATTAGCTTTTTCTAACTATTTGGCAGATCGCGTGTCTTGTTTATAAATGCAAATCAATGGTTTCACGCTTCCACCATCTTATTTTTCATCACCAATCACCGAATCGTAAATTGGGAAAATATGATTAATTATAAAAAAAATACATTTAAATGTTATCACATCACGCATAGCATTCTTTTTGCTTGCAATTTAATATATATTTACTATTTGAAACCATATTGACAAAAATTGTGGACTTCGTACAATCTTAAATCTATATAGGCCTAAATTATAAACACATTTTTATTGCTTAATATTATTCATTATTAACAGTAATTCATGATTTGATAAGAAATCAATGCGAACACCGGAAGACAAACTACGTTTTCCTATAAGCTAAAAGTGACGACTTTCATTCAAATGTTTCAATCGAAGTACTCTCTCTCTCTCTTAAAAAATAAAGCACATCAGTTCACAATATTGGTAGGCGCTTCATCAGCTTTCGTTTGCCTACAGAGAACAGGGTTTAAGTTATTTTGTCTATCGATATTGTTAGTCACATACTATATGAAACATTACTTCGAGACGAGAATTACAACTATAAGCCGTTTAAAGACTATTGATATTTTATATATCGATACGCGATTTCGTTTAGAAAATAAGCACATTCGAGCGATCCTACTACTTCGTAACGTTTTTCTATTGCCGCCATGACGAATTACTCGAGGGCGAATTGGGATTGAATAACTCCTAACGAAAGTGAGTGGTAGAATAAGATAATTTGTCACTTGTCAGTGTTTGTAATTATAAAAATTTGTTTCCAAAATATAGGTTGGGGCTTTTGCTCCTGATCTATAGCAGTCAGCAAATTGATTAACAATTGTATCCCATGGCTCTATAGATAGGAATAATATCTAGCTTTATGTACTGCTAAATTGCACGTTTGAGTGCAATAAATTGTTATCTTTGAAACATCATGAGATGTTTGGAGAATTATTAGGTTATGTCAACCTCCCTTTGCCCCCTGGCGGACATAAACCATAACTTACATCCACAGTATTTGAAGTTTTGAACACTTTTGTAATTTTTAAACAATATAAGTCATTCAGAATTGTTACGCATTATATGCAGGTTATCATTTGTGAGCGATCGGATTTGGAATACGCCTGATTCCAGGATACTCTGACATGTAGATCTGCAAATAAAAACGATGATATATCTTAAATACAAATGTGACGATAATTTTCAGATTCATAATTATCTATCAGCTAAAAATGTGTGTGGTTTTTCAGCTGGGTTTTTACCTTAGCTCTTTCAAAGGCTGACTGAGTTGATATAACAGCCTTTCCTACCAGAGAGTCAGACTATGAAAGAGGCAAGTTTTTACCTAATCCAATCTGGGCTATTTTCGCGTTAATTTGGTCTTGTCTGCCTCTGTCAGTAGTAGCTAATATGTTCAAAACCGAGCTGCATATGTAATATAAATATATATGACAACTTTCGATTGATTTGGTATCATTTTTAACAAATGTTTTCTGACGATATTTGTAATTCGAACATATAATACTACAGTTACATTATGTTTAGGTATGATAGAAATACGAACATGGAAATCCAAAGCCTAATATTGGTGGTACCATTTTGAGAATGTAAGATTGATGAAGGAACAGATAATAAATATAATTGAATTGTATAATGGCATTATTGGCCTGGTTGCTGTCATAGTTTATCATTGGATATTTACAAGAAGGAATGGTTCTAACTCATTAGAGTGGTACAATTGGGGTTGTCCGATTGATTAATGCTTCTAAATGGAAACCATTCGGGGATGAATGGGATTATAAGTGCACACAGTAGCTCTATTATTCTTTCTTAACATAAAGTAACGAGAGAATTGATACATTGTACTATTCAACGAATTCAAGAACAAATTCGTTAGCGCTAGTCATTAGGAAACATCAGTTCATATTGAGCCTTATAATCATTGAAATGACTGGCATTCGGCAAGTAATTGGCGGTAATAGGGATTTGTAAAATGGTAATCAAATATAACAAGGCACATTGTGTGCGTGTTGATTTTATGGTGTAGAGCAAGTGATCAGTGTTTTCAATGCTGCACGCAACTCTATTGCAGTAATTTTCATTTTCGATACAGGGTGTCCCAAAAGTATCCCCCCCCCCATATGCAGACATATACCAAATTCCAATGTCTCCATAATATGTGTCATACATCATTTTAAGGCTTATCCAAAGTTACATTGATTTGTCAAGTGTCATGGTTTAACTCTGATATAGGAAAAGGTTACAGGCAGTGTCAAAATTAAAAGTTAAGTTTTACACCAAATTAAAAGTCGGTGTGCCTCCCTTGGCCATGTTAACAGTAGTAATTCTTTTCAAATATGACCATCAACGCACTTCAATAGGGGTGTAGCATTTTGTAATCCTGATAAAGCCTACCCT
This sequence comes from Owenia fusiformis, assembly GCA_903813345.2. NCBI lineage: Eukaryota > Metazoa > Annelida > Polychaeta > Sabellida > Oweniidae > Owenia > Owenia fusiformis. Next base: position 21,505,523 of record CAIIXF020000007.1, on the reverse strand, counting down.
TACCATCCTATTTTTCCAACTCAATATCCATCCTATCTTTAACGATAGCACCCCTATTTTTGGTTACATTCAGATCAGGGCTGTTTACGGGATACTGAACTGAACTTAAAATTTGACGAAACACTAAGTTTTAAAGACCTGTAACTTTTTCCCATTTGAACCATGTTACTTAAGTACTTGGCAATCATTGTAACTTTGGATAAGTTTTAAATGATATATGACACATACTGTGGAGTCATTGGTAAAGGTCTGCCTATGGGGGTCCAATACTTTCAGGACACCCTGTAGACAAGGCGATCTCCAAACGTTCAAAAGATGATGCATACGTTATCAACCCTAGACCCATCAGAGAGTTGAAACAAGAGATTAGTTCTAAGGCAAATGAAAGCCATTACACAAGATATCTGTGAGCGTAATTAGAAAACTTCACCTGATGTAACCACGTTGAAATAAATGGAAGAACATTGAACGAGGTTCAATTGTGCCAAATATGACTTTAAAAACGTAATGACCGAGTAAAAGATTTGATTGGGTTACCTTTTTGGCTCACACCATGTCGTCGCATAAGAATAACTTTGTACTATCTCACATTTTTACGGAACTGAGAAATCAAGGTTTGAAAGTTTAGAGGTCTGTATCTTACTTAGTATTGCTATGTGAAACTTGATTTTTTTGTATGTCACCTGGTCTCACCCTAGAGATATCTTATATGAAATATCATACCTTGAAACAATTTACAAGATCCTTTTATAAAACTATGGAAATGGAGTTGATACAATTTCCCACCGGAATAACAGCTTATTTCTAATTTCAAATTGTCATATCTGATATCAACTGTTTCAACCAATCAACTCTCTAAGAATTGGTCATGTGACTTGCAAAATTTGGAGTTATAACAATCTTATATTAAAACAAAGTATGCCAATATGCATGTTATTGTATCTAGAATGAAAAATAATGTTTTGCTTTGTAAAAAATCTTCAAAAACCAAAGAATATTATTTAATAAAATAAAGAAAATTCAATTTATAAAACTTTAAAATCAATTTCTCAAATAAGTACAATTATATCTTAATTTTGGAATCTCAGGACACCCTTCAAAAAGAATTTATTGCCTTTGAAACTAAGGCAGAAGTACAATGCATTGAAACCAATGATGCCAATACGGTCCCCCACATATTTCCCTCGGTATAAACCCTGTAGCCTAAACCTCCCAGCACATTACAATGTAGCCCCTAAGGGCCGGTCCGCTGGTCATTATCAGGTTATTTTTGATACAGACCAGTTGATTTTTTCACTGGGTATAGGAGAATAACATTGCAACTGGTCCGTAATTCCATTTTGACCAGCAGGTTTCAGATCCTTAGGGCCTAAGACATAACCAATTTTTATTACATGCACATGGAAGAAATTTGAAAATAGAAAAATAATTTCTAATTCATTTTAGATTAATGAAAGTGATGAAACCTCGATTTAGGTAATCACATTTTGTTCATTGGGATGCAGCTATCATTATCCATTCATTTTCTGTTGTTTGCTACTCTGTGGAGTACAATTGGGAATTGAAGCAATTGTAGAAGTGGAGACTAAGAGTGTAAAGAAATTGAACCAATTTGTTACTTTTCCAAAATAAAATGTAGATGATCTAAAAACAATGATCCCAAAAATGCAAAAGAAAGGACAAATTATGAAAAACATACTAGTAATAAAATAACTAAAAAGATCCCAGATGTTCAGTGAAAAGCGCAAAGTAAATCATAGATGAAGAGAAAATAAAATAAGTGTTTTAGGGACTATACTAACATAAAGATAACTCCTTATTGATATAGTGTATGGTCAGTAAAAGTTAAAGCTAGTTTAAATAGATTTAGCTTTTTTCCACAAACTATAAAACATAATTTTGAAAGAGATTTCAATAGTATACAGACAGTGATTGCCTTTGAGCAATGTAGTGCAAAATATGACAGTTACTATTTGTTTTGATTACTATATCTAGTATATAACCTATTATTATGTACTCTATTTGAAGAAACAAATAAGTAGTCTTTCATTTTCAACATTTAATGATGACAGCTTCGTATATGCATTTCTATTGCATTTGGCCATTCAAACCCCTATAAGACCTGGTAGCAGGGAAGATAAAGGGTACTTTTGACTGCTCACATGATCTAATTAACTGGTCATTTGTACTTTTCATCTTCCCTGGTAGCAAGGATTTAGGTTTTCGAGGAAATTAGTAATTCTATGTCATATCATGTGGCCATGAATAATCCAATGAGCATCCATAATACAAAGAGTAATTGAGGGCATATAATTTGAATATGCATGGGATTACACATACTGTATCATTTTATGTTTTTGATCTACTTGTAATAGTTCTAAAACTAAAACATGAAAGGCCAGGCATGCAAACTGGCATGGTATTGTGTTACAAAACATTATTTCATTCTAGATACAATAACATGCATATTGGCATACTTCGTTTTAATATAAGATTGTTATAACTCCAAGTTTTGCAAGTCACATGACCAATTCTTAGAGAGTTGATTGGTTGAAACAGTTGATATCAGATATGACAATTTGAAATTAGAAAGAAGCTGTTTGTCTGGAGATGGTACAATTTCACACTGAATTCTAGCTTAATGAGAGGGAATTGAGATGGGGCATGTATCTGAGATGAAAGCCTGTGTTTCAAGTAGTAAAATTCCATGTCTATCTCAATTTTTTTGAAAATGGCAGTTAGTACAAAGTTATTCTCACGCGACGATGTGTAGTTAGGGAAGATTAAAGATAGACACTGATTTACTCATAGATTTTTCAATGCAGCTCCATTTGCCATCCATCATAACTTTATTTTTCTCGAATATATGAATATGTATGCACAAATGCCAAAGGGAATTAGGATCAGAATTTGTTAGAGAACAAAGCAAGAAAAAGAAAACATCTAAGAGAAAGATAAAAAGTTTATTTCAGAATGTGGGAGATTATTTTTGAGAAAGTTTTTTGACACACTATTTCGTTTCTTTTTTTTATTCATAGAATTTATTTTACATACACACTCCCCTCCATAAGTTTGGCAAATTGAGCTCCCACATTGAACTACGTGTTAAAGCATCTTTACCTTTGAATTTTTATTTACTTAACTTGCGACTTTAAAGAGCTACACCTTTTCATGAGATTGAGATCAGAACTTTTTTAATACAATCACAAGGCAAACTGGTAGCCAAAGAAATTTGGCATTTTCAATATGTTATCAAAAACTTCCTTATACTCATTCCCCACTACATTTTCGTCTCTTCCCATGATATAACAAAGAAGGGAAACATCTTTCATTCTAAACTTTTTTCTAAACCGTTCTACCGGCTGACCACCCTGTTGTTTTATAGGTTCATATTGCTTGGTCGGAATTGTTTTATAAATATGTCGTATTTGTTCAGAGTTGTTATACAGTATAGGCCGAAGTTGTTCGTTTGGAGTTGCTTTTTTCCGGGTTCGTATTTGTTGCCGCTCATGTTTTCTGAAAAGTCTAGCTATTAGCTACCTTAACCGCCCCTTACAAGGGGTGCTATGGCAGCATTCTTATTTTACCATTCAAAGATGGATCTTCCATTTGCAATACAGACTGAGAGGCATGTAATGAGTATAAGAATACCTCTCTTGGGATCCACGATCATTTCGTAGATATTGTTAAATATTGGTTCTTGACAACACTTCTTGAATAGGTTTCCACTTCATTTCTCATTGGATCCCCAAGAGTGAGACTTTTATAAGAAGCCTTCGATGATAATGGGTATTAAATGTAAAGTTTTCGGTAAAGGTCAGACTATTTATTGTATTAAAGTTGAATTTAAAACAAGTCCACGCTAATGCTATGTGTGTTCCTTCCTGAGGCATATTTGTCCTGATAAAATAAGTTCGATATATATCAATTTTGATTTTTTCGGAAGTTTTTTATAGAAAGCGATTGCTGTAAATGGTAGTTATATTTTATAAATACATTCAAAATGAAATACCAGCTATGTAGCTATATGATTAGACGAGCTATGCCATGTTACCTTAACACAAGATGCTGGTGGTTGATAATGAAATTCATTTTATCCTAACGTTCTGTTATAAAAACAAAATATATAAATATATATTCAATAAACGCACTTTAAAAAATCTCATTTTGGCTACATGTCTAAGCTTGTATTCGCGAATGCAACTAACGCCTGTCGGCTATCGGATTAAGCATCAAGATTAGACCATTTCCATATGCAGGGTTCTAGCCACTAAGTTCCTTCCTTCTTCTGGAAGAAGGAGGTACGAGTTCTGGAGGCCTGTGTTCGGAGGATGCCCCGACAGTAGCGGTCTAGAAATGTAAATTATGAATACCATTCAAACATCGTCAATTTTGTCATTCTTCTCGTATGTTACCGTATCCGTACATGGAAATGGTCCAATCTCTTCGTATAGGGTGATAAGAGATTGTCAAAGTATTAGAATCTCGCTTAAGTGAATTGTGTTACTAGCTTTGGGTGTTATTTCATCACATTTCACTACATGCAACGATTGCTTGATTTGAAGGGAAGTATGCGATAGACTTTAATGACTACGGATAATGGTAATCCCATAGGTATGCTGATAGCTTCTTATGGAATTACTCGCTAGTCATCAGCTCCAGTAAGCCCTGTTGCAATAAAGGTTTAATGATACGATAAAAGTACGAACGGGACAATTTGAGTCAGATAAAACCATTTTCATGAGATGCACCGAATTGATGTTGCCATTTAGTACTGAATAATGTTGCATCAGATTCCTGACGTTACCCAACAGAACACTTTTCCACGTGTAACGCCATAGCTTTAAAATTAGAGCATAAAATAATCATAATTGTTGGGCATTTTGGAAAAGGTATGACGTGGAAAAAGTTTTTAAAGTAACTCTCAGCCCGTCTCTAGTCTACCATATGTTGCTCTTTCATTGTGCAACTTAAGGGATTTAACAGTTCAAAACACGATCGATGAGACCGGGAACTAACTTCCATTTCGAATTTTTCTCTCATGTTTCCTGATATTTCGGTACAAAATAAGTATGTAAAAAATTAGATTCATTTTCATGGAAATGAAACTAATTTCTGTCTCATCGTGATTGTATAGTCACACGACATATTTCATGAATGATTAGCAAGCGTAGCTTTATGAAGAGTTTACATGTGAAGCACAAGGGCTCACAAAGTTATGTACCCCAAGATCTGAAGAAAGGCCCAGCATCATGGTCTCAAGGTGGAGAAAGCCCTAACATCATAGTCTCAAGGTGGAGAAAGCCCTAGCATCATAGTCTCAAGGTGGAGAAAGGCCCAGTATCATAGTCTCAAGGTGGAGAAAGCCCTAACATAATAGTCTCAAGGTGGAGAAAGCCCTAGCATCATAGTCTCAAGGTGGAGAAAGGCCCAGTATCATAGTCTCAAGGTGGAGAAAGGCCCAGCATCATAGTCTCAAGGTGGAGAAAGCCCTAACATCATAGTCTCAAGGTGGAGAAAGCCCTAGCATCATAGTCTCAAGGTGGAGAAAGGCCCAGTATCATAGTCTCAAGGTGGAGAAAGGCCCAGCATCATAGTCTCAAGGTGGAGAAAGCCCTAACATCATAGTCTCAAGGTGGAGAAAGCCCTAGCATCATAGTCTCAAGGTGGAGAAAGGCCCAGTATCATAGTCTCAAGGTGGAGAAAGGCCCAGCATCATAGTCTCAAGGTGGAGAAAGCCCTAACATCATAGTCTCAAGGTGGAGAAAGCCCTAGCATCATAGTCTCAAGGTGGAGAAAGCCCTAGCATCATAGTCTCAAAGTGGAGAAAGGCCCAGCATCATAGTTTTAAGGTGGAGAAAGCCCTAGCATCATAGTCTCAAGGTGGAGAAAGCCCTAGCATCATAGTCTCAATGTGGGGAAAGCCCTAGCATCATAGTCTCAAGGTGGAGAAAGCCCCAGCATCATAGTCTCGAGGTGGAGAAAGCCCTGGCATCATAGCCTCCACAGGGAAATTAAATCTTATTTATAATACAAACTTATTTTGGGAAATGTCTAGTTGAATAATATCTTCCCATGTGGTTCCTTTCCCAAGAATATTTCTATTGATAGGACTTAATTGTTTTCGATAGGAACAATTTCTTTTCTTTGGCGTACTTTTGTGAATCTCTTGTGTCCTTCGACCTATTCTCCCTTTTCATAACTTAAGGTTTCATAATAAAAGGAGCGTTTCCTAAGTACAATTACAATCAATTCTTTGATCTAATAGACTATAGCTTTATCATTTTCAGTCTAAAAGAAGTCCCAGTCCCAGTCAGAAGTAAATTAACTGAACTGTACACGAAGCTTACATTCATTTTATGTCTCCATAAAACAGATAAAAGCCATAGAGGGTAGAGGGCATAGATTCGAAGTGCTATTTTGTGGTGTCTTATTAGTTTCTCAGGCCTAACTTTAACACATTGTTACTTTTAACGCACATATTACAATACAAATATCACACTTAATCAAAAGTGACTTATAACACATTATATTAAATCATGTTGATCCAATTTCTAAACGTCTGATAACCAATAGAATTTCACTATTCTGTGTTTTACTTAAAACTTGTTCCCATCAGTCTTTGAGTTCATCAATAAACAAATCGCTTGGGTGGCTTATCATATAATTGCGCTATCATAAATTGAGGCCCATATACCATCTTAAAACAATTCGTCCAGCACTGACATGGCTCAGGCAATCATCTCGTAGTTTGCTGATCCAACGAGAGCTAACATGTAAGGTTAATGTTGAAAATGAATAGAAACATTACACGCAAACGAAAGTTATCCGGATGGGAATAGGTAACATTTACCGCATGGTTCATATAAGAGAGACCAGCGCTGTCAGATCTGATCGGTTGTTTCCGCGATTTTCAATTCCAATACCAATTTAGTTAAAAGAAAGAAAATACCATTTTCTGGACAAATCATCGGATGCCATACTAAATTAACGGAAAAGGAAAACCACGCGTGAAATCTGCAAATGAGGCTTGTAATTGGTCCCATGATACAAAAGCTGGACAGGAGTCGCATGCAAATAAAATTGCAAATACCAAAATGATTGTTTTTTAAAGGTGCACTGCCCTGGTATTCCTGGAATATCCCCATGTGCAATTTAGGGTAAACTCATTTCCCCAAAGTATCACAATAGAACAATTATACTGACATGCTGTTTCGTGGTTGCTATGAAGTATAAATCATTGAAGGTTTCTTGCATATGTCAATTAATGTAGAATGTACAAGAAAGGGTCAATGCCTTCTTGGAATATAGGTTTAAAAGAGGTAGAAGGGATAGAGAGCATAAATTATTTGGAACTAATCTTACAAAAACTAGGACAATTTATCTCTTGCGATCTTAAATTTATTTTCTTGATAGAGATCAAATATATAGAAGTTATTGAAGATTATAGATGCAGAAATGTCCAAATTCATTAGAGTTGAAAAGGGGGACGTCCACTTTTCCAATTATTTCACAAGATATCTGAAGGATTATCCTGAAATAAAGTCAGAGCAGTCAAATTTTTTATAAAATAGGCATAGGCAAAAACGAAAAAAAATATTGTAAAATTGTGCCAATTACAATGCTTTTGGAATTTTTTTGTAACTCATCTCTATCGATCGTTTCCACTTCCTTTATCTCCATGGTTGTCAGGCTATAGGTCTCAACGACTATCGCGTGTACAATCTCCGCCAGAGCCGGAGGCCCACAATAGAAAGCCGGGATCTTCACTTTGTTCCTCAGTTACAATAGTGTAGGAAATTTATGATTTCAAAAATAAGACTTCTAACACAATGTTACACCACTGGTTGCCAAAATTACAGATGGCCATGGACTTCATTGAAAGCAGTAAGCTTACTCCATACGGTCAAATTGAAACCATAATTACTTTGTGCAAATTGAGAATAACAAGTGGCAATATAATTTGCAATCTTGTATTTGGCCCAATGTATTGATTACATTTAGAAATAGCCTTTTAAGGGATCACCAGAATATAAAGATACTGATATAATTGAGTTAACACCAAATTGACATTCAACTCAGCAATTTTTACTGAGTTATTGCTTAATACAGAAATGTAGTTGCGATAATTGCATACATCATAATATATGCTACACATACTTGCATGACAGGAAAGATTTAGGAACACAGTTCGTATGATAGAAATACACCAATGGTTATAGTAATAAATTCCTCGAGATTGCTTGGTTTATATTAATGAGGTGTACACTGTTTAACGAAAATTGAGACGTTTCCGTTCTTAACTATAATTATAATTTCCGGAGAAAATTACGTTCAAAACCCCAATCATCGGAAATTTATTTCGTAAAATGAGATTTTTCAAAATAACTTATTTAGAGGCAAGCTTTCACTATTTCTGCAATAAACAATGATATCACACTCTCTTGGTTCTTGTTACAAGAGATATTACTTAAGTACATGTATATGACTTTTAAGCTATCTTAATACGAATGAGAGCCGCCTAATTCCACCTATCCCGTGACTTATAATAAAGCATGGATCGTTCAGAGACATTTGCCTTGTATATTACAGTCTTATTTACAGGTTCAATACGTTTTATATTGATTGAATCCGTTTTTTATATTCAATCGTCCCATCCCAAGATATTATGAATCTAAGACGTTTTTAATGTTCAAGCGTAATGTGTTTCTTAGATTAATCTGATACTTCTGCTGACGAAATCGGATGCCTGGGTTATTGCATACAATATTTATTTATAGGCTAGGCAAATGGAAGTTTAACATCCCAAAAATTGCAACAGTTTTTAAATTAGGCTTATATTGTATATTGATACCAGTTGAAAAACATATCAAAAATATAGAAAAATATATGCAGTGGACAAATATGAAATGTCACATTCCAGGTACCCCCCTCCAAATTTGAGTATGGGATTGTAAATATTTTTTTATTTCAAAATGGAATACTCTTGTCAACTAAACGAGTAATATTATGATAGTCTACTGACATAAGAGCAACTAAAAATTGTTAACCAACTATTTGAGTGCGATAATTGGCATTTCTAGCGCCAAATATCTGAAAATAGGCCATCAAATAGCCCGAATTTAATATAACAATGTATTTATTTCTGTATCAATTCATCAGAATTGCATGAAAAATATCAAGGAGGGTATTGTACACCTGAACATTGTCTTTGATAAGTATCAGGGTCATTAAGTGAATATTGAGCGTGAAAATAATATTTGAAATTTCAATATTTTACCACACCCACTTTTGGGGTGACCTTACTTTTGTTTAATTTCTTCCAAGATATGTCATATTTGAACTCAATAGCACAACTTAATTATTTGTAAAGGCTTATTTTGTCCTGAAAACAGTTTTTGAGGTTTTCAGGAAAGGATTATGTAAAAAAAAAAGTAGAAAAACAGCAAATGCCAGGTGAAATATAGGGGAAGCCCTACTTTTAGTTGATAACTGTTAAATTATCAAATGTTTTTTCCTTTTAAATTCAATTTGATATATAATATACCTTTTCTGGTAAAACAGAGAACGATTTGTTACAATCAGTGGTCAAAAAATGTCCTTGAAAAGGCAACAAAATGTTAAATATCCCTGTCCCTGACATCAGTTTATTAATATGAGCCAAAAAAGGTAACCCAACCAAATGTTTGTTAATAACCCAGTCATTCAGCATGGGTTTGACATCATATTTGGCACAATTACCGTGTTCAATGTTCTTTCATTCTACTAAGTGTCATTGATCTATCCTTAATAGTCATGATTTTATGGCCATTTACAAAATGTGCTCAAAATATCGAAATGTGCCTAACTGACTGGACATCAATACCACCAGTTTTTTTTATCTGTGGACCTTTTTTCGATACTAACAACACTTGAAACATTAAAACAAGAGATAAGAATGAAGATGAGAGTCATAACACATGATTTTTATGCTGATTTGAACAACAACGCACGATACGTTCAAGTTGGCCTCCAGGCATGACACCCATATTTCATGGCATGGTATAAAATGGCCATAAAATCGTGACGACTAGAGACCACTGAGACTGGGTAGATTGATAATACATTGACCAAGACTCAATTCTGCCAAATATGACACTAAATCCATGCAGGATGATTGGACTGGATTATTAAGATTTGTTTGGGTTACCTTTTTGGCTCGCCCTGTATTAAGGAAAAATTGTTACTTTTGACTAAGGTGTTCTTAACCGCACAGTGATATTGAGAAATGAAATGAAGAAGTTCAACTGAAGAATGTTCGATTTCAAGATGAAATTCAATACAAAATGATTATGTTATGTTCATTATCAAAAATGCTGCCTTAATTTTGTAATCTTAACCTTCATATATGTGTCTTACTTATAAAGAGCAAAAAAGAATGCTGATTAAATAAGCTTAATACTATTATGTTGTAACAACAATCAGTTACAACCTTGTCTATCACCAGCTTTCATCAGGGGCGGATATGGGAACCAACAAGGGGGGGGGGGGGCAAATGTCAGGCCTGAGAAAAAACTTCCGCGGAAAAAATTTTGGGCCCCTAAAACCCTGAAGTGGGCAAATTTTGAAATATTGAGACCCATTTTCTTCAATTAAAAATAAGGCTTTAAAAGGCCCATTTATGACCAAAAGGCCCACTTTTCGGGGCCTTAAGGCCTTTTTGGGCCCAATTTTTTTTCTGGGCCCGCCCAAGGGGGTGGGAGGGGCCCAGATCTGCCAGTGTTCATATTTAGTCATCATTATTCTCATGATCAGTAATGGAGGTATTTGCACAAATGCCTTTGCATACCTTACATGTCAAAGAACAGTTATTTCATTTTTCTACAAGAACATCTCATAGAAATACAATCTGCCTTACACACACAATGGATGATCTCTGAGAAAGGGGAGCTGCATTTAGGCAATTGGTACATAGTTTTGTTGCTTAATTCCCAGCCCAATTATAATGGAGGCAGTTTATTTCCCTCCCACTCCTGGATCTGATGGTACACTCTGTAACTGTGGTATTCCGCAGCATCAGAAAATGGAGGAAGAACACGGGGCTGCAATAATTCAGATCTTGCTGCTCTCTTTTAATAGAATTATAGAAGCCTAAGATAATTTAGGGTTTCACCATTTTTCCACCATAAATTGACAAAAGAGCATGTTCCTCTGCAATGACAGAGTTGCTTGCATTTCACTGGTTTTCTACTTGTTTACGTTGTAACAAAATATCTGAACATCGAACGTTTTTTTTCTTTATTTCACACATTGTAGGCAGAATTCCCACAATGTTGTGTCACAAACATGTATCAGTATTATATGTTTAAAAGATGTACATATTTGCGAACAAATAGTTCAGAAGACAACAGAATCTTCGATTTAATTCCTGAGAAAAAACATCGTGGGGATTCTGCCTACAATGCGTGAAAAAAGGGAAAAAAGAAATATCGTACTTTCGACGTTTAGACATTTTGTTACCGAAACGACAAGCGTAATCGAGCGGATCACCAGTGCTTTTGGTAATCTAAAAACAACCGCTTGTTTTCTCAAGAACTCACTCTTTTTTATCTGCCTCAATGATAGCCTCTTGTCTATGCCATATATAACCTGAATGCGATGTCACACCCCAGAAAAGAAACAAAATATTGTCACAGACCACTTTTCCCAAAGACAATCTTATTTCATTTATATTCCAACATTTTGTTTCTTGGGTTGCTGCTTTTGGTTCAGGTTTGAAGAAAATGTTGAAGTTTGTGTTTTGTGCATGATAAATGAGAAGCACAAGGAGATCTGTATGAGTACTGTATTTGAGGTTTGGACACTTTGGATTGCAGTTTTCACAATCACAATATCTGCATCCGATTCTGAATGCAGCACATGTACACTCAATGTTTTCCAACCTGACAGACAGAATTACCATCATTCCTATGCACTGAAATTATATTAATGAAAGACTCCCCAGATTATATATCTGAGATTTTAATGTTCTCTGTCAGTTTAAATTCTGTTTAATAGCCATAAATTCGTTTCTACAGCATTATACATCCAATTGATAGTTCCATAGTAATGTACTCTTATGTAATGATTTATTTATCTGATGAATTTAAATATATGCAAATTTTGTAATTGCGGATTGTAATTAATAATTTAAACAATATTAAATTCCACAAAAACTACAACTTACATTATTTAGATAAGCCTAGTATAGCAGTTATCAAATACCCTAATATCAGAGTGGTGATATGTAATTATTCATCAAATAAAAGTGAGGTCACCTTAACATTTCACCTAGTGCAACTAATAATTCCTATTTTTCATACTAATAAGGTATAAACCTTCACAAAACTTGTATTTTAGATGATGACAAGCCTATATAAATGATTTAGATGTCAACTCTAATACAAATGTGATGCATTGTGGGAGTTAATCATCAAAACTATTGTCTCCCCTATAGTGGGCGGGGCAAAACTATGAAAATGAAATAATTTTTTTCTTCCTAAGTATCCTTTATAGAATGCTGACATTCACCAAATATGAAGTTCATATGAAAATGTAACACCATGATTTTTTTCATGCTTTTCTGACAAACTGATCCTTAAATATCTAAATAGAAATGTGATAACATGCCTGTTTTGTGGCCTATTTTGTTATACTTTGGGGTCAAATGACCAATTACTGGTCTCAAAATTGATTAAAATAATATTTTAATTATTTGTAAATATGTGATCTATCATAATAAAGCTTGAATACTTGACTAAAGTATTCCATTTGGGAAGAATTAATTGTTTCCTACCAATACTCAATTTTGGGGTAGGGTTGTAGGGGGTACCTAGGAAGTGAAATTTCATATTTGTCCACTGCATACATTTTTCTATATTTTTGATATGTTTTTCAACTGATATTAATACATAATATAAGACTAATTTAAAAACTGTTGCAATTTTTGGGATGTTTTGGCCTTTTATGAGCCCATTTGCTTGGCCTATTAATTCTGTCTCCTTTCAGCGGTAACAAACTTGATGTGAGCCCCTGGAAACTAAAAACCTATATCTCGGTCCGCTGCATAAGTATAGCGTGTGCCGTGTATGCAATACTCTGTTCGGGTAGAAACTCTTAAAGAAAACACTGGAAGCTTTTTGTCCAACATTGCAAAACGTAATTTTGCACTTATGACATATTATATTATGTACTATAATATATAATTGAAACTTTTAAAATGAATAAGCCTACTCCATCTAAAATGCAACATCTTGAAGAATACGATTGTAACTGGTTTCAATTTGTAGGTGGTGCGATTGCTGTCTTGAAACGGGGGAAAGACAAATCTTCTTATAGAACTCCCTGACTTGGGTTCTAATGAAGTGCGATTTGGGGAAGTGATCCAGTTTGGATGTTCTAATGCCTGTCAGTAGCCACTTTTTACCGAGGTGGGAGCTTTTTTCCAGGGGGAGCTTTTTGACAGTTTTGGCTAAAAAAATTCATGCCTGTAAAGTGTAGGGCTATTTTTAACTGGTCAAAAAAATGTGACTTAAAGGTCAAGGTTACTACAGAAATGATGCATACAGAACATTTACCTTTATTTTCCAATTTGAAATTATTGTTTCTCTCAAGACTCTATAAAATTGGTTAAACTCGGAGCCTGAAGACCGTCTACACCAATTTACAACGGTTCCACTCTAAAAAATTGTCAAACTTTAATGCTATGACTAATTATCGGTCATCCTTGAAAGTAAGAAATATGAAAAGTTAGGCTAAAAGATCGCAGTTGTCGATGAGCTCTGAAAAACAAAGGGTTTTTACCAAGCAGTAAGCAGTTTAAGTGTTAGAATTTAGACTGGTGTTGAAAGGAATTTTCAAAATAAGTTACAAAATCGTGTTTAACCCTGGATGCCATTAGTATGTAACATGAAACAACTGGTCTAGTGTCTCTGCTTCGATACACCCTTTGGCCCGTTGGTGATTTTACATAATTTTATGGAATGATTCCTTCGGTGGTAATCGGTGGTATTGTACAACGTCTTGAAGTTTTTGGATCACCAATTTGGGCATTTCGGACAACTTACCTGAATCTAGGGTGAATCTAACATTATTAGTTATCAGCATATGAAATTATATATAATTTTACCTACCAAGTCTTATCGATGAAGGTTGACCATCAATATCTCCTAGTTTTATCAAGAATGCCAGCACTGTTATTCCAAACTGATATGAGGCCATCGTTGAGACCACAGGTCATCAAAATCCTGCGATCACTTGGAATCTCATTAGAGATGCAATATTCGAAACAGCTAAGTCCAATTCAGTCCCTTGGCTTTTAGTGTTTGTGATTGTTTTCGTTAACATTAATCCTTAATTAATAACACTTCGTATGCTTAATAAAGCTCCATAGGTTAATAAAGCACATGATTTTACTGGAAAATTGACGGCGATTTCCGTTTGGTCGTCTAGTCTACCTAGAGAGACCATCCTATTGGCGCTTTCGCAGTTAGTGCCTTTATTACCGTGTCGGGCGCTAGAACCTTGCTGCAATATCAAATTTCTTAGTTTTTCAAATTGCTTACATGATTTCGATAAACAAGTTGAAAAAGTGAGGTTGGAAAAGAGAAGGTTATCATGTCTTCATGGAAGTCTCATTGGCAACAGATTTGCCGAAAATTAATTCTGTCATATCCAAAGTTGATTTAGTTAGTTTTTCGTGGTAGTCTGCATGTCATATGCATCCACTTAGAGTTCAATGTTGCTACTGTTGCAAATGATTTATAAGAAAGTTGCAATTTCGGATCGCAGATTAGCGCAAATCAGAGATTTGATGTTTTCCTCTTTGGGACGATGCATCGATACTACATCAAACAGCTTGAGCGGCGTCCTGTAAATAAAACATGGATTTGGGGAATTTTCAGGCTCCCAAAGTTACAAGTAACATCCTTTCGTATATCCAATCAACTAGGCTAGGATCCTAACTTTATATTTACCAGTACAACGATTTGAGGATTGGACTTATCATGATGGATTTCAATCTAGAAAATATGCGAAATCCCTGATGAATTTATTTTTATCTCGTTTCTGTTTCTCAATGTTTCCTAAACTCGATAATCTTTGGCCAAGCAGACTCCTTTGAGATTTAGAAAGGGTGTTTGAACTCGTACGGTTCTCTTATAACTGACACATTGGTAACGTTATTATCTTATATCGTGGATCAAATCAAGTGGTATTCTAATATTGCGATTGCATCGGTCATGTGTGTCTACAATTAACACTTGATGAACGAACAAACAAGAACAGTTCATCGATAATATGATTCTCTGGATTGGTATGCGTGGCCATCTGGACCATGGAATTGTCAAATCGAAAGTAAGTTTTAGACGAATACTAATGTATATCAAGAATGGCAATACGTAAATAACATGCGTCTAAGCAACATACGATATAAAAGTATCGTTTTCTTTTTAAATTTCGGCCAAGGACCTGTGGTTTAAACGTAGACCGCGAACGTACGTTAGAATTGCTTGTGCCTAGTCCGAATTCTCCCTTTCGCGGTTCGCTGTTTGAATCAGAACGTTCGCAAATATGTTCTGAAAAAGCACTCAAAAAGGACAAAATTTGATCGGTCAATATTTTCCCACTATGCATTTCGCGTAGCTATTTGCGTGACCCGAAAGTTCTAAATCAAACTAATTACGCAATTTTGTTTTTACACCCGCACGCTAAATAAAACAATGACACCATCGGAAGTATTCTTCTTTAGATTTGCTTTCGGACCACTGAACAGATTGACCTAGATAATAGCGACGCGTCTTCTTTGGTCTATTGCTCAGTTGTTTGTGGGTTTTCAACGTAACTCTATAATGTAATTTGAAGATGAACACTTTTTTTCAGTTGTCGCATTGATGTTGCAGTTTGAAGTGCGGTAAGATTGGCATGAAAGTATTGAAAGTCGAATGGAATTGTTTTTTCCAATATGGCGACTAGTCAACTGATCACGTGACCTTCTCTTCCGGAATATTTTCTCACTTTTCCATCGTCGTTTTCACCACGCTATGAATCAATACAATGAAAAAAATAGCTGTTATATTAAGATTAATAAGAGATCAATCGTTTCTAATAATTTTTTCTGTACTCTCGTACGGGAATATGAACGAATATATCGTTTGAAAAATTGGTGTGAAATCCCCATGTTAAACCTATGAGGGAAAACAAGGAAGTATAAATTTGTTCCTCCGCGAACTGCATCATGGGAAATATTTTGACCTTATAAGGAAAGATTTTCGCGTCTCCTCTTTTGAAGAGGGAACAACGATTTCGAGAATTGTAAATTACGCGTACAAGCTGAGACAAGTAAGGTGAGCACTACGACTATAAATTGCAGTCAGTCAATACCATCTTTGAAAAAGAACTATGACTGAACAAAAATATCTAAAAAATAGACAACGTAAGTATGTTAGTCTCAGTTTTGTTGGAAAGCAGGTCTTAATAGCATTGTGTCCCGTTTGTGTCACGTTGTGTCCCCGGTCTCCCCTACCTGTTATTTCCTATTCATTGTGGCTATAATTGAATAATGAGACGTGTACATAAATAGGCTTTAACACGTTTTCCAAATGGGACATCCGGTTGCCAGACCTGTGGAGAAGGGGCAAGGAGAATTGGAAGCCGTTATTCAAACTCGATACTTCGTTGCCCGGCGTGGAACAATTTGGTAACAATATTACTCATATTTTGAAGACTTGAACGACCAATGAATTTTGAATATAACCATAATATTAGTATATCTTCTTACGAAATACTTGGTCCAAAGAAAATTTTATAGCAATATTTTTACTTTAATTGTTCTACGCCGGGCAACGGAGTATCGAGTTTGAATAATCGCTGGAGAGGGGGTGTTTAACTGTAACCCAATTGTACGTATACGTGCACCCCGATCGCATTGTCCTCTTGGCCTCTTTATCAAGCATGTATATTAAATATGTGTACACAAGTATCAAAGGGAAGGGACTAAAAAAGTTATAACTTGGTAACGAGGTCAGCAATGGCTCAAGGGACATCTAAGCCTACTCTATCACACCAGGCACTGGCTAATTCAGTAATTAGGTTAGTAATCTGACATGTTTAACTGATTAACAATGTGAAATTATTTCACATTACGTTTTGTAATATTGGTTGTAACTAGTCTTATTTGCCTTCATTTAAAGCATTCGCTCTTCAAACAACAAAAATTATCGAAGTCTTCGCAATTATTTAACCATGGCTTCTTACGTTTTGGTTTGTTTTATTCATACGCGATTTGACTAGTGAAAATTATATTTTTCAGTCAAATGGGTAAATTTGAAGTGATTCAGTCTATCGATTCAACTTTAATCAATCGCAGGATTCCAGAGATTTCACTGGAAGTCTGATAATTGGTTATTTTATCTGAAGATTTACTAAGATTATGGTTTAATTTTCTTAGGACGACTGTGCAGTACGTTTAGTCATGTTCGGTGTTCATGGTTTTAAACTCGGTTAATGTGTATAGTTTTCTATTCAATATCTTTCCATAAGCAATAGAAGGTCCTGTACAATATCTCATATTTTGATGAAGTTAAAGTGTTTTGCAAATCATGGTAATATCTGGGAGTCCATACGATGAAACGGTTTATCATGTGGGGGTATTTACAGAATTAATGAGATTCTAACATACAATATTTCTTCATAGACATTCCTGACCGAACTTCAAACCTCGAGGCACCATATAGCGCCAGGAACGTTAACTAACTTAATGTTTTGCTTGAAATTCGACTAAATATTTTGATATTTGATTTAGCACCACGGGAATATACGATTTTGTATTTGCTGTACTAGCAGTTTAACTCTGAATCGTGTCATGCTGATATACAAAAAGATGAAATATAGTAACTTTTCTTAATAAAAAATATTGCGTTCATCATGATTCATAAGCAATATACTTGCCCCACATCTGGTGTAAGAAATTGGAAACTGTGCGAAGATTCATGTATTATTCACGGGTTTCGTCTAATATTCAATTTCGCATGATAGCGACCAATATGTTTGATATGTATCTTTCAAGTCATGGCAAGCGGACAAGAGGTGCAAATTCTGAACGCAATTTGAACATTTTATATATATTCATTTTTAAACCATCTATAACGATTTCTCTGAGTAACTTCAAAGTTCAGTTGAATTAATGATCGTATTTTGGTCCATGCGTCAATGTAGGCTGGTATGATTTTTATGACACCACCACAAGTAGTGACATATTGTTGGTCTCCATTTTTTGTGGACTGTGTTCGGCGGTTGGTGTTAGGTGGTCGGCGTCTGTAACAATTTCCATGTGATGTGGTGACATCTTTCATGTAATTGCATTGTACCTGATTCTGACAAACAGACATCAATCATTTAATTAACCGAATTCTAACGTTGTAATAAGTAATATACTCCATAGCGAGTCCAATACGTCCATCTTTTTGATTTACTATAACTTTTTCATAATGCAAGGATCGCAATAATATTTATGGAATGCAACGATAAATGATTCCCAAGATTTGACCTTCGATACTGAGAGAAACCCATGCAAAAAGCGTAAACAAGCATTGTCAAACGATCGATGCCCGTAATCAACCAATCCATGTCACTGACAAATTCCAAAACAACATCTTATATTTATTCATAGAAATTAGACGTAAATACTGCAATATATCAAAACTATTTGCATTCGAGATTGGAATTGCAATAATTTTTGGATCCGTCATGATTCCAATTGTCATTTCCGGCAAAGCTTTTCTGAACACTGCTTATGTTTTTCCAATGCCTCTCTCAAGTAAAAAGCAAAAAGTAGAGATAATGACATGTCGAAATTGTACGGACAAGGGTGAAATACAGGGTGGACCAAAAAAACCAATATCCAACTTTAAATCAGAATGAAAATAGCTATGTTCAATATGATACATTGATTTATATATCATTTTAAAGGTAATCCATTTTCGAACAATTTGGTATATAACACTATGTCATGAAATTAATATTAAAGTTTTATCATGCTTATTTGGGAGCACGGGTCAGTATTTAAGGTATCCAGATTTTAGTGATAAAATAGTAAATCTGGGGGTCTGGTAAAAGACATTAAACGTATATGTGACGAGGATTTTATTTTCCAACAAGACACTGCCTCATACCATAGATCAAAGGAGACATTGGCATTTCTTTGCAAACAAGGTGTCAATTTGATTGATCTCGATGCTTGGCTACCCAACAGCCCCGATGCTAATGTGTTAGATTACCATACATGGAGCCATCTCGAGGAAATGGTACAATCAAAAGCATACAATAAACAGCATTGATGAGCTGAAACAGAATCCTAAAGTGCTGAAAGGAATTGCAACAGAAATCTCTCAATAAGGCTTTTGATAGATTGCGCGGAGGGGTGGGGGTATATTGAGCAATTGTTAAAATTGTTTATAAATAAATAAAGTGTAAAATGTTATTAAACAACACACTGAAATCCATAAACAACAAATGAAAATTTAAAAAAAACACTTTTTGAAGCTAGTTAAAGTTCACATACGATCGTATTACACTTCGATAACATCGCGTCAGACTAACAGTTGGGCCAAACTTTAACATAATGAGCCTTTTACTAAAATCACAAATTGAACTTTTTTCTTCACGATTTTGGCCTATTTTTCTTCCATTCATTTTTAAATAAAATCAAATTTGTTTTTCCAAGAAAACATCAAGTCTGAGGAGGAAAATTGTAGGTTTAGGGATCTGAATAAACTTAACATATAAAAGATGAAACAGAAAAATGTATCATCAGACTTCACATTTAACTCATAGTATTCACACACATGGGTAATTCCATCTTAATTATTCAAAAATTATGTTGATTTTGGATAATAAGTAGTTTATCTGAAATCAGCATGGACAGTTGATTTACAAATAAATTGATCTATCTACACGAGTTTTTATTCATGCATATCATACTATCATACTAATAATACTAATCAAAAAGGGCACAAGCAAATTGGACTACTTAGGTGACATCTACAATCAAAGTAGAGCAAATAAACAGGGTTAGCCGGAATGTTGATCATCTGTGCAAACCTCAATGTTTCAAGTATAAGTTCTCATCGTTCGTAATTTGAACATTCTTGATAACGAAATAAAATGCATACATCACGTTATTAGCATTGTAAATTACAAGAATGTATAAATACAGGAAGAGCTATCAATAGTTTGAAATCGAAGTGTTATAAAATGCACTGTGGAGGAACTCTAATAGCGAGTTATGACGAAGAATCCGTCTCGTAGTTAAGCATTTCATCCTCTCTAATAGCCACTTATGACGAAGAATCCGTCTGTTTTAGCATTTTATCCTCTTTTCTCATCTTTTCCCTGTTTCAAATTGTTCATTATCAGTAATAAAGTGTTGTATCTTTAGGAACATATCGTGCATCGGTCTTCACCATGATTGCATTCTGAAAATAAAATTATGAAAACAACGTTTTAAGCCTTTCAGGTGAAGCAATCACAAACTATTATTATAGTTTGTAATGATTATTGCTTTAAAACGCTTCGTTATGATATATAACTCTAAGTTCCTAACGAGCGATTATATAATAGTAAAAAGTTTGTATTTCAAAAGTAATGTTATTTCAGTTTGTACAATTATAAACTTACCTGGAGCAGATGTAACTGTGGGTTAAGCAATTTCACAGGACCAAAATTTGGAACGGGCATCCCCTTTCCCCCGAGCTCTAGAAATTAATAAAGCCATTGAAACATAATTGATTTTAAACAGGTTTTATGAAAACCGATATTTGATTTAATATTTTGTTACACATCGATGTATTGAGATACTATGGAACAAACCGTTGAGTTTTGGGATGACGAAAATCCTCAAGATGGTCGAGACAGCGAATTGCAACCCAGCGTCCTGGAAATAAAAGTATTATAATAAAATCGGGTATACGAAAAATACCGTCCGCCGACCACCGACCAGTCAATCTTCACATGTAAATAAATAAATAAATAAATAAATACACTCCCCTCCATAAGTTTGGCAACCTTAGCTCCCCCATTGAACTACGTGTTAAAGCATCTTTACCTTTGAATTTTTATTTACTTAACCTTCGATTAAAATACTTATACTATTAATAAAAACGTAATTTGACTTTATTTCCAATACCTTCACATTTTTTCAATTTTTTCCTCAATTACAATAAGTCGAAAATTGATGATAAATTTAATGAATGTTTGAAAATCGACATTCCCATGTTAACCAATGGGAAATGGAAGGTTTGCCGCAAGTCATATGACAGAATATCCATCCATCCGAGTCCTTGCAAAAAATACGAGTTAGGCAGGCAATTGAATTTGCTAACTTTATTTAACAAAAAATTGATATGTTTCTTCAGGTTCAACAAAGTAATAGGGCTTTAAAGTCAAAATTGTTTTTCAAAAAACCTCTCCCATTGAAATAAAGACGATTTTCAAAAATTCATCAAATTTATCATCAATTTTCGACCTATTGTAATTGAGGAAGAAAATTGAGAAAATTTGGAGGTATTGGAAATAAAGTCAAATTACGTTTCCATCAATGTTATAAGTTATTTCATTGCCGGTCAAGTAAACGCAATTCAAATTCAAACGTAAAGAGGCTTTTACGGCATTGAGTTTACCATCAACTATATCACTGTCCCTGGGGAGTATATCGTTTGTCATTACGCGTCCAAAAAAATAAGCCAATTGTGTTCACACTTACACTTATGTTACCAATGGCCGACTCCAATACACCAATCTTCACCCTGAAACAAAACCATAAAAAACTTTTTTTATATCTTAAATAACTCTAGATCTCCACATGGTACCATTCTTTGTTCCTAAGCTGTTTTATAGTGTTTCATATTATCACGGGCTTTGCTTAAAAATACAATATATTAATTCCAACTATAAAGATGTGATAGAGGTTGAGATGTCTATGAATATGTATTCTATGGTGTAAGCTGCATAGGATATGCGTTTGTCAAATACAATGCCTAGGGATCAGTTGTCCTGTTACCCATTATAAATGTAGATACTCACCTTTGGTGGACAATCTGTGAAGTAACTTTGTTGGTCTGTGTGTTAACAGAAGCATTGGCCACGAGGAACAAACTCTGAAATACATTTGATACAAATACTGTTTGATATGTCTGTCTCTTCCAATAATACGCGAGGTTTCTTCTTTGAAAACTGCATGCTTGGATCTCGCCAGGCATGAGGCACGTGAGGCAACTGCCTCGCCAAAATTTTACAGAAAAATACTAATTCAGACCAGAGAATTCAGACGTTTTTTCAATTGAAACTTTGAAAATGATTTCATATGCTAGTGTAGTTTGCTTTTAACTCTGCCTCGCCGAATAGAATTGCCTCACCAATTTCAGATCATGATCCAGCTCATGAAAGGGCTGGAATTATTTTTAGTTATTTTTAAGCATTTTATTAAAATGGTTCAGTCTCGCTGTATAATCCTTGATATAATTGTTTCTAAGCTCGTTACATACCGTATTTGCAGAGAAAGCATGTTTCTCTACCCCGTTAGGTAGATTCGCCGAGAAATCGATGTTTCCTTGGAAACGTAAATGTACACCATCAGGAGTTATAGTAACATTTGGTGTGGCTTTGCTTGCCAGCCCCAAGGATACTGTCGTATTTGGAAACTTTTTCCCAAGCTGAAACAATTGAAATGCAATGCCATTTGCGACAGACGCCGAACACAATCCACAAAAAGTTGGAGACTTGAACAATGTGTCAGCACTTGTGGTTGTGACATAAAAAGTGAATAACATGTGCATATATATATTCTTTGAAAAATGTATTTGCATATTCCTCTTTGCCATTCAAAAAAGGTAGTTTAAGCTTGCATATAAAATCGAAACGCCAACCTATACGTATGACCAATCGCCCATACAAATGCATCGCTTCAATAACTTGAGTTCGCGTTTCGGTTGTCGAAAACAGTGCAAGCTTAAACTCCCTAATTACTATACTACTGTAACTGTCAAAATGTACATGCGCTGTTGATATGTAAAAAAATCCATTGAAAATCATGCCATATAGTTTCAGTACCTCTAATGTAAGTTTACATCATTGATTAAGTTTATGCTGTCAATATATCTAATTTACTATATTATGTATTTTGCGTACCTCCGGAATTACGCCACCTATACACAGCCCTACGTGACAAGTGGTATTAAAAGCGCCTCTCTGCTCAAGGGGAAACTGAAGAGAAATACAAAACTTAAAATCACTCTTTTACACATTACCAACCATTTCATATTTACTTAAAGTGTCTCACATATTCGATCAAAACTTGCCATGCAAACATGTTAGTCTACTTTACTGGCCCCCTTGCTGTAACAAGGAACCTAAAACACATTAAAACGTAAACATAAACCAATTAGTCACTTCACTATGAAAGTGAGGGGTGTTAATATCAGTGGTCATTTACTGTGTCAACTTTGTAACCCTTGCATATTGTGCTCACTCAAGTATTGAATAATTTTTTTATGATCTAAATGTTTGTGGTTTATAAAGAAATGTGATATATTTTAGTTAGAAATACATTAATTAATATATTCATTCAAACAGCACTAGAATGCGGGAAGAAAGAGCAATGGTGACAAAATGCAGACAGAATTTTCCGTAAGGGTTTCAAACATTTCTGAACACAATCATACGAGGGGTGATCCAAAAGTCTTGGACGCCCTGCTATATTTTTGTTGGTTTTTGATAAAATTACTTTAAACTTTCCAATAATAAAGTCCAACATCTTAACTACTTTGTGTAATAATTTCATAGAGAAATGATATATTTTATATAGTTTTCTAGATAGTTTTTAATGCAAGGACCCTGCCACCCGGAACGGTTTCGCACATTGCAACTTTCAGCCTTAAATCATTTCACTTGTTTCGCAAGTCTTGACCACTATATTTCTTTGAATTTTGAATATTAAACCATGTTAGTTTACTTCCTTTGTTACTAAGCAACCAGTTAATTGTGTTTTAATTATAATGTCAAATATGACAATGGCCGTACATGTCAAATTCTAAGAAAATGCCATCAGACAAGCAACCCTCATTCTGGTATCATTTTTGCTGCAAGATGGCTGCTGAAATGCAGAGACGTGTCGCAAAAAGCTCGCGCAGGCATTGTTACACATTTTGTGGCGTAATCCAGAGGATCCTCGCTTTTAACATGATAGAATGTGACGTTTTTGAGAAAAATGAACACTTATGGAAATCCTTTCGTCCTCCACATTTGCCTCTATATCTCAAAATATTTAAGGCGAATAAATCTGATATTGTATATGTATTAACAATGGGTTAGGAGCATCATAAAACACGAATCAATGGATATTTTAGGTGAAATAAATATACGTGTTGCTGTGCTTGAAAATAGGCGAATGGCGTAAATTAGCCCTATTTTAATGAATTTTGAAAACCTTTCGTCCTCCACTTTTCCACATACAACCGAAAACACATACTTTTGTGAACAAAATCAACTATTTATTAATAAACTAGAGTTTAGGAGCAAAATAATCATGTATGATTTATTAAAAATTGATCTCGTATTTTTTGTTTAATGTACACCTGAAAAGTTGAAGGTACCAAAAAATGAGCAAAAAAGGTCGCTGTCAACAGATTTTATTTTTCAGACTCTATGACGTCACAATATGGGACGCTTACTAAAATTCATCCTTTGAAATAAAACTTCCATCTACCTTTATCAAGACGAAAAATAAGTATAATAGTCATATATTGTTCGAGTTATGAGCGTTTAAAGACGAAAAATAATTCAAAATGTAACGTGTCAACATGGGATATTTGCCAGATGTTTTGTTAAAAAACTCTTTTTTAAAAACGAACGCGCAAAAAATGTGAACGGAGTGTAGTTGATCTAAAATCTTCATCGAAACAGCTTTAAAATGATATATAACTTTAATTAGAATATTATCTTATAATCCGGGGAATCAAAGTTACATTCACGCGATACCCTTAAAAAACAAATGCACCACCTTTTTGCGACACGTCAGAACACGAAAGAAATCAAAGTGGAACAAAGAATACAACAAGATATTTTCACTTTTATTGACCTTGAGCAGCTACCATGTTCACAATACAGTCTATATATGGCTTCGTGTGATTTTCGTCCTTTTCTGCAAGTTGAAAGGAGGTTTGAAATGTTTTGTTTACTCATTTGATGAGGTTTAGAGTATCACCCCAGCAGCATTTGTATCACATAAGCAATGGTAGTGTCATAAATGTCTTCCATTCATTGGTAAAGCGGTATGAAAAATATGTTCTAATTCGTGGAAAATATGTTGAAAAGTAGGTCTTAATATGTGAAAATGATGATGGCAGATGACACTCAGATTGACAATCGAAAATTCTCTCATATCATGGCTTGTTTAGGTTGTGCACCTGCAACTAAAGTATTTGCCATATTATAACAGTTGTGACGTAATTTGCTATATCTATATACCGTTCCGGGTGGCAGGGACCCGGTATTAAAAAATATTTAGAAAAGTAGCTAAAATATATTATTTTCTGCTGAAACTTATACACAAAGTTGTTCAAATGTTGATCTTTATTATCTGAAAGTTTCATGTAATTATATTAGAAAATATCAAAGTTAGAGCGGGGCGTCCAAGACTTTTGGATCACCCCTCGTACATGTACTTCATGACATGTGTACTGTTATTTTTAGTGCTGTATTTATAGATATGATTTCACGTATTAAAATCATATTTTCCAGCAATGACTTCAAATTCGGAACCACACCCATATCACATTTTCTTCAATAACTCCAAACATGTGTAAACATTGACCATGTGCATATAAATTCAGATTTCACGAGCTCTTTCCTATTCGAGTACCTCATACACCCCTGCATGGATTTGAGTTGGATTCGCCTTTTATACGTGAGCCGACACACTCGCAAACGCTGATTGGATAAAGATTGCGAGAATCTTTAAGTTATTTCGAATATTGAAATGGAATACAAACCGAAAACAACTCCATGTGGGAAATATTTTGGTTTTTGCATAAAGCTATACATCACACAACACCCCAAACCCTAAATGATAACATAAATTATGATTAGGCAACACTTTCACATCTCTCTTATGAAGAATACTCACATCTTTAGGGTTTACTTTTTGCTGCAATATGCCATGGGTCTGTGCAGTGTCTGCTAAAGTACGTAGAACATAATCGGAAGCCCAGACGTACAGCATGCTTGTGCTCTCTGTGCTATCGGGAAATGGAGCGGGTCTCGAGGCTGAACTTCTCTTCCCACCTGTTGCCCAATGAACCTCTCCCTAAAATAGGTTATATTTAATGCAAAGGTTAACATCACATGGGGTGAGTACTACCCAGTGTGACCCCTCAATACCGACGACATGTATATGGGTACAACAGAATTTTGAATATATAGGTTTACACAAAAAATGTCACCCACAAAAAAACACGTCTAAATCGTTTGAAAAAACACGTCCGGGACAATCGATCTCCACTGTTAACACTTGGTCACCGTGTAATTGTTACATAACTTTTCGTCTGCATATTAATTCTGACTTGTTCTTGGAGACATTAAAACTAAACTCTATGGAGCAACTCGAAAAGAAGTTTCAGATGACTATAAGCTCAACTAAATGCATTCTTCCACAAAAATGGCTCTGATTTTTCTGATGAGCTTTATCTTCAGGTCTTCTATGTGGTTTGGGATCCTACGTGCAATGTTATTGACGATCTCTCTCTCTCTCTCTCTCTCTCTCTCTCTCTCTCTCTCTCTCTCTCTCTCTCTCTCTCTCTCTCTCTCTCTCTCTCTCTCTCTCTCTCTCTCTCTCTCTCTCTCTCTCTCTCTCATCATTGCAACGTTTATTTATAGGATCCGAGTTAGAGGTCGTACCACTTTAAAACAAACCCACTTGTCGATTTGAGGTGCATCAGATTGACTGTTCGAACCGGTGTAAAAGGGTAGGTGGTCCTATCAAATTTTGGTCCTACTCTCTATTGATTTATATGGTGACCTAATTACAATTATTTCCCTTATTATTTATACACAGTCAGGGCCAGTAAGGGCCGTAAGGAAAGGGGACCATAATCCCCAGGGGACCATAATTTCTTTTACACCAGAATAATAGATTGCTTTGTACCTTGTGATACGTTTCCATGTGATCAGCTGCGAAATTCGGAGCAGCAGTTAGTCCGTAGTCCAACATCATTTCATTATGATCTCCAAGTCTAACACTTACTGAAATGATTGGAAAATTGCATAAATGATCTAGGGATGTGTGATAAATCAATGAGTTTGGAAGGACCACCGTTTAAATAAGGCATCTAGCGAGATGTGTTGATTTTAAGAACTCCAATAGTTTGTTTTGCTTCTTCAAAACGAGTGCTTCATCTAACTGTACTGGGCTCTTAAGTAAGGTTAACCTAGTACTAGATATAGTATATTAGCCTAGATATAAAAATCTTCCAGATAAATTAGCAAAAAAGAATAACTATAAAACAGTAATAAAAAGAATATCATTTATTTACGTGGTATATGCGAAAGGAAATCCTCAGCTTTTTTGTCCACAGCTCTTCTTGCTTCACGACAAATCTACAGAATCATATTCATTTGTTAGACTGCTTTTAGAATGGACAAGTAAGATGGTTTACTTTAGAAATATTCGCTTTTAAGTCATATGTGTTAGCAAGCGCGTGATTCCTTAATATCCTGTTTCAAATATTTTCCATGAATAAAGATATGTTCAACTTACAATATCTGTCAACTCTTTTTTGAGTGTTTTCTCGACGTTGTGCGAGAAGAGATTGTAGAGCCAGCTGGCACCTCCGCTAAATCTCACTCTAGCTCCACCGACATACGCGTTACAACTTGTGCTTTTTATTGTGAGATGGCCCTGAGGATCGTGGTCTAATAATAATACAGATCATGAAAATGTAATAGTGGACATTTTCTGGTTTCAAAATCACAAATCCATTCAAAGTGTGCTGGCAATCAGTCGAACGGGATGGGCAGGATGGCAATGATATTAAGGCCAAAATGAAAAGAATAGCACTCGTCACTGCGTCAAATGTGAAATTCCAAGCAATTTCTAGATGTGCAAAGATAGTCTAGGAACTCCGCGTATCTAGAGATTCCAAGACGTGTCAAGAGGTGCAAAGACCTCGCGTGTAAAGAGCGTGTCAAGAGTTTTGATATCTCTTTGCACAGCCTTATCAAAACAAACAGTATAATTAGACCGGCCACATGTTGTTATGCCCTATAGTCGCGCTTAATTATACTTTACTAGGATTGGAATATAACAATCATTTTAATTTCGTGTTAATAATAATTTGTGTTTTTTAAATCATTATCAAAATAAAATTAATTTAAAAGTATGCGTGTGCGTGTAAGTATAGGCAATAGCTTAGTCGAAATGAGTAGATGTGTGCAGATGGAGATCGCCTATGTATTTTGCTAAATCTGACAGTTTTACAGGATCATGTTAAAGATCAAATGAAAACAAGAAATGTGTTTTTCTTCGGTTTATCTACTCTAGATATTAAAACAGTTTGAATAATTAACAAAGTCCACTTTGAACCGTGTCAATCAAATTGTCAAATATGTAGATAGCACATGCAGGCCCGAATACAGGGGGGATAGATTGATTCTAGCGACCCCCCCCCCTCCATGACCAAAATTGCATTTTTTACCCCATACTGAGCACCTTTTAAATTATTTTGCTCATTTTTGAACTAACATTGCCAAAAGTAAACTCCCCCTGGAATTTCTTAAAAAAGTAACCCACCCCTTGGCAAATCCTCGCTATGGGTCTGAAACGCCTGAAACATGCTCTGATATAATGAGGCATATTCTGTGATCTGAGCATATCAGATGGGAAGAGTTATGAATGTCAGTAAGTGTGATTGTTATCATGTAATCATCTACCTAATGTCAATACATTACATAATGTAGTAAGGCATTGTACATGTATTTAACAACAGGCACATCCTTCTTCAAAGGACTTCATTTATACTTGTAAAATACCCTTCCAGCGAGGATGCAACAGGCACAGTTACACAAGTTTTATGACCCCAATTAGATGAAATATGAGCTGGGATGAAAGATCTCAAAAATCAAGGGCTGGGAAGATTTGAGATGTCATGGTTTACTATCATGACGCTGAAACATGTGTCGCTTATTGTCACCTGTATTGATCATGATGGGGCGACGGCAGTGCCCCGAGTCTTTTTGATCTGTTTAATCTTATAAGTTACTATTTAAAATTGAATAATTTAGGACCCCGGAAGCAAAACAACTCTTTGTTATGAAAGGAATACACCATGGACAGAACCCCTCATGTAAACCATCTATAAATACCTTTGAAATCAATTTGATTTTCGATCTACATCTGAATCTCAGATGGAGAGTACTCTTTGACAAGATCAACATTTAAAAGTGTAGGAAAGTTTTGATAAAGATGTTTAATAGCTAATTATTCAGACATATTGTTCTTTCATGTTGACGATCATCGAACATAATTGCAATCAACTTCCATGATATTTGCAATTTTGAATTTTGAATTATTTTGAATGCAAATGTACTCAAGTACTATATCCTGAGTTCTGCCCGGATCCCCGAAAACGTTTAAAATCTTACTCGATTATTTAGCTAGACTTCAAAATAAGGGATTCAATAGAAACATGAAATCCATATCACTGTATAAATTGTGGAATGTCTAGTAATTTTTAGACGTGCTTAGCCGGTCTAGAAACTCTGCGTATCTAGAGATAGAGGAGGGGAGAGAGGGCTAATTTTATAGCTGAAATTAAAAATAGCTTATGATCTATAAATATAATATATGGTTGTTCTTATAATGAACAACTATTGGTTTAATATCTGATATGTGGACGGATATTTCTTGATTTGGTTTAAAAAGAAATTGAATGTAGGGTTGCAAAAATGAGAGAGACAAAGACGTTCTAAGGGTGGGGGTAAAATTTAATTAAAATCAAGCTGAGACAGAATGAGAATAAACATATCTGTTAGTTGCTCATGTAAACGAAAACAAATTGTCGAAATCGCTGTTCCCTCTTCAAAAGAGGAGACGCGAAAATCTTTCCTTATAAGGTCAAAATATTTCCCATGATGCAGTTCGCGGAGGAACAAATTTATACTTCCTTGTTTTCCCTCATAGGTTTAACATGGGGATTTTCAAACCTATTTTTCAAACGATATATTCGTTCATATTCCCGTACGAGGGTACAGAAAAAATTATTAGAAACGATTGATCTCTTATTAATCTTAATATAACAGCTACTTTTTTTCATTGTATTGATTCATAGCGTGGTGAAAACGATGATTGAAAAGTGAGAAAATATTCCGGAAGAGAATGTCACGTGATCAGTTGACTAGTCGCCATATTGGAAAAAAACAATTCCATTCGACTTTCAATACTTTCATGCCAATCTTACCACACTACAAACTGCAACATCGATGCAACAACTGAATAAAAGTGTTCATCTTCAAATTACATCATAGAGTTACGTTGAATACCAACAAATAACTGAGCAGTAGACCAAAGAAGAAGCGTCGCTATTATCTAGGTCACTCTGTTCTGTGGTCCGAAAGCAAATTTATAGTACTCGTTTCCGAATTTTGTTGTTCATTGTACAATCTTTTATTGATTAAACTCGGTATACTGACTATTAAAGCAATGACAAAGAAGAATACTTCCGATGTTGTCATTGTTTTATTTAGCGTGCGGGTGTAAAAACAAAATTGCGTAATTAGTTTGATTTAGAACTTTCGGGTCACGCAAATAGCTACGCGAAATGCATAGTGAGAAAATATTGACCAATCAAATTTTGTCCTTTTTGAGTGCTTTTTCAGTACATATTTGCGAACGTTCTGATTCAAAGAGCGAATCGCGAAAAGGAGAATTAGAGGGTTCATTAGCACCGCAGACCAGATTTGCAAAATTGGGGGAGTGCATTTTCCCAGGATTTCAAACAATACTATATCTAAAATGTTGCCCCTCATATGGCTGGGTCATATTTGCTCCGATTCATCGGCCGGGGGCCGGCCGATTGAGTGTTTTTTCAAACATGAAAACAATTTTAAACAAAATACTCAATCGGCCGGAGGCCGGACGATGAATTTGAGCAAATGTGAACCAGACATTGCAAATTCCTTCAAAATTGAACTAGAAGTTTCAAATGAAAGCCATTCAAAGCTCCTTTCTTCTTCCTTCTCTATTGGTTAAGCGGGGGGGGGTGCGATCATTCACGAATCGCGACCCCCCCCCCCTGGTTACGCCTATGTGTTAAAACTTTACACAATATCAATATTTAAAACTGTATCGTGTAAGTGGCTTATTAAGCATCAGATCAATCACTAAGAACCCCTCTTATCTGCCGTTTGCGTTTGGAAGGATAAAGACAAAGGGGACGCGGCTACATGTATATCGCGATAACGTGAAATCTTTATGACATATCCCTTCACCAGGGCCTACACCAATATTCTTAACACCACTTATTAAAGGATGCATACATCAAGGGGTAGACATCATTCAAAAGACATAAACATGACCGGGTCGGTCAGGGGAAGGTTTGCATACGATGCAATTTGTACATGCAAGCTCATTTTTCACATATAAATTAATAAAGTCGATTCCTTGGGAATACGTTATTGGGTTTATAAGCGTAACGAGGAGAAGCGGTGGGTTCGCACCCCCTCCTACAAGCAATAAAAGGTACCATAAGGTAGAGGAAGAAAAGAGCATTAAATTGATTTTTTGTTTGAAGCTTCTAGCTCAGGTTTGAAGGAAGTTGCATCATTTTCGTAAAAATTCAAAACAAATATTTTTTGCCTCATTTATGTCACGATCGCACCCCCCGACTGAAAACCTAAAATATTTTGGTGATTGCATCACCCCTCCCCCCGACTGAAAGCTGGATACGGCCCTGGGGTTTTATCGAAAACTATATCGTCAACATTTTATCATTATGCGGAAGTCCAATATGAAATCTTAAATGGTAAATATGTTGCATTTATGGAGGGAATTCCACTGTAAACTATAATGTGAATGTTTGATATGAATACTTCCATACAACCATCAATATCCATTCTTTTGAAATAAGATGTTACAACAAAGGGAATATTGAAAACTACAGTGGTAAGAGCATCTTTCTGACTGCTAATTATGTGTATCAACATTTTGATTGCACCTCAGCTGGAGATTAAATCTTATAATAATTTGATCAAAGGGATTGTAATTTTCCCCAATTCGCTTATCTATGTTACAATCTGTATACTTGTTATATTGTGAGCGGTATGTGTTGATAAACCAAAAAGATATGTTTTTTGGATATCAACATTTAGAAAAAAGTGTAAGATACCATTCTATAGTTTATCTTAGTGTTTAGCATAGGTAAGAATGGGGGATGGGCTGGCGGGGGTCCGTCTTTGAATAATTCCAAGGGGTTCATATATTATCACAATTTTGCTACAAAATCACTTGGAAAGTGCATGATTTGAAAGATTATTTGGCCAAGGCGTCCGCTATTAACATGAGTATGAATTTTATAAAAAAATTACTTGAATCAAAATCGAAGAATTCCTTGCCCCGTGTGTTTACCATTCACCCCGGGGGTTCACACTCGGCTCAGGTGGGGTACCTTTTTTACATTTGGTATGTCAAGCCAATGGACCCACATTTTAAGACAGATTTTTCCATTTTCTGGTATAAGAATCGGTGTGGAAAATATGTTACCCCTCAATTGTGGTACGGCATTGGTCCCGGGGCATTGGTCTAGTTGTTACACATATCCTTCATTTGAGGTTGTTTTAATTATGATCATTTTACTCAAAGATCTGCCTTCTTCTCGGGGCATTCGATATTTCGAATGGCCTTGGTCTTATATTCTGGATATTTGGTACCCGGGGGTATGGCATTGGTTCTATATTTGGATGTTTGACATGGCATTGGTCTTGTGTTTGGACATTTGATATGGCTTTTTGGGGTTTATTTTAGTTTGTATGAGAACACATTTAATGCCACCCCCCCCCCCCCAAATTACAAATCTACATCTATTCTCTCTATCCCAAAGGTGGATCGGAAGCATGTAAAACAGATGCAGACTCGGGACAGTTGCAAGGGGGGCTATAATGGAGAAATTCGTTTTGATTTTGAGTCTAACTGAAATATTTTGTCACAAATATTAATTAAATACGCAAATAGCCTGTTTTATTAAATGAGACTAGGGCAAAAAATCTATTCATTAAATCTAAAGCCTAGACGATATATTCTGTAATCAAGGTGGTTTTGGTACACTTCCGCAATTATAAAGACAAAAACATAGACTAAGTTATTAATCTTTTGTTATCATATCAGATTAAGTCAGTTTTGTCTCCGATTGTTATGCAGGTGTGTGTATCGACTCCAGTGAACAACATTAAGTGAATCAATCCTTGAAATTCCCAAATTCATTCCAAATTCTGGCCGTTAACCCCCCCCCCCCCTCCCTCATGTCTCTTAATTACATTTATTTTGCAAATGATATATAAATTATAGATTAAAATATTTCATTTTCGAATTGCACAAAGGGCAACATGTGAAGATAAAACCGCGATCCTAAAGCTACTTGCGAAACAAAGTGGTTTATGGTCCCCAATATCATTATTATATTAATACCAATACAATGTACCTCTATGAATATCATAAATTCACTCCTTTTTAATATCAATAGTCAAACAAATTAAGCAGTATGCTACAGTTGGTTATCAATCGGAGTTCACGACCTATTGATTACTCTTTAATACAAAATTTAACCATTTTAGAATGGGTAACTCACACCCCCCCCCCCCGTCCATGTCCATGAAGTGCGTAGACTGACATAATAGTGTCATTTATTAATTAAACATCACTGATTTATGTTGAGACATTCAGTGTGATTATTTCATTTCTTTGTTCAAAAAGTTAAAGCACCAATTAAATACATATTTTTATCACACAAAAGGGGCAGAATACTTGACCTTGTATCAATTCATATCCCGATAATTCTTTACAAGGGAATGTTTCTTATTAAAACATAAGCAGCGCCTAGGCGTCGATTGGGGGGGGGGGTCAATCCAGTGTTCTCAGGCTATGTACAGCCAAGTATCCTGTTTATGTAAAAACCCTACGTTCCCGAATCACAATCAGACAATTAATTAGTATATTTGCTGTGTCTAGCAATTGATCATAGAATTAGATGTTGCGAAAACTATGGGAACTTGTACCTGTCTGTTTATGGATAGGCTGGGAAAGAACAGCAGAGAGAATGGTACATTCGATTGAATATGCTTGTTTTGCCCAATTGTGTATTAAAATGCCCCTCATTTATCATATGTATGGTCACAAGTTAAGTCGGCGATAATTTGTATTGACTTAACTTGAAACAAATAACTCCGAAATCCAAATACTCATCGAAAAGTAAGGTTATCTTTATATTAAGCTAATACAAAATAAATATATAAATAGGCCTGATGTATCAGTGTTTTCAAAGTTTATTGCACGTTTTATCCTTGAAACGCCTTTCTTTTTCTTATTATGATATGTATTTCCTTCACTTAGGATCAATGCGTCGATTAGCATTGCCTGTAACTTATTTATATTTTCAAAAGGCGGCATGAAATTGCCAAAATGTTTAAATAAGTCAATGTGTCAGCGTACATACAAAATAGTCTGTTTAATATTTGCTACATGTACTTGTTCCAAACAGTCTGCGAAAGAATGATTAAAAAATATATCAATTAAAAGTATCAGAGAAAATACTCGCAATCGTTAAAATACTGTATGTATTGCTATTGGTAATTAGGTTAGTTGTTTACACATAATTATGTTGTTCAGTGTGCCAAGAGCGTGTCAAGAGATTCCATTAATTGTCACAGGGCGTGTAAAGACTTTTTGACATGGTCTTTACACGTCTTTGCACTGCGTGTGCCAAGAAGTGCAAAGAGGTGTAAAGAGTTGAATTCATCGCGTGTCAAGAGGTGTAAATAATTGGCACGTCTAGAAACCCGGCGTGTAAAGACCAGTTTCTAGACGTGTCAAGAGTTGGAATCCCATATTTCACGCAGTGCGTCATAACGATTGACATTGTTTTTAGATGAATTAGGAAAAGAAAAAAGGATGCTTATATTCTATGAACAATGAATTTCTTACCGAGTGAGACGCCCATCTTAAATCTCACTTCAGAAACAGAAGCCGTAAAGGTACCATGATCTTTGATCTTGAAGCTAGTAAAACAAATACAGTATATGTATTAATTGACAAAAAAACTTCTAGCTGGGATCTGTTGAACGACACCCTCAAGACGCAGGGCTAGAGACGACATCACCCTCTCCTCCGAGTTCAGTTCCTTCCTCCTTTCTGAGATGGAGGGGACTTAGTGGACGATATCTGGAGGCCTACTCCCGGAGTATGGTTGAAGAATATGCCAAAATATATCAAATGAAACTGGTTATAGTTTTTGCTTTTTAAATAGTGATTATTATGTGTTCTAATCTTGGTTTAACATACATTTGGTAAAACTTACATCACTCTCACTTCGTATCTCCAGTCGCCATTTATGTTAATGTTGCCAATATTAGCTGTCCACTCCAAACCTCTCCCTGCTATAGGATGAACTTTAGTATCAAGACCTGAGAAGCCATCGAGTTTCATTCTATAACATTACTATTTATGTCGTAAACCAATACAATACAAGTAGAATTAACTTTTGTATGTATAAACTTATTGAACGACCCTCGCATTTTCATATTCTTTGAATTAACGACCGGAAATCGAAAACATATCATTTATGGTGTGATATCCCGTAATCACAAACTCCGTTAACTGAGACTACACAACCATTCGCCATGTTATAGTCAAAGTCTTATCCAAAGGCATTGTAAATTGTAAATTATATATTAATCTTACCCAGTAAAACTGTATTTCACTTTGCCAACTTTAATATCTGCTTCGCCAGAAGCATCATTTATGTGCATGCCTCGAACTTTATCTCTGAGAATCTTCACGGCTACGCTGGATACTGAAGTGTCACCAAATGATAAATCACATATTTGGCATCTAGGATCAATATCAGGGATGATATTAGAATTAGCGGGATGATATCAGATTTGATCGATATCATTTCGCTAATTCTGATATCATCCCGCACGGGGAAATCTTTTGAGACTTCGTTTCGCTCTTTTCACATTTACTTCATCTATTAACTTTCCAAGTTTTGACAGTCATAATATGAAATACATGTAACGTTAATATTCCCAACATTAATTTACTGTTTTCTCATCAAACAGATGGTTTTTGAGGTAGATATTGCTCTTGTTGACCATCACCTGTCGGGATGATATGGGGAATATCCCTTGGATGACTATCGATATTTATATATTGATATCATCCTTGTGATATTCTCCATATCAAATCCCTCCTGGTGAATAACCTCTTTTTATTCGTATGGTAATTGCAAATGATGACAACACTGGTGGTAAAATGAGGCTATACAAAATGAGGCTATACAATTAATACAAACAGTAAATATTTTTCTACTTACTTCCTGGTTTAAAAGACGGTTTTTTACTTTTGGAGAATTTGTTTTTCGGAGCATGACATTTTACAAAAAATAACATGAATTTAGCAGAATTTATATTTTTAACTCTGCAATTGATCCACTTAACACTCAACAAGGTCCTGCACTTTTACCAGGAAATGTTTTTGAACTATTGTTTGTAAAAATTGTGCTTGAATGACTCGATATAATACTGTAACTAATTATTTCTCTTATACTTCTTTTTATAACATGTTCTGCATGTACTTACCATAATCCATCCCCTTTGTTGTCATTCGTGCCCTCAGCCCCGGGGGTGTCGGCTGTGCCAGGCATAGTCCTATCAATGTCACGACTAGCAACTGTAATATTGTTGCTCCCATCGTGCAGCTTTGCAAGGTCTATCAACGTTTTGAGGCAACTTTAGTTGACAAAGTCCCTTTACTTTAATTAAGCAAATCGGAGTTGTATTTTTTTTAAACTTGTGTTTTACGTTGCAGCTCTGAAGAATTCTTTTAATAAGTGAGTAAGTAGAGGTAATGTTTATCAGGTGATCGTCGCTGACAATTTAGATGGAAAACCTGATTATTCATTCCTTCCCCATTGCTCATAGCTTATTCTTATCTCATGTTATTCCAACTACACACTTCCTTGTCAATAAGGAAAGTGAAGTTAAAAACATTAGCTTGCTTGCCTTCCTATATACACTACATTAAAGCTTTTACGCCGAGCGACAGTATTTTCAGTTTCGTTTCCTTTAATTTTCATGGATTTAAACTTCCTTGTCTGCATTCACTTTTAAAAATCATTTCGATCAATAACCATACATCGCTTAAAGTGTGCGATAAAACTGGCTTCTAGCACCGGAGGAATTAGAATAGACGATGTTAGATTGAACGTGTAAGGTCTATCAATTTAAGCGTTGTTTCGTTAGAAGTGTTTATCGTTGGTTTGATAGATACATCATTTTTTAAAACGTGCACTTGAAATGGATAATATATTGCTTCACTAAGTACACAATACAAAACAAATAAATGCTTTTGAATGCATTGAATATTGCACTATGATAAATGATATTGATTGAAAACAGGTACATTCAAATGCGCAAACATCTATATAGTATATAACATAACAAAACGTCCTCGCTAAGGATGAGGCACTCAAAATTATAGCAAACTATGTCTTTTTGCTAAGTAGTATAACGAACGAAGTGTTTTGAAGGAACGAAGTGTTTTGAATTAAATTATCCGATATTTCAGCTCTCGATGGCTTTTTTACAATCGGAACCTTATTAGTTGACTTAAAGTTTAAGCATTCAGATTATACTTAGCTAAGCTGATCATTGTTGACTACATATTGAGAAAATACCCAGAAATGGCGAAACTGGATTTCCACTAAATGCGTGTGAACAACATTAGAAAGAGATACAGTTTTAAAAAATATATAATTATTTACATTTTCTATATCAGGAGGGTTTTAACTTTTAACAGTGCAAAAGATGATATAATTATACAAATAGAGAACAAGTTCTATAAGTGCAGTCAGTTAGCAGTATAATTGCACTTGCTATATATATAAAGCACCATTTTTTGACCAACTGACTGCAAGTTATATAGATTGAGTTGCTCATACACACATCGTGCAAAAGGATTTTGTGTACGAATTAATTTAGCGTCCAATATGTTATCAAACTGTCCATCTCAATCTCGAGGGATGCCACTAACATCGGTTTTCACCATGATCGCATTCTGTAAAATAATAAGGAATAATACAAGACTCCTCAAATTTGGCTAAAGCAATGGGCTTTAATATAATCTGATTTTATATAATAACAATGATATAATATATTATCCTACACTTAGTGTACTAAATGCATAATAACATTAACAAATAAATTTGATATTTATTGGCAAAATCAATATCCGGAGGATATCGTAACGATATACTCCGGGCGGAGGATATCGTGACGATATACTCCGGAAACCCCAATATGCGGAGGATTTTGTGACGATATACTCCGCTTGTTGATTTCCCGCCAAATTGACTCTATTTGGCATGGAATTCATTTTGCAATTATATTATACATTTAGTACACTCCTTGTAAGTGTAGGATAATAAGAACATCCTATGATTTTTTTCAGAATATCATTTTAATCTACTCGGTGATATTGATAAATGCACTCCTTCGCTTCGCTCTCTCGTGCAGATATCAATATCACCTCGTAGATAAAAATGATATTCCTCAAAATCATAGGATATCCTATAAATATAATATAATATGATATGATATGATATCACTATCTAATTATGTATTGAAACTGGTTACCTGGAACAACTGTAGATGAGGATTCACCAATTTCACTTCACCAATATTTGGAATAGAAATCCCCTTTGCTCCAAGTTCTAAAAACAAATTCAAAGCTGTTTGGAATGACGTCTTCTATGAAAAAAAATCTAGGGAAAAGCCTATCTGTTACGTACAGGGTAACGTGTTGTTTTTAGGATGAGGCCAAGCCAAATTGTACTTGAATTTAATTGT
Organism: Owenia fusiformis; assembly: GCA_903813345.2. Taxonomy (NCBI): domain Eukaryota; kingdom Metazoa; phylum Annelida; class Polychaeta; order Sabellida; family Oweniidae; genus Owenia; species Owenia fusiformis. Next base: position 21,466,346 of record CAIIXF020000007.1, on the reverse strand, counting down.
TTTTACTTTTGACAAGGTCATTCTACAGGTAAAATAAGAGAACAAACCATTTAACTGCGGGACAACGAACATGTTCAATATGGCTGCGACGGAGAACTGCAGGCCAGCATCCTGGAAAAAGAAAAGTACGAAAATAAAGTAGTCCAAATGTTATGTCGACTTGCATCATGGTCAAACACAGCAAAGGTATGTCGGGCAAGTCCAATAATCTGTCGACATTCATAATCATGGTGAAACAATGCAAATTACACTAGGTCTGATAGATGATCTATAATCTGTCAACTGCTATCCTGGTCAAATACGACAAACGGTTGGGATCCACTTCGTATAATAATTACACATATTGTGAAATTTTTAGTGGTTTCGATTATCAAGGTTTTCTTTACACTTACATGTACGAACCCTATGGCTGAATCTGCCACAGCTATTCTCACGCTGCAAACCAAAAGTATGGCAATTAAACTCAAACAATATTTAGGTATCGAATTGTAATTGCAAGGGGAGCGCACATCAATTTTTACCTAACGAGCACGGTTACAACTTGACTGGCCATATTTGCAAATTCCTGATGCTCAACAAGAGAATCTAATGTTTATAAATTGATGTTATGAAAATCATAATTTGGGAACATTTTATGTACTCACCGATGACGAGCGATCTGTCCAGTTACCCTGTTGTTCTGTGCATCAATTGATGCGCTGGCCAAGATGAATAAAGTCTGAAACAAAAAATATATAAATTAAGTCAAAAGTAGGTCTACGTTTTCACAGTCCAACAAAGTGGTCAAATTGACATGCCAATACTTTTAAGATGTAATGTACTTATCATTCGGACTTTAGAATAGTATCTATCTTTTTATACACATAAGTTACGGCAGAAACAAACTGATCAATCATGACATACCACATTTGCAGTGAGGGCATGCTTCTCTTCACCAAGAACATTTGCCGAGAATTCAATGCTTCCTTGGAAACGTAATCGCACGCCACGGGGGGTTATGGTAACGTTCGGTGTGACCGAGCTTGCCAATCGCATAGACATTGTCGTGTTTGGGTACGTTCGACCAAGCTAAAACATATAAATTATGAGTGATAGTTGAAATGCATTCATGTCCTATATGTCTCAATCATTTAAGTAAACTAAACTAGATTTTAGCAGTGGTATTATTAACTGTTATGCCATTCTTTTTAATTGATGCAATCAAAGATGTTGTGAGTATCATATATCAAGATCTGTAAAAATAATCATATGTATGTCATTTTGAGAGAAACTGTCTAAACCAATAATCTTAAAATCAACTAAAAACCACTTATTGAAAGAACCGGAAGCATACCTGTGCCATTGCGCCACCTATACACAGCCCTACGTGACAGGTAGTGTTAAATACGCCTCGCCTATGAATGGGAAACTGAAAAGTATAGAAATATGTATCAGTCATATCCATATAAATTTTAATTACACTCACACCATATAACCATACTATATCGTAGAACCGTGCCATTTGAATTTGACAAACACAATAACCAATCATCGTATTTATAAATCTCTATGTACCATATCTCTAAATTAAGGCCACCATTTCACAGAATATTTCTAAACTTTACTCACGTCATTCGGATGCAGATGTCTCTGCAGTATGCCATGTGTTTGTACAATGTCCGCAAACGTACGTAGAACGTAATCGGAGGCCCAGACGTATAACATGCTTGAACTCTCTGTGCTCTCGGGAAGCGGAGCGGGGCCTCGGACTGAGCTCCTCTGCTCACCTGCTGTCCAATAAACGTCACCCTGAAAAAGTTAAAAACAAGACATTAACATGCAAAATGTCACCACCTCCCATTTGTTACAGACGCCGAACCCCATCACAAAGAAGTTGGAGATCATAACAATATGTCAACATTTCTGGTGGTGACATAATAGAGGTTATTTCATGGGCATCATAACACGGAGGTAAGTATTTCGGCCACCCTGATATGGCCGTCCTTATATATTTGCTTTTATCAAACTGCACCTGACCTAATTAATTCTGTTGAGTACCTTGTGATACGTTTCCACATGGTTTACAGTAAAAATCGGCGCAGCAGCAATGGCATAATCTAGCATCATTTGGTCGTCCTTGCCCAGTCCAACACTTACTGAAATCATGACATCATCATGAAGAAGTGTGCTATTGTACTATTAACCATCTATATTGTGGCAGTATCTACATGTACAACTATGATTTATATATTTTCTACCAAACACATGTAATGTTTGTTGTTTTGAATCTTTCAGTGGTGAAACAAAAAATGATAATGATAGCCTTGATGAACGACTTTTGGACTTATTTAATTTGCATTCTCGTGTAAATGGAAGAAACTGAGTACATTGGATCCGTACTTTGAACGCCATGAAGAGCCATATGTAAAAATAAATATCATGGTACTCACGGTCAATACGCGAAAGGTATCTGTTTGCGTCATCGTTGACAGCTTCTATTGCCTCACGACAAATCTAAACACAAAAGCATGAAGTTTAAGTCACATATTAGGGAGTTTAAGCTTGCAATGTTTTTCACAACCTAAACGTGAACGGAAAATATTTAAGCGATGCATTTGCATGGGCGATTGGTTATACGTATAGGGTGCCGTTTCGATTATATATGCTAGCTTAAACTCTCTATTGTCGTTACAAAGCAGATAGAGGTCCATGGTCAATGACTCAGTCGATACATTGACATGATAGCTAGACATCTAAAGTTTTGGTTGATATCTATAGCTAAGTAAAACAAGGATATGTCCTTACTATTTCTTTCAATTCGTCCTTGAGTAAATCCTCGACTTCATCTGAGAAGAGATTGTAAAGCCAACTGGCCCCACCGCTAAATCTAACACTAGCGCCCCCTACATTAGCGGAACAACTACTTGAGCGTGCAGTCAGATGGCCCTGGGGGTCACGACCTAACAATCACAGGGGTAAAGTAGTGATATAAACAAAAGTGTAATTACAAAGTGCAATGGATAGTATTTTAAAGCTAGACATTTACAGATTAAATGAAATATAATCAAAGAACCTGAACTAGAAAACAGAAGCCGATAAATGATACCCTCAATTGTTTATAATCTTGAATGCTTACCAAGTGAAAGGCCCATCTTGAAACTAACATCCGAAACTGAGGCTGAGAAACTCCCATCGTCATCGATATCGAAGAAGCTTAAATGTAAAGATGTAATTACAAGTGTATTCATGGGAATGCATTTCAAAATCTTCAGTAAATTGATAGTGAACACTCCCCCACCATCTCTTATTACTTATAATTTGGATACCGTGCATGGGAGGGGGGTGAATCACTGTAAAACTTACAATAATTCCAATTCGTATTCCCAGCCTCCGTTAACACTTAGATCCCCGATATTAGCTGTCCACTCCAAACCTCGTCCCGCCACTGGGACAACCTTGGTTCCGAGACCTGAGAACCCCTCAAGCTGCATTCTAAAATAAATCAAAGGATTAATCAGATTAGGTTAAGAGAGGAACTTTTCAAATTGAGAAGATGCAAATTTTATGTACATGTAACCTTCTGATTTTGAAAATGCGAGGGTCGTTCAATAAGTGCGCATATTATAAAGATTGGGCGCTCCTCATATTTTCAAGGTCGTTCAATAACTGTGCGCATATATATACATTAATATCATTCTGCTCAAACAGCACTACATAAACGTTCATAATGTAGGTTTCGAATTTACCTTGTGAAACTGTATTTGGCATCGCCTATTCCGATATGCGATTCGCCAAAGACATCTTTTATACGTATGCCCCGAACTTTCTCTCGGAGTATCTTTACAGCTACACTGGATACTGAAAATTGTAAACGAAAATGGGAAGATATGAGAATAATACTTTGAGCCCAACATTTAGTAATTGGTCTATCCATGGGCGTTCAACTAGAGTTGAAAGCCCATGTCTAGTTGAAAGCCCATGGTCTATCTAACTGTCCCAATACGTCATCTCCATTGAAGTTCTAGACTAGTGATATGCGAGAGTACCCATGTAAAAAAACAATCCAGGACATGGATACAGATCCTTCGAGGTCGTGTTCAATTGTGTATTAAAAGGCTGGCAAACGAGTATAATACTGTACGAGTATAAGTGGTAATTTTGCCTCATCTTTTAATTTGTCTCTTGCCTAATCTTTGCCAGGTTCGGAAAATTAAATGTCGGAAATATTATCTTCCAATGGGAAGTTTCTTGTCAAAAGGAAAATCAAAATTAGGAAAATGATAAAATTTTCTCGTAGGCAAATTAAGGTGCCATGATACTTAACAGGAAATGACAAAACAGGAAGTGGCAAAAAACTTTGCATTTTCTAGGGTAGAGATTAAAAGGTGGATTGGATCGAGTGGATTGGATTCATGTAAAAGGTGGATTGGATCGGGAATCTTCAAAATGTGGAATTACTTATAAAAAAATTTCTGTTGATCTCCCTCTAAACAATTTCCCTCTACAGTATTACAGGTCCCTTTTGAGAAATCAGAACAAAGCAATGACAAATACATACTCCAATTAGTTCATGGACACTCTTAAGTATTTAACCGCTTTCCCTTGTAAATCAACTTTTGTAAGACATAGATCTTTAGAAAAAGAAAACATGTCATTCAAATTAATGTGTGAATGTTCACAAAACATTTCTGGTATGTTCAGTTTGGATTGAAAACAGATGATATGGATATTCAAACCAGTCTGCCTTATGATTTATGAAATGTCTCAAATAACACTTGGAATAATAAGATCGTGTATCAGAAAGCGGATACCAGGTCATCCTTCTAGCCCACCCAAGCAAAATAATATTACATCTATTATTTGACATTGTGCAAGTGAAGAGAGCACCAATCTTCCTAAAGGAATAGAATTTTTTAAAGGAAAATCCATATTTTGAAGATACCCAATCCAATCCACCTTTTACATGAATCCAATCCACTCGATCCAATCCACCTTTTAATCTTTACCTTTTCTAGACATTTTTTGAACAAAGATAACAGAGTTCTATTTTGCGACCTATTTTGTCACTTCCTGTTTCGTCATTTCCTGTTAAGTATCATGGCACCTTAACCACTCGGATTAAATACCACTCATCCGGTATTACTACTATAGGAGAAAAGCACTCCTCCCTACTACACTTGAAGAGTAGTTAATATGAGATGCAACACTGATTTGAAAATACGCATACGTAATGAATACTCACCATAATCCATTCCCTTCGTTGTTATTCGTGCCCTCAGCCCCGGGGGTGTCGGCTGTGCCAGACATAGTCCAATAAACGTCACGACAAGTAATTGTAGAAGGGTTGAAACTATTGTATCTCCCATTATGAAATATTTAGAAACACTTTGCAACAATCTTGCTGTCTTTAATCTAGCTGAACCAACAAGTAAGCAAAGCAGCTAAGTAATCCTATACCTGGTGTTTACTTCCTTATATTGGTGTATTCTGTTGTTCTAACCGTCACAGTTGTTTCAAAGCAGGATTATGTTACATACAATCGTTCCTAGAAGGTGAGGAAATTTGGTTCTTGATTCATACATTCTTTCGTGAAACACTTCCTTGTTGAAGACCATTTGTTTATCATTTGGTTTTAACTTGAAGTGGAAAATGCTTCATATTCTCTTGGTTGTAAACACGTCGTTTTATTTGACTTTTTAATAAAAATCTGTGATTGAGGTTTCGTCCATGATCTGCAGGCCTGTATCCCGTTTGAACATCAAATTGACAAACGCCCGGGTATTTTTGCAAGGATGACAATGTTGACAACATCACTGTTCCACAACTAGTTACTTTGACGAAACGTCAATGTAACAAAATGGATGAACTTCCTGGTTACGAGTTTTTTGGTTTTCTCAATTTAAACCTACTTATGAGTCAAGTTGCAGATTATGATTTAGCACAAAGCTAGAAAATATAGTCTAGTTTTAATAAGTTTCTTCGACTCGAAATTTGTTTTGTAAATGAGTTGCAATTCATATGTTTAACAAAAGCGATGGTCTAAATGCATGAATAACAGCTTTATTGAAAATCAAATTCCAAACCGAGAGCATTTCTAAAAGCTACACTATATTGTCTAACTTTGTGCCAAATGATAATCCGCAACGCGACTTGTATGTAAGTTTAAATCGAGTAAACAAAAACTCGTATCCAGGAAGTTCATCCATTTTGTTACATTGACGTCCCGTCAAAGTAACTAGTTGTGGAACAGTGAACATGAACAAAATCATTTTTATATTTATGGACTTCCAACCCCATGTTATATTTAACAAAGAACATATTTACCAAGAAAAATCTCAAACAAAATCTTAGTTTTTGGGTCCCAAACAATCAAATATCATGTTATCACCACTGCTTGAAGGATTTTAGGGGTCTGTGAAAAAGACTTTGGCTCCATTCGATAGTACAAGTCAACATTTCATTTAAAAACTATCATCAATGTTTTGCCAGGGGCAAACATAAACAACAGTTGTCGCTCCACATTCAATGTCAAGAGTATCAGAGTATCCCCGCAAAAATACTAGTCCATTCTAGCTTTAAACAACAATCCCGGTATAGGCCCCACCTACTATATGGTGTTGTGTTGCTGAGGTTAAACGACGCCAGATTTCTGTAAACTATCATCTTGGAAAACTTGATCATTTTTCATTAATTTCTGACTTGTTTATTTACTAAGTATACAATTAACAATAGGCATCTTATATGGGTCAAAATAAAGTATATATGATTTATTATGATTATGTATTCATATATGTACATGTACAAATTATGTTTTGATTCAATGCTAGATAACATACTACATGTATATAATAATCTTTGAAAATTGTATTATAATTCCACAGATCTGCCTGCAATATATAAAAATACAACTGTTCTGTACACAAGGCAAGAAGTCTAACAAAAATACTTCCAAATATCATACATTAGTCTTGCATCGAGCACTTGTGCTTACCTCACTAATGTAGACGCATTCAAAGCCATAAATGGATAAACATAAGACAGACATCTGCCATATACCATCACAAAAGGGGAATTACTATCAATTAGGACGCAGCTTTAGAAAAAAGTGTGTAGTAAGTGAATCATGAATAAGCAATACCATGGCCAGTTGGAGTAAGGGACCAAACTATGGGACGAAATGCTCGATGCAAGCTTACAAATAGTAGTATAGTATTGTTATAACTGCTTTGAGGACTGCAAATAGATGGTGAAACATTCAGTGGGTTTAACTGCATGGCAACCCCAAAACAACAATTAGAGGACTGCCATCTATATGAGTCCTCAATAATACCGTATTTAGGTAGTTGTGCTTTTCATATTTTGTTAATCTTTTTGTAAAAAAACATTCTTTTCTAGTTTCTAATATGTAAAAAATGAACTTGTATTATGCGATATACAATTTTTATTTACAAGTATTACATGTAATTGATTTATTCTTCTGAAATTATTTGGCACAATAATATATTTACAATAAAGCACATTTAATTTTTCAAAAGGATTTCGTCATACATGTATATCGTAATAGATTTTCTTTAGCAATATCTTGCTTGTTGAACTGCAATTATATAAAATTTAAGAGTTTGAGAACAGGCTCTAATGGCAAAACATGTCGTTTTGAGGGGAGAGGCATGGGTTTTATATTACTAACATCCCACACTTTTTGTTGTCTTATCTCGTATTTCTTTTTTTCTTATTTTTCAGGCTGTTAGTTCCATATTCCATGTTCAATGTTTTCCATTCGTCATATATCACATTTTTCCAGATCGTATTTCACATGTTCCATAATTTCATGCCACTCATATTTCCTCTTATGTCACCCCCTCCCCTTTAGGGTTTATACGTTCTAATATGCCTTGAAGCATATCTAAGTTGGTAAAGAACATGAATGCTAAACTAAAATGACCAGTTTAACAAAATGTGTTTCACTACATTCGATATATTAGAGACAGTCCTATTATAACTATAGGGACATGGGGACACACACATATAAAAATATGGTTTGATATGGTTGCCATTACATGAGGAATGTATTACTTGACATGTATAATAACAGACACAGCCCATAAAGCCATTCCTCCGTTCAAAATTACTATGTATTTTTATACAAAAAGTGACTCCTGTTATAAGGAAAATAGTACAAAAGATTTCAAGAAATTGTCAGGTTATCTAATCAAACATGTTTTGGGTTTTGGGTGCTAAACTGTTGTAAGAAGATTTTGATCTGAGGTATATGAACTCTGTAAATATCTAAAGAGGGCAGTTCTTTCCTCTGTGGCAATATTTACAGCTAAATTGAGTCTATTTTCGCGAATAATCACACAATGTTTCTATAATAGGCCTATCTTTTTAGAAAATGGGAATAATAAGGAATGATATGAGCAAAAACAAACAGCAAACTGCTATATGTTTCTCTTTTACACCTTATTTTCCCTTTAAACATACACAACCTTGCATATAACTTCAACCTTGCATAAATGTATCTTCAATCTTGCATAAATGTAACTTCAAACTTGCACAAATGTAACTTCAACCTTGGATAAATGTATCTTCAATCTTGCATAAATGTAACTTCAATCTTGCATAAATGTATCTTCAATCTTGCATAAATGTAACTTCAATCTTGCATAGATGTATCTTCAATCTTGCATAAATGTAACTTCAATCTTGCATAAATGTAACTTCAAACTCGCATAAATGTATCTTCAATCTTGCATAAATGTAACTCAATCTTGCATAAATCTAACTTCAAACTTGCATAAATGTAACTTCAAACTTGCATAAATGTAACTTCAACCTTACATAAATGTAACTTCAACCTTTTATGAATGTATTACATTAGGACTTATTACTCTAGTGTCTGCAGAAAATGCATTTTTCATAGCTCATCTTTTCAGTTTGTTCCAATTGCACACAGATTTGAGATTATTAAACATCAGTTGCATCCCCCTCCTCAACTAGTGTGGCTATATCACTATCTGTCTCAATATTACTCGGACTAAACTGTTTCCCAGATGTTACTCCATTCGTTCCTGCTTTCCTGCGTTTAGGAATCTTTGGCGATTTTTTCTGAGTTTGAGTCCCTGGGGTGTCATCTATGGGGACTGAGGAGAGCAAAGGTGGGGTAATAGTAATGGCTGGACTGTCTGGAGTTGTTGGTTGCTTCCCAGGTAGGGTATGAATCCCACTGTCTAATGTGTCATACATTGGGTTACTAAAGTTATTTGGATTCTCTGGCTCCTTTACAGGGTAAGCAGGATCCATTGGCCCAGGCTGGATAAACAGAAAAAATGTATGTTATACTATATCTGGTACATGTACTGTATTTCATGTTATGACAAAAGAAGAAATATTATATGTGTCTATAAAAGGGTATCATGAGAAATATCTGATATTGTGTTCATGTGTTCATCTCATTCATGGATATAACTGAACAAATATGTACGAAAAATTAGAATATCAAATGAAATACCACTACATGTACATTTTAGTTATTAGAATAATCTCCAACATTTAGAGTGTAGTTGGATTCCAGCTCTTGACAAGGGTAGATAACTTCAACATCTACTTACGAATCCATTGGTGCCCTGTGGAGGTGTATCATACATGAAGACATTGTCCCCTTGGAAGGAAACCATCCCAGGAGCTCCTTCCCTGAACTGCCCTTTCTTTGCTTGCTTTTTCAACGTTGGTAGAGATGGCAGTGAGGGGAGGGTTGGAAACCTAAAACATAACGTACCCTCTGTAAAACTTATATACATTTACATTTCTCACAAGATTTTACAGTATACAGGTGTATGTGCCTGCTTTTATTATACGATCCACCAATTTTGTCATCTGTGTATTATATAATTTTTTTGTAATTATTAATAGGTTTATTGGTCTCTTGAACATCTAAAGTACATTGAGATATAAGTCCAATAAAGCAAATAGCAAATAAAACATTCATGCATGACAAAGTATTTTGATTCATTTTCACTGCCAAAAATTAGCCTTTTCGTCATTACAATATTTTCTGTAGAGTAAAACAAATTACCCTCTTCTCTTGTAGTAGAAGAATAAGGCCACTGCACATATTACTAAAAGTACCAAGAGTAGCAGGGGCACTAAGATAGCAGTCACTCCTAAAACATACACAAGAAAACATTTATTGAAATGATACAATAGAACAAATATACAATGTAGGGCAAGAAAAGTTTGAACTTTTGGGGTGAATCCATATCGAAGTGACAAGAAACCCCAAAAGGAGTTATCAAATTGTTTGGTATTGTATCAATGAGAATTTTCCATGTAATCAGTATAGTGAATGACATGTTAGATGATAGCCATTAGACTAATTTTGTATATTGACAATATAATTTCAATTTGGTCTTCTGTAGTACATGATGATATACTGGGGTTTAGCCATTCAACAGGTGTAAGTATGAACTTTGTATTCCAGATTTCATGGCAACTTTACACTCTTCAGACATGAAGGCAAGTCTTAAAATAATGAGGTCACATAGACTAAACTGAAAGGTTTTGCAATCGTGTTCAGATCTGTCAGCCAGTTCAGGAAATCTTATTGCCCCCACAGATGCTGACATCCAAATAGTGCTATCAAACTGCAATACGAGGGTTGTCCCAGAAGTAATGCACTATATGCTCTAATTCTCTTCAATATTCATGTATATTATATATATTATATGTACTAACGTTTAGAGCTAGCAGAGAGTAGCGGTTGAGTTGATGCACCAACAGCTGTCTCGCAAAACTCTCCCTGATATCCAGGCATACAGCGACACTCATACTTCTTGTCATCTGTACTGCTTGGTATACACAGCCCACTGTGGTAGCATTTACACTGACTCGGGCTACCAGGACCCCCTTCAGTAGCTGAAACAATTTAGAAACAATATTTACTATTGGGAAAAATAGGGGAAATTGTGAGATGCCATTATTGTATGTAAAGACCAGCAACATCATAAAAGAGCAATTAAGTAAACATCAAAGGAGTTATTGTTTATTTACTATTATGTAATCATTAAAACCTGTCAATTGTGCTATGCTAGTGGGGTGAACTACTGTGTCACCATTTCAACATGCTAAATGTAAATACACAATATATGGAATACGTACGACTATCACAATTTGTCTTGTTTGAATTGACAAACTCCGAGTGGTCCGGACATACACATCTAGCGCCACCTGGCACTAATACACATAGCGGCCAGCAGTCTAGTTTATCACAGGGGTTCTTTGCTGGAAGGAGACAGAAATGACAATCGATAATTTGTATGTACGGGAATTATTTCAAATGAGCAACAAATTCAACATTTTAAATAAATAAAAGTCATGTTAATAAGGAACTTATATAAATTCAAGTAATCTACATTAAAATATTTTAGAAAATTCATGAACATATTGTATTTTCAGTTCAATAGTGACAATAACATATACAAAGCTGTCCAACATTCATTCATATTTTTCAAACCGATCAAGACAACAGCCTCATCCTCGATAGAATGGTAATATCAGGATATCTTTAGAGAATATTTAATCATATCCTGTAAATACTATAGTTGTTTGATTTGTATTTCAAGTACTATTTTCATAAAAAGCCTAAATCATGCAATTTGAATTATCAACCACCATCCAATCATTAGGCATAACTAACATTTTGAACATATTTGTTTCCCTCACATATAATCTTACATAATTTAATCAACATATGTAAATCATTATCAGACGTGAATCAGTGTTGAAGATTATTACATAAGACAAAGGGCAAAGCACAGGGTGTCCCAAATTTACCAGGATTGGTACTGGCATTTTGTTATATTTGGGACACCATGCTTTATTGTACTGATTTAGTGAGACTGAACATCATCTAATCAATGAAAAGCCATTTTCATTCTTTGTGAATCATTTCATATTTGCTGTTTTTCAAATACTTTACCTTGCTCTATATCTGTCTCTAGAATATTTACAACACAATTTTAATGCAATAGAGAATGTCAAATAATTAATGGAATGTTGCAAATTTCAAAACACAAAATACATTAGAAAATTAATTTTGTTTCAAAAAAGTTTTTTTTCTATTTCATGTAAAAACTATGAAATCTCTAACAATAATGCTCTAGCAATTGAAGAGTTCACATTGAAAATTTTCCTATAAATCAAACCTAAATGAACTTAATGATGAAACTCACCATTCATAGCATATCTCAATGGGTGGAATATTTTGACGTCACTAGGGAGCATAAGGCCTGCTTGAACTGTGGAGTTGATGCCACGTCCAAACTTATCCATTTTCATAACTTTACCATTCTCACGAGACACCCAGTAGAGGCTTTGTTCAAACACATCCAGGGAGAATGGGTGACCAAGACCTAGGATATAACACATGCTCATTATATTAAATCAACTAGAAAAGTTGACACAAAAGAATAAGTCATTAGTATCTGTTTTGTTAATATCAAATGTTTTTTAATTTTTCTTAAACTAAGAAACATTTCAGTCTATCATTTTGAACATTCACTCAACCTACTATGTGTATAAGTCACGGAGATCTAAATTTAAAATCTAATGTTGAAAACATTACTACTTCAGGCTAAGTAATAAGCTGAAACTTCTGAATGACCAACATCTAAATAACTGATATGTATGAGCAGTAAAACCTGTGAATGACTTGTACCTTGATTCACAACTACTACTCTATCAGAGCCATCAGGTTTCATGGACTCAATGAGGTTCTCTTTAGAATCACACCAATATATTCTGTTGTTCATGCCATAGTCCACTGTTATTCCAGTAGGGCTAGAGAGCTTTGTGTTAACTAGAACTGTGCGGTTGGAGCCATCCATCCAGGCTGCTTCAATACTAGGGGACCTTGAGTAGACATTGGTCCAATACATCCACCTGTAAAGGAACACATAGAATTTTATAGAGGTGTTCATAAAAAAATTGAAGACATGATTATTGCCCTTTGAATTGGCGCATCGATATTACATAAATGGAAATATTTTCGCTCAAATTCAACTAATAATTTTGGTTTAACTCAGAACTGATTTAATGCACTAAAGACGAGGGTATTAAAATGTAAAAGAATTTTTTTCCCAGTCTCCTCTAAATCAAGGGGATTGGATCCCACCACTCTTTGGACATGTTTTCAAGTGAAAACCAAAGAATGGTTGATGCTATTTATTGCATGCCAAGATGACTGACTGTAATTCAATAAATATATTCAAAAGAACTAATATGAACCAATGCTGTTATACCTTCTTGGTTGTTTTAAAATGTTTAATATAAGACCAAATCTTATATCAATCAGAAATATTGAAGTGATAAAATGGTGATGTACTTTTTGACCATTAATGCAACTTTATATATAAAAACCAAAGTTTATGTCAGTTTAGTGATTTTTCTTAGGATTTCAGTGGTTGTACAACTTTTGTAGAATAGGTATGTGACATGTTAATGACTTACCCCAATACAGGATTGACTGCAATTGATGCAGGACTAAATTGTTTCTTCTGCAGAATTGTCTTTACATAGCGGCCATCTTCCTTTGAAAGATAGATGGTACCCTTCTTGGCATCTGTCCAATACAGGATACTGAAATGGGGAGTTTAAAATCATAAATTACATGTATAAAACGAAATTAAGAATAAATAGTTAAATACTGAAGAGCTGGCTTTTATTTACTTTTTGACTGACTTATGAATATGTCTAAAAAGTTGGGTTATTCATAGCTATTCAAAAAATATATGCCAAGTTACAAAGTTACAAAGGATTTTTACATTTTAAACTATGGTTTACAAGAGTTATGCTTTACATGAAAGTTTAAATGTGAATGCACGTGGTGCAGGCCTTATCCAAGATATGTGTAGGCCATGCTTTAATCAATATTTCAATTTGATTAATACCAGGTTAAAAGGAATAAATATATTATCTAGTGTGCCCTTTTTTTGTTATGAAATAAACAAAGTATTTACATGACAAAATGTTACCACTTACAAGTGTAAGTGTAACATTTGTTACAGGCACCAATCCAAACACCGAATATTAGTCGTAAAACTAAGGCTATAACAATCTGACACAACTTCTAAAAAACACTTACTGGGACACCCAATCTATAGCTATTCCATCAGGTTGTTCCAAGCCACTAAGCTCAAGATCTTGAGGGTACCCAAGATGCTTGGGATCATCAGGAATTGCAGCACGTTTGATTGTCTTCAATGAAGTATCGGTCCAGTACACAATACGGCGAGATGGATCTATTGCTATTGCTTGGATACGACGCTCTGCTATGACGGCATCAGAGTACTCAAAGTTTTTGGCCTCTGGTATGTATTGTCTGATTTCTGGCCCAACAGCAAACATGATTACAGGTGAGCTACCTGGAAATGAACAAATTAAGGAAGAGTAATTAAGAATGTTGCGGTGTTTAGTTCTAGAAGGACTGGGGCATGGGTCTTTGTATTTCTCTCATGCATTTATGTATTTCTCAAAATTCTGTTTATTACATGTTTCATATTGCTATAATCATAACATAAAGTATATCAGACTACAAGCTAGTTTACTACTAGAACATTTCTGATTGTGTCGATGTTTTCTACCTTGGGCTGCACAGGTTATTCCTTTGTTAGTTTCATCACTGAATCCCACATCACACTGACACTTGTGTGTGCCTTTCAGGTTGTAACATTTCTGAGGGCAGAAGTTGCCCCATACAGAACACTCATCAATATCTGCAATACACAAACAATACACTGAATCCCACATCACATTGACACTTGTGTGTGCCATTCAGGTTGTAACATTTCTGAGGGCAGAAGTTGCCCCATACAGAGCACTCATCAATATCTGCAATACACAAACAATACACTGAGTCCCACATCACATTGACACTTGTGTGTGCCCTTCAGGTTGTAACATTTCTGAGGGCAGAAGTTGCCCCATACAGAGCACTCATCAATATCTGCAATACACAAACAATACACTGAATCCAACATCACACTGACACTTGTGTGTGCCCTTCAGGTTGTAACATTTCTGAGGGCAGAAGTTGCCCCATACAGAGCACTCATCAATATCTGCAATACACAAACAATACACTGAATCCCACATCACATTGACACTTGTATGTGCCATTCAGGTTGTAACATGTACTAGTCGCTATACATACAGAACTCAAGTACAGAACTCAAGTACAAGTAATATTCAATTCAACACACATGAATCAATTCCATTCAAGATCCTCCAAAACAAAATATCAGTTATATCTATGTCATATTTTTACATTAAGAAAGTCAATGTCAATTATTGCAATTTTGGAGTTTTTGTTAATTTGACTTTTACCTACCTTGGCATGTTTTCTTGTCAGATTGTTTTATAATGTATCCTTCCATGCAAGAGCAACTGTATCCACCTGCAAGGAGAGTTGTACAATTGTGTTGGCAGCCACCATTCCTATCTGCACAGCCAGCATAGTCACCAGTCTCTTTGTCTACAAATAAACGTGTAGGCTGGTTTAGTTTAATCACTATACTAGCTAGTAGATACAAATACACATACTCTGCAAGGAGAGTAGTACAATTGTGTTGGCAGCCACCATTCCTATCTGCACAGCCAGCATAGTCACCAGTCTCTTTGTCTACAAATAAAGGTGTAGGCTGGTTTACTTCAAGCAAAATGTTTATCCTGATCTCATATAAGCTAGTCACATGCCTCACACGCATACACACACGCACACACAGGCACGCGCTGACAATTAAAGAAGAGTCTGATTTTGATGTTGTTCTTAACATGTTGATCTTGAATGTAATTTTCATGGCCTTATGTTTAGTTTAGTTTTAATATTAATAATGTTAGCTACTTATAGCCGGAAAATACATTTCTCACTTTTTATGTATCCATGTATGCGAGATACAGGATCTCTACTTCGAAGAAACGTTACAAATGACACTATGAAAAAGGTAAGATGTATTTTTAAAGATAATTAATGAAGTAGTCTGTAAAGGAATAATAGACTGACAACAAATTAGGTTTAGTTAATACTTACGACAGCCCATCTCGTCAGACATGTCTCCACAGTCATCAATACTATCACATACATTAGCCCCCTCTATACAGTTGCGATTGGCACATTTGAACTGTGTACGTGAGCAAACTTTAGGTCTTGGCATACCTGGAAAATGTTACAATACACCCAATGTGAATGTATACCTATAATATATTGGTCAAGGGATAATCAAAATATCAAGAACCAGCTATCGAATGATCTGTCTGTCTAATACTATGTGTTCTTTGTGCATTCATTAATAATTAACATTTTCTCAGGGTGCCTTAAAATTCTTGGATAATGTTTTAAGTTCCAATGGTGTCTTTGATTCTTTTTCAACTTACAGTGTGTGTGAATATCCTCATCAGAGCCATCCCCACAATTATCAACCTTATCACATAGCCTCCATCTTGGAATACACTTGAAATTATTACAGTGAAACCTTGTCTCTTCTGGGCAGTCAATCTGTTGACAAACCTTTGGGGTCTCATCACTTCCGTCACCACAATCGTCATCTCCATCACAACGCCAATCTCGTGACACACAGATTGTATTAGCGCATTCAAACTGATTAGCAGGGCAGTAGCGACCTCCAGGGAATCTGGTCGTGCAGTTCATTTCATCAGATGTATCTTTGCAGTCTTTTTCCCCATCACATATTGATGCTTCTGGGATACAATGGCCGCTAAGGCAACGGAACTGGTTAGGGAGACATTCTCTAAATTCTACAAAAGATAAAGGGTGATCACTAAGTCCTGTATACTTTATTCTATCAGGTTGTGAAACATTTTCAGGAAATTCATCACAACCTTTAGTTTTCTAACTTTACACAAACTTGAGTAGAGAACATATCCAGGAAAATACATGTTTCAATATTTGTTTAACCAAAAATATTGCCCCAAATGGATTTGATATCTGCAGAAGTGAATATAGAAGATAGTGAAGACATCAATATCCACAAGTGTAGTTCCTTCTACCACCCACCTATTAAATATAAGGGATAATGTGTAGAATTTAGTGACACATGATAACTACATGATTGTATGCTTACCACAATTTTCCTCATCTGAGCCGTCACCACAATCATTATCATGATCACAGCGCCATCTGCCAGGAATACACTTGTGGTTACTGCAGCGGAATTCAGACTCAGAGCATTGCCGATAGAGTGGCACTAAAATGGAAGAAACAGGAGTTATACAAGTACATTATGTGATTGTGTTTATCTTCTTATTACACTATAAAATCTATGTACATTAAACACAAATGGAGCCACAAAAATGTGTTCACTGTGGGTAGGTGTTCACTGGAGAGGCAATTCTAAACAGAAGTCAGTGAAGTTTGTGTTGAGAAGGGGCATTCAGTAGACACAGGTGTCCATTTGAGAGAGGTGTTCATTAAGACAGGTTTCACTGTAATTGTTATTCATACTGCCAAATCATATATTAACTGGTATAGTGAGAGACTGTATGCTCTCATATATGAGGTAAAATATGCTGAAATATTTCTTGATGCATAGATGTCTTACAGCACATTGCAGGATCTTCATCAGAGTTGTCTGAACAGTCATCATCAAAATCACACTGCCATCTTTTAGGAATACACCGCCCATTAGCACATTTGAAGTCACCTTAAATTGAACAGAATAAAATCTAAAACCTCATTTCACAGTTTCAATTATAAAAATGTCTAAATCAACATTTTCAGTAAAAATCTCGTGAGGCAGCACAGTCTGGCTAAACACAGAGAACCAAACAAATACTAATATATGTATATTTTACCAAGTTTTTTTATAAAGCCACTCACATGATATTTTTTATACGGTTCTTATCGAATCAAACAAATGTGGTCTTCATAATGAGAAACTAATGGAAAACTGACATCTTAGAGATAATGATCTTTTCGAAATAGTGAAGTACATGTATGTGTGTTACCTGTTGCATGACATGCAGGACAGTTTGCAGGGTCCTCATCAGAATTGTCCCTACAATCATTGTTGCCATCACAATAGGCCCAGGAGGGCACACAACGATAGTTTGTGGCACATCTATTCCAACCCTCTGGGCAAGGCTGGTTTCCTAAAACACAGGGCGTTTTAAATGTAATGCATATTCTATATATGTATGGCAACCTATTTATATGAAATAAGGTTGTTTTAAATGAAATGCAGGTTGTTCTACATGACATACAAGCTATTTATATGAAACGGGGTGTTTCTTGGGAATATGAGGTGTTTTATATTAAGAGTTTATAATGTGATATATTGATATTCCTTTTACAATCAGTGTACCTTACATTTGCTAGTAATCCACTACTGAAACCTGTAACATTTAACAAATATTAATAATATTACATGGGGATATGAACGCATGAGGCTGAAGAGGCAACTGTCTCAATAAACTGAAGATACAGTATACATGTATGTGCATACTTATCCAGACATTGTTTCCGTATGGAAATGAAGTCTGAATGTAGTAATCAACTTCTTTTTGCTTAAATTTGCCTTGCCTATTTACATTTGCCTCGCCAAATGCGCAATCTTGGCTACACCACTTACATTCCATTACCTTCCATTGGTTGTTATAATCTTAACACAGACTTATTCAAGGTTTTACACATCTTGGCTGTTACTAATACTACACTGTTGTTTTGGTTTTACACATCTTGGCTGTTACTAATACTACACTGTTGTTTTGGTTTTACACTACTTGGCTGTTACTTACTACACTGTTGTTCTGGTTTTACACTACTTGGCTGCTACTTACTACACTGTTGTTTTGGTTCCTCATCTGACCCATCACCACAGTCATCATCAAAGTCGCATTTCCATGTGTTTGGCAGACATCTTCCATTGTCACATGCAAACTCATCAACAGCGCATGTCTTAGTCTCTGAAATATGCCATAGTAAGTGAATACCCTCTAACATCATGTAGTAGCCACACTACCCTCTCACTATTACAGATGATTTTAATGCTGGTAAGATATCATGAACAATCTAAAATGGAGCTATCAGCCTTTTGTGGGAGTTTTATTGAAAGCTAGTGTTAGCTGCATGTTAGCCAGTATCTAAATACAGCAGTCCAATTATTTCTCACTAGTCATTCTGATTAAATATATACATAAAGAAAAAAACATACGACAATCCTCATTTTGTGGAAGTTCATCAGAATTATCCCCACAATCATCATCATTATCACAGGACCAGCTCTTAGCAATACAGCGCCCATTGCTGCACCTAATAAATACAAAGTTAAATAGATTATCATTTCCAAAACTATGATACAGTCAATTTTTTGCCTCACACCATATCAAATTATTACGATTGAAAATATGGGATATATATATATACAAATAGTAAATGAAAAATAAACATACCTGAACTGCCATGGCTCGCACTGACGACTATCACAGTCTCTCTCATCTGAGCTGTCCCCACAGTCATCTGTCTGGTCACAGATCTTGAATGGCATTGTACAGTTCAGATTGTCACACTGGAAGTGGCCCACTGGACAATGACGCATTGCTGCAGAGAAGACATTTTGTTAAGTCTGAGAAACTGTACCGGCCCGTAGCCAGCTTTTATTTAATGGGTTCACTTTTCAAAAATTACTTTGGCCCAAAATCACTGGAAAAGTGCTCAAAATGGTGAAAAACTGCAAGTTTTTGAAAGAATTTTTGGGTTCGCTCAAATCCTGAACACTCATTGGCTAGCCATCTGCTGTATTGTTTGATTTCACATTACTCAGGAAAGATTAATATCTGAAAATATGTGATAACTTGTCCAGAAATAGGTTTAATTTAAATTCTTCATATTTAATGAATCATTTTTAACTCACGACAATCTTCAGGTTCGTCCGAGGCATCTTTACAGTCTGGTTGGCCATCACATTTCCATAGCAATGAGATACAGCGATCATCTGTGACACCACAACGGAACTGGCTTGTTGAACAATTAGCAATGCATGTTTTGTCATCTGGCGCTAAGAGGAAGTAGTCGGGACATAGACAGGTATAGGTGGCACCACCAGGTGCAATGACGCAGAGATGGCTGCAGCCTCCATTATCGCTACCACATGGATTTGTGCCATTCTCTTGTAGCAATGGATGTACAACGTGAATATCCATAGGCCGATGTGTGATGTTCACTAGTATTTGCTTATCTTCTCCAGTGAACCTAAAGATTACAAAATAATTAATGTTCACTGGTCATTCTTTGTCATGGTCTTCTCATAGTCTCTTACATCAGTTTCATCTCTTAAAACAACGTGAACATATAAATTAGTTGTGTCAATAGCTTAAATTATCAATCTTGAACTCAAGGTTTTAATTTGCAAATTGTATAACTTTTTTAACATGAACTTTAATGCTAACCTGTTTGCTTTCTCAACAGCCTTGTGATTCCAATCGACCCAATACATCCACTCTTCAAACAACGTCATGGCAAAGATATGCGCGACACTGCCTGACATGACAGTCTTCCTGTTTTCACCATTATAGTCACAATAATCTATATAGTCAAGATGCGCATCTGCCCACCACAGACGATTGGTTACCTAGAGAGAATATTCAAATTAACAATTGGGTGAATGTCTTATATCTTTTTTCTTATTGTAATCTAATAAAAAATGTACTTGAAAAATGTATGTCTCATATATATATGGCTCACCATCAAATTCTATAATGATAGCAAATAAGTCCCATTCAAACAACTTACAAGGTCAGATCATGTATTTCCAAAATGTAACAATACTCACCAAGTCAATTGTGAGAGCATTGGGCCAGCCTAGCTTTTGTGTGATTATCTTAGAGCGATTTGTTCCATCCATGCCGATTCGTCCTATATAAGGTGCTAAACCCCAATCTGTCCAAAAGAGGTAACCCTTGTGAGGGTCTGCGACAATTGCCCTTGGGTTGGATATATCAACATCAACTAGGATCCGTCTGCTTGTGCCGTTTAGTTCACTAACATACATCTGTTCATTTGTATAGTCCAACCAATAGAGCTTCCTGCAATGGCATGATCATCAAATCACAAATACAATTGTCTGAATTTGAAAGAGCTACAAGCAGAACTGGAGAAAGTGATTAGATAATGATAAAGTGTGTTTACCAATAATAAGATTTTAATTGGCTGATCAATAGGGGTGAGACGAGTCGAAAAAATCCGATTCGAGTCGAATCCGATTCGAGTCAGAAAATGACGATTCGAGTTTCGAATCTGTTTCGAGTCGCGCGAAGTGCGAACAACATCGCTTTTGACCGTTCGTATTTTTAATGCGTCAATGGTGGAAAGCATTCGTAAGTTTATTCTGATTTTATTACATATATTCTTTCATTTATGTGTACATACAATATAATAATTTAATACAAGCATATCCAAGTCATTGAAACTTATATATTCAACGCAATATCGAATAAAAACATGCATATTGACAGTATTTTTCTGAATTTTTTTATTTTTTCGAATTTTTTTCTCAACTCGAAAATGATTCGATTCATCAACTTCGACTCGATTCGACTCGACTCGAAGCCCCAAACCCGCGAGTCCTCGACTCATCGGGTTGTCGTCTCACCCCTACTGATCAATGTTGAATAGAAAGGAAATGCTGATTGGCTAACCTTCCTATCCAATCAACAGCTAATCCTTCCCCGCCAGGGACATTATGTTTCACAATAGTCTCAACCCCTGTACCATTAAGAAACATTCTCTGTATCCGTTTAGCCACAACATCTGTGTAGTACATCATCTGCCCATTATAGTCATAATCTAGTGCAACAACGTTGGAGAGACCCTGATAGAGCAATGTGTAGTATTTACCATCTGTGGAGATTTTCCGGATGTAGTAACGGTTTGTGAATATGAGGTAGGGATCAATATCTGGAATAAATTACAAATCTTGAGTTTTGTTTTTTACTAATTGGAAATTACACTTCACCTCCAACTAGGATTGACCCTTTCATTGTTAGTACATTAAGAGAACACAGAGGAGCCAAATTACAATTTCACATACAAAGATTATGCTTTTTTGCTATATTTACTGTTATTGAAAATTGTATATCGGATGTATGTTTGGCCCTAAAAGGGCATCAGTACTAATAAAATCCTATTATTATATACATACTGTACAAGAAGGAAGACATGCTCTGTCCCACTCATAACTAGTTTATCAGTTATATAAAAAAATGTGAGAACCCTGTATTTAACTTACTATCATTGTGTCTGCATGTTTTTCCATCAGGTTCCTTGAAGTATCCATCTTGGCACTTGCACATAAATGATCCAGGACTGTTTTCACAGAACTGCGTGCATGTGTCCTTCACCTCTGTACACTCATCAATATCTGAAGTAAAATTCAACATTAAAATGTCACCCTTTTCAATTCCAATTTTGGACATTATTTCCACTCACTTGGTTATTTCTTATGCTAAGTGTGCAGAATGAGGCAAGAATAGAAGCTGGGAGCAATGGTGTAAAATACCAGTGTTGCCCCAAATAAAATGGATATGAGCAATTATTAAGACAGACAGACAGGACAAATAGATGGGCAGATTGAATGGAAAGATCTATCAAAAATGATTATCACACTTTTTTGTACAAGCAATTACTCTTCACCACACACCCACAAGTTACGTAATGATGTTCAGTAAGATCTATAATCTGTAAATACCTCTACAAGCCTTGCGATCAGTCATCAATGTGTAGCTTTCATTACAGGCACAATGGTAGCTTGTGATAGTGTTGATGCACTTATGGGCACACTGATTGGACCTGACATCTTGACACTCATCCACGCCACAGTGTTGTTCGTCGGAGTTGTCTCCACAATCATCATTACGGTTACACACAAACTGATACTCAATGCAGTTGCCATTCTGACAGTAGTACTTACCCCCTGCACATGTGGGGGCAGGGGTCACTAAAACAGAATCAGAATCAGTGCAATGAATTCAAACAATGAGTCTCCTGGTACAATATGATTTATATTTCAAATCTTGGCGAAATTCACGGACTACTCTGAAAATCTTATTTTCAAAGTCCCATCTTTGTCCAGCCAAAGTGAGCTCAAACGGTTGTATCAAAAGGATTCTCACATATTTATGTACTTACAACAGACATCTTCCTTTTCATCACTGTTATCACCACAGTCATTGTCAGCATCACAATGGTAGTCTTTGAGGATGCATTTGCCATTATCACAGGTGAAGTGTGTAGCAGGGTTGCATGTGGGATAGACACACGTGTCAGGCTCATCAGAATTGTCACCACAATCATCATCATGGTCACAAAAAAACCTGACAGAGAAATAATATGGTAGGTTTCAAAAATATGAGGAGATGCAGCTGGAGGTGATATTAAATTTTTTCTTGACAATGGCCGAGAAGACATGTCAACAATCAACCACTTTATCTATATGGTATATGCTCATGTATATAAATACAGATGGGATAGACACATGTGCCACAAATCATCTGATAATATAAGGGACATATCATATAGCACTGTACCTGTTGGTAATACACATGCCAGTGTTGTTGCATTTGATTTGATCAGATCTACAGTTTCTAGGTGGGCAACTCTGCATTTCATCAGCTTGATCCACACAATGGGCCACTCCATCACAGACATAGTAGTTGGGAATACAGCCATAACCTCCTGCAGCACGATCCGCCTCACACTTGAAGTGATCAGGAGGACAACCACGCTCAGCTGCAAGCAACATGTGTAATCATTTATTGGGGGGGGGATAACAAGGATGTGACATGAGCACAGGATTGAAGCAAGTTAGTTTCAGTGTGGACAAGCTGATTATGATAAATTAAAATGTCTAGGAAAAAAAAAAGACAACTGGTCCATAATATACATTAATTTTGACCAGTTTTTCCAAATACACACAAGTTTAAGTTATCAAATGGCAGGAGATTGTTGAATCAAGTGTTTTAGCTGCTGTCTCTAAGCTTATCATTCGCTTGTGTACAGAACAGATTGTGGGGCTCATATGATAAATCAATTGCAAAAACTCATACATCTATTGCAGTAAAAATGTAACACAACCTGGATGCAAATGCTAACACTGAACACTTGACAAAAAAATGCAGCTATAAACATATGCCTGAAAAAAGAAAAAAAGTATATAGGAGTAAAATAAGGAGTTCATTTTTCTTGCAAAGCATGAATTAAATTGTGACTTACAGCAATGAAGTGTTGAATGTTCGTCACTTCCATCTCCACAGTCATCTTCACCATCACAAACATAGCGGTCATACAGACAACGTCCATTCGAACATGTGAACTGATTCCCAAAACATGTCCTATTTGGATGACTGCACTCAGCTTGTATTTCATCTGAACCATCTCCACAGTCGTCATCGCCGTCACAATGCATAGAGGATGGGATGCACTTGTGATTGGTGCACCTAAAGTCATCACTCGTACAGTCATGTCGACTACAGAATGTGGGACTTTCATCAGAGTTGTCTTTGCAGTCATCATCCCCATCACAAAGCCAGCGACGGAAAATACACAGATTACTATTTGGGCATTTCACTTTCAAAGGAGGGCACGTTAAATCAGTTGGGCATCCAACTTCATCGGAGAAATGTCCATCGCGACAGTTGTCACGTCCATCACAACGCTGAGCCGCATCGATACAACGGAAATTCCTACAAGTGAACTCGCCTGTTGCACATGCTGGGTAAGTACATTGTGTCTCATCCGAGTTATCTCTACAATCATTGTCGTGATCACAAACCCAGGCTGTTGAGATGCATCGTGAATTGGCACAGACATAATCAGTAGGTCTACAAGTATGATCTGCACACAACTTTGGGTCCTCATCAGTTCCGTCTCCACAATCATCATCTGTATCACATTTCCAGCTATCAGGGAGACATTTCCCATTGAGGCACACAAACTGGTTACTGCTGCAGTTGTTATTAGCTTGAATACACATCTTTCCACCATTTCCAATCTTCAATCCTGACCCATCAGGGCACGTGCATTCAGCTTGATTATTACTTGAGGGATGGCAGCCATGACTGCAGCCACCATTGTTGTTGGTGCAGGGGTCTGGGCATTGTTGTTGGCGGTCTGCAGCATAAACATGGATGTCCATTGGACGACCACGTAGTCCTGATATCAACCGGGTCTGGTCACCTCCTGTGTGTTTCATTGCACGGTATACAGAGCCTGCAATACAAAGATCATCTACAATTAGTAAAACTACATAGACAAGTGAAACCTAAATATGGGAACACCATTCTAAAATGAACACTTCCAACATGAAATAGGAAAAATTGTTCAGGTTCCAAAATATGACCACTAAATTTATTCCCATGGTTCATTTTAATGCGAAAACCTCTCGGGGTGAACACTTTGTGTTGATTCATGCATTGTTTGTTTTAGTTAAGTTTTACTGTTTATACACGAAACTGTTCTGAGGCAGTTTATTGATTAGAAGCTATTTTAAAACAAGTGAAAAACATAAGTTGAATATCGGAGAATTATCATACAGACAATTTCCTAAAAAATTAAAGTATCTAAGGTAATGTTATATACTATTTTACATATTTTCTGCAAAGCTATAAAATATATGCCTCTTAAAATCAAAATAAAACAAGTATTTTCTTACGTGTGCTCCAGTCAGTCCAGTAAATGAAGTGACCATATACAGTCATGGCAAATGGATGAACAGTTGTCTCCACTATAGTCTCCCGATAATTTCCGGTCAAGTCAGATCTTTCTATCTTATCTCTAAGAAAACAAAAGGCTATGTTACATGCAGAACATATCGTGAGTAGGTACTTTTTGACAGTGTAGTAAGTAAATTATTCTACTACGATGATAGAGAGTAAATTAAATTTATAAAGCATGACAAATCATCCACTGTAGATTACAGGCTTGGTTATTCATATATTACACAATATTGCAAACAGACAAATAGTCTGTCAAGTATCATTTGATGCTGAATACTCCATCTTGAAGGAGTACTAATATGACATGATGTAGAGAAGGAAGTTTGTAAGACTGTATCATGGGTTGGGCCAATAGTAATATGATAATTAATAAAAGTAAATTAATAATATAACAAGTTTACCACTGAGCCAACAAAAGATCTCTAATTAAATATAAACTCTTACAAGGCAGCATCACACCAGTATAACTTGGCCTCTCCAAAGTCTATGGTGAGACCATTAGGCCATCTTAGTCCAGAGCTTATAAGTGTTTGTTTGTTGCGTCCTGCCATAGTGGCTTTTTCTATCTTAGGTGACCTCCCCCAGTCCGTCCAATACATCTCACTGAAATATAATAGGGCAAATATGTATACACTGTATGTGGGTAAAACCTCGGTCAGTTTGCACTACGGTGGCTGTATGGCAGCCTTACCTTCACAAAATCGATATAGGAAATCTATCATATACTGCTTATCCCTATTTTTTGCTTAATATTTCTCTCAATTTTGGGAAGATTCATTTATGGTCGCCATACAGTTGCCGTGGATCAAATGTGACTGAGACATATATTACATGTTATTTACGATATCGTTTGTTCGGTTTTGTTCGGCTAGAGATTGTTTGTTTGGTCTTTTTTGTTTGATCTTGTATTTTGATATTGTTTGCTGGGTATCGTCCGTGGGGTGTTGTTGTAGTATGTTGCTACCTATTGTTTGTATGATGTTGCTTGTTATGTTGTTTATGGGATGTTGTTTGTTAGGTATTGTTTATCAAATATTATTTGTTGGGTGCTTTCATGATATTGCTTTTCGAATATTTGGATTACATCCCAAATTGTAAATCATGTGATGTGATGTTCACTCACCCTTTACATGGATCCAGTACAATAGCACTATGTAAATCATGAAAGATGTTCACTCACCCTTTACATGGATCCAGTACAATAGCACGTGGTTTATCAACTCTGACAAGTGTCACAAGGTGACTCTTATCTACATTCATAGAATATATTCCATGCAGATGCGAATCAGCCCAATACAGTTTCCGTCCAATCCAATCAAATGCAATGCCATCTGGTGACACAATATTATATGTGTTGCCATCCTCTGCAAGAAAGCACAAGTGATTTGTAGAACAATTGCCTAGGTGGACCATATTATATATATATTCTGTACATGTACCCTCATTTCACAGGGACATAAAAGAAGAGTGTTAGACAAAGGGGGTTTCCACTTCCAGTTGCTGGAAACAAAAGATAAGTACGTATGACAAAAACAAACAATATTTAGACTCAACTATCAGATTTCACTCAGAACATAACACATTTACATTATTTTCATTAGTAATCAATTACAAACTAAAAATGTGTGAACATATATTTGAAAAGGCTTACGTGTTCGATTTTCTTTAACGAGTAAATCATAAACATCCTTCGAGTCGAGACTATAGCGACTCAACTTATCCGCTCTCACTTGACTAAAGTAGAGATATCTGTCTGAGTAATCGAAATCAATTCCAACAGCTTTGCCTAGATCAGTGATAGGTGCAAAAGGCTCTCCGTGGTCATCGGGATCCAAATGGAGGCTTCGAATCTCAGTTTCCACAGCATATATCAAATACTCATTTACCTCTAATAAAAGAAATGTGCATTGTATGAATTGTCAAATAATCACCTTTTTGAACAGAGATCAAAGCATAATATGATCAATCAACAAGTAGAAACAAGGCAGTACATTGTTGTAAATATTTCTCAAACCTAAACATATTCTTGTACATGTACAGTGTATTCTCTTATACATTTACTAGAACATTGTTTTTTGGTAAATTCAAAAATATCTTTATGATAATGGTATAATACCTTCGCATGTTTGCCCATCCTGAGCCAGCTTTCCAAAGGCACATTTACAGGAGACCCCTTGGTTGTCAGGATTTGGGAAACAAAGCTGTTCACAACCTCCATTATTGGTTGTACATGCACTTGTACCTAAAAAGCATTGGCAGCCACCTTTTATGCTAATATCTCTTACATTGATATCAATCATGATCATAAATTATAAGTAATAATAAACAACAAAACATAATCTTTATGTAAATTTTGGTAAATGGTTGAAATGCAAAAACTTTATAATCCAAAAACAATTACTGTACGTAGAGAAATTAGTGCTACTCTCTAATCTCATGACTACATACCAGCTGGTTGAACAGACTGATCGTAAACAGCAAGGCCAAACATCATATTTATGTTGGTCTTGAACTCTACAGCAGTTGTAACAGTTGGCTCCTTTGAAGCTTTGAATATGGTCTTCAGGTTCCTGTCATTCCAATATAGATCATTGCCAAATATTGCAATGCCTACTGGGTTAGGCAAGTTGGTTCGTATGTACTCCCTGAAGTGAGACATAAAATGGATTATTATATGGTGTCAGATTAGCCTATTTAATCATATAAGCTGTCATGTAAACAAATGCAATGTCACCTTAAATTGATACCCAGGGACAGATACAAGTTTATTAATTGGATTATATTTTAACACCTTTTATGACGAGCAATTCCTTGTTAGGAGGGCCATTAGTAGTCACACCACTTAAACTGGGAATTGAATCTGGGTGAACCCAGGGTCAGTTATACAATTAACTAAAACTATTACCTATTCCCTCCTGAGAAAGACATTCTCTGTATTGCATCTATCCTATTGTCAGTCCAGTAAACATTGTGAGTTGTGTAATCTATTGTAAGGGCCCATGGACGAACTATGCCTGCTGAGACAAGAACTGTTCTATTCGATCCATCTAACCTTGATCGCTCAATCTTGGGGTGCTGCCCAGTGTCTGTCCAGTAAAGATAGCTAAAATAAAACAAAAATTGGATATACAGTGTATCTATCTACTAGCATGAAGTTTTTGGGACATGTTGCCTTCAATGGAATTTGTTAAGTGCACTTAATATCACAAGAGTTATTATTTGTGCAAAATTCATACAAGTTCACACATCGGTTCCAAAAAATCGTTGCCATGAATACCCAAAACATTTGGTATTACTATATAGGTTCAACAATATTTCAGCATTGACATGGAGTTTCAAGACCTCTTGAAAGCCCATAGTATTTATTTTTCTATATATGATCGATGACATGTCTGAAATTTAATCGGATGAGATTGAATCTTGGAAAAATTATCTGGCCAAAATTATGCACTGTTTAAACAGACTGAGGCAATTTTTCCCCATATACATGTATATTGCCAAAAATATCCTCTGCTTCATTCACATGCATCGTTAACTAATTCGTGTTTTGGAGCTTACTTTTTAAATGGGTTGACAGCAATAGCCTTTGGTAGAGACAGTCCATCAGTGTCAGTCTGAGAGTTCTTAAGAAGAGCCAACCTCATGGAACCATCTAGCTTACATACCTCAATATAACCAGTGAACCTGTAGCCATTTGTGAAGTACAGGTTACCTGTAATAAAAAGTAAACAAAATAATTTATTATAATACAGTATACATGTACTTGAAGGGACACAATTGTGAGAAATGCTTTACATGCTGTGTCCTTTAGTAACTTATAGGTATGAGTATTCATTGAATTAACATATTAATATCCTAAAAATATATGTTACAGCAATTTTTGGATATTAAATCGGAACAAATAAGTGAACAAAAAGTGACTATAGTTTTAAAACTGCAGTAGATACATTACATGCTGATAACATGCATGTAGCGATCAAGGCTAAATGTGAATATGGCTAAAATGAGAGTACATCAAAATAAAATATTAAATCCATCTGTGCTTAAGTTCGAGCCATATCCATACCATTAATCCAGTCTACTGCCAGGCCATGTACCCCACTTAATCCAATTCCTCTGTCCATTAAGTCGCTATATTCAGTGCCATCTGGTTTGACCCTACCAATGTTCGTTATGTTTGCCCTTGTGCTCATTGAGCGGTAGTCAGTCCAATACACAAAACCCCCTGACATGTAAACGTCAATGTGTTCAGCGTACCGCTCTAAAATGAAATGCAAAATACAGTACAATCTAAGAAATAACTGCCATGATACAGTATTATGAGCTCTTTAATGTTTAATTCTTCCATAATATCAATGAAATAACAAATTCCATCTACAATTACAAGAAAATAAACAAAAGGACATGAACAATGATCTATTACTAATTACATGTACATTGTACAGTATATACATGTACATATTAGTGCCAAGAATTTTATTATTCATGAAGATAAAAATGATCAAAACTGACTTGACCCTCCTACAGGTACCATAGCATCGTCATGTTCCCCTGTGAAGCTCAGTCCTCTGACAGCCTCATAGGTTGAGACAACAAGGAAAGACTCATATGCTGAAAATATAAGAAATGTAATGAATGTACTCTGAAGAATGGCCCACCAAGCTCATCCTTTTCAAAGATGAAATGTGAAGTATAAATGTATGCCATGTGACTTTAGTGACTTGAGCATCAGCAATAGACGTTTCCGATAAATCATGCCATCTTTTGATCCATCGGAGAAACCACAATATATTGGCTAGATTGATGATGTCATAGGTTGTACTTTTATAAAATTAGCAAGAAGTTAATACCATTTTTGAATGGGCAGTTTGCTACCTACAATCAATGACATCATCAATCTAGCCAATAAGTTATAGTTTCCCTGATGTATCAAAAGATGGTACGATTTATCGGAAACGTCTATTATCATTTAGATTTTTGGTTTATTTACCTTTACAAGAGATGCCATCCGTATCTAAAGTAGATCCAGTTGAGCAGGCACATACTTTGGTGCCACGGCCTGTTGGCAGGCAGAGTTGGGGACATCCGCCATTGTTACTGGAACAAGCGTTAGTCACTCCTAAAAATATATTGAACTTCATTTAGCTCTGAGCTCAGAACTCTTATGAGGTATGAATACATTACCAGCTAGAACAGGCTAAGGATGCAACTACAGGTTTACACCATTACAAAAATAGCATTTTGTCAAGTTATTATCAAATTAAAAGGAGCAGTGATGCCAGTCTAAGTTCTCCCGAGTCAATCTCATGTCTTAACTCCCAATCGCTATGCCTTAAGTCACCAATACACACCATCGTCCACCATGCCTACATACTACCATTATGCCTCAACTCAACATCACTATGCTTTTTAACTCACCATCATTATGCCTCTCACTGTAAGCCTTCAATACGTCCAGTCTATTGAGATTTGTCCTTAATATCTTTGCATTCCCACCATCAGCCAAGTCTACTTCTGTGATAGTCTCATAGGACCTGTCTGAGTAGTAGAACTTGGAGCCATGCACGGCAACCCCCATTGGGTTATGCAGGTTAGCAGTGATAAAACTTGTCCTGGCCCCAGTCGTGATGGAATATTTCTCAATCTAAAGCACAGTACGATGACTCAGTTTCTGTCAACCATTTACAAGGTTATTTTGCATTTTGTGAATTCCTTATACTTTTAGGCTAACTACTTGTATTATATTTATTTCCATCGAGACAAATACAAATAGGTTACAACAGTTAACATTGTTCTTCATATTATTAAGCGTATGAATAATATATCATTAAAAAGTTCATTTCAGCATATTCTAAATATGGAATTAATAAATAGGAGTTATAGAAAATTTATCTCTAGGTTATATATAAAGATCAACAATATATAAAGATTTATTAAAATATGGCATATAAGATTTACCTACCGTTTGTTTGGATGCATCACTCCAGAACAGAGTTTGGCTTGCAGTATCAATTGTAATGTACTTCAATGAAATCACATCAGTCTTTATAATTATGGCAGCCTCACTGCCATCAAGATTCATCTTGGCCACTTTCTTTGGGACACCTACACCTCCTGCGTCCAACCAATATAACTTCCTAAATAGTCAAATGTTGCGCAATGTATGCTAGTGCCCAAAGACTAGTTGTATTGTAAACCTTCTGGACTAATACAGTGCAAAAATATCACAATATAAATGTTCAATTTGCACATATGTAATTGACCTTTTTCCATATAAATGTAAAAAATAGATGGCATCATGGGTATTGGTATGGCTATGGTAGGGCTAGAATACATGTAAATGTATTGCCAGAGTCAGACACTTTATCAAAGGAGAACCTCAGAATTTGTACATAATGATCCACTTATTTGTGATAAAGCTTACCCTTGACCTGGATCTACACACATGGAGATGGCCTGCCCAACATCAGTCTCATTACCCTGGTTGCTCAGCAACACCTTGCGATAATTGTTCTCACCATCAAGCTTGATTACACCAATGAAATTAGCTTGGACATTACTCCAATAGAGGTTTCTAGATACCCAATCTATGGCTATGGCATGAGGTGCTCCAATAAATGCACTTGGTAAAAATGTGGTCCTGTTCTGTCCATCCATTCTTTGCCTGTATGTTACACCCTGTAATATAATATAATTTAATATAATATATATAATATAATATAATATAATTTAATACAATATAATATAATCAATATAATAAAATATAATCAGATACACAATGATATATAATCATAAGTTAATGGGGCACTGCTGTGTAGAATCACAAATGTATTTACGCTTGTGGGCATACATTGATACAAGTCAATGTGCTTTGTTCCTAAATTGAAGTGAAAACTTACCCTATTTCCTCTGTTTACTGTCCAATAGATCCACCCATCCCTGCTATCATAGTCAAAGTCACTGATCTTCATTCTGTAGCTTGCTAAGATTGGCACTATAGTCTCCATGGAGTTGGGATCATCAGAGTATGTGATGCCACGGACATACATGTTATTTTTTCCATAGAGTAAGAACTCGGTATGATCTGAAGACATATTTTAAGGCTCATAAAAACGAACAACAATTCTTGAACCTTCTTTTAAATTCCTAAAGAATTTTGGCATTGAACCCAATCTTCAGCAAGCAATCAACTATTGAATAAACAAGTTATGATGCATAGAGTACCTTACTGTATATATAAAATAAAGCGATGCCAATGAAAGAGAAACAACATAACGCGGTTAATACATTGTAAAATGCATTCAAGAGATCAGTTGAGTTTACCTTGGACACAGCTGAGTTGATCAGAGTCGAGTTTCATGGCCATTGGGCAGGCACAGGTGTAGCCACTAGTGCTAACAGGTGACAGGAGACACAAGTGACTGCATCCATTGTCTTCACATGGATTGACAGCTACAGAAAATTTAAATATAGTTTTATATAATAAGCATTACTTGAGCCTCAGGAAATCAAGACAATTTAGACTTTTTTACTTTACAATTTTCATACCTTTAGGATGTGATACATTTGTAATATTTATGTATATACAACTAAACTTATGTACAATAAATGATTATTCTCTTAATTATAGTAATTGTTGAATTTCTGTTATTTTTGTATTCTTTGGGATTTTGGCAAAATATCTAATTTGGCAATTTTTTCATGCAAACCAAAATTATAAGTTGGTATGTGCAACATTAAAACAAATAGGTGTTATAATGTATTGTGCTGAACTTATAATAAAGAGTGCATGTTGATTAGGTACACAGAAAAAGTGTTAGTTTAATTATACAGTGCATGTACGTGTACGATGGATCCTAATCAATATTAAAACATTTCAAATTGTTTGCATATTTTTGCAGGAATGAGGTTCTCAGAGTATCATTCGAAATTAAACAATACAATCAAGATGTATGAAATAACACATTATAATTGTATTAAAAATGCCGCGAGACGAGCTAAACACAACTATGTGTATCTGTATTTTTATTTGCATCGGAGTAAATTCAAAAATAAATTCTTTGAAAAAATACCATGCAAATTCCTACACTAAATTGCAAAACCTACAACCCTTCTTATTTGTATTTATTAGCCCCAAATTCTGTGGCAGACAAGCCCAAGCCCCTGATTAAGTGCCTCCACCACCACCTCCAGGCAATTCAGATGCCATCCACTCACCCATGGGTTTGATACTTGGATGGATAATCTCAAAATCGAAAGTCCATAACCAATGTCTATGAAGCGTCTGATTTGTACATGTAAACTTATTACAGCTCTTCATTTCACCCCATCTCCTCAGCCCAACCCAGAAAACCCTGTCCTCAAACACTCGCAGGCTATAGGGGCTTCGCAGGAACTGTTGGTAATGGCATGCATAATAGTTAAACATACTGCAACAGGATATGTTTTTAATGTTTTACACCCTTAGAGGCATCTCAAATGCATTATTCAATTCTTGTTTGAAGTGAGTTATTGACTTGAGTAGACCATGGCTAGACAATCATGTACAGTGAAACCTGTGAAGTGGAACACCTGCAGAAGTGGAACACCTCTGTTTAAGTGGAAAACTTTTTAGAGGTACCAAAGGTGTTTCACTTTTACTGTACTTGCTGTGACTGTGACTTTTTAGCATTTATCAGCTGAAACTGTGAAATGTATGTCCCATAAGAATACTTTATTCTCTTTTGGTTTAATAAGTTTGCCTTGCCTATTTTTAGATTATGGCTTCTTTTGTTTAAAAAACTAAGATTGAAAGAATGACACCCAGTCTCTCAGAACTCACTTCAAACTGTACAACACTGCAGCTATGTGCGACAATACTATAGCTGTACTACTATACTATAGCTGTACTACTATACTACAACTGTATACTAAAATACTACAGTTGTACTACTATACTACAGCTGTGCTACAACACTACAGCTGTATATTAAAATACTACAGCTGTACTTCTATACTACAGCTGCATACTAAAATACTACAGTTTTACTACTATGCTACAGCTGTATACTAAAATATTACAGCTGTACTACTATACTACAGCTGAGTACTAAAATTCTACGAAATATTCACAATAAAGCAAGCAATTATGATGTACAGCAAAGTATATGGTGTTGAGTACCAACTACAAAGTAGAACATCACCTACATTACTGTTTATGTGTTAAAAGTTACTTAAAAACATTATCATAGTTGCAGCAAAGGATAGAATTTTCAATTTCTTTAGACATTCCCCTTTTTAGAATCATTACCAATGAAAGCAATTTCTGGATAATTGGCATGAAGTCAAGTAAAAAAACTCAAAATAGTTGTTCTATCCTTTGATCAACTTATTTCTTGAAGAAAGTTTCAAGATTATCCCCAAATAGGTTGACAAATAATAGATGGTTCTACAAGGAAAAACACTATATAAGTATACCCGGTTTTACCATAGAGTCATGCAAAAGAAGCAACACTCATAGCTGAATAAAAATACTATACATTCAAATAATATCTTTTGCTAGAATTACCACCTTTTGGTCCATATCATAGTTTAGGTCATTATTGTTCCTTTCCATACAGTAAAAATGCTACTATGCCGTTGGGTGCATCGACAGTACTTCACAGTTTTTAATTAATGACAACTATGATATTATTACTACAAGGTAGTAATCCAGTCATGCAGGTAGACACACACATTGACAATATGTTTTAAGGGTAAAAACAAATGCCTTGCACTAAATTCTATACATAATCCATTTTGTTAACTCCATACGAGATAACAAAAGTGGGAAATAAACTTTGCCATGGTGATTACTCTAACATAATTAATGAAATAGTCTTTTCCATCCATCCCATGAAATAAAACCAGTCGCAAATAGGATCTAGTGCCAAACATATGAAAGAAACATACAAATACTCAAACCATAGGAAGCATGCCACATGAACCACAATGCCAGCTCTATGACAACAGTTGCCATGGTAACTCACCACTGGGTTGGAGGGCAGGATGTACCATAAACATAGCTGAAGGATAGTCAGTGTTAGCGCTCATAATATTCTGAGCTTCACAGGTGTATTTATTGCACCGTCTTAAACTGCTCTTTCTGCCCTTCTCTTTGTTAGCCCAATAAACAAAGTCCTCGAAGATAGTGATGCCCCCTCTAGGATCTCTCAGAAACTAATCAAAATTGATGAATGAAAGAATGAAACATTTGAGATTTTGGCTGTCCTCTTGTGCCATTTCACCATCTTAACAGATAAAAGTAAATCGACTTTCCCAACAGGAATATTCACTGCGGATGCTTCAGTGTTTATTGATTTTCATTTCATAAATTCTTCATTGCAAAGCAGAAATCTTGAATGTATCTTATTTACATTATTTTTGCTGTTTGTACCACTCTTATTTGGGATTACTGTTGTACAATTTACAGTTTTAACATTGAAATTATTTAAAGTTTTCTTTTAATACATTTAAGCCTACTATAATATTGTATGAAGTAGAATCTCAGCTCAATATATATAGCATAAGACAGCATGCAACTCGACACATTTGTTTTAAAATACGATAATTAATCTAAAAATAACATGAAAGTAAATATTATGTACATGAACCATAAAGCAAACAAATTTTAAGCAGCACATGATAACTACATGGCAAATCCTAGTGAACATATTTACTCAAATCACTATTTTCAAAGGATTTTCCATCTGACAATAAAACTCATTTTGGGGTAGCAGATTCTAGACAGAATCTATACAAGGCATTAACATGACAAAATGTCACCACCTAGTTGCTCACAATATTATGAGTTCAAACTTAAGTCAGATTTGAATTTCTGAGAACTTGTAAAGTCAAATTTGAACTTCTGAAAAGATGTAGATGATTTTGAAAAAAAAATTTGGTCAATTTGAAGCAAGTTGAAAACAGACCTTTTTGACCTTTTTTGACCTTGAGAAGGTCATTAAAGGTCAAATGTCAAATCTAAAGTCAGATTTGAATTTCTGAGAACATGTAGATGATTTTGAAAAAAAAAATTAGTCAATTTGAAGCAAGTTGAAAAAAGACCTTTTTGACCTTTTTTGACCTTGAGAAGGTCATTGAAGGTCAAATGTCAAATCTTAAGTCATATTTGAATTTCTGAGAACATGTAGATGATTTTGAAAAAAAATTTAGTCAATTTGAAGCAAGATGAAAAAATACCTTTTTGACCTTTTTTGACATTGAGAAGGTCATTGAAGGTCAAATGTCAAATCTAAAGTCAGATTTGAATTTCTGAGAACATGTAGATGATTTTGAAAAAAAAATTTAGTCAATTTGAAGCAAGTTGAAAAAAGACCTTTTTGACCTTTTTTGACCTTGAGAAGGTCATTGAAGGTCAAATGTCAAATCTTAAGTCATATTTGAATTTCTGAGAACATGTAGATGATTTTGAAAAAAAAATTAGTCAATTTGAAGCAAGATGAAAAAATACCTTTTTGACCTTTTTTGACATTGAGAAGGTCATTGAAGGTCAAATGTCAAATCTAAAGTCAGATTTGAATTTCTGAGAACATGTAGATGATTTTGAAAAAAAAATTTAGTCAATTTGAAGCAAGTTGAAAAAAGACCTTTTTGACCTTTTTTGACTTTGAGAAGGTCATTGAAGGTCAAATGTCAAATCTTAAGTCAGATCTAAAGTCAGATTTGAATTTCTGAGAACACGTAGATGATTTTGAAAAATTTTTTTAGTCAATTTGAAGCAAGTTGAAAACAGACCTTTTTGACCTTTTTTGACCTTGAGAAGGTCATTAAAGGTCAAATGTCAAATCTAAAGACAGATTTGAATTTCTGAGAACACGTAGATGATTTTGAAAATTTTTTTTAGTCAATTTGAAGCAAGTTGAAAACAGACCTTTTTTGACCTTGAGAAGGTCATTAAAGGTCAAATGTCAAATCTAAAGTCAGATTTGAATTTCTGAGAACATGTAGATGATTTTGAAAAAAAAATTAGTCAATTTGAAGCAAGTTGAAAAAAGACCTTTTTGACCTTTTTTGACCTTGAGAAGGTCATTGAAGGTCAAATGTCAAATCTTAAGTCATATTTGAATTTCTGAGAACATGTAGATGATTTTGAAAAAAAAATTTAGTCAATTTGAAGCAAGTTGAAAAAAGACCTTTTTGACCTTTTTTGACTTTGAGAAGGTCATTGAAGGTCAAATGTCAAATCTTAAGTCGAATCTAAAGTCAGATTTGAATTTCTGAGAACACGTAGATGATTTTGAAAAAATTTTTTAGTCAATTTGAAGCAAGTTGAAAACAGACCTTTTTGACCTTTTTTGACCTTGAGAAGGTCATTGAAGGTCAAATGTCAAATCTTAAGTCAAATCTTAAGTCAGATTTGAATTTCTGAGAACACGTAGATGATTTTGAAAAAAATTTTAGTCAATTTGAAGCAAGTTGAAAACAGACCTTTTTGACCTTTTTTGACCTTGAGGTCATTGAAGGTCAAATGTCAAATCTAAAGTCAGATTTGAAGGTCAAATGTCAAATCTAAAGTCAGATTTGAATTTCTGAGAACATGTAGATGATTTTGAAAAAAAATTTAGTCAATGTGAAGCAAGTTGAAAAAAGACCTTTTTGACCTTGAGAAGGTCATTGAAGGTCAAATGTCAAATCTAAAGTCAGATTTGAACTTCTGAGAACATGTAGATGATTTAGAAAAAAATTGAAGTCAGTCTTAACAGTATTTGTTAAGTTATAGGAAGTTGTAAGAAATTGTTACAGACGCCGGACGCCAACCGCAGGACGCCAACCACCAACCGCCGGACGCCAACCGCCGTCGCAAAAAAACGGAGACCATAACAATATGTCACCACTTTTGGAGTGGTGACATAATAAGACATTATACGAGGTGGGCCAAAATATGTCCATATTTCTTAGTGTGCTATTTCTTAGTTTTACATCCAGGAAAACAGAACTGATTGGCCAAATTCTGTGTGAAAAAGAATAACACAAATCTTCTATTTTGGTCAGGAAGATAGCAACATTGAAAGGGCAAGTTTTACAATCTAGCACCAGGTTGATCTTCCTTGTCACAACTAAGACCTCTGAATAGGTTTCCATTTACAAGCCAATTTTCCCAATCACTTTTAGTTTTATTTATGCTGTACCAGCCTTTCTTTATCTTTCTCCATCTAATTCAGAAACCACTTAATTGTATTGATCCCATTTCATAAGCACTTGTAAAATTGATTCCTGCATCTCCATCAAAATACTTTCAAAATATATGCATTATTGAAAAAGTTATTGCCAAATAAAAATATGGATGTTTTTGGCCAGCCTGTATATGATTGAATATTTAAAATAAATACATCTGATTTGCATAAAATAAAAGCATATATTTGACCATGTGTTGCCAATAGTTTGGCTTACCAGACAACTATCAACCAATCAGAATGCAAGATTTCAGTAAAAAGCATAAAAATTAGTACCGTGGGTACTGGGCTCACATGGTGACAGAAAAAACCGGATATAATTTTTTGCTGATTTTTTGTAACAAAATTATTTCAAGCCACTTGCCACTATTTTGGACTGACTGAGAGACAGATGGACAAATCGATGTTAAGTAAAATGGCTGAGAAAAAAAACGGATATAATTTTTTGCCAATTATTTGGAACAAAATTATTTCATACAACTACTCTTTACAGTGACATGGCTTTTTGCAATGCAAGACACCTGAAATTATTTGTAAAGCTAGAAAATAGGCCAAAATTGAATTTCGCGAGACAAAAATGGCGACCATTTTGAAATCAGGCAAGCTTTTGAACCAGGAGTCATAGGGGAGTTTTTTTGTATTGATGTTGAACGAAAATAATGTGAAACTGGAATCCTATCGACAGAGGTTTTAAGCAAATGGTTCAAAAGAGGATTTCGCAAGACAGATGGACAAATCAATGTTAACTAAAATGGCTGGAAATAAAAAAACAGATATAATATTTTGCCGATTTTTTGTAACAAAATTATTTCATACAACTACTCTTTACAGTGACACAGCTTTTTACAATGCAGGACAGCTGGAATTATTTGTAAAGCTAGGAAATGGGCAAAAAGTGAATTTCGCGGAACAAGAATGGCGACCATTTTGAAAATAGGCGAGCTTTTGAACCAAGAGTCATAGGAGAGTTTTTTGTATTGATGTTGAACAAAATTAACTTAAAACGGAAATCCTATCGACAGAGGGTTTAAGGTAAATGGTCCAAAAGTGGATTTTGCGAGAGAGATGAACAAATCAATGTTAACTAAAATAGCTGAAAATAAAAAAATGGATATAATTTTTCGCTGATTTTTCGTAACAAAATTATTTCATACATCTACTCTTTACATTGACATGGATTTTTACAATGTAGGACACTTGAAATTATTTGTAAAGCTAGGAAATGGGTCAAAAGTGAATTTCGCGAGACAAAAATGGCGGCCATTTTGAAAATAGGCGAGCTTTTGAACCAGGAGTCATAGGGGAGTTTTCTGTATTGATGTTGAACAGAAATAACTTAAAACAGGAATCCTATCGACAGAGGTTTTAAAACGTGCCACTGTTATTGACGGAAAGTGGATTTCGCGAGTCAGATAGACAAATCAATGTTAACTAAAATGGCTGAAAATAAAAAAATGGATATAATTTTCGCTGATTTTTTGTAACAATATTATCACATATATCTACCCTTTACATTGACATGGATTTTTACAGTGAAGGACACCTGAAATTATTTGTAAAGCTAGGAAATGGGTCAAAAGTGAATTTCGCGAGACAAAAGTGACGGCCATTTTGAAAATAGGCGAGCTTTTGAACCAAGAGTCATAGGGGAGTTCTCTGTATTGATGTTGAACAGAAATAACTTAAAACGGGAATCCTATCGACAGAGGTTTTAAAACAAATGGGTCAAAAGTGAATTTCGCGAGACAAAAGTGACGGCCATTTTGAAAATAGGCGAGCTTTTGAACCAGGAGTCATAGGGGAGTTCTCTGTATTGATGTTGAACAGAAATAACTTAAAACGGGAATCCTATCGACAGAGGTTTTAAAACAAATGGGTCAAAAGTAGGGGTGAGACGAGTCGAAAAAATCCGATTCGAGTCAGAAAATGACGATTCGAGTTTCGAATCCGTTTCGAGTCAGATAAAGTGCGAACAACATCGCTTTTGACCGTTCGTATTTTTAATGCGTCAATGGTGGAAAGCTGGAAATATAAACAAACACAATTCGTCGTAAGTTTATTCTGATTTTATTACATATATTCTTTCATTTATGTGTACATACAATATAAGAATTTAATACAAGCATATCCAAGTCATTGAAACTTATATATTCAACGCAATATCGAGTAAAAACATGCATATTGACAGTATTTTTCTGAATTTTTTTATATTTTCGAATTTTTTTCTCAACTCGAAAATGATTCGATTCATCAACTTCGACTCGATTCGACTCGACTCGAAGCCCCAAACCCGCGAGTCCTCGACTCATCGGGTTGTCGTCTCACCCCTAGTCAAAAGTGAATTTCGCGAGACAAAAGTGGCGGCCATTTTGAAAATAGGCGAGCTTTTGAACCAGGAGTCATAGGGGAGTTTTCTGTATTGATGTTGAACAGAAATAACTTAAAACAGGAATCCTATCGACAGAGATTTTAAAACGTGCCACTATTGTTGACGGACGGACAGATGGACGGACAGACAGACGGACAAGTGAGTGATTGCAAAAGCTCACCATGTGAGCTAATAATCCTACACAACAAAATACACATGTATACATATGCAAATCAACACTCAAATGGTTATTTCTGCATAAAACATAAGTGCAAAAATGACAAAAGCAACACCAGTTTACCTTTCTCCTCCAGCCTCCCATGGTCCATTAAAAAAGAAAAATATGTCTTTACACTTTAGGTAGGTATACACTCAGCTATAACAGGGTGCCATCTTTTGACAGTGTATAACTACCTTAACTAATGATATACACTTGTAGCCTATTGAGAGGACGTATAAATCCAGGAGGCCTTTAAAAATAGAGGATTGAATTTTGTATTTTTTTGTTTATTCAATGATGCAACGTAGAAGACATCTCTAGTCAAAAGTTCAGCATTAGCCTCATCTCATAAATTACTCATTACATGAAACCATGTTATATACAGTATGCCTTGCTGCTAACTTACCAAATCACTCTCGATTACTTGATGACGTCCAGTTCCATCATAATTCACGAATGCAATTTCTTCCGAGTGGTAATCCATAAAATAGACTCTTCTTGTAGGAAGGTCAATTGTCACGGAAACTGGGTAATAAACCTTTTCAGTGGTTACAATGCGTCTGTTGCTTCCATCCATGCCAGCGGCCATTATGGCTGGATTCTGCCCATAGTCACCCCAGAACATCAGACGCGCACTAAAATAAAACGCATCAAACTTAAGATTTTTTATTTCAAGCAATGTATTGTCAATGGGAAAGTAATACTGGTATGTAGTTATGAATAGATCTGAGTACAAGAATACATGAGACTTAAATAAAAATAAAAAATAAAAAAGACATGTAAGCGAGAGGTGAGCTACTGTAGGTTTTCTACTTGTGATGGAGATATTAGTAATTGTAAATCATCTAACCAATACGATCTTAATGATTTCTTAACTTTTCTCAATGAACTATTTAAACAAGGCATATTTCTAGCTAATAAAGACTGTATGATCTTAAAACATCAAATTGCAGATCCAAATACATGTAGTTTTATCATGATGACATACTCTAATTGAAAATAAGAATGATCACACTCTAAGTATCTCAATTATGTCAAACTTTTGCAAATGGTAAAAAATTATGTGTTAAAACTGAATAAAATTCATATATAAAATCTTCTTGGATATCACTCACTCTTCTCTTGGGTCAAGAGCAAGGCCCCTGATCCTGGTAGCATTTTCTTTGAACAGCATGGTGCGGTAGGTTCCATCTAGGGTAGCAACATTGATAGTGTCTCCAAGTGAGTCAAGCCAATACAAGTTGCGTCCTATCCAATCCACTGCCAGGGCATTGGCAAAAACACCATGCTCAATGATCTGTATGAAAAAGAATCCAGAATATAAACAAAACAACAAGTCCCTTTATTTCAGTCACACTTTATATCAAAACACAGAATGACCTGAGTGGTATGGTAGGGTGGGCACAAGAAAGAAGTTGGTGTCTTATATCACTGATAAAGGTAGTACTAGGGGACATTGGGGATGAAGTCCCCAAAGTTGCTCATAGGTTCAAAAACGTATTTGAACTGTTCTATGTAAGAAGATCTTGATCACTTAATACAATACAAATTATCAAATGGACTGCATTGGACATTTTACTCCTTTAATTTTGAATGATAAATACTAATAAACATACCATCTGAGGGTTTGTTCCATTGGACAATGCGCTAAAGATCTGCATCTGCCTCATGCTGGTTGATCTAACATATTTTGTGTAGTAGACTTTGTCTTCCACATTATCGTATGTCATTGAATGTATAAACCCTCGTATAGGTGTTGAACTGAAGCGATTTAGTGCTGTATTGCTACGTATCACTCCACGGAATGATGCGGCAAGAATGAAAGCAGTGCCATCTTAAAAAAATAAAAACAAATATATGATTACTATAATGATACTATGCTATCTAACAATACATAACATTTGATTGGGGGATTGTAACAATGTATCTGATTGGTCAATATTTTAGCATTCTATTGGCTAAGATGGCAAATCGAAAAAGATTGTACGAGGGGTGATCCAAAAGTCGTGGACGCCCAACTCTAACCTTGCTATTTTTAACATATGAACAATAAATGGTGAGATGTTTTACTTACTTGCAGCTTTACATGTTGTCCTATCGGGCATTAAGCTGTAACCCTCGTCACAGCCACAATAGAAAGAACCTTTGGTATTAAAGCAGGTCTGGCTACACTTGAACTCAGCACACTCATTCTGATCTAAAACATTAAATAACATGCACATTACTATAAAGTTGTCATGGTTATCATTTTTTGCACTCAATTCTTGATGATTAATTTTAAAGGGGCAATGTGCCATTAAGAAATATATTTTCCCAAGACTTCCCAGTTGTTACAAACACAGTTGTCCACAAAAAGGTGGTGACTATAACAATATGTCACAACTTCTGTTGGTGACATAATAATATATAAGATATATTATTCTCATTTTTCCAGATCATTTGACTGCATCTCATCTCAACTATGATTGGTTATTGAATAATCGTTGCTATAGCAACAAAAGGCACAACCCATGATACATTCTTACCGACCTCCTCCTCTACATCATTTTACCTTTATGGCTAAACTTCCTTCAGAAAGGAGTTCCAATGGTCTGATTCTCATTCGATTTTGAAGAAACAAGACTACCATGTGCTAGGATCTAGACATAAATCAACCCCAGTCCCCTTTACCCATCATGACATACCTATACAAGTTGTTGTGTCATTAAGGATGTAGCCCCGCCTACAAAAACATGTAGCACCAAATGGTGTGTTGCGGCAGATCTGGTTGCACCCACCACGGTTAGAGGTATAGCAGGATTGCTCATCTGGAAACAACATAAACATTGATTGGAGGTTATCTTGCATGTAAATTCAGAGTAACAAAGTATTTTAATGACATTTCAACTGAAAAGCTGTGTT
Source organism: Owenia fusiformis (assembly GCA_903813345.2). Classification (NCBI taxonomy): domain Eukaryota; kingdom Metazoa; phylum Annelida; class Polychaeta; order Sabellida; family Oweniidae; genus Owenia; species Owenia fusiformis. The sequence goes on along the minus strand of CAIIXF020000007.1, from coordinate 21,421,888 downwards.
GCAATTGGTTAAATTCCAGTCACACAATTCACCATTTGCAATCTATGGCCATATATAGATGGCCTGATACACTCATTTTGGTCTGCTCATCCAAGCAAGGTTTTATGGAGGACCTTTAGTATGGCAATCCTCCTTCTACCAGGTATAAATTGTGAGTGTGAGCCATTTTAATAACACTTACTGCACACAGGACTCTCATCCAGTCCTTCAGGGCAGTCAGGGTTCCCATCACAGACCTGGGTCCTATTGATACAGACTCTATAGTCTCCTGGACATTTCCACTGAGACCAGCTACACCTGAATGGTGGAGGAGCTACAAATAACAAATAATCCTTTTTCTAATCATCTATCATCAAGGGCAAATAAAAAACGACAAAAAGATTCTGTATGTAAGTAAAACTAAATAACTGATCAAAGCAACCATATAAAGGCATCAATACAATTACTGCTTGGTTTTATGATAGGGTGTCAAATAAGTCCCATCTATCCCTCTTTGAATAAAACTATTATACAATGGCATCATGTGTGATATAACATTGGACAGAACATCCACATTTACATCAACGTAACTCATTAATATGCATGTTTGATAATATAGTCAACTTACGACATGTCAAAGCTTGATCTTCATCAGTTCCATCCCCACAATCATCATCTCCATCACACATATAACGTTTCCAAATGCAACGTCCATTCCCACACTGGAAAAAGTTGCTTGAACATGTTCTTTGACCTAAAATGATGAATATTTGTAGGGTACAAGATTGTGCACAAATGAGTTGTTCTCCATGGTAAGATTAAGCTACAGTTGGCGGTCAGTATTACATTTAGATCTGTACTGTGATCAGTATAATGTATATACAAGGACATATAACTTCAACCAATCACATCACTTTGATCTGTAACTTGATAAATAAATTCAATGATGTTTAAACATTATTCTGTGCAAATTTTATGAGGATTGGGTAAAATCTGAAGAAATGCCAGATACTTTTACCTTATTTATTGATCACCCTATGTAGATTACAATATGGATAAGTTCAGTGTTTGCTAAATGTATATTCATTACTTTATTCATATCTATCAGGATTTAACATAATGGATCACTTACGACATGTATCAGGTTCATCCGAGCCATCTTCGCAATCCTCATGGCCATCACATTTCCAACTTTGGCGGATACATCCCTGCACAGTGGTACATTGGAACTCATCTGGTCTGCATCCACCAGGAGCAGGTGTGGCTATAAAGCAACTTATTAATAAGTAATTAACTAAAACACAGTTTCACTAGTACATATGGTGTTCCAATGGCACTGCCAGGATCAAAAATATGGTGAGGCAAATTAACACCAAAGAAAGTATAATACTACTTTTTGACTTCATTTCCTAGTTCACAACTTAATAAAAAAACTTTAAAACATGCCATTGGACCAATAGTGGTATGAGCCTAGGCCCTTTAGAAGCAATATGTAAATCAAATGCATTTGCATTATTTTCTAATATTAAAATATACACAAAGCATGTAAATATGTAAAAATTGAGAAAATGGCTTGATTCAAAGAATAACAACACCAATTGTTGAAAACTTAAAATAAATATCATTTTGTCTACTGTATTCATGATAGATTTATAAACACTTAAATAAGAAGTTTTGAGACAACGGATTAGTGTTTAACTTTGACCAAGTTAGCCAAGGTGTCACAGAGTCATTATTAATTATACATGTATAGTATTGAAATAGATAATTTCAAGGGAAGCTGTCAATAGATAAACAGTGCACTATGCTATTCCAGAGCCATAAAGACTAATACATAAATATATGTTATCAAATCAATTTTCATGTTTAAACATGGCTTTGCTTAACTAGTTGAGATTGTAAGACTATTGATGGCTTCCCTAAGAGATGCAATAACATGTTTGTGACAATCACAGTACATAGACTTACAACAGTTAGCTTCGTCACTGTAGTCTTCACAATCAAATACTGAATCACATACTCGTGTTTTAGCAACACATTGCTGCTGTGATTTGCAGGCAAAGAGGTAGTAGGATGAGCAGTTTTTAGGAGGACAGTTAGCCTCATCTGAGGCATCATAACAGTCGGGATTGCCATCACATTGCCATTGGAGGGGAATGCAAAGCCCATTGCCACATTGGAACTGCAGTGTAGGGTCACAAGTAGTGTCAGCTGTCAATCAAGAGCAAGCAAGCATGTCATTGGTTCATTTATTGATTAATAGAAAGCCAGCATGCAATTGGTTGGTTTAATCATAGGCATATGTCTCTGGCATTGCTGCATGCTTGGATTATTTGTTGAAGTATCCAGGTCATTTTCCAGGTCTCTGCATTTTCAGTCAAATAGAGACACAAACTTTGATCACCATAGAGCCACTGTCTGTTTGTATCCTTTGATTCAATGTTACAAAACAAATATACCAAATTGTGATTTTTGAAATAAAAGATTCAGTGAGGTTTGAATTTTATTTCCAAGAAAATGAATGTTTGAGAAAAATCATTCCCTAAAAAGCTCTTCAAACATTTTTCAGATCAGAACTGATTAAGTACCTGATTTCATCTAAGTCAAAAGCTCAATTTATATCTTCAAATTAAATTTTACGCTGGGCTTCTTAGGTGAGGATGTTTATGAAACTTATTAATCGGCAGAAAAATTATATCATGCATATCTTGAATCTGCAAATTAATTAAAACATCATTTTAATAACATTTAAAGCTGCCAGTGAACACTGTAACTGTTCATTTAGCTGTTGACACAACAGGAGCATAATTGAAGACATTTTCAAAATAAGTTCAGAAAATTATACCGGTTTAATCAGAGAGTTTTTCTCTGACACAAATACCAATAAAGCTGAACATTTTGAGAATAATCTTTTGCATGTCAACAAGGGTGTGCCGCTGGATTACACAGCACTTACGACAATTTTCTTCGTCAGAACCATCATTGCATTCAGCATGGCCATTACACCTGTAGCCCCTATATATGCACTGTCTCTCCCGAGTGCACTGGAAATACCACCGTGAACAGTTACGCACAGAGCATTCTGGGTACTCATCTGACCCATCGGAGCAATCAGCACGGGAATTGCACTCCCAGAATTGTGGGATACATGCACCTGAGTTGCAGCGAAATTGACGAGGTCCACATGTCCTTGCAACTGGGAAAATATCAAGAATAAAAATCCAAAATCATGTTCATGTAGATTCTCATCAGATGCAAAATTACATACTGGACACATGTCATCTCTTGCTGAAATTCTGTTCAATTTTGGGCAGCTAGGGGTACCTGAAATAAACCTTACATCAATAGGGGGGAGGTTGGGAAATGTGGCATTATCCAAGACGTCATGGTGATATTTTTCATAGAGGAGTTTTATAGTTTTTCATTTTTCACCATGACATCAAAGAAGTGAGCCTAGTTCTGCACAATGCAAAATATTCAACTACATCTATTATGACATGGTGCTAGTAGATGGGTGGCATATGCAAGCGGGTCGCAGCCATTTAAGAAAATGGCTGACATGAGAACTTACTACAATTGAACTCATCAGATCCATCTTGACAATCGGGAATTCCATCACATGTCAACCTCTTAGAAATGCACCCTTTGATCACTTTACAAGAAAACTCCCAACTCTTACAACTCATTTCAGGACAGTTATCTTCATCAGAGGCATCTTTGCAGTTGATGGCCCCATTGCAGACATAGCGACTTGTAAACAGACACTGGCCACTTCTACATCTATGCCCATACGTTGGACATGTCTTCTCCACTATGTATAACATGGCAATTAACAAATATGGACATGCAGCACTGAAGCTTTTTGACTTATATCCAAAACATTCAATTCAAGTTTAATTGTTTTGTTCATATCCAATATGGACTCATCATAATCATATTATCATAATAAAGACCCTTGAACATGTTGGATGTTGATGTTGGGGAATATATTCTCTCTGAGTGTGCTATGCAGCTGGTAGAATCAAACATTCTGCACATAAGGCACATAGCTCAATTTGCATACATTCACTAACATTAACTGCTCTATGTGCTCATTTATCTATGGTTGATGATCAAACATACACACTACATGTACAAATTAAAGACATCAGCATGTTCTGCCTGTAAACATCGTCTCAATTTGGGTATTGTATATATATAACATTTTATTTCATTATATCCTAGATACTAAAAAAAACTCTCTTCAATAATATAGAATTATATTTTAATGAACTACAGTTTGTTCAACTATTTTTAAGAAAATTAAAACCAAGTGAATTTTATCACAACATGAAATTAGGCTAATTAATTTTTCCGAAAATACAAAGTATATTTACAGCAATGTTCTCCTTCATCAGAGCCATCTCCACAATCATTCACCGTATCACAGAGGGCGCCACGGGTCACACAATTGCCATTAGCGCACGTATGCTGCCATCTGCTGCAGTTTCTGGGGGCTGAAGGAAATAAAGATATTTAATAAATAAAAAGTTTTTTCATTTCCCAAATGTTGCCTCTATTTGTGTTCTATCAAAATGTTATGTTGTTACATAGGCTGTGAATTATATTTTCTATATCTTAAGAAAAATGAGACAAACATTAAAAAACAGTTTTTATTTTACTTGCAAGATTATTTCGATATGATTAACTCATTGCTTTTAAGGCAATTTTGGTATAAATAAATGGTATACTTTACTTTTAACAAGCAGTCCTGCTTGTATGAATAATGTTAATGTAAAATGAAATTTACTAACACAACATAGAAGTAATACGAGTTATAATTCAAAGCTAAATTCAAACAAGAGCATAAGAGCACATAGAGTTGAAGAGATTGTGTCCAAATGCTGACAGTTGTAGAGAAACAAAGTTAATTTTAATATCAACAGGAGCATCTTGCAAATATAACCAATATTCTGGTTTGCCAGTTCCATAAGTGAAGATTCTTCAACAATGAAATTTTCATTGCTCCTCCCCCTCCTCTCTCTCCCCTCAAACAAAATGAACTTTGCTTCTTCTACAACAGATACTGACAGGATTCCATCCCTAATAAGTTAATATTAAAAGAGAAAGATAAGGATGATGAATACAATTGGAGGAATGTATCAAACCTGTACAATAATGTAAATAAATAAATTCAAAAATGGATGTTAGAATAATGCACACATTTAGAAGCTGTAAGTTATGACCTATTCCCAATAGAAAAGGATGGATGCATCAAAACTACTGTATTATAAGATGATGATAAAATAAAGCATTCACTTAAGCAAAATGAACCCATATCTATTACTATAGTACTAACTGGTTAGTTACTATCTATCTATTTGGATACACTGTCCCCTTCACCGGCACCAGAACCTTTTCCCAGAAACTCCTACTTGTAAGTTTACTCACAACAATTCACAGAGAGTTCATCAGACCCATCTTTGCAGTCAACTCTCCCATTGCATAGTGAAGTGTTTAAAATGCAGTGGCTTATGGGACAGCGGAAAGTGCCTTCTGGGCATGCTGGGAGGGCAAGAAAAAAGGTTCATGCAGATTTAATTATTATATTATCTATATTTTGTGGTGGATAAGACCCTTCCAATAAATCCTGACCCATTTTGGTGAACCAAATAATTGCTTATGATGTCAAACTATGCATGCAGCAAAGTTTGTAAACAAAAAATAATAACTTTTTAAAATCCAATTTCTGCCCTGAAACTGTAAGGATGACATCATAAATGGTGTGATGGTGTGATAGATTGGATGGTGTGAATCACTAGACTGGTCTACTGATACAGTTGATCATGGAACCCAAAGGAACAACTTAAGTGCTATACATATGTAAAGGTTACATGAACATATATTATCCTGATCCACTCTTCCAACTCTCTGTTATTTAGAGATCACATAAAGCCATGGTTAAACTACTTATTTATTAATCAATAGTTATCTCTCTGAATCTTTCAGAAAGTGTCATAGCTATAGTCCTTATACTTTTTACAATTCTTTTAATTTTAGTTTTTCTGAGCATGTATCATTTTTAAAGTGAAACAGGATAATAAGTGTTTACTGTATAAACATTGGTGAAAACATGAAAAGCAATTACGAGGGAGGAAAGAGGGTGGAAATATAAGTGAAATGACATGGAAAGTTACATATTCTAACCTGTAAATATAAGCAACATAAACAAGCAAATAACTCAGCCTGGATAAAGGCATCAAAAGTGATCCAGAAAACTCTGTATAAAATTCCAATTGGACAATATATGACCATTAAATGCATTATTTATACCAACAATCTGCCTCTAGAAGAGCATTTCTGATACTTTTATCCTAGCTGTGAAACATCATATTTGACACTACCCTTCTTGAGAGTGTCACTCCATCTACACTCTTAATACAAGAGATGATTTTCTGCCTTTAAAATAGCCAGCTTGAAACATTCATTTCATAATCAAACTTTCATAAACTTCCATAAAAGGCCATGAAAGCTACATTTGCAATATCAAAGAATCTCGCCAACATCAAAACTATAGAATCATCTGCAATCGTCAAAAGGTAGTGTTCCTACTCCATTAATTAATGTGGCATTAAATCCAATCAGTGACCTTGACCTACCACAGTCAATCTCATCAGAATTGTCACCACAGTCGTTATCCCCATCACATCTCCATTCCAAGGGGATGCATCTGTGTCTACCATCACACGCAAATTGGTGAAATGAACATCTCCCTGGCATTGAAAGATAGTGATTAAATCATTTGAATCAATTTTGTTGATCTGTGCTGTTTCAAAGCTGAATGTGTTGGTGCTGTACACTGCTAGACAATTATTAATCTTCCTCAAGGACTTTATCAATATGTATCAATGCATTCACAAACACAATTCAACATGTTACTTTTTAATTACTAAGCAATGTTTGATAAAATTTTTGGAACAAATCGGTCTTGTAAAACGTAAATAATTTTGTTTGTGAGTGCACATTATTTACACATATTGATCGTGTCCCTAAATCACAAGTGCAATTAATGGAATCAAGTGTAATTATTACTTTAAGGCTGACCCACATCCAAAGTTGATCATTCCTTGAAGATTTGAAACAATTTACTTTGGAGCTATGGAAACATGATATCACTTTATTCTCCTGCACTCATTTTGACACATTTAAGGACCTAAGAACTTGAATAGCATATGAAATGTGCACAAAGAGAGAATGCTCTCAAAATCTTCAAGAAATGTGTACTGTGAATTCATTTTCAGATTTTTTGACATGATACAGCCGAATAAATAGTAGATCTTTTATGATAAAATTCATGCTTCAAGGAATGCACTTCATGTAGGTCAGCTCCCACCACCAAGCACTCCTTAAATCAAAGGGATCCTTGTTTAATCAGCATCAAGGACCCAGGTATATATCATCTCAATTGTGCCTCCACTTACGACAATCTGCCTCATCTGAACCATCCTTGCAATGGCGCCATTTAAACATGTCACATCTGCCCCCATTCCATATACATTGGCCTGAGTTGCAACGCCATTGCCAATCGTATGGACAGGCTATATTTGAGAAATGTGAATAAACCATATATCATTGTGGGTTTACTGTGGCTGATGACAGAATGGTGTCATGTGTAATAATAGACAGTAAAATAAATGCTTAGATCATATATCAGCACTTGATTCAGGTACAGTTCAATGCCTCAAAAGTAGCCCAATTGTGATCTTCATCTCTGCAAGTAATTCTGAGAGATATGCAAAATGATTTACAATTGCATATCACAATTTGGCATACCACTGAGAGACCATCAAATTGTTCATTGATTATAGTAGATTCCTACAAAACAGAAATATTTCTTCAGTTAAACCTACAGTGGTTTTGTTAGTTTTGTTTGTTCTCTTGCAGATGTAAAGCTTGATATTCTTCCTCCTATTTTCTTTGTTGGTCTGTCTTGGTTCTTTTTTATGTTTCCCGTGCTACAATGGCCATATTAGTTGACGACTACACATTCAAAGGCACTCTCTGGATTTCTTTAAATGGGTGACTCATGAGAAAATTGGGGAAAGGACAGGGAATAAAATTGGGGATTGAAAATGCGCTACCATGCATGACATCACACGTGGTCATGCCTTATATGGACTTACGGCAGTTTAGCTCATCAGAGCCATCCCGACAATTGTTACGTTTGTCACATTTTAAATATCTTGAGATACATTGCCCAGAGTTGCATCTCCATTGGTTTGATCTACAGCCTATAAATCAAGATTTAAGGTCAACATTTCAACAATATTTACTATATTAATGTAAAACAATAGTGAATATGAAGCAATGAACTTCAAAATTGGACAATTGTAGAAAATACAATGCAAAAAGATATATTCTTACATGAGATCATTTTTTAACACTTATATGATTGATGTTTTCTAAATGATGAATAAACCTAGATAAGACTGAAAAATGCTTGAAACTTATGCACAAAACACTTCAGAAGTATAATGTTAGTACTCACTTGCTAAAGTACAATTTCGTTCATCAGATCCGTCTAAACAATCAGTGTCTCCATCGCATTTGTAGCGTCGACTTATACACTGCTGATTATCGCATGTAAAGTAGTATCTAGCACACGCAGGTTGAGGTTGCTCATCAGGATTTGCTATACAAGTGCGCTGGTCACTTGTGTCTATCTTCATCCCGTAAGGGCATCCACAATGACGCCGTGTTAGAGTATACTGACTCAAAGATGACCCAACTGCGACTGGGAAACAAAAATGACTGCAGTGTCCATTGTTTAGTGCACATGGATGTGAATCTGAAAATATGATTTAGTTTTGTGATGTAACCGTGGCAATACTCATATAAACAATGTAAATTTGTACTTTCACTATTGATTAAGTTTCATGATATAACCATGGCAATAAGTAAATAAAAGAAAATAAGTTTTATAATATATAAGTTGAAGATTCATGTGGCAACCGCCCACCCTCCTGATGTCTAACCAACCCAACATCAAAAGACAATGGCAATATAGCACATTTCCAAAGTGTGATGAAAATGATTACATTTTACAATGTAACTATAGCATAATATGTGTAAGATGATTAAAAATCATAACAACAATGTACATTTGTAGTTTCACTATTGTTGTAATAAATGAACAACTTATAATAAGATAATTTTTCAAAGGGTTTATTCGACAAATGCTTTTGGGATAGATGCACATTCAAAATTGAATAAAGATACAAAAGCATACATGCAGGAGTTATAGTGACAGTAAAATACATAGGTTAATATATAGAGATTATCCTATATGAGGTTCAGGATATTGGGATTATCCCGAGGCAAATATAACATATTTGCCCGAGGGCCGCAGGTCCCGAGGGAAAATATATAATATTGGCCAAGGGATAATCCCAATATCCTGAACCGACTATAGGATAATATGTTTATCCCATACCAATCTTGGTCATTTGGTTCACATTGTTCAATCGTGGAAATATTTTAGAATATTCATGTCCAGTTTTGTTTTCTTGGCCGTGGGCGGATTTTCCTGTTCCCTCAAATATTCCCACATTTATTTTGATTGATTAATTGGATGCTCCTTCCCTTTTTTAAACTATCAAATTGATCCAGATTGTCTGTGTTTTCATCATTGTCGTTTACAGTCATTACGCGAACGTTACAAATTATGAACAAATATGTGAGCGGCGATTATGACGTAGCGGGCAGATATACTATATCTGCCCGCTCAGAGCGGGATGTAAAGCTATATCTGCCCGCTGATGAAAATATAAGTTTTTACAAACCGGCTTTATGTACCTGCAACACGTCCAAGTATGGGATAAATACATATATGGCTCTGGTTATACTTCAACTGAGTTTCACAATGTAACTATATCGATAGTCTTTCATAAAAGACAATCGGATTACAGAATTTGAAAACTTTCATGAGAAGAGAGAGGGACATAATTAGCAGTTATGTCCCTATCATTGAATATATGCCTAAGGTCTGTCACCAATATAGCCCGAGCTTGCGAGGGTTATATTACGACAGACCGAAGGCATATATTCAATGATACGGACATAACTGTTGTATTACATACTTTTATATCATGGTTACGTTATATCAATGATGCCACGTGTCTGTGTGCGAGTGAAATTAGGAAGAAATGAAACATGACGTCCCGATGACGTCATAAGATTGTCATGGTAAAAGGTTTGGCGGCTATACAGGAATATATAGCCAACCTTCAGCTCCATTGACTTCAATACAAATGCTGGGTATGTAATACTATTCCTTATAACGTATAATTGAAGGTTTGCATATATGATCCAACAGTGATCAGTGTTTAAAGGAATTCCGGGCGATAAAATTAACAAAATATTGCTTCTGGGACAAGATCTAATGACTTTGACATATTCTTTACCCTACCTATTTTGTAAATAACAATCAACACATACCATATTTCAGCAGATATCTGACAAATTCATAAAAATATTTGTTGATCGATAAAATCATTGATTATAAAACCGGAAGTGTTTTCTCTAAGGTTGGTGTGGGAATATTTTAATTATTTCAAATTTTGCCGTGGATTCGATTTTAAATGCTTCTAAATAATCTTCAAATGTTTACTATGATTTCTATTTTTAATGTTTTAAATTTTTTTTTTAAAATAACAAAAAATGTTTTAAATAGAACAACCAGAGAAGGTTTTAAACCATGAAAGCGACTCTAAAGCCAAAAGAAAACTTTTTTGAACCATTTTATCCCCTGTGAAGTAGAGTGTGCCTTTAAGTTTGATCTACTTCATAAAATCTTTTTTATAATGACAGTCAAAGAAGAGGTAATGTGTTGTACATGCATGTAAAGGGTGACCCCAAAAAACTGGGACCAATAATCTCAACTCCCATGCTATAACCATAGAGTATGCCTGATTTCTATTTGTCCACAGCATCATGACAAATTTTATTAACATAATAATTTGAGTTCTACTTTCTGGCACCCAGATTGGAGAATGCATGGTTTAGAAGTTATTTGACGTAATATGAGGCCAACCTTTTGGGCCACCCTATTTTAATTTCTGGGTATAATGCAAATGTAAATATAAACCTTTTAGTTAATGGACCATTACATGCAAGACAAAAACTAAATGTTCTATCAACTACTAAACAACTGATTACTTAGCTATAGCAGACATACCAAGGGACCATTACATATCATGATAATCATTTTCAAATGTTAAGGGAGGGAAGGTCATTCTCTTCCTATATAATACACCCCAAATCCCCACAGTAAAATCACAGTACCATACCGTACATTAAGAGTATGGTACCGTACAGTACTACTTGAGTATGATGCCGAACACTGTTCACAATAGTGATTTGTACCATTTTAGTCTACCATTTTAGGTACCATAAAGTACCATATTTCACTGTACCATACAGTACCGTAAACAAAACAGTACCGCACGATACTGTTGCAGATTGGCTGTGTATTATTAGTTGAGATGCTAAAGTTTGTTTTATTGTGCTTCACAATGTTCCCTTTAGTAACTGCATCATTTATCATACTGGGGATTTTCCCTTGGGAATGGTGTGTATATCATAATTGTCATGTTGTACATTATTTCTGTTACTAGTTTTGACTTATCCCCTTTCCTCACTATCCTTCCATCATTTCAATGATTTTTGACGTCCTTATTATGGTACAGTATTTGTTTAGGCAACAAGCCAGAGATTACTTGAACAAAAAGAATTTGCAGAAAACCTATATATGTACATTGGAGAAAATGTTCTTGGATACTGAAAAAATGAAGAAGTAAAGCAATATGATATTATATGAGACAGGATTTTGATTATGCCAAAATAATGCCAGAAAGAAATGGATTAAGATAACCATCGGAATTGATAGATATAATACAACACCAAAATTAAAAGATTCAGAAATAGACAAAGTGACTTTGCTCACCAAAATGTCAAAACCATCTTTAAGATACTGGAAGGAATATGAGGAGCTTCTTGTACATGGGAACAAATCAGAGTTTGATCTGGACAGTGAACCTATGAGTAAATACATACAATATTTAATTGAAGCAATACTTTTCTTTTGGATCTGTGGAGGTAATTTGCTTGTCATTATGGCTTATTTGAAACATTCTCCATTGAGAACAGTTACAAACTTTTTCATTGTACAACTTTCAATTGCTGATTTTATAATTGGATGTATGATGCCACAACAGATAGCAGTTACACAACTTACATTGTTTACTATGAGGGGATTTTTTGTGAGTGCCCTTTCAAATGCATTGATATGCACATCAATGCTGATGTCATTATCGTTGCTAGTTGCTGTTACTATAGACAGGTACATTGCCATAATCTGGCCTCTGCAATACCCCAAAATCATGGACTTGAGAAAAGCCAAAACAATATCAATTTCTCTTTGGTGTGGTGTTATCATAATAGTTCTTATAGCTATAATTGAATGGAAGGTTTTTATGGACTCTGGAGGGTATCTGTATTGCATTGGAGAGGCTGAAAATCCCAGGATCTTACATTACACCTATGGCCCTGTTGGTATCATGATATGTATGTTCCTAACTGTTGCATACATTAGAATACTCCATGTGGTAAAACAACAGAGTAGAAGGACAGAGAATCATCCAATTCCAAACAATAACACCACTGACAATTTCAAAATCAATCTTAGGGTACTTAAAACCGCAATAATTGTAATAGGCTTCTTTTTGATATGTTGGTTGCCACTTTTTATAGTTATCATATTTCAGGTGTATGGTTTTCAGTTTTACAGTGCACTTCAAAATGAAGCGCAGGACAATATTAGGTTATTTTGTTTCATTCTTGCTGTATTTAATTCAGGATTCAATCCTATCGTATATGCTTTGAGGTTAAAGGAATTCAAACATGGCTTTAAAAAGGTTTTAAGAATCAGGTCCGAATAAGGACATTGCCAAATGATACACTTAAGCTAAATGTACAGACTGCAAAGGAGAAATGGTAGTTGATAAGGGAACTGCATCACCACAAAAAAAAGATTATTTAAGACATTTTTACACTAGAAGTAGAATAAACCAATGGCATAGTTAACAGAGATAAGATGATTTTTTCATAAAAGATTCTGAAATTGAATTGCGCTCTTTCTGCCTCAGATTCTACCTTTAAATAAAGAGCACTGATGAGGTCTAATTGTATGCAAGGTTGCTGGGATACTAAATGCAGGCAGGTAGAGGTAGATGACATTAATCCATTCAAACATTAAGAGTCACTTATTGACTTTTTTTTATTAATTGCTAAATGTTATACCTTTTGTTATTGAATGCAAATGTAAATTGAACTGTTCCTTCTGATTTACTAAACCCTATTTTATGTACCACTTTAGGAAGAAAAAGTGGCAATGTCTATTGTAATGGGAACTGTATAAATATATAAAAAGGATTTTTTATTAATTTTCACATGCCAAATTCAGTTTGGAAATATTGATTTCAACAAAATAAATTGTCTCTCAAAGTTGTATATACCAAAGTCGTTAAAGTCTATTTTAATGTTGTATTGATACAAACTGTGGTCAAGGCTTGCCCTGCATGTGATACCAGAAGTGGGGATCAAAACTATGACTGTTTTGATACTGACAACCCAGTTGTTCAAGATTGTAATAATACAGCATATGTACATGTATTATTTTATTTCTATGTTATGTTTGTACCTCTGGGGTACTACTTGGGGAACATACCACTTTTGCATGCGATTCGACCTATTTAGTAAAACAATGGACTTTGGGGTAATATATGTAACAAGGTTAAGATCCATGCTATGACAAACACTCAAATGGGGCATCCATCCATGCTAAAACATTAAGTATCTCACTATTGAATATTTGCTCATTTATATCATAGATCTTGGCATTGTACATCTGTTTTATGCCTTTTCTCATCAGGACTTGTTTTGATGTGTCTGTCATCTGTATCCTTGAAAGGGCTTCCATTCGCCAGTCAGTAAAGTAGATATATCCTGTAGTGAAAGTAGAATGTTAATCATAAAGATCAAAACAATAAAGGCTGACGGATGCCTAGTGGAAGGACATAGCATAAGATGGATAAATTGAACTCAATAATTTCAGATTTTATGTAATACTGGGGAATTTACTTTTTGAAGAACACTAATTGTATTGTTTGAAACTCAACATGACAAAAATGTTGAAAGGATATATTGAGTTTACTATTCAAGCCATCCCCTGCTATGCCTCATCCTGAGTAGCATCAGTCAACCATAATAAATAACATGCTTACTAGGTGTTTCCTGGTCATCTATGTCATAAACTCTGACCTCATAAGGCCTATACAAGCCTTTACGTAAGTGTACAACATCTTCGCCAGGGTTGGATAAGGGTAACCTCATCAGAGATGATATCCTCCAATCCAAAAAGTAGACAAATCCTAAAATGTGGCGGAGTATTACTCTAAATCTCTTATCAGAACATTGATTTGAACATCTCCTGATAGCAGTCTCAACATCCAAATCACATTATCCCTTTCATCGCATGAAAGGAGACTAATGAGTTACATATACCTGGTTTTGAGGATGGACATTTAACAGATTGAACTTTCTATGTTAAAATTGTAGGTGGGATTGCAGGACATTAAGATAGTTTCTAAAATAGTGTCAAATTAAAAAAACACAAGTAACTGACAACAGAATAACAAATAAATCAAACACTACTATTTGTTATTAGGTACTTTTTTTTAACATCTATGTTAGACATAAATGACAGTAAATTAAGATTGTGTTTTCACTCATGGAATTTAATTTGACTTACTAGTATACCATAGCATCTAAATTGTATCATGAATAGAACAGCATTATTTTGGAACTAATAAACTCACTCACTTCTATTAAAACATTGCTATCATTCATACTTCAACAACATTACAAGTAAAGAAATAAACATTTGTTGTACTGTATACAATCAGGAATCTTAACTTTGAATAAAATAAATAAAACAATCAGAACATTTACTTTTGGTAATGTCAATAAAACATTTAGCTGCAATATTACGATTCTGAGCTGTATATTTTACCATTAGCGTACATATTAAAATAATTTTTACTATTTGTAATCATAACCATAAACATGTTCTTCATGCAAAACTACCTTAATGTAATATGCATATTACCTTTGTAGACAGCAATTCCAAATGGATGTGCAATTCCAAATGTATGCCTTGTTAAAGTCTGCACATCGCTACCATCAAAGTTACAATGTTGAATCCTAAAATGATATAATGTATGACTTGAAGGAGAGGTTATGATTTGTTGAATTAATTTCCAGATTCTTTGTTGTTAAACCTGTTATCGAAAAAATCTGAAAAATACACATCATCAGTGCAATGGTCCTCTTTTGAATGGTAACAATTTAATTTGAAAAACATTTATATCTTTTTATTGATATAGAAAACCTATTCAACAGTATTTTGTTTTTGCTACCATATCAGATTCCTAGGAATGAAATGAGACATCTATCCAGCCCTCATTGGGACAAAATAACATAGACACAAGGTACTCAGTTCTCTCAATGTTGTACTTCTACAAAAAGAGTTCTCTTAAATATCTAATTATAAATATATATACCGATATATATATTAGTGTGTACCTGTCAAACATAGCATCGGTCCAGAAGAGTCTGTTGTTCTCATGATCAATACTAAGGCCATTAGGCCATCCAAGCTGGTGCTGGCGAATATATGTCACATTCGTACCATCACCAAGAGCACGCCCGATCTTAGCCCTTGTCTGTCTTGTTCTCAGCCACTCAGTCCAGAATATCCATCTGAAAAATATCTCATATTAAAGACTGAAATAGTCAGAGGGTAGAGAAATTAGCTGATGGGGATATAAAGGGTATGTAAATGATGTATGCAAAAGGGTCAGATGCTCAAGGGTATATATGTCAAAATGCTGTATACTTAAGGTATCTATGCTCAATTACATAACTTTAAAATGTACCATTATTTCAATAATTATGAATTTAACTATACATATAAATAAGCTTTTTTTTATATATATTCACTCATCTGTTTATCATCTTACCCTTTAGTTACATGTGCAACTATGGCCCTGGGATTCCCCAGTTGAGATAAAATGACACGTTTCTCCAGGAAGCCTGTACTCTTGAGTCTGACACATGTGATAGTGTCCTTGACATTGTCTGTGTAGTACAGGATCTTAGAAATCCAATCTATGGCAACACCCTCTGAACTGTGAGCACCATTCACAACTACTGCCTCTTTACCTGAAGGATTCAATTGTCAATGAAATGTAGCTTATACAACACAGACCTTCTTTTTGAAAATATAACAGCTTGAAAACAATTCCTCAACTAGTTTAATAAGTAGGACAATATTATAAATTGAAAAAAACTACCCATAACATTTTCAATTTTTAAAGCCAATTAATTCATTATCTTCATGAAAAAATGGGAAGACAGTGTCGACATGATGAAATATAAAATACATACCTGTTCCATCTGGATGGATGCGCCAAATCAAGTCCTTTCGGGTGTCAGTGAAATAGATGTACTTTTCGTGAGCATCAAAGTCCAAACCAACAAAGTTTGATCTATCTCCTAAGACAGGTGTCATGGCATCAATAGTATATCCAAGTGGGTCACCCAGAGGGATACCCCTGATACTAGTCTTAGAGGAGAATATGATGAACTTTTCAATTCCTAAAAATAAGCAAAAAAAACATTTTATTTTTGATGATATAAAGAATGAAAGGTAATTCTTGTCAACGAATGCTGAATTGTCAATTTTAGCTTCAAATGAATATGAGATATTTTTCTGATATTTCCTGTGATGGTATCAAACACTTTTACATTACTTACTTTTACAGGTTTTCTGATCATCATTGAGTTCAAATCCTGTATCACACATACATCGGTAGCCCAGACCATTGTTGGAGCTAATGTGGGTCAGCACACACATGTGGGAACATGTCGCATTAGAGCATGGGTTACGCACTGAGAAAGAGAAACATGAGTAGAAAATTCAGAAAATTATAGATGTATAGAAATGTTTGTATAATATAATGATTGTGTTGTGGATCACACATTTGTCTTATTCTGTATAAATGTTCTTTAAAATGTAAGCACTATAAGCAGAATCAAGTTACCAATAAAACTTCTGGTCAATTTAGGGTAGGAATGTTTTTACGACTTTTAGATCACATATATGTTTGTTTTAAGCACACCAGTTGAACTGCTTTGTTATTTGTATCTTTACATTCAGGATATGATGTATTTAACACAATCAATTACCTTGTGGCTGTCTAGCGGGATGGAAGACTTTCACCCCCATAGGTTTACTTGTAGTATCCATAAATATCTGGCTGACTGTGCTCTCATTGTTGTACTTGGTAGAAGTCATTATGCCCATTTTGGTCCAATCTGCCCAAAATACCATGTTCTCAAACATCGACATGTCATAGGAATGTGGGATATTCAGACTGCCAGAGATCACTGTTCGCCTAAATATAAACATGGGTGTATGTAAAAAGCTATTTATACATTGTTTGGCAAAGTGAAGGACACTTCATATGAATGAAGAATCACAATTATGACAAGAGTGTTATAAAGGTGCTACCCGAGGACCTGGACTTAGTTAAAAAACAACATTGCAACAAGTCCATAAATCTGTGATCTGAGATCCTTACAACACACACTGTTCCAAATTGGTTCAGAATTTCTAATGGATGTACATGTCTACCTTCACTTAAAATACACCAATACAGAGGCTATTATTCTGTTATGCTCTTGGTTGTTGACATGCAATAAACCCAGGAGAAAAACCCCACAAACCTGTTCTGACCAAAGTAGTCAACAGTTTCTATCATATCATGCCTAGCATCTGCCCAGTAGATCCGTAGGTTCACAAAGTCAATTGACAAGCTTACTGGCTCTAGTATCTTCTTTGAGACAATGGTATGCCTATAAACAGAATAAACAGAAAAATAATGAGTACGAACAAACAATTGCTATCAATATAAAAGCTTGGATTGATTTTACTGAAAAAATTCTTTAGTTTTCTCTAGTTTAAAGGTGTTCAGTATGAATAAGGCACACATAGAAATCGTCCCACAATTATCATGCACAAGGTGTGAAATGACACAAGTTAATCAGAATACCTTATACTTCCATCCATTAATGCTCTCTCAATTCTTGGTTTGTTCCATGCATTGCCTGTTGACTCCCCACATGTTAAAAACATGTATCTGTAAATTCAATAAAAATGCATGTATCAAACTTGGTATTCATTATTCAGAGACTTATACTATAACAAACAATTATGGTCCAAGAATCACAAGGTGCCAGTGTGTGTTAAATGAAGAATACCGGGGAGTATTTAATCAAAGGGGTTTTACTGTATAATTACCTTTTACCCTCCCACAAGTGGAAATACCTTCAAGTTAAACAATTACATCGATATCTAACCCCTATGTGAAACAAATAACAGTCTAGGCCAAGAAAATATCATTTAATTTGAAAAGGTGTTCCAATCTCTTACCCAGTTGTTGGATCAAGTGCCAAACCTCCTGGAATGCCTAAGTTGTCTGTAATGATGTTTCTCTGATGGGTGCCATCCCAGGTTATTAAATTTATACGACGTCCTGTTTTGTCGATGAAATAGATGTTATCAGTGATCCAGTCAACGGCAATTGTACGTGGCGCTGTAAGGCTTTGAGGGGAAATTTCCCTTTTATCCTGACCATTAGCACTGCTGGCTGTATAGATCTAGCAAAATTCAAATGTACAAATATGTTTTTATTTTGACTGAAAATATG
Source organism: Owenia fusiformis (assembly GCA_903813345.2). Taxonomy (NCBI): domain Eukaryota; kingdom Metazoa; phylum Annelida; class Polychaeta; order Sabellida; family Oweniidae; genus Owenia; species Owenia fusiformis. The sequence continues at coordinate 21,403,040 of CAIIXF020000007.1, read as the reverse complement.
CACCTTTTGAAACAAGATGGCATACATTATAGAAATAAATAGAAAAGTCTACTCGGAACAACTGGTATATAAGGTACATCTAGCATTGTTCACAGATAGCTAGGCATGATATATCAAATTCTAGCCAATCAGAACACAGTATTTAAAATATTATCCATTTACTAGTAATTCTTTATTTTATAACAAAGTGACCGGCTTCAGTTAAATTGACTACACTCACGAATTTCAGAATCTAAAGTTGACATTTGAGTGAAAAACTACAAATAGTTTCATAATGAATGGTAGGGTATGACCTTTGCAGGTCAAATGTCAAAAGGTCAAACCGTGTACATTGTTAAATTCTTGCAAAAAAGTTTCTGGTTGAATTTTAATCTTTAGTATTACATACTGTATACAAAATATTTTGCAATGTGTGAAAAGAATGTAAGCACATAACTCAATGAATTTTGGCTAATTTAATATACTCGTGTGTTGTATCATTCCAAGCCCTTAAATTCAGGTCTACCATCTTCATTCAAAATCTTGACATGAGTCATTCATGCTTAAATCTTTCACAATTTACAATTAATCAATGCAATTGATCTTCAATCAATGCAACCTATATCATCAAATAAAAACCCTACCTTTTTAGTTGAATCATCCAACCAAACTACCTTCTGTTTTTGAATATGTAAGTCAAAGCTCACTACACTAGTGGCTGAGACAACTTGTGTGGGTATTCCACCAGTTAGACCTATCTGCTGAATCTTCTCTTTTTGAGCAAAATATACTTTGGCAGTATCTCCTGAAAAGACAATATTTCAGGATTTTCATTTTGCTCAAACTCCTCTTACTGCTTTCCTCTTGATAATTAGAAAAGATAGAGGTATAAAATCTTAAAGAAATCTTTCTGGGAAAGAGTCCAGGAAACAGAATATACACTGTTGTCACATTGTTTATATTTTTCTGTATAGATGTCTCAATTGGATTTTATAGTTTTACTCTTTTACTGTACTAAGATTTACTTTAAAACCTTTGATTGAAAATATTAATAGAGAGTGTTACCCTGTACCCTTGTCAGCTAGTCTCACCATCCTCTGACTATTATAAAATGTTTACAATATGAATGACAATCTTAACAATCTCAAATGCAGGAGCTTGAATATCTAGAATCTTGATTTTCTCATTACATATTATGATATAGGTATAGGCTACCTAAAAAAACGACAATCCAAAGAGTGAAGATAAAGGAGAGAGTATTGTAATTGAAAAACAAGGCATTAACATGACAAAATGTCACCACCTAAAACAATTTGGTCAATTTAAAGCAAGTTGAAAAAATACCTCTTTGACTTTTTTTGACATTGAGAAGGTCATTGAAGGTCAAATGTCAAATGTAAAGTCAGATTTGAACTTCTGAGAACATGTAGATGATTTTGAAAAAAAATTAAGTAAATTTGAAGCAAGTTGAAAAAAGATCTTTTTGACCTTGAAAAGGTCATTGAAGGTCAAATGTCAAATCTAAAGTCAGATTTGAACTTCTGAGAACATGTAGATGATTTTGAAAAAAATTAGTCAATTTGAAGCAAGTTGAAAAAAGACCCTTTTGACCTTGAGAAGGTCATTGAAGGTCAAAGGTCAAATCTAAAGTCAGATTTGAACTTCTGAGAACTTGTAAAGTCAAATTTGAACTTCTGAAAAGATGTAGATGATTTTGAAAAAAAAATTTGGTCAATTTGAAGCAAGTTGAAAACAGACTTTTTTGACCTTTTTTGACCTTGAGAAGGTCATTAAAGGTCAAATGTCAAATCTAAAGTCAGATTTGAATTTCTGAGAACATGTAGATGATTTTAAAAAAAAAAATTAGTCAATTTGAAGCAAGTTGAAAACAGACCTATTTGACCTTTTTTGACCTTGAGAAGGTCATTGAAGGTCAAATGTCAAATCTAAAGTCAGATTTGAAGGTCAAATGTCAAATCTAAAGTCAAATCTAAAGTCAGATTTGAATTTCTGAGAACATGTAGATGATTTTGAAAAAAAATTTAGTCAATGTAAAGCAAGTTGAAAAAAGACCTTTTTGACCTTGAGAAGGTCATTGAAGGTCAAATGTCAAATCTAAAGTCAGATTTGAACTTCTGAGGACATGTAGATGATTTAGAAAAAAATTGAAGTCAATCTAAACAGTATTTGTTAAGTTATAGGAAGTTGTAAGAAATTGTTACAGACGCCGGACGCCGGACGACAACCTCCAACCACCAACCGCCGTCGCAAAAAAACGGAGACCATAACAATATGTCACCACTTTTGGTGGTGACAATAATAATGATGCTCATTACTCACTGTCATCTGCCCTACAAGTTCCTGTCCCTGGATCATTGGTGTAGCCATCTACACATGAGCAGTTGAATGTGTTAGCCATGTTTGTACACCATTGATCACAAACACCCCATATAGTACACTCATTATAATCTGCAAAATAACAAGTGCAAGAAGCTGTTTCTGTATAAAAATACAGAAGTTAAAAGATCTTAAAAACATGAGGTGAAATTCACCATATACTTTCATGTTTTATATACCCATATACCAATTCTTGACATCCCTCCTTAGTAATTTCTTGATGTAAAATTCTAACTAGAAGACAAAAAAGCTCCTGAGAGGAACGAATTCCATTGAAAAAAACATTGTATAAAATCACTAGTCATTTATTTAGACATTATATTTGAAATAACCAGTTAGTACTTAGTAGTATTGAAAGCATCAGCTCACAAAATCTGAACTAAATTCATTAACTCTTGGAAAATAGCAGCCATTTTGAATTGAGCAGCCATATTGAAAATTCCTTCTCAAGCAGAGGTTCTATTAACATATGGATAATGCATCAGCCTGACAAATTTGAACCTATGTATGGCTTCTCTATATCCCTACTTGAACTTCATTCAGTGGGAAAATTATGAATATGAATCTTGTAAAGGATATGATTGATAACACTTATCAATTGTAACTCCCAATTATTCCAAAGCAAAATCACATATTTCCGATATTAAATTCATGAAAAGTGATATTGAGAAAATTCATTTTCCAGCAAAAACAATGTTTTACAGTATTTCATGTACCTATACATGTCCTGTTATCAGCAGAAGAGATAGTCCAGCCAGGTCTACAGTAGCACAATCCCCCAGTTGGAGTAGGACGACAACTGTGGTCACAGGACAGACTACCACACTGTGAGTTACCTGCAATCAAAATATGTAACATAAAGCTAGGTTTTAGATGAAACTCTGCTCGTATTCATACAGAAAGGCACAGCTTGCACGAGAGATCCACAAAAATGGTGTGAGCTTGTATATAGATCAGTAAACAATACAGGATCTATCTTTATCCATAAAGTAAGAAAAATACTAAAAATATGATCTACAACTTAACCATTAGAAGTCAATATCATAAAACTGGATTTGAACTTGTGATTACCCAAGGCTGGATGATTAGTTATATGGACAAATTGATGAAAACTATTGATCACAAAATGGAAGATAGCATTGATAGGGCAGTAACAAAAGCTCTCGAGAAGTCGAATGTGAGACTTTCTAATCTTGAACGTGAGAATTCTAAGTTAAAGGATGATGTTCTAAACCTGACCACTAAGTTGGATAAGATAGTATTAGACGTGAACCACAATGCTCAGTACTCGCGAAAAAACACGGTGAGATTCCTTGGAATTCCAGAAAAAGAATCAAAGGCTGAAAGAGACAACGAGAAATGCGAGGAATCTATCTGTGAGGCGATCTCAGCATACATGCCCGGTGTTATTACCCCTGATGATATAGAGATCAGTCACAGACTAAGACCCTACAAACAAGACGATCGATATCCTAGATCTGTGATTGCCAAGTTGAAATGGAGAACTGGAAAGGATGCAATATTATCCAACAGGAAGAAACTCAAAGGATCGAACATTATTGTCTATGAGGACCTTAGTCCCATGAACAGAAAATTACTTCAAGATGTAAAAGAGCACCCTGAGGTAGAACAGCAGTGGTCCAAAAATGGTAAGATTTTTGGGAAACTCATGAACGGTGACAAAGTGCTATTCAACATTTGCAGCGATGTTAATGATACTATCATAGAGCATCGTCTTAGCAGTGCTAGTGCACCTACTACAAACACCAGCCGACAACAGCCTTCTGCCCCTCGTGGCGGTCACACAGGAGACCGAAGGTCTTGAGTACATTTGAACTTAGTGAACAACGTGACGCTTGTGGTAGTATAATTGATTTCTATTCCACTTTCTAGCCTAACATATTTATAAATTGACATTGACTGTCGTTTAATAGGCTATCTAGCGGGTTCATCTGTACCTATGAACATTCTACTGCATAAAACAGTTACCATCCCAGTAGTGAATTTGTATATTCAAAGTGATCATTAATATGTAATCTCGATTTTCACTTCTCCATCATAACTGATCATGTAAACACAACCACGTGTATTTGTTTATAAACAATAAGGTCATGCAAGTGCGCATGTGCGATGACACATTCACTATTCAGTCAAATCAGTTTCAGTGCAACAGTTGAAAGTTTTGCAATGGTATGACACTTCTCAGGGAATATGATTGGCATATGCGATAAACAGTGCTGTAATAGTAAGGTCTGTTATTATTTTATATCTTTTGTAGTTCTTGAAGCTAGCTCTTTGACTAAAGGCGAATGTGTTCTCAACGTGTACATATATATTTTTTTCAGAGCTTTTTAAATTCAACCAGGTGCAATAGTGCAGTCATTTCTGTTTATATGTTTTTATACTGTACTCTCAGGGGGATTGTCAATGTTACATTGATATGAATGTATGGCCTTTACCAACAGCATTCATACACAAGCAACTAATAATGTTTTATGCGTGTGCTTCCAATCCGACTTATATGGTCTATATTTGCAACACGGTACAATGTTTTGATTATTAGGTTAAATTCTTACTATTTTTATACATGAACAACAATTCAACGATGACTGATTACCCTGCACATAACTTAGCGGCTTTCTTATAGGAGCTTCTAAGCACTATTGATTTTGAAACTTTAACACTGACTAGTGATTGGCTGTCCGAAGGAAAGCCCTATTTTGTCTGCAGAGTTACAGCCCAGTTGTTATTAAAATATGAGAGGGTAGTGTGGATGAACTGAAATTTGCATTATTTTTATTTTACAACTGTTTTCACAATGTAGCTTTATCTTTGGATAAGAAATTTGTCTCATGTAATGTTACTAGATCTATTAAGCAGTATTTAGACTGACAAATTGTGTTTTTTGATTGAATTTTAGCGGGTCTTTCCAAGCTAGCTAATATTTCTTCTCATTATGACGACATCTCGAATTACAACTTTAATTTCTGCCTTTATGATTCTTAGGAATATTATCTGTCATGCGATTCTTAAAACTTCAGGCAGTAGTTTCAACTCTGAATATATCTGTTATGATTTGTTACCCCATGGGCCACCTTTTTTGTCACTGGTGCAGAAAGTAAATTGTATTTGTAGTCCTGCAAGAGATGGCATTGGATAATGCCTTTTAGTTTAGAAACTTGGAGATCAGCAGTTGGGCTATTTAATTCTTACAAAATCAAAGTTTCCTTCTCAGAGAAGATACAACCAGATGCCTATGGTACATGTATCTACGATGTCCAAATGTTAATTTTAACCCTCGTACTAATCTATGTAGGGTTATACTGTTTATTGACAAATAGCTGCTCTACTTTTTGTAAATATTTAGTGTTTGCCGCTATTTTTGCAAGTCAGGTTGTAAATGTATGCCTAAGTTTCTTGATGTTGTTAAGCATATCAGAGAAACTATCAGTATCACATCGAAATATATCTTTAGTCATTGCAAAAGCATCTGTAGTACTATTAACTCTGTGTTGTGTTCCTGGAACAACCTTGTTCTTCTTTAATCCAAGCAACATATGTCAACTTCTACTTCTCATGTCTGGAGATGTTGAGAGCAACCCTGGGCCTAAAGACGATTTGAAGATTTTATTTAGTAATATTAATAGCATTAAGGCAGACTCATTAGCACGGCTGGAGTTTCTTAAAGAATATGCGTTAAGAGAGAATGTCCATATATTGGCACTTTGTGAAACAGGCAATGTTACTCCTGAAGATCTTGAATCTAATATGTTTAATATAAGAGGTTTTGGCAAACCAAAATATTCAACTAATGAGGGTAGAGGTCTCATTCTATGGGCCCATGATACTGTACAGATAAACATTTGTGATCTTAATATGTCAAATGATTTAGGTAATTGCTGGATTACTATTAAAGTTGAACATAAGATTTTCTTTTATGGATTCTTTTACCGTTCACCATCACTTACTGCGAATGAGACTAGACTATACTTATCAAGGGTCAAAGACAATATTTCTAATGTTTTATTGCAGCAGAATGATGGGATCATTATTAATGGTGATTTTAATGCTAGAAACAATGCCTGGTACGTTGATGATATTAATAATATGGCTGGTATAGAATTAAACAATATTTTGACTGATCTTGGACTTCAGCAACTTATTTTTGAACCAACTAGGATTACCAAACATTCTAAGTCATGTATTGATTTATTGATTACAGATTCTGAACATCTTATTTCAAGTTCAGTTGAACCTCCTTTAGGTAACTCTGATCACTGTGCTATCATTACTAAAGTTCGAGTCAATATTCCCAGGGAACCATCCATTAAGAAGACAGTATGGTATTATGATAGTGCTGACATTAATCTGCTAAATCAAAAAATCGCTCAAACTGACTGGAACTTTATCCTTGATACACAAGTCAATGATGCTGCGGTTAGATTTGTTAATTCTATTTTATCAATTTTCAAGGAAGTTGTTCCTAATAAAACAGTCTCCTCAAGGTTTGATGACCAACCATGGTTCACCAGTAAAATCAAAAAAGAGATATATAAAAGAAACAAATTGCATCATAAATTTAAATCTACAAATAATCCCATGTTCAGAGAAAAATATATTACGCAAAATCAACTAGTCAATCAACTAATTCATGAGGCCAAGGCAGAACATGAAATAAAAATAAAAAATAAGTTAGATAATATATCAAAAAATTCTATTGACTACTGGGTACTAATTAAAGAGCTTCTTGGAAAAAACCAAGTCTCCTCTATACCCATCCTTTTCAACCCAACATCAAATTCAGCAGCTGTTAATAGTATTGATAAAGCTAATGTAAATATTTTGTCAATAAGAACATTGTAAATATCAATGACAATTATATTCCCTTTTTTAGACCAAGAACTCAAAGTATCCTAGCTGAGATGTCAACCTCACCTGAAGAGATTTTACATCTAATTAATGATATTGATGTCACTAAAGCACATGGTCCTGATGAGATATCCAATAAAATGCTCAAATTATGTGCACATTCTATAGCAGATCCACTTTCATTACTATTTAACAGAATTTTTCAAGACAACATTTTTCCTGACATTTGGAAAGAGGGTACAATAGTTCCAATATTTAAAAAGGGAGACAGAGCACTAGTTACTAATTACAGACCAGTTACTCTTCTAAGTTCAATCTCTAAAATCTTGGAATCTATAATTCATAAAAGACTATATTCTCACCTCGTGCAACATGATCTTATTTATAGGCTTCAGAGTGGGTTCTTACCCAAACATAGTACTGTCAATCAGCTTATTAATATAGTTCATGATATTCATGAACACACTGATAATAACAAGAATGTAAGATCAGTATTTTTGGATTTAACATCAGCTTTTGATTTAGTTCCACATAAACTATTAATTTCAAAACTTAAGGGATACGGTTGTAATGATAAATTTATCAATTTAATGTCCTCATACTTAGATAACAGAAGAGTAAGAGTCCGCGTGAATGGCACCCTTTCAAAATGGTCTTCAAATAATATTAACAATCAAAATGAACCTAATGAGCAGTCTGTGAACTATACCATCAATGCTGGAGTGCCACAAGGGTCTGTCCTTGGACCGTTACTATTTCTAATTTATATAAATGATTTGCCAGATGAATTACTATCAAAATCGTTCATTTTTGCCGATGATACTTCCATTTATTGCCCATATGACAAAAATACAGTGTTTTTCAATATTCATCAACCAATTCAAAGTGATTTGGACAAGCTTGCTCTCTGGGCTGCCACCTGGAAGATGCAATTCAAAGCTCAAAAAAGCGCCGACATCATTTTCTCTAGAAGAAATATTCCTTTTGACCCACCACCATTGAGATTAGGTGCAGATGTTATTCCCAGTTGTGAGAATCACAAACATCTAGGGCTTAATCTTGACAAACACCTTAACTTCAATTACCATATTGATCAGATTATAAAAAGAGTTACCTCACTCCTAAGACCAATGAAAAAATTGAGCAAACTTTTAAATAGTATGCACTTAGAGATAATATATAATACGTATATCATGCCACATTTTGATTATTGCGATGTAATTTACAATAAGGCTTCAAATTTGAAACTACAAGCTCTTGACAGACTCCACTACCGAGCAGCCTGTTTGGTATCTGGTTCTATTCATGGCTCCAATACTATTAAAGTCTTAAATTCTTTGAATTGGAAATCCTTATCCATTAGAAGAATCGAGCACCTAAAAATGTTTGTTTTTAAATGCAGATATAATATCAACCCCCCGTTTATTTGTGATTTACTTCGTAAATATGAGCATATACCTGCCCGTAATTTAAGAGATCAAAGAGATTATTCTCTTCCAACTCGACTGAGCATGTCTTCTAAAAGAAGTACCATATTTCAGGCTATAACATTGTGGAATGATTTGCCACCTGATACTAGAAGGGGTCAACCTATTTCTAGTTTTAAAAGATTAGTGCGAGAGTACAAGAGCCCTGTCTCTTTAATCCCAACTACTAAATTAAATGTGACCTTACCCAGACATCTCGAAATAAAACTTAATAGACTAAGATCTGGCCTCTTATTAAAATCACACCTTTATGCTCACAACTTCAAAGACATTACTGATCCTTTGTGCCATTGTGGTGTACCAATGACAACCATGCATTTTCTTTTAAAATGCCCACTGCTACAGAATGAAAGAAACAACCTCATTGCAGGCCTTCGTACTTACAACTTAAGTGACTTGTTCAATAACTACAACTTGAATGACAAATTACAATTTTTACTGTTTGGAAGCACTAACCTGGATGCTACTATGAATGAAGCTTTAATTCATATTGTTAGCTATTATATACATACAAGCCTTGTTTTATTATCTATCTAGTAGTAATTTGACAAGTCCTTTTTTCTGCAATGACCGAATTATTTTTCAAGTTCCGTTAACATCCTGGCCCATGGGATAACCTTCAGGTATTTTGAAATAACCTTAACAAATTTATCTTATTTCATTATCTAATATCTACATGTATATATAATATATATATTAAATTGCCGCTAATGTTGCAAAACCTTGGCAATTAGAATTTGTAATTGAATGTAAATGTTTATATTAGAAATAAATTGATAACATGAAAAAAAAACAAAAAACTTGTGATTTGCTAACTTTCAATGGAATGTGTTTTTAGTCCATTAGCAGACACCAGAGAAAAGCTAATTCTATTGATTGATAATAGCAAACAAAATACAATACATGGTGGTCAAAAATGTGCAATCCTGCATTTTCCTCATAGCATGTTGTATAAAGTTCTGTAACAATGTGACTACCGGTCCGATGATCATGATACATGATAGGCTGGTAGAAAATTGAATGATGTACAAAAGCACCAAATATCAGGGTGTAATCATCTAAAATGACAGAGATACAAGTAAAATGTTTTTTCTGACCACCCTGTAAAATCCATTTTAAAGCCTTACCACAAGTTGGCCCTTCATCTACACCACCATCACAGTCATGGACATGGTTACAAACATCAGAGATAGGGATACACTTGCCATTGTTAGGGCAGGCCCATTCTTGGGGGTTACAAGCATAATCGGCTACAAATTAAGAATAATCTATTATACATTCTGCTTTTATCTTACATGAAAAAGGTTCAAATTGATATAAAGAGTATTAAATAACTTGATGTAATAAGTTTGATGAAATATGCTTTTGGCATTGTTAAGGACTATCAAGGGTTGACATGCTTGAAAAACTTGGACAAAATATGTGAAATATGTACTATTTGGGCATACTTATAAATATTAGTGTATATACAAATTGACTAGGCATTAAGCATCACAAGAGCCCCAGTATATCATATTCAGATGGAATCTATTTCCAAATATAGTCAATGGGATTAGTACTGTCAATTGTCAAAGAAATGATTTCTAAACTTTAATTTGATTCAAATGACATCTCCCTGATGTGTCATTAGCAATGTGCTTAATTAACTTACTGCAACCCTCTTCATCTGAGTTATCTCCACAATCATCTGCCCCATCACAGACCCAACTTTGTTGGACACATTGATCATTCTTACACTTAAAACCATCAACAACACAAGCTGCAACTGGAACAAAATGCAAACAATATACAGTATATTAACAAAATGTGATACAATATTCAGCATTTTTCCATAAATCTAATAAAAAGTATGATTATCAAATTAAAGCATATGTGAGATTGACTATTCAAAGGAAGTGAGGGGAGTAAAGTATTACATGAGAAAGGACCACCCATAGATAGAGATCTCCAGTCAAACACCTCATGCAGCCTCAACTGAGGGATATTTAAAAAATAAATTATAGCTAAGCAACAGTTGACTATGATTGACTTTGGGAGATTTACAAATTGTCATGTTAAGAGAATCGAATACATATCACCCACTCAATCTTGAAAAGGGTAACTGCTCATGGCATAAAGGGTTAAATGTTGAAAATATAACTACAGTAGGTATAAATGATACAACTTGGCAGAAAAAATGCAACTCAAGTGGAAATTGCAGAAATCACAACAAGATCAAGTGGCACTCAAAACAGCCAAAACAGTAAAAACATAAAAGTGCAAATAGGAGAGTATAATATTGATGTACCTCTACTTATTAAACTTATTATGAAAAATATAAGAGATATTTATTTATGAGACACATGTATATTCAAACCTGTCTCATTGGTCTGCTTGTTTGTGTCATTTGTTTACATTTCAAAGGATTTAATAGCAAGATATTCTAGGTATTATCAATAAAATTTACTTCTAGATTTTAATGTAATTTTTTAAGGTTAAACCCATTAATTGAAATCCTTGTATTATATTGATGGTCACTAATTTTAAATCATTTAGAGACAATATGAGAATATGCTTATAGCCACCCAAGTAAATGCACCCTTATTAATCATTCAGTATACGAGTATGGTATAAGGTATTCAAAATATGGATGGATGCACTCAATGGCTATGAACAATAATCATCAAAAGAATATAAAACAATTACTTTCACAAGTGATGTTGTTGCTAATACATCTACAGTCACTGCACTGCAATTCTGAACTTTCACAAGAATTACTACACTCTGGTCTTGGAGTACCTACAATGAATCACCAAATATTACTACATAAACCAAGAATTACTATACAATGGTCTTGGAGTACCTAAAATGAATAACCAAATATTACTACAAAAACTAAGAATTACTATACAATGGTCTTGGAGTACCTAATGAATTACCAAATATTACTACAACCAAGAATTACTATACTCTGGTCTTGGAGTACCTAAAATGAATAACCAAATATTACTACAAAAACCAAGAATTACTATACTCTGGTCTTGGAGTACCTATATGAATAACCAAATATTACTACATAAACATTTTACATACCAACACTTTAGATGAGAAAGATTTTTTTAGTTATCAGTGACATAATCATATGTGAACAAAGGCAAAAAATGTGCACACCATGAAACAGTTCCTCTCTGACAAATAAAAAGGCTAACCACTGAACCTAAATATCAATAAGTACTCTTGTACAATTATTGAAAATGTTCGGACTTTGGCAGAAAATGTAAAATCAGAATTCATCTTCATGGGGTTCTCTGTACAGGACAACCACTTGTAAACCACATAGCAAAGAATTATGAGGTCGCTGATTAGTGTAAGGTGCCATGTCATTCTGCAGTGAAATATCACCAACAAATGTTTTCTCATAATAAGTTCTCACTTGCTAGGGGATAAAGGTTATAATAACTCTATAGACTTCTGAAACAACACATTCTCTGGCATGTTGATCATTCTTGAGGTATAACATACATAGTATATGTTGTAAACTAGTTTCCATAAAACTAAATGTTTTTACAGGTTTATTAAATGAAATTCATGATAAGAAAATTGTAAATGCGCATGTAGGATCTAGTGGGTGGTAAAGTAGATTAATTACAACCAAGCTTTTAAATATGAGTTAACACTTCTAAATTGAATTTGAGTGAATGTAGATCACTTTTGAATTTATGATTTGAATGCAGTTTATTCCACAAAAACACAAACATTCGTTTATCATGTCCCAAAATATGGAAAATCCGATATTATGTTCAAGTAAGCTAATTAAATTGGACATAATTCCATTTTGAAAAATTCAAAATGGCCACCATCAAATTAACCAAGCATGCTCAAGATCTGACAAATTTTTAATTTGAATACCAAATTGTATCCCTGATAATTTCAAATCAATGCATGAGATGGCTTGACAGGAAATGTTTTCTGTGGATGTTTCCAAAATATAATTGTTAAAAAGGTGGCTTTGGAGAAATTCTTGAACTTACAGATGGACAGACAAATATGCCAATTCGAGGTCATTAAATAAGACTCTACCCTTGTCCTCAAACTGGCTGTTTCAAAAGGAGACCCCAAATACCCTGAATCTGTTAGTGCCATGAAAATTTTAGATAAATCTGACCAGGTCTTAACAATCTTAAATGTATCTTTCATTGTCATTTAGATGCAGTTAGTCACATGTCAACTGGTCTTTGAGCTATAAAATTAGATAACATAATTAAGAAGCATCTCTGATTTTTAAAGATTATTTTTGTAGTGAGAATATTGTGGTAGGTGGACTCCAGGTGGGTTAAAAGAACATCAAAGGGTCTAGGTCCAACAGGTGACCTCCCATCATATTAATTCTGATGCAATAACTGTTACTGAAAGCCTCCGGTATAAATCTCCTGCTCTTAACTAATTAATTACTGCCATTCCAGGGACATCAGATCACCTTGAACTTGAGTAAGACTCTACCTGTCTACCTGGGCAAACATACCTGTCTATTATGAGTAATAAGTATAATGAGTAATTTATACTTCGAGTACTGTGTATTTATACTTCGAGTACTGTGTCTTGTATAATGAGAACAGTGTATTTGTATACTAATAGTATTTCAAAATGAGTATTTCTTACGGAATGCATATGCTTTCAGTGTTCTGAAGTGGGCAATCTATGGAGTTCTTGGCCAGTAGACAATAAACAATTTTTAGACAACTGTTATCTGGGGTGTTTTTGTTTTTTTCAAGTTTGTGATAATTTTTGATAATTAACTTCAAAGGAATGCAATTTCATATAAATATTGAACACACTGCCTGAAGAATTTGAGATAAAATTTCATTGGTGAGAAATTATTTATCAGAGTCTATCATCGATTGATTTAAATAAAAATAGATTGCTATCACTGAAGGTATGTGGCTTCTATAGTATGTTATCATTTCAAATAGTTTGATTTGGCTTCTTAAAAGTGAGCTTCATCTGCCTTATTTACTCACTAGGCTCTGGTATGGGGCAGTGGCTTGAGATCCCCTCTTCTTATAAATACGAGAATCATCAATATGTAGTAACTACAGTACTGAATCTCCTTACACTAACTACAATCCTTAACTGTTATCTTACATCAAGCCTCTGCTTTCCATAATGATTATTGTAGAAGGTTGGGGGGCGGAGGGGGGTAGACATTAGACAAGGGACTGATGGAAAACTACCTCAATTGGTATAATGTATGGGGTAGACAAGGGACTGATGGAAAACTACCTCAATTGGTATAATGTATGGGGTAGACAAGGGACTGATGGAAAACCACCTCAATTGGTATAATGTATAGATCATGGCTTCACCAGAAAACAAACAAACATAGGACTTAATTCTGTGTATCAAATTGAAATTCATGGAACAAAGTTTTTTATAAACTACCCTTTTCAAACAATTGACTTCATCTACACTCTTAAATAGTAACTGATTCTTTGGTCTGACCTAATATAGTCATAGATATATGACATTCAGTTCACATTCAAAACTAAATCACATGTAACTGTCAGAGAATAGTGTGGCTAGCCTATGTGGTTTCAGGGTATTTATCAACTTGACTTAATCACCACAGAAGGTTACATTTAACAAAAAAATGTTTAAAAACTTGTGGTCAACTTGTACCTTTAGGAAAAGACACCAAAGTATCTCTACCCTTTTCAATAATTTAATTTTGCTCCTTTATAAGAGAGCCTCATGTGTACAATATACTATGCTCTGATACCCAGGGTAAAGAAGCTATTTATGCAGTTCCACGTTACTACATTCACAAATGATTTGCCAAAACAGTTTACTCAAAAACAAACTGGTTCTTGCTCAGTGATAGAAAAACTGCTGTTTATGATAGTCCCTGAAAAATATGTCCCGTTCCCTACTTCTCGGTATCTGCTTCACATGAGTTACGAAAGAAATGAAACAAAAATATAAACACATATGGCACATGACATTTAGTTGCCATTCATATGAATGTGACTATCTGATGTAACATGTAAACCACAAAATTTCTGCAAGGGAAGCACAATTTTCAAGGTTTACCAAATTACCCATTTTAGCCAGTACATATACATAGAGCTTAGATGGGTTTTATATCTAGCTATATGTAATACCTATTACTAAGATAACGGCATCAAATTTAGGAAAACATTCTCAACAACATTCTGTAAGAAATTCAGGGTCACGATGAACTGTAAAAAAGTGTAGAGTTTGATAGAGTCAGCTACCAAAGTCTGCTGGATAGAATGCCTTACTTGCAGATTATTACATAATCCAGAATTGAATCTAAGATACATTTCAAAAATGAATTATCCAAATTGCCATTCAAAACAATATACGAGTATGTATGTACTAAATGTGCTTATGTAAATTCCTAGAACTATTTTGCACATAAATAGAACATCTAATGACTTTTGATAGCCAAAGGCACAAAACAACTTTCTCATTGCGGAAACAAAAAATATCTCAAACAAATACATGAATAATTAAAAAATATAAATTCAGCCTCCTTCCTATAAAATAAATAATAATGAATGATTTGTAAATACATATATATAAAGACAATAACATTTATTATCAACAGAGAGCTTTGCAACTTGCTCTAGAATCCATTTAATCTGTCCTGCTATTTGGTCAAATATGTCAGCTATCTGGAGGATTCATCCCTTTCTATAATAAACATGAATAATTTAATCATTAACAATAAATTTGTATATTTTACAGAAAACCTAATAAGTCAAAACGTTTTTAGATGTTTACCAGAATTTAATTGTTATTATGTTAAAACCATATTATTTCTCAATGAAATCAGTGGTATTTAGGAAGGGATATAGGTTACCACATGTGTTCTTATAAGAAAACACTCCCCCTAAATCCACTATAACCACTCACTATCATACAGCTAAATTACAAACCTTCTGGAGCCTGGGAAACAACTCCAATGAGAACTAAACTGCAACAAATAACAAATTTAAATCCTAAATCCATTATTATCTTATCCTAATCCTATATGACATTTATTTATCCATGTTATATTGAGTTTTTATATGAGCCTTCTGCATCAGCAGCTGAGTGTAGATTCTTAGGACTAAAACTGAATAGTGTGAGATGTATGATCAAGATGCAGTAGCTTGGCCCCAAGTGTGAATTTTAATGCAGAGATAAGGTGGCCAACTTTAGCCTGTTTTTCTTAAAGAATTGGAGAGCTCCAAAAGTGTATCTTACAAACGTGTCAACAAATCTTCGTTTTTCTTGATAAATATAGTGAACTATGTAGAATAAATAAAGAATAGTAAACAATCAATACTCAAAATAACTTTAACCATTTAAGAATAGGTATTTTGTTTAGATATTTCATCAAAAATCGTAAAACTTGATAATGTCACCGACATTTCCTGCAAGGGTTTGTTAGGTCTGTCAAAGAGACTATGGTTTCACTTACAAAACAGGGGGTATCACTTTCAATTAGCAATTCATGATTATCACAATCTAGCTATCACTTTACACAATCAAATATTCCTATCCTGAATTCTTATAACATCCTTGTTAGCTAAGACAATAGATAGCATTTAATTTATTAAGTGTCATAAAGCTTAATATCTAAAATAATTGAAAATCACTGCATAAATGCATTGCATAGCACGGATATATAACCTGGCAAATAAACTTGTTTCAGAGTTATTTCAACATCTTAGTGAAATTGATGAATCTTGAGATAACAAAACAAACTTCAAGGAAATCAACAGATACTGTATAAGCAGGATATTCATGATTTAGAGCCTTTATAATTTATGCATGCTAAAATTTTCAGAATATTCATTGTTTTCAAAAGTTGTTTCTTTTATATATTATAAGTTTGAAACTTTCTAGGAAACAGGCATTTTAACATTAAAGGAAAATCCATTTTCATTTTCCTGTGATGAATTCCATATTATATATTTGATGCCAGTGATGCCACTTTCACAATGACAATACTGTTAAAAAACCTTCAACTGTAATTTCTTAAATTGTAGGGTACCTTGTTTTAATCAAATTAGAAAATAGACAGAAAATCTTTACATTTCATTTTCTACATGTAAGTATCTTACACTCACATCGCTTAAAAATCATATCACTTAAAACTCTCATGAAGGCCTTAAAAGCTAGAAATAAAAATCATCACTCATACTTAGAGGGCATTATGGACAGTTGCTTCAGTCACATTCAGGGTACATTTCACCTGACCTTAACCATCCAGTGGTTCTGTTGCTCTGGTTGCTGTAGATAATGCATAGTTCAGGGCCTAACAGTGCCAGTCTGTACAAGATATTCCACTACAGGCTTGGATCATGTTTCCATTGATACACTGATACCCCTCTCTCTACTATGACAATCTCTGATTTATCACCTTAGTTTTTCATACATTGGGTCAGGGATAAATTAGTGATGTGATGAAAGATCTAGAATAGAAATGGTGTTCACCCTAGGATGGATATCTTGGATCAATATAGAAAGGGAATACAAAGATTAAGGGGGGGGGGGCAATTTGACCAGTTTTTTTTACAAGCCAGTGAGTTTTATGAAAAGTATTTTTGCAGTTTTAAAAATTGTTTGAATATTTTCCATATGCCTTGAGTTGGTCAACAGGTGGCTGTTAGATGGTTTGTGTACCACCATGCAATGAGATTTAACAGGCCCATAGCCAGAGCCCGTAGCCAGAGCGGAAGCTCCCCCCCCCCCCCAGCCAGAAGTTCTTTCAAAATCATGCAGTTTTTCACCAATCTGAGAATTTTTCGCATGATTTTAAGCCAAAATTGTGAAAAACTCCCCCCCTGGAAAAAAGCTCCCCCTTCTGGTAAAAGCTGGCTACGGGCAACGGTTCTCAACAGATGTTTCATTGCTGCTGAAATATGGGGAACTTAATATATAAAGATATCCATCTTAGGTCCTGATGAAGAGTGGTGGAGTCTAACCCTCCCCCAATGGAGAACAAAACAAAACAAAAGAAAAAATTATAATGTATTTATATGAATAAAATGTTCTCTGTAGATACCACATTAACTCTCATTATCCCCCTAAGGTGCCTTATATTGGGCACATCCCCTCTCTGCCAAAATCACACTATGGGGCTAACCATTTAAAAACATCATCCTCATACTAAGGCAGTAGAAATACAAGAATTGTTCCAGTTTAACAATTCAGGTCAACATTGTTAAAATATGATAATTGAGTATGTTAGAATATACACATTGCTAGTCTGACATAGTTTGTGTCCTTGTGTTACTAAATAAGTGTTTCATTCAACTATGTTAAAACAATAGATGTTTCAGCTGGTCAGAGTAAACAGGTCCTTCATCCATCAAATCTTGGCAACTCCCACTCCATACTCTACCATACTAGTCTAGCTAAAGGCCCCTGTGACCCCCTACCACTAAGTAGGGGGTCAAGATTTTTGAAGCAAGACTCTCTAACACACGCATCTACTAAGCGTCAAAGAGGCTTGATGCAACAACGAATTATCATGAACAAAAAAAATACTCAACAAAAACAGTATCCAATTACCTGACATCATTACTATTGATGTCAATCCTAAATGACATCCACCCAATGATGTCAATCCATGAAAACACCATTTTAAGAAGTGTCAGTATATCATTTCAAATTACATACAAAAAATATCAATATCACAAGAAACATGCAGACAAGTCAAAAGTTTTTAAGCAGATTTCATTTCATTGATTTGAAGATAAAATATGACTAATAACTAGTTTGGGAAAACTGATACTAAATGAGTCCTAGATTTGGTGCGAGTGCTGAAGATGTTATTTTGTAGACACAGCAAATTTAACTGGGTACATAAATAGATACTGTATTCATCTTTAGTTTGGCACTACATAATTTGGTGATTTTGGGATATCAGAAGTATTGGCTTCTATTTAATATCAATAGTAATATTTCTTATGACTGGCTGTATACCCAAATGAAAAACATGTCAAATTTCGACGAAAATTTGGCGAAAATTTAATTTGGTGATTTTTTTGATTCACCAAATTAAAACACTCACCAAATTAAAGGCAAATACAGTAATGGAGGGATAGAGGATTGAAACATTAAACTTACGAAAAGTTTGGTTTGGGATAAATGAGAAAGGTGATGAACAAAGGATATACATATCATCCATTATAAAGTTGTTTCCCCTTCCTGGGGCAACTGGATGTAGAGTTTGTTACAAGACCAATTGATTTTACAACAGAACACTCAACTTACCTAATACTGTAGACTACTGTATAGGAAGATAGGGAATGTTCTCCTGTTTCACACCTGAAATCAGAGATACCATGCTGTCATTAATTATACATTGTTAATTGAATAATAAACATGCAATCATCTTTAATCTTCTCAAGATGCAATATTCAGGATAAAATAAATTAAACAATAGGGTTTTAAGTGTTAATAATATTCAAGTTAAGTGTGATATTATAAGATTTGAACTGATACGACAAGGCACAACAAGACACAAGGGGATGAATTAGTGAAATGTATATAATTAATGTTTGCTATAACCAACACCAGGGCAACAGTATTTTTGTGTCACTTTGTCCTTAAGAATTATATTTATTAGAAAACCTAAACAGATTACTTCATTTGGAATGGAAATGGTATTTATTCCTTCATTCATCTACTGGCATATAAACCAAATAAAGTCACTAAAAAGGCATTAACATGCAAAATCTCACTACAAGTCATTTGTTACAGATGCTAAATGCCAACCACCAACCGCTGAATGCCAAACATCAATCTCCAAACACCGAAAACCATTCAAAAGTTGGAGGCTGTAACAATATGTCACCACTAGTGATTTTGACGTGAAAATAACATACATGATTTATTCAATTTATACTCAATATTAACCTGTTATTAGTTTTTTCTGGTTTCACCATCCTCAACATGTTAAGTCATGACATCTCATTTCTTCTCGCTAGCACTGAAATGTTTCAGGTGAAACAGAAAGATGCTATGCGTATCAGAATGCACCATCCTGAACTCGGGTGAATATTTTTTGTCTTACTGGCATTCCATTCCAGAATAAATCTGAAAAATAGATTGTCAAATTATCAATACAATAAAAAACAGTTAACTTGTCTTGTCTTGCTTGAAGCCTTTGAGACACACATATCACATACTATAGTAACGAATGTAGGTGAAGTAGATAGAGGAGGAGGGAAGAGAACTGATGCAAGACTACACGTGAACAGTCAGTGGGAAGAATATTTGTTTCCAATAAATGGCAATTTGCAGGCTCCATATTTTCATTTGATCCACCTAGTATAACATACATTTATTTCAATAATCAAATCTTCAATTTGAACAAATACTCACTAAACAACACAAAAATAGAAGCATAATCAAAAAATTTATGATATTTGGATAATAGAAGCATAATCAAAAAATTTATGATATTTGGATAATAGAAGCATAATCAAAAAATTTAGGATATTTGGATAATAGAAGCATAATCAAAAAATTTAGGATATTTGGATGGATATCCATATCCATCCCAACATCCTAATTCTTTTGATTATGCTTCTATTTTTTGTATTGTATTTAAAATGGTAATCTAAGCTTGTGACATCATAAGTGTCACAATTTCACAAATAAAATTTCAAAAAATCACTCCACTACTTTTCCAGTTAAAGCAACAACATGAAATAGCATACATAAATATGGCCACCATTCAAAAGGGCCACTTACTAGCCAAATTGTCATTAGAAAATGTAATGTAATAATATTTATCCTATGCCAAGTAGAGTTTTAGGGAGATAAGTTGGTAAGATATATCCCGTATCCTGATTTTGAGGTTTCCATATCCAGAACCTCCATATCTCCCACCATATCTCCCGCTTCGGTGCATATCTTCCCGCTTCTGGTAATTTCACTTCACTTTTTTTTTTTTTAAATTTCAAAATCTTTTTTCAACATTTTTTTTCAAAATCAAATTTTATTTTTTCAATTTTATTTTTTTACATTTTTTTTGAAAATCTCGCAAACTTTAAG
The DNA here is from genome assembly GCA_903813345.2 of Owenia fusiformis. Classification (NCBI taxonomy): domain Eukaryota; kingdom Metazoa; phylum Annelida; class Polychaeta; order Sabellida; family Oweniidae; genus Owenia; species Owenia fusiformis. The sequence continues at coordinate 21,382,251 of CAIIXF020000007.1, read as the reverse complement.
ACCAAGAAAACGCGAACCTTAAGTATGTTTTGGAATTTTGGATCTTTATAAGGTATGATGTACCTAGAACCTCAGTAGGTATGAAATACATCTGTTATGCACGGTCGGTTTTGGATACATTTATCCTTTTGTTACATTGTTTAACAACACTTTTGTATTTCAAAACCTATGGTCCCTCAGGTAGATATGCATATCTCCCTCTGGATAAACCCCATATCCAAAACCTCCCAGTACATAACCCTTATTTATGCTACTAAACAGTCACATATAACATTTAAAAAAATCGCTCCACTCCTTTTCAAGTGAAAGTCAAAAATGTAAATAACACACATATAAATGGCAGCCATTTTGACAAATGGTCACCTACTTGCCAAAGTATGAAAGAGACCTGACCCAAAAATACACCATTCTTTTACCATGAGATTCAGTGTACAAACAAAAAATGTAACGAGATAAAGAAAACAAAAAAAGTTATCCATTACATGCCACATATGTAACATGTCAGCATAATATTTAAATCAATTGTATTCAAATATTTTCTTTGTCTTCAAGCATAAACAATTCACCTCATGAATTTTAATGTTGACCTCATAACGTTATTTGGTTCAAATTATGCGTCTGGGGTAACTTATGTACTTTCTTAAACTTGATTGAATTTTCTTAGTAAACATATGATTGACCCAAGAAACAAAGGATTAGATATAACGTATAAGTAAATATTTTTTGGAAGCTAAAAGTTAATAAAATTTTAAAGCAATATCTTATAAAAGGCCAATTAAAATTTTTATCTGAAAAGGACTGAGATCTGATCAAATATGAAAGTTATCAAAGACTAAAGAAGCAGACACGTCCAAATGCATTAAATTTAAATAATGTTTAAATCTGAACATGATCATTGAAATAACGTCGGAACTGTTGGAAAATAAGCGTAACGTGGAATGTTGTAAACAAAGAATATTGTAACAGTTTTACAAAGTTCCTCTCAACTCTCATTGTTAATGAATATCTCATACTTCCTGTCACATTAAGGATATTTGTTTATCTTTTCTGCTGTAGGGAAGGATGACTGTAGAACTATATGTAGTTGGACATGGAAAGTAAGCCATTCCCCCTCCTTTTATGTATATACACTAAATATAAGTAGAAAAACAGCAACTCTAAGGAGTAGCAAATCCAACTGAACAAAACATATTTTGGTATTTAGTGGCCATCTTGAAAAAAAAATTCTTGAGCAGAGTTCCAGCAAGTAGCAGCATATAAAATTTGAACCAAAACTGTCAACTGGTATTTGAGTTATCTAAGTTATAAAATTCCCTCTTGAGCAGAGGTCCTACACCCATAAGGCATAAGCCAATAAAATTTAAATCAAATCCGTCAACTGGTATTTGAGTTTTCACCCAGACAGATGAACGAACTAACGGACGGCTTTCCTATATCCCCCACAGACTTCTTTCGGTGGGATAATTAAAGAGGGACTGACTCGTTTTGTTCCCCAGTTTTCTTGATCTTTTCTTCATGACAATGGCGCCATCTATTAATGATGCAAAATGTCTATTTTATACAAACCAGGAAGATATTTAAGCTCTAAAAACGTGCATTTATGTTTATGACAGAACAAAGAAGATAAGACATTTTTCTAGCATTTGAGATATGTTTGTAGAAACACTGCTAACGTGACCTTATATAAACATACTAGGGGATTACCAGGTTGTGTAATGTTGAAGTAACTTAGCGTCTACATTGAGCTACTTTGGGCTTTCTGTTTGAAATCAGGCATTCAGACAACTAGAGGTTTTCTTTTTGAAAGCGAATTTGAAGTGTTTTATCAGATAAGACTGACTCAATAGACTAGATGCGAGTAGAAATGATCTTGATTTACGTCATTAAATATTCAAAATTCAAGTTCAAAAGTGATGTCATATTTGAAATCTACATGTAAAAATACATCTAAAAATATGGTTTCGATAATTGTTGATCAACTTTGAAAATTTAATATTTTTTGAAAATGTGACTTCTAGTTCGGGGTTGATTCCCCATAGACCCCATGTTACAAAATCACAAAAAGTGAAATATCTTTTCTTGAATTGGACATATAACATTTTCTTTTACTGGACATACTTTAATTTGCATAACTATTCGATACATTATAGGGCTATATGAAAATTGAACCACTAAAACAGATGTAATTTACTTTCTACTATACCCGCCATGCTATCTGACCCGAGCGAGCCACCTGGTGGTGAAACTGGTAACTACCTACTCGCATTTGCGTTATTGTTTTGGGCACATGAATAATGGATATGCTCAATTGTTTCCACGAAAAAGTTTGGGAGAAATCACTCAGATGTATATAATACGCCAACAGACAGATTGATGGTAAGATAAGAAAAGGCCAACAATATGACCCCACTCTTTGCAACATAAGCATACAATGTGATACAACAGTATAATTCACCTAACTATACATATGCTAACGCAATTTATAATTCAAATTAAAAATGGCAAAATGTGTTTTATTTAAAATACATCACAAATGGCATTAAAATCTTAATTTGGACAAAATCCTTTTGGAGTTCAATATTCAAATATTTAACAACCTACTGTGATACTACTACATTAGTTAGTTGAATAATATTTATTGCATTTGATTTTGATTCATGTAAGTAATGTGTCCTTGTATGCTGAAAATCACACAAAAAATCTTCTCCAATACTGTATTTGTCTTAACTCATACAAATTAAAGACAAATACAGTATATAATTTATGGACCAATTAAAAAACAATTATGCTATATTTGAGAACATGTGAAGTGTAAATAGGAATTGGATCTGTCAGATATTCTCTTACACAAAAATATCCTGCTCAACAGTATATTTCAACTATATAAAAAATGTACACTTCTAATATCTCCACTTTGTCTCATATTTACACGCGACATTAATTCTTCAATCTTGTTCATATCCAATCAGAATGTAAAGTAAGATCATAAAAAATACATTTCTGTCTACTAATATTCATTCCACATATAAATCCATGTCCATATTGCATTTGAGATCAATGTGATCAGTATCCAAAATGTACAATTATCTGTAATAGTCAAACAGTTTTATGGCTCGCCAACACACTGTCTGATGGTGTACTCGGATTATATTCCTTTAATTGCTCATTTTCTCCACACACTGCCCGACGATGACTTGGATTTCTGGACATTGTAAATATTTCTTTTGATCCGGTCCTCAACAGAGCTTTGTGATGCATGGCTTGCCATCAAAGGCCTGGAATAAAATGTAATAGTAAGGTTAAAGGCACAGAAAATATTTCTTATCTGGCTCATTGAATAGAGAAATTTCATTCACATTATCCTCTGAGTCTGAGATTATGTTGTTTTAGTTGATGTTTTAAATCCAACTCATAAAATGAACAATTTTGTACCTGAATTTAGTTTGGGATAGATTTAGTGGATGTTTACTTTCAGACAATAATCATGCAAAAAGTCGTTTATTCAAACATAGCTACTATACACCCACTTGAGATTTTGGTAAGTCATTCTCCTACTTGAAAACCTAACTGCAACAGCTTAAATATTGATTCATTCGGATCAACTTGTGACAGGACAGTGAGAATTTACAACCCACTAAAAATCCTTTGAAGAACTTGGGAGAAGTTAGATGGTATTAAGTTCACATTTCATATCTTACTTGACAAAATCAGCAGCTGATTGGGTTCTGGTGGAGAGATCATCTTCTTCTTTAGAGTCTTCTTCACGATAGCGTTTCACATTCTCCGCTCGCTGGTCATCTCGCCATTTGGCATTATCCATCATTTCACGCAATTTCTCTTCTTTTTCTGCTTCTGTCAATTTGCTGGAAATTAAATGAAATTATTAAGAAATAGAAAAAATAATTAAAAGAACTAGACTAGTGTGTGTTCTTTTACTATATCACAGGGACATGATCTTATTATCACTCTATGACCCAAATGAGGTGTTTTGTATTTTATTTACCTTGCCACTGATGGTATCATAAAGTTATAGTAAGTTAAGTTATAAGTATTGAGTACAAAATAATGTTTTTTCAATCAAAAGCAATGAGAATTCTTTAAACTATCTAGATGTAGAAATGTACTTACCGCTTTTGAACAGCTTTTTTGGCAGGTTCTGGTTCCACCTTCTTTACAGGTTTGTAAACTGGGGCAGCCGTACCAGGTGATCTCTTTTTCCCACCCTATGAAAAATACATGAAATGTTTTATTCAAATAAATACATTGGGTTTAGTGATCAAACTTAATGATTGACTGCCACTGTGCACTGCAGGGCTTCCTAGTCAACTCGTACCCAAGACAACTCGTACCCAAGACAACTTGTACCCAAGACAACTCGTACCCAAGTCAACTCGTACCCAAGACAACTCGTACCCACGTTTATTTTCTGTATTATGGGTGCATATAGGAAAACAAATTGAGTCTGTGTCAAAATGTTTAATGTTATAATGTGCCTCAATATTTATCCCACCGAACGAAGTTCGAGGGGGATATAGAAAAGCCGTCCGTCCGTCCGTTCGTCCGTCCGTTCGTCCGTCCGTCCGTTCGTCCGTTCGTCCGTCCGTTCGTGTGTCCGGGCAATAACTCAAATACCGGTTGACGGATTTCATTCAAATTTTATAGGCTTATGCCGTATGAGTGTAGGACTTCTGCTCGAGAAGGAATTTTCAATATGGCCACTTAATTCAAAATGGCGGCCATTTTTCGGAAAAAATATAATCTTTAATAACTCAAATACTAGTGGATGGATTTGGTTCAAATTTTATATGCTGTTGCCTTGGTACAAAGCAGCCTTGCTAAAGAAAACATTTTCAAGATGGCCACCAAATTTCAAAATGGCGGCCATTTTTCGTAAAAAAAACGTTATCTTTGATAACTCAAAGACCATAGAATGGATTTGGTTCAAATTTTAGATGCTGATGCCTAGGGACATAGGAGCTCTGCTCGAGAAAGGATTTTCAAGATGGCAGCTAAATTTCAAAATGGTGGCCATTTTTCGTAAAAAAACGTTATCTTTGATAACTCAAATACCATTGAATGGATTTGGTTTAAATTTTAGATGCTGATGCCTAGGGACATAGGAGCTCTGACACAACCCTCTTTGTTAAAGATTTGCAATTGTTAGAGCATACTTTAGATGATACAAACAAATTTTACTTAACATCGGGACTCAGACTTAACTTGGAAAAAACAAAAGCAATGTGGATCGGAAGAAATAAAAATAATATTGAAAAGCATTTAGAAATCAGCTGGGAAGTAGGTGAAAATGCTAAAATAAAAATACTGGGGACATACTTTTCAAACCACAAACCAGCAAATTTAATAGAATCAAATTGGACTGAAAAAATTGATAAGATGGAATGTTTAATGAAAAATTGGAGTAAACGCAACTTGTCACTGGTTGGTAAAGTCTGTGTTGTTAAAAATTTGATTGCATCACAATTGTTGCATATGTTAATGGTTTTTAAATGTCCAGACAAATATTTAAAACAGGTCAATTCAAAAATACACAAATTTATATGGAGTAAATCTGGTAAAGGTTCAGAAAAAATAAAACGTAAAGTGTTGAGACAGCCTTACTTAAAAGGTGGAATCAACATGGTTGATATATTTGTTAATCAAGAGGCACTTATTATGTCCTGGGTCAGGCGTTTTATCGAGGATGAAAACTCAAATTGGAAAAACATGAGTAAAATGATGTTATCAAAGATTGGATTTGATTTCAGTATTTTTCATTTCAATTCAGACTTAAAATTTATAAAACCTCAAATTATTTGGGGGAATACAACCATCTTCTATGAATTCCTTTTGAAAACTTGGTTCAAATATAAAACATGTGATGATGTCATATTTGATAATAGCTATATTTGGAACAATCTAAACATAACTTACAAGGGAAAAGTTATATTTTTTAAAAATTGGAAAAATGCAGGTATCAATTTGGTAAATGATGTACTGGACAATCAACAGAAACTAAAGAATATAAATATCTTCAAACAAATGATGCCTAACAATGCAGCTATCATGCTTGAATATTTTGTCATTCAAAATGCATTGAAAAACAAGACAATTGCACTTGGTCAGAATAAAAGATTGTACAATAATATCATTATAAAAATATCAAAGTCGAAAGATTATAAACAATTAATTATTAAAAAAGAAAATATCATACCAGGAGCTTGTCAACGATGGAATAATGAATATCAAAATATTAATTGGTCTGATATTTGGAAAATGATTCAAAATATTACTGAACTGAGATTAAAGAGCTTACAGTACAAAATATTGCATAGGGTATATCCCACAAATATTCATCTATTTAAATGGAAAATTGAAGGGACAAACTCATACAATTGTAAATTTTGCAGAAATGAAGAAGACTCATATGCTCATTTCTTCATCTCTTGTAAAAAGGTAAAACATATATGGAAAGAAATAATGAACAAAATAAATGCAAAATTTGGATGCTCTATAAAATTAACAGAAATGGAAATTTTGCTTAAATATACAAATAAGAAAAAATATATTGAGAATTATGTAAATAATATTGTATTAATAACAAAAAACTGTATTACCAAGTATAAATATGGTCAACATCCAAATTTAGAATACTTATTAGAACAAGAGCAATATATAAGAAAAGTCATGTAAAATTATTGTGTACTATATGTATGTATAAAAAAAAAAAAAAGACAGGAGCTCTGCTCAAGAAACGATTTTCAAGATGGCAGCTAAATTTCAAAATGGCGGCCATTTTTCATAAAAAACATTATCTTTGATAGCTCAATTACCATTGAATGGATTTGGTTCAAATTTTACATGATGATGCCAAGGGACATAGGAGCTCTGCTCGAGAAGGGATTTTCAAGGTGGTAGCTAAATTTCAAAATGTCCGCCATTTTTCATAAAATAACGTAACCTTTGATAACTCAAATACCAGTTGACGGATTTGGTTCAAATTCTATATGCTGATGCCTAGAGACAAAGAAGTTCTGCTCAAAAATAAATTTTCAAAATGGCCGCCATTTTTGTAAAAAAACGTAATTAATGATTAATCAAATACTAGTGGATGGATTTGGTTCCAATTTTATATGCTGATGTTTAGGGAAAAAGGAGATCTGCTTCAGAAGAAATTTCAAAGGCGATAGCTGAATTTCAAAATGGCTGCCATTTTTCATTAAAAAGTAATCTTTGATAACCCAGATACCATTGGAAGGAAATTCTCTGCTAAAGAAGAAATCTAGAGATGACAGCTGAAATTCAAAATGGCAACCATGTTTCATAAAGACATAATCTTTGATAATTCAAATACCAGTGGATGAATTTGGCTCAATTTTTTTTATCAAAACATGTTTTGTTCGGTGGGATTTGCTACTCCGTGGAGTTGCTGTTTTTCTAGTTTTTTCTGAATTTAGAAGACATTTTTTCTCAATGGATTAAGCAAAGCATTTTGTTTTTACTTGGATTACCTTTGAAGTGCTTTGAAGGGCTTGTTCTCTACTTTTTTGTAATACATATATATAAATGAATATAATTACAACAGTAACTTTTCAACAAATGAATCAAACAATTAATTTAGCTTAGTGCATTCAGAGAAAATTAATAAGGGAACTTTAATCTGTTAATTTCTTTCCATTTTGAACTTAATTGGATTATATTTGAACACATGCATGCAAAGTGTATTATATCATGTATGAATAAGTATCAAAATAATATTTGATATTCATATTATTTAGAATATTTTTTATTGCTAAATTTTATGAAGGTGACTTCTTAGAATTATCATTCTTTAATCTGATAATATGAAATCCTAAATAGATTATCTGTTTAATAAGAAATAGGCGCAAGTTTTGAAAATCTTTATATTTTTGATAATACCATATTTCAAGATGAATTAGATCTGATACTTGTTCCAAACACTCATTAACATACAAAAATACCACTAATATTGTGAACAATGATTATGAATATTATGTGGAATAAACATAAATCTCTTCCCTCGAACATCTGAATCTGTGACCAATATATTTGGTCACAAATTTCAATCGATTTCTTCCAAAAACTCTTCTACATACTTCAAACTATTCTGAACTGTATGTAACCATTATAATATGTATATCTATACCCATTCCCAGCCCAACACTTGATTCAAAACAAAACATATACTTGGGTACAAGTTGTCTTGGGTACGAGTTGTCTTGGGTACAACTTGACTTGGGTACGAGTTGTCTTGGGTACGAGTTGACCAGTTACCCACTGCAGGCATACTACTTGAGCAATGAATATATGTGACCAATTCTCTTAAAGCAATTACTATTCAATCTTTTACAAGAGGGGCACTATCATTTCAGTTCCTAGATACCTGAAATCAATACTTCAGAGAGAATAAGGGGAACTCATATTCTCTTAGTAAAAATGTTTTTAAACAATCTGTCCTCTATAATGTTTTATAGCAAACTCTCAGATACATATTTGGGTCCATAACTCATTACTTTTTTTCTCAGTTAAAAACAATGAAAAAGTGCTTGTTTTTAAAATGTTATTCCATGCAAATGTATTTTATTCATTGTTCTTTAAAAGGTGAATGCAATTATTTTATTTTTACTCTGTATTTAGTGTACTTACAATAAGGCCATACTGCAGCTTGGGTTTATCTTGTGTCTGCTCCCTCTCATCCTCACTACTGCTATCACTATCACTTGAATCTTGATGGACAGTTGGGTTTCTTTCTGGACTTGATGAATCATGTCTTGTTTTCTTTATATTAGGACTTGACAAATTGTGTTTCTTTAATCTCAAATCAGAATTATTGCGTCTTTTTAGCCTATTATCAGGGCTTGAAGAATCATGTCTTTGTCTTTTTAAATCTGTGCTTAAAGATCTTTTATGTCTATTATCAGGGCTAGATGAATCACGTCTTTTTCTCCTTTTTTCTGGACTATTGTGTCTTTTACGTCTGCTATCAGGGCTAGATGAATCATGTCTTTTTCTCCTAATGTCTGGGCTATTGTGTCTTTCACGTCTATTATCAGGGCTAGATGAATCATGTCTTTTTCTCCTAAGGTCTGGACTATTGTGTCTTTTACGTCTGCTATCAGGGCTAGATGAATCATGTCTTTTTCTCCTAATGTCTGGGCTATTGTGTCTTTTTCTTCTATTATCAGGGCTAGATGAATCACGTCTTTTTCTCCTTTTTTCTGGACTATTGTGTCTTTTACGTCTGCTATCAGGGCTAGACGAATCATGTCTTTTTCTCCTAATGTCTGGGCTATTGTGTCTTTTACGTCTATTATCAGGGCTAGATGAATCATGTCTTTTACTCCTTTTTTCTGGGCTTTTTTGCATTTTTCGTCTATTATCAGGGCTCGATGAATCATGTCTTTTTCTCCTAATATCTGGGCTATTGCGCCTTTTATGTCTAAGAGAATCTGGTGATCTATTTCTTCTAGATTGAGAATATTCATGTTTAGAATGCTGATTTCCATGTTTACTTTCATATTCAATGAGTTCACTCTGCTCCTTATTTCTTTTTGAGTCTTTGATTTTGTGTTTATGCTTCTTGTCATGTTTTCTATGCTCAACTTCATCCTCATCACTTGACTCAGACTTCTGTTTTTTTGATTTTCCCATCAATGCAAGGTATTTGTTTAATAGTTCATCATCCTCATCCTTTCCCGATTTCTTCTTTTTCTTCTTGTGTTTTTTCTCTTTGGATTTTTTCTCTTCAATCTGGAATTACATTCAGAAAGAAAAATTATTTCGCAAATAACTTCTTGACTATGAATTCTTCTTTATATTCTAAAGCATCATTATCAAACTAGATAAAAATATCATAAACTCATAAAATTAAATCAGTCAGAAGAAACATGATTACCAGCCTGGCAATCCATCAATAATGACCAAATTCATTGCCATTAGAGTAGACGGTGCCCTGATACTTTTTTATCAGTAAGGCATGTATTTAGTTGATCATATTATATTACAACATTACAAGATTTAAATCATACCACTTTTTGAAGTTGCTTCATTTTCACCGGGTTATTCAACAATTTGCGTCTTGCATCTGCTTCTCTTTCCCTGTATAATGAAATAATAGTAATGACTCACATAGAGATATTGTGTCGAGGCAAAAGAGATTATAGTCACACAATTGCCTTTTAGTCAATTATTAAATTACCGGTAAAATGATATACATGTAAAGTGAAACACCTCGAAAAGTGGAACATTGAAAGTAACTAATGTTAAATTCACCAGCTCTATAAGTGGAACATCTCCTGAATGGAACACTTTTTAGAGATACCAAAGGTGTTCCACTTAGACAGGATTTATTGTATATAATGGAAAGATTTCATCTTACATTGAGCAGGGGCAATACATGGCTTTAACTTTAACATGTTCATATACTATACTGGTCAAACATTAGTCATATATAGGTTGTATTGTTGATGGAAGAATCTACCTGATTGCATAGAGAGGGTCCTCCCTCATCTTCACCCCCATGTCAATCTTAGCTCTCCCAGCAAGGTTGTCATCTTGGAATAGTGCCCCAATAGCTACACTGTCTGAAATAATATATGTGTGCAATGTGCAATGTGGATATTGGTATTTGAATACAATACAATACACTATCTGAAATAATATATGTAAGCAATGTGCAATGTGGATATTGGTATTTGAATACCCTGCATCAGAGCCTAACTTTGTCCATAATCTTTACATCAGTCACTTTTTTGTGGAGTCATAAAATCACAATATTCCTTTTCTGCATATTTAGTCACTTACATTCATTTTACAGTCACAATAAAGGCATGTAAATATGTTCCTCAGCCTATTGGATGTAGACTAAACAAGAGGAGAATGGCACTAAAAATCTGCAACACACACTAGTAGATTAATGAGTATTCGAACATGACTGTATTCACGCCTTCTATAAACTGTAAACGAAGTCAATGCTTCAGCTGGGTTATATTCGAGATCAATAACACAGTTAATACGTGTAATGTGTGACGTCATAACGGTGGGTCGTAGTAATGGCGGACCATGATGAATATTCGAAACAATTTGGTGGGTTTTCATGTTCGAATCGTAATATAGACCTCAGAGCAGGGTTACTAGTTTCGAATAACACCCCGCTGGTCTCGGCACAAAGGCTTTCGAACCCCTCACTCCCTTCGGTCGTTCGGGGTACAGAAAACGTTTGTGCCGAGACCATCGGGGTGTTATTCGAAACTAGAAACCCTGCTCTTTGGTCTATATTTCTTAAATATAATATGATGTTGCGTAGTTTAATATGGAAATATTCAAATGACTTTAGCCCAACCAACACACATGCTGCTATCTATTTATCCAACTACTAGCAAATTCTGAAATTATACTGAAAAGTCTATCATTGGTCCTAAATAAAGACTATCAAAATATGATTGAAAGCTCTTTAATTGTCTTCTATCTTCATGATGAAGCATTTTTTAAAGTAATTACCATTTTTTGGTTCATTTTGTTGCTCATCCTCATCCTTGTAGTATTTGTCAATGCGTTTTCCCAGTAAGTATTCTTCATTGTCTGTACGACTGTTCTTATAAAGAAAGTCAACCTTTTCATCTTTCTTTTCCCTGCAAAGATACAACATATTTATATTGAGCCCAAATATTGGGATCGGCTAAAAAGCAAGGTGATGTTATAGGAAAAACATGAATTGTCCGAGAAATAATTATAAATGTAATTCTTTAGGAATTAGATTTCATGATTAAGTTTTCAATCTATATAGTATGTACCTTCCTTGCAGAAGTTCTTTGATCTTCCTTTGCTCATCAGCATTAAGTTCTCCATTCTTCAAGGCTCGCTCTAACTCTTTCAACTTTGATGCCGACATCTTATCTGAAAATTATTAAAAATATACAACATTTATATATGAATTAATATGTTTTCACCAGATGTTCTCAATATCTTATTTTGAGAATGTGCAGTACCTCACCTGTCAAGTCCCGATTTTGGTCAATGAGATTTTTAAGTCAAAACCTTTATTTTCATTAAAAACTCTCAGATGAAAACTCCAAATTTTTTAGAGACACTTTTTTTACAAAATACACCCATTTATGTATGGACAACATTTTTTTTAAATAAAAAGACAATGTTGAATCATCTACTAACAGCGGACTTTCACCATTGTTCTGTTTTAATATATAGAATATAAGGGGAGGGTGTGACTTCCCATGAACTGTCCTCTATTTCAATGTTTTATTTTCTTCATTAAAACCTTAAAAATAGAAAGCGCCAACTCCAGTAAAGAAGCAACAAACAAAATTTTCATGAAACTATATATGTCTGGTATAATATTTACCATCTCGTCTACCCTCAATTTGCAGATGATAAAAGACAGAAATGCATAAGAATTTCTATAAATTTAAGCATTCTGAGATAATTTATTTTTGTCATGAAAAATCCTGAATGTACAGTTTGTGAATAACTAATCTGACTAGCTTTTGTAGATTGTAGCTATTATGTACAATTAACTGGCAATCATCTTATCATTGTTTTGATCTCAGGCTTGAATGAATACCATAACTGGATAATCATGATAAAGATGCGTATTATCTTTTTGAAAAATATCAATATTTTCTCCTGAAATTACTTTTGTGATCTCTTGATCCTTGGATTAATTGCATAGGCCCAAAAACATGTTTAATTAAGTGAGTCTCAGACATAGTGAACAGAAGCGAAAAAGTTGTTTATCCTATTTTTCTTTTTTCGAGGTCTCCTCTGCCAAAGGCAGCGCAAAGTAGGAGCGTAGGGATTACTTTGCGGGAGACTTTGAACCATTGATCACATTTGCTCCTGTAATAATTCTCTTCTTCACCTCCTTCCACCTTGATTTAAATCATTCGATAAAATTTCCGGATTTTAACCTCAAATAAAAAGATTTTTTTTTTTTTTAAATACTGACTCATTATTAATTTTTAAAAGTCCTCAACATAACTTCAAATGAAGGCAAAAATGGCTCAAATTATGCAATGTCGTAAAATGGCGTGATAAACATTCAAAGTCATCTGAGACGTCAGACATGTATTGCCCAATCAACAACTGAACAAACAAATAATCTAGACCAAAAAATAAGGGAGGAGGCTTCTGTTCACTATGGTTTCCAGTCTAGGCTAGATACCACGAGTTGATACCAGAGGTTTCACTCAATAGCCTACAGGTTCCTGTGAACTGCTGCATCTGTGACAATTAAAGTGGAGAACCTCAACCATCAAAAGTTGTCACAATGAGCTAAATTCTAAGTTTCGTGTCTCAAACGCTCCTAAGTGGTAGAAAAATAATTCCCGTTCACTTTAAGTAGCACAATAAATGAATCCAAAGCTTCATACCTGCAAATGATGGATAAATCCCTACCAAATCGAACAAATGTTTTTATGAATCGCCATGTTTGTGATCCAAGGAGGATTGACTCCCACAATGCAACATCAGTTAACCTTATTTACTCGTGACAGGTTCAGGCCTGTCAACTTGGGAACACCTAACATGAGTGACTTGGAAATGTTGAACACCTCCCCTCTAAATGTGGACACCTTGGTCCAAATCTGGACACCTTGATCCAAATTTTGAACACCTTGTTAACTTTTATTAAATCTTGCCAAATTTTCAACACCTCAAATTTTTCGCGCTCGCAATGCTCGCGTTTTAAACATCCACCAACGGGGGGGTTGGTACGAAAAATTTCGAACGGAATGCGTGACATATACGTGATTCGCGTGAAAAGTCCGAACGAAATGCTTACGTTTTTTTCGGCGTTCGTATTTTTGCTGTGTAGACGAACTTTTTTCGATTACCAGGTAAAATGCGTATTTGCGTGACATTTTCTGTCACGCAAAAATAACTGGCGTGACTTCAAATTCTTCAGCAAATGCGTGACAAATACGCAAATTGCGGGACAGTTGACAGGCCTGCAGGTTTCAAAATGACGGAGCGGCATTTTGAAAGGTGGCACGTGTCATGTTGCATTCTGGGAGCCTATCCTCCCTTGCAGCATTATCGGGGTCCAAAATCACCTCAACATTTGAAGAGTCAGCATTAACATGTGAATATCCACTTCAACAGTTTTTAAGTTCTTATTTGTCATTTTGGACACAAATTCTACGGAGAAAATAGAGCACTGAATACACTGAGGCATGGGCTTTCAACTAGAAGGGTAGGCAACTTCCCATATTTCATACATAAACATTGCCATGGGTTTTCAAAATTGGAGAATGTGCACATTCCAAGAAAATCTTATTTTGTACTTTTTATTGATGATTAAAAGAAATAACTCAAAAATAAAAACATGATCTTCTACATACATCTTGATAATTTAATGAAAATTGGAATTCATCTATAATTATGACAATACAGAAAGTGAACATTCTCCCACAAATTATCTTTTTATTGGAATGTGTTCTTGAATAATTACCCACAATGCAATACTCAAAGAGAACATCTTGATAACTCTTATTCTTATTGGTCTCTTTTGTTTACTTTTATATGATATTGAATATATTTTATGCTTAAATCATATTAAAAATTGATTTTTATTCAAAATAATACTAAAACATATACATGTATCTAAAACTTTTTGAAATATTACCATAAAAGGGAAGCATGTCATTGCTCATTTTGAAGGTCTCATGTTATTACATAGAGTTGCATACCCTTCTAGTTGAAAGCCCATGACTGAGGTAAGAATTTATTACATGTGCGACAGCAATACGTTGTTACAGTACTGTACATCAGAATACTCACCTTGACTAAGACTAGAATCTATTCTATGAAGACTTCGATCAGTGCACTAAAATAACTTCAGAAAACGTTAAATAGTTGTAAAGATGTGTAAAACATTTGAAAAACTAAGAAATCAAAACCACACACGAATTTCACTAAATTTCAAACTCAGTGAACGAAATCACTCTTCTGCACATTAATTGATGACGTAGTTCTCAAGTGGAAATCTGGTAAACAACACCACGTTGCAAAGTAGGACATTCTTTAGCGTATTTCTCAGGTATTTCAGTCTTATTTGAAAATGGCATCTACTGAGGAGAAGGACCTTAAGGCTGGGCATCTCCCTGCAGGTAAATATACATATATAATGTGATTTTAATGTGTTTTTACTGAAAAAACTTCTCTCAAAACTCATTTATTTGGTCAATTTCTGTCCTTATGTGACATCTTTACTAGTTTTAGGGCCACATAGGGACAAATACTTGTACTTAGGGTGAAAGTAAATTTTTCTCCTTTGAGATACATTTTAATTTGACACCACGTTGCCGAGGAGGACATTCATTACAAGTTCAAATTATAATAAAATTCTCAAATCTCAGCCCATCGAATCCTTGCATCTTACTCGAGTCTGTAGCCAATTCTTGGAACACTGTGAATAAATTTAAGTAATATTCTAAAAAACCATCATGTTCATGAATTGAAATGGAACTGCCTGGCCGCTGCATGGGCTCCTTGATGAGATATTCCACGATTTCGTCAGGATTTTGTCTAAAATTAAGGTCAGGGTGCATGAATGGGAAATTTTCTGCATTCCTCAATTGAGTCACATGTTATTTGTCAAACAAGAATCACTCCTTCCCCAGAGAGTCTATATCTTCCAGGTTTGTACAAAGAGTGCTCTTATGTGCCTAGAAAAGACTTGTGAGAAGAATGTTTTGATAAAGTGTATAAAAAACAAGAAAATTCAGTGAAAAATTCCAGAAAATTTTCAGAAATTTTTTTCACTGAATTTTCTCGTTTTTTATATACATTTTACAAAACAAATCTTCTCACAAGGCTTTTCTAGGCACATAAGCGCACTTTTTGTGCAAACCTGGAAGATGTTGACAATGTGGGGAAGGAGTTATTCTTGTTTGAAAAATAACATGTGACTCAATTGAGGAATGCAGAAAATTTCCCAACATGCACCCTGTCCTTAAAACAAACGGCTCCAAGCAAAATGGTGATATTCGAAAACTGGACTAAATGTCACTAACCTCTGACATTAGTAACTGGCTGTAAATTCTAAGTTAGCGATCCAGAAGATGTGAACAGTTTATCAGATGGTACGTTAGACAATAGTTGGTTGGAGGTCGGTTTACAGTCCATTGCAAGTCAGTCTTGACGATGTTCAATTTGTAAAGTTCAGTCTTCAGAGTTTAGTTGAAAACAATACTAACCAGCAAATTACATGTTGAGGGCAAAGGAGATCATTTCATTAAACTCTCTTGAAGTTGGCATGTAATCATACAACTACAGTACATGTATACCCTGAACTAATAAAGAAACATTAATCCAATGTATGAGTTAGTAGAGACGGTTAGTAAGCCTTTGGTCATGTGATATCCATTCTCTAGCAGCTTGCTAGAGATCCAATGATAATTTAGGATTCTAGCCGATCTAGGATGAAGTGCTACTTTTCATCATAATATGGCTGATAGTAATACATGGATCAACATATGGTTTTGAAAGATTATTTCTACTATGGATTTTGATTCAGTGTGTTTCTCAAGTTAAAGTCGTATAATTATCCACAGAACATGGTTTGATATAGAGAAGACATCTGTCCATCTCTTTTTCCATCCATCTATACGTCTGTCTGGATAATAACCTAATGCCTGTACATATTTTGCCAAAAGGAGACAATACTGAATACTATGTCACTATGACTTGTTTAAAACTGAGTGATTTGTTAAAATATATCTTGTTTGATGGTATCTGCTACTCCTGGGAATTGCTGTTTTTCTAGTTTAAATGTAATAAGAAAGAATGTTTTAAAGACTTGCTTTAAATATTTTAGAGAAAGCTGGTGGTATGAGGATAGTGCAGAAGAAGAAGCTCCACCCAGATGAAAAGGGAGAGCCTGTCACTGCTGAAGAAGAAGAGGAATATGGGAGGTAGGTTATATACAGGTTAAATGTACAATTATATATTATGAGGTTATATAATGGTTGATTCCGTATATCGTGTTTATACTCAAGTGAGTATGTGATATATTCACGAGTGACTGAAGGGAACGAGTGAATATATCATATACTCACAAGAGTATAACGATATACAGAATCAACCATTATATGATCTTATTATCCCACCCTAATATGTAATCAATAAAAGGTTAATCTAAATTCAGCAGTTGTATATCAAGTCGAAGAGTTGTATACGCTGCCCAGGAGTTGTATACACTATCCAGGAGTTGTATATCGTTCTCAAGAGTTGTATACGATGAGTGTTGGTTTTATATCGCAGTTATACAATGCTATTATACAATCATATAAAGCACTTAGGGTGGGATAAATACAGAAATACTTGGATTTTCTTGATACAAAGTTTATCCAGAAATGGAAATACAGTTATCCGCATAGATACCTCAATATGTATGGGATACAGGGTGTATCATTATCAATGTCACTTCTATACAACAGAAACATTGGTGGTTCTTAATGAAGAGAAATGTCTATATATTTCGAGGACAGCAAGGTACATGTACATTTTGGATATGGGGTTTATCCCTCGGTAGTTATGGAATACATATTTATTCAAATCCCAGCATTATATTGTATCCAGTAACTGATTTGTCTCATACTTATGAATATATTTGAGTGCCCTAGCCCCCCCCCCCCCTCCACTAATTCAGTTGTTGTACCTCTTGATATTTTTATATGGAAAAGTGTGAGTCGTGTTTGTTTTTCAACTTATAAATAATGGTAAAGTCAGATTTTGGTTCTTTTTACAATTGGCAAAATTTATATTTTGGTAGATGGTGAAATAATGTTATATCTATAATCTATGATATTTTCTTTTACATCTCTGCCATTCCATTCATAAATTGTCAAAAAGAATCCAGAACATGTATTGCCCAAACTTTACTGTGAGATGTTTGGAGTGATGTAAATATGAATTGGCATTTTTAGTTACACTTGTTTTTTATCCCATTGAACGAAGTTCGGAGTGATATAGGGAACGCCTCCGTCCATCTGTACGTACGTCCGGGCAATAACTCAAATACCGTTGGTCCGATTTTGTTCATATATTGTACACATATACCCTATAGGGGTAGAAGTTCTGCTCGAAAGCCGATTTTCTAAATGGCCACTAATTTAAAAATGGCGGCCATTTTAGTCCTGATTTTACAGTAATTTAGGTGCAATATGTAAAACTTTAATAGCAATATGTTTTAAATGTAAAAAAATTATATAGGACATTAATAAAGCTAGAAATGTAGATATTAAAGCAGCACATGGCAGCCATCTTGAAAAATGGCGGCCTTTACTCGTTATTTTACGATTTTTGCTATAACTCGAAAAGTAGTAGAGCGATTTTGTTCATATTTTATATGTGAATAGAATAAGCATGGCACACTGTCTAATGACACTTTTGGTAGAAGGCGGTCATTTTGAAAAATGGCTGCCATTTTATCGTATTTTACTATAACTCGAAAAGTAGTGGAGCAATTTTGTTCATTTTTGGTATGTGAATACTATAAGCATGGCACAGTGTCTAATGACACTTTTGGTAGAAGGTGGCCATTCTGAAAAATGGCTGCCATTTTTGCTACATACTTTGTTTGTTAAAATGTCAGCCATGGCTGTTCGATGGGATTTGCTACGCTTTTGCGTTGCTGTTGTCTAGTTCATTTAAGAAATGCTTATGGGTTTACCGTACCCTTTGAAGTTATATATAAATACTGCTCAATCATAATGTCATATTTATCATCATTATCAATATAAAGTAAATATTTATTTATCAAAACATTTATTTTTATTCATATTTAATCACTGTTGTGTCAGTTTGTACGTAATAATTATTAGTAGTACGAGTATTTCTTGTTTTCTGTGAAGTTACAGCTACATGTTTCTTTTAAAATCTATCAAATTCTAATAAATATTAAATCAGGGCAAACCTTTCATAATAGACTTGACATTAGTTTTGATTAAAACATAATATGAAAGCAAATAGAATAGTACTGTAGTACTTGCAAAAGTAAGAACATGTCATTTTGACTGTGTATGTGTGTCGAGGGACTGTCATGTGATATCCACATTTGTGTTAACATGTATTCTAATTGTATCAATTGTTGTTTATTGACTTGAGGGTACTTGTGTGTATTTCAGTAGTTGATTAAGTTATGGACAAAAAGCCAAATGATGTCAAATTAATATTAGCGAACATGAATAATATTTTCATACACTTGAAAAACTGTACATTGTTTTGAAATTAAACCTATCCTTCTAACCATGAGCCTAACATTCTCTCTTAAAGACCATGACTTTTTTGGTCAATCAATTGAGTGATTAACCAAAATATTTTCTACACATTTGAAAAAAGTTTTGAAATTCATAACATGAGTAATTGAGTTATGAGTAAGCTCAAAGTTAAAGAGCAATTACTTCAGAGCTTATGGGAAGACCCTTGTAACCCTCATCTATGTAGCCACCGCCACACTAAATATCACTTCACTGCATTATTGATAATCAGTGTTTATATGAGAACATTTTGTTGTTGCAGCCCTCCTAAAGCTGAAACCACACATGATGCAAAGGTGTTGATATCAGGAGCTCTGACACAGGTAGGTCTGGAAGTAACACTCATAAGATATCAAGAGATTGATTGATTCACAAACTGCTACTTGGAGCACTATTCCCCTCTGTCACTGCATTCCTTTGGGAAATATTGATATCATCCTTGTGATATTACCCATATCAAATCCCTCCTGGAGAATAACTTTTTTTATATCTACTAGAAAATTACTCATGATACTTGACCAATTACCTTAAGGGAGAGTAAACCTTAATAAATTGAATGTACTTAAACAGGAGGAGAAGGCTTACCCCCCAGAGGCCATCAAGGTGTATCATGAAAAGCCAATTCCAGTGCATGAGAAACGACCCAATGTCAACCAACAAAAGCATATTCAACAGCCAAGGAAGCAGTAGACTCAACATACTGTATAACTGACATATGAAAGCAGCATGCTCACTAGGTTTCTATACTTTTGCACAATACCTTATCCTAATTCACGTTCTCTTGCCCCATGCTGAATATGTATGTGGCTGAAGGTGCCTTTCCTCACTCTCGTATCCTTAAAATAGCAATAAAGGTGTAAGTGTGAAAAGTTTGAGATTGTCTTAAATAAACATGTTCAGAACTTCTGATTTTTTGAGTTTAGAAATCTAGTGAGCATTAGTGGATTGGTTTCATAGATTTTACATGATTGAAATATCTGAACGTTAGCTGCAATGGATGTATGTATAACATATATGAGTTTAATGTTGATAATTGTGTCATGGACTTTGTAATTGAAACTGAAGGATGCAATGAATTGGATGATGTAAAGTTTATGGAAGCAACCATGATGACATATTCCAGTCAAAAGCCTATTTTAGGTGAACATTCAAGATTTTTGGTGGTGGAGAGGTGATAAGTTTCCAAATGTGTATACAAAGTGGTACTTACATGTATAATATATGAATATATTTACACTTTTAAATGAAATAGGCTATGTCCTCGTGGATGATGTCATAGTGTTTGAATGATGTCATAGTGGTCATGATGTCATAGTGGTCAATATGTCATAGTAGTCATGATGTCAAAGTAGCCATGATGTATGTTTGGTTACCTTTTCAAATTGAAGTATCAATATAATGTGCATCTTTGAGATTGTACTTGCTTCATCTCTTAAGAATTTAGCACTAATTTCGAACCATTGTCATTCTATTGCCTTTCCATTTCCATAACAACCATTATGACACATATTCACGGGGCATCAGTGCATAAATGAATTAATTGCCAACAATTATTGTAGAATCAGGATTTTTACATCATATGATAGAATTATATTTAACGATTAATCAGCACCATGACTAGTTATTGTATAGAATATAATAAAATGATGTGTGTTTTGCAATTCTGTTTAATATGCTGTAAATGAAATATCTGTAGATTATCTAATATAATATATTGCACTGTCGTTTCTCAAATATTATGATGGTCTTGCACACATGAAAACGGCCACTTGCATTTTTTGACAGTGTTAAATTAGATTTGTTAAATTAACATGTAAAATGGTTGTTTTACACACTCTACGAGTATGCTTTACAAATTGCAATAAATATTTCTATTTTGTGGTCTATGTTGAATTGAAGTTGAGAACCTCATTCAAATAACATACAATTAAAACTACTTTACAAAAAATCAACTTTAATGTTGTAAAAAGAGCTATCATAGATCTTAATTGTTATTTTCATTCATAGTGTGTTGTAGGCTAATTCACACTTTAAAAACAAGAAGCACAAAATTGTACTCAAGTTCTAATTCCCAGAATTTAGAATATCTGTTTTTTATTTTTTGTTCTGTTTTCAAGAAACGAATTACTGTAACAGTGAAATATCAATTTACGTTTATTTTATGCTTATACGGTTTTGGGTGTCTCCATTGAGAATGAGTGTAATAGTTAATTATGAACTTTATACTTATCTTTATTTTTGATTAAGCTTATTACCTTTTCTTTAGTTAGAAGCTTTCTTTTGGTGCCATAATCTACATGTGTGTATTGGTGCAATAAACCAAATATAACAGAAGAAAATATTTCAATATGTATATACATTATGTGATTGACAATGTAAGATCTACTTACATTTTCCAAGTGCAAGCAAGAGTGTAATTATTACTGCACAACTGACCTGAGGGTTGGACATTTGTAATACACGGTGCACTATGAGCTCAAAATTCTCTAGGCCTATGATTTATCTTATGTTTATGGTCACATGACCAAAGGAATTCTGGGTTTTGTCTATGTTTAATATTCACACATCTTGAATCTGTGTCCTGTAAGTGGCCTACTATACTAGATTTGTATTGGCATTAAATAAATTGTTCAAAAAATGTATTTATTTTTGTCATGATTCTTTTTGTCTCCAGTATCTATTTCTCTTAAGCTTATGCCACACCCTGAATGATATTTTACTCACTGATAGAACCAGAACAACGCCAACGCCAAAGCGTAGCGAATCCCATCGAACAGCCATGGATGGCATTTTTACAAACAAAGTATATAGCAAAAATGGCAGGAATTTTTCAAAATGGCCGCCTTCTACCAAAAGTGTCATTAGACCATTTGCCATACTTATAGTATTCACATACCAAATATGAACAAAATCGCTCCACTACTTTTTGAGTTATAGTATAATACGTTAAAATGGCGGCCATTTTTCAAAATGGCCACCTTCTACCAAAAGTGTCATTAGACAGTGTGCCATGCTTACAGTATTCACATACCAAATATGAACAAAATCGCTTCACTACTTTTCGAATTATTATAAAATACATTAAAATGGCAGCCATTTTTCAAAAAAATTTTCAAAATGGCCACCTTCTACTAAAAGTGTCATAGGATAGTGTGTCATGCTTTTAGTATTCACATACCAAATATGAACAAAATCGCTCAACTACTTTTCGAGTTATAGTAAAAATAAAATACGTTAATATCTACATTTCTAGCTTTATTAATGTCCTATATAATTTTTTTACATCTAAAACATATTGCTATTACAGTTTTACATATTGCACCTAAATTACTGTAAATTCGGCACTAAAATGGCCGCCATTTTGAAATGAGCGGCCATTTTGAAAATCGGCTTTAGAGCAGAACTTCTACTCCCATAGGGTATATGTGTACAAAATATGAACAAAATCGGACCAACGGTATTTGAGTTATTGCCCGGACGGATGGAGGCTTTCCCAATATCCCTCCGAACTTCGTTCGATGGGATAATTATCAACCCAAGGCTACATATGTTGACGTGATATGGCCCTAATTTCCAGCAAGAGAAGACTTGTGGTACAATAGATAGATCTACTAGGCAAACATACTTGGTTGCCAAGCAATCAAAGGTTTCTTTGGTACCCAGGGATTAGTCATCCAGTCACAACTCTAAACATAAATTGTATCAGCAGTACTCTTATGATCGAGAGAAGGGGAATTCCAAGATAAGTACTTTCTTGCACAGATTAGTGGCTAATTTATTATGCTACAATTAAATAAGCTGGTGAAGCCATTACATTATGAACATGGAATTATTTTTTGACATGACTGAACCGTTGGCAGAGTAGGGTGTGTATTGTCCAGGGCTACAGTTCTTCAAAAGGTTTTAATTGTGGGTAATAGCATATTCACTACACATTTAGACATCAAATATACAAAAAACAAGTGTACGATTTCAACATATATTTTATGCACTAACTTCTCAAAAATATTATAATACAGGGTAAGCCAAAAAAGGTAGCCCAAACAAATGATACTGACTCAGTCGTCCAGCATGAATCTTAACTCATATTTGTTACAATCGATCCTTGTTCAGTGTTCTTTCAATCCACTAAGTTTCACTAGTCTATTTCAAAAATTCATGATTGTATGGCCATTTTACAAAATGTACTCTACCTGCCGAACCATACCCAATTCCCCAAATATTAACCCCTAGAATTTATGTTTGGGGCCTATTTAAAAAAAACAACAATGTCTATACTAGCATCCCTAGAAGCATCAGAGAGTTGAAACAACAGATTAGAAGGAAAATGAGAGCCATTACTGTCACAAGATATTTGTGAGTGTGTAGTCTGACCTACACCACCCGATACATTTGAGTTGCCTCTATGGACAAGGCTGGCATTTTAAGATGTTCTGTAAAATGGCCACAAAATCGTGTCCATTTGGAACAGACCAATGAAAATAGAATGAAAGAACATTGGACAAGATTCAAGTGTGCCAAATATGATGTTAAACTCATGCTGAATGACTGTTTTTGATTCAAATTTGATCGGGTTACCTTTTTGGCTCACCCTGTAGGAATATGTACATGTTTATAAATATTTAATTGCACAATCATGTATTTTCTAGTCAAGTTTATTTCTACATATATAACAATGAAACAATGAGATTTGTTTGTTGAGAGGAACATCTACTTTGGCAATACTCTTAAATAATTTTCATAATAATGTCCTTTACACTCTGCTCATGAGGGAACCGACTAACAGTAAAAGTACTGATTTCTCATGAATTGACAAAAATAGAAATGTACCAATTTGGCCAAAATAAATACAATATTGGTGAAAATCAGAATATGTTAAAAAAATACAATTTTCATTTTAATTAAAGTTGCTACTAATATGCAGGCCTTGGGTTTGATGGGATATAAACATAAGGCTTGGAATTATTGGATTACACAACTTGCAAACAAAATTGACTATGTAAGGTCAATGAGCTTTATGTTCTTTGTTTCTTCATCCATTACAAAAATATTTTCCATTTACAAGAAACACACAATCAACATCCACTGGCTTTATTCATTTTGACAATGGCACGAGTTTTCAGAAATACTCATATATGACCACATGTAACAATTCACAAGTACTTACTAGCTTACAGTTTTCATAAATAGGATCTATTGTATATCAAATGATCAAACATACACTTTGCGAGAGATGGTCTTGATCTAAACTCTTTAGATTATTTGATATGGCATATATTTCAATGCATGTATTTGAAAATCATGTTATTATGTAAGTGGCTAGAACATTCATTTCATATTTCTTATAATTGGAAACTGTTTATTAATTGTTAGACACTAGTCAGTGGGTTCAGATCACATTAATTGAGCAGTAATGATTTCATATATCATTCGTTGCCTGAAATATGGCATGTCCTCTTGCGTGAAAGATATTGGCGCATTTCTAGTGATGTATTCAGAAAATTTGCAGGCAAACATGCCACAGTCACTTCCATTCTGCTGTTGAGGTATATCCTGAAATGTAAAAAATTAATCTTTTATTCATTTTTCCTGAACAAGAACGATATCTCCTAAAATCAAGTTTTATTTCTCAATTCTTCAGGCATTCAAAGAATTAAAGGACTTGGGGAATAGTGGATGACTTGGATGACTTAATTTATTTCATGGCAATATAAATGTAACAACACAACCAACAACAAACACCATCCACAAAAAGTTGGAGACTCCAGAGTGAAGTCAGTTCTAGATTTTCAAACCAAGAAACATTCATGATAACACCATATCAATCTATCAAGCATTTTTTCTTGACATAAGCAGAAAAGAGAAGTGAAAAGCAGCTGCCACATCATTCCCTTTAGGTTTGTTAAAATGTTGATGTTTTTGGACTACCTTGTGAAAGTAATTACATATATGTATTATTATACTTCCCAATTGTCATACCTTTTCTATAACCATGGTCCATTCACTCATATCAAATGTTTGTTTCTTCTTATCCAAACTCTCTGCTAGAAGGTAGGACCTGAAGACACACATGGGTTTTTGGTATAGCATGTTAAAAATATCAGTAAGGGGGTATATCATATCACCCTTTTGCAATACCTATGCAACGTGAAAAATATGGAATTACATTTATATTCTTCAAATTATGATATGTTAATATTTTGACAAATACAAATTTAGTTCTCGTAATGCAAATAAAACACAGAAACACATTTTTAGTGCCTTATACCATGGGATTTCAAGAGATGCTTATACAGTAGTAACAAAAAGACTCACTTAATAGCTTCAAGACATTGTATATTCTTTCCTCCCATAGAGTCAAAATAGCGCAGTTGTTTCTTGGGAAAATCCACAATCTGGAAAAAACAACAACAAATTATCAGCATTTTCCATTTGAAATCACTCATATTGTAACCTACAGCCATACAAACATGGTTTGGAATTAAGAACATGTTTTAAGACTATTAATGAAACACAGTTAACTTTCAAAATTTCAAAGCATAAGCAGCTTTCTATTATCATAAATCCTTCCTAAAAATTATCTTATTTAATCTATTTAACTAAATCCAGTTATAGTTAACTGGTGCAAAAACAAAAACGCCAAGTACAGGTTAATGGTAACTTACAGCAAGGCACCAATGCATTCCAAGATGTACAGGAACCACAATGTAATCCATTGAGAATAAATCAATCTTTCTTGTCCATCTGCGTAGCCCCGAATGGCCCTGGGACATTAACTTAGGGTAGAAGAACGTGTTGAAGGCATGAACACTGGGCCTGTTGTCTTGCTTCCCTCTTGCCATTAAAAGCTCCATGTAGAAATTGATTACCTGTGAAAACGTGGAAATCACATTTCAGTAAACAAGGCATCAACATACAAAATGTCACCACCTGCCATTTGTTAATGACAATGACCGCAGTGCTGAACAACACCAACAAAAAGTTAGAGACTATAACAATATGTCACAATTTCTGGTGGTGACATAAAAACTAGAACATCTCTGCAACTGGAATACCTTGAATGAGGAACATCTTTACATGTGGAACACCTCAAAAATGAAGTTTTTCGACATCTCATTTTTAAAACACAGTGACAATGGTAGTTTAACAATTGGCCAGTCATCCAGTTTCCAACTCGCAATGAAAGATCCACATAGAAATATAGGAATCACAGTCACTTGATTGTTATTAAACATTTTAAGAATCTTCATTAACTGATAATTAATCAACGTGCCACCATATGAAGTCAATCTCTTGAAGAAATGTAATACAAAGTAAGGTGGTATCTATCATCTATTGATGCTACTTAACAGGGTGGCTGTATGAGTACTGACACTGACCTGGTCATTTAGCCAGTTGAGGCCAGTGAGAGTGGCAATATCTCTACGAGTCACCTCAAGTCTAAAGGCATCAACAAGCACTTCATTAGGGTTCCTAGAGCTCAAAGCATTATTGATCCTAGCTTGGATTTCATCAGTAAGCTCTGCAAGAAATAAACAGACATGTATCAGATAAACAAATGAACATGCATTAAATTAACATTTCAGAGGAGTATAGAGAATTAGCAGTGTGTAAACATTTATTCTAACATTGCGTTAATTAAGTTTTAACTGATTGATTTTCTCATGTTCTTGGACAGGTACAAAATAGTCCTCTAAGTATCAAGGAAATTCTCACCATTCAATTCCCCCCATTTCCTCTCTAACAGGCTTAAGAATTACACAGGAGGTGACCAGAGACCTTTAGATATAAAGACAACTATCAAACAGTGCTTGTTACCTGGCAACTCCTCTGCTTCATCCTCAGACTCTATGAAGATTTCCTCCTCAACTGCTGGCTCCTGCTCAGAGATGTAAATACGCTCCTTGATCTGGAATAATCAGTCAAACATGTACACAAATGAAAACTGACCACTTAAATACAATCTTAGTGGTTAATATATCTATTACGCTAATGTTGGACAGTATGAATTATGCATAATATGATCAGATTATAAAGTTGGATTACAATGAGTAGGTTTAATAACAATGGAAGGTTATAAGATAATTCAAAGTAAGTCAATGTTATAGCACAATAAAATGTAGGTAATAATGTCTTTATCTATGAAAGTAGAAAAATGACTTAGTCTAAAACAGAAAATGTACTCACTCTTTTAGTTAGATCTGTCTCCCACAATTCACGCTGGAAATCAACACAAATCATAATTACATATCACATACATGTACTTGACATATCCATAAGTGCGATATGGAAGATGGTAGAGACTTCTTGCATGAGTAGGTGGTGGAAACAATGTTTTTACACTCAGGTTTCATCTACATTATACCGAAGATGGCAATCTACGACAATGACAATGTTTATCGTTAAGATCAGGATGTTTAAAAATCTTTTTGAAAAAATATGATCGAATTTGGGTCATAAGTCATAGACTAATGTGTCAAACTAAGTTGCAAAAATTGGTTTGGAAACAAAAGGTTATAAGGGATAGTCAATACTCAGAGTAAATTTTTGAGAAACTGATGCAGGAATATGAATCAAGAGGCATTAAATGGAGTGGAGGAGAAATAAAATTAGTAATTAAGAAGAAAATATTACTGTATTACCTTCTCAGCATATACACTACATTTGGAGGTCTCTTCTTCTATCTGCTTCTGGCGTAATCTGTGTGTGTTGTCATACTTTGATGTTCTGGAATAGATTAATAATGCATGATGTAATGCGTTATACAAGTATATGTACAAATGAGCAAAATAAACACTAAAGTCACTGAACTGAAGATTTCAGTACAATAAAAGGAAATGCGCAATTATTGAAATTAGACATTGCACAGCATTCTGCTCTATATTTAATACGACCCAAATCAACCTATGAAGTTCATATGCAAGATCGCAAATCAAGTGATGAATTGGCCCATACTGTCAATGGTTAAACTATTACTTCAAACAATAATCATACATATGAGATTATATTCAAGGTATGCTTACATGCTGTTTATGAACTCTCCAGATACACTTTTCTTCAGCTCTTCTGCGAGGGGAGGAGATTCATCATCATCTATCACAACAATTTCTGCAAGCAAAAACATACTTCATTTCAGTAGGAATAAAAAATGAAGAGAGACACAGAGACAACAAAATTTTACAAATAAACCTGCATGGCATCCAAGGGAAATGCAAATCAACATTTTTAGATCTTGTTATATTGGGGGGGTTACTTAAAGGCAGAATCAGCTCTAGCAATTACTTTTGAGCTTCACCTTGAAGAAAATTGTTTCAATTTTCGATAATTTTGGCCTCATATCATTCCTTGTCATGTCTATTTTCTAAAAATACCCCAAGTATATACTTTAGTTGAAGAAAACAGTTTAGAAACTAAGTAAGTTAGGATTTTTACAATAATGCAATCATTTGTCTATAAGGTGTTGTGAGATTTTGAATATTCCATTTTAGTACACCTACCACTTTACAACTTTATTTCCAGGTGTTATTTTACAGGTACATGTACATACCTTCAGATTTCTCAGATTCCTTCTTGCCAGATTTTTCCACTCTTGAGCTGAACATTTGTTCATCTGGACTTGCACGTTTCCCTAGTCTTCTATTTATAACACCATCTTGATCTGCTCTCTGTGTTCTTTCAACATTGTTAACAAAATTGTCTCTTTGACTGATGGGTGATTTGGCTTTTGCTCTTTGTGCCTGTATGTTTCCAGGTAATGGTCCAAGAGCAGGCCCCTTTTGAGGATAATGTTTGTTAATCTGTACAGTCTGTTTATTTGGGGTGATTATGTCCTTCTGAAATGCCTTGCCCTTAGGCATCTCCACTGGGGGTATATGGCTACCCAGGATGGATGTATTGGCCCTGGATAGAAAAGAATTAACATGGGGAATTCTGGGGCAATATGGAAATGGAACAATAGGAAAGATTACACTTTTTTCAGATACCATATATCTGTATTTATCCCACCCTTAGTGCTTTATATGATTGTATAATAGCATTGTATAACTGCAGTATAAAACCAACACTCATCGTATACAACTCTTGAGAACGATATACAACTCCTGGATAGCGTATACAACTCCTGGGCAGCGTATACAACTCTTCGACTTGATATACAACTGTTGGATTTAGATTAACCTTTTATTGATTAAAGATTAGGGTGGGATAATAAGATCATATAATGGTTGATTCTGTATATCGATATACTCTCGTGAGTATATGATATATTCACTCGTTCCCTTCAGTCACTCGTGAATATATCATATACTCACTTGAGTATAAACACGATATACAGAATCAACCATTATATAACCTCATATTATCCCACCCTAAGTGCTTTATATGATTGTATAATAGCATTGTATAACTGCAATATAAAACCAACACTCATCGTATACAACTCTTGAGAACGATATACAACCCCTGTATAGCGTATACAACTCCAGGGCAGTGTATACAACTCTTCGACTTGATATACAACTGCTGAATTTAGATTATAACCTTTTATTGATTAAAGATTAGGTTGGGATAATAAGATCATATAATGGTTGATTCTGTATATCGTTATACTCTCGTGAGTATATGATATCTTCACTCGTTCCCTTCAGTCACTCGTGATTATATCATATACTCACTTAAGTATAAACACGACATACGGAATCAACCATTATATAACCTCATAATATGCTATTCTTATCTGACTTGTTAACTTCGTAAATATCAACTATAGTCTAATTTATATTTCTCATAAGGATTCAACATATTCTATCTAATTTATGGACACAATAATATCAATGTCATCAAAATCATTATATGAAAAACTGCATTGCCTCTGTGAAACTTACGTATTTCCATTGAAGAGAGGTCTCTGTGTTTTGATTGGTCCGCTTCCAAATGTAGTGCATGGTGTGGGTGCAGTGGAAAACTGGGACAGGAGATCTTGGTATCTGTTTCTCTCATCTAGGTTGATGCACTGAATAAATACGTTAAAAACACATTAATCACAATAACAATATGAATACTGAATCATATCTTACTCAGTAGTACTATACTTCTCAGTGCTTGCATTAGGTTAGAAAATTTGTGAGTCCCAAGGACGCAATTTTTTTTAAAAAGTGTGTCCTTTGAAAAAAAAGTGTGTCCCCTATTTCTAGCCTGTTTTGAGGTATAACTTTATTTTAAAAGCATTTTTTACCAAAACACCTTTCAGTTTTTGATTTCTTGCCGCGAATTTAAAACGGAAGTACGGACTGAATAAATGCATGTTCGTTCATTCGACAATGAATACATTTTATTTCATGAATAACCTAATATTTGTTTCTGAATAGGAAAAACTGTGGCGTGTCATGGTTTCAAATCTAAAAATAAGAAACAAAGTCGAAAAAAATTCGAGAGAATCATGATTATTTGTAAATATTCAACATGTTGAGCCTTATTTACGATTCAAATAAAGGTGAGAGATCTTAATTATTTGTTTTTGTTAGGTATCGTTGTAAACACATTGTAGTATTGACCTAAAAAAAAATTGCGTCCAAAAAACGGAAATATTTTCAATTTTTGCGTCCTCCAAATTATTTTTGAGTCCTTAACATGTACGGGACGCCGTTAATGCAAGCCCTGTTTCTATATTAAATATGTTCATTAAACATGCATAAAGTTTCATTTCTTCAATTAATAATAATGCATGATCCAAAACGACACAAGTACGGACTCTTGAAATATTCACATTATAATGGATTTCACCCATTTATCCATTTAGGATAAATGTAAGTACGACATGAAATTTACCTAAGCATGCCGACAAAGGCTAACTTTGGGAGGACCTATATCTAGTAACTTAGTAAGTAAGGCATATTTGAAATTTATTACTGTGATAACTTTATATTAATAATTATATCACACATATATGAGTAATTAGTAAGAAATGACATGCAATGTACATATCTGGCGAAATTAAATCGAAACAAGGCATTGACCTGACACAATATCAGCATCCGATACACGGGTCACAAAAACAATTTCATTCTTACATTTCTAACTGTCGACCCCTTCTGCCCCCTTGATAGGCACCCTCCCATCTTTTTTCTGAACACACTCCTACTCTTGGGGATGGCAGGCGAGTAACGTGACGTATTCTGTTTATAGGATATATTCACACCAGGGTTGTTTGCGGAGGTATTGCTAGTGGCAGTAAATATGAAGTCAGGGGTTGGTCTTGATTCACCTGGCTTTAATCTAAAATAAGAGGAAATACAAAAACGAGTAAATGACTAAACTGCTTGATTAGTTGCATCACATATTCTGGATTTGTACCAATATGTACTGTATTTGTATTAATTTGGCACTACTTTATTTGGTGATTTTGGAATATCGGACATATTGACGTCTTTCTAATTTAGTGGTCCCTGACACCCTTTGGTCTAACCCAATTCAAGATACTCAATGTCAGTGGTGTGTTTCTAAATTAAGAAAGCCCCGATCATCTTGGTATATTTCTTATAAGCGGAAGTGCACCAAATGAAAAAACATCAAATTCCCAGAGATTTCGGCAAGTATTTAATTCGGAGATTGTTTTAATTTGTCAAATCAAAACGCTTGTCAAATTCTTCATTGTAAATGAATAGAATCTGTTTCTAGTGAATTGTGACATCATAATCTAATTAAAAATTGTCGTAACTACTATAGCATTAAAGATATGTGACATACTAATACATCTTATTAAAGCCTTAAATTTCCAATATTTCTGGTATTAACACATGGTTTATCTCTGTGGAGTGTACTCTGTGAATCTTTTTTGAGAATGATGCAGTGTCCCATTCTTTATAGCCCAATTTCAATCATAATGCCAACAAAAAATTGGAGAAGGGAATAATTTCTTGTAGTCTATCCATCATACTTTAGAAAATAAAATGATCTATGAATTTCAATTCATCTTTTTAAAACTTAACCAGATAGTTCTGTCCTGCAAAGAACATCACAAATTTAACATTAGATATTTACCTATGTGTTATATTATTCGTGACTGGGAGTTTAAATGTATTTGTATCTTGGTTTGTTTTATCTGGTGGATTTGATATTGCAACAATTTCTATATCATCTGCTGTCTTATCTTTAACGTTGCCTCTTCCTAGCATGGTGTCATCAGTCTTTTTTTGCAGTTGTCTCTTCACGGGTGTTTTATCAACTAAAAGATATTGAATAAAATCAATATTATTGAAAAGTACCTTCATGTTATGCCACATTGTGTACCTGAATAGTGCAACATAAATTAGTTCCAAAATTTTTTAATTCCCCAAGAAGGACTTGCTCTAATGATTTGGTTTTGATAAAGAATCAAACTGAAATGGGATCATTGAAATCTATCATTGAAAGCTAAATCCAAAATCTTTAATGTCAAATATGTTCTAAATTCGCCCCAATTTTATGTAGTTAAAATTTGGAACAAATGCTTTGTTTGTTCATTTGTTTGGAAACACATCAGACATAGTTGAAAGAAAAATTTGATTAAAGCTATTCCATTCACTCAATCACAATCTGCAATTTATGTACAGTACATTGATTTTACCATGGATAGCCTAAATATAATTTTTAAAATGGGGCTACCTGAGGTTCCTGTTGTACCTGAGTGTAAGTAAACCCTATCTGTGTGCAGGCCTCTTGACATTGGAGCTGCAAATGAGTCACTGTTATATTGCTGAAAACAAAATAGGTATATTATGTGTATACTGTATATTATGTGTATACTGTATACTATTAAAGTATTTGCATATGTGAAGTAGTATGCATTATATAATCTAGCTTGGAAATGGAGTAATCAATTGCAGTAAACATACAGCAAAATCTATATTTTTATTTTACTGGGTATATACAAATATATGTGGACTTAAACTTAGAATGAGATGTTCAGAACTACTGATTTCATAAACAAAGTACAAGATGTAACTGGGTAGAAAACTATTTATGATTTCTCAACAGGGAGCAGTGTACACAGTCAACTTGTCCATTGTTGAAGCAGTAAAAAGCAAAAGGCAAGTTTAAATTTTATGAAAGAAGATGTTTTTATCCAGGTCTTATTACTGTGAAATAAATATATGTATTTGGTCAAATCAATTATGAGGCTTACCAGTACAATATCGTCTTCTTCTGGTTCAGTCCTAATGAACCTTTCAAAACGCTCCCGTAGCCTTCTAGGACTTGTATGTTCTCTGATGTTTGTCACAATTGGACTGCTGTTGATGATATGTCCTGTTCTTACAAACCACTCACCAATCTGATCAAGTCTCAGATATTGAACTTAAAAAAGAAAATTTAGTGTTCATGTAGGCAGAAGTATACCAATATCTTTTAGCATATTTCTAGGTCCTGTAACATATGATTCAAATATGATATATGATTTGACAACATGATTTGAACATATGATTTGACAGTAGATCACTGCAATAAATATTTTCTAGCATCTTGAAATTAAATGTTACCTCTTGAGTAACCTGACTTACTAGGGGATCTTTGACGTGGCTCAACCTGTACCTGATTGAGTTCACTTCTCTTTCTTTTCTTAGGTGTACCTTGTGTCAGATCTATCTCTTCTGTTTCATTCCTAACAACAACAGTACATACAAATGTTATTCTTCGATTTAATTGACAGGGACACAAAGTGGGGCATGACATATAACAACTCTCTTGAAAGCCCATGCATATAATAAGTGTTTTATGTCTCTGCTCAAAGTAAGTTATTTGAAATTTTCAGTGGTTTTCAAGAGTATGCAATGATAGGACCATTTCCCACACAGGTGCAAATATTTTCGAAACTAATGCTTTGAGTGGTACATTAGCTTCAATTTCTCTGATTGTGCTGTACTGTCGTTTGAACTCGTTTGTTGTAGTACCTTGCAATAGTTGGTTTGGTACTAGGAGGTTGGGATCTCGGGTCTATCATGATAAGTTTAAACTTCAGAGCTAGATGGTCACTTTGGCCGAGTGGTGCTTCATAGCTTATATCACTAATGGTGTTTTTCTCTTTACGAAATGCGTTCGCCGTTCGGTATTCAGTATCGGCATTTTTTAAATAACGGTTTTTAAAATTATCAACAAATTGACAATCACGCCTAATGCGTGAGGGTTGACAGGGCTGATAAACACAATATCCAAAATAAATAAAATGAATAAAAAAGGAAATGTAAAACAGACTTGCTAAGCCTAATTTCCAGAATTTGGTCGGATTCTGAATAAGAATATTAGACTTCAGTGTAGAAATGAGAAAACTGACTTTTGATTTCATGTATTTTTCAGTGAGAATAAAGTAGTGTGAGGACGTCCAAAGAATATAAATGTTCATTTTCCTGTCCAAAGCCGGCCTACATGTATCTTCCAATCGCTGATCTTGACTCGAAAATTTTAAAAATCGTCAAAAAATCAAGAATTGATTATGGAGAACCACCTACCTTTCTAACCTTCGTTTACGATTCTCTGGCTTCTCTGGAGCTTTTGAGAGGAATAACTGCCTAACCTTCTCAAATTGGTCCTTTATGACATTCATTTGGAAGACAAAAGTGGAAACAAAAGCGAATTTTGGTTTTCCCGGCAATATGGCGGTTCATTCTTGAGATGACTTGGAGTAGTACGTTTTGGTAAAGATGCATTGATTATACGAGCGATCATAAATTCTGAATGGATATGGTTCGTATTTTAATCATTTCCTACTGATATCTTCACTCTCGCTCTTCTCAATGCATTTTATATCAATCTTAGCTCATAATAAAATAGATAGCCAATTCCACTTGACAGTCATTATTGATATACATATGTAACATGGATGCCTTTGAAAACCAGATTTACTTGTACATTTATATTGAGGGTGGAATTAATTTATGCCATTCACATTCAACATCAAAGAAAAAAATCTCATTTTGGAATAATCTATCTTTATGTATTTTTTCTGTAACCATTAAAAGATGATTATCTGTTAGGAAGTTTGATGGGCATGATGGGAGGTTGCTATGTGAAATCAAAGAAAAAAGCATCGAAGAAGACATCATTAATTGAACCATGAATGAACCAAAGGGGCAGAGTATGTTGATCATAAATCATAGAATTTTTTGTCAATACATCCTGTTGTCCAAAATTTTAGAGTAATAAGGTTACTATTCTCTATACTATTCTCTGACTGCCAGCCAGCGCTTATCACAGCCTTTGAAACAAACGTTCCAAAAAATGAGCTTAACACAGTCATAAATATTCGCAACTCATGCAAAACAATCAGACAAAAAGGTCTGTCAATCAAATACTATTGGGTTCCAGGACACGTTGATGTCAAATGCAATGAACTGGCTGACAGTCACGCTAAACGGGCAACATTAGTTGCAAAAAGCGGAAAATACGCTGAGGCTAAAATAAACAAACAGCACATATACAGCCTGATCAATAAATCTGTCCAGACAGTGGCAGAGACAATTATAATAATTCCAAAAAAGTTAGCCACATACAGCGATCAATAGAAAAAGTTGGAACCAGAGCTATCCTGGGAGAGAAAAACAGGAAAACATTCGGTATCACAAACCAAATGTTAAGTGGCCATACAAAGCTCAATAGCCACCTAAAGAAAACCAATCCCATACTCCCTTCAGACAAGTGCCACAACTGTGACAGGATAGAGACCATTGATCATTTCATACACCACTGCTCCAAATACAGCGAGATTCGTGAGAGACTATTTTATGAGGCTTATAGTATTCTTCTAGAAAGTGAACATAACCCAGAATTGGACATCAAGACTCTGTCAGGTCTGAACAAAACTCTAAAACCAGACATCAACAAAAGGTTGAACTACGCTTTTACAACCTTCTTGATGAAAACAAAAAGATTTTAATTGTCTATCTCATATAAACTTTAAATGTAAATAAGTTGCAAGCTAAGGAAATTTAGTGATTTTAAGAAAAAAATAAAATAAAAATAATCTACAAAAACACTAGAGACAGTCACAAGAGTAAAGCACCATTGAAAAAACAGCAACAGAGACTATTAGGTGACATGATAGCACCGTATATATGGACTTAACCAACCAACCGTTTTTGCTTATCTTTCATTGTGTCATTACTCAAAGACCAGCCAGGAAGTGATTATTTAGATAGAAGACATGTCAATCAATTCTCCCCGGAAAAATTACATGAGGACAGTTTTGAATCCTATTTGAGGGAGGAGATAAAATGACCCTCGCTACTGACTAATAGTTGAAGGAGCAAGTTAATCTTTACTTTGAATTTTCTTTGAACTACAAAACAACTACATACTTTTCCACTGCTGAGCCAGTCAACTTATGTTGTTATAGCGATCGATTTCTAGGTTTTTTACCTCACTGATGTCAAAGGTCCTGATAGGTGGGTATCTTTGTTTTTGACCACTGATTTCCAAAAGTATTAAACAGAATTATGTTATTAATGACTTAATGATCAGTTTGGATTTCTAAATTGTGAAACATAAATGGTGATTTAACACTTCAATATAAAAAAAGAACAAACAAAACTAAACAGTTGCTTTTAATGATAGATACAATATTTTGTATTTAGTTATTACTAATATCTACACTACATTAACTCACAAAGAGCTGAGTATAAATTACATGAAATAAAAAAGGTTTTGTTTTCATTTTTTAAGTATGACAGGCACATAACCAATTACGACATAAAATGTGAATTCATAAATTCTTGTGCAAATTAAGGTTTATATCTAATATCAAAATGAAAAAACTGCAAAAACATGAAAAACACTTGTTTAATGAATACAAATGTAGCATTTGTCAGTTTTTTGAACCATTTAGTTTACACAAAAATATAATTATGAAAAAAACCAGTGAAATAAATGTTGTACATACTAAAGTACATATTTGATAACAAAAAGGAGTGTATGAATTTATTTCTCTCTTTGTAACACAATAATCAACAATGAGAAGCAGAAATGCAGATGTGCCTAAGTGTCCTGGACAGTGAACTGCTTAGAGAGTACATACCCTTATCGTATACAAATATACTACTTAACATAAACTGGCATTTGCTATGCACATATAAAGACTGAAGTTTTACACACAAGTGTTCAAGCAGGTTTCACTGTAGAAAAGATTCATAGACGCATGCATGTACTAGTTTTTCATAAAATCTCTCTCTGAACACTATAAATATATCAAAACAAACAAGACAGTAGCAAACATGGCAGAAATGATTGTAATGATGGTGGACTCACATGACACACGTCGAAATAAAATATTTATATACATTAGGCCTATTATGTAATTCTACATCGAACAATCAGTCACACAAACTGACATGTAATGCAATTTTCTTTTATAAATTACATGCACTTTCTCATTTAGTTCTTGAATACTCTTTTCTAATTTATGATATAATGTTTAATTACAAAAGCATTATGTCCTGCAAGAATGTTGAGTTTTATACATATATACAATTTTTATTTACATGCTGCATTTGAAAGTTTAGGGGTCATTTCCAAATATCATATATCACTATTTGTGAAAAAACAAGGGGTCTGATAATGTTTGTAGCAGTGTAAATGCGACAAACAAAAAAGTTCAAAAGTGATAAATGAGAGTAAGGGGATGGAGGAGGTTTAGATGGAGAAAACTGTTGAAAATATTTGGATATGACCCCTAAACTGAATATATCTGTGTATGAGACTGTGTGTGTGCCAGTGTGTGTGAATGTTCCATTTAACAATTACATACCACATATATCATGTATCTTTAACAATCTTAATAACAATGACTCATCCTTCAATGAGTTATTGCTTATTATCTATATAAATAATAAAAACTCATCTACTGTAAATGTAGTTATCTATTATATTTAACAAACACTCATACGTTTTTTTAATCTGCAACAACTTTGGATCAACCACATGATTCAATGGTCCTGTTGCCTATAGTTACGATATTGTAAAATATCATACATAATGAATCACTTCTGACTACAGCATACACAGACCAACATTGTCAATTGAGCATCCAACCATGCTATCCACATTCACAAAATAATTCAACAGTTACTGCACTTTACAATTTTCTTCATCAGTATTCTGGGTACGTGCTCCACCACGTCTTGGTTGCTGTCGGACATTTTCTGGTGATTTTTTCAAGCTCAATGAGCGGTTTGAAGATCTTGGTACACGTTTTGGTCCTCCTGTTGTGGATGATGTGGGTGGTTGTTTCTTGGGACTATTCGTTAGTGTGGCTAGAGCTGTGGACTGAGACCGCTGAAATTTAGTTACAGTAATAATTATTGAACACTGTTTATGTGGCACAGTATATTATAAGTTTGCATGTACACATGGATTGTCACCAGACATAAAAGGTTTGTCGATCTTACAGATTCATTCTCAGTCACAAGATTACAAATGTAAAAAAAACAGTTAGTTGATTTATCTCAAGAACTTTAGTTATTCTGAACTTTTAACCGTTTTCCAAACACCAGTTTCATTTAGGACAAAACCATACTAACAACTATCCATGTTACTAAATATGTTCAGGGTAATGCCACAACATTTTCAAGTCAGAATTCCCTGACCAAAAGCATAGTTTTTATTGACAAAAAAACAAGTAAAAGTGACAAATTACATGTTCACTGAACTCATGTACAATATTCATGATTTTATAGATAATATGTATTTAATATAGTTTTTTTCACTTTATGGTCCAAATTTTCAACTTTCTATTTCAATTAAAATTTTCTGACTTTTCTCAGATTTTTTAAGTTTCACTGTTTCAATCCTGATGTGATAAAAATCAATGAGGTGGATTTTGAACATTTAGCCAGAATATTTATCTTAGATAAAGGACAGTAAAGAACGTATGACATTATGTTAAATATACTTTACTCACAGTATTATGAGATTGTCTGGGCTCCTGGGAAGACTTTTTATCCTCCTGTGATTGTTGCTCCTGGGAGAGTTTTGCCTCTTGTGACCTAGTTCTAACTCTATTGATATAGTCTCTAATGTTCTTTTCCTGACTCAATTGTCTACTTCGCTGTTTGCTCAGAGAGGGGGCATCTGACTTACTAGATGGCACTATCTCCTCTTGAAGAGATTGCATTTTGGGAATATTGAGGCCAGGATGGTGGAGATTACGCTCCATGGCAACACGTCCACGACCTCTAGGAGTAATGGGCATGTTGGTGGAACGACGCACTATTCCTGGACTTGGCTCAACCATGGGAATATCTGCAAACCCTGGAAATTGTAAAAGTGTTAACATTGTGATACCTTCAACATGTGGGCAGGCTGAGAAAATTGTTTTGTAATCCTTGAAAATGGCTTTTGGAATTCTCCAATTTTGGTAATTATTCCAAGGCAAATGTTCAACTGAATCGTTGGATAATAACCCATGTACATCATTATAGGTTTACAGTTTGTCCTGACCTCAATTTTTAAATGGGAAATACAGTTCCATCATTACAATAAAAGCAGTTCAAAATCAGCAAAGCTTAGTAACTTACTCTTACATCCATATTAGTACAAAACAAATTACATGGCATACCTAAGCTGACAACTTCTGGTCTCCCCTGAACATCAACATCTGGGGATTCCTCTTCTACCTTACTGCGCTTTGATTGGGTGCGTGTCTTTAATGGTGTCGACGCTTCACGTTTCACTCCAACTGTATTGGAAATGTCTGTATTTGTACTAATTTCACCCTGGTTTTGGGTTTCAGTCTTGGATTTCCGCTGAGTTGAAAGTCTAGATTTATTTGAAAGTTTTGATTTCAAGTCAGTTTTATCACTGTCTTTGGAAATTGTCTGATCTGTAGCCACTATATTCACAGGGTTTGATTTCTCCAGGGCTACTGAACTTGCAGGGTTAGTTGTTGCTGCAACATCCTTACTGGGTTTCAAAGCATCTGTTGTTTCTATGGACATCCCAAGCTGTTGTAGTT
This sequence comes from Owenia fusiformis, assembly GCA_903813345.2. Classification (NCBI taxonomy): domain Eukaryota; kingdom Metazoa; phylum Annelida; class Polychaeta; order Sabellida; family Oweniidae; genus Owenia; species Owenia fusiformis. The sequence goes on along the minus strand of CAIIXF020000007.1, from coordinate 21,341,985 downwards.
TCTCACCTGAAAGTGAATCACACACAATCATGTAAATAACTTGTAATACATTAATTAATCATAAATACCACTTTATACACATGACATGATTTAATATGGACAAGATACAGGGTGAACGGAAAAAAAGGAGACCATTGAAGTAATCAATTTCTCCTAAACTAGACAAGTGCCATCAATGAAATTTTGCATACACTGGAACAGTTATATGGAAATTTGTTACTGAAGGTTTCAATACAAGCATTCAACTGGTTCAGGAGCTATGATCATTTACATAACATGCTCCAAATAGGCACAATTGAGACCAACGCAGAGTTGGATTCATATGGCAAACTACCCTTACATGTTCTGCCCTCTATGGCATTATTATTATGGCATTACATATAGCAGTGATTGCCTTCTTTAGGTCAACAATAGTCTGAGGATTGTTTTGGTATAGATTGTCTTTCAAATATCCATACAAAAAGAAATCAGCAGGATTCAAGTCTAGGCTGTAATGGCAATGAAGGGTTATCTGACATGTGGTTCATCATCCTGTTGCCAAAGTGCTGATTTACCAAATCTTAAGTCACTTTAGGTATTGGGCATAGTGCCATGTTACTAAAACCACTATATGGCACAATTAAATCCCATATGAAAACCAAGGGCTGCCCAAAACCTCCTTAGGATGATACTGTAACTGAGTGGGACCACTGAGTCAGAAGCCATAGGTCAGATAAGCTTCGTCTCCATACACCTCAAATTTGAATCCACCTGATTTCTTTTTGTGGGGCAATTTGAAAGACAATGTGTACCAAAACAATCCTGAGACAATTGCTGACCTAAAGGTGGCAATAAATGCTAAATGTAATGCCATAACAAGGTCGGAATATGTAAGTGTATTTGCCAAATGTATCCAGCTCTGCGTTGGTCTCAATTGCGCCTATTTGGAGCATGTTATGTAAATGATCATAGCTCCTGAACCAGTTGACTGCTTGTATTGACACTTTCAGGAACAAATTTCCATAGAACTGTCCTGATGTATGCAAAATTTCATTGATGTCACTAGTCTATTTTAGGAGATATTGCCTATTTCAATAGTCTCCTTTTTTTCCGGTCACCCTGTAGTATTCTGCATTGCAGTGTGAAGACTGGATGAGACTTTAGAATAAGATCAGCGATTTGGCTAACTTGGACATTTTACAAAATGTTCACTAATGTAATGCTTCATTCATAAAAACATCCAAAAGTTATCCTCCTATGACCACCTTCTAAATCTTTGACTTAATGGTCTCAAATATTTTTGTATACAAAGCAGGAATGGTTGAGATTCAAGAGTGACATTTATAAACGATTAGCTATTACTAATACACCAAGAAATACGAATAATTATATGGTTGCTCAGTCACACCAGAAGACATACATGTAGTTTAATGATACTCACTATATTTTTCTAATTTCCTCTCCAAGCTTTTGACCTGTTTATCGAGAGTTTTTACTTTTTTAATTTCATTGAAGTATTTGTTGAGATAGTCATGAGATTCCTTCTTTTTGCTGGCTAGTGTAGTCTTTAAGTATTCAATTTCTTCCTGAAATAAAAATACAATAGTGTTGATTATTTAGGACCTGTTAAAAGTGTTAATATTTTAAAGTGCTTGTATTCCCCAAAAGACTTCTCAGAAACTCAACAGTTCAAAGAATATCATAAATCACAAGACAAAAATATATTAGAACCATTTGATTTACCATTGAATCCAAGAAGCCTCTAATTTGAATAAATTCAAATCAAAATAAGTCAAAAATGTTTTTACTAATAAAGACCCAAATTATATAAATTCCACTCATAATGAGCTTATTTTTTAAAAAATGACTTGAACTGAAAACATACCTTGTCTTCCGTTCCATCTTTGAAGAGAATCTCATACTGACATTTAGACTCTTCAAGTTCCAATTCAGTTGATTTTTGCTTCGTTAAAGTTTGCTTTAACTTCTCCTTCAACAATTCTTTGTCTGTTTTCAACTGTGTGTTTTCACTTGCTAGTTTGCTGCCCTAAACCCCAAAAGAAGCAAGAATTAACTCTGTGCACAACTGATTTCTATAAATTATCAAGCAAGAGAACACATATACTTTGTGTGATCTTATTCATGTCATTTAAATCAATTTTTCTTACACATCTCAAACTCCACTATCGACATCTTGCTAAAAGGTATCATAATTTTATCTATTTTTCAATTGAATAATAATTATTTCTACTCAACGTATTGTAAGTTCTTTTACAAGAAATATTTAAAGGATATTTATATATTACCTCCTCAATAGATCCATTATCAGAGAATTTTAGTTTCTCATTGAGTTGATCAGACTTAGTTCTCTCATCAGCTAGGTCGCTGCGAAGCTTTGCATTGACAGCTTCAAGTTTCTTCAGCTCCTGTGATAAAATAAATTTCACTTATATTCTATAAATGTTACATTGAAAAATGATTCAATTTACACATTTCAGTGAATATATAAGAAAGCATCTAAGGGACCTTAAAATTTTACGTTAATGTGAAGTCGGATAAAGGAATACTAAGAGCAGGGATATCAACTAATCATGTTTATTTTTTTCAATTTATGAATTACTTATAAAATAAACAAGGCATTAACATGCAAAATATCACTACCTGCCATTTGTTACAGATGCCAACGGCCTAACACCAGACACCAACAGCCAAAGACCATCCCAAAAAATTGGAGACTATAATAATGTCACCACTTGTGGCGGCATAATATATTTAGACAAAGTTGGATGTATCTCTTATATGATCATAAACAAGGAACTTACATTTTTCTGTTTTTGGTTTGGAGAAGGCTCTTGTTCCAGTCTCTTCAATTTGAGCAATGCATCTTTCAAAGACCTCTTACCCTCCTCCACAAGCGTGCTGAGGTCTCTGTTTGCGTTTTTCAGCTCATCTAGTTTAGTCTCATACTGAAAAATAATTTATCGAGTTTTTATTGGAATTCAAGCCAAGGTTTGGTCACACCAACAAGAACAAATTAACCAGCAGCTTCTGAGTGATCAGGGTGAAAATCAGATATAGACAAGTTGTATAGGCCTATGGGTAAACACAACAAGAACGATTCATCAGAAATGTGGTTCTTATTAATCCAAAATTTTCCCACATGGTAAGCTATTGCAAATGGTAACAAGGGTGTAACAATTGTTACAGCCATTGAACAACCACCATCAGTCATAAAAATGGAGGCCATGTAATTAAACAACATGGAATGGTGACATCATAAATCAAACATAGAACTATTAGAACACAAAGTTTTATTATTTAAAAGAACACAACTCACATCTGAAGTCAGAGAGTTAATCTTTGCGTCCATCTCTTCCTGTATCTTGTCTGCCCTCTCCTCAAAGGCACCAATGTCTTTAGTGTATTTGCTGTTGTTAGCCTTAATCTCAGCATCCTTCCTCTTCAGTTCCTCAGCTAGATCAGCTTTCTCTGTTTGCAAAGCGTCAACTTCAAGCTGGAAAACCAAGTTTGCAAATTAATTCTTCAAATCACCATTCAAACCTTCTATCAAGTATATTAGTTTAGAATATAGGGCATTTGATGTATTTGTACATTCCACAACTTAACAAAGAGAGGCAAAAATATGATATTTATAACCAATGAGGTTAGAAGTTTGATAAATTTGATTCATTCTTACCTTTAAGCTCTCAGCTTGTTGTGATGTCTCATCCATCCTGCAGAGTGAAGCACTAACTTCACCATTCAACTCATTTATCTTCGTTGTCAACTGCTTCTCAGTGGCCTCAAGCTTTGCCTCAAGCTCTCTAGTTGTACCCTCTAGGTCAGATACTGATTTCTTAAGAGCATTGTTGGAGTCTTCTAGACTAGACACAGATTCTAGTAGGTCTGATTTCTCCTTGTTAAGGGCCCTTTCTCTCACTTCTACTTCATTTATTACTGTCTTAGACTGCTTTAGTTCCGCATTTAGAGTTGATATCTCATCTTTGAGCCCATTATTTTCTCCGTCTAATGTAGCTTTGGAATTTTCTAATGTCAAGAACTGGTTCAGTAGTTCACGTTTTTCATTCTGTTCAGTGTGAAGCATTTTCTCAATATTTGTTGTTGCAATCTTGTTGTTATCAACTTCATCTTTGGTTGATTTAATTTGATCTTCTAAGGAAGTCTTCTCTGCCAACAATGTGGCATTCTCATTCTCTAAGATAGTGAATTTCTCTTTCAGTTCTGTGTGTTCTTTCTCTAAACTGTATTTCACCTCGAGGTCATCAAAGAATTTATCCTGCATTTCAGACAACTCTTTGCTCAACTCATCAGCCTTGTCTTGGACATCTTGTTTCTCTCTTTCAACATTTTCAAGTTTATGCTCAAGCTCTTCAATCAATTTGATCTTCTCAGCCTCGCCTTTCCTTGTTTCTTGCTCCAGATTTGCTAAAGTTTCCCCCAATTCCTTTAGGGTCTTTGATTTCTCATTCAGTTGTGCTGTAAGTTCATTTTTCTCTGTTTCCTGTGCCAACATTTCCATCTCATATGTACTTATCTTTTCTTCTACAGCTTCAAGAACTGAGAGTTTCTCTTCTAAAGACTTCTGAGTTGTTTGCTTTTCTGCTTCAAGGGCTTTGATAATTTCTTGCTTGGAGGTGACTTCAGCTTGGAGGTCAAGACTCTCTGCTTGGATAACCTGGACCAAATCTTCTGTTTCAGTGAGTTTAGTAGCTTGGGTAACTCTATCACTCTCATATTTCTCAATTATAGTAGATAACTGAGTGATAGTCATTTTTATTTCTCCAATTTCATTCTCATATGTTGCTACCTGATTGTCGAGTTCTGTGTTCTTAACCTTAACAGATTCTAGCTCAGCAGTTGTTGATTCTTTCTCAACCTCCAAATCACTAATTTGTTTTTCTGATATTTTCAGTGCTTTGTTAAGATCATTTTCCTTGATTCTTAGCTCCTTGATTTGTACATTGAGCTCTTGTATTTCAATTTGGGTCAATTGGTTCAATTCGATCTGGTCATTGTTTTCTTCTTGGAGTTTTACCTTATCAGATTTAAGGCTTTCAACAACCTGTCCAGCATCTTCCAAATTCTGTTTCAAAGTCTCTAATTCATCATCCATGCTCTTTGCTTTCGTAGCCAATTCAACACGATCAAGCTCAGAGGCTAAAGTTTCTGAAGTATGGGTCCTTAATTTGGTTTCTAATTCATTACACTTACTGGTCCATTTATCTAACTCTTCCACAAGGAATCCTGACTCCAATCTGAGGTCAGATATTTTCTCCTTTGCTTCAGCCAACTCAGATTTGTTTGAGTCTAGAGCATTGTTGACGTCAACATTTGCCTGTTTAGCATCTGTTAACTGATCTTCGAGAGCTGCTATTTCTTTATGTGTTTGCCTTAATTCCTCTTTTGTAGACTTCAATGTGTGTTCACACTCTCTCAGCTGTTCGTAAAGTTTATTCTTTTCATCTTCTACTTCATCTAAATGGCTTACTATAATGTCCTTTCCATCTCTGCTTTTGCGTCTTTGCTTCCTGATATTGAATAACTCCGTCTCGGCTTGTTTGAGATCGTCCTTCAGTCTGGAATTCTCTAGTTCCAAGGTATCTAGTTTTTCTTGAACAGCTTTGAATTCTTGGTCTATTTTATCAAATTGACCCTCTAGGTCCTCAGCATGAGCCTGTGTTGAATGAAGTTCGCTCTGTGTACAACTCAATTTATGAGAAGTCTCATCTTGGTGGTGTTGTACTTCAGACAATTTAGCACCTACTGCTTCCAGCTTATCACTCAGTTTCAGTTTATCATTTTCAGCTCTTTGCAGTTCCTCTTCTATTGCACTTTTCACAGACTGAGTGCTTTCAAGTTCATATTGAAAGTTTGAGACCTGGCTCTGGGAGGCCTCTGCATTATATTTCATGGCTGCAAGTTCATTGGTAAGCTGTGAGATGTGGATGTTAAGCTCAGCTTTTTCTTCTTCAAGTTTATCTACTGCACTTGTGAGATCATCCTTAAAGGCCTCTGAAGCAGATATTTCAGTGTCTTTATTAGCAGCTTTCCCCTGTAACTCTTCTGCATGTAACCTCAGCCTGTCTACTTCAACATTTAGGTTTTGAATCTGACTGGTCAAAGTGTCTTTTTCTATTTCATAAGCTTTGGTTGTCTCTTCTACAGCAGCTTGAGTCATCTCAAGTTCATTGGTTGAAGATTCAGCTTTGTGTTTCAGGTCCTCAACTGTTGCTTTCAATTCAGAGATATGGGATTCCAATGTTTGGACAGTATCTTGAACTTTCTTCTTTTCTTCTTCCAGTTTTGATATCGTTGCTTCGAAGTCTTCATTGATTCTCTGCGATACTTGTACTTCCTCCTTGTAATTCAATGCAGTATGTTGAGCAGATTCTGCATTGGATTTAAAATCATAGAGTTCTCTATTTAACTTTTCAATTTGTTCTTTCAATATAACAATTTCATTTCTAAGCTGCTGTTGCTCAGTTTCTTGTACAATGCTGTTTGCTTCAATTCCATTTTCTGCTGAAATAACTTCATTCTGTACCCCCTCTAGAGTAAATTTTACCTTGGACAGTTCAGCATTCAGTTTACTGATCTCATCCTGAAAACTCTGATTCGTAACCCTGATAGATTCAATGGTACACTCAGATTCAGACAGCTTAGTTGTCAAAGCTGCAGATTTGTCCTCTTCATTTTTCAGGTTATTCTTGAATTCTTCAAAGTCCATCATGATTGCCTCCTTTTGAGTCTCGTTAACCTTAAGCTTGGTTTCAGTTTCAGTTAACTGTTCATTTAGCTTAATAATCTCTTCTTGTTTCTTTGTAACTGTGTGCTCTAGGTCATGTCTCACCTCAGTAAATTCTCTCTCCAAAACCTGAAGGCTGTCAACCTGTTCACGATTGTTTCCTTGAAGCTTTTCAATGCGATCTTGAGTAAACTGAAGTTGTTCCTGGAGTTCAGCAAGTTCTTTGAGGGCTTCCAGATGTTCTGCCTCTTTTCCTTCTAAAATATTCTCATTCTCTGCTATCTTTAATTCAAGTTCAACAATCCTCTGAGATTCACCTACTGCTTGGGCATGTGTGGAGTCTAGATGTTGTGACAACTTTTCCTTTGTTTCCTCAAGTTCAGCTTCCAACCTTTCATTATCTTCTTTGGAATTCTCCAAAGCAAATTCAAACTCCGATTTCAATGTTTCAAGTTTGGATTCCTGGATACTCTGCTCATCTGCAAGTTTATCAGTGAACGATTTTTGACTCTGTGACATTGTAGACTTAGTGCTTTCAAGCTCCATTTTAACTTCAGAAAGGTTGGTCTCTAGTGTAGCTATTTCATCTTTGAGGGAGTTTATTTCTGTATTTCTATCTTCAACTTGTGTTTCTAAAGCAGTAATATTTTGTGTCTGTTGCTCAAGGTCCTTGTTTGACGACTTCTCTTGATCAACACTTGCCTTTTCCAAGACATCAATGTTCTCTCTTAGGGAGTAGATTTCTTTCTCATGTTCAGCTATCAATGTTTCTCTCTCAGAAACTTTGTTTTCTGCATCGTTCAATAGTTTTTGGAGTTCATTATATTTATCATTTTGTGTATTACATTTCTGTTCAATCTGCTCCAGTTGTTGCTTGAAACTTTCAGTGACAGCTTCAATATCAGACTCCTTGGACTCCATTTCTGATTTAACAGTTGAGATTGACTGTTCCAACTCCACATTAGTTTGCTCTGACTTCTTAAGAGAATTTTTCAAGTCCTCAATAGTGTGCTCCATTCTTTCTTTATCTTGTTGAAGTTTTTCAATAGTGTCCTTAAGAACTGTGATCTCTTCTTCCAGTTCTATAGCATTCTGCTTGGCTTCAGCCTCCAGATCATCAACTTGGAGCAATAGGGTGTCAACCTTCTCCTGAAGAGCTCTGATTTGGAGATCTCGTTCATGTACATTGTCGAGATATGATTTCTGGCTACTTGACAGAACTTCGTCAGAGTTACTTATTTGACTATTGAGATCATCAATTTCACTTTGTCTTTGTTTCAAAACTTCCTCCAAATCACATAATTGGTTATCACGTTCAGTTAACATGATGTTGATGCTGCTGACCTTTTGCTCAGATGTGCTGAGATCCTGCTCTAGTTGAGTTTTTGTGGTTGTGAGCACTTGAACCTCATCTGTCAGACCTGAGCATGATTTGCTGGATTCATCTAGTTGCTCTTTAAGTGTGCTCATTTCAGTCTGAAAAACTTCGAATGATGTTTTAATTTCCTTCAATTGTTGATTTAAGTTATCCCTATCACTCTTGAGTTCAGTGTTTTGCTGGATGACATCATCACCTTTCATTTGAGCATCACCAAGCATGGTTAGAGCTTCAGTCTTTTCTTTCGAAACTGCTTCTAGCATTACTCGGTCACTTTCAATTTGAGCAGTTAATTTTGCATTTTGATCCAGGAGTTTCTCAAGCTTTTCGTTTGTTTCAGATAGTTGTTCAGTGATGCTTTCAAAATCTTCCTCCTTGTTCTCAAAAGCAAATGTCATCTCATTAACTTTCTTCTCGAGCTCAGATTTTTCCATTTCTCTTGAAGATTTCATTTCTACTATTTGTTGCTCTAACTGGGCTTGGCTTTCTTGAGCTGCTTTTAGAGTATTTGTAAGATCTTCTATGTTATCAGATTTGCTGACCAAAGCTGTAGATGCTTCATCAAGTTCTTTCTGTAGAGCGTCTAGCTTATCAGTAATGACCTTTATGTCACTGTGTAGTTGAGAAATTGTGTTTGATGATTTATCTTTAATGCTGGCTAACTCTGCAGTTGCATCTTCAAGTTTGGTCTCCAATATTTCTTTCTCCCCATTTAGTTTGTTATTTGTTGTCTCGAGATCAACTTTAGAAGCTTGATGAGAATCTTTCAAAGAGGTCAATTCATCTATTTGTTGTTTTTGCTGCTCTGCTTGGAGTTTAGCAGTAGTAAGTTGAGAAGTGAGGTCTTCACTTTCATTAGTTTTTGTCTGCAATAATCTGGATGTCTCTTCTATTGTTTGCTGTAATTTAGTTATTTCTGACCTAGCATGTTCAGTGGATGCTCTCATTTCCTTCAATTGTTGATTTAAGTTATCCTTTTCACTCTTAAGGTCAGTGTTTTGCTGGATGACATCTTCACCTTTCATTTGAGCATCAGCAAGCATGTTTAGAGCTTCAGACTTTTCTTTGGAAACTGCTTCTAGCATTACTTGGTCACTTTCAATTTGAGCTGTTAATTTTTCATTTTTATCCAAAAGTTTCTCAAGTTTTTCAGTTGTTTCAGTGAATTGTTCAGTGATGCTTTCAAAATCTTCTTCCTTGTTTTCCAGAACAAACGTCATTTCATTAATTTTCTTCTCTAGATCAGATGTTTCCTTTTCTCTTGAAGATTTCATTTCTGTGATTTGTTGCTCTAATTGGGCTTGGCTTTCTTGAGCTGCTTTTAGAGTATTTGTAAGATCTTCTATGTTATCAGATTTGCTGACCAAAGCTGTAGATGCTTCATCAAGTTCTTTCTGTAGAGCGTCTAGCTTATCAGTAATGACCTTTATGTCACTGTGTAGTTGAGAAATTGTGTTTGATGATTTATCTTTAATGCTGGCTAACTCTGCAGTTGCATCTTCAAGTTTGGTCTCCAATATTTCTTTCTCCCCATTTAGTTTGTTATTTGTTGTCTCGAGATCAACTTTAGAAGCTTGATGAGAATCTTTCAAAGAGGTCAACTCATCTATTTGTTGTTTTTGTTGCTCTGCTTGGAGTTTAGCAGTAGTAAGTTGAGTAGCGAGGTCTTCACTTTCATTGGTTTTTGTCTGCAACAGTTGGGACGTCTCTTCTATTGTTTGCTGTAATTTAGCAATCTCTTGAGTGAGACTCTCTACCTTCATATTGAGTTCATTCTTCAGACTGACATTGTTGTTCTTGTTTGCTTCATTCTCCCTCTCCAGAGCATCTTGCTTATCCTGCAGTAGTTCATGTTCACCAACAAGTTTATCTTTCTCATTTTCAATTGCGATCTTTTCAGCTTTTATGGTTTCAATATCCTTCTTCAAGCTATCACATTGAGCTTCAAGTTGGTCGCACTGGTTTGTGTATTGCTCAACACATTCTTCCTTGTCCTCTATGTCCATTTGTAAAAGATCAAGTTTCGATTTCAATGTGTCCAATTCCTGAGATGTTTCTGTTTTCACCTTGGTAGTTTCAGACTTGGAAATCTGAATGGCTATCTCTAATGAAGCAACAGTATCTTCTGCTTTTGTGAGTGCCTCAGACTTTGTTGTTAATTCAGTTCTGGATTCTTCCAGTGCGATTTGGAGTTTTTCGCATTCTTCATTCAGAGATTTATACTTTGTTTCACCTTTTGTTAGTTCATTTTTGAGATCAGAGATGGCACCTAAAAAACAAGAAGTAACAAGTTGTTTATATAATCAGTCTACGAGGACTATGGAAACAAATGCATTCAGTAATGTTGGAGTTGGAATTAAAATTCTTTAGCTTGGTATAATACAAACATCCATCCAAATACGAGAATCTGCACAGAACAACACTGAGATGAATAAGTTATTTAATAACTATATTACAATAACACTTTTGTTGATCTGAATTACATTATGACAATGATGTCTAATTACACTTACGATTCATATGTTGAGTCTTGGCTTCTATATCTGCTGACAGAGCTTTGATATCATCATCAGCCTTGTTAAGTGCCTCTTTATCTCTGGCCATCTGTTCTGCACTTTCAGTTTTGTAAGTATTCAGGACACTGAAGCAAATCAATGTTTGCACATAAGAAACAAGACATTTGCATGCAAAAAGTCACCATGTGCCATTTGTTACAGATGCCAAACTCTGCACGCCGTCATAAAAAGTTGGAGACCATATAACAATATGTCACCACTTGTGGTGGTGACATAACTAGGTAGGTATTTAGTTGACACAAAATATATTCAATCCATACCCCTATAAATTTTATTGAACACATACTTATCAACGAAAAGTCAGTCCCTTAGAACCAATGTACCCTAAAATAACTGTAATGATATACTGCAAGTATGTATCTGATTCTGTTTGTAATATTATTCTCTTAGTTTGCAGTCATACCTATTTGCCTCTGTCAAATCATGTAGCTCATGTTCAGCTATATCTATTCGATGTTTCAGCCTCTCTATGGCTTGGTCCTTGTCTTCAAGTTGCTCAATGAACCTTTTCAACTCACTGGATTTCTCATCAGCTAGAGTGCACACCTTCTTGTAGTCTGCACGTACCACTAAAGGCAAATGTAAGACACTTGTAAAATCATTGAAAAAATGCCTTCATAACCATACATGAACAAAATATAAACTTTTACTCTAGCTAAGGAGTAAAGTTCAATATATCAATGTCTCTGGGGGAGGTTAAATGTCCAATGTGTTTTGCTAATTCTCAATCAATCAAAAAGAATTCAATAACATTATAAAAATGAGGGGTTAATCTGAAATGTTGTTAATTACATTTTAGGACAACAAATATTGACACTGTCCCCAAAAATAGATGCGCTATTCAGGAAAACCTCCACTCTTATTAGATGAACATGTCGAAACTAGATCACTATTGACCTGGTCTTATATATCATATGTTTCCACAACTTCAATCATACCTTCAAGTTCCTTAGTTACTTTATCAAGGCTAGCTTTGATGTTGTCCACTTCCTGTTTATGTGAAGCATCAATAAGGGTGAGCTGCTCAGACTTCTCCGTGACCTCTAGATCCACAAGGCCTTTTTCCGTGCTCAACTTGTTATACTTTTGCTCCCAGTCTGTGACTTCTTGACGGGAGGAGACTAGAGATGATTCAAGGTTCTGAATCTGATTGTTCGCCTTCATCATCTCCTTTTTAGCCTACAATACAAACCCAACAAAGTTAAATTTTGTTTGAAAGGTAAAAAATGTCACAATGAATGCTTGTTGATGGTGTCTAAATGTTGAAAGTTGTGGCAAAGTGAAGATAATTTCTATTCAATTAATACCACCCCAACATCCACAGCAAATCCAGTCAATGGTTGATATAAATATAATCATTTGACAAACCTCAGAGAGTTCCTTAGTGGTAGTGTCAAGTTCTTCAGACTTCTGACAGACTAGTTCTTCATGTTCCTTGTTCTGGTTTACCCTATCAGCATCAAGCTTTTTCAGTTTCATCTCCAGATCATTAATAGTCCTCTCTAGATCTTGTTTAGCCTTGGTCAACTCCTACAAACATATGTACCAAATCGTTTGGTAAATCCATGCAAGAATTCTTTCATGTTTTACTTTTCAATATTTTTCATTGAAACCCAGAATAAGATTAGAGAGGAACTATTTATGCATTGAGTGTTGACACGCAAAAAATAAGCGACCACTTATGATTGGTCAAAAGTTAGAATAGCTATAATAAACTTTAATTTTGGATACATGGGAAAATCCCTGATTTGAAAATGCTATTTGCAATGATTGGGGATCAATTTTTTATTTACCTTTTCTTGCATCTCAATTTTGGATTCCCGATCTCGGACTGTTTTCTCAAGATTCATAATTTCTGCTTTCTGGGATTCGAGGTCTTTCTTCACAGAGTTGTGCCCATTCTTCTCCTTGTCAAGTTGCTGCTGACTGAGCCCTGATAGAATAAAAAAATTAATATAGATTTTCATTGAATTTCGAATGGTTATCAGTTTTCGATGAGTTTATAGGAATTTTAGTTTAGGATAAAGAGTTCAGAATTATAGATTTTGATAAATCACAATATAACAAGATTATAATCAAACACCTGTATTTTCCAGATTGTTAACTGAATTACTGATCATAAACTAAATATTTAAACAATTTTTTTAATATTCATAAATAATTACCTAAATCTTGTTGAAGTTTATCCATGCCATTTTGAAGCTTTTGAAATTTATTTTCAAACTGCTGTTGAGCTTTCTCTCCTTCTTGCTTCAGAGATTGGATTTCACGTTGAAGCATTCCTATTTCTCTGCAATATTTGAATGTAAAATGAAAAATGCAAGTACAACACGCCTAACCATCGACAATGTACAGTCACAAAATATACGGGTGTACACTTTAACTGTTCGAAGCAAAAATTGTGATGTAGGTTTTAAAAGATTTATCTAAGGAATATTATTAAGTATTTCATGTTTCATTTTAAGTGCAAGCTCTTGGCAAGAGTTTTAACTTTCTAATTACGTTCACAGATTCTCAAACAAAGCAAAAGTGTCTTCTAGGTAATTCCAACTACATCCATGTGAATTTAACCAACATTTTTCAGCTGGTCAATTATGTGGGTGGACTCACTTGACTTTGGCATCTGTCTGAGACTTGGCATTGTCAAGCTGGGATGCAAGATTCTGTTTCATCTCCTCAAGAGAACTGATAGCATTCTTCCTGCCCTCCAACTGCTGCTGCAGGTCATTAATAGACCTTTCAGCTTCCTGTAATGATATACACATTTGGTTATATACCGTCCAGCCTCCTCAAACAATATACACATTTAATTTTATTCCAATCTTAACATGTAATGTTACATACAATCAAATACAATTTGACGCAAAGCGTATATTGTAGATTGGTTGGTATTGTTAACACACATGTTATACAAAACAAAATGTTCAGAGACCCTTCAGCCTCCTGTAACAAGATACAATATAGACCTTACACTTGTATATTCACAGACCTTGAAGCTTCCCGTAACACTTTACACATTTGCTTGTAGACATTTAAGAGTCAAATAACACGAGGCACAATTGTTATGGCCCTTGAAACTTCCCGTAACACGATACACATGTTACTGTTTGCTATTTTTATTGCTGTTTCAAAGAAAGAAAATAACTGGTGTCAGCCTACCTGTAGCTTATTCTCCTGTGCAGCTGTGGCATTGTTAGCTTTTTGCAGTAGCTGATTTGTTTTATCATGTTGTTCCTTTAGGTGAGTGTTTTCAGTCTGGAGTCTCTTGTTCTGTTGTTCTTGCTGGTCTATTACCTTCTTGGCTGTCTCATAGTCTTTCTCCAGGTTCATCAGCTTATCTAGGGTAGCAAACATTTGTGAGTGGATGAGGGGTTAAAATTGAAAAATTCCAACCCAATCTTAAAACCCTCCTTGTAATTTCATGATTGGAAAATGAATTCTGAAATACTTCTGCAAATATTGGACTACGAATGTCGAAATACCTGTTGCATGTGCAGTTTCCCTTTCTTGCTCTTTCACCTTCATCTCTGTGGTCTGCTTCTCCCTTTGCACATTTTCCAGCTGGATTTTCAGATTTTGTAGTGTTGTGTTCAATTGTGTTGTATCACGTTCACATTTTGCCTGTAAACAATCATACCATTAATTAGAAACACATTGTACATTAGTTAACAGAAAAAAAGCAATACAACCAACTCACTTTGGTAATGAAATCCCCTGCATTTAGAACATTCTAAATTTTGAAGACTTACTCTGATGAATATTTTAATTAGAATTACATATCAAGTTTTGTAGAATTATCCATTATATGGAGCTATGTGTTGAAAATAGAGATACAAACCTGCCAGCTTTCTATATCTAGATCCTTTTCCATTAGTTTGCCTTTAAGGTCACTGTTCATCTGTTCATTACTAGCTACGTCAGCTTTGCTCTGTTTCAATTGAGACTCCATGTGACATAGTTTATTGTCTTTATCAGTAAGTTGATTGCTCAACATATCCTTAACAATAGAAAATAATTCATTTTTGAATTTGATTTGTTGTGTTATTAGTAAGATGCATTTTTCTATTTGTAATTAATAGAAACATGAAGAAGTTGTCTTAGCTTTGGTATCAAGATGTTTCACTACTTCCGTATTTATCTTTAGACATTTCATCTTTAAACTTTTCATTCCTTAGATGTTTAATAGACATTTCTGATTTCATCCCTAGATATTCAACAAAGACGCAAAGACAAATATAGGATTATTTTTCTTAAACCTCTGGAGAATACTCATTTGTCATCACCCAGGAGCAATAATATAATGTTTGTTTTGCAGATGACTAGTAAAATGCCTTGATCTATGACTATTTCTCCAAGAAGGGGGTGACATAAAAAACTTCTAATTAGAGTCATCTTATATATAAGAATCAGAGCTGTGCCCTAATAAAGATATAATTAAACAAAAGACCACAATTGTAATTCATTTGACCTATGACCTTATATAAACACAAAATAACAGACACAAACCTTCTGGGTCTTGAATTGACTGATCTGTTTCTCAAAGTCTTCAACGACTCTATCATGCGCTTTTAGAGCAGAGTCAGCCTTATTCAATCTCTCTTTAGCCTCAGTGAAATCCTTATCAAGTTTTCCTTTGCTGGTTGTTGTCTTGTCTAGTTCATCTCTTAGTTTGTTTTGTTCATTCAAAGCCTGTGGAAAAAAAGTTTGAAGTGATCTGTCCTATTTCAAAGTATTGAGGTTTGAAGTGCTGCGTGATTTTACCCAAACTCATAAAAATCCAGAAAAGCCCCCATATTCACACTTTATTTTCCAATGCAGCTGAATTTGACTTTGTATATATCTCTATGCTTATGAAATAAACATCTTTGTATTGTATCTAATAAATATCTATATTTATGAAAGGATGCATTTCCTATTAAATGTTACCTTGATGGCGAGTACAAAATAATATGATAGTATGACAGTATGGTCCACAATTAAATGCAGGCTTGTATGTTTACAACACATTATACACTGTTATATATTATATACACTTAAAAGCTACAAGTTAGAATGAATCAACACCAACCTGTTGCAGTTCTTGCTGGATTTTCTGCTTTTCATCCTTAAGTTGCTTATCCATAGATTTCATCATCTCAATCTGACTTGAGATCTCCACCTTGTGTTCCTTTTCCTTTTCTTTGAAGCGGCTCTCCAGCTGGGTGCGGGCAGCCTCGGAATTGTGGCGCTGGCAGGCAAGCTCCTCAGTCAGTTGCTTGGTCTTCTGCTCTAGTGCTACAACCTGAACACAAGAGTGATCTCAAACTACCATTTGTTGGACACCAATGCCGAAAGGCCAAACATCCACAAAAACTTTACGTCTCCACTTCTTCAAAAAACTGTACTCAGTCTACCTTTGTAAATATTATAATTATTTGTGGCCAACCCTCCCGATACTCTGCCAGATACCATAGCTTCTCAGTGTTATACGAAGCGACACACAAACCTGGTGTTACCTACTTTGAGAAAATCTTAATTGAATTTTTGGTAAATGTATCTTAGCTCCTCTCACCTTCTGACTGGTTTCTTCTAATTGGCTTTTCAGTTTACTTTGATCAGACTTCAACTGCTCAATAATTTTGTCCTTCTCCATCAGTAATTTAGTTACATCATCAAGATCTCTCTGGATTTCCTTGATCTGGCCATCTTTACTTTTAAGATCTTTATCACGTGATTGGATCCTCAACTCAAGGTTGGCATTGTCAGTCTTCAGGGCTGAAATAACATGGGCAGGTATAGTGATTTTTTCAAAAATGTTTTGTTGAACCATCATCTTTTGACAGGCCACATTTAATATATCTCTCAGTTCCTGAAAGTGCTATGCAATTACAATGTCTGCAACACCATAAGTCTGTAATGCACAACTATTTAACCAATATTATTTGCAATACTATATGCAGCTTACCTTCTGTTTCCCGTTTCATCTGATTAATCAGAGTTTCCATCTGCTTTGTCTGTGTGTCAGACATCCCTTGCTGCTCTTTCAACAGTGTCTCTAGTTCAGCAGCCTTGTTCTGTGCAGCTGAACTTAAGTTCTGGCTCTTCAGATCAAGGAGCTGTTGGTCCTTCTGTAGGGATATAAGGTTGGCCTGGGTACCTGCTTGTGTCTCATCCATCTGGAATAGAGATTATTTTTAATAACAGCTCTTTCCGTTTGGTTGACTGAAGGAAGCTGGTCAAAAAAACATTTTTTAAGATTGGGGGTGATTTCAAAAGTTTTTGTCAATCCCTAGTGAGCATCTTGATCAGTTTGTCATTTTTGGTAAAAGTAATCTTGTTTGGAATGGAGGGTTACGAACATGAATGAAATTGTATTTTAAATAAAAAGCCTAATTTTATGAAAAATAATGTATTTCATATTACATCACAAGTGATTTCTGCTCATCTACAATTGAACTCATGATTTCTTGGGCAAAATATTACAATAAGGGTTTAGCCAAAATAGAAACAGGAAATTGAAAGTATATGCCACAGAAACATAACCAGGTAATGAAAAGAAGTGAGAATCAAGAAAACCATTACCTTAATTTGTAGAGATCTCAATTCAGATTCTAATTTCTGTGATTCTTCCTTCTCTTTAGATCGTAGAGTCTCAAGGTCACTCAGCTTACGCCTCAGCTCATCAATCTCACTGTTGCCTGATGCTGTGGGAAAGAATCAACAAATGAGATGTTGAATAAATAATAATACATTAAACATTTTCACTCAGAGATCATAACACATATCATATCATAACACATCTCTTGTTTCTCCATTCCAGAGTATCACAAATATTGAATAATTTGTGCACAAATAATGAAATATGACAACTAAAAGTTAAAACCTTTAACAAATACAATAAGCATTAGTCACCTATGTCATGGAAAAAAAATCTTAAAAATAAATCAAATGTTGGGTGTAGTATGTATTGGTCTTCGATTTGACTCCCCTGGTTTTAAGCATCCTTGCTATACATACCATGTCTCCCAGTAAGTGTAGATGATGAACAGCCCTGATTAAGAGTGCCTTGCATGTGTTTCAGATCACCCTGTAGTCCCCGCACCTTGCCTAGCTGTTCATCAAGTTGCTTTTGCTGATGCCCACTATGTTGTTGCAGCTTGCTATGTTCATGAGTCAATTTCTCAAGCTGCTTAGCTGCATTATTGTATTCATATTGAGCTTTTTCATAGTCTCCTTTCAATTGTGCATTCTTAAATAAAATAAAAAAATAATAAAAACCAAATATATTTGACATTATTCAGCATAGATTGATCATATATTGAATTGATCATGTAGATGATCAAGTTACAAAATCAGATTTGAGCATTGACTTTAAAATGCCTTTCTTATAATAGCTAAATATTAACTTATCTGGAACTACAGTGCAAAGAAAATCATGAAAATGTCTTCATAACTTAAATCAACCACATGTCTTGACATAGTATAGGCCTACTGTGATTTGAAACTCAAAGTAGTTATAAATAAAAATAAAATGGAACAAATAAAATAATGGCACATCATTTTAGCAAGTTTCTGATGATATAAAAAGTCACATACTTTGTTTGTTTCAACATCAAGTCTTTCTTTGGCTCTTGATAACTGTCCCTCTAAACTGGAAATATGAGCCTCCTTTGTCTGCAAATCATGCTGTAGCTTTTGACGCTGTTTCTCCAAGTTGTCACATGATTCTATTAAAGTTTGATTCTCTCGTTTCAGCGAAGTCTGCTGGGATTTTTCTTCTTCTGTTTTTCGTTTCTGGGTAGCTAATGCCTATTGATAAACATGAAGTTTTGGAAAACATGTGAATATTTTCAAGAAATGCATGCAAGACTTTGAAATGGTTATTTTAAAATTAAGCAAATAAAACATGTACTTTTCAAGAAGTTGAGGTGACGTGTCGAGGAAATATTCCGAAATAGATTTCAAGCCGATGGTTAAAAAAATCCTCTTGTGATAAACAGCCTGCAATATAGCTTTTCAAGCACATTGTGTGCAGCTCAATACTCAAATGATATAGGTTAACTGGACTCTTAAATCTCTTTCAATTCGGGCCCCAATGCTTCAGATATGCTTGGATTGACAAATATTTACCTGCTCAATAGTTTCCAACTGGTATTGCTTCTGTGTTCGCTCTTTCTTCATACGATCTAGCTGAGTTTCAAGTTTTCCAATCTCCTGAATGGCACGATGGGGGAGTCCATCCTTCCACTCGTTTACTGCCCAACTCATATTGACAAATGTCTGTGGAGTTAATACATCTCACTGAAAATATGATAATGTCAATGTAGTCTTAATCTAGTTTTGAAAAAAGATCAATTAATGAGCCTGAGCCAACTCATATGAAAGGGCGTTTTCAAATCAATGATTTTACAATTTTTGCCCAAAACATTTTTCAGATATTTTGTACAATAAAACAAGTCCTATGTATTTTTCTGTTAACAATGGTGGATAATCTCAGGAAAATATGGCTTCAAAGAGGTACAGCAACACAAGAAGGGTAAGACTTAAAAAACAACCTTTTAAACATAGGCTAAGGGAAAAGAATGGAAAAGTAGCACAAGTAGTCAGCTCAAGTTCTTTCTATATTGAGGTTACTTCTACTTTTCCTTGCTTTTAAAATAAATAAATGGGATCATTAATAACCCCTGAAAATAAATTAACAAGATCTGGATTACATCTTCTCTCCAGAAGACATGGGTAAGCTGGTATGCCACAATGAAATTACATATATTCATAATATGAGTCAGGTAATGATGTGAAAGTATCTAGTGTAACTCTTACAACAACTTAAGGTCAGGGTGCATTTTGATGAAATTTCATGACCATCATGTGCTATTTTCAGATAAACACAACTAATTCCATACATCATCAGATCATCTACATCGTTCATTCTTGCACAAAAGATGCATTAGTGTACCCAGACTGTTAATTGAAGGTTGATAATTCTCCAGAATCTCTGAATAACTAGAATACTCAGTGGTTTACTTTTCAAAATTGCAAAAAGTGCACCCTGGCCTTAAATCAACACCTGGGCTGTAAACTAATAGCAACTTGCTATCAGCTCATCCTATCCAGGGGCTCATTTTTGGTATGATCGTAACTTACGATTCCGAGAAAACCATATGTCTCTGTTTTGATGAACAATGACTTGCGACCAAATCGTAAGTTACGACGGTTTCAAAAACGGACCCCAGGGTCATCCAACATTGTCCAATACAACCTTCTAGATCTTTCAATGAATTCTCATGATTGACAGAAATATTTGCAATTTATATAAATCTACATTCGCAATCACTGATTGAATGAATGAGGTTTAGAATTCGGAGACTATTTATGTCATCTGGGTACAATTCATGAAAATCAATTACAAATTGAATTTAGTGTGACAATAACCTCTTAAATACTAGTTTACGTATATGTTTTTGAAACAACTTTTATCGAAAGCTCTCTATTATTGTGGGTTTGTGTAAAAAACTGGGTGACCGGGTTAACGTTCCTAGCACTAGCAGGGTTAGGATTTTTTTTATTTATAACGTTGGATCTGGACGATACATGTACGTTATTTTCGACATCACGTTTTGAGGTTATTTCACATCGTAAGAACGTTTTGACAGCATTAACTTTTAACGTTAAAATAACGTTGGTAATGAACCGATTTAGTGAGAACATATTGACGTCTTTGTAACGTTTCCTTAACTCACAAATATTTTGAAGCCATTTCCACAATGTTGAAATTCAACCATCCATCGACGTTTTGCTGAATATTTAAATAACGTCAGATCAATACAGTCCATGAACGTCATTATTGACGTCAAATTTTGAGGTTATTTCAAATCGAAAAAACGTTTCGACAACGTTAAATTTTAATGTTAACAATACGTCGGAAATGAACCGACTTAGTGAGAACACAAAGTCTTTGGCATGTTTTTTTCCACCAACAAATATTTTGATATTAAAAGCCTATTTTGACAACCTTGAATTTTAACGTTTGAGTTACGTCACATATAAAACCAATGTAGTAAAAAATCAAACGTTCCTGTTTGTTATGTTTTCCACACTAACGAACTTTACGGACACGTTACAACAACATTCTTTTTATACCATCAATAGATGTCTCATGTTTACGTTACCTCAATGTGTAAAGAACGAAAATGTGCAACGTCTTCTAGGAACTTATATACTACTTATGAGCAACGTGACATGGACGTCACTGTTTGATGGATCAATAATTTTAAAAAGGGCTCTGAGTCTCGTATAGGATAAAAATATCGAACAGCAGTGCACTCGGTAGGCTAAGTCTGTCAAGTCAATTCGCTACTATATATCGGGGGAAATGTGGAACTTTGAAAGTTGGTAACCCTGCTAGGAATGTGAGGTGCCCGGTTGACCGGGTACCCAGTTACCCGTTTTTTTTACACAAACCCTATTATTGTCACATTTCCAGTCACAATAAAGAAAGTCGTATATTCACAGTTCATATTGGGACTAGGCTAGACTACCAATAGTTCAACAAGTTAAACTTAATCCGGCTTATTCATTAATCTGATCTTACTTGGGGCTGGGGCCAGAGCCATAAGACATGTCAGATAAGAAACGAGGCCCCTGACGAGGTCTAATGTTGTTGGACTAGCCTATGGCTATGAGGAGTTTTTTAGCCGATTCCATGGCCATTTTCAGATTTGATTCGTTTTTGAATAATTTGAACATCTCAATCCATAAAGGCCTGAATTGATGGCCATGTTTTTCACTTCAGCAGTTGCCAGTTCAGCATTGATTTTTATGATACACTTTTATGGCTGATTTATTCAAAGTCCTTGGAAAAATCAAACCAAAATTGACCACAAGTATGACTGGTACGTTGGTTTTAAATATGAATAACTATAACAACATATAAAGCTGTTTATACTTACAAAATCAACTGAAAATACTCGAGCTAAGTTTGTAGCAGGTTTTGAAAAATCCACCAAAACCGTTTTGAAAAATCCTGAAATCTGATTGGTCGATGCGTCCCATTTGCGCTAAGTATTTAAACTTGCAATTTGTGATAATTATTGATCAAAATTCATTTAAAAGACTTTCCAACATAAAAAATGATATATAGAAGCAGAGAATGCAAGTCAAATAATTTATAGTACCATATTTACCGATTTAATGATTTAACAAACGATGTCGTGATTTTTGCAACAACCAACAACCGATCTTTGACAGGTGGAATTTTAAATTTTTTATGCTGGTTTTATGTTATATTTAGGTCTTAATTGACAGTTCCGTGTTGATGTTGTTCATCAGTATTGTGCACTGAATGGTTCTTCAGTAATTAAATCGTTTTATATACGGAATTATACTTTTAATATCATTTTATATCCAGATGAAAATCGCAATCTATCTATTATCGCCCACCGATGGATTCAAAACGAAACTTGTCAAATGTGCATGCATAAAATAATATTCGAGACAATGTTTAGTTTTGGTTAACGAAACATGAATACATTATTCATATCAATCACACTAAATCATCATGAAAGTCAAATAAATTCTAAACGATTCCACATGCTATCAGTAGTGTTGTCACGATGTGCCATAATCGTGCATCGATGCATCGCTAATTTTCAGTAGTAAACATCGATGCACATCGCGATATACATCGAGAAAAAGTCAGAGAAAGGTGCACTGAAATACCAAACACTAATGCACTAAAATACCGAACAGAACAAATTAATAAGAGTACGCTGGTACATCCGTGAACTTCTAGTGACGGTGAAATGAAAGTAATGTTTTTAGTTTAATGATTCATTTCGACTAGCTAAAAACAGTTTTAAAGCAAAAGAATATCAGAAAACATTGGAAAATGAAATAAGACATGAGAAAGGTAAGCGATTTGCATCAAAATAAGATAAGGGTGATTTTTAGCAAGTTAAATTTTTTTAAAAACATCGATGTTTTGTTTCAGACATCAATGCATCGCCAGAATCAGCTTTGGCTATGTATATCGTGTTGTATCGATTAATCGCGACAACACTAGCTATCAGCCCTGTCAACCCTCATGCATAAGGCATGATTGTAACGCATTTGCTGGAAAAATAGAAATCACACATCATCTTAGCGTGTATGATCAAATATCACTCAAATCATGCATTATGTTGATATTTTTAGAAATTGTTTTTTATGAAATGCTGATACAGTAAAAGTCTGAGCGGTGTAAAAAAAGCGAACGCATTCTGTTCGGTCTTTGCATGCGATTGCCCTTCATGTCACGCATTTGGTCCGAAATATGTGTATATATCACACACGTCGCACCCCCTCTCTAATAATCTCTATATTAAATAATATCATGACTGTAATATAGGCTACAGAATACAAGAGGGAGGGGTGACTTACTCCCCATGATGCTATCTGCTGCAAGACTTATGCCTGGTACAACCGTCACCATGTTATTATTGTTTTAAGTTCAGCAAGGATCCTTCCATGACCTTTTTATGAAAGCCTGGCATGAACGTCGCGTTTTTTTGTCATTTATGACTTCTTTATTGTTGTTAAATAAGCGAATACGTTTTATCAAGCTTTATCCTCAATATTTTTCGATTTTAAAGAGTTCAACTTTTAAAGTATTTGTCTTATTTTCTGTTAATGATTAATGACTTTAAAACATGGGAAATTAATGTGAATTTTAATATATACATAGTCATTTTGATATGATAAAGGTATGTAGTTAAACATCATGATCGTGGTATTACACTGTTTAATTATCAATGTCATCCCAGATATACTAGCTTTTATTATTATATTTTCAGGGTTATACCAGGCATTTTCATTCACTTAAAATTACTAAGGATATGCCTGACATTCATGTCATACATTATTACAGTACTAAATGCCCTAGTACCAGTCATTGCAATATATAATCATGGTCATATCAGGCCTAAGTATATAAATTTTTACATTACCATGGTCATGCCAGGCCTTGCAATACCATATTACATTACCAAGGTCATAGCAGGCATTGTAATATATTTCAACATTACCACAGTCATGCCAGGCCTTGCAATATATTATAGCATTGTCATGGTTATAGCAGGCATTGTAATGTATTTCAACATTACCACTGTCATGTCAGGTCTTGTAATATAATATAGCATTGTCACTGTTGTATAAGGTATTGTCATAGAATATAACAGTCATGGCCATAGCAGGCCTAAGCATAAATTTCTTCATTACCACGGTCATGCCAGGCCTTGCAACAATATTATATTGTCACGGTCACAACAGGCATTGCAATATGTTTTAACATCACCACGATCATGTCAGTCCTCATTACAATACGTAATCTATTGAGATTGGTATTCAAATAGGAAATTTGCTCAGGATTCTGAATCTGAAAACAAAATTGAGATCTGACTTCCAGTTGGCTTTCTATGAACTTTTATAAATTCAAAATTTTAACATCTTTTTTTAAAAATAAATTTAAATAATTAAAAAGGACCTTTAAAAGTTAGGAAGCTCTGTGGCAGTGTTATACTGTATTATATTGACCTTCATCTTCAAATATAAGGATAACGCTTGGTATAAGGGTGACAATGCTATGATATATTGCTAGGCCTGTCATGGCCGTGGTGATGTTAAAGCCTGATATGACTGTGACAATGGTTGCAAGGCCTGTCGTGACTGTGGTAATTGTTAAAGCCTGATATGACCGTGACAATGGTTGCAAGGCTTGTCATGACCGTGGTAATGTTAAAGCACAATATGACCGTGACAAAGATAATATTAAATGACATTTAGTAGCATGAGAATACCAATATTGAAAAATTTCATCGTGTTTAACTACCTTGAATATGTAAATCAAGACTACTATACATGTACATGCTACTCACGTACTTTGATACATAACATTTTAGATTAATTTTACAATGAAACCCTCATTTTTAACTCATAAATCATTTCCACAAACGATAATTCATAAAAATACACTAATAATAGCAAGGGACAAAAAAGTAAAATAAGTCATGAATGTCATATAAAAGCTAAGGTCGCGCCAGGTTTTTACGATAACACTACCATGGTCATGGTAGGATCCTTACCCTACTTAAAACACTTAATAACATGGTGACGGTTGTGCCAGGCATTTTGGGGGTTTTTGTTTTAATTTTTTGAATACTTTTTGTTAAATGATCCAATGTTATATAAAATATATGTTAATAATTTTCGCATTAAATTGTTGTCAATCAGTGACCATTACATATTAAGGACTGTTTTTACAGAATGTTTTTACTACCATGGTCATGGTAGGATCCTTACCCTTCTTAAAAACACTTAATAACATGGTGACGGTTGCCAGGCATTTTTAATTGTTGTCAATCAGTGACAATTACATATTAAGAACTGTTTTTACAGAATGTTTTTGATAATTGGTTTTAAAAGAAAAACAATGTTGAATTCAGTTCGCCAAATCGATACCAATCCTTTAGTAAATGTTTAATAGATGTATTATCAGATTAAAAATATGAATGCTCTAATCAGGATTATAGTAATTAGGCCTAATCAAAATAAAATGAAATTTTTGTGGACTGCTTGCTGATGGTAAGAGTACACGGCACTACAATTCCTAATTCCTTTCCAAATGTCTGAATCTTGTTATGCTTAAGGATGCCCTTGAGGCCTAAAAATGAGGTTATAGTAACAAGTTTAACAGCTGTCCTTTTTGCTCTCCTGACTAGGGTAATAGACTGGAGTAACATTTGTGAGGCATGATGCAACAGATGCATTAGTTCACTTCATATGTTAGAGCATCTTTGTCTGTTGTATGTATATAGTTGTATAATAGTAAAACCTGTCTATATGGAACACCCTTGTTAAAAGTGTTCCTAATAGACAGAAGTCCTTTACAGAGAGGGATTATTAACATGTAAGTCAATGGGACTTGGTTCTCTAGAAAATTGTTTCATATATGGAGAGATGTCTCTTATGTAGAGATGTTCCATCTAACAGGTTTTGCTGTATAGTATTTTCTATATGCTATATGCATTCTCATGATGTCCCTTCAGTTCTTATTCGAAAAAAGGAATTTAATTTTTGTTGATTTATTATTACTTTCTTGCAATTATTACTTTCATGTAAAATTAAGTGCACTTGTACCTTTCATCATTATCCATTATAAATGTACAGTTTACATTCATGATGCATTTCTAAAAGAATGAAGAGTTGAAGTAATGTTCTATGCGAGAGCATATCTATAACAACATGTAAAGATAGGGTAAAATTCTGAGAATGTGAAGGTGTGCTTATATTTTTTTACTTGTTGCTATGGTTACCAGGTGGTTGGAGCCAAGTTTCAAGCACCATGACTTAGTTTTCTATTATCACACTGTTAACTTATATCTATTACGTAATGTCTTAATTCTTTACAGAGATATTATTAAGAACCACTTTGATAAATATATACTTTTGATACAAAACTTCAGAACTTTCGGATGGGAAAATAAGGGGACCATTATTTTAATTTTTGAAGGATAGCTATTTCATGTATTTTATTTTAATATATCTTTATTGATTATTTTAATCAAATAATATGATTGACATATTACTTTGTCAAATTGAATAAAATTTTAGATCAATTAATTTGTTTTTGGAAAAAAACATGTTTTACAAATCACTAAGTCTATCCTTCTATTCAGACAAAATACAAATGTAATTGTAAAAGTGACTTTATGCAATTTAAATGAAAATCAACTTGTTTACATTACAGATATCAAAAGAGAAGTATGATACAGAATATCGCTGTTCCTCTAACATAGATCATTCCATAAAGGTGATATTTAAAATTAGACGCCAAATACAGGATATAATTGGACTAGAAAAGCGGAGCATAGACAAGAACTAGAACATGCTGTCTCAACTTAGTCTGACTCAGAAGCTTGCGTTGGTTTTAGCCAGCTCCACAGTGGGGGTAGTTTGTATCTATCTACTCTTCAAGTCAAATGACGAAGGTGAGCATTTTACTTTGCAGCATGCATTTAAGTAGCATTTATTTTCAATAGATGTAATAATCTTTTTAAACATGTTTATTCACATTCACATATTTTCTAAAGTGGCATGTTGTGACCTTCACTTCAGAACATAATTTTACCAGCTTTGTAAAATATGTAGGCACTATATCTTAGGAAATACATTGATAACATTTAGAATAGCAATTATAGCATGAACCATGTATTAGAAAATAATTTTAGGTATAATTGGTATTTTCCTTGTAATTGTTCATAGATAATTGTATTGCTGACCTGTAAATGGAGAAAGGGTCAAATAGCATATTATTCAATGATTTTGTCAAACAATAGTTATGATGTACCATAATTTATCCCATAACTTCTAACATGCAGCTATACTTGTATATATTGTAGCTTGGTTGATACAGTCAATCCAGGTCTCACTTTATTTTTAACTGTCCCTTCAGAAATCTTTAGATTGTGGATGTGTATAACCATTTCCCTATTGAATTGATATTAATTTCATATAGTATACTGTAACTGCTAATGTTATAAACTGTTGAATTTTAAAAAAAACAATGAATGTTAATGACATTAAATTTTTACATTTGGGTTCAATAACATTTAATTCAAACTTAATCCTCATAATCTACTAAGTAAGTAGGATAAATCAGTTATTAAATGCTTGATACTTGATACAGGGCATATCCCTCGGTAAATATAATATATCAACCCTCGGTCGCTATGGTCCCTCGGGTAGATATATAGTATTTCCCTCAGATACACCCTGTATCAAAAACCTCCCGAAAATAACCTCTATGTATCTCATACTTGAGTGGGTTTGGGGTAGATATCACCCGGGAATATAAATCATATCTGAGGAGCGGGTAGGATATATTGTATATGTCCAGCTCTAGGCCAAATGCAGGCAGATATAATATATCCATCCCGCTCCTGGGAATTTTTCAAGAGTTTCAAAATCAAAATAAATTAAAAGTTTAAATTTTAAAGTCTCAAAAGTTTTTTTAAAAAGTTTAAAAGTTACAATTTCATTGTATTCAACTAAATGAATATTACGAAAATGTTAAATATAAATTGTGCTTAAAATTACTATAGGCCTATCTTGGTTTTGGATATAGGGTATATCCCTCGGGAAATATTCATATCTACTCTTGGTCCCTTTGGTCTCTCAGGGAGATATAAATATAGCCCTGAATATATACCCTGCATCAAAAACCTCCCAGCACATAACCATTTTTTAACTCTGCCATGTTGTAAGATGCTGTAATTGCTCATTAGTGTGTTCTGTTAGCGTGAGATAGTTTATTTCGTGGTAGGCCAATGTGTTAAATGTGAGCTGCACCCATGTTGTGGCTGAGATAAAAAGAGTCTGTACAGGATGTTTGAATGGTTTATCTCATAGAGTAGATCTATAGATTTTCTGAATTTCTAAATGAACTAGGGGAAGTATGCTCAATAGTCTGTACTTAACTATTCTAGTAGTTTGTAGATGTTTCCTACTAAAGTAACAATATCATACAGACTGAGACTAAAAAGGTAATTCATTAGTCTCGGTTACTAGTCAGGTATTTCGTAATAACATCCCCTTCCAATACAATACAATATTTTGAATATAAACCTTAATAATATAAATATACCTGAAAGTATAAATTGCATAATTTTGCCTGACAGTACAAATTATAATTACATAATTCCTGGTGTTTCCCTTATATTTCCTCATGTTAAAGATTATACTGTAGAACTAGGATATAACATACAGGTATTTTACGTAGGCTGGTTGTAATTCTACTCATCTACCTTGTTAAATCGCCTCATGGTCTTGCCATGTGCTTTCACTTAGTAGATGTAGAGAGGAAGATGCATATGAAGGGCCAATGTATCTTTTATTTCTCTTGATTTTTTGTTGAAATAAGTTTACTTATTTTATAGCATTTTAGAACATGATTAATTAATTGTGATTCCGAATATATTTTCCGATGGTGCAAAACTCTCTTGTAATCTATTCTATATGTAGCCAAAGAAGTGTGGAAAACTGCTCAAATTATCATCTTTTTCTAATCTTAACTGGTTGCAAATAGATGAATCAGGCTGCTGCAGGGTTTTTATGTCACCACTAGATGCGTTGACATATTGTTATAGTCTCCAACTTTTTTGTGGATGGTGATAGGCAGTTTGTGTTCAGGATCTGTAACAAATGTTAGGTGGTAACATTTTGTTAATGCCTTGTTAATGTTTAATTTTATCACATACCTAAATATGTTGTAAGACGTAAAAATTGTTTTGATGTTGAATGACCTTTTCACTCTGGTAAGCTTAAGTATTGCAACATAAGCTGATTTTGATATTCTTGAAAAGCTACATTTCTTTGGTACTGAGCAAAACAGGGCCTTAGAAGGGGCTTAGTTTTTTCTATGGTTAAGTTTCATGTATTTGGATTGTATTTACATTTGCAAGATATTTAGTATGATTTTACCCTCCTTGAAGTAGAACATCCAAATTATATTTCTGGAGGATATTGTGGATCATTTGTTGAAACTAAGTTAGAAACAGATCTATCGGGGTTGACAAAATTGCAAGCAACATGTGCAATTGACCTTCAAATATATTCTTTATGAATTTCTCTCAAACAATGCGCAATATTTTATAATAGGTGGAGTTATTAAAGATTCAAAGTGTAAAATTGTGGAAAGAATGTGAATGTTATAACAATATTTTTAGAAAAATAAAGCATTGATGTAAAAATCTTAAGTTTTCCTGAAATATATTATCCATATTTTGGATTTTTAGAAAAACTCTTAAACTGAAGCAATTTTTGTAAAGCAATGCTTGCTAGATCTGATTCTCCCTTTATACTCTCTTATAAGAATGCTTGGTTTTTGAATTGTGGAAGACTGGGTGGGCATTTAAACTGTTTCACTAGGTTGGATCCTTGTTTGGAATGCTGGGCTTTGTTTCTATATTTTTAATAGATTTCTACCATTTTTGCAATTGGGGTAACATATTCATGTCATAACTAAATCATTATATTTTTTCTATCTTTCCCGCTTATAATGCCAGATTGTCTACTGTTACTTACTTAAAGGCCCACTTTGCGAATTTTCAATGTTTTTGGGCAAAATAAAGACTTTTATTTGAATTCTATAGAATGTCCAATGTATTGATAAGAACCCTATATCTTTCATTTGACACCAACAACAGCTCAAACGGACCACATCAAAGCTTACAATAATTGATCAAAAAATATTTTCAATCTGTCAAGCTTTATATATCAAGTTGTGAGTAATATGTTTCAATGCTCATTTTTTCTTTCTCTTCTAAATTAAGTATTGATTCACGTTTAATAGATGCTCCTTGAGTTGGAGTTGTCAGAAGCTCCCACATTTTTTATATATTTATATAGATTTTTAGATGAAGTAAAACTCCCAAGATACAAATTAAGGCTTTTTCCCCTGTAGAAGGATTTGCTCATAGTTATTATTTGATAGGCACCATCCCAGTCATTTTTCTAGCTGTACATAGATAAGAATTGTGCAGTATTCTTAGTCTTATTCACCAAACAACATTAATATCCTTGTGATGTGAAATGTACGTCATTTGAATCTTGTACCTTGAAATATAGAATAAAATTAACAATATATGTCTTATTCACCAAACAACATTAATATCCTCACGATGTGAATTGTACATCATTTGAATCTAACCTTGATATATGGAATAAAATTAGCAATTATATATGTATTTAGATTGGAAGTAAACATGTAAGGAACATTACCCAGAAACAGACTTATCGGTTCTCAGTGAATTCTTCATCAGTATGCAGATACGCATAAAATCAATTTGAATCTTGATACATGTTGTGACTAATATGTCATTGTAATGACATCAGAGAGTCATTAAAAAGCATAAATGAGGTCAGTTTAGACATAATTATTGTAGTTAGCAAAAAATATTATTTAGTAGGATTATGCGTGGAACTTGAGATATTGATATACCTCAGCTCTATCATGTTAAAGTGACATAATATCTAAAACTGCTCTGTGTTTTGGGATATTAATACACCAGAAGAATATGAAATGCTAACTTAAGGTTGAGCTGTGAGCATATTTTGTTAGAGTACATTTCTTGAATATGTGTTCCAGATGAAGAATTAGACAAAAGGGAAAGAGAAGCTACATCACGACAGACTGTAATCAAGGTTGACATCCCAAGGAAGTTAGTGGGTTCTGTTATTGGAAGACAGGGATCAACCATAAAAGAGGTATTGGATTAAATGTTTATGTAAATAATTTATGAATCATCACAGGATTTTTTTCTAAATCTAAATTTTACCAGTTTTGATCAAAGCATCTCATTATTTCACCTTTTTGGCAGGATGTAAACCAATTTTCACAATGATGGAATTTTTGGTGAACTCATCCTATAGAATTGCCGCTCCCAACAATTTTTTGACAAAGGAAAACTGCTTTTCAATCTGACCCAGTATAAATTTTATCCCATACATGTAGCTCTTACTTTTGCCCCATTTTTACGTGGTAGTTTAGCTAAAATGCTAAGAATGTAAATTATGTAATTTTATTTGTTCTATTTTATTTCTTAATGTGTTAGCAAAATTAAAATGCTAATGCAGTTTGGATATACATGTGGGCTCTCTGCTTGTCTATATACCTCCATAGTTTGCTTCTAATAATACATAACCTTGGGCTTGTATCTGGGGATAGTATAACATAACCTCTAGATATTGATTTCTATATGCTGCTTATTTCGCAATAGACAATTTTAACTTAAAAAACTCAGCATTTCATCACCGGTTACTTAATCAATTTTGTAACATAAGTACACTTATGATAAGTAAAGTTGGGCCAATTATTGATTTATCAAATGAACAATGTAGACTCCTTGCTTCAACATCAGCATTCAGTTTTTCAAATTAATAGATTACAGGGTATCATTGTAAGAATCACTTTTTGACTCTTCTAGATCCAGAAAGTTACTGGTGCACGGGTGAACTTTGATGACAAAAATCGTTCTGAAACTCCTGAAAATGAAGATTTGCCACGAACTGTAACTATACGTGGATCAGCGGAGAATGCTCAACAGGCAGAGTTGATGATCACTGAAATTATAGCCAATCAGCCTTTGAAGAAAACAGTTGAATGCCCTGTACCTGTTAGATGTCTAGGAAGAATTATAGGTAATCTCAGAGTTCTATGTTACCATCAAGAATTCAGGTAATATTCGCATAGCCTTCATATTTCACCCAGTATTCTACATTGACAGTGATTGGTTGGGATCTGTGACATATTGTTACACTTTTGTAATATTGTGATACTAGTGTTTCTAAATGCAACAAAATATTCTAGATACTGTTATAATTTGTAGGGCCTCTCTTTCAGGTAGAAACGGGGATACAATACGCCAACTTCAGAGAATCTCATCCGCTAGAATTGTTATTCCTCGTGAAGGCGACGAGAGAGATCGTGACGCACTCAAGCAAATAGAAATTACAGGAACTGAATCAGAAATTCAAGCAGCTCTTGTGAGTTGATTAATATTATCAAGGGAAATGGATATGGCAGTTATATTCTATATATTCAACACCAAAAATATACAGAGTATCTATCGTTATCCTGCGGTGTATCCACAGAATTGGAATTGGGGGACTAGAGACATGATATTCAATGATGTTTCCACTTTCTCATTTTTAGTTGAATCCTATTGAATTTTCTTAAGAAGATCTCTTGAAGGGCCAGAGCTTTTTGAAATTTCATATCTATCCTGAAAATGTAAAATATGACAGTACCATTATGTCGTACATGAGGTGGGTTTTGGCTGCATGGGTTGAATCATGGGCTTTCAACTAGATTGAAAGCCCATGGTTGAATACACTTTCAATGATATGCTGAATACATCCTTGTTCTCTCCAGGGTCTTATTGAAGAGAAGGTGCAAGAAGATAAAGGATACAGAGCAAATCTAGCAGTGAGTCAGACTAACAGGAGACAGCGTATTCAACAGAAACCTCAATCTCAAACCACATCAGATACACCCCTACCCCCCTCCCTGGACACCTCTCTCCCCTCCCATGATACAGATCCAGACACTCAAGTAGAGGACCATACAGAAAAAGAAGTTCGTAGAATCCCACCTGGTACCCAACCAGATTTAGAATCCTCTGACGAGGAGGACAATGATCTAGATTTTTCACATGGTGACAAAGTTACCTCTAGTGAGCAAATCAGTCCACAAAAGATGGAACCACTTGAAGCCAGTCAGGCAGATGGTAAGTAAGCTTATCTTATCTACTCACAAATTTTGTTTTAAATTTATTGGGTTCATTGGTTCCTGATTTTTCAACTGCATCGTTTCTTAATACTTGATCTTTTCCAACCCTTGCTTCCCTATTTTGAACCTTTTGGTTCCTAACTTTTGATGATTTTTTCATTTCCTTTGCTTCTGATATTTTATGAGCAAAGACATGTTTTTCCATTATCAACTTAATCCAAGTCTTTCTGAATTTAACTTGCAAACCTGCAAGCAAGTGATTCTTCTAGAGTGAATATGTATGTGCACTGTGATATCATCATGTTTGGAAATTGTTTAAATTGCACTTTGTGAATAAAGGATACTGTATAGAGTACAGCCAAGTTCTGTACATCCCACCACCACCCCTAACCTAAACTACTGTATACTTTGCCTTGCATTGTATTTAGAACCACCATTATATAATGCCATAAATCTGGCAATTGAAGATAACTTGTACATGTAAGAAAAAAATTGATCAATAAATGAAAAAAAAACTTTATAAAAATTGTAACAGTCATGAGGGACAAAGTTAACATTAATCAGCCATTGAACAATCAGATATGAGGTTCAGATTATTACATGTAATTTATATTTTGTTGATGCTATTGTTTTCTTCCAGGTGCAGCTGCACTGCCCTCTTCCCTTGTGGAGAGGGACCTGACACCTTATTGGCCACCTACCCAAGAATATGTGGATGTCATGGTGTCAGCAGTAGACACAGCAGGACACTTCTGGGTACAGGTCGTCAGCCCCTTGTCTCCACATCTTGATAAACTTGTTGATGAAATGACAAACTTTTATTCCAAACCTGATTTTCACTATGTAAGTATTTTTTTCAATGGATATTGAGGGAAGTAATGTTATTCACAAATTATTATGAAAATTCTTTGTCAAAACAGTAAGAAATGATGGAGAAAGTTGCTACCCTTTTAAGATGAGTTATATACTCCCTTGTTGCATTTTTGTCAAATAAAATTGATACATTATGCATTTTTCACTATGCATTTGACCATGAGCTTTTACCAAAACATTTACAGAGGAAAGAATCAGCTTACTAAGGTAGCATTTGCTAATTCAACTGCCGGCTGTCCGCTTATGGATTAATCACTATTTCAATGGCCAACTCGTTTAAATATGAAGTACATTGTACCTGCTTCTATTCATATTCATGTTTAAATGAGTTTGTTCTGAAATACATGAAATAGCAGATAATGCGTCAGCCGACAGTTAAATCTACAAAATCATCATTTTAGATTCGTCCAGTAACTGAGGCCAAAGTAGGAGATATGGTAGCTGCCATGTTTGAAGCTGACCAATCAGATAAATCATGGTATCGTGCACGCATCACAGATGTTGACAGAGGAAAAGTGGAACTATATTACGTGGATTATGGTGATAGTGGAGAAATGCCTCTTTGTGTGTGCTATCCATTGAAGTAAGTGGACTTCTTTTTGGAACTTCTACATGTATTTTCTGATTCATGCATCAGATATGGAATTTGGTTCAGAATCTTTTTAACCTTTACCATGCTGCCTTATTTCAGCAAATATATCCCACGCAACTGGCTTATTTTTCAAAGAGTGCAAAAAATGATATACCTGAACTAAATAATTAATATCTCAATAACTACTGAATGAATCTGGATAAAATTTTCACAAAGGGAAGATACAGTGGCCTGGCTCATGAAAAAAATGTTCTCATGAATTTTTTCGTACATTAACATGACTGGGCATAAATATACCATGAATACTCCTCCGGAATCCGCCGCTCCGCCTCTTCGTCTGGTCAGAATCCAAATCTGAACTTGAAGCGATCGAATGTTCAATTTTTCAATTTAGAAAATATTCTAGTTTCTATTTTCGATGACCGTTATCGGCTTCCAAGAGCCTAAAGAGCTCGAAATCGTAATCCATTTCCTCCACATTTTCGTTGTGATCGTATTTGTCCACCATTTTGTACGATTCGTTCACTAAAAACGACTAAAACATTGTTTAAATTGTTGAATTGAGAATTATTTTTCGAAATATCGCCATTTCTAGGTCAACAGGAAGTCATGTTAGGCACTGAATAAATCGGGCAATCTAATTGGACAATACGAATGGCGCGAAAAAGTAAAGTTTTTAAAAGTTTGAAATCGGGCGTACGGGTCCGCCGGCAGTTGTGAGAGACATTTTAGTCTCGGCGGACGAGTCCGCCGGCAGCACGCTAAAGGTTAAAGAACATTTTACTCCTTGTCATTGGAATCATGCGCCTAGGGTGTCTACCAATATTAACTAAGGCTGTGTTTATTTTGCTTTTTATGACCCCAAAAAATTGTTTGAGTCCTTAGGTTAGCAACCTCACACTTAACAGTAACTTAATCATCAACATTGATTTTCCCAGTAATCCAAGCTGCACCATATTCTGATGGCTTGTTTACAGAACAATTGGGTTATTGCCCGCCATATTTTTGTGCATGGTTACGACTCTTAACCTTTGAACTTAAGTGTGGGTCAATGAAGAAATCCATTGTGAAAGTCTAAATTAATTATTTATTATGCCTATATCTCTAAAACCTTTTGCATGTTAGTATCTTGTCTAATCTTGTTGCAGGTCTGATTTTTTAAAGATTCCATTCCAAGCTGTTGAGTGCTTCCTTGCCAATGTCAAACCTGCAGGTAAGTAATGAGATTAGTAGAAATAACATGAAATTAAGTCAAAGGAAGTTCACCTGATAAATGTATATACTTCTTACACACTATCGTGAAATCATCATGTCACATGTTATTTCGAAAGAAATTTTGTATGTCGATGACTAACTGAGACATGGGTGACCTAGATTTTGTCAGAGGCTCTGGAATTAATATCTGCACTCATTATATACACTCACTCTTCCATATATTGATATCAAAACGTAGATACATGTTGTAGCTCATGTCTCCTGCATTGGGAAATACTATGAATTGTTTTATTAAGGCAAATTTGGTAAACTTGAGTTGATTGTCATACAATACACAAACCCTTGAAGCGACATGCTCTTTAGTTGGTGTTAAACATCCAGACACGAATATTTCGGAAATTAGGGCCTATAAAATTGGGTTTCTACAGTACACAATACACATGTGCATTACATTCTCTCCTCCATTTATATTTTTCACAGGAGCTGGCCAAGAGGAGTGGAGTGATGACGCCAGTGATTGTTTCGAGGCATTGACTTTCGCAGCTCAGTGGAAGGTCCTTGTAGCTAAACCAGTGGGATATAAACATCTGGGGGGCACACATTACGCCCCCTGCCTAGTACTGACCAACACAAATGATCAGCAGGTAGGCTGAAAGGAAAATAAATGCATATAATCAATTTAAATATTTAAACACAAAATAGGAATATGGGAGCTGAGAAATTCTGAATTGCACTAAACAGGAATATGGTAGCTCAGAAATTCTGAATTGCACAAAACAGGAATATGGTAGCTCAGAAATTCTGAATTGCACAAAACAGGAATATGGTAGCTCAGAAATTCTGAATTGCAACACTGTAGTTTATGCCAATACATTATATGTGCACTTATCATTGTACAATGTGTATAAATAATTATTTTCATGTACTCTATTACCAAATAAAAACTTGGAATTTATAGATTCTTTTCCAAATGTTGACAGAAATGGAGGATTTGATGAATATTTTACATTTTAGTCCTCAAATAATACGGATCCCTCTTGACATTGGTTAAAAAATTGTAAATGTTGTTTGCAATTTTCTCACCCCTAATCTGCCTGATTCTGACATTAAGGCACATTTGTCAGTTTATTAAAAATGAATATGTTTTGAATTCCCACAATATTAATCACTGGAGATTTATTGCATCATGAAACAATATCTGGATTATAAAGTATGGAAAGGATAATTTGAAAGTATCCAATACAATAAATATAAACTTTTATCAAATATTACTTTTTATTAATCAAAGACTATATTTTCTAATATTTTGCAATGTATTGCGATCATTTCTAGGATATAAACATCAATGCTGAGCTTATCAATCGTGGATTTGCCGAATCTTATGAGACAGATAACATGTTAAGTATGGATGATATTGCTGCTGCAGGTGACATGACTGTCACTGGTATGACTGGTCCAAGTGGTATGACTCTAAGTAGTGATACCAGAGAGGTAAATGGTGTTACAAGAGATGGAATGAGCCAAATTGCTACCAGTATTCCACCAAGTGAGTGCATGCTACACCCGCATTGTTATATTACAGACTCCTCATCTCTTGGCTGAGAAAATACTATACAGGGTGCCTCAAAAGTGAAGTCACACATAAACTGTTTGTTGGATTTGCTTGCACTAAAGAAGATATAATATCTCTGCATAATATAAAGAATTTTAGTTTTAACAACTGAATTGTGAACTTTAGCTGACCAGTTGCCTCCCCTGTTTCCTGTCCATAATATATGTCTAAATATAGCTTCATTTACTGAAATAGTAATTTACAAAAATTGTAAAAAAATTCTAATCATGCCATTAATAACACTTTAAATTTGAAAACCAAAATCTTTTTGAGATACCTAATATTCATCTGTATGCATTGGTTCAATAGATGACATTAATCCCTTTTCCAAGGTCTATTAGTTTCTAATTGTACTCTCTCATGATATTTCTTTTCACTTCTTCTCTCCAAATGTTAAATGATGTGTTTCAGGATCATCTTTAAGAATCCTGTCATAGCCAAGAGATTATGAGTCTGTAATATAGGCATATAAGAACAACAGGCTATTTGCACCTCAAACCTTATCTTGCAACCTTTTATACAATAACGCAAAGAATGGATAAACACATTGAACCCTTTTTTTATTATTTGTTTGCTATCAGAACATTGACTTTACGATTCAAGAATACAATAGGCCTACATGAACATCCATATTCTTTGTGAATTAGACCCATACAATCTAATACTGTAACAAGTATGCATTTTAGCCTGGTGTTCGGTTTTGCTAATTTTGTTGAGTTAATTTATGACAATGGTTAAACAATAATTGCATGTAAGTTATATTATTTGCTAAAATTGTTGCCTAACTGTGTTATTAAGTAGTTAAGAGTGGTGTTTGTTCAACTGCCACATTGAACCATGTTTCATCATATTAGTGTTTGTTCAACTGCCACATTGAACCATTTGTCATCATATTGGTGCTTGTTCAACTGCCCCATTGAACCATGTTTCATCATATTGGTGTTTGTTCAACTGCCACATTGAACCATGTTTCATCATATTAGTGTTTATTCGACTGCCACATTGAACCATCATTCATTTGTGTTTATTCAATTGTCACATTGAAATTTGTCTTAACATATTCATGTTCAGTAAACTGCCATGTTGAACCATGTTTTATCTTGATATAGCATTCTCTAGAATGAAGCCTCTATATTTCTGTAATTTATTTTGCTTTGCCTTTACTTGTACATATACAATGTAGTTCCTCATTATATTTGGGCTTAGTGGCTTTAGCAGTTTTGCATCCTAAATTGAATTTCCCTAAAAAAGCAGCAAAGAAAGGATATATTGTTTTAAAATAACATATAAAGAGACACTTCACTGAGAGACACCTCACCAACATGAACACTTTTTGGACCTTTTTTATTTTCCCCTCGAAAGAAATGTATTGGTACAATGGTTTTAATTCAGGCAAGAACCATAATTTCTATTAATTTGTGTGCTAAGGCTAGAGCAATTATTTAATACACATTGTGATATCCTGTACCTTCAGATTAAAGAGAATGCAGTTAAGAGCAGTGGTGAGCCAAATGATACTGATAAAGTGAAAGATGATGCTAGAGCAATACTTGAGTCACTCGCTGATATGGTTGGAGATGATATTGTGAACACTTGCGAATCAACTGCAATTATAACTGCAAGTATTGATAATAGAGAATTAACTGGCGAGACAGATAATGTTGTCACTATGGAGACAAATGACTCTTATGATATCATAGGTGCAAGTAATGGACCCTCCATATTGGAGTTTCATGAGGAAAGCCAACATGATACTAATGTAAGTATTGATGATACCACTGATGTTACATCTCATGATTATAGTGTACAGTATGAACCTGAAGTAGATCCTGTGAAGGATCTGATTGCATCCTCTCAAAATGATGTAATAATCAATTATGGTGCTAAAGAAAATAATGTTATTGCTGATGATGTTGAAAATTCTACATTTTCATCATGCATTACTGCTGAAAATGTTAATAGTGTACGAGTAACGGAAAACGATAAAGGTGTATGTAAATATGAAGTCATGGCATATAATGCTGGGGAAGATAGTGTAAATAGTGTAGATAGAGAACACATGGGGGTTGAGGGGGATTTGAAAGCCATATCCGAACCAATTAAAACTGGGCAGTCTGAAGATATTGATATGTGTGTTGTAAAGAAAAATGCAGTTGAACCTGCATTTGTTGGAATTGCAAGTACTAGTTGTGAATCAGGTGTTAAACTATTAAAAGTTGATGCTGAAGACACTTTTCAAGTGTTTGACAATTCTGGCAATATGAACCTTGACAACAAAGATAACAGTGAAGACATTGACCTCCCTGGATTTACACAATCAGCATCAATAGAAACCAAGAAAATAGTGAAAGATGATAGTAAGGTTGATATCAATACCGTAGAAGGACCAGCTGGTCTAATCACCAACCTTGAAATTCAGAATATGACCGACAATTTTACTTTTCCCGTTGGTGAAGGACCTTATGAAGGTAGATGTGATCATTTTATGGTGTCATCCTGTGACACAAGTATATCAGATGCAGATTTTGAACAACATAATAATCTTGATAGGTCTGTCAGTATATCACAAGAAAATGTAAAAGTTGATGTGAATGTAAGTGATAGGCATGATGTTACCTTTGATAAATCACTTCTTGAAGCAGATCTTGATAATGCTAACAATCTAATGACTGAGGTAATGATGGATCTGAACCAGATGAATCAAGAAGGGGAACAAAGTTTTAGAGAATTAGAGGAACTAGAGGCAAGTGTTGATAAGTTAGAAACACATGTCTTGGAGACAGGTGTAGAATCCATACCATCCAGGAAACCTATGATTACTGATTGTTATGCTGAAGATATTGTTCACAAACAGGAAGCATTGTTGAGAGAGATTGAAGAGGGTATACAAGATGTTGTGGGAAAAGAAGATATTGAAGAATCTGAACTGCAGACAGCAGATAGACATGTTGGACAAGACCAGTTTGATGGAGAAAATCGAATAGAATCACTTGCAACTGCAGTAGAAGAACAGCCAATTCTTGAATCACAGGAAATGTCAGTGGAAGAAGAGCAGCAAATTGTTGAATCACAGGTAACTACAGTTGAAGAACAGCCAACTGTTGAGTCACAGGAAAGTACGCAAGAGAAACAGCAACTCTTTGTATCACAGGAATGTACTGTAGAAAAACTTTCAATCAACAAAACTACAGAAGAAGAACAGTCAATTGTTGAATCACAAGGATCTTCA
Organism: Owenia fusiformis; assembly: GCA_903813345.2. Taxonomy (NCBI): domain Eukaryota; kingdom Metazoa; phylum Annelida; class Polychaeta; order Sabellida; family Oweniidae; genus Owenia; species Owenia fusiformis. The sequence goes on along the minus strand of CAIIXF020000007.1, from coordinate 21,301,465 downwards.
GAAGAACAACCAATTGTTGAATCACTAGAAACTATGACAGAAGAGGAACAGCATATTGTCAAATCACAGGAAACCAAAAGAGAAGAGGAACAGCCAATTGTTGAATCACTGGAAACTACAGTAGAAAAGGAACAGCCAATTGTTAAATCACATGAAACTCTAGTAAAAGAACAACCAATTGCTGAATCACAGGAAAGTACAGGAGAAAAGAAACAGGTGATGGTTATATCACAGGAAACTGCAGTAGAAGAGCAGTCAATTGTTCTATTGCAAGACGTTACAGTAGAAAAAGAACAGTCCATTATTAAATCAATAGAAACTACAATAGAAGAGGAACAACCGATAATAGAATCACATGAAACTTCTAAAGAAAAGGAACAGCTTATTGTTGAATCACAGGAAGTAACACTTGAAGATGAACAGCCAATTGTTGAATCACAGGAAGTAACACTTGAAGATGAGCAGCCAATTGTTGAATCACAGGAAGTAACACTTGAAGGTGAGCAGCCAATTGTTGAATCACAGGAAGTAACACTTGAAGATGAACAGCCAATTGTTGAATCACAGGAGGTAACACTTGAAGATGAGCAGCCAATTGTTGAATCACAGGAAGTAACACTTGAAGATGAGCAGCCAATTGTTGAATCACAGGAAGTAACACTTGAAGATGAGCAGCCAATTTTTGAATCACAGGAAGTAACACTTGAAGATGAACAGCCAATTGTTGAATCACAGGAAGTAACACTTGAAGATGAACAGCCAATTGTTGAATCACAGGAAGTAACACTTGAAGATGAGCAGCCAATTGTTGAATCACAGGAAGTAACACTTGAAGATGAGCAGCCAATTGTTGAATCACAGGAAGTAACACTTGAAGATGAACAGCCAATTGTTGAATCACAGGAAGTAACACTTGAAGATGAGAAGCCAATTGTTGAATCACAGGAAGTAACACTTGAAGATGAACAGCCAATTGTTGAATCACAGGAGGTAACACTTGAAGATGAGCAGCCAATTGTTGAATCACAGGAAGTAACACTTGAAGATGAGCAGCTTATTGTTGAATCACAGGAAGTAACACTTGAAGATGAACAGCCAATTGTTGAATCACAGGAAGTAACACTTGAAGATGAACAGCCAATTGTTGAATCACAGGAAGTAACACTTGAAGATGAGCAGCCAATTGTTGAATCACAGGAAGTAACACTTGAAGATGAGCAGCCAATTGTTGAATCACAGGAAGTAACACTTGAAGATGAACAGCCAATTGTTGAATCACAGGAAGAAACACTTGAAGATGAGCAGCCAATTGTTGAATCACAGGAAGTAACACTTGAAGATGAACAGCCAATTGTTGAATCACAGGAAGTAACACTTGAAGATGAGCAGCCAATTGTTGAATCACAGGAAGTAACACTTGAAGATGAGCAGCCAATTGTTGAATCACAGAATGTAACACTTGAAGATGAACAGCCAATTGTTGAATCACAGGAAACAACAGTAGAGGAGAAACAGCCAATGGTTCCATCACAAGAAATAACAACAGATGATGAACAGCCAATGGTTTCATCACAGGAAACGACAGTAGAAGAGAAACAGCAAATTATTGAACAACAGGAAACTACATTAGAAGAGAAACAGCAAATCATTGAACCACATGAAACTACAGTAGAAGAGGAAAATCAAATTATTGAACAACAGGAAACTACAGTAGAGTTGGAAGAGCCAATCATTGAATCTCAGGAAATTAAAGTAGATGAGGAACATCTAGTTGTTGAATCACTTGAAAGTACTGGAGAGAAAACTCTGCCAATTGTTGAGCCACAGGAAATTACAGTAGAAGGAGATTTGATTGTTGAATCACAAGAGGAATCATTAGGAGAACAACCAATTGTGGAATCACAGGAAACACTAGTTGAAGAAAAACTTCCAGTTGTTGAGCCACAGCAAACTGCAATAGAAGAAGGAGAGGTAATTGTTGAATCACACGACCAAAAAGAAGAACAGACAATTGTAGAACCACCAGAAATGACATTACAAGAGAAACAACCAACTATTGAATCACTGGAAACTGCAGTAGAAGAACAGTTTATTGTTAAGTCACAGGAAACTACAATAGGAAAGAGAGGGTTGATTGTTGATTCACAGGAGGAAACATTAGAAGAAAAACAACCAATTATTGAATCACAGCAAACGTTAGATGAAGAGAAACTTCGAATCTTTGAAACACAGGAAACTACAATTGAAGAGGGAGAGGCCATTGTTGAATTAAAAGAGAAAATAGAAGAAAAACAACCAGTTGTCGAATCTCAAGAGGAAATGGAAGAAAAACAACCAATTGTTCAATCACAGGAAACTTTAATTGAACAGGAAGTTCCAATTGTTCAACCACAGAAAACTACAGTCAAAGAGTCAGAGGCAATTGGGGAATCAATAGAGGAAAGAATAGAAAAAGAACAACCAATTGTTGAATCAGAAGAAGTCACAGGAGAAAAGAAACTGCCAATCTTTGAGCCACAGGAAATTACAGTAGAAGAGGGAGAACCAATTGTTGGATCACAGGAAACACTAGTTGAAGAGAAACTTCCAATTGGTGAACCACAAGAAACTGTAACCAAAGAGGGAGAGGCAATTGTTGAAACAGAAGAGGAAATACAAGAAAAACAACCAAATGTTGAATCACAGAAGGAAATATTGAAAGAGCAACAAATTGTTGGATCACAGGAAACTTTAGATGACGAGGAACTTCCAGTTGTTGAACCACAGGGTACTACAGTAGAAGGGGAAGAACCAATTGTTGAACCACAAGAGGAAAGAGTAGAAAAAGAACAACCAGTTGTTGACTCACAAGAAATTTCAGGAGATAAGGAACTGCCACCCATTGAACCATGGGAAACTACAGTAGAAGGGGAAGAACCAATTGTTGAACCACAAGAAACTACAATCAAAGAGGGAGGGGTCATTGTTGAATTACAAGAGGAACTAGAAGAAAAACAACCAATTATTTCATCACAAGAGGAAATGGAAGAAAAACAACCAATCGTAGAACCACAGGAAACTACAGTAGAAGTGGGAGAATCAATTGTTGAACCACAAGAAACCTTAATTAAAGAGGAACTTCCAATTGTTGAACCACAGGAAACTTCAATTGAAGAGAGGGAGGCAATTGTTGAACCACAAGAAACTACAATCAAAGAGGGAGAGGCTATTGAATTACAAGTTGAAATAGAAGAAAAACAACCAATTGTTAAATCAAAAGATGAAAAACAACCAATTGGTGAATCACAACAGCCTTTAGTTGAAGAAGAACTGCCAATTCTTGAACAACAGGAAACTACAATAGAAGAGGAAGAGCCAATTGTTGAATCACAGGAGGAAATAATAGAAGAAGACCTACCAATTGTTGAATCACAAGGGATTACTGTAGAAGAGGAAGGGCTAAATGTTAAAATACAAACGGTAGAACAACCAATTGTTGAATCATTGGAAACTACAGTAGAAGTAGAACAGCCAACTATTGAGTCACATGAAACTGTAGATAAAAAGGAACAGCCAATTGTTGAACCACAGGAAACAACAACAGAAGATCAGCCAGTTGTTGAATCACAACCAACAATAGAAGAAGGACCACCTATTGTTGAATCACAGGAAATTAAAGTAAAAGAACAGCCAATTGTAGTACCACAGGAACACCAAAGGCAACATGACCTTGTCACTGAACCTGACCTTAATGAAAATGATCAAAGGGAATTGGCTGAAATATTTGGAAAACTACTCCAGGCATCTGAAGGATTTGAAGAATCAGACACAGAAGATATTGGAACAGAATACAAAGTACAAGAGGCAATTGGCTCTACAATGACTTTTGACTCAGATAAATCAAAGGAAGATATTCCAGTTCCTGAAACTTATGTAAATGGTGAGGAGGAACTCCCTCTAAGAAGAAGTATTGAAAGCTACAATTTGCTTACCCTAGTTGAAAGTGATGTGAATGAGGAAAGCTCAGAAATTTTGAAAGACGATAATGTTGATGATGTTTGTGATGTGTTTGTAGAATTTGGCAAAGAGAAATTTCGATGTGATGAAATGGTTTCTGATATAGCTCATATACCCGATGATGTAGCATATAATAAGCTGGAAACATCCAAAGAACAACAATCCATTGTCCCAGTTACTGAGGACAGAGATGCTCAGTTGCAATCAGATCCCCAAGATACAACAAAGGAACATATTGATGCCAAACCATTTGATCATAAGAAAGTGACCATAGCTGAGAATAAAGAAGAGAGTGAACAGGTTCATGTTCACACACAATCCCTTTCCATACTGGATATGCTTGAAAGAGGAAATATAGATCAGAAGATTAGACATTGTTTCCCTTCATTCATAATTGAGCAAAACTGCCCAACTGATACTCATCCAATTGAAATTGTAGAAAAGGACAATTTGAATAAACATACTCAGGAAATCTCACACCGTGATGATTCTGATATAACTGAATATACAAATGTACATCCATTAGAGAATGACAGTTCTGTTACATATTCAGCTGATGCACAGAAAACTATGTTCAATTTAGACACTGGTGAAATTGGTTTAGAAGTATTTGCAGAAGAGACAAATGCATTAGTTGTTCAACCTACAAATGATAAATCAGCTTACCAACATGTAGCCAATGAAACCATTTTCCTTGAAACACATTCTACAGGCATAAATACCTTGCAAAAAATTGAGTCTGGTGGACTCAATACTGACTCAAACATCATGCCACTCATACAAATACCATCTACCCAAGACCAAAAACTGCATTTTATTAACTATGATGTAGCCCGTGAAATTGACTCACAAGTATCTGCAGACGAAATAAATGCACCACTTGTTCAATCTGCAAATGATAAATCAACAAAAGAAACTGATCAACATGTGTTAGATGACAGTATTTATCTTCAAACGCACTATGCTGGCATTAATACTTTGCAAAAGCTTGAGACTGGTGGACTCAGTACTGATTCAAACCTCATGACATTGATCCAGATAGACTCTGATCATGCTCATAAAGACTCTGGGGAAGATGACAAGAGCAGAATTGGTGAACAAAAACAGTTTATTGCTGAGGAAAAGCAAGATTTTGTTGATTCTGAGAAAAGCATTGATGAAGAACAATCAGTTGCAGAATCTGAACCAATAGTTGTTGAAAAGGACCAATTAATTGTAGAATCTGAAGAGAGACCTAATGAAGAACAGGCAGTTGAAGAATCTAAACAAAGAACTGTTGAAAAGGAGCAATCATCTGAACAAACATTTGTTGAAGAGCAGCAATTGATCGTAGAATCTGAGGAAAGATCTAATGAAGAAGAATCAGTTAAAAAATCTAAACAAAGAACTGTTAGAGAGGAGCAATTATCTGAACAAATATCTGTCGAAGAGCAGCAATTAACCGTAGAATCTGAAGAAAAATTTAGTGAAGAAGAATCAGTTGAAGAATCTAAACAAAGAACTGTTGAAGAGGAGCAGTCATCTGAACCAACTTCTGTTGAAGGGCAGCAATTGATCGTAGAATCTGAAGAAAGATCTAATGAAGAACAGGCAGTTGAAGAATCTAAACAAAGAATTTTTGAAGAGGAGCAATCATCTGAACAAACATCTGTTGAAAAGCAGCAATTAATTGTAAAATCTGAAGAAAGATCTAATGAAGAACAGGCTGTTGAAGAATCTAAACAAAGAACTTTTGAAAAGGAGCAATCGTCTGAACAAACATTCGTTGAAGAGCAGCAATTAATCATAGAATCTGAAGAAAGATCTAATGAAGAACAGTCAGTTGAAAAATCTAAACAAAGAACTGTTGAAAGGGAGCAATCATCTGAAAAATCATCTGTTGAAGACCAGTATTTGATTGTAGAATCTGAAGAAAGATCTAATGAAGAAGAATCGGTTGAAGAATCTAAACAAACATCTGTTGAAAAGCAGCAATTGATCGTAGAATCTGAGGAAAGATCTAATGAAGAAGAATCAGTTGGAGAATCTAAGCAAAGAACTGTTGAAGAGGAGCAATCATCTGAACAGACATCTGTTGAAGAGCAGCAATTAATCATAGAATATGATGAAGGATCTTATGAAGAACAGTCAGTTGAAGAACTTAAAGAGAGAACTGTTGAAGAGGCGCAATCATTTGAACAAACATCTGTTGAAGAGGAGCAATTAATCATAAAATCTGAAGAATCTGAACAAATAGCTGTGAAAGAGGAACATTCAGTCATAGAATCTGAACAAACACCCTTTGAAGAGAAGCAATTCACTATGGAATCAGATGAAACATCTCATAAAGAAGAACAGCCACTTGTAGAATATAAGCAAAAAATTGTTGAAGAGTCGACTTTCTTTGAAACACATGCAAGTAGCCTACATGTCCTTGAACAATTAGATACAGGTAATACTACTTTAAATATTGCCCCCACACAGAAACAAAGCCATTCATATCTTCCTGGGGATAACCTGTGCCCTTATATGGAGCACAAAGGTGTGATTTACCATACAGAGGATAGTGAAAGAGTTGCTGATGATTCAACACAAAATGATGACCACAGATTGCTGGTAAATGACAAAGATACAAGTTTTACTGAAACCAAGAATAATGCACCTTTACTCGACATGACAAACAATAATAGTGAAACACAACTTGATCAAAGTAAAGCATTTGATGAAATATCTGGAACTGAGAGTGACATAGATATATTCCCTGAAATAACAGACAATGATGATTGCTCAATTGGTATGCAAATTGATGAACCACTAAATAAATTTAGTGAAGACCAAGATTATAATAATATCACAAGCAGTGCTATTGAAACTGAAGTAGATCTAGAACATACACATTCACCATACAAACTCCAAGATGATATCCAAGTCGTTCAATTACAGGCACACATGGCAACTTGTACTATTCAGGATAAAGACAATGAGACCAATAAAAATAGTACACAAGTGGAAAGTAAAATAGAGATAACTGAAGCTGAGACTAAACAAGAAGAACACCAGAATGAACTGGATGTTGACAATACAAATGATAGAAAGAGAGATGTGGATGAAGAATATAAAGAAACAACCAAGGAGAATGTTGAGGAAATATCAGCAACAGAAAGTGAAACCGAGACATATCCAGAATTCAAAGACAATTTAGAGTTGCAACAACACAAAGACATCTGCATTGATCAAGATTTAACACCACCAGCTACACATGATGTGCAAGAATCTAGTTCGCCTGAGAGTGATCATCAGTTATTTCCAGAGATAACAGGCAATGAGCAACCAACAACTTGTTTACAAGAAACAGTTGAAATCAAAGATACAGACGTTTTATCTGGAGATGATGCACATGCAAAAGAGGGAAGAAATATTCTAAATGAAGCTGCGCTAATTTCACCTAGTGATGTAGAAAAGGTTAGTGCTGATTACACCACACAAGAGAGTGGTTATGAGTTATTTCCAGAAGTTACAGATACAGCTAAAGGATTGCTTTCAGAAAATGATGAAGCACTTCTTCAAGCAAATGTGAACATGAATGACATTGCAAAAAGTCCTGTACAAGAGAGTGATTTTGACTTGTTCCCAGATATCACAGATACAGATGATATTGAAGTGAATATTAGTCCACTAGAAAAGGTTGATGATGATAAAAGTGATACAGCTCCACAATTGCTTTCAGACAATGATGAAGCACCTCTTCAAGCAAATGTGAAAATGAATGACATTGCAACAAGTGCTGCATTGGAGAGTGATTTTGACTTGTTCCCAGATATCACAGATACAGATGATGTTGAAGCAAATGATAGTCCACTAGAAAAGTTTGATGATGATAAAAGTGATACAGCTCCAGTATTGCCTTCAGAAAATGAGGAAGCACCTCTTGAAGCAAATGTGAATATGAATGACAAAGAAGAAACTGCTGTATTAGACAGTGATTTTGACTTGTTCCCAGATATCACAGATACGGATGATGTTGAAGCGAATGATAGTCCACTAGAAAAGGTTGATGATGATAAAAGTGATACAGCTCCAAAATTGCCTTCAGAAAATGAGGAAACACCTCTTCAAGCAAATGTGAACATAAATGACATTGCAAAAAGTGCTGTATTAGACAGTGATTTTGACTTGTTCCCAGATATCACAGATACAGATGATGTAGAAGTGAATGATCATCCATTTGAAAAAGTTGATGATGTTAAAAGTGATACAGCTCCAAAACTGCTTTCAGAAAATGGTGAAGAGGCAAATGTGAACATGAATGACATTGCGAAAAGTCCTGCATTAGACAGTGATCTGGACTTGTTCCCAGATATCACAGATAAACATGATGTGAAAGTGAATGATCAATTACTAGCAACAGTTGATGATAAAAGTGAAACAGCAACAGGATCACTTTTAGACAATGATGAAGCACCTCTTGAAGCAAATGTGAATATGGATGACAAAGCAGAAACTGCTGTATCGGAGAGTGATTTTGACTTGTTCCCAAATATCACAGATACAGATGATGTGGAAGTAAATGACCATCCACTAGAACAGGTTGATGATGATAAAAGTGATACAGCTCCAGGATTGCCTTCAGAAAATGAGGAAGGACCTCTTGAAGCAAATGTGAATATGAATGACAAAGCGGAAACTGCTGTATTAGACAGTGATTTTGTCTTGTTCCCAAATATCACAGATACAGATGATGTGATCGTGAATGATCATTCACTAGAAAAGGTTGATGGTGATAAAAGTGATACAGCTCCAGGATTGCCTTCAGAAAATGATGAAGCACCTCTTCAAGCAAATGTGAACATGAATGATATTGCAAAAAGTGCTGTATTAGAGAGTGATTTTGACTTGTTCCCAGATATAATAGATACAGATGATGATGTAACGGTAGACCTACACATTGAAACAGATGTTGAAAAGAATAATGATAGAATTGATGTTGCAAATTTTCCTAATATTTCAGGTAGTGGACTTGAAGAATGTCCTCTGGATTTTGCTGATAGCAAATTAGATAATTTAACAGTTGAACTAATTCAAAATGTGACTGGTCATACTGAACTTGATGAACAAAAGTACCCAGGTGTTGCAGAACACTCACATACTGGACAGGAAGATGATGATCCTATTCTGAAGAAAAATATTGAAGAGTGTGTTATAATAGATAGTGATGGAGAAATTGTGGATAATGAAGATGACATAAAGGGTGTATTTGAAAAACTTCTCACTGCACCAAAAGATAAAGATGATTCAAGGACTCATAACCATTCCTCAATTAAAGATGATGATGTTTCAAAAGAAATTTCAACAGAAAACTTGACAAATCAGATAAATGTCCTGAAAGAGCATGGTGAGCATGAGGCACATCAGGCTGAAAATGAATTGTTCTGTAAGCCTACATCTGAAGTTCCACCTTCTCCAGTAAATCCTGAATTGGTTGTTAATACAAGAACATTGACTGCAGATGAAGAAGAAGCAAGGGCCATCCTTGCATTCCTCTTGGAAGAAACTGCAGATGATGTTACTGAGTCTGATGAAAACAACCCAATTCACAAATGTGTAAGTTAGAATACTAAACAAGCTGCAGAAGGGCCTTGGTCTATCATGCAATGAGCACTTTTCAAAATTGTCCCCAAAATTCAGAATTCTCTCCTATAATTCTTGCTGTTTTGCACTAACAGACCACTTGTTATTTTGGTTTTAAACACCCCACTGGTCTTGCATGACACCAAGTCATTTTGCTGCATGAAATTTAATTCAATTTGATATTTTCATTTTGTTAATGTAGTTTCTGTAATAGATCAGTGTTTACCTGTCTGTTAATCATGTATCTTTTGCATTAGTTTGATTTTATCTCCATTTACAAAGAGAATTCTGAATGAATAAAAGTATTTTAGTGATTAAATATTTAAAAATGCTCATTTTCTATTTAGGAACATCAGACACCGCCTCAAGACAGGAAACAAGCCACAATCTTACAAAATGACACCCAAAAAATAAAGAGTAGTGCCCGGATTGATGAATTTGGTATTAGCAATGAAAGCAATCAAAAGCAGTTTGAACAAAATACAAATTATAATGCTAATGAATCAATACAGAGTGATAATGAATGGTTTATCATTGATTCACCAGATCAGTCCATTGGCTCACCTGTAAGCAGTGACTTTTGTATTGTGGATAGTGCATCATCAGACTCCCAACAATCACCAGAGTACTCAAAGAAACATGAAAATGACAACTTAAGCGGCGATGAGTTTACTGATAAAATGGTTAGTGGTATTACTATGGAAGATAAGCAGCAATCCAGTTTTGTTTTAGAACAGGGTCCTGAAGAACATAGGAAGAATTGTGATACTCCTCCTGATTCACAATGTAATGGAAAGTTTGACGTGGGGAAAATCGAGAAAGATGAAGAGATTGAGAAGTTTATTGATAACACTGGAGATCTTGGAAGTGGATTGATAAATAATGGAGCTAAACAGAACAAGAAGATGATTGGCAGTGATGAGGATTCGGATGGAATGTGTACTATCAGTGATGTGATTACCAGGGTCAATTCAGAAAAGGGAGATGATACAAAGACCAAATTGACTTGCAATGATGATAGATTAGAAAGCAAAGTTACTGTCAATGATTTGAACATAGAGGCAACATTGATTGATGAAAATGTAGAAAGCACAAATGATTCAAAGACCCCAGTGACTTGCAATGATGAAGAATTAGAAATCGAAGGAAACATCAATGATTTGAACATAGAGGCAAAGTTGAATGATGAAAATGTAGAGATCACAGGTGATTCAATGACAACAGTGACTTGCAATGATGAAGAATTAGAAAGCGAAGGAGACATCAATGACTTGAACATAGAGGCAAAGTTGATTGATGAAAATGTAGAAAGCACAGGTGATTCAAAGACCCCAGTGACTTGCAATGATGAAGAATTAGAAATCGAAAGAAACATCAATGATTTGAACATAGAGGCAAAGTTGATTGATGAAAATGTAGAAAGCACAGGTGATTCAAAGCCTTCAGTGACTTGCAATGATGAAGAATTAGAAATCGAAAGAAACATCAATGATTTGAACATAGAGGCAAAGTTGAATGATGAAAATGTAGAAAGCACATGTGATTCAAAGACCCCAGTGACTTGCAATGATGAAGAATTAGAAATCGAAAGAAACATCAATGATTTGAACATAGAGGCAAAGTTGATTGATGAAAATGTAGAAAGCACAGGTGATTCAAAGCCTACAGTGACTTGCAATGATGGAGAATTAGAAATCGAAGGAAACATCAATGATTTGAACATAAAGGCAACATTGATTGATGAAAATGAAGAAAGCACTGGTGATTCAAAGCCTACAGTGACTTGCAACGATGAAGAATTAGAAAGCAAAGGAGCCAGCAATGATTTGAACATAGAAGCAAAGTTGATTGATGAAAATGTAGAAAGCACAGATGATTCAAAGCCTTCAGTGACTTGCAATGATGAAGAATTAGAAATCGACAGAAACATCAATGATTTGAACATAGAGGCAAAGTTGAATGATGAAAATGTAGAAAGCACATGTGATTCAAAGACCCCAGTGACTTGCAATGATGAAGAATTAGAAATCGAAAGAAACATCAATAATTTGAACATAGAGGCAACGTTGATTGATGAAAATGTAGAAAGCACAGGTGATTCAAAGCCTTCAGTGACTTGCAATGATGAAGAATTAGAAATCGTAAGAAACATCAATGATTTGAACATAGAGGCAAAGTTGAATGATGAAAATGTAGAAAGCACATGTGATTCAAAGACCCCAGTGACTTGCAATGATGAAGAATTAGAAATCAAAAGAAACATCAATGATTTGAACATAGAGGCAAAGTTGATTGATGAAAATGTAGAAAGCACAGGTGATTCAAAGCCTACAGTGACTTGCAATGATGGAGAATTAGAAATCGAAGGAAACATCAATGATTTGAACATAGAGGCAAAGTTGATTGATGAAAATGTAGAAAGCACAGGTGATTCAAAGCCTACAGTGACTTGCAATGATGAAGAATTAGAAATCGACAGAAACGTCAATGATTTGAACATAGAGGCAAAGTTGATTGATGAAAATGTAGAAAGCACAGGTGATTCAAAGCCCACAGTGACTTGCAATGATGAAGAATTAGAAATCGAAAGAAACATCAATGATTTGAACATAGAGGCAAAGTTGATTGATGAAAATGTAGAAAGCACAGGTGATTCAAAGCCAACAGTGACTTGCAACGATGAAGTATTAGAAATCGAAAGATACATCAATGATTTGAAAATGGAGCCAAAGTTGATTGATGAAAATGTAAAGAGCACAGATGATTCAAAGCCTACAGTGACTTTCAATGATGAAGAATTAGAAAGCGAAGGAGACATCAATGATTTGAACATAGAGCCAAAGTTGATTGATAAAAGTGTAGAAAGCACAGATGATTCAAAGACCACAGTCACTTGCAATGATGAAGAATTAGAAAGCAAAGGAGCCAGCAATTATCTGAACATAGAAGCAAATGTGATTGATGAAAATGTAAAAAGCACAGATGATTCAAACACCGTAGCAAATTGCAAAGATGAAGAATTAGATAGCAAAGTGACTGTCAGTGATGTTGATGTTAAAGATACGAAAAAAACAAATGAAATCCATCAGTTTACTTGTTTATCTGATGAAGGTGTAGAGGAAATTACAGCAGCTCCTGTTACTGATCTGGTAGATATTGCAACTGCAGTTAACATCTCACACACATCTAATGAAGAATTTAAGAATGATTATAATGGAAATGCTGACAAGGCAATGAAGCATCGAAATCCTTATAGATATTCTAGCACTGATTATCCTGAGTTTAGTGGAAAATCAGTCCAATATGAAGGTAGTTATGACACATATATCCCAGATGTTATGAACCTGGAATCATGTGAAGTGGATAGGAAATTTGAGAATATGTATGAAAATGTATCTCCTAGAAGATGTGACATTGATATTGACAAAGACGGTGTGGAAGCAAATTCACCTATTGCTGCAAAGAGCAAATCTCCAGATATTGAAACACCAAGAATGATGGAGCATAGTGAGGATTGTGTTATCCAAACAATAGAGGTATTCCCAACAGACACATTAAAATTTGGAAATGTACCAACTGAACAAATTGAAATTGGTGAAGAACTTGAAAAGATATATAATCAAATTGGCAACACATCTAATGATTTTGAAAAAATGAATGAGTCCGTTGTTCATACAGCTGAAATGCAAATGCCTACAAATACAGCTGATAATCTGTCTCATGAAATTGTGTCTGGAGGAATCAATGAAGGATTTGCTGATGTTGATATGAAAGAACCTCTAAAACAAAACAATGCGGATGATATACTTAAAATTGGCATTGGTTGTACAGGGTTTGCTGATGCTGGTAGTGAGTTAGAACAGTGTCTTGAAAACATTCAGCAAGAAATGATGGACACAGTTGTAGCTCAAACAACAGAACTTTCTTATGTCAACCCAGAGCCTCTCATTAGTGAGATACACACATATTACAAGGGCACTGAAAAGTTGCTCTGTAATGCAACTATCAATGAAAATTATAATGACTTTGATTTCATCTCAAAAGATAGCCATTTAGAAGAAGCAAAAGGCGCAGTGAAAGATTCTGAACACATATGTGACACAAAAAATGCGCTTGTGACTGCTGCTAGTCCTGTCAGTAAGACTAAAAAACAAAGGGAAGGAGTAAATGCTGGTGAATCAAATCTGATTACTTATGATGAAATGACAAACTCAGAAGATGAAGAAAAATACTATATTGATGTAGATGAGGCATCATTCTGGAGCATTCACAAAAGTGGCTTACATGTCTTAGATCAAATAGAGACTGGTATTCTGCCAATATCAATGATTTCTGTGTTAAGAATAAACCTCCAGGCATGTGAGAGTGAACAGTCTGTCCCCATTGATCCAGTGACAAAATGTGTAGTGATTAGTGGGGAGGGTCGAGACAGAGACATGGCTTCAGCAGTTAGCGATACACAACCATGTTGCCAAGAATACACACATGTGTCGTCTAACCCGAACACTTGCACAATACATCCAATATTGAGTGATATATCTAAAGTTGATTCATATGGCTGCCCATGCAGTACTGAGTCATCATGTGAAAGCATACTCAGCACCAGTAGAGCATCAATAAATGAAGATGAAACAACATTAGATACAATCACCCCCTTAATATATGCAGGTGTATTCTCTGACCAGAGCAATTCTGAAATACATTTTACAAGAAACACGATACATATAAGTGAACGTGGATCTGTAGATAAAAACAAAACAAATTGTATTAAGTTTGCTCCCTCTGAACTAACTACGATACATGTTAAGCCAACTACTCCAGATGGGAATCTTACAGGACCTGGCCAAACATCTATAGCAGCTGAACATATCACAGCCAATACACAGTCCAGTATTTCAGATATGCCAGCTGTAGCATCAGATATTTCATCTACTTTTCTGGATGTTCCATCAAATGCTTCAGATATTCCATCTAATGCATCTACCTATGATTCCACAGAGTTGGATTCTTTACGACTCAAAGATTTTGTGGATACGAATGACAACACAGACACAATTACCACGCCAAGGCTTGGAAATTTAGAAAATATAACATGCAAAGGACCAAAGTTAGAAAGTTTGGATGGATATTTGAGTGAGACTTCTAACACAGAAGAAACTATAAAGTACACAAGACCAAAGTTGGAAAGTTTGGATGGTTACATGAGTGAGACTTCTTACACAGATGACACTAGAACATACGCAAGACCAAAACTGGAAAGTTTGGATGGTCATATGAGTGAGACTTCTAACACAGAGGAGTCAATAAAATACACAAGACCAAAGTTAGAAAGTTTGGATAGTTATATGAGTGAGACTTCTAATGCAGAGGAATTGATAAAATACACAAAACCAAAGTTAGAAAGTTTGGATGGTTATATGAGTGAGACTTCTAACATAGAAGAAACTGTAGCATACACAAGACCAAAGTTAAAAATTCTTGATGGTTATATGAGTGAGACTTCTCAAACAGAAGAAACTGTAACATACACAAGACCAAAGTTGGAAAGTTTGGATGGTTACACTAGTGAGGCTTCTCACACAGAAGAAACTATAAAATACACAAGACCAAAG
Organism: Owenia fusiformis; assembly: GCA_903813345.2. Lineage (NCBI taxonomy): Eukaryota > Metazoa > Annelida > Polychaeta > Sabellida > Oweniidae > Owenia > Owenia fusiformis. Next base: position 21,286,250 of record CAIIXF020000007.1, on the reverse strand, counting down.
TTAGAAAGTCTGGATGGTTATATGAGTGAGACTTCTAACACAGAAGAAACTTTTAAATACACAAGACCTAAGCTGGAAAATTTGAATGGGAGTAGTATGAGTGGGATCTCTAACAGTTTAAAAAGAGCAAACATTGATAGTGTTAGAGTAATAAGCTCTGACAGATCTGAGGAGATCATTTCAAGCAGAAGATCTCAGGTGAAGTACCGCAGAGAAGGTATAATTCATAATAAAGCTAGTGTAAAGAAGAGTAAAGTTGTGGGTGAAAATTATGCCATAGAACAGATCAAGGATAACTCCAAATGTATGCCAAATTTGACACAATTTCCAACTGACAATTCACATCTCAAAACAGTAAGCAATTTACAAATGCAGCAGATTATGAGAGAGCCATCTGAGAGGGTTAAGAAAATCCAATGTCAAAGTTCAAACAGTCAGCTTCCGACTGTGGATAAAAAGAAGCACAGGTTAACATCTTCATCACATTTTGATATGCCTGATTACTCAAAAAATCTCGACTGCACTTCAGAGGAACATTACCTTCCAAGAACTCGCATGTCACCATTTAATCAATCGACACCTGATTCTTTAGCCAGCAGCGATATGCCATGCAGTCACACAGCTGGTTTACCTACTTTAGTATCAAAGAAGATATTCAGGATAAAACAACCAAGAAATATCAAGGATCAGCCAGAGCTCAATGAAAGGAGCAAATGTGAGGATGGCATGAAGAGTTTAGACGAGTGTGTCAGATCAGTATATGATGTTATAACTGATGTAAATGCCACTAAGCCAAGTGTTGTTCTTACATCGCAAGATGGCTCTGAAGTAATTAACAAACCAATTTTAGATCCAGAACAGCAAAATAAATACTCATTTAAGATCAGACCGAAGTCTGAGAGTGACTTTGTTAAAATTGTACTTCCAAGTCCAAAGTCTTCTCGGCGAGTGATAGAAACAGATAGAGTTTTGGCTCACCATGATGATACAAAGAACCTGATTCAATATGGGGCTAAAACTCCATCAAGATCACATGGAGGAGATATGAGGCCATTGTCATTCACAGCAATTTCTCCTACTGAAAGCACAAATATGTTGCCCCATAAAATGACATTCCCAATAAGATCCACTCCACACAGCTATTCTGTGGGCTTCCCTTATACTCCAGTTCCAATCCCTCAACCAGATTTAAACACCAATGAACATGAACCAAGTAATAAACAAAGAACACTGTTTGATGCAACAACAACACAGTATTTTGAGGATACTGAGGTGAAAAGATCTGAAGTAGTTGTTGACCTCGCTCCACCGAAAATACAAAAGAGAAAGATTCGCGTTTCGAAAGCTGGGACTGGAACAACTGAAAAAGCTAGTGATAGCACTTTTGTTAAAAAGGCAGTTTATAACAGGCGTGGTCAGACACCATACCAACTGGATACTGTATCAGATTTGGACATATCTGGAGGTGATTCCCTACTTGGACAAAATTCACTTGGAATAATTCATACTCCTGGAGTAACAGAATTGGGTGAATGTAAACTTGACATGTCTAACATAGACAAACATGATACGACTGATTTACAGCAGCATAGTTTCACCGTGGACCTAAGTAATCTGGATAAAGAAAGTCCTAATTATGATGTAGGGGATAGCCCATTGTCCCAGTACAACATATCAAAGTACATTGATAGTAGTTACGATGATCCAGGAGTCCATATTTGTGACACTCAGTCAAATGTTAGCACTTACTCCTGGTCCTCGGGATGGACATCTGACTCTGACACATCATTGGCTGAAAGTGCTCATGCATTGCACCAATTAAAACAGCGCAAGCAACATGCCTTACACCCAGCAAGAAAGTGTAAGGTGATTAAGCAGGGCACAACTGAACAGTCTAGAATGAATCCATATTTGAATCAACCAAAACCATTTGCTGGATCATATGAAGCCAAATATTGGGGAGGACATCGCAGAAAGCCTCATTCATATTCAAGAGATGTATTTGCGTCACCAATGCATGGCACACCAAGGGATATTTCTAAACATGATACACCAGAGAGATTTTCTGTCCACAACCAGGCTTTTTTAAGAAAAAATTCATCATCATCACATATTTCTGATTCTGATGTACAACTGAGTGATTTTAGCAATATTTCCACAGACAGTAGCACACAGCATGGTCAGCTGTTTCAATCTGGGACACATTGGACATCTGGCCCACCCTTGACTCCCTATTGTAAACAAAGTTCTTGGGAAAAGGCTGGAAAATTAAAATGGTCCCAAGGTAAAAGGCTTTCAAATCCCTCAAGGACCCATCAATCGAATGTAAAGTTTGAAGATTGTTGGTCTGATTTCTGATGAGTCTCAATTTATGTGGCTGTTATAGTTGGAAATGAATATAATGAATGCTTAGTAAATAGGCAAGTAAATACATAACCCTACTTTCTTTGTTCAAAGTGAAAAAATTTTCCATGACAGGAGTCTTCAATGATTTTGAACATTGTTGTGTAATAATCAGCTTTAGATTTCAAATGTCCTTGTCACTTATTCTCATTTATTTAAAATTATGTGCATAACAATTCTGTTTGTGAAATACATACATTCTAGCTTTGAAAAACATTGTACATGTATCCTCAGTATTTCGACTCCCTGAATGGGTTTCCATTGTACAGTATATAGAGTTGCATAAAAACTAGACTAGATTGTTTGATTTGAAACTTTTATCTGCAAACATGTCTTGGTCAATTTTGTGAAATGAAATCTCATTTCTTTTATACTGCTTTTACAGTGTAAATTGACACAATGAGACCCACTTTTTTAGTGCCCTGAGTCACAGGGATGAGCTCATGTTAGAAGCGGGGCCTTGAGAGATATGATAAAATTGAAATATAAAATTTTCTATGAAACTTTAGTAAGTGAAACTCAATTGCAGGGCAACAACGTTCTTCAACTATAACTATGTTTTATCAGATCTTTCAAGGCCCCGTTTCTAACATGTCAGCGGGAACTTGCTCGCAATATATGGGGCCTGGATAATCACTGTGTGAGTAATTGCTTTCTTTGAAGAGTTTTCAAGTTAATGTCTATAAACAAACACCTTACGGAGAGGTGATTTGATTTAACAACTATGATTTTAGATGAGAGAAGAAACTTATTCTCATACCTTACTTTCACCTTTTAAAAATATTATTACTCTGCTCCTTGAATTTGATCAATATGTTCAATAGACCAATCTAGTAAACCATGCCATCTATTGGTGATAATTTTACCTTATTTTCAAAAATCTCTTCATATTTTGCGACATCTTAAATCTAGCCAGTATACCATAACTTCTTTTTGAAGGGGGCTGGATTGGAATGGTCTATCGAACATTACAAATTTTGCCATGAAATTCAATAGGTTTTAAAGGGCTGAATTTGAAAATTGTGTGCAGTGGTTGCATCATTTATCCAATGTTTACACAGATCAAGTATGAGCAGAGATTAGTACTTTCATGGATTGTCATGAAATTCTTGATTGGTGAACTCATTGTAGATTAGCCAAAAAACTGTTTTATTGTTATATGTTGTAAAAATGTTACAATAAATTGCAGTGTGTACAGATTTCAAAATAAGCACATCTTTGTTCATGATATTATTGAACAATAGTGATGAGGTGTAAGAATTTTTTGTATTAGTATTTAACTTCTGCATTCCACAGCTGGATGATTCTAACTGCAGTAAGTATCATTCAAGATGGTGGCCATTTTTTAGTTGAATCTGGATTCCAAATGTTTTGCGATGCAAACTAATAAAGTTATGATTGTAAACAGTCACATGAAAACATTCAAACACCATGTCATCATCGAGTTCAGTTAAGAGTCATTCTAAGTGAGGCCGTTTTCTTTATATTTCTCCAATATCACGGGTGTTTGAACAACGTTTTGTGTACTGTTTACAATAATAACTTTATTAGTTTGCGTGGCAAAAAATTTAGAATCCAGTTTCAACGTGTATAACTGTAGCTGAAATCGTTGGTTTATCAAGAACAAAAGAACCATCTTGATGATACTAACTGCAATAAGAGGCATGCAGCTGTGGAACAGTGCAGTGATTTCCATTTATAAAATAAGGTTTTTGCCTGACCAAAACATCTCAATGCAAAAAAGAAAAGAATGACCCTATTTGTCCAATATGATTCAAATATACCATTGGAAAGGTGAGAGTGTCCTAAGATTCTGAACTCAGTTTAGAGGTTTACTTATAGCAAAGTTGAAAAATTAACCCTTTCATCACCAAGGGGTAAAATCAAGAAAAATCAATCATTTTCTATTTTCAATCTTATCTCCAACAAATTTAGTGATCTTAGAAACATCAGTATGTATTACGGATGTTTTACTCCGATGGTTAAGTTAACAATTTCTCTGGGAAGGGTTACACATTTCATGTACTAAATGAATCTACCTTGAAGAAGTCTGGTAGCAATAGAAGGGTTACACATTTCATCTTCTAAATGAATCTACTTTGGGAAATGCTGGAAGGGTTCACATGTTTCAACTTTTTCAAATATGGATGCTTGCTTTTTATTTCAGTGATTAGCCTCCAATGAAAGATGTGCTTTTGAGAATACTTTTCAGAATAATGTCAACATGAATGGTGATGTATGTAGTCTAATGTTGCAGCTATTTATGTTTGTATTAAGCAAGGGAAATGGTTTTGACTTTGTGACATGGAGCATAAAATTTGAGGTAATATCAAGCAATTATTATGGAAGATTTTAGTTTTTGGGGTCTGATCAAAACCTCTATAAATTTAATTTTCACCCCAATTACAAAATACACTACAAATAACATGACAAATTCTTTAATCATCAAAGCATACAGCATTATATTTGTAGTAATCACTATTTCAACATGCAGGTGTATAATTTACGCTCTTAGTTTTATCATCAAACTTTAATTTTCACTTAATTTACAAATACATGTACTCGTACACTACATATATTCTTTACAAATCATCAAATCATATAGTACAAAACACTATATAATTTGTAATAATCAACATGTTAATATTTTACAGGTGTATAATTTAAGCTCGTTCAGTTTTAAATCTCAGTATTATGTTATGTTATATTACACTTGTATAATTTGCGTTTATACTCAAAAAATGTTATACATCATGCAGCTATATAAATGGCTATAACAATAAGTAGTACCCTGTTTCACAAAATAGAAAATAGAAGCACCGGTACTTGTCTCACAAAAGTAGCAGCTAAATAGAAAAGCAAAAATTCTATCTTTCAATTTTAGAGAAATTCTTGTTGGAACTTCTTACCCCTGATAATCAGAAAAAATGAACGGAAGGGGAAAACAGCTGATTTCTGCTAGAAATTCAAAAAATGAATAGGTGTGTTGTATGGTAAAATTTATTAGGTATATGATCTTTTTCTTATCTGATACACTTGTAAGGTGTGAGATCTATTAAAAAAGTTGCAACCTTACCAGTGTGCAAAAGTCAAATCTTTTTGCTATAAATCAAGCAGTGGAGGTCTACATGAGCTGTTATAAATAAAAAAAATTAATAACATAATGTAACTCATTTTTAAAAACAGCAATAACTTCTATATGCATATATTACTGTCATTGTAGACTTCCACTCCTTGATTTATAACAAAAAGATTGACTTTTGCAGTCTAGTGAAAGTGTCATTTTAAATAGATCTTATACCTTAGAAGTGTATCAGTTAAGAAAAATAAATAAAAAACCTTCCAGATTTCACCATACCGTACCTGTGCACTAATTCATTTAGCGATTCATCTTCTTGTGAAAAGATAAATCTTCCAGGCCATTTTCCAGATTTGATGGAATTTTCTAGGAAACATTGCCTGCTCTCCCTCCATTTATTTTTTTGCAATTACAGGGTGTTATTTTAGTAGATTAGTTTTGTAAAATCAAGCTGTGTTCCAATTATAAAATTTGGAGCAAATCAAGATTCATTTTAAGTTTGCAAAAATTATGCCAAACTAAACTAACTGTAAGTAGATGCAATAACTTTAAATATTATGTTTAAACAATAAGTCCAAACAAAATATGCAGTCATTTTCAATACATCATTGTTACTCTAAACTTTTAAAAAATGGTCTCTATTTTGAAACAAAGCATGCTTTTCAGACCACTTTTTGGAGTCTCATTGGAACACTGAACACTTATAACACTGTGGCTAGTCGATCTATGTGGATGCAGTCATTTATATGTAATGTATCGTGGGTACCCACGTACATTATAGGGAATGGGATCATTGCAAAAATATGACAGCAAATCGAGGTAAGTGATCTCAGAGTTTCTACTTAACATTGTGACTTGAAATCTTGCATACATATTCAATATACATAGTATGACAATGTGTGAAAGTTTCAGCTACCATATTCCTGTTATAGGGAAGATATTTGAAAAACATTTCGTAGACGTCAACATATATGTATAAAATGGATGCACCTATGTATCATTTGGATTCAGAACGGTAACAAATGGATGCTTTAATAAATTATACTTTTATCATGATGATTTATTTACTGATGGACAACTGGCCAGATTTTCTTTGTATCCATTGTTTGGATAAACATTCCTCATTCAGTAAAGTAATTAGCCACCCCATTACAAGTAGTCTAAAGACACCCTCATGAAAAATTGAAAATACTATATATAAACCCATCAACTGGAAAATGCCATTACAGATGAAATAAAGGACCCACGGTCCTGTGCTCACACAGTGTAGAACCTTCAGAGGAATGTTTATCCTGATTTACAAACCAAAGTATTGGTAAATATGAGATCAATTAAAGATGAGTCCTTTGTTGTTGGTTCAGATATGATTTGTTGTAGTCAAAGAAAAAACTATGAATTTGACCTAGATTTTGACCTAGGCCTTTTAGTGTCCAAATTTTGATGGAAAGTAGATTTTGAGAACGGCTTCTATTGTAGATTCTTATTAAGTTGGCTGCATCCAAGCTGAATCTAGTGTTGTGTTGTTACAATTGATAATTTTCTCAAGCCCCACTGACTTAACATGGGATACCAAAATAGCGATTTTTGAGATTTCAAAATGCCATAACTTCTAAATCGGAAGTCGGATCAAACTCTGGTTTGCAGATTCGGATTCCTTGGACAATTCTACACATATTTCATAACTTATACATTGAATTCCAAGAACTTTTTATTGTGACCTATTTTTCGGATAAGAGTGATCAGATCAACTTGCCTGTAGGGATTAGCTTTTTTCCAAGGAACATGATTAAAAAACAGGAGCAAAAATATTGAAGGACGACTGAGAAAATTGAAAAAAATGACAAAGTACTGGATTTGACCTAGTTCTTGACCTTTGACCTGGTTTAAACCTGATTAGACCTAGATCTGGACTTGGACCTGAACTGGACCTTGACTTGGACCTGGAAATGGACTGGACTGGTATTTTTTCAATCTTTTCTTCACTTCTCTTGACTTTCTATAAGACTATCATCAGATCGATTTTTCTCCAAATTTAAAAATCAGCAATTTCTCGGAAACCGGGCGAACTTGGAAAATGGCGATGATAGGTCAAATAGACATTATGGATATGCATAAAATGAATGTGGAAATGACTCAATCCGAATAGCAGTTTTAATTTGTGCAGCCAATGTTCACAGACGGACGGACCAATGGACGGACGGACGGACCAACGGATGGACCCCTGGTCGATCCCATAGGCTCACTGTGTGAGCCAAAAACTATGGTTTTATCGCTAATACTGTTAATTTGAAAACGGGTTCATAACATGTAATGATGACAATGAAAATGTTGAAATTAAGTACGCCAATGAAGTGAATTCAGAGCAAAAGACCCATCGACCCACTGGAATACCCACAAATCAAGTTTCATAGCCTTGCCCAAGTCGGTCTCTTTTACTTATCTTGATTTCTATTATGACCGCCTTGTACCCAAGAGAAAGCCACGTGCTTTACAGACCCAATGTTTTTGTCGGTAAAATTTGACAAATCAACGACGGCCTTACATTGCCGGACTAGGTCTTCGTGCATTTCCATCGCGAATTCAGTTTTGATTTTGAATCAACATTGAATTGCATGATTTCATTTAGACGAGTATTAATGACTGCTTACATTCCAATGTACATTTAATAACATAATATATTGTAACTCTCAAGAAACACTCGATCAGATCATTGAATTTCAAGTCCTAAACGGGTAGTTTGCTTTTTTATGCAGGTCAACCTGATAACGTTTTGATTGGTCAATCAGCCTGAAGTCACACGTTGTGTCCATGTCCATATTGTCAATCAATATGGTTTTGCGATACCCTTAGGTAGCCTAGGTATTATGGGAATCTCGGAACCGCTGAATAACTTAGCATAATATCAGCGATGATACATTGGATTGTACAAGGTGGTAATAATTCAAGATCAGATAAGTAAATAAATACCGACTTGGGCAAGGCTACACGTTTCAGAGCCATTAACATTCCTTGAAAGTGACAATGAGCAGCCAACAGATGGACCATCCGTAAATCTTGATGATTTTGTCAGCTCAGCAGAACGAGCCTCCAGATTCATTGAAACAAATGACCATAATTCAAGAATAGTATTATCTGTTTACAATTTTTTGAAATCGTGGTAAGTGGAATCTTTCCAATTACCAATATAGCATTGTTATTGTTTTTGGACACTGTGGATTAAAATATTAAAAATACACACATTCAAAATGATTCAATTGAAACCTAGCCAGTCTGTTCATGAATCCAATCAGAACGTCTACTAATCCACACATAATTAAATTGCTTTTTTAAAGCGGATATTTCATACCATAACTCCAAAAATATTATAGAACGCATTGTATTTGTATTTTACTTCACACAGACATATTTGTGTATGTGAAATAATTATATTTTTTGAATTTTTTATTCCTATTACAAGGTAAACCTATGGCAAATTATACATACCTTCTCACAGCTATGAGCGAGATGATAAAACTGGTCGAGTGAACTCGTTTGAGTTATCTATTCTCCGTAAAAATATCAGAGAATGTGTGTTTATAGCGTTGCTTTGGTTTTGTAAATCAATGAAGTATGATATACATGGATGAGTAAATATAGATTATTTAAACAGAAGTGCAAAATTCTTCCATTGAAAAGTACATAGGCGGGTACTCTCGAAACATTACATGGGCCTGACTGCATCCACATAGATCGACTAGCCACAGTGTTATAATAAACTTTCAAACAAATTGTGGTACAACAGTTTGTAAATTATGCTTGTGACCTTTTGTGAATCATGTTCTCTTGTACTGAAAATGTACCACAGACAGATTGACAGACACACAATGATAACAATAGCTTGTGAGCAAAAATGTATACACAATGCCTATACTATTGTGTATTAAATAATGAAACTGGTTTATCTTAAGCTAAGTTCAAACCAACGGCACTTTGATGGTGCTTTAAAGCGGTGTTGGTGAACTTACAAAATATTATTGGTGACAATTAGAATAGCAAGCTATATTTCTCCAAGTGGTTCCATGATTTATGGCACATCAACTAAAACTACAAGTTATAGTTCATGGAATGTTCTTTAAGTTCTATTTTATAGAATGATACATACTTTATGCCACATCCATATAACTGTCAGAATGCAATTTACATAAACAGGGTTGTCACAACATTTTCAAATCAAATTCTTGTATATTTGTTTCGATGACTTATAATTATCAATAAAGATTATACGGAAAGAGACAAACTATAAATACATGTAAGTTCATGGACTTTATATTTTTCTTACCTTAAAGATACTCTATTGAGACTGCTCTGTGGCATTTTTTCTTTATTCCTTTTTGTTTTGAATTTTTAACACCATAACATTAACTAACTACTCAATATGCAACTTTTCACCACGTAGAATTTTAAAATATTAAGTTTGAAAATTCCATTTTTATAATGGAGCTCAATGGGAAAAACTACATAATTTGAATTATTTTCAAACGTAGCGGCGCGATTTTGATAAAATTGACAGATATAATAAATATTGGTAAGACGAAATGTTTGATGAAAAATGAAGAAAATTCACCGTCCTGGTTACGCAAACTATAGAAAAATCTGAAATAATCATAAAAACCTGTAAAAATAGATTGAAGGGGGTGATATTCATTTCTAATGTGCCTTTCACTACTACAGGGTAACCATAATTTTGGTACTGATTTGATTTTTCAATGAAAATCATTTCTATAGTGTATAATCAGTTTAAATAATACAATTGCTATATTTCTTTACTGAACAGTGCAATCATTTATTTATTTATCAACAGTAATGCAAACTACATATAATACAGTTAGTAAAATATTAAAATAATTCTATTAAAATTAAAGCATTGAGATGATACTTAAATAATTACATATTATATTGATAGGCATATTATATTATAGGATTTAAGCCAATGACTCAATGCATTGTAGATGATTAAATTTAACATATGTCCTGATTCTAGACTATGAACGAGGGTGGTAGTCCAAATTCAAAGCCTAGACTAGAAGACATAAGTGGATTGAAGCATCCACTATTCATTGAATCATGTGCTTTAATTCAATTTCACACATTGCAAAATATTTTTTACAATTTCACTTACAGAATGATATTTTTTCAAAGATATGTTGTACTTTTAGAATCATTTGCTTCAAAGAATTGAACTATGGCGGCCTTTACTCGTTATTTTACGATTTTTGCTGTAACTCGAAAAGTAGTAGAGCGATTTTGTTCATATTTGATGCGTGAATACTATAAGCGTGGCACACTGTCTAATGACACTTTTGGTAGAAGGTGGCCATTTTGAAAAATGGCTGCCATTTTTGCTGTATACTTTGTTTGTAAAAAAAATGCCAGCCATGGCTGTTCGATGGGATTTGCTACACTTTGGTGTTGCTGTTGTCTAGTTGAAGGATGGATGGACGGACAAATGGAGGGGTCTCTTAGCTTATCCCCTAATCTTCGTTGGATTGAACAATTGTGAATATGGTTTGTTGGACAAATAAAACTGATTGAATGTCTAAAAGCAAATAATGAAGTGGTAATTTATTTAAAATCATTAAAATCTCAAACATGCTTGCTTTGGTCTAGTCACTTAAGTCACTCAATTAATGTCCCGTAATTAGTATCTATATACCTTATTAGATGCAGTGAAGGAGTTAAATCATTGGGATATGAATAAATCATGCAAAACATATTTTGTACATATTTCTCATCATTTAGGGTTACCCAGTAGTTTACAAGCTGACCTTTGCAAAATATATTTCACTTACTATCCTCATTCGCTATCACGCTATCTAGTTTCTTTCCAAATTGGCCTGAATTGCCTGGTTTATTGGTTTTAGCGAACCGTCCGTTTCGTCGAACCATCATTTTGCTAAGGTTGTTTGTGATGAATATACAATATTCAGTTACATATAACTGTACAGCAACTTTATGCAAGGGAAGGTAATTGTGTGAGAGCACATAAAGTACACGAAGTATTGACCCACTTGTCTCAGTGAATCTTATAAACAGTGCATAAAGTTTTTTCTATGCAATGATTGGCTCACAGTTACTTATAGTGTAAGCTATTTTATTTCTATACAGTGTGGAATAGAGTGTATAAACTTTTACAGTTTCAAGCAGGTTTTAGTGTTTTCTGACCAATGATATATTCAGACTTATTCATTTCACGATTATGTAATACTGACCTACATATCTGTATAGCATATCTTTAAATATGTGTACAAACTTTTTAATTTCAATTACTCATTATGACAGTGATTGTTGCCTGACCTTTCTGACAATTTTAGCCGTTTATGACCAAATTCTGTGATTCCCAGACTATCTCAGACACTGTAGATACACTTAATTTGGCTCCCGTTTTAATTTGACGGATTGGAGGATTCAGAAAATCCACCAAATTAAAAATCCATCAAATTTCGTTTGGAATTTATTTTGATCCAATGCCCTTCAGAAAACTTCTGGACCCCCTTTTCCTGTCAACATGTCATAAATTCTACATTATTCCAAAAGAATTACAGAAGATATCTAAGTAAATACCTGTCCTAATGACATAAACATTGACAAGATTTAGACTTTAGTCCTGAATCCGCCAAATTAAAAAGCCGCCAATATTTCAAATTGAGCGAATCCGTCAAATTAAGTAGCGTCAAAATAAGTGGATCTACAGTACCACTAAATGAGACCATTTTGAATCCAGTGGCCATTTTGGAAAATCCTATTTGATCAAAGATTGCAAACATATGATGTACTTTTATTTTAATCATAACCAAAGTTGGACAAGGGGGATTTAGGTTTTAGCCAAAAATGTTATTTTTAAATGGTGGCCATTTTAAATTGAGAAGCCATTTTCAATATATGGCTGGTTTTGAAAAAAACGTCATTAAAGACCGTGCTCTAGTACCCCCCTGCAGCCCATTAAGGAAATTAGATAGCTGATAAAAATTACATAATTAAGCATTAAGGATTAGCCTATCACCGATGGGCTCACTTTCCTTATATGGATTACTGCAGTGTTTACTGAACATAATGGGCTATGCACATGGTATATTTAGCGGGGTTTTGTATCTTGTAGGGTCCTTGTTTATGTAGGACAATTGGGTGTTAGTTTAACCACTATTATTATTTACAGATAGCCATCTGAGATATAGTTTTCTTTTATTCTTTCAATTAGCCAAATAATTTCAAGAAGTCCATAATTTGTTATCTTATTCTACCATAAATGATGAGCACAATTTTACTAATGACCCCTATTTGAGTGTCTAAAGAATCAGGATCTACTTGAAGAGTGTCATTAGCAATTGGTTTAGGATAGTTCAGTAGAAGTTGATAGGGAACTTCTCAAAAAGCATGGTATGAACCAATCCTGAGATACCGACATGTTTCCTACAATCCCCCAAATCAAGGGTAATGTCTGGAAATGTAATGTCCCTTTCATCAAGAGAAATGAAAGCAAACACAGGATAACCAGAACCATGATAAATGTTCAAAATCAGGAAAAGTTGGGTAATACAGTGGGATGTTGAAAGATATTTTTCTAGGAGACACCAAACCCAGGATGTTTTGGTCTCTAACCTATATCACTCATAAACCATACAGTTTGAAATTGTTAACTAATTTTCAATGAGAATATTTGAGTCATCTTCAAAATGTTAAAATGGTCAATTCAATTATATAAGGGGATGTCTCTACTTTCCTTTACTTTTAGGTGTCAGTTCTCAAATCAACTACATCATGTCTCAACCACTAGCAAATAAAAGTAAACAGAAAGTTACTCAAAGTAGAACTTCTAGGAGATGATTTATAAAGCAGAGACTTTATAACAAGCTTGGTGGGATTAAAATAAAGGTCGTAAAATAAAAACTAAGCAATATCAGTTTAGTGACTTATACAAAAGCATTTGATACACAATGTTGAGAAAAGGTCAATTATGAGCACCAACATATTGTATAAAACAAAACACGGAACATATTCAAGGATTATCAATAAACTCATGGAAATGACCTTATATGAAAAAAAAGAAAACAATATCATTTAAAATCAAAGGAATATATACTCATTGGCATTGTTGGATTAAATTATTGAATTGATGAATACTTCACATGTTTGGTAAGTAGAAAACATTGTTCTCTATCTACATTTAGCCATGTCCCTTTGTTTATATGTATCATGTGACTAATTTCTGCAATGCCGATTGGCTGTACTTTGAATTGTTAACTCCTCCCATTAGCAGTTTAAAAAATGAAGATTTAATGTGTTTTCAAGATATGTCTGATTGAAATAAGTACATTTATTTGAAGATAGTATATTCATACAAAAATGTGACAAATTTTGTAGCAATCTAATCATTAATTCTATAGGAAAAGGCAAATTTAATGTCAGAGCAAGCAGTTTCAGTTATTTTCAAATTTAATGGTTTACTAATGACTCCATTTCTATCTGAATATGAGCTTAAATACTCAGCCACCCCCTTTAAGTTCATTTTTATATAAAGAAATATCAAGCACAATTGAACTGAATTTGACAATCGGTATTTGAGTTATAAGCACCTAGTCATACTGATTTACAGATGATTAGTTGAAAGAACAAACAGCATCTCCATATCCCTGCTCAATTTTTTGGGTGGAATAAATATAATTTTAAGGCATTCAATTCAGTTAAATAACATGTGTCAGACTAAATTATTTTAAAATAAAAATAAATTATTATATTTTCAATCCTTTCTTGAAAACATGTACCTTTAAATGACAAAAACTATATATCAAAAACAGCTCCATGTACATTAATTTAGAGAAATTTACATGAAGCAAAACTGAAATAAATTCTAAAAAGGTTTACCCTGTATCACTTAGTAAGCATACACAAGCATTGCTATAATACTATACTAAAACAAAAATGGCAATGAAAAATGTTCATTAAAATTCACAAAACAGTCTTAACCTAGAAATTCACCTGACTATTATAGAGAACTATGTCACATCGATGAAAACATCTTTAGTGACTAGTTAAATTCAGAATATGGCATTTATTTATACAAGTGAACATTCATCTATGTTTCGTGATCAGATCATTGTGACCATACATGATGCATTACATGGCATCAAAATTAGAGTGACAGCAAAAGATAGACACATTAACATAAGGGGAACCACAGTACAAGAAGTCCAATTTACACAGCTCATATCAAATAGCTTGTGGTACCCTTAATTGACTACTATAAATTTTTGTAAAAAATAGCTTCTGATATTTTACAATCTCTATCACACTGTCACTTTAATTAATAAAAATCATCAAAGAAATACATAATGGTGTCATAGGTAGGGCGAAAAACAAAACAAGAGAATTAGGAGATTGACTCTTAAACTGTAGGACTGTAGGTTCAACGTACACCATTTGACACAGTGCTTGATCTTTTAGAACACCTTGTAATGATCTTGATTGGTTACAATTCTTACCATGTTTTTCAAATATTCAAGCTTTATGTGATGTCACTGACTACATGTAATTATATTGCATTCATGAACGTGAGGAAATCACAATCAACATTGAAATGGCAATGCATTACATGGACGTAGGGCTATATTTTGAGTTGGTACGCACACTCAGGAATGCCTTTTGCCACGCATCGCGGGGGGTCCGGAGGTATGCTTCCCCAGGAACACTATTTTCAAGGACGTTATTTAATGGAATCTAAGTGTTTTTATCAACTTTAAATGTTAGGAAGCATCAATAAATTCGCAAACCAGAACAACGGCAACGCCAAAGCGTTGCGAATCCCATCGAACAGAAATGGCTGGCATTTTTACAAACGAATAACAAATATCACAAAACAACACACCAGAAAGGCCCCCATTTTCAAAATGGTTGCTCACTAGCCAAGTTGTCATCTGAAGGAATAATATGCTTTTAAGTAGCCACCTCTATAATTTTTGAAAAATCGCACACGTACTTGGAAAATAACCCACATAAAAATGGTGGCCATTTTTCAAAATGGCCGACTACTCCCCAAAGTTTTATTAGACAATGTGCATGCTTAAAGTATTCACATATCAAATACGAACAAAATCGCTCTACTACTTTTCGAGTTATAGTAAAATACGTTAAAATGGCAGCCATTTTTCAAAATTGCCACCTTCTTCCAAAAGTGTCATTAGAAATAGACAGTGTGCCATGCTTTTAGTATTCACATACCAAATATGAACAAAATCGCTCCACTACTTTTCGAGTTATAGTAAAATACGTTAAAATGCGGCCATTTTTCAAAAATTTTTTCAAAATGGCCGCCTTCTACCAAAAGTGTCATAGGTCAGTGTGCCATGCTTATAGTATTCACATACCAAATATGAACAAAATAGCTCCACTACTTTTCGAGTTATAGTAAAATACGTTAAAATGGCGGCCATTTTTCAATTTTTTTCAAAATGGCCACCTTCTACCCAAAGTGTCATAGGACAGTGTGCCATGCTTATAGTATTCACATACCAAATATGAACAAAATCGCTCCACTACTTTTCGAGTTATAGTAAAATATGTTAAAATGGCAGCCATTTTTCAAAATGGCCCCCTTCTACCAAAAGTGTCTTTAGACAGTGTGCAATGCTTATAGTATTCACATACCAAATATGAACAAAATCGCTCCACTATTTTTTGAGTTACAGCAAATATCGTAAAATGACGAGTAAAGGCCGCCATTTTTCAAAATGGCTGCCATGTGCTTCTTTAATATCTACATTTGTAGCATTATTAATGTCCTTTATAATTTTTTTACAATTAAAACATATTGCTATTACAGTTTTACATATTGCACATAAATTACTGCAAAATCGGCACTAAAATGGCCACCATTTTGAAATGAGCGGCCATTTTGAAAATCGGCTTTCGAGCAGAACTACTACCCCATAGGGTATATGTGTACAAAATATGAACAAAATCAGGCCAACGGTATTTGAGTTATTGCAAGGACGGACAGATGTACGTACGGACGTACGTACGGACGTACGTACAGACGGACGGACGGAGGCGTTCCCTATATCCCTCCGAACTTCGTTCGATGGGATAATAAATTAATACATTATAACACATTTTTAATATTTTTCAAATTTATTTGGTACGCCTGTGCGTATTTTGCGTAATAGGCGCTACGTCCATGCATTATAGAGCATGGACAATTACAAGCCATCGTCGTTTAACAACTTATTACTCTGATTACTATATTTACATTATTCATAATTGTATGTGTAAATTTATATAATATAAAGGCTCCAAATATTTTTAATGAGCTCAATTAAGTATATTAGACAGGTTCCAATTCAAATAATTCAAGTTTTTGAGGCATTTTTTAGAAAAAGCAACAGACCTATTTTTACTAGATCAGTTTTTCATGCTGATAAAGATATTAAAAGATGACAGCTCAACGGGGTGGTCACGACACTAAATTTTGGCATTTTTACCCCCCTAGGAAAATATTCTAGGGGGTACTATGAAACTAGTTCATAACTCAAAGGATATATGAGCTATTGTTCTGAGTTGTACACCATACATTGCTAGTACAAATATGAATACTATCCTAAAGTTATAGGTTGATACCCTAATTGGTCTCAGAAAAATACAAAAAACAGGAAAAAGATACGTAATTTTTGTCTTGCCAATTTTATATTTGTAGCTTCAAGCACAATATGACAGCTTTAACAGCTCATAGTAGTATTCTAAACACATTTCCAAGCTATGTGTGGTATTGTAATACATCTATTTTAGTTATGAAGTACTATTTTGTAATTTTAATATGATATTATAGTGCCCTACCCCTGGAAAATTGAAGAAAGTGGATGTGGTGAATTTTATCATTTTGCAGCATTAAGTTAGAAACGTGTATTGATAGACACCAAATCAATAAATTCATACCATCATCAAATGTTAGGTGACATTCTAATTCATTTATTACTAGAATATAGGACTTAATATATTTTATATGTAAGTTTTCAATTTAGTACATGTATCATAATGAAATCTAGTGTAATCACATACTAGAGAGGTTGGCATACAGTCTGGACATTGACATAAAGTCTAAACATTATCATCATCAATTGATATCATTTGAGCAACTAGACTATGGTGGTCATCATGCACAAGTAATGTACAGTAGAACCTGCTAAGTGGAACACCTCTGTAAGTGGAACACCTCCCAAGTGGAACGCCTTTTCAAAGTCCCGTTTTAAAAACCCATTGACTTAATGTTAATTGAACCTCTGTAAGTGGAACACCTCCAAACTTGAACAGTGAACACCCCATATTGAAAAATTAGCCTGCTAAGTGGAACACCTCCAAACTTGAACAGTGAACACCCCACATTGAAAAATTAACCTGCTAAGTGGAACAGTCAATTTCCATAGATTTCAATATTGATATATGTAAACAGAATTAATCTCCTTCAATGATATCTGGGTATGAAAACAGGTAATACTATGATAATTGGCAAATTAGGACTTTAATGGATTTTAATGGATTAACCTCCTGTAGAGGTCAACATGTGATGCAACCAATAATTAATTTGATAATCAGCAAATTAGGATTTCATAAGATTATCATTCAGAAAATTGGATTAACCTCCTGTAGAACTGGACACGTGATGCTACCACTAATTAATATCCCTTGCTGTTTGTTTCAAACTTAATAAGTAAGATTAAAAATGTCATTTAAAAACAATTGAATTATTAGCAGTAGGAACAAATCTTTAAAACTTAATTGCCTAATCTTTGTACCCGAGACTGGCATAATTAGGAGGATTAAGAATGTCAGAAAACATTTTTGGCAGAATGAGGAGGATTAAGAATGTCAGATACCTTTTTGAGTAAAATAAATGGATTATTAATGGTATATACCTGCCCTGTAATGAAGGGAGAATCATATTTCCAATGATACATATAAATCCTATATTTGATCTTGTATGTTCCCTGCGAACCCAAAACCTCCATAAGTGGAACACCTTCTAAGTGGAACGCTTTTTGGCAGAACAGAGAGTGTCCCACTTACACAGGTTCTACTGTATTTACATAATAATGTTATAAAGGAGCATGTAGGTTATCGCAAACAACTTCAGACAATTCTAACTTGAATTATGAATATTTTCTGACCATAAACATGGGTATATCTTTTAGATCCATTCATTATCTTCAAGAAAAGTAAATATAATGATTGAAATCAGACCTAAGTGATATTAAAGGGAATGGCCCAATCAACATACTTTTTACTAAAAATGTTGACCTAATTTTTACCAAAGATGCAACCTTTAATTATATTGTTGAATGCATAATTAGAATATGCTTTGAGACATGTTCTATTTCCTAAGAGGAAAAGTGGATTGCTCCAGGGACTTTAAAGACACCGAATTGTTAACATTGTTAAAATGATGGCATTTTTGGTGAAAATGAGGTCAACAACTTTGAAAAAATATATTGATGGGTTGATTGCTAGTGAAATATCTCGGAGTCCGATTGACTTAATTATCCCTGTATACCTGTCTTCATGGTCAGAAAATAGTCATAATCAAAGATATAACTGTCTGAAATTGTTTGTGATTACTTACCTGAACCTTTCCAAGTCAAATCAGGAGTGACAAAATTATTTCCACCAAATTTTTGACATGTCTTCAAATACAATAATATTTTCTTCATAAGATAGAGTGTCTCTTGTGAAATTTATTGATTGACCTGAGATCGTACCACATCTTTATGACATAGAAGCGAAATAGCCATATTGAACTTTAATGATGTTTGTTTAATTGTTGTTTGCCACTTTTCGACAATTGTCAAAATTTGGGGGCTTTGGGGGAGGGGTACAATTAGGTTAAAAAAATCACCTGATTCAGACTATCCTTAAATGAGCACTGATTCACCCGAGAGCATAACTTTTTCAAAACATGTAAGTGTTATTTTTGGACCACTCACATTAATGTTTCGTCTAATTTTCCCTCAGAGTTTCATCATCATTGTCCAAATCTTAGGCCATATTTGTTGAGATATATGAATGTTCATTATTAAAATCTTGCCTTCCTTTGCAGTTGGAAAAGATTCGGCATTAGGTGTTATAAGTCCCAGAGCACGATAAATAAATAAAAATAACAACAAAATGACAAAGAACTGATTTTTGGCGTTTGAGGCGTTTTCTCTTGTGCGTGTCAGCCATGGTCTACCAAATTGCTATTCAGTAGGAAGAAACTCATTTTTCAGTTTCCATTTTAATTTCCTGACAAATAGAGCGATTTTTTCTATGATCTATGTGTCGCCCTAGCAACTTCTGTTTTAGAGAACAATAGAACAATAGAAAAGATTACTTTACCATAATTTTAATCATCCCACATTGTAGACATATTTAGAATTAAAAATATGAAGAGAATGACAAAACCTCTTAAAACACATTTCTTAGGAAACAAATAGTGTCGTATTCTTGTTACTATGGCAACAGAGTTTTTTTCTTTTTGTCATTTTTATCATACAGATTACCTATCATACCAGGACCAAATCCTAACAATTTGAATTCAGTATCTTCATTAGTATCTTAGATATACAGGTTTCTTATAGTATCCCCTGCAGATTTTATCGGAGTATAAGGAAAATGCTCTGAAGAGGGTTGCCCAAGGATGCCACTTAACAGTATTTTTGAGGTCCCAACCCTCTATTCATGGGAATAGTTAACCATTGTAAAGCTTCTCATGGTTAACTGACAGATTTGATTGTATCTTCAACTAAGAAGACAATAAAATGTTATAAAACCAGAAGAAAACCACACCAACTTTCTTCTATTTACCAGGGGTAGGGCACTATAAAGTCATATTAAAATTACAAAATAGTACTTCATCACTATAATAGATGTATTACAATATCACACATAGCTTGGGAATGTTGTTAGAATACTACTTTGAGCTGTTTAAGTTATCATATTTTGCTTGAAGCTACAAATATAAAATAAGCAAGAAAAAAATGACAAAAATTGCTTATTTTTTTCTAATTAATTGTATTTTTCCGAAACCAACAAAGATATCAACCTATAACTTTAGGGTAGTATTCATCTCTGTACTAGCAATGTATGCTGTAGAACTCAGAACAACAGTTTATATATCCTTTGAGTTATGAACTAGTTTCATAGTACCCCCTAGAATATTTTCCTAGGGGGGTAAAAACGCTAAAATTCATTGTCGTGACCACCCCGTTGAGCTGTCATCTTTTAATATCTTTATCAGCATGAAAAACTGATCCAGAAGAAATAGGTCTGTTGCTTTTTCTAAAAAATGCCTCAAAAACCCTTTCCCTTGAGATATTCTGAAATTGGAACCTGTCTATATTCTGTAATGTTAAAAATCACACCCCTCCATCTCTTGGTGTTACTCCTCAATCAGGATAGGGTTGCCACTGTCAAACTTTGTAAAGTCCAACTATTTAGTGAAGAGAGAAGGCTGTAAAAATCCCCTACTCAGCTAAGCCAGCAGTTGATCGACAGGTGCAGCTGAAGGTAAAGGAAATGACTACTTTTATTTTATGAGTTTTATTGCATCAACATTAACAAATACAACTAGAAAAACAGAAACTCCACGGAGTAGCAAATCCCACCGAACAAAACATGTTTTGATAAATGCCGCCTATATAAAATTTGAGCCAAATCTATCAACTGGTATTTGAGTTATCAAAGATTATGTTTTTATGAAACATGGTTGCCATTTTGAAACTCAGCTGTCATCTTTAAAATGTCTTCTTTAGCAGAGCTCCTATGACCCAAGGTATCAGCATATAAAATTTAATCCAAATCTGTCAAATGATACTTGAGTTATCAAGAATTACACGTTTAATGAAAAATGGTGGAGATTGTGATAAATAGCAGCCATCTTGAAACTTTCTTCTCAAGCAGAGCTCCTTTATCTATAAGCATCAGTATATAGAATTTGAAGTAAATCCGTCCACTGGTAATTGAGTTATCAAAGATAACCTTTATTATGAAAAATGACAGCTATTTTGAAGTTCAGATAACGCTTTGAAAATTCTTCTGAAGCAGATCTCCTCCATCAATCGGTATTTGAGTTATTGCCCGGACAGACAGACAGACAGACAAACAGACGGATGGCTTTCCTATATCCTGCTCGAACTACGTTCGTTAGGATAATAATGATACACATACTGGTGAAGAAGGGCCTTTAGAAGTCCTCTAAAGTCCCTGCAATAATGTATGCCATTATGCAAGCACAATGAACAACTTCTATGAATCTAGTAACATGTCATACAGGATGTGTAATCACAGTGCCTGAGAATGTGAGACACTTTGGGGAAGAACTAACTAATTAACAAATAATCACAGTGTCTAACCCAAACGCTCAATTACATACACGATGAAGTGTTTCATTCAAGCGAAAATGCTGCGAAGTGAAATAAAATGGCGGCTAGTGAAGATCCCACTATGACCGTTATTATTTGTTCAACTCATTTCTCTAAGATATCTTACATTATGGTAACATATTATGTACCATTCGATGAATGATACCCTGAGCAAAGATCTTATTCATTCAACTTCTGATGGTAAACCGTTATTTGCTTGATCAAAGCTCCGTAGTGTAGATCGAATTAATCTGAAGTTGACGAATCGAGTATAAATTATGAATTAAACTAGTATTCATATGAAAGCGTAAATCTTGCTGTCAAAGTCGTAGATCACAAACTCGTATATTCTCATTTGCCAAAATTCCAGTCCAAATTCATTACTTGTTTTCGAGAAATCGCTTGTTTTCCTCAAAACACTCCGTCGATTTTGGACACAATTTTAGAAACACTCTTACCATTTTGATTTGATATTATTGTTTTGAGATTATTAGACGAGAGTTTGGAATCAAACCTATTCCTCAAAAACATGTTGTACTTGATAGGCAAATTGAAATTTCCCAACTTGGTGGTGCTACATGTGCAACAAGCCAACCTTTGAGCCTTCATTAGATGATGATCACCATCGCAATCGTTAGATGGCTGATAACTTCCACCCGCCAATTTTCTTACTCCAGAGTTTCCTCGTTTCGTCGTTTAGATTCAGTAATGAAACGCTCCGTCGTGCATGTAGGAGCGTTTGGGTTAGACACCGTGATAATGTAGTGAAACAAACCAGACAAAAACAGAAAAAGAAATTGCACCAAATGTAATAGCCTAACTAAATTTTACTTTATTTATGTCAATTAATGTCCATTCCATCAGTTAACAAACAATTATCAAAATTGTGTTAATTGATGTATGACACGTTAAATGACATAATTGTCTGCACTGTGCTAAGACACATTGAAAAATTACACAGTAACTTGTGATTACAAAAATCCATTGTTATTTATACAAGAAGGAAGGAAAAAGTTCAGACCATATCAGCAGTAAGTTAATCATACGCTAATAGTGACTTACAGGAGAGCTAAAAGAAATGGCTAAACTTTGGTCATATAGACCACTTCCGTACCCGTCGACACATCTCCATCCTGAACTGCGTCACCATTGGCAGCCACTATTTTATGAGGTTTTGTGGTTGTTTGGACGCGCTCTATTAGGTCCCAGATTTTTTCTTTCTTGAAGAGATCAGATACGTATTGTGCCTAGTTGAATCAAAATAAAAGCTAGATCAATATATGGATATAAGTTAATAATATTAAATATTTTACAATGTTATATACATGTGAAAGGTGTTTGATGTAGAAAATGACATTATTGATGACACATATACATGTAGACTTAGACATTAGCTTACATGAAGACACAAGTACATGTAAACTTGGGCATGTAGACACATGTATATGTAGACTTAAAAATGGCCTAAAAAGAGATCAATATCTGATATAAAATGTAACTAATCAAATCAATCATTGATCCTCTTCATAACTTAAGCTTGGAGAAAGTTGTGTGGAGACCTTTGTCACATCCATTGAACCACTGAACTGTCCAAAATAAACGGAGACTTTCTATGGAAGTTCTGACTTCTGTTTGTGACTTGTTGATCTCATATAATGGAACATGAGGAAATTGAAGTATCACTTTTAGATCTAGAATACTACTCATACAGTGTACATTTGAGTTTGCAAAGTAAAGCTATGAGGTAAGATAATATAAATATCAAATAACGAACTAAAATGACTAATCCCCGCCCACGAACTGGTTTTAAATGAATGTTGATTTTTATTAAAGCTTCCCCTTATCATGAACATTTTGGGTGAAATGTTGACTTACTCATTGAAAAGTTATTAGTTTCATTTACACAGCTGATTAGAAGCCATATACATGTTATCTTTATTTTGATTTGCACCTGTTATAATGAAGACACAATGTTATTGCAGTTATTTATATTGAACATTTATACACATGTTTATCATAAATTCTAGTGAAGGAGTTAAGTGTACAATACATCAAATAAACTCAGTGAAACGAGCCGGTCATATACAATGCATTGTACTTAAGAGCGTAACTCCCCCAACGATTTTACAGGAAAGATTTAGGGTAGAAATTAATATCAAATTTCACAGGATAGGAAAATAACACATCCAAATTTTGTTTTCCATTACAAGATAATAGCCATAGATTCTGTAAAAAACAGTTGGGGAATACAGAGTGGGAAGTTTATTTAACGATAGTGAGCTCATAAAGCAAAGCAGTAAGTCACTTTGACTTGACACCTGTCAGTGTTTTTCTACGATGGCCCTAACATTGAAATAAATAAATCTTGGCCTAATTCTAATAAAATATATTATAAGCTACTGCACTTACAACTAAAACTGCAACTGCAAGGCCCTGTATAAATCCCATGAGAACATCACTCCAATGGTGCTTGTAGTCTGATATACGGGAAAGGCATGTGTAATATGTCATGTAGAGGATCACCACTTGTAGAAATGGTCTCAGAAGTTTTTGTCCTTTCCATTGCCATCTTGCATGGATGTAAAGCTAAATAAACACCACATAAATTGGAAACATATTCAGAATACATGTACAGTAACTGTAGATACACTTATTTTGAGCTACTTAATTTGACGGATTTGCTCAATTTCAAATATTGGTGGCTATCTAATTAGATGTTTATATGTATGTCATTAGGACAGGTGTTTACTAAGATATTTTCTTTTGGAAAAATGTGGAATTGATGACATGTTGACAGGAAAAGGGCCTCCTGGAGTTTAATTTATGAAGTGCATTGGACAAACATTCCAAACTGAAATTTGATGGACTTTTAATCTGTGGATTTTCTGAATCTGCCAATCCGTCAATTTAAAATGGGAGCCAAATTAAGTGTATCTACAGTATACACATGTTATCTTGTTAAATAACCTCAATCTAAAGATACAAGAATAGTGTCACTTAATTGTTTACACTGGATTTACAATATTTCAACCTGGGGGTTATTTAAATAAGCTTACTTATATAAAATATTGCACTTACCACCAAGTAGATCATTGTGTAGGCAGAAAATGAAGCATGACCTGACATAAATGATAGTCTGGAAAATGAAGCATTAGCAAATCAAAAACAGATATATTCAACATATAAAAGACATATACAACACTTAATTTAATTAAGCATCTGTCCTGGGAATCCCCTTATATTTACTGGTTCACACATATTAAGAAACATTAAAAAAGAGAAGTCGTTTTCAACAGCAAAGCAAGAAATATAAAATTCACATTTTTTGCAGATACTGGAAGAATTTACTCAAATCATCAAGTTTATTATGGTAGGGGGTATTTTCTGGTATTATCTAGGAATAAAACATACCTCATTTCTTTCATTAAATTTGTATCGGTTCCTTCACATATATCTCTCTCAATATATCCTAATGTAGTACAGTCCCCTGTGTATCCGGGTACTAGAGAATAATTAGGCTTGCAAATGTCAATAAAATGAGGTCTTAGTCTTCCTATTGTATATTTAGCAATGTCTGTTGTAAGCTGACTAGTTGCAGCACCAAAGAAGAAAACGCCAATCTGTTTATAACACACCCAGACATACGGATGAATGTTGAATTTCCCAATTTGAAAATATTTGAATTCCTCTCCCTGTCTTTTTCTCATTAGGACATAATAACCTTCTGTGATGAGGATCTGAAATGTAACACAATACACCAATATTAGATCTTTAAGTTTTTGAATGGGCTTTCAAAAGAGGGGTATGCTACTCTCTGTTAAAAACATGAGAACTTCAAAATGAGCATTGACATGCTTCCCTTTTTTGATCACATTTCGAAGAATTTTCGATAAATACATGCATGTAATATATGTCTTGGGATTATCTTTCTGAATATGATAAAAGCATAAAATATTATGTTTTATCTCATTTAAAAGTAATACTAGTAATCAAAAATTGACCAATAATAAGAATTAAGTGTTGCATTGTGGGTAATTACTTAGGAACACATTCCGATAAAAATATGATTTGTGAGAGAACTCACTCTTTCATTACTTCCATGATGAAGTCCAGTCTGTATGATAAAATCAACATGCATGTTCATAATCATGTCTTTATTTTTGAGTTATTATGAAAAGTACATAACAACTTTTTTCTTGGAATCTGTACAGGAAGCATTTTTGAATCGCAAGGCAATGCATGTATGAGTAATGGAAGTTGCATTCCCTTCTCTTGAAAGCCCATGTCTTTTTCAGAAATCTGTTGTTTTTTAGTGGGATAGTAAATTTAATAGTCATTTTAGAACACTTGACAGCAGGTCAAAGATTTTGTCATGTTGAGACAAAATAACACCAAACAATGTGAACTGTAACTCAACATGACTCAGAATGATTATTTTGTTTTTCATACTGATACACGAATTGAAGTGTTGAGTGTTTAACTACTGTTGTATTTAAATTCAGAGAATAAACATATTTTAATGATAAGAAATTCCCATTGTGAACTTCAGAGGCCAGAAAATAGTAAATTTGACTTACACAGACAGGAGGAAGTCCCAATCCCACTACAAATAATGTCACTGTACTTATCGTAGAGTCTCGAAAAGGGTGCATAATACTTTCATCATCACAGAAAAATCCTCTCTTAAAAGGCTTGCCAGCAAGCTTGAATACAAGTATAGGTACAGAAACTGAAATAAATAAATCAAACATTAATACATAATTTTGAATATCTTGTCTCCTCGGTTATATCTTCCATCCTCTATCCCAGAAAATATTTTGTGTCTGACACATTTTGACTCCTAACTAGATACGTTTTTGACCACTTGAAAACATCTAAAAACAAGGGATTATTACTAGGGAACTTAAAACCCAAAATTATTTATTCTTGGTAATATTTTTTCTCTTGGAAGATTGTGTAGATCCTAGATACATGTGCATGTAAACCTTTGTCCCTTGAAAACTTTTAAAAACAAGGGATTATTATAAGGGAACTAAATCTAAAACCCAAAAATATTTGTTCTTGGTAATATTTTTCACATGCTATCTGTTGCAAGACTTATGCCTGGCACAATCATCACCAAATGCTTCCAGGGTAAATCCTTGGATTGGTTCAAAAGTTATCTTAGTAACAGAAAGCAAACTACTTTTTTTGAACATGAATACTCGGATATGAAAACAATACAATGTGGTGTCCCTCAGGGATCCATTTTAGGCCCGGTACTTTTCATCCTTTACATAAATGACCTAATCTCTACTAGCAATTTATTCAAATATGTAATTTTTGCTGATGATACCAATATTCTTTGCTCTGACAAAAATATTTATTCCTTAATTGATATAGTGAATAATGAATTAAAAACTGTAGATGATTGGTTCTGTGCTAATAAACTCTCATTGAACATTGATAAAACCAACTTTATGGTCTTTACAACTTCCCAAAATAGGGTACCAGATAATATTTCAATCAAAATTAGAGACTCTTACATTATTCGTGTTTTTTCAACAAATTTTCTTGGCGTTATAATTGACCAAAATTTAAATTGGAAAGAACATATTCGAAAAATTGCACTAAAAATTTCAAAAACCATAGGTACTCTATTTCGAATAAAACACAAACTCAGTATCAAATCATTATTGAATATCTATTACTCACTTATTTATTCACACTTACAATATTGCATCCCAGCTTGGGGTGGGACAGGAAAAACACATATTGATATCTTATTAAAGCTGCAGAAAAGATTTGCCCGCTTAGTTACTAATAGTGAATATAATAAAGCACCATCATCACCTTTATTTCAACAACTAAATATACTGAAAATAAATGATATTTATAAACTCAATGTTCTTATCTTTACTTACAAATGCATCAAACGTCCATACAATTTTCCGAATGACTTATTTTGCAATTATTTTCAAGCAAATCAGCAGGTACACGACCACAATACAAGACAGACTGACAATCTTCATATTTCCAAATTTAGAACCAACTATGGCAAACGAAGTATTAAAACTCAAGGGGGAATAATCTGGAATTCAACTCCAGATGTTATCAAAAATTCAAAAACCATTTTTATTTTTAAGCGAGCCTTCAAAAGACATGTAATTAGTCTCTATGATTAGTACCCTGTACAAATTTTTAACAGATGCACCTTTTTCAATTTAGCTATTCTACATCATTAAAATGTTTTATTATATCTTTTATAATGTACATCATTTTTATTTTTATTTGTTTCCCAGTTTGGCTTACATAATTTATACTTTGAGACACTTTGTAACATCAATAATAAATGTAACTAACAATATGCCATTTTTAAATATTTTAGCTTGTGATAAGACATACACCCACTAGGGTGTCATTATCACTTATATGTATATATGTTTATATGATTTTAATAAATAAATAAAAAAAAAAAAAAGTTTCACAAGGATCCCGCCATGACCCTGGTGGTGTTATCGTGCAACCATTGTCACGGTCATATCAGGCTTAAACATTACCACAGTCATGACAGGCCTTGCCATATAATATAGCATTGCCAAGGTTATACCAGGCTTTCACGATAACACTACCACATGGTAGGATTCTTGCGCAACTTAAAAATACTTAATGACATGGTGACGGTTGTGCCAGACATAGTCTTGCAACAGATAGGGTCTCTATTTTTGTCTTGGAAGACTGTCCATAGTGAAATTTTCAGACTTAACATAAAAAAATGTATAGTATACTTTATTGAAGTCAACACGTTGACTAGGATCCCCGTCCCTAATGACTATCAGAGTTTTAATAGTGTCATTGGTGGCAGGGATTGTCCCATATTAGAATTCATGAACTTGAGAAAAATTTTAATTTTGAACCCAGCGCTACTTACTTTGGAGTTGATTCCTTTTGATCGCCAGTTATAATGTGAAATATTGTTGTCCCAATATGATCTTATATGATTAATTGTTAAACTTACCACATATTAGTTGCGGAACATGATGTATTTGTGCTTAATTTGACTGAAAAATCACGATTTGTTTCCTAAAATATTTTTTCAAATGGAACCACTTCTCAAAGCATGAGAGACTTCCGCGAGATTATAATGTGTGGCTTTGAAAAGTCAACAACCCGGGAAGTTCCTCACATAGGCATGGTTCGTTCAGTGAATAATTTGAAGATCGCTTCGAGAAATCAATACAATAATTTGATGGAAATATTATGATTTACTGCAGCAAATCAAGTACCATTTTGAAGCCAAGCAGTGTCGTAACGTAGTGGTGCAAGAATTTCTTAGATTAAGGTTAGGAGCTCCGAGAAAAAGCAAAAGAACAGATCTGTAGTTTTTCAGAAGCTCAACTTTACCATTTTTTCTATGCTTGGTCATGCGCCTCTAGGGCAATGACAAATCTCAGATATATAAATAAAGCCCTAGAGACGCATTAATGCACCTACAGCACGTTGACGAATGAACTGGAAAACAAAAATAATACAACACAGACTGTCATGACTCATATATATGTTTGCCATATTTACCAATAAGATTTTACAAGGAAGTAATTAAAATTGTTTTTTTCTTTTTCTATGATTTAATTCTTGGAGTTCAAAATATGGGAGCTGTTTGGATGTGAATACCAACATAAATATGGAGTTGATTTTTCAAATCATCCCTGTAACTAGTCTTGTGTATTGAAAAGTTTCATACAAGACCCTGTGTATGTCACCCTCTTACTCTTATATATTAAAACATTTAATATATAGAATATCAGGGGGTCCTTTACTCCCAGTGGGTTAGTCTAGCCAACCTAGTCCTGTAGTCTCGGGGCTTTATTTCTTATCTGACATATCTTGTGTCCCTTAACTGATTTAAAGTCCATTGGCAGATTGATATTCCGCCTATTTCAGGGAAAATGAATGGTAGCGCTTCGCTTGTCTCAGCAAGCGCTGGTAAATAAATCATGATTAGGCCTACAGTACATGATGTTGCTCTTTTAATAATGTGATCCAAGCAAGCATGCATATTTAAATATTGCATACCTCATGAATAAATACAGTAAACACCATCCCATATCCCACTGTGACCTTATTTACATATAATAATGAAAATATTGGAGACAGCTTTGGAAAAAGTCAGATTAAGCCAGAATATCATTAAGTTTAAACAAGTTGAACTGGCCTAGTCCTAGGTCTAAGGCCTAGCAAGAGATGGGAAAACCCAGAGCTTTATTGAGATGGAGACATATTACGTCTCTCTTGCGTACCACCTTCTTTTGCCCAAATTCTCACCAGTTAGTTTTTGAACGTAACACGTCGCTTTGATGTTTTAATCAATGTAAGCAAATTCCTTACATCTTTCTTTATCTTATGTGAAATAACAACCTATGATGTTGGTAACATGTCACAAATAACAATATATTATTCGAAGCGTTATTAGAAAATTTTCAATCTACCATTTTTGTTTGTCGATTTAGACGAATCAAGACCGTGGGTCATCTCAATACAGATTTACATTATAGATGTGCATCATCTTTGAACCCTGGGATTTCTCCCCCTCTTGCAATCTCCGAGCCTTTCGTCCAGTGCAATCCGTACCTCCTGTGCCTTACCTCATGCAGTTCTTTAAATTCCCGCGAAATTTACCCTTCTAAATATGTTGACCTCTTTCAAAAAAACATATTTCTTTGCGTTTGCTAGTGATATTATTCGTTATATTTTATATTTTATATGTTTATTTCTAATATAGTAGAATTCATTCATTAGAAAAATATTAAAGCTGGACTTCGCTCCGAAACGCAATCTTGGGTTGTTTCGGGGGTGAACTTGATCATTTTGAGCTTAATGAAAGATTATAGAATGATGAACAAATGGGGCAAATCTTGTGTAGAAATACTTACGATAAATGTGTCATTTCAAAGATTTTTTTATTGAATTTGCTGCGATCGGAGCCGGCGTTATGATTTTGGAAAGGTTTCTAAATGAAGAATGTGACGTCACTTCCGAATCATTGCATTCAAAATAAGTAGCGTTTAATTACTTCCATTGTTCATAAGAACAAGGTGGTGTAGCGGTAGAATCCTCGCTTAACACGCAGGAGGCCCGGGTTCGAATCCCGCATTCGTCTTTTTATTTTTTTAACTAAATGATTGTTCTTTGATATTACGCAGAAAAAAACAATTTTTATTTACATAAACTTTATATTAGAGCTTGAAAATGTAAAAACAATATATGTCAACATATTGCGTTTTGGAGCGATGTGCAGGTTTAAGTAATTTGTAACAAACTGTTAAAATAAGTGAATACTTATTTGTAAGGACTTCCGATCAGAAATTGTTTATTATTAACACCGTTGCTATGCAGTTCGATTTGAAGTGACGTCATCCCCATATTCGTAATGATGCTTTAATCGATAAAATTGAATTTCTTACATATTTCTCTATCTTGTTACTAGATAACAAGTTATGATATTGGTGAACTCGCCAGAAATTCACATAATATTATTTGAAGCGTTTTCAGAAAATTTTGACACCGCCATCTTGAAAACATGTACTATTTTTTTCAAGGCCTGTCTGCGTCGCTAACATGCTAAATATAAGAGTTAGCTGACGTTTGGGAGTCTGACTTACCTTCTAAAGGTTAGAACCCGAATCTTAATGAAACCATATCACCTTTGTTCCGTCAACCATGGAGCATTTGCCACAACATCCAAGAGGTAAATCATGGATCGAGAAAATAAATGATTTCCTTGTAAGTTCCGGAAGTTTCAATACGAAAAATTACCGAACATATGTGAAAACCGAATATTTGTTCGTTGTTTTCACGATTTACAGGTTCGTTTGTTCTTCAATGTTTTGGTCTAAATTATAAAGCATCACCAACAGGTCTTTCTCTATTAATCGACTAATACAGCAGACGGCTCATATTTCTACGTAGCATTTCATTCAGACCAATAGTGGGAGTGTAGATCACGCAGTTTCGTTCGTTGCGTACTTCACTTGAAATTGGTAATTTTTAATATTGACTACTTCACTTAGCTTGGCGGATGTAGAACATTGCTTAATATTCTTTTAATTTTCACACCAGACATGCTTGGTTGACACGTCAACAAAGTAAAGTTCAAGGGTCAATGCGTTATTTCGTGATAACTACAATGCCTTCCCGGAAGTCAACATTGATGAAAAATGAAAAAGTCGGAAAAGCATTTACGCTAATTTCTATCAAATGCTATGTTTATGCATCATCATCGACGCAACAAAGGTGATATAGTTTCATTAAGATTCGGGTTCTAACCTTTAGAAGGTAAGTCAGACTCCCAAACGTCAGCTAACTCTTATATTTAGCATGTTAGCGACGCAGACAGGCCTTGAAAAAAATAGTAGTAATGTTGTAACCCAGTGATTATCGATCTTGACATTTTACAATTTGTTGCTCCACGGAGATTTTTACTTAAAACACATCAAATACAACATTAATTACCAATTTCGATGGTAAAATCATTTGTAAACTCTATAATTTATGTTAGACTATATTAAAGTTTTGGCGTCTAAAGTATTACAGATCGTACTAATTTCTGAAACTTTCTCAGATCGTGCCCCGGGAATTTTAGAACTATTTTAAAAACGCCAGAGAGGTAGTGAAGGTACGCAACAAACGAAATGAATTTTGAGAATGCCCCTCTTGGCCTAGCCTAGAAAAATAAATTGAAAAAAAAATAAAAATAGAATTTCCAAGTTCCAACCACATTATCAAGGAATGTCTAACAAAAATGACCCCTATCTTACTGAAACTTTATCTCAAATTTAACAAGCGGAATCCCTACCTATCAATAAGCATATCCAATCTATGATTATTTGAAGAACGATTCTTTGCGCCATTTTGTGTGTTTCGCTGTTTGCAGTTTGGAATTTTCAGAAAAATGAGGAAGTTGATGATTCATTAAAAATACGAACGAACACTGTTTTCGTTAGCTATCTGGTCGTACTTATTTTGAGTCCGCCATTATTTTTATGCACCGGCTCTACTACACATAGGACTATGCTTAGGATGCATGTATAGTTGCTGAATTAAAAGTGGTAGCAACATCATCATGAAATTAATGAATCCAAGATACCATTACCCAAAAAGCACTATCAAACTGCGTTCAGAATTTAGGTGCATCACGCATCCACATTTACATCGATAATCCAGTGCAAAAGGCTGATAGCCCTTCTGAAGCAGATATAAGGTTTAACCTGAGGCCCAGGAATACGTTAAAAATGTTTAAAAAGTCCCCTAGTGTAGTGAGTTGGTAATGCGTGGTGTATACATGTATATATTACTATATTTACTTACATTGAATAAGAATAAGACTGATCGTTTTTTATTAATGACTGTATACCCGGGCCTCAGGGTTTAACAGTGAACGAATTTGCTCAGGTTTGGTTACAACTCATTCTAAAATTGAAAGGAAAGTAGTCCCTCCTTTGTTAAAATACCTGTGAACACGCCAGTGCCATGATTTCCACTGAGTAAAATACTCCGCTTGATCCACACGGGGCAGAAGGGGGGGGGGGCAGAAGCTATTCCTATGTAAATTAGTATAACAACCGGTCATACGAGTGTTCACCGGTCTTGAAAGACATAGTCTGCATTTAAAAATGGAAATTAAGATGCAAAGAACTCCGATTTGTCTTGTACAAAAAAGTGATTGAAACAAATATTCACTTCCTTAAAATGATTTCTATGCTTAAAACACCACCCTTAGTCCAAGAAAAATGAACGGAGAATGTTCGAAAGTATGAATAACACCCCAGTCACATTTGTCGTACGGAGGCCGTGCGATCGACCGCAGATTAATTAAATCAGTAAATTTCTGCGGCGAGCGTAGAAAAACTACACTCGCCTTGCGGTTTCCGTACGGCGAATCCAGTTTTTTACAGGCTGCAGGGTAGCCGTAGAAATCAGTGTAACTCGGAGTTATACTATTTGTTCATTCTGCAGTCCCCGTAGAAATCAACAGGCCGTTGCCAGACAGCAGAAAGGTCCAACGGTGGCCGCACATCGGGGTTGCCGTTGACTTGCGTTTGCTGTAGGGTAACAGGGTTTGATGGGTAATGCACCTTTGGAAACAGTTTTTATGTCAGTTTTCGCTCATATGATTTGCTGTAAGCACACTGTATACTGTTTGATGTAAAGTAACTGATGCTACAGCAACTTACATTTAATTACTTGCACTAAATGTGACTGCAAAGGTATCCGACTGCAGAAATTCCACGGAGAGCGTGTAGTAGAAATGTTACTGACAGCAGAAATGATAGACCGCACGGTCGCCGTAGGAAATGTGACTGGGGTGTTAAAGAAGAATATACTTACCTTGTCTGTTACACATATCATATCGTGATACTGGTATAAGCTTACAGTTGGACGGCACATTGCCTTAACCCATCAGCTTTATGACGTGCACTTCCGCGATGGACTATATCTTTACAACGGGAATTTCACGTTTTTGTCAGTGTAGACATAAAAAGTTGCGGTCCTCTTACTCGCGCAGTTTTTAATATTTTCATTTGAAACTTGCAGGAACGGTGCTTTGAATCTAGCTCTCTACTCTTTGAAAACGTCATGTATAATCAATACAGTTGACCTATTTATTTTTTGTCGTGAAAATATTATTTTTTTAGTTTATTTTTATTTTACAACTTTTTGGGAAAAAATGTAACAAATTTTTATTTCTTGTCATATTTATCCGATATTTTGTCATCATGAAATTCGAGATTCTTTTTAATGATGGTGCAAATTTCATAACAATTGATGAATTTTTATTATCAGTGTTATGTTTTCCAAAAAGGGTGTACCACTGTGCATGTTTCTTTAATTGACGGCACATTTGCTTTTAATTGGGCGAACGTACAGGTCCCGACGCAATAAGCTTTATTTGATTTAATACACTCAAAAATAAAGTTTGCTATCAAATCGGAATGTTCATAAAACATAAACCTTGCCTTCGTTTTCCCAATTCTAAAAGCAGACCAAATAAACTATGATAATCGTTTGACTCTCGAGACTACAGAACTTGAACTTGAACATACTAAAATCGAAGTTGCCTATAGTTACGCTTGTAAAGTTAATTACATGTTTAACGGCCTGCTGAGTGAATGTATCTAATCAAATTTGTGACATACCCATAAGATCGTAGATCACAATTCTAAGTTTAAGTGTAATTTGGATTCGTAAGAAGTAATTCTATTTTAAACTTACCTTTGCTGTCTGAAAAAGATCAATATTCATATACGGGGATGTTGAAACCTATATTTCCTTTGAATGACCTGCATTTGTACTACGAAATGATCCTGTGGAGAAAAGTTGATGAATTCCAAACAGCTAGTTCTAGCAAATCTACTAGTATAAGCTTACTTTCTTTCTTATTTCAATGTTAAAAATATCTATTCGAATGTTTCATTTTTAAAATGATCTTGGCTTCCCTTAACTTAAATGTGTGACTTATGAAGAATGCTTTTTACCACATCAAACTTAAGACGTGAACTTGACAATTACTCGTGTTATAACGCGATTTTCTTTCATTTTCTACAAAAATGGTATGTTTTCGAAAGGTCACTTATGTTAATCTATCACCTTGGTATGATTGAAAATGAGAGAACTGAACCAAGTCGCTACCTTTGTATTAAGGGAAACCATAGAACATAATTTAGAGAGGAAAGCTCCAGTTTTTGCTGCTTTTCTTGATAACATCCGGGCTTTTGATTTATTGTATCGAAAAGGCTTATTTGTTAAACTTTTCAGACTTGGAATAAATAGCAAATCTTGGAGATTAATTGTTATGAGTTACACTGAAACAAAAGCCAGGGTATTATATCAAGGCAAGTACTCTAGAATGTTCACTGTAGAGCAGGGATGTGGTCAGGGCCGGGTCTGTTCATCAATCTGGTTCATGGTATATATTGATGAGCTGATTACCGAGCTATGTGCGTCACCATATGGCGTCCGAGTCGGAAACCTGACATTGCCCACATTACTGGTCGCTGATGACAATACTCCCAAAGGGCTCCAACATCTTTTAGATATTGTATATGACTACAGCAAACGCTGGCGTTTACTTTATCATTCAGGCATAAATGGCAAAAGTGCTGCTGTTGTATTTGGTAAAAGTGCTCTAGCCAAAAATCCATCTTACTGGCAATTAGGTGATGAACCAATTCCAACGAGAACTGAACAAGTTTACGTTGGAAACATCATCGATAGAAGTTTAAGCTGTAAAAACACTATTGATGCATCATGTGAATTAGCAAAAAGAACCTTTTACTCAATCTGCAATATTGGTATGCGAAAATATGGTATAAATCCAATCACAAGTTCCAATATTTGGAAACGCTTCATATTACCAAAGGCATTTTTTGGCTGCGAATTATGGAATTGTTTAACTAAACAAGAAATTGAAAATTTAGAAAAAACACAACGTCATGTCTCAAAGCGTTTCCAAGGTATGGAACAAAGAGCCCCAACTGACTGTGTCTTGAGTTGCATTGGCCTATGGCCAGTCAAAGACTACATTAACAAAATGAAATTATTATTTTTGGGCAGACTCTGTAGGTTTAATAGGGACTCAATCCCTAAAAAGATATTTTTAACCAGACTAAGCAGTTACATTGTAAGAACTGACACTAATTGTAAAAATAAAGGATTCTTGCAAGACGTGATTAAGATTTTGCACGAATACCCTATTTTGTATGAATCATTGGAAATGTATTTGAAAAATTGCAGCTACATGTCAAAAGACAAATGGAAAATGGCCGTTAATGGTCAAATTCAACTTAAATTAGAAAACGCTTGGACAGAATCAGTTTCCATTAACCCTAAGCTGACAAGATTTTCTAATGTTCATACTAAATATGAAAACATTGTCCACTGGAAACTAGGTATGAAATACCCAGCGAATGCTTGGGATTATGCTCAACTTCTTTATCTCTTAATTCTCCATACAGATGGTGA
This sequence comes from Owenia fusiformis, assembly GCA_903813345.2. Classification (NCBI taxonomy): domain Eukaryota; kingdom Metazoa; phylum Annelida; class Polychaeta; order Sabellida; family Oweniidae; genus Owenia; species Owenia fusiformis. The sequence goes on along the minus strand of CAIIXF020000007.1, from coordinate 21,249,350 downwards.
CATGATTTGTTTGGGTTGCAACGAAAGCACGTCTGATATTGTCAAACATACCTTACTCTTTTGTCCAAAATTGTTTAAAACCAGAGATTGTTGGTTTGAAGACATAGTAGACGTTTTAAATGTGGCAGATTCTGTTATGTTGTTCAACTCAGAAACAGATATTATAATAGAGACCCTTTTAGGGGGGAGATCAGATCTCCTTTATAATATTGATCAAATTCAATGGGAAAAATTGATCACTCTTTGTGCCAAGCATATTAAGCATATGTTAAATACATTTTTAAATTAGAACATATCCATAAATTAATATTAAATAATTTGTTAAATTAAAGTTCAAATATACCTCAGAATTGCTTATTGAATTAACCTAGCAATTAATTTGAAAATAATTCTTTTCATAGGTTATATATCATAGATCATAGATATGTAAAAAATAAAAATGTGTTTTGAAAGATGAATTGATAACAAACGTTTTTGCACACGTGCCATTTCCACTTTCAGCCCACTTAAAGCACGAAATCCCGTATGACGTAATGTAACGAAAATGCTCAGATAATTGATATTTTTTATTTTAATTCAACTCACATTGACCGTTCAGTTATGAACGTTTTTAAAGTTCTCATGTTAAAATAAATAAATATGTGGAAAGGCAATGGTTTAAAGCTTATGAAAATGTCAAAATCATAATTCAGTTTTAAAAAAAAGATATTGACATGCATTCACGCACATTTGACATTATCTCTTTTTGTGCGATTCAAACATAAAAATCTCATTACAGTTGTACATAAGAACCAATCTTAGCCATGCCTTTCTAATAAAGGAACTAAATTTGAATCGAAAAATAATTCTGTGTAAAGATGATTCCCCATAGATATAATAAATGTCAAAAATGTCAAAAAAATTATCAAAAATTAAATACTCACACGCTTTTAAGCACACCTTTTTCAGTTTTGCTCATATAATTTACCTTGAAAACCAAGGAGACCGAACTCAATTTCTAAATACAACCTTGATACGTGTACCAGGTCTATAATTGCATTTTCTCATGGAAGGAATCAAGCAAAAATTATAAAAAAATTCTGCGTAGAGGTGATGCCTCACAAATAATATTAATGTAAAAAATTAATTCATTTCTTCAAAATTAAATACTGACACGCATTTACGCACACATGACCTTTTCCAGTTTTGCACAGTATTTCATTGACCTTGAAAACCAATGAGACTGGACGCAATTGCCAAATACTTCGTTGATACGCGTGCCAGGTCTATAATTGCATTTTCTCATGGAAGGAATCAAGCAAAAATTATAAAAATAATTCTATGTTAAGGTGATGCTTCACAAATAATATTAATGTCAAAAAATGAATTCATTTCTTCAAAATTAAATACTGACACGCATTTACGCACACATGACCTTTTCCAGTTTTTCTTATTTCATCTACCTTGAAAATCAATGAGACTGGATGTAATTGCCAAATACTTCTTTGATACGCGTGCCAGGTCTATAATTGCATTTTCTCATGGAAGGAATCAAGCAAAAATTATAAAAATAATTCTATGTCAAGGTGATGCTTCACAAATAATATTTATGTCAAAACTTTAATTCATTTCTTCAAATCCAAATACTGACACGCATTTACGCACACATGACCTTTTCCAGTTTTGCTTATTTCATTTACCTTGAAAACCAATATGAGACTAGACGAAATTGCCAAATACTTCTTTGATACGCGTGCCAGGTCTATAATTGCATTTTCTCATGGAAGGAATCAAGCAAAAATTATAAAAATAATTCTATGTTAAGGTGATGCTTCACAAATAATATTTATGTCAAAAAATGAATTAATTTCTTCAAAATTAAATACTGACACGCATTTACGCACACATGACCTTTTTCAGTTTGCTTATTTCATTTACCTTGAAAACCAATATGAGACTGGACGAAATTGCCAAATACTTCTTTGATACGCGTGCCAGGTCTAGAATTGCATTTTCTCATGGAAGGAATCAAGCAAAAATTATGAAAACAATTCTATGTTAAGGTGATGCTTCACAAATAATATTAATGTCAAAACTTTAATTCATTTCTTCAAATCCAAATACTGACACGCTTTTGCGCACACGTGACCTTTTCTTCTTTTGCTCATTTTATTTATCCTCAAAATCAGTAGGCCTAAATACATTGTCCGATACTTCTTTAATACGTGTCAGGTCTAAAATTGCAGTTTATCATGAAAGAAATCGAACAATTATCATAAAATAATTATGTGTAAAGGTGACTGATGTTCTTCAGATTATATAAACATCAAAATTGTAATTCATTTATTGAAGGTTAAATATCCACATGCTTTTATATTAGGCACACATAACCTTTTCCCTTTCGTTCATTTTATCTATCTTTAAAATCAGTGAGCCTGAACTCATTGCTAAATACTTTTTGATACGAGTCAGCTCCAGGTCTAAAATTGCATTTCATCATGGAGCAAATCGAGCAATCATTATGAAAATAATTCTGTGTAAAGGTGATGTTCCAAAGACAATATATATGTCAATTTGATAATTCAGTTACTCAAAATGAAATATCCACATGATTTTACGCACACATGATAATTTCCTGAATGACGCTACTTTTTGGATTCAACCATGCATATAACGTCGTAAAATACACATTTCTACCGAAATTATGCCCAGCCGTTTTCGTAGAAAATGTAACAAATGAAGGCATTTTATCGGAACTGATTGATATTTGGTACTTATAGAATATCGTATTTACTTTAACTTTTAAGCGATTCAGACATTTAAAAAAATTATGTTTAATCAATGTTAATTTCGCACGAATATAGGGTACAAAATGAGTGAAAGTCCCACGTGTTTGATTGCATTTTACTCCCATTTATGTGCATTTTTCTAACATTAAAACGAGATAGTTGGAAAGAAGAGATCAGTAGAATTCTATCCGTCACTTTCATTTTCAAATGTTTAAATGTTTCCCGTTTCATTGGACCTCATAAAGATGGTAGCCAACGGACCAGAAACAAGTAGTGCGATGACGTCATATATCGCTACACCACTTTGATATAAAGTTTGGTAAACAACAATGGGTTTTTTCAATGTGCCGTCCTACTGTTACGTACATCATATCCATTTTGGCGTTATATCAATATCGCCATTCAACAGTTTCAACTAGCCACGGTCTTGTACTTTATTCGTACGATTCAATAAAATCAGTATTCCAAGCCTAAAGTATGAAGTGGAAACCGGGGTACATGTATGATCGCCCTTCAAAATACATCTTTCTGAGTTTTTAATCTTTTTTACTCAAAATAAAGTTATTTATCTCATATATTTTCATCTTTACGTATACCTCAAATATCTTATGTATTCAAAAAACAATAAAACAACTAAAGGCTGCAAAGATATTAACTCAATATTTTGGAGGAAGTATTCGCATAATTGCCAAAAATGGTACTGGGTTTATATTTTTTTAGGCAAGATTTGGAAGGGGCACGAACCCGCCAAACCCCCTCTCTATGGCCCTGCTAGTATAAAAGTACGATTCATCGTTCCTGCAAAAATAGACATCTTTCTGAGAATGTGGTTCGTTCCCGACATGGAGTCCATAACGAAAGGGTGGGGTGGGGGGTTCGAGACGAAGGGAGTGGGGAGGGGGTCGAAGGTTTGGTGGATCACGGGGCAGAAGCTGTTCATGTGTAAATGATTACCGATCCTTAGAATCCGAGTTTTACATGTTTTACTTTTGTAAACAGACAAGACAAGTATATTCTTCTTTTATTCTATAAAATTCCCAAGGCGTTTTAGAAAGGTTGGTGTAGGACAATTTAGTATTTGGACTAAACTCTTTTTAATTCAAGTAAATGCATATTGCTATAGGCCCGGTTACACCGCCTAAACGTTGCTGGAGCGTTCCTTGAACGTTGAAAAAAATCATCAACGCTCGTAACGTTCACCACCGTTTAACAAAAGTTGGCATCCGTTAAAGCAACGCTATAAACGCTCGGCCAACGCGGATGTTTCTCGAGTGGCCATCCTAACGCTCCAAAAGTTTTGAGCTGCTCAAAATATTGCGAGCGTTGAAAAAGGGACAATTTTACGCCCTGGCAAAGTTTATCACCGCTCCACCAACGCCCAGTCAAAGTTTGGCACCGCTAGACGCAAGTTCGTGGACGCTTGAATCCGCTAGACCAACGCAGAAATCTTAAACGCTGGACCACCGCTGCTTCGCCAGCGTTGCCCGGGCGGCGATCAAACGTTGCACAAACGTCGGTGGAGCGGTTGTTAGCGTTTTATCAGCGTACATGGGGTTGTTGGAACGGTGTCGGACGTTGTCGCAGCGTTCCATGGCGGCGATGAACTTTGCTTTGGCGTTGGTATAGAGGTGTCGGAGCGGGACCAGAATTTGGCCATAAATACGTGGAGAAATGCACCACTGTGTAGAACACTGTGGAGACACTTGTGCATTTTACATTTGATATATATATTCATGTCTGGCATTTCAATTTTTTGCATTGTAAATTCCTAAATTAAGCGCTCAAAGTTTGTGATTTTGGATTTTAAAAAGGTGAATTATGCGATTTTTGTTTTTCATTAAATGTTAATACAAATAGACTTTTACTGAGACCTTTATTCAAATATAGTATATACCTAGTGTTTTTACGTCAAGCAATTCAATAAATTATTTTCTGCGCAGCTTGTAAAATGTTGCACTCGTCATGGTATTATACAAAAAGTTGATGCGCGCACAGCAATGCAAAAATTTGTCATGCGTCATGATTATTACTTTGCTGTAAATGTTATTTGACATTGTTAAAGCAATTTGAACGTAAATCGGTTCCAAGTAATGGAAATGCAACGATTAAATTGTGACTTTTGTTAAAGTTACAAATTCCAATAAAGGTCTTTACTCTTAAACACTTCCCACTTGAAATAATTTCCCAGTAGTCAAACGCGATATGCTGCTAAACCAACGCTGCTGCTATTTATACCCCCGCCGAGGCAACGCTCTCATGCGCAGAACGCCGCTATACCAACGCTCGCATTACCGCTAAACAAACGCTAGCTACCGCTCGCAACCGCTTAACCAACGCTAAAGCAACGCCGGCTTCAGCGGTGCACCGCTAAGCCAACGCCCGTGTTTTTGTTTTTTTCCCCATTTTGTGCGCGTTGACGAGCGTTGATGAATTTTTTCAACGTTCAAGGAACGCTCCAGCAACGTCCGGGCGGTGTGACCGGGCCTTATGCATTGGCTTTGGAATCTAATTGATATTTTGGGTTCTCAGAAGAAGGATAAGATATTTCGTTTAAAAGTATGTGTGATTGAGTTTGGGTTTTCTAAAAGGATTGGTATCGATATGGTGAACTGAATTCAACATTGTTTTTCTCTGAACCAATCATTGAAAAAAACGATTCCTTTATGTTTAAAAAACACGATCCTTTATGTAATGCTCACTGATTGACAACAATTTAATGTGAAGATTATTTTTTATTCTATATAATACATTATTGTTTTTGTTAACAATTTTTATTTTTAATGCAATTGTTTGTTGTTCCTTTCTACCCGAATTCTTGAGAATGAAATGAAATATCAATCCAAACCTTGTTGGAACAAAAAGTAGCATAATGTACATTTTCTTAGATCTCTCAATATCATAGGAAATTTGGGTTCATTTAAAAAAAAGTATTCAAAAGATTTAAACAAAAACACCCAAAATAGATTTTAAAAAAATAAAGTATACCCTTTATTTCATTAACAAGATACTTATTTTGAATGAACCCAACTTTCCTTATTTGTTATTGAGAGACCTAAAAACGTTGTGTATATGTCAGATTATATCAAAGAGGTTTAGATAGATATTTCATCTCATTCCGAAAATATTGTACCAAGAAGAAAACAAGTGTCTGATGTGTTTTCTAAAACTGTAAGTATATAGATAAAGATATTTTTATTAAATTGTTGCCATTCAAAAGATGAACATTAAATTGACGATGTGAAAAATTGTCAGAATTTGTGTTCAGTTTAGTTCACCATATCGCTACCAAGCCTTTTTTGATGTTTTCAAAGTCCTTATCCTGACTAGACTTACCATTTAGATGATATAAGTTGAAAATATAACTGTATGTATGGATGTATGTATGTATGTATGTAACGGCCCTGGATAGCAAGTTGCTACTACAGCCCAGCTGTATTAGTGTCATAATTCAGTTGATAGATCATCAGCCTTTTGTTCTAAAGGTACTAGGTTCGGTACCCACACGGGATATTAGATTTAGCACACTTTCTTTCAATTCTGTATTTGTCTTGTTACACTATGCACGTTAGTTAATTTCCCTGGGGCGCCCACATTGGTGTAAGATATGGGATCATAGCATACGTTGTATCATCCTTTGCGCCTGGGTGTGGTAAGCCCTAGGTTCGATTCCCACACAGAGCATTGGATTTAGCACACTTACAATATTTAACATAGGTGACAGGGGTAATGACATTTATACAGACGCCCAACTCCGACTGCCGTCCACAAAAAGTTAGAGACCATAAAAATATGTCACCCATTTGTGGTGGTGAAATAATAAACCAACCATGTTAAATCAAATGACAGAACTATGTTATTAATTTTTTCGAATGCAGTTTTATTTCTGTCAATCAATAAATATTATAAGAACACACATTTTAAGATTTAAATAAGATGTAAGATATTTTAGTACATAAATGAGCTATACAGGTTTCATTTAACCATTGCAGATAGTTTGTTACACTGGATTTTCTAAATGTATTTACTTTGACTTTCAAATGATGTGAATAACTATGTTAATAATAAAGTGCCTTTCAAAAGTCTAGACTTTATCATTGATGGTAAGCCAAAATTTATCATTGTTCACAGCAAATGTATATTATGCGATGATGTCTACATGTGATTGACAGAACGCTCAGTCCATGGGTGGGTTACATGTCGATATTCTCTCTAGTTCCATTCACTGATTCACATCTACTTGAAAAATGTTTGATGTTCGATTTTATCTTCTAACGTCAAAGCTGCATTCTTTACAGCCACACGAGTCAATTGTGAAGATTTGATGTTCTTTTGTGGTGCCGTCATCTGAAATTAAAGAAAGGCGTTTTGGTAATGCAAGTACAAAGCTGTTAATTGAAGCGAAGGAACATTTTTGTAGCTTATTTTTAACTCAAAACGATTAAATGTACAAGAATACGTTGCTGTTGGACAATCAGCTTTTTCACAACAGCATAAGAACAATTCGAAAAATCAGAACTAACAATTACGTAGTATTGAATAAAGGAATATCAGATTATACTAACCGCAGTTCATGGTTATTTTCTTGTAGCTAGCCGTGCCTGGTTGACAACATGTGCATCCCTTTTCGTAACTTCCGTCATCCATAATTGTTGTTGTACTCATGCATGTTCCACTACATTGCATCAGTTCAATTGGTTCACCCGAGACACAGAAAGCTGACTCGATCGTTGCACTGACATTCCTTGGTGGTAGCTTAGTTGCAGCGCATTCATCAGGTCTGGGAGTCGTAGGGGGAACTTCAGTAGTAAGGTTGTTTGTTACTTCTGTTGTTGGAGTAAGTGTTGGTGAAGACGATGGTACCTCAGTTGTTGTTTCTGATTCTAGAACACAAAAAGTCTAGGTTTAAATGTGTAAATCCTATACACATTACACATATGTGTTGTTGAGATCTGTTTTAAGTTTAAGTAGAACAGGGGGGGGGGGCAATGCATTTTGGAAATCATTCCAACAGATTATTCAATGCCTTCAATTCTTATTTTGAGTATGTATTTCCCATATGACCAAACATTGTGAACCTGTACCTGTAGTAGTTTCAGTCACTGTTGTTGGTTGGGTAGATGTAGTCATAGGTAGTGTAGTGTATGTTTCAGGTGTACAGATGTAACAACCGTCTTCTCCAAGTTCCCGAATGTAGCCCAACTGACAATCAACCTCTGTCTTGATTATTGTAATTATTCCACCAGCTTCGCATTTTGCGTGTTGGCAAGGCGATTGTTTTACAGTTGCCCCTTTCTGCAATAAGAAGATAGAGCCCATTAGAGTGATAACTTAGGGTTATTATATAACAAATACTCTGGTTTGAATTTCTGTCACCAATCTAAATACCACTGATTAAGTATTTACACTTACATTTACTTATTTAACTACATTTGCAGATGATACTCAAGGAATGATTAATCAAAAGAAATAATTGTCCACGGATAATGAGGTCATCTTTTGGAACTTTGGTTTTTGCTCGCTTTCAAGACTTCACTTCAAATCAATTTTAATTTCATCGTCGAGAAAACATTACTTTTCTCCATACTTTCAACATGTTTAATGTAATAAATAATGGCCAACTTAAGAAAAATGACTAAACCAAATTAACTAATCATTTAAAATGACCTCAAAACCATTTCTTGAAATAGGCCTACTTTTAGCTCTTCTCCCTTTTCATCTTGTGAAAAACTCGAGGGTTTGTTTGTATTTGTGCCTCTACCTTTTGCGATTTTTTTCACAGAATGGGTTAACTTAATATCTAATTCATCCAAGTCTGAGATAAATTATTTGATATCTTACGTTTATACACATCTCAGAAGTAGCAGTTTTGACAAGGCATCCATCACCACAGTCTTTTTCACATTTACAGCAACCATCTACCATTATTTGCCTCATGCCCTAAAATTAAATAAGTCATTGCATTTACTCAATTTTATTTTTAAATTCCGAACAAACAATGATTTCAGATGTAGGTGAAGCTTTTGAAGATTATACTTTACACAGTCCAGCATTCAAAGTCGATGTATTTGCGATCCTATTAATGTCATATATAACATTAAGTATAATTATTATTAATTTATGATCATTATCTAAGAAAAAAGATCATATTTACTATTGTTGTCATTATAGGGTTTAAAGGGCCCGCAGGATTTTGGGAAATGGGAATATACGTGTCTTGGGATGGGATAATGTGAGGATCTTAGGTTATGGACATGTGGTTTTGGGTAGGGGCATGTGGGTTTTTGGGGATTGTATCATTGTGTAAAAATTATTGCAACACGGACACGTCATAGATTCAGTAAATTTGACACAACCAGTTTGTAAATGTAGCATGAGCTGGCATGATCTTTTTAACATTGTGGAACTTGTTGGCAAATCATCCACCAAATAAAAAAGGCATAAAGTAAATGTTGTAGTCAAGAATGCATGATACCATTTAATTAGTTACATATAAGTAATTTTTATGTCTGTAATTCAGAGTTAACATGGATCATTTTTACTTTTCTCAAATTAACTTAACTTCGAGCAATACTGAAATTTGCCTAATATCTTTTACAGCACTACTCAGATTGTACCTTACAAAAATGTTCAAAATATAACTAAAGGTGACATCAAGTGAGTGACCAGCAACACAATTGGGCATGCAGAATTATGCAGGGAAGTAAGGGTCTTAGATTAGGGCGATAGGCATGTGGGGGGGGGGTCTTAGATGACGTTAGTTTCAACTTAGACACAGCAAACTTTTTCATTTTAGGTTATATGAAAGTATTACATCGTACATAATTAATTAAAACTGATACCTCTGATTTAAAAATATAGTACTGGCTTATCCACGATCATGAGAGAATTTTAGCGTAACTATCAAATCTGAGAATATAAGCTTAATTACCGCTTCGCAGCTTTTGCAAGCCTTTTCTCGAGTGACGGTGTTGTTCCTACAGGCATACTCATAACAATCGTTAGTATTTGTTTCATCCATGTAATAGTCACAGCTGCATTGGTCTGGTCGTACACAACGCCCACTTTCTTTGTCAAATACCATATCGCCTGCGCATACGCATTGTTTCTCTGTGGTTTTAGATTCGCATTCTTCCATTGTATTATCTCCACACATGTAATTACACTCATTTGGCTCAGCCAAGATCATACCCCTTTCCTCGCATGTTTCTAAAATTACAAACCGAATTCCATTTCAAATGCTAAGGAATTTCCTTTGAGGTTCTGCATGTTTCAAAGACTTACACAAAATCGTTCTTGAATGCAATGTATTCTTGTTTTGAAATTCATTCATTTTTAAATATGAAGAACTAAATGAAAATCCAACCTTCCGTGTCACAGCTGACATTCTCTTCTTGGAGTTCGAACAAGCATGTGTACTTTGTACATGTGTCATTTGTCTTTTCAGTTGTCTGTTCTCCCAACTAAAACATATAACTTTTTGATTGAATACAGGCAACTTGAATTGTGTTTTTATCTTTCAGATATATGCAATTCTTTTGCTCTTTAGAAGGATAATGCTGACACATAATAGACATAAGAAGGAAAATATGCAATCTGATCAAATTAGAGACAGGTAAAGAATATAGTACTATTCTCGATATACATACCTGCAGAACCTTATCCAGAGATTGTATATAACAAGGGCAGCTCGTGCGAGGAATGCATTCATCGTTGTAGAGGACATAATTTTCGGGACAGTCACACTGCGCCTCACTCGAATCCCACATAATAGCTGCTGAATTGTCGATGTCATCGACATTTTCACATGTTAACGTTGGCCTAATTTTATTTTCATTACATATTTCGCCGTCATATCTGCATGCTGTAAAAAAAAGACAGGTTTACCTTACGAGGGATGATAAATTACTTATATGTCAACTGGAAGAAAATCAACATGGTCGTCATTGAAAAGAAAATCTTCATTTTATATGTATCACGGCTTATTGTTACTTGTCTTAAACCAAGATCAAAACTTCGTAATGTTTAGCAAAATATTAACCATTCTCTTATTACAAGATGATTTCTCTATATGGAATTTCTACTCCAATCAAAAATGATTGGTATCAACCACCACAAATATAGCCTATCATATATACAGAAATTACAAATGGTGACGTACCAAACCCTATCAAATAGCTTAATTTAAGTATTGCATGGTGGAAATAATACTTCGGTGATAAAAGGTTATATCAGCAATTAGTGCACTCACTATCATTATTATTAGCCTCAAATTCCTGACATAGATCTTTCAACCTTGCATTTAACTTGAGTAATCCTATGTCTTAATTTATTTCTCTACTTAGAAAACAACATTTTACACAATGGCAAACTATAAAAATATAAAGTTGACAGTCACTCTTCATGTTACAAGGCTAATTAAACTGACATACTTCCACAAACTGATGATTCGGTTGTTGTCAGCATAACCGATGTCGTCGGTCCTGCTATTGTGGACAAAGTGGATCCTAATGTAGAGATGAAAGTCACACTAACAACTGTTGTCGTTTGAACAGTAGATTCTGTAGTCTGGTTCGTATAGGCAGGAACAGTTATAGTGACACTTGTTGATTCTGTAGGTGTTGGTCCAGAGACTGTTGTAAATGTAGAGCCTGGAGTTGCTAAATCACAGGAAATGAAAATTAGTTTGGAAAGTGAACAACCTAAGTTGCGCAACAATCTCTTCCTTCTTTAAAAGAAATGTGCATGCAAATGACACTTAAAAATCTGTCTCTCTTAACCCTTTTCACACGCCGTTGATAAATATTAAATATATACAGTGCATAATAATATATGAGGTGCCTCGTTTCAAAAAGTAACAAGTTGTTTGAACAATGGAATCTGATGGTCAACTTTGTGAGATATTGTTAGACTCGTGAGGATTCCCGGGTGAGGATTCCATGAACTTAGAAAAAATGACAGAATTATTCTTACCAGTCGATGGCTGTGAAGTTGAAGTTACAATCGATGGTTCTGTGGTACCTTAAAAGAAAATAGTAACAATACGTGTACGTAATGTGTGTTTTATACAAGTTAAATTCAGTTATTTTATATTCCAAGTCTATTCGAATTGATCAAAAGATCGAACTTCATCTTGATTTCAGATACCTACAGGGGACCCCAAAACCGTTAAAATCGATTAAAGACATTGTTTGAATCAGGTTTAAAGATTCATTTTATATGTTCCCTCACTCGTGCTCAATCGTTAATGGAGCAATACCGAAAGGCATTTCCGAAAAAATCACTAAAAAGACAAATTATTTACAGTCAATGTCACCTGTTACTATGTCGTTCCTTCATATATCTCTAAAATGTGCTAAACATTACCATAGTTGTTTCCTGTGGACAATTCTGTGGTTGTTTGAGAGGTTGTAACCGATGCTGTTGATGAACTTGTTGATGTTGTTGTTACTCCGGTTGATGCTGTTCCAGGTGTTGTACCTGATGTAGATGTACCTGGTGTAGATGTTGTGCCCGCTGCAGATGTTGTACCTAGTTCAGATATTGAATCTAGATTTGTATTTCAAAATATAGCTTGACACATCTGAATCTGATAGTTTAACAACATTAATATATATTTAAATATTACAGATTAAGTATTCTCATATTTTGCAAAATAAGACAAGTGTTATACCAAGATTGAATTAAGAAATATATGACAGTAGTATTCTTACAAGTCGATGGCTGCGAGGTTGAAGTTACAGCCGATGGTTTTGTTGACCTATCAACTTACCTGGGTTGTTTCCTGTCGACAATTCTGTGGTTGTTTGAGAGGTTGTAACCGATGCTGTTGATGCTGTTGTTACTCCGGTTGATGCTGTTCCAGGTGTTGTACCTGATGTAGATGTACCTGGTGTAGATGTTGTGCCCGCTGCAGATGTTGTACCTAGTTGAGATATTGAATCTAGATTTGTATTTCAAAATATAGCTTGACACATCTGAATCTGATAGTTTAACAACATTAATATATATTTAAATATTACAGATATAAGTATTCTAATATTTTGCAAAATAAGACAAGTGTAATACTAAGATTGAATTAAGAAATATATGACAGTATTATTCTTACTCGTCGATGGCTGCGAGGTTGAAGTTACAGTCGATGATTTTGTTGTACCTAAAAGAAAATTAATAGATCATGTTTTATAACAGTGAAATTGGTAACCAATATTCAGTATAACGTATACGTACGAGGGCAGATGAGAAAGTAATGGACCATTGGCTCTACCTTTGTGAACATACAATAGTGCTAAAAAACAAGTGTTTGACATTATTCAGACTTGATTGAATATATAGCGATTGTCGAAAATATTTTGAAAAACACAATAAAATATCACATTTGCTCTGAACATACCTTAGAAAACATGGCAACCAATAAAAAAATAAAAAGGTGATGTTTCAGAACAACGAAACTTTGTCTGTGTAATATTCAATGTACAAGTTAAATTGTGTAGAAAAATTACATAGAAAGGGTTAATATTGATGGAGTTAGAACCAAAGGTACATTACTTTCTGATCACCCCTCGTATATACGTATTTCATGACATACATTCACAATTTTAAAACAATCTATCAACATACCATAGTTGTTTCCTGTGGACAATTCTGTGGTTGTTTGAGACGTTGTAACAGATGCTGTTGATGAACTTGTTGATGCTGTTGTTACTCCAGTTGATGTTGTTCCAGGTGTTGTACCTGATGTAGATGTACCTGGTGTAGATGTTGTGCCCGCTGCAGATGTTGTACCTAGTTCGGATATTGAATCTAGATTTGTATTTCAAAATATAGCTTGACACATCTGAATCTGATATAGTTTAACAACATTAATACAATCTATCAGCTTACAGCTTATATATTTAAATATTACAGATTAAGTATTCTCATATTTTGCAAAATAAGACAAGTGTAGTACCAAGATTGAATTAAGAAATTAATGATAGTATTATTCTTACTAGTCGATGGCTGCGAGGTTACAGTCGATGATTTTGTGGTACCTAGAAATACACAGATAAATCATGTTTTTTAACAGCGAAATTGGTAATCAATGTCCCCTATAATGTATAAGTCTATTCCTATTTTATGACATACATTCACAAATTTAATATCATCTATCAACTTACCATAGTTGTTTCCTGTGGACAATTCTGTGGTTGTTTGAGACGTTGTAACCGATGCTGTTGATGAACTTGTTGATGTTGTTGTTACTCCGGTTGATGCTGTTCCAGGTGTTGTACCTGATGTAGATGTACCTGGTGTAGATGTTGTGCCCGCTGCAGATGTTGTACCTAGTTCAGATGTTGAATCTTGATTAACATATCAAAATATTGCTTGATACTACTCTATATATTTTCAAATGTATAGCGAAGAAATATATGACAGTATAATTCTAACAAGTCGATGGCTTCAAGGTTGAAGTTACAGTCGATGATTTTGTGTACCTATAAGTACATGTACATTAATAGATCATGTATCATAACAGCGAACGTGATAACCAATTTCCCCTAAAACGTATATAAATCTTTATGACATACATTCGCAATTTTAATATCATCTATCAGCCTACCATAGTTGTTTCCTGTCGACAATTCTGATTTTTAACACAATATTAATATAGAAATTCGACTATTATAGATAAAATCAATTCCAAAGTATTGAGACTTTCGATTCACTTAATCTTCTAACACTGGGATGGTAATTTGAATATTTAAAGATATTTTCATGAATATATTCAATGTTATCTCCAACCTATGGCTAATAATGTAGTTTTCAGTTCATATAAATGAGCATCTTATTGATCCAGCTCCATCAATTTAGGTTCAGTTCATCTTGTACCATAATAATAAATGCTTGTTGTCATTCATACCTTTGTTTGTTGTTGCTGGTACAGCAGTTATTCCAACCGTTGTTGTTTCTTCTATACAGGCAATTATTGTCATGTCTTCAATTTCAAAAGTTGTGTCAGTCATCACACTGTAGGATATGATAATTTGAAGGCCTTCAGTATCCTGAGGAAGAGTGACCTTGGCAGACTCTCCGGTAACTTCTTCTGATTTCTAAAAATCAGCGAATTACATTATTATAGTGATTTTACATATGATGTAGAAGGCTACTTATCGTTAAAGTTCATAGTTAAATAAATTTATATTAAATTGAACATTAACACTCACAGATTACATCAGACATATTCTGGTAAACCAAATTAACTATTTAAAGGCCATCGTCATTAACATGGTCCACAATTTATGTGTTTGAAATTTGGTTTAAATTAAAGGTATTATAAAATAAGCAGGAATTGGACTAGATTTTCAAGCAATGAACTGGAACAAGTGTAATTTTATCTAAGGTTAATGCAAGGTATGGAACGGATTTCAAATTAAATTCAACTAAATGATCAATTACTACATTTTCCAGTGTTTCTGCTTCTCTCATGTGTATTATTTATTTTAATAATTAACATTTATTACTAGGAAACTGTTCATACCGTTTCTACATCCTTGCCTTCTTTATTCTTGATTGTGACAGTTACGCTTTCAACATTTTTCAGTCCTGTTAGTTCCACACTGCTTATTTGAACATCTTGGTTGTTAGTTTTCAGCATTGTAGACATCATTAAAGTTTGTGGATCTGTCGATGGACTAAACTGTCCCACGAGTTTCGTATTTGGATTATCATCTGTTAATGCAGCTAGATCTGGCATCTGTGTAAATTCTCCATTTTCATTCATTATTTCACTTTGTGTCAAGTCAACCACATTCGCATCACTCATTTTGACAACATATGTACATGGTGTCATAGTTGTGACGACAGGAGTTCCAGATGTTGATTCACCTACAAAGAAATGATTACTTCATAAAACGTTGAAAATATTTTCATTAGGTTGGGATATGTGTGGAAGAAATATTAATTTCATTGTTACATATCTACTTCTCCTTTTGGACAGGTAAGATGAAAATATCAATGAATAAACCAATTATTTGTACTTGTTCTGAGTGTCGTTGTTGTTCCAGATGGCGTTCCTGGTAAAGATGTCGTACCTGGTGCAAATGTTGTACTTTGTGCAGATGTGAAACTGGTTACAGACGTTGTACCTGGCATTGAAAATAATATAGACATTGTACACGCAAACAAAATCAGGGCATTTGAGGTTATTCAAGATAGTCTAGTGGGGAATATTTTGACTTGTATCTGTCATTTTCATAAAAAGAGGATTCCCAGCATGCTTTTCATGTTCGTTGGCTCTGGAGGAATTTTTGACGTCATTTCCATATGTGTTTAGTATTGGCTATGGATTTATTGGGAGGAACGTTACTCAATAAATCTCTTACTCATTAGTGTTAGAATAACTCCAAACATTTCACTCATTATTAATATCTCTTAAAAGCATTATTTTCTAAATTTACCAGAGTTGTTTCCTGTTGAAATTTCTTCAGTAGCAGTTTGTGTGGTTTCTGAAAGTGTTGTTGCTCCAGTTGATGATGGTGCTGAAGCCGTACCTTGTGTTGGAGTGTGCATACCCGTCGGCATCAATGGTGTTGTTGTTGTTGTTTGTGTCTGATCCTTAACACCAGATTCTGTTGTAAATGTAGAACTTGACGATGCTAGAACATAGACATTATAACTCTATTTAAGGTGAGCAATAAGGAGACGTTATTCACTGAAAATGGTTAAAAAGACATCAGAAAACACTATTATCTTGTAAATCGTAATAAAGTCTTACTAGTGGAAGGTTGTGTTGTTGAAGCCAATGTCGATGTACTGGATGAAGTAGAACTTGGTAATGTAGAGCCTGGAAGTAAAATTGTGCTTCAAATGAGTTGAGGATCACAACTAAAACGTTATATCAGTATAGAATAGTCAACCATCACATAAACCTTCACGAAATTTAGATTACTAGAAGGTTTTGGCTTAAAATATGATCTGATTGTTAACCTTGATTTGTATAACACAATATAAATATCGACTAATATAGATAAAAAATTCCCAAGTATTGAGATATGATTCATTTAATCTTCTAGCACTGAGTTGGTTATTTAAAGTATTATAGATTTTGTTATGAATATATTCAATATTATCTCAAACCTATGGCTAATAATTTAGTCTTAGGGTCATGTGAGTGTGAACATCTATTTATCGAGCTCCATCAATTAAGATTATAATGTTGCCTTAAAAAGATAATTTCATATGGCAAGGATTTAGTTCATCTTGTACCATGATAATAAATGCTTCGTTTCAATCATACCTCGGTTTGTTGTGGCTGGTACAGCAGTTGTTCCAACCGTTGTTGTTTCTTCAATGCAAGCAATTATTGTCATATCTTCAACTTCAAAAGTTGTGTCAGTCATCACAGTGTAGGAAATGATAATTTGAACTCCTTCAGTTTGCTGAGGAAGAGTAATCTTGGCAGAATCACCAGCAATATTTTCTGATACCTAAAGATCAACAAATTACATTATTATTGTGTATTCACGTAAGAAGTAGAAGGTTACTTACTATAAAAGTTCATTGTTCAATATATTTGTATTAAATTGAACATCAAAGCTCACAGATTACATCAGACATATTCTTGGAAACCAAATTTTAACTTAAAGGCCATGATCATTTACATGGTCTACAATATAAGTGTTGGACATTTGGGTTTTAAATAATGGATAATACATTAAGCAGATATTGGACTTGATGACAAAGCTTTGATAACTGGAACAAGTGTGATTTTATCTATGGTATCGGACGTATTTCAAATTTAATTCAACTAAATGATCAATTAATACATTTTCCAGTGTTTCTGCTTCTCTCACGTGTCTAATTAATTTTAATCATTAACATTTATTACTAGGAAACTGTTTGTTCATACCGATTTCACATCCGTGCCTTCTTTATTCTTGATTGTGACAGCTACGCTTTCAACATTTTTCAGTCCTGTTAGTTCAACACTGCTTATTTCAACATCTTGGTTGTTAGTTTTCAGCATTGTAGACATCATTAAAGTTTGTGGATCTGTCGATGGACTAAACTGTCCCACAAGTTTCGTATTTGGATTATCATCTGTCAAGGCAACTAGATCTGGTCTCTGTGTAAATTCCCCATTTTCATTCATTATTTCACTTTGTGTCAAGTCAACCACATTCGCATCACTCATTTTGACAACATATGTACATGGTGCCATGGTTGTGACGACAGGAGTTCCAGATGTTGATTCGCCTAAAAAGAAACGATCACTTCCTTAAACATTGAAAATATTTTCACAAGGTAGGGATATGCATCGAAGGAATATTAATTTCATTGTTACATATCTGCTTCTCCTTTTGGACAGCTAAGATGAAAATATCAATGAATAAACTAATTTTGCATACTTGTTCTGAGTGTTGTTCCTGTTTCAGATGTTGTACTTGTTCCAGATGATGTACCTGGTGTAGATGTTGTACCTGGTGCAAATGTTGTACTTTGTGCAGATGTGAAACTGGTTACAGACGTTGTACCTGGCATTGAAAATAATATAGACATGGTACAAGCAAACAAAATCAGGGCATTTAAGGTTATTCAAGATAGTCTAGAGGTGAATATTTTGACTTGTATCTGTCATTTTCATAAAAAGAGGATTCCCAGCATGCTTTTCATGTCCGTTGGCATTGGAGGAATTTTTGACGTCATTTCCATATGTGTTTAGTATTGGCTATGGATTTATTGGGAGGAACGTTACTCAATAACTCTCTTACTCATTAGTGTTAGAATAACTCCAAACATTTCACTCATTATTAATATCTCTTAAAAGCATTATTTTCTAAATTTACCAGAGTTGTTTCCTGTTGAAATTTCTTCAGTAGCAGTTTGTGTGGTTTCTGAAAGTGTTGTTGCTCCAGTTGATGATGGTGCTGAAGCCGTACCTTGTGTTGGAGTGTGCATACCCGTCGGCATCAATGGTGTTGTTGTTGTTTGTGTCTGATCCTTAACACCAGATTCTGTTGTAAATGTTGAACGTGACGATGCTAGAACATAGACATTATAACTCTATTTAAGGTGAGCAATAAGGAGACATTATTCATTGAAAATGGTTAAGAAGACATCAGAAAACACTATTATCTTGTAAATCGTAATAAAGTCTTACTAGTGGAAGGTTGTGTTGTTGAAGCCAATGTCGATGTACTGGATGGAGTAGAACTTGATAATGTAGAGCCTGGAAGTAAAATTGTGCTTCAAATGAGTTGAGGATCACAACTAAAACGTTATATCAGTATAGAATAGTCAACCATCACATAAACCTTCACGAAATTTAGATTACTATAAGGTTTTGGCTTAAAATATGATCTTATTGTTAACCTTGATTTGTATAACACAATATAAATATCGACTAATATAGATAAAAAATTCCCAAGTATTGAGATATGATTCATTTAATCTTCTAACACTGAGTTGGTTATTTTAAAGTATTATAGATTTTGTTATGAATATATTCAATATTATCTCAAACCTATGGCTAATAATTTAGTCTTAGGGTCATGTAAGTGTGAACATCTATTTATCGAGCTCCATCAATTAAGATTCTAATGTTGCCTTAAAAAGATAATTTCATATGCCAAGGATTTAGTTCATCTTGTACCATGATAATAAATGCTTCGTTTCAATCATACCTCGGTTTGTTGTGGCTGGTACAGCAGTTGTTCCAACCGTTGTTGTTTCTTCAATGCAAGCAATTATTGTCATATCTTCAACTTCAAAAGTTGTGTCAGTCATCACAGTGTAGGATATGATAATTTGAACTCCTTCAGTTTGCTGAGGAAGAGTAATCTTGGCAGAAGCACCAGCAATAGTTTCTGATACCTAAAGATCAGCAAATTACATTATTATTGTGTATTCACGTAAAAAGTAGAAGGTTACTTACTATAACAGTTCATTGTTCAATATATTTGTATTAAATTGAACATCAAAGCTCACAGATTACATCAGACATATTCTTGGAAACAAATTTTAACTTAAAGGCCATGATCATTTACATGGTCTACAATATAAGTGTTGGACATTTGGGCTTTAAATAATGGATAATACATTAAGCAGATACTGGACTGGATGACAAAGCTTTGTTAACAGGAACAAGTGTGATTTTATCTATGGTATCGGACGTATTTCAAATTTAATTCAACTAGATGATCAATTAATACATTTTCCAGTGTTTCTGCTTCTCTCACGTGTCTTATTAATTTTAATCATTAACATTTATTACTAGGAAACTGTTTGTTCATACCGATTTCACATCCTTGCCTTCTTTATTCTTGATTGTGACAGTTACGCTTTCAACATTTTTCAGTCCTGTTAGTTCCACACTGCTTATTTCAACATCTTGGTTGTTAGTTTTCAGCATTGTAGACATCATTAAAGTTTGTGGATCTGTCGATGGACTAAACTGTCCGACAAGTTTCGTATTTGGATTATCATCTGTCAAGGCAACTAGATCTGGTCTCTGTGTAAATTCCCCATTTTCATTCATTATTTCACTTTGTGTCAAGTCAACCACATTCGCATCACTCATTTTGACAACATATGTACATGGTGCCATGGTTGTGACGACAGGAGTTCCAGATGTTGATTCGCCTAAAAAGAAACGATCACTTCCTTAAACATTGAAAATATTTTCACAAGGTAGGGATATGCATCGAAGGAATATTAATTTCATTGTTACATATCTGCTTCTCCTTTTGGACAGCTAAGATGAAAATATCAATGAATAAACCAATTTTGCATACTTGTTCTGAGTGTTGTTCCTGTTTCAGATGTTGTACTTGTTCCAGATGATGTACCTGGTGTAGATGTTGTACCTGGTGCAAATGTTGTACTTTGTGCAGATGTGAAACTGGTTACAGACGTTGTACCTGGCATTGAAAATAATATAGACATGGTACAAGCAAACAAAATCAGGGCATTTAAGGTTATTCAAGATAGTCTAGAGGTGAATATTTTGACTTGTATCTGTCATTTTCATAAAAAGAGGATTCCCAGCATGCTTTTCATGTCCGTTGGCATTGGAGGAATTTTTGACGTCATTTCCATATGTGTTTAGTATTGGCTATGGATTTATTGGGAGGAACGTTACTCAATAACTCTCTTACTCATTAGTGTTAGAATAACTCCAAACATTTCACTCATTATTAATATCTCTTAAAAGCATTATTTTCTAAATTTACCAGAGTTGTTTCCTGTTGAAATTTCTTCAGTAGCAGTTTGTGTGGTTTCTGAAAGTGTTGTTGCTCCAGTTGATGATGGTGCTGAAGCCGTACCTTGTGTTGGAGTGTGCATACCCGTCGGCATCAATGGTGTTGTTGTTGTTTGTGTCTGATCCTTAACACCAGATTCTGTTGTAAATGTTGAACGTGACGATGCTAGAACATAGACATTATAACTCTATTTAAGGTGAGCAATAAGGAGACATTATTCATTGAAAATGGTTAAGAAGACATCAGAAAACACTATTATCTTGTAAATCGTAATAAAGTCTTACTAGTGGAAGGTTGTGTTGTTGAAGCCAATGTCGATGTACTGGATGGAGTAGAACTTGATAATGTAGAGCCTGGAAGTAAAATTGTGCTTCAAATGAGTTGAGGATCACAACTAAAACGTTATATCAGTATAGAATAGTCAACCATCACATAAACCTTCACGAAATTTAGATTACTATAAGGTTTTGGCTTAAAATATGATCTTATTGTTAACCTTGATTTGTATAACACAATATAAATATCGACTAATATAGATAAAAAATTCCCAAGTATTGAGATATGATTCATTTAATCTTCTAACACTGAGTTGGTTATTTTAAAGTATTATAGATTTTGTTATGAATATATTCAATATTATCTCAAACCTATGGCTAATAATTTAGTCTTAGGGTCATGTAAGTGTGAACATCTATTTATCGAGCTCCATCAATTAAGATTCTAATGTTGCCTTAAAAAGATAATTTCATATGCCAAGGATTTAGTTCATCTTGTACCATGATAATAAATGCTTCGTTTCAATCATACCTCGGTTTGTTGTGGCTGGTACAGCAGTTGTTCCAACCGTTGTTGTTTCTTCAATGCAAGCAATTATTGTCATATCTTCAACTTCAAAAGTTGTGTCAGTCATCACAGTGTAGGATATGATAATTTGAACTCCTTCAGTTTGCTGAGGAAGAGTAATCTTGGCAGAAGCACCAGCAATAGTTTCTGATACCTAAAGATCAGCAAATTACATTATTATTGTGTATTCACGTAAAAAGTAGAAGGTTACTTACTATAACAGTTCATTGTTCAATATATTTGTATTAAATTGAACATCAAAGCTCACAGATTACATCAGACATATTCTTGGAAACAAATTTTAACTTAAAGGCCATGATCATTTACATGGTCTACAATATAAGTGTTGGACATTTGGGCTTTAAATAATGGATAATACATTAAGCAGATACTGGACTGGATGACAAAGCTTTGTTAACAGGAACAAGTGTGATTTTATCTATGGTATCGGACGTATTTCAAATTTAATTCAACTAGATGATCAATTAATACATTTTCCAGTGTTTCTGCTTCTCTCACGTGTCTTATTAATTTTAATCATTAACATTTATTACTAGGAAACTGTTTGTTCATACCGATTTCACATCCTTGCCTTCTTTATTCTTGATTGTGACAGTTACGCTTTCAACATTTTTCAGTCCTGTTAGTTCCACACTGCTTATTTCAACATCTTGGTTGTTAGTTTTCAGCATTGTAGACATCATTAAAGTTTGTGGATCTGTCGATGGACTAAACTGTCCGACAAGTTTCGTATTTGGATTATCATCTGTCAAGGCAACTAGATCTGGTCTCTGTGTAAATTCCCCATTTTCATTCATTATTTCACTTTGTGTCAAGTCAACCACATTCGCATCACTCATTTTGACAACATATGTACATGGTGCCATGGTTGTGACGACAGGAGTTCCAGATGTTGATTCGCCTAAAAAGAAACGATCACTTCCTTAAACATTGAAAATATTTTCACAAGGTAGGGATATGCATCGAAGGAATATTAATTTCATTGTTACATATCTGCTTCTCCTTTTGGACAGCTAAGATGAAAATATCAATGAATAAACCAATTTTGCATACTTGTTCTGAGTGTTGTTCCTGTTTCAGATGTTGTACTTGTTCCAGATGATGTACCTGGTGTAGATGTTGTACCTGGTGCAAATGTTGTACTTTGTGCAGATGTGAAACTGGTTACAGACGTTGTACCTGGCATTGAAAATAATATAGACATGGTACAAGCAAACAAAATCAGGGCATTTAAGGTTATTCAAGATAGTCTAGAGGTGAATATTTTGACTTGTATCTGTCATTTTCATAAAAAGAGGATTCCCAGCATGCTTTTCATGTCCGTTGGCATTGGAGGAATTTTTGACGTCATTTCCATATGTGTTTAGTATTGGCTATGGATTTATTGGGAGGAACGTTACTCAATAACTCTCTTACTCATTAGTGTTAGAATAACTCCAAACATTTCACTCATTATTAATATCTCTTAAAAGCATTATTTTCTAAATTTACCAGAGTTGTTTCCTGTTGAAATTTCTTCAGTAGCAGTTTGTGTGGTTTCTGAAAGTGTTGTTGCTCCAGTTGATGATGGTGCTGAAGCCGTACCTTGTGTTGGAGTGTGCATACCTGTCGGCATCAATGGTGTTGTTGTTGTTTGTGTCTGATCCTTAACACCAGATTCTGTTGTAAATGTTGAACTTGACGATGCTAGAACATAGACATTATAACTCTATTTAAGGTGAGCAATAAGGAGACATTATTCATTGAAAATGGTTAAGAAGACATCAGAAAACACTATTATCTTGTAAATCGTAATAAAGTCTTACTAGTGGAAGGTTGTGTTGTTGAAGCCAATGTCGATGTACTGGATGGAGTAGAACTTGATAATGTAGAGCCTGGAAGTAAAATTGTGCTTCAAATGAGTTGAGGATCACAACTAAAACGTTATATCAGTATAGAATAGTCAACCATCACATAAACCTTCACGAAATTTAGATTACTATAAGGTTTTGGCTTAAAATATGATCTTATTGTTAACCTTGATTTGTATAACACAATATAAATATCGACTAATATAGATAAAAAATTCCCAAGTATTGAGATATGATTCATTTAATCTTCTAACACTGAGTTGGTTATTTTAAAGTATTATAGATTTTGTTATGAATATATTCAATATTATCTCAAACCTATGGCTAATAATTTAGTCTTAGGGTCATGTAAGTGTGAACATCTATTTATCGAGCTCCATCAATTAAGATTCTAATGTTGCCTTAAAAAGATAATTTCATATGCCAAGGATTTAGTTCATCTTGTACCATGATAATAAATGCTTCGTTTCAATCATACCTCGGTTTGTTGTGGCTGGTACAGCAGTTGTTCCAACCGTTGTTGTTTCTTCAATGCAAGCAATTATTGTCATATCTTCAACTTCAAAAGTTGTGTCAGTCATCACAGTGTAGGATATGATAATTTGAACTCCTTCAGTTTGCTGAGGAAGAGTAATCTTGGCAGAAGCACCAGCAATAGTTTCTGATACCTAAAGATCAGCAAATTACATTATTATTGTGTATTAACGTAAAAAGTAGAAGGTTACTTACTATAACAGTTCATTGTTCAATATATTTGTATTAAATTGAACATCAAAGCTCACAGATTACATCAGACATATTCTTGGAAACAAATTTTAACTTAAAGGCCATGATCATTTACATGGTCCACAATATAAGTGTTGGACATTTGGGCTTTAAATAATGGATAATACATTAAGCAGATATTGGACTGGATGACAAAGCTTTGTTAACAGGAACAAGTGTGATTTTATCTATGGTATCGGACGTATTTCAAATTTAATTCAACTAGATGATCAATTAATACATTTTCCAGTGTTTCTGCTTCTCTCACGTGTCTTATTAATTTTAATCATTAACATTTATTACTAGGAAACTGTTTGTTCATACCGATTTCACATCCTTGCCTTCTTTATTCTTGATTGTGACAGTTACGCTTTCAACATTTCTCAGTCCTGTTAGTTCCACACTGCTTATTTCAACATCTTGGTTGTTAGTTTTCAGCATTGTAGACATCATTAAAGTTTGTGGATCTGTCGATGGACTAAACTGTCCCACAAGTTTCGTATTTGGATTATCATCTGTCAAGGCAACTAGATCTGGTCTCTGTGTAAATTCCCCATTTTCATTCATTATTTCACTTTGTGTCAAGTCAACCACATTCGCATCACTCATTTTGACAACATATGTACATGGTGCCATGGTTGTGACGACAGGAGTTCCAGATGTTGATTCGCCTAAAAAGAAACGATCACTTCCTTAAACATTGAAAATATTTTCACAAGGTAGGGATATGCATCGAAGGAATATTAATTTCATTGTTACATATCTGCTTCTCCTTTTGGACAGCTAAGATGAAAATATCAATGAATAAACTAATTTTGCATACTTGTTCTGAGTGTTGTTCCTGTTTCAGATGTTGTACTTGTTCCAGATGATGTACCTGGTGTAGATGTTGTACCTGGTGCAAATGTTGTACTTTGTGCAGATGTGAAACTGGTTACAGACGTTGTACCTGGCATTGAAAATAATATAGACATGGTACAAGCAAACAAAATCAGGGCATTTAAGGTTATTCAAGATAGTCTAGAGGTGAATATTTTGACTTGTATCTGTCATTTTCATAAAAAGAGGATTCCCAGCATGCTTTTCATGTCCGATGGCATTGGAGGAATTTTTGACGTCATTTCCATATGTGTTTAGTATTGGCTATGGATTTATTGGGAGGAACGTTACTCAATAACTCTCTTACTCATTAGTGTTAGAATAACTCCAAACATTTCACTCATTATTAATATCTCTTAAAAGCATTATTTTCTAAATTTACCAGAGTTGTTTCCTGTTGAAATTTCTTCAGTAGCAGTTTGTGTGGTTTCTGAAAGTGTTGTTGCTCCAGTTGATGATGGTGCTGAAGCCGTACCTTGTGTTGGAGTGTGCATACCCGTCGGCATCAATGGTGTTGTTGTTGTTTGTGTCTGATCCTTAACACCAGATTCTGTTGTAAATGTTGAACTTGACGATGCTAGAACATAGACATTATAACTCTATTCAAGGTGAGCAATAAGGAGACATTATTCATTGAAAATGGTTAAGAAGACATCAGAAAACACTATTATCTTGTAAATCGTAATAAAGTCTTACTAGTGGAAGGTTGTGTTGTTGAAGCCAATGTCGATGTACTGGATGGAGTAGAACTTGATAATGTAGAGCCTGGAAGTAAAATTGTGCTTCAAATGAGTTGAGGATCACAACTAAAACGTTATATCAGTATAGAATAGTCAACCATCACATAAACCTTCACGAAATTTAGATTACTATAAGGTTTTGGCTTAAAATATGATCTTATTGTTAACCTTGATTTGTATAACACAATATAAATATCGACTAATATAGATAAAAAATTCCCAAGTATTGAGATATGATTCATTTAATCTTCTAACACTGAGTTGGTTATTTTAAAGTATTATAGATTTTGTTATGAATATATTCAATATTATC
Source organism: Owenia fusiformis (assembly GCA_903813345.2). Classification (NCBI taxonomy): domain Eukaryota; kingdom Metazoa; phylum Annelida; class Polychaeta; order Sabellida; family Oweniidae; genus Owenia; species Owenia fusiformis. Next base: position 21,222,932 of record CAIIXF020000007.1, on the reverse strand, counting down.
TCAAACCTATGGCTAATAATTTAGTCTTAGGGTCATGTAAGTGTGAACATCTATTTATCGAGCTCCATCAATTAAGATTCTAATGTTGCCTTAAAAAGATAATTTCATATGCCAAGGATTTAGTTCATCTTGTACCATGATAATAAATGCTTCGTTTCAATCATACCTCGGTTTGTTGTGGCTGGTACAGCAGTTGTTCCAACCGTTGTTGTTTCTTCAATGCAAGCAATTATTGTCATATCTTCAACTTCAAAAGTTGTGTCAGTCATCACAGTGTAGGATATGATAATTTGAACTCCTTCAGTTTGCTGAGGAAGAGTAATCTTGGCAGAAGCACCAGCAATAGTTTCTGATACCTAAAGATCAGCAAATTACATTATTATTGTGTATTCACATAAAAAGTAGAAGGTTACTTACTATAACAGTTCATTGTTCAATATATTTGTATTAAATTGAACATCAAAGCTCACAGATTACATCAGACATATTCTTGGAAACAAATTTTAACTTAAAGGCCATGATCATTTACATGGTCTACAATATAAGTGTTGGACATTTGGGCTTTAAATAATGGATAATACATTAAGCAGATATTGGACTGGATGACAAAGCTTTGTTAACAGGAACAAGTGTGATTTTATCTATGGTATCGGACGTATTTCAAATTTAATTCAACTAGATGATCAATTAATACATTTTCCAGTGTTTCTGCTTCTCTCACGTGTCTTATTAATTTTAATCATTAACATTTATTACTAGGAAACTGTTTGTTCATACCGATTTCACATCCTTGCCTTCTTTATTCTTGATTGTGACAGTTACGCTTTCAACATTTTTCAGTCCTGTTAGTTCCACACTGCTTATTTCAACATCTTGGTTGTTAGTTTTCAGCATTGTAGACATCATTAAAGTTTGTGGATCTGTCGATGGACTAAACTGTCCCACAAGTTTCGTATTTGGATTATCATCTGTCAAGGCAACTAGATCTGGTCTCTGTGTAAATTCCCCATTTTCATTCATTATTTCACTTTGTGTCAAGTCAACCACATTTGCATCACTCATTTTGACAACATATGTACATGGTGCCATGGTTGTGACGACAGGAGTTCCAGATGTTGATTCGCCTAAAAAGAAACGATCACTTCCTTAAACATTGAAAATATTTTCACAAGGTAGGGATATGCATCGGAGGAATATTAATTTCATTGTTACATATCTGCTTCTCCTTTTGGACAGCTAAGATGAAAATATCAATGAATAAACCAATTTTGTATACTTGTTCTGAGTGTTGTTCCACTTTCAGATGTTGAACTTGTTCCAGATGGTGTTCCTGGTGTAGATGTTGTACCTGGTGCAAATGTTGTACTTTGTGCAGATGTGAAACTGGTTAAGGACGTTGTACCTGGCATTGAAAATAATATAGACATGGTACAAGCAAACAAAATCAGGGCATTTAAGGTTATTCAAGATAGTCTAGAGGTGAATATTTTGACTTGTATCTGTCATTTTCATAAAAAGAGGATTCCCAGCATGCTTTTCATGTCCGTTGGCTCTGGAGGAATTTTTCACGTCATTTCCATATGTGTTTAGTATTGGCTATGGATTTATTGGGAGAAACTTTACTCAATAACTCTCTTACTCATTATTGTTAGAATAACTCCAAACATTTCACTCATTATTAATATCTCTTAAAAGCATTATTTTCTAAATTTACCAGAGTTGTTTCCTGTTGAAATTTCTTCAGTAGCAGTTTGTGTGGTTTCTGAACGTGTTGTTGCTCCAGTTGATGATGGTGCTGAAGCCGTACCTTGTGTTGGAGTGTGCATACCCGTCGGCATCAATGGTGTTGTTGTTGTTTGTGTCTGATCCTTAACACCAGATTCTGTTGTAAATGTAGAACTTGACGATGCTAGAACATAGACATTATAACTCTATTTAAGGTGAGCAATAAGGAGACGTTATTCATTGAAAATGTTAAAGAAGACATCAGAAAACATTATTATCTTGTAAATCGTAATAAAGTCTTACTAGTGGAAGGTTGTGTTGTTGAAGCCAATGTCGATGTACTGGATGAAGTAGAACTTGATAATGTAGAGCCTGGAAGTGAAATTGTGCTTCAAATGAGTTGAGGATCACAACTAAAACGTTATATCAGTATAGAATAGTCAACCATCACATAAACCTTCACGAAATTTAGATTACTATAAGGTTTTGGATTAAAATATGATCTTATTGTTAACCATGATTAGTATAACACAATATAAATATCGACTAATATAGATAAAAAAATTCCCAAGTATTGAGATATGATTCATTTAATCTTCTAACACTGAGTTGGTTATTTGAAGTATTATAGATTTTGTTATGAATATATTCAATATTATCTCAAACCTATGGCTAATAATTTAGTCTTAGGGTCATGTAAGTGTGAACATCTATTTATCGAGCTCCATCAATTAAGATTCTAATGTTGCCTTTAAAAGATAATTTCATATGGCAAGGATTTAGTTCATCTTGTACCATGATAATAAATGCTTCGTTTCAATCATACCTCGGTTTGTTGTGGCTGGTACAGCAGTTGTTCCAACCGTTGTTGTTTCTTCAATGCAAGCAATTATTGTCATATCTTCAACTTCAAAAGTTGTGTCAGTCATCACAGTGTAGGATATGATAATTTGAACTCCTTCAGTTTGCTGAGGAAGAGTAATCTTGGCAGAATCACCAGCAATATTTTCTGATACCTAAAGATCAGCAAATTACATTATTATTGTGTATTCACGTAAGAAGTAGAAGGTTACTTACTATAAAAGTTCATTGTTCAATATATTTGTATTAAATTGAACATCAAAGCTCACAGATTACATCAGACATATTCTTGGAAACCAAATTTTAACTTAAAGGCCATGATCATTTACATGGTCTACAATATAAGTGTTGGACATTTTGGTTTTAAATAATGGATAATACATTTAGCAGATATTGGACTTGATGACAAAGCTTTGATAACTGGAACAAGTGTGATTTTATCTATGGTATCGGACGTATTTCAAATTTAATTCAACTAAATGATCAATTAATACATTTTCCAGTGTTTCTGCTTCTCTCACGTGTCTTATTAATTTTAATCATTAACATTTATTACTAGGAAACTGTTTGTTCATACCGATTTCACATCCTTGCCTTCATTATTCTTGATTGTGACAGTTACGCTTTCAACATTTTTCAGTCCTGTTAGTTCCACACTGCTTATTTCAACATCTTGGTTGTTAGTTTTCAGCATTGTAGACATCATTAAAGTTTGTGGATCTGTCGATGGACTAAACTGTCCGACAAGTTTCGTATTTGGATTATCATCTGTCAAGGCAACTAGATCTGGTCTCTGTGTAAATTCCCCATTTTCATTCATTATTTCACTCTGTATCAAGTCAACCACATTCGCATCACTCATTTTGACAACATATGTACACGGTGCCATGGTTGTGACGACAGGAGTTCCAGATGTTGATTCGCCTAAAAAGAAACGATCACTTCCTTAAACATTGAAAATATTTTCACAAGGTAGGGATATGCATCGAAGCAATATTAATTTCATTGTTACATATCTGCTTCTCCTTTTGGACAGCTAAGATGAAAATATCAATAAATAAACCAATTTTGTATACTTGTTCTGAGTGTTGTTCCACTTTCAGATGTTGAACTTGTTCCAGATGGTGTTCCTGGTGTAGATGTTGTACCTGGTGCAAATGTTGTACTTTGTGCAGATGTGAAACTGGTTACAGACGTTGTACCTGGCATTGAAAATAATATAGACATGGTACAAGAAAACAAAATCAGGGCATTTAAGGTTATTCAAGATAGTCTAGTGGGGAATATTTTGACTTGTATCTGTCATTTTCATATAAAAGAGAATTCCCAGCATGCTTTTCATGCCCGTTGGCTCTGGAGGAATTTTTGACGTCATTTCCATATGTGTTTAGTATTGGCTATGGATTTATTGGGAGGAACGTTACTCAATAACTCTCTTACTCATTAGTGTTAGAATAACTCCAAACATTTCACTCATTATTAATATCTCTTAAAAGCATTATTTTCTAAATTTACCAGAGTTGTTTCCTGTTGAAATTTCTTCAGTAGCAGTTTGTGTGGTTTCTGAAAGTGTTGTTGCTCCAGTTGATGATGGTGCTGAAGCCGTACCTTGTGTTGGAGTGTGCATACCCGTCGGCATCAATGGTGTTGTTGTTGTTTGTGTCTGATCCTTAACACCAGATTCTGTTGTAAATGTAGAACTTGACGATGCTAGAACATAGACATTATAACTCTATTTAAGGTGAGCAATAAGGAGACTTTATTCATTGAAAATGGTTAAGAAGACATCAGAAAACACTATTATCTTGTAAATCGTAATAAAGTCTTACTAGTGGAAGGTTGTGTTGTTGAAGCCAATGTCGATGTACTGGATGAAGTAGAACTTGATAATGCAGAGCCTGGAAGTAAAATTGTGCTTCAAATGAGTTGAGGATCACAACTAAAACGTTATATCAGAATAGAATAGTCAACCATCACATAAACCTTCACGAAATTTAGATTACTATAAGGTTTTGGCTTAAAATATGATCTTATTGTTAACCTTGATTTGTATAACACAATATAAATATCGACTAATATAGATAAAAAAATCCCAAGTATTGAGATATGATTCATTTAATCTTCTATCACTGAGTTGGTTATTTAAAGTATTATAGATTTTGTTATGAATATATTCAATATTATCTCAAACCTATGGCTAATAATTTAGTTTTAGGGTCATGTAAGTGCATCCTCCTATCACAGGGCTTCAAAATCCAGAATATCTTCTTTCTTTTTACCCCCTGCTATAACCAAGTTGGACGCGCCCGATTAAACTAAATCACGTGATCTTATTATGCGCCGATGACGTATACATGATTTCTGTCGCAGTGTTGCGACAGCCAATCAAATTGCGAGTTCTTAATCGGGGAAATGCTAACTGCTTATAGCAGGGGGAAGAAGGAGGTACGGATTCTGGACACCTGTTTAGGAGGATGTGTAAGTGTGAACATCTATTTATCGAGCTCCATCAATTAAGATTCTAATGTTGCCTTAAAAAGATAATTTCGAATGGCAAGGATTTAGTTCATCTTGTACCATGATAATAAATGCTTCGTTTCAATCATACCTCGGTTTGTTGTGGCTGGTACAGCAGTTGTTCCAACCGTTGTTGTTTCTTCAATGCAAGCAATTATTGTCATATCTTCAACTTCAAAAGTTGTGTCAGTCATCACAGTGTAGGATATGATAATTTGAACTCCTTCAGTTTGCTGAGGAAGAGTAATCTTGGCAGAATCACCAGCAATATTTTCTGATACCTAGAGATCAGCAAATTACATTATTATTGTGTATTCAAGTAAGAAGTAGAAGGTTACTTACTATAAAAGTTCATTGTTCAATATATTTGTATTAAATTGAACATCAAAGCTCACAGATTACATCAGACATATTCTTGGAAACCAAATTTTAACTTAAAGGCCATGATCATTTACATGGTCTACAATATAAGTGTTTGACATTTGGGTTTTAAATAATGGATAATACATTAAGCAGATATTGGACTGAATGACAAAGCTTTGATAACAGGAACAAGTGTGATTTTATCTATGGTATCGTATTTCAAATTTAATTCAACTAAATGATCAATTAATACATTTTCCAGTGTTTCTGCTTCTCTCACTTGTCTTATTAATTTTAATCATTAACATTTATTACTAGAAAACTGTTTGTTCATACCGATTTCACATCCTTGCCTTCTTTATTCTTGATTGTGACAGTTACGCTTTCAACATTTTTCAGTCCTGTTAGTTCCACACTGCTTATTTCAACATCTTGGTTGTTAGTTTTCAGCATTGTAGACATCATTAAAGTTTGTGGATCTGTCGATGGACTAAACTGTCCGACAAGTTTCGTATTTGGATTATCATCTGTCAAGGCAACTAGATCTGGTCTCTGTGTAAATTCCCCATTTTCATTCATTATTTCACTTTGTGTCAAGTCAACCACATTCGCATCACTCATTTTGACAACATATGTACATGGTGCCATGGTTGTGACGACAGGAGTTCCAGATGTTGATTCGCCTAAAAAGAAACGATCACTTCCTTAAACATTGAAAATATTTTCACAAGGTAGGGATATGCATCGATGGAATATTAATTTCATTGTTACATATCTGCCTCTCCTTTTGGACAGCTAAGATGCAAATATCAATGAATAAACCAATTTTGTATACTTGTTCTGAGTGTTGTTCCACTTTTAGATGTTGAACTTGTTCCAGATGGTGTTCCTGGTGTAGATGTTGTACCTGGTGCAAATGTTGTACTTTGTGCAGATGTGAAACTGGTTACAGACGTTGTACCTGGCATTGAAAATAATATAGACATGGTACAAGCAAACAAAATCAGGGCATTTAAGGTTATTCAAGATAGTCTAGTGGGGAATATTTTGACTTGTATCTGTCATTTTCATAAAAAGAGGATTCCCAGCATGCTTTTCATGTCCGTTGGCTCTGGAGGAATTTTTGACGTCATTTCCATATGTGTTTAGTATTGGCTATGGATTTATTGGGAGGAACGTTACTCAATAAATCTCTTACTCATTAGTGTTAGAATAACTCCAAACATTTCACTCATTATTAATATCTCTTAAAAGCATTATTTTCTAAATTTACCAGAGTTGTTTCCTGTTGAAATTTCTTCAGTAGCAGTTTGTGTGGTTTCTGAAAGTGTTGTTGCTCCAGTTGATGATGGTGCTGAAGCCGTACCTTGTGTTGGAGTGTGCATACCCGTCGGCATCAATGGTGTTGTTGTTGTTTGTGTCTGATCCTTAACACCAGATTCTGTTGTAAATGTAGAACTTGACGATGCTAGAACATAGACATTATAACTCTATTTAAGGTGAGCAATAAGGAGACTTTATTCATTGAAAATGGTTAAGAAGACATCAGAAAACACTATTATCTTGTAAAGCGTAATAAAGTCTTACTAGTGGAAGGTTGTGTTGTTGAAGCCAATGTCGATGTACTGGATGAAGTAGAACTTGATAATGTAGAGCCTGGAAGTAAAATTGTGCTTCAAATGAGTTGAGGATCACAACTAAATCGTTATATCAGTATAGAATAGTCAACCATCACATAAACCTTCACGAAATTTAGATTACTATAAGGGTTTGGCTTAAAATATGATCTTATTGTTAACCTTGATTTGTATAACACAATATAAATATCGACTAATATAGATAAAACATTCCCAAGTATTGAGATATGATTAATTTAATCTTCTAACACTGAGTTGGTTATTTAAAGTATTATAGATTTTGTTATGAATATATTCAATATTATCTCAAACCTATGGCTAATAATTTAGTCTTAGGGTCATGTAAGTGTGAACATCTATTTATCGAGCTCCATCAATTAAGATTTTAATGTTGCCTTAAAAAGATAATTTCATATGGCAAGGATTTAGTTCATCTTGTACCATGATAATAAATGCTTCATTTCGATCATACCTCGGTTTGTTGTGGCTGGTACAGCAGTTGTTCCAACCGTTGTTGTTTCTTCAATGCAAGCAATTATTGTCATATCTTCAACTTCAAAAGTCATGTCAGTCATCACAGTGTAGGATATGATAATTTGAACTCCTTCAGTTTGCTGAGGAAGAGTAATCTTGGCAGAATCACCAGCAATATTTTCTGATACCTAAAGATCAGCAAATTACATTATTATTGTGTATTCACGTAAGAAGTAGAAGGTTACTTACTATAAAAGTTCATTGTTCAATATATTTGTATTAAATTGAACATCAAAGCTCACAGATTACATCAGACATATTCTTGGAAACCAAATTTTAACTTAAAGGCCATGATCATTTACATGGTCTACAATATAAGTGTTTGACATTTGGGTTTTAAATAATGGATAATACATTAAGCAGATATTGGACTGAATGACAAAGCTTTGATAACAGGAACAAGTGTGATTTTATCTATGGTATCGGACGTATTTCAAATTTAATTCAACTAAATGATCAATTTATACATTTTCCAGTGTTTCTGCTTCTCTCACGTGTCTTATTAATTTTAATCATTAACATTTATTACTAGGAAACTGTTTGTTCATACCGATTTCACATCCTTGCCTTCTTTATTCTTGATTGTGACAGTTACGCTTTCAACATTTTTCAGTCCTGTTAGTTCCACACTGCTTATTTCAACATCTTGGTTGTTAGTTTTCAGCATTGTAGACATCATTAAAGTTTGTGGATCTGTCGATGGACTAAACTGTCCCACAAGTTTCGTATTTGGATTATCATCTGTCAAGGCAACTAGATCTGGTCTCTGTGTAAATTCCCCATTTTCATTCATTATTTCACTTTGTGTCAAGTCAACCACATTCGCATCACTCATTTTGACAACATATGTACATGGTGCCATGGTTGTGACGACAGGAGTTCCAGATGTTGATTCGCCTAAAAAGAAACGATCACTTCCTTAAACATTGAAAATATTTTCACAAGGTAGGGATATGCATCGAAGCAATATTAATTTCATTGTTACATATCTGCTTCTCCTTTTGGACAGCTAAGATGAAAATATCAATGAATAAACCAATTTTGTATACTTGTTCTGAGTGTTGTTCCACTTTCAGATGTTGAACTCGTTCCAGATGGTGTTTCTGGTGTAGATGTTGTACCTGGTGCAAATGTTGTACTTTGTGCAGATGTGAAACTGGTAACAGACGTTGTACCTGGCATTGAAAATAATATAGACATGGTACAAGCAAACAAAATCAGGGCATTTAAGGTTATTCAAGATAGTCTAGTGGGGAATATTTTGACTTGTATCTGTCATTTTCATAAAAAGAGGATTCCCAGCATGCTTTTCATGTCCGTTGGCTCTGGAGAAATTTTTGACGTCATTTCCCTATGTGTTTAGTATTGGCTATGGATTTATTGGGAGGAACGTTACTCAATAACTCTCTTACTCATTAGTGTTAGAATAACTCCAAACATTTCACTCATTATTAATATCTCTTAAAAGCATTATTTTCTAAATTTACCAGAGTTGTTTCCTGTTGAAATTTCTTCAGTAGCAGTTTGTGTGGTTTCTGAAAGTGTTGTTGATCCAGTTGATGATGGTGCTGAAGCCGTACCTTGTGTTGGAGTATGCATGCCTGTCGGCATCAATGGTGTTGTTGTTGTTTGTGTCTGATCCTTAACACCAGATTCTGTTGTAAATGTAGAACTTGACGATGCTAGAACATAGGCAATGATACTCTATTTAAAAACAGAAATAAGGAACTTTATTCATTAAGAAATTGTTTAAAAGGATCAGATAAAACAATAATTCTGTAAATCATAACAAAATCTTACTTGTGGAAGGTACTGTTGTCGAAGCTAATGTCGATGTGCTGGATGAAGTAGAACTTGATCCTGTAGAGACTAAAAGTAAAATTGTGCTTCAAATGAGTTGAGGTTTACAACTTAAACGTTAAAAATATTCAACCATACAAACCTTCACGAAATATTGATAAGTAGAAGGTTTCGGCTAAAAATATGACCCGATCATTGACCTTGATTTGCATACACAATATTAATATAGAAATATCGACTATTATAGATAAAATTTAATTCCAAAGTATTGAGATTTTTGATTCAATTAATCTAACACTGGGATGGTTATTCGTATAATTAACGATTTTTTCATGAATATATTCAATATTATCTCCGATCTATGGCTAATAATTTAGTCTTCAGGTCATATAAGTGTGAGCATATATTTATCGAGCTCTATCGACTAAGATTCAGTTCATCTTGTACCATAATAATAAATGCTTGTTGTCAGTCATACTTTGGTTTGTTGTGGCTGGTACAGCAGTTGTTCCAACCGTTGTTGTTTCTTCAATGCAAGCAATTATTGTCATATCTTCAACTTCAAAAGTCATGTCAGTCATCACAGTGTAGGATATGATAATTTGAACTCCTTCAGTTTGCTGAGGAAGAGTAATCTTGGCAGAATCACCAGCAATTTCTTGTGATACCTAAAGATCAGCAAATTACATTATTATAGTGTATTCACGTAAGAAGTAGAAGGTTACTTACTATAACAGTTCATTGTTCAATATATTTGTATTAAATTGAACATCAAAGCTCACAGATTACATCAGACATATTCTTGGAAACAAATTTTAACTTAAAGGCCATGATCATTTACATGGTCTACAATATAAGTGTTGGACATTTGGGCTTTAAATAATGGATAATACATTAAGCAGATATTGGACTGGATGACAAAGCTTTGTTAACAGGAACAAGTGTGATTTTATCTATGGTATCGGACGTATTTCAAATTTAATTCAACTAGATGATCAATTAATACATTTTCCAGTGTTTCTGCTTCTCTCACGTGTCTTATTAATTTTAATCATTAACATTTATTACTAGGAAACTGTTTGTTCATACCGATTTCACATCCTTGCCTTCTTTATTCTTGATTGTGACAGTTACGCTTTCAACATTTTTCAGTCCTGTTAGTTCCACACTGCTTATTTCAACATCTTGGTTGTTAGTTTTCAGCATTGTAGACATCATTAAAGTTTGTGGATCTGTCGATGGACTAAACTGTCCCACAAGTTTCGTATTTGGATTATCATCTGTCAAGGCAACTAGATCTGGTCTCTGTGTAAATTCCCCATTTTCATTCATTATTTCACTTTGTGTCAAGTCAACCACATTCGCATCACTCATTTTGACAACATATGTACATGGTGCCATGGTTGTGACGACAGGAGTTCCAGATGTTGATTCGCCTAAAAAGAAACGATCACTTCCTTAAACATTGAAAATATTTTCACAAGGTAGGGATATGCATCGAAGCAATATTAATTTCATTGTTACATATCTGCTTCTCCTTTTGGACAGCTAAGATGAAAATATCAATGAATAAACCAATTTTGTATACTTGTTCTGAGTGTTGTTCCACTTTCAGATGTTGAACTCGTTCCAGATGGTGTTCCTGGTGTAGATGTTGTACCTGGTGCAAATGTTGTACTTTGTGCAGATGTGAAACTGGTAACAGACGTTGTACCTGGCATTGAAAATAATATAGACATGGTACAAGCAAACAAAATCAGGGCATTTAAGGTTATTCAAGATAGTCTAGTGGGGAATATTTTGACTTGTATCTGTCATTTTCATAAAAAGAGGATTCCCAGCATGCTTTTCATGTCCGTTGGCTCTGGAGAAATTTTTGACGTCATTTCCCTATGTGTTTAGTATTGGCTATGGATTTATTGGGAGGAACGTTACTCAATAACTCTCTTACTCATTAGTGTTAGAATAACTCCAAACATTTCACTCATTATTAATATCTCTTAAAAGCATTATTTTCTAAATTTACCAGAGTTGTTTCCTGTTGAAATTTCTTCAGTAGCAGTTTGTGTGGTTTCTGAAAGTGTTGTTGATCCAGTTGATGATGGTGCTGAAGCCGTACCTTGTGTTGGAGTATGCATGCCTGTCGGCATCAATGGTGTTGTTGTTGTTTGTGTCTGATCCTTAACACCAGATTCTGTTGTAAATGTAGAACTTGACGATGCTAGAACATAGGCAATGATACTCTATTTAAAAACAGAAATAAGGAACTTTATTCATTGAGAAATTGTTTAAAAGGATCAGATAAAACAATAATTCTGTAAATCATAACAAAATCTTACTTGTGGAAGGTACTGTTGTCGAAGCTAATGTCGATGTGCTGGATGAAGTAGAACTTGATCCTGTAGAGACTAAAAGTAAAATTGTGCTTCAAATGAGTTGAGGTTTACAACTTAAACGTTAAAAATATTCAACCATACAAACCTTCACGAAATATTGATAAGTAGAAGGTTTCGGCTAAAAATATGACCCGATCATTGACCTTGATTTGCATACACAATATTAATATAGAAATATCGACTATTATAGATAAAATTTAATTCCAAAGTATTGAGATTTTTGATTCAATTAATCTAACACTGGGATGGTTATTCGTATAATTAACGATTTTTTCATGAATATATTCAATATTATCTCCGATCTATGGCTAATAATTTAGTCTTCAGGTCATATAAGTGTGAGCATATATTTATCGAGCTCTATCGACTAAGATTCAGTTCATCTTGTACCATAATAATAAATGCTTGTTGTCAGTCATACTTTGGTTTGTTGTTGCTGGTGCAGCAGTTGTTCCAACCGTTGTTGTTTCTTCAATGCAAGCAATGATTGTCATATCTTCAACTTCAAAAGTCATGTCAGTCATCACAGTGTAGGATATGATAATTTGAACTCCGTCAGTATGCTGAGGAAGAGTAATCTTGGCAGAGTCGCCAGCAATGTCTTCGGTTTTCTAAAAATCAGCAAATTGCATCATTGTAGTGTATTCACATAAGATGTAGAAGGCTACTTATCGTAAAAGTTCATAGTTCAAGATATTGGTACTAAATTGAACATTAATCATATTCCGGTGAACCAAAACATTTAAAGGCCATGGTCATTTACATGGTCCACAATATATGTGTTGGTAATTTGGTTTTAATTAAAGGTATTATAAATTAAGCATGAACAGGACTAGATGTTCAAGCATTGATAACTGGAACAAGTGTGATTTTATTTAAGGTTAATGCAAGGTATAGAGCGGTTTTCAAATTTATTACAACAAAGTGAACAACACTACATTTTGCAGTGTTTCTCCTTCCCACATGTGTCTTATCGCTTTGAATCAGTAACATTCATTACTTTGAAACTGTGTGTTCATACCGTTTCAACATCGTTGCCATCTGTATTCTTGATTGTGACAGCAACGCCTTTAACGTTTTTCAGTCCTGTTAGTTGCACACTGCTTATTTCAACATCTTGGTTGTTAGTTTTAAGCACTGTAGACATCTTTAAAGTTTGTGGATCTGTCGATGGACTAAACAGTCCCACAAGTTTCGTATTAGGATTATCATCTGTCAAAGCACCTAGATCTGGTATTTCTGTGAATTCTCCACTTTCATTCATTATTTCACTTTTTGTCAAGTCAACCACATTCGCATCGCTCATTGTGACAACATATGTACATGGTGTCACGGTTGTGACGACAGTTCTTGGTGTTGTGGCGACAGATATTCCAGATGACGATTCTCCTAAATAGGAAATACTGATTTATCAAACAATATATTGATTTATTCTATAGTTAGCATGATATTTATAGGATAACATGTCAAAATAAAAACTGTATTTTTGTAACCAGTGGTAAAATATGATATTTTTGACAAATTTTCACTTAACCATAGCATACGGTGTTTAAGCCATGACATATGGATTTTTGCTACTTCAGATTCAAAACGAGGTTAAGTGTCAACATCGCCAGAGCGTTTGGAAAATTCGAATTAAATCACTTAATTTCCGACGATTCTGATGATGACTTTAACTATTGAATAAAAATAACATCCTATGATTTACTCGTGATATGATTTTAATCCACTCATGGATATTGATATCTGCACTCTCTCGATACGCTCGCTCATGCAGATATCATATCCATTCGTGGATAAAAATCATATCACTCATAAATCATAGGATATCCTCTATTTATTCAATGGGTTGGGTTACCCATCAGAAAATATGAATTTTAAAGTGACATGACTATTGGTCATTCTAGATACCTAAGAAAATTATATAACTAATACAATTTTGAAGGTATTGATAGTATTTGATATCCGTTATTTGTGAATAATGAGAATTTTTCACTTTTATTGCGTATCATTATCTCATGGTTACATAATCGTTTCTTTTTTAGTACAATTACGCAAGCTCTTTGTCGATAGATCTCCCAATGCCAGAAAGTTTTGTAAATATTTATATAGAAACTTTCACATGTTTTTTCGATATAAAATATAATGTAAAATGTTTCAACTTAAACTAACAAGAAACAGCAACTTCACGGAGTATTTTTCTTGAGCAGAGTTCCTGTTTTGTACTTTTTACCAACAATGAAAGTGAGCGATACCTCTTAAGGGTTTAACCTGTATATATACGGTCGTAATTAACGTGATTAGCCTGTAAGATAAACATAAACAATAAATAGACTTACTTGTTAAGATTGTGGTTGTTTGTGACGGTACTGTTGTAGCTAATGATGCAGTTGTACTCTGTTGGTTTGTTGCTGTTGTGAATGTAGAGCCTTGCGTCCCTGTAATAGATGAAATCATAGATACTTAATTATTGAAAGTCATGTTTAACAGGCAAAACTTGCCTTTAGGGTCAACACACTATGCCTTTTGATATCTTCAATATACTAGATAAAAAGACGCACATAGCAAGTTTTATTTACGAAATATATAGACCAAAGAGCAGGTATTATATCGACCAATAAATACTGCAGGGCTAGGCACAAACGTTTCTAGCAGGTTTCCTGTGGGTTCAAAAGCTTTTGTGCCAATTCGAGCATGAAAACTCACCGAAATGTTGCAAATGCGCCACTTTATTGTCCACTTCTGGTTCAGCGTTTAGCACCGAACGAAACACTTAGTACAGTCAAGGTATTGTATCGAGGAATAAATACGTGGTGAAATTGTGACTTTATTCACAGTTTATAGAAGGCGTGAATACACTCGTGTTCGAATGAGATAGATAACATGATGCCCTGACGACCTGCCATATACGCTAATAAAGGTGGGACTTACGTCACGTGAACGGTTCAAAGCCGCCCCTTAGTACGAAAGGCACCGCCAACTTCGTAAATATGTCAGACTTTTGTGAAAAAATGGACGTCAAATTGTCATTTGAAAATGTAAAATATAAAATGTATGATATATAAAACTCGGCATAAATTGACATTGAATGCCTTGTTAACTACTTACTATTCTTTAGTTTATTCCTATCTTAGTTATGGGAATATTCTGTGGGGCAATGCAACGAAAAATAATTTGAACACACTTTTTCTTTTACAAAATAAATTCCTTAGAATAATGACAGACTCTCCAAGAACTGCTCCTTCGAATCCTATCTTCAGAAAGTTCAATATATTAAATATTTTTGACAAATAAATTTCAGATTGCTACATTTGTGCAGAAAACTGTGACTGAATCAAAAGATTTTCCATCTCGTAATTTCAAGCATTTTTTCAAGAGAGAATTGACATACATTCCCATGATACGAGAAATAAATATAATTTGGTAATAAAGAGATTTAGAACTGAAACTGGTCGTACATCAATTGCGGTCAGTGGAGCGACACTTTATAATTCTTTGTCAACAAATTTTAAAAAGGCAAACCATATAAAACAGTTCGACAAAAATGATCAAACGTGATCTTATTAATAAATACCAGTGGTACTTTTTGCTTCCATCTGTTCTTTTTTCAATTAAATTCAAATTGCTTCTGGTTTATAAGTAAAACATGATTGTTGAAAATCTAATTAGCCATGAAATGTATATGTCTTTTTCATGTATTGTATGAAACATTGTATGATTGATTTTAATCTAATACATTGAATTGAATTAATTGAATTGAATATCATGCTTATGATTATGATTCGAATAATAGTAAAAAAATGTATGATAACACTCGGACGACCGCACAGATGGACGGACAGACCCATTGTCTATACCCCGTCGAACTCGTTCGATGTGAAAACTAAAATGTTATTATACCTATAGACTGCCAACATCCAAAAATGTTAAGTTTTCCTTCAATGTGGTCGTTGGGGCCAATGTCGGATGAAGTTAGAGTCACTATGATCTCCTCTGCTTCAGTGTTTTCCGGGAAGTTCACTTTTGTATTAGCCTTAAATAGAAGTACATATTGCAATTTTTGTAATATCTGACTTCACAAAGAAAAGAAAAAGTTCAAAAAGCAAGCATAATGTATTTTTCAAGAACCAATATTCTCACTCAGCATGCATCTATAGGGAAAGATACAAAATCTTCATAATCTTATAGACAAGAATCATTGTGTTGAAAATATAATGACATCTGATATGGTTGGGCTAGCTGCCGTAGTCAACAATCAGCGGTTGTTAGTCCTATCGGCAAAAATATTGTTATATAAAATTATGTAATAATTTATAACAAAATTGTGTCATTATATTATATAGCTAACTAAAACCCTATTCACAAGTTTTGTGAAGTGTGTGTGGAGGGACTGCGTGTTGATGTTGTCTTGGTCAGACACATTGTTTATATAATTCAGCCAATCATAGCTCCTCAATTACACACATCATTCAAAAGATACCACGCGGTATCCAGCCCACCATTCTTTAAATTCATTTGATGATACAGCAACAAATATACTTCTTGTTGCAGGACATTATATTTTCAATACATTTAGATTCTACAGGGTGTCCCGAAAGTATGCCCCCTTGGCAGACATATAGCAATGTCTCAATGGTATGTGTCATATATCGTTTCAAAGCTTATCCAAAGTTACACTGATTTGCCAAGTGTATCATGGCTCAACTCACACCAACTCACAGGCATTTCAAAACTTAGTGTTTGTTCATTTCAGTATCCCGGAAACTGCCTTTACCTGAATGTGACCGAACATATGGGTGCTATTGCGGAATTTTATGAGGATTACAAAATGTCACATCTGTATTTGAAGCGCATTTTAGGTCATATATGAAAAAACTGCTGCTGGTAACATGGCCTCGGGAGACACACCAACTATCATTTGGTGTAATATTGACTTAAATTTTCCCATTCCCATTCGGGAGTTGGACCATGATACTTGGCAAATCAATGTATCTTTGGATGAGCTTTAAAATCATATATGACACATAGTATGGAGACATTGGTATATGTCTGCCTAGGGAGAGGGGCATACTTTCGGGACATCCTGTATTATATGCTTAAATTTTAACTAGGACCAGATTAAAAGTGCAGATCTTAACCTGGTTACTGGTAACTGAGCTAGAACTATGCCCGTTAAACAAGCTATGAGATGAAACGTTATAATGGTCATGTAAGGGATTTTTAACTGCAGACTTCACTCTATGTGTTTATCTCTATGATATTGAGACACTTGCATTCAGTGCATTGGCCATCTTGGATTTTGGTGAAAACATGGAATGATTGCTTGTAGATATAGTAGGTCGGCTTTGGGGTTGTTAAATGATGTAAAATCGATAATTGATTTTATCTTGAAAAGCAGAACGGTTGACACTAAGCTGCCTAACTAAGACTGAAAGAGACGCATGAAAATCATTTACTTACATCATTCTTATTGACTTCTACGAGCAGTGTGGGGATGGTATTTCTCACAACAAATATCTTGACTGATGACAGGACTAAAGAAGGATTAACCCATTCTATCCATTTCAGTTCAGCGGGGGATTTTAGGCTAACAGTAATGTTTACGCTATCCTCGCCCATTTTCCCCTTGAATTTTGGACTCCCAGCAATGTCTCTGAGATAATCAATGCCACTTTCACTTTCTGGGGAAATAGCAATGTCTGTCGTCGGAATCAATTCCTCTTCCAACATTCCATCTTTCGGTACACAGGTATCATCCATTTGTGAACCTTTGTAATTGATAAAAGTATAATATATTTATAATATCTATACATAGAAGGATTTACGATGAAATTCAAGGAGTTACAAAGCGTATTTTTATAGATCCATAGCTCACATTGTAGCTGGCATTTAAAAGTTTAATATATGTATATTATTTGCCTATTGGGGTATTGTAACAGAATCGTCTCAATCTGATATTACCACTAAGATGTAATTTTGATATGGTATTCTATATATATGTGGTAGATTTATCTGATATATTTTTCAAAAAATATTGCATGTTTTCAACATGTTATACCTGTTGTTCCTGCTGCTGATGTTGTACCTGCTGCAGACGTTGTTTCTGCTGCAGATGTTGTTCCTGCTGCAGACGTTGTTCCTGTTGCGGATGTTGTACCTGCTGCAGAGGTTGTTCCTGCTACAGATGTTGTTATTGCTGAAGATGTTGTTCCTGCTGGTGATGTTGTACCTGCTGCAGATGTTGTTTCTGCTGCGGATGTTGTTCCTGCTGCGGATGTTGTACCTGCTGCAGAGGTTGTTCCTGCTACAGATGTTGTACCTGCTGAAGATGTTGTTCCTGCTGCTGATGTTGTTCCTGCTGCGGATGTTGTTCCTGCTGCGGATGTTGTACCTGCTGCAGAGGTTGTTCCTGCTACAGATGTTGTTCCTGCTGCAGATGTTGTTCCTGCTGCGGATGTTGTTCCTGCTGCGGATGTTGAACCTGCTGCAGATGTTGTTCCTGCTACAGATGTTGTTCCTGCTGCGGATGTTGTTCCTGGTGCGGGTGTTGAACCTGCTGCAGATGTTGTTCCTGCTGCGGATGTTGTACCTGCTGCAGATGTTGTTCCTGCTGCAGATGTTGTTCCTTCTGCAGATGTTGTACCTGTTGCAGATGTTGTACCTGCTGCAGATGTTGTACCTGCTGCGGATGTTGTTCCTGCTGCGGATGTTGTTCCTGCTGCGGATGTTGTACCTGCTGCAGATGTTGTTCCTACTGAAGATGTTGTTCCTGCTGCAGATGTTGTACCTACTGCAGATGTTGTTCCTGCTGCGGATGTTGTACCTGCTACGGATGTTGTTTCTGCTCTTGATGTTGTGCCTGCTGCGGATGTTGTTCCTGTTGCGGATGTTGTACCTGCTGCAGATGTTGTACCTGCTGCGGATGTTGTTCCTGCTGCGGATGTTGTTCCTGCTGCGGATGTTGTACCTGCTGCAGATGTTGTTCCTACTGAAGATGTTGTTCCTGCTGCAGATGTTCTTCCTACTGCAGATGTTGTTCCTGCTGCGGATGTTGTACCTGCTACGGATGTTGTTTCTGCTCTTGATGTTGTGCCTGCTGCGGATGTTGTACCTGCTGCAGATGTTGTTCCTGTCACAGAAGTTGTGCCTGATGAAGATGTTGTTTCTGCTGCAGAGGTTGTTCCTGCTGCTAGTGTTGTACCTTCCTCAGAAGTTGTTCCTGCTGCAGATGTTGCTACTGCTGCTGTAGATGCTGGTCCTGTCGCATACGTTGTACCTGTTCCAGATGTTGTACCTGTTTCAGAAGTTCAAATGATTTTAGGATTACAATTTTGTTATACAAGTATCAAATAACTATGCGTATTTTATATAATTGCTCCAGTGAACAACTTTTGTTTTTCTGTTCAATTGTATTTTCTTATATTCTTACAATTCTTGAGAAGGAAATTAAATATCTATCCAAACTTTGTTTGAACAAAATAGGATATACACAGTATAAAATTAAAGTATACCTTTTAAATTCATCAATTCAAACGCATCATTTCTCAAAAAACATTATTTAATTTACCAATGTTGGTTCCTGTTGAAATTTCTTCAGTAGTAGTTTGTGTGGTTTCTGAAAGTGTTGTTGCTCCAGTTGATGATGGTACTGAAGCCGTGCCATGTGTTGGAGTTTGCATACCTGTCGGCATCAATGGTGTTGTTGTTGTTTGTGTCTGATCTTTAACACCAGACTCTGTTGTAAATGCAGAGCTTGACGACGCTAGAACATAGACAATGATATTGTATCTAAACTGAACAGCACCAAGGTGACTTTATTTATTGTACAAGGCATTTACATGACAAAATGTCACTACCTAGTTGCTCACAATATTATGAATTTAATCTTAAACAGGCAATGCGCTTATTTTTGAGGAAAAAACGACAAATTATTATATGAAACATGTTACTCGCACAGTCAATCAAATATGATTAAAACTTTAATTTCGGTAAATACTGAAGTGAAAAAAATTAATCGCATAGACAACAGCATTTGAAGTTCAGAGATCAAAAGAAGTGAATTACCACTTTTCACAAAGTTTATGTTTTTAATAACTCTTGGATTAAAAATGAATGGATAAATAATGCAAACAACAATGGCATCTTTCAATGGAATTGCTAAAAACGTGAAATATATAAATTGATAGATCGAAAATATTTTTTCAAAAATGTTGTTCCTGTTGAAGATTATGTACCTGCTGCAGATGTTGTTCCTGCTCCAGATGTTGTACCTGCTGCAGATGTTGTTCCTGCTGCAGATGTTGTTCCTGCTGCAGATGTTGTTCCTGCTGCAGATGTAGTACCTGCTGCAGATGTTGTTCCTGCTCCAGATGTTGTACCTGTTGCAGACGTTGTTCCTGCTCCAGATGTTGTACCTGCTGCAGATGTTGTTCCTGCTGCGGATGTTGTACCTGCTGCAGATGTTGTTCCTGCTCCAGATGTTGTACCTGCTGCAGATGTTGTTCCTGCTCCAGATGTTGTACCTGCTGCAGATGTTGTTCCTGCTGCGGATGTTGTACCTGCTGCAGATGTTGTTCCTGCTCCAGATGTTGTACCTGCTGCGGATGTTGTTCCTGCTCCAGATGTTGTACCTGCTGCAGATGTTGTTCCTGCTGCGGATGTTGTACCTGCTGCAGATGTTGTTCCTGCTCCAGATGTTGTACCTGCTGCAGATGTTGTTCCTACTCCAGATGTTGTACCTGCTGCAGACGTTGTTTCTGCTGCAGATGTTGTACCTGCTGCGGATGTTGTACCTGCTGCAGAGGTTGTTCCTGCTACAGATGTTGTACCTGCTGAAGATGTTGTTCCTGCTGCGGATGTTGTTCCTGCTGCAGATGTTGTTCCTGCTCCAGGTGTTGTTCCTGCTGCGGATGTTGTTCCTGCTGCGGATGTTGAACCTGCTGCGGATGTTGTTCCTGCTGCGGATGTTGTACCTGCTGCAGATGTTGTACCTGCTGCAGATGTTGTACCTGCTGCAGATGTTGTACCTGCTGCGGATGTTGTACCTGCTGCGGATGTTGTTCCTGGTGCGGGTGATGAACCTGCTGCAGATGTTGTTCCTGCTGCAGATGTTGTACCTGCTGCAGATGTTGTTCCTGCTGCAGATGTTGTTCCTTCTACAGAGGCCGTACTTGCTGAAGATGTTGTTCCTACTGAAGATGTTGTTCCTGCTGCAGATGTTGTTCCTACTGCAGATGTTGTTCCTGCTGGTGATGTTGTACCTGCTGCGGATGTTGTACCCGCTGAAGATGTTGTTCCTGCTCGTGATGTTGTACCTGCTGCAGATGTTGTTCCCGCTGCAGATGTTGTTCCCGCTGCAGATGTTGTTCCTGCTGGTGATGTAGTACCTGCTGCAGATGTTGTTCCTGTCACAGAAGTTGTGCCTGATGAAGATGTTGGTTCTGCTGCAGAGGTTGTACCTGCTTTAGATGTTGAACCTGCTGCAGATGTTGTTCCTGCTGCGGATGTTGTACCTGCTGCAGACGTTGTTTCTGCTGCCGATGTTGTTTCTTGTGCGGATGTTGTTCCTGCTCCAGATGTTGTACCTGCTGCAGATGTTGTTACTGCTCCAGATGTTGTTCCTGCTGCAGATGTTGTTCCTGCTCCAGATGTTGTACCTGTTGCAAACGTTGTTCCTGCTGCAGATGTTGTACCTGCTTTAGATGTTGTACCTGCTGGAGATGTTGTTCCTGCTCCAGATGTTGTACCTGCTGCAGATGTTGTTCCTGGTGCAGATGTTGTTCCTGATGCAGATGTTGTTACTGCTGCAGATGTTGTTACTGGTGCAGATGTTGTACCTGCTGCAGATGTTGTTTCTGCTGCGGATGTTGTACCTGCTGCGGATGTTGTTCCTGCTCCAGATGTTGTACCTGCTGCAGATGTTGTTCCTGCTCCAGATGTTGTACCTGCTGCAGACGTTGTTCCTGCCGCAGATGTTGTACCTGCTGCAGATGTTGTTCCTGCTCCAGATGTTGTACCTGCTGCAAATGTTGTTCCTGCTGCGGATGTTGTACCTGCTGCAGATGTTGTTCCTGCTCCAGATGTTGTACCTGCTGCAGATGTTATTACTGCTGAAGATGTTGTTCCTGGTGAAGATGTTGTTATTGCTGCAGATGTTGTTCCTGTTGCTAATGATGTTGTACCTGCTTCAGAGGTTGTACCTGGTGTAGATGTTGTACCTGCTATAGAGGTTGTACCTTCTGCAGGTGTACCTGTTAAATACAATATTCAAAGTAAATACGATACTAGTAATACTAATTTACTATATCAAAACGAGACAACAGCAAGATAAAAGCGCTGCAAATCCCTTTGTAGAGCCATGACCATATTCAAAATGCCCATTTATTGGCTAAATTTACACTGGACGTTGAAATATACCTCGTAGTCACCTACGATATATGAACATATGGACACTACCATTTCCTTTTCAGATATATAGCAAAAATGTAAAATATTGTGATTACAATAGCTCACCTTGTGAGCTAAAAATAAGAGGGGTAAAACCACCAGGGTTCAGAGAACACATTTGTATATAATAATGTAATCGTGTGTTGAGAAGAATTCGTCGCTGATTAGTCAACTCGACTTACAGATGGCATCATTCAATGTTGGTTTCGAAATCATCTAAAAACACTCCGTAGTATAGTATGTCAATTTCTGGCGTGTTAACAAATAGCATACCTTGTTATTTCACATCAAGATGAAGAAAGATGTAAGGAATATGCTAACATCTATCAAAATATCACCACGACGTGTTGTTTTCGAAAACTAAACGGTGAAAATGACCACATTTTTTCATAATGGCCACCGAGTACCCAAAAATCCATTGGGAAGCAAAGAGGATTTGCTCCCAAGATGAAACTCGATATTTTCCAACAATGAAAATGTCATTATTTTCTGAAATTAAAACCGACTGTAAATTCAAAATAAACAGTTCAAAAGATTCGAACCAATATCTCGATCATTTCTTGTGAGTTTTCGAATTTTTTGTTAATTCACGATTCAAATGCTGAAGTAACCCCCCTATCACACCAAACTCGTTCTTACCCGTTCTTGCCAGTCCTACGAAAACGTCGTAAAACGGGCTCAATCTGGCTGTGGTCGGGAAATATGTCTGAAATAATTAGCTTCTTCGTTCTTAAACAGTCTTCAATACGTCCTTCTCGTTCGCAGTTCGTTCAGGTCGCACCACGTCGGTGTGCAACGTAGTAGAACGCGTCCCTTAGTCTAGAAGGTCAACATGACCTGATTACAGAACGTTATGGTCGCCATCGAATTTTGAATCGATTCAAAATTCTAAAATCACATTCCCGTCTGAGAACGATCATAAAGTTCGTAAATAGACCTTAGAAAGTTGCAGCTACGTTCATTCCGTTCGCACACAGTTTTGAAGAACGCAGTGGCAACTTGTTTGGTGTGATAGCTATATTTTTGCTAACTCGTTCATAACAGTGTTAAATACGTTCTCAATCAGTTTAAACCCGTTTGCAATTAGTTCTACCTCGTTCTCAACACGTCCTCAGACAATTCAACTCGTTGTTAAAACGTCCCTAGTAGGATTGAAGTACGACGGTTCCGTTCGTAGTACGTCCAGCTCGTCGTTAGTACGTTGTCACTCGTTCTAATTGTAGAACGTGACGACCACGAGAACATTTTGAGCATTGTCTAAGTTCTAGAGGACCTACCCGTTCGAGTACGTTCGATGAAGTTTGTTAATAGATCCCAAACGGTTTTTAGTAGGTCCAGTCCGTTCGTACACAGTTGAAGCCCGTTTTTGAGAACGTAGTGAGAACTAGTTTGGTGTGATAGTAGGGTTAGCAAAATGGCGGCTGTTTGAATTCGACATGTCCATATATGGGACAAAATATCGATGTTGCACTCTGGGAACCAATACTTTTGATTGGGAAGTATAGTATGCTTCTAAACATTCACATATATTCACATATATTAAAATAAAACAAATCGCTTAACTACTTTTTCAGTTAGAGCAACAACATAGAGGACACAAGCGTGTACAAAAAGTCCCCGTACAGATGGATTGACGGACGGAGCTTAACTAAAATATCAGTATACCTATAGACTGCCAACATCCAAAAATGTTAAGTTTTCCTTCAATGTGGTCTTCCGGACCAATGTCGGTTGAAGTTAGAGCCACTATGATCTCCTCTGCTTCAGTGTTTTCCGGGAAGTTCACTTTTGTATTAGCCTGAAATAGAAGTACATATTTCAATTGGTGTTATATCTAACATGAGAATATAACTTGAAAGAAAATAAACTTTGTATAACGGTCATGCAAAGAAAAAGCCTCATTAACCATAAGGTCGGGAAAAGATTTGAAAATGTAAGAGACCATTGTTGATGATTTGGCCTAAAAAAGGCCCATTTTTGAGGGCCTACAAAATCCTTGGGTCCACAATTGTTGCGGCCCTTAACATTTTTCTGAGCCCATCTTAGAGGGGGGAGGCATGGGCAACCAGGGAACTATATAATAATATGCCTCTTCAGTGTAATTAAATCATGAGGAATCTTAGAGGAAACACAAAGAACAAAATTGTACCATTGACATATCTCAAGAACCTAATTTGGGTAATTATTTTAGAACGGGTAGCTTAGTGACACCTTAAAGGCACCATATAGAAACATATAAAATCTTCCCAAAATTATGATTATAAACAATGTACGGTATTGTTATTGGACTTGAAACTTGTGTAAGCAAGCATATTTCTATACTGACCATAGTAAGCGGATGGTGTCAAATATACATATTAATTCTGCACATCTGCATGAATCATTATACAAAACCGATTCAATATTTGCAATCTACTCTAAATTGCCTTTCATTTGAGTATAATAAGAAAGATCTCAAAATTAACGCATATTCCTGGTGACAGCCATTTTGAATTTCTCTAGGCACAAATCAGAAAGACATACCATAATTATGATCTACCCTTAATTTCATTCAATTTGAGTTTAACATAGACATACTTTAAAGGGATCAGAAAAGTATGCGAAATCTTACATAAGGCGGTCATTTTAAATTTTACGAGTCCCAAATAACAAAACCAATACTATATTGTGCCATTTATTTGAGTATAATAAAGCTATACTTTAGAAAGATCTCAATTTTTTTGGTGTTGTCTGATGTAAAATCAGTTATTATTTTGCTTTTTCCGGAAGTGCAGAATGGTTGATAACTCGTCTATCTACGATTGAAGTGACACATAAATATCATTTAAACTTACATCATTCTCATTGATTTCTGCGAGCAGTGTGGGGATGGTATTTCTCACAATAAATATCTTCACTGAAGACAGGACTGGAGAAGGATCAACCCATTCTATCCATTTCAGTTCAACTGGGGATTTTAGGCTAATAGTAATGTTTACGCTATCCTCGCCCATTTTCCCCTTGAATTTTGGACTCCCAGGAATGTCTCTGAGATCATCAATGCCACTGTCACTTTCTGGGGAAATAGCAATGTCTGTCGTCGGAATAAGTTCTTCTTCCAACATTCCATCTTTCGGTATGCAGTCATCATCCAATGGTGGCGATTCTTTGTAATTTAAAAAGTACAATTTATTATTACATCCATACATAGGGGGATATACGAAGTTAACAGGAACGCCATGGCTGGCTATTTGGATTGTATCACGATAAAACCATTACTCAAGCTGAGGAGACATTGATCTATCATTATTCTTTTCCATGCCAAATGTGTCTTTGACCTCGGCTTGTATTTCATTTGCATTGTTTTGTAATATTTATGTATTTTTGCTTTTTAATACACAAATGTGATTAAAATGAAATAAACTAACATGAAAACATTATTCTTTAATTTGAAGAGAGAAAGTTTAATTCACTGAAACAATCTGATTTGATTTGAAATGCCTATATAAGTCCTCAAACCTGATGAATATTTTAGTTTGATATTGCATCAACTGAACCTTTTATACATTTGATTTTTCAGATGGTGGGCTTAATAATTACCACCAGTTCATTGTAATAATTTTACTATGGCATATTGCATATATCCTAGATGCTATACCTGGTCTGGATGTTGTTCCTGCTACAAACGTTGTCCCTGCTGTAGGTGCTGTTCCTGCTGTGGATGATGTTTCTGCTGCAGATGTTGTCCCTGTTACAGATGTTGTACCTGCTGCAGATGATATACCTGCTGTAGGTGTCGTTCCTGGTGCAGATGTTGTTCCTGCTGCAGATGTAGTACCTGCTGCAGGTGTCGTTCCTGCTGCAGATGTTGTTCCTGCTGCAGATGTTGAACCTGCTGCAGAAGTTGTTCCTGATGCAGATGTTGTACCTGCCGCAGATGTTGTACCTGCTGAAGATGTTGTACTTGCTCCAGATGTTGTAACTGTTCCAGATGTCAAGCTAATTACAGTTGTTTCAAATGTTGTTCCTGGTGACGATGTTGTGCCTATTGTAGATGTTGAACTTGTTCCAGTTGTTGTACCTGATATTGAAAACAGGATACAGAAAAAATAGGAAAAGGGAGAAAAAGTGAAGAATATCATAAACATTTAAATAAATCATGCTATAATTTTCCAGAATCATATGTACTTGGTACAGATGTTGCAAATGTTTTACCGGTTGCAAATTGATTACCAAGTATTGGGATTTTCGATTTAACCTTCCAATACTGGGAAGTGTCACGAAGTAAGAAAAGCAATAAAATTTAGACGATGAATGCATTTAACACATAAAACACCAATATCTTTATTTATATACATCAATGGAATGAACTGATAACCTGTCCTGAATCTCCTTCAGAGTAAAGTTTTCAAGCAGACTCTCTGCAACAATTTTTCGCTTTCATTTGCCTTAAACGCAATAATCTGTCTATTGTGTGCAATCTCAAATGGATTTGTCTTTTTCATCTGTGAAGCCATTTAATTCTCTGTCGATAAGCAAGCCACCAAGGTATTCGCACTGTGTTTTTATTTTACTCTTATCAAACAGTTTCACTCTTGCTTACAAAAGTCTGGATTTGCTTGTACGATTTCAATTCAAGCTGTACAGAACCCATCCTTTCAACTTTCTGATCTATCCAGTTTTCCCCGGGAATTCTTTTACAATTTTTGACCCTCCAACCATATCACTACTTTAGTCACCTCCTTTGTACAATTTCTTTTGTAATGCATTCACACTTTCAAATTATAACATATACAATGAATAGGATTAAAATGGTACAAGGTTACTTTGCTATGTAGGGCAATATTTGTGTGTAGAAGGCAAGTAAGGCAGGCACAGATGGGTGAATAATATGAGAAAGTTGTTGCCGTTGTTGTCGTTGTTATGTAGATGTTATGTTAATAGACTATATTATTCAATTATTACATATATTAGATTTAATTGAGTGAGTTTAGACAGGTTACTTAGCAAATAATTGTTTTATATTTTAAGTGTTCAGTGTTGTATGAAAAATATAATATTGTTGAATAAGAGACTTAGCAGTTCGTAGCAGAATGTGATATCTATAGCGTATGAAGTAATGACTATTCATATGTGGTAATTGTGATGCGAAAAATTACCTGATATGAGGTGAGACAAACTATTTATTAATTATTCTCAGAGGGACCTGACCTTCCTGAACTTAATGTATATTGCTACAATTTTATGATAACCAATATGGTGAAATATCATTATTCCTGTGATTGACTTTGGCGTGATAGTTATAATGCAGCTGATACTGCGTACATGAACCCATATTGCTGATATTGCACATTCCATATGGTATATGATGCTGCATTCGTGAACATTAACCAATATGACATATATAACATACCATAATCTAGGGAGGAATCCTAATATACAAGCATCTCCCAGGGATTGCGATATACAGGGTGATCTTAAAACTATAGATCTACAATATCTCCTGATGAACAATTGAGTACTATAATTTATGTATAATCAAGTTTAGGAGTGATAGAGTAATTAATTTGAAGACAGATAGATCTTTAAGTAAGATAGGCGTTGGGTGTTAGTTAGTGACATATTGTTGTATTATTCATTTATTTATTTTATATTTATAAGAACACAAATTATTCTTTTAATAAGTGTTAATATCATGTTATTTTAATTGCATATTTGTAAGGTCATAAAATCCCACCCGAGAAATCTTGACACATATATATATTATGCCTCATCAATTAAGATTCTGATGTTGTTTTAAAAATATGATTTTATATGGCAAGAATTTAGTTCATCTTTTAATGACAAATATTGCGTGTAATACAAACCTTGGCTTGTTGTGGCTGGTACAGCAGTTGTTCCAACCGTTGCTGTCTCTTCTATGCAAGCAATTATTGTCATATCTTCAATTTCAAAAGTTGTGTCGGTCATCACACTGTAAGATATGATAACTTGAACTCCTTCAGTATGCCGAGGAAGAGTAATCTTGACAGACTCGCCAGCAACGTCTTCTGATTTCTAAAAATCAGTGAATTACATTATCATAGTGTATGGACATTAGATGTTCATGGCTACTCATCCTAAAATTTTATTATTCAAAATATTGGTATTTAATTGGACATTTAGTCTCATAAGCTCATAAGATATATTGGTAAACCAAATTTACATTTAAAGGCAAATGTCATTTACATGGTCTATAAAATTTGTGTTTAATATTGCTTTAATTAAAGGTAACTTGAAAGAAGCTGGTATTTGACTGGATGACCAAGCATTGACAACTCAAACAAGTTTGTTTTTATCTTAGGATGATGTAAGTTTTGGAACGTATTTCAAATTTAATTCGACAAAGTGAATAACACTACATTTTTTAGTGTTTTTCCTTTCATGTGTCTTCGGTTTTAATCAGTAACATTTATTTCTATGAAACTACTATGTGTTCATACCGTTTCCACATTGTTGCCATCTGTATTCTTGATTGTGACAGTAACGATTTCAACATTTTGCAGTCCTGTTAGTAGCACACTGCTTATTTCAACATCTTGGTTGTTAGTTTTAAGCATTGTAGACATAATTAAAGTTTGTGACTCTGTCGTTGAACTAAACTGTCCCACAAGTTTTGTATTAGGATTATCATCGGTTAAAGCACCTAGATCTGGTCTTTGTGTGAATTCTCCATTTTCATTCAATATTTCACTTTGTGTCAAGTCAACCACATTCGCATCACTCATTTTGACAACATATGTACATGGTGCCATGGTTGTGACGA
Source organism: Owenia fusiformis (assembly GCA_903813345.2). NCBI lineage: Eukaryota > Metazoa > Annelida > Polychaeta > Sabellida > Oweniidae > Owenia > Owenia fusiformis. The sequence continues at coordinate 21,193,869 of CAIIXF020000007.1, read as the reverse complement.
CAGGAGTTCCAGATGTGGATTCCCCTAAAAGGAAATTATCTCTTCATTAAACATTATCAATAGTTTCACAAGGCATGGACATGCGTCGAAGGAGTATTAATTGCAGTGTAACTTATCTACTTTTCTTTCTGGACAACTAAGATGTAAATGTCAATGAATAAACTAATTTTGCATACTTGTTCTGAGTGTTGTTCCTGTTTCAGATGTTGTACTTGTTTCAGATGATGTACCTGGTGTAGATGTTGTACCTGGTGCAAATGTTGTACTTTGAGCAGATGTGAAACTGGTTACAGACGTTGTACCTAGCGTTGACAATAATATACACATGGTATAATAAAACAAAAGCAATTACACGAGGATCTACACAAGCGTCATCTTAAAAACACGAGTGAACATTGAATAAAGGAATTTTGTGGAGTTATATTGTCTAAACATGCTGATATGTTGCATGTGGGTATCGAACTAAGCATATTAGGTAAATCAAGATATTTTATCTGGAAATCTTCAACATCTATATACCAGTTTCATCACTAAATATCGTTAAATATAGCTTCCAAAGTAAATTTCCAGCATAATTGTGACCCGTAATGGCTCCAGAGAAAGGTGTGATGTCATTTTCATGTGTTCAGTTTTTGCTATAGATTAAATATCATGGAACATCAGTCAATAACTCCCTAACTCATAAGTGTTACAATAAAACCCCACATCCTTCATCTATTATTAATGTCTCTCAAAAGCATTATGTACTAAATTTACCAGAGTTTGTTCCTGTTGAAATTTCTTCAGTAGCAGTTTGTGTGGTTCCTGAAAGTGTTGTTGCTCCAGTTGATGATGGTGCTGAAGCTGTGCCTTGTGTTGGAGTGTGCATACCTGTTGGCATCAATGGTGTTGTTGTCGTTTGTGTCTGATCTTTAACACCAGACTCTGTTGTAAATGTAGAGCTTGACGATGCTAGAACATAGACAATGATACTGCATTTAAAGTTAACAGCAACAAGGTGACTTTATTCATTGAGAAATGGTTTAAACGACATCAGAAAATACAGTAATAGAGTAAATCATAAAAAAGTCTTACTAGTGGAGGGCTGTGTTGTCGAAGCTAATGATGATGTACTGGGTGAAGTAGTACTTGATACTGTAGAGGCTGCAAGTAAAAGTATGCTTCAAATGAGATGAGGATCACAACTAAAACGTTAGGTAAGTTATTCAACTTCAACACTAACCTTCATGATATATTGATTACTAGAAGATTTTGGCTAAAAACATAATTTGATCATTGACTTTGATTTGTATAACACAATGTTAATAAATATGGACTAATGTTTAGAAAAATGAATACCCAAGTATTGAGATGTTAAATTCACTAAATCCTCTAACACTGGGGAATAAAATCGAATTATAAAATATTGTTGCTGGAATATATCCAATATCTCCAACTCATGGCTAATAATTTAGTCTGCAGATCATAAAAGTGAAAGCATATATTTATTATGCCTCATCGATAAAGATTCTAATGTTGCTTAAAAAAATATGAGTTTATATTGCAAGGATTTAGTTCATCTTTAATAATAAATACTGCATGTAATTCATACCTTGGCTTGTCGTGGCTGGCACAGCAGTTGTTCCAACCGTTGTTGTTTCTTCTATGCAAGCAATTATTGTCATATCTCCGATTTCAAAAGTTGTGTCGGTCATCACACTGTATGATATGATAACTTCAACTCCTTCAGTATGTCGAGGAAGAGTAATCTTGGCAGACCCGCCAGCAACGTCTTCAGATTTCTAAAAATCAGCAAATTACCTTATTATAGTGTACTGACTTTAGATGTTCATGGCTACTCATCCTAAAATTTAATTATTCAAAATATTGGTATTTAATTGGACATTTAGTCTCATAAGCTCATAAGATATATTGGTAAACCAAATTTACATTTAAAGGCAAATGTCATTTACATGGTCTATAAAATTTGTGTTTAATATTGCTTTAATTAAAGGTAACTTGAAAGAAGCTGGAATTTGACTGGATGACCAAGCATTGACAACTCAAACAAGTTTGTTTTTATCTTAGGATGATGTAAGTTTTGGAACGTATTTCAAATTTAATTCGACAAAGTGAACAACACTACATTTTTTAGTGTTTTTCCTTTCATGTGTCTTCGGTTTTAATCAGTAACATTTATTTCTATGACACTACTATGTGTTCATACCGTTTCCACATTGTTGCCATCTGTATTCTTGATTGTGACAGTAACGATTTCAACGTTTTGCAGTCCTGTTAGTAGCACACTGCTTATTTCAACATCTTGGTTGTTAGTTTTAAGCATTGTAGACATAATTAAAGTTTGTGACTCTGTCGTTGAACTAAACTGTCCAACAAGTTTTGTATTAGGATTATCATCGGTTAAAGCACCTAGATCTGGTCTTTGTGTGAATTCTCCATTTTCATTCAATATTTCACTTTGTGTCAAGTCAACCACATTCGCATCACTCATTTTGACAACATATGTACATGGTGCCATGGTTGTGACGACAGGAGTTCCAGATGTGGATTCCCCTAAAAGGAAATTATCTCTTCATTAAACATTATCAATAGTTTCACAAGGCATGGACATGCGTCGAAGGAGTATTAATTGCAGTGTAACTTATCTACTTTTCTTTCTGGACAACTAAGATGTAAATGTCAATGAATAAACTAATTTTGCATACTTGTTCTGAGTGTTGTTCCTGTTTCAGATGTTGTACTTGTTCCAGATGATGTACCTGGTGTAGATGTTGTACCTGGTGCAAATGTTGTACTTTGAGCAGATGTGAAACTGGTTACAGACGTTGTACCTAGCGTTGACAATAATATACACATGGTATAATAAAACAAAAGCAATTACACGAGGATCTACACAGGCGTCATCTTAAAAACACGAGTGAACATTGAATAAAGGAATTTTGTGGAGTTATATTGTCTTAACATGCTGATATGTTGCATGTGGGTATCGAACTAAGCATATTAGGTAAATCAAGATATTTTATCTGGAAATCTTCAACATCTATATACCAGTTTCATCACTAAATATCGTTAAATATAGCTTCCAAAGTAAATTTCCAGCATAATTGTGACCCGTAATGGCTCCAGAGAAAGGTGTGATGTCATTTTCATGTGTTCAGTTTTTGCTATAGATTAAATATCATGGAACATCAGTCAATAACTCCCTAACTCATAAGTGTTACAATAAAACCCCACATCCTTCATCTATTATTAATGTCTCTCAAAAGCATTATGTACTAAATTTACCAGAGTTTGTTCCTGTTGAAATTTCTTCAGTAGCAGTTTGTGTGGTTCCTGAAAGTGTTGTTGCTCCAGTTGATGATGGTGCTGAAGCTGTGCCTTGTGTTGGAGTGTGCATACCTGTTGGCATCAATGGTGTTGTTGTCGTTTGTGTCTGATCTTTAACACCAGACTCTGTTGTAAATGTAGAGCTTGACGATGCTAGAACATAGACAATGATACTGCATTTAAAGTTAACAGCAACAAGGTGACTTTATTCATTGAGAAATGGTTTAAACGACATCAGAAAATACAGTAATAGAGTAAATCATAAAAAAGTCTTACTAGTGGAGGGCTGTGTTGTCGAAGCTAATGATGATGTACTGGGTGAAGTAGTACTTGATACTGTAGAGGCTGCAAGTAAAAGTATGCTTCAAATGAGATGAGGATCACAACTAAAACGTTAGGTAAGTTATTCAACTTCAACACTAACCTTCATGATATATTGATTACTAGAAGATTTTGGCTAAAAACATAATTTGATCATTGACTTTGATTTGTATAACACAATGTTAATAAATATGGACTAATGTTTAGAAAAATGAATACCCAAGTATTGAGATGTTAAATTCACTAAATCCTCTAACACTGGGGAATAAAATCGAATTATAAAATATTGTTGCTGGAATATATCCAATATCTCCAACTCATGGCTAATAATTTAGTCTGCAGATCATAAAAGTGAAAGCATATATTTATTATGCCTCATCGATAAAGATTCTAATGTTGCTTAAAAAAATATGAGTTTATATTGCAAGGATTTAGTTCATCTTTAATAATAAATACTGCATGTAATTCATACCTTGGCTTGTCGTGGCTGGCACAGCAGTTGTTCCAACCGTTGTTGTTTCTTCTATGCAAGCAATTATTGTCATATCTCCGATTTCAAAAGTTGTGTCGGTCATCACACTGTATGATATGATAACTTCAACTCCTTCAGTATGTCGAGGAAGAGTAATCTTGGCAGACCCGCCAGCAACGTCTTCAGATTTCTAAAAATCAGCAAATTACCTTATTATAGTGTACTGACTTTAGATGTTCATGGCTACTCATCCTAAAATTTAATTATTCAAAATATTGGTATTTAATTGGACATTTAGTCTCATAAGCTCATAAGATATATTGGTAAACCAAATTTACATTTAAAGGCAAATGTCATTTACATGGTCTATAAAATTTGTGTTTAATATTGCTTTAATTAAAGGTAACTTGAAAGAAGCTGGAATTTGACTGGATGACCAAGCATTGACAACTCAAACAAGTTTGTTTTTATCTTAGGATGATGTAAGTTTTGGAACGTATTTCAAATTTAATTCGACAAAGTGAACAACACTACATTTTTTAGTGTTTTTCCTTTCATGTGTCTTCGGTTTTAATCAGTAACATTTATTTCTATGACACTACTATGTGTTCATACCGTTTCCACATTGTTGCCATCTGTATTCTTGATTGTGACAGTAACGATTTCAACGTTTTGCAGTCCTGTTAGTAGCACACTGCTTATTTCAACATCTTGGTTGTTAGTTTTAAGCATTGTAGACATAATTAAAGTTTGTGACTCTGTCGTTGAACTAAACTGTCCAACAAGTTTTGTATTAGGATTATCATCGGTTAAAGCACCTAGATCTGGTCTTTGTGTGAATTCTCCATTTTCATTCAATATTTCACTTTGTGTCAAGTCAACCACATTCGCATCACTCATTTTGACAACATATGTACATGGTGCCATGGTTGTGACGACAGGAGTTCCAGATGTGGATTCCCCTAAAAGGAAATTATCTCTTCATTAAACATTATCAATAGTTTCACAAGGCATGGACATGCGTCGAAGGAGTATTAATTGCAGTGTAACTTATCTACTTTTCTTTCTGGACAACTAAGATGTAAATGTCAATGAATAAACTAATTTTGCATACTTGTTCTGAGTGTTGTTCCTGTTTCAGATGTTGTACTTGTTCCAGATGATGTACCTGGTGTAGATGTTGTACCTGGTGCAAATGTTGTACTTTGAGCAGATGTGAAACTGGTTACAGACGTTGTACCTAGCGTTGACAATAATATACACATGGTATAATAAAACAAAAGCAATTACACGAGGATCTACACAGGCGTCATCTTAAAAACACGAGTGAACATTGAATAAAGGAATTTTGTGGAGTTATATTGTCTTAACATGCTGATATGTTGCATGTGGGTATCGAACTAAGCATATTAGGTAAATCAAGATATTTTATCTGGAAATCTTCAATATCTATATACCAGTTTCATCACTAAATATCGTTAAATATAGCTTCCAAAGTAAATTTCCAGCATAATTGTGACCCGTAATGGCTCCAGAGAAAGGTGTGATGTCATTTCCATGTGTTCAGTTTTTGCTATAGATTAAATATCATGGAACATCAGTCAATAACTCCCTAACTCATAAGTGTTACAATAAAACCCCACATCCTTCATCTATTATTAATGTCTCTCAAAAGCATTATGTACTAAATTTACCAGAGTTTGTTCCTGTTGAAATTTCTTCAGTAACAGTTTGTGTGGTTCCTGAAAGTGTTGTTGCTCCAGTTGATGATGGTGCTGAAGCTGTGCCTTGTGTTGGAGTGTGCATACCTGTTGGCATCAATGGTGTTGTTGTCGTTTGTGTCTGATCTTTAACACCAGACTCTGTTGTAAATGTAGAGCTTGACGATGCTAGAACATAGACAATGATACTGCATTTAAAGTTAACAGCAACAAGGTGACTTTATTCATTGAAAAATGGTTTAAACGACATCTGAAAATACAGTAATAGAGTAAATCATAAAAAAGTCTTACTAGTGGAGGGCTGTGTTGTCGGAGCTAATGATGATGTACTGGGTGAAGTAGTACTTGATACTGTAGAGGCTGCAAGTAAAAGTATGCTTCAAATGAGACGAGGATCACAACTAAAACGTTAGGTAAGTTATTCAACTTCAACACTAACCTTCATGATATATTGATTACTAGAAGATTTTGGCTAAAAACATAATTTGATCATTGACTTTGATTTGTATAACACAATGTTAATAAATATGGACTAATGTTTAGAAAAATGAATACCCAAGTATTGAGATGTTAAATTCACTAAATCCTCTAACACTGGGGAATAAAATCGAATTATAAAATATTGTTGCTGGAATATATCCAATATCTCCAACTCATGGCTAATAATTTAGTCTGCAGATCATAAAAGTGAAAGCATATATTTATTATGCCTCATCGATTAAGATTCTAATGTTGCTTAAAAAAATATGAGTTTATATTGCAAGGATTTAGTTCATCTTTAATAATAAATACTGCATGTAATTCATACCTTGGCTTGTCGTGGCTGGCACAGCAGTTGTTCCAACCGTTGTTGTTTCTTCTATGCAAGCAATTATTGTCATATCTCCGATTTCAAAAGTTGTGTCGGTCATCACACTGTATGATATGATAACTTCAACTCCTTCAGTATGTTGAGGAAGAGTAATCTTGGCAGACCCGCCAGCAACGTCTTCAGATTTCTAAAAATCAGCAAATTACCTTATTATAGTGTACTGACTTTAGATGTTCATGGCTACTCATCCTAAAATTTTATTATTCAATATATTGGTATTTAATTGGACATTTAGTCTCATAAGCTCATAAGATATATTGGTAAACCAAATTTACATTTAAAGGCAAATGTCATTTACATGGTCTATAAAATTTGTTTAATATTGCTTTAATTAAAGGTAACTTGAAAGAAGCTGGAATTTGACTGGATGACACAGCATTGACAACTCAAACAAGTTTGTTTTTATCTTAGGATGATGTAAGTTTTGGAACGTATTTCAAATTTAATTCGACAAAGTGAACAACACTACATTTTTTAGTGTTTTTCCTTTCATGTGTCTTCGGTTTTAATCAGTAACATTTATTTCTATGAAACTACTATGTGTTCATACCGTTTCCACATTGTTGCCATCTGTATTCTTGATTGTGACAGTAACGATTTCAACGTTTTGCAGTCCTGTTAGTAGCACACTGCTTATTTCAACATCTTGGTTGTTAGTTTTAAGCATTGTAGACATAATTAAAGTTTGTGACTCTGTCGTTGAACTAAACTGTCCCACGAGTTTTGTATTAGGATTATCATCGGTTAAAGCACCTAGATCTGGTCTTTGTGTGAATTCTCCATTTTCATTCAATATTTCACTTTGTGTCAAGTCAACCACATTCGCATCACTCATTTTGACAACATATGTACATGGTGCCATGGTTGTGACGACAGGAGTTCCAGATGTGGATTCCCCTAAAAGGAAATTATCTCTTCATTAAACATTATCAATAGTTTCACAAGGCATGGACATGCGTCGAAGGAGTATTAATTGCAGTGTAACTTATCTACTTTTCTTTCTGGACAACTAAGATGTAAATGTCAATGAATAAACTAATTTTGCATACTTGTTCTGAGTGTTGTTCCTGTTTCAGATGTTGTACTTGTTCCAGATGATGTACCTGGTGTAGATGTTGTACCTGGTGCAAATGTTGTACTTTGAGCAGATGTGAAACTGGTTACAGACGTTGTACCTAGCGTTGACAATAATATACACATGGTATAATAAAACAAAAGCAATTACACGAGGATCTACACAGGCGTCATCTTAAAAACACGAGTGAACATTGAATAAAGGAATTTTGTGGAGTTATATTGTCTTAACATGCTGATATGTTGCATGTGGGTATCGAACTAAGCATATTAGGTAAATCAAGATATTTTATCTGGAAATCTTCAATATCTATATACCAGTTTCATCACTAAATATCGTTAAATATAGCTTCCAAAGTAAATTTCCAGCATAATTGTGACCCGTAATGGCTCCAGAGAAAGGTGTGATGTCATTTCCATGTGTTCAGTTTTTGCTATAGATTAAATATCATGGAACATCAGTCAATAACTCCCTAACTCATAAGTGTTACAATAAAACCCCACATCCTTCATCTATTATTAATGTCTCTCAAAAGCATTATGTACTAAATTTACCAGAGTTTGTTCCTGTTGAAATTTCTTCAGTAACAGTTTGTGTGGTTCCTGAAAGTGTTGTTGCTCCAGTTGATGATGGTGCTGAAGCTGTGCCTTGTGTTGGAGTGTGCATACCTGTTGGCATCAATGGTGTTGTTGTCGTTTGTGTCTGATCTTTAACACCAGACTCTGTTGTAAATGTAGAGCTTGACGATGCTAGAACATAGACAATGATACTGCATTTAAAGTTAACAGCAACAAGGTGACTTTATTCATTGAAAAATGGTTTAAACGACATCTGAAAATACAGTAATAGAGTAAATCATAAAAAAGTCTTACTAGTGGAGGGCTGTGTTGTCGAAGCTAATGATGATGTACTGGGTGAAGTAGTACTTGATACTGTAGAGGCTGCAAGTAAAAGTATGCTTCAAATGAGACGAGGATCACAACTAAAACGTTAGGTAAGTTATTCAACTTCAACACTAACCTTCATGATATATTGATTACTAGAAGATTTTGGCTAAAAACATAATTTGATCATTGACTTTGATTTGTATAACACAATGTTAATAAATATGGACTAATGTTTAGAAAAATGAATACCCAAGTATTGAGATGTTAAATTCACTAAATCCTCTAACACTGGGGAATAAAATCGAATTATAAAATATTGTTGCTGGAATATATCCAATATCTCCAACTCATGGCTAATAATTTAGTCTGCAGATCATAAAAGTGAAAGCATATATTTATTATGCCTCATCGATTAAGATTCTAATGTTGCTTAAAAAAATATGAGTTTATATTGCAAGGATTTAGTTCATCTTTAATAATAAATACTGCATGTAATTCATACCTTGGCTTGTCGTGGCTGGCACAGCAGTTGTTCCAACCGTTGTTGTTTCTTCTATGCAAGCAATTATTGTCATATCTCCGATTTCAAAAGTTGTGTCGGTCATCACACTGTATGATATGATAACTTCAACTCCTTCAGTATGTTGAGGAAGAGTAATCTTGGCAGACCCGCCAGCAACGTCTTCAGATTTCTAAAAATCAGCAAATTACCTTATTATAGTGTACTGACTTTAGATGTTCATGGCTACTCATCCTAAAATTTTATTATTCAATATATTGGTATTTAATTGGACATTTAGTCTCATAAGCTCATAAGATATATTGGTAAACCAAATTTACATTTAAAGGCAAATGTCATTTACATGGTCTATAAAATTTGTGTTTAATATTGCTTTAATTAAAGGTAACTTGAAAGAAGCTGGAATTTGACTGGATGACCAAGCATTGACAACTCAAACAAGTTTGTTTTTATCTTAGGATGATGTAAGTTTTGGAACGTATTTCAAATTTAATTCGACAAAGTGAACAACACTACATTTTTTAGTGTTTTTCCTTTCATGTGTCTTCGGTTTTAATCAGTAACATTTATTTCTATGAAACTACTATGTGTTCATACCGTTTCCACATTGTTGCCATCTGTATTCTTGATTGTGACAGTAACGATTTCAACGTTTTGCAGTCCTGTTAGTAGCACACTGCTTATTTCAACATCTTGGTTGTTAGTTTTAAGCATTGTAGACATAATTAAAGTTTGTGACTCTGTCGTTGAACTAAACTGTCCCACGAGTTTTGTATTAGGATTATCATCGGTTAAAGCACCTAGATCTGGTCTTTGTGTGAATTCTCCATTTTCATTCAATATTTCACTTTGTGTCAAGTCAACCACATTCGCATCACTCATTTTGACAACATATGTACATGGTGCCATGGTTGTGACGACAGGAGTTCCAGATGTGGATTCCCCTAAAAGGAAATTATCTCTTCATTAAACATTATCAATAGTTTCACAAGGCATGGACATGCGTCGAAGGAGTATTAATTGCAGTGTAACTTATCTACTTTTCTTTCTGGACAACTAAGATGTAAATGTCAATGAATAAACTAATTTTGCATACTTGTTCTGAGTGTTGTTCCTGTTTCAGATGTTGTACTTGTTCCAGATGATGTACCTGGTGTAGATGTTGTACCTGGTGCAAATGTTGTACTTTGAGCAGATGTGAAACTGGTTACAGACGTTGTACCTAGCGTTGACAATAATATACACATGGTATAATAAAACAAAAGCAATTACACGAGGATCTACACAAGCGTCATCTTAAAAACACGAGTGAACATTGAATAAAGGAATTTTGTGGAGTTATATTGTCTTAACATGCTGATATGTTGCATGTGGGTATCGAACTAAGCATATTAGGTAAATCAAGATATTTTATCTGGAAATCTTCAATATCTATATACCAGTTTCATCACTAAATATCGTTAAATATAGCTTCCAAAGTAAATTTCCAGCATAATTGTGACCCGTAATGGCTCCAGAGAAAGGTGTGATGTCATTTCCATGTGTTCAGTTTTTGCTATAGATTAAATATCATGGAACATCAGTCAATAACTCCCTAACTCATAAGTGTTACAATAAAACCCCACATCCTTCATCTATTATTAATGTCTCTCAAAAGCATTATGTACTTAATTTACCAGAGTTTGTTCCTGTTGAAATTTCTTCAGTAGCAGTTTGTGTGGTTCCTGAAAGTGTTGTTGCTCCAGTTGATGATGGTGCTGAAGCTGTGCCTTGTGTTGGAGTGTGCATACCTGTTGGCATCAATGGTGTTGTTGTCGTTTGTGTCTGATCTTTAACACCAGACTCTGTAGTAAATGTAGAGCTTGACGATGCTAGAACATAGACAATGATACTGCATTTAAAGTTAACAGCAACAAGGTGACTTTATTCATTGAAAAATGGTTTAAACGACATCTGAAAATACAGTAATATAGTAAATCATAAAAAAGTCTTACTAGTGGAGGGCTGTGTTGTCGAAGCTAATGATGATGTACTGGGTGAAGTAGTACTTGATACTGTAGAGGCTGCAAGTAAAAGTATGCTTCAAATGAGATGAGGATCACAACTAAAACGTTAGGTAAGTTATTCAACTTCAACACTAACCTTCATGATATATTGATTACTAGAAGATTTTGGCTAAAAACATAATTTGATCATTGACTTTGATTTGTATAACACAATGTTAATAAATATGGACTAATGTTTAGAAAAATGAATACCCAAGTATTGAGATGTTAAATTCACTAAATCCTCTAACACTGGGGAATAAAATCGAATTATAAAATATTGTTGCTGGAATATATCCAATATCTCCAACTCATGGCTAATAATTTAGTCTGCAGATCATAAAAGTGAAAGCATATATTTATTATGCCTCATCGATTAAGATTCTAATGTGGCTTAAAAAATATGAGTTTATATTGCAAGGATTTAGTTCATCTTTAATAATAAATACTGCATGTAATTCATACCTTGGCTTGTCGTGGCTGGCACAGCAGTTGTTCCAACCGATGTTGTTTCTTCTATGCAAGCAATTATTGTCATATCTCCGATTTCAAAAGTTGTGTCGGTCATCACACTGTATGATATGATAACTTCAACTCCTTCAGTATGTTGAGGAAGAGTAATCTTGGCAGACCCGCCAGCAACGTCTTCAGATTTCTAAAAATCAGCAAATTACCTTATTATAGTGTACTGACTTTAGATGTTCATGGCTACTCATCCTAAAATTTTATTATTCAATATATTGGTATTTAATTGGACATTTAGTCTCATAAGCTCATAAGATATATTGGTAAACCAAATTTACATTTAAAGGCAAATGTCATTTACATGGTCTATAAAATTTGTGTTTAATATTGCTTTAATTAAAGGTAACTTGAAAGAAGCTGGAATTTGACTGGATGACCAAGCATTGACAACTCAAACAAGTTTGTTTTTATCTTAGGATGATGTAAGTTTTGGAACGTATTTCAAATTTAATTCGACAAAGTGAACAACACTACATTTTTTAGTGTTTTTCCTTTCATGTGTCTTCGGTTTTAATCAGTAACATTTATTTCTATGAAACTACTATGTGTTCATACCGTTTCCACATTGTTGCCATCTGTATTCTTGATTGTGACAGTAACGATTTCAACGTTTTGCAGTCCTGTTAGTAGCACACTGCTTATTTCAACATCTTGGTTGTTAGTTTTAAGCATTGTAGACATAATTAAAGTTTGTGACTCTGTCGTTGAACTAAACTGTCCAACAAGTTTTGTATTAGGATTATCATCGGTTAAAGCACCTAGATCTGGTCTTTGTGTGAATTCTCCATTTTCATTCAATATTTCACTTTGTGTCAAGTCAACCACATTCGCATCACTCATTTTGACAACATATGTACATGGTGCCATGGTTGTGACGACAGGAGTTCCAGATGTGGATTCCCCTAAAAGGAAATTATCTCTTCATTAAACATTATCAATAGTTTCACAAGGCATGGACATGCGTCGAAGGAGTATTAATTGCAGTCTAACTTATCTACTTTTCTTTCTGGACAACTAAGATGTAAATGTCAATGAATAAACTAATTTTGCATACTTGTTCTGAGTGTTGTTCCTGTTTCAGATGTTGTACTTGTTCCAGATGATGTACCTGGTGTAGATGTTGTACCTGGTGCAAGTGTTGTACTTTGTTCAGTTGTGAAACTAGTTACAGATGTTGTACCTTGCATTGAAAATAATACGCAAATGGTATAATTTAACAAAGGCAGTTACAAGAGGATCTATACACGCTGTCATTAAAAAACACAGTGAACATTGAATAAATGAAATATGTAAAGTTGTATTCCGTTATTGATCATGCTGATATGTTGTATGTGGGTATCAAACTAAGCATATTAGGTTTTTCAAGATAGATTACTGGAAAACTGTTGAGTTGACTTCTATCTGTCATCTCCATCATTAAACGTCTTTAAATATAGCTTCAAAATATATTCCTAGCACACGTTTCACATCCATAGGCTCTTTAAGAAGGTATGTGTTCAGTATTGGCTATAGGTTACATTGCGAAGAACGTTACTCAATAACTCTCTGACTGATTAGTGTTACAATAATTCCCCACACACTTTGTTCATTAACACCTCTTAAAAGCAATAGTTACTAAATTTACCAGAGTTAGTTCCTGTTGAAATTTCTTCAGTAATAGTTTGTGTGGTTTCTGAAACAACGATAATGTATTTAAATCTAGTGGCACCAATATGACTTTATTTATCGAAAATGGTTTAGAAACATCAGAAAACACAATAATCCTGTAAACTATTACAAAGTCTTACTTGTGGAAGGTTGTGCTGTCGAAGCTAATGTCGTTGTACTGGGTGAAGCAGAACTTGATACTGTAGAGCCTGAAAGTAAAATTATGCTTCAAATGAGTCAGGGATCACAACGAAAACGTTAGATCAGTATGAACTATTCAACATCCACACTAACTTTCATGAAATATTGATTGCTGCGAGAAGGTTTTGGCTTAAAATATGACCTGATCATTGATCTTGATTTGTATAACACAATATAAATAAAGAAATATAGACTATTATAGAAAAAGTATTATTGAGATTTCGGATTCACTTAATCGTGTAGCACCTGGGTGGTAATTCGAACTATAAAAGAAAATCTGTCTTTCTTAAAATTGACCCAATGAGTGAGTCAGTTCATCAAATTTGACAAAATTAGAAAACGAAAGATATGTAGATATGGCATATTACCGATAACCTATGTAAAAGCTAGTGAAAGCAATCCAGAAATGGCTAAGACAGATATTACAGTTTCAGAAAATTGTATTTTTGAACAGTTGAACAGACTATTTTCTCGAGAAAATATGATCTCGTGCTATCAAATACAACAACCTTTATCCATTGAACATTTTATCTTCACAAAAACTCACGAAGAATCCTTAATTTATTGAGAAAGTTATACCAAAATTAGTGGTTGGGATTTTTGTGTCACCCTTTACCTTGTTCAGTTGTTGTTACTGGTGTTGTAGTTGCACTTGATGTTACTGTTGATCCGCTCACTAAAGGTTTACATATTTCTACATCAACGAGTAGTGTAACTGATGACAATGTTCGCACATGAATGGACAATCCCGTCGCTTGTAACACAGGTGATGGTTCATAACCTGTAACTGATATCTCCAAAAGTGCGCTTTCCTAAAAACCGTCATCATAGAATATAAATGGTGCATGAAATGGCATCTTTAATGACAACAACACATACTTAACCAATACATTCTTAATTTTTGTTTTGAAAATTGCAAATTTATCAAATTTTCTAACAGAAATTCTATACTCCCTACTCCACTTATTTTGTCTAATTTTCGGCGGTTACAATACACAAATAGTTGCTTGGAGAAAACGATATTTTTGTAAACTTACATCCACGGATTTTGTAGGTCCATCATTGTTTGAGTAATCGACACTTGTTAGACTAAAATAATCGTTTGCAGTTCCATCAGCAATGTCAACTGCACGGACGTTTATACTCGTTACAGACACGTCACTGTTGTAATAGCCAAAATCAAATCGAATCGTGTAATCGCTGCTTTCATTGAAGGAAAGGTGTGTCAATGTGTTTTCTGGCGATTCTAATTTTTCGTTGTTAAGATATACAACTGTGAAGATATCGGTCATGGCAGATTCTTTCTTGCATTCTGAAACGTATTAAAGTCTAAGTCAATGCATTAGAAATGATCATTTTGCGATAATTTGCAAAAAACAATTTTATCGACAAGGCAAATGAATTTGTGATTCAATAATTTTTATTCAATTGATTTAATCTTAAAGCTAGAAAATAAAATTCCAAATGAGAATTTTAAATGGCACAATCTATTTAATCTGAAAATATTTCAGTGGGTCCCTATTTAAGTGAACAACCAATGTCAAATCATAGACAAATGAAAATCAACTTCATGCATGGGATGACCACTGTGATTTTCGTAAGCAATGCAATCCCCTGCCCGGTAATATTATTGTACATATACCAATGGATAATTTCAAATCCAGTTGTATTAAGTTTACTTAGAGATGGGTAGGAGAAAATATCGTATTGAGGAAAGGGACGTTGTAATCATCTCGAAACAGATTCAAAAAGTGATAGTGATTAAGACTTTCTAATTGAGTACTTATAAAAAGCTTTTAGTTGTATCTTTAAGATGGTCCATTGTAGTGCATACCCCTCAATAACGTTATGCGTATGAAGTACAACTGCCATAAACATACTTACTCCCTGATTTGCATATTTTTGATTATTGTTCACGCCACGTTAAATTCTCATTGGAATTTTGTTTTTTAGCTTTAAAATTTAAATAAACCAAGAAAAAATATTGAATCGAATTATTTAAGGGGCCAAAGTATATTATTATTATTATTTGAATAACCATGGTGATATTTAAGAAATTACTATTTTAGAAAATGGAAGAGAAGATGTGATGGCAGAGAAAACAACTAATTACTTTACTTCGGAATACAAAAAGATGCAGATTTAGATGTAGATTTATAGAGCAAACCAATGGAATGAGGTATAGTCTTACCGACGCATGTTTCACAGCAATCATCAGTATCCATCAGTAAAGGTGTTTGCGAGGCCTACAGATTGACGCAACAATTGTATTATTAGTGACATTACACTGTCATATATATTTTCAGACTTTTGATTTTCGTTGATTGAGAGATATCTTAATTTGCAAAATGGCTAATAATGCCTCAAATTTCCTGATAAATATAAAAAGAGAATTATTTGGAAATAAATTCAATGAGCGTAGCGTAGATAATTCTTGGTGATAAACAAAATCTAATTATTCTACTAGCCTAGCTAGAACACTGTATATTAAACTTTTATTTGTAGTGGTATTGTAGTATCTGATTTAAAAAACTTACCTTACACTCATTACAATGAACCCGAGTTGTATCCCTTTCAACATTGCCAGACTTACATATATGCTTCACACAGTCGTAAATCCAGACATCCATGTTCTAAAAATATATACATTTATTTTCGTATTAAAAAACATTTGCCAACACACAACTTGCAAAGAATGACTAAAATATATCAGACGTTCTTACATTATATCAGAAGCTCTTACATTATACATGGTGCCATTAAATTCACAACCGCATTGATCAATAGGGACACAATCTGTTCCATTGTAGTGTTGACCTTCCTTACACAAGCAGCAATGTGTACTAGTCGTATTCAACATTACAGGGTAATTATCGAAGTCGATAGAGTAAGAACAGCTCCTACTTTTTGTCAGATCTACGTCATTACATTTTGTAGAGCTGAAATAATTAAACAAACAATTCTAAATACTATATCAAACGAAATGAAAAGGGAAGCTAGCCTCAAAATCCAGGACAATGCATTAAATGGTAAGATTTGTACACTTACATTTCCATGGTCTTGTGTGGACATTTATAAGTCTCATTACATTTCAGGAGTTGTTCATCAGACCCATCAATGCAATCATCAACTCCATCACAATGATGAACCCCAGTTCCCGTACAGACCTTGGCTGAAAACCACACGCATATTTAATTTCACGTCAAGCATAGTTTCTTTATTTATTCTTGTAATTTGTATGTATAATATATTCGAACATGACTGCATTCATGCCTTCTTTAAACTGTGAACAAAGTCAATGCTTCAGCTGGTTATATTCGAGATCAAATCCCCGGCTCTGTTTCGTTCAGTGCACTCATTGGTCATCAAAAGAACTTAGAAAAATGCAGTGATTACTCAGTTATATGGATATCCGCCGTGACGTAGTACATGTAGATATGCGTGAAACCAATAAAATAGGCCGAAATGTCAATACTTAAGTCGGGGTCAGGAGGTAAGTAAACAAATTCGAACAGCAAAACGCTCGAACGGAAGTAGAAATGAAAAAAGTGGAAATGAACATCGAAATTGACGATTTTGCAATATTCTGGTGAGTTTTCATGTTCGATTCGTAATATAGACCTCCTCCCTTCAGTCGTTCGGGGTACAGAAAACGTTTGTGCCTAGACCTGCGGGGTGTATTCGAAACTAGTAGCCCTGCTCTTCAGTCTATATTCCTTAAATAATATGTATGAAGCCCACGGTACACAAGCCATAACTGTTTGAATCATACCTCAAATCTAATTCTAGATGCCTATGTTGGTTATTTCATGAGATGACATAAGATGAGGATCTCAAGGTGTTTGATAATAAGCATACTTTCAAACGGCTTACGGTATATATCATAAAGTCAGTGACAAAATGTACATTATTCTTTGACCTACATGTGGTATTATTTGTATAAATAGTTGCTTTACTGTAGTAACTTACTGCATTTGCTGCAGCACGATCCATCCGATCTTGTCAGATACTGTCCCATTTGTTCGTTACAAATCACTTCAGCACATCTTTCTATTGTAGTACTAATTGTACCATCTTCACATGTATAGGTCGTGCAGTCATTGTCCTCGGGGCTCCACGAAGACCCGCTCTAAATATGTTTGATAAAAAGTTTTTGTCATAGTTTTCTACAACTGTATTTCAATGAAATTTATTATGCATGTATACACATCAATACAATGACACATATGTGCACAACATGTCCCCATCATTGGGTATTTCTATATACAGACTGCATGCCAAAAGACCAACCAGTTGTAGATGTTTTTGCTCCGTATCTCTGATACGGGAAATAAAGATATAATAAACAATATATACGAAAAAACCCTGAAGGTTTCAGATTGATCCATGAAACAGTTCAGCTAGAAACGTGCAGATAAGTCTTTAAGACGGAAAATACAAAATGATGGAGTTTCAAAGGATTCCAAGTTTTGACTTCAAAATGGCCGACAGGAGGTAGGTATTGTATGAAGATTATTTCCGCCGTATTTATTAAACAGGATACATAAAGCAGACAGCAGATGGACATACAATATGGCCCCAAACTTTGTGATGGGGACATAAAACTATAAACAATACACAGAATAATTATCATGTATTATCATAATGATTCAAAAATGTTTATTAAATTGTATTAAATTATATTTCTTCTGAAATAAACCTAATGTATGCACCATGGACATCAGATATCCTTTCTTCTGTGAATATAACAAAACTACCAAAGGAACATATGAATCAATCCTACTGCGGGAATGCATGTTCCGAAAATGGTAAGGCGTTTTTAGTAAATTTTTAGGTCGAATAATGTCAAGCCATGTCACAGTGACCGAAAATGTCATGCATTTCTGTTTTTTTTTCATTTTCATTTCATTGGATCACCAGTGACATAGGCCCGAATTTCAAGAAATAAAATGTTTTCTGTGTTATTTCACAAATAGTGGAAACAAGCGACAATCAAGGACCTCACATTCACAAATTGAGCAATAAGCGTAGGTAGGTTTCTGCTATTTTAGATATATTTTTCTTTGTGTTAATTATTAAAGAGAGAATCAGATCTAGCGAGCAGCCCAACAAAAAATTGTTTCAATTTTAGAATATTTCTGGCTCATGTCATTCCTTTTCAAGTCTATTTTCTTAAAATCACCAAAGTGCATACAGGAAAACTAAAGATATTTACAATAACGTATTATTTTTCTATAAGAATGGTTACCATTATTATTATTTGGGAGAATTAAACATTTTTCACTCATTTTTGAACTTTGAATCCGTTATAACTTCATCAATGTATAACATATTGTGAATCTTTTTTGAGATTTTGTACTTGAGATTGTAAGGAATAGATTAGTAGGTCAATTGTACATGTTGCTTGTAATTTTTTCACCCCCATATATCTGATTCTGCCTTTTAATACTTCCTGCTTGAATACGGGATAAATGATGACATAAATTAAAATGGATTGTCTAATTACCACCATGCATTTGTTATCAATGAAGCAGTTTCCCATGTCTTTGCATTCTTCAATTGTAACAGTGGTAGTAGCCACAGAACTTGTAGTAGGAGCACCTGTTGAGGTTATAGGGAAGGTTGGTACGGTTGCAGTTGTTGCACTAAAACCAAAAGCATTTGTGCATGCGAATAAATAGAATCAACATTAGGGTTTCATGTATTTCATTGTTTTGTTAACAGCTTATACAATAAAATAGCTTACCAGAGTTTGTCATCAATCATCATGATACCATCACTGCCACAAGTGTATTTCTCACAACCAACTTCTCTCACCATATTTTCCTTAAAACAAAATTACATTTCCTTTTTACATTATGCCACTTAACAAAATAAGTCTCAGTTTTTGTGAAAGGTTAGTATTTACTTAACGTTGGTATGATGATGCTTTTTAATTTTTTTTGCTTTGGCATATTAAAAGAATCTGCTTACATGATAAATTATCTAATGATTGGTAGAGACAGGATTCTAATATCAAAGTAACATTTTATATGTCATTTGAAGAATGTAATCCTATTTTCTTTACTTTATTGCTACATTTACTGTTATTGAAAATTGTATGTCGGATGTACGTTTGGCCCTAAAAGGGCATCAGTACTAATAAAATCCTATTATATATATAATGGCACAGTACAGATGCATGTATTAACTTAATGGTATCTGTTGTATAGCTTACCATAAGTGTCACATTATTGTGTTCACATACGCATGGAGCTGGTGTGTCCTTTTTACAGTATAGAACTGAGGAATCATAAGAAATCTGCTGTGAATAACCAGACCGACAGAAGCATTGTTCGATAGTCCATTGGTATTCATCCTCTGCGCAGCTATTATGTCCACACTTTGGTTCACATTCTTTTGTTGGCAGCTCTAAGCATTCTATAAAAATCCTGACATTTTGTATTTTAAATGCCTTTTTATATTACAATACTTTTGATGAGATGATTTGCATATTTTGGAGTTCAGATGAGTTTAGATCAGTCAATTATAGCATGGTAACTCCTGATTTGATACGAGTCCATGGCTTCTTGTGGAAAATATATGACCATTTACATAGGGACTTTAAAAAGAACTTACCTTGGTCACAAGTGTGTATTTCTAAGTTAGAAAGATAGAATGGTTCCGTTTGAACTTTCTTCTTGATAGTGATCTTTATTTCTCTTGCATTGACACCATCACTTAATTCGTTCAAAAAGTCTACCTTAGCCACCCCGTTTTCGATGTCTAATTCATACTGAAATAGTGTATCAAATATACATACATGTAAACACCATTTGAAATTACTATATATCATAGGAAAGAAATATTTTTGGTCTATTTCATATAGAACAAATTCGTGAAATCCAGTTAACAGGCTCTTTAGATGAAAGGATATACTTCATTAATTCAAGTAACCCAAAATATTGTAGTTAATTATGGAAGCTACAGCCAAATGTCATAAATATTTAACACCTGAAACAAGAACAACATGGCACTATTTCAAAGTGTGATGAAAATTAGATTTAATTTGAGATAAAGCTGAAACATTATTTATGTTAAGCTCTAGTTTTTTAGTTTTTGAGGTGACAAATCAAAAAACTAAAATGTTACGAAAACGAAGCAAAAACCATCTAAGAGCCACCTATATCTTTAATTCTAGACGGAATGAGCAGTTTGGACTAGTAGTATAAAATAGATCGTACTTACTCTTTCTGAGAATGTAGCTGTAGAGGCAATCGCTACAGCAACAGACTCGACATTGGTGACTTTGACTGACATGTTGCGGACAATGTGCAATTGGTTGTCGATGAAATTTATCGTTATGTCAGAACCTGTAACGTGAAAAAGTAAATTAAATAATAGCAACACCAAGGCATAGCAAATCCCATCGAAGAGCCATTTTTACAAATTTCTTCTACTACTTCTTCAGTTATAGGAAAAATCAGTAAATAACACAAACATGACAGCTTACTTGTTATCAAAAAAAGGTGTAATATGCTTCTAAGAGGGCACATACAAAACCGCTGTACTTTTTGAGTGGCAAGAGTAAAATAACACACATAAAAATGGCAGCCATTATTCAAAATGGCTGTCTCCTAGACAAAATGGAATAAGACAATGTGTCATGCTTATGAGTATTTACATATCAAATATGAACAAATCCACTCCTATACCTTTCGAGCTACAGTAAAAACGTATAATAAAACATGGCAAAATGGTGGCCATTTTCAAAATGGCTGCCTGCCAGCCAAACTGTCTCAACTCACTCGTGCCATGCTTATGCGTTTTCACATATCTAGTATGAACAAAAGCGGTCATTCCGAAAACTTAACTAAACTAAACGATATTGGTCCAAAAGTATTTAGTTATTGCACAGACAGACGGGCGTACGAACGGACGTACAGGCGTAGGGACGGAAGCACTGAATGGTTCCCTATGTCCCCCGAACTCGTTCGATGGGATAATAACTTAACATCACCAACTACCGATATATACACTCCCCTCCATAAGTTTGGCAACCCTTTTTCCCCCATTGAACTACGTGTTAAAGCCTCTTTACCTTTGAATTTTTATTTACTTAACCTGCGATGAAAATACTTATACTATTGATTGAAACGTAATTTAACTTTAATTCGAATACCTCAAAATTTTCTCAATTTTTTTCCTCAATTACAATAGGTCGAAAAGTTATGATAAATGTGATGATTTTTTGAAAATCGTCATTCCCATGTTAACCAATGGGAAATGGTAGGTTTGCCGCAAGTCATATGACAGAATATCCATCCATCCGAGTCCTTGCAAAAAATACAAGTTAGGCAGGCAATTGAATTTGCTAACTTTATTTAACAAAAAATTGATATGTATCTTAAGGTTCAACAAAGTTATAGGGCTTTAAAGTCAAAATTGTTTTTCAAAAAAACTCTCCCATTGAAATAACATAGGAGGCGAAAAATTATTTTCAAAAATGACTTTGAAGCGCTGTAACTTTAATATTCATCAAATAAACTAAACACTTAGTGTTCCAAAAAGTTAGACAATTCAATTTTCTATATAAAAATATTTTTTGCTGAATCTTTTACTGAAAAGATATCCTGATTTCTGATTTGCCCCGAACCCTCCATTTCCCATTGGATTACATGGGAATGACGATTTTCAAAAATTCATCAAATTTATCATCAATTTCCGACCAATTGTAATTGAGGAAAAAAATTGAGAAAATTTGGAGGTATTGGAAATAAAGTCAAGTTACGTTTCCATCAATATTATAAGTTATTTCATCGCCGGTTAAGTAAATAAAAATTCAAACGTAAAGAGGCTTTAACACATAGTTCAATGGGGAAAAAAGGTTGCCAAACTTATGGAGGGGAGTGTAGTTGTATGTTTTAAGTACTCCATAGTTGAAGTGGTTTTTTAAACAATGTACTTACTTATACCATCGGCAAGGTTAATATCGGAGTAACTTGCATCAGATGTAAAGCCACTCAGTGCTTTTGTCGCAAGATCTGGTGTTATCACGAAAATGCCTTGTTTGTTGATGATGGTAGATACAATGCTTGTTTCGCATGGAGGTGGTCTGACATATACGCAGCTAGTATTTTTGACAGGATCACAATCACTATCTTTGCATAACCGGGGATAACCCGGATCACCAGGTTGACAGCGAGCGGTTGTGTTTTCTGAAACAACAAATAGTGATTTTAATTAATGTATTTTATAATTGCGCAGTCGACTTTTCCACACTCTATATGTTCGTCTCGACTAATACATCTCGAGGCCTCGGAATGCAGTACTATATGTCCATTGAGTGAGACCATGATGCAAACATATTTGAAATGAAATATCATGTACATAAACTGCAGTATGTGATGGGGTATTTTCGTGTGATGTTGTCTAAAAATGTTAACTGGTATGATCATTTAGGCCATACAACAGGGAATTGGTTCCTGAAATTTTAGTTCCCAATTCTCAGTGCAAGGGGACTTTTCCGATTTACTCCCCTGAAATACCACCAATGGGCTCGGGTATAAAAGCTCCTATATGTCCATCATTATTGAAGGAATATTTTTTTATATTCTAGGGATATAAACATTACATCATGGGTATGTGTTATGCAAAACATGACTGGATACGCTTTACTTGTTACTATGGCAACTGCTTCTTTGTGCAGTTAATTTCTCTGCTGAATCCAAAAAACATGGAAGTTGTTCTCTCAATTAAGGTGTATAATAAGACGGTGAACAAACAAACGACAGATCATGGATATACTACAAGGAATGATATGGACCCCGAAAGGGCCATAGGCTCGGGGAAAGAGCTTAAAGCTTAGTCCCTCCCCTGAATAAAGAATACAATATGAATTATAAGAACGCACTGAAGCTCAGTTCATCTAAACTTTACATGACATATATGTTTGTAAAAACTGCTGAGGATTGAAGTAACATCATACTTATATCTGCTCATAAGTTCGAATAATAGTTGTGTTTCAAATGTTAATTGACATACACGAGACCAATGTAATGATACCAGAGGGAATCGGACCTGCAGGCCTTACTATATTTATACATGTTTTTGTCTGTTTTGAAAAAGTCGATATGTGATGTATATTTCTTAGTTTTTCAAAGAAAGCTACAAATATTTCGTTGCGGTTTCATAGTCTATCTACATAGTAATTTAAATCACCGCCATCACTTTTCAAAGTTAATTTGCGTCATGGGTCAAAAATATTTTAAGTTTCCTGGTGAATGTCGAGTCTCGCATCAAACGAATGTAATTTTAGGCGATCTGTCTGCATGGGGTGGTATATGTCTTTTTGTTCCAATGAGGTACGGATAGATGTCTCATTTCATTCCGGACATATGATACAAAGAACAATGGAAGTGTCTGACGTGTTTTCTAAAACAATATAAAGAATTAAATTGTTGCCAAAGTAAATTTAAATATGATCATTAAATTGACGATGTGTAAAATTTTCAGAATGTTTTGATGACTGGTTTAAGAGAAGCATGTGTTCTATTTAGTTCGCCATATCGATACCAGTCCTTTAAAATAGCGAGGAAAAAATTCATGAAAATTATAGTGTTTTTAAATGCATGAATTTGATTACTCGTCATATACAACCATTGCAGTTGGAAATGAAGGGAGATAAAAAAAGAAGTGGTAGTTTCTGACAATAACATATTCGTTACCATGACAATAAGCGATAATCAGTGCTAGCTTCAATCAAATATTGAATCGAGGCCGGTTAGTTTGGTTTTATCTATTCCATAAAGTATACACACCTTTTGTACATTCACAGCAATCTGTCGAGCCAAAGTGAGCATCAAGGGTCTCTCCTTCTTCACACGTTTTATTACATGTCTTGACACATTTTCCATCGGGACTATCATTACTACATTCGCAATAAGTACATTCATTCCACTGAAGCCCGCCTCCATTCTGTAATTAATTAATTAAAACACTTTATTTTATCGCCACTAATATTTCTACTGTTGACCATTCAAGTACAGTGGTGAACAGGAAATATTATGGAGTCTGGTATCGAATCGAAATTTAACTTCCAACTCATAAGATTGAGAAAATAGCGTTCTTCATTCACACCCCTGTTTCAGAAAACAAAAGGCTTCATCAATAAAACTTACTTCTATGTACACATTGGTCCCATTGGGCATTTTTTCTGTGCAGTCGCAACCAAGCTCATCAAGACCATTCAAGCAATCTTCTTTGCCGTCGCACTTTTGATCAGGAGTGTAACAAGAACAGCTATCTTCACAAGATATTTGGCCTTCCCCACACGAGTCACATTCGGCGGGTGGTGTCGTGCTGGTTGTATAACTTGCAGTAGTCACTGAAAAACAGTTCACTTATTTTTGTAAAATGAAAGAGGAATTATTGCAATGTTAGAATCTGCTAGGGAACAAAACTAGAATATATCAAACAATCTTATAAATTCCTGTTTTATCCTATATTTTGCAGCTGGTTTTCGGGAATATTCAATTTTAGAGGAGTTAATATGCCAGAATTCCTAGTTGAACAAGGTGTATTTTTATAGGTTCATTTTTACATTGAGACAAATCCTTCTATGAATTATTTTGTATTTCCTCTTGTAATTAATTTAAAAAACTGTAATCGCAGTCAAACCTAATTTCTAGGAGTTTCACAATTCTTCCTATTCTATTACCTTATTCAAGTACTCGTTGGTATATAAAAAGACCACCATGAGAAAATCTACAGTAGTGCACAGGTGATTTTTTTAATTTCATTCACTCACCTCGTTGGCATATTGGTAAACCGTTGACATCCGTCACCATGATAGTGCCCTAAAATAGATTTTGCGTTGGTTTATTCAAGATTTCGGCTCCATTAAACACTAGTAATTAAACTAAACAATTCAATTCTCGAATGGCATAATATGTTGATAACCATCAGTTTTGAAATCGTTTTTCTAAATGTGTCTTGTCTTCACAAAATCTTCCAAATGCATACCTCAGCACAAGTTGGAGTGGTTTTGCATATGACGTTTTCCATACACGTCTTGTTACAACTTTCATCGTTGAATTCACATTTTCTTGTACAGTCTTCTGTTCCAGATACAAGTTCGTCAAACTGTGTGTACAATGGCATGTTAACCATCTGTAATAAGAAGGTATAGGGATGTTAGCTTGCATATAACATCGAAACGAAAACGTTTAAAGTATTGAGCACGCAAATCAAGGTGGAATAAAGTCAAGGTGGATTGAGTTGGAACCCTCGGATCCAACCCTCCTTGTGACAAAGCATAAATACAGGGTAACCAGAAAGAAGGAGACCATTGGCCGCGACTGGCCGTCAATGGTAGCAACTGAGCAAAGGGCAGAGATGCATTCATATGGCTAAATTGTCAATAACCCTTACCCAATTCAACCATGGCATAACATTTGAAGCATGTAATATAAATGCTGACAGTTCCTGAACCAGTTTACTGGTTATATTGAAACTTTCAGGAATAATTTTTCATAAACTGTTCTGGTGTGTACTAAATTTCATTGATATGACTTGTCTAGTTTAGGAGATATTGTCTACTTCAAGGGTTTCCCTTTTTGGTCACCCTGTATCACGCATGCGTTCTAGCAAGTTATGATCTCCGACATCAGGGAGTAGATAACTGGGCCAGGAGGGTTAGGCAAGGGTTAAATATGACTGTACATGGTAAGTAATGGTAAGTAATGGGAGAAAATCAAATCAAAAAGATGTTATTGTCGAATGCAACAATATGCATCTACTCACATTCCCGTCAATATTTAGTTCACATGTAGTACAGGCCCATGGCTCTACACATTTTCCTTCATCATTGAAAAGCCTTCCATTTTGGCACATACAGCATTCCAGATAGTTACTGTCGTCTGAAGTATCAAAATCACAGTCACAATATCATTCTATATAATGTTTTTGAAATAATCAAAAATGAGACGGGGACCATTGTATAGAATAAAACTCAAAGTTGCTTTAGATTCATATTCAACCAGTGTTTCCTGATGTGGATTATCAGATAAATGTTGTCACTTCATTGTTTTCTTGTGATACTGAAACAATGGAGAGTTTAAGCTTGCAATGTTTTTTTTACAACGCAACCGTGACCGGAAAACACATGTAACAATATAGCAATACATAGTGCGCATACAAAACAAGCGCTAGTTAGTCTACTTCAGATAGGTACCCATTCAGCTTCAGAGATTCGTGTTTAGGACGCGAAAAATCCAAAGTTCGTGTCTCGTGTCTATCTATTGCCATAGGCTGGTAATTTTGATTTCGATACAAAGTAGAATTCGTTCTGAAGAAGATGGTATGTGTCATGCATGTTTTAGCTCCGACCATCTTACCAAACTAGCCTGATTGAAATGTGTATCAGAAAACCAGTTATAGAACTACCAATGGCGTATCACATACTGCGGTGTAGTCTAAACAAACACTGAAGCCCGATTGGCTATTTAAGTGAGGAAGCTACATGTATTTGCATATTGGCAATTTGTACACGTTGCCGTTTCGATTTATAGCTTAAACTCTCCAATATTTCAAAATGAAACCCTCGCGGGCGTTTGTAATATTTTTATAATATTTTTATAATGAAAGCAGGGCAAGAAGGGGAAATACCGCAAAAAATCTTGGCAATACTCTTCCAACGAGCAGTATCTGATGTATTCTCTGAACAAGAATCTCAAGGGCCAAATTATTTTGACCAGCTATATCTATAGCTCAGATTGAATAATGGTAGAGCGGGTTAACATTTGTACTGTATATCTGTTCATGAGGAATTCTCTTGCCACGACGCCTTGGTTGAATGTGGCTTTATGGAACTTACCTGTCATATTAACATCCGGGCAATATCGATTTGTCTCGCTACATGTTGCCAAGTATTCACCATTTTCAGAATTGCAAGATGGTGGCTGTACTGTGGTACCTATATTTAGTAAATATAAATAATATTTATGAACATATACTTTTGGATCACCCCTCGTATGTACGCATACGAGTAGATTTATGCATTTGTTTCTCGGACAACATAGCAAAGTTATAATATAATGTACACATTGGAACATTTTTCCATCCATTGTAACTCTTTCGTTTGTCACGTATTATCTTATAAAGGAAATTGAAAAACAATTCATTGTCAACAGCTTGTGCAACTATGAATACACAATACATTATGGTGGTAAACTTATAAAATTGGATCTTCACGTAAACCATGCATAACCTGCTCATGAGTGTCGACCAAGTGACGATGAGCCCTATCTAACGTTAATAAGCTGAATATGTTAAGTGTCCGATCAAACACGTTGACTACAAATTTAATAAACTAATCAATCTAATCTGTGTTCGCGATGCTTGGAGCAAGCCATGGTTCATAATGTCCATCTCCAAAGTCAATTTGAGATAAAACAGACCTATAATGACTTATATATCATACAGGAACCTAGTAGTATATTTTAGACCAAGATATTTGACACATGTGACAATAAATACAGTTTAAAAGTTACAAATGGTATACATGTATGCATTTGAACTTCATTCGGAGATTTATCACTAATAGTCCATGTTTTGTAACACCCTCTATAGCGAGACGTGGGCAAGTAAAGCACTGGGGAGGAACTAGGAATTAAGGTTCTTTTTATCCTTCCAATATTTGGGAAGTTTGAAGTCCCGGTTGCAAAATATGATCTCAACTTAGAACTTGATACCGTAATTGCTGGGATATTCACAAATTGATTCCCTTGATTTGGAAACAAGGGAAAGTACTTTCCTCGTTTCTTCGAGAAATGTTCCTCCCAAGTGGGGTTTCGTCAATTGGGAGTTGAAGTTGCAGTTTAAGTTCGCCTGAAAACTTATACCGAAACCTCTCTATTAACCTATCCAAAATATTTTTTAATATACAGGGTGACAAGGAAAAGGAGACCATTGAAGTAGGCAATATCTCCTAAACTAGTGACATCAATGAAATTTTGCACACATCTGGACAGTTCTATGGCAATTCGTTCCTGAAAGTTTCAATGCAACCAGTCAACTGGATCAGTAAGTGTGCTCATTTACATTACTTGCTCCAATTTGCCTCAATTGAGACCAAGGCAGAGCTGGATTCATATGGCAAGATACCCTTACATATTCAGCTCCTGTAATGGCATTACATTTAGCAGTGATTGCCTTTTTAGATCAGCAATTGTCTGGTGATTGTTTTGTTACACTGTCTTTCAAATAGCCCCACAAAAACAAATTAGGTGGATTCAAGTTTGGAGTGTATGGAGTGGCGTTACTCAGATACAGTATCAATTTAAGGAAATTTTGGGCAGCCATTGGTTGCCACATTGGATGTAATTGTGCCATTTAGTGATTTTAGCAAGATGGCACTACTCCCAATACCTAAATGACTTACTAGATTGGGTAAATCAACATTTTGGCAACAGGATCATAAACCATTGATTAGATGATCCTTCATCTCCACACAGCATATACTTGAATCCACCTGGTTTCTTTTTATGGGACTTTTTGAAAGACAAAGTGTATACCAAAACAATTCCCAGACAATTGCTGACCTAAAGAAGGCAATCACTGCTTAATGTAATGCCATTACAAGAGCTGAATACCGTATGTAAGGGTATCCATATGAATTCAATTCTGTCTTGGTCTCAATTGTGGCAAATTGCAGCAAGTAATGAAAATGATCAAAGCTCTTAAACCAGTGAAATGATTGTTTTGAAACTTTCTGGAACAAATTCCCATAGAACGGTTCTGTTGTGTGAGAAATTTCTTTAATGCCACTTGTTAAGGAGATATTGCCTACTTCAATGGCCTCCTTTTTCCTGTCACCCTGAATTACATACCAGGAGTAGAAGCTGCTGTAGTGACCATTGTGGACGCAGCTATAAATATATGAGATTATGTTAATCAAACAATGTTGAAATATTCATGTGATTGTAGAATAAATATATATTGTGTGTAATAGTTATACGATTGTTTTATACGTCAACAATGATAATACATATGTAAAAAGGGAGAGATGGCTTAGTGCATTCGATTTATTTTCCTTCCTTTTGAATAATGAGTTCTTTTCCTTATTGTACTCTAAGATGTTTATTTTGTGACAACATCTGTACTTTGTAGATGTAGTATATCATATGGTTCTTGACAAAATATTTCATTCTGGAATTAACGATTTTTAATGAAATCCCAATAGCATAGGCGTAGCCAGGGGGGGGGGGGGGGGTGCGATAGCTGCATCCCCCTACCAATAACCAAAAATAAAAACCATGAGAAAGAATAAGAAAATAGCCTTAAAATGCTTTTTATTTTAAGCTTCTAGCTCAATTTTGAAGGAGGTTGCATCAATTTTTTCAAAAATTCAAATAAATCTTATTTTTTGGCAATATCAATATTTGGTTCTACACTATAGAAAACAAGCATTGATTGGGGTAATAAGTGAAATTTATTGGGAAACATTTCAATTCATAGAAACCAGATTAATGTTACGCATATGGTAGTAAGAGTAACAAACAACATAAAAATGCTGCCCGATGGTAACGCAAACTGCGTCGGTGGTCACAGTACATACGAATAGCAAGCAGAGTGCTAGATGTGCGATGGCATTATGTTTGTTGGAGCAATAGTGAAAAGGACAACTTTTAAATCATTACGCTCAGTCACTGTTGATGAGCTGAGATAAAAGCATATGCGGCAGTCAAATATGACATATCGAAAGAAACTTCATCATCATGCTTGTATATACTAACCCGTGGATGGCTGTGTTGTAGAGGCTGACGTTAGTGTACTAGGCGAGGAAGTGCTTGGAACAGTAGAAACTGAAATTAATGTATATTTTAGAATTAAAATTTATGCTCAGCTTTCTCTTGTATTATAGACTTAAATGAAGAATTGTGTTCATTTTACACCAATGATAAGCGCAATAGAAGCTTTACTCGATTTAAGGATATAGTTTGGAATTGTACCACTGTACTAGCTGGATTTTCGGCTTTAATTATCCATTACTTCACTGGATATAGGTATAATATTGGCTTTTAAAAATGATGGGATCTTCTATTTAACTATAAAACGCAGGCATGCTTTATGTTTATAAAATATTTGTACCCTGGGATGTTGATGGTACAGTCGTTGCTCCGGGTGTTGTTTGTATTTTCAAGCAAGCAGTTGGTCTCAAATCTCCAATCTCCATGGGCATATCATTTGGTTTTGAAGTGAAGATCACAATGATTTCAACCCCTTCAGTATTCTCAAGATTTACTATTGCAGAATCAACATCAACAGTTGTTTTGGGTGTCTAAAAGAAACCAAATAAATTACATAATTACAATACTTTGTTTTTGAAATAATCTTAAACCATCTTGACAAAAATAAAAATGAAATCATATTTAGCATTCTTTAAATTAATTACAAGGAAAAGCATGTGTTCCACTCTCGGATATCTATTATATTTTAGTTTCAGGGAGTTTCAAAAACGTCACGCATTCATACCTCTGTCACTATTTCACCATTTTCATCCTTGATAATGACAGTAACTGATGCAACATTTTCCATGCCTGTTAATTCCACTTTGGTAATTGGAACAGACACGTCAGTTTTCAGTTTTGTTGATATGTTTAACTCTTTAGGTTCAGTCGATGGTTTAAATTGTGCTTGGAGTTTTGTGTTTGGATCATTATCTTTCAAAGCATCCAGGTTTGGTTGTACTCCACTGAAGTCATCTTGGTTATTCAATACTTTGGTATTTTCCTCATCAATCTTCTGTGCATCATCCATGCCAATTGATTCTATGCATTGTACTGCAGTTGTGATGGCAGTACCTTGTGTTGTAACAACAGTATTTCCTGTTCCTGAATGGAGATTAAAATACGTTTAAACGTTTCAGATGTAGATGTGCAGAAAACAGAATCTAATTTCGATTTTGAATTGAAGATTGAAAGGTTTAAAATATGCTTTTAAAAAATAAATGATTTACTGTGTACAATAGCTTCGTTATCAGAAATGTATTATATTGAACGTATTAAAGTTAGATGCTAAAATATTGTGTAATTATTTATTGAGCAGGAATAAAATGAATTTAATACTTAACACTTAAGATGAACATAAAAGTGGGGTAACTAGAATCTAGAGTATGGTCTGTACAGTTCTGAGAATTATCTGATGTAATTTAGGAATAATTCTTCTTCCCTTGTACTTCATGTTATATGAGATTTTTACTTCCTTGAAAACAATTATCATGAAAATGTTTCACACGTAGTGTCGACTTTCTGTATAGTAAACAAACAAATGAAATGGTTCAAATGTAATTTTAAGCTGGAAAATAAACAAAGTACATATCTTCTAGAATCTCGAAATCAAGCATTGACTAGTGCTATCAGTAAAAAATTTATTGGAAATCATTTGATTTCAACGTTACCGATTTTATATTTTAAGAGGAAATATCGAAACTTCATCACCATTTTTGGATATACTTACCCGTGGATGGCTGTGTTGTAGAGGCTGGCGTTAATGTACTAGGCGAGGAAGTGCTTGGTACAGTAGAAACTGAAATTAATGTATATTTTAGAATTAAGATTTATGCTCAGCTTTCTCTTGTATTATAGACTTAAATGAAGAATTGTGTTAAGTAAGTTCATTTTACACCAATGATAAGCGCAATAGAAGCTTTACTCGATTTAAGGATATGGTTTGGAATTGTACCACTGTACTAGTTGGATTTTCGGCTTTAATTATCCATTACTTCACTGGATATAGTTATAAGATTTTCTTTTAAAAATGATGGGATCTTCTATTTAACTATAAAACTCAGGCATGCTTTATGTTTATAAAATATTTGTACCCTGGGATGTTGATGGTACAGTCGTTGCTCCGAGTGTTGTTTGTATTTTCAAGCAAGCAGTTGGTCTCAAATCTCCAATTTCCATGGGCATATCATTTGGTTTTGAAGTGAAGATCACAATGATTTCAACCCCTTCAGTATTCTCAAGATTTACAATTGCAGAATCAACATCAACAGTTGTTTTGGGTGTCTAAAAGAAACCAAATAAATTACATAATTACAATACTTTGTTTTTGAAATAATCTTAAACCATCTTGACAAAAATAAAAATGAAATCATATTTAGCATTCTTTAAATTAATTACAAGGAAAAGCATGTGTTCCACTCTCGGATATCTATTATATTTTAGTTTCAGGGAGTTTCAAAAACGTCACGCATTCATACCTGTGTCACTATTTCACCATTTTCATCCTTGATAATGACAGTAACTGATGCAACATTTTCCATGCCTGTTAATTCCACTTTGGTAATTGGAACAGACACGTCAGTTTTCAGTTTTGTTGATATGTTTAACTCTTTAGGTTCGGTCGATGGTTTAAATTGTGCTTGGAGTTTTGTGTTTGGATCATTATCTTTCAAAGCATCCAGGTTTGGTTGTACTCCACTGAAGTCATCTTGGTTATTCAATACTTTGGTATTTTCCTCATCAATCTTCTGTGCATCATCCATGCCAATTGATTCTATGCATTGTACTGCAGTTGTGATGGCAGTACCTTGTGTTGTAACAACAGTATTTCCTGTTCCTGAATGGAGATTAAAATACGTTTAAACGTTTCAGATGTAGATGTGCAGAAAACAGAATCTAATTTCGATTTTGAATTGAAGATTGAAAGGTTTAAAATATGCTTTTAAAAAATAAATGATTTACTGTGTACAATAGCTTCGTTTTCAGAAATGTATTATAATGAACGTATTAAAGTTAGATGCTAAAATATTGTGTAATTATTTATTGAGCAGGAATAAAATGAATTTAATACTTAACACTTAAGATGAACATAAAAGTGGGGTAACTAGAGTCTAGAGTATGGTCTGTACAGCTCTGAGAATTATTTGATGTAATTTAAGAATAATTCTTCTTCACTTGTACTTCATGTTATATGAGATTTTTACTTCCTTGAAAACAATTATCATGAAAATGTTTCACACGTAGTGTCGATTTTCTGTATAGTAAACTAACAAATGAAATGGTTCAAATGTTATTTTAAGCTGGAAAATAAATAAAGTGCATATCTTCTAGAATCTCGAAATCAAGCATTGACTAGTGCTATCAGTAACATTTTTATTGGAAAACATTTGATTTCGACGTTACCGATTCTATATTTTAAGAGGAAATATCGAAACTTCATCACCATTTTTGGATATACTAACCCGTGGATGGCTGTGTTGTAGAGGCTGACGTTAATGTACTAGGCGAGGAAGTGCTTGGTACAGTAGAAACTGAAATTAATGTATATTTTAGAATTAAGATTTATGCTCAGCTTTCTCTTGCATTATAGACTTAAATGAAGAATTGTGTTAAGTAAGTTCATTTTACACCAATGATAAGCGCAATAGAAGCTTTACTCGATTTAAGGATATGGTTTGGAATTGTACCACTGTACTAGCTGGATTTTCGGCTTTAATTATCCATTGCTTCACTGGATATAGGTATAAGATTGGCTTTTAAAAATGATGGAATCTTCTATTTAACTATAAAACTCAGGCATGCTTTATGTTTATAAAATATTTGTACCCTGGGATGTTGATGGTACAGTCGTTGCTCCGGGTGTTGTTTGTATTTTCAAGCAAGCAGTTGGTCTCAAATCTCCAATCTCCATGGGCATATCATTTGGTTTTGAAGTGAAGATCACAATGATTTCAACCCCTTCAGTATTCTCAAGATTTACAATTGCAGAATCAACATCAACAGTTGTTTTGGGTGTCTAAAAGAAACCAAATAAATTACATAATTACAATACTTTGTTTTTGAAATAATCTTAAACCATCTTGACAAAAATAAAAATGAAATCATATTTAGCATTCTTTAAATTAATTACAAGGAAAAGCATGTGTTCCACTCTCGGATATCTATTATATTTTAGTTTCAGGGAGTTTCAAAAACGTCACGCATTCATACCTCTGTCACTATTTCACCATTTTCATCCTTGATAATGACAGTAACTGATGCAACATTTTCCATGCCTGTTAATTCCACTTTGGTAATTGGAACAGACACGTCAGTTTTCAGTTTTGTTGATATGTTTAACTCTTTAGGTTCAGTCGATGGTTTAAATTGTGCTTGGAGTTTTGTGTTTGGATCATTATCTTTCAAAGCATCCAGGTTTGGTTGTACTCCACTGAAGTCATCTTGGTTATTCAATACTTTGGTATTTTCCTCATCAATCTTCTGTGCATCATCCATGCCAATTGATTCTATGCATTGTACTGCAGTTGTGATGGCAGTACCTTGTGTAGTAACAACAGTATTTCCTGTTCCTGAATGGAGATTAAAATACGTTTAAACGTTTCAGATGTAGATGTGCAGAAAACAGAATCTAATTTCGATTTTGAATTGAAGATTGAAAGGTTTAAAATATGCTTTTAAAAAATAAATGATTTACTGTGTACAATAACTTCGTTATCAGAAATGTATTATATTGAACGTATTAAAGTAAGATGCTAAAATATTGTGTAATTATTTATTGAGCAGGAATAAAATGAATTTAATACTTAACACTTAAGATGAACATAAAAGTGGGGTAACTAGAGTCTAGAGTATGGTCTGTACAGTTCTGAGAATTATCTGATGTAATTAAGGAATAATTCTTCTTCACTTGTACTTCATGTTATATGAGATTTTTACTTCCTTGAAAACAATTATCATGAAAATGTTTCACACGAAGTGTTGATTTTCTGTATAGTAAACAAACAAATGAAATGGTTCAAATGTAATTTTAAGCTGGAAAATAAACAAAGTGCATATCTTCTAGAATCTCGAAATTAAGCATTGACTTGTGCTATCAGTAAAATTTTTATTGGAAAACATTTGATTTCAACGTTACCGATTCTATATTTTAAGAGGAAATATCGAAACTTCATCACCATTTTTGGATATACTAACCCGTGGATGACTGTGTTGTAGAGGCTGACGTTAATGTACTAGGCGAGGAAGTGCTTGGTACAGTAGAAACTGAAATTAATGTATATTTTAGAATTAAGATTTATGCTCAGCTTTCTCTTGTGTTATAGACTGAAATGAAGAATTGTGTTAAGTAAGTTCATTTTACACCAATGATAAGCGCAATAGAAGCTTTACTCGATTTAAGGATATGGTTTGGAATTGTACCACTGTACTAGCTGGATTTTCGGCTTTAATTATCCATTACTTCACTGGATATAGGTATAAGATTGGCTTTTTAAAATGATGGGATCTTCTATTTAACTATAAAACCCAGGCATGCTTTATGTTTATAAAATATTTGTACCCTGGGATGTTGATGGTATAGTCGTTGCTCCGGGTGTTGTTTGTATTTTCAAGCAAGCAGTTGGTCTCAAATCTCCAATTTCCATGGGCATATCATTTGGTTTTGAAGTGAAGATCACAATGATTTCAACCCCTTCAGTATTCTCAAGATTTACAATTGCAGAATCAACATCAACAGTTGTTTTGGGTGTCTAAAAGAAACCAAATAAATTACATAATTACAATACTTTGTTTTTGAAATAATCTTAAACCATCTTGACAAAAATAAAAATGAAATCATATTTAGCATTCTTTAAATTAATTACAAGGAAAAGCATGTGTTCCACTCTCGGATATCTATTATATTTTAGTTTCAGGGAGTTTCACAAACGTCACGCATTCATACCTGTGTCACTATTTCACCATTTTCATCCTTGATAATGACAGTAACTGATGCAACATTTTCCATGCCTGTTAATTCCACTTTGGTAATTGGAACAGACACGTCAGTTTTCAGTTTTGTTGATATGTTTAACTCTTTAGGTTCGGTCGATGGTTTAAATTGTGCTTGGAGTTTTGTGTTTGGATCATTATCTTTCAAAGCATCCAGGTTTGGTTGTACTCCACTGAAGTCATCTTGGTTATTCAATACTTTGGTATTTTCCTCATCAATCTTCTGTGCATCATCCATGCCAATTGATTCTATGCATTGTACTGTAGTTGTGATGGCAGTACCTTGTGTTGTAACAAGAGTATTTCCTGTTCCTGAATGGAGATTAAAATACGTTTAAACGTTTCAGATGTAGATGTGCAGAAAACAGAATCTAATTTCGATTTTGAATTGAAGATTGAAAGGTTTAAAATATGCTTTTAAAAAATAAATGATTTACTGTGTACAATAGCTTCGTTATCAGAAATGTATTATATTGAACGTATTAAAGTTAGATGCTAAAATATTGTGTAATTATTTATTGAGGAGGAATAAAATGAATTTAATACTTAACACTTAAGATGAACATAAAAGTGGGGTAACTAGAGTCTAGAGTATGGTTTGTACAGTTCTGAGAATTATCTGATGTAATTTAGGAATAATTCTTCTTCACTTGTACTTCATGTTATATGAGATTTTTACTTCCTTGAAAACAATTATCATGAAAATGTTTCACACGTAGTGTCAATTTTCTGTATAGTAAACAAACAAATGAAATGGTTCAAATGTAATTTTAAGCTGGAAAATAAACAAAGTACATATCTTCTAGAATCTCGAAATTAAGCATTGACTAGTGCTATCAGTAAAATTTTTATTGGAAAACATTTGATTACAACGTAACCGATTCTATATTTTAAGAGGAAATATCGAAACTTCATCACCATTTTTGGATATACTAACCCGTGGATGGCTGTGTTGTAGAGGCTGACGTTAATGTACTAGGCGAGGAAGTGCTTGGTACAGTAGAAACTGAAATTAATGTATATTTTAGAATTAAGATTTATGCACAGCTTTCTCTTGTGTTATAGACTGAAATGAAGAAATGTGTTAAGTAAGTTCATTTTACACCAATGATAAGCGCAATAGAAGCTTTACTCGATTTAAGGATATGGTTTGGAATTGTACAACTGTACTAGCTGGATTTTCGGCTTTAATTATCCATTACTTCACTGGATATAAGTATAAGATTGGCTTTTTAAAATGATGGGATCTTCTATTTAACTATAAAACTCAGGCATGCTTTATGTTTATAAAATATTTGTACCCTGGGATGTTGATGGTACAGTCGTTGCTCCGGGTGTTGTTTGTATTTTCAAGCAAGCAGTTGGTCTCAAATCTCCAATTTCCATGGGCATATCATTTGGTTTTGAAGTGAAGATCACAATGATTTCAACCCCTTCAGTATTCTCAAGATTTACAATTGCAGAATCAACATCAACAGTTGTTTTGGGTGTCTAAAAGAAACCAAATAAATTACATAATTACGATACTTTGTTTTTGAAATAATCTTTAACCATCTTGACAAAAATAAAAATGAAATCATATTTAGCATTCTTTAAATTAATTACAAGGAAAAGCATGTGTTCCACTCTCGGATATCTATTATATTTTAGTTTCAGGGAGTTTCAAAAACGTCACGCATTCATACCTGTGTCACCATTTCACCATTTTCATCCTTGATAATGACAGTAACTGATGCAACATTTTCCATGCCTGTTAATTCCACTTTGGTAATTGGAACAGACACGTCAGTTTTCAGTTTTGTTGATATGTTTAACTCTTTAGGTTCAGTCGATGGTTTAAATTGTGCTTGGAGTTTTGTGTTTGGATCATTATCTTTCAAAGCATCCAGGTTTGGTTGTACTCCACTGAAGTCATCTTGGTTATTCAATACTTTGGTATTTTCCTCATCAATCTTCTGTGCATCATCCATGCCAATTGATTCTATGCATTGTACTGCAGTTGTGATGGCAGTACCTTGTGTTGTAACAACAGTATTTCCTGTTCCTAAATGGAGATTAAAATACGTTTAAACGTTTCAGATGTAGATGTGCAGAAAACAGAATCTAATTTCGATTTTGAATTGAAGATTGAAAGGTTTAAAATATGCTTTTAAAAAATAAATGATTTACTGTGTACAATAGCTTCGTTATCAGAAATGTATTATATTGAACGTATTAAAGTTAGATGCTAAAATATTGTGTAATTATTTATTGAGCAGGAATAAAATGGATTTAATACTTAACACTTAAGATGAACATAAAAGTGGGGTAACTAGAGTCTAGAGTATGGTCTGTACAGTTCTGTGAATTATCTGATGTAATTTAGGAATAATTCTTCTTCACTTGTACTTCATGTTATATGAGATTTTTACTTCCTTGAAAACAATTATCATGAAAATGTTTCACACGTAGTGTCGATTTTCTGTATAGTAGACAAACAAATGAAATGGTTGAAATGTAATTTTTTAGCTGGAAAATAAACAAAGTGCATATCTTCTAGAATCTCGAAATCAAGCATTGACTAGTGCTATCAGTAACATTTTTATTGGAAAACATTTGATTTTGACGTTACCGATTCTATATTTTAAGAGGAAATATCGAAACTTCATCACCATTTTTGGATATACTAACCCGTGGATGGCTGTGTTGTAGAGGCTGACGTTAATGTACTAGGCGAGGAAGTGCTTGGTACAGTAGAAACTGAAATTAATGTATATTTTAGAATTAAGATTTATGCTCAGCTTTCTCTTGTATTATAGACTTAAATGAAGAATTGTGTTAAGTAAGTTCATTTTACACCAATGATAAACGCAATAGAAGCTTTACTCGATTTAAGGATATGGTTTGGAATTGTACCACTGTACTAGCTGGATTTTCGGTTTTAATTATCCATTACTTCACTGGATATAGGTATAAGATTGGCTTTTAAAAATGATGGGATCTTCTATTTAACTATAAAACTCAGGCATGCTTTATGTTTATAAAATATTTGTACCCTGGGATGTTGATGGTACAGTCGTTGCTCCGGGTGTTGTTTGTATTTTCAAGCAAGCAGTTGGTCTCAAATCTCCAATTTCCATGGGCATATCATTTGGTTTTGAAGTGAAGATCACAATGATTTCAACCCCTTCAGTATTCTCAAGATTTACAATTGCAGAATCAACATCAACAGTTGTTTTGGGTGTCTAAAAGAAACCAAATAAATTACATAATTACAATACTTTGTTTTTGAAATAATCTTAAACCATCTTGACAAAAATAAAAATGAAATCATATTTAGCATTCTTTAAATTAATTACAAGGAAAAGCATGTGTTCCACTCTCGGATATCTATTATATTTTAGTTTCAGGGAGTTTCAAAAACGTCACGCATTCATACCTCTGTCACTATTTCACCATTTTCATCCTTGATAATGACAGTAACTGATGCAACATTTTCCATGCCTGTTAATTCCACTTTGGTAATTGGAACAGACACGTCAGTTTTCAGTTTTGTTGATATGTTTAACTCTTTAGGTTCAGTCGATGGTTTAAATTGTGCTTGGAGTTTTGTGTTTGGATCATTATCTTTCAAAGCATCCAGATTTGGTTGTACTCCACTGAAGTCATCTTGGTTATTCAATACTTTGGTATTTTCCTCATCAATCTTCTGTGCATCATCCATGCCAATTGATTCTATGCATTGTACTGCAGTTGTGATGGCAGTACCTTGTGTTGTAACAACAGTATTTCCTGTTCCTGAATGGAGATTAAAATACGTTTAAACGTTTCAGATGTAGATGTGCAGAAAACAGAATCTAATTTCGATTTTGAATTGAAGATTGAAAGGTTTAAAATATGCTTTTAAAAAATAAATGATTTACTGTGTACAATAGCTTCGTTATCAGAAATGTATTATATTAAAAGTATTAAAGTTAGATGCTAAAATATTGTGTAATTATTTATTGAGCAGGAATAAAATGAATTTAATACTTAACACTTAAGATGAACATAAAAGTGGGGTAACTAGAGTCTAGAGTATGGTCTGTACAGTTCTGAGAATTATCTGATGTAATTTAGGAATAATTCTTCTTCACTTGTACTTCATGTTATATGAGATTTTTACTTCCTTGAAAACAATTATCATGAAAATGTTTCACACGTAGTGTCGATTTTCTGTATAGTAAACAAACAAATGAAATGGTTCAAATGTAATTTTAAGCTGGAAAATAAACAAAGTGCATATCTTCTAGAATCTCGAAATCAAGCATTGACTAGTGCTATCAGTAAAATTTTTATTGGAAAACATTTGATTTCAACGTTACCGATTCTATATTTTAAGAGGAAATATCGAAACTTCATCACCATTTTTGTATATACTAACCCGTGGATGGCTGTGTTGTAGAGGCTGACGTTAATGTACTAGGCGAGGAAGTGCTTGGTACAGTAGAAACTGAAATTAATGTATATTTTAGAATTAAGATTTATGCTCAGCTTTCTCTTGTATTATAGACTTAAATGAAGAATTGTGTTAAGTAAGTTCATTTTACACCAATGATAAGCGCAATAGAAGCTTTACTCGATTTAAGGATATGGTTTGGAATTGTACCACTGTACTAGCTGGATTTTCGGCTTTAATTATCCATTACTTCACTGGATATAGGTATAAGATTGACTTTTAAAAATGATGGGATCTTCTATCTAACTATAAAACTCAGGCATGCTTTATGTTTATAAAATATTTGTACCCTGGGATGTTGATGGTACAGTCGTTGCTCCGGGTGTTGTTTGTATTTTCAAGCAAGCAGTTGGTCTCAAATCTCCAATCTCCATGGGCATATCATTTGGTTTTGAAGTGAAGATCACAATGATTTCAACCCCTTCAGTATTCTCAAGATTTACAATTGCAGAATCAACATCAACAGTTGTTTTGGGTGTCTAAAAGAAACCAAATAAATTACATAATTACAATACTTTGTTTTTGAAATAATCTTAAACCATCTTGACAAAAATAAAAATGAAATCATATTTAGCATTCTTTAAATTAATTACAAGGAAAAGCATGTGTTCCACTCTCGGATATCTATTATATTTTAGTTTCAGGGAGTTTCAAAAACGTCACGCATTCATACCTCTGTCACTATTTCACCATTTTCATCCTTGATAATGACAGTAACTGATGCAACATTTTCCATGCCTGTTAATTCCACTTTGGTTATTGGAACAGACACGTCAGTTTTCAGTTTTGTTGATATGTTTAACTCTTTAGGTTCAGTCGATGGTTTAAATTGTGCTTGGAGTTTTGTGTTTGGATCATTGTCTTTCAAAGCATCCAGGTTTGGTTGTACTCCACTGAAGTCATCTTGGTTATTCAATACTTTGGTATTTTCCTCATCAATCTTCTGTGCATCATCCATGCCAATTGATTCTATGCATTGTACTGCAGTTGTGATGGCAGTACCTTGTGTTGTAACAACAGTATTTCCTGTTCCTGAATGGAGATTAAAATACGTTTAAACGTTTCAGATGTAGATGTGCAGAAAACAGAATCTAATTTCGATTTTGAATTGAAAATTGAAAGGTTTAAAATATGCTTTTAAAAAATAAATGATTTACTGTGTACAATAGCTTCGTTATCAGAAATGTATTATATTGAACGTATTAAAGTTAGATGCTAAAATATTGTGTAATTATTTATTGAGCAGGAATAAAATGAATTTAATACTTAACACTTAAGATGAACATAAAAGTGGGGTAACTAGAATCTAGAGTATGGTCCGTACAGTTCTGAGAATTATCTGATGTAATTTAGGAATAATTCTTCTTCACTTGTACTTCATGTTATATGAGATTTTTACTTCCTTGAAAACAATTATCATGAAAATGTTTCACACGTAGTGTCAATTTTCTGTATAGTAAACAAACAAATGAAATGGTTCAAATGTAATTTTAAGCTGGAAAATAAACAAAGTGCATATCTTCTAGAATTTCGAAATCAAGCATTGACTAGTGCTATCAGTAAAATTTTTATTGGAAAACATTTGATTTCGACGTTACCGATTCTATATTTTAAGAGGAAATATCGAAACTTCATCATCATTTTTGGATATACTAACCCGTGGATGGCTGTGTTGTAGAGGCTGACGTTAATGTACTAGGCGAGGAAGTGCTTGGTACAGTAGAAACTGAAATTAATGTGTATTTTAGAATTAAGATTTATGCTCAGCTTTCTCTTGTATTATAGACTTAAATGAAGAATTGTGTTAAGTAAGTTCATTTTACACCAATGATAAGCGCAATAGAAGCTTTACTCGATTTAAGGATATGGTTTGGAATTGTACCACTGTACTAGCTGGATTTTCGGTTTTAATTATCCATTACTTCACTGGATATAGGTATAAGATTGGCTTTTAAAAATGATGGGATCTTCTATTTAACTATAAAACTCAGGCATGCTTTATGTTTATAAAATATTTGTACCCTGGGATGTTGATGGTACAGTCGTTGCTCCGGGTGTTGTTTGTATTTTCAAGCAAGCAGTTGGTCTCAAATCTCCAATTTCCATGGGCATATCATTTGGTTTTGAAGTGAAGATCACAATGATTTCAACCCCTTCAGTATTCTCAAGATTTACAATTGCAGAATCAACATCAACAGTTGTTTTGGGTGTCTAAAAGAAACCAAATAAATTACATAATTACAATACTTTGTTTTTGAAATAATCTTAAACCATCTTGACAAAAATAAAAATGAAATCATATTTAGCATTCTTTAAATTAATTACAAGGAAAAGCATGTGTTCCACTCTCGGATATCTATTATATTTTAGTTTCAGGGAGTTTCTAAAACGTCACGCATTCATACCTCTGTCACTATTTCACCATTTTCATCCTTGATAATGACAGTAACTGATGCAACATTTTCCATGCCTGTTAATTCCACTTTGGTAATTGGAACAGACACGTCAGTTTTCAATTTTGTTGATATGTTTAACTCTTTAGGTTCAGTCGATGGTTTAAATTGTGCTTGGAGTTTTGTGTTTGGATCATTATCTTTCAAAGCATCCAGGTTTGGTTGTACTCCACTGAAGTCATCTTGGTTATTCAATACTTTGGTATTTTCCTCATCAATCTTCTGTGCATCATCCATGCCAATTGATTCTATGCATTGTACTGCAGTTGTGATGGCAGTACCTTGTGTTGTAACAACAGTATTTCCTGTTCCTGAATGGAGATTAAAATACGTTTAAACGTTTCAGATGTAGATGTGCAGAAAACAGAATCTAATTTCGATTTTGAATTGAAGATTGAAAGGTTTAAAATACAGGGTGTCCGGAAAGTAAAGATACAAATACTCTAATTTTATGAGATTTAGTTTTTTTGTAATGAAATCACTACAGATTGTAGAGGAACTACAGTAGAATACATCTACCAACCTTTATAACAATATAGTCTAAATGTGTTAAAGTTACAGTTGTCATGGTTACGGGGGTGAGGGGTATGCGGAGCAGTTCCAGGATATCGCTAAATTGTCATAAATTGCTAAAATATAACCATTTGAAATAGTGTTTATTATTGTATTTCTTATCAGTTTTTTTGTTCAATATTATATTCTTGCTGCCATAGTATTATCTTTAGTATTAACGGTATCATTGATACATATCAGAATTATGTAATGTCACAAGTATAATCAAAGAAAAAAGGGTATAATAGTGCTTAGAAAAAGGGTCCCTGGATTAATAGGAAAGTCAATAGTGCACATCCACAGTCAATGTTCAATGCACAAAGCAAAGAAAACAAATCTTACAATTGAATATCTTGACATTAACCTTTTTGTACAATGGCCCATATTTTCCTGAGGATGTACCGTTGGACTTCAACATTAATGAATATGTTAAAGCAATATTTCTGAGAAGTTCAACATAAAAATGAGACTAGGCTGGAAGCCAATGATATTGGCAATCTTAGAGACTGACAGCAATGGTTTTGTCAGGTCTTTGAATTTCCGGTCAAAATGCACCAAGAATGTTTAGATAAAGGTGGAAAATACAAACTAGTAATACTGGATAACAGTAGTAATGTCAAATGATTAAATAATGTTACAGTACTAATCCTTTCGCTGTGGTGGTACATAATTTGATGCATAATAGCAACAGACGATCGAGCGTCAAGATGATATGAACAGGAGAAAAGAAATATAAAACATAATTGTGACGCTGCTCCACATACCCATGACTCATGTTACCATAACAACCATAACTTTTTTATTTTGAAACAATTTGTCATGACAGTTGCAGGAGAAATTGTTACAATGTAATTCCACAATCTGTAGCAATTTCATCTCACAACAGGTAAATCAAATGAAATTAGAGCATTTGTATCTTTACTTTCCGGACACCCTGTATGCTTTTAAAA
This sequence comes from Owenia fusiformis, assembly GCA_903813345.2. NCBI lineage: Eukaryota > Metazoa > Annelida > Polychaeta > Sabellida > Oweniidae > Owenia > Owenia fusiformis. The sequence continues at coordinate 21,149,068 of CAIIXF020000007.1, read as the reverse complement.
AATAAATGATTTACTGTGTACAATAGCTTCGTTATCAGAAATGTATTATATTGAAAGTATTAAAGTTAGATGCTAAAATATTGTGTAATTATTTATTGAGCAGGAATAAAATGAATTTAATACTTAACACTTAAGTATGAACATAAAAGTGGGGTAACTAGAGTCTAGAGTATGGTCTGTACAGTTCTGAGAATTATCTGATGTAATTTAGGAATAATTCTTCTTCACTTGTACTTCATGTTATATGAGATTTTTACTTCCTTGAAAACATTTATCATGAAAATTTTCACACGTAGTGTCGATTTTCTGTATAGTAAACAAACAAATGAAATGGTTCAAATGTAATTTTAAGCTGGAAAATAAACAAAGTGCATATCTTCTAGAATCTCGAAATCAAGCATTGACTAGTGCTATCAGTAAAATCTTTATTGGAAAACATTTGATTTCAACGTTACCGATTCTATATTTTAAGAGGAAATATCGAAACTTCATCACCATTTTTGTATATACTAACCCGTGGATGGCTGTGTTGTAGAGGCTGACGTTAATGTACTAGGCAAAGAAGTGCTTGGTACAGTAGAAACTGAAATTAATGTATATTTTAGAATTAAGATTTATGCTCAGCTTTCTCTTGTATTATAGACTTAAATGAAGAATTGTGTTAAGTAAGTTCATTTTACACCAATGATAAGCGCAATAGAAGCTTTACTCGATTTAAGGATATGGTTTGGAATTGTACCACTGTACTAGCTGGATTTTCGGCTTTAATTATCCATTACTTCACTGGATATAGGTATAAGATTGGCTTTTAAAAATGATGGGATCTTCTATTTAACTATAAAACTCAGGCATGCTTTATGTTTATAAAATATTTGTACCCTGGGATGTTGATGGTACAGTCGTTGCTCCGGGTGTTGTTTGTATTTTCAAGCAAGCAGTTGGTCTCAAATCTCCAATTTCCATGGGCATATCATTTGGTTTTGAAGTGAAGATCACAATGATTTCAACCCCTTCAGTATTCTCAAGATTTACAATTGCAGAATCAACATCAACAGTTGTTTTGGGTGTCTAAAAGAAACCAAATAAATTACATAATTACAATACTTTGTTTTTGAAATAATCTTAAACCATCTTGACAAAAATAAAAATGAAATCATATTTAGCATTCTTTAAATTAATTACAAGGAAAAGCATGTGTTCCACTCTCGGATATCTATTATATTTTAGTTTCAGGGAGTTTCAAAAACGTCACGCATTCATACCTGTGTCACTATTTCACCATTTTCATCCTTGATAATGACAGTAACTGATGCAACATTTTCCATGCCTGTTAATTCCACTTTGGTAATTGGAACAGACACGTCAGTTTTCAGTTTTGTTGATATGTTTAACTCTTTAGGTTCAGTCGATGGTTTAAATTGTGCTTGGAGTTTTGTGTTTGGATCATTATCTTTCAAAGCATCCAGGTTTGGTTGTACTCCACTGAAGTCATCTTGGTTATTCAATACTTTGGTATTTTCCTCATCAATCTTCTGTGCATCATCCATGCCAATTGATTCTATGCATTGTACTGCAGTTGTGATGGCAGTACCTTGTGTTGTAACAACAGTATTTCCTGTTCCTGAATTGAGATTAAAATACGTTTAAACGTTTCAGATGTAGATGTGCAGAAAACAGAATCTAATTTCGATTTTGAATTGAAGATTGAAAGGTTTAAAATATGCTTTTAAAAAATAAATGATTTACTGTGTACAATAGCTTCGTTATCAGAAATGTATTATATTGAACGTATTAAAGTTAGATGCTAAAATATTGTGTAATTATTTATTGAGGAGGAATAAAATGAATTTAATACTTAACACTTAAGATGAACATAAAAGTGGGGTAACTAGAGTCTAGAGTATGGTTTGTACAGTTCTGAGAATTATCTGATGTAATTTAGGAATAATTCTTCTTCACTTGTACTTCATGTTATATGAGATTTTTACTTCCTTGAAAACAATTATCATGAAAATGTTTCACACGTAGTGTCGATTTTCTGTATAGTAAACAAACAAATGAAATGGTTCAAATGTAATTTTAAAGGCCGAGTTCCGGGAAATATTAACACAATTGAACATGTTGAACAACTAATATACATACTTTTTGTGGCTTGGTTGAAAGGCTATTAATCCCAAGTTCCGATGTGTCTCATCAAGAAGACGATAGAGTGACAAAGATTATGCCAAGCGGGGTTTATAATTTTTGTGCAAATTTTCTTCTTGAATCGAAAAATTTCATTTTAATTCGATTAACTTGCGATAGGTGGCAAAAGGTCTAAAGGTAGGTCACGTGACAAAAAACAACGAATCATATGACACGAAACAATGATTCATTCGCCAGATGGCGCAGTTAAATGAGGTCAATTTTACGACAAACGAAAACCGTTTAGCTCAGCTTCAATTTTGCTCTCGCAGTCGAACGAAACTGACACTTCTTTCGTTGATATCTAGGTGAGTGATTTTTTTCAGGCTCCGGTATTTTGACAAAAGTAAGTTCACGTCGTAGCCATTCTTAGGGGCAGGTTTGAGGCACCAATGATTTATTTTGAAGTTTTTCTAAGGAATTATTCCCGATTTCCGGTATTGTCCCTTTAAGCTGGAAAATAAACAAAGTGCATATCTTCTAGAATCTCGAAATCAAGCATTGACTAGTGCTATCAGTAAAATTTTTATTGGAAACATTTGATTTCAACGTTACCGATTCTATATTTTAAGAGGAAATATCGAAACTTCATCACTATTTTTGGATATACTAACCCGTGGATGGCTGTGTTGTAGAGGCTGACGTTAATGTACTAGGCGAGGAAGTGCTTGGTACAGTAGAAACTGAAATTAATGTATATTTTAGAATTAAGATTTATGCTCAGCTTTCTCTTGTGTTATAAACTGAAATGAAGAATTGTGTTAAGTAAGTTCATTTTACACCAATGATAAGCGCACCAGAAGCTTTACTCGATTTAAGGATATGGTTTGGAATTGTACCACTGTACTAGCTGGATTTTCGGCTTTAATTATCCATTACTTCACTGGATATAGGTATACGATTGGCTTTTAAAAATGATGGGATCTTCTATTTAACTATAAAACTCAGGCATGCTTTATGTTTATAAAATATTTGTACCCTGGGATGTTGATGGTACAGTCGTTGCTCCGGGTGTTGTTTGTATTTTCAAGCAAGCAGTTGGTCTCAAATCTCCAATCTCCATGGGCATATCATTTGGTTTTGAAGTGAAGATCACAATGATTTCAACCCCTTCAGTATTCTCAAGATTTACAATTGCAGAATCAACATCAACAGTTGTTTTGGGTGTCTAAAAGAAACCAAATAAATTACATAATTACAATACTTTGTTTTTGAAATAATCTTAAACCATCTTGACAAAAATAAAAATGAAATCATATTTAGCATTCTTTAAATTAATTACAAGGAAAAGCATGTGTTCCACTCTCGGATATCTATTATATTTTAGTTTCAAGGAGTTTCAAAAACGTCACGCATTCATACCTCTGTCACTATTTCACCATTTTCATCCTTGATAATGACAGTAACTGATGCAACATTTTCCATGCCTGTTAATTCCACTTTGGTAATTGGAACAGACACGTCAGTTTTCAGTTTTGTTGATATGTTTAACTCTTTAGGTTCAGTCGATGGTTTAAATTGTGCTTGGAGTTTTGTGTTTGGATCATTATCTTTCAAAGCATCCAGGTTTGGTTGTACCCCACTGAAGTCATCTTGGTTATTCAATACTTTGGTATTTTCCTCATCAATCTTCTGTGCATCATCCATGCCAATTGATTCTATGCATTGTAATGCAGTTGTGATGGCAGTACCCTGTGTTGTAACAACAGTATTTCCTGTTCCTGAATTGAGATTAAAATACGTTTAAACGTTTCAGATGTAGATGTGCAGAAAACAGAATCTAATTTCGATTTTGAATTGAAGATTGAAAGGTTTAAAATATGCTTTTAAAAAATAAATGATTTACTGTGTACAATAGCTTCGTTATCAGAAATGTATTATATTGAACGTATTAAAGTTAGATGCTAAAATATTGTGTAATTATTTATTGAGGAGGAATAAAATGAATTTAATACTTAACACTTAAGATGAACATAAAAGTGGGGTAACTAGAGTCTAGAGTATGGTTTGTACAGTTCTGAGAATTATCTGATGTAATTTAGGAATAATTCTTCTTCACTTGTACTTCATGTTATATGAGATTTTTACTTCCTTGAAAACAATTATCATGAAAATGTTTCACACGTAGTGTCGATTTTCTGTATAGTAAACAAACAAATGAAATGGTTCAAATGTAATTTTAAGCTGGAAAATAAACAAAGTGCATATCTTCTAGAATCTCGAAATCAAGCATTGACTAGTGCTATCAGTAAAATTTTTATTGGAAAACATTTGATTTCAACGTTACCGATTCTATATTTTAAGAGGAAATATCGAAACTTCATCACTATTTTTGGATATACTAACCCGTGGATGGCTGTGTTGTAGAGGCTGACGTTAATGTACTAGGCGAAGAAGTGCTTCGTACAGTAGAAACTGAAATTAATGTATATTTTAGAATTAAGATTTATGCTCAGCTTTCTCTTGTGTTAAAGACTGAAATATAGAATTGTGTTAAGTAAGTTCATTTTACACCAATGATAAGCGCAACAGAAGCTTTACTCGATTTAAGGATATGGTTTGGAATTGTACCACTGTTCTAGCTGGATTTTCGGCTTTAATTATCCATTACTTCACTGGATATAGGTATACGATTGGCTTTTAAAAATGATGGGATCTTCTATTTAACTATAAAACTCAGGCATGCTTTATGTTTATAAAATATTTGTACCCTGGGATGTTGATGGTACAGTCGTAGCTCCGGGTGTTGTTTGTATTTTCAAGCAAGCAGTTGGTCTCAAATCTCCAATCTCCATGGGCATATCATTTGGTTTTGAAGTGAAGATCACAATGATTTCAACCCCTTCAGTATTCTCAAGATTTACAATTGCAGAATCAACATCAACAGTTGTTTTGGGTGTCTAAAAGAAACCAAATAAATTACATAATTACAATACTTTGTTTTTGAAATAATCTTAAACCATCTTGACAAAAATAAAAATGAAATCATATTTAGCATTCTTTAAATTAATTACAAGGAAAAGCATGTGTTCCACTCTCGGATATCTATTATATTTTAGTTTCAGGGAGTTTCAAAAACGTCACGCATTCATACCTCTGTCACTATTTCACCATTTTCATCCTTGATAATGACAGTAACTGATGCAACATTTTCCATGCCTGTTAATTCCACTTTGGTAATTGGAACAGACACGTCAGTTTTCAGTTTTGTTGATATGTTTAACTCTTTAGGTTCAGTCGATGGTTTAAATTGTGCTTGGAGTTTTGTGTTTGGATCATTATCTTTCAAAGCATCCAGGTTTGGTTGTACTCCACTGAAGTCATCTTGGTTATTCAATACTTTGGTATTTTCCTCATCAATCTTCTGTGCATCATCCATGCCAATTGATTCTATGCATTGTACTGCAGTTGTGATGGCAGTACCTTGTGTTGTAACAACAGTATTTCCTGTTCCTGAATGGAGATTAAAATACGTTTAAACGTTCCAGATGTAGATGTGCAGAAAACAGAATCTAATTTCGATTTTGAATTGAAGATTGAAAGGTTTAAAATATGCTTTTAAAAAATAAATGATTTACTGTGTACAATAGCTTCGTTATCAGAAATGTATTATATTGAACGTATTAAGGTTAGATGCTAAAATATTGTGTAATTATTTATTGAGCAGGAATAAAATGAATTTAATACTTAACACTTAAGATGAACATAAAAGTGGGGTAACTAGAGTCTAGAGTATGGTCTGTACAGTTCTGAGAATTATCTGATGTAATTTAGGAATAATTCTTCTTCACTTGTACTTCATGTTATATGAGAATTTTACTTCCTTGAAAACAATTATCATGAAAATGTTTCACACGTAGTGTCGATTTTCTGTATAGTAAACAAACAAATGAAATGGTTCAAATGTAATTTTAAGCTGGAAAATAAACAAAGTACATATCTTCTAGAATCTCGAAATCAAGCATTGACTAGTGCTATCAGTAAATTTTTTATTGGAAATCATTTGATTACAACGTTACCGATTTTATATTTTAAGAGGAAATATCGAAACTTCATCACCATTTTTGGATATACTAACCCGTGGATGGCTGTGTTGTAGAGGCTGACGTTAATGTACTAGGCGAGGAAGTGCTTGGCACAGTAGAAACTGAAATTAATGTATATTTTAGAATTAAGATTTATGCTCAGCTTCTCTTGTATTATAGACTTAAATGAAGAATTGTGTTAAGTAAGTTCATTTTACACCAATGATAAGCGCAATAGAAGCTTTACTCGATTTAAGGATATGGTTTGGAATTGTATCACTGTACTAGCTGGATTTTCGGTTTTAATTATCCATTACTTCACTGGATATAGGTATAAGATTGGCTTTTAAAAATGATGGGATCTTCTATTTAACTATAAAACTCAGGCATGCTTTATGTTTATAAAATATTTGTACCCTGGGATGTTGATGGTACAGTCGTTGCTCCGGGTGTTGTTTGTATTTTCAAGCAAGCAGTTGGTCTCAAATCTCCAATCTCCATGGGCATATCATTTGGTTTTGAAGTGAAGATCACAATGATTTCAACCCCTTCAGTATTCTCAAGATTTACAATTGCAGAATCAACATCAACAGTTGTTTTGGGTGTCTAAAAGAAACCAAATAAATTACATAATTACAATACTTTGTTTTTGAAATAATCTTAAACCATCTTGACAAAAATAAAAATGAAATCATATTTAGCATTCTTTAAATTAATTACAAGGAAAAGCATGTGTTCCACTCTCGGATATCTATTATATTTTAGTTTCAGGGAGTTTCAAAAACGTCACGCATTCATACCTCTGTCACTATTTCACCATTTTCATCCTTGATAATGACAGTAACTGATGCAACATTTTCCATGCCTGTTAATTCCACTTTGGTAATTGGAACAGACACGTCAGTTTTCAGTTTTGTTGATATGTTTAACTCTTTAGGTTCAGTCGATGGTTTAAATTGTGCTTGGAGTTTTGTGTTTGGATCATTATCTTTCAAAGCATCCAGGTTTGGTTGTACTCCACTGAAGTCATCTTGGTTATTCAATACTTTGGTATTTTCCTCATCAATCTTCTGTGCATCATCCATGCCAATTGATTCTATGCATTGTACTGCAGTTGTGATGGCAGTACCTTGTGTTGTAACAACAGTATTTCCTGTTCCTGAATGGAGATTAAAATACGTTTAAACGTTTCAGATGTAGATGTGCAGAAAACAGAATCTAATTTCGATTTTGAATTGAAGATTGAAAGGTTTAAAATATGCTTTTAAAAAATAAATGATTTACTGTGTACAATAGCTTCGTTATCAGAAATGTATTATATTGAACGTATTAAAGTTAGATGCTAAAATATTGTGTAATTATTTATTGAGCAGGAATAAAATGAATTTAATACTTAACACTTAAGATGAACATAAAAGTGGGGTAACTAGAGTCTAGAGTATGGTTTGTACAGTTCTGAGAATTATCTGATGTAATTTAGGAATAATTCTTCTTCACTTGTACTTCATGTTATACGAGATTTTTACTTCCTTGAAAACAATTATCATGAAAATGTTTCACACGTAGTGTCAATTTTCTGTATAGTAAACAAACAAATGAAATGGTTCAAATGTAATTTTAAGCTGGAAAATAAACAAAGTACATATCTTCTAGAATCTCGAAATTAAGCATTGACTAGTGCTATCAGTAAAATTTTTATTGGAAAACATTTGATTACAACGTTACCGATTCTATATTTTAAGAGGAAATATCGAAACTTCATCACCATTTTTGGATATACTAACCCGTGGATGGCTGTGTTGTAGAGGCTGACGTTAATGAACTAGGCGAGGAAGTGCTTGGTACAGTAGAAACTGAAATTAATGTATATTTTAGAATTAGGATTTATGCTCAGTTTTCTCTTGTGTTATAGACTGAAATGAAGAATTGTGTTAAGTAAGTTCATTTTACACCAATGATAAGCGTAATAGAAGCTTTACTCGATTTAAGGATATGGTTTGGAATTGTACCACTGTACTAGCTGGATTTTCGGCTTTAATTATCCATTACTTCACTGGATATAGGTATAAGGTTGGCTTTTAAAAATGATGGGATCTTCTATTTAACTATAAAACTCAGGCATGATTTATGTTCATAAAATATTTATACCCTGGGATGTTGATGGTACAGTCGTTGCTCCGGGTGTTGTTGGTATTTTCAAGCAAGCAGTTGGTCTCAAATCTCCAATTTCCATGGGCATATCATTTGGTTTTGAAGTGAAGATCACAATGATTTCAACCCCTTCAGTATTCTCAAGATTTACAATTGCAGAATCAACATCAACAGTTGTTTTTGGTGTCTAAAAGAAACCAAATAAATTACATAATTACAATACTTTGTTTTTGAAATAATCTTAAACCATCTTGACAAAAATAAAAATGAAATCATATTTAGCATTCTTTAAATTAATTACAAGGAAAAGCATGTGTTCCACTCTCGGATATCTATTATATTTTAGTTTCAGGGAGTTTCAAAAACGTCACGCATTCATACCTCTGTCACTATTTCACCATTTTCATCCTTGATAATGACAGTAACTGATGCAACATTTTCCATGCCTGTTAATTCCACTTTGGTAATTGGAACAGACACGTCAGTTTTCAGTTTTGTTGATATGTTTAACTCTTTAGGTTCAGTCGATGGTTTAAATTGTGCTTGGAGTTTTGTGTTTGGATCATTATCTTTCAAAGCATCCAGGTTTGGTTGTACTCCACTGAAGTCATCTTGGTTATTCAATACTTTGGTATTTTCCTCATCAATCTTCTGTGCATCATCCATGCCAATTGATTCTATGCATTGTACTGCAGTTGTGATGGCAGTACCTTGTGTTGTAACAACAGTATTTCCTGTTCCCGAATGGAGATTAAAATACGTTTAAACGTTTCAGATGTAGATGTGCAGAAAACAGAAACAAATCTAATTTCGATTTTGAATTGAAGATTGAAAGGTTTAAAATATGCTTTTAAAAAATAAATGATTTACTGTGTACAATAGCTTCGTTATCAGAAATGTATTATATTGAACGTATTAAAGTTAGATGCTAAAATATTGTGTAATTATTTATTGAGCAGGAATAAAATGAATTTAATACTTAACACTTAAGATGAACATAAAAGTGGGGTAACTAGAGTCTAGAGTATGGTCTGTACAGTTCTGAGAATTATCTGATGTAATTTAGGAATAATTCTTCTTCACTTGTACTTCATGTTATATGAGATTTTTACTTCCTTGAAAACAATTATCATGAAAATGTTTCACACGTAGTGTCGATTTTCTGTATAGTAAACAAACAAATGAAATGGTTCAAATGTAATTTTAAGCTGGAAAATAAACAAAGTGCATATCTTCTAGAATCTCGAAATCAAGCATTGACTAGTGCTATCAGTAAAAATTTTATTGGAAAACATTTGATTTCAACGTTACCGATTCTATATTCTAAGAGGAAATATCGAAACTTCATCACTATTTTTGGATATACTAACCCGTGGATGGCTGTGTTGTAGAGGCTGACGTTAATGTACTAGGCGAGGAAGTGCTTGGTACAGTAGAAACTGAAATTAATGTATATTTTAGAATTAAGATTTATGCTCAGCTTTTTCTTGTGTTATAGACTGAAATGAAGAATTGTGTTAAGTAAGTTCATTTTACACCAATGATAAGCGCAACAGAAGCTTTACTCGATTTAAGGATATGGTTTGGAATTGTACCACTGTACTAGCTGGATTTTCGGCTTTAATTATCCATTACTTCACTGGATATAGGTATACGATTGGCTTTTAAAAATGATGGGATCTTCTATCTAACTATAAAACTCAGGCATGCTTTATGTTTATAAAATATTTGTACCCTGGGATGTTGATGGTACAGTCGTTGCTCCGGGTGTTGTTTGTATTTTCAAGCAAGCAGTTGGTCTCAAATCTCCAATCTCCATGGGCATATCATTTGGTTTTGAAGTGAAGATCACAATGATTTCAACCCCTTCAGTATTCTCAAGATTTACAATTGCAGAATCAACATCAACAGTTGTTTTGGGTGTCTAAAAGAAACCAAATAAATTACATAATTACAATACTTTGTTTTTGAAATAATCTTAAACCATCTTGACAAAAATAAAAATGAAATCATATTTAGCATTCTTTAAATTAATTACAAGGAAAAGCATGTGTTCCACTCTCGGATATCTATTATATTTTAGTTTCAGGGAGTTTCAAAAACGTCACGCATTCATACCTCTGTCACTATTTCACCATTTTCATCCTTGATAATGACAGTAACTGATGCAACATTTTCCATGCCTGTTAATTCCACTTTGGTAATTGGAACAGACACGTCAGTTTTCAGTTTTGTTGATATGTTTAACTCTTTAGGTTCAGTCGATGGTTTAAATTGTGCTTGGAGTTTTGTGTTTGGATCATTGTCTTTCAAAGCATCCAGGTTTGGTTGTACTCCACTGAAGTCATCTTGGTTATTCAATACTTTGGTATTTTCCTCATCAATCTTCTGTGCATCATCCATGCCAATTGATTCTATGCATTGTACTGCAGTTGTGATGGCAGTACCTTGTGTTGTAACAACAGTATTTCCTGTTCCTGAATGGAGATTAAAATACGTTTAAACGTTTCAGATGTAGATGTGCAGAAAACAGAATCTAATTTCGATTTTGAATTGAAAATTGAAAGGTTTAAAATATGCTTTTAAAAAATAAATGATTTACTGTGTACAATAGCTTCGTTATCAGAAATGTATTATATTGAACGTATTAAAGTTAGATGCTAAAATATTGTGTAATTATTTATTGAGCAGGAATAAAATGAATTTAATACTTAACACTTAAGATGAACATAAAAGTGGGGTAACTAGAATCTAGAGTATGGTCCGTACAGTTCTGAGAATTATCTGATGTAATTTAGGAATAATTCTTCTTCACTTGTACTTCATGTTATATGAGATTTTTACTTCCTTGAAAACAATTATCATGAAAATGTTTCACACGTAGTGTCAATTTTCTGTATAGTAAACAAACAAATGAAATGGTTCAAATGTAATTTTAAGCTGGAAAATAAACAAAGTGCATATCTTCTAGAATTTCGAAATCAAGCATTGACTAGTGCTATCAGTAAAATTTTTATTGGAAAACATTTGATTTCGACGTTACCGATTCTATATTTTAAGAGGAAATATCGAAACTTCATCATCATTTTTGGATATACTAACCCGTGGATGGCTGTGTTGTAGAGGCTGACGTTAATGTACTAGGCGAGGAAGTGCTTGGTACAGTAGAAACTGAAATTAATGTGTATTTTAGAATTAAGATTTATGCTCAGCTTTCTCTTGTATTATAGACTTAAATGAAGAATTGTGTTAAGGTAGTTCATTTTACACCAATGATAAGCGCAATAGAAGCTTTACTCGATTTAAGGATATGGTTTGGAATTGTACCACTGTACTAGCTGGATTTTCGGTTTTAATTATCCATTACTTCACTGGATATAGGTATAAGATTGGCTTTTAAAAATGATGGGATCTTCTATTTAACTATAAAACTCAGGCATGCTTTATGTTTATAAAATATTTGTACCCTGGGATGTTGATGGTACAGTCGTTGCTCCGGGTGTTGTTTGTATTTTCAAGCAAGCAGTTGGTCTCAAATCTCCAATTTCCATGGGCATATCATTTGGTTTTGAATTGAAGATCACAATGATTTCAACCCCTTCAGTATTCTCAAGATTTACAATTGCAGAATCAACATCAACAGTTGTTTTGGGTGTCTAAAAGAAACCAAATAAATTACATAATTACAATACTTTGTTTTTGAAATAATCTTAAACCATCTTGACAAAAATAAAAATGAAATCATATTTAGCATTCTTTAAATTAATTACAAGGAAAAGCATGTGTTCCACTCTCGGATATCTATTATATTTTAGTTTCAGGGAGTTTCTAAAACGTCACGCATTCATACCTCTGTCACTATTTCACCATTTTCATCCTTGATAATGACAGTAACTGATGCAACATTTTCCATGCCTGTTAATTCCACTTTGGTAATTGGAACAGACACGTCAGTTTTCAATTTTGTTGATATGTTTAACTCTTTAGGTTCAGTCGATGGTTTAAATTGTGCTTGGAGTTTTGTGTTTGGATCATTATCTTTCAAAGCATCCAGGTTTGGTTGTACTCCACTGAAGTCATCTTGGTTATTCAATACTTTGGTATTTTCCTCATCAATCTTCTGTGCATCATCCATGCCAATTGATTCTATGCATTGTACTGCAGTTGTGATGGCAGTACCTTGTGTTGTAACAACAGTATTTCCTGTTCCTGAATGGAGATTAAAATACGTTTAAACGTTTCAGATGTAGATGTGCAGAAAACAGAATCTAATTTCGATTTTGAATTGAAGATTGAAAGGTTTAAAATACAGGGTGTCCGGAAAGTAAAGATACAAATACTCTAATTTTATGAGATTTAGTTTTTTTGTAATGAAATCACTACAGATTGTAGAGGAACTACAGTAGAATACATCTACCAACCTTTATAACAATATAGTCTAAATGTGTTAAAGTTACAGTTGTCATGGTTACGGGGGTGAGGGGTATGCGGAGCAGTTCCAGGATATCGCTAAATTGTCATAAATTGCTAAAATATAACCATTTGAAATAGTGTTTATTATTGTATTTCTTATCAGTTTTTTCTGTTCAATATTATATTCTTGCTGCCATAGTATTATCTTTAGTATTAACGGTATCATTGATACATATCAGAATTATGTAATGTCACAAGTATAATCAAAGAAAAAAGGGTATAATAGTGCTTAGAAAAAGGGTCCCTGGATTAATAGGAAAGTCAATAGTGCACATCCACAGTCAATGTTCAATGCACAAAGCAAAGAAAACAAATCTTACAATTGAATATCTTGACATTAACCTTTTTGTACAATGGCCCATATTTTCCTGAGGATGTACCGTTGGACTTCAACATTAATGAATATGTTAAAGCAATATTTGTGAGAAGTTCAACATAAAAATGAGACTAGGCTGGAAGCCAATGATATTGGCAATCTTAGAGACTGACAGCAATGGTTTTGTCAGGTCTTTGAATTTCCGGTCAAAATGCACCAAGAATGTTTAGATAAAGGTGGAAAATACAAACTAGTAATACTGGATAACAGTAGTAATGTCAAATGATTAAATAATGTTACAGTACTAATCCTTTCGCTGTGGTGGTACATAATTTGATGCATAATAGCAACAGACGATCGAGCGTCAAGATGATATGAACAGGAGAAAAGAAATATAAAACATAATTGTGACGCTGCTCCACATACCCATGACTCATGTTACCATAACAACCATAACTTTTTTATTTTGAAACAATTTGTCATGACAGTTGCAGGAGAAATTGTTACAATGTAATTCCACAATCTGTAGCAATTTCATCTCACAACAGGTAAATCAAATGAAATTAGAGCATTTGTATCTTTACTTTCCGGACACCCTGTATGCTTTTAAAAAATAAATGATTTACTGTGTACAATAGCTTCGTTATCAGAAATGTATTATATTGAAAGTATTAAAGTTAGATGCTAAAATATTGTGTAATTATTTATTGAGCAGGAATAAAATGAATTTAATACTTAACACTTAAGTATGAACATAAAAGTGGGGTAACTAGAGTCTAGAGTATGGTCTGTACAGTTCTGAGAATTATCTGATGTAATTTAGGAATAATTCTTCTTCACTTGTACTTCATGTTATATGAGATTTTTACTTCCTTGAAAACATTTATCATGAAAATTTTCACACGTAGTGTCGATTTTCTGTATAGTAAACAAACAAATGAAATGGTTCAAATGTAATTTTAAGCTGGAAAATAAACAAAGTGCATATCTTCTAGAATCTCGAAATCAAGCATTGACTAGTGCTATCAGTAAAATCTTTATTGGAAAACATTTGATTTCAACGTTACCGATTCTATATTTTAAGAGGAAATATCGAAACTTCATCACCATTTTTGTATATACTAACCCGTGGATGGCTGTGTTGTAGAGGCTGACGTTAATGTACTAGGCGAGGAAGTGCTTGGTACAGTAGAAACTGAAATTAATGTATATTTTAGAATTAAGATTTATGCTCAGCTTTCTCTTGTATTATAGACTTAAATGAAGAATTGTGTTAAGTAAGTTCATTTTACACCAATGATAAGCGCAATAGAAGCTTTACTCGATTTAAGGATATGGTTTGGAATTGTACCACTGTACTAGCTGGATTTTCGGCTTTAATTATCCATTACTTCACTGGATATAGGTATAAGATTGGCTTTTAAAAATGATGGGATCTTCTATTTAACTATAAAACTCAGGCATGCTTTATGTTTATAAAATATTTGTACCCTGGGATGTTGATGGTACAGTCGTTGCTCCGGGTGTTGTTTGTATTTTCAAGCAAGCAGTTGGTCTCAAATCTCCAATTTCCATGGGCATATCATTTGGTTTTGAAGTGAAGATCACAATGATTTCAACCCCTTCAGTATTCTCAAGATTTACAATTGCAGAATCAACATCAACAGTTGTTTTGGGTGTCTAAAAGAAACCAAATAAATTACATAATTACAATACTTTGTTTTTGAAATAATCTTAAACCATCTTGACAAAAATAAAAATGAAATCATATTTAGCATTCTTTAAATTAATTACAAGGAAAAGCATGTGTTCCACTCTCGGATATCTATTATATTTTAGTTTCAGGGAGTTTCAAAAACGTCACGCATTCATACCTGTGTCACTATTTCACCATTTTCATCCTTGATAATGACAGTAACTGATGCAACATTTTCCATGCCTGTTAATTCCACTTTGGTAATTGGAACAGACACGTCAGTTTTCAGTTTTGTTGATATGTTTAACTCTTTAGGTTCAGTCGATGGTTTAAATTGTGCTTGGAGTTTTGTGTTTGGATCATTATCTTTCAAAGCATCCAGGTTTGGTTGTACTCCACTGAAGTCATCTTGGTTATTCAATACTTTGGTATTTTCCTCATCAATCTTCTGTGCATCATCCATGCCAATTGATTCTATGCATTGTACTGCAGTTGTGATGGCAGTACCTTGTGTTGTAACAACAGTATTTCCTGTTCCTGAATTGAGATTAAAATACGTTTAAACGTTTCAGATGTAGATATGCAGAAAACAGAATCTAATTTCGATTTTGAATTGAAGATTGAAAGGTTTAAAATATGCTTTTAAAAAATAAATGATTTACTGTGTACAATAGCTTCGTTATCAGAAATGTATTATATTGAACGTATTAAAGTTAGATGCTAAAATATTGTGTAATTATTTATTGAGGAGGAATAAAATGAATTTAATACTTAACACTTAAGATGAACATAAAAGTGGGGTAACTAGAGTCTAGAGTATGGTTTGTACAGTTCTGAGAATTATCTGATGTAATTTAGGAATAATTCTTCTTCACTTGTACTTCATGTTATATGAGATTTTTACTTCCTTGAAAACAATTATCATGAAAATGTTTCACACGTAGTGTCGATTTTCTGTATAGTAAACAAACAAATGAAATGGTTCAAATGTAATTTTAAGCTGGAAAATAAACAAAGTGCATATCTTCTAGAATCTCGAAATCAAGCATTGACTAGTGCTATCAGTAAAATTTTTATTGGAAAACATTTGATTTCAACGTTACCGATTCTATATTTTAAGAGGAAATATCGAAACTTCATCACTATTTTTGGATATACTAACCCGTGGATGGCTGTGTTGTAGAGGCTGACATTAATGTACTAGGCGAGGAAGTGCTTGGTACAGTAGAAACTGAAATTAATGTATATTTTAGAATTAAGATTTATGCTCAGCTTTCTCTTGTGTTATAGACTGAAATGAAGAATTGTGTTAAGTAAGTTCATTTTACACCAATGATAAGCGCAACAGAAGCTTTACTCGATTCAAGGATATGGTTTGGAATTGTACCACTGTACTAGCTGGATTTTTGGCTTTAATTATCCATTACTTCACTGGATATAGGTATACGATTGGCTTTTAAAAATGATGGGATCTTCTATTTAACTATAAAACTCAGGCATGCTTTATGTTTATAAAATATTTGTACCCTGGGATGTTGATGGTACAGTCGTTGCTCCGGGTGTTGTTTGTATTTTCAAGCAAGCAGTTGGTCTCAAATCTCCAATCTCCATGGGCATATCATTTGGTTTTGAAGTGAAGATCACAATGATTTCAACCCCTTCAGTATTCTCAAGATTTACAATTGCAGAATCAACATCAACAGTTGTTTTGGGTGTCTAAAAGAAACCAAATAAATTACATAATTACAATACTTTGTTTTTGAAATAATCTTAAACCATCTTGACAAAAATAAAAATGAAATCATATTTAGCATTCTTTAAATTAATTACAAGGAAAAGCATGTGTTCCACTCTCGGATATCTATTATATTTTAGTTTCAGGGAGTTTCAAAAACGTCACGCATTCATACCTCTGTCACTATTTCACCATTTTCATCCTTGATAATGACAGTAACTGATGCAACATTTTCCATGCCTGTTAATTCCACTTTGGTAATTGGAACAGACACGTCAGTTTTCAGTTTTGTTGATATGTTTAACTCTTTAGGTTCAGTCGATGGTTTAAATTGTGCTTGGAGTTTTGTGTTTGGATCATTATCTTTCAAAGCATCCAGGTTTGGTTGTACTCCACTGAAGTCATCTTGGTTATTCAATACTTTGGTATTTTCCTCATCAATCTTCTGTGCATCATCCATGCCAATTGATTCTATGCATTGTACTGCAGTTGTGATGGCAGTACCTTGTGTTGTAACAACAGTATTTCCTGTTCCTGAATGGAGATTAAAATACGTTTAAACGTTTCAGATGTAGATGTGCAGAAAACAGAATCTAATTTCGATTTTGAATTGAAGATTGAAAGGTTTAAAATATGCTTTTAAAAAATAAATGATTTACTGTGTACAATAGCTTCGTTATCAGAAATGTATTATATTGAACGTATTAAAGTTAGATGCTAAAATATTGTGTAATTATTTATTGAGCAGGAATAAAATGAATTTAATACTTAACACTTAAGATGAACATAAAAGTGGGGTAACTAGAATCTAGAGTATGGTCTGTACAGTTCTGAGAATTATCTGATGTAATTTAGGAATAATTCTTCTTCACTTGTAGTTCATGTTATATGAGATTTTTACTTCCTTGAAAACAATTATCATGAAAATGTTTCACACGTAATGTCGACTTTCTGTATAGTAAACAAAAAAATGAAATGGTTCAAATGTAATTTTAAGCTGGAAAATAAACAAAGTACATATCTTCTAGAATCTCGAAATCAAGCATTGACTAGTGCTATCAGTAAAATTTTTATTGGAAATCATTTGATTACAACGTTACCGATTTTATATTTTAAGGGGAAATATCGAAACTTCATCACCATTTTTGGATATACTTACCCGTGGATGGCTGTGTTGTAGAGGCTGACGTTAATGTACTAGGCGAGGAAGTGCTTGGTACAGTAGAAACTGAAATTAATGTATATTTTAGAATTAAGATTTATGCTCAGCTTTCTCTTGTATTATAGACTTAAATGAAGAATTGTGTTAAGTAAGTTCATTTTACACCAATGATAAGCGCAATAGAAGCTTTACTCGATTTAAGGATGTTCCCTGGTCAGATAGGAAAATATTCAATAGTATTTAACTTTTTCTCAAAAATGGTTTTCTGGGATTCTCACGGGCAACAAAGAATATTAAAACTTTAAAAACCATATGTTAGTGTGCTTTTTTCTGAGCAAGAGGCCTCTAAAGTGTCAATATTTGACAAATGTGGGCGTGGCACTTTCTCATTGAAACCCATGTTAAAAATCAGGTTTTCACCCCAAAACACACTTTTGAATATTTAACTTTTTCTTAAACTCACAGAAACACTTAGTTATGCTATGTACTTCACATTTTGAAAAGAAAAATTAGGGGTTGGTGTTCATCGTTTTCAACTTCGTCCAGGGAACATCCTTAAGGATATGGTTTGGAATTGTACCACTGTACTTGTTGGATTTTCGGTTTTAATTATCCATTACTTCACTGGATATAGTTATAAGATTTTCTTTTAAAAATGATGGGATCTTCTATTTAAGTATAAAACTCAGGCATGCTTTATGTTTATAAAATATTTGTACCCTGGGATGTTGATGGTACAGTCGTTGCTCCGGGTGTTGTTTGTATTTTCAAGCAAGCAGTTGGTCTCAAATCTCCAATTTCCATGGGCATATCATTTGGTTTTGAAGTGAAGATCACAATGATTTCAACCCCTTCAGTATTCTCAAGATTTACAATTGCAGAATCAACATCAACAGTTGTTTTGGGTGTCTAAAAGAAACCAAATAAATTACATAATTACAATACTTTGTTTTTGAAATAATCTTAAACCATCTTGACAAAAATAAAAATGAAATCATATTTAGCATTCTTTAAATTAATTACAAGGAAAAGCATGTATTCCACACTCGGATATCTATTATATTTTAGTTTCAGGGAGTTTCAAAAACGTCACGCATTCATACCTGTGTCACTATTTCACCATTTTCATCCTTGATAATGACAGTAACTGATGCAACATTTTCCATGCCTGTTAATTCCACTTTGGTAATTGGAACAGACACGTCAGTTTTCAGTTTTGTTGATATGTTTAACTCTTTAGGTTCAGTCGATGGTTTAAATTGTGCTTGGAGTTTTGTGTTTGGATCATTATCTTTCAAAGCATCCAGGTTTGGTTGTACTCCACTGAAGTCATCTTGGTTATTCAATACTTTGGTATTTTCCTCATCAATCTTCTGTGCATCATCCATGCCAATTGATTCTATGCATTGTACTGCAGTTGTGATGGCAGTACCTTGTGTTGTAACAACAGTATTCCCTGTTCCTGAAAGGAGATTTGAACGATTTTTTAAACGTTACACATGCATATATGGAGAAAACAGAATCTAACAGCGATATTGAATGAAAATGGAACTTTTTAAAATCTGCTTTTATAAGATAAATGCTTTCCTGTGTATAATAGTCTGTTATAATAAATGTAGTATATTGAACATGTTACAGTTAGATGCTCAAATATGTTTTCATTATTTATTTGACAGGACTAAAATGAAATGAACAGTTACGGTTACTGGTTTGAGATCAAAATGATTTTATAAACATTACGCATGCAGATATGCAGAAAACAAAAAAAGAGCGATTTTGAATTAAAAATTGAGATTGAGAAAAAAGATTAGAGCAGTAAGTAAAATTTATTGAATAAACGTTCTCATCCAAAGTAACCAACTCCACTCGAAATAAGATATAAGTTTGGCAACTGTTTCCCCCATAGACCTTCGTGTTAAAGCCCCCCTCATCCTATTTTTGAATTTCTATTTTCATTACCTGCAACGGAATAATTGATAATAAAAGAGATACAATTTGACTTTATTTCCTATACCCCAATTTTTCAAATAACAATAGGTCGGAAATTGATGACAAATTTGATGCAGTTTTGAAAATGGTCATTGTAATGTTAACCAATGGGAAATGATGGGTTCGGGGCAAATCGGATTTCAGCATCTCTATTCAAGGTGTCACTACTGTAATTCACTGAGAAATAAAATTCAAGTTCAGGGGTACATATCGCCATTTTCGAGCGAATTTGCCCATACAACCACTATATTTCTGCGTTCCCCTATATATAACCTTCATCTTGACTATATTTAACATGTTTGCGTCTTGATTTTTAAATATCACTACGACAGCATAGGGACTCATTTTTAGGTAAAATCCCCGGTTCACCGATGAAAATTAACGAATAAAGTAGTTCCAGTTTACGTGACTATACTATTGCGATTTTTTATGGTACATTTAGAAAGTACTTGTCATCAGCTTTACATACAGGGTGACAAAAAAACCACTTAAATCTTAATAACTCGTCAATTATGCATATTGAGCTTAGTTATTTGGTACATGTATAGTCAACTGAATGTATGACAAGATGTCAAAGCTTTAGCATTTTAGCTCAATTAGTCTTCAAATGAGGCACGATTAGATAATGTGCTCCAAATGTGCACCACGACGTTGGATGCAGAGCTGGATTCCTCTCGCAAAAATGACTGATTAATCGATCACCAAAGTGAGCCGGAAGCCATTGTATGGACTCATTTGAGGTGTGGGGTGTGGCACCATCTTGTCAGAACCATTGCTGGTCCCTTCTCAAGTCACGTCGTCTACCCAGCGCTCTCCAAAACTTTTTAACGTTAGGGATGTAACGTTCTGAGTTGACTGTTGAGTTGTCTTGAGTTCTGACAGACGTCTCTCTCCCTGAATAGGTTGGTTTGCCATCACTTTTCTTCTTTGATGATTTTACAGTTCCTTCTGAATCAAACTTCTGTACAAGCCTAAAGATCTGTGACTTGCAAGGGGCTCTTCTTGCCCTGTGATCTCTCATATAGGCAGTTTGTGTCTCTTTATAGGATTTTGTCTCGATATACTTTCTCACAATATAAGTATTTTCTTCTGTCGTCCATGGCATGATTAATATCTAAGCTACAGTACTCATTATTGTGTCATTTTGTCATGCATTCAGTCTAGTTTCCACCCTGAAGAAATGAAGAATGTAGGGATAATACTTTCCGAGAAATTTGATGATTTATGGGTTCCCGTTTTTTTGTCACCCTGTCACATACCTCATTAGTATGAGTATTAAAAAACACTGTCCTACCCGGAAGTGCTATTTACCGTAGTGACACCTTAATATCAAAAGGGGGAAATTTGACTTAGATAATTTTGCTTGTTTTTGCATTTTTAAAATAGTTAAGTTATTTCATGTTCAAAACAGCTGCATTTTCAAATTTTAACATGCATGTTTTCTTAAAAACATATTTGGGGAAATGGGTGAGGGCTTACTCTGAAAACTGGTCAAAAAGACCTAAAAAGTGGGTCGCCAACTTCAAAGATGTCAAGCCAAAATTTTAGACGCAAAATCTCTGAGATTTTTCATTTTCCAAATCATCATTGCAATGCCTTTCAAATATTATACAGGTTTTATTGAAATGCATGATGTTCAATACAAATATTTGGAGTCAAATGTGGTTCCCATGTTCAAAATTTGCCATTTTTCTCCTATTTACGCCAGTCAAGCCTCAATGTATTGCGACAGCAATTTACAAATTAATCTTGATTACTCTTCCTGTTGGTATACCTGACATTTACAAGCAGTTTTTAGGCAATCCTAGAATGGGGAAGTTTGTGATTGTTCCATGAGGTCATCATGATTTTCATGTTTACCTATTGAGGTATTTGATGTTATTATTAAGTACTTATATATACAAAGGAATTATGAAATAAAATATATATCATGGAGTCTTGTCTTCACTTGTCTTGAGTCTTCACTTCTTTTACTCCTCTTTGAGATTTCCTAGGCAAATAAATATGTGTTTCATAATACGACAGTAGTACTAACCTGGTGAACTTGCAGATGTAATTGTTGTTTCACCAGTTCCTGATGTTGGACCTGCTGTAGTTGTTTCACCTGTTCCAGATGTTGTTCCTGCTGTAGTTGTTTCACCTGTTCCAGATGTTGTTCCTGCTGTAGTTGTTTCACCTGTTGCAGATGTTGTTCCTGCAGTAGTTGTTTCACCTGTTGCAGATGTTGTTCCTGCAGTAGTTGTTTCACCTATTCCAGATGTTGTTCCTGTTGTAGTTGTTTCACCTATTGCAGATGTTGTTCCTGCAGTAGTTGTTTCACCTGTTCCAGATGTTGTTCCTGCTGTAGTTGTTTCACCTGTTCCAGATGTTGTACCTGGTGCAGATGTTGTACCTGGCTGTTTAGTTGTTGTATCTGTTGCGGGTGTCATAGTTGGTTGTATAGTTGTACCTGGCATTGAAAATAAGGCATATTTTGAATATGTGAAACCATCTTTTTGTTTATGGAACTTCCTGCTTCATACTGATTTGAAAGATCTTCACACAAAAAATTATTGTTCTGATGTTGATTCTTTGTGGCTAAGAACAAAGTAAAGAACAAAGTATAAAATGAGAAATTACCAGGAAAGCTTGTGGTTGATTCAGTTTGTATAGTAGTTGTCTCATATCCAGTTTCACACACTCCACAGCATCTTCCTTCAATGTACGTCAGTTTCTCTCCCTGGTATATCATAGTATGGATGTTATGTATACATCAATTGGTAAAATAGTGTTTTGTGATTTTTCAGTAACCGTTAAAGTCTAACCGGTATAGGGAAGAATCATAATCCATGAATATAAGTATAATAAGTGTTATTGGACGGTTGTCATAGTGACCACAATCAATTATGTTGGTTAACAAGTACTCACATCTACATGATAGTATTATATTGATAGACAAAATTCTTCAAAATCAAATCATATTTTATTCTGTTTAACTGTAGAATAACATTTCTTTGATATTGTCTACATTAATAAACAAATAATTAAATTACAATAACAATACACAATGCACGATATGTTCACTCACCTCTTTACACATAACATTGCAGGTTTTTGTGTATTCTACTAATGTTAAATTAGATGCGCATCGTATTATTTCACATGGATTGTTTTCCTTTGCTACTTCAGTGTTGACCTGAAAAGAATCACGTAGTATCATTAATATCTTGAGGAATTTGACACATAATGGTAAAACCGTCATATTCAATATCTTATTATTATTCAATACCAATATCTTATTATTGAGTGTAGTATTCACCATTTTATGATGAACAGTTGTACTTGATCAAGAAAGACTCTAGTCAAGTCACATATTGGTTGAGACCAGTTCATCAAAAAGGTTCCTGTTTAACCAGATGTTAAATGGTACCTTGAGAGTATTTGAGGAAATTATATTAATGAATTGGAATATAATAAATGTAGAGGCTGTATGTGAAATTATATGAGACAATAATAGTATATCATAAATTCACCTTGAGGCTGTATAGGGAAGGAATGATGCATCGGTATATTATAAAGTTTACCTTGAAACAGTATGGAAAAGCAATGATGCATAGGTATATTATAGATTTTTACCTTGATACAGTATGGGAAAGGCTATGATGCAAAGGTATATTATAAATTTTACCTTGAGACTCTATGGGGAAGGATATGATCCATAGGTATGTTATAAATCTACCTTGAAACTGCATGGGGAAGGATGTGATGCATCGGTATATTATAAATTTTACCTTGAAACAGTATGGGAAACGATATGATGCATCGGTATATTATACATTTTACCTTGAAACAGTATGGGAAACGATATGATGCCTAGGTATGTTATAAATTTTACCTCGAGGCTGTATGTGGAATTATATTGACACATTGGTATATTAGTAGGCCCTGCTGTTGTTGGACTTGAGGTGGGTGCTGATGTAGTCCTCGTTGTTCCTATTGTTGTTGAGGTTTGTGTTGTTGAATCTACAAGCATTGATCATGTTTGTTTGGCCCATATTTCTATTTTTTATTCATTTCATAGTTGCTTTGGTGCTCGTTTATAGGATTACATTTCAAATTAAAACTTCATTTTTGGAACCAGTGGAAAATACATTTTTGCAAATTTTCCATCAACGGCGGCTTTTAAACCATGAAATACGGCGCCGCATCTTATTTTGTGATAAGGATCCAGACGATATGATAGATGTACCAAGTAATAAAAACACTGTCAAAAAGACTCCCAATGATATAAAAATGTTGAAGTTGAGTGGATATAACAGAATAATTTGGGGTGGGGAACTTGAGAACCATCCTTTAACTATGGGTGATATCATGACAATTTGTATCATGCAAGATCATCCAAGGACATTGAAATCTACTCTATCGCTACGCTCGCTCAGGAAAATATCATATCAATTCGTAGATAATGATTATATCCCTAATTAATACGGGATATTCTCTATATAACACTATTAATAGTACTATTTCTATCCTGTTCGATCAATTTTGATGGTGCACTTAAAACAAGGTCATTTCAAGTTAAACCCCCATTTTCAAATTATACTCCATCTATATTTGTATCATTTCTATATCTAAAGCCCTCGTGTATTTATCATGATATATCTTTAGCAATCCTTTAGGTTATTGAAACGAAATAGAAACTTTCAGACAATACACTCTTAAAAATTATTACTTGGATGTCCTTATATTGAGAAATTGTACTACTCATTTTAAGTCAAAAATTACTTAAATAATCTTGAACTACTGAATAAGTTTTAAGTAATTTTTAAGTAATTCATGTATGGTGAATTTACTAATGCAAGGAGAGAAATTGAAATACTTGCTGTAGTAATTGTAATACTCATTTACATAATTAAGCAATTAAAAAACTCAAAATGACAATATAAGTTAAACCTAAGTAAAATGAAGTAAAACTAAGTATTTAACTTTAAGTAATTTTCATACTTGGGAAATACTTGGGAAATACTCAAGTAATTCATTTTAAGAGTGTATATACACGTGAACAAGAAATCAAAAATTTTACCTTGGTTAGTTGTTACTCGTGTGGTCATAAGAGGGAAACCTAAAATAAGATGTGAGAAGCAAGGTCAAGTGCATATCTAAAATTAATCTTGTGGATATATTAAGGATCTGGAATGAGGTCAGCTCTCACAAGCCGTCTTTTTAATCATTTCAAATAGAGTTAAGTGTCATTCGTGTTGCTTTTGTAATGAAATGCAGTTGATGTGAAAGTTTTAAATTGAATTATATTAGACACATACAATATAGATGATAACTGATAAATTGAGACTACGTATGAACAAAATGCCACATTGGTGCAATTAATATAAATGATAATATGACACTGAATGTAGCGTTTTAACAGACATATTGTTACAAGTACAATTGGTAGCTCCAGAATAGATGTTTGGCATAACTCTGTTTTCGCATTCACAGATTGTGGAGAAAATGTGGTTAGAATATTACTAAAATTGCAAGCAACAATTACTCAAAAGAATTCAAGTCAATTCAATTTTAATTCAGATTCAAAAATTCAAGAAAATATAACATTTCTTCAGAATTATTATTGTTAATAGCAATTCTTTTTAGATCTATCAGAATTTTTTGAAACCACAACTGTCCTCAAACACAATAAAACGACCCAAAAGTATTTTCAAAAATACAATTCCAACCTTTCATGTAGGATTCTAGAAAATATGGTACCTGTGCTGAATGTTGGTGGAATCGTTGTAAATGTGGTTGTTGGCGTCTCAGTTGGGACGCAGTCTGCCATCTCCTGGCAGGCTATCCGTCCACGAACACATTGACTGAAAAAAGATTGAACTCCTATTTTCATTTGGAAGTATTTAAGAAAGATGAGCACGCGTACATTGAGCAGCGTAGAAGAGAGAATGTTACCCCCCAGTAAATATTTTCAACGATTCTGAGGGCGCTTTTAATAGATCAGCTATAGAAATATATGTAATTAATATGTATATGCGTAAAGTGTGGTATCATTAATTCCAAACTCTTCCAAAGTCTTGTGAGGGACCCATATGAAAAACGATGGTGTGACATGTCAGTGACTCACCAAATGTTACATTCGTTGCCACTGTGCCAGGTGGAAGATGGCTCCTTTACAACACCATATTCATCAATGCATGGACATTCCTCGGCGAGAGTGCACTCTCCTGTGAACAAAGTAAAGACGGGGATAAAAAACAGATCTAGGAAATCATCATTCTGGTACTTTTATCGCACCGTTGTAAAACTTGTTTGGATTATAGCAGAACAACGTATTGTAGTTTCTAGCTTTTGGAGAACCAAACTTGCGTATAAAGGACAACATTTACATGTATATAGCATAACAAGAAAAAACTTATTTTTGCCAATAACCCAATCCTACTCCTCATTCAACCGAACGAAATTCGTAGGAATATAGAAAAGTCATTAGTCCATTTGTCCATCTTTTCATTCATTCGAACGATAACTCAAATAGCAATAAACGGATTTGATTCTACATCATCTACATCTACAGATAAAATAAAGCAGATATATAGTTTAACAGAGAATGGCGATGGCCACTGGAGAGCTATACCAGAGTATATGTATGGAAAATTAGGTAAAAAGTTTAGTATTCTCAACAGCAATATAAGTGCTGATCAGTTGAAAGGTATCGCTCATTTGAGCATTTTCTATAAAAAATTATTATTTACATGGCTTGAGAATAGCAATTATACAGATGAATCTATAATATGGAATAACAGAAATATTGTATTAAGTAGATATCCCTTGTACTTTCACAAGTGGATAGAAAAGGGTTTAATCTACATATCAGATGTTGTTGTGAATGGACACTTAAAACCATATGAGGTAATTTCTGAATTAATAGGAAAAAATGCTGAAACTTTAATGCAATATAACATTTTAAGAGCTTGTTTAAACCAAGAGAAAATTCATATGTATGGTAATATAAAACCCAGTGAAACACTAGTATTTCGAGGAATAGAAATTGAAAAATTAACATCACAGAAAACCAGGAATAAGCTTGTAAAAGAAAGGCAGTGTGATGTACAATTTAATGGTTTGACTATTGGTTCAGACATTTGGAATCAGCTATTTAAATGTACGTCAGACACTGGTCTTTTAAGTATCCAATGGAAAATTGTCCATGGTATATATCCACATGGTGGTTTATTAAAAAAATATAACATAGAACAATCTGATTTATGTAAACTATGTAACGAAGTTGATAATATTGAACACTTTTTTATACATTGTAATGCAATTAAAAATATTTGGAAAGATGTAGCTTTGAATGATAAGGAAAAAATAGGGATGGGAATATTAGATAAAAAGTTATTATACAAGTCACTTGTAATAAAGAAAACTATACATGACTTTAAGTTTTCAAAGAATGAGAGAAAAAATATATCTGTAATGTTTGAATATGAAAAATATGTTAGAAACATTGTTGATTGAGAAAATGTATTTAAAGTTTTTGAAATATTTCATTTTGAAATATTGATTTGTATGCTAATGAATGATAGAAATAAATTTTAAAAAAAAATAAGAAAAAAGTTTAACAGTGATAGAATTTGAATAGAATACAATTACCTTAACATTTCAAAAAGTGTATAGGCTCGTGCCTGATGGTTGTGGGACCTCTGCTCGAGAAGAAATTTTCAATATGGCCGTTCTTTAACACGACCATCATTTTTTATGAAAATGTAATCTTAGTGAAATAATACTACTTGATGGATTTGGTTATATATGCTTCTTTATGCTTTTTTAGAACCAATCGATTGTAGCTCAAATTTGCTATGGGGGAAGTTGAGATGAAAAAATGAGATGAACGGACCACGGTTGCAAATCCAAATCATGTGAAGAAGTGAAGATCCAGATTATTAAGAGTTTTGACAGAAGTGTGCATTTTGCTAGTTCATATAACAAGTGGACTAGACGAAAGGAATGTGCAAATAAACCTTACCATTATAATCCTGTACATATCCAGGGGCACAATAACATCCTTCCAAACATCGTGTGCCATTGTACTGAACGTCCTGTTGAGCCAACTCAAGACATGATGTCGGCTCGCCAGTCCCACAATCCAAGAAAGTCATATCTCCGGGACACATTTGAGCTGCAAAGTAGAGAGTACACGGTTTACTCTAGATTATATCATTATGTTATATTCCTAACTGATATGCATAACAAGTCGATCACAGGCTGAAAGACAGATCTCACAAATTATTTTTTAACTAAGATGCTTCGTTACATCAAACGATGTGACGGGGCCCTCTTATTTCCCCAACAAATTTAAACCATTGTCCGCTGTATATTGGTGACAATTTTTATATAACCTCTTGACTTTTTCATCCAGTAAATGTGTAGAATTTTAAATAATTACTTTTAAAGGATTTAACACTAACAAATTTAAACCCTTGTCCGCTGTATATTGGTGACAATTTTTATATAACTTCTTGACTATAAACATTTTCATCTAGTAAATGTGTAGAATTTTAAATAATTATTTTTAAAGGATTTAAATAAAATGGCTTATGTATCATATAAGATTCGACTTCGGGGGTAACTTACGACAAAACATTGTTGTTCTGTATTGAATGGTGATTCCGTTTTCTTGACAGGCCTTTTCATATGCAGATGCAACGTTACATGGACACTCGCAATCACCGCCCCTATCGCAGCCACAACTATCGTACATGCAGTCCATGACAAATTGTGTTTTGGGTACCTTAAATCACAATGCCACAAATCACAATGAAGCACCATGAATCTTTACATTAGAACAACTAAATGTTCGAATAGTAGTAAATAAATTGGGCATGTTCAAGGACCAGGTTATATAACCATTTACTGATTTAGAAATATTTATCAAAGAACTCCATCATAAATTTGGGATTTTCAACATTCGCTAAAATAACAAAATTCTAAAACAGTTAAAAGTGTAAAAGTTAATTCTCTGACGTTTAAAACATGTTAACAGAAGCAATCTACAGAGCATCTCTTAATACAGCTAGATAAATACTCTGTGTATTTCTGCAACTATATTCACTTACCGTTGAATGGCAAGGTGCAAAAGGACCATCATCAGCATCTAATGCAGAACAAATTGCCTGAGCCCAATATTTTTTGGGACTTCCTTCACAAGGGTCCTCAACTGGCGCTTCCAAGGCACAGTCCGATTTAGCTAAGGAATGCGCAAAGGTCTGTATGTTGTCCGCAATTGCGTTGTTTTGCATCGTCAGCTCATCTGTTGAGTCGTTATTGTAGTTACCACACAAACCAAACATACCAGTGGTCACTATGCCTTTGTTTGCGTAAACATACAGATTGACACCGGTGTGGATGTCATAGTGAATCTCAAAATCTGCAACAGAATAGTGAACTGATTAAACTTGTTCTTATAATAGTGTTCTTATTGTACAATATACAATTAAATAGTGGATCTTATACAATAAAACCAGTGAATTTTACATGATAGAATAAAATACTGTACTCAGTTGTACGTTTTACATTATATGTATAATTCAGTGCATTGCATGTCATGTTGGGCTATGTTAATGTTAATATTTTGCTACTCAATGACATTATATTATCATTATGACAATAGTGCTCACTGCAAAATAAGACATATACAAGCATAATATAGGCTGTGATAACATGTATATGATGTAGGATGTGATAACGTGCATATGATGTAGACTGTGATAACATGTATATGATATAGGCTGTAATAACATGTATATAATGTAGGCTGTAATAACGTGTATATGATGTTGACTATGATAACATGTATATGATGTAGACTGTGATAACATGTTTATGATGTAGACTGTGATAACATGTATATGATGTTGACTGTGATAACATGTATATATGATGTAGACTGTGATAACATGTATATGATGTAGACAGAGATAACATGTATATGATATAGGCTGTAATAATGTGTATATGATGTAGACTGTGATAACATGTATATGATGTAGACAGAGATAACATGTATATGATATAGGCTGTAATAACGTGTATATGATGTAGACTGTGATAACATGTATATGATGTTGACTATGATAACATGTATATGATGTAGACTGTGATAACATGTTTATGATGTAGACTGTGGTAACATGTATATGATATAGGCTGTAATAACGTGTATATGATGTTGACTGTGATAACATGTATACGATGTATACTGATAACATGTAAATAAAACCAGTGAATTTTACATGATAGAATAAAATACTGTACTCAGTTGTACGTTTTACATTATATGTATAATTCAGTGCATTGCATGTCATGTTGGGCTATGTTAATGTTAATATTTTGCTACTCAATGACATTATATTATCATTATGACAATAGTGCTCACTGCAAAATAAGACATATACAAGCATAATATAGGCTGTGATAACATGTATATGATGTAGGATGTGATAACGTGCATATGATGTAGACAGAGATAACATGTATATGATGTTGACTATGATAACATGTATATGATGTAGACTGTGATAACATGTTTATGATGTAGACTGTGGTAACATGTATATGATATAGGCTGTAATAATGTGTATATGATGTAGACTGTGATAACATGTATATGATGTAGACAGAGATAACATGTATATGATATAGGCTGTAATAACGTGTATATGATGTAGACTGTGATAACATGTATATGATGTTGACTATGATAACATGTATATGATGTAGACTGTGATAACATGTTTATGATGTAGACTGTGGTAACATGTATATGATATAGGCTGTAATAACGTGTATATGATGTTGACTGTGATAACATTGATATAGGCTATGATAAAGATTACTGGGAAATATTGTTACCTAGCAGCATAATAATAAGGAAGTTGCCCTGTTCTCTTAAAGTAAATATTGCACCACTCGAGTCTGAGGCAACTGGGTCCATTCCTCTGATCAAATGAAGCATTTCCTCTCCTTTATAGTTGATAATGATACTATTCGTGCACGTTACACCTGCAGTCCCGCAAGCATAAGAAGACAACACTATCTCCACATCACCTTTGAAAGTAACAAAATACACATTACATATTATAGCTCACTATGCAATATGAACCATTTGAAGTGGAGGGGGGGGGGCTTTTACTCCAATAACATTCGTCTCTACCCCACCATGTAGGGACTTCGAGCAACGAACTAAAAACGTATTCCTAAATTTGACTTTGCTATATGTAAGATGTTTTGTGCCTTTGTACTTACCTGATTTGAGTAGTGTGTAGTCACAGTCTCCCTCGAAAGTATAAGACAGTCCATCAAACGTTTTGAAATGAGATAATCCGTAAATGGAACAGACATCTAAAATAATGATCATGAGATACGGTTATTATAGTGTACAGTTCATCGAATTTGTATTTCTGTACTCTGTGGATTTCTCGAGCATTCTCAAAAAATGAAATTTTACATTTGATTTTAATTATGATGTGTAATAGATAGATTTTGGAAACCCAAATATTGATTGATTCGAACCACGAATCATTTAAAGCATTTGATAACCTTCTCCTACTACGAGTGCATGATAACGGTATTGAAACAGATGGAAGCAATGAACCGAGCAGACTTACCGGGACATTCGTGGCTGCCACATTCCCAACGGCCACCATGTGTACATGTGCTGAAATAAAGTAATTTCAAACGTTTAACATTCGTTTTATATAATTATCTATTCCTAACACCCCTTTGTGCATTTTGCTCGAATACTGATTTTATTTGAAGATCAAGTGAGACGCACTTCTTTTACAGGTTTTATAAAAAAATGCAATCGGGGTAAGTGAACTAAATAATTGCTCATCCATATGGCACTCTTTCTAAAAACTTTCTAAAAAAGATTATTGCCAAATACCTCAAAATGAAACAATTGTGAAAAATATTTTAGGATAAGAAAACAAACATTATATAGAATGTATGGGTTCGACGTTCTATCGGCAGTTCATTCCGATGGTACAACATGATACATCCATACAAAGCAATTGTCTTACCATTCCTGGAACAAGCCATGTTCCCTCGTTTGACCTACAGAATATGTAGTGTCTTCAAATACACAAGGACACTCATCTGTGTTGATACATTCACCATTATACCGCACCATACCTAAAAGAAAAATCGAGACGTGACATTCAAAATTTAATAGATTTAATTCAAAAATTGATCTTTTCTTTCAAGGAACATCATGTTAAAGTTTTAAAATTACAATCCACGAGTCAACAAGGTGATTTAGTTTTACGCCAATGAAGTTTTACACTTACACAAATATTCAACGAATCAAGAAATATATCAAGCCAGTATATGTCAGATTCATTTTCCAATTGCATATGCAAGTATTTAACCCTAAATACGCCATACGATCTACATTATTTATCATATCTAAATAGCGTTTTTTAAAGAAAATAACTGACCAGTTTTGCAAACACACGCGGCGTACATGCTTTGATCGTGTGTGTTACATATGGTATGTAAAGTACCACATGACCTATCTTTCTCACAGATTGATGTGTAGTTCTTCCAGTATTCATTAGGCCCACATGTGTTTTCGTCTGAAACAATAATGTGTGCTCTTATTGTATGATACTACAGAATATGTACAGCAGCAGTTAGATCAACTCGTTTAGATTCCATGTTAATGAAATTTGAAATTTGAAAAATTATTTATACTATCACAGAGGTCACACAACAAAGATGTTGAAAAATGACAATATTACAATCGACTTCTTTACCTTTTTCATACTACTCACCTGTACACACAATGTCTGTACAGGACCACTGTCCCTCATTACATGTGCTAAAATACATCATAATATAAATATAACATGATATCATGCAATATGATAATGTAAAAACCTTCATCGTTACTTTAAATTGTAAGTTTTCCAAACTTTTGAATTTTGTAACAAAAACAATTTGCCTAACTGACCACAATGGGGATGCTTTGGCCATGTAGCTTTAGCCTTAGCCAGATTCCAGGATTTAGGATGTAGTATTTATTTGGAACATATTGAGACCTTGTAAATACATAATATTTTAATGTAGGATTTACCATTGGTTACATTCATCCTGCCTGACGGCCCCCTCATCATACGGAACGTCCCTGAAGTAGCATGGGCATTCAGATTTTGGTATACACATTCCACTTTCATCATTATAGACTTCACCCTAGGAAGAAAGCAACATTTTGAACGAAACTGTTTTAGAGCTCTGTGAACAACGTTTCTATGGGTAACTTTTCGGGGTGTCATCATTATTTTAATTTTCATTAAAAATAAATTTAAACGGAGGCGAACGTACTTCTTGACACCAACACCCCTCAATACATCCTGGGTTGGTATTTTGGCAATTTGTTGGTTGAACGTTTCTGCACGTCAGATCACAGCTGCTAAGGCAGGAGTTATAGACCATACCCTCACTGCAAGTCATTTCTGTAAGTCGCAAAATAAGTCAGTTGTTATATAAGATACATAACCACACAATTCATTGCCAGTCGATGAACCAAAAAATCTTTCCTTATATTTAAATATGATTTTAAGATATTTTCAATAATATCTGATTGTTATGTTGCATTTACTTGTTGTTTACTAGATATTCATATTTTAGACAGCATATTTATCAGTGCAATAAATAAAATGAAAATAAATAAAAACGTTTGTGGTGGTGACATAAAAACTATGACCAATTATGTGGTTGCGTCTCACAAAAAAAATTTCCAAAGAGTACTTAGTTTCGTATGCAGTATTTTCTATGAAAATTGCTAAAAACAAACAAAGACAAACCAGATGTTCTCCATCAATTAATATTGACATGCTATTATATTGTTTTTTATTTAACATTAAAAAGCAGTTCACGTCGTATAAGTAGTTTTAGCACAAGGTCCATTTACAAATTGACCACTGGAAGGGTAAAGACCAAAGATGAAATCGACATCAAAAGAATTTTTCAAAATAGAGTGCTAACTCACCGCATCCCAATGCCTCTCTCCAATTGCCCATGTCAACATTGTGTCTGGTACATTCGGATGCATAGGTGGCATACGCCATGCATAGTAACGATTTTTCTTTACTTGGATCTTCTGAATGCGAACAGACGTCCTGCTTACACTTGGCAACATAGCTGATGGGGTTTATATGGCCATGGCATGTCATCATGAGTTCGGCTAAATAAAAAATGAATCATTCTTTCATCCAATCGTGATCTTAGGTATATTACAGAAAACATGGGGATAAATCCTACTGACAAAAAATTCTGGTGTAAATATGATTTTCTCTGTTTCACAAAGGTGTGACATGGTGACACACACATGCGACCCATAACTCTATTTTTTATTAAAGAGTCGAGGTTGAAAATTTTACGCCTAAATACCTGTTGATATTTTGTCACACTGGCTAGCCTTATTGTGATCATATTGAGAAGAGCATGGGTTTGAAGGAATGTTGGTTGCACCACTGCATCCTCCCGCCCATGTATCCGCAAGTTTTGCGAAATTGGTTTCGGTTTCACCTATTTGTGTTTTCAGATCATCTTTGATATTGTTATTGAAATTGCCACAAAGACCTTCCACCTTTAACAAAAGATATAGACATTTTGAATCTACTTTTGTAGCTAATTATAGCACATAACCTGAAACATATGTAATGCCTAGGTCACATTTGCTCCGATTCATCGGACGCCATTCGGACGCCGGCCGATTGTAGTATTTTGTTCAAAACTGATTTCAACTTGCTTCAAATTGACCAAACTTCTTTTTTTTAAATCATGTACAAGTTCTCAGGAGTTCACATCTGACCTCATATTTGAGATCTGACCTTCAATTTTGAACAAGATACTCAATCGGCCGGGCGCCGGTCGATCGATCGGGGCAAATGTGACCTAGGCATAACGACCCTGTTTTGTTGGGATTCTCTTGGCAGAAGGGTTGGTGAATCACTCGAAAACTTCGTTATTTCTATATCAACATCTTTCACTGCGCTCATTCGTGCGAGATATTTATATCAACTGGTGGATAAAAAGATATCGCTCAAAATCATAGAATATCATAAACTTATGTTTCATCATTTTATTAATGGACTATATTATTATTTCGATAGGACACTCTTGCGTCACTAATATGTTTTACCTGTTGTTTGTAGGACTCGTCCAATGTCATCGTAATTTTCTCTCCATCTGACAATACTTCGAGTATTTGTTTATTAGTGGATGGATCAGTCACTGCGAAACGCAAATGCCTGTCGGAGTTTTTATAAATCCAAACATTGTTGGCACCATATGGTAGATTGGTATCACCCCCATCGACGCTTACATCGGTCCAGGTTTGTGTATGTTTAAGCCTGAAAGAAATTTCAAATTATTTCCATCCCCAGTCAAGACGATAATTGTGACTTACATTCTATATGCTTTCAATATTGCACAACGCTGGAGTAAACCCTCTAGAAATCATGCATCGAAAATCAAAACACTTCGATCAGAGAACCATTGAAAACTTCTTTTAAAAATATCTTTCAAGGAAATATTTTTAACTTCAATGGTGATTTTAAAACAATGGAATAAATTTTAAGTCCGATATTTATTATTTGGCTAATATCATATTATACACGTATAACTATGTGCTCGTAGTTTTGTAAGTATATATGTTTATTATCAATTTTTACTTACGTAAATTTCCTATATTTATTGTTTGCCACATCATCCACGTCTATATACACAACTTTGTCGCATATTCCGCCGACACAATTGTCTGAGACTTCAATGTTGAAGTACAGCTTGTGCACATTTTCATATATGTTTCTGTCGATGTTACTTGTGCTAAACATCTTGTAGGTGCACTGTGAATTTTGTTCAAACGATATATCCTGATTGTCGAAGGTCAGTACCTGGTAAAATGGGCCACCGTAGATGATGCAACGTGTATCAGGAACATTTTTGCAATCAAAGATACCACCACTTTTACAAACGCTGAAAATCAACACTTAGTTTGTGATAGTTGCTCCTTGTATTTGATGCTATTACTATTAATTGATCATGCATACATACTGTACATAATATTACAAAATATGTAAAAGTACCCTAATAAATATTGTAATTATTTCATACTCGAGTAAATACTTGAGATGGACGTAACCAGGGTGGTGAGGGGGGGGGGTGCGACAAAAAAGAAAGGGGCATTTTTGTAAAATTTGTTGAAAAACATTTACAATTATAGTTTGGAATGCTTAGAATGAACCATTTACACTGTACATTGAAAAATTCCGGTCGGAATTGTGGGGCTCGCTTCGCTCGCATTGATGCAAACCCGAAAATCGCACCCCTTGACAATTGCTGGGACAAGTTGATCGAATTTCAATAATGCCTTTGCTACATATACGTACCAGGTTTGTATGTCAGAGTTCATAATCATTCCAATATCGTATTTCTGGCCGTCATTTACACAAGTACACTCATCTGGTCCTACACATATTCCGTCTGCCCTCATTAGCGTACCTATATATCAGTAATTATTAAACAATGTATCAGTATCAAGCATAGTAGCAAATGCATGAGATGTATCGAGTCAATGCGTAACAGTAATTATTAAACAATGTATCAGTATCAAGCATAGTAGCAAATACATGAGATGTATCGAGTCAATGCGTAACTTATGGCCATCAGATGAAGCTACGAAAGAAGAATATGCCATGTATTTAAGAATACACTGCACGAACCATTGAAACTTCATTTTCAGGTTCATATAAAACGTCTGAATGAAGATATTTTTTGTTGATTTTGCCAAAATAACGAGATGGTCAGATAAATCATTTCAAAAAGTTTAAATTCGCGTTAGTAATTTAACGCGAATTTAAACTTTTTAAAATGATTAAAAAATGAGTTCAAATGTTTTTTTGTTTTTTATTTATATCTATTTTACAGATCTGATGTTGAATATTTATCAATCTATTTTATTTTCATCAGAGAAACAATGAATTGGTTAAATATTAAAGATGGGGAAGTGAACAGGACAGCCAACTTGAAATTGTGAAATTGATGAATTCTAAAACAGAATCTAAAAATCACTCGCTATTATTGGTTGTAATTTTAAGAATGCATATAATACTGTGTTCTGATTGACTGAAAGTTGCAATTGATATAAACGTATGCATGGCTATGTGTACTAAATACTACTCATAAAATTCCAAACAGTAAGTTTGTTATGTTTAATCAAAAATTAAATTTCAATTGCCCATCCTGTATCACAATGTACATATCCAAAGCCACCAAACACAGCTCTCATAATTTGGTCGACTCCTACAACACTTACCAGCAGGACAAAAACAGCCATCATTTGAACATGTTTGAGTGCAGAACTGGGAAGTTTCCTGTTCGCCACATCTCTGTGGTGAGCAACTGGGACTGCATCTTTGGTATTCTTTGCCTGAATCGGCCTCACAGAGACTGTTCACTGGAAACAGTACGTCAGGTTGAATGTAATTTGGTAGGGGGAAGGTTTCCAGATCCGATTTACAGCTTTATATTTTGGTTACATCATTTTGGGGATAATTTCAGTAATTTAGCCCATAAGGAGTTGTTCCAAGTTAGAGCCCATGGAATCATGAAATATTACCCTGTGCGTAGATTATAATTATAAATTAAGACGAAGCTCTCTTTTAAAAAACGTCGAACGAATGCAAAGCGTAATGAAATATTAAAAATTGGTATAAAAATCGTATATAACACATTCTTAAGCTTGCTCATAGAAATACGTTTTTACAAAATTGGCCATTCTGCCATGACACAAATAATAGTTTTATAGTGACCATATAAATTATTTGAATGCAATATATGTTTACTCACTTGTATTAGTACATTGCATTGTTTCGAGATAGTCACTGTCTACGTTTTCTACCAACTTAGTAATATAGGGGGCCATGAAACAGCCCATATTGTAGCAGAATGACGCGTCGCGATTTGTCAAGCAAATATTCATATCTTCTTCACAATCAGCAATGATAGCAGGAATGTTCACATCATCTAACTTATCCAAAGAAACTTTACTCAGATCGTTGGCGTATAGTACAACATTTTCTTCCTAAAGGTACAGAACAGCATTTAAAGAATATTATCACACCATTGTATTTGTATTTGATACCTTGAAATGATCACTTAGGACATTGGATACTGATCGAATTTCGCTTGATCTGTATAGGCCAAATAAATTGATTAGATGTACTACGTTTGCGGGAAATTGATTGACTTGGTATTTAGTCAATTATTCTTCGATTGGCTACTTTTATATCATTAACCTACCACGATTGTTGGATTGACAAGAGGTGACAATTCTCTCGTATCAGATGGGTCATTAAACAAATCCCCACCGATACACGCGCCACTAGGAGCTGGTAAAAATCCCCGTTGCTGTATACGCCCTTCGATCTTGATGTACCCAGTACTCTTCTGGCAATAGATTTTAAAATCTGAAAATAAAAATATCTGGTCAGCGTGGAAATTTAAACATTGAGAATTTTAATCGACTAAGTGTTTATTTGTAAATATTTTTTCAACTCGTATCATTCAGAGTTTTATTGAACTGTACATTTTGATAAAACATGGTCAAATTGGCCGTTATTTACAAATTCGTTTCAAAGATCCTATTCCAACAAATCTGTACGGAGACAATTTTGGTTCGATATGGTCATTCCATTCATTTATCAAAAAACATTGATAAGCAGAAATTGTAAAGATTAAAAGGGGTGATTAAAAGATGAACTATTTAGTGTTTTTCAAAATTTGTGAATTTTTCAGTTTTCACTAAAAAATAAAATCCTATATTTTAATGCGAAACGCCAGATTTCAATTAGCTTATACTATAACGTACGCCTAAACCTAGGCATAAACATAATTGATATAAATATGAGCGAAATCCACATTTGCAGAAGAATTGTTTTTACACTTGTTAAATATGCGTTTTACTTTGATATTAAAATAGAAAGCAAGTAAATCATTGCATTTTAACATTCTGACCAGACGAAATAGAATAATGACTAATATTTTATTAACATGTATACTACCTCCTATGCCATTTATGACGTGGTAGAAACCGTCATCAGAAACACTTATATCATCGTCAGGGCGACTGAATGGGATACTCTGTTGGAATTTATCATCTCCAAACCCTGTATATAACCCATCTGAACTCAGGGTGATAAATCCTAAACCCGAGTAGTCAGTTATCTGAAAAAGTGAGTAGCAAATGATTCGTAAAACGCTGACAATGATCTCACTGAATACGCTTTGGGTAAGTCGAACAACAAGTTGAACAACATCAAAAAGGGGGCTATATACCAATAAATCACGTGAGAGATCCAGAAGAAGTTATTAGACTAATCCTTTAATTTATAATACTGGATTGGATCAGTATTTCACTGGACGTGAGCATTTCGTAATTTCGACCCACGGGATTACTGTCCCACTCTAAATTTACTTTTCCAGGGACCTAATTACAATTAATTTCCGTATACCTTTAAATAACAATATACTCAATCAGCCGAGTATACAGTACACATGTGAGAACTAATCCACAGACGACCATAATTCTACACGTTCACGTGCAAGTTAAATAATTGTATCTTAAACTCCCTATTTTCGTATTTACTGACCTCTAACGAGAACGTAGTGTCTTTGCAGTTCGGGTCTACACCATCGCAGCCAGAGCTGGGATTGAGGAAGATTTGGCGTGGGTCATTGCCGTCGTAATAATCGAGCAACAAAATACGATTGCGCCCTATTTCCTTCCGTTCTCCATTTCTGAGCATGCGCTTTAACCCATAGACTGAACAATCAATAGGCGTTTCGGTTAAATCATCACTGAAAAATATTGAGACATTACGTCCTTTAGCTCGGAAACGTCCAATAAACTTAACCTTTTTCCTTTTTTTCTTTTTTTTATTGCATCTTTCTTACACAAAACATTATACATAATATACATACAGATAAAATCCATATACATTGAATATTTAATATTATTATATCACTGTCATATTCCTCACTCTCTTATTGGTCTATGTCCTACACGTGGCTAAAAAATAACTAGCGATATTCAACGGAAGTCACGTGACTTCCGGTGAATATCAAATGATATTCAACGGTCATGACTTATACCTGCGTGGTTGACTTAGTATGTATGTAGTGAAATTTTCATTTTATATATCCCATAATAACCAAAACGGCAGACGGTAAGCAAAGGTTTCCAAATATTTCTGCAGAAGAAATTCATAGAATCCACAGGAATATTCATTCAGAAAACACAATAAAGACAACAAAAAGATCAGTGACGATCTTTCAAGATTGGATATCTAGCAATGACGATGTGATTGATTTGGAAAACGTATCAAAATCAACATTGAATGAAAAATTGAACCAGTTTTATTTGGAGGCGCGATCAATTGAGGGAGAACACCATAAATACTGTTAACATATGACTTATTTAATTATAGAAGATGTTATGACAGTGATATAATAAAACAAATATTTAATTCTATTTTCGGTGAATACCTTTGACACTTTCACAAGATGATATTCCACTAGCCCTTCGGGCTTCGTGGAATATCACTTGTGAAAGATGCACAGGTATTCACCTCAATAGAATTAAATATTTGTATTTATTATTACATATTTATATTTAACAATTATACGTTTTACGCTTTTCAGACCATCTCCATTCAGAGTATTTAATTTAACTTAATTAAAAGGGTACCATTTGAAAATACAATACATGCAATACGGTTATCTTTCAATCGTATTGGGCTGACAATATTTTAATATAAAAGGGTATAAAGTAAAACAAAAATGTCAATGCTGTTGGTTTAATCTATCTATAACCCATCTCCAAGTCTCGCCGAAACTTTCCAGTGTGCCATTTAAGTTTGCAACATTTCGTTCGTCATTGATTTTGTATTTTATGATTTCTTTTATTTGTATAAATGTTATTTTAGTATTAACGAGTCTTGATTTATGTATTAAGCTTTTTATATACACGCAAAAATTAATTGCTTTTGAAGTGTGGTCGTGTTCTTGATCTAATTTCCCGACAATTATGTCTTTAATTGTGAGATCAATATTGAAGAATTTTTTGAAGTCATCCCAAATCTTGGCAGAGTTTGGGCACTCTATGAAGAAGTGTATCGTATCATCTATTTTATCGTTTTTGCAAAAGTCGCATAAATTTGAATTTTTTATTTTCTTTCGAGTTAAAAATTGATTATTTGGTGTAACGTTTAAAACAAGTTTGTATTGAAGGCATTGTATTCTCGGTTTTCGAACCGTCTTAAAAGGTAATGTAAAAATGTGTTTCCAATCTTCTTCTGTAAAGTTGAATTTTGAATTTAAATATTTTTTCCCGTTGGGTTCTTTAAATAAATTATCTACGAGAATCCAATATATGGTTTTAGTTTTTATAGATTTGACGTTTATTGTCGTGTTTTTGATTTGAAGCTCTTCCTCTTTAAGTGCCTTGTTGCTTCGATTGTTTTTAATGTGTTGTTTCCAGGAGTGTGGAATTGCATGAATTAAGCCATAGAAAGTAACGAAAGGTGTATTAATATCATATTTTAAAGAGAAATCTTCGAAACCTAAGAATTCATTATTGTTAAAGAGATATTTTATTTGAAGGATTCCTTTACTTATCCAGCTTGCATAATTTAAGGTTTTGTCGTTAATTTTTATGAACTCATTATTCCAGATATACTTTTTAAAGCAAGTTCTTTATTATAGGGCTCTTTATTATGTAATAATTTCCAGGTTTCCATGATATTATAGTAGAAAGGGGGTAACTTGGCTCACTTGTCATCGGGAAATTTTGAATGAAATATTGTCTCCGAGTCTAGATTAGGAAAAAAGCTGTAGAAATATTGCTTCCATTTGCTAGGCTTCTTCTGGTATAATCTTTTTACCCATTGTATTTGTAAAGCTTTTATTTGCGTTTCAAAATGTAAGCTCTTGATTCCCCCTTTTTCGATTTTTCCTATGGTTGTTAAATTGCTTATTAATGCAGGTTTTCTGTTCCATAAAAAGTTATTAATGAGATTTTGAACATTATTAATGATGTGTTTTGGTACAAGTATGGTTGATGCTAGATATGTTAGTTTTGAAATCCCTAGAGCTTTGATCAACACGTTTTTTCCTATTAAGCTAAGGTTCCTCCATTCCCATATTTTAAATAAGTTTTCTATAGATTTAATCTTAGGAGAGAAGTTAAGGTCATTCCATTCGTTTATATTTTAACTAAACCATACTCCGAGGGTGTAAAAAATTTTATTATTGATTTTAATTTTTGAGACAAGACTTTTTGGTGCAATTTGTGGGGGTGTTGTTTTAAACATACCTAACCACCTTCCTTCTGTTTTCTGAAGGTTGGGCTTGAGGCCAGAAATTTCACTTAACCTACTACATACATT
Source organism: Owenia fusiformis (assembly GCA_903813345.2). Lineage (NCBI taxonomy): Eukaryota > Metazoa > Annelida > Polychaeta > Sabellida > Oweniidae > Owenia > Owenia fusiformis. The sequence goes on along the minus strand of CAIIXF020000007.1, from coordinate 21,106,844 downwards.
TGTTAGGATATAGTAATAATAGGATAAAATGTATATGAAATCGCAAACAATGTTTGAAAATGATTTGACTATGGCACATTTGTTTAAGTAATGATTAAAAAGGCGTATGTCCGAACGTCGAAGGTACGATTTTTCTTTTTTCTTTATTTCACGCGTTGTAGGCAGAATCCCCACGACTTTTTCTCACAAACGTGTATCAGCATCATACGAGCGTATGTTTTAGAAAATGTACATGTTTGCGAAAAATAGCTCAGAAGACAACAGAATCGTCGATTTAATTCCTCGCTTAAGTTACATAAACGGTTTGGGTTAAAAGTGCAGATCTTAACTGTTTTTCGAAAAACCGTTTATGTAACTTATGTGAGGAATTAAATCGATGATTCTGTTGTCTTCTGAACTATTTGTTCGCAAATATGTACATTTTCTTAAACATATGATACTGATACACGTTTGTATTGAAAATGTCGTGGGAATTCTGCCTACAACGTGTGAAATAAGCAAAAAAGAAAATCGTACCTTCGATGTTCCGACATTTTGTTACTAAAACGAACCGTTTCGGTAACCAGCGTAATCGATTGGATCACCAGTGAAGCTATAGCGTGTTGAAAAGATATTAATTGACATTAATTTAAAATAAATATGTCTTATATTTTCAGGCTTGGTTGGGGAAATACTATATTTAATCAAATTACTTACCCTTGTCCGATAAGTCCAGCCGGGAAGCTGGCCAAAAAGGCCAGCAATACAAGTGGCGAGGGCCACATCACCCGAACCGTTTTTGTTAAATTCTTTCGATATATAACTTTTTCTTGTTTCAAATTGAGAAAATAAGATATTTAAGTCGTTATCTGAGGATTTGCCGGAACGTCCCTCTCGTTGAAAAGTCCGTTGGAAAATCAGCAGTAGACAGATGCCTGTGGCATTTTAACAATTTTAAAGTCGATATACTTTCGATTTTGCGCATGTTTTTTAACAAAGGCTGGCTCTTGAGCAAGCAAAAACAGATGACTTTCTTTTCAGGAATTGCATTTTCAGCAGTATTAGAAATATCCTAACAACATAAAATTTTTCCTAATTATTTAAGAATCGAAAACAGATGTGGAAAATTCCTTTACATCGTACTAAGAAATTGACGCCCGCCATGTTGTTTATTAACGTCATAAATTATGTAAAATGATAACATATTAAATTTTTAGTAGTTATATCATTATTTACTGTTAATAGCATTCAGTATAACTTATTTTAATGTAACGAAGCATGCAATACATTGTACAAATGCGATATCTAGGATTTCCAAGTTCTGAATCTGTCGCTGGTAATTAGCGAGTATGCAAGAAAGTGAAATTGTTTCTTTTGTTCCAACCAACCAACCAACCAACCAACCAACCAACCAATTCAACCAACCAACAAGTTATGATCTTAGAATGGAACGTTATCTTATGTAACTCAATTTCAACGAATTATTTCAATCATTAGAATTTTATATCACAATATTCCTATCTAACTGTTTAGATACACTCCCCTCCATAAGTTTGGCAACCTTTTTTCCCCCATTGAACTACGTGTTAAAGCCTCTTTACCTTTGAATTTTTATTTACTTAACCTGCGATGAAAATACTTATAATGTTGATGGAAACGTAATTTGACTTTAATTCCAATACCTCCAAATTTTCTCAATTTTTTCCCTTAATTACAATAGGTCGAAAATTGATGATAAATTTGATGAATTTTTGAAAATCGAGATTCCCATGTTAACCAATGGGAAATGGTAGGTTTGCCGCAAGTCATATGACAGAATATCCATCCATCCGAGTCCTTGCAAAAAATACGAGTTAGGCAGGCAATTGAATTTGCTAACTTTATTTAACAAAAAATTGATATGTTTCTTCAGGTTCAACAAAGTTATAGGGCTTTAAAGTCAAAATTGTTTTTCAAAAAACCTCTCCCATTGAAATAACACAGGAGGCGGAAAATTATTTTCAAAAATGACTTTAAAGCGCTATACGTTAATATTCATCAAATAAACTAAACACTTAGTGTTCAAAAAAGTTAGACAATTCAATTTTCTATATAAAAATATTTTTTGCTGAATCTTTTACTGAAAAGATATCCTGATTTCTGATTTGCCCAGAACCCTCCATTTCCCATTGGATTACATGGGAATGACGATTTTCAAAAATTCATCAAATTTATCATCAATTTTCGACTTATTGTAGTCTAATTGAGGAAAAAAATTGAGAAAATTTGGAGGTATTGGAAATAAAGTCAAGTTACGTTTCCATCAATATTATAATTTTTTCTATCTCCGGTTAAGTAAATAAAAATTCAAACGTAAAGTGCTTTAACACGTAGTTCAAAGGGGGAAAAAGGTTGCCAAACTTATGGAGGGGAGTGTACAATCATGGCGTAAATGCCTAGCTTTTGGCGCCTAGGGTTACGAAATCTGCAAAATAGCAAAATGTATAGGAGCATAACGATAAGAGTGATAATTTATATGTTTATATTTTTTCTAAACATTATGCGATACACTTAAAAATTGTCTGTTTTGTAGTTCATACGTCTGCGTATTTATGATATAATCAGAATTTTTTTATTAAAAATATTTATTCTCTAAATTAAAATCAAATACATTTAACACTTGACACTTTTAATAAGTGTATCAGTGTGAAAACCTTAAAATAGTAATCTGAGTCACATGGAAAGTAGGCGTCTTAATCTAAGTTTCTTTTGATGAATGACACTTGATGAATATTTTTAATATACTGCACTGATTTTGATTTTCAATATTTTAACATCTGTTTTTGAATCATCTTCTAGAATGTCTACAATTGATTTTAAGTTCAAGTGTATTACAAAAACAAAATCAATTCAACAGATTTTTCAAACAAGAACAAGTGTTTTTGCTATCATTTGTCTGCCTTCTTCAAACATGTTTTGAAACATTTTGAATGAAAATGGCGAATGATGCCCTATTGAGTTTGGATTAACTTTGCAATATAGAGAACCATATGTTATATCAGTTATACAAGAAAAACAAAATAGGAATATACTTGATGCCCTTTAAAAGGAATCGGATATTGGAGCAACTTATCTAAAAGTCCCAATTAAAGCCAATGTGATTCATTTGTTCTTAAAGACAACCAAATACATACCTTGTTTTTGGAAAAAACGATTCTCTTTCAGCATTTACTCTGCTTTATGATTGCGTTCCTTATTCTGCAAATCTGAAAATTTATGATTACGTTCAGGACTTATCTTGCAATCCTAAATATTAACATTTACTTAGTTGCATGCATCTAAGATTATCTTAATATTATTATAAAATCTTTTGTAAGAATAATGTTTCTGCCCAACTCTGTTTGTTGTGTTATTTAATTAACTTGATTTGATTCATGGAATAACTCCTAAAGTTACTGCCAGAAAAACAAGATGATCACCCCAAAGTTATTCAGCTGTAGAACTTGGTGTATTTTAATATAAAAACCGTCAGGCTGCAGCTTTCGAGAGATATCACATTTTTATTACAACGTGTCCATGATATATTAGGCATATTCTCTTATTCAATAATATACAATATAGTTTTCAATCCGATAATATAAAAATATTACCAAAATTGATTTTAATGTTTCTCATGTTAACATTTTGACAAATCAGCAGCAACATTTGGAATTCAAATCTAGTCATGCGTAACTTTACAAATGGGAGGTGTGACATTGTACGTTGTTAACCCTTATGTCTGCTGGGGGGACTCGATTTTTTCGATGGTACTTTTTGCAAGTTTTCTTGAGCCTATTTTTCTACCTTGGGTCACAGGTATAAGACACCTTTGGCGTAAAAATCAAGGTGATTGCGGGTGGAGGGGTAAAGTTATGATATCCAGAAGTTGATATCAATAAAAATGAAATTCATAAAATATTGATAGTAACCTTGTTTCTTATGATGTAGAAAATGTGATCATTATTGCTCTGTTTGATCAATAATCATTTAACATATTGAATTCCCTTTCTATGATGCTTTATTTCGCGAATCGCGTTCTCTTCACGAATTTGAGAGGAAGACAGGTTGGTATGAATTATAATGATATCTCTGTTCAAATTTTAGATTTTTTTTATTCTCTCTTACCCCCAGATTTTCAATTTCATTAACTCGATTCATATATATTCCGTTGCTAATGTTGTTCAGTGCTAGACGAAATCATTGACCGAAATTATGTTATATAATACCAAGTCAAGCATTTGTCTATTTCTTACTAAGCTTACATGACTGATTGTTATTTTTAGTATAATCATGGGCTTTCAACTAGAAAGCCCATGGTATAATCTAAAAATATGAATGTTAAAGATGAAAACAATGAAGTTGAACTTGAAATTGTTGATTACTAGTATTCAATTAAATACGCGTTCCATAGTTTTCGCGATACCTGCCATCTTTGAAAGTGCATATAGCCTTTAGCCATGTTTGGTTCTGTAGAAAAGCGTTAACCTCGATTTTACCTTTGTTGACTGCTCATTCTGAAAAACCAATACTTTTCTGCAATTGACTCGTGATATGGTCTGAACAATAATATATCTAGTTATGACGTGCATGGACCTGGGGACAATTCGGGGAATACGGGGTAATCTCAGCTTTAAGCGTTAATATCTGCCTTATTTAAAAACCTAACTATGTGCATTATATATCATTTTGAAGTATTTTTTATTCGCATTTCACTGAAACTATTTTTCCATGGAAAGTGTGATAGGATCTACCATATTTTTGAAGTTAAATGTACTCCGACATCGTCAAATACGCTGTTAGGCGTAACATTTCAAGCTTACACGGTTCGTTGAAATCGGGATAACTTTTGAAATACTGATCAGAATTTTACTAAAATTTCACATTTTATTCATTGAAACATGTGCTTTTATGACGTCACAATTGCCTAGCGGATACATTTCAAATCGTCTTATATGAACGCTTTTAAGATTTTCAAAATTGTGTAAGGTTTTGAAGGCGAAGGAGACAAGCAATAAGTTTACCTTTAATTAACCTTCTAATTTAGGTCTGATTTCAAAAAAAATTTAACTGCACAATATTGTCATGGCGAAATTTACAAAACAATAACCGATTTCTTTATTTTTCAAATACGAAGAGAATAAGAGTTGCTTTTAGAGACTTGAAAAAATGTAACGCATCGATTTTTTACCACAAATCCCATACATATCAATTTTTACTAACGCCCCGAGTGGACTTCCTGACCGTTTTTCAAAAATCAAAAACATTTTAGAAATATTGTCCTCGAGATCTTGTTGCTCTGTTAATTTTACCAGGATTGAATAAGAATAAAGCATCTTATTTTTAGGTTGACTAAACTTGACAAAATGTAACGCTTGTCGTTTTTGACGTTATAATGCTGATTGCGCCCTATACTGCCCATTGTATTGTTTTGGTATTTTGACGCCATAATGTTACTCTAATTGTCCCCAGTTTCGTGCGACGTGTAAGTACAAACATTATATTTAAGCCAGACAAGTAATAAAAATCACATAGGGGGTGGGGGGAGGGGGGGGGGGGGGGGTCACGAATGACACCCGACTTAGTGTTATCATAAAAAAGAGTGCAGCTAATAGGGTTAAAACTTTTTTCTCAGCTTTGCTCCAATGCCAATCTTCTTGTTTCAACTCTCTGATGCTTCTTGAATGTCAGAGTTATTAAGATTTGTTTAGGTTACCTTTTTGGCTCACCTTGTAGCCTACATCAGTCATTTTCATTTCAAGATGTATATTATCCCGGGATATTTTTGATATCGAGATCATTTAGTACTAGGCCTAGTTATCCATTATTTCGGAAGGACGATCATTTATAATCTTAACACCAAGGGCCGATCCCATGGTCGATCACCGGTGCGTTGTTGCCCATCACCCCCCCCCCCCTCCAAAGCCCATAATCAGATTGAGAAATACAGTTGGTCCCTTTATATATAATAATTAATCATTTATGATCCATTTTTAAATTAATAAAATACAACAGGCTGTTATGGATAAATATTCTGGGTTATATTTCAAAATCTGTACGATGAAAATAAGTATATAATATGTGTGTCATGAGGTCAACTGAGGACAGATTTTGAGATAGGATGTGGGTGCGGCTAAATTCATCAAAACATATTAAAACGAAGGTCATACTATCCATCAATTGTTAATTTTAAAGGTCCATCGCATCTTCCAGTTTTAATAATGTAAGTATTTGTTTTGATATTGCTCTTACTTTAGACAAAATAGACAAAAATAGAATTAGAAAAAATATTCACTCTATTATCGCCCACTGAGAATCAACAACTTTATATTTTTTCTCACCTCACTGAGAGTCGAACTGTTCTCATTTCATTTTGCTGTTCAACCATAGATACCAGTACGATCGGTATAGTTTCAGTACCTCAATGACAATACCTCTCGAGATGAGACACCAATGTTTTTTTATTTTTCATTTCACTATTGTGCTTCCATTATCGAATCCTACGACCCCTTTAGATTGTGGTCTTGTCACTAACCATTGGTCAGTCAATGTTTCTACAATGTCGGAGAATGAGCACACTTAAATGACCTACCACGATACATTCCTTACTATTTTAGAATTATTTTTATGTACACTTTGCATTCGTTTGACTTCACTTCTTAAAAGAGAGCTTCGTCTTCACTCTTTCAAACTAAAATAAACCTGTGAACTACCGCGCCAATCAGTGTTTGTCGGCCAAATTTGACCGAAGTTCTATATATGGTCATTACCTCTGACGTCATCGTTGAGCCCGGAATTGACCAATGACATGCGCATATTTAATTAGAACGCATTTGGGGTATGTTTCTTCAAGCTCGCTGATTGGTGGAAGAAAGGTCAGCGCGTAGGTCAAAAGTGATTTATTACCCAAACTGTCACCAGTACCCGTCGTGGGGGTGGGGCTACTAAACTGTAATACGGTATCTACTAGGCAGAGTGTAGTTTAACTAGACTCTGCACGCAGGGTACTTTTTATGTAGTGAATCACCAATTGTATGGGTTTATCGGCAGAACGAAGAGATTTGCTTGTAATATTTAACTTATTTCAACCGTCAAATTCCTCCATTTAGTAGTACATCCTAGACCATGGGTGTAGGGCTTTATTTTGAGTTGGTACGCACACGCGGGGATGCCTGATTGTTTGGCCGAAGGCTGTGTATCGCTGGGGGGCTTGGGGTATGCTCCCCCACAAATTTTCAAGGACGTTATTTGATGGAATCTAAGCGTTTTTATCAACTTTAAATGTTGACAATGGTAAACATACAGATACGGTAGGAAGCATCAATAAAATCGCAAATAAATTAATACATTTTAACACATTTTTAATTTTTTCATTTGGTACGCCTGTGTATATTTTGTGTAATAGAGGCTACGCCCATGTAGACTATATCCTTTAGTCTGAAATTTTTTGGAAATTTGGAATGAAAATATTAAGACTATAGCCCACATAATTATGTTAAAATTTGGGATTGAAAATTATTTGTTTACATGGAAGTGCCATTCAAAATGGCCGATTGGGTAAATTAATTTGCATATTTGTTACTTCCCCTAGCTTTATTTCCATTTGTCAATATGCTGTGTTACTTATAAAGGGAATCCCCCTCCGACGAGCTTCCGCCATCTTGGAAAGTGCGTAATATTTCCGATTCAAAAATGAAAATCTCTTCGTCCTTTATAGTTATACCGTTGTCCTTTCAAGCCAAAAGCACATCTTTGATCTCTGAATGTTGTTATGGATCATGATGCAATATCAACCCATGTAGCTCAGTGGTAGCGAGTGTACCAATTTCACATTAGGTCTCTGATTTGATCCGCGGTTCAGGCAAGACTTAATTTGCTTGTTCAAGGGTAAAGTACTGCACTTCATGGTGTTTATTTGAGTGGTTCACAGCTCACAAAAGGCTGTGGGGTGTCCTTGTTTGTCTCTGTAATGAGTGCTAATAAAAGAACACAGGGCTCCTTCAAGGAGGGTCTTCCAGGTTAATTACGTAAATAACGACCATACATATTTTGGATATACCCAAGAGGCTTACCTTCATTAGTGGTAAAAAACACTAAACAATACAGTGGGTCACAAAAAACGCAACAAACAAAAACAAATTGTAAAACCACAAAACCAGTGATGATAACATCCATTTCATTTAATTTACCATGAAGCCATGTGTCTCCTCTTTCCAATGGTATGTCATTTGTTAATATCTGAAAATAGACCACTGAATAATCATTGTTTTTTCACACAAGGATGAAAAGGCATTTGTGCCAAGTTTTGAAATATCCTCAGTCAACTGATCATATTGTGCAATCAGGTAAATCATTATGTTATTGAGACTTTGGATTAAATTCTGGTCACAAGAGTCACATAAAACAAGTCAGATTTAGATTCAGTAAGAAAAAAGATTTAGGTTTAAGTGTTCATCAGTATCCTTTATGGTTCAGTTAATGTTACAAACATATGGAAAAAGAAGTGACATAAACAGTTAAGTCAGTAAAGTCACAATCATTGCCAGTGTCTGTCATTAGTCATGAAAGATTACTCATGAAAGATTACATTCCATGCACCTTTACATGGTCACCATTTCTCTACACACAAAGATTGGCTCATCTCTCCATGTCACGAATACCTCTTTGAATTATTTGTTTATTCTGGCAGAGGTGGTTTTACAATCTTTTTGCTTGTTGCGTTTTTTGGGACTCACTGTATATGGAAAATACATTCAAGTGTCAGATTCAAAATTTCATATATTTTGGTCTGGTTTGTTTGGGTAACACATGTGTGACCTCCTGTATTTTTTGATGCTTCTCTTATGGTATTTCAGAAAAATCATAATGGGACCAGACCCGTAATCAGCTTTGGCAAAGGCGATGCCATTTTGGGGGGGGGGGGATTCACCTGATGGTGATGGTGATGGTAATAGTATCATTAACTTTACTTAGGTTCATAAAGGGTAAAAAATTGAAGTGAGAATCTTTCACATTCATTGTCAAATCAGCAAAATTCATGACATTCAACTCGTTGACTAGAAAATTTTACCAAGGGTGAACATATCTGGAATGTGCCTCATTTGCAAATTTATTCAGTGTATCTAGAGCGTTTCGCTTTTTAACTTATACTGTTCTATCCAATAGAACAGTTCACTTGTTCGGTACACATACTAAGCCCCAGGTATTGATTGAACCCTTGATTTTTTCAAAATGAACGAACAGCAAATGAATGAATGGCAAAAATGCATCTTAAACATAAACTTAGTGGGAACTTCAAACAACTCCATTTAGAAGCTTATGGTATGAGGTTCCATATCCATCCGCCAAAAGGTATGACCCCTATATAGTCCATTTAAAAACCTGTAGTATTGTTCTAAATAACACCATAGTTGGCTTCTAGGGTACCTAGTATGCCACTATTTGGTATCAAAATAAAGAGGAGGAGTTCAACTTTCATTTGAATTACGAAAATAGCGATGTAGGTCAAAAATAGTTCCGACGTGAGCATGTTTACTACGCGTTTGCCCATCATCTCAGAATTGAGGAAATGGTAGCAAACGCGAGTTACAATAAATGGACGCTGATATCTCAAAAAGTAACCTGACTCCCTATAATTTGATGTAGATCAATCTAACCCCTATATGAACAGGTATATTTTGATATATAACACTATGGGGGGTAAGCGTTTTAAAGTTGATCACGAACGCCGTATGTGCAAAGTATTGATATGAATTTTCGAATTTGGTGTTGGATTACGGTACTCATACCTTATATTTGAGTCATGAGAGCTCTACTTAAAATTTTCGACAACAACCTTATCATTCTGGGGAGATCTTGGGTGCCCTTGAGTATTTTAGGATTCCTTTAATATGGTTGAATACCCAATTGTATGGGTTTATCGGTAGAATGAAGACATTTTCCTTTTTTCATTGAGAAAGATTGCACCTTTTTCTAGATGGTGGAAGGAAAGTCCCCATAATAACATCCAGGTCTGGAGCTGATTTTCGGTTGTTTCTAACATTGATTTCCATCAAGTGTTTCATGTACCATCAATCATCATTCTACAAATCTACAATGACTTCATTTCAGTCAACTTTTGACATAAAATTACTCCATCATCCAAAGATTTCTTCTGAAAACATGAATAAGAGAATGGTTATCTTTTTGAATTCCATTTTTATATGAATCATTGACTAATGAACATGTATATGCCAAGGCTGCGATAAAAAACTCATTAATTTATGAGGCTCTCATTTTTAAAATGTTTATTATTTTCAACAATTACATTTTGGAGGGCATACTCAAAGCCATAATGAAATTATACAATTTTGAGAGGTATCGATTTATTGATCTGACCAAACAGTAAAACTCAATTTTTGAAAAGTAAAACTCTCCAGTGAATATGTTGTTACAACTATATTGTAGGTCTGGTATCCATGACAACAGAAGCAGTAGCGATGACAGTGATCCAGAGGATGAGCTTGATGCATACCTTGGTCAGCTGGAGGATTTAACAATTGTGAGTATCATAGTCCAAGACATGTCTCAAATATAAATACAGTTATCTCCACAGGATTTTTTCTCGGGTGGGTGCAAAATTCTCATCTTCACAATTCAGTTCAAAATTTGTCAAAATATGCCAATTTTTCATGATTTTGCTCATTTTCAAGTGGGTGCAAATGGATTTTCATGTGGGTGCAAGCCTATTTTCAAAATCTCAGGTGGGTGCTGCGCCCACTTGCTTTAATGCTGTGGAGATCACTGAAATATATAGTAATTTGCTTGTCAGGTTCTAGTTCATGCATTTTTTGAAATTAATGAAGGATGCAGTTTTTTGTAAGATTCAAGTGAGAGTCATGTGATCTACACTTTGGGTTTATTTATAGCGGAAATGTGGTTTCCTTAGATACAATACATGAACATTATCTCTAGATTCCAGTAATAGTAAACCACCCTTGTAATTGATACTCTACTGTGTCATCATATGCTAATAATAAGCTGGTCTATATAAACTAGGAAGTTTTGTTTCATATTATTTTCATTTGGAAATAGGATTTTTGAGGAATCTCGTATATTTATAACCACAGGCCACACTATTTAAAGATTTATATTTAGAGAATTATAAGGATTATAATATTAAATATGCAACAGGTAATGTTGAATTTTTGATATTATTTAAAATGGTGAAAAAATCAGATTCCATGTAAAAATGTATTAATAATGTTATGTGAAACATGTTCTGTTTGTTTGTTTGTTTGTCTGTTTGTTTACCCTTGTACATATTCTTGATATTATATTCCAGGGCCTAGGTGATACGTCACCTGTGAAAAAAAGAGAGAAAACAAGAATAACAGAAAACTTAGCTGTTCAAAGTTTTAGATTCTCAGTAATAGGAGGCCCGGGATCAGGTATGTCTAGCTTTAGTCTCCTCGGTTTTACACCCATTTGAGAAAAAATCCTGTGGAGAACACTGCACTGTATATATATAATTTTAAGTAAAAATAAGATGAACTAATAAAATATGTTTGAAATTCTAAACATGTTTCTTTATTCTTCAGTAGATTTTTCATTATATTATTATATCATTATATATATCTCATACTTATATAGATATAGAGATACACCAGTTATGTAAGGTTGGTTTTAGATATAGGGTATATCCCTCTTCCCTTCGGTCCCTCGGAGAAATATAGAGATTATTCTATATGAGGTTCAGGATATTGGGATTATCCCGAGGCCAATATAATATATCTGCCCGAGGGCCGTAGGTCCCAATGGTAGATATATTATATTGGCCAAGGGATAATCCAAATATCCTGAACCGACTATAGGATGATCTGTTTATCCCATACCAATCACATTGTTCAATTGGCCAAAGTTCAGAAACTTTGGAACCAACCGTAGAATTATTTTTAAATATTCATGTCCAGTTTTGTATTCTTGTTTCTTTTCCTGTTCAAATCTTTGATAATTAACGGGGTATACTGCTCCTTCCCTTCTTTAAAGCATCAAACAGATCCGGCGATTGTCTGCGTTTTTCTCCATTGTCGTTTACAGTATGGGAACGTTACAAAAAAAGAACCAATACGGGAACAGCGATTATGATGTAGCGGGCAGATATACTAGCGGAACGTAAAGCTATATCTGCTCGCTGATGAAAATATAAGTTTTTACCAACCGGCTTTATGTACCCATACTTGGACGTGTTACAGGTACATAAAGCCGGTTTGAAAAAACTTATATTTTCATCAGCGGGCAGATATAGTATATCTGCCCACTATGTCATAATCGCGGCTCGCATATTTGTTCATAATTTGTAACGTTCGTGTAATGACTACGTAAACGACAATGGGGAAAACACAGACAATCGGGATCTGTTTGATGGTTTAAAAAGGGAAGGAGCATCCACTTAATCAATCAAAAATTCGAGAAAATAAATGTGGGAATATTTGAGAGAAGAGGAAAATCCACCCACGGTCAAGAAAACAAAACTGGACATGAATCTTCTGAAATATTTCCACGATTGAACAATGTGAACCAGATGACCAAGATTGGTATGGGATAAACATATTATCCTATAGTCGGTTCAGGATATTGGGATTATCCCGAGGCCAATATAATATATTTCCCTCGGGACCTGCGGCCCTCGGGCAAATATATTATATTCGCCTCAGGATAATCCCAATATCCTGAACATCATATAGGATAATCTCTATATAACCCTCAGGATATACGCTACAGTAAAACCTGTCTTAGTGAACACCTCTCTCTAGTGAACACCTGTCCCTAGTGGACACCCTTCCTACGCACATAGTCCACTGACTTCTGTATAAATTACCCTCTCTTTAGTGAACACCTTCCTACAGTAAACGTTTTTTCTTGGCAAAAAAATGTTCACTATACACAAGTTTTACTGTATATCCAAAACCTCCCAGTACATAACCCTTATATATCTATACTTACTTTATATTTTCAGGTGATGGAGATGTCACTGATTTAGATGATCTTCTTGGAGAACTCTGTGTGCTAGAAAACCAGCTGAGTACAACACAGCATCAGCTTAATAAAGACATTAATGAGCATGAAAATGTAACAAAGAATGCAACAAAAGACCATAGGTTGTCAGGAGAGGATGACCTCACTGCAGCCTTAGCTGAGCTAAGTGGTCAGTTGGACTCAAATGAATCCCAGTTTCAATCTTTGTTGGGTAGTGACTCAATTGAAGATGTATCAGATTCTCATACAGACATTACGGACATAGCTAGTGCAAAGCCAAAGGATATTAGGGTATCTGAGATATATGAGGAAGACTTTGAAGCCGCCTTGGCAGAAACTACAAATGTCACAAAGACAGGCACAACTAGTCAATCAACAAACTTTGCTGACAAAGACCATACTAGTCAATCAATCAAAAATACTGATGATGATTTCCCTACATGCAGTGTTAAAGTCTCACATGGGGACCAACCTTCTGGTCCATTCTTGCCACATGAACCTGACTCTGGATTTAATGAAGCAAGTTTTTCGTCAAATAGACAGAAAACACCAGATAAAGTTGTAAGTTTAACTTTGATTAACATTAGTCTCTGTTCATATCTTAATTGCTTTTACTACTATATTTTATTTTAATTCGGTCCTGCATTAGTTAATGTTGTTAGATTGGATTTATGAATTCATTTGTCTCAAGGTCTTTTTAGTTTACTAATTATAAAACATTCAACGTTTAAGAGGCCAAGGTACAGTCATAGTGATAGTCATTCTAATACATTATAAAGCAAATTTGAGTAGGAAGGTGTAAAACTCATAATTACATTTCAAGTAACTCATCCTTGCATTATTTTTTTATTAAAAGGAAGCCACTTTTGAAGAATTAGATAAATAATGTATCTAGGTGGGGCAAAAAGGAGGTTATTTGAAATGTAATGAATTATTATATGTTGTCTCTTATATATAAATGCCTATACCTACTCAACATGTTTTATAATATGCCTCTTCTTGTAATATGTGGAATATGAACTAAGATGCCTTGATTTATGACTCACTACATGCTATCATATGACAGTTCTTTCAATTCTGAATGCTGTAAACAAACTTGCTGCTGTGTGAAGACTTTAAAATAGAACCAGTACATTAGATCATTAGATAGTCATGTATGTCTTCATCATTCAAAGAATCAACGTCCTCGTTATTGTTTTCTATCTTATTTGTCAAATATAGTCAGTCTTTGCCCAGATCGTTTTCCATCAAAATAACACAAATTTTGAGAATATATGAGTCTATATTATTTATAGTGTTTCCAAATCAGATTATTTATGATGCCGTTGATGTTGAGAAGGATCAGTACGAGTGCAAAAAAATCTGAAACTCAAAAGAAGTTTTCATGTATTGACGATAACTCGAGAATGGAGGAAGTACAAAATAGTGACATTTTTCTTATATCAAAGACTCCTTTTAAAAATCTGCATGGATTATCATATTTCATTGCATCTTGATTTGTGCCTGTTGCATTTTGCCATGTAGGGTAACGTTTAAATGGCTCAACAAATAACTCTTAAGTGGCCATTCTATGTTCGCAGGGCTCCAAGATCTCTCTCACAACTATTGAAAAATATGATAATTGAGCAATGTATAATCTACACTATTGGTGGATAACCACCAGCGGATCTAGACGGGGGCGTGGGGGGCGCACACCCCCCCCCTAAAAAGTCGGAAAATTCGTGTTTTGCCTTATTGCTTTTTACAAAATTTGAATCTTTTTTTTAATTCACTCTCAGTTATCATCACATGCCCCCCCCTAACACAAAATCCTGGATCCGCCCCTGATTACTATAAACAAACCTTTTTTACTGAAAATATCAAGTTTGAAAAAATCTTTTACTTATAAAGCATAATGACCCCCAAAATAATTGAGATTAGATGCCTGTTATAGAATTTTGAAGTAATAGTTTTTACTGTATAAAAAAGGGAAATGTACAAATTCAGTGAGAACCAATGTCTTGGCCTGATATAAGCGTTCGCCATTTTTCATAAATTTTACATCATCTATAAAGTTTTCTAGTTCCTAGGAGACATTTTGAGAAATGTTTTAATAAACTCACAACTGTATAGTCAGCAAAACAGAAAGATTGCGAGTTTTGCATAAAGTCTTGTCACTGGCCTTCTGTCTCTGTCTTTTTCCTGACTCACTTTTCCAAGATCCAGTGCTTGAGTGAGAATGACAGAACACAGGGCTTGATGCAACACTTAATAAGAGCCATTTAGCAAACTTACACATTACACATTTTTGTTTAAAACTGCACTCTGCTTTATATTATATTGTTCGCTTCACTAACATGGCCATTGTAGACCAGTAGTAACAAGGTGCTTGCAAGGAAGGAAAGTTTAGAGGAATCTAGGACTAAGATATTACACAGAATGCAAAGCATGGAAGAATCCCTTGAGCAAGAAACTGAACTCAGTGAAGTGAGTATTATAGAACACATTTAGTGAGTGTGTAGACGTGAAAATGTATGGCTGGTGGTATAGGTACAGTTAAAATGTATACATATTGTTTGAGATTGTCACTGCATTCAAGTAAATACCGATTGATCCAGAAATTACTTAAAAGAGCTTAATTCAGAAAGTACCTTCCACTCAGTTGAAAATCATTTGTACTCATTATACAACTGTATGTCGTACTTGCCAATGAAAAAAAGAAAAACAGTGAACTTTTAAAAACTTCTTTTAAAGTTACTTTTACAGTTACTGTAGATATTATCAAAATGGTAGTTTTAGGGTTAATTTTTTAGGTTGCAAGTCTTGTATCACAGGATTTGACTTTTTCTTTGTTTTAAAAAATGAAACCATCTGAATGATGCCTTGTACGATGTACATAAGATAAAAGTATAACATATATGATTAGTAAACGACATTTAAGACACATTTAATTAAGATAAAACACACATAAGACTGATATTATAGGACACATAATTAAGACACACATTGGATAAAAATATGAAATTATTATAAAAGCATGTGATATGCATATTATAAGATACAACATAATTAAGAAGACACCCATAATTAAGATATGACACATATAAGATGAAGATATGGCACACATAATTAATGAAAACAATTTTGATTGAATTTCCACAATTTCAGGAGCAAAGAGCTGCCATTATGAAAGCAGAGAAAATACAGATTGCAATAGAGAAAATAAAGGAGGCAAACATTAGGAAGGTAAGATTGCAATGAGGCTAAAGTAAACTAAAAAACATGTAGTAAACAATTTAGTATGACAAATAAGTCAGTGATGTAACTCGTTTTTTCTAAATTACAAGTCTGCAAGTGGATTGTTCTTGCTCTTTATCAAGTGATTTCAAAACAGGCGATTTCTGGATCCACAATTTTATTATTTAGAGAAATTGACTTCACTCTGAATTTTTGGTAGCCTAGTAGTTAATTAATGAAGACCATGTTTATATTCATGTATTTATTCTTTATTGACTATAAATCCTCATAATGCAAAATAATATACTCTGACAGAACATGAATTTTCATTGTGCATTCCTTTTTTCTTAAAGGAATGAATGTAAAATGAATTTTCATTGTGCATTATTTTTGCCCTTATTCTTAAAGGAACGAATGTAAAATGAGACACTAAATGTTTTTGAAACAATATGCCAGAATAAACAAAAGACATGCACTAATGTGAATCTTTTCAGCTGTTTGCTAGGATCTTTACTATAGATGGCAGCAGCAAGAGTATTCTGGTAGATGAGAGTATGGAGGTTCATACAGTGATCTTACTGCTATTTGAGAAGAATCACCTTCAACCAAACATCAACTGGGCTGTGATAGAGAAGATACCACAGTTATATATGGGTAAAAACATGCTTTGAAATGTACAAAAATGAAGCCAAAAACATGCATTAAATAGATACATCAGACTTGCCAACTTCCCATTTTTTTACGGGAATCTCCCGTAAATTTTTTGTTTTTCCATAAAAAATACCAAACTCCCGTACCGTTTTCTCCCGTAAAAACTACCACAAACTCCCGTACCGTATTTCTACTAAAATCTCCCGTAATTTTTTTTAAAAATATGGCCGTAAAATCTCCCGTATTTTTGCTGAAATCTCCCGTAAAATCTCCCGTATTCTGGTATAACTCCCGTAAAATCCCGTATTCTTGGTATAACTCCCGTAAAATCTCCCGTTTTCTGGTATAACTCCCGTAAAATCTCCCGTATTCTTGGTATAACTCCCGTAAAATCTCCGTTTTTTGCTTTCGAAATCTACCGTATTTAAAAGGAATTTGACAAATTTGTGACCTTGATTATTGCAGGCATGCTTCTTTCTTTTACTCCAAGAAGGATTGGCTCCCATGGTTCACTATCGATACTTTCATAAATAACTTAAAAGTACTTCATTCCCATGATTCAAATTGCTTTTCTGCGATCAGTTCGGTATAAGTTTGCACACCAAATGTCCACAAACGGGGGCCAGTTCATATTCTGTCATACTTCTGTCGGGAGAATAGATTTTGTTTTTATATGGCGCTAAACAAAATATTCCCGCAATATAAGGCGCATTATGGGTAGGGACTGCTGTGAAATAATGAACGTAAGTGACATTTATCTTAGATTATAAGTTCTAATTGATTTATTAACTGCGCATGCGTCATAATAATTTTAACCAATTAAATCGCTGGATTTAATGCTCATGCGCGAAAAACCGAACCTAAAAATGGAACCTCACGCAGATTATAAAAGTAAAGTAAAAACTTTCAAAAGATGCCGTAAAAACTCCTGTTTTTCCAGAAATATACCTTAAAAACTCCTGTTTTTTCAGAAATATACAGTAAAAACTCACGTTTTTTCAAAATCTACCGTAAAAACACCCGTTTTTTTCAGAAACCTACCGTAAAAACTCACGTTTTTTCCGAAATCTACCGTAAAAACTCCCGTTCTTTCAAAATCTACCGGAAAAACTCCCGTTTTTTCAAAATCTAAAGTAAAAACTACAGTTTTTTCAAAAATCTACCGTAAAAACTCCCGTTTTTTCAAAATCTACCGTAAAAACTCCAGTTTTTTCAGAAATCTACCGTAAAAACTCCCGTTTTTTCCGAAATCTACCGTAAAAACTCCAGTTTTTTCCGAAATCTACCGTAAAAACTCCTGTTTTTTCAGAATCTACCGTAAAAACTCCCGTTTTTTCAGAAATCGACCGTAAAAACTCCCGTTTTTTCAGAAATCGACCGTAAAAACTCCAGTTTTTTCAGAAATCTACCGTAAAAACTCCCGTTTTTTTTAAAAATCTACCGCAAAAAAACCTGTTTTTTCAAAGCCTACCATAAAAACCCCCGTTTTTTTCAGATCCTACCGCAAAAACTCTCGTTTTTTCTGAAATCTTCCGTAAAAAAGTCACGTTTTTTAAAATTTAGCGCGTAAAATACCTTTTTTAAAATATCTCCCGTAAAAACTCCCGTTTTTTCAAAATCTCCCGTAAAAACTCCCGTTTTTTTTTCAAAACTTACCGCAAAAACTCCCGTTTTTTTAAATCTCCCGTAAAAACTACCGTTTTTTTTAAAAATCTCCCGTAAAAACTCCCGCTTTTTTTCAAAAAACTACCAGATTTGTAAAAAAACTCCCGTAAAAGTACCGCAATTTTTTTTAAATCTCCCGAAAAATTTTCATTTTAGGTTGGCAAGTCTGTACATGTTGTTTATACTGCATTTTGATTAGCCATATTTGAGACTCTAAACATGTGCATTTTGAAAGATTGAGTAGTCTATCTGTAAATCTGCATACATTCAAACATAGATTAATTTTTGATTACTGTTATTTATCCATAGATTTATATCATATCTGCTCATGTCATATCATATAAATAAATAGACAACCTGCATGAGCCTTTATAAACTATTGAATTTTATTTCAAAATTATATTTATTTTTCAGAACGTGTATTAGAGGATGATGATAACCTGGTTGATTGTTTAGCCAACTGGGTGAAATCAGGCAAAAATCAATTGAATTTTGAGCGGCGTGATGATAAATATGATCTCTTCCAGAAACCAGAGGCATGTAGCTTTATTAAATGTTATCATCCCAGATGTAATATCAGCTTGTTGTAGAAGGCTCAGTAGAATGATTCTTGTAATCTGTAATTATAAACTTGAAGCTTGAAACCTGACCTCTTTCTCAAACCTTCCCAATTATATAAAGTATTTAACACAAGTGAGGTGTCCCTCTCCTTAATTAAAAAACAAAGTAAAATGCAAATTGTCTAAAATATATATCAAATGGTCATTGTGATTTTATTTCACATTTAATTGTAGAATTATCTTTGTGTTGGATCTTCATCACAATGTGGAACAAGGATGGCTGAGGAGAACAGGCAAGAACTCATTCAGGTAAGAAATTGCATCAAACATTTACACTGGCTCAACTTCAAGTGCAATATTTGATTTAGACATGATTCTTTGATCTTATATAGATTGTTTTCAGAAAATTAAGACAATACATTTTCTGATCTACACATCAGTTACAAAATCGATTTCACATTCAAGAATAAAAATACAGCTACTGTAGAAATCAATGAAGGATACATGTGAGATTGTTAAGATCCTATCATGATCAAAACAGAAAAATTATGTCAATGTGAGAAAGTAGTGTTACTGATTATGGAGATTTCAATGTTAATGTGAAATGACAAACTCATTTCATTTGTATAATTCTGATTTATTTAATTTTGACGTTTCAGGAGTTTTTCTCTACTGAGGGAACAGGGATGGGTGTACCTGAGATTGCTGGACTGGTTTGGTTGAAAGCTAGTGGCAAGAAGTCCTGGAAGGAAGTTTACTGTGTCTTGAGAGCATCTGGGTTATATTGCAACATGAAGGGAAAGGCTTCAAAGGTATGTGTATTGTAGTTAGACATACTTCATTTTCTTGCTTGTGCATTTCCAGTGAAACTGCTTTGAAATGACCGGACCAGGAATATTTCTATGTATGGAAATTAAGAACCAGTTTCTGGGCATTAGCTGGGTAAATTTTAAACTGCTTGGTGGAAGGATTTGAAATGTCAGGACCAGGGATATTTCTTGGTATTGAAATCAAGAACTGATGTTTTGGCATGCTGGGTAAATTTTAAGATAACCTTTTCCCATATTGTTTGTGGTGTGCCTTATTACATGATAAGTTCATTCATGGTATTGGGGTATATAAACATATGTTATTTCAAAAATGAATTATTCTAGAAAACAATGATATGAACACTTTTTGGAATTAAATGTTATTCATTTTATTTCACTTCACATATATATATATATATTATACACACATATTTTATAGAGTAACTGATTCAGTAAAATATATGATTTTTGGTGGTTAAATATATCCTAGTAAATATAATATTAGACTATATTTTACCATATTCACACTTACATTTAACATTACAATTTGTGGAATGATAACGAAAATTTTCTCCAATTCGATTCATTTATGTCTCTTCATTTACTTACTTATTGAAACCTCACTCTTTGTTATTTAACCTGAAATGCTGAAATCTGTAGTCTGCCTTTTTTCTATCAAACGACCTGGCTTTTTATCTTTCACTCCCCTTAAAGTTAAAATTCTAATTTCTTGTTGAAATGACCCATTTACATTTGATCCCTCCCCTTAGATCAGGTTCAATTTTTTCATGTTGTGTTGCAGTCTCCCAAAGATTTGGTTTGTCTGCAGCAGCTTGACTTCGTTGACATCTACTATGGTGTTGGATGGGTGAAAAAATACAAGGCCCCCACTGAGTACTGCTTTGCACTCAAGGTAATATAAAGTTTGATTTTGAATTAAGCTTCATGTTTGACGAGAACTTGTGAATGAACCTGTTGAATTTCAGGTTATGTCAATACGATAAATGAATAGATACTATATTAAATTTGTAAATTAAAATTGAATTTCAAAAAGTAGAATCACAGAAGTCATGTACAGACAGTACTAACGATATGACATGTTATCACTAAATCAAGTAAAACTTTTTTAGACTGAATTCACATATAATACATGATTTACAGATGAGTATAAATAATTTATGTTTCAGCACCCCAAGATTCAAAAGAAGGCAGATAAGTACATAAAATACATGTGTGTGGAAAACCAGGAAATGTTACAGCAGTGGATGACAGGAATTCGAATTGCAAAGGTACTGAAAGAATTCAAAGGAAAAAATGCAATAGAACTTTCCAATAAATCCTGCCACCTTTTGGTGGAGGAAGCTATGATATATTTTTGCAACAAAATTTCTGTGCCTCTAAAGGTGCAAATACATTGCTGGTCAAAGTATATATTTTATGAATTTTTTATTCCATGGGCAAGGGTTGTGTTTACATAATGCACATAAAATTAATCAAACTGTTCTCTTCTGACTCGCTCATTGATGATTTTAAAAGCAGATATACTCTTAGTTTCTTGAATGCACTCTTGACATATCTTTGTATTTCACTTTAGTAATGTGTTCATCACGGACATCTTTTATTTTATGTGAACTGAAGACTGAGAAATTGATTCAGATTTTGGCCTACAAAGTATTTTGGCTCTAATAAGATGTTGAAATTTGGGCATGAATATGGAGTATAGTAGAAGGTTGATTGAAAAGTCTAACATCATGAGGAAATGTGACCAAGCTGAATATAAATGAAATGGACTGTTTATCTGTCTTCCATATGGCAAATTGACCAGTATTTGTGTAATACTCATAGGAATGATAGATATAAGAAAGCTAATTGTGACACCAACCATAGATAACGTCATCTGAACTTCGACTCTTTGTGCAAAAACCTTTAGGGCACTTTTCCTTTCCTTTTTAATTTCAAGATTCACTCTCCGCTTCTCAAAAAGAATTTTCCGTTCCCTGTTATGCTTGATGACAGTCACAATAGTTAGAGTGTTGATCAAAATCATTGTTAACAATGGTAGTATATAAATGGATATAGTCAGAACAATGTGGTATGAACTATATATAACACCTGCCTCTGTGTCTGTAACAAGATAAGTACACTCATTACTACGAAGTTGAAGAATTTGATTTATAGTTATCATTATCGATAGGATTCCAATAAAAACTAATGATATAAAGAAATAAATTTTCCTAATTGAAGTACTGGCCAAAAAATGTCTATACCTTAATGGCAATTTAACAGCCATGTAGCGGTCAATTGATGTGATAAGTTTAAGAACAACTATGGCAGTACATGTGCTAGTTTTTATTGAGTTGAGCAGATGACAGAATCTACCCATAATTATTTTCTCACTTTGACTTTTGGAATCATGCTTGAATAATTCTTGTACTGTAAGTAGTATGAGTATGCCTAACAAATAAAGGCTCTGAGTGCCTACTGTAGAAATGATATATACTTGAGAAGGATGACGAGTTGCTTTAGTCATTATAGAGATGGTCAAGAAATTGCCAATTAACCCTATACATGCCATTCCTATGCTAGCAATAGATGCAATATCCAACTTTTTAGATAATATCAAATTCTCTTCATCCCAAATTTTGTTATCTTTAAAATGACATTCAGTCAATGAGTTTATTTGGTGATATGAATATCTCTTATCATTTACCTTATAAGGAAAACAGTTTTCTTCGACATCAAGGTCAGTAATATTTGTTTTGTTATATATTGTACATCCCATGGAAAATTTTAAATCCAGAGGACTTTCAACAGCTGAACCATACACACACACATATGTCTCATTTGGATTTCTTTTTGCCTTTTCTTTTATCACACCTCCATTTTGGTCTTCAGGTTTATCTTTTATATTAGTATGATCTACTTTAAAGAATGATTCATTTCCATAACAGTACTTTTCTGAATAAGGTGGGACAACCAAAGCACCTAATAATATAGATTTCTGTTGTACTCTCTGTCCAATACACTTGTACATTTCAGATTGAATGTTAAGCTCTGTTATTCGTTCATTGCTGGCTATTTTACATGGGATTTTCACCACTTTAGGTTGTTCATAGTAATCTTTTGGTGTTACCATGACAATTGCACATGCATTCATCCAAGTTGGTTCTGTTGTAACAGGTGCAATATCATGACTTGCATCCATAGTCTTAGGCTCGGTAGTCGTCACATTTAACTCATCCCAGAGTGCACGTGTCTGTCTTTTCTTTGCAAGATTTTCAGCAACAGGACCATCTTCGCTTGTTTTTCTTTTCAATGCAAATTTCTTAGCAACAGTGTCTTCCTTCATTGATGAGTATTTATCAACAGTGTCATCCTGGATTGTTTTTACCCAGATGTCCTTTTGGGAAATTTCAATCAGAGGATCATCCTGGATTAGTTTTTCCCATTTTTGCTTTGGTGCATGTTCAACAACACAGTCATCCTTGATTTCTTTTTCCCATTTGTTCATCGTTGAAGTTTCAGCAATAGAGCCATCCTGGATTACTTT
Source organism: Owenia fusiformis (assembly GCA_903813345.2). Taxonomy (NCBI): domain Eukaryota; kingdom Metazoa; phylum Annelida; class Polychaeta; order Sabellida; family Oweniidae; genus Owenia; species Owenia fusiformis. The sequence continues at coordinate 21,083,382 of CAIIXF020000007.1, read as the reverse complement.
TTCCCATTTGTCAATTGGCAAATTTGGATCCTGGGCATCTTGTTGCTTTTTACTCATTGCTGAGTGTTTATCGAATATGTCATCCAAAGTGTCATAATATACTGTGATTCTGTCCATAATTTCCAATGATTCCTCTGTTTTTCCACAAGTTAAAACAAAAAGTAGAATTGTAATATGGAAGTGGAAAATTTGGAAATGTGCCATGTTGGAAACCAACTGCATATGAATTCCAATGTGATGTTTCTGTCAGAATATATCATATCTTTAATACCCCCTTTTATTCCTAGATAACTGTATCTTATATTATTTCTGATATAATTACACTTACATAAAATTGTCATGCTTATATCATTATCTTGGCATGCTCATTGAGTAAAACTAATGACAAACACAGAGGCCTGACAAATTAATCTTTAAATTATTGAAAAAAAAATTATGAAAAAGGTTGTCCCTGCAAGTCAGTCTTGGTGTTGACAAATTCTTTAGATATTTGTGATATACATGTAGAATTTTTAGAATAGTTTTTTTAATATTTTGAAATATGATAAAAGGACAGAAGTGATTTTTTTAAAAAATGAAGGCATGACAATCTGATCTAAAACTTGAAACTTCTGAAACATGTTCATGTTTTAAATTAATTAAAGGTGCAACAATTAGTGCAGCGGGGTCATTCAATGATAATGGACCAGTGTCAAAATATATTAAAGTTTGGCTATTTCATCAAGACCAACATATATTTTCATTATCTCCAAAGAAACCCCTTGGATGAACATCATTTCAGCTGATATCCCTCTTGAAACATGTGGGATCTTCAAAATCTATAAGTGGGACTCCCTTTATAGAAGCTTTGAACTGAATTTACACTGCTTAACGCTGTTTATAGTTTATCCATACATTTTAAGAAAAAGGGTATGTCAAGATGTTAAGCCAAATGTTGCCATGATAGCTCAGAAAAAGTAAAAATTTTCTAGTTTTCTATCTACAGGCCTTGTTGCCTTGTTACAACAAACATTGTGATCCGTTAAGTGAAGTAATGAATGTAAGCATACATCAAAATGTTTTGTGGAGGATATTAAACAAATATTTAATTCTATTGAGGTGAATACCTGTGAATCTTTCACGAGTTATATTCCACGAAGTCCGAAGGGCTAGTGGAACATCATCTTGTGAAAGTGTCACAGGTATTCACCAAAAATATAATTAATAAATATTTGTTTTATTATTCACTGTTTTATTCCTCACTCATATTAATGGAGTAACAAACTATTGATGTCTAATTAACCTAACAATGTACTCCCGGGGATATTAAAATTAAGCTTACATTGGACTAAGTTGTGACTGGTGAATATCATTTGATATTAAACTGAAGGTACATGACCGTTGAATATCGCTTGTTATATTTTAGTCATGTGTAGGACATGGACCAATCAGAGAGTAAGGAATTAATGACAGTGATATTGTTATGGAATTATGAATTTGATATAATATAATCAGTATATCCTGTACATGTTCTTAAAATACAGTCATCAAATTAAGAATCTATTTACAAATTAAGAGTTTCATATTGACAAGCATTACATGATTACTATCACTAGTTCATCACAATACTTTGGAATATACATACTACTTAAGGTATTTTCTTCATAATGATTTTGTGTATTTGTGTTTCCACGACATCCTGTTTTTCAGATTATATGACTAGATTATTAAATATTTTCTGTTGCTTCCAGCATGGAAAGTTGCTCATGGAGAATCACAATAGAATGAAGGATGCCATTTTTACCTGGTACACTGAGGGGCCTCCTAATATCAACAGCACAAACCTAATGCCACAGACCATTCTACCCAAGATCAACACCCAGGATACTAAAAGAAAATCACGCATCAGAGATTCTGGGATCCATGAGCCACCACAGAAAGATCATGACACACCTAAAATACAGGGAGAAAGTAACAGATTGTCTGTGGCCTCATCAGTAAGTGGGTATACATCTAAATCTGACAGTAGCACAGATTCCGTGGTGCACACTGAACAGAGCAAAACTGGAACTTTGAGGTCCAAATCTCCTCAGATTTTAACTGATGAAAATAAATATGGAACTATCGGACGCTCCAAAAAGCTGACACCGAACATACCATTGAGTTCTGAGTTAGCAAAACGTGTCGAGAAACAAATTGGTAGTTCTTGTCCAAAAATCGATGACAATTTTACTGAGCTTCCACCCCCTACTCCTGAACATCCTGTCTCCAGTCCCAGACCCCCATCTCACACTCTAACAATAGGAGAGGAACTTAAGTTGAAGTCCAAGTCACCTAGTTCAAGAGGATCTCCCCCTTTAGCTAGAAAACCAGGAACATCTTTAACAGAAGGTTCCCCGAAATCATCACCCCTTCCACCAAGAAAACCTGGTTCAATTAAAGCAAAGAGGGTTTCAGGTGACAGTTCACTTCCTATGCCACCCCCGCCACCTGGTTCTGCTGGTCAGGTACCCCCTCTAGCTCCACCAGCTCCTCCTAGCGGGTCAGGTCCAGTCCCCCCTCCTCCACCTCCACCCCCTGTAGGACTTCCTCCCCCTAAAGTTCAACTAAAGACAAAAGGAAAGCAAGGGCCTCCACCCCCACCAAAACGCAGTGCTATGGTTGAAACAATCCAATCAAATCAATCATTTATGTCTGATCTACAGAAAGCATTAACGAAACGAGGGGCCCCTGCAAAGGAAAAATCTCCAACCGAACAATCATCTGCAGTGGAAAAAGATAAAAATCTTTTGAAAGTTCCTCCTCCTGTTAAGTCAAAACCTGCTTCTCCCCGCAATAGCAAACCTGGATCTTCCAGAAATAGCAGTCCTATCCCACCTGTAGAGGTAATTTCTGACCTTCCACCCCCTATGACTGACCTACCACCCCCTCCACCTCCAGAAATGGAACAATCCAATATGGCTTCCTCTGAAATGGATATGAATGATCTAGACCTCCCTCCTCCTCCCCCTGAGCTATTGACTGCTCCTCCACAATTGGAGCAAACCCCTACAAAAGCACCGAAACCCCCAGGGACAAAACCAAAACCTCCACCACCTAAGCGTAGCCAGCATACAGCTTTATCTGGAAAATAACTATGTGTTATTGTCTGCATGCATTGTTAACTCCTTCAGAAAATATAAGAAGTAGGGAGTGGGGAGACTGCTAATGATGTAGATGTAGAGAGGAATATAGAAGAGATGAATGGGGACATTGGTAGGAGGTGGACAGGGGGACCAATGAATATATGCGACTTGTTCGTCACAACATTTCTAATAATGACCTTTATATATTCTATATTGGAATATTGTCTGATATGTTATTATTATATGACATTTTATTGTGATATATCAAAATTACATTGTAGTATTTGAGTTCATGCTTCCGCACAGACAATGATAGTGTGTGTTATCCAGCACAATGATAGTGTGTGTTATATGATAGTGTGTGTTATACAGCACAATGGTAGTGTGTGTTATATGATAGTGTGTGTTTTACAGCACAATGATAGTGTGTTATACAGCACAACAATAGTGTGTTATACAGCACAACAATAGTGTGTTATAAAGCACAATGATAGTGTGTGTTATACATGGCTGACTGCTTATTTAGTGACACATATTACTTTAACATATGAAAATACTTTATATTATACTAAATATTTTACAAGTTATATTTTGATGTGATATCTCAGTGCGTCATTGTTTTGCAACTAATGAAATGCTGTTTTTGCTAATTAAAGTGGAAGCATACAGATAAATAGTGATCTGTTGGTATTATTGAATAAATGAAGTGTTCATGGAAAGTGAAGTTATTATTTTAACTAATTAGAATCAGATTAAAATTCCACTTTACATATGAGAATTATATAAAGACAGTGGAATTGTATTGCAGTGAAGAAAGTGTCACACATCAACATTTTTTTGTATTCATTTAGTGATAAATGTTTACCACATGTACTTACAGTATATATGTACTTGAATACAGTACATGTACTTATATACACTACATGTAAATATACAATGTACTTATATACATTACATGTGCTTTAATAATGTTTGTGTGTTTTATCAAAGGACACACATGGATGAATGTCAAAATTATTATAAGATTCATAGACTGAATTATTTAGTCCCAAACTTGTGGTACACAAAATGTACATAGAATATATCAAATTGATGTCTTCCTGCCGTATTATATGCAAATTATCAATATTTTAACCAGCAATATTAAAAATGATGATGTTCAGTACAGTATTTACTTTTAGGTTTAGAATACTGCAGGCTTATTTACTGCTAAATATTAAACTAATACTTTAAACTATGACAATTTAGAGTTCTTGCATACAGATGAGTATAAAATATACTGCATATGTATTTTGAATAGACTAGCCATCTTTTTATTAAAAGGAATTAAAAGAAATGAAAATAAAAGAGGTTGTAGTACTGTACTTGTTATACAAATGTACCGTTTTTTAGAATATCGTTTCACTTGTGTTTTATCCTATTTTGTACATGCTAGTTCATTGTAAATATCATGGACATTCTATCTAGTTGTGCCCATGTTAATATTCAATGTTGAGTATTTTTCAGTTTCTACTAACATTTGGTTGGGATATGTATAAACCCCACATTTGTTTATCTGTAGGTTTGGCTGTCTGACATTAAGTTTTTGGTAGTATGATGTTGAATGATTTCTGTAAAATTTAGATATTTATTGCCACTAAGAAGGAGTCACATTTTTTGTAACTGATGTTAGGTTCTGTAACAATAGTTACACTTTTCTAGGTAATGACATTAGAGACTGATAAGATTTTTATTTCTGTGACTCTGATTTTAGTTTAAAAGAAGATCACAATTTGGCATTGACTATACAAATCTGTGCAATTTTGGGGATGAATTTTTAATTCAAAATCATAAGGAATCATTTGGTAATGAAAAGTCCATTGTGATTTTAGAAAACAGAGTTCTCATTTTGGAGTTAATATGAACTTGATGCTTGAACGTGTATTGTATTTTCGTTATTAAAACCTTTACTGACTTTATGTTATACCATGATTTCAGGTATTAATGTACTACAGTGGTGATTCACAAAGATTACACTTAAAAATGCATAGTCGCATGAGACTCTTCATGTTTTTGAAGCCTCTGTTGTCAATGAAAATTGTAATATTTGAAAAGTTTTTATATTCAGTTTGCCTGTTGACCTATAAAGAGGTGTACAATTGCTATTATATGAATTTGTTATATTTAAACCTCAAGTGCTCATGTTTATCAGGTGTTTATGTTTAAGTAGTTTAGGTGTTTATGTATGTGTTTGTTATAAATAAGGGTCATCTCAAAGGTTTCACACTGAATTCCTGTCATCCATTTTGTTAATTACACAACCATCCGTGTTAAAAAATAAAAGTGTGAATTCATCTTTCAATAAAAGGCTATTCTAAGTTCTATACTCAAAACGTTCATAAAGGCACCAGTCCATTATCGAAACCATTAGAATTAAGTGTGGGACATAAAAGACAATACCTTATAAGGGCATTGGTGATTTTCAAAGCATTGATGTTCATTTTGAGTCATGTTTATGTTTTTATTAGGGTATGATGCAGTAATGAGGTGCCAAGATAACAATCCAATTGAGAGATTAAGTAGAATTAGATTATTTTGTTGATATATACACGATTGATTATATGCAAACATATTATTAGCATTTTATTTTTTACTAATAAACATGTTTACTTTATATACAATATATTTTTTGTTCTCTTGTTACTTGAAGTACATATTAGCACATTGACAAATAACACAATGAGCATTCATTTAGGTTGTATTCCTGGAATTTCATGCTTATAAAACTCTACATTACTGGTAGGTTGCATCCTCACACCTAAGTTGTTGCTGCTTGCCATGAGATGGAGAGAAATTGGCATCAAAATTGATTACTGCATCTTCATCAAAAATATTGTTGAAAATCATTAAAAATAAGGTTATCCCCACATGAAAATATGGTCTTTTTGGGCCATCCTGCCATTAAGATTTCCAAAACGCTATTGGCAAACTTGTACGTGCCTAAATATCCAAGTATGTAAGACCATATACAGATACGCTTAATGTACAACTTACAATAGTACTATAATGTAACTTTGAAAATGTAGATTTGGATTCTTAGTTAGATTAAATAGCTAAACTTTTTTAACCCCATTTTAAAGTAATAATATCAAGGTTTCTATCATATTGGTCTAACGAATGAGTTCCATTTTACTGCCCATTTGTTCATAATCTCTATATTCAATGAAAACAACAAATAAATATTCAGTAATCAAATAGATTTCTACTTATACAGGACTCAAAATGTCTCAGACACAGAATTCTACCTAGTGGTATTTTCAATTACATGTACTGGACAGTAAAACCTGTCTAAGGTCAATACATTTGGTACTTCTAAAGTGTTCCACTTATAGAGATTCATTTATCATTAAGTCAGTTGGTCCTGGGACTCTGGAAGGTGTTCCAATAACAGATGTATTCCATTTTTAGAGGTGTTCCAATTTACAGGTTTCACTGTACTAATTTTATTTTAATCTGACTTCACAGGAAAAACGTGTGTTTTAAAGGGTGATGTATATCGTTTAGCCAATCGAATGCTCGTTTTTGGTGTTGCTAACAGTTTAGTATAAAAGGCGCGATCCCGGAATAATACTCGATCAAGGTTGAAGTCACTGCCTAAACACCTGCCTTTTTACATAGGAATAGTATAGATCATTACATATTTTTAAAAGGGAGATTTTTATTTTGAAAAATCAATTTCACATTTATGGGAAAAGTTTCGAAATCTTCTATTTGTGTTTAATAGGAAAAATTGACATCTAGATTTATACCCTTCAAGTATTAGCACATAGCATGGTCTTATGAAATGTCCTGTAAATGAAACAGGGCAGTTTGGATTAGAACAAGGGTTTACATTGGCTGACACATGTGAATCTTTTGGATAATTCACCTTCCCGATGTTCACAGAATCATTGTAATGGATTATTTTATCTTCAAGACGATTTCAATAAACTGGAATTTACAAAACTCCCCTAATTTCTTAATAATAGACTCATCCAGTAGACTCACCTGGAGCTGCCATATTGTTTTTATACTGGAAGCTTCTCGTAACCCTTTAAGCTTGATCTCCACAATTACTAAATAACAAACTTCAATTAATTTTTATGATACAATAGATTTATTGACAACAAAAATAAAAGAAACAATATCTTGTAAATAAAATAAGAACAGAAAATCTAGTACTGTAAATTACCTACAATGCCATCAAGAAATTCAACTCAGATCTCTGGATTGATGGCTTGGTGCTTTCCATATCTACTTTACTTGTATTTTTAACTTCCACTAGTTCCAATCTTTTCATTATTTTTATATACGAGAGGTTACTTCAAGGAGAATTGGTTTCCCAGATTCCTTCATAATACATGGGAGTCATTTTCTTCTGTGCATTCAAACTTATAACCATGGGCTCTACTGATAGAGCCCATGTTATAACCAAAGAATGGTTAATGTTTTTGCCTGACAACACAACTGGCTATAAATTCATTAAAGCAATCAAAATGATTTGAACTAATGCTTAGATCACTTCTTGGTTGTTTTGAAATATTCCATTATGTACAAGAACAAATCCTGGGACCCAGGCCTCCTTGAAGCTTGATAACATTATATGTAGATATAAATTCTCAGCTCACTAGCACCCTCTTTCTGTTGACTAAATACCTATAGAGATTACACGGAAGTATGAGTGAAACTTCAATATCAAAGTTACTTCCTGTTAATATTTTCATGATGTCAGATCCTACAGTGTCATGTACAATTTTAAATTTTATTTCGAAAAATGTTTATAACCAATTTAAACATGAAGAACTTTCATGGACAGCTAGGTAATTCTTATTCAACGACGTATCTCATATAGACAAATATTCTTAAAATACACTAATACACTGTTCATTGCACTTTTCCATTCTGATACTCATAGCATCTTTCTGTTTCACCTGAAACATGCTCTGATATTATGAGGCATATTCTGTGATCTGAGCAAATCAGATGGGAAAAGTTATAACTGTCAATAAGTGTGATTGTTATCATGTAATCATCTACCTTAATGTCAATACATTACATAATAGGCATTGTATTTAACAGCAGATATGAGCACAGGCATGTGTACACAAGTTTAATGACCCCAATTAAATGAAATATGAGCTGGGATGAAAGATCTCAAAAATCCTCAATTTTGGGCTCTCCTGGATCGCCAAATCAAGCTCATTATATCATGGCATCTCATGGCTGAGAATATTTGAGATGGCATGGTTTATCATGATGGCACTTTTCAAAATTTAAGGTTTCATTACATTTTTAGCATCAGTGAATTGTAAAATATTTTTTATGAAATTCTTCATTAAACAGAATCATTACATATTTACATTAGTATCCAGAGCAAGATTTTCAAAACAATAAAATGAATACTGCACACTATGATTAAAATGACAATAGAAATACAGTTCCAGTAAACATGCACAACTAGCATACTGTTAAACCAGTCCTTGATAGGATCAAGATACACAACTAGTTCAACTGCTAAAAAGAAATAAAATATTCTACAGTAAATATCATATTATGTATGTTTTTATATCACAATACTGAAAGTGTATAGATAGATTCTTGCTTCTTTTCTGACTAGAATAATACAATAACATTCCAAAGAAGCACATACATATGCTTAATAAAATATGTACACCATGATACAAGCCGCCTTTCAAAGTACCAATAGGTAAGACATATATAAATTGTATAATATTCTATTAGTACTTAGGGACCATGCCTATGCTGTCTCAAAATTTGGTTACAGTATCAGTTACAATTCCTGCTGCTCCCCCACCCCACACCCCAAAAAAGATGTAAGCAATTTTTTCAGTTTGAATGAGATTCCTAGGGAAAAATCAACATTTCCTTACAAATTGAAAAGGATTTCTACTTCTCCCAAATTAGCTAATTTTCAGATTATGTTTGACCTTGTGACTGAATATGCGAAAACTAACTGATTCTTATATCTTAGTAAATTAAACCTATCAGCCATATGCATTTGAGTACTAAACAGGGGGTCATTAACAGAAAGTCTATGAATTCGTAAGTTTACAAAGTTTCCGTTAATGGCCTCCAGAGTATTATACACTACATTATGTATCACAAGAATATAATATTATGCATCATTACATTGAGTAAATGGAGTACTAGTAATTCATCATATGAATATCCTATCATATAAATGAGAATTGCAATTGAGAATATATGACTTATGACAAAAATTTGACCTGAACTTTTATTCTGTCCACTGTCAAATACCAATTGCTAAATAATCATGGTATTTCAATGCAGGACAGAATGAAATCAGGGACAATACATCACATAATATTGGTCTCCATTCATTAAAAGGCCCAATTTCAAAAATACAACAATTTTTATGATTTCTAACAGCATGCAATTTACACCATCAATACATTTCTTACATACTAAGAATCCTTCCTGAATACAGAGGCAAAAAATGCTTACCCATACCAATAGTGTTTTACTTTTTATATAGTTCAAGATCAGAATGGACTCTGAGCACCTTTTCCTTAATTTATCAATTATCACAACCCTCTAGATGATAATTTCAATGATAACATAGTATTTATCTATTGGTCTGAATAAGCCATTGAAAACATCTATGCTATAATACAATATAATATGAAAATGAGAGCATTCATATTGAACATCCCTCATATAAAAATATAAGGATATTTTAAACAATGCAACATCTACAGAAGAGGGAACAATTTATAACATTAACATGCAAAATGTCACTACCTGCCATTTATTACAAATGCAAACCACAAAAAAAGTTGGAGACTAGAACAATACTGTTTCTGGTGGTGACATATATTTGTGATCTTTAATTTAAGCAATGATTTTCAAATATTTCAAAAATAAGTTAACATGTCTGTGTAAACACATGCTTGGTCCAAGGGTATTCCAATTCTTTCAATGGTATGAACGCTAAATACCATGTATTGCACAATCAAGTCTTTAAATACAAATTAGTATTGCACTATAGGTCCATGGTTCACAATGGCAAAGAAATAAATTAACATTCAAAGTTAGGTCTGCTCTAATAGCTGGAGACCTGTAGGTGGTCAATATACAGGGTGTTCAGAAGTCTTCTCTGAAATACTATGGTAATAAAATATTGCATCTCAGATGATTCTTCGATGCAAGTTCCTCTCTCTATGTCAAGGCTATCAAATATAATACCCAAAATATTTTACTCTCGAGTGTTATTGTTGACCATGGGCCTGAGAATGTTCCTCGAATGCCATCTGTTGTTTAGCCAGAGTATCATAGGCGGGAGGGGGTCCATATGGTGGGTTAGTGTAGGCTCCTCCATTCTGGCCATAGGCAGGGGGGCCTGCAGCACCTAAGTGGGTGGGGGCCATGGTGGAATAGTGAGGGGGAGGGACTGGCACTCCTCTGCAGGCTTGGGACATAAACATGTTTGGGTATGCCAGACCTACAACAAAAAATCACAAATATTACCCCGTGTTATGATTGATAAATGTCAGATGCAGTGTTGATTTCATATCTTTGTGTTGATACAGTTTATCAATTACATGTGCTCTCATTATATACTATTTCATTCAATTTATTTCAATCTATTTGCTTGATCTAATCAGAGACAATCAATTATCATTATCAATAATCAACATAATAATATTATCATTTATTTTAAATACAGATTCACAAATTATAACAACAAATTGGTGACTGTATCCATGTGGTGACATATTGCTATGGTAACCATTTTGGAGCCTGAAACATCAGTGCTTCTTTTAAAGGAATTTATGAAAAATGGCACCCTCCCTCAAGAGTTGAAACATGTATATACATGTACATGATTTTGGTTGATTGGATGTAAATGTTCTAGAATATAACTGTCTTACTTGGTTCATTATATGTGGCTTTTTCAAAATGTAATTATCTTACTTGGTCTATTGTATTCAAGTATTTCAAAGTATAACTATATTTGGATGGTTGTTTGAAGGTATTTCAGTTTTGGAATGTTACTATTTTACTTGGTTGATTGTAAGTGAGAGTTTTAGAATGTAACTACAGTATCTTACTTGGTTGATTGCAAGTGAGAGTTTTAGAATTTAACTACAGTATCTTACTTGGTTGATTGCAAGTGAGAGTTTTAGAATGTAACTACAGTATCTTACTTGGTTGATTGCAATTGAGAGTTTTAGAATGTAACTACAGTATCTTACTTGGTTGATTGCAAGTGAGAGCTTTAGAATGTAACTACAGTATCTTACTTGGTTGATTGTAAGTGAGAGTTTTAGAATGTAACTACAGTATCTTACTTGGTTGATTGCAAGTGAGAGCTTTAGAATGTAACTACAGTATCTTACTTGGTTGATTGCAAGTGAGAGTTTTAGAATGTAACTACAGTATCTTACTTGGTTGATTGCAAGTGAGAGTTTTAGAATGTAACTACAGTATCTTACTTGGTTGATTGCAAGTGAGAGTTTTAGAATTTGACTACAGTATCTTACTTGGTTGATTGCAAGTGAGAGTTTTAGAATGTAACTACAGTATCTTACTTGGTTGATTGCAAGTGAGAGTTTTAGAATGTAACTACAGTATCTTACTTGGTTGATTGCAAGTGAGAGCTTTAGAATGTAACAACAGTATCTTACTTGGTTGATTGCAAGTGAGAGTTTTAGAATGTAACTACAGTATCTTACTTGGTTGATTGCAAGTGAGAGTTTTAGAATGTAACTACAGTATCTTACTTGGTTGATTGCAAGTGAGAGTTTTAGAATGTAACTACAGTATCTTACTTGGTTGATTGTAAGTGAGAGTTTTAGAATGTAACTACAGTATCTTACTTGGTTGATTGTAAGTGAGAGTTTTAGAATGTAACTACAGTATCTTACTTGGTTGATTGCAAGTGAGAGTTTTAGAATGTAACTACAGTATCTTACTTGGTTGATTGCAAGTGTGAGTTTTAGAATGTAACTACAGTATCTTACTTGGTTGATTGTAAGTGAGAGTTTTAGAATGTAACTACAGTATCTTACTTGGTTGATTGCAAGTGAGAGTTTTAGAATGTAACTACAGTATCTTACTTGGTTGATTGCAAGTGAGAGTTTTAGAATGTAACTACAGTATCTTACTTGGTTGATTGTAAGTGAGAGTTTTAGAATGTAACTACAGTATCTTACTTGGTTGATTGCAAGTGAGAGTTTTAGAATGTAACTACAGTATCTTACTTGGTTGATTGCAAGTGAGAGTTTTAGAATGTATATACAGTATCTTACTTGGTTGATTGCAAGTGAGAGTTTCAGAATCTAACTATCTTACTTGGTTGATTGTATGTATTGGTGGTGGCTGTGCTGACAGGGCCAGATGGGGGTTGACCATTGGTCACCAACACTCTTTGGTAATAGCGTCTCTTGAACCAGTATCCACTGCCACTACAGAACATCAGCATCAATAGCACACATAACCTGAAAAATATAGCACACATATCAACAGAAATAGCACACATAGCCTGAGATTTAGCACACATATCAGGATCAATGAATCACCTGATATAAAGAATAATTAGACTGAAATATAGCACAATATCAGCATCAATGGCACACGTAACCTGAAATATGGCATACATAGCCTGGAATATAACAACACAAAACAATGGTCAAAATAACCTGAAATAACACACAAAACATCATCACTGACACTCATCACCTGAAATATAGCAAATCAATGGAACATAAGCTTGAAATATGGTACATATATCAGCAATGTTATCAGAAGAAAAATCTTACTTTTAACACACATAACTGAAATTGTTTTGAAAATGAAAGGTGATTGATCTCATGGGAATAATTCTTTAAGGTGTTAACTCACCAGAAATACCAAAGTCTGTAAAATCCTGCAAAGCTCTCACAGCAGTTGTTACCACAACAGTACTGGTAGGCGCTGCATCTGAAATCAAAAAATATAATATTTTACATTATCATTCATATGTTTATGTTACCACAACAGTACTGGTAGGCGCTGCATCTGAAATCATAACCAGAAGAACGGCAACGCCAAAGCGTAGCGAATCCCATCGAACAGAAACGGCTGGCATTTTTACAAACGAAATATGTAGCAAATATCATAAAATAACACACATAAGAAAGGCCACCATTTTCAAAATGGTTGCTCACTAGCCAAGTTGTCATCAGAAGAAGTAATAGGCTTTTTCTTTATAGTATTCACATAACAAATATGAAAACATCGCTCCACTACTTTTCGAGTTATAGTAAAATACTTTAAAATGGTGGAAATTTTTCAAAATGGTCGCCTTCTACCAAAAGTGTCATTAGACAGTGTGCCATGCTTATAGTATTCACATACCAAATATGAACAAAAATCGCTCCACTACTTTTCGAGTTACAGCAAAAATCGTAAAATAACGAGTAAAGGCCGAGTAAAATACATTTAAATGGCGGCCATTTTTCAAAATGGCCATCTTCTACCAAAAGTGTCATTAGACAGTGTGCAATGCTTATGTCATTCACATACCAAATATGAACAAAATCGCTCCACTACTTTTCGAGTTATATAAAATATGTTAAAATGGCGTCCATTTTTAAAAATTGCCGCCTTCGACCAAAAGTGTCATTAGACAGTGTGCCATGCTTATAGTATTCACAAACCAAATATGAACAAAATCGCTCCACTACTTTTTGAGTTATAGTAAAATATGTTAAAATGGCGGCCATTTTTCAAAATGGCGGCAATTTTTCAAAATGGCCACCTCCTACCAAAAATGTCATTAGACAGTGAGCCATGCTTATAGTATTCACATACCAAATATGAACAAAATCGCTCAAATACTTTGTGAGTTACAGCAAAAATCGTAAAATAACGAGTAAAGGCCGCCATTTTTCAAGATGGCTGCCATGTGTTTCTTTAATATCTATATTTCTAGCTTTATCAATGTCCTATATAATATTTTTACATTTAAAACATATTGCTATTACAGTTTTACATATTGACGGACGGACGGACGGTACATACGGACGGACGGACAGAGGCGTTCCTTATATCCCTCCGAACTTCGTTCGATGGGATAAAAATATAATCACAAGACTATGTCTTACATTATCATTCATATGTTACCACAAAAGTGCTGGTAGGCGCTATATCTAAAATCATAAAATATAATATTTTACATTATCATTCATATGTTACCACAAAAGTACTGGTAGGCGCTGCATCTGAAATCATACAATATAATAGCATGACTATGTCTTACATTATCATTCATATGTTACCACAAAAGTACTGGTAGGCGCCATATCTGAAATCATACAATATAATCACATGACTATGTCTTACATTATCATTTATATGTTACCACAAAAGTACTGGTAGGCACTATATCTGAAATCATACAATATAATCACATGACTATGTCTTACATTATCGTTTAAATGTTACCACAACAGTACTGGTAGGCGCTATATCTGAAATCATACAATATAATCACATGACTATGTCTTACATTATCATTTATATGTTACCACAAAAGTACTGGTAGGCGCTATATCTGAAATCATACAATATAATCACATGACTATGTCTTACATTATAATTTATATGTTACCACAACAGTACTGGTAGGTGCTGCATCTGAAATCATACAATATAATCACATGACTATGCCTTACATTATCATTCATATGTTACCATAAAAGTACTGGTAGGCGCTATATCTGACATTATCATTCATATGTTACCACAAAAGTACTGGTAGGCGCTGCATCTGAAATCATAAAAATATAATCACATGACTATGTCTTACATTATCATTAATATGTTACCACAAAAGTACTGGTAGGCGCTACATCTGAAATCATAAAATATAATCACATGACTATGTCTTACTTTATCATTCATATGTTACCACAAAAGTACTGGTAGGCGCTGCATCTGAAATCATACAATATAATCACATGACTATATTTTACATGTTTATGTAAAAACGTATCTTTGAGTTTTCAGGCTTCTGACAAGAATTCTTTTATGTTGTGGTTGAAGACATTCATTTTTACCAAAAGTAAGTTAAAAAGGGCAAAAACAGAGTTTCAAACACTCCTGGTAAACATCCTGTTGTTACCACAAAAATACTGGATATATAAGGAATCCCATATTTCACAATTGATCAATAACACATTCAATCAGCCTTAGTATTTATTCAATGCTAACAGGGCATGAAAGTCATATTCCGGTATGAAAAATATATTTAAAGTTTTTTTATTAATTTTGAATTTTAACAAAAAAGTAAACAGCAAAACTTCAAATATTTTCAATAATTTTTGTGTCTTAATCGCTTATTATGTTCACATCTATAATAAGGCAACTGCCACCAGTAGATAACCTCACATTGACTTGCTTTCATTCACTTACACATAATCACCACAGAATCCTGGCTGGAGTGCACCATGGAACAGGCACATGTTTTATGAATCAGTTATATAATATATCCCTTTCTTAGTATTATCTAAACACTCTTTAGATGAATTTTTGTTGAACTCTCCGTAATAGACACATTTTAAATGGTACATATCCAATTTGATTTGTTTCAGCATCTAACTGGTTTTCTCACATCCTGCCTCAAAATTTATTTTGCAAATGACACATCACAGTTAAGATTGGTCATATTGTGTCTTTGAATGACTGTTATGCCCTCATCAGGTGAAGCCCTGAAGTTGGAGGATCTAGGAATCTAACATGACTTGAAAGCACATATCCTAGAAATGCATAGGACGTCTTTAAATCGTGTACATTGTGAATTTTTGTGTAATCCTGGTAATCATGAAAATACATGGTATTGGTCTAATTTATACTTTCTTTTTCTTTCCAATTTAATTGGTGACACTGAGTCCAGGCCCGTAGCCAGGACTTGCCAAGGGGGGTTCACTCTTTGAAAAATTCCAGGGGGGGTTCACATGTGACAATTTTGGTCCAAAATTGGCCAAAATCACTTAAAAGTGCATATGGTGAAAAAATTGCATGATTTTTAAAGGCCCCATGTAAAGTTTAAACCACTTTGGCTTATATTGTAGTCTTACCCAATGTTATCAAAGTGTGATATTTGAAACTTTTTTTTTAAATTTCAAAAAGTGGTTTTTGATCGACTTTTTGTTCCAAAATTTGTGAATTTATTTAAAACCAACTTTTAGAGGTCACTCATATCTTCTAATTAGCCACAATTCATACCAATGCATAGCATTCATCCTCCCATGTTTTTTGCCGAAAAAATTAAGAAAATCAGTTGATAAACAAGCGAGAAATGAACTTATCAGTGCATGAAAATGGTCCTGAGAAAAATGCATTTCAAAATTATAGTTCTCATAGAAACCAATGGTACAATGATATCTAAAACATAATTTATTCTTCCTTTTAACCTAGTTAGACAATCAACATTGGTTTTTTATGGAAGTCTAGCATATTTAGAAAAGATTGACATCGAAAAAAAAAAAATTTCAAAAAGTTTTTGTTACCTTAGTGACATCACTAATGTTTCAAAATAATTTTGATATGCTAAAACATTGAAGTGGCCCATTAATTATGGCATTTCATTATTGAAATTGTGTGTCCTTTGTTCAATCTTTGCATTGGTGTTAAAAAGATAATCTTTTTTTGAAATTCATTAAGAAATATTTGATGATTAAGAAATTTCAACTTTTGAAAATTGGCGGGAAATTTGAATATTTGAGAAATGAAATGCTCACAACTTTTTTTTCAAAAAATCTTTTTTGTTCAAAAATCTCTAAAATCACTTTTTAAGTCCTGACAAATAGTAAATGAATGATAAAAAAATATTTTCAAACTTTAGACGGGGACTTTAAAGATTTTTTGGCCGGGGGAGGGGGGGATTTCGCTCAAACCCATAGAACCCCCCCCCCCTGGCTATCTGGGTCTGGAGTTATACTAGAATCGTAATAAAGAGAATGTCATTGAATTTACCCCTCTGGATACATCACAGAGAAACCCATCATTTGCTGCATTCATTTGATACACACAGTAGTCTATGTGGTGCAATCAGAGTAGAGTCAACAACAAATCCCTTTCTAGTCTGTAAATTACAAGTGAAAAATGCTTTCCATTCAAAGGCATATTCCTTGTATCCACCCCAAGTAAAGTCTCAATTATAACACCTCAAGTGAAATAATCAAATATTGTGCATGAATGATAAAGAGAAGAATTACAGCACAGTACATTTGATATTAAGACTTTAAAGGTACCTTTAATAAAGCAAACTGCTTTTAAAAGAACTTTTTGCATCATCTTTTGAAGAAAGATTTTATTTTTGAGAGTAAAATCATGAATCTGATATATTCATAAAACACCATTCACACATTGTACATTAATTGTTTGAGTATGAAGCAATCGTGAAATCAAAATTCTGTTTTCCTTGTCTCAATGAGCAAGAAAGAGTTGAACCACTGATTAGATTTTCCACTCATTACCAAAATATAACCGCCATTAAATGAAGAACTCCATCCAAGTGTGATAACTGATTGCAGATTATGACATATTGCAATATGATCAATAAAATTCTTTGTGATTTAATAATATAAGAATTGCTTGAGAGAAGTGGTGTGCTATCAATGTAGAAGCATTTTCGAGTAAGAAACATGGTTAATAACATGAAATCTTAAGGAAAACAAGGAAAAGCAATTTCACAGAGTCACAATTAGTCATTACTTCACAAGATTTCTTGTTATAGTGTAGTTAAATGTAGTGTGATTAGATTTATATTTGTACTATTCTGATATGCAATGACATCAATAGAGTCAATAAAAGATATCTAATTCATAATAAATAAACAGGGAATATAACTGATATTTAACTGAAAATTGAAAAATGGTCTGACACCTGGAAATTGGAGTTTAAACCTGAAAAGAGTTCTGAAATGATATTCCACTCATCCAGATCTAAAGTCGATAATGTTTCTGTCTCAAAGTTAAACAATGTTGAAATTACCAGAGATCACCAGCACAAACATCTGGGATTTACTTTTGACCCAAGCTTATCATATGACAAGCATATTGGAGAAATCACATCAAAAATACGAAAAATGTTGAACCCTTTAAAGAAACTTAAATATAAGTTAGGTAGTAAGCATCTAGAAACCATATTTAAGTCCTTTATTTTACCCCATTTTGACTATGGTGCTATCATGTACAGCACAGCCTCAAAGTTCCTATTACAACGACTCGACAGTCTTTATTATAAAGCTGCACTTTATTGTTCTGGGTGTATCCAAGGGAGCAGTTCAAAAAAGGTTTTAAACCTACTCAATTGGCCAACTCTTGAATCAAGACGCAGTATCCAGATTAACAACTTTATGTTCAAAATTGTAAATGGTACAAGTCCTCCCTATGTAACTGATATTTTTGACAAATTTAGAAACCATGCAAACAGAGTATTGAGATATAATGAAGCATTTAAAATGCCCATTAGATGCTCAAATAGATTCTCCACCTCAGCAATACCAGCTGCAATTTCAAATTGGATCAATCTTCCACCTGCTATTAAATCTAAGAATACTCTTTCGAATTTTAAAAAACACCAAAGAGTACATTTCCAAAAAACGCCCTCGATTTTGTCAACAAGCCAGCTTAATCTAACAAGGGTTCAAGAAATAGTTCTCAATAAAGTGAGAGCTGACCTATACTTCAAAGCCCAGTTCTACGCTCACAACTTTCAGTCTATTGACAGCCCTAATTGCACTTGTGGAAAACCACAAACTCTGAAACATTTTCTCTTTCAATGTGACTTACTTACTATACAAAGACAGCAATTCATGGACAAACTCACTGATCTCGAACCAAACATCTTCAGTCATAATCTCTCTCAAACTGATTTCATAGCTATTTTGAAAACAGGAATTCCCAAATTAAACATAGATGCAAATTCCCAAATACTACTTCTCATTGTTAATTTTATCAAAGACAATAGCTAATTCCCTCCTTCTTATCCATCTCTAGTATCCTCAAGTCCCGTCACACCTGCCCTAGTCCAAGACCCTGCCTGCTCTGCCACTTCTACTTCCACCTGCCCCCTATTCTTATATAATGCCATTGTGGCGACTTAAGAATTTACATGTCTGTATTTACATTTTTTGTATTCTATTGAAATAAATTTAATAATAAAATGTACTGATATTAAAAAATCTTGTATCTGCCAAAATCCTGTATCAGATCCCCTGTCAGAAATACTTCTAGGGATTTCTCTTGATTTTTTCATTTTTTCGTTCTATTTTAAAATATGTCAATCAAAGTTGAAAATTTTACTGTATCATTTCATGTCACCATCATTGAGTGATGACAAATTAAACTTGAAAATGAATAATTTTATGGTATATATAGGTTATTGATGGTCGTGATGGAATATGAATTTTCTCTTTGAGAAAATATGATATTGGCCGGGGAAAATATCATATTGATACATGTTTTCCCTCAGAATAAATTTCCCATTCTATCCCTTCCATTAAATAACCTCTATACATTTATAAGAAAAAAATATCTGATACTTATCATCTGGCTACATAGGCAGACAGTGATTAGTTAAGTTTTAGCTAATATCTCACTGATTATTGAAGTAATATCATAAAGGTAATGGTGATGTAAAGCAATAGATTACAGTGTATCAATGGTGATTGTTGAGGACAACACTGACATCTATATTCAATGAGTAAAGAATCTTCTATCACAGAGCAAAGATTGATTCTACCATTGAAATAAGAATAAAGCAACTTTAATTTCAATAATTTAAAATATATTCCATTAAATTATGGGGGAGTGAGGGAGGTAAATCTGAAATCTAATTATGTTTTGGGATAATATTGGACTATCTCAACTAGCAAACTTACCTAAAATTGAAGTTCTCTTTCCCATTGCTACTCGAATACCAACAGTGCTTTCCTTCCACCTGGAATCAAAATAAAATGTAATGCACATGTAGAGTATAAAGTAAGCCTGTAGAATACCTCTTTAAATCCAAGACCAGATATGAAAAACTGCAACCAATTTCTAAACAAGGCATTACCTGCCACTTGTTACAGATACCAAACACTGACCGATGAAGACCGTTCACAAAAAAGTTGGAGGCTATAATAATATGACACCACTTGTGGTGGTGAAATGATATTATTTCCCAATTTTCTAATTTTATGAATAATGATCTGTAATACAATGCATTATACTGGTTCACAGCAGAATGATACAAACTGGTGTCATTATCACCATGTGCTTTCAAGAGAAAAAGTCATACTATCATCCATGATGTTAGACAAAGTTCTTTCGATATTGATAATTCTTAAATATCATCTAAACCAAATAAAACCTGGATTCCCAATATCATCTAAACCAAATAAAACCTGGATTAAACCAAATAAAACCTGGATTCTCAATATTTTATAATGCAAACTACAAAGTTCTTATTCTAAACAATTATGGGGATCTTCGGGGATATCTAGCTAATCTAAAGTATCTTAAAGTTAATTTGAGCTTCATTCATTTCATGACAAACATATGGAATGCTTGATGGTTGACAGCGCTGACAGAGCAAAATGTTGTCATCAGGGAGGAAATGTACAAGTGAAGTTGTAGTTCTACTGGCTGCACCATATTATAGCCATAAATGTACCATGTGCACAGTCTAGTTATAAACTACTTTCTACAATGTAGCAATCAGCACTCCCCCACCAGCCAAAAACTCATGCAGTTTTTCACCATTGTGTGCACTTTCCAAGTAATTTTGGCCATTTTATACCAAATTTCTCAAAAGTGAACCTCATCTGGAATTTTTGAAAACGTGCACCCGTGAATCCTGGCTATGGGCCTCCCGAATCATTGGCTTTCATGAGAATATATGACTTATCAATTAGCATAGGCCACCGGGAACATGTATAAAAAATCGACATAAGTAATACAGATGTCGACTTGATACAGATGTCGACTCAATTTTTTATACATGTTCCCAGGGCCTGATTAGCTTTCGTCCCCTGTACCCCCGTACTGATGAGTGTATCACTAATCTAGAAGTTTCCGAAGCAACAATGGATTTGTTATTCTAACAATGGGCTTTCAAGAGGTTTCAAGGCTTTCTGATGAAAGCCCATTTCTAATATGAGACAGACACCTGAGTTTCCAATTTTCTCATTCTCAACACAGTCAGAGAGAATGTTTCTGGCGAAATTTTGGGACTTCAAATACTTTTAAGTTGGGAAACCGGAAGTGCTTACCTTTTTTAATTCCCGAATCTCTCCGAAATTAGCTCATCTTGGTGACTGTAAATTGCACAGCTGTATTCAATGGAGTCTTGTCATATTCGATCAGCCTCAATTTTAAAGTGTATATTTTATTTTCAATGTGATTTCATCGTTTTTTGTCGACTGGTAAGAATACGCCGGGCAAATGGCAAGATGGATGACTTTTGACCTGACCTTGACCGATGGTGATCACGTCATCAATATTACCAAGATGGCGGTTTCAAAATTTTCTAAAATCGCTTCAAATAATATTATGTTAATTCCTAGCGAGTAAAGATATCTCTTAGTTTGCTATTTCACAATAAGATAACGAAATGTGTAAGGAATTCGTATTTATCAATTAAAACATCACATCGACATTTGGTATTCGTAAACTAGACGATGAAGATAACGACCTCGAAAAAAAACAAAAGAACGACTACGGGATTCGAACCCGGGCCTCCAGCGTGCTAGGCGAGGATTCTTCCCTTAGACCACCGATATATTACATATGATATTGGGATTTAAACGCTACTTATTTTGAATGCTATGATTCGGAAGTGACGTCACGTTCTTCACGTTTTGTTTGAGAGCGAGAACGAGAAGTGTCAGAAGCCCGGCTTTTTTGTCAGTCGACCTGTTCAAAGTACATTTAGTTATAATTATCGCTTTCCAGAACAATTTAGGAAACAATATTTTCTATCTACGTCGATTACAAAGCATCTAAGGTACGTAAATTTATATGAACAACTGAGTCAATAGGGATAAATAGCCCAACGAGAGTCGGCGGTCTTAAAAAATACTTGGATCTGGATGCCAGTCCTGGTATAAATATAGTTCCAGGGCAATTCGAAGAACGTATTAGATGTCCGTGATTCTCAAGTCAAAATTCCATTAGGATCTGAAACTTACCTGAGTGATTACAAAAACAAAGCCTATCACTAACTGAAACACGTCAAGGCTATTCATTCTTAATTACAATATCAGCGATTTATAACATAATGGTTACCAGGAAATGAACAATTATATCTTGAATTTATTGTCAACAAATTTTTTATTCTTGTTCTCGAAAATTACGGGTTTTAAATATCGAGATCGAGATTTCCTAATTGGAAATTTCATTTTGCAAACATCCTCGTTATTGTAACACATTTCCTTAATAGTGTTTACTTTTGACAATGAGTTACATATTTTTTATTTAATCAATTACTAAATTATTCAATAACTGAGATTTTTGTGTGATTTTTAAATGGTATTTCTCTTTTTACCTTATCAAATACAAAATAATATTTGCAATGATAGGGAGTGTGAGAATTTCGTGGAACAGCCATAATAAAGGTAAAAGGTTACAAAATGGCGATACGATTGTCACATATTGCGATTTTGGTTGGAATAGTTTGTGTTAATTTAGTAAGTATTCACCCCCTATTATTTTTCATTTACAATTTGTATTGTCAATGTATTTTTTCTAACACTTTAAAAATCTGTTCTGCGTGATTACTATGCTAAGTCATGGCATTTTCATATTGGGCCAAGAAATCTCAGAAAAACTTAAAGTTGACTTGGAAAATAAAAAAAAACAAATATTAGAAGTGCCATTTCACAGTCAGTACCACCTATCATATTCTAACTTAGTAACAATTACGTTAGATATGCATGAGTTTTGCCAATATAGGCCAACCTTGAGAGGCTCTATATTTGGCCAAAAATGAATAGACATCACTACACTCTGTTAAGCATGATAAAAGGCAAGAAGTTTAGTTAAAAATAAAAGAGTTATCTCATGAATGGGACCCTTACATGTTATCCTGTTCCCGGACTATAGTCCTGTACGGAGCCAATACATTTGCCTGTACGATTACAACTTGGGAGAATTATCTACGCCCCTTCCACTTAAGAAACCTACCTCAATGCATTCTACAACTCAAAATGTAACTTCTAATATATTGGAACCGCCGATTGTCTGGGTTAGTTGGCAGAACGAGGTCTTTTTGTTTCTTATGGCTCTTTTGGTCGAAGTTCGATTAAGATGGCGGTTATAACGGAATTTCCCGAACTCTTCCGTAATAGCACGAACTTGGTTTTTCGTTACGTCACTTCCGTGTAAAATGGATTTGTTTCGGGTAAGAGGGAATTTCGAAGATTTCGGACAATATTTTCAATATTTACTGCCATGTCGACATCCTATGCTCTTAACTGTATACCGAATGGTTAAACAATGTTTCTTACCTTATATTTCACTGCTTCATTGCGTCAGTAGAACGGCAAAAATAAGAAATTGGGAGACCATTGTGCAATAATATTTGGAAAAGTGTATTCATAATGTACATGAATGACATTTGTATATTTCAGATTTTTTAGTTTTTTGTGCAATCAAAATATAAGAGGACACAGATATGATTAAACCTACTTCGGTCCAAAGCCTTCTCTATATTCCGGCTTTGAGGAGGAAGATTGAGCTGCCTTAGTATTATAAATATTGTAAATCATTGTGTCACACGCACAGTAAATATGGCATAATAATATGAAATATACCTTTATGTATAGATTTGAAGAACATCGGCTCACATCCCCGTCTGAATCTATTGTTATATTTGATTTCTTTAAGCGAGAATAATTTCAAATGTTATTCACGTCCAGAACCGGAAGCCATTTTTAGCTACAGCGAGAAAATTTCACCATGTGTCAAACTCCGAAATTAAATTTTGAAATATCTAAATCCAGACAAGCAACGCTTCATCCTAAATATGATTAATATTCTTAAAAATATTTATAAAATTTATTAAAAATGAGTTCTAGGTGCGTGTAGGTGTGTGTAGCACAGTACATACGAAATCAATGAAGTTTCGTCTAGCTGTAAGCTAGAGACTCGAGTAAGATTAAACAAACTGGTATGAGAATGCCCCCCAAATTATGACTTTTGAGGTATGGCAATGGTTGGATTTTACCCTTTCTGGTATTAGAATGGTCATGGAAAATTGTTATCTCTCACGTGTGGTATGGCATTGGTCTAGTAGTTTTTTGGTGGTTTTCATCAAAGATCTACTTTCTTCTTATGATCTGGAAATTTAGTATGGTGTATTTGTCATATATTTATATATTTGGTATGATATTGGTCTTATGTTTAGACATTTGGTATGGCTTTTGGACATTATTTTGGTTGGTATGGGAACCCATTAAAATTTGAGTTTGGTATGGGAAAATACTGATATCTGAGGGTTCAGTCTAGGACCCCTACCAAATTTTGTATTCAGTGAACCCCCCAGGGAGTAAGAGAGGAAATGTCATTCATTGAGGTAATTTGTTGACAAACAACACACTACATACAACAATAATGGCTACTTTTTTATCAATGATGTCAAACATGTATGTGTGCGAGTAGAATTAAATGGAAATGAAACATAACATGGGCATATAAAGCGGGCAATACCGGTGTAATCGGGCAATAGGTATGTAATACAGAGTACTGTATCTAGAGGTCAAATGATTTGAGATTTCAAGATTCAGTGATTGTATTTTGCAGTTCAGTTCAGTTCTGGTCTCACAGGCTACGTGAAATGAGTGAACAGATATGAAATTTATCCAAAAATCAGAAAACACTGAGTGTTTTATTGTAATGAAATGTTTTTTTACAAATTTAAATATCGTGATTATTTCTTATATTCCAGACTGCAGCATATTACTGTGACAGTGGAAGGTATGTAGTTTTCATTTGATTTATAAATATCATTGTAAGCAACTTTAGCATGGTATACTCATACTATATGTACATTTTAGAGGTGTAACCCTATTTTTCAAGGAAAATCCAAATTGGTGAAGATAATTAAAGGCAGAATAGGATTTGAACCTCTCCAAAAACTTCTGTCACATCTTAGGTTTGTTATTCAACCTGCTTCCATATGCACATGTGATTTGAACTGAAACATTGAAACTTATTTGTATCACAGTCTCATTTGCTCCACCGTACAAATGCCATACAGCGACCGTAGCTTTATAAAATAGATATTCAAAATCTACATTGTACTGTTTATCCCTATATTTTATGCTGCATATGTTTCTCAATTTCGGGAGGCAACAGCCGTCGTACGATTTCTGTAAATCAGATGTGACTGACACATTAAGCTGCTTGGATGTAAAACAATAATTGTAACAACATTCCCTACATTGTAAGATGTAATCCTCCACTTTCAGGTGTTCTGAAGATGAGTACTGTTGTGGAGAAAACAAGTGTTGCGCATCATTTGCAGTGTGGCAGTACTGGTATTTCTGGTAAGTGGTCTCTACTTTAAATCTTATTATCCCATCGAATGAAGTTTGGCGGGATATAGGGAAGCCGCTCATTTAAAAATGGTGGCCATTTTAGTGCGGATAAAGAAGCACATGGCAGCCATCTTTCAAAATGGCGGCCTTTACTCGTTATTTTATGATTTTTGCTGTAACTCGAAAAGTAGTGGAGTGATTTTGTTCATATTTGTTATGTGAATACTATAAGCATGGCACACTGTCTAATGACACTTTTGGTAGAAGGCGGCCATTTTGAAAAATGGCCACCATTTTAACGTATTTTACTATAACTCGAAAAGTAGTGGAGTGATTTTGTTCATATTTGGTATGTGAATACTATAAGCATGGCACACTGTCTAATGACACTTTTGGTAGAAGGTGGCCATTTTGAAAAATGGCTGTCATTTTTGCTATCTACTTTGTTAGTAAAAATGCCAGCCATGGCTGTTCCATGGGATTTGCTACGCTTTGTCATTGCTGTTGTCTAGTTCATACATGTATTTGTGGTTCATGAGGTCGATTAAGCAAGGGGGAGATGCTTGAAATGTGTAACATTATGGTCAAGTGATTGATCCAATTAAGTGGGTTCTAATTTAAAACATGGATACATATGACATATGCAATCGTGGCAAAAATCATGTATTTTAGCAATGGAACCAAATATAACATGATAATTACTGGTGTACTCAAACAAAGCCTTCCAGTTGGTCTTGTATAATCTAAGACAATTATGGCTGTTTCAGTTTCAGGATGTTCATTAATAAGTAAAACCAAACACTAATTGCAGATGTAAGCTAGCCCAAAAATACAGCAGTTTGATTTTAAACTCTGGTTTGCATACATTTTACAATAATAACAATTTATAATCACATTCTAATCTTCATGAAATGTACTTATTTGTACCATTCTACTCTTTGGTTGTAGGTGTGGCTTGGTATTCTTCATTATTATGCTGACTGGCTGTGCAGGTTGTTGCCGTTATCGATACTATCAACAAATAGTTGTTATCCAGCCTGGATCTGGCGGCACTCATCCATACACACGACTAGAACATTCAAACGCCTCAGTATATAGTCCAACAAATGTGAGTACATGTACTTGGAGAGTTTTGTCAAAGTCTAATCTTAAGTCAACCAAAATGTTTTTTGATTTTTAATGGTCTATAACCTGCACTATCATTATTATGCTTTGGTATTTTTGTTGCTTGTCATGAACATAAAAAGCACTGAAACTCCAGTTCATCTAAATCAAACTCAAAAGTAATATTGAATTGACATGATTATGATAAGAAACCCTACCTAACATACTGTAAATAAATTACATTAAGTAAAACTTAAGTTGTGATATATTTTCAGGTGCCTGATAAGTATACCAATAAAAGTAGCCACTTTGGACAGGAATATACCCCACCCCCACCATATAGCCCAAATAAACCAAAGTAGTTGTTGTTGGATCATCGTCAAATTATCATTTAGTTATGTCTGAAATATGACAACAACACCGCATGCTTGGTCAATTTCTTATCTTTCTGATCATTCTAAATGTACATGATCTCTCAAGTTAGTTAAGAGGATGTTGATGCAGGACCCTCGATTTCAGCACCAAGAATTATTGACCAATCAAATATGAGAATGGAACAGTTAAACGATCATGCATTATTTAATGATCAGGGTTCTTGTGACCTTGTTACTACATGTGACGCAAAGATCTTTAAAACTGCAATGCAATCAACCATGACGAATATTTCATTTTTGGATCAGCTGGCCTGTCAGAGTTATGGAATGATTTAGAATAGAACATTAGTTACTGGTAACCAATATAAACTAATTCTTTAGCCATATTTTGAAACTACTGTTAATTCAGTCCATATATAAGGAAAAAGATCACTATATACGAATGTACATCCATGGAAGTAAATGATTACATTTTAGGAAAAGGGGTAAAAGCACATTACTTTATAAATCAATTTAAAATAGCAACAACTCTAAATATGAAAAATCAAAGAAATTTAAGATAACATTAATTGGAGGAAGAAGGGAGGGAGTCAGTCTGATTACATTTTGGGGAAGGATCAAAACACATTTTTTGAACAAATCAATGAATGTTGAATTGTGTTTCTTGAATGAGGAAGGGTTGGGTTCATCTGACTATATTTTGGAGAAATATATAAATTCCTCATGACTTTGTGTAAAAATGTAGTTCTTGCATGATACATTATTCATGCCATATAGGGCCAGGTCAAATGTCAATATGTCATTTTATGTAAAGTTAATTTCATATTGGGGGAACCACTTTTGTAAAAGGATATAGAGATTTTTATTGGCACAAGCTTTAATGGCAAAGGGGGTGTCTAATTCAGTCATTTGGAGTCCCATTTCAATGCTAACAAAACATATTGACATATTTACATGGCCCTAATGAAAAATGAATGTGCAGTCTTTAACTATTTCTAAGTGCAATTTTCTGTTATGTTTAGAGATGCTTCTTATAAATGAGTGGTCTCCTCATACTTTTCCCCAACTGGGTGCTAAATCCATAGTTTATGTTTTTTATATAAATTATTTGTTGATGACAAAATTTCACAATATTTCATTGTTTGGTGGCAAATCATATTTGAATTTCCAGCAGGATTGGCACCAGGTTGCTCAAAGTCTAGGGAGATCACTCCAAATCATTAGAGATTCTAATGAATGTCTATATATTCATGATGCATATATACAGCAAAGATATATATTTTATAGAATTAAACAGGGATTTGAGTCTAATATTCACAAACAGTGTTTTGGACAATATTTATATATATATTCATTGCCATGTCACTGTTTGTGTCTATCAGCATGTTATCAGCACATGATTGTCATCTAATGCTCAAAAGGAATAAACACATTTAGTATGTGTATTGGGACTTGGTTTCCTGAAATTAAGGGGCATTTTTATTTCCATTGATAGCAAGGGTTTATGTTGAGGTCTTGATTGAAAATGTGTACATAATTTAGACTAGATTTGGGTTCACTTATATATAAACTTTGAATCAAAGAGTCTGTGTTTGTCACCAGGTAGTCAAATTTTAGATACTAAGTAACTTGAATACTTGATTCTCCCTTTAACATGTTTAATAGGCCTTTGTTTTTCCACAAAGTTTCATTTTTCTCATTTGTAAAAGTTAAAACATTTTTCTGTTTAAAATTTGTAAATTGTAGAACCACTTTAATACTGTATTGGGTATTGCTAGTATTCTTCGTAATCGAGTTCATCAAAATACAATATGACTCTTCTAATGGGCAATGATGGTTCATAGTTTGAGTTCTACTTTGTAAATATGTTTTTGTATATAAGATAATGTGTTAGCATATATACATGTACCAAAATATATATCTAGATTTTATTATATTATGTACAGTATACATGGTAATTTAATTGTTCTCACCTGAAGTGTACTGTAATTTGGGTTAATTTGGAATCTATAAAATTCTAAAATATTCTGTTCAGGGGTAAAAAGATTATGTCCCCATGGAGATTTATTTTATTATCCACTCATTGTTAGTCAATTTTGAACTTTGTAAATTGTTTATAAAAAGTCAGATGTATATTTCTGTAACAACTGTTCATTTAAGACATATAATTTTCAAGAATGCTGAATTTGTTATTAGTAGTTTGTGCCATAATGGGCAGTGTCTATAACTCTGATTTTGAAAAACAAATGTGTTTGATTTATAGTAGTGTGTAACCAGCAGCATCAACAGACTTTGGTTCTGACCTACTTTATGAAAATCCTCATATGATAAGCAGTATGACACGTTCTAAATTGAAAAACTACTTGCTCCTTTTTCAAAGAAGAGAATACATTGGAATTTGGGGGAAAATAAAATTCTTATTTCCAAATAAAAAATTCCAAAACTCACAAGAAATGATCAACATATTGGTTCGAATCCATTGGACTGTTATTTTGAATTTATAGTTGGTTGTAATTTCAGTGACATTTCAACGGTTTCATTGTTGGAAGCCAATCCTCCTTGAACACTTATTTGTCAAAGTGTTCTAAACTCTTCCTGAAATACTTTTGTATTACTAGTCTCTGTTGATGTAGTTCAGGTTACATTTTATTTTATTTTGAAACGGTACACACATTTAAGTTGATGAAAACATGTAAAAAGTAAGAAATTGATGTGAAGAACTATTTTTGTATGTTGAATCAAAAGTTTATGAGCAGATACTCAATGATTAAATAATATCCAGTGATTAATTATCAAAACTAATTTATATATTTAATTGTTGTTAAAGGTATAAAAGGATGTAATATGTGGATGAATAAAAAAACACAGTTTAGTTCAAGATAGAGAATCATGGTTTATAAAATGTTGCTAGGTAATCTGGGGTGCATTCTTGTAACATTCCTAGCAATGGATATTCTTTAATCCATTGTTACCATGGAAATTGTGAAGTCAGTTAACTTATGAATTCATATACTCTCTGGTCCAAAAAGATCTGTGTTTCGTGTGAATTTTGATAAGGGAAACCATACAATTTCATAGTTTCAGGATTTGATGCCTGTATGTAACAAAAATGTGTGTAAAATTTAGATAACAGGTATGGAATAATGAAAAATCTAGAGATCAGTAACTATAGTGACCCCACAAATCACTGTTGCAATGTTTCCTCATGAGTTTTGCATGACGACGAACACATTTTTGGATCAGAGGGTACTTCAGAATGCTTAGAATAATAACAAACGTAAAAAGAAATTTGGGTACTATTTACTGAGAAAATGCACCCCTGTTAAGAAGTTGTTAAATTACATTTAGCAGATTTTGTAAATAACTGTAAATGTATGGCACCTTGCAGTTTCACTTAGTGTAGTGCATTACGATAATAC
Source organism: Owenia fusiformis (assembly GCA_903813345.2). NCBI lineage: Eukaryota > Metazoa > Annelida > Polychaeta > Sabellida > Oweniidae > Owenia > Owenia fusiformis. The sequence continues at coordinate 21,052,811 of CAIIXF020000007.1, read as the reverse complement.
TACACAATATTGTACAGAGAACTATTTTATATACAATAATAATAAATTGAGAAATGTGTAAATACCAGTAAACATGGTAAATACAGTTTTATGTTGGGTGTTCCACAGATTGTATATCTTAATCAATAACCTTTGGTATTCACAGTATTCCTGAACTTATGTACCATGTTTCTACCTTCCAGGTAGAAAGGGGTAAGAATTTTGACAAAATAAAAATTGGGCTATCAAATCCCTTCCCTGGGAACAACCTGTTGAATTACTTTCCCCACGTTGGAACCAATAATAGTTTGACAAATACATGCATAGTCAAAATTCGTATTACTACAGAGAATATATACTTGTATTTCAAAGGTCCCTATTCCCATCATAGAAACAATGCCACCCCTGAAAAGAATTAAATACTCCATTCAAATTCTACCCATTGGTAGATCAAACACACACATTGGTGGGTCAAACACACACCTTTGAATGGTGCATTACATTGTTGAAATCCAGCTCATAGGATAATATTGCATATCAAATTCCCAACCCACATCGAATTGAGTGGCCTGTCTCAGGCAAATTGCAATGTCACAATCCCACCCCTGTTCCATACCCTCCTTGTATTGGTGGGTCTTGGGATGCAGGGTTCTCACCAAGAAATTTTCAGACCCCGTTTTTTTTGCGGTACAACCACTTCCCTCCCCCATGTGAGATCACAGATATCATTTTAGTATACTTTTCAAAATACTACTTTTAAGATTATCTTCCTATTCTTATCACATATACATTTCTAAAAGGTTTATGACTTCTTATTCCTTGTTTGTATCCAGTTTTATGTATTTTTCCAAGAGTTTTACCACAAATAATGTGACAAAAATGTAAAATTAGACTCTGGAAAAATCACTTTAGACTCCAGAAAAGCTATCAGACTCTAACGACATTAGACTCACCCTCCTTGCATTGGTGGATAATGGGATGATAATACACAACTTCCCTACCCTCGCATTGGTGTGCCCTGGGATGATAATACACAAGTTCCCTACCCTCCTTGCACTGGTTGGTCCAGGGATGATAATACACAACTTCCCTACCCTCCTTGCATTGGTGGATCCTGGGATGATAATGCACAAGTTCCCTACCCTCCTCGCATTGATGGATCCTGGGATGATAATACACAACTTCCCTACCCTCCTTGCATTGGTGGATCCTGGGATGATAATGCACAAGTTCCCTACCCTCCTCGCATTGATGGATCCTGGGATGATAATACACAACTTCCCTACCTTCCTCGCATTGGTGGATCCTGGAATGATAATGCACAAGTTCCCTACCCTCCTCGCATTGATGGATCCTGGGATGATAATACACAACTTCCCTACCCTCCTTGCATTGGTGGGCCCTGGGATGATAATGCACGGGTTCCCTACCTTGCTTGGATTGGTGGGTCCTGGAAGATAATGCAAGTAATCCCTCTACGTAGGACAATCACATGTAATCCTTTAGCATGTTCTAAGGCAGTGAAGGAGAATTCCAAGGAGTTCATTTATATTAACAATGGACAGATACAAAACACAAATTATATGTTACACTTGGAGTGCGCAGAATGTTGTATTCTCGATGAATCTATGGATATCAAGTCATTTATTCCATCAAATAACAGTATTAAATTGGTAACAACAATATACTTTAGAGATAATAGAATAAAAATGACAGTTAAAGTTGACTCAGATGATAAGTTCCATTTAAAACATATTTATACAGATGCTTTTAAGGAAAACAAAGGGAAATAAAAAATATATTGGAATGAGTCCAAGTTGAGGACAAATAAATCGGTAAAATAAATCCTAATAATGATAACAATAATAAAAATTGTGATTGTTATCTTTTGCCAGAAATAAACATATGATGATTTGTATTAGGATCGCCAGGCTGTGTATGAATTTGATGACTTGTTTTATTTGAAAACAATTTCACACTATGATTGTATTTGACCACCGTGACTATAAGTCAAGAAAACAAGATGGTCGCTTTCGAATTGAGGTAGCTATACACATAGACGTAAAATCTATTGAAAATGAAGTGGTGAAGTAGTTTTGATAGCATTTATGGGTCAGATCATCCTCGACTTGTCTTGTATATACGAAGGTATACTTTGACTTAAAGAATTTTACATTTGGCTGTTGTTCCACTTCATTTATTTTTCATTTGCATAGTTGCTGTCTGAACACCAATTCATGGAACACTTCCACCTAATTTATACTATTATTTTATTTACCATGGAGTGATGCTCACTGTGGCACTGCATGGTGTTCGTTGATGATTTAGATATAAAAACAAAAATGGAACTTTCTTATTATTACAACCGCCATTTTGTTTTGTAATTTTAACTACGGAAGCCATGCGGAGTGAGTAGAGTCAAAGCCGATAACTTGAGTATCATTTGTCAAACTGGTGCCTATCAACCTGCTGTTTTGTGGCATAGCTATATTCGTTTTGAACAAGGTAGGTTGGTTCGAAATGATCCTGTATTATTTATATTTATCATCATAATTAATATTCATTTATATATTTCAAATAATAACTTGATTAACAATATTACTCTTTGTAGAATATTTTTGGAAATCTAGTTGCGGTCTGCATGGCATTCACTACCAGACAATATTCGATGTGCGTATTTGTTTTTCTAGGTATGTACAAACTCCTCGAATATTAAGAATGTTAAGTCTCTGTTGTATATAAAGGTTTGCGTTTTCTTGTGAAAATACAAGTACAACCCATTTTACTGTTTTATTTCGTCAGTAGAACCCCAAAAGTAAGAAATCAGGAGACCATTTTGCAATAATATATGGAAAAGTATATTCATATTGTACATGAATGACATTTGTATATTTCAGATTATTAAAATAAATTAAATTATTTTGGGCAATAAGCCTATGTCCTCTTGTAATTTAAAGAATTTCAGCCATGTTAATCTTTTTGAAAATACTATGGCAGAGAAGCATCAAAATATAATTGGCCACATACTTTATTAGCCAAAATAGAAGCAATCAAAGATATACAAATGTCATTTATATACAATAGGAATATATTTTTCCATATATATTGCACAATGATCTTTTGATTTCTTATTTTTTAGGTTTTACTGACGAAATAAAACAATGAAATGGGCTGTAGTTTCAGTAGTAGATAATACTTAGTTCAAATCGTAAACACTGTACGAACTATTATATATCTCTTGGAAATTTTAAGATATTTGGGGAACTAAAGAACTAAAAGAGGATTACGTCTTTTTTTATTGGAATCGAAAGTCGAGTTCTCGAATACACTGGTTTTGAACGTGGTTTCGAAAATTCACCATTTGTTTACCGGGAATAGAAAGTCTCAAATTTTACATTTGAACAAATCGATTTGCAGAATTCGTTTTAATCTGTATTCTATTTTAAAATGAAGATATCTTTAACAAATGTAAGCCTTTGTGTATGAAAGTAAGATGATCTGGTTTGAACAATACTTATCATAATTAACCTTTATATATGTAATATTTAATATAGTCTTATCATATTTTTGTTCTAGTTCTTTTCGGACTTGTTCGCTTCATTGAAACCCAAGGTAAGGAGTAAACTTTTTCTTGCAGACAAAATCCTGAGTATTGACGTAGCTATACAAGACAGTTTCATTCACACGGATTTTGCCTTCCACTGGTGGATCCAGGACCAGCCATGCAGAAATTTTTTGAGGGCCCAAAATATATTGTAGGGCCTCAAAATGGCCCTTTTTGAGCATAACTTGGCCTTTTGGTCCTTTTTAGACCAAATTTTAAAAATGGGCCTTAATTTCCCAAATTTGGACCCAAATTTTGGGTTTAGGGTTCCGAAACTTTTTTCCGCGCAGGCGCGCAACTTTTTTCCTGACTTGAATTGTGCATCCCCCCTGTCAGCTCATGGATCCACCAGTGCCTCTCCTATTTGAATTTGACTCATTTAGACTGTAACCTGGCTGCGCCCGTGTTGGGAAATTATTTCTATTCTGCATTGAAAAGAACTGAAGTTAGCAAGAACAAGATTTTCCAGATCAGCAAATTGCAAAGCTTGATACTTAGATACACATTTGCAAATACTTAAATGCAAATTTAGTACATGGAAAGACATTTCGAGGCACTCTATTATTATTTGAAACAATAAAAAACAAAAAACAGAATTGCACCATTTCAAACCATATTCTTTTCCGAGTTCCTCAACAGCATTGCATAACAACCTATAGTTCATATTGATTTGCCTTAAAATAGATGCAACGAAGATGATTTCCAGAAAAATAAGGTAATACATTCTTGTCTAAGCCTCATTCTGAACCAGAAAATAACATAGCTCGGTTCTGACATTCGCCTTAATGGATGCATGCTCGCCCACCTTTTTGCTAAATCTGAATACCAGAATTTTAAACTTTTGATATAATTCTAAATTCAATTTGTTAAGTCGTTTTGGAAATTCCAATTCCGGAGGCAAAACATTCAGTCAAGGCCAATCAATACATTTTAGTTCTCAAAATTCTAGTAGAGGTCCTATGGCTGTAACTTGTAAGCGAATCAGATATTTGGGTCAGATCAAATACATTTTTACGAAAAACTGTAGCCATTTTGAATGAAGCGGCCCCTTGATACGCCCCTAAAAACAGATAGTAATGATTTCAATGATTAGAAGCTAGGACTTCTGTTTTAGAATGTGGCGATCGTGATCTATTTGGAGCCAGTGGGTCATTCCGCTACCCTCTGGTAAGTGGCACCACTTATCCGAATAATGCCAATTGTGAATGGGTTATAACAGTCCCCAATAACGGGGTAAGTACAGGGTGTTCACTAAGTAATGATACCAGGTCTCTCTTTTTGTAGACTAGATTTTTGAAACTAAATAAATCTTCATTAGCATGTATAATTTACAGTCTCAAAATTCTCGAACACAACAATTAACAAAGGCTGGAACGTGCTATTTTGCATAGAAACACTAGGAAATCCACACAATTTATTTTTTACTCATATGTTTCGCTATATCAAAGAAAATTACTTACTCCATGCAATGGATATATCATTTGCGGGTAACTTTAACTTCTGTTTGAAGTCCAACAACGCTAAGAGTAAAAGCTATTGAAAACGGCGCCGGAGTATCATACTCCAAAATACTCCGTCACAGCGGACAATATATTTAAACATTATTTTTTATAAAAAAAATTTAAAATATCCAATACATTAAAATCTCATTAATACCTTCAAGTTATACTGAAAACATATGAAAATATTATCGTGTCATTATATTATACTTAAGTACCATTAAAAAGAAATAAAAGAAATGTTACATTAAGGAGTATGATATGATACTCCGGCGCCGTTTTCAATAGCTTTTATTCTAGTGTTGTTGGACTTCAAACAGAAGTTAAAGTTACCTGCAAATGATATATCCATTGCATGGAGTAAGTAATTTTCTTTGGTATAGCGAAACATATGAGTACAAAATAAATTGTTTGAGTTTCTTAGTGTTTCTATGCAAAATTGCACGCTCCATCCCAACGGACAAATTTTTCGATACCAGCCTGTGATTAAAGTATACCAATTAATGAAGTAATAACTGGATGGTTTCTATAGGTCATACAATTGGTGTTTAACAGTTTCGCCTTGGAATACCAGTTAACCTGTAATTTTGACGTTCTGGAAATCTATGATGGCCCTTCAGCGTCGTCTCCTTTGATTGGAAGGTTTTGTGGGACAACGTTACCCAGTGACATCAGAAGCACCAATGATCAGCTCTACTTCTCGTTTTCTTCTGATTCTAGTGTAGTTTCACAGGGATTTGAGGTGACTTGGACCGGTAAGTAGAAGGCTAGTTCACTGGGGATGAACTGGAAACAAAGACATGATTCTTTCTTCTTTTCAAGACGAACCTCTATAACTGGAACACCTCCCAAGTGGGGAATGTACTAAAAACCCTTCGACCCTTCGACCCTGCGACCTACGACTTACAGCGTGTCAAGAATTTTTGAAATATATTTTTATAAAAACCCTTCGACCTTCTAGATATTTCTCAGTCCATATGAAGTTGCTGGAAATATTACTTTGTGTATAGAACTTAAGAATCTGTCCCAAGAGAGTTAAAGATATTTAAAGCTGGACTTCGATCGGAGCCGGCGATATGATTTTGGAAAGGTTTCTAAATGAAGAACGTGACGTCACTTCCGAATCATAGCATTCAAAATGAGTAGCGTTTAATTACTCCCACCATTCATAAAATCACGGTGGTCTAGCGGAAGAATGCTCGCTAATGCCAACTAAATAAGTAGATTCTTTGTTTTGCATCCTACAAAATCCAAAGCATGCGAGGTTCTAAGGCTAGACTCTGATGTGGTGGCACGCTAGAGGACCGACAAATAAATTGTCTGTACGGGAGATATGCTGTGTTTACACGCTAGAGGACCGACAAATATTGATTTTCGAATTTTCTGGCGCATGCGCAATGCGCGGGGGGGGGATATTTCAGATATCATACGGATATTTTGGGAACAAGTGCAAAACCCGGGGAGGGCATTAGCCCCGGTTACCCGGGGATTACCAAAACCAGTCAAAAAATGGTAGCCCGGGAACGGGGAATGGTAGTAAACGTTGAAAACCCATAAAAACATGAACAAGTAAGACGTTAGAGAGCTATTAATGCAGAGTAAACGGCTATATATATTCTAAACAGACAGGATATTTCTCCTGAGCCGATCAGGCGTAGAAAGGGGCGTTTGCTACCCATTAGATAGAAGAAAATAGCCATAGAATGTTTTTTATTTGAAGCTTATGGTATGAGGTTCCATATCCATCCGCCAAAAGGTATGACCCCTATATAGTCCATTTAAAAACCTGTGGTATCATTCTAAATAACCCATAGTTGGCTTCTAGGGTACCTAGTATGCCACTATTTGGTATCAAAATAAAGAGGAGTTCAACTTTCATTTGAATTACGAAAATAGCGATGTAGGTGAAAATAGTTCCGAACGTGAGCATGTTTACTACGCGTTTGCCCGTCATATCAGAATTGAGGAAGTGGTAGCAAACGCAAGTTACAATAAACGGACGCTGATATCTCAAAAAGTAACCAGACTCCCTATAATTTGATGTAGGTCAATCGAACCCCTATATGGACAGGTGCATTTTGATATATTACACTATGGGGGGTAAGCTTCAATTTTTGTCGAAATAAATTATGGCTCACTACAAGTTAATGCCTGTACGATTCAATACTGCAAAAGAAGCACTATGCCCCCTCAAAAGAAAAAAGTAGGTCCTGCCGGGATTCGAACTCGGGACCGAGTGTGTTCGAGTCGTGCTCCCTAACCACTAGGCTACCAGTGATGAGGTTATTTCGAAATGTAAACGTAGTGGATTTATTTATGAAATTGTCGGCTCTCTAGCAAAAACACGCAGCAGCCACTTGCGTACCGACAATTGTCGGTTCTCTATCTGGCACTACTAGGTGACGATAGAGTGCCGACAATTGTCGGTACCCCAGCAAATACCCCTGGACAGTCTTCAGTACCGACAAAATTGTCGGTCCTGGAGCCACTCCGATATGAAACATTTCAGAACTAGATAACAGCAACGCGAGGTGGAGCAAATCCCATCGAATTTTTGATCTCAAAATCGTTCAACTACTTTTCAAGTTTTAGTAAAAAAGTAAAATAACGCAATGCGTGACATATACGTAATTCGCGTGAAAATCCCGAACGAAATGCGTACGTTTTTTTTCGGCGTTCGCATTTTTGCTGTGTAGACGAACTTTTTTAGAAATTTTTCTACTGAAACATTTTTGCTTGACAATTACCAGGTAAAATGCGTATTTGCGTGCACAGGGAGCTCAAGTTGGAACTATACGTAATCATTTAGTAAACTGGACTGGGAAATCAGAGGTCGAAGGGTTTTTCAATAAAATTTATTCCAAAAATTCTTGACACCCAGTAAGTCGTAGGGTCGAAGGGTCGTAGGTCGAAGGGTTTTTAGTACATTCCCCCAAGTGGAGCACATTTAAGAGGTATCTAAAAGGTGTTCCGCTTAGACAGGTTTTACTGTATCTTAAATCCTCATCAAGTCATTAAACCTTTTGAATGCCTATTTTTAGGTTGCCATTCAGTATGATATACCCGGTGGTAGAGTAGCTAGGATGAGACAGACGAGGCGCTTGCCTCAGAGCTTTTTAAGATCTATTTAAGAAATATTCTTCAATTCTGTATCGCAATCATCGAAAAAAGTTCACATTTTAATGGTGTTTATCAAGGCTAACTTAAAGGGGCAACAAGGACTGTATTGAGAAAATTCGAATTTTTTTATTTTTTCATAGCTATTAGGTCAATATTTGGCTTAACATCTTCTTTGACATACCCATTTTCTTAAAACGTATAGATAACTATAAATTTCAGCATTAAGCCGTGTAAATACATTTCAAAGCTTCTATAAATGGAGTCCCACATATAGATTTTTAAGATTCACCTAGTTTCAAGAGGAATATCAGCTGAAATAATGTTCATCCAGGGGGTTTCTTTATAGATAATAAGAATATATGTTAGTCTTGATGAAATAACCAAACTTAAATATATTTTGACACTGGTCGATGATCGTTGAATGCCCCCCCCCCCCTGCACTAATTGTTGCACCTTTAACGTTCGTATTTCCGAAGAATAAATTACGGATTTTTGACTGAAAACTGAAATTACAATGATAGTCCTCCAAAACGATGTTGATTTTATTAAAGATGTCCATATTATGTTTTAGTCCTTAAATACAGAAGTGAGATTGGTTTGCTATTCTATTCAGATTGATTGACTTTGTTGCTGCTGACTCAGCAATGCAATCTCGCATTAGATTGTATACATTGGTGTCACTGGCGGATCCAGGGGGAGGGGCTTTAAGGCCAATTTTTTAATTTACAGGGGGTAGAAATGCGTCCAGTATTTTCGTCTGGTACAAACCGAGATACTGGACGCAGACCTCCATTTTTGATCCAGAGAGAGGTAGGTGTGATTTTCCTCGGTAGCCTGTGATCGTTTTACAGTGTTTCTTTATCTAGAAATACTTTTTTCCCAGGAAATACACGAATCGAGTCAGACTTCTTTTTATTTACCATTTCATTGACAAGATATGCAACTTTATTGTGTATGGAATAAGAATACACAAATACAGCTACCAGTCGGCAAATTTTAGCTTTGAAATGATCGAAAATAGAAAAATGACAAAATTTAAAGAAATACCTGACGAAATGAAAATGTACTGGACGCAAGCCATCCAGTATTGAGAGGCTTGCGTCCAGTATATTTCTAAAATTTCGTCATTTTTCTTTTATTAATCACTTTTAATTGCAGATTGGAGGCTGTATTGTTAGTTCATACATAAGAAAATCGCATATCTTGCCAATGAAATGGTAAAAAAGATCAAAATATTCCTTTGCTTAATCTCACATTACAGAAAAACTAGATGAATAGCTGTCATTTTATAATAAATGGATGTTCCCCGGGAATCTGATGAGCCTGTTTTTAGGTAAGGACACACTGTAAAATGATCATAGGCTACCGAGTAAAATTACACCTACCTCTCTCTGGATCAAAATGGAGCTCCGCGTCCAGTATTTCCAGTTTTACCAGACGAAAATACTGGACGCGTTTCTATTTTGGGGTTTCCCGATTTTAAATTTGCCCCCCCCCCCCTTGTTAGCTTCTGGATCTGTTAGGAAATGAGTTTATGAATATATCCTGGATCTTCCAGAATGACTATCTTTAGAACTGTGTTTTGATTGGACATCCCCAGTCACATGATTTAATATTGTGAAATATTTACAGCTTTTAGGAACTTTCTCTTTCTCTTGTAGAATATAGGTATCATCAGTGCTGTAAAAAATAATAACAGTATTTCGCTTTTCTGCCTTTTCTTTCTGGCTACGCCACTCACTGTATACCCATCAGAATGTGTCTTGGAAATTTAGGCTTAGTTCCCATAAGTTACATATATAGAACAACTTGGTCGTCATTTGAAGCGTAAGCGAAAACCTGTTGATGAACGTTTATGTAATATTTGTGGTATTTTAGAAGATGAAGAACATTTCATCATAAATTGTAAGAAAAACACAACAGAAAGAAACTTTTGTTTGGCACCCTTACACAATTTTATTTTGGAGGCAGTCCTGACTTTATTTTTAAAGCATTTAGCATAGTTCTCTACCATTCACTCAAATAATTTCAAATTATTTTTGTATTCAGTAGTTAGTTTAGTAGTTAGTTCAATTTTGTATATTGTAGTTTTTAGTGACTAATATGTCATTGTAATGACATCAGAGAGTCAATTATATATATTTAAATTCCGATGTAATATCTCCATTTTGTAAATCTCGATAAAGTGGAGAATGAGTGTGGCGATAGTGATCTATTTGGAGCCAGTGGGTCATTCCGCTACCCCCTGGTAAGTGGCACCACTTATCCGAATAATGCCAACTGTGAATGGGTTATAACAGTCCCCAATAACGGGGTAAGCACAGGGTGTTCACCAAGTAATGAGACCAGAGGCCTCTTCACCCGCTCGTCGCAACACAGATTCGCTAGCGCACCGCAACGGAACGCAAGTTTTTGCGAATCGCAATCATGATTTGTATCATCCGCTCAGCGCAATGCAACGCAATTGCAAATTGAAAGATGTTTCAATCGCAACTGACCAAAACGTTGCGATAGCTCTTCAGGGCCGTCAGATGGTGGGGGGTGCGATGGGTCCCCCTTTGTCACCCCCCAAAATAAATGTGAAAAAAAAAATTGAAATTTTTTTTTTTGAAAAATATTCTTTTTGTAATTTTTTTTTCATTGACTCATTCACTTTGAAAGTACCCAGAAAGCACCAAATAGCATCTTAAAATTGTAAAATTTTCTAGGGGTATTGGCCACCCCTCACACCCCCCACAAAACAATGGAAAAGTTCTAAATTTATTTTAGTGTTTTGTCTCAGACACTTTTAAAGTGCCCAGACATCATCAACTAGCTCCTTGATATAGTTAGTGTTTCTTGCACTTGCATAGACCCCCCCCCTCTGGCGCCCCCCCCCCTTGACCCCCCCCCCCAAAAAAAAAAATTGTGATTTTCTCAAATTCTTTAATTGACTCATACACTTTGAAAGTGCCCAGAAAGCACCAAAACAATGGAAAAGTTCTAAATTTATTTTAGTGTTTTGTCTCAGACACTTTTAAAGTGCCCAGACATCATCAACTAGCTCCTTGATATAGTTAGTGTTTCTTGCACTTGCATAGACCCCCCCCCTCTGGCGCCCCCCCCTTGACCCCCCCCCCCCAAAAAAAAAAAAATTGTGATTTTCTCAAATTCTTTAATTGACTCATACACTTTGAAAGTGCCCAGAAAGCACCAAATAGCGTTGTAAAATTGTAAAATTTTCTAGGGGGAGTGGGCCACCCCTCACACCCCAAACAAAACAATGGAAAAGTTCTGAATTTGTTTTATGTACTGTCTCAGACACTTTTAAATTGCACAGACATCATCATCATCCTTGATAAAGTTAATGATTCTGGAAGACTAACACTTACTCGCCCTCTGGCATCCCCACTCCACCTCCCCCTCTGGCAGCCCCCCCCCCCTTAACACCCCCCCCCCAAAAAAAAAATTTGAAATTTTTTTTATTGACTTTATTGACTAAAGTGCCCAGAAAGCACCAAATAGCATCTTAAAATTGTAAAATTTTCTTGGGAAATAGCTTCTTGTAGGCACAGACACTTTTAAAGTGCCCAAACTTCATCGAATAGCACCTTGATATTGTAAATTTTGATATGGGGGACAAACACTTGCCCCCCCTCTGGCACCCCAGCCCCACCTCCCCCTCTGGCACCCCCCCCCCCTTTGACACCCCCAAAATTTGAAAAAAATTGTGATTGTTTTTCAATGTTTTTATTGACTAATACACTTTAAAAGTGCCCAGAAGCACCAAATATCATCTTTAAATTGTAAAATTTTCTAGGAGAGTTAGCCACCCCTCACATCCCCCACAAAACAAAAGAAAATATTCTGAATTTCATGTATTGTCTCAGACATTTTTTAAGTGCCCAGACATCATCAAATAGCACCTTGATATGGTCAATGTTTCTGGGGGACAACCCCTTGCTCCCCTACTGGCACCACACCCCACTTCACCCTCTCATCCACTTACACCCCCAAAAGAATTTGAAAAAAATACACATTTTTCTTATTGACTCATAATGCACAGGCGTACCAGATGGTTGCAAATTCGCTCCAAATACAACCAAATTTCAAAATTTTCCCCAGACCCCCCTGAATGCTCAGTTTTTATTCACTCAACTCTTATTCCTGCGGTGGTGGCGTACTACTTGGAAACTTACACTTTGAAAGTGCCCAGAAAGCACCAAATAGCATCTCAAAACTGTAAAATTTTCTAGGGAGAGTGTACCACTCCTCACACCCCCCCCCCACCCACAATTCAATTGGAACTTTTGGAAGTTGCATTTGTTAATTCCAAACCAATATAGGGAGTAACTGAGCCCCCCCCCCCTCTGACTTACGCGATTTGATTTACGCGGCAAAAAAATTGACAATTTTATATTTTCTTTAGTAAGCTAAAAACCGCACCCCCCTTGGAGAAAAATGTCTTACGGGCCTGCTCTTACCCTGCCGCAAATCAATCGCAAATATTACCCATCTTTAAGACAATTGTTATCTATTTTAAATGTGTCAATCTAGGAGTTTCTTTATCGATTGCGTAAGTATGTTCTTTTATCAAGGCGGCGGTGTAATAAAAAAATAGTTTATGTTATTCGAAAGTGCTTTAAATCGAAGGAGTCGTTAATGGTATGAGGGGTGTTTTAAAGCCTTCGAATTTTATGATTTTGATCGCAAATTCAAGAAAACGAAACGCAACATTCATCCCGGTGTAAAAGGGTTGGTGGTCCTATCAAATTTTGGTCCTACTCTCTATTGATTTATATGGTGACCTAATTACAATTATTTTCCTTATTATTTATACACAGTCAGGGCCAGTAAGGGCCATAAGGAAAGGGGACCATAATCCCTAGGGGACCATAATTTCTTTTACACCGGCATCGCTAAAAATGGGCGTAACTTTGAGGTTCTTTGCAACAGGCAACTTACAAATTACAATTAGGGACTTTTTGGAATAACCTAAGCATCTGTCTCGAGGTGGTGGGAGAGGTGTCAACTATTATGTCAAGGTACAGAATATTCACTGTGATATTGTAATTTTCGATATACACTCATGTCGTCAGTCAATGCACGCTCTCATCCGAGTGCACCTTTGTCATTACATGTTCTCAACCGAGTAAAGTTTCGTCTGTACAGACTTTCATCAGAGTACATCCTTCTCAGTACACTCGCTCACCCGTGTGAAACCACGTCATACATCCCGCGACCCGGGTGCACCCTCGACATTTTTGCGATCGCATGTGGTAAACTACCACTTACGTTGCGATCTGCGTTGCAACAACCCCGTGATAAGACGCAAAGCAGGAGTTGCGCGAGCGCAAATTGGAGATTCCCAAACGCAACGCAGGCGCAAACGCAAATCTTGTGACGAGCGCGTAAAGGCCTCTCATTTTGTAGACTAGATTTTGAAACATGAGGACCCTATTTTGATCTCATTAGCATGTATCGTTGTTAACAGATAAGAGTCTATCAAAATCATCGATGTCAAACTTGAAGAATGTATAGTCGTATAATAAATGAGAAAACTAATATTAAAATATATCAATTAATGAAATTACAACTGGATGCTTTCTATAGGTCATACAATTGATGTTCAACAGTTTCGACTTGGAATACCAGTTAACCTGTAATTTTGACGTTCTGGAAATCTATGATGGCCCTTCAGCGTCGTCTCCTTTAATTGGAAGGTTCTGTGGGACAACGTTACCCAGTGACATCAGAAGCACCAATAATCAGCTCTACTTCTCGTTTTCTTCTGATTCTAGTGTAGTTTTAGAGGGATTTGAGGTGACTTGGACCGGTAAGTAGAAGTTAAAATGCCAAGACTAAAAAAGGATTATTTGTCTTTGATCAATTTTGATGCATCCTATTTTTCATTTCAACTGCGCTGCCATTTAATAAATTGATACCCGATAGAAAGTGTCTTGAATTTAAACATACGATATCTTCGTTTTGTATTTACAAGTGTACTTTGATTAAAAGTAACACTATTTTGCTATGTGTACTATTTCCATCTTTGTAAGCAATTCACTTATTATTAAATCAGTATTACTATAAAGCAATAGCGGTGTTATTAATTAAGACATTTAAAAATGACATTGTCACTTATTTCTAGATCTAGCGCCATGTGGTCAAACAATGAAGACCAACTTTCGATATACCACTCAAGGATTCTTAACCAATGCGCACAACCGTATGGATGTCTTGGCTTACAGCGCATTGTCCATTGTAAGTTTTGTGTGGATTTATTTTTTTAGTTTGAATGGGAGCTTTCGAACACTCTAAGGCATCATAGATCTCAAAAGACAACCGGCTTGGCAAAAGAGCATGAATATATTCAGACCACAAATACAACCCACATTTTAAGTCAGAAAAAATATGTTTTGGGACCCTAAAACCCAAAATTGGGCTCAAATTTGGAAAAAGGCCCATTTTTGATAATTTGGCCTTAAAAGGACCAAAATAAAAGGCCAAGTGATACTATGACATTGACTTAAAATGCTATGAGGTGAAAAAATAACATATCCCAAGTTACCTTTATATGGGGATAACTCTATCTATTGTCTTTAGCCTAGTTTGGTCACCAAATATCGTCTTAACTAGCTAATGCATAGATTTTTGTATGGTTTAATCTATGTATGCAAGTATAGAAATGGGAAAAACAAGGTCTTCTTCATCGAGAATAAATCCAGCATTTTGAAAAATGTGCTAAGATGGTGTCTTAATTCATAGTTTTCGGAAAGTTTAGATAGATAAAAGTTTTATATCATCTTAGGAACCCATTTGAAGGAAAACATATTATTTTAATGAGAAATGGATCTGAAAGTTATCGTGAACACCGTTCAAATTCAATTCTCAGTCTAAATATGGCTTTTCAAGGTTCAATAGACGTGTTACAATGTGCCTTTTCAAGATATGGATATACAGGGTGGTTAAAAACGGAAACCCTGCATTTTCCTCATATCTTTGTCATTTTAAAAAATTACTCCCTAATATTTCACACATTTGTAAATCATTCAATTTCCTACTACCCTAATTTCATATTTCATGACCGTATTTGATAGTCACAATTTTACAGCACTTTGAACAACATGCTTCAGGTTTGACCATCAACGCGCTGTAGGGAAACCTGCCTAGTTGTCAATGATCCAAATGCATTCCTCAGCAGGTATGGTCTGAATGATACAGATGATCTCACTTTTGAGGTCATTGTCATGAGGTCATTCTTATACGTCAAGTGTCCAATCTTGACGATGACACTGGCAAACAATTTATAAAAACGCATGATGTTTATTCAAATGCGCAAAGTTACTTCTTTAAATGACAAAGATATTAGGAGAATGGTATAAGAGTTTCCAGTTTTCTTGACCACCCTGTATATACAACAGTTGACCCCGCCCCGGTCATGCCTTTACTCCCACTCGGTTCATTTTGGTAGCTGCCATATCAATGCTGTACATATAATAGTGTGCAGATGACACATTTGTAACAGCCAGGTCATCGGTTTTTTGGGATCTGCAGATAAGAGTCTTGTCATGTTTTGGATATCGGGAACAAGACAATTAATTCTACGTCGATTTAACTTTAGGAGAAAGGATAAATGTACTCTCTCTCTCTCTCTTGATATGTTTTACCTATGTAAATGTAATCCATTTCAGGCATTTTATTTCAAGCGTGATGAGGTAGCTTTCTTTCACGTTGCTGACTTTTTTGTTTTCTTTTCCAACTTCATGTGGAGAGAAGCCGACACAGTAAAAAGTTACCTCACAAATCGCGGAGGATGTGTCCACATTGATTTGATAGCGGTATGTCCTTTAGTCATGAAACAACATTTTAATTGTCCTTAATTAAACACAAATGTTCCTTTTATAAATGATTGCTCTCCATCCGGGTAGAAATTTACTTTGGAATCATCCTACCCATTTCACTGTTCCACAACTAGTTACTTTGACGGAACGTCAATGTAACAAATTGGATGAACTTCCTGGTTACGAGTTGTTTGTTTTCTCGATTTAAACCTACTTATAAATCAAGTTGCAGATTGTAATTTGGCACAAAGCTAGAAAATATAGTCTAGGTCAAATAAATTTCTACGATTTGGATTTTGTTTCGTAAATGAAGTTGCAATTCATATATTTAGTCCCTCGCTTTTGTTACATTGACGAAAGTCCGTTAAATTACCAATGTATGTTGCTTTGAGGACTTACGTCAATGTAACAAAAGCGATGGTCTAAATGCATGAATTACAGTTTTATTTAAGAATCAAATTCCAAACCGAGAGCATTTCTTAATACTATATTGTTTAGTGCATTTGAACGATAAGTGCACTCGTACAACGATACGCATGAGATAAAGTAGTGGCTTTGGGACTCACAATGACCAAGGCCTATTAAACTATTTGAGTTTTGTATACATTAATTTTTAATTTGATCATTCAGGCTTCTCATACTAACGATTGGTGTCTCTACGATGCTTTTGAGAAGACCATGGAAGCCGTCAAAGACTACCTTGCCCAATTAAAACTTGCGGGCGAAGAGGCAAAAACATTTGCAGACCAGCCGGTGAGTAAAAACCGGAATATCTAAAATTCATATACAAGATGAAACAAAAATACAAACCATCATGGAGGGAACAATGTTCATAAATGTTATGGAAGCTTTTTGGCACTCTGACATTTTAATGACACCCTCGCAGACGGTGCTATGTTGAAAACAATCGGTGCGGATGCGCGCGCGTTGCGGATTTAACGGTCATTTTTTAATTTGAGTTAACATGTAAGTGGTATTTAGTAAACTTACTCGTTTCGTGTACTTATATACGTGTATGTAGAAGATACCTAATAAAAATGGTGTAAATAGTTGTGTTCTTCATTCTACAGTGACGCTGTGATATCATCAACGTGTGTAGTGTGTAGTCTCTTCTCTTTCATAGCGCTTAGATATTCATAGTTTATAAAGATTATCCGCACGAGTAGCACATGTTCGATTTAAACGTTTTCCAATTTTTATAAATCTCATGTCAGACATGCATTGCGCTATGTACAAATCAGTTTCCTCGCTTTGGAAACGAAGACAGTTTACGAAGACATGAAACGGTGACAGCATGTATTATTATTTGTATATATACAGTTTTGTTGCCAGGCATTTTAAGAGCATAGAGCAATCAACAAAATGAAGTGACGCTGTTCAAATGCTACTTCTGCAATACAGGGAACTGCTACAAATGAGTAGTATTGAAAGATGATAATTAAACAAATATATAAAAAAATCTGGAAATAGTTTCGTTATTTTCTTTAGCCATGTTTCCTCATTGCTATTATAAGCTCATTATAGGTTTTTTATTAAAGTCGGTTTATGTCTGGTCATGTCTCCACCGAACAGCCGAATGCTCGGTCGAATTATCCGCACCGAATCTGCACTGTTTAGTCTGTATAGGGTAAAATAATATAATTACATTATTCAATGGAAATTCAATAAATATCTAACTATGTCTTTCAGACTGTTGAATTCGTCAAGAAGATGACGTCCCGCCATGAAGATATTTTGAAACAATTCAGTGTTTACATGGACAACTCCCGTCGTGCTGAAAGAACAGAGTCTGAAGCGTGGCTTTTTAACAAACTAAACGAATGGTTGAACTTTGCAGAATTTGTAGATGATGACAGGGATTAGGTGGAGGCCTGTATTGTGTAAAAAGGGTGAAGGGGCGGCAGTGTGATGTTCTAGTCTCTGGGATACGTATCGAGTATCTACTCTGACTTCATGTTAAAAATGTTTCATCTGATGTTCAGTGGTATCTATATTAAAAATAAAAGTTGGTGCATTGAATAGTAATAGATTATTGTTTCAAGTTTGTCGTATTGAAGGAGCATTATAACTATATTTTGTATCCACGGGTTTGCATCATGTCATATCATATCTTATCACAAAATTTCAAGATGCTTTTATTTGTCATTTACAGTGGATGACAGTTCACAATTCCGTGATCTTTGCCAGATGTTGTCGTGTTTAGGTCTTTCAATATTGTTATTTTTAAAAAACGTATCTGATAATAATGAAACAAAGGGTTTACTTTAATTTTTATCTATTTGAGGGGTTGGGATGTTCACAAAAACAATAATATAAATTATACATAAATATTTTTCGCATTTAATTGTTGTCAATTAGTGACAAGTACATGAAGGGCAATGTTTTTGTTCAGAATGTTTCAATAATTGGTTTGAGAGAAAAACAATGTTGAATTCAGTTCGCCATATCGATACCAATCCTTTTTGGCGTTTTCTCCGTATTTCAGAACTTTTATACTTCCCTAGCTAGGAGTGTGTATCGACATGAATATACTTTATCCGCTAAAAGTCTACAATCTCCAGGGAATACTAAAGGTCCTCTGGGCCCAATATGTGCCATATAACCAAATGTTTGTTGTGCATCATTCATATGGCCCAACAAGCCACTATGGGGATAACGAAGGTCATCGTCAATATCTACTTTTACTTGCCTCAATTTCCAGAGTAAAAAGTGCTTGGGGGTCATTTCCTGGCCTGTTAATTTCATGGGATGTTCCATTCCAATTATTCCTCATTTTGTTCCATTCTTCAAAAGATGGCCAGCGCACACTGAGTGCATATAGTTCCCATAGTATCGGCCAAACTTCATTTATGAAACAGTTGCAATGTCAACATCGAGCATCATGGAGAGTAGAGGGTAGTAAGGGTAAGATATCAGCCAGATCAATGTGAGGAGAAGTCTAATATTGTGAGATAATAGGATATATAGAAAAGAAAATGCCTGAAGGAAATGCCTAAAATATTACATCAATTAGGAACTGAATTATCTTCCTCTGATATTGACTAATAACCAAGACTGGAGGATAATATATGAAAATACAGCAATATACATGTATAGTTCTCAATATACTGTACACGCAGATAGAATTCTGAAACAAAATTTTGATTTGAATTGATTTTCTAAACTCTCACTTTCAGATTCCAAATAGCTTCAAGATCCCTATTTAATTACACCGAGTAATTTAATTTGCAAAACAATCTGATCTGACTAAATGGCAAAATCAACCCATGTACGATGAATAGATGGCAGCACGGTACAGTTTATCAGAAGACAACGTTGTGTACCGTATCATCACTATTCCGCCCTGGGTGACTCAAGGGAAAGATCAATACCCGGTGATTTCAGCGGGAAGTGGCGTTTCGTTCATTGGATGAGCTGCGCGCGCACGCATAAATGTGATTATCCAATATAATTAGGGGAGGGCTATTTGAAGTAGTTTTTGGTCTCAGGCGCGACCCAGGGCTGTTGTCTTAAGGACATTTCGTTGAAAATGAGCCATTCGGCTGATAATTGGTAAGAGTTTGCGATCTTATAATGTATAACTGTTACTCAGACACATATTTTGACACGATTCTGTTGGAAATAAGCTTTGAACCGAGAGATATTCACGATTGATATGCACATTTTTGATTGTGCCATTGCTTTTCTATTGCACAACCCATGTATTGATAGAAGAAACATTAATAATACAGATTGGTTTACCTTCAATACATGGCAGACACTACATATCGGTCTATTAATACCAGTTTGTGCCTTAAATAGTTTTATATTTCCATCCACGGCCTGGAGCCCGGGTGTGTTTGTCTCTTATGTGTATGCTTGTGCATGGACTTCTAATCACTAGCAGAATTTAACATGATGCAAACTCGACATTATAACTCATGCTGTAACATTTTGACTTCGCTGGAAAACAATAGGAATTATTTTTCTTGCCAATCAATCATGAATCACAATCTAAATTTCAGAATGATCAATCAGGCAATGATCCAAATCAAGTTATAACATTATATGATATTCAGCAAGAAGTCCGGTAGAAATACAGAATATTTAAACATCAAAGCTGAAAGTTAAAAGCTAATTTGTCAATTTTCTGTCTGCAAAAGAGCGTCCCAAGAGCGTTTACATTTGACACAATAACAGACTGAGGCCTTGAAATCTAGGATTCCCCAGGAAAATATGACGTCATACTAATTAGCATAAGGATTTCCCTATTGGGGTGGGTCGAGCCTTGTTCGAAAACACAATCCATAAATACATGCTAATTTCTAAGGAGATAGGAAGTGTATAACGTGTTTATCGATTTTGTTTAAAGATTTAATCAATTATCAAATTGTTTAAGTGGATAAAGTGGTCACACTTGCTTCAATTCATAGCGAAATCGACGGATAGAAACTGACCGAATTCCCGATATCCTACCCCGTATTACTGTAGGCTATAAGCACAGTGACCTACAGAGGGCGCTATCACAAACAAGTACTGGACGAACCGATAAATTCCCGGGTATTGTAACGCCCTTGGGTGACTCTAACTGCAGTTAGTATCATTTAAAATGGTGACCAAAATTCTTTCGTTTGATAAATCAACGATTTCAGTTAAACTAAGTTGACTCTAGATTCCAAATGTCGCCATGCAAACTCATAAATTAACAATTGTAAACGGCCAAGAAAAAATGCTCAGACATTAAAGAGAATCGGAAAGTTCACTTAGAATGACTTTACCTGAAGTTTGATAGTACACTAACTCAAACATGATATTCACCATTGATGACACTAACTCAGATGGCATGCCCGTAGCCAGCTTTTGGTAAGGGAGGGGGGGGGCTCGAACACATCCACACATATTTTTTTACCATGCTTAACCATCATGACGTTATGAAGAACAAGAACAAGATCCAAAACCGCCCGTGAATAACACATGTTTCGATACCTACTGAGGTTCTTGGTATGATTCTACCTTCTAAGATTCCAAAATGTTCAAAGATGGAATTTTGTGATATTAATTTCAATTTTTTTTAATGTAATAAAGAATTCAAGTGAGATTTTAAAACTTCAGAAAATATGATATGATTTTTTTAAATTGTGGAACCATGGGCATTTAATAGATTGAAAGTCCATGGTGAAACGGGGACCGGAATGATTGCAGCCTATATTTTCATCTCGCTAAATACATACAGGGTGTGCCAAAAATGTAACCCAAACAAATGTGAATAACTCAGTCATCCAGCATGGATTTAAAATCATATTAAGCACAATTGAACCTTGAACCTTGTTCAATGTTCTTTGATTCTAGTAAGTTTCATTGGTCTCAAATGGCCACCATTTTACAAAACATCAATGGGATGGGGGGGGGGGTCAAGTCGATGGGGTGGGCGGTTTCGCAAGACGGAAACGGTTTCAACAAAAATCAAATAACAGAATATAGTATGCAGTTAGCAAATAGCTAGTGTAGATGTTTAATTCATTGTTCCCACGAAAATTGTCATCCTTCTGAGAGGGGGGTTCGTTCCCGGCCTTTGGTCATCGGGTTGGTTTGTTAATCTTTCAGAAAAGCGGTTGTTATCGGCCGGGTGTTTGTTTTATTAAGAAAGGGTATTTAAGGCGGACGGGGAGTTCGCACAAAACCCACAAACCCTCTCTCACTATGCCCATGCATCTAGAGTTGTAAATGTGAACAATATCTTTGAAATGACTCCAAAGATAAAAGTTTGGAGATTCATATTGAGTGATTTTTCCGCATTTGGAGCGTGCTTTTTAAAATGGCCATAAAATCATGACCATAAAAAATAGACCAACTTAATTGAATGAAAGAACATAGAACAAGGTTTAATTGTGTCAAATATGAGTTCAAACCCATGTTGGAAGACAGAGTTATGGCTCACTCTGTATATTCTCACACGTTATGTACCTAGAGCCTCAGTGGTGTATGGACTCTGGTATGGAACACATAGGGGTTATGTTATGGAAAGTTTTGAATATACAGAGGGTCCGAGGGAAGATATCATATTTCCCGAAGGATATATCCCATATTCAAAACCACATATTCAGAATCAGATAACTTATTTATCGGATGACAGGTGATAACTATCCCCCGTGTGCAATTTTGTGTCTATGTTAGGAACACTTGTCAACTGGAGAGCAAGGAGCAGAGTTGTAGAGCAAGTTCTGATTGACCTGTCCGCAAGAAACATATAACATTGTATTTCATACCTGCGGTGCCTCGGGAAATACACATATTTTCCTTAGGATAAACCCTGTATTCAAAACTTCCCAGTTGGTTACTTTTTACGTTCCATTGATTTTAGGGGTGTAAAAATTTGATTGGCTTGATTGGCTTCGATTAATATAGATGATATTAGACAATTGTAAACAGGATGCGAGTGACATTCCACCTATTGTTAATTACCCCAATAATTTGGAAATCGTAATGGTTTGTTATAATTGAAATGACACTAATGCTTTCTTTATACAAAACTTGAGTGAATCAATTGGCCTAATCTGATTTTTTAGATAAAAGCGGAAATCCTTCCAGTTTGAATATTCAAACGTCTCCCCTCCATAAGTTTGGCAACCTTTTTTCCTCATTGAACTACGTGTTAAAGCCTCTTTACCTTTGAATTTTTATTTACTTAACCTGCGATGGAAATACTTATACTATCGATGGAAACGTAATTTGACTTTAATTCCAATACCTTCAAATTTTCTCAATTTTTGTATCTCAATTACAATAGGTCGAAAATTGATGATAAATTTGATGAATTTTTGAAAATCGACATTCCCATGTTAACCAATGGGAAATGGTAGGTTTGCCGCAAGTCATATGACAGAATATCCATCCATCCGAGTCCTTGCAAAAAATACGAGTTAGGCAGGCAATTGAATTTGCTAACTTTATTTAACAAAAAATTGATATGTTTCTTCAGGTTCAACAAAGTTATAGGGCTTTAAAGTCAAAGTTGTTTTTCAAAAAAACTCTCCCATTGAAATAACACAGGAGGCGAAAAATTATTTTCAAAAATGACTTTGAAGCGCTGTAACTTTTATATTCATCAAATAAACTAAACACTTAGTGTTTTAAAAAGTTAGACAAAGTTAGATTTTTTGCTGAATCTTTTACTGAAAAGATATCCTGATTTCTGATTTGCCCCGAACCCTCCATTTCCCACTGGATTACATGGGAATGACGATTTTCAAAAGTTCATCAAATTTATCATCAATTTTTGACCTATTGTAATTGAGGAAAAAAAATTGAGAAAATTTGGAGGTATTGGAAATAAGGTCAAGTTACGTTTCTATCAATATTATAAGTTATTTCATCGCCGGTTAAGTAAATAAAAATTCAAAGGTAAGGAGGCTTTAACACATAGTTCAATGGGGAAAAAAGGTTGCCAAACTTATGGAGGGGAGGTACATATTATAAATGCTATAAAATAGGTTTGAAAAATCATGGATATTTGTTGTTAGAAATAGAGGTGTTACATATATCTTAACAGAATCATACTCAGAACGAACCATTCAGACTGTTATTTCGATGTATACCTGGTATATACTCAGCTCTACAAAACAAATTCCGCCCCTAAAACCCCTAAATTGATTTTTTGATAACAAGGCCTTAAAATGCCCAAAAAGGCCAAGTTTTGCTTATAAAGGTCCATTTCTTGAGGCCCAACGAAATTTTTCGGGACCCTTAAAATCTTTTCTGGGCCCATCCAAGAAGGGGCATGGATCCGCCAGTGCGCAATCATAGCCAAGGCTACCGCTATCAATTGGCCCTGGGTTCGATTCCCGCTTCATACTATTTTCTGTGCGTTGCGTAATTCAGGATGTTTCCCATAAATCGTATCACATAAGTCTGAGTAATTCAATTCAAAGCCGGGCTTGAACTCTAGACTAGCCCATGATCTATCCAGATGTCTCTGATCCACTGGTGATCCACTCGATTACGCTGGAACCGTTTTGGTAACAAAATGTCGGAACGTCGAAGGTACGATTTTTCTTTTTTCCTTATTTCACACGTTGTAGGCAGAATTTCCACGACATTTTTATCACAAGCATCTAAAACATATGATACTGATACACGTTTGTGTCAAAAAATGTCGTGGGCATTCTGCCTACGACGCGTGAAATAAGGAAAAAAGAAAAATCGTACCTTCGATGTTCCGACATTTTGTTACCGAAACGAACCAGCGGAATCGAAGGCCGAGCAAAACTAGGGGGACCGGAGCCGGCCATGCCCCTCGGAAATATTTTGATTTTAGTTCTGAGTTTTTAGTGCGTTCTGAGCGATGTCAGACTGTGTAATGGGGCATGTCTCAGGGGCGGATCTGGGAACCAACAAGGGGGAGGGGGGCCCAAATTTCCGGTCAGAGAAAAAAATTTGGGGCCCCTAAAACCAAAAGTGGGCCCAACTTTTGAAGCTCATTTTCTTTAAATTTAGCCTGAAATTAAAAATCAAGGCCTTCAAGGCCCAGTTATGACCAAAAAGCCTAAGGCCGGTCCAAATTTTGTTTGGGCCCAATTTTTTTCTGGGCCTTATCCCGTGCCAGGACTATAGTCCTGAGGACATCTCAATCTTTTGCCTTTACGATTACATGATGGGAGAATTTTCTACGCTTCTTACACCTGAGACACCTAGGCCTACTTCAATAGATTCCTTGGTATTTTAGCATTCTTTTATTCTAGTTGAATCCACAATTGTCTGGGTTTATCGGCAGAACGAAGACTATAGTCCTGGCACGGGATAATCTGGGCCCAGTGCGTCTTCATCATTTAGGGTACGCAGTTGCGTACCCTCGCGTAGGCCTATGCTTAAAGCCTATGCCTGGTTACGCGCCTGATCCTTGCCCAAAACTGGCCATATGGTCAACATAACCTATTGTATTCTCAAATTCTAATCTCATGAATTCTAATCCTAATCCAATAAAATACATCTTATTTGCCACACCTCATTTCATTAGGTTTGGATTAAGTTTATTGAAATTCCCGGGATCAAACTCCTTGGCACTTGACCGCCCTCTGTACAAAACATTGAGCCTAGTAACACAACGAGTACCTGTATACCGATGCGCGTACAGAATATACTTCTTGTAATTTACTAATTGATTGCTTTCAAATTCGCCACATCATAGGAATGGAAATGTATAGAAATAACATATTTTATCAAATCTTATGTCAAATGTATTATTTGAATGTCAACTGTACAGTTATTTGATTTAAATTCCTTGTATAGTTTGACCCGGATACGCGGATTAATTCTAAGGTCAAAGTAGTAACTGTGAACTCCACAAAGAAAGGAACATGGTCGTTTTCAAATAAAAAGTTTGAAGTTTGAGCGTGATATTTTCCATTCTGGAGCATTTTGGTGGATTATTCAATACACTGGATTGTGTTCCAAGGAGTTATGCGTCATAGCTGATAAATCTAAAGGATCATCAATTTACTACTGCAGATAAATCTCTTTGGTAAGGAACACATGTATTTTACAAATCCTCAAGTCGCCATTTTGTCTATGATTCTATTGTTGACCGCAACATTCATCGATATGGTGTACATGACTCAGTTCTGATATAATTTAATGTTCAGATACAACTGTTCTTACATATACTTCCTCAAACAATATGAGAAAAATCTACTCGTTGGTAAGGATCGCAAAAATCGTCGTTGTTATCTGTCCTTGTTTTCATTCACATTTCAATTTTTTCAAAATCTGTTAGAATTTTTTGAAAGGTTGTACCCTAGATATTTGATTGCGTTGGCCTTTCTTGTTGTCATTTGCATCATGCTTTCTCTAGTGTTGTCTCTTACCTGCAAATAGTGTGCACATGAATGTTTGTACAGTTGGGGACATAAATAAATGACAGGTGGATTTGCTGAAGTGAGGATTTCCCATGTTAAAAATAAGAGAATTTACAAGAGGCCATACATCAGTGGATGAGATTATACAAAATGTAAAATATACAAATTTTAAGGGATATATATCTAGACAATATTGGAAATTATGGGCTTTCAGACCACCATAATTAGGAAATGGTGATCGAAAATCGACCTGTCATTTATTTTTGTCCCCAACTGTATATCAGTTTACTAGGTTAGATAGATTTTATCACAAAATAAGCAATCACAGATCAATGGACCGTGCAAATATAAAATGGAAATGGGACATTCATATTCAGGCTTAAGATTTAAACTTTTGTGTATTTCAGGATAACTAGTATGATGTGCATTTATTTGAAAGCTGTGACCGCTTTTATTGATTTTATTATCAGTAATGTTATTTTGATTCTATGCAGAAAAGAAAAAAACAAGAGGTCAAATATTTGTTAGAAAATCATAGACACTCCAAAATATGCAAAGCTACAAGCTAGTCTTTAACGTACGACTCTATGTATTTTTGGATATAATATGGTACTGTGTATATTGCATTTGATGTGAATTTGATTGTAATCGGGAATGGAATGACCCATGGTTTGAGATTATATAAGGAAATCTTGATGTAGAGGTTATCCGAAGTTTGTAGGTGTTTCACAAACAGTCTTTGGATGAGGGAATGTATTTAATTATGCTTGTTCAATGTTGTTGTTTAATGTTTATATCTGCCCTCATGTATACTGATCAGATATCAGAGATATTCTAAATCGGAACTGACAGCAATAATTTTATTAACTGTCCTCGCAAGTCCTTAAATCATATGCAATTTATACATTTGCTACACATGTTCCGATCAGGCATGAAAGAGGAAGGGAAAAATGTCAATCTGGAGCAACAGGAGTACTAGCATTTGTTTTGTATACATAGAATATACAGAGGATTTCTACTCCGAAACTGAAATCGGACTGAATGAAATTTTAAATGCTAAATCAACACTTTTTTGTTTCTTATTTCACTAAAGTTAATCATTAATATTGATAAGCGTGCCAAGCTCATTTATTTTAAAATTATGACAGGTCATATATGAGTTGTCTTAATAAAGCACACCGTTTTTGGGAGTGGAACTTTCTTTACAGTTTTCAAGTCGCATTAAACAGAGAAATAAACTTCACATATGCTACCGTTAATGCTGGTGTTTTGATATTCTCTAGCCCAAAATGGATTATGACTCATCATTTGAAACATGGAACATGGAAGGTATCATATTAATGTATTATGGATTTAAAAGCTGAATGGAGTTAACTAAAGCCTCGGACACCTTTGCTCTACGTCGGGTGTACAGCGATTGTAGCTTCACAAAATTGATATCGAAAATCTACATCATACTGCTTATCTTTATATTTTGCATATTTATCAAGATTTTGGGAAGCTACTGTCATCGTACATTTGCAATAGATCAAATATGACTGGGCTTTAATATAGAACCTTTACATGTGCGACACTGCTCCATTCTAGATCATTCTTGTTTTTATTATTCAAAGCAGAGCGATTAGCAATTGATTGTCATTCTTTTTCAAAAGACCAAGGTAGTGCTTTGTTTTAATGTTCTGCAAAATGAGAATAGATATTTAGAATTCAGAATATTTTTACCATAAATATGCAAAACTTAGTAGACATGTTTCGTAAATACTGTTTGTTAAATCTAATTTATTCAATTAATTTGCAAATCAATCTTATATTCAATTCACTTTCCATATAACGCACATAACTGCTGAAGAATATAGTGCCTGAAGCTAAGCAGGAAAATTAACTTCGGTTTATAGTTTTTTTTCTTTGTTTTGATGATCAAGTCTTTTATATAGGCTCTAAGGCATCATGAATAAAACAGATATTATATTCAACAGTTTATTGGAAATTGACAGACTACATTTCCTAGAGCTCTATTATACTAAAATCTAAAAGGTTAGTTTTCTAGTCGAGTAATTTTACAACGGTAAAGTGAAGCGTTTACAGTGCCAAAGTTATTCAATTTAAAACTCTATGATCACAATAGTTTTAAAATCTGAATTGGAACTTTTTAAAAATCAGTTATATAGATTGTCACCCTCGTATATTTAAATTGTTATAAAAGGGGCCAGTCATGCTCTCAAGTCTGGCCATTGTGTTTAATATGAAATATTCTTCATATGAATAGAAAGTCTGATATACACATTTATGCATGTCATGTATTTAATTAAAATAAAAAAGTTGGACAATGTATTAAAATTGTACTTTCTGTTATAGGTTGGATGCTGTCAAGTACAACTACAATGGAAGGAGTGCCAGATAAAGAACTCAATGACTTGTTAGATTTTAGCGCAGTAAGTATCAAAAACTGATAACAAAAGTAATATTCTAATACTAAGTACAAGAACTAGGTCATTTACACTAATTGGTTATATATTCATCAGCCTGTAGTCACTTAACATTTATACGGATTCTAAAATTTAGTTTTCTGTGTCTAAAATCGGACTAATATGTCTACCAATAAAAATACTACTAGATTGTTTATGGACGTAAATATTTTGGACAGTATTGGAATGTTATGTTTACCATAAGAATTCATCCTGAAGCTCTAAATAAAGGGGATTCCCCTGTATACAATCTGTGCCCCAACAACACGAGCAGCTGATATCTCCCATAGTGCACAGCAGACAGTGCTGTGCATTTGATCAGCTGTGGGGGCCTTGACAAATATAAGTCTGTGCTAAATACATCTGTTCACATGCAAAAATAACAAGTGATATAAGCTTGGGAAAATATCCAGAAAATATTCATCATTTCTTACTTTTTGTTACTTAACTTAGACAGTTTATTGAAGAAAAATTCTCTCTTTTCTTAATACAGTGTATATCATGAGAAATGATTATTAAGGGAAGTGTTAGGTGCAGCTGTTCATCTCTATACTACTATAGTAGAACAGGCAGACCACCAGATGCGCATTTTGAATTTATCAATGAGGTCAGACCCTTTGATAAACCATCCAGCAACTACATTTTTACAAGTGGTCCCAATCCCATATATATTTAGTTCACCATAAGATTTAAGTTTGGTACTCAAGAACTTTTTTCAATAATTTGTCATATGTTAGACGAGTCACTCTATATCTGTCTATGTTGTATTTGACTTGTTATCTTAGATGTTTTTCACAAGGGAGAGAGAGAGTCATATGTTATTGTTGTGATATACCAGATTCATATGTTCTCAATCTAGAGTTCATTAATTCACTACTTTTACTCTGATCTCTTTAGGTCAATGTCATGTATTTAGTACAGTATGTATGCCATATGATACACTTCCATATGAACGCTTACACATGGTGCATAGCTCAGTTATGTTAAGTTGTAACTTGCTTCCTGCAAGTCATATTTTTGGTTATAACCAGGAAGTCTTTAATTCTGTTTTCATATTTTATAAAGGAGCAATATTATTTTCTATCCCATTTCTTTTTCTGGTAGGTCCTAATGTCAGTGCATTTTAAACTAGCTATGTTTCCACAATAATAATTAATTGTAACTTTAGCATTTTTGTAGCTGACAATTAAATGGAACATGTTATGTTATATTTATTTCCACATAATTAGAATTAAATAACAAAGTAGAGGCATGTGCAGGAAATACCATTTCTACATTCTTACATTGTAGTATCTACATAGTTGAAGTATGCATGTATTATTGTTTATCAAGGATCTTTTGATGTCTAATGTAATATGTACAAAATTTAACAAAGACAATATTTGGGGAGATTAGATGGGTATGTGGAAAGGAGAAGTAAGTCTATTAAATGTATACAGCATCCAAACCTTTGATAAACATGTATTCTTTACTCTTGATGTTACTAATTTAAATACAAAATTCTAATATATGAAATGAATGAATGAATGCCACGAAACATAACTTCAAGTTATAAGAGATCCACCCACATAATGCAACTCTGGACTATAACTTAACAACACTTAAATACTTCTCTTTTTGTCTAGCTGATATAAAAAGTTTGCTCTAGTGAAATTTAATACCAATTCTCTCAAATCATATTGCTCTCTGACCTGTCTCATTCTCAATATGGCTCTGATACAAAAACACCTGCTCCTTATTTCCAACATTCATGTTAAATATCTTGAAAATTAAAGCTTGTTTTAAACATTATAAAACCGCAAAACCAGGGATAGGTTTTATGTATAAACAGTTATGTAAATCGGTTTAGGAAATCGACTTGGCTTTATCTCAGATAATTGAATCGTGTAAAGTTAAATTTATGTAAAAAATGGCTTGATTATTGGTTGTTATATATGCTATATATCAAATATATAGGTAGGGCCTGTCAATATATGAGCTGATAAGTTGGCTCAGTCGCGTGCCATGGAGCCTACTAGACTTTGATCCTCTACTTGAAGTGTGCCAATCAAACTTCAACTGCATCTTTACATGTGATTCAATTTGCTTTACTTAGCCATATTAATATTGAAACAATGTTAAATTTAACCCTATGTCTCTGAAGATAAGTTCAGTACATTTTAAAAATATTCTCAAGGCTTACTATTCATTTAGGGGTTTGAAAAAATTGTTTCTTAAAAAATCGGTTCGATTATTTATGTTCCTGTTTAAAGATCTCATATCTTATTATGTTTCTCAGATATATGTCTGATTTGACCCACAGGTACCATTATGGTAGACATGTTATATCTTTCGGGGAATGGTTTGTTCATTATAATGTTTTTATCTTCGATCGTGATTGCCATTGGTCTGACTCTATCTTGTCCAGTGTTGCTTAGATATCCTCAAGGGTCATAAACTACCTGATAGTTCAGAAGTCCGGAAAACAATTTCTTTTGGGGATATTGTTTTATTGATAATGTTGGAAATGTCTGATGGTTATAAATACCCTGTCATATAATGGAAAGTCATACCTGACCCACTTGTTGTCAGGCAATATCCTTTTACTTTTTTATAAATAATATCATTAAGCCTTGAATTGAACATGCTTTTTACTTTAAATCAAAAACGATGTGTCGAGTATTCAAACCAGGCATCTAAGATTACAGAAAACACTGAAAACACTAGTAAATGCTAATCTGACCAGTGTAAGAAAACAGTATGAGATAAATTTTAGTGTAATGACAGATGAAAAGCAACCAATTTATATAATTAGGTCTCATTTTCTAGACTCTGTATTTAATATTGATGGTATTGTTGTCGCCGCCATATTACGCTAATTCTATAATCGTCGTTTAAATTCATCCAATTTAACATATTATCGAATAGACGGCTTGGCATACTAATAGTGCTGTGCAGTTAATTTAATGTTAGAGTATTGATAGGTTTAATATAGGCAATGATAAAGAGGGGTCAGAATTCTGTCAGGGAATTACAACATAGCAGTCAAGTTTGCAAAAAACTGCTAAATAAGACCTACTTCAGTCAGCTCTAGTCTCTGGTTTAAAGAAATAATGAGTTCTTCTTTCTTTTAATTTCTGTATTTGGAATTCAGTTGGAAGCCAAAATGATAAAAAACGATCATAGTCTACCTGAAAAGGGTAGCTACATGTAATTTATAAATAAATGTACATATGTATCTTTAATTTCCATGTATTCACAAAGTATGGTTTCTATTCTACCACATTTCTGTGCTATTCTTTTTTCAATATTTTGATTAACTATTAAATTTGAAATGTAATTCCAGTTTTAGAAAAATATGTTGAATTTGCATCACATTTTAAATTTTTTGTTATATTTCTTCCAGATGTTTTCCCCACCCAATGCCATGGGTAAAGGACCTATGCCTGTTCCTCCTAATCCGACCAATGGAAATATGGACCCTTTATATTACAACAAGCAAGGTATGTTTTTCATAACGAGGTCTACCTTCTTCTTAGGAATCTCAGTGTCTCAGCACCTCCAATACGTTAATTTGTAACTTCATGATTTCGCCTTAGTATGCAATACACCTCATCTAAAATTTCAAGAAATAGAATCTTAAAACTGCAAGCTTGAGTGGAAGATAATTTGGATGGGTGGGGGTTACAAAACTAGTACTAAGTGCAAAATATACAAGTCTAACATACCGTCATATCCACGGTCTGATTTCTTGATATCCACGACTTGAATATGAAATGTCTAATAACAATAGATACAATCGTGATGATTTGTTGATTGTTTACTAATAGCAGGTGATTTCTAGAAATATGAAATATTGATGCATTTAGAATGTATTTATTATCTGGAAGATTATGTTCCATGATATGAGAGAATTTCATTTACTATTGCCCTTCTGAAGTGAATTGTCACAGTTAGCAGTGTAAATAGTAACATATAAAGTGGTCTCCCTTGTTTGAGACCTATGTGTAAATAATGTATGGTTGAAGCAATAGACTCTTGGACGGCGGAATAATTCCCGAATGCAAACAGATATAATTATTTTGATTAATTATTAACTGTGATAATAGTTGATAAACGGTAGCGTCATTGTAGAGAAGACCTCTCTAAGGGGCCTGGTTGCATTAATCAATGATCCACAGATCAATTCGGCTTTATTAAATAAAACTAAGTTAAAATAATTCTGTTTGTTCATGTTAAACATGCATTTTCCAAAAACGGGTGTTTCTTCACCTGGCTGATGCAAAAGTAAAGATTTGCTTTTAACAGATGAATAAATTGTGGCTCAATTACAGCATAATTTAGTTTTCTTTCTAGAGTAAACCAAGAAATATTTTAAGTTAAGGTCCAGTTTCTGAAACCAAATGTATTTGATTGCACAAGGCTCGGTTCTTCAAATCAAGTTTGATATGTTATTTTTGATTGCATGTTGGTGTCAATAAACATTATATGGCTGTTCAGTTAATTTAGGTTTAATAACCCTACATGTATTTCATGGATCCCATGACCTTCTTTGGTGCCATGTGGAGAAATGATTAAACTTAAAACATTAACCAAGTATAGAGTTAATTGTCTTAAAGTTCAAGAATTCTGATCTTAAGCATGTAAATAATGTTTCATAACAAACAGAATAATGATGATAGTTTGTTAATGATGCTGTCGTTTCTATAGCAAGCTGTCGTAACCATAGCAACATTGTTTCCATGATCTGTGTTAAATTTGAGCTCTGCTTTTAAAGATCTGGCAGTTGATTTCTTTCCAGTTACATATTCAGTTGCCATTAGTTTCTGACTGTAATAATAGTGCAATGTTAAACAGTTGCTCAATGAAGCAGCCTTATGTATGACTGAGATGAAATCAAGAGTAGGAATTTGTATAGTTTGTCTAACTTGAGAACGGGTCCTTTACATTAAAAGTGAAAGTTAATATGCATCAAGTATATTTTATCATATCGTGTATCACAATGTCTAGTATTGATATTAAACAGTTTGTCTCCAAGCTTGGTTATAATGTTTTATGGCAGAGTAGATATGAATTGAGAAACACCTGCCGTACATGTACACTCATGTACTCAGAGGACATTTCTGAACCCCTGGTTGGCCATGTTTAACCCTTCACTACCCAAGCTTACTTGATAAAATATGACTTATTGGCTTTTACTCCAATTGGATTTTAAGCTTTTACTAAAGTCATTCGGCAATTTTTGATCATGTTTAGTCAGTTGGCATAATGTTAACTTTGAATTTGTTAATATCAACTTTATATGCGAAGCTTCTTATAGTGTTGCGTCAGATTTTCAACATTGGTTTGGTAATTTCAGCAGTGTGTTTTGTTGGATTATCTGAAGCATATGTAATCGTTGTAACTAGCTTAGGAGAAACCTTCTCGCTGAATTGAGCAAGGTTTTGTGCACAAATTATTGGGCTTTATATTTGCTCGACTGATCTGATTCGGTCGTGACTAAAATCACAACATTTGGTGTTTTCATTTTAAAAAATCATAATGGAAAAGATGGTTGAATGTGTCATGTTTTGTATGTTTGTGATGAATTATACATATCAAAAAAGATACCAATGTTGTTAATTTGGCATGGGGTTACTTAAATAATATAATTGAATGTTCACTCAATAGGAGGTAAAATTAGGCCACACTTACTGGCACACTTATGCTAATTTAATCATGACATTTCAATCCAAAAAAATAAAGTTATGGAAATGAATATTTGTTATAAAGAAACCTAATTTTATGAGTTAATGTAGATATGAATCCTTTTATTGCTATAGATACTTAAACATATCTATAATATAATATGCTTTTTCATTACTAATTTTAATTCTGAATTTTCTGTGTGTATTTACTACTTGTTTTTGTGGCATTAATGCAAATTTAATTACTTTTGCTATATGTAAATGAATTGAATGAAATCAGATGGGAGATTTCCATTAGCTAAAAATAGGAGTTTCAATATCAATATTAGAAAATAAATATTAAATACTTTTTAACATACATATTTTTGGCAGCATTATTTTAACACTGGCCCTGGTCTGTGGATAGCGCTGAGTGTAAGGTGACAAAATTGAGTGTGGGGGTCTATTGTGCGGGTATGGTTGTGTTTTATATACAAGCTAGAATATACATCCATGTCGCGTGGCACCATTCAATAGGAAAACACTACACAAGCAAGGACAATTTAACCTTTTCTAAATTCTAGCAATAATTGAGGGTGGTGCTGAATATAAAGAATATATACATAAAAAGTATGTTTCGTTTTTCAATGAATAATATTAAATTATTGATTTGTTATTTAAGTTAGAATTTTTTACATGAATCTATAATAGCTCTTTTGTCACTATTTTTAAAACGATTTTTTTCACTCTATATTTGTGGCATTAAATGTTATGTTGTTTGAATCGTCCAGTAAATTAATCCAGTTATTCCACAAGTTCCAGGGATGTTATACATAATTAATAATGTTCTATTGTTTCCCAGTTTTATCTTCAGAATAAACATTAGAAGCCACTTAAACAGCCAATCTTGATAGTTATAAAATTTTGTTCTCTACTGTTTTGAAGATTCAAAAGTCTGTGTTACAAAGGGATATTGTTTGGGATAGCTTTATTTCATAGATTTTAAGGTCATATCAGTACAGTTCCAATTTTCACATCTGATATTAAATATCGTATTTATGATATAGAAATTATAATATTATATATTTCTTATTATAATATATATATAATAAGAAATCTTAAAATACCAAGGTCCACAAAATGACATTTGACTGATGTTTCTTTTTATCCTATATATGGTCCAAGATATCTGATTCTCTACAAATCTTATAAACTTCCTAAATATTAAAAATGAAAAATAATGTAAAAATATTCTTATGATTATTTTTCTGCTTCTTGGATGACTCAGGATTAAAAACATGTTTATGAAAAATCAAAGAACATGTTGTTCATGACATAATGTTTTTCTTATCCGGTATATCTATCTGATTTCCATCACAATATAATTTCATCTCAAAGTTTTCAACTTGAGCCATTGAACAAGTATTTTTCTTTCCTCTTGGAAATATTACAACTTGTGATAGATAGAAGCTAAAGTGAAATATTTTTATTATATTTTTCCTTTACTTTTAAGAATGAATCTACTGCAGTTTAAAATATGTGAATTCCATGTTTTTGCCGCTTTGTGTATATATTTGAGCTGAGAAAAAGTTTATTATTTCATGTCCTGATTTTCTATTTTTAAAGGATTCTAGGTGCTTGAAACCTGTAGCATGTGAGCAGAAAAATCTGTGGCTATTGGAATATCGCTTTTTGGTGCAAGAATCCAATACTTCACAGCTGACGGTCTATGTCAATACATACTATATTTCCAACTTTGATATTACTATTGAATTTCTACAATTCTTTTTTATGACACTTTTGTTCGTTTGTTCCTCAGAAACTTTATTCAAATGCAGATTTTAGTTTACTGATTATTCAAATTGATTGAGTTTGCTTTTTCATTCTAATGCCTGCCATTGTTTGAAATATCCCTGGTACAAAGAGCCTATTGAAATATCACCACTTTAATGCAGTCTTTTTTGTTTAATATCACATCCATGATGAGCCAGGAATGATGAATTAATGCAAATCTACTAAGGATATGCATTTGTTGTGTAAAATGCCTGCTATTTTGACTTTAATGAATCATTTCTGGTAGAATACAATGCCTGCTCATTGAGAGCAGATTAGAGTTTCCTGGTTTAGATGACGTGCATCAGTCGCCTCTTGATATGCCTCGCGTCTTCTGGTCATGTTGGTAACTGAGCTTTATTAGATAAAGTTAAAACAAGAACATTGTGGTAAAACAATCAAGACAAACATACTGAACTGGTAAAACAAACCTAAAATGTGCGTCATAGTTCAAAAAGTTAATTTATTCCCAGAGATCAGTGCTAATACCATTTCATTTGAATGATATATTTTTGAGTTGATGTTTTCGCTACGAAGAATAACATACAAAAAATTAGAAATTGGAAATATGAACATTTTGAATGAGCTAATGCTGTGATTTATTTGGTCTTGAATCAGTGTAGATACACAATACTTAAAGCCCAGAATGTGTCAGTCCCAGGAAAGACCAGAATATTGACCTAAAGATTCAACACAGTCAGTCAGATAACCCCGAACTCTCCTCTGAAAAACCCATTAACTTTATCTAGCTATGTTTAGATATTTAGTTACGATCTGTCACCAAGCCTTTACTTGTGAATTATGGACAGTTTGAAACTCTGCTGTAATGAAACTAGATACATGTATTTCTGCTAGCTCACTGCTGACTGCTTGCCTCTAATTTGGCCAGTGTATACCGGTATGTGTATTACACTTACTAGTAACTATACTGGCTTTTAATCTGCAAGAACTTTAGACTACAGGATTTCAAGATTTAAAGGTTGTTAGTTCAATCTTTCTTTCTTTCTGAACATATACTTACTCTGCCTATCCTTATGATTGTCTTACCATAAATTGGTTAATCTATATTCATAGTTGCTTGGATACAATTCTCTTTACAGAATGTGTAATTTTTTGAAATGATTTTAAATTCTCATGCATTAATGTATATTTATAATTTAAACATGTTACTTACCAATAGAGAGGTTGGTGTGGAAAGTCACTTTTATTTGCTAATTTCTCCAGCCCCCATGTTATTTCAATGGGAGTTTTTAACAAAAATTGATAAAAGTTTTGCTAATTCTGATAATTTTGTCTAAATCTGAAAAATCATTTTGCCTGTAGCCCATGTTATTTGAATGTTATTGCTAATAGTGATTATTATCATATGTATCGCTATTGTATCGGTAATAGCAATAAATTTGATAATTATCAATTATCGCTAATAGCGATAAAAAAAATTTTGGTCTGGGTCACATGTTTCCGTGAAATGGGCCCAAGTGAAATTAGCATTAGCTGATAAAAACAGATAATTTTGATAATTATCAAATTTATCGCTTATAGCGATAAATTTGATAATTCTCAATTA
Organism: Owenia fusiformis; assembly: GCA_903813345.2. Lineage (NCBI taxonomy): Eukaryota > Metazoa > Annelida > Polychaeta > Sabellida > Oweniidae > Owenia > Owenia fusiformis. The sequence continues at coordinate 21,015,446 of CAIIXF020000007.1, read as the reverse complement.
TCGCTAATAGTGATAAAAAATTTTGGTCTGGGTCACATTTTACCAAGAAATGGGCCCAAGAGAAATTAGCATTAGCTGATAATAGCAGATAATTTTGATAATTATCAAATTTATCGCTAGCGATAATTTTGATAATTATCAAATTTATCTGATATTATCAGCTTATGCTAATATCATGTGTGCCCTGTTTCAAAATTATCAAATTTATCGATAATTGATAATTATCAAATTTATCGCTAATTGATAAAAATTATCGATAGTTGATAATTATCAAAATCGCTAATTGATAAAGGTGAGTTTCCGCACCTAAATAGAGTTTTCCTCCAGTTCCGTTTAGTGTCTTTGTGTGATAGATATTGAAATGGTGATGACATGAATTTGGATATCACTTAATCAGATAGCAATTTTAATTCGTGCGGCCAATATTGACAGACAGACAGACAGACAGACGGACCAATGGATAGACGGACTGACCAACATACAGATGCTTAGTAGATCCCATAAGCTCACTGTATGAGCCAAAAAACCTTTTGAAGTTTGATGATTTACCTGCGCTTATTGAATTATGTCTAAGAAACTGTAAAAAACTTGTGATACCCCTTTTTCATGGTTATAACTTGCATATTAAGACTCTCCATAATTAAACCTAAAGTCAATATGATATTATTCAAACCCTTTGTGGAAGGTTAAAGTTAGTTAGTTCAACATGGGATGTACCATTTAGACAACATGAAATTATATTAGTTAATTAACACACTTAGGATTTTACAATTCTGTTCAATATAAGATTAATTGAAACATATCTTAGCAATGTTGTGACTTTGTTGTACGATGTTACATAAAAATAGCATAAGTTCTTGAAGAAATATAGCAAGTAATATTGTGTCAGATAAACATTTGGTACATCCCAAGTAATATTTTGACTGACAAAACAGGGTTCAATTCATTTTAAATGATAAAGCTGTGAAAGCTACTCTTTTTGACGAAAAACTGTGATAACCACACATTCAGTAATTGTGGGATCCACTCACTACTTCTTGTTTCTCATAATTATTAACTCCAATTTGCATTTAATCTAATTTTGATTAATATGTTGAAATGGACTGAGAGTACATATACACACATGTATTTCTTCCAGTCAGCATATGAACTTTCCCTGTGATGGAATCAAATTTCAATCCAACAACCTAAAACTGGGGTAATAAATTGTTGCGAATAAACAAAGTGTGACAGCAAGTGTATGTTGAGACAAGATCAAAGAGCGCTCACTTAGGAGCCCTTAGACCGTCTTTATCTGAAGGACTGAACAGCTAGTCTCAATCCCAGGCCTGAAACCTGTTGAAGTTCTCACAATCTTTCGCCTTCTAACCAACTAGGTTGTTATATCAGCTCTCCTTCTGAAAATATAATCAGTTTCATATGCATCTATTTTGATTGTGATTGGCTAAAAGCTGTCAGATGATCCCTGGATTTTCCAATAGACCAATTAAATCTATTCGTTTAACTGTATTATCCAAACAAGAGGAATTATACTGTAGTAGGTAAGAGCAATGGAGGCTTGACAATCAATAGTCCACGGGGAATCGATGACTAGGTTATACAGTGGAATTGTTGGTTTGCTTTCCGTTTATCAAGATCGTGTCTATTATCGACAAATGAAGCATCCGTGGTAGATCTGTTGATCCAATGTATTTGAATAGCCTTCTCATTTCATTGTAACGCTACAGAAAAATCTTCACTTTCCGGGAGAGGCGGAAATTAGCAGTTGCTTAATAACCCAATTGACAAAATAACCTGAATGGTGTTTTCTAGATAAAAATTTGCATTCTGATCAAGGGAGAGAGTTTGTATAAAGTACATGAAGTATTGGTTTTTATACATCGTTAATTGCCGTTCTATTGATCCTCCTACTCAAAGCATTTAAATAGAAAACCTCCACATTTGAAGCAGATCGTCAATTCGAGCGAATTTATCACTGGGATAATAGCCTACTTCTATCATTCAAATAATAGCGCTCTTCATTAACCGGAATATGGGAATAAACATGCAAAGTCATTCAATTAGAAACTTCCTACCATTTCAACGATGGAACAATTTACTTTCTATAATTAGAATCCGGACTTTATGTCTTTCTTGTGTCTTCTCAAGAATACAATATCTATTCAGTTAGTTTACTTTTATAATATTCATACATGTATAATATATATGTATATTTACTAGCTTTTCCAAAATTTTGAGCAGTACTTCTTTTGTGAGAATTGATCATAGTCGTAATACACTTGGCTTCCAAATTGATTTAAATTCTCTTAGTAAGCTTCAGTGTTAAATGCCCCAAATGAAATGAGCTTATTAAATGATACTGCTTCTGTCTCGTTCAGTTCCCCATGGACCTGATCCTCCATCGATTCCTGATCTCTCATAATGAAATAACATTTTAACTAATATTTAATGTTGGTGCAATGTGACAGCAACGTTCCTTTGCGATTGCAACTATGCTGATATCTCTACTGCGTTTGGATGAACGTCATCAATCTGCTCATACCATCATACAATAATATATATTGTCCATTAACTAGTATTCATAAGTAAAAAATATATACAAGTATTTCAGTTTGTATGAAGATGACACTATTGTCATATAAGGAGGGAATTCAATATTTGGAACGTTCAGCTATTCTCTTGGGTGTATTCAACTAACTATATTTTACCAATTTAGCCATAACTCCCGCAAGACAATCGTGGAAGATTTGCATGATTGGCATCTTGGCTTGAATAAACAATGACTATTTAAGCATTTGTTTGATCTAGAATGATTTCTATTGTTAGTTGTGGCTCACTTGGGATAAAACTGAAGACCAAAATGACAGTGGATTGATAAACATTGACTGATGGATAGTGCTATCTGATGATTTCCTTTTCTTAGTATTCTCAAAAACCATCTTGTATTCTATTACGTAAATGCAATGAACTTTAATTAGACTTAAGGATGCACTGATTATCTATAAAAAGTCAAAATTGAAATAATCTGTATATCAAATGAGAAGATCTCAAGCAAATAAGCCATTTTGCGATATACATAATCACATTTGTAAAAAGTGAGTGATTAGTATGTTTGTGAAGACGTCAATTTATGAAGAACATTTTTCTATTTCTCATTTTTAACCAGGCTTCTTGGCAGCTTTGGTGTCTGTAGGTAAACTCAGTTCTAATGATCATGTTTGCTCTTCATTTCAACTTTCAACATTGGTTCACCATTCAGGCCTAATTGGTTAACCTATTACAAGTGGAAAGCCTCCATCTACTCAATATAACATAATGACTCTTCACTGCATGATAGCTCAAATCCAGATGATGCTGACGATATTTTTCCAATGGAGTAATTATTTTTCATTTAGATCTGGCGTGATGATATGAATTGGGATGCTTCTCGTTAAGGACGCTGTGTTTTTTAAATAGTTCAGATCTATTTTTCTGTCTATGCCATTTTAATGTAATGATTTGGTCTTTTGTACTGTTTATTTTAGCCATTTAGTCATATCTTTTTTATGTAATTAATCTTATGCTTCAGATAGTAAACAATACATGTACAGTATTGCTATTGTTTATAACAAATTAATTCATTGTTCAACAAAATGCAAATTGTGAAATTCCGGGTCTATTTAGGTACTTTAGTGACTGACCAACAAACCTGTTGCAATCGTCTTCACATTTTATAAGATCATTTATAAAAAAAATATAATGTTGTTATAGAACAGAAGGTGGTATTTGTTTCACAATGTATTGATACGTGGCAGATACAATTATTAGTCAGCTTTCTTACAATGGTAATAGCACATAGGGTCAACAAAACCAGTATTACTAATATTAAATGGTTTATTCTTTGCATCAACCGCAGCTAATGCAATTTGTAGATTAGAATGAATTGTCATTGTTGCTTATACTGCTCTATCCACTCATATTTTTTTACACAGAAAATGAAGATCAATATTTTCCATTTTTTGTTCTTATCAAATTATATGAAAAGTATTGAATTTGTTATAGTGATATGAACAAGGGTGTATTCATGAAGATGCCATTAGGATCTGCTCTGTCTGATATTGAACAATTTACTTCTGTAAGATATTTTGTGTGATTAATCCATTCTCGACCACCTCTATTTTTACACCCCTTTGTCTTTCTCAAAAAATGCTTTGTGGTTTTCTAGAGCATATCATGATATATATTTTCTGTCATTTTTTCCTCAACAATACATATCTGGCTTGTGTCATGTAATTTAAGATTCTACCTTGGTTTGCCATTCGGTCTTCCGACTCCCATTGGTTTAATGATTAGGATGACAGTACTGAGTTAAAAAGGTTTAATCTGTGCCATTTTGTTGTAAGTTGTATATAGAATAAATCTAAAGCCCTAGATCACATAAATATTCCAAGATGGAAGTTATAGGGATGATTGTATGGTATTGGCTCTATTAACATTTTAACAGCATCATAAAAGCTAAACTGAGGTTACTATGGTAGCCAACCCTTCCTGGAGATTTCCTTGACAACGATAACAAATTTCTTTATTTTACTTAACATTTTGCAAAATGTATTTAATTTCAGTCCAAGGATTAAATCATCTTTGCTTGTTATAACACAAGTTCACTCATTTTCTGTTATTTCCTTGAGAAGGTAGACTTTAATCAGATTTCCTTGTTTTAATGGATCTGCTAATCCATCTTCAAACATAGGGCTCTACTGCTTTATCCCGCAGCATATTGTTGATTTTATCTACCATCTCGAAGAAAAAATTGCATTAATAATGGGTTAAATAAAAGAGTGTTTCAAGGATTCTGCGTAATTTTCAACCAGGCAGATTAAAAGGATTCTAAAAAATCTTATAATCTTTTAAGTATGCCTCTAAGACATGTCTGAGGCAAATTACTGTGAAAAATAGGATGAGATTTTCAATAAGATCTTTAAAATGGTCGTGTCATTTAAGATTGTAATTTTTGTTATTATTTATTCGTTTGATAATGAATAGTTGTCTTTGTTATCGTTAGAACTATATGATAATCAATCATTTTAAAACAATATGATTGCAAACATCTTCTGATTGATGGTGGAAATAAGAGATTACTGATCCAAAAACCGCCAAGATTTCTCACTCATTTTCTCCGTAAAGTGATCAATTGACATAATTCTTTTTCTTATTTTCTATTAGTTAACAATATATTATCATTGTTTATTAATTTCATTCCTTGGTTATTTCAATTTTCTTTTTCAATGAGGAAAGTTGCAACTACTTTTGACCCCTCTGATATTCCTTTGTATGGTGAAGTACTTAGGAATCATTTACATCTTATATGATCACTTTCAGACAATCTGTTGCCACTAAAAATCAATTAGCTTTGAGGTCATCTAGACCATTTCTTTGTCTTGAGAAAATTTCCCATTATTTTTATAAACAAGTTAGCAAATCATGACTTGAATTAATTATTTTTAAATATTTTAAATTCTGAATTATGAATTTCCTGGAAAGTACTATTCTCTTTGACAGAATCTTTGGTTGAGATCTCTCATAATCTCTTCATTTGATCCAACAATGAGCTTTGAATAATAGATCATAGAATGAATGAGTTCAAACTAATTTGGGGTAGGCCATTATCCAATATGACTGGGCAAGATGACCCTGTTTGGGTATTATGGCCAGTAAAAGCCACAGTTGGCTCAGGGGAGACATTCATCATAAATTGTAACGTGTAATATAGCCCCATGTATTTCCATTGACACCATTATGATTCAAACCCCCACACAAGTTCTATTGTATTCCCACCCAGCAGTGTTGGCTAGTCAGGGGCTGATCATAAGACATATGAAGGGGAGAAGGGCTGACCATTGAAAGGGGATCTAACTACGGCCTTTAGAAGAGGGGAAAGTCTGATCCAAGGGCTATAAAAGGGGAGAGGCAATGTTTGTCCATATAAATATTCTTGGCCCAAAATTGAACAATAACCGCATTTTGTCTGGTACTTGCATATCTGAAACAAGTTGGTCAAAAATGTAAAAGGTGGTTTTAAGTGGTTAAAGGTATAAAAGGAAATAAGGTGGTTAAAAGTGTTAAAAGGAAATAAAGTGGTTTTAAGAGTATCTGCCAGGTTCTGGGTATCAAGGGTGCATCTCATATCAGAATATAAAGTAATAATTCCCTTACATAATAAAATTAACTACTGTACCTCCACCCATCCCTATTTTAAAATGGACCCATAAATATATCATCAATATGATTTTTGGTATATTATCAGAATGGAAAGATATTAAATACATAAGATCATGCATGTAGTAGCTAATAACATGATACTTAATTTGATATACATGGACATTTATCCATTGACCAGCTGTTACATTGCCCCCTGCTCCTGAAAACTGCTCGTCCTCAGACCTGATAATAAAATTCATTAGCGGTTGAAGTTTCATCACTAGGATTTAGACAGTTAATTTTTTGAAAATTGGCATTGGAAAGGTACCCAGTGCATTGTAGTACCATTACCAAAATTAGAAATTGCCATGTAATCAGAAACTTGGGATTTGACATGTCTGTTAGCGTATCTGTCTATTGACCTTTAATTTTACTGTACATGTCTTTTTATTATTATAATATTTATGCCTTTGCTACATAATTCTTCTGATTTTAAATTAAAATTGATGAATATTTTAATATTGCAATTTCAGTCATAAATAGATATTTTGTTCCAATTTGCTTTCATGCCATTTCCTAAACACAAACTAGTACATTGTTTTAAGTCTACATTATGCTTGTGACATTTTCTTCGTAGTTTCAAGAATTTCACATCTTTTAAATTATTCCTCAGAATCATGTCATACTTGGTATCCTGCATTATACTTTTTAACAAGACATATGTTAAAGTCTTGATTGATGTTTTCTGAATGTGGCTAAACCTCCAGGTGCATTCTCCCTAGCTCTCTGCTTGTCTGGGTATATCTTGGGTTACCATGGCAAGCTGTGCAGCAGCCTCAACTAGTGGAATCTGATGGAAAAAGCAGCACATCTGTGTGCCAGATGTGGTGGATTCTGACAGAAAATCCTGAACTACATATGTTTTTGCTGTTTCCTGAGCATTCACAGGTTTTATAGTGTTGTAAGTCTGCAAGTTCACATTGACTTCTTCATTTCTGGGTTTTTACTGCAGTGACATTCATCATTACAATATTTAGCCTTCTAGATATTTAATAATAGACTAACAACTGGGGTTAATATATTGTAAATTATTTACTCTTATTTACCTTTTTTCCCTTGTAAAAATAACTTGAAGTCCTTGATAGTGGATGTCTGGGATACTAATATGCATATACGGTACATATTAAACTGTAGTTTGCAGTGATGGCAAGATCAATATGGTTTTATACTTGACTGGAGCTAATACAACTCAAACAGAGGGGTTGGGGGGGGGTTGGTGTTGATGAAAAGCTATAGTGTGGGAGGGGTTCACACCAGGGACTCAATAAACACATATTACTCACTACTCAGGTAGATTCATATATAATTCATCACTAACAATTCTATTTTCTTGAAGAAAATATACTCGATTCATTCAAGTTGGATAGCGTGCACAAATACATTTAAAACAAAGAAACTCATTGATATAGAGACACGTTCTTAAATAAAACTAGCTCGAGTCATCATGTAAAATAACCAAATGTAAATAGACTTTTGAATTTACATTGCAAAATCAATTAAGGATTATACTAAATCAATAAGGGTTAAAAATTTGTAATTAACCTACGAGAAAATAGCGAAGATGGAGACTGTTATTACGCCATTGTGGCATTTACACTATTCCCTTTTTATAATATTCTGGCATTTAATTGAGGGAGAACTTTTTTGAAATATATTCAATATCTACCTGTGGCTTCTCTGACTTTGCAATAATATTTTCTATAAACTTCGAGAATCTTGTCAGGGAACATTCTAATATGATTTCTAGGCAGCAGTATTTTCTTAATGGTTTGTAAGAGAAGTCTATTCATACTAGTTTTATAACGACAAAACCAAACTTTGCAATTATGAAAAGTGTACACTGTTTGATATTATAAGCAACGGATGTCAGTACCTTACTCGGCTATAATCTACCATTGTGTTGTTTCAGCAAATATAGAAAATTATTGAATGGATTTTTTTCAATTATTTTGAAGACTTTTAAATTCAACAGTTGTTGTTTTCTAATGGAATGATATGTTTGAATTAGTTTGTTAATGGTTAATATCTTAAAGGACATATTTTGAGGTATACTCTACTTTTACAAGTATTTCTCATATTTGCCATTGAAGAGAGTATTTACTCTGTGGCCACTATTGCTATTTTGTTTGTCCAGTTAGGAGTGTTAGATTTACTAGTTCTGTTGAAGATTTGTGAAAATGTTGTCAATAGCCTGTAGTTGATACTTTCACTATTCAAATAACACCTGACTGGAACATAATAAACACTTAGCAAAGCAAATAAAATTGTAAAAAATCCCCCATGGTATAATGAGTGTATTCAGAGTCTCTTGTTACAAATACAATAGGGACATATCTTGATATATATGAATTAGATAATAAGGAATCTTGGATAATGGAACTTCACAGTACGAAATGCTGGATGAAAATCATACTGAAAGTAAGAATAAAAGTGTCATAATGAATTGTTACCCTTCACATATATAAGAGTTTGACATCAACAACACTCATTGAATTTAAAATATTTCTTTAATTTAGCCAATATCCAATCCAGAAAATTACTACATATAACTTTCTGTCATGTTTTCATTTGACAGTCATTTAATAATCCAACTCCCATAAAAGGCAACATATCTCCATTTGAGGTCAGTAAGATCTAATCCTCATCAAAACTATAAAATCATTTGTTGGGAGTCCGAGAGTATTTAGTGTAGATAAATGTATAAGTATATTTTGTATTGTATTTTGTTTACCACCAATGAAGGTGAGCAATACCTCTTGGGTATGTCCCGTATATACGGTCGTAATTTACGTAATTAACATGGAAGATAGACCCAGAAACCCCTCCTTGAAGGAGCCCTGTGTTCTTTTTTGTGCACTTATACATAGACATACAAGTACACACCACAGCCTTTTGTACGAGTTGCGGACCACTCAGTCAAACACCCTGAAGTACTTCACGCAAACAAGGAAATTTAGTCTTGCCTGAACCGGGGATCGAATCCGGGACCTATTGCGTAAGAGGTACCTGCGCTACCGCTGAGCTACACGGGTGGACTGATATAGCTGATGGGGGATTCGGGGTATTTATTTATCACGTTGTTGTCAAAGCCAGAATGCTTCCATTATTAATCCTTTCTCTAGGTATTAGCTTATTGAAATACATATGAAGAGCATTGTTTCATTAGGAAGTTGAATATTAATAGCATTTATGAGCAATGCCCCTATATGCTAGTAGTTTAGTACCAGCATTTTTTAGACATGATTTATTAGAGTTGACAACCAACCTCTATCATCATTTCTTCTATGTTGTCTATTAGTTTCAATAAAGGAATAGTTTTTATTATGAGTTAAATATATCATGGAATAACACTAAAGGATTGACATTTTCTGAAGGTTTTATATTGGGGCAGCAATATTCGTTTCCTGTGTGTTTATTTATAATTATTTATTGTTGTTTATATTCTGCTGGTGTTGTATATCACTTTTGTGAAATATTATTTTAAAGCTCACGTCATATTTTTTATTTGTTTATATGTCTGGCTGACTCTATGTTGTATAATTTGCTTCTTGTTCATTCATATAGGTGGCATGATATTTCAAAGTTTTACATTTAAAAAAATTCAAAATCCTGTTTGGTTTGAATGTAAATATTTATCACATTTCATTCAATTTATCCTCTTAAAAGAAACATTTAATAGTGTTTTGAAAAACATATTGATTTGCTACTTCTTTTGTCCCATGATATTTTGTTTATTAATGTAGAGTTTAATTCTGTCTTGTTATTAATCCTGAAGGAAAGGGCAGAACCATATTGACAGGTAGTTTATTACTCAAACACCTAAGGCCTCTGTGCGTCCTGAAAGACCTTCTTCAAGCCCTGCAGTGGCAACCTTTGACCCCTGTATGCCTTATCATTTAGTGGGTAACCATGTTCAAAGATTATTGGTGTTTCAAGCATTTATGTCGGCCTATGCAAACATCAAGGTGTGACATACACAATAAAATCTCCTTTAAAAGTTGAAAGAACTGCACACCTGAACAGGGCTTTCTGTATAGGTATTCACAAATCTGAGGTTTGATCCTTACCTGTTGATTACAGGTACACAGTTACTCAAAAACCTGCTTACCTGTACTAGGTTTCCGGATTTTCCAACAAATGACAGTTTTGCGACACATGGATATTTGGACTAATTTTGATAAACTCACTAGGCAGGGATAAACTTAAGATGTACTTGAAATCCCAAGCCTGGATGGTTTATAAAGCTGAATAGAAGTAAATGTATAAGCTTATAGTATTGGAATATTAAACTTTCAAACACTTTATACACAAAGTTTATTTAAATGTGAACTAGTAAAGATTTTATGGATTTGATGACGTCTTAGTTTAAATCATTGACACAGAAAAATGTTAAGATAGCACTCGTTTAGGAAAGAAGCCAGTAAAGCACCAAATTGTATCAATCTTAGCTGAAAGTGATACTAACAAATGAGGATGGAAATCAAGGGACATTTAAACCAAAGGTGTTGAAATAAACAGTGCTATATTCATAAAATTTTCTGCTCGGATACCCTTTTTGAAAAGTGGAATTTTATGGACGATAATTTTGACTGGGATCATAGTTTACTAGGTTACACCAAGGGAAGTGCTGTGGTTTGAGTTTGGTATGGTTCGCACATGTGATATGATTTTCAAATGAATAGTTGATACAAAAACCTGCACATGGAAACGGCAAGTTTAACAGGAAGAGTTAGGAAGGATTTCTGAACAGACATTTTATGGCTGCTTAATCTAATAGAACCATACAAATTAGGATTATCATTTTACATATTGCTGATCAGTTGGAAACTGTTTATAATCTATACTACACATGTATTAGTTATGTAAACCTGAATGTTACAATCGAATTATACAAGATAATCCAGCAAACGGTGGATGTAATATATTCACTTAGATAACCAGGGGACAAGAAAGCATTTACCAGAGAAAGTAGGAATTAACAAGAAAGATGAGTCAAGGGAACCAACCACCAGGATATAACAGTGCTAGTATGAATCAATGTGGACCAGGTCAGTCTCAGCCACAACCTCAGGAGGGGGTGCGAGCTTATGAGAACATTATTCCTAGGTCTCAAATCATTCCTGGCTCACAGATTATCCCCTGCCAGGCACCACCCCAGAGGTTTATGCAGGCTCGGCCAGGTGGATACAATAAAAGTGCAAATCCATTGTTAGCACAGTCTGAGAGCAATCCAAGGAGGGCAGTGAATAGCAATCAATTAGACAACAACTGGGGTCCTGTGTCACCAGTTGTCAACCAGCGTCATCATAATGTTAGGCCTTACCATGTTCCGTCACCACAGAGTGTATCGTCATTGTCACCTCAGATGTCACCACAGGGACTACCAAGTCCCTCCCCCCAGCAGGTGCAAATGCCCCCACCATCAATGAGGTCCCCTGCCCCAATGCATGGCAACATGGCCCCATCATCGATGCCCTCTCCGCAAATACCCATGCAAGGTCCAAAAGCAATGAATGCTCAAGGTCTTATACAGGCCCAAATGCCCTCACCATCTCAAAGCCCTATGCAAGTACAAATGCCCTCACCAGCTCAAAGCCCTATGCACTCTCCAGCTCAGAGTCCAACTATGCAAAGGGCCAATATTGCGGCTACTTTGCCACCAACATATAACCAGGTGTGCCCACCATATAACACAGCTCAACAACAGAATCAATTACAACAAAACCAGGCCATGGTAGCACAACAACCAAATGAAGGCATGGTAGCACATCAACCAAACCAGGGCATGATAAGACAACCAACTCAGGGTATGGTAACTCAGCCACCAAACCAGGGCATGACTAGGCAACCAATGCAGGTCATGATGTCCCAGTCCTCATCTACACATGACATGATGTCCCAGTCCTTATCTACACAGGGCATGATGCCCCAGTCCTCAACTATACAGGGTATGATACCCCAGGAATCACATGTACAGGTGGGGCAGTCCCATCAGGGTAACATACATCAAGGGTCTCATCAAAGCATGGCACCACCCCCTAACATACAACAACATCTGCAGCAACAACAGCAACATCTGAAGCAACAACAACATCTGCAGCAGCAGCAACAACAGCAGCAAATGCCACCCCCTCCTCCCCACCCTCAACAGCAAATAATGTCAACAAACACGCAACAGCAGCAGGCGCAACATGCAAACATGAATATGTCAGCTCCTTCACCAAATACAGGTATGTAACATATGATGACATATGAACAGAAAATCAACAGTACAACAGTGCTTAAGATTCTCTTCGGGAATCTCTTTCATCTGAGATATGGAGACAACATCCAAATCTGTTTCCAATGTTTATGGAATCATTTGATTGGGTCTGATATTCCATTAGGTATACGTATATAACTAGCTTGGGTAGAAAGTTAATATATGTTTGACTATTTAATGCTCATACTAGGTAACAAGTTGACACATAGGTGACGTTGGAACACTCAAGTTTGATAAATCCCCAGACCATTCTAGTCAAGATATTAAAAAAATATGACACGTATGATTTAACTTGGTGGTATTGTCTTGTAATCTGACTAATGCAATTTGCTAATATTATGTTTTAAATCTAATGAATATATGTCATTCTACGACTGTGGAAACATAGGACAGATTGTTGGTCAGTGAACAATTATCAGCACCTTTGGGAGATATATGTATAGCTATACTTGTCAATGGTTGTTTGGCTCTGTTTTTGTTCTGTTTGGCAAATCTGCAACTTGGGTGATATTTCTATGACTGAATTATGCTAGGACATGAAAATTGGTCACCTTGGGCGGAATTCATCAATTCATTCACCATTACATATCCACTGCCCTATACTGCTTGTGCAGTCAACATCTCCCAAAAGTATCATTTCCCCTAAAACCATCTTTTGACAAATCACAAACCATGTGCTCTATCAAGTGCTTTCCAAATGTTTCGGTATTATTGTTAGCTCAACTGATTTATGATTGGTCAAAACTGTTGGCATGTGACATTCAAGGAGGCTCATGGGATGTAATGTTCTGTGACCATATGAAGCTATATTCACCTGAGTTTGTATGATGTTCAAGTAATTACTTGAGAAGTGTCACTGCATGTATTGACATTGCTGTACCAATGGCTGAAGTGTGTGATCTGAATTTGATGTAGCCACTTCAACTCCTCAAAGAGTTCCTATGAACTTTACCTCTATTCATTGACCTCAGTCATTCCCCATATCCTGAATCCCTATTGGCAAGCCATATTCTTGAGTTGGTAATGCTGATCACAATGATCTCAAATTTAGCTTTTTTATGGTAGTATTGATGAATAAATCTTAGCTACTGCAGGTAACTTGTTTGATTACATTAAGGTATGCTAACATTTCATACCACAAATCCAGCGTATTCTCTATCAATGGTTCTGTTTGATCCCAAGGTATGGGACTCTGCTTTTGTATCTGAACATGTAATATGACCCCATTGTTCTGCTTTTATGATCATAATATGAATGTTTGTCATTTCCCAATGTTTTTACACAATATACCCACACACCTCAATTTATGGCAATGATTTTTTGATTTATCCAGTTTCAAATATTGCATATTATATAATTTGGTGTTCTTTCTTTGTGCACAAGCAAAATTGAAAGCAATATGAGATGATTCAAAACCATGGGGACTATGTGAAAACAGATATGTAATAGGACCGTGTGTTTTAATGTATCCTGCTATTGTTTCTTGCTATCTGATAAAGTCTTTGTCATTTTACCTTCCTTTCAGAAACATAGGGCTGTCAGACATACATCTTGTTAACCTAATCAGTATAATATAATAGTTGCTGTCTGTTTTGACATTATAGTTTGTGTTGCATGTCGTGAAGCTCTTAATGCACATTGTCTAAAAAAATTATGAAAATATCGTTTTAAAGCTAATGAGATCAATTTTATTGTTGTAAAATATAATTAAACTAAAAGTGAAAAAACAATCCATCACTTAATTTTTGCAAATTCATTAAGCATACTCAGCTTAATTAATCCACTTTGGGAAGCCACATTAATTATTATGTTTTCTAATTCTGATAATTTTTGGTTTCCTCAGTGTGATTAGTATCTACAATGTCTTAGTTGAGATTTGCAAGATAATTCTTGAGACTACCTGCTGGCTTAACTGTTTCAGCCATCTGCCCTATTTTGCAGTTAAAACCCTTTTTAAAAAGAATTCATATGGATTTGGTATGGATTAGACTGTTAATCTAATGATAATCTGTAAGGGGTCTCCAAGGATTGTGTGATGTCAGAGGGTTGCTTATGTAATATAACAAACAATACCTGGATCAACAACCACAAATATGGAACTTCTTAATGTGATGTATAATTTTACATGTTTCGGGCCCATAAGTCAGAAGTTAGTGGATTAGTTCCATTATTGTTTGTTTTACAGAAGTATATTCGTTTGAATTTATTGTCACACACATTGTCATAAGTTGATGTAAAGCAATTATTGAGAGGATGATATATTAAATATATGACCTCATCTCATATACCCTGACTTTCCGATTATCATATTAGCCACTGCTTGATTATAATCGAGGTGAAACTCTGACGTTACCTTCACATGAAAAATCTTACTGCATGTTTGCGCTATGAACTTTTGCTGTGATATATTGTATCTCTTTGACCTATATAGCTATTTGTTGGTTTCCTAATGCTCAAACACAAAAGTGTTTGCCCTTATTAAAAACATCTATCTCATTCTATTCATCATGCAAATATCCCATCGTGATATCTGGTTGCTTTGTGAATAACATAAAATGTCATTTTTATTAAAAAATGGAATCTGTGAGAGTTAACGATATACCTGTATGTGAGCTATATACTAACCTAAAGATACTTCATATTGAATCACCATATTTGAAATACATTACTTCAATCTAGTTCTTAGTATTGAGTTGTTGAGTTGTTTTTTATTGTGTATAGGCTGATAAGATGGTCTTCAACATGATATTTTGATAGATTGGATTGACCCTTGACAGCAGTATCAGCTATTCGTGCTACGTGTTATTATCATATAATATTATTTTGAAAATCTGTGGGCAAAAGTTAATAATTCCAAGATTTCCATTTGTGCATTCCTTTTTGCAATTTGGGTGTTTAGAGTAATGTATTGTGTCATGTATAGATTGGGCTGTATTTATGTCACTACCAAATTAAGCCTAATGCAGTGACATAATGTCATATCATAAGTAGGTGTGTATTAATTAAGAAATCAAGGTTAAGAGTTTATCTTAAAGGATATGATATGCTAGTCCGGCATGCTATTATTATGTATATTGTACTTGGGGGAGGATTTCATGTTATATAGCGTCTCTTTGCTATTTACTATTCTTTCTTGTTTAGGATTGTACGTTTAGAGGGAGGGGGTTACCTACTGGTTTGATAGAGGTTGAAGTATGAGTACTTGGGATGAAATGATGCCCATATATCTACCATACATTGAACTGTTCACAGATTGAAAGGTTTAAGTTATTGAAAAACTATATGTGACTAATTCAGTTGTATATTTCTTTTGACAAATTGCTTTACCATTGTGGTGTAGTGGTCACTAGAGTCTTGTAGTTTATCATAAGTGTATTTGGACTAACTTGACAGATAGGCTTAGATTTGTATATCCAATGACCTGTTGACCTCTAGGTGATAACACTATGATATATTGGCCATAATGAGATTCAGAGGAAATGCCAAATATGATAACAATGCTGCCTTATCTCTCCCATCCTAAAGCTAAAAGAATTACAAATGGGACATATCAGGATAAGACTTATTCAGCCATTCAGCTTGTCTCGAAAAACATTTCTCAGCTAGACCTTTTTTGATAGCTTTCTTTGTTCTTTCAATTTTAGTGTTCAGTTCAAATATTTTTATTTGTTGTATTTTCCTTAATAAGTGTAATCTGGATATATATGTACATTCATGTTATGAGAAAAATAGAAGAAATTATCTTAGAAATTGAAACATTAATCTGGAGATGGGTGGTCCTTTCAGGAGTTGGAATAGAGTATTATCCTTACATCATCCGTGGAGGAATCCTTGTTGGATGGATATATGGCTAATTACTGCTAATTATCACAGATTTCTTCTAACCCCATTAAGCTTGAAATAACATAGAAATGGAGCATAGATCATCACATTGTTTGTGTTGCTTTGAAGATTCTATTTACATAGTGCTTTCTTTCATAGGGAATTATTACATGGTATTTATAGTAGCTGAAGTTCATGGTCAGAAGCATCAAGGGTAGGAGGAACTGCACTGTATTACAGTTCCACAACTTGAAAGGGAGAAGTATTTTCTTGAAATGTCTTCCGATTTTTTTGTTTTAATATCTTGATTGCATTCCTTCCTTGTACAATTTGAGTTCAAATATCTTCTTTGGGGTCATATTTTACTATTTCACATGATTCAACTGTCCAGGGTACTAAGTATATATCTTTTGTCCAGGGTACTACAGTATGTTTTGTGACATATCTGACTTATCTAGGGTACTACAGTATGTTTTGTGACATCCAAGTTATCCAGGGTATTACAGCATGTTTTTGACATCCAAATTGTCCAGGGTATTACAATGTTTTGTGACATCTGACTTATCTAGGTACTACAGTTTGTTTTGTGACATCCAAATTGTCCAGGGTACTACAATATGTTTTGTGACATATAACTAATCTAGGGTACTACAGAATATTTTGTGACATCCAAATTGTCCAGGGTACTAGTACTATAGTATGTTTTATAAATATAACATATACTCAACCTGTCTAGGCTACTATATTATGTTTTGGTGTTTACATACTATAAGCCTACATATACTCAGAGCACACTTGTTGCTTGCCCTGGCCAGTATCAGCTGTTCACAGAGATTTCTCCAGATGTTCAACCAATCAAATTCACATGTTCGATTCACTGCCTGCAACAGCTGGTCGTTTCCATAGTTACCAGTAATAATCTATAAATTTCAAATCGTCATCTCTATGACCCCGTTTAAGCTAATGTTTAATCAATATCTTCCATCTTGCAGAGATCAATATGCCACCACTGCAGGATTAGTATGCGCTCACTCAAAATATAGTCGCAGGCATTTTTTAAACAATGAAAAATTAATGCTCTGTTCGATTAGTACTGTGTAATTTTGTATCCAAGTTGCATTGTTCAGTTTTTTACAGCTATTTCTTGAAGATATTTTTTATATACGTTTCCATGTAAGCTGCCTTGAGATTAAGTATAAGGTGTATGCTTAAGCTTGGTTAGGCGGTATCACCAATTAGGTAGTGTTACATTGCTTCATTGGCAAATAAAATCTTTAACTCATAGACATTGCAGGACCTAAGCAACCATAAATTCTGACCTAACATGTCCGGGAACTATTAAAATTCTTACATCTGCAATAAATAAAGATAATCAACTTCTCTGCCAGTTTTGTTTTGTATAATGTAGCACTAAAAATGAACATTAATTTCAGATATTTGTATGCCAAGATTGCTTTTTTGGGAGTACGTATATGTAAAATTATTAAATATTATCAGTGAAAGAAAATTGATCTTGGTACTTTGAATATTTTAGAATTGTCATGTTAATATTAAATAATAATGATAAGTATATTAATAGAAATAAATATTGAAACACTAATGCTGTCGTTAAGGATCTTTATTTTGTATTTAGAGCAATATTCTAATCAAGTTATTAGAATTTCATATCTATAAGATTCATTTTTCCTCTTTAACTACAAATGAAAAAACATCCTTAATATGTTTGTATAAAGCGGAACTTGTGAAGAATAATACTTGAGTGACAAATCATGAAGTAAAAATAACTGCTCTGATGTTGAGATATAAATTGATATTAGTTAAGCTAAAGCAATTGGGAAATTTAGATAATAAGAGATAATAGTCAAGAATGTCGCTATGGGATTGCAATAACGAGATCAGACCATTCTATCATAGTTATGAATTATATTGCAGTCAGTACGCTTATCTTCCTAGCATATTCTATGTTCTATGTCCCTTACGTTAGCAGTTTAACAGCACATATGATTTCCTGTTCATTAACTCTTGTATTAGGTCTTTTCTGGTCACCTCCCCCTCTTAGTGTCCAAGCAAGGAAAATATTTGCATGTTTTTTTAAAAATCTCCCAACATTTTACATTCTGTAACCCTTTTAATTCTTTGAATTATATAAACTGATAAAAGGAGGGACCATGTTAGGTGAGATATTTCAATTTATACAAATTAAAGTACACTATACCACATTATATTTATGATGGATTTACTCACTACTATATATGTTTAACCATGATTCCAAGAGATCTTTGTTGTGAAATAACACCATAAGATAAATTATATATTTTCATTTCAGCTGAACTGTAAACCTCCAGGTTGTGGGGTTAATATATGGGGTTTAGTCGGGGAAGGGTAATTCTCCAGGTTTAAATGGTAGAATGCATGTATCAGACTGGTGATGTAGACATTAATTAGAAGATAGAATATGTATTGCATCATAAATTATTCTAAATTCTTTTTTTTATGTTTCCATTTTCTGCAGTTATCGTTCAATAATAAATGAAAATAAATATAGATTTAGTCACGATCTGATTAAAGACCCATAATGTCATCGTAAGCTATGAGCCTATAGAACAGCCATCAATGCATTGTATCCCAGGTGAATCAACAGTGTGGTATATAAGATTTGAATTCCATGGTATAACCACATTAATATAATCATTTAGAATTACTTAACAGATATGTATACAGGTAATCGACATGACCTGTCTTCACAATCTGTATTACCAATTACATTTTTCTATAACTCATTTCTCTTGTGTATATTCAACCATTGTGCCTTACAAGATTAACAATTAATAACTTTGTGATATGTTTAATCAGCTTTAATGTAGGTGGTATCTCTTCTTTAATGTTTTGTTTAATGAGTTCTGTTATGCAGTTTACATTTTAATTCGTTTTTACAATATCTAAATAAATAGTTTTTTATTTCATTTCTTTGAATGCTTTTCACCGCACATGGACTCCGGAACATGGATAAACATACAGCTATTTTTAAGCATATTTAGATCATATGCTACAAGAATAAAGCAGAGAACATGGAAATGGGATTTTTAAGTTGGTGTAGACCAGTGAATTGTGTGTCTATATTGACTGGGGGATTGCCTGAGTTTCTGTGAAACAAATAAAAGATTGCTTCAAAAGGCTGATCAAGCAATATCAACTCATTTTCTCAAAATAAATTGAATCAAGTGTCTTCCAGCACTATTGTGAATCATTTATGGTGCCGACTTCATTTTTCTGTATGGGGCATCCGTAATATTGTAATATTTCTCCAAGGTTAATGCTGTATTAATGGAGCATATCCAAGGTGTGTTTTATGTGCTGTAATGCATGTCTTGTTCACCTAGCCATACCACAGTTAAAACAACTGGCATCTTAAACGGCTGTACTACCTATGACTTAGTTTACAGATTTTTATAGTATTGTATAGACATTTGTATATAACTCTAACTTAGTTAAGAAAAGTTTTTTGATGAAAAGCTTTTCAGGATTAGCTGTCATTAACAAAATATTTTATAGCGTATCATATGTTTCATATATTTTTGAGATACTACTAGGATCATCTCTTCTCACCCTTTTTCACCCAGTTTATAATACTAATTTAAATCCATATTTTGAATTCAACTTGGGATTAACAAGTGTGCTACATATCATCAAAGGTTAGGATAGTTGTTAGTGTTGGATATTGTGCAGAAAATTAATAGCAGATTCTAGAAAGTGTGGACCTACTGGGTGATTACATGAAAATCATTTTACTGTACTGCCACAACATTTTAGCCATGCAGTTAACAAAATAAATGTTGATAGACTCCAACCGTGAACACATTGATTTGAATGATCCAATCGTTTCTGCTATCTTGGTTTCCGTTGTTAACCGTTTTTGAGGTCACAATTTTATGTATCAAAATGAGGTCACTATTCTTTTAAATTTAGTTCTATGGGTCTTTATACATCAACTGAATAGTAACTATTGAATTGTTTTTTCGTTTTGTATGATTTGTTGTTTTTACATGCATGACGTGACTTCTGCAAGCACCTCCTTGTCAAGGTTCAACAAGCGCTCTGTTTCTGACTTTTGTTTTTTATTCTATTTTTATTGCTGATCTGGAGTAAGAAATTACCAGCAATAGTAAGGTATAGTGAGCTTAATGGTTTGCAGATGTGATCTTTTCCCTAGAATAAAACTCTAATGATTATGCCATTCTTTGTGGTATACAGAGGAAAGCAGAGCAAAGTCAGCAAACAGTTACATGGAAACATGTTAATGAAAACTTCTATTTATTCAAAGGGGAAAGTAACTTGGTGTTTTCAGCACCAGGCTTAGATTTTAATCATATTTTGAAATGTTTTGTAGGGTTCTGCTATGGTTCTTATATACATGTGTTCTTTGCCAGTGGTTTGGTGAAACTTGACTATATACCTGAAGCTTCGGTTTCCATCAGCCAACAATATTACCCCAAACATTTTTTCTTACTCAGTGGATTACATGTACGTTCAGTGTTATTTCTGAATCTCCCTTCAAAATTATTACTTTTTTAACTTGAAACTGTCATACACTTATTAAAGATAAAAATTCTCGTACATTTTTCATTTTTCAATAATTAGATTTCACCTTAGAGAAAGCATCGTTGATACTAAATACTACTGGCCTCTAGGCCTTAGGAAAGTGATCTACTGGACCAAAGAGGTGAACTGGCACAGTGTAAACAAACAGTCAATATGGTTGCTGTATGTTATTGTGGATGACTTGGTGCTTACTGGTTGGTTCAAAGATACCAGGACATCTTGGTAAAGTTGTTGACCAAGTGGAATGTGACATTTATTGATAAGCATTCCATATGTCCAAGAATCTCTGAAATCTAGCTGAACCTAACATCAAATTAGTTTCCTTATATACATGTAATTCAAACACACTTGTGAATTTGTTGTAAACTGTGTTTGAGCTAGATAGAAACATTTTAGCAATTTGTTGATATAAAAATGCATTGATACAGTCAACCAGAAGCCATGTGTTTTCAAGTGGTTTAAAGTGTTTTTCAGCTAATTAGTGAAAGTCTCTCTGGTGGTGACTTTTTGGTCAGTGGAAAGGCATGAAATAAACAGTTGGTTGAGAATATGAGTTCAACTTACTTCTACTGGGGTATGTGATATAGTAATTGGATTTATGAGTATTTTCTCTCTATTTACCTTGACAGATCCCTGGGTGGATCTTCATATTGCATGTGCCACAATGCTTCATTATTCTATCTTTCTAACATGTTCTAATGAGATGGTGACATGTACAAAGGGAAATATCTGAAAAACCTTGACATACTTATACATGTATACTAAAAGTTCATATTTAAGCAAGAACAGAATCTTACTTCTTTTTGGAAAACATTGAGGACTTGGCATCTATAGGTTCATAAAATTCGGAACATTGAATTAATATGTTACTTTAGATACATATATATATATGTACTCAAATATATTTTCCCGTAGATCTTGAGATGAGTTTCACTATTCCATTTTCACTGCAAGTGGTCAATATTTTTGTGTCTTATGTTAGGGGTTTCATTATCAGCAGGCAACAGGCGGTTTTCACCAGTTTTCATAAAATCGCCTGTTGGTGTTAGGATCTTTTCAGCTTTTCCATGTTAAATTTATAATTTTCATTAATTTTGCTTGTTAATTTCATTTATTTAGCCTGTTGTGAGAAATTCAAGTTAAGTCTTTGCTGTGTAGTTATTATACATATTATAAGAGTTGCTAAAATATTGTGTTGAATCGTGCATGTAACATATACCTGGAAGTTGGCACTCATAGTGATATGTAAGTTCTCAACACCCACAAGTGGTAGTTGGATAGGAATGAAGCAGACCCGCTGAATGCTGGTTAGTAAACACACTCTCCATATCTTAGTAAAAACACAAAAACCAAGTATTTGCGGATATTTAGATGTATTGCTATCCACCCCTTGACCTCTTTAATCAAATATCTGATTGAAATGTCCTCTTGTTTTTTGAGGCGTTGAGGATCTGTGTCACGTAGTTGCGTCTTTGTAACGTTGAATGCTTCAGGGATTGTTCTGAGGTTACAGCTAGGAGTCTTTCAAAGCATTAAATGTTAACTTCAGCTATCTTTTATTAAAACTTCAAAGATTAAAATGATGTGATGAAGCGGGTTGTTCGTATGAGTTTTCATTCATAGTTACTTCAAATTACTGACTGAATTGAAATAACTTTTATGTGCTCATCTATAGCTCATGGCTTATAACGATTCAACTTTAAGTTTCGCCTATTTATTCAAGATAAATGAACAAGAAAATTGATAGGATGTAAAAATCTAAAAAATGTAAAGGTGAAAATGTAGCATACAGAAATTGCACTCCAAAATGAAGTTTATGTGAAGTTATCGGATATGTGCTATATCTTGCATATCTCTCAGTGTTTGCTAACGTGTTTACAAGAAATGCCGCCAAACAGTCTGGGGTGTTCAATTTAGGTAAGATTTGAGGGGTTCCCGGTTGGTGTGACCTGTTAGTTGGTCACTAGGTACTTGTGCGGCAGGTGTTAGTGTGGTCTGTATGTAGAGCCTGTCAATGCAGGGTATTCAGTATTCACCAGTGAGCTGCCCTTTCAAAGAAACCCATGGCCCCCAGGTAGACTTTGAAATGCAAATCTTTGAGTCTGGGTCAACCTACTGAGAACATATATTTAGTGCCATTTTGTTATATGTTGAATAGAATAGAAACAAGGACATGGACCATTTTGTGACCACTATTTACATGTTCAATCATATAAATTTGCCAACCTCATACATGCATATACTGAGAAAATTATATATTCCTCACATGATGAAGCACTAGTATTCCTTGGTTTGAATTACTGAGCTGGATCTTTGAGGGCAGTGTTGTTTGATAATCCTTCGCAAACCCTCAATATATTAGTCATTCAGCTCCAATCCTCTTAGTCATAAGATAAGCCGGTTTTGAATCTAGTATAGGCCACTGTTTTCAAACATTAATATTAAGCAACATGAATTTCCTAAGGAATAGATGCAAAATTGTGATATTGGAGACACCCTTATTAAGATCTCAACATTGTGTACATTCTTTATGTCAAAGATGATTATTTGACAAACTAATAAAATAGGTTTGAGAATCTAAACATGTTTCTATATTCTTCAGTAGATTTTTCATAAATAAATTCTGCACTTCCTACCTATTAGTAGTACCTAACATTCATTTTACATTCAGAATCTCAGAGAATCTTTCTTCGGCATCAACACTATAAAATCATTTATGATAGTCATAGTTAATTGTGATCAACTGATGGGGATCTAGGGTATATATGTCAGGTAGCAGAGTTTGTACTTTGGTAGTTGATTAATCTCTCCATTGGCTTATCTCGTTTCTTAACTTATGGTCAATGAGAGTCAATGCTACGAGATAAGGCAGATTCTAACTTCTGTACATATCTCTATGTGTGATACATCCAGGGTCAAGCATAGATTCTAGGTTACTAAAATGACAACCAGTATTGTTCGAGACAAATTAGGTACAATGCATGTAATTCTTTTGAGAGCAGTTCAATTATTTATCAGTGCTGCAAGTCATGGATATTTTGAGTTCTTTACTAAGATGTATGTTTGGTTAAAATTATCAGTTAAATAAAATGTTGGCTTAACATATACAGGAATGTTTGTTATGTGATGTGATGACATTTTATTCAGTTTAGTCTTCCAGTTAACTCAGGTGTAATTTGTCTATTTTTTATCAATTTAACGGTTTGTGGTCTCAGCCTTGGGAAGCAAAAATGTTGTTTAATGTGTTTCTCCCTTTCAAACTAAAATGAATCAAGTTAGTAGGGCTCTGTGAATATGAAATATGAATTTATGAAAATATAAATTGCATTTACATGTTTTCCTGTTTTTATGAATTGTATATTGTAAATTGTATGTACTGCCAGCAAGCTCTAATACTGTTGTTCACATTCACTGCAGAAAATTCAGGTTTCAATCTTAGAGTGATGTGGTTCAGAATTATACTTTGGACATATTTTGTTATTGAGTAGTTATAATAAAAAGTAGTTCATTGACCATTAGTATTAACATTGAATTCATTAATTACTGGAATCAGCACTAGAATGAAAATTTCATCCAAAAAGTACCGGACACAGGTCTTGATTATTCCACTGAATGAATTAAGGAAGCAGAGAAGGTATCTTTTCATTTCATCTGTTTCTCTGTCATGCTTGCTGTTGATACATTTTATTATTATTTTTTAATCAATAGGTTTATTTCATAAATACAAACAAATATACAATCAATAGATAGGGTTGGGGCAAATCGCCTTCTGGCATTTCATGTCCCCATAAAATACATTTTATATTACTTAGATCTATTGTTAGATGGATGAATAACGAAATCCCTATTTTAGAGTTGCTGTATAGGTTTAAGTAGGTGTTAACAGATACTACCAAGTGAGAGTGAAAAGTTTGAAACATAAATAAACTGATTCATAAAATTGCACGGTTTACTTTCCCAAGTATTGCTTATATAATGTGCATACCAGTTACTTAATCTCCTTCAGAATATAGATTGAAAAGTACAGTTTGGAACCACTTTGAATCATCAGCTACCACTATACATAATGTTTATTCCATATTTGACCTCCTCCCTCTTGAGAAACCCAATGAGAATATATTGGGTCTGAAGGCAGTCAAAATCACCGTTTCTAACGAAACAAAATTAATGATGCTTTGAAACAATTGTTGAATTTCTGACATATGTTTGAATTAATTATTACTGATGTAACATGGCATTTTATTCAAATTGTATATAAACTAGATTTATGAAAGCATATAAATGTTATCTTTAAAACTAAGTTTTTAATAAAAAATAATATTAATGGTCTTAATCTTCACAAAAATTGTTCAGTTTATTTTGATCTTGAGAATGAAATTATGAAAGACACAAATAGTAATTCAACTGATGCAGAAGCTGCCATTAAGAGGCAATTGCTCCTTTAGCTTTCTATCCCTCCATTCAGCCATTTAGAACATCCCTATTATAGAAATAATCATCATTTCCACAAAAGAATAATATCTTCCCATAATGGCTTGAAGACATAATTTCTGTTCATAGTTAATGGAAGTTTCAGTGAGTAGTTAGTTGCTGATTAGTTCCTCAACTGAATTCACTAATTGATCTCTATTCTAACTGGAACTTCAGGTAATAATATTTCCCCGAGATCCGCATTTATTTTTGAAGAGGAAATGACTTTTCTAGGCCTATTCATTGATGGGGGTCTGTATTTTCCCAGATATCATTCAGGACGATTACCTTTTCCGGGGACTTGTTGTTGATGAGCCTATATGACAGTAACTGCCGATTTACATATGATTGATTTCATTTTTGCATTTTCATATTTCTGTTTTTTTTATTAGACATTTGTATCTGCCCTGTTTATATTGTTTTATGTAAACAACAACCATGTTCTAAATATTCATTTTTACTGCTATGCCCTTATTCACTTTTTTTGTAGATGAATATGTATACATCTATATATTTTAATTGGTTTGGATGCTATTATTTTCATTCCTGATGCTATCATATTATTTTAAGCTTTTATTACACCCTATGCTTAGTGAGCGGAGCTAATTTCAAGGGTGGTGGTAAAGACGAGGCAGGGCGCCCAAAAACCAAAAAATATTAGTACCATAATCTTTTAAGTCGTATTATTGCAGCATAAGGTGATGATATTGTGATATTTTATGCTGTTTTAGAAGTGAAAGATGTTAAACTATGCATACCGTTTGTTTTACATCCAATAAAACGAATAGTTAAGATGAAACAGTCGTTTAAAGATACAATTTGAATTTACCGCAAGAAATTACAACCTAATATTGTCAATATGTCAATAATTCCTGATCGATGTCACATATAAAGATATATGTACCTAGATATGTTTTATTTTTTCATATATGCGAAATAAGGCGGTCTCTAGTTATGTACATCCAATGCAAAATGAATGTTTACTAGAGTGTCTATTCGGCGATCAGAATTTCGATGACGAGCAATGGCGATGTAATTTGCGAAGAAAGCATCAGTGCACCTAGTTACAGGCCAGGTTTGGGCGCCATGCCTCGTCTTTACCATCACCCTTGAAATTAGGTCCGCTCACTAAGCATAGGGTGTATTATGAAATTGGACAAGTTACAGAGCTTTAGCTTGTATACAAGGGGCAATTTTCATAGAATGCCATAAATCAGAGTTGTAAACTACAAGTCTGGATGAAGGTGATGAGCCTTATAGTTTCATCTTATCTCAGCTTTAGCTTTCACCTGATGAGAGTTACTTCACACTTGACTTAATGGAAACTTGGAAAGGCATTTAATGGATAACTTTAACTTTCATGTTCAGTGTAGCTTTCTTGTGCTTTGGTTGTATCAATCTGCTTGAGGCTATCACTTATCATGTTCAATGTTTCATCTTGGATTGTGAGTAATATCATCTTCACATGCTATATCATGGTTATCTGGAGTTAACACTTTTGAGTTACTGTTATTTGCTTTTTATATTTTTTGTATAGCAGTGCTTTAACCCCATCTAATTTAATAAACTCTGCAAAATGATCTTTGTTTTTCTGCCACTGTTGAAACTTACAAAGAGGCCCTATATTAATTAATGTTTTTGAATTTTTTTTCTTATCATTGGAAACACTTCTGCTATTGACTAATTAAAATAAAATGTGTGGGTTCAATATTGAACAAGCTTATTTATTTTACTGGAAAAATTATTGTGGTAACACCTTGACATATATCCACCTTTATCACTGTATTTAGTACTTAACAAAAGGAAAATAATTAAGTACAAAGTTAATATTTGTAATATCTTTGCTTATATTGACAATATTTCAAGCCTATTGGGTAATTGATACGACAAAATACTAGAAAGTCCAGGTTTATTTGAGCAATCAATTAATCCAATGGTGAACATTTACCTTTCAATTAGAGTAATCCACGCTGCATTAAACCCCTTTATTTTGTGCCATAGGCATATATTCAAGTTTATCGTAAGATCATTGATTTTTGTGTCATTAAGCTAAGCAAATACTTTTCTTGGATAGACTTTCCGGAAATAACTTCAACGGAAATATTAGCTTAGGTACTCATCTTCAAAACTAATGAGCCTTCTTTGTTGGTCTTCATGATCTTATATGCCTTCTATATGCATTTGAATCTAAAATTGGAAATTCTATTTGTCAACTTCATTTCTTGTAAAATATCATATTTTTATTTTTATGTTATCCGGTTTAGGTAATGATGCGTCTTGAATTTATTGAAGAATGGGTATGGAGTTTTCAGGATTGAAATCAAACTGATGTAGGAGAATGAATAATATACTGAACTTGTATCAATTCAACATTGATGTGTATCAATTAAAGATTTTCCTAATGGATGCGTATCATTTAAAGAGTTACCTAAAATCAGTGGTTATTATATAATACATGTATATACATGTATGTTGTGCTATGTGCTATATTTCCATTTGGTTGAAGATTAACCTTGACATAATTCTATATATTCAATAAAAGATCGGAATGTTTGCAGACACTGCCTGAATCAACAAACGTTTAATATAAAAATAATAATATTCATGAATTTGTTTATAATAGTTATTACGCTAGTGATGTATAGCTAAAACAATAGAAACTATTGATATAATAATCCGGAACAAACACATATTAAAGTCAAAATGATGATTTATTAAGTTGAATCATAGGAGTATATAAATACAACCCATTACCAGAGATTCATTATGTAAAGTCTCCAAGACAAGAATGAAATGATAAAGACAGAAAAGGGCCATAATGAAAATAAAGTTTTTATGTCACCACCACAAGTGATGACATATTGTTATAGTCTTCAACCATTTTGTGGATGGTGGTTGGTGTTTGGTATTCAGCTGTTGCTGTCTGCAACAAATGGCAGGTGGTTGACATTTTGCATGTTTATGCCTTGTTTACCCTGACCTCATTAGCATTAGCTACTATAATGTCCTCTGACTAGCATATGTGATATTGAGGGTGTAGATACTCTTTTAAAGGGTACCTATTTGGTGGAATAACTCATAAAAGAGCGAGCATGTCTACTTGATCCGTGATTAACTTTGTACTGTAATTAATTCCTGGGATTATAGGGGCTAATAAGTGCAGTGTTTCCTTATATTATAGTATCTCATGTGGATATGTTTACAGTGAAATTGTAACAACATGGAATCAACTTGAGACATGACATTAAACATTACCCGTATTTTTATCTTGTCATTTTGTTTGAAAATTTATATACTTATGTTGAATATATTTAATATAAATAATACTGCATGCTTTTGATCGTATTAAGAATGACTTGTTGAATTGTTGATTAGTTAAATTATATGTGGCCCTTTTCTTCTCATCACACATATTATAACACAGCAGTCATAATGTTCTGATGTAGTTTCGCGGATGTATATTTGTACAGCTGATCATTTATTGTGTCTTATTTTTGTATTTGCAGCACTGGATAATGGGAATACTTGGGAGTCCAATAACCAAACTAGTCCAAACTATCAGACCAGCTCTAGAGTAAGTATATAATCCTTGACTAGTTCAAACTCTCAAACCAGCTCTCCAGAAGTCCCAAGCTAGTTCAAACTCTCAAACCAGCTCTCCAGAAGTCCCAAGCTAGTTCAAACTCTCAAACCAGCCTTCAAGAAGTACTTAGCTAGTTCAAACTCTCAAACCAGCTCTCTAGAAGTCCCAAGCTAGTTCAAACTCTCAGACCAGCTCTCCAGAAGTCCCAAGCTAGTCTAAACTATCAGACCAGCTCTAGAGTAAGTATATAATCCTCAACTAGTTCAAACTCTCAGACCAGCTCTCCAAAAGTATGTAATCCTAAGCTAGTCCAAATAACCATACCAGCTTCAGAGTAAGTATAATATACTAAGCTATTCCACACTTACAGACTGACTCTAGGGTAAGGGTAAGTTATATACCCCATAACAAAACTAGACCAAACTATCAGACCAGATCTATACCTAATAAAAAGCAAAATATGTTTTTTTGTCCTATAACCATATGAGTTTAAATCTAATAGAAAAGAGAGGTTTGTATCTTATTATTTGATCTAATGATTGACAGCTTCAAATTTAGTGTAAATTAAGTGAATTAATTAATGTAGAATGGCAGCAAGATAACGCAACAGCTTTGAAATTAATGCTTCATGTACTACATATATCTATTACTGAATTCATTTATATGTTTACTTACATGTAATTTTATTTTTGGAAATATTACTATATCACAAGCATTTAACAATTAAGATTATGACATGCATTATTAGCAAGAATATTCTTCGTGGTTTCCATATAGGTTCTGATGGTGAAGTCCCTTGCAATTTGTATTTGTGATAGTTTGCTGCTAAACATAATAGATTTATTTGTTACAAGACACTAAATCTGATTTTTCCCTGTAAGTATTAATATTTCATCAATTCTGACAGTCTCTCCTCCTCCATTGTAAACCTATGTGTGAGTGAATGGAGCAGGCCAACATAGGGTCTTGGTGTAGTTTTGGTGATTTCATTTTCAGTATATTGAGGGAGGTGGGACACAAAGCTTCAATGGCCAGCTCAATGACATGCAGCATCCCTTTGCTACGGGACAGAATGGTGACATGCCTGCTTTAATGAGTAAGTGAACCCTGAATTTGTGTATTCAATGCACAATGTCTCTCTATATTGAACTCTCTTTGGCTTGCTTTAAAAATCAAGACAATCATAATTCAAGATGGGGCATCATTGTCCCAGCTCATGAAATCCCCCTGGACCTTCGATTGTCATCATGATCCTCATCGTTTGTGTTTGTTAAATATTAATTCAAGCTAGGTAGGGCTAATCACATGACATATTCAATATAACTGAGTAGAGAACTATTAAACATTATATCATAGTGTAATATGCATTAGTGAATAATATAAGTTTCAAGAATGATACAGAAATAACTCTACACCTGAATTATATAGCTACAGTGTAGAACCCAGATGAGTGATATTGTGTTGGTATAAAACTGGAGAAGTTATTAAAGTTAATCTCTGTGTGGATTCCATAACTACTGGCTTGAGGCAGAACCTTCACTCACAGAATCAATGATGTATTTTCAATTGTTCATGTGTATTTGCCGGCTAAAAACACCTGCGTTAAGATTTATTGCAAGTCGAGTGATCTTTTACCTGTTTATGCTGATTTATACTATCTTGTAAATCACGTAAATAACTTATAAACAGCGAATGTTTCTTAATGTGCATTGCATACTCCCATTTATTGAACACTGGCGATTTCATCAATTGTGTTTTTAGGACACTGTAGATTGAGGGAAGCAGCCCAAGACCAGTAGTTGAGTTGGTGAAAATATGAAAAATTTTGTATAATGAATTGATTTGTTCTTTGTGAGTTACACTAATTTATCTCGTAAACAAAATGTGACGGGAATAGAAGAATTAGATGTTGATTGTTGAGTATGGTCCTGGAAGGTTCAGTGGATTTCTTTAAAAGGGGTCAGAGGTCAAACTCTCTCAACCAATCAGAAGTTACTCTGTTCTGCAGTCTTGCCAAAGTTGCACTCGTAATAAAAACTCCATTAAGTTGTAGCCTGAGGAAGGAAAATTTAACATGAGTAGTTTTTATTCTGACCTTTTTCCCCTCATCTTATTAACATCACGTTGAATATAAGCTGGTTTCTATGGTTACGTTACCTGTAAAAAGTAAAACCAGCATAATCGTCAGAATCAGTAGAATAATTCAATGTCTTGAACTCTTCATTCTCTTTTGAGAGTTTTCTTGTCTGGAGTTTCCTTTCAAAAAGTCTTATCTTTTTTGGATCTTGTTGATCGAGAGCTACCCTGAGATCATGGCTAATAACTAACCTCTGATTAGCATCAATCATTTTGCAGTTTAGAATTCAAAAATCAGAGAATAGTATAAAGCCATGTTTATATATATTAACATATATAAATGTTTCTGGAATACCCAATGAAAGATGAATGACTCTGATTTGCTCTGTGAGTTCAAAGGTTTATTTGAAATATGAAGAGTTAAAGGAATCCAACACCTTGCAAAACTTCTTAACGGAGAGGAATAAGGGAAAATGCTTGCCGGATTCTGAATCTGTGTATTTTTTAATGATTTTTCACCGTCTTAGAATTTCAATTTTTTTCCTTTGAAAAAATGAGATTTGCATTGTTTTCCAATTAGACAAATGAGTAAACATGAATAGCCCGAAATCTAACGGTGAGATTTTGTTTTAAAAAATCATGGATATCAAGGCTAAATATAGCTATACAATAAATATAAAAAAGCAATGCTTGGACTCTTCATATTCACACAAAAAATTAATTAGTAAATGAGGTTTGATATTTGTGAGAATAAGTTGTACGAGTCGCAATGCTCTACAAACACCAGACTACAGGGTGGATTAGGATCAATGACACACATAAAAATTGATTTAAAAACATTTCATGATAATTATCTCAAACAAAAGCAGTTAGCGAAGGATACATTTCATTACACTCAATAAATAGTTATCACTTTTGACTATATATACATATCTCATGGGAATGTATTTCCATCTGCTCAAGATATCATATTTTAGCTTCGAAAATCACAATCGTTGGATAATACATTTGTCTCAGAATGATAGGCCACCCTGTAGCAATGTAGCTTTCACTTGAAGTGTACCCTTGAGAATAATGAACTTCTTTTCAAATTGGTCTTGCTTTTGTGGTGTATGTGGCATTTTAGCAAATCTGCCACGCTCATTTCTTTCCAGAACCATCTTGTTCACATGTAACACTAGGCTATACGCGCATGTATAGACAGATGACATAGATATACATATAAATTATATATTGCACCTGTATTTACTTACATGGGAATATTCCCTTTGGAAAAATGCAAATGCATGAACATATATTTTCATCTTATATATGACTTCAAGCTAACATATTATTTCATATTTATATTTTCATAGTTAGTCTCACATAAATAATAGATCCATGAGAACAATATTCTTTGTTTTCTTAAAAATTGATGGGTTTACTGTGAATTCAATAAATTACAATTTGCAAGGGGTAAGTATACTGTATGACCTTAGTTGCAAAGTACTGTTTATATATGCAGCTCAATAGCATAAAATATGTTGAATGAAGCATATGGTGGGGATTAGTCGTGTGACACACAAACTGACCAATACATGAGGGTATTAGCTACTTTTCACAGAAACCAAAGGAGGACAGTGATTTTATTTCAACTGGGAGCTTACCTCCACACGACTGATCATGTGACCATGGTGTTGGGTCCCTTTAAGTGATCTCTCTTGAAAAGGGTTATTAAGAGCTCTTCTTATTTTAATGGGTGAAGTATTAAGCTATTACTAGGCTTTCATTTAAATGTAATAATTTATTTGTCATGATGGTACCTTTATAAAGATACCTGTTTTATCTTTTTGTATCCATATTAGAAGTTTGATATTTAAAAAGGTAATCCTTCTTATAAGACTTGTTTTGCCTTTCACTTTTGATTTCACAAGTCTGGAAATTAAAGTCAAGGAAATATTTTTGAAATTTGATTTTTTGAGGGAGGACAAAGGGTACATGTAATATAAAACCATCAATATATAAATGTTAGAAGACCGAGAGTTGGTATAATATGTGTATTTGTTTAGTATGTAGAATTTGAGTGACTTCATACCTAAAAGGTGAAGTTATGTTAAATCAGCAGGTTAAAGGACATTGTTGTGGCACCCTTCCATTGTTTCGCTCACCCTTTATTTACAATGACATCACAATTGTGCTATAGCCACTCTATTTACATTTATGAACACTATAACATGTTCATCAAATACTTCACTTTTGAGTGTTTACAGACATTAAGTTTTGCTTTTTATGTTTTTTAAGTTGTCAATTTCTTATAAGTGGGTTTTATGTACAAAAAGCAGTTCAAATATTGTTTATTGATTTCAATAAGATGAAATAGAAATATGGAATTTTAAATCATTACATTTGAGAAATTTGAGCAATCTTTAAAGTTGGCAAAGTATTTTTCTTGTTAAGTTAGCCCAAACAGAGGAAATAATGTTGCTGATTAACTAATAACTTGTTCAACATTTTTCAAAATGGAAATACATTTTATTCAAGCAATAGTTCAAATTTATTCCAATTTAATTTTTTAATTGTTTTTTCTTATGAAACATGAGCATTGTGATTCAGATAGGGCAAGTTGTATTCTACAGGTAGTTACCAGTTTCGCCACCAGGTGGCTGATTCGGGGGAAATAACATGGCAGGGTATTACAAAATTCCCTTAAACTTGAATGTTCATCAGTTTTAGTGGTTCACTTTTCACATTACCCTTATGTATGTGATAGTTATACAAATTAAAATATGTCCAGTGAAAGAAAATATTATCTGCCCAACACAAGAAAAGATACTTCACTTTTTGTGGTTTTACAACATGGGGTCTGTGGGGAATCTCCCCGACCTAGAAGTCACTTTTTCAAAGAAAATTAAATTTTCAAAGTTGATAAACTCTTTTCAAAACCACATTTCTAGGTGTTCTAATGACGTAAATCAAGATTATTTTTACTCGCATCTAGACTATTAAACAGATGAAAATACTTTGATTAATATAGCATTTATGGTACATACGGAAAACAATCCAAATTTTCCATGATCAAAATCAAATCTAATCTTTAGCTGTTGTAGTTATTTCTCATTGGCTTACGACATTTCCACAGTTAACAGTACATTCATTGGCCTCGGATGTGAAATTAAATTGATTTTAACAAGTTTATTGAAATGATGAGTTTGAATCTGTCCGATGTTATTGCTGGATTGCCACTCTTCAAGCTGTTACATGCAACAATAGTAGATACTGCAGAATATATCTCTAAAAGGCTGTTTAAGTTAAATATTTGTTTCACCTTTGCGTAAATAGATATTTTCCTTTTGGAAATCTCAACTCCAGTTTTTTCAAAGTTAAGCATTGCTTTGATGAGTGTTTGCTATTGTATAAGATAAACTGTTTTTATATCCTAGATTTTAAAATTGTCTCAATGAATATTTTATTTTTGCTTTATCAGCTGTGTAATAGACAAAAAGACAACTGAATGTGCTTGGCCTCATATATTATTATGATATGATTTCAACACAGATAATACTACAGTATATTAGTTTTTGTGTGAATATTTGACATTTGCAAATATTGTTTCATATTAAAAAATACATGTGATGGAAGGAAACAGATAGAGTAACTGAGTTGAAATTGAATGCACAGATAGAAAGGCAAGTGAATGCTACCAATGGAAAGCTAAAGATGTAACATAGCTTGTTAATAATAACGCCTAGACAACTCTATATTGTTGATACATGAGGAAGGAAATGTTGAAAAGCACTGAATATGATGATATCTCAGATATTGAGAGTTCAGGTAATATGATAGAGGTTGATTCCATTACTGACTCTAATTTAAATGGATTTCTAGTTGTGTGTATCAGATTTAGATTTATAAAAATGGACGTTACTCTGTAAATGTCAGATTTTGTATACTGTTTCTGTATTGGCTGTTAAAATGCTATAGATACCCAGCGTGTTCTTTTTGCTAAATGAATCAGTCGAAACTTATCAGATATTATAAAAATGGGAGCTATGCATACTTTAAGGTCAAGGTATATTGTATCATAGTGGATTGGCTTTTGTTTCGGATTAAATTTGGTATATTCTTGTTGGGTATTACCACTTGAGGATAAATTCTGTTATTCACATTTATTATTGCAATTTTTTATTTCTCATATTGATATCAAAATGGCTCAGGATTTCATCCCAATAATACGGTTTATATTCCTGGCATCAGTTTAAAGCACATTTTATGGACTGTAATTTGACCATTATATCGTACCAAGGGACGTTGTATATAATGTTTATTGGCTATAATTCTCAGATTGAAT
Source organism: Owenia fusiformis (assembly GCA_903813345.2). NCBI lineage: Eukaryota > Metazoa > Annelida > Polychaeta > Sabellida > Oweniidae > Owenia > Owenia fusiformis. Next base: position 20,980,070 of record CAIIXF020000007.1, on the reverse strand, counting down.
AAATGCTTCATAAAAACGATCATATAAAACAAGCGTTTAGGGAGATTAACTTGGCCGCTTTAAATTTAACGATTAGGCCAAATTGATTTCATTTCCACCACTGAGACCTTAGTTAAGCATTATTCTGTCATATCTGCTCCATAGCGAATTAACTGGATATAGGGAACTAAGCTAACCTTCCAAATAATTTGATAGGAAATTTTCTGCTATTTCTCCGAGTTATTCAGGCATTGGATTTAATGAATTTACACATAAATTCCTCTTTGAATAAAAATCACATTTTACAAATTCATTTATTGTGTCATACTTTTTGTACTTTTTCATGAGGAAGTTTGTAATTTGTGATTTGAGTTTGATGGTAGAGGTTTGGGTGATTCTTCTTCTACTTCGGCTTAATAGCATTCTGGACTGTTTCAGACGTCTTGTTAACTATCGTTTAATTTAATCCATGGGCGACTCGGGGATAGAAAATCTTATTATATCTCATTGTCATTCCAACTATATGAACCAAATTAGAAACCTAAGTGAACAAAAAGTCCAGAATTAAAGATGTTGAAAGATTATAGTTGATTTGATATTGTTACCATGAAAAAAGTTGTTTTGGCAAATGATGATCTAATATTCACTATGGGCAAATTTTATTGAAATTATATTTTGAATAAATGGGTTGTTTTCAGCTGTTGCAGATTCAACCGTTTCAATGAAAAATAGAGCAAAACACTATGAATTCATAACTTCATTCGTGAACACCTTATTTTTTCTCTGAAATAAATGTTAAATGTACAAATGTTTTACTATGTGCAAAATGGTCTTATAAAGTATTTTATTATACACCAGTATGCAGGTATTCTCATCCCAGATCTTGCCTCTTAAACTTAGAATTCCCTCCACACATCCAATTATTCTTTATGGAGTACATGTTGACTTGAGGGCCTATGGAATACTCTACAAACTGTATTCTAATCTTGATAAAAATAGTTTTCCCACAATCTTTCTTCAGGATTACATTTTCAGAATCTTTCTGGGGAAATTCGATTTATGGTGATTATAAAAGTATTTAATATGTGGTAAACATGTGTAAATGCTAAGAGTTTATTAACATTGCACCACATGGAGTTCTTTTATTTTTTAAGTAAAAAAGGAATTTTCAGAAAAGTTCCCAGTATGTTTTTAGTAAATCATTGCCATTGATCAAGTACAGAGGACCCTCATATTAAGTGATGGTGCAGCAATAAGGAAGATTCAGTTGATTTGAAGAATTTCATTGAATCGCTGCAATTTGTTGAGTGCCCTTCATAGTCCATAAAATTTAGAAATGTGTGATTTGTATTCATAGGCAGGCATTGCAGAGTAACTTATTGAAAATAACATTTCGTAGCCAATCAAGGTAAACTTTGATCCATTCAGGACATGATGATCAAAAATTCCTCTAATAACATAACAAGTTTAACTGGCTCCTTTCAGTTTGTTTTCTTTTGTAGGTTTTTATGAAGTAAAGCAAATTGGTGTTTAAGTCAGCATATTTTGGTTTTATTGTGAATTAAATATGAATTGAAAGTTCGTTCGCAGAATTGGAATACAATCATGTTATGGTACAATTACCCTTGGAAAGAGTTGAATTAATTTTGTTACACAATCTTTAAACTTCTGATAAACCCCTCCTCATTCAATCAGAGCATGTCGCCCCTTTAAAGTAGTTTTCAATATATATAAACTTATTAGAGAATTTTTACCAAAATTGGCTCTTTAATTCTCTTGATTTGTTGAAATGTAACCTAAAATAAAATGATCGGTTCTTGTCAGAGGAATGTCTAAACCTGGACCAGTGAGCTCAGGGTTCCATGTAGTTCATTAACTCATGCTTTTATTGCTTGTAACAGTTGCCAATGCTATTGTATGTCTATTATATTATTCATTGTCTTAGGCCGGAAATGATTGTTTTGAAATGAACTTGATATCTAATCTACAGTGAAAGTCAGCATCAGTAGTATCAGGGAAATGTTGGTAATAGGTTTCTTTTTCAATAAATATACAGAAAGAAATAGTAAGGACTGTCATAAAAGTCCAAAGATTTCTCTGTGTTTTAAATAAAAAATATAGAGAACACAACATGATCTGAAAAAATATTGTTCATGTTTTTGCTGCATTTAACTCTCTTGGTTTATGATTGGTGTTTGGGTTAAGAAAGTAGTTCCGTAAATCGGTTTGTTTGTTGTTTTGGAACAAAAGTCTTGCTATTACAAGGCAGCTTGATTTTAACCAACTAATGCAACTACTGTTTTATACAGTGAATTTGAAAAACGTTCAGTCATTTGTTGCAATATTGATGCTCATTTGTTATTTTATGCAATTATGCTGACATGTGTAATGTGTAAACTGCTAAATGGTTATCAATGAAAATAAAGGTAAAATGTTTGTGCTTTTGTTCCAAATGTATTTTACTTTGTATTAAACATGAAGATTATTACTTTTGAATGAGAATGCTTAAAAATCATAATAGAGCACTTTTTGTCATTCGATTATGGCTCATAATTACTTATTTACATAATATACCTTATACATTGGGTTTTCATTTAATTTACTAGATGTTTAGAAACCTATGAATAACAAAGTATATTGTGTTCAGTTTAGAATGGGAACACAACACAATTGCTAGTGCAATCTATAGTTGAATACAACTGAGGTGTTTTAGATGTAACCTGAGATTATTGCATGTGAAAAGGAGCTAGTTTAGAACATGTAGTTCACGTCTTAACACCTGGGGACCATGCCAATATGACATGTCAGTTTTCTCGTTCACTTCTTCACGAAACTTGCATCCGTGTCACACATCATTTTTGTAATATCTAGCGATCAAATCCCTGGTGTATAATGCTTCATGCAGTCCCTCATCTCTCACGCGGTGTACTAATTTAATGAAATTGATTAGACTCAAATTGAGAAAATTACCAGAATAGTGTTTCCGAAAAGTGTCTTGAGAAACTACCAGTGGTTATACTCATCTTCAGATGTGTGATCGTTTCCCTCCTTGTTTTCAAATTATGGCAGTTTTATTTTAATTTTTCTGTTTTTCTTCCAGATAAAAATGACCCATACAGATATCCTCCCTCACGAGAACCAGGAATACCAGCACAGGTAAGTGTTTAGAATATTAGTCATACACAGGGCTCTTGTTGTCAATGTAAAATCAGGGAAAGCTAAAAATGATTTCTTCCTGACTGAGATGGCTCAAATAGTCAAGGAAATGGCAGGAGAAAAGTTTGAAATTTTGCCTAATCAAAATAATCATGCTAATTATCACCAGATTATGCTTCAAAATTGCAATTATTCAGTTCTCAGACTTCTATAAATCCATTGAGATAGGTGGGGGAAGTCCAGGAAATGTTCATTTTCCTTTGTAAATCCTGCTAGACTTTCTTTCATACTATGAATTTTATTTATAAGAATCTTCACTCTGATGATATTATTATGTGATATTTACTAGAAAAGTACATATGAAATGATGATAAAAATATTCCAAACATTGAACCAAAAATCCAAATATATCCAATTCTATAATGATTATTAAGACACTTTTATGACAATGATAAATCATCTTGATAATTGAATAGATAATCCAGGATTAATAATGCTTTCAATAAAAGATCAAAATCCTCAAACAATTTATGATATTTAATAAGTTTGTTTTAGTTATTATCTCTATACTTATCCACAAAATTGAAAACTTATTTGAAACAAACATACAGATCTCCATTTTGATATTTTTGCCTTAGTTTATTTTAACCGTATGATCGAAAGTGATCCTGTTATAGCAAAAGACGAATTTATTTTTCTGTCATATTGGATACCGTATATGTATGTAGATTGGTCTATGCTTTATTTCAGTACTTTGCTAATATCAGAATGACCTCAGAACAGCTGTTACCTGTAATTAAATTGAAATTATGAATTGGTTCATTGAATGAGTACCTATCTATCTATGGTCTTTACATGTATCCTTTAATATTCATGAAAACTAGAATATCAAGTACAGATATGTCACTAAGGTTTTTTTCTGAACTCAGTTGCTGGTGTATGCAGTAAAAATTGAAATGTTCCTACTTAGAGGTTTGCATCCTCATCACATGATTTTAAATGATTTTAGATTTTGAAGTTTCTGAAACAAGTAAATGTTGGATTCAAGGATCTGTGATAAGGCTTGTTTTTTATGTTTTGGGAGATCACTGAATTGAGGAAAACTGGTATAGCAGGCTTTTTATATCTTGCCTTATATCGTATGCTAAAATATTGTACTCTGAAGAAAAAACCAAAACAGTTAAAATTATACAATTCTTAAGTCCAGTAAATTTACGCTTATACACTGTTTAATTTCAATTAATTTCATTGTTTAAAATTCATTAAGTCATTATGTATGGATTTGTGATAAAGAAAATATAATTATTTTGTTAAAATGTGTGTGTGATATTTTCTAAAACTCTTAGTTTGTCTTCTTATATATAGATGGCAGTACAATATAATAAGCTGTTGAATTTGGCGATAAAATATTTTCTGATGCTAGAATACCTGATCTAATTCCTAATTCATTTTTAAGATAAGTCTCTAATTCTATTTATTTATCAATTGTTTTGTTCATGTAATTATTCTTTATTTAGAGTGAATGTTGAAATGCCGCAAGTAATTAGATCCATAGAGAAGGATATTGAGTTTATTAATTCCCATTACGGAGTATTAGTGACTAGTTTAGGAGAACTTCGTGTATTAAACAAGCAGAGTTAAACGAGTGTAAATAACGGTATCTTTCATAAATATAAATAAAATAAATTGGGATGATAGATGAAAATTGCACGGGGCAATTTGTTGGGTGAGTGGGGTTATGAAGAGAGCATTATCAGTGTTTGATGGTAAATATACTTAATACGCTATTACTAACACAATATATAAGGATCGGTAATTGCTATAATTGAATACTGGCAGCGTTATTTACGTGGCTAAGTGGGGACGTTGGAAAAGAGTAAAGAAGTTGTCTCTATTATATTGTTGCTTTTCTATCATTTCTGCCACCTGGGACCCAGTACTCTTAAGAGGTTGATGAATTTTAAGATGGAATCTTCAGAGAGGCAATGACAACGATAGGGGGAGGTCAAAAATTAGAGATATGGGAGGTCAAAAATTGCAAACAAATATTGCTTTGACCTTACTAGTGTTACTGGTATCTCAAATATAATGTCTAAAAATGGTCCATGATATTTTTTGAGATGGTGATATTATTTAGATTTAAGATACAGAAATGTGTAGATTCCTTAAAATAACATCTGCAAAGTTGAAAACAAATACATTTTTGTAATTTCTCTCATGTAAATCAATTGATCGACCATTAAATCAATATGTTCTTTAAAGATTTTTATTTTTTGTTTTATTTTAATCAGCTAACTTTAAAACAAATATGAAGTAACAAATACAGTTTCATGAAGACAATAGTTGAGTGAGAATTTCTCTGATTGATTTATGACCTATGAATAGAAATTAAAGTGTGTGTTACTTTAAATGGTTAACATCTGTTTTAAAGTATTCCATATGTTACATCGATGTAAGCTTGATTGAATAGTGAAGACACAATTTAAGTGATTTATTAGCGTTAAATGTATTCTTTGGAATTTTACGGATAATCTAACCCGTGCAGTTTATTTTCTCACTTTATAAATAACGTTTCATACTTATATGTCAAGATACTTTCTGAAATGATAAAACGTACTATTTATAAATGGGAAATAAATACTGTAATTTTGAATTTTCATTTTATTTTCTAAATATTTTTTTATCAGATTGAAATTAACAGCATCAACAAACAAATATTACTGATATTTCAGAACATACTAACTGAAAAAAAATTTCAATCTCTACTTCGTGACCTCAAACAATTCACTTATACATGCACATACTAATTCTTCAAACCAAAGACATTAAAATTAAATCAATTGCCACAGAAAGTCTACTAAAAGCTCTGAACATGAAAAAAAGTGAATCAATGGTTTTTGATATCTGTTAATAAGATTCCATGTGTATTTATTGGAGGCTCAGGTGGATGATGCCACCTAGCTGACATATAGATCGCACGGTTAAAAGCTTTCATATCCCTCCCCATGAAATACCAGTATATATGCGCATTTACCACATCACCTTATGAATTGTTTTGACATTACGATTCCTCAGCGTCGTATTTTGATTCGCTAATTGGTTATCCTTATTTTCAATGAATAATTAGAAAATTTAACCATTCAAACTGAATATATCTTGTATCTTGATTCTTGAATAGGGATTTTATTATAAAAAAATGACTTTAGTCTCAGATTACAATTGGGTTTGGTGCCAAGACAGTATTTATGAGTGGCTTTGCATGTAGATTGATCATATATTCTGAATCCATTACTGGCAAAACCTAAAAAATGTATAAACGTAATTATAAGATATGAATTAGTATAGCATTGTGGCCCATGTGTTAGATTCTACACTTGGCTTTTGATCACCACTTAGTCCCAACTTTATTCGCTAATGATGCTTTTGAAGCTTGTTGCCATGGAAACTGAAAAATCATACCCTTTTATAGTAAATCAGATCGTTATTGCAGAGGCAGTAATTCTGAAGATTGTTTTATTTTGGCTTGGATTTGAATTTGGAAATTATTCATCTGAAAAATGGAGAATTGTTTTTATTATGATGGAGCTAGAATCTATGAGGGTGTGATTTATTACGCTTGTCCTCAGACTCCACTTCAGCATGTAAGAAAGAAATATTAATTTTCAATTAAACATGGATTTTCAATTTCTGAAAATCAGCAAATATTAATGCAACATGTAAAATATGGAGCATGATGTAGAATGGATACATCAAGACAATGTATTCATGTACAATATTTTTTATTAAGACTAAAGAATGCTTGACTAAATTCCTGGATGCAATTTTTTATTAAACACTACCTATATAATGTTACATCTGTCAACTAAATTCATTTATTTAATTAATCATAAAAAACTTCTTGAATTCTTTCTATTTTGAACAACAAAAAACTCAGATTGTTAATTTCTTAGATTGTTTTTATTGAAGAAAAGTATTATTTTTATCATATTGTTCTGTATTTGTAGGGTATGATGAGTAATAATATGCCAATGTCTCCCCCAGATTCTATATCTCCCACAGGAGGGAAACCAGGATCTCCTTATTATATGATGAATAAAAGAAACGAAGGTAGGATAAAGATGCATGAACCAGTTGCTTGATTTATTTATTTATTTTAGTTTGTACCATAGTTTTTACAATTATAGTCATTATTATGAGGCCTTGATTTTGTTTAAGTAAAAAATAAGGCTGTGTTTATTTTAAGAATTACAATCATTTTTTATTTTTTTAAGATTTAATCTTATTCACGAACTAAATGTCTAAGATAAATAACATAAAATTGAAAACCATACAAAATATTATTTTATATAATCTTAAATGAATTAAAGTAAATGATGCATAAAAATATCCCCAAAATTATAAGTAAATGAATCTATTCATCACTGTTAAATGACTTTTCAGGACGAGGGGGTAAATTCACGCCAACACCTCAGAACACAGATCCAAAAAACAGGCGGAAAAGTGGCGGTTCAGTAAGTCGATCTTCATCACTTAACATTTTCCCTCATTTATTTCTGGCTCCTGTCTGATATTTCTGCAATGAAATCAGATTTCTATGTGTTGATTTAGAATAAATTATCTGATGTCTATATTATGCAACAATACAGCAATATCTTGCTAGATTATTGAAAGGTGGTATGATTATAGATTCACAGGAACAATCCTTTGCCAGCTTTGCTCACGAATATCTTTTCCTCTCTGGATTTTTATATTTATCCTCATTACCCTGGATTGAGTGTAGGGGGTCTGTCTCCTATTCTTAAATGATATGTTTTAATTTGTATTTATTTAAATTTTTTCATATTCCTCTGTTTTGTATTCCCGGACTGGAATATATGGATTAAGACTCTTGCTGATTTTCTCCCTTGATAAAGAGACAAAACACTCGAAGTTATACTTGAGAATATAAGATGTTTTGACAATCTATTCCTATGTTGTGTTATTCGCCATAAAGACCCAATATACTGCATATCTGATTTCTACGACTCATTTTAACGCTAACTACAGAAAATGTTACGTAGTAATGCAACTTGGACATTCCTTTCTTAAAAGCTTGTCTCACGCTTTAAAAGATTTGTAAACTACTTATTCAGATCTGTACATTTTCGGTCAATATGAATCCCAAAACAGAAGTTTATTTTGCTCTTTATAAATACAATTTAATGTCTGAAAAGGTGATATTGATGGTTAGATGATTTTATTCTATTTGTGGTTTCTGGCCATAATATATCGCCTCTTGTTTGATCTGATTTGTTGTGGAGTTGAAAGCGTACAAACTTGTTTCGTTTGTCATCATGAATGTTGAAAGATTTCTACCAGGAATTACATTAGTGTAAAATGTGGGTGGTTTCTCAGTCGGCCTCCATTACATTCTTTCTAAAAAACTTTTGATTTTTCTGAAACGTAGCGTTGGACATGTAATGGTTGGGTGGTCTAAACGCAGGAGGTTGCTTAGTAATCCCAAGATCATGTTCTTCTATTGGAAATTGATCTAATTTCTGCAGGAGAAATACATGTAGTTCACATAAATGATGGTAGTTAGGGTATTATGTTTTCATTGAATTGTTTTTGTTTCAATCTTGAACGTTTTTTATTTACTTAGACCATATTTTCTATTACTGTAGATTCTTATATTTGAGATTTATTTCCTATTCTGTAATTTTCATTTTTAATAATATTGATTTTTTCATGAAATCTGAAATATCTTTCTCATTTTCATTTCTATTGTTATTGTTTGAAGTATTGTTGACCAATCTGATTTGGCAAAGCTGTTGCTAATTTGCATATGAGTGCTACTTTGATTTTGTTGCATTTTAATATCATAATGATTCTGTAAATAGAGAAGAGGAACAGTAAATGCAATCTTTGCACCCTTTGTTATTAAACTGTTGTTTCAGTGCATTCACTTCAGTCATATGAAATACAATGGAGGATTAGAGAAGTGATGAATAAACTTAAGTTCAGTATGTTAATCCCAGATTAAAACATTGAAACTATTTGTATTAATGATTTCATGTCTCACTGTTTGTGCTTTTTCATCCATTGTTCCCCTTGTGCTTTTCCATTCATTCTTTTCTGTGTGGTGTTTCATCCATTGTTTCCCTTGTGCTTTTCCACTCATTCTTTTCTGTGTGGTGTTTCATCCATTGTTTCCCTTGTGCTTTTCCATTCATTCTTTTCTGTGTGGTGTTTCATCCATTGTTTCCCTTGTGCTTTTCCATTCATTCTTTTCTGTGTGGTGTTTCATCCATTGTTTCCCTTGTGCTTTTGCATTCATTCTTTTCTGTGTGGTGTTTCATCCATTGTTTCCCTTGTGCTTTTCCATTCATTCTTTTCTGTGTGGTGTTTCATCCATTGTTTCCCTTGTGCTTTTCCATTCATTCTTTTCTGTGTGGTGTTTCATCCATTGTTTCCCTTGTGCTTTTTCATTCATTCTTTTCTGTGTGGTGTTTCATCCATTGTTTCCCTTGTGCTTTTTCATTCATTCTTTTCTGTGTGGTGTTTCATCCATTGTACTTCTTACACCATTTGAAGTCTTTATGTCATTGTTTTCTCAAAATCATCATTTTGAAGAATCATTTTTACATATGTTTTAAAGGGATATATTTGGTGATTTGAGTGCCAGAGGCAACCCTTAGTTTTCCTATTTGGTGTCCCATCTTTTCATTGAATCCCCATTGTGACAACATCCTCTGACTAAACATGTGATTTTACACTGTTACTGCTGATAGAATCTTAGCAGTCTCAAAGAAAGTACATCATGGTACTCTATTGAAGTTTGAATGAGAAATGCCAAGAGGTAGAAAATGCAATGCAGTGATTTTCTGACATTATATTCTGATCAGATGTTGACATTCTGATTCTCTTTGTAATTTATCTAACATTTATAGGAAATAATAGAGGCTTTGGCAAGATCAAGGATTAACAAATCACTTCTTATTTTAAGAGTGAAAATGAAGTTGGAGTTTTTGGAAAAAATACACATATATATTCATCAGTACCCCTAATATTTACAAGGAAAGAAACAGTAAATTTTGATTAAGAGGTTGGGGGTAATATTGCTCTTGGAGCCTAGGCCCTTCCTAACAGTGTTAATTGCATATTATATACAAATTATTATGTAATAAAAAACAACCTATTAATGGTCCTAATTAGTACAATTACATACGCAGGGGGTCAGACTTTATTTGACCATATCTTCAGTTAGTGGACATTTGATTGGCATTGATTGCCCTTTGCACACTTATATATTTAATTGTTACTACATGTCAACGCCTCATTACTGTTTAACATGTATACGATATATGTACAATTACCTATATTCAGATAATGAAATACGTGTTTGCTAATATTTTGACAATTAAGTTGTATGATTAAAATGATAAAAAAATTATAGGTTATTATTTTTTTAATACATAATATTTGATAAATGTATATTAAACATTGTTAGGTGAGCTGGGCAGGCTCATTTAGAGCATTATCGAAAAAGTGAACAAGTATCCTGAGATCTGAACACATTTCGCTTAATTGAAGTTTATTTTCAATATGTATTGAATATCCTAAAGTAGAACTTATTTTGTGTTAAAGCACTTGATATTTGAAGTGGCTTTCTAGGCTTTTTGCTTTATATGTCCCAGGGTTGGAGGTCATTAAAGGGTTCTGTAATTGGCCAAAAACTGCGACAGATGGTGCACTTTGTATGACAATATTTACCTGAATGTATTGACCAATCACAGCTTGGTTTATTTTAAGCCCTTTTGAATAAGTTTGATTAATTCAATATTAGAGAAGGACAATACCCCAATACAACAAGTTTGCTCTACATCTAAGACAGTCAAGGAATTTAGAACTGTTGAATATTGGATAATTCTGATTTTATTTATTGGAATATACACATCTCTAATGCTAGGATATACAAACCAGGACCAAATGTTGGAAGTGGGGAATTTTTTACGTTATGGGTTAGACCAGTTTGGAGATTTTGATTCCCCCCAGGTAGGCATGCTTTTACTATTTAACTTGAATAAGGGATGACCTTTAAAAGATGAAGCTAGAATTCCAATTTGGCTGACCTTTCAGGCACTTATGTTAGGTTAATATTTGCGACTTATTTGCAGTGTGAACTTCTTTGTTTGAAGCAGAATAAGAAATCACGTAGGCTTCTTCTGTGATTTATAAAATGTGGGTTCTGGTTTAATTTAAAGTTAAGTATTTCACTTTGAATATGTAGAAGTTTTGTTTTCATAGTCACTGTTCCACAACTGGATGACTCTAACTGCAGTTAGCTTCATTCAAGATGGTGGACAAAATTCGTTCGTTTTCGATAAATCTCCAATTACAGCCAAACCAAGCTGAATCTTGATCCCAAAAGTTTCGCCATGCAAACTAAAAAAGATATAATTGTAAACAACCACAAATAAAGGCTCAAGCACCCGCGATATTAGAGAAATTGAAAGAAAACGGCTTCACTTAGAATGACTCTAACTGAGGTTGATAAGAAGCTAACTCCAACACAGATTTCACCATTGATGACTCTAACTGAATGGAGATTTATAATGGGCTATACAAATTACCAATAAGCAGTTCCGTAACCAGGGGAAGCTGGAGGTTCGGTAGTTTCCCCCTCCCTGGCCAGAAATTATTTCAAATTCCCGCAGGTTTTCACCACTCTGAGCACTTTTCGCACGATTTTCTAAACAAAACTATCAAAAAGCACCCCCCCCCCCCCCGATTCAAATAGCACCGGAGAATACTATCATTCTAAATTGTAAGCGAATGATGGATAAAAAGGGTTTCTTTTATCGTGAAGCAACAATATTGTATACAATGATGTAACAACCTGAATATTGAAGACATGCAGTTAAAGGCAATGTTCATTTTTATTTGTTCAGTCAGTGCATAATCAAAATAATATAAGTGTATATGGTTTACTAAATTATTGCTTATGACAGAATTCACCTTCTTATTCTCCCTTTTTTAAACTTCGAACACATTTCCTTAATTAATTAGATTATTTGTGAGAGACTGTGTTTTGTCATACGCACTGGGCTTTGTCTTGTTATGTAACCACGTGACCACAGATGATGCCTTCCCATGATACTGGTGGTTAATTGTTCTGTGTAAATATTAAGTAGTTGGTGTGGTGTATAGTGTCACGCCCGGTGATCGTGAATATGGGACGGAGGGGGGGGGGGCAGGCAATTTCTGCTAGGAAATTCAACAAATCTGGAAGATTTATTTTTTCAAGAAAAAGTTTACTATTGAATTGCTAAATGGATAGGCGCACGGTATGGTAAAATATGTTAGGTTTTCTGGGATTTTTTCTGAAACGATACGCATCTAAGGTATGAGATCTATTAAAAAGGCGCAAGGCCATCAACAGGCACAAATCAACGTTTTTGCTATAAATCAAGCAACAATGGTCTGGACGACTTGTAAGTGATGTTATCATAACTAAATTAATGTCATTGCTGAATTTATAAATTAAGTTTCCATATGTGAAATAAAAAATAATAGAAAATAATGAATTTGGGACGGAGGGGGGGAGGGGACGGAGGGGGGGAGCAATATGTATTTAAGACATGATTAGAGATGTTTCGCGACTTTAAGTCCTTTTACTCCAAATGTCCCCATTTTTCAGTCTCCAGGGGTATATCATCCAGTTTCTTACTAAGTTAATGAGTTCATTTTTTAGATACAAGAATTCGTGTGAAGTTGTTTCACTTTATAGAATTATTACTCCCCCCCCTCCGTCCCATTTTAATTATTTTCGATTATTTTTTATTTTACGTATGGAAACTTATTTTAGAAATTCAGCAATGACATTAATTTAGTTATGATAACATCACTTACAAGTATTTATTACAGGTCGTGTAGTCCATTGTTGCTTGATTTATAGCAAAAACTTTGACTTTTGCACGTTGGTTGCGTTGCGCCTTTTTTAATAGATCTTATATCTTAAAAGAGTATCGGTTGAAAAATAATCCTAGAATACCTAACATATTTTATCATACCGTGCGCTTATTCAATTTGCAATTCAATCGTAAACTCTGTCTTGAAAAATAATTTTACCAGATTTTTTGAATTTTCTAGCGGAAATTGCCTGCTCCCCCCCCCCCCCCCCCCCCCCCCCCTCCGTCCCATTTTCACGATCACCGGGCGTGAGTGTTGGGAGTGGTGGCTTAGACCATGTCTTGAGACATTACCTTTTATGGACACGCATGGTCATGCAATCTGTGTCAATTGGTTAGAGGTCTCGTTGATTGGACCTGGGAGATATGGTCTAGTATCTAAGTTTCCCCAAACCATCGTCAATTCTTATGTGACAGGTAGAGTATATTTAGTTGATCCTAGGATGATGCCATTAGTGGTGACATCTCCTATTGTCATTAATGTAGAGCGGCCGGACATCTCGATCCTGTTGCGGATCCTCTCCCTTATATGTTGGTCATAATAAGGGCCCAAGATGTTTCGAACTCATGGGGGTATTCCATGATATGTTTCTCATCAGCGGCCAAAGAAAAAAGGTTAAGAATATAGTGAGGGCTACTTTTTCCTGTTCAGGTTACGCGTTTCGCGGGATTGTTATTGGTTTCTAGAGAATGTTGTTTTGCTGGGTTAGGTTTTGTTTTGGGATTGTCTCCAGTTGGAGATAGTTAGTTGGGTGCTAAGTAAATTGGTATCATAGTTTGGTTGTGTTTGTAGATTGTGCCTGATTGTATTTAATAGTGTAATTTAATTGATTTAGTATTGGGTTGTGACTGACTCTGTTACTGTGGTTGGTGTCAGGTTGTGTTGTAATGATTCAACAATGGGTTGATTTGAATTCGGTCTCGTTGGCTATGTTGTATTGTGTTGGTTTGTTGTTTGGTTGTGTTCCATTGTGTTAGTTTGATAGTCGATTGTGTTTTGGTGGTTGTTTGTCTGGTTGAGCCTGGTTGTGTTGTGTAAGTTTGGTATCGGGTTGTGTCTCATTAAGTTATGTTAATTTCAAAGTGGGTGTGTTATGTTGTAATTGTGTTGTGCTGGTCGGTAGCGGGTTGTGCCCAGTAGGATGAAGTATGTGGTTGTGTCAGATTGTGTTGCGTGATTGGTGTTGTTTTCAGAGAGTGTTGGTTGGGTGTTTTCGTGTTCCAGTTTGGTTGTGCCTGATTGTGTTTTGATTGTTTTGTGTAAAATTGTGTTGTTCTTTGTCCATTATGGGTTGTGTTTTGGTTTTGTTGTTTTATTATTTGGTTGTGCCAAATTGTGTTGCGTATATTTGACAACTGGTTGTGTTTTCGGAGGTTAAACTAAGGTTGTAGTATTGGGTTGTGTCGTATTGTGTTGTTGGCTTGTAGTTGGGTTGTGTCTGGTTGTTTATTTAGCCTGGTTTCGAGTTGTGCCTTATATTGTGCTATGTTAATTTTAAAATGCGTTGTGTTATGTTGTGATTTTGTTATGCTGGTCGGGGGGCAGGTTGTGCCCAGTCAGGTTAGGTATCTGGTTGAGTCCGATTGTGTTATGTGGTTGGTTGTGCCTGATCGTTAAATGAGGGGTGGTGGCGGGTTGTGCCCGATTATGTTAAGATAGGTGGTCGGTTGTGCCTAGTCGGGTGAGTTTATTTGGTTGTGTTCGGTTGTGTTGTGTGATCTCTCTGTGTTGGGGTTTTAGTTTGGTTGTTCCTATCCGTTGGAGTCTGGTCTCTGTATCTGTCTTCAGTAAACCTAAAATAAGAATACTGCAATGTTCCATGGTGGCGTTTTTTAATTACAGGTCGTGTAGACCATTCTTGCTTGACTAGCAAAACATTGACTTTCGGACGTTTGCGGCATTTCGCCTTTTACAGCATATACTTTAATCCTAGAATACTTACAATATTTTACCATACCGTAAGCCTATTCATTTGGCCATTCAATCGTAAACTAAATTTTGTCTTGAAAAAGTAAATTTTCCAGATTTGTTGAAATTTCTACCAGAATTTGTCTGCTCCCCCTCCGTCCAATTTCTACGATCACCGGCCATGGGATTGAATAGAAACTCACTCCATGTCAAAATACAAATGGCTACAACCAATAACAACAGTCAATAACATTTAGATATCTTATAACAACAGACAGGGCCGTCCATATGTTCATCCCATTGAGTTAGCTTCATTCCCCGTTTCAGTTAGCTTCATTCCTACGTCATCACTAACTTCAGTTAGAGTCATTCTAAGTGAAGCCGTTTTCTTTCAATTTCTCTAATATCGCGGGTGCGTGAGCCTTTATTTGTGGTTGTTTACAATCATATCTTTATTAGTTTGCATGGCGAAACTTTTGGGATCAAGATTCAGCTTGGTTTGGCTGTAATTGGAGATTTATCGAAAACGAACGAATTTTGTCCACCATCTTGAATGAAGCTAACTGCAGTTAGAGTCATCCAGTTGTGGAACAGTGATAGTTACAAGAGGTATTTATTTTCACAGTTTACCCTTTTATTAGCACTTTTAACATGCAGAAACAACATTTGGAATTGTTAAAATAACAATATAGATTCACTACTGATCAAAAACATGACATATACTTATGAGTGTTAAGTTGGCTGGATTAACGTCATATCATTAATTACAAATCCAAGTTGTAAAAATAAACCAAAGTAACAGTTAATCCTGATAGGAGAAGCTTATCATTGGGTGCCATAATAATTCTCTCCTCAAAGACAACCTGAATAAACGTCCAATGGTCAAAAGTACATTTTCCTAAGCTGAGTCACCCTGAGTACCAAGTCTATCTTGTACATAGATGTTGGCGAGCTTTCATTTAAAAAGTATGTGATTTGTTCCATCAGGTAGTCTTGTGTCAATACCTTGCCCCCTCCCCTTCCCCATAGTCTGCCGATATGGTTGATTTATGAAATAGATAATATGGGGGGATGACTTGATGTAGGACTGCTCAATAGGCTCTCTGGAACATCTGAGGATATCTATTAAGTTTAGAAAATTGCTATCATTCTGCCTACAATGAAGTCTCCATTGTGACTTAAAATCTAACTGCTTTGCAAGTGTGCATCTAACTTTTTAATACAGTAGTTTGATTTTGTATCTTAAAAGAAAGCTTCATCTAATGTACTGTGCTTTGAGACTCTGTTACTATGGAACTTGTTTGCCTTCATTTCTTTGGGTTTCATGCCTATTGTCCATGTATCAAACTGTATGTCTATATATTATTTACCAGAATAAATTTTCCTGACGTTTAAAAAATCTTTATCCTTTAAAAAATAGAAGTCTTTGGAATGCATGATTAAATATTACAGGTATACTGAGAAACATCTAACACACAAATGTATTTTGCATTTAATTGTGCTACTGTCATATAAAATCTATATGTTACATAAAAGGTATCATGTTGAAATAATATTCCACTTCAAACCTCTTTCATCATAATTGAGAACGAACTAATATATAAGATTTCAAAGCAGTTTTTCACAGTTTTTATTATAACAATTTCATTAGATATTAGCTATTAGACAGACAAAGGTGTTATGTATTGATTTCAATATAAAAAACAGCATCAGGGGTGTTACTTTTCATGTCTAATGAACATTTGAGAAGTTAAAATCTTTTTTATCCTGTTTCTTGAATTCACGAATTACTACAAAACTTACTATATTTCATATTTCAATTATCCTTTTGTGATATTATAATAAGGTTTTAGGGTAATATGCCCCCCCCCTCCCTATTATGGATTGTCACATATTTGCTTTCTGTCATCTCAGGTAATCCTGTTTTAATTTTTTGTGTTTTCTTGGTTACCTTTAACATCATGTGTTTCCAGAAGGGGTGTCAGGATAGTGTCATCTTTCCGTATTTTGTTTTTGTTCAGTAAGCCTACACCCCTTGAAGAATGTGTAATCCAAAACCTGCAGTAATCCTAAGTTTACAAGAATTAACACTGCAAGTTAATGTTGATCTCCCCTCACCTTTTCTATCTGCTAAATGCTACCAACGCCACTCTGCATCCTTGAGTAATTCATGAACATCGCTGCATTTATTCTACTTGTTTAACATTCTGATACAGACATCCAGGAAAAGGAAAATTTCACTGGCATAGGAACATTCTATAGAGCACACCTGAGCAGACATTTGGGATTTATACAAAACAGATTTTGAGCGAAACATTTGTGAACATTTGGGAGACAACAGAATCCAGATTTTGGAAAAACTGTCAGAAATCGTTCTGTGTGCTGTTATAAACGTGATTAGGATACTATAGGATTAACAGCGGAGATTTTCTATTGGAGCATAACAGTTATTCGTTGTCAATAATTGCCATGTTCTACCATAGTCATCCACAGAGGTTTCAGGTGCGATTAAGTTTTTATTTCTTCTAGTTTTATTGGCTCAGATATCTTGACCACAGGTGTATATGTATCTCTAGTTGTAAATTATCATGCCGACTGTGCTACCCAAAATAGATAAGATTTTTAATTTCACTAGAAATCCACATTGGATTTTCAATATCAGTTGTTAAAAACAGTCGTGAATAGATAGGTATTTGATGGGAATTAAAGCACAATATATTCCAACGCATTTACATTTCTATATTATTAATCAATGAGGCAGTGGCAAAATAACACAGGATGAAGATATGATACCAAGTTAAATATGAATCAAATGAACATGAATAAGATAAGGGATATGATTTAGTGTTATCAACTACTGATAGCATTCTATGGATTCCACTCTGTCAAACAATCATAGATACTACTAGAATTATTCAAATCCTTCACTCAAAACATTGATGAATATTTCTGCATTTTCCTTCAACTTGCAAATTCTCAGCCTCCCCCCTCCTGGCCCAGTTTTAGGTGTTCTTAGGAAAGACATTGTTTAGTGATATTTAATGAAAGGTTTACTGTAGGATTAATCAATATGGAGGATGTTGTTAATAACTTGTAATCTGAAAATTGGTTTAATCCATGGGGTGAAAGGAGCTTGTTTGATGTAGAGATTATGGTACCTTCTCTTGTTGTCATAGCACCTTATAATAGGGAGGCCAATCACTGTACGGTTTATTATGTCATTTGTAAGTAGCATTTAGACTAGAATTGTCATGGTCACCATCTTTGTTTTTGTTATAAGTTAACCTTGTGTAGTATTCAACTGTGATGTTATTATGGCGTGGCACACTAGTTAAGTGACCACCAGCAAAAGTAGCATGTCAGTAGGGGTTATTTCCTGTTAATCTATGATGTATCCAACAAATATATATCTTTTCCTCACCTATTTCTAAGGTCCTTCACCTATATCTTGCATTGAACCATGGTACATACTACCACCTCAAACATGCTTGTACAAGTTAGAAACAAAGATGAGGAGAGAGTAGACTTGCATTAAATCATTGGATCCTCCCCCCCCTCACATCTTCTCTACATCTAGAGTTGGAGAGATGTCTAAGGGGCTCACAAGGGCTGGACACAAAATACTATAGACAGGGAAGGACCATGAATACATGCAGGGCTTAATTTGTTTTTTGTGTTGTTAAAATCAGCTATGAGATATAATCAGATAACTGTTTTGTGTGAAAATTAAGAATTATTATTTGAAGTTGGTTTGGAAGTGGTTTTCTCATAAAGTGCTATACAAAGTGGTAGACTCATCACTCTCTAAGTTGAACTGATATAGTACAGGATCAAGCAATATACCACTACAAAGTCTAAATACTCCAAAGACACAAGTTATGATTATTTTCTAAACTTGTTTTGTGGCTTCTTGTCAAGAATTTTGAGTTTTCCAGGGGAGTTTCTAGAAAAAAAGAGAGCTGGGGATATTTGGAAATGAAACACTTAATAGTAAAAATTTGTACCCCTTTATCCTAATTTCCCACACCTCACCTATTTCAAAATCCTGGTTTGCATTAGTAATACCCCGATGAACAACCTTTCTCAATAAGTATTTGTGTGGTAATAGATAGTGGGAGGGGGAAAGTAATGCATATAGTCGTACTAAACTCTCTATGGTTAACTGACATTATTATTGGGTGTCAGGAGAGCTCTTCATGTCATCTTAATTGGATTATGGTCTTTGGAAAATTCTCTGGCATTTGAAACAATGCTATTCTAGATTTCAGCATTGGCATTTTCAAAAAAGACATTGAATAATTCTTTTCTTATGAATTGGCAATCAGATAATGGAAAATGAGTAACTTGATCTGTGATGAACATTAATGTGTGACATGTCAGGGTTATGTTCAGGAAAGGAATTGTACTTAAAAAAAGATTGAAATTCTATTTTGATTGGGGTTTGATGACAACATGTTACATATCTTGTAGCAATGTCAATTTTTCAGTGATTGTTTTAAATTATTTGTTCATAAATATTTTACCAATTAAAATTTATTAAATAATTACAAGCAGGTGTTCCGCATCATTTAAACATCAATTTAGATATTTTAATATGATACACTAATGGATGGTTTTGAGTTTTTTTCCATGGTTCCTGGTAATAAATTGCATTTTCTGAGCTTTATTGTTGGTGATTATTCATTAATTAAGTATTGTTTAGTCTGGAGTAGGATCACTTTCAGTGCAGTTTGGCTATAAGACGAAACCTGACTAGGAGTACTTGTTAAAAAGAGATTACTCTCCAGAAATAATAAATTCAATTATCAAACAATCTAAAATAGAAAGATGAAGAAATAGTGATTGAAAAGTGTTAAGGGTTACATAAAACCTTGAAGGTACATTAACCCTTATAAGCGAAATCATTTGATAAAACAAACATTAAGTCGTAGTGGTTGTTAACTATTATTCTTATAGGGGGTAGGGGAACAGGTAAATAATTTCCTGCTAATATTCTTCGTCACCTATTAGCAAAGTTAAGATATATGAGCTCCTATATACAGAATTACTCAGCTCTAGAGATTCCTTATCTGCTTAGTGAGGTGAGAAACTGCTCTGCGTTGATTAAATTTTGACAAGCTACACCAGGTCACAGCTACATCATACCCGCATCCCGCTGTATTTACCTGTTCAGGCTACAGGTGTAGTCATATATCTTTATCAGCGCGCTGCTTACAGAATTTTTTACTAATTTGGGATCAAATCGAAGATGTTTAAATAGCTGAGCAGGGCTCAAAGTCTATTACCTTGATACGCCCTTTTGCATATATCAAATTCACTTTAAGATTTTTTCTGACATGGGCACTTATCTAAAATTAACTTATCTTATTTTTTCCTACCAAATAAGAAATATTTTTGGAAAAACTGTGTCATTTTTTATTGTATTATAACTTTTTCTCTTAGAATTTGGTTGTTGCAGTATCACCGTGTATTTCCCTAAAAGAAAACTTAATTGAGGAAGTTAGAATTGGGATTGCAAGGGAGGAAGCGCCAGTCTGTAAATGTTTCTTTTTATGACATAGTATATTACTTGAAGTACTAAACAACATCACATTGCTGTTTGAGTTTTTCACATGTTTGAAAAATGAAAATTCTTTGCATTTGGCAGTATCTTTCATTCATCAACCTTACTCAGGTAGATTCCAGTTGTTAATTTTTTTCAGAAAATAGTTAAAGATACAGATTCAGGGCCATGTTATTCAGCTTTTGTGCCCTGATGATGTAGAAATTTTGAAAAAATAGTTTTTAGCTATAGAATGTAGTCAGGTTCTATGAGTAAGCACCTGGTAGAAAAGTCAAAATACTGCATACAAAGGATTTCAAAATGCATGTTTCTGGTGAAGTAATCAAGACTATGTCCCTTGAATTCTATTCATAGGACCTTGATCTCTTTGTAGGTCTATGATCTCTGTTTGTAGGACCTTAATCTCTGTTTCCAGAGCACTGATTTATATGCATAGGACCTTGACAAGCTACACCTTTATCTCCTTGCATAAAACCTAGATCTCTGTCCATAGAAGCTTGATATCCCTGCACAGGACCTTTATACCCCTTTGGTGTACCTTATTTACCCTCTTTGTATTACAGATGCTTTTTGAGTTTTGAAAGACTTTATCTATCTCCAATGTTGCCTTATTATGGTCTTCTTGGGGAATCTGACTATGAAATGAGCATTTGCTTCTAAATAAAATGTAGAAGAAAAAATTTCTTGTTTAGTTAGTGTTGATGAAGTGAAGCTCTCGAAATGGGTTGTAACTCCTCATAATGGTGAAACAATTAAAACTGAGATGCAAGATAAACGGTTCCAACAGTGGGTTAAACATACATACTTTGCAATGGAGGAGAGCTGGAAAAGCTTGTTGATGCAAATATAAACATGTTGGTTGGTGAAGAAAGTGAAATATAGACAAGATCAAAGATGGATCACTACTGCCAGATGCTGTATTATATCTTAGATATAGTTGTTACTCTATGGTAGATAGTTTGTGATATATTTAACATATACAGTTGTACTACTACAGGATCCCATGTTGAATACTTTTTGAATAGGGGAAATGGTTGTTTAAGTTGATTTATAACGTCCAGCCAACTATACAGTAAAATATAACATATTTGTATGTGATAAATTTTTAAAATCTAAACATCGTTTTTCATATACCTTCATGTCCATTGCTTGAAGGGTTTCTGTTTTGTTAGTGGGACAATATCTTGAGGGATCCAAAGCAATAAGAATTCCTATGGTCTGATAGATGCCAGATGTTGGCTGAAGTGGGATAATTAGTGAGATGTATAGATAAACCAAGTCATACCAAATACATACAACCCAAGTCAAAGTCACTGCTCAAATGTAGAGAACATAGTCAAGCAAATAATGCAAAAAAATCCTAAATTTATTTGGATCAGAATATTTAATTTCTCAGTTTTTATAATATTTACTGTAAATTATTGATATATATGTACTTCATATTTTTTTACACTAGAAACATATCATGGTTGAGAAGATATGATATGTCATATTTTGTCAATGTTTACACTGTCACTTGTGATATTTCTGATATTGAAATTTAAAATGATGAGTATATTATGGGATATATTCAAAGAAACAATGTGTCAGAATGTGAATTTGAATTTATGTTGGTGTACATCAATGTTAATGTTCATGTTAAACTACATGTAGTTACATGAGATATATATTGAAATTGATATATTGTTGATGTACATACATGTATGTGTACTACATGTAGATATATTAGATATCCTAATATGTGGTTAGTATCTGTACATCTATATCATGTAACACTTATCTATCTAGCTACCCAGAAAACTAACTGATTACACATGTTTGTTTATTAGCCAGATAATCACATGTATATTTAGACCAATTAGGTGCCACATAGGATTAGTGCCAAAATATGACTTATCCATGGTTACATCAACGGCTACCTGTCAATCAAGGTTATATATCGGACAGCCTAAAATATGATTCATCTCATTAACGAGATGTTTTGATTAACTTAAAATTTAGATTTTCTATGCAGATGTGTGACAAATAGAGAATTAACAAAATATTAATTAGACATGTTTGCCTAATTGGGATTCAAGCACCACGGAATAGCCTCATTCATATATCAAACAAATTTCTGATTTTGAGATTCACCAAATATTCTACCATGAGTCTCTTCATCCTTCATCATCCACAAAATAAGTAAAAATTAGCTATCATTTTTCTCTTTAAGATTTAAATACAAAATCATTGGCTGATCTTAGTTGAATTGAAAAAGATTGAATATACATATATTTTGTGTTTTATATTTTATATTTATTAATAATTATATTTGTACTTTGTTATAATGGGCTATAGGTAGAACCTATAAGAACCCATTTAGTCCTTAAGTTTGTCCTATCATCATCCCATTTAGATGGAGACTGAATTGCCACTGTGTTTTTGTGTTCCTTTGAAGAGAATGGGCTCACTAATTAAACAGATAAATCACTTAAAAAGGACTTTCTAGATTTAACTACTATAATAGGGGTTGACTACATTTTGTGGAATGTCCTAAAAAAACAAGAAATACAATTTGACAGTAGCTCCCATCTCGGAAATAATGAACTTTTACATTATCGCTGTATACTGTAATGTAGAGAATATTTTTAAACTTAATATGGTGATTTTATCTCAAAATGACTTGTTCTGAAATCTCTGTTCTTGTACTGTATTCAAACTTGTGTTTCAATCATGTAAATGAATATAGATTTCACTATACTACTGAATATTTGTAGAGCTTGGTTTTGTAGAATGCCTTAGACAAAGGCCACATGGCCTGGGGTTATCTTGGAATGGTGACATTGAGAGAGGGGTCATATCAGTCATGCTAGAACCACAGATAACATGATAGAAAATACTCTCATATTTACTGATATCACCACAACTGAAATACCCACAAGCCAGAATCTTTGTGTATTCATAATTGTTGGAAGGGGGTTTGTGGTGTTGTCAAATCAACTTTAGCAAAGTTTTTACAAATCGAAAGTAACTTTGATCAAATTTATAGCTCTTTTCCTCAATATCCTAATAATAGAACCATTTCATAACAAATCCTTGTTACATCTCACCCTTTGCTTCAATGAGAATATTCTATCTCCATAATCTTTTGTCTAGTTCCCATAATGACTCTACAAAATGCAATTCTTGATTCCCATGACTTCACATCTATAATAGTTTTAATTATGGGGCATGATTCAATTGTTTCACTCGGGTATATGTGACTCACAGTCTGCTTTGGTGGATGATTAAATCAAGTGGATTATTCAAAGTAATTGCACGTAATCATGAAAAAATGTGACATTTGAATATGAGAGTAATTTTTCATTGTTTCTTCAGATTTCTTGATAGAGATTGAGTTAAAAGACTAAAGGATATGATTTCAGATGTATGTACAGATGCACAGAACCCACTATTTTACTACTTAAAAGTTTATATTAATGTTTTACTGTTTTTGTTTATTGTAGAGCTTCCCTTCAATATACAATTCCACACCCTGTCAGAACTTTGAAAACATTCATTGTTGGGCTTCTTACTTTGCTTTACATCTCTGACCAATACAATATCATAACCTATGAAGTAGCAATGATTGAATTGTAGAATGTTTCAAACACCTCCAGTTTTTACTCCCAGCAGTTTCTTCCTTATTATAGCAAACCCTATAAAACTTTAAAATGTGAACACCACAAAATGTGAATACTTTTTTTTCTGTAAGCATCTTAGAATGTGAACACCCAGCTTACAGAACACCATTTACTTAAGACAGGATTTCCTGTTTAACCCCATACTGAGCTTTCATCACATTTTTTTCAATACCATAAACATGTCAGGTTGCCATCAAAATTTCAATTAGACAATAGAATAAAGCTTGAGGAAATCCTGCAGTAATCTTCTGAGGATTCTTTATAAAGTAATATAGGGCAAAGTAGACTGACAGGGTACACATGCAGTTTACCCCCTAGTGTAAAAGTATGGTCCCCACATGTGCAAGACACACTTCTGGACAGACATACTGCACAGGGAGCTTCATGTGGAGTCTCCCAGGAGAGCATGTAGTGTATCTCAGCCAGTCAATGAAAATGTCCTGAAAATGTACAATTTTGTCTTCATGTACAATTCTGTAACTCTTTGTGTATAATTGACATCCTGTTTATTCTTGGTAATTAATTATCATTTCTTTTTCTCTTACCCTTTTCAATAACTGGTTCACTTCTTTTAAAGAGAGTCTAATCTAATTAATTCTAATCTGGAGTTCAGGGTATAATTATCTATTTCTTTTATGATGAATTTGAAGAAAATTATCCGCCATTATGGGAGACCACAAATGTATAACCTCTCTGATCTGAATATCTCTCTGTGTGAAAACTTTTTGCCATTGACTTCCATGTTAAAAAACTTGAAATGTGAACAGATCACCTGTTAATCTAAACACTTTGGCCATTCCCAGTGGCGTTTGGGTTAGACAAATATTACTGTAATTGCAAAACAAAAAGATGGGATGAGTATCAGACTACAAATCTGGTCAGATAGTTTCCCCCTCACCTGTGAGGATTCACAGCTTTCTGTAGTATTACTAAATACTGTAACATTTGGGTAATTACATAGTAAAGATGGGATAAGCACCTGTCTTGCTATAGCATGATCCATGTTTTTATACTGGCCTATATGTCAATGATCAGCTGATCCTGTAGTTTTACTGAGATGGATCTAGCTATATAGTAAGAGCTGGGGTCAGTTTTGATAAATGCCAGGTTATAAGATGGTTTTCAATTAATCTATAGCTTATATGGTGCTGCCACCTTTTGGTTGCATCTTGTATCATTCAAATAAATGTAAATATATTAAGGGAGATTCTCTTGACATATTTTGATATACTTTCTTCAAACTTGGTCATTTAATTCATGTTTAAATTCAATAAAGAGAAAGTATTCCATAGTAATTTGAAATATTGGATAGTAAACCTACGTCCTACGTCCATAATCTCTAACCAAGATGTTCTTAGATTTTCCCACAAGTGCTTCAGGGGTCCCCACAGTTGAAACTACTACTGATCTCATGTCACCTTCTATGAAAAACTCTGATTCAATTTACCTACAACTCCTCTACACCAAGACTAGAGTTAGTTATCTGGCACTTAATCAGTTTTTCTAATCAGTTAATCTGATTATTACTTAGCTAGTTCAAGTTACTCCAAGTCTTGTTATCACTGGAAATCCTCTACTTTTTTGGAGGTTTTCCGGATTTGTTCATTTTCCCATGAATGATTTAGAGATGGTTTTGTCTTGGGGAGATTTCTTTATCTTGAATCACAAAGATTCATTTCGCTTATATTTCACTCTTTTCTCAGAATTTCCATTGAATTTTTATTTATTTGAGTTTTATTTGAGTTTTTATGACATTTGTTTGTGAAAATAAGATAACTTTTTTATGCACAAGATTGGTGCACATTTCTCTGCATTTCTTAGAATAGCATGACCTGTAGGAAAACCCCTGGAAAGGTAAGCAAGCCATCCAGGTAGCAGGAACCCCATTGAATACATCCAACATTTGAGCCCAACTTTTGAACTTGATGCTAACTTGCCAAGACATTTCTATTTAGCAATTAGCCCTGTAATTTTTGATTGACATTTGGAAAAAAGAAATCTGTTTATCAGTAGAGTCGAAATACTTTAATAGGATTTAGGCGTGTAGGATCTACAATTATCATGATGTCACAACAAACCAGAGATTTTCTTTTAGATTGCTAGGATAGAAGAAATTCTATTAGAATTCATAAAAAATCAGTTCATTACATCCTACATCCTGTTCTCACGTTTCTAAAGTTTACAAGTCAAAGTAAAATCCATTATTTAAACATTACAGTGTTTTGTTTTTAAAAGACAAGATAAGAGCTTATGAGTATTCTCTTTCTTATTAAAGATATCTGATTTCTGTGATATAGATCGAATAATTAATCTTTGCTTGCTCATGGTATTTTTTGTTGATCCAACAATTCACAATATTCTGATTGGCAAGGGGGGAAGATAAGTAAATAGATCCTCTAAGGTAGGTATAAAATTGCACATAATATCACTTCCAGTAGCCAATTATACTCCCTAGATCTCACCTTATCTAAGTCCATTATTTATCCGACATCAATTTAGTGAATTCTTGAACATCCTAGCAACCTTGCTGAATTCTCTATGGTTCTGGGATGAATGAGTTCTCTTTGATGAATGATAAAGAATCATGAGTCAGGATTTATCATTTATGACGGGCAAACCTCGCATACAGAAAGGATAGATAGAACTTCAACAAGACTTAGAAATATATCTATGGATTAACTTTTTAACATTGATAACATAGTTCTGTATTGTTGAATATGAAAGAAATAAGAAATGATGTGTAGAAAACAACAGCAAGAGATCTCTTCAGAATAATTTATTGGAAGATAAGGTCCAATATAGCCTGCAAGTTATGTTTTCTTCTTACCCATACTACCGATCTTTAATGTACATGTCTCAAAACTCAGTAAGTACTTAAAAATAGCAGATTGAATTATATGAGGCATTTGTTTAAATATTGGCACTGATTGTTTTGCTCTTTCTACTGATTGTTTAGATTTTGGTTTTGATTGTTTAGATTTTGGTATTGATTGTTTGGATATTGGCATTGATTATTTAATCATTAATGCATGATTGCTCAAAATGGGAAGTCATTTTTTATTTTATTTTAGACCGATTTATAGCTGTATATACATCTGCTACATATGTACATAATTAAACATAATTATAGTGCATTAATTGACACACTTTTTATTGATGATTTATAGATGTGATTCTTTTGCCCTGTTCAATAGTTGATAACTTCAAAACTTCAATATTTTAGTTGATTAATTTTATTTTTGTGATAATATGATGACAATAAAGTGCTTGCCTGCTAGTAGCACAGTATGTATGAATTGGCAGTCATATAAATTTTGAATCGTTGGAGTGACTTCATCCTTGGTCCAAGGGCATTTCACTTCTTTCTGAATTGAGTAATAAATGAAGTCCTTTGAATGATGGATCGGGTGACTTTTCAATGTGTGTATTTCTTGGAATTTTACCTCAGAATTTGATTTGATTTTCTTTGATGCTCCTGGCTCTTTCTCAGAGTAGGAAAAGTATTGAGGACGAAGAAGGGGGGGGGGGCAGTGGGATATACAAGAGCTTCTGTTTGAGTGGCTCGCCTCTGCCAGGTCCAATAAAATACTTCCATAAATCTCCTTATCTACATTCACTCAAAAACCACTTTCTTTCTGAGACACCAGCTAAAGCACTCGATTAGTAGACATTTCTTGAGTTTAAAAATATAATTTGCCTTCATTTTATATTTCTCTGATTTAATAGTTATATTGTAGACTGAGATAATGCACTATGCCTTTCATTTTAATTTTTGTTAACCAGTTATATTTTTAATAAAAACGTTTGGAAAAGTTGTTTTGTCTTTTAAAGAAATTGAGATATGGTATGCCCAATATTCTTCTTTTTGAAAGACAATATGTCTTGTTTCTATCATTAGAGGCTTGTGAAAGGGAAAACCATAGTAACATTTATTGTCTAAGAAATCTGAATGATGACACATCCATTTTTATCACCTATCTGATCTTGCGAGATAGTACAGAGAAAATATTTACAATATTTTGCACCTAGGGCCCAATGTTGTATAAAAACATTCAGCTTTTTTATTGTGGACCCCCAGGTTGAAATTTTCCAGATTAAAGTTTTCACATGAGTTTTTGAAATTCTAAGAGGCCACTTACTGAAGCACTTCTGCAGGAATTCATGGTGGTATGAATTGAATTAATTCTGCTCGTGTCTTGTGTGTTCTGATCTATGACAAATAGGGGAGAATTTAGAGTGGCACAATTGGAAAACTCTGTGTTATATTTATTTATTTATTTATTTATTTCAAATCTTGAAAGTATCCCATAATATTGCAGACTAACTATTGTTGGTCTAATATATATTTAAAATAAAAGTACTTTGTATAAAAGCTTTAAGAACTTAACAATTGATTTGAAAATCATTGTGGTTGCCATTGAATTTTGTTGAACATATTAAATTATGATTAAAAAGTAGATTTGTAATCCAAGTGATATTCAGGAAAATTGAGCCAAATTAATGATTTAATGAATATTTAAAAAAAATACTTGAATGCAAGTATACTTGTACTTGTTTTTTTACCTATACCTAATCATCTTATGGGGGTATAATTGGTAGATTGTAAATTAAATTTAGATTACTAATGTGTTTTCAGGTCTACTCACCCAGTCCCGATGAGTTCAATCAAGACTCACCCAGATACACTTCCCCCAAGCCAGGCAGTCTTTATGGACCAGGCTCAGAATACTTTCAAGTTGGACCAGGTATGTATAGGGTTTATCCTATATTAAGTACAGGATATTGGTGTTTTTCTTGGGCAATTGATGATATATCCACCCACGCCTGGATGTTGTACAAATATTTTTTCTATTGAGGGGAAATAGAATGAAATATTTGTTTTATTATTCACCAATGTTTTTCATTCTGTAACAAGGGATATTAAAACACAAAGTGTAGAAAATATTCCCCCAAAGCTCCAATCAACAGTATTCATTAGAGGAAAAAACTGTAGAATGTTTTAGGTCATGTGATGCATGTTCAACCAATCACAGAATGAGAAACATTACAATGAGATGATAAAAACATTTATCCTGAATGCAACTTGTTGTTCTAAACTTTTGTTTCATCACAAACAAGTTTTAGTATGGGGTGAATAAGATAATCCATTGTTCTTCAGTATTTTTGGGTTCTCTCATTTTCTCACTTAAATGTATTAGGTTTAGAGGAGAAGATTTACTTTATTTTATAATTTATCTTTTTTTATTTTATTATTTTGAGTAATATTATGATTGGATTGAACTTTAGATTCTTTCAAAGCAAATACAAAAAAAGGTTTTAGAGTTCAGTGTTTTTAGGTTGTGAGTAAGAGTAGAAAAAGATGGGATTTGTATTTCAACAGTTCTCATCTCAGACTGGATGATATTTTGTAACAAGAGACTGGTAGCATTTTGGGGCATTCACACCTTCCTTTATATCTATCAGGAAGACACTAGGGCTAGATAATTACATTGAATGCCAGGAAATATTTTGCTGAATTTATCTCAAAATTCACGGTAGAGTTATAAGAAATTATGAACATTTAATCAGAATATGAAAAGAATCTGAGGTTTCATCATTCAGAATGTTACAATCAGTTTACTAATGAATAAAAGATAATTTTACATAATTCATTAAAGTTAAAATGTTTAGAGATGCTCTAATTATTTTGTATATTATAGAGATATCATGTACTGTACATGCACTTGATGTAGTTACATGTTTAATAAACATGTTTGGCACAACTTGCAAGATTTACTCAAGCTATTTTAGTTAATGGCTAAGCAAGACTCAGTGCAAATCAAATTAGAGTCCTATCTCTTAGAGATCCAACTTTATGTCTCAGTGAAAGATAAGTGAACTATAAGGCCCACACATTCATTAAAGTCTGATCTTAATTAGACTGGTCTTAATTAACCAGGGTATTTACATATCTGATAAGAAATAAACAAGCATGAGTAAGGATTACCCTAGTAAAGAATTCATGTAACTTGGGTTGCATCTCTTTGCAATGATGGGGTTGGTGAATCATTCTGGTCTTGATTATATTTTTGATTTAATTGAGATCATCATTTGTAAATTTAAGTTAAGATAAATCGTTATGTTTCTTATATACCTATTCCAAGACAAAAATGGAGAAAGGGAATTATATACAAGTTTAAAGGAGTATCATGAATCTTTGAAGTTTCTTCTTAGATTGAGTTATGCAAGGTGGGCATAATATGCTGTCATATACATTGCAGTCTCCCTAGGAGGATTATCAGCATCTATTACACCCTATCAGCTTCAAATTAACTCCAAGAAGATGGAATTTCTATGGTTACTGAGATATATTCTGAGATGTGAATTTTGGTGGTTCTTAACTGTTAAATCTATCAAAGTTGTAACATGTATTTACTTAATATATTTTTATTGATAGTTTATTTTAAATGCCGTCTGCTTAATATGTTTTCCTCTCCTCTTTTTCAGAGAGTTCTCATGGTGCTCCCCCTGGCGGGTCATGGCAGAACGACAATGTCATTCCTTCCTCTTACCCTTCTTCTCACCCTCCTCCTCAATCATCATATACACCAAATATGCATTCAGAAAATGTGGTAAGTAACATGTTGTGTGCTGTGAGTACTCCCTGTATATTCTGATCTGCAAATACATGTATGAGTCTGATAGGTTAAACAAGAAGAAATACTCATAATTTAGCATCACCTTGTTTGTGAAAATTAACATATTATTTCTGTGTTGATGATTATTGGGTTAATATAGAATCAAGATTCTGTTTAATTTGCATAATGTGAACAATATGTAACAATGTAACATTATTGAACATTAATGAAACTTATAAATCTGAAATTCTAATCGATGATGTTTTTCTGTGTTTCAGCCCAACACACACTACATGCCTACCCCTAATGCGTTAAGTATGTCCAGTCTTCCCTCTATGTCCTCCTTCCAGCCTACCACCACTATGTCGTCAACACAAAGTTATACAGGGACATCACCGCCCATCAATGGTTCAGATCTACCAAACCAGGGAAGCTCACAAACTAGGGACGTCATGCGAAATGCTCTTGCCTCAGTAAGTATCTTTGTGTGATTGTTAATATCACCAAATGCTGCAAAATCAGGGAACTTATATGATATCCATTGTGTTATAGTAATTTCAGTAATAATGAGAGTGTATTCTGACAGTATGGTTATTGTAATTGTTTGAACAATTGAGGCAATATAGTTTTCAGAATATTTTCAAGAATTTTGAGATGTTTAAATCAGGATTTGGGAGACGGGTTATTTTATTTTGTAGAATTCACTTATCATTTTATCAAGGTCATGGTGCACTTAGAAGGTTGACATGCAGATAGATTGCAGAACTTTTGAATTGTGACTAGTGTCTGCAGGATTTGATAAGTGAACTAGGAGTTATCAGCTTCTTCACTGATTATCATCAAAATAAGAACAGCGCCAAGAAATACAATATCTTCAAAATACAAATACCAATTTAAAAAAAATAAAACAATGCAATGTTATGATTGTATTCACGGAATTGGTTTTTGTACAATACAATGTTTACAAAACATCTTGAAAGTACACATGGCCATCTTGAAAGAATATTTTTGGTGGTAATAATATGTTTTCATTCTATGATGATCTGTTGGCTATATCTACTACCACACACATGGCTGGCCAGCAGTATACCCCCAGAAATAACATTCAACATTCCCTGCGACTTATTTTTGACTTTTGGAGGAAATAATCTTTCTATGTTAAATCGATGGCATTAAACCTTTTTCAGTCAACATTATAAATCTGTTAAAGGGTGACGCATATCGTTTAGCAAATCGAACGCTCGTTTCTGGTGTTGCTCACCGTTTAGTATAAAAGGCCCGATCCCGGAATAATACTCAAGGGTTCACAGGTTCGAGGTGGTTGTGTCAACACCTCTAACTGTTATATAGCATAAGTATATTATAGATCGTCACACATTTATAAAAGGGTGATTTTTATTTTGACAAATCAATTCCACATTTATGGGTGAAGTTTCAGGATCTTCTATTTGTGTATAATAAGGAAAAATTGGCATAGAAATTTCCCCATAACGTAATAGCACACAGCTTGGCATATGAAATATCCTACAAATGAAACAAAGCAGTTCCAATACAAGGATTTATATTGGCTGTTGTACATGTATTCTTTGAACGCAATCACTCTTTGGATAACGTTTTCAAAATCAGTATAAACGGATTACTTTATCTCAAAGACAATTTTGATAAACTGGATTTTACAGAACTCCCCTTATTTCTTAAAAATGGACTGATCCAGTTGATTCGCCTGGAGCCGCCATATTGTTTTTATACGGGATGCTAATCGGAACCCTTTAACTATATAATAAATTAAAATCAAACTTAAACCATAAAAATGTTATGCTATATAGCTAAGCAAGACTGGTCAAGAAAACAACTAAAGAATGAAATAATAAAACGTCACTAAAATCAATAAATGAAAAACATTTCGCTTCCGGCTTAACAATAACGGTAAAAATGATCACAAGACTTTAAATTTTTGATCTTCCTATGGCAAGGTGGGAATCATTCCCTTCTTGATAGCAGCCACATGACTGCGTTCTACCCTTCTCGGAAAATTGCCCCCTGCTTTGAGAAATCCTTCATAATAATAAAGAATAAAACCAAAATTAATCACTTTTATCCTCCCATAAAATATGATTACATTTTAAGGTAAAACTGTTCATGGCACTTAAGATTTTAAGTTTCACAAGAAAAATATAGAAAATTGAAATATTAGTAAAGATGTAAGGGCGTCTTATAAAAACTAATCATTCTTTTTTCCATGTGTGGTTTCACCCCACCTTGTTTAGGCTCTCTACAGGTAGAAGTACAATTACTACAGGCCCGCCCCTCTACATGCACGCCTAATGGAACACAGCATTTGAACACAACATGTTCCATGTCTAGAGCCTCCTATTTACAATATTTAATTCAACATTTCATGATTGTTGCATTATTAATAAAATTGTATATTTGTAATTTTATACAGAAAGGTTTTTCATTGAGTGAGTTTACAGTAGTATGAGTAATTGTAATTGAACAATTAAATCTTGGAAAAAGGAGAAACTCTAATATCTGAATTGTATGATCACCTGCTTTCTGTTGACTAAGTCGAGATAAGTTTCAATAAACGATGATATAGGGAACCATCAAGTAAACGAAACATTTGTTCAGCTTTCATGAATTTTTAAACACTAATAAATAGGAATGAAGACATCCATACCCCTATATGGAGGATAAATTATTTTTCAGGATATCTTTAAAACATTGATATCAGTGGACTATAGATGAAGCACAAGAGGAGGACATTTTAATGCCCATAATGCTAAACATGCCATTGAGAACTATTTCTAGTCTCCTTTTTTAAGTGAAAAGAATATTCTGCTTTTTTTATTTTTCTTATCCTTTTTTTATTTTAATTCATTATTAATAATCAAAATTGATAATAGTCAATGCTTAGAAGGTACCTGCTTCGGAAGGAATCAGTCGTTAGAATATTCTGAGATTTAAACCTGATTGATTTTCTATAAGTGATTACACAGAGCAATAAAATGATTTTCTATCATCCGATTTGTAGTCATCTTTAGGATTAAAGGCAGTTAATTGTAGGTTGATCACCAGTTAAGCCCTGCTATGTATTCAGCCAATGCTCCATCACATTGTAACTATCTTTAATAAAACCCATGCGTGTCATTTGCTCAATTGTACCTCATGAAATAGAGAAAACACCAAGTATGATCATGAACTCATTTTGGTGATTGCATTAAAAGGTAAGAATATAATCTTTTTATTTTTTATTTTATTTCAATGTCCAAATAACTGATCATATTTCTTTTATTCTGCCAAGATCTTTAGCGCTATAAATCCTCGAAGTATTAGTTCTTAGGACGTCTTTTTAATTCTATTGATAGTGTTCATATATTATTCATAGTTTCGAGTTTTTCTCATCTACAAACCTGAATTCTCGTCTTGAATAAAGGTATCAGTTATCCAGATTTACGCTATATTTTCCACCTCAGATTATGGATTACTGTAGTTTTATTGAAGGCTCTGTGGTGCAAGATGCAGTGTGGATTCTATGGTCAGGTTAGTCTAACTCTATGTACATATGGTCTGATTTATCATGGAAGATATGGGAGTTTTGTTTCTGCAAAAAGTGAAAAATATGTAAATTTTTTTTTATTTGTGAAAGATAATTTTTTGACGTTTAATTCATCATTTTGTATTATTTATCTCATAATTGTTTGCGATGAAAATTAACTCATGTATACTTATACTGTATATAATATTATAAAACACTTTATAATACAATTTTGATTTCTTAATCTCGTACATTATATTTCAATGATTTTATGAAGATTTTTTAAGGTAGAGAGAGAAGCATCAATCAGATAGCCATAATATATATTAATAGCATCTAGAAAGGAATAAGTTTCATGTTTTATTTTCGTCACAATGGCAATGTTCGACTAGTTATTATGTTTAGAAGAATTTGTGTATATAATCTACATAGCAGGCATTTTCAGGGTAAAAGCCTGCAACTGTGCACCTATGTCAAACATCTCCCTCTGACATATTCCTAATAATAAAACAGGATTTGTGTTATGCGATGTTTTGCAAATCTTAAAAACTGCCTGATTTTGTGATGAGTTCATGGAATTCTATCTCTAAAGGCAATTTGCTTGTCTCTGTTGCATTGCATCGTTCTTTCACGAAATTCCATTTGAAGTTCACATTTTTGGCTAGCGTTATGCCAAAAGAAATGCTTGCAAGAAATTAACTGGTTCATCATATCTGCTATGGTTAATTAGAGCTTAGGTATTTGCCCAGATTTTTGTAACACTTCATTTTTGTAACGCCACATTTTCCAATATTTATGGGCTGTGAATCAATCAAATTAAATACCATGAGGAAAACCTGCCAATAATTCTTTTATAAGACTGCACTTTGACGTACACTGTATTAGTACTTTCTGGTAAATAGTTTCTGAACTTTAGTTACTTGTTATTTCTTCATGTAATTTTTCATAAAAACACAAAAATGCGCAATTCAACATTACGCATATCAAGGGCATGCGATCATCATCCAACAAGTGAATTATTATGGATTTATCCCAGTACCTCAAAACTACCCAGGTAATTGCCACGATTGCTAAATGCTCCTGTAATTCAGCCCGCCAATTTGAAGCCTAAGAATTCGACAGAACAGCTGTTCCCGAGCAGTTGCAATAATGCTTGATGAGTCTTACAATTGCTGCTGCTGGAGCAACTGCCTTTGCTTTGTCAGCGGGACATGTGTCTTACTGATACAAAATGCAATTTCAACAAATTGAGGAGAAAATTTTCAACCAGTATGGGGTTCATAATGCAAGTGTGGCAAAGAGTAGTGAACTTTGAGTTTGTTTGTCTAGGTAAGGTCTGTATGGTGCATTGAATCACCTATCAGACATGCATTCTTTAAATATCACTAAGATTGGCATTAATAGAAATATAGAAAATAATGCTTTTGATTGATTTATTTAGTCAGATTGGCATAAGGAGTAAGTGTTGTTTCTACTTTGAGTACATTGTGTCTGTAACCTTGGCCAAATTTATCTCAATGGTTTTTTTAAAATCCCATATACTTTTTTCTCAAAATCAAGGATCTCAACTTTCAGCTTTAAGAAATGAAGTGTGTGGTTGGTTCTGACGTGATGTCTGTAGTTCTTTGACCAAGAGTTAGATGTCTTCTATGGGAATGCTCATGTAATTGGGACTGGCAGGCTTATGATAGATGTAATACTTAGAGACGGTGATGACAACACAAGAGAGACAACGCCAGATCAAAGATATTTACATTCATTAGTTGTTAATTCAATATTTTTTGTCATCATTTATCATGGATGATACAAGTAAGTGATGACTGCGGCTGTTTGGTTATGTGTATCTGAAAATCTTTTATGTTTTTGAAGTGCTGTATATTGACAATACCAGAATGCAGCTTAGTATAAAAATATGCTATCCTATCCATCAAATACTAAATTTTCTGCAGTTTAGAACAACAATGCACCATCCTATAAAAGTCAGTTCCTTAGATGTGAACTTCAGCATTAGATTCAATGTTTAGAAGTTAATGTCAGTGATCTGGCTTGTAGTTTGATTCTGGTTTTCATGGTACAACATAGTTTTGTCTATATGATAATAGTTGTGTGAAACCATACCCCGCAGGCTTTAGATCTGTGGTCAGATGTTGATATAGGGAAAGGTGTTGATTGACAAAACACAGAGATATACAAGAAGAAATGATCCACTTTTTCATGCCTCATATAAATTCATATCCCTTTCACAATCTTGATTTTATTATATTAGACAGGGATTGTATACATCTGTAGGAAATTGTTCACAGAATGGTGTAACTATTATTATTTTACTGGGATCATATTTATTTTCTGAGGTCAGGAAATGCTATTTATTCACTCAAAGTTATCTTTAAATTTTCGTGATTATATTATTGGTTTTTCCTTTGTGATTCATTCTTTTTTTTGATTGTTGTATATGTTGTATAGTGATTGAGTGATTGTATTTATTTTTTGTAATTGTATTTATTCCTGAGTGATTGTATTTATGCCTAGTGGTTTTTGTTTATCTTGATGTAAATAGAGCCAAGTTGTCTAGTTTAACATGTCTCTTGTCCATCAGCAGCCATAATTACCCAAGCTATCATCATGCAAATGATTAATGCATTGGGTTAACACACTTATAACATTACACATAATCCTACAGCTCTAATGTTCTACACTTCTAGCTCCTATATGCCTTGCTTAGGAAACACAGAAATTGACACTTATTTTTGGCCTTTTACTTGAACAAATCCAGTTGGTCTGCCATTTGGAACATTCTGAAACATGGCTGGACAGAACATAAAAATGTCAAAGTTCGTCATCTTTTTCTGCCTTGGTTTACAAGGAAAAGTATATTTTAGATCCCCTGACGTATTTATTGATGCGAGATTAGTAGCAGCATATGGTAGATGTAACTCTAGTGTTTATTAATGGGACAACAAGGCGGGTGAGGGGAGGGACTAAGAATTCATGTGGAATTTTCTACCATTTATTTATCACTATAAGTATGTCATACTTTTACATACAGTATACTTACACTTGGTATCCAAAGCATTTCTTGTATGAGCATAAACTTTAATTTCTCAAGTCCAGTTCTTAACTTTTTTTGTGATTTTCTAATCATCTATTCATTCAATATTACAATTTGGAACATTTCAAGAAACCAATGGGGAACATTCTGATTCATCTGAGTTCTTCTTTATCTAAATCTAGGGATAGTTCAGGCTTTGGATCCCATACTCATGAGCGGTTTTCTTCATCAAAGTAAAACATTTGAAATTAATATGATTTGACCAACCCATATCATCCTCCCTAAAGTATCAAATGACATAGAGTCCCATTGAGTCCCTGTGATTTTATAGTTCTTCTGGGAGTCAACCCTTTTCCAGGCCCCATCAAATCACTGACCAAGTCAGAGATAACCCATGCTGTCTAGGGACATGGGATAATTAAGAGTGTCATGATTTCAAAATAATTACTTTCATTTCCTTTGATTGGAATTTGATTCATTTGGAATTACATGTGAAAATAAGAAATGATGGAATTTCAAAATAAGTTTATATTTTTATATGTTTAGTTGGGCTTTATGTGGATATCTGGTCGAAAACAAGTTATTATCAAAATGGGCATATTTGTGGAATAAGTGAATCAGTTATAATTCTGTATTTTATTCAGATTTGTGATATTTGGAAACAATAAGTGATAAACTTGGACAAGAAAGAATGATATACTAACTATAAGGAAAAATTATCTGAGAATTGTATGGGTAGTGAACTACCCTCATAAATTGTGAGTGGCGGTTTTTGTGGATGACATCATAGAGTCTGACCTAGGATAGAAGATTCTAGAGGAATCACGTCATGAATCTCATCATATAAACAATAACTTCACTCATGTTCTATTGATATGAGAGAAAGACAGGCAACTCTATAGATGTTGGCTTGGCTTTCTTGTGCTAGTGTGCTGGTATGACAAGTCCTGTATGAGATGTCCCTGCTGTTGGAAGCTCCACTGACAAACCCACAACAGATGTTTGCCACTTGCCTGTCATACTCAACAGCACCTGGAGAATACATGTATTGTCTATGGGAAGTAATTGTGGTATGCTGCTTGTTGAAGTTAAATGGACGATGAGGCTAAGTACCAGCTTCAGTAGAAACACATTTCATTTCAAACATTCTAACTGAACCAAAAGTAGCTTGGTTACAATTTGAAACCATTTTGACTTATTGCGAAATTGATTTATGCACGTAGGTAACTTTTGTAATTTGTTGAGTCATCAGGGTGTAGATACTGCCGTCGTCAAGGTGTTAGTTATGACATCATCCACCTGTGGAGTTAACAATAAGCTAAACATACAAGCGATTATTCTCTGACCTACATGTAGGCGAGATTGTAAGGTGGCCACGATATCTCAGGAGACTGAATGCGGCTGGTGTTGATTGGAGAAACCTGGCCTAACACACTTACACAAGAATATACAGTAACATATCAAGGACATTGCAAGAGCAACTAATAGTGATTCGGAACTGATTCAACGTAAAACATACTGTTTTGAATTTCATTAAAGTAAACAAATAACAATCACATAGAAATAAAATTTTAATGGACTAAATTGGATATTGAGCATCTTATGATTCTGGAATGTAAAAATGAGTGTACGATAATTCACAAAAGATTTGCAAGATAATTACACTGACATTTCTCAAGAAATAGGCTTTAATCTCGATCTTGATTATGTATTATGGGGGTCAGAACTATGGGGGCTACTATGGCCCCGAGTCGAGCAATCAACCCTCTAGCATGTATTACAACTATGGAAGGTCTCCATTCCAGGTAAATATGATAAATTAAGGAATATTTGAAAAAATATACTATAATTAGTCTAAATACTGTATTGCATAAATTTGACTTATGACTGGTATACTCTTAGATGTTTTCTTTTTCATGCTGTGTTCTGTAACAATTTTTGGTCCTTTCCCTTCGGCACTTGTTCACACATATTTTGATGTAAATATGGTTTTTGATTTTGTAATTTGAGAATCAACAGGCTTGAAATATATTATCACTTGCTCCTAAGTTTGTACAATGTACTGTTTTCTCATTATCATTCTTGTGTCATATCCAATGTTACCCAGGAGGATTTCTTCTCAACTGGATTTAAAATGATCAAACATGGCCAAACCTGTTAAAAATATCCCAATTTTTAATAATAATTTTCAAAATCTCAATAAGGTGGAAATAGTTCCAACTCCTACAAGATAGTTTTCAAATTTTCAACTGGATGTAGAGTCCCGCCTGTTTACTTTTTTTCTGAGGGATTTCAGTGCTATTTGAGAAGTTTTACGCTTTTCAGCATTGGATATCCATGTTTAGTTGTGGAAGATTTGTGAAACATGTTGTCTTAGGGTACTTCAAAAGGATGTGGTACATTGGTTAAATCCTAGCATGGGAGACTTAAATGATTTAGCAGCATTAGCACATTATGCGTATTGTATGATGTATGTACTTTATTTTAATTAAAAACAGATTTTTAAAAATCTAGATAGGTATAGTTGAGATATTTTCAGTTCAATTTATTAATCCTCATTTAGCATAATTACACAATGATCATTTAAAGATTAGCCAGTGTATGGATATTTAGTCCAAAATAAGGTAAAATAGAAACATAAATTCTAAGATTTAATTGTATATAAAAGAGAAAGTAAATGTTTTTGATTTGCTTTTCTAGCCATTGAATCCTAATTAGACCCCTCCTCTAATTTGTGTTCCCTTCCCATGTTTTATTGTTCAAAGAATTGTCTGATTTAGTAGAATGTTAATGAACTGCCAAGTTTGATTTTAAGTGACCACAAGTTCACATCACACAGCTGGCCCAATATTTCTTATCTCTTGTTTCTTGACCTCTTATATGACAGGAGTCTCTTTAGTAGCAACAGGTCCAATCTTTCTTGGAGCATATATAAATGTCAGCTTGGGCAATTCTATATTGAAATGCTATGTCTTGGAGAACAATGGAGAAATTATGAAAGATTTTAACGTTTGAGACTTTAATTTTTTCATCCCCCCAACGACATTATTGTTAAAGTTGATAAGATGGAAGGGTCAAAAGACTTGAAGCAAAACACCTTGAACATAAAATAAAGTTTTTTCACAGATTATGTTGGGTTTCTATGTTACCCAAACAATTGGACACAAATGTGATAAATAGCATAGAAAATACAAGTTACTTTAAACAAATATGATAAAACGAAATAAATGATTCTTTCCATTTTGATAAGGCTTAAAACTTCAAACTGAATTATTCAAGATTTTTGTAACTATTTATCACGCAAAATTTGGAGAAAAATATTCAAACTGAAATAATATCTTATTCTAGTATAATATTTTATTTTGATTACTTTTTGCCTCACCTATTTCAGAATCTTGGTTAAATCCCTAGTGTTTTTTTCTTGATTTTGTCTTCATTGTGTAATCAAATATTTGTGAGAATGAAGAAAATCTCTGTATTTTCTGGGAAATGTTTTGATTCGACTTCAACTCAGCCTGGTTATATTTCAATATCTCAAAAAGCACAACACTTATCCACTTTGATTATCCGGCTCATTTACATTTATGAACGGAAAGATTCAAGAGAACCTGCTTACCTTGAAAACCTTTCTATTGTTCTAATTTTTAAACCATTATGAGAGAAATGAAATAAAAACAATGAACTGATTTTGGAGGAAATGTTGACTTTCAACATAGCTTTGGAAATGCTGAAACTGAGCATCCAATTCTGGGATTAAAAAAGAAAGTTGTAATTGAGAAGCGCATAATCTTTGTTCAAGTTTGGAACTTTGTAAACAGGGAAATCTAACATGGTAGAATATAAAGGATGAGTTGAGTGTTTTAAGTAGCATGAGACGTCATTGTAAAGATAGGATGGTGGGAACTTTTTTCTATCTTTGAAATCTGAGATACAAGTTCGCATCTCTGGAATAAAGATTAACTCAAGTCACTGTTGGACTTCCTAAGAGACGGAGATTGAGGATGTTCAAGCAATTATATGGTTTACACACAAAAAATTATTTTATTTTATTTAAAATGCTCTATGTATATGTTCTTTGATGTATATGTTTCCATATGGTATGATTAAGGCTTGGTACATAATGGTTTAGTTCAGTTTTTTTTTCTTTTTGATTAAGTCATCAAATTATGAAAATGTCAAACATTTTTTTAATGATGAAATAGCACATCACACATTTAACCTTTAATAAATTGGAAAAATATATTCCATTCAAATGCAAAAATAATTCCTGTAGATCACCATTTCTCAGTTTGACAGCCGGAAATTTCGAATAATATTGCAGTAGTTTTGTTTATATTTCTCTTATATAAATTTTACAGAGCACTTGTAAAAATCAACGGCATCGTATCACAGAGATAAGAAAATATCTCTATAACCAAATCCAGCGTAGGGAAATCAGAAAAACATTTGGGGAGTTGAGTTTCTTCTATTGATAGTGTATTAATGATGGGCCTGAGATGCTATAGAGACATTATAGAACAAACAACTTGAAAACTATGTTGCCTCATTTACACAAGATGTTAAAACATAGAAAGTCAAACAAAAACAGATGAACCATAGGAAAGCATATTCTTTTTTTCCCACTTTGATCATTATATATGATGAAGACATTAGAAAATAGCTGAACAAATTACTTGAAGTTTCTTATTGTCAATTTTCTAATATATGCTCTAAGAAGCCAAGTTTATATTTTAATATATGTAAAGTCTACTGTCATGTAAAATTAAAATTATTATTTCCCCATTTCTATAAAAATCAAAGCTAGAAAATACTTTTTATGTTTATTTATGTTTCTTGAGTATAAATATATATACAGATTTATGCCATAGTTAAATTAATATTATTTTAAATATGTATTTTAAGAATTTTCTAGCAGCATTTACTTTGCCGCTATAAAATACTTAAAAGACATATTTTACATGAACCCTTGATAAAGGCACTGCGTTACAAAATCAGTCAGTTGTTTATATGTTTTTCTTGTATGTGTTTCAGATATATTCAGCTCCAACAGACCATCCTAGCGGCAACTATAGCTCAACATCATCTACTCCTGTCTCTTCCCCTCCCCCAATGCCAGGCACAGGTAAAATACCAGTTAGTTTTTAATTAGATTAGTTTCTCTGTTTTTGTACATATGAGACTTATGTGTCATGCTTTGATACTATTGTCAATAAAATAAATATTTATTACTCATATACAACATTTTTTACCTTCACATTTTTCTAGATCGACCAAATAATTATTTCAAATAGATGACATTTTATTTTGTATTCTTTCACAAATATACACCATAGCAATCACAAATTTTACTTCACATAAGCCAAATTTAGAATTATGTGCATGTCTTAAAATTCCAATGAAGTAAATTGTCTCACTTTCTTTGCCCAGTCTTCGTCCGACCATTATCGCCAGCTAGATTCACTGATATTTAATAGGACCTCGTAGATGTTTTATTTTCCACATTTTCAGGTCAAACTAGTCAGTGGCCACGATCTTCTCAGAGCACTACCTCCCCCTTCGAGAGTCATTTACACTCACTGGTAGGTTATTCACACTTAATTGATGCTTATTTCCACTTATTTTTAGTTATTTTACTCTGAATTGTAATCATGACTGGAAACTATAAGCTTTTAGCTGGGGTCTATCTTTAGTTTTTACCATATAACATATTGAATTTCCTTGGTGAATCTTGTCATCTTGTCCATTGAAGTAAGTTTTTCTTGCGTAAATTACAATTCGAATCATTTGAGAATTTCAGCAAATACAATATGAAACCGAAATTGACAAGTTTTTCAGTATATGAGCTTGTCATCAAATCTGATCACATTATTTCTTACTTTAAGATAAAACTGTATACAATGTCTTCATATACACCGGGGAGGGGGGGGGCAGAATCTTAAGAAAATTTTACAATAATCATTTTGAGTTCTTTTGAAGAAGTTTAACAATTCCTTAAAAAGAATAACCACCAAAGTTATTTGCATGTTTTGTCAACCTTTAATATTCAGATTTCTTAGGTTGTGCTCTATATATTGCATGATTAATTCATACAACCAATACAATTTACTTACGCTAAAAAATTAATGCAAGTGTACAAGTTTATAGAAGAAAGGCAATGTTCGCGAACAAAATTATTGTTTCATAAATAACAGTCTCGGGAGACTAAAGATGCACATTGACCCAGGAAAGAGCCTAGGAATAGTAACCTTTGAGCTTTTGACTGGGAGCTTGTGCCTGTAAAGTATGTATACTGACAGAACAAAGGGATCATGTGTTTTCTGTAAGCATTGATCCTTTCCTATTTAAGAAAAAGTTCTGACAATGTAAAATGTATGACTAACAGTTTCTCCTAGTCTTAAAGCATTTTAACATGTATGCTGTACATCACTTGCCTAATAAAATTAGATCCTCGGCATAAATTCTATTTAAAACAAAACAAAAGTGATATGGAAGAATTCTGTAAACAGACAGTTCTTGAACTTAGATGATTTTTGTCAATGACTAGAAGGTTCTTTTGAGTTTTAGGAAATTATTTCTTAAAATGTTGTTTTTACTATCCATTCTTATTTATTTTTTCT
The DNA here is from genome assembly GCA_903813345.2 of Owenia fusiformis. Taxonomy (NCBI): domain Eukaryota; kingdom Metazoa; phylum Annelida; class Polychaeta; order Sabellida; family Oweniidae; genus Owenia; species Owenia fusiformis. The sequence goes on along the minus strand of CAIIXF020000007.1, from coordinate 20,936,030 downwards.
CTAAATATCCCAACTGCACTGATTTTATTAGAAAAAATGTTGACTGTTGTACATTATTGTGTTTAAGTTGTTTTGTTATTGTATGTATATTTATTGTACTATTGTTGTCATATTGTTATATAAGCCAATCCCTTTTTACAAGGCATGGATATTTTGCATTGCATCAAAATTTACTCTATATTTATACATGTTGTTTGTGCATATTTGATTTCTTTCAATTGATTTTGAACTTTTACACACTGACTTTATTTCTGCATATTTGATTTGCTTTATTTATACTTTAATATGTGTCGAATAAGAAAAAAATTTTGAACCTGAATGCTTCCATTTTCTCTACTCTGATACATGATGTTTCAGTTGATATACCAATTTAAAGCAATTGTAGGCATGTGTATTCATGGTTCAGAATCCAAGATTTCTTATTCATTCATATTTACTGCATGTTCATGAATTTTGTGTATTTTTGTTACCATAGCAATCCGTAGGGGAGGATGACCAGTTTAATGATGCAATAACTAATGTACTTCGAGATCAGACCGAGGTAAATCTAATACTGGCTTCCTATTGGTCAATTTTTGATATAGTTTTTATTTCTTCAATCTAATTTTTTTAAATATTATTCTTTTATTAACACTGTTTTACCATTTCTCTTTGATTGTTAGAATGTTGTCTTGTATTAATATTCTGATGTCATTTGACACTAAAATCTACCTTGATATACCCCTGATTATATCCCCCTGATGTTTGAAACTATCTGAGTCTTTACTCAATCTTACTTCTGGTACTCTTCTAATTTATGTTGTCTGTACGTGTATATGTAAATTCCCATGTGTGTTTGACATGTATGTTAATTGTTAATTATTTTCATGTTTAACCTACCTTGCTATGATATGCCTATGTTGCTTTGCTTTATTACCTGTTTCAAAATATGAAATGAATTTATCACTAATATAAATCGCCTGTACTGAAATGCATCGTGTATGTTCTAAAATTATTTGCATTCAATTGTTTTGCATTCAGACCTCTAAATTGACCACAAAATGAATAGAAGCTGAGAGGTCTTTTTGGCAAAACTTGATTGTCGTGAATTTAGTTTGATTGATTGGTTGATTCTTGTTGTGTTTTGCATGTATTGTTTGAATGCTTCATAGTGTTATGCTAGACCCTTGTATTCATCCCTATTTATTTATAGAAATCTTTTAACCTTCCACAGCAAAGTCGAATGGAAGAAAGACTCGATGACGCCATTCACGTGCTACGGACTCATGCGGGGGAAGCCATCCCAGGAGGAATGGGCAGCCATATTTCCCACACTATGCCGCATATGATGTCACATTCCAATGGGATTATGGGGAATATGAACTCTGTGTATCCTCCACCAATGGGAATGCCTGGGCATATAGACAGCTCCCATATGGTAAGTTTCAAGTCAACAATAATTGAAATCCTTACATCTTGATAAAAGTACCAAATTCAGAGAAATTTAAATTAAAGATAGCCAAGCTCATGTTGTACATAATGTAAAAATGGTAAAAAGTTATTTTGGAGCAAAACATGAAAAGCCAGTTCAAAATTGATGAAGAAAGATATTTTTAAAAAAAATGTTTTTTTCATCTGTGAATCGGAGTCTAGTACAATATTAGAATTAAGCAATACATCAAAATGGTGAGAATTTCAGGGGAAACTGCAATGTTACATATCAGAAGATATAAAAACAACACTAGAGATGTGTTACCTTCCACTTATGTTATCATTATCATTTTATATTGCCCTAAGTGCTGACTTTGAAGTACAAGAGAAGCACAGAAAGTTTTATCTCCAATTCTAAAGCAATTTCCGAGATTATGATTCTGCCTGATGTATGGTCTTCGCAAGTTTTATTAGATCAAATAAAATTGAGATGTGTTCATATCATCTCCCCTGTAGTACTTTGATGTATACTCACAGTGTTTTAATGTTCAGATAGCAACTACACCTTTAAACATCAGAGAAATGCATCTATGCGGTTGTCATAGATACCAACATCTTGTAAGGACAAATTATTTCATCCCACATACTATGTTTGTTCCTCAGTTATAACATTTATCATCATCTTTTTTTTTTTATTAAGCCATTGTTATCCAGTTTTACGCCAAAGTTACATTAAAAAATTATTATAAAGTTTTTAACAGTTATGGGTGTAAGAAAATGCTAGAAGTATCTAAGCACTGACTTATGGTTACATACTGATATACTATATGAGATACCAATGGAAGAAATATGTAACAAGAGATTTGTTACTTCTAAAAAGATTTGTTATAGGCATTTATTGGCTCATATCATAATTATATTTGACATACATACACAGAAGATATTCATGACATGCTTAAAATAATCTTTCCTGATTATAAAAATGTATAAAGCAAGTAAATGTTGTTATTATTTACATTTTGCGAAAACTGTATTGATTGTATGGTAGCTAAAAATTGGTTGGCAGGGAAACACATCTGAAGGCAATCTAGCCTAAAACTAGAAGGAGGCTCGCTGATTCTGACACGCTCAATACAATGCCTCAGATACATATCTCACCCATCTGCCAGTTTTATGCCAAAATCTTAATAGAATCACGTAACCATACATTTTAGTCTGCTCAGGTTTATTTAGCTCAACCTTTAATCCTGAACCAGAAGACTAATATTCATATTTTAATTTTGGGAATCAAAAGCATTGAATATAATTATTACAATTTACTATCATCTAACAAGCCTATTTTTAATATCAGAAAATTAAAGAAAAATTTCCAGAAAGATGTTTTTTTAACTTCATGGTTTCGGACCCAAGAAGCTTTTTCTCATCAAAGAGATAATTCAAAAGAGCTTGAAAAATGAATGTAGGTTTCTACATGTTCTATGTGGGCATCTGGCATCAACTAGAACCGAATGTTTACACAGGTTTTGACAAGCGTGGATAAACATCATATAATGACCAATCACCATATACAAAACTAGACCTATAGCTAACCTTCGGGTGAAAACAAAAAATAATTCCTGGTTCGATTTTTGTTTAGTTTTTTCATCAGTTGCCAATGTTCATTGCACGGCTGTCTTTTGGTTAAAATTACATACAGAGCTAAGAAATTCTTAGGATGACTTGCATTGTTTTTTCATTTGTTGGAGGTAAATCGCACACATGTTCCATATTAGACATTTGGAAAAATCAACAATTTTATTTATATTAAGATCATCAAAGTTTTGTGAAAGATTTAGTCATGTGGGTATGAGGGATTATTTCTGAAGATTCACTGAGATGCCACTAGCTTCTGTGCTCCCTGCTGATTGGCTGTGTCAGTTAAAGGTTCAGTTGCCATAGCAACACCCTCCCGCATCCTCTATTGTACAACTCCGGCCTGCTGTTAAATAGCTTCCAGATCAGCGTGTCAAAATACATTAGTTCCCAGTGTGTTTTTTCTTGTGCTATTCCCATTGAAATCTCTGGCAATCATTACCCATTAGGATCTGCCTTCTTGGCAATACCTACTCCTTCTGGAATCCATTATCCTGTGCAGAACTTTTTATTTTACCCATAATACACCTGCACTGCCAGCAGACGATAGTGATCAGCAATAGCCGAAAGATGAATTTAGACTGGGCTGCTAATGAAGGCTAGGATTACTGTATGCTAGTTGTTGGAATAGTGACTGGGGGCAATATATTGTTTGTTTGAGGAGATCTACCTGTTAGAAAAATCTTTTGTTAGCTTTGAACATGGAAAAATCTGGATAATTTTACATGCCGTTTCGCTAAGATATGGAATAGAATCATTTAGGATAGATAGAGATAAGACTTAACACTTAAGAGGATTCAAGGATTGGAAATTTTCTCAGTGGCTTTACTTGAAATCAGGATCACGAGTTGATATTAAGGATGTATGGACAGTACCAGTGGGGATCAGGGGGTTACCCCATGACTGAGTCTCTGGACAGATCTACCAGTCTACCCTACGCTTCATGGTGTGGCCAGGACTATGCTGTCCCCACCCCGGGGATCGCCAACACATCATACAGGAGCACTGTACAGCCAGAGAGCAATGCTAATATATATGGCTATTCACCATACTATTGGGTAGATTTATTTTCTATTTGCTTCAATACATTCATAATTTGATCATATCAAGTTATCTTTTCGAATAAACATTACCAGCTAAGTTTGTTTTTTTGAATCAAAAGTCAGTTTCAAGTCAATGTCATTTTCTAAGATTTGCATGCCACTTTCATGCCACTTCTGGAAGTATACTTCCAAACAATGATGGGTGGATGTGATGTTTTGATAAATCACAACAGGATTTGACTGTTATTTATTTTTAAATGAAAATTCTGTGACATATCACAGATATACGAATCAGTTGTTTTCAGTGGTTAGACAAATAGAGCCAGTAGAATTGTATTAGGTGGCAAACACGTTGAGTATGTATCCAGATCTCTTCACACAAAACAGAAGTTGAAGATTGAAGTTATGCTAACCCACAATTACTGGACACCTGGTCCAATAACTCATACCTTCCATCACTTGTTGAGTTGTGGCTTCATGTCAAGGCTAGAATGTTTTTACACAAGAAATAGGCAAGACAGAGGAACTATTTGGGTTTAATATAAGAAATTAATTAAATTAAATATTTTTGCTAATTGCTGTCATTTCAGATAGTTTTATTTCAAATAGGTCATGGTTTTTATATGAAATGGTGTAAAGATCTTATGAGTTTTTTCAATGTATACAATTTTCTTGGTTTTCGACCCATTGAAACAATGACACAGTTGTCATGCCAACCTAATGGAAATGTTTGTGAGTCTGTCTCTCACTCACCCTTCATCTTCACTGGTGATGGCTTGCAACAACCATCCCAAGTTGTCTCTATGTCACATATATCTGCCTACTTTTCACGTCCCTCTGTTTTTACCAACAGCATTTTCGTTCTTCCTACATCTTTAGCTTTAACTACAATTGTTGTTTATTCTCAACGTTTTACATAGAGACTTTTTTGGGTTGGTTTTGATTTGTCTGATCTTGATTTATTCTGGAAAAATTAGACTTATTCTCATATTTATCATAAATATTTGAACACAGAAACAAAAATCATTTTAAACCTCTACTCCTTACATCAGATAATAGCTGAACATACAATAATAAAATAAACAAAAATAGATATGCTTATAAAAGGTTTCACACTCAACTAAGTGTTGTTGGGAACATTGTACAACATTGCAGTTTTCCAGCTGATAAAACCTCATTGTTTTGGATATATATATTATAGTATTAACACATTATATAATCTTATATTGATGTCATTTTGTTTGTTTCCTTGTAGCCTAGCAACCACCTTGGTCAACCACATCCGAGTCAGCTATCAGAAGACAGAGGCAGGAACACATTAACATCATCACAAACTTCTGAACCCACATATAGTGGTGAGTAAATACTGTATTTTTCACATTGCCTCTGAATTTACGATTCTTGCGTTTTTAATTGTACAACGATTCAAAATTTTTATGTGAAATTTCTGGAAGTCTATAGAAATAATAGTGAGCAATATAGTCTAGGATTTAAATTCTAAACACACCGTGTACATTTAAAATTTCATTTTTATTCATTATGAATGTAAGATGCAGGAAGTATGCTGTTGCTATTATAAATCAAAATCATTGTTTGCTGTAAATAATTGCCTGTTTTTGGAAAGGTCAGATGTGGGAAGTACAAAAGCACACAATTATTTCTAGAGTATTTTCCAAGCAAACATCCAATACTTTCATACACATAGCACATGTGGAACATTGCTGACATCTGTAACTCATAATAGGCCTCACATGTATACAAGACTTGGTATCTTAGTTTAGTGCTCCAACATGTGGAGTCTATTTAGCCCTCATTTTAGATGTCATTCCCACACTATCTTACATAATTGCTCAATTTTCTACAATTTTCTGCTACATTACCTTCAATTCTCACACATTGAGATTCTTTGTTTGGACCCCCCCCCCCCCCCGTGTACCTTGAAGATTGGCTTATTGAATATTTAGTTTAAAAATATTTCTTTTACAGCTTTAAGAACTGAAAGTGAACAGAACAGTAGTACAGATGGAAACATAAAAATTGAAAAAATAGACAATGAAAATGAAAAAATATCTGAAAAGGATGAGAAACCAGGAACAGTGTTAACTAGTGGCGGTTCAGTGACATCACAAGCTCCCGGCTCTGCTGTCACAACTACGGCACCTGCAGCTAAACGTGCTAGGTACATAAAATTTGTTACTTGTTAGAAACGCCCATCTTAAATGAACTTTCGATTAACTTTTACTAATGAAAAAATATATAAATGTAGATATTTGTCTTAAAAACATGATAAAAATAAAGTGGTACCCAGTTGGTAATTGTGGATGTAATTCTAAATACAATCGGAAATATTAATGATTAGACACATTGATTGTAAATTATATGCATGCTATTTTTATTTTGCTTTGAAACATGTAACCTAATATGCCATGACAAAACCCACTTTTCCCTTTCCTAATTTTAGTATACTAATCATGCCAGTCTTATTTCCTATAAGCTATAGCTAAAGCAATAGACAAAGACAATATATTACACTTTAGTAGTTTAGTAGTAGCTCTTATTCTTAGATTCATCAAAGAAATTTAGATTATTTTACTTACCAAAGTTTATTGAACCAGCATCATCATTTAGAATTATTTACAAAATTGCATGCTTTATTAGAATTCTCACATATTTACAGCATTGTATTCTATAGTTCATTCATTGTTTTATGTAAGACATTTAAACTGTATAGGTTTGTAATTTATGCTTAAATCATGACTTTTACAAAATTAGAAGACAACTGTACTAACATGCATACTACTATTACTATGAATGATGCCTTTGTATTTTAGCCTACATTTTCTTGATAAAATTTCAGATTTATACCATACAAGGCTGTGATTGAGAATGGGCTTAGTCCTGGATTGTCCCCTTAACCCCCCCCCCCCTCCATATTCCCTGCACAAGCACTGCTTGATTCATTTTACCTGTTTAATTTCATTTTGTGTTTTATTTTTAAGATTTTTTTCTCAGAAATAGATCATTTGTATTTCTTTTTCTGTAATATCTATTTTGGAGTTTTGCTCAGTTCTCATTTTGTTTGGAAATATGTGATCATTTGCTTTGTCATAGATATGACAGTATTTGCTTTGTCATGATTATATCCCATAATACCCAATAGCTACGCTAGTGACCCCTGGTGAGTAATTAACCATCTGCTGCCCAGTGAGGACTGAAGCAGACTGATTTATGGTTACAGGAGCGATGGGGAAGATGAAAATGATTCATTAGAAGATAAAGATGAACGAGCGCGGCGGAAACGAGAAGAAAATAACCGTAGAGAAAGGTATGCAAACTTTGCAGTCTGCATCGCCTCCTGTTTGCATGTTGTTTTGCTTTAATTAATCAATACTTTTTCAGAGTCGGAAAAAAAGTGGCCAAAAAGGATATGGGTAGTATAGGCTCAAATGAAGATGATGATGAAGACGATGATGGTTTAGATCCTGCTGGCAAACAGGAGCGAGATAAAGTCCGGCGCCAAACCAATAATGCGCGGGAAAGGTGGGTTGAACTGTACCGTCTGTTGCGACTAACACTCAGTTTTTTTGTAGATCGATCAAAAACCAATCTGGGGATGATGCGGAAGAGCCGGAGGATATCGATCAGGATAAAAAAGTCCGCCGCCAAACCAATAACCAGCGGGAAAGGTGGGTCAAACAAAACACTAACACTCAATCTTTTTGTAGATCAATGTCAATCAATCCCCGATCAGGTGATGCTAGTGAAGATGATGATGACGATCTCGATCCAGAAAAAAAGCAAGAGCGCGAGCGTCATCGCCGCGCTGCCAATAATATCCGGGAAAGGTAGGAGGTGCATCTAGTCATATGTATTGTCTGTCATCTTTGTAGAGGGGAATCAGACATTGATGATGACCTTACTCCGGAAACTAAAGCGGAACAAGAACGACTTCGTCGTCAGTCGAATAATGCACGGGAAAGGTAGGGAGAGAGCATATGGCTATGTTTTCTCTCTTGCTGCATGCGTATCCGTGACTAGAGTGTATATATTGGTATTCAGTTGTCCTGCATGCCCCTGACACTAAAAACCGACAATTCTATTTCCATTTAGACCTGGGCAACGGGAGATGCTGATGTTCTAGATTTATATAATAGATGTCACTGCTTACCTACCCTGGTGTGGCCATCATTGGTCTGATTCTTATCCTTACTTAAAGGCCCAACTCTACAAAACATGAGAACATGACTAATGAAGAATATTGGAACAAATTTTGTGAGAGAGTGCCTTTAAGATGGGATATCAAACCATGAATGAATACTAGGGTACCCGGAACCTTCCATGACATACCTGATCAATCTTGGTTTATCATTCTATTCATACTATGGTGACCAAACCTGGGCTTCTAGGTATGGTGATAGGAAGGAAAAGGTCTATTGGGCCAGTAATGGTATAAATATACATGGACGGTGCTGGGAAACTTGTCAGGACATAAAAATGCCAAAGTTAAAGACTTAAGTTGAAAAATAAGGTCTGTTTAAATTAAGATCACCTGATCAGTTACATTCTTATAACCTGACAAGTTCATAAATTAATGTATTGAAAAAGCATGGAGTTGTTGTTATTCTATATTGTAAGACTGTATATTGTATAAATGTTGTTTTATGACGAGCCATGTATCATGTCTATTTGAGACTTAAAGCTCTCAAATAGAATATATATTTAAATATGTATACGCCTACCTAACACATTTTTGTTGTATTACATTTTAATCATCATTTTGCACTATATTGTTTGTCAAAATATTTAAAGAAATCAAAATAATAATTGAGCTAAAAGTTTGCAAATCACTTTTGTTCGCTAGTATTATATATTACATATGCTGTATTTCAGTAATTGTTAAATATGTTCTGGCAATACTTGTAGCCATCTTGGTAAATCATCTGAACCAATCAAATCGCTTCATTTCCTTCACCCCTAATTGATTGTTGAAGAAGCTTTTCTGTTAATTGCTGTCACCCCCTTTTGTTGTCACCAGCCCAACATTAACCCCTAACATGTCATATTTTTTCTAGATTGCGTGTCAGAGATATAAATGAAGCTTTTAAAGAACTTACCCATATGGTAACAATACATGTAGGAAGCCAACAACCCCTGACTAAATTAATGACGTTACAACATGCAGTTACTGTTATAACACAGCTCGAGGGCCAAGTGCGAGGTACCACGTTTTTGCCTTATATGGATTGCAATCTGCATGTGCTGATTTAGCCAGCCAATCATAGTCTTTGTTCACAGAATGATCAACCCTTGTTACATGATGGGTAATGTTTTCTGTGCACAGGGACTAGTCGTTGTATGGTATTGTCATGAGATGGATATAGAGAAGGGACCCTATGTGTTTTGTCATTTATCCTGCATGAATCACTAAAATACTGCAAACATGGCTCTATTCAGAGAAGTCAATTATGGTAGTTTGACTCTATTTAGAGAAGTCATTTGTGGTAGTTTGGTGTTTCGTGGTGCATGTCCCAGCCTCCAATGAACTTTAACAGTGGTCAAAATGTCAATTACAAAATGTTGCAAGTAAAACGTTTTGCATGTGCATGTAGTTCATGATCCAAATTATCAAACATTTCCGAGAAAATCTGACACATCTTGGCACTGGAATGAGACATTGTTGAGGCAACTATTAATCCATCTTAAGATAATGTTTGTGTTTTTGCACACCCTATTGTTGATATCAGCTCAGACAGCACTGAAACAATGCACTCTGTCTGCATTTTCCAAGGTTTGATGCATGGAACAATAATATAAGACATTTTTTTTATTCATTCAATTTTTATTATGTGTAGTGCTTTGACTCATTTTGGTCAAGTTTTATGTATAAGGGGTGGTTGATAAGAACCTATAGGCATGTGACTTATTATATATCAAAATAAATATTGTTATAATGTTAATCTACTAGACTATAGATCTCCCATAACTATTGTAAAAAGAGTGTTCTAGTCGTTATATGCAAATGAAATAATGAGTCACTATGCCTGTATTCTAAGCATGTGTGAGCCACTCTAATGTAAAACTTGCCCAATAGGAAGAGCTGTGAAAGGGTATGCAAAAATTGTGTTCATGCAGAGTGCAGTTCCTTTGAGGTGGTTTCCCGCTTGTGGACAATTGGGAGGGTGTGACAGTTTTTTCCATTTTAACCCCTTCATTGTAAACCCTTTCCCAAGATTCCCCATCCCAGGGCAACATTTTCAGACATTTCACAATCCAAGATGGCTGCAGGTAAGACTAGTCGATCAACATTGAGTGTAGCCTTAAAATCACTCATGGAATTTTTACAGAATCCGTGTTCGGGATATAAATGGTGCTTTTAAGGAGCTGGGGCGTATGACTACGTCCCATTTAAAAACAGACAAGCCCATGACTAAACTGAGTATACTACAGCATGCTGTCTCGGTTATCACAAGTCTTGAGTCTCAAGTTAGAGGTAGGGAACATGGACACAATTTAGTGCATACATTGGTGTTGTCACTATTTACAAATAAAGCCATTCTTGGGCATTACCCCTTTTACATGTTTAATGTATCTATTGTTTGTTAAATGGGAATGGTTGCCTGTTTTTTGATAGTTGTTTGTGCATGAAATAGTTAAGTTTTATTTTAATGATTTATAACCTAGAATTTGTAATCATTCATAAATGTTTTCACCACAGCCAGTTAATGTATCTCGTGATGGGATCTCAAATTGTAGAAAACAATGCATTGAAGTGTACACTTTAAAAGGAGTCTTTTTCAGTTAGCCATTTTGATAAAGGAGTCTTTTTCAGTTAGCCATTTTGATGGAGATTGCAAATCATAACTCAAAAGTAACCTGCCAGGATTTATACTCCCTTGATGATCAAGAGCAGAATTTATCATTTAAATCAACATTTAGCATGGAGAATATATTGGAGAAAAAAATCAAAAGAGATCTCTGTAGCATTACCTACTTTCTTGACAAATATAACAAGTTAGCTTTAATTGTGCAATGTTTATTTTATACAACAATGTGATTATTTCAGAGCGTAATCTCAATCCTAAAGCTGCTTGTCTAAAGAGACGAGAAGAGGAGAAAACAGAAGAACTCCCTGGCCGGGCACCACTAGGACCCGATGAACTAGCTCAGCAGGTGGCGCAACAGCAAGCCATGTCGGGTGGGCAGCAATTTTTACAATAAATTAAAATGGTTAGAATAAATTAAAGTTATGTTTAGCAATAAGCATTTTTATCATCAAATGAGAGAATATGGTTTCATGATGATTTTTGTTTTTGTAAATTAAGAAATATTCTTTCATTTTGTGATAAATGCTCTTAAGACCGCAGTAAAATTAACAGTAATTTGGATTATTATTTTATATCTCATATATATCTGTACATCTTGCTACTCTTTATACCTGGTTTTGGACAGCTTTACATTTTGTTCTATTTAAGATATTTTATTTTGTGTTGTCAGCATTATTGAAAAATATAAATCGAAGCTTTTGTGTTGATATCGTTAACAATGACATCCCTAATGCATTTGTTACACACCCAGAGTATTAAACATCATTTTTTAGACAGAAATAAAAAATGATGTTCTGAGTTCTAAAAAGCAAATCTTCATTTTCTGTTTTCTCCTTGCTTTTTTCGAATTTATGCTTACAACCATCAAAATTACCTTCATTTAATCGTTGTGATTACCAAAATTTACCTGGTTTATGATTTGGTTTGAGTATTTTATACTTATTTTTGCTTTTTGTACATGCATTTGATTGTGTCCCAGCACTTACTGTGTTATGACTTTGGTTACACATTTTCCAACCGCTTGGTTGAAATGCAATGGGGATATTGCAAACAAGAGAAAAAATCACGATTTAAAAAAATTCAACTTGAAATTATCGTGATTATTTCTCAGTGAATATGCTTTATATTTATTGTGTTAAATCCTTCATATACCAAAACAAGATCGATATGAATTGTAACGAGGCTTGTGATGTTTCATTACTGAGTAATTGTTTTGTTGTTTGAAGGCTTTGTTGTATCTACCCAGTATTTATCATTGTTTGGTGTGGGGCTTGTGGTTTTGGCTGTGCTCTAATCATTGTTTCTTTCTTCAGACATGTTCTAACATGTCTGTGTGCTTACAGCAAGCATGACGCACAGTCGACGTGGACGCCGCCCTGCAGAGGACACCACTAGAGGGCCAAATACCCCCAGGGGGTCAGGAGGGTGGGGGCAGGACACAGGGGGCATGCAGCAGGAGATACAGGGACTACAAGGTGGCATGATTGAAATGTCGGACAGTACCAGTTCTGTTGGGTCTTCTAATGAACCCATACAAAACATGCCCCCTTCTCAGCAACCACTACCCCACATGGACAATTATGGACCTGGGCCAGGGGACCCGTACCCTCACTATGGTCATCCGCAAGGCCACAATATGATGCCTGACGTCCCCCACTCAGCCATGTCACTATCAGCGTCGACCATCACTACTCAATCAGCGTCCTAGACATTGTACATTAAGAGGATATTTTTATTACAATTGTGTATAGAACTTGTCTATAGTAAGGGAATAAGTAGAACAGTGTGTGTTTAATATTATGTTCCATTGTTCAACTGACAAACAGTATGCAAATTGATATAGAATTTTACGTAATTTGGCATAATTTTTATCAGTTGGCATATATTATATCAAATGGCATATATTGCATCAACTGGCATACAGTTTTGTTTATATGTAACATTCACAGTTGGTTTGTCGAAGCTTTTCACTGTTTGTCATTCTATAGTAACATTTTACAAGGTCGGACCATTAGTTTTGAGGGCATTCCTCGGAATGTATATTATTTGAGCCTATCTACCAAGTCTTCACTTCTCGCTTTGTAATGAATATAACCAACTACAAAAACATGCATTAGCCTATTTGTATTAATACAGTCTTAGATGTACCAGGTTGAAAATTTATACAACATGTGAAATGTACATTTGTCAACTTTAATACCGACTGTGAATGTAAAAATGCTCATTTAAAGTAGCTATTGTGTCAACTATTGGTTGCTGTAGAATTTGGTATTAAGTCCTTCAGCATTTCTATTTTACTTGATTATTGTGTACTGGTAAAGATGCAGTGTTTTCTGTGTTATTAAGTGAATGTTGCAATGTTCTCATTTTTTTGTCAAATTACTTGGAGATAATATGTTATTTGTTGATTCTTGAACCGTAGCTGGTTTATTCTACAAAACCATAAGATTTACTTAATTTCCTGGTACCATGTTACATTCACATATACCATAACCATGGTAACAATAAAACAGCAAAATGGGGAATAATTATAGAAATGAAAGCATTGAATGCAATGAAATAAACACTCAATTGATGGCTTAGTAACACGGCACTAGGAAGTTATTCAAATCTAGAATATGATCATGGCAATATCAATGTTGACATTTTGACGTGTAAATTATATGCAAATCATGACCCATGGCCAATGCGTCATATAAATTCAGATCGTAACCAATCATAATTGAGATCAGGACATTTGATGTTCACAGATTTATGTATAGTAATGTACCAAAATTGTGGTATACTGGTTTGCCTTGATGGTAAATGCTGTAAAGTGATGTATAATATATTGGTACAGTTTTGTAAAGCAGATAAATATTTTACATTATAAAGATATAAGTAATCTCAGTTCAGAACAGCAGAGGAAGATTATGCGCCATCTATCCGCATGTTTACAACGCATAATTTAAGACTCTGTTTATAGATAGATGGCACTCTAATTGTGAAAACCAATCACATTCTATTATATTCAAATTGATCACATATCATTGAGAAATCCAAAATGTTATCTTTTTTAGTTAGTAAAATCATTTTTGAAATTGGTTGGGTTTCCCTATTAGAGATGCCATAGAAGTTTGAAACATTATCCGTGCCTGGACCATTTGTGCATTTTTCAAGATTTAACAAAATCTTACATTTTAGAGCAAATCATGGTTCGTGTGTAAGGTATAGATTGTAAAATAATGCAATATTATATTGAGAGGCTTATAAAAGGCCTCTATTTTTCACAATGATTTATTGTAGTAGAGGTTGGGTGATAGAAGTATTAAGAAAGTGGAGCCCTTGAGTAGAATACAGTGGAGTCTGTCCAGGAGATCAGAAAATGTCCATACAGTGTCAGTTTATTCATGCTCATTGATACAAAATCATTTTGAATTTTTGGATTTATTCATTTCGTGGATTTATAAGTATGAATACACATTTCAATGCTCTCAATGTGCTTCATTTTGAAAATGTATTCATTGTGATAATTAAAAGTGTCTGTGTATATGGTCATTGTATGCACTTATGCATGGATATTGTTCATTTATGAGCAAATGGTGTAACCAGCCATAACATACAATGTCCATTCATTGGTGAATTTTACAGTACTCTTTATGATGTCCTTGATCCAGGATAAGACTATTGTTTAATAATTCAAACTATTCATCCTTATTTCTGTTTGGATGTTTCACCACATGTTCAATAAATCTGAATTTGGCATCATCTGCATTAGTGTTTTCCTGACTAGCTTCTGATTATTAACTTTACCTCTCTCCAGCAGGGGGCAGCATCACAGTGGCCAATGTTATTTTTCTGCTCTCTGTGAATTTAGGTCATTGTCATATTTGGTATAAAGTGGAAATCATGGTCATTGTGAGGTTACATTGAGGGGGGTTTATTGTATTATAGCACATCATTATCAGATCAAATGTTCTTTGATAGAATCATCACAAATCTCATCCTCAACATATTTAATCCTTATTTTCATCTAATTTATTATTTTAAAAGCTACCTAAATTATATATTCATATAGTATCGGAATTACGTTTTAGCTTGTGGAAATATATTCAAATGAATCTTAACATAACATATAGCTTTTTAAGCAGAGAGTGGTTGTATATTTCACAGAAATGAGGATTAAATATAAATATAGAGAAATCATGCATCAATTGTACATATATTTTATATTGAGCAAACATCAGTATCTGAGAATAAGTAACTGAGAGGAATAAGGACTGTCCTGTAGAGACATCTATAGCGTAAAATCAACATTTCAGTGTGTGGCAAATTCCACCAGTGATCAACTTACAATACCTGATAAGTAATCTTGATAAAATATTCAATCTTTATTCTGGATTAAATTGACTGGAGTTCTGTATATCCTGTATTTCAAAATCGCAGACATCTGTCAGATCATCACCATTTCTATGGATAGATCACAACTGTTTTAAATACTTTTACTGTACTTCATATTATATTATTTGACTTCTTTGAACTAGTTAGACATCAAGCTGATTTGTTGCATGCACTTAATGAATTTATTCTAAATATTGCACTACATTGCGTCTGCTGAGGGAAAATGTACTGTATACATGTATATGTCCTGTACTGCCACAATCTTTCTTATTCAATATAAAACCTACTGTATACTGTCTCTGTGTATATAGCATTTATTTAGAAAAATAAATGTGCCATTTTTAAGGAGAAAAGTAATTTAATGTGTTTTGTTTGTATAATTCATTATTTGCAATTATCTAGAGGCCAATAGACATTAATGGGGCACAGTGGTACCTCCATAGAAGCCTACACTAATGGGGCACAGTGTTACCTCCATAGGAACACATTATGGGATACAGTGGCTAGATCCCAGTCATTGGTTCACACTAAGTGTCTTAAAGGGTGAAGCATATTGTTTAGCAAATCGAACGCTCGTTTCTGGTGTTGCTCACCGTTTAGTATAAAAGGCCCAATCCTGGAATAATACTCAGAAGTTTCAGGATCTTCTGGTTGTGTATAATAAGGAAAATTGACATCTAGATTTCCCCCTAACGTATTAGTAGTAGTACACAGTTTAGCATATGAAATATCCTCCAATTGAAATAAAGCAGTTCTAATACAAGGATTTATATTGGCTGTTGTACATGCATTCTTTGAACAATCACTCTCTCAATAATGGTTCCAGAATCATTATAAATGGATTACTTTATCTCCAAGACAATTTCAATGAACTGGATTTTACAAAACTCCCCTTATTTCTTAAAAATGGACTGATCCAGTTGACTCGCCTGGAGCTGCCATATTGTTTTTTATACGGGAAGCTTATCGGAACCCTTTAAGGTTTCATCTCAAATCAATATTGATAACATATATTTTGGACATATGCAACTTAAAATCACCAGTGTCACAGATGAGCTGAGATCAAGACATTAAAAAGAGTGAAAGAATATAATATTAAGAAGTAAATACCACCACCTACAAATGATTACAAAAGTGTAACAATAATTACAGATGAAGGTCAAATTAGAAATTTAGTCAGATTTGAACTTTTACTTCTGAGAACTTGTAGATGATTTTGAAAAAAAATTGGTCAATTTGAAGCAAGTTAAAAATATACCATTTTTGATTTTCAATGTGTAACCATCATCTACCATGGTAACCTGGTAACAGATATTGGCACAAACATTAAAATAATGAACTCACTCTAAACAGTAATTGTTAAATTATTGGAAGTTGTAAAAGTGTGTAACAGACATCGACTGCCAACCCCCAAAAACAAAAAAGTTGGAGACTAATATGTAACAATAGAAATAAAAAGACAATCCAACACAAAACAACTAGATTGTTAAATTATTGGAAGTTGTAAAAGTTTGTAACAGACCCCGACTGCCAACCCCCAAAAACAAAAAAGTTGGAAACTAAATAGTAACAATAGAAATAAAAAGACAATCCAACACAAAGCAACTAGATCCACAATTCTTTTGTCTTTAATATCAGGCCTCAATTTACCGGTATGTTTTAATAAGATAATGAATATTTTCCGAAAATGTAAGAACCTAACCATCAAGACCTCAGAGGTTAGAGGCTCTAAATAGGTGTCATGGATGGATAGAGGACAGTTTATGCACAACATAATATAAATCTCATAGGCTTCGGTCAATAGAAATAATTTTAAAATAAAGATGGCATGGTAATCGATCTGTGTTTATTTATAATTCTCAAATTAAGATTCCTCTAAAATAATACTGGATTCTGTCGGTGCTACCATCTTTATATCGGCCCAAACCCTATGGTAAATCTGATTGATCAGGTGGATGGCACCAAACCTTTATCTACTTTACATCAAGATTGATTTTAAGAGTACATCCCTGAAACAAGGTAAACCTTTATGTTCCAGAACATTGTAGCAAGTAGGTTAAGTATTTTATTGTCGAGGTTTTTCTGGAGGGATATCCTCATTTTATTCCATGATAACATGTTTTTCCTTGGAAATGAAAAGAGAATAGAATTGATATTCAAAAAATCAGATCTAATAGGGAGTGACAAAATTGCAAGCAATATGTAAAATTAAACTCAGATGCGAGTAGGTAGTTACCAGTTTCACCACCAGGTGGCTCATTCGGGGTAGATAGCATGGCGGCTATAGTAGAACTAAACATTTAATTGATTTTAGTGGTTCAATGTTCATATCACCCTTATGTATCTAATACTTATACAAATTAAAATATATCCAGTAAAAGAAAATGTTAACTGTCCAATACAAGAAAAGATATTTCACTTTTTGTGATTTTGTAACATGTGGTCTATGGGGAACAACCCGAACAAGAAGTCACATTTTCAAAAAAAAATTAAATTTTCAAAGTTGATAAACAATATTTCTAGATGTACGTTTGCAGGTAGATTTCAAATATGACATCACTTTGACTGAATTATGAATATTTGATGGCGTAAATCAAGATTATTTATACTCTCGTCATACCATCGATGTATTGCTGACAAGCTCAAATATGATCATATAAGATCAGAGATATGTTGTGAAGTTATTTAAAGGGGCAACAAGGACTGTACGTAGAGAGAAAATTCGGAAAGCTATTAGGTCAATTTCTTCTTTGACATACCTATTTTCTTAAAATGTATAACATACCCCTGCACTAATTGTTGCACCTTAAAGATTCAAAGTGCAAAAATGGGGGAAACTATTTAAATCCTCAAAAATAATAATGGTATCATCCTTATAGACAAATGATAGTATTATTGTAAATATGTTTAGTTTTTCTCAAATAAAGTATATACTTGGGGTACTATTAGAAAAAAAAAATGGCATGGAATGATATGAGTCGAAAATATTCTAACATTGAAACAATTTCCGTTAAAAGATGAAACACAAAATTCATCAAGTTAATTACCAGATCTGCCTCTGCCTTTAACTGCTCCTAAAATTTAAGCACATTATGTTACTGGTCAAAATTCATAAACCTTAAACTCTTTCGTAAGTAATGGGTGGCCCTGAAAAGGGCCTTTGGGTTTGTGGTGGTTGAAATCTAGTGTTTATTTCTTGGCTGGTTTCTTTGCAGCTGCCTTCTTCTTGGGAGATTTCTTTGCAGCTGGCTTCTTTGGCTTGGCTGCCTTTTTGGTTGGAGTCTTCTTCACTGCCTTCTTGGCTGCTGGTTTCTTGGCAGCCTTCTTGGGTGATTTAGGTTTCTTAGTTGCCTTCTTTGGGGTCTTGACTTTCTTCTCTTTCTTGGCCACTGGTTTCTTTGCCTTGGGTTTCTTGGCAGCTGGTTTTTTCTTCACTACCTTGACCTTCTTTGGCTTCTCAACCTTGCCAATTTTGAAGGAGCCAGATGCGCCAGTTCCTTTCGTTTGCTTGAGAGCACCATTCTTCACACCAGCACGAAGAGCCATCTTCAAGTGAGAGTTGACGGATGCATCACCACCAAGGTCCTTGAAGTTAGACTGGATGTATTTCAGGATGGCAACTCGGCTGGATCCTGTACGATCTTTTAGTGAAGTGATGGCTTGTTGGATCATCTCGCTGTATTTAGGATGATTGGCTGGCTTCTTTGGCTTTGTTGCCTTCTTTGCTGCTGTGTCGGCCATTGTAAAAGTTGCTGTGGGTTGTAGAACGTCTACGAATAACTTTAGTCAGATGAAACTGAACGAATGAAACGTTGACGAATTTGTTATTCATTTATACAAATCGCGCGGACGTTAGAGAACGAACTTCCGGTTTTTACTGAATAAGAATCAAAATGTCCGATGTGATTTCCAAAGTGTGCTTGTCGATATTTTTCAAATATTATTTTCTATACTAACTTGCCTAAATATATTTAATACATTGAACTATATTGAAAGCTATAATACTATATTTTATCACAACATAACACTTAATGCACTGCATCGATTGCTTAATACGAATTTTACTGTTTGAATGTCATTTGTGGATTAAAAATCTTCGAAATTCTACCATCAAAAGTGTTTATCGTAACGAAATTGACAGAAGGACATTAATTTTCATTTATAAAAAATAAATTTAACATATATTCTATCAGATTAAGTCAAATTCACAAACCGTATGTTTAAAATACGGGTCGAAATTAACTATTGAATTTGAGTAACAAACACACTTTATTTCGATCGGCGGCCATATTGGTCTAACAAAGATCGTAAAAATCCAGAACGTTTTCCCGTTCAATGCGATCAAATCACATTAATTAACACGACAAACATATAATAAAACAATAGAAATATATCAAAGGTTTAAAGAACTGTTTGAAATTCTAGACTACTATTTAGGGAAACGTACAAAATACGAGACAACTTTTTTCTTCATTGAAATACACAATGGGAAATCTAGGTCAAAATAAAGGATGTGAGAATAAGTTAACTGTTTGAGACAATTACTGATAATACCAATTCACATCGTCTATTTTGAAATTTGACTGATTCATCATAACAATGTGATGCATTATAAAACATTCTAATGATTTTCAATCAAAATTTCCTTGCAATTCTGGTATGTTGGCTAGTGATTGCGTTTTAATATTTGGTTGTGCTAAATTACATGTCACTTGATAGAATTAAAAAAAACAAGTGTACGAGAGCTGACTATTTTTTGAATGATTTTTGGTCAAATTTGCCAAAGTGAACCCCCCCCCCCCCCTAGAATTTTTTGGAAAAGTGAACACCCCTTGGAAAATTCTGGCTACGGGCCTGGAGAGTGTAATAATTACACCTCTCCCAATATGTAGACATCGATTTGCAATAGCTTACCAATGTACATTTAGTTAAAATTAAATCAACTGATACAATGATTGATGGTTGCGAACTTACTAACACCCCCCCCCCACAAAAAAAATTTAAAAAAATTATCAACGCACCCAGCACCACCAAATATTATATTTTTATGTAAAGAGAGAATCAGATACAGCAAGCAGGCTACACAAAAATTGTTTTCATTTTAGAATATTTTGGCTCACGTCATTCATTGTCATGTCTATTTTCTAAACATCACAAAAGTGCCCGTACTTTATTCCAGGAAAACTAAAGCTTTTTACAGTAATGTACTATTTTTCTATAAGAATGGTTACCATTCTTATTATTTGGGAGAATTAAACATTTTTCACTCATTTTGCACTTTGAATCATTACTAACTTCACCAATTTATAACATATTGTGAATCTTTTGGGTGATTTTGTATTTGATATTGTAAGGAATTAATATTGTAAGGGATTAATAGTTCAATTATACATGTTACTTGTAATTTTGTCACCCCCTATACGTAGATCAGATTCTGCCTTTATAACCTTAGCTAGTAGTAAAAATGTTTGCTCAATCTTAAAACAATAATTCGTATTGACGCGCGCAGACTGGAATAAATGTTAAGAATGTATCCGTTTTGCTATTCCAGACCATTATTTTCAGCTAAGTTATTCTTGTCTCGAGGGGGGGTCACTGCGAGCGAAGCGAGCTTCAAAAGGGGGAGGGGGTTCACCTTTGCCGTACCATCCATCGCATATGGTGCTTTTTGAACACTGTTAATTTTTTGTGACACCCTGGCACTACAACTTTTATAAGATATGTCACGGGTGGGGGGGGGGGTTCACAGAGGCTTGAGGCTAGACTAACTGATGCATGATGCTTTCGAGGGTATTTTTCGGGGATATCATGAATTTTACATGCCGCCACCTCCTTCATAATAAAACCTGTATTTTGACTGTGATAACTATAGTGTTTAAAATTATGTACCATTATGTTATGAAATACAATGATTGCATTATATTTCTATAGTATATGTTATACTATTTGAAGTGTCTCAGATGAAGTTGTTTGTCAGTACTCTATATCAAAAGTCTTCATCAGATCAATCAAACGAACCAAATTGTCATTTGCAACTCAGGCACGTACATGTACCTGTTTTTGTTTAACAGCTCCAATAATGTCTGAGTGTCGCATGGATGTAAAAGTTAATTTGGTCTCATGGGAATTTAGGTTCGCAGAAGTTTATTTCAAATCATACTGAAGTACGAAATAATAAATAAATAAATACAATATATAATAGGTTAGTTATCCTCATTTATAGTTGTGGTTCGACATATAGACAATCGTCCCCCTGATACGACTTCTGTGGCTTGTTTCCCTCATTCGTAAATGCCTGCTCTTTCAAGAACTCCAAAACTTCATCATTGTATTTCTCGTAGAATTCACTGGGGTTTCTTGTCAGGACAAACAGCGCAAAACGGAGTGGGTCGGAGCTAACAGCGTATTGGTACTGACCATTTATGACAGGTCCAAGCTTTAAGATCCAGACTGGAAAAATTATTCAAATGCCTAGTTATATACGTAGATAGTTTAGCGTATTTTTTTCTTGAAATATTATAAAATAACGTCCTTGTTTCCTTCAATGTTTTGATTGGAGAAGTCTAGGCTAATATGCAGGTTTATATCATGAAGTCGCATTACAAGTTCAGAGACCATGGAAATGTTTTAAACGTATATCGACCATATTAGATAGATGGTTATAAGTAAACTAAGGGTTGATGTATATTCAGCTAGATACGTGAAAATAGTAAAACTACGGTGACCTACATTTTTTATAGTTTTAATTTTCATACATATTTAGTGGATATACTTATTTACAAATATAACGCCTCCAATCAAAAAGGAAAAGAGAAATTGGCAACTCCACTGACATGACGAAGTAGCAATTCCCAACCAACAAAATATTCTTGAAGCTGTCGATCATAATATATAATATTTATCATCTATGCTGCCCTTGATATTGGGCTATATCAGTACTTTTGGCTTACTATTTAGGAGTATCAAAGGCACGAAGCATAGAGATCAATGCAATGCAATATTTGTGATATATTTGCGAAGTAACTAATACTCTGAAGATATCTATAAATTATAGCGAATTCACGCAATAGACAGCCATTTTGAATTTTCTGAAGCATGAATCAGAAAAACTTTACCATATATAATTGTGATCTACTCTAAAATTCCTTCAATTTGAGTATAATTTTGTCATACTTTAAAGAGATTCGGAAATTGTAAAACCAATCGCAATCTACTTTAAATTGCTTTTCATTTCAGTGTAATAAAGCTATTCTTCAGAAAGATCTCAAAATTAATGAAAATTCTTGATAGTATTTGAATTCGGAGCATCATTCAGAATGATGCTCCGGACAGACGGACAGACGGACAGAGGACCTCGTTATCCTCAACGAATCCATTCGTTGGGACAATTATGATTTAAAATGTAGATCGTATAAGGAATATTATACTACTCACATGGTGATGGATTTAATCTTCCATTGTTAAGCTTGATCCAAAGTTTTCCCTCGCTCTCAGACTTGTAGCCGAAACCCTCAATCTGACCTAGGGGCCCAGTAGGTGACCTCCGACGATTGGAATTACGTACTGTGATCGTCGTAGCATTCACGAGCGTGTAGTCAGCGTGGACACAGAAGGCATCCTTCAGAAATCGGGCCTCCATGTTCTTGTTGGAGTACGCTTGGTACCATCTTCCCAAGTATTTTTCAATGTCTACCTTATCAACTGTCTTTGGGGCCTGGTCGAAGATATCATCAGCCAGAAATCCAAGGCAAAACGTTGGTAGTACAACAAGTAGAGCCATGCCCATCATTTTGTGCATCATCTTATTGCAGGCTACTGTTAGTTTAAGGAGAGATCGTGTTGTGGTGACCGTCGAGGGTAAGAATTCTGTCAGACATAACCAACTCACCGTATTTATACTGAAAGGACACTCTGATGCACATGTTTATGCACGTTGTACCATTTCGTCACGATGTGAAAAACTAGAACGTATGACATAATTTGTAATCAGATAACTATGTCGAGATAACAGGGAGATAAATGTGAACGCACAAATACTTTTACAAAGGGCTTTCAAAGTACATACACTCCCTTCTAAAAGTTTGGGAATCGAAAGTCCCTTCCTATGACGTACTATAAAGCTTATTTAGCGAGGGAGGAGGGGGGGGGGGGGTCAACAGATCCATGTCATAAAAAATTACACAGAATGGATTACACTAACAAGGTATATCATAGATACCACAACGGTATCTCATATTTGAATGTCGTGGGGTAAAAAGCTTAATTTACAATTCGGAATTGAATAAGGTTCATTCCTCGTGATATGATATTTTCCTCTGGCCCTCGAGAAATATCATATTGTTTCTCGGAATAAAACCCGTATTCAATCCCTTTCAGTAAATAACCGCTATATATCCAGAGCTCGGTGGGTGGGTGCGACGTTATGCAACGATTGCACCCACCAGGGGCGGATCTGGCAACCAACAAGGAGGGGGGGGGGCCAAAGTTGTGGTTTGAGAAAAAAAATCTGAAGAAAATTTTTGGGGCTTAGAAGGCCAATTTATGACCAAAAAGGCCCACTTTTCATGGCCTTAAGGCCTTATTTGGCTCAAATTTTTTGGGCCCAATTTTTTTTCTTGGCCCACCCAAGGGATCCGCCAGTGCCCACCCCCGATATCATGAGTACGATGAGAAAAATTGAAAGCCAATGATATTTTTGTGAAGTTACTTTTGATCCTTGATGGATTTGGTTATTTTATTTGATATAACGAACCATCTCAGTTAAAAAAAAATAATTGTTCGATTTTCATGGTATTTGTATCACCTAGAGAGAACAAATCTGACGATCACACCAGGGGATGTATTCGCTTGATTGTTTGAAACTTTTGAATTTCCCGGGAAAACTTTACACTGAGATGTTTGGTCACATGACAAATCTGGCGGGAAAATTACATGGACCTTTAAACTTGAATCATGCCCTCCGATTATGAGAAACTACGTCTACAAAACATTGCGGATAACAAGAAAATCCTAGCACAACTTGGTTTATTGAATCCCGTGAGTATAAATCTTTATTATTCTGAGACATTTAACTGCCATTTACGGCAGGAATAATAGAAATGATGTATAAACCCTATTATCGCCCACCAAAAATTCAAATTTTTTAGTTCCCAAGGACACAGGTAGGGATCAGATCGCACCTTCGCGTCCATACCGCTGTTTTCCGTACAGGTTGCCGCTCCTTCGAGTAGATAATCGACAGAATTTACGAATACAAAGGCTCTATCTTTTAATTCAGTCAACCTAGCCCTTTCTTCATAGTATATTCAGTTAGAGGAATGTGTTTCATATCATCTACGTTTTTAAGGGTACTTACATATGTCTAGGTTGCTCGTAGGACAGCACACAAATTACCCCCTGACATCCACCATTTCAGTTAAGTACGTTTTTCTTGGATTTGGGGTCATTTTTGTTCCTTCACACCTCGTCCAACGTAAAATTTGATTGATTTTACTGTTTAAATGGCTAAATGTATAAGAATATATACCTGTTATACCAGCATTGTTTCGACTTTACAGTTTCTGTCAAATTCCGCCGTTTTCGTTTTTGGATTACGCACCTTAATCGTATTTTGGTTTCAGTTAGGTAGAACTCTCCTTTTATTCAGATTAATGTTAAATTGGCAAAGTTCAGATCACAGAGAACTATTTACACGTGATTTGTGTCGTTTTAGAGTTCTTTCAAAAACGATACAAACGATACAAATCATAGTCTATGTAAATAGATTAGAATTTCTCAAATCGCAGCCCATCGATTTTTAAAGAATTGCAATAAAATACACCAGAACTTCTCACCTTTATGTCGTAAACATTTAAACAAAGAGGCCACGAAAATCAAAACCTCTGCTGTCCTGGTTGGTTAAAGTGCAAAAACGTCGTCACATTTATGTTAATGAGCCAAATTACCGGGGCCCACAAACAATTGTGTGCCCAAAATTTTTGCAGTGGGCCTTTTTAGGTCAAATTATCAAAAATGGGCATTCAAAGTTTTTGGATTTGAAATGTACACCCCCCCTTGTTAACTTCTGGATTCGCCAGTGGTTATGATCACAAATCTATAAGTTATTCTTTACTCTCTCTCGCGAATAGGCCTACGGGCGTTTATTTTGCACAGGGCGTTTATTTGAAAGAATTTTTAATAAACGCCCATGGGCCTATATTAAGAGGGAGAAAACAATTTTCCAAGGAGGATAGGCGTTTATTTAGAGGAATAGCTAGGGGGATATTATCAATTGTATAGTTGACACATGGCCTTCATACTCACGCACTAGTATGATCACGAACGTGGGCAAAAACGTTGACCAATATGTGACCTCATTTTTATTAATCATTTGTACTTGAACGACATTAATCACGTATTACCTTACATATGTACTATTCGCAATTTCATCCCTTTTCTCGAATGTTTTGCCAACTGGGCATTTATTTGAAATAATTTTTAATAAACAAATTTATATTGGAAAGTTAATCCAATAGCCAGCCAATTTACCTTGAAGGTGTGAAATATATGAATAGCATCGTGAATAGCCCTATTAAGATAGGCTAGGCTAATTCTGTTAAAACTATACTCATATTAATCACGTATTATTTTGGTAAATAAATGTCATATTCATAAAAATTATAAATTGTTAAATTAAAAGTGTTTAGCATAAACTTCTCTAGATAAAACCAATATGATTTAATCTTTTAGAATTAATTCACCTAACTTTTTTACAATCAATAAATTCAGAAAATTACTTAACATTTCCGATTTATATCTAGTTTCTAATTTATCCCTAATTCTTTCAAAATTCATCAATATCATAATGAAAGGTACATCTAATTGTTTTTATAGATATTTAAATATGGTGGGGTCGAGTTGACTAAGGGTTGAGTTGACTTGGGGTCGAGTTGACTAAGGGTTGACTTGACTTGGGGTCGAGTTGACTAAGGGTTGACTTGACTTGGGTTGAGTTGACTTGGGGTTGAGTTGACCAGTTACCTTTTTAAAGAGGGAAAAACCTTTCATACACCCCACTTTCAAATAAACGCCCATGGGCCTATTCGCGAGAAACTAACATCGTATGTGTACAAAATAGAGAATTCCTTCCCAATATAGTGCTATTCCACACCATTGAAAAAACAGTTATTTACAAACCTGGCTGCTCTTCTCTGCTCCTGTTCCAACATATCAATATTTTTGCCGGTATGGATCCCATGCAGAACTGGCATATTCTGCAGGACAAGTGTCTTATATGCCTGAGCCTTCACTTTTTAAGGCCATTGATGGAGGTTGCGTCTGAGGAACCAAAGCACTTTATTGGCTTTGGATAGTTTGAATATGTGTAGTCAAGCGTAAATTATTTGTGATGTCAATACATATATGTAGGTATGGGATGTGTGTTACTGACTTTAGGTTTTCCCCTAGAATGGTGTAGATGTGAATGGTAGGAGATTTACCTTTGTGAATATTCAGCACATAACATTTTGATGGATGGATTTGTACTTATGCCAAATATTTACGAAATCACGAGCCGATCTTTGATCTCAGTTTTCTAATCACAGGCCAGCAAACAGTTAGTTTTACTGAACGATAATAAGAGTTATACCAGCCTTAGCCTTTTTGCATACAGTTATTCTACTTAATTTGGCGCTATTTAATTTGGCGAAATAGGCGGAGATTTATTTTGGCGAATTTAGCAAGTCTAAATACCTTTGGAATTGAATAAGCCCTACTTACCAACTGAATGCTTATTGCGACTTTCTAACATCAAAAATGCTCCAATTTATTGGATAAATCAGATCTTGAACTGCGAAACACCATTTTCCCAAACAGAAATAACACTGGGCGAAATTTCCCGGGAATTTCAGAAAAATTGGACAAGACATGAATTGATTTTTTTGCAAATCGCCAAATTAAAACGGCCGTCGAATTAAGTAGAATAACAGTAATCAAATTTAAATCGAACAGACAGAATAACAATAAATCTCTTATTCTTGGTATATAATAGAGAGGATGTAGTTCAGTACAACTATCCAAGGATCTCTCTGTTCCCGGGCCTGTGCACATTACCAGATAACTGGATTTAAAAAAAAATCCGACCTTGACTTGGATCTGCAACGCCGAGTGCTGTTCAAAAAGCTGGATTTTTAAAAGAATGTCAAAAAATGCAAGCTGCGTTAGGTTCGATATTTATAATCCGATAGGAAAGAAATGATGCCAGCAGATGAACTGGAATCAATATTCAATGTACGTACAGTACACCTACTAATAAGGTGTGGAACTGTTACAAAGAAACAGTGGAGCTTCGTGTCAAATTGTGTTGATCGTCAAATGGGATGGAATATTATATGAACGAACAAAAGGATATTATCTTTAACATTCATGACACAATTCCAATTATATGTGGTAGCTGGGGGAACTAATACAAACACGAGTTTTACCAAAACAACTGGCCACGAGAGATTTTCGAATGATAATTCCCGACTGTGCGCCCGTTTATGAAGAAACTTGAGGTAAGCTGGCGTGGGACATGGGTGAAAATGGTAGATAAATATGTGATTCAACTTATTAGACCATAAACAGATCGGATAATTATTGTGAATTACGATTTAGATGCAGTTCTATGACCTACCTGTCCGTGATTTCTACTCGAAGCGGCGGTATTTCTACTCGAAGGCGCGGTAACCTCTACGGAAAACGGCGGTATGAACGGGAAGGGGCGAATTTGATCCCTACCTGTGAAGGAGATTCTGACTGAATTGGCTCCCAGGGTTCCTTTCCGATTCTCTAACGAACCCAGCGTTGAATGGTCTGTTCTAACACACCCCTCAATATGATCAGCCAATCAACAGGGTTTGATTTATTTTTGGTGATCTGGTTCTCATTACCCCCGTAAAGGCAATAGTATGTAGAGGACATAGTAGTATGTATCCAACAGACTGACTAGAAGTCAGTCTGTTATGATGTACTACTTTCCTGTGGAAATTGCAGTGAAATTTTTTGCACAAAATTATCAATTGGAGGAAACATTTTTCCAATAAAATAAACATTACAAAATTTCAATTAAATAGTAAGGTACAATAAAATGCAATAAAAAGTAACGCAGTATATTGTCTAGTGGAAATAAAGCTAGTTGAAGTAAAAATGTGCAAATTAATTTTACCCAATCGGCCATTTTGAATGGCACTTCCTATGTAAACAAATATTTAGAATTACCAAACTTTAACATAGGTGCCTTATAGTCTGAATATAATTCAGACTAAATAGGATATAGTCTAGAGGACATAGGGGTAATCTCGGACACGGGGCATTGTTGGACGATCTTCAATAATTCTTTGTTTTATATGGTTTCTTTATTGAAACTTTGTATTAGACACATCATATTATAAATATGGTGCTATATATTGTAAAAATTCTAACTTTGTCCCAGATTTTCACCTGATAGGGGAAGTGGTCCTAATTATCGCACGATTGTCAAAAATAGCTAAAATATGCACCCACCATCTTTTAAACCAGTGTTACGAAAAACAGTTCAACACCATTACTCCCAATCTTCATGATTTATTCATATATTTAGAAATATCTCTTCATTTTTTAAGAATTGTTAACTTCTGCCATTGTCATAAATGCTTTTGCGCAAGAAGTGAAATTCGTCTGACAAATTTTGACCCCCTCCAAATAAAGACAGAAAAGTAACTGTATAATGTATATTTTGTTGATATTTTACACTAAAACTGATAGAAAAATGATTACAACATATGTATGTATCTGTTATAAACAGAGAAATGTATACAGTATCGTGAAATGACATCTGAAACATAACTGTGCGATAATTAGGACGACTGTGTGATAATTAGGACCACCGCACATGCGAGTCTAAGGGGTCTTAAAGTGTTAGCGTTCAGAGATTGAGAAATGTCAAACACTACTTAGATTTTAGAGGAAAGGTTGATCTTTCGTCTCATATTCTCAAAGTAAGTTGAAGTTATCATATTTAAAATCGTCAGTAGTTTCCCTGAGTACCCGTGCGATGATAGGACGACTTCCCCTACCAAGGGTTTGTCCGGGAATGCCCCGTGGCCGAGAATGCCCCTATCTCCTCTATCCAACAGACCGAATATAATATTCAGACGAAGGATACAGTCTAGTAAAGGCAAGGAGGATTGGCTCGCAGGATCGAAACCCCTTATTTTCCAACAATGAAAATGTTGAAATGTCAATATTTTTTTACATTAAAACTGACTATAAGTTCTAAATAAACACTTCTTAAGATTACTTCTGAACCCGGGGGGTTCACTGTATATAAAACTCGACAGGGGTCCTAGGCTGAAGCCTCAAATATCAATATGTTCCCATACCAATCTGTCAAATTTCAATATGATCCCATACCAACCAAAATAACGCCCAAAGGCCATACCAAATGTCCAAATATAGGACCAATGCCATACCAAATGCCCAATTATGGGACCAATGCCATACCAAATGTCAAAATGTAGGACCAATGCCATACCATATAAAATTCAAAAGTGAAGAAGGCCCTGGAAAAGAAGATACTTCGGGAAACGATCCAAAACAACTTCAAATTTGCAACTACTGGACCAATGCCATACCACGAATGTTAGGTAACGTATCTACAACGACCATTCTCATACCAGAAGAGCAAAAGTCCGACCATTGCCATACCTCAGAAGTCAGAAATTTCCGGGCATTCCCATACCAAATCCTAAAATATGGGTCCATTGCCATACCAAACGTTGAAAAAGGTACCCCAGATGCGCCGAGGATCCCCATCAAGGTTTATATATAGTGAACCCCCCGGGCTTCCGAATGGTGTCATTGTTTTATTTAGCGTCCGGGTGTACAAACAAATTTGCGATATTAGTTTGATTTAGAATTTTCAGGTCACACAAATAGCTATGCACAATGCATTGTGGGAAAATAATGACCAATCAAATATAGTCCTTTTTGAGTATATATTTGCACCATATTTGCGAAGGTTCCGATTCAAAGAGCGAAATGGACAATTTTGCGAAAACAATTGGTGAAAATCGCCTGTTGCCTGCAGCTTATGAAACCCCTGCTATATCTTCTTGTCTGAAATTTTTTGAAATTTGGAATGAAACTATTCAGACAATAGCCCACATTATGTTAAAATTTGGGATTGAAAAATATTTGTTTACAGTCTGTTACACTGCTTCAAAGGCAAGCAGGTGAACCTGAAAAATAAGAAATCTATAGACCATTGTGCCATAATATATAGAAAAATATATTCATATTGCACATGGATGACATTTGTATATTTCAGATTATTTAGTATTTAGTGCAATAAGCCTGTGCCCTCTTGTAATTTGAGGTCTGTCTGCCATGTCATTTTTTTGAGAATTAACATTGTAAAGAATCTTCAAAATATAAGAGCTAACAGACTTTATGAGCCAATTTACAAGTAATCCAACATATACAAATGTCATTCGTGTGCAATATGAATATATTTTTCTATATCTTATTGCACAATATTATTTAGATTTCTTATATTTCAGGTTTAACTGCTTGCCTTTGAAGCGGTGTAACAGACTATACAGAGGAAGTGCCATTCTCATGGGCTTCCAACAAGTTAAACTAAGAATACACAGCTTTCTTTATTTATCTGAATATAGATTTGATCTTCAATGACATTTTCAAGGTCAGAAAAGATTTGACCTTCTCAAGGTCAAAATGGTATTTTTTCAACTTGCTTCAAATTGACCAATTTTTTTTCAAGTTCTCAGAAGTTCGAATCTGACTTTAGATTTGAGATTTCACCTTCAATGACCTTCTCAGGGTCAAAAAACTTATTTCAAATCAACCATTTTTTCAAAATCATCTACAGAGTTCTCAGAAATTCAAATCTGACTTAAGTTTGAACTAATAATATTGTGAGCAACTAGGTGGTGACATTTTGTCATGTTATGCCTTGTCTTATACATGTTCCCAGGATTATTGTGTTAATTACATTAGATCCCAATTATTATATATCAAACTAAAACTATCTAGTCTGTTGCTAGATCAAGAGTGAAATGGTCCCCATTCCCTATAAACGTAAGTCTTCTTGCTTGAAGGCTGTGTACAACCCCCCCCCCATGTACTTTACCTTTCCAACACAAACACAACTATCAAGTTGCTGACATATTTTCTACATTTGCAGTTCAAACCTTTACCAAGAGTAATCAAGAAGGCCCCAAAGCGGAAGAGGCTCCCATCCCCTCAGAAGCCAGAGAAGAAATTAGCACTAGAGGCTGCAGGAGAAAATTTAGAAAACCTTGGATCTGTCAGGGGAGTATCTAGAAGATCCTGTAGAATACAAGGAAAGGTAGGTTCTGTCTTAGTTTCACTTTAGCACTGTCATATTGCTCACTAGGCTTGAGGAAGGGCACCTCAAAGAAACTTGGCATCGCTCTGAAATGTAAAACATAGCAATAAGCGTATACATTTAGGAAAAAAATCATCTAGTTGATATCCTGACTGAGCACTTTCAAAATTATGCAATGAATTCTGTATGAAAAAGTCTAAATCTGCGGACATCATGATTTAATGAGATTCTCAAATACTCATCTTGCGATGCATAGTTAAAAGTATTGACTGTTTTTTGACCAATCAGAATCAAGGTACTTACTCTATATGTAGTGTGGTATTTCAGGCACCACTGAGTAAAGATGAAATCTCAGCAGCTGTTAAAGAAGAGATTGTTCATGAACCCCCCAGGAAGTGTCCCCCTAAGAGAGAACATGTGTTTGGTCACATCCCTGGTGTGGAGATTGGTACTGTTTGGCAGTTGAGGGTCGACTGTTGCTATGCTGGCGTACACAGGTAGTTATTAATATTAAGGATTTAAGCCCTGGAATTTTGCGCAAGATTGACAGAATCGAGAGTGGAATGAATCAGACACAATGCATTGAATCTTGGGTTTAAATTCTTTTCACACATTGCAAATATTTCCTACAAAATCACCTAAAAGTTTTGCAAGGGTCAAGTTCGCAAAGTATCAATTTTAATCTGTAAAGTCAAGTTGTTACCTTGACAACCATTCAACAAATGACCCTGGGTGGGTTGTTGTTGGTTATATAATGTAATGCAGTCCTGACCCATTTTGTGAATCAATACAACCTTTAAAACCCACTCACATTCATCCAGTATGTAGACTTACACCTGAGTATTGGAGACACCCTTGAGTATTATCCAACATGAAAACAAGAGCCAAAAATATGGGAGTTTTTATGATATGATTTATTCCTTTCTTGCACACCCCAATATGCATTACTAGGTACATGTACTTGGATCATGATGCTCTTGATAGGAACTTTTCTTGTCACTCACAACCATTAGGGACTCAGAATGAGTTAATCCTATCTGTACAGTGAAATTGTAACATGATGTCATAATTAATATGTGCCATGATGTTCTGCCCATGATGTTGATGTTGGGCACCACATACATCTTGTCATCAAAATTCCAGAGAAATTGCTCATCCATTCAATTTGAAATGTTTACACAATATGCAAGAGCAGACTACTGATTAGAGTGCCAATATCTGAATAGGTTTTGAGCATGCTTGTAAATCACGTGACTGTCTTGTTTTAACCTCTTGAATCCCATGCTCTAAAATCGGTTGAAACCAGAGAATTTTTCATTTTTTGCCACCATTTAACATTTTACTACATACCTATATAACTTGAAATGCTCAACTTAGTAAAATTAAACGGCAGAGAACATTTTTACACATTTAAAAAAAAATTTGTTTAAATTGGATGAAAATTATTCAAGTAAGAGCAATTTTAGTGAAAATTTTTGTGACGGATTTTCTCGTCACTCTGGGTTTCAAGGTCATTTCTGAGGTGACGAGAAATCTCGTCACTCCAGGTAGTCAAGAGGTTAAAATATTGTTGCCCCTACTCAGCTTTAACTAAGACACATATTTATTTTGTTTTTAATATATTTCAGACCAACAGTTGCAGGGATCAGTGGTAATCCTCAAGAGGGAGCATACAGTGTTGCGCTTTCAGGTGGTTACGAAGATGACATAGACATGGGGGATTGCTTTACCTTCACAGGTTCAGGAGGACGTGATCTGAAAGGCACCAGTAACAACCCAAAGGTAGATATAGTAGTCCATTTGTCACCCCTATACATCATATAGTGAACCTTTGAATTATGAAAAAAATATAATGTTTTATGGTCAATTTATGATAATAAGGGTTTTCTGAAGTGATTTGGGTGCCAAAAAGGTTTGTTAGGGGAAAAAATTATATAGGCTAATTCAGCAAGGTTGCATTGGCTAACTTGGGGTTGACTATCGACTTAGCATCCGGATACCATCAAGTGTGTCACAATGCATGAATGGGGATACATAAAGTTGCATGTTTAATTTTTCCCCAAGTTGATTTTTTGGCAACCCAGCTAACCAAACTTCACTTCACAAACCCCTAACAATAGTGACTGCACAGTAAAACATTGTGCTTTTAAACATTCATACATTCAAAAAATGAAAAATGGATTTTATTCGTCTCTATGTGTAAATACATACAGTATATGAAGACATTTGAAAAATAACCAAAGGCTAGCAATTATTTTGGTTTGAATTTCACATTTTCAAACTTCATATTTCAGAATTTTCAATATTCAAATTCAAAAATCTTAATAATTAAACTATGTCTGTGTTACTCTTACAGAATCTTCGTACAGCACCCCAATCTAAAGACCAGACACTGGACAGGGTGAACCTTGCACTGTATCAGAATGTTGAGAACAAGAGGCCTGTACGTGTCATCCGTGGCTATAAGTTACATAGCCCATTCGCACCTGAGGAAGGATACAGATATGATGGTGAGCTTAACATTCAACATCTCATATGCAGGGCCTTCAGTAACACGTCCTTAACATTTAGAGGACCTGGGACTGATGAAGGGACTCCAAAAAAAATTTAATGATCTGTTCTCTGGACGCAAAGTCCAGTGTTTTCAGTTACAAAATTGATAGACTCTGTAAAAGATCTTACCTTCAGTCTTTTAATTGGTCAAAAGCCGCTAAATAAACAAAGGATATTCTATTTCTAAATACAATATTTTCTTTTCCGGAAGTTGATTTCCAATTGAAATAGTACAAGGCCTTTGATAGGACAATCACAAGTTGCTACAGTAATCGGTACAAGTCCTATGATTGGCTGCGATTATTAATTGCGCATGCGTCTTAATCATTTTGACTAATCAAATTGCTGGATTTGTTGCGCGTGCGCATAAAATGGAACTAAGAAATGGAAAACCTCCTGGAGATTGCCCCTAGTGCAAATTGATTCGAAATACGAAAAGAAAATGTGTATTAATGGTTGAATATTAGTTATCTCTTTCAAATGAAGGTACCTGTATCATTTAGTGACCTACTAGGCGTTTGTAGAACACTGATTTAGGCTGATAAATAACAAAACTGATTAGAAACTTTTCATCAATTTTTTCGTTCAGTGTAAAAATGTGACTTTGAATTCCTGGGAAACCTTTTTCACGGGATGCACTTTTTTGAGGGGTGACTCACTTTTTGAAAATCAATCCGTCCCAGCGACGCACTCTTGGACAAACATACTGAAAGCACTGCATATGTTTTACAATGAATTCCATGTGTAATTAGAGGTTATGTCACTATGACGTGAAATATGCCTGAGTTCTCCCAATATAGGCCAACCTTGGGAGGATCTATATTTGGGCAAGAACGAAGGCATATTTCATGTCATGGTGACATAACTGATGTATTACATACCTTTATTCCCATGGCTTCTTTGTATCAATGACGTCACACATCTGTGTGCGAGTAGAATTTGGTTGAAAAGAAACATGACGTTGTGATATTGTCATGGTTATTAAAGAATCTAATATCAAAATGAGGTAAGGGGGCTGTATCAGGGTAATCGGGCAATATCGTTGGATATAGCCCGCTAACTTTCCCATTGACTGCCATACAAATGCTGCGCTTGGTATGTAATACTTGAATATATAGTGGTGGGTTTAAGTTCGCTAAAAAGTTTGAAAATCAGCATTTATTTTAGAGCTCCCTTTTGTTTCAAGGAGATGCAATTTATCATATAATTTGATCCTATTATCGCACAGAATGCATCAAATAAGTCTTGCTTACCCCTACAAATTATCACAGCTGTATTGAAACATGTGTTGCTTTATGATACACCCATTTGGTTATAATTCCAGGACTTTATCAAGTGGAGAAGGCTTGGTTTACCACTGGGATGTCAGGGTTTGGCGTGTGGAAGTTCGCATTCAGACGGTTAAAAGATCAACCCCCTCCACCATGGACTATTGTTGATACTAAAAGTGAGGTATGTATCCCATGTGAAATGAATAGTGAAACACTCAGGAGTAAATAGGTTTGAGGTAATATTCAAAAGGCAAAAATTTACTATTTGATTCAACCCAATTGTGTAGTCTCATAGCGGTTCTATTAAAGTAATGTTGCAAATACTACAAATCATTTCAGAGGTTCTGGAAAAATTGTTTGTTTGAATCTGCAAATCTATATATAGTTCTATTTATATAATTCTGATGAAACTAAATTCATGTTTATGT
This sequence comes from Owenia fusiformis, assembly GCA_903813345.2. Taxonomy (NCBI): domain Eukaryota; kingdom Metazoa; phylum Annelida; class Polychaeta; order Sabellida; family Oweniidae; genus Owenia; species Owenia fusiformis. Next base: position 20,900,123 of record CAIIXF020000007.1, on the reverse strand, counting down.
CAGTTTTTTAGATTAATATTGATACTGTATCAATTGTATTTTCTAAGCTTATCCTCTATTCCTTTTTGCATCAGCACATCGTATGACTCATTATCCCATCGAACGAAGTTCGGAGGGATATAGGGAACGCCTCCGTCCGTCCGTCCGTACGTACGTACGTACGTACGTACGTCCGTCCGGGCAATAACTCAAATACCGTTGGCCCGATTTTGTTCATATTTTGTACACATATACCCTATGGAAGTAGAAGTTCTGCTCGAAAGCCAATTTTCAAAATGGCCGCTCATTTAAAAATGGCGGCCATTTTAGTGCCGATTTTACAGTAATTTAGGTGCAATATGTAAAACTGTAATAGCAATATGTTTTAAATGTAAAAAAATTATATAGGACATTGATAAAGCTAGAAATGTAGATATTAAAAAAGCACATGGCAGCCATCTTGAAAAATGGCGGCCTTTACTCGTTATTTTACGATTTTTGCTGTAACTCAAGAAGTAGTGGAGCGATTTTATTCATATTTGGTTTGTGAATACTATAAGCATGGCACACTGTCTAATGACACTTTTGGTAGAAGGCGGCCATTTTGAAAAATGGCCGCCATTTTAACGTATTTTACTATAACTCGAAAAGTGGTGGAGCGATTTTGTTCATATTTGATATGTGAATACTATAAACATGGTACACTGTCTAATGACACTTTTGGTAGAAGGTGGCCATTTTGAAAAATGGCCGCCATTTAAAATCATTTTACTCGGCCTTTACTCGTTATTTTGATTTTTGCTGTAACTTGAAAAGTAGTGGAGCGATTTTGTTCATATTTGGTATGTGAATACTATAAGCATGGCACACTGTCTAATGACATTTTTGGTAGAAGGCGGCCATTATGAAAATTGGCCACCATTTTAAAGTTTGCTATATATTTCGTTTGTAAAAATGCCAGCCATTTCTGTTCGATGGGATTCGCTACGCTTTGGCGTTGCCGTTGTTCTGGTTTAAGATAGTAAAGCTCTCTAAGATGAGATTTGAATTCATTAATCCACAAAATGCCATATGAAATGTATATTTTTAATACTCTTTCTTTAATTGTAAATTGTTTATTGTAGCCTGGAGATGATGTACCAGACAGCCAAGATTCTGGGGTAGCTGACCTGAAATCTGACCCTGGTTCCTCTAGATCTGCCTCCCCAAGCGTAGACTCCTTATTTGGGAGTAACAACTCCGACACACCCTCATCACAAGGCAATGAGGTAAAAGATCACCTCCAAGGGGAGCTTGCTGATCCTAAAGATAAACCAGAATCTTCCAGTGTTCTGACAGAACCCACAAACAAGGACGAGAAGGAAGACCCTGAATCAAATGAGGGAATTGACTTAAATAGTAATGAGAAGTCAGCAATTGAACCCAACGAAGAGACAAATGGTACTTCTGATAAAGCGGAGCTTGCTTCTAAAGATCAAGGTTCTGAAAAGTCAGTGCAGGAATGTGATGGTCTCCAACTCTTTTGTGACGGCAGTTGACTGAGTTTGTAACAAATGGCATGTGGTGACATTTTGCATGTTAATGCCTTGTTTTCAATTCATGTTTTCAGTTTTAGACCGCTAGATTCAAGCTGCTGGTACGTCTGTTTTGTTTCCCTGGACTTAGACTACTTGTATTGAGAAAGATGTCACTACCAGCCTGTGATGGTGAGGTTCAAACCAAACAATCCAAGAGCAAAGCAACACTTAACATGAAAGAACAGTACCCATGTTTATTAGATGGAAAGATAATGGGATTTTATTATACAACAAATGCTATAATTCCAATTTAGAGAAAAATGCACTTGTTTAAGTACTTCGTATCAGAATATCAGGGCACCTGACATTGAATTTAATTATGTCACAACCAGAGGGTCTATAGTCTCCAACTTTTTTGTGGACAGTGTTTGGCGTAACACTTTGCAATAACTTAAATCCTTGTTTTACTTTTTGACTCCACCCAATCTGGCTTGAAGAAACAAAATATAGATTTCTTAAATTGCAATGTAGCAATGTGGAAGTTTGCAAGGGGGGATATCCTGAAAAAATCGGTGCTTATTTTACACAAAAGGTCATTTTCTCAACATGGGACTATCTTCTTAAATTTTTTGCTTCAATTTTAAGAATGTAAATATGTAGAGTTGCATTGTACATATTGAACTGGATAGATTAAAACAGTTAGCCTAACTTAGTATTGTAAAGTTGACTGCGTCACTACGATCTTAAGATTTAATGAACATGTATCTAGATAAGATTACGTATATTACAAGATTTCAAAGGTGCTGTTCAGTTTGGTAATTTTAGATAATATTGAACGATATTAATGTAATATTATTTTACCAAATTTTGCATGAATGTCTATGTTATAATCATATAGCAATGAAATCATATATGTATTATATTGTATAAACAGTATATTTGGATTGTAATATGCATATTTTTACTAATTAAGTGATTATTTTTACTAATTTAGTGATTGTTTAATCATGAAATTATTTTTAAAGGGGAATGTAGTATTATGTAGAATTGGTACAGTTTTATTCTACCTACATTTGCACTATATTGTTTGAAATGAAAATCACCAAAGGCCATGAATTTCTTCTATCCAAAAATTTATCCAGAGAAGTTTTTGTTAAATTGGTACAATTCTATGATTTTTGGGGAAACTCCCAAGAATTGTGAGAAGAATATTGAAAATCAGATTTACATTTATCAAAATGTCAATCCTCGTGTGTAGGACAAGTGGTTTGAGATAAGGATTCATCCTTGTTCGAATGAACAGAACTTTCGGGATAAATTACTGGATTAATCCCACAATGCATCATTACAAATGAGAAAAATTATTTGAAATAATATTTTGGATTGTACAAATTCATGACCCCAGAAGTGTCTATTACTGTTTTAATCATAATATCATTGACATTGATGCCTACTGTCACAATACATATACCTGTGAGTATATCATTGACATTGATGCCTACTGTCACAATACATATACCTGTGAGTATATCATTGACATTGATGCCTACTGTCACAATACATATACCTGTGAGTATATCATTGACATTGATGCCTACTGTCACAATACATATACCAGTGAGTATATCATTATCATTGAAACCTGTTCTCATAACACATACAGACATATGCCAGTGTACAGGTGTAGCAATGCCATTCAAGCCTATTGTCATAGCACACATATGTACATGTAAATCATTGAATCCTGTTGCCATAGATTATTTTGTTATGCTTTGCTTAGAACTATGGGTTACCAAAAATGTGTTCAAATTTTCAGCATTTGCACAAAATGATGAAAAGAATATAAGAGAATGTAATCTAAAATAGCTGCATCTATATTACGTTTTGAGATATACATATGCTTTTTATATTTTTGAAGCCATAGAACAATATTGTAACTGTGCATAAATTACATTTTAGATTTTATCATTATTATTATTTTGCAATAAAATTCTAGTTTTATAGATAAGTATATCATTATTATGAACATTGTTATTGTGTTCAATTTTTTCACAAATGAAAAGACCAAAATTGAAATGTTGGTCTAGTCTAAGCAATGACTAAAACCAAAAGCGCACAATATATACCATATTCTCTCTAATTAACACACAGTACGCTCCTCAAAAGTTAAAATATTGAAAGATACCAAGAAGCTGATAAGCACACATAGAGAAAATAAGAAAAATGGCCAATATCATGACTGTAAAATCACTTGCCATACCTCACATGGACCTCTGCTGATGAAAGTGGAGCATTTGAGGATAGTCATGCAGGGTTGATGGTATTTCAAGGGGTAATTGACGAAACTTTGCTAACATTTACAGGCCGGAAGGGGATTTTCACAACTTTTTTCACAACTAACCACAACAGACATTGCATCTTGAACCTGGGCTTGTACTATAAATTAGTAGTATATCTAATCAATAAATCAGATGATTTCTTTTTTATATGACTTTTCAAAAGGTCCATGTGCAGTATCGCAAGTGATTACAGAAGGTCATGGATTAGGACCCCACATTGGAAGTTTTTTAAGAATGTTTGGCTCATTTCTAAAAAGAGGATCTTGTATTTCTCAATTTGAACATATCGAAAGTTTCTTCTACACTATATTGACAATTTCTGAAAAGGGAATGTAGGGAAAAGCTCGTGCTATTCATTGTTTTCAGCATAGTTTTGGTCATCGAAAATGGATATCTTCAAAACTAGACTTTCAATACCATTCTACTTTTGAAGAAGTTTTAGACCCCTTCTTGAATAATCTTTTCATGCAATAAAAATCAGAAAAAGAAGATCCTCTTTTGAGTAAATAGGTTCAACATTTTGAAAATAATGTTGACATGGGGTCCCTATTAATAATTTTTCGAATTGTTTGATTGATATTTTTTATCATTATGGGTACTTCACCTGAAAGAAAACATATTGTTTTAATAAATACCACTGTATTTTTGCCCAGAAAGTACTCATGGTTAAAGATATGACTATCTTAAATCACTTGCCATACTGCACATGGACCTTTGCAGGGTTAATTTTAGGAAACAACGCCTGAAAGGAATGGTCACTACACAATGCATTGAGTTTTGGACTTAAATTCTTTTTCACACACTTGCAAACTATTTTCTACAAAATCATCAAAAAGAAAAAAATTCACCAAAAGAACATATTTTCAATGAAACATCTTGCAAGTCTGAAGCTGGCAAAGTATCAATTTCAATTTGCAGAATCCAGTCATCACCATGACAACCATTTAGTCTAGTGACCTTTGAGTTCGTTATTGGTTATATAACGGAATGCAGTTACTTGCAATAGCGTGTTCTGATTGGCTGGAATTGGACACACCTTGCCTAGCTATGTATGAATCGTGTGTAATTTGATTACACCCGTCTTACGCGCGTTATTGCACGCGTAATTATATTAAAAGAAGTACGTTGAAGACACGCGTTAAATGAAAAAGGTAAATGCGTTTGGTAAATCAGCCAATAAAATTCTTGCTATCAAAAAGCGCATTTACACTCAGCTCTAAATTTCCCCAAACAATTCAAACATCATGGCTAGCCCTAAGGATCGTCAACTTGCTGATCATCTTATAAATAAACGAGGATGTAAAATGACACACTTTTATTCAGTGTTTCTGATTGGACATAATTTGGCCACTGCATTTAAAATTAAATGATTTTTTTTTATTTGAGAGCTCTTTTAATAAACATAACATTTTAATGGTCGCAAACTCTTCAGACTCGTCTTAGATTAATTGAATATATTATTACTGTTACAACAGGGGTGTTGCAATTGGCAGAACATTCCATTTACATTATGTTTAATATTGAGAAGATGATCTTGTATATCTCGAAGAGACACTCGCCATTTTCACGACGTTTATTAGCATAATTCCATTGACTGTTTTAGCGATATTTTTGTGACCTTTAACGCCTGTCTTCGACACGCGTCTTTTAAATTTAATTACGCGGTGGACTTCTCCAACGTAATTACGCGTGTGTTAACGCGTAATTCCTTATACGAAATAATTACGCGTGTAATTTCTCACACGAAACTTTTTAAAAAGAAGTATGCTAAAGCTAGGATGAAGAAATAAATAAATGATAAAATAAAATAGATAAATGAGTCTGGTCATAGGAAAACTGGTCTTATCACCAAAATTAGAATTGTGCTACAGAGCCAAAAATGTGCCCAAAATTTAGAGGAAAACGTGCAAAATTCAAATCCGACTCTTTTATGTTAGTTTCAGGGTTTATATATGCAATGAAAAAATGTCAAGACATAAGCCATGGCGGCTCATTTGAAAGGTCTCTTTGTGTTTTCTAAGACAAACCAAAAATCAAAATATTGAAAAAATCTGTGATAAGACCCCTTTTCCTGTGGCCTGGCTCAAATATTTCTTCATGTATGCTTGATTGAATCGTAAATCGGTAACTGCTTATGTAAACTGGACATCAAGTGTACATATTTTGTACATTATCATTCTGAAATTACTACTACTGACAATCGGCATTCAAATAAATTATTTCATTTTTGAAATCTATTAATATTAATTAAAGAATATGGAATTTATTAACTGGAAATATATAAAATTGGGTCACACTTAAAGGCTCTATGCAAAGTTTGAGAATATGCTTTAATAATCATTGGCTAACTATTATTCATGACTTTAAACGTTATGTAAAGCCCGGTACACACCAATGAGGCAAAATCCCACTTGCCCCGGAGTCCCATCTTGCCCCATCGAATCCCAATTTGCCCCATCGAATCCCACGAAGTCCCATGGGACCTTGATGACTTTGCCCCATTGTGCCCCATGGAGTCCCATCAAGCCCCATGGAGTCCCATCAAATCCCACCGTGCCCCATTGGTGTATGTCGGGCTTCACACAACACGTCATATGATCGAAAATCCCACGATGCCCCATGGAAAGAATGAACATGTTCATTCTCGATGGGACTCCATGGGACTTCGTGGGATTTTGCCCCATCTTGCCCCATCGAGTCCCACCGAGTCCCACGTGGGACTTCATGGGACCTCATGGGACCTCGTGGGACTCGATGGGGCAAGATGGGGCAAAATCCCACGGAGTCCCATGGAGTCCCACGGACTTCATGGGGCAAAATCCCAAAAGGTCCCACGAGGTCCCACGCAATTTTAAGTCTATGGAGGTCCCAACTTGCCCCATTGGTGTATACCGGGCTTTAGGGTATGGTCCTGGTACTGGATAATGAGTTTTGTTCAGCAAGTCATCCTTGTATATCGTAGTTAAAGGCAGATCTATGGGGGTGATAAAATTACAAATAACATGTACAATTCACCTACCAATCTATTCCTTACAATTTCAAATACAATATCTCCAAAAAGATTCACGATGTGATAAAAATTGATGAAGTTATAAATATGGAATTAAAGTGCAAAAATGGGTGAAATATGTTTAAATTCTCTCAAAAATATAATAATAATGGTAATCATTCTTATAGAAAAACATTTATTATTGTAGAAATCTTTAGTTTTCCTACACTAAAGTGTGCACTTTGAGGATTTTTAGCAAATAGACATGAAAAGGAATGACATAAGCCAGAAATATTCGAAAATTTAAAAATTTTTTGTTAGGCTGCTTGCTGTATCTGATTCTCTCTTTAAATTGTCATTGTCAGGTTTTAATCACCAACATTTCTTCGTGTAAAGCATCAATGCATCGGTGTACAAATCTACAAAATCATCACTGCAAAATCGTAAAACGCAATTTGAAAACACTTCTCAATTTCCAAACGCTTAAACGTTTTTATTCTTGATGGAGCAATACAGGTCTAAATTTGAAATTACTGGGCCTCATTTTTACCACAAATCATAAATCATCATTCACTGTAAAGTCTTAATCATAAATGCCAAGTCTAAATCTTCACTTGTCCAGTCTAAATCATCTTTGTCCAGTGTTCGCCATTAATTGTCCGATCTAAGTCATCATTGTCAAGCCTCGATCATTTCTTGTCCAATCTAAATCTTATTAGGCCCATAAAACGGACCTGTAAAACCAAAAATTGGGCTCAAAGGTCCATGTGCAGTGCAGTATGGCAAGTGATTTTAGACGATCATATCTTTCACCATGAGTACATTCTGGGCATAAATACAGTGGTTTTTATTAAAACAATATGTTTTCTTTCAAGTGAAGTCCACATGATGATAAAAATATCAATCGAACAATTCGAAAAATTATAAATAGGAACCCCACGTCAGCAATTTTTTCAAAATGTTGAACGTATTTGCTCAAAAGAGGATCCGAGTCTTTTCTGATATTCAACAAGGGGTCTAAAACATCTTCAAAAGTAGAATGGTATTGAAAGTCTTGTTTTGAAGATATCAATTTTCGATGACCAAAATCGTGCTGAAAACAATGGATAGCATGAGTGGGAAAATATGGGAAAATAGCATGGGAAATGTGGTTTTTAACTTTATCGCATTTCAACACCCATTCCCTTTTCAGAAGTTATTAATATAGTGTAGAAGAAACGTTTGATACATTTAAATTGAGAAAAACATGATCCTCTTTTTAGAAAATAAGCCTTACATTTTTAAAAAAGTGACAAGGTGGGGTCCTAATCCATAATTTTCCAGAGAGTTGGATTGATATTTTACTATGATCATGGGGACTTCTAATCCCCAAAAAGACCCACTCATATGAGGCCCTAAAATTTTCAGAGGCCCATCCTAGGGCAGCAGGTGCCCCATGGATCTGCTCATGAAGGATATCGGTTTGAAAAAACACAAAGGGCGATCCTCAGAATCCAGAGAGGAAGGGGCACACAATGATATCTGCGCTTGCGCGAAGAGTAATATGTGGGGAAGAGCAGGTTTTCCTTCAAGTGAGCAAAAAAGGTAAGTCGGCCACATTTTTCAGGAGATATCAGTCCCCCCCCCCCCCGGCTACGGGCCTGTTACTTGTCCAATATATAAAGCATCATTATCGAGCCAATACAAGGAGGCTCATCGAGGGGTATGTGATAAGGCGACATGGCCCCTAAAAATGTGACTAAATGTAACTGGGGTATTTAAAAATGAACAAATGTGACAAATATTTCCGTACATGCGTACATGTGACAATTTTGAACATTCATCTGACTGACAAGTGTTTTGAGAATGACAAAAAATAGAAAATTTGTTCTGAATGTAAATATATGCAAGTAATGTGACTTATTCTAACCAGTAATCAAAAAATGGAGCATAGCAAACCATTTGTTGCATATTCTTTGACTGACTTGAAAGGAATAAAACTAACAAAATATGACAAGTAAATTTTAAATGTGATAAATGACAATTTTGAAAATTTAAAAGTGACTATTAAAGCTGCCCCCTCCGTTGGGAGCCCTCTTATTGAGTCCAAATCAGTCATAATCACCAAACCTCGATTCCTCATCCCGGGATCCTCATTACCTACCCTGCGCGCAGATTCTAGTTATTATAAACTACGAAGCTCTCTTTTAAGAAGCGAAGTCGAACGAATGCAAAGGGTATTCATTACCAAGTTGAGGACTATTACTCAGTCTGTCTTAATCATGATTGTCCAGTGTTGATCAGTATCCCGTTTTAATCGTTAATTGTTCAGATGTCTATAGATAGCTAAATCATCAGTTTTATTTGTCAGTGCCAAGTCATTGTTTTTTATCTGGATCATCATAATAGGCCTACCAGTGAGTAACGGTCTCATTCATAAATGTCCAGATGTAGCCATTATGCAATTTTAATCACTGGATGGTGCAATTTTTTAAGTAGCATATTTTAAAATTGTCATTTCCACTCCAGCCTAAATTATCACTTAGACCTAGATTATCACAATACAATTTCATAACATCATTGTCCTCCCCGGGCCAGTCCATAGGGCGTGACAATATGACCTAGTCACTAAGGTTCTTCTGAATGAGGCAGATCTAGAATGTGCATCATCAATTCATCGACAGATCAGCTTCATGGTCAGATAAAGAAAATATGACTCAAAGTAGTTCAACTCTAAGCAAGACTACGTAACGAAAAAACAACATCGACCGGCACAACCAAATCCCGATTGTGCTTTCATCGATCGGGGTTTCCCCGGGTAAGATAACGATTGCTACATTCCCCGGGAAATCCCGGGAATATGATGCATAAATAATGAGCGGCGATGTTTCTTGTGTATTTCAAGCGATCCTATTGGTCAATTTTCTAAGACGCGTGCACTTGCTGAATATGTATGTGATCCAGGGGTACAGAAAATTGCTTCAATAGCTAGGGGCCCTCTACTGACTATTGAGTAAATGCGCGCGTTGTGGCGATTGCTTCATTTGTAAATCATTGAAGTTGAGGGAAGTTGTTTGTTTTGTAAAGCAATAATTCAGAGACTTCTACATCAAAATGGACAAGAGGATAGAGTTGGAAAAGCGGGGTATGGCTCCAGAAACGGTAAGTCAATCATTTGGTACATTCATATCACTCAGTCAAGCCACATAGAATGGAACGACCTCGAAGAATTGAAGTCTTGGACACTTTTAGAACATGTGCTCAATCAATGTGACATCATTTCAATGCAATGTGGACGAACTGCAGCCTTTATATGTTATCTAACACTACAGAACGGTTTGTATCTTTGCTATCAAACCAACTCTATGTTAAATATTGCATGTTTTGATCCCGATCTGAAGAAAACAGTGGGTTTGTTTTGGTGTGTTTTGTGATTAGATTGTGTTCGAAATCAAATATGGCGCGTCCACGGAAGTAGAGAATGTAATGTTCCAAGTTGAATAACTTTTATCACAGACCATATCGACGAGTGCTGCTTTACAAGCACATACACACCAGTCCAATGCTTTGTTTCCTATATTTAGAAAGAAATCAACGTAGGTGTTACAGAGTTGTAAGGTATTTTCAAATGACATGTGTTTTCAATGGCGTTTGTGTTGTTGTTTTGGCCGCCATTCAAGAAACTAAAAATATTCATTAAAAGTTGCTCTGTCGATGCAGTTGACCACAGAAGTGTGTCATGATTTACTGAATCATTCTTGTAGGTTCCTACTTTGTATACTGCGGCTTATTATAGTACTCCCTTGTCGAACTCACGCAATAATTTGTAAATAAATAGTGCTTGTCTTCAATCAGATGGAAGCCATTTTGGAACAAGTTTGATTTTATTTCGAACCATTCCAGAAAATTTCAAATATATTTCATTGTGGTCATGTTTAGTCACTTGCTAACGATAGAATCTCATTTTTACATCAATGTCATCACATTTAAACACCAAACGTCAATCGTAAACAAAACTTTGTTGCCCCTAAATTCATTGCCCTCTGTTTTGAATGCATCAATTCTACCGCCATTTTCTTATCCAATTTATTTGTTTGTATTGTGTCCAGGCTATTCAGTTTTTATGTTGAATTACATCATTTCACTTTAATTAGGATGGAAGTCTGATTATTTGTAAAATGACACTTGAATTATTTTATTGATTTTCTAAGCCAAGGCTAGGTCTACAAAAACACAGGCACTTTTGTAAACTACAATTTTCAAAGTCAATGCATTGTCATCTACCCTTAGGCTACTATATCTTGAAATCATATTTCTGTGAAGAATTAAACAAAAACATTGACGCAGTTTGCTGTTATGAGTTAATTTGAGTCAAATATCTGTTTTTAGTTCATATGTATAGTTTTTCCTCGCATTGACCCAGTTTACATTGGCTGCTTGTTATATGTGTAGTTTAGCAGCCATATTGGTTTTGCTGTTAATGCACACAAAAACATTCAGACTTTGTTCCCGAATTTAACTAATTTCCAAGTCTCAAAAACACACCAAAATTGTGATAACAAATGCAATATTCACTAGAGCTGAGTTTAGTAACAATAATACCAACCTTCTCAAAGTGTTTTATATACATTTTCCCATTTATATGAAGTTGATAACCATTGCAGTGCAACCAACTATGCTTCTGGCTTTGTTATGAAGTAATTTACATGCAAACTTTAACTCAAATCTGGTTGCATTGGTTTTCATGAACAACAAAGGGGTTGACTGACATGGGGTTGTGCAATGTAGTGTAAAACTTCCCCAATAGGCCCCTTAATGGCTGACAACTTGGGGAAAGTCACTTTGAGGTGATTTTGTCTCAGTATTACGCTGATCATGTGACTAAGTGCATGCATATATTATGATAATGAGCTGAATGTTTACATTTCTTGCTTAGAGCCTATTAGTGTTAATGTATTTGTATGAACAGGTACTCATATATTTCAAGTATAGTACAGAAGTTATAATGGGGGCATTTTTCTGCATTAAGAGATCTTGAAGAAATGTATTTAAATTATCTCCATATTATAACAGCTGAACATCTGTCTGCAGTATACACTTCTTGTTTATGAGATAATAGATTTAAATTAACAATGATTTTGTTTGTACTATCTCTAAGGCTTAAAATATGGACTTATCTCGTCTAAAACAGGTTAAATTAATTAAGTGAAACGCAGTGTTGAGATCTTGCATTTACAAAAGTCTTATTATATTGCAGATTCATGAGTTGAACCTTGACAACTGTAGGTCTACACAAATAGAGGGGTTAACAGACCAGTTTGTTAACCTAGAGTCGTTAAGTCTTATAAATGTTGGTCTCACTACATTAAAAGGGTTTCCAACCCTACCTAATCTTAAAAAGGTAAGTAACATACATTATCTTACATTGGATAGCTCAAGATTTTATTCTTTATTTTCATTAACCTATCTATTATTTACAATATTGAGGAAACGTGTTGGGAAATCTTATCTTACCTCTATTGTCTATTTTTAAAAATCAACAATTTTAAACAGTTTTGTCAATAGTCAATTTCTTTAGATTGATTTTGAATCTATCGCCAGTTTTAGACCTACGATCATTATATACATGTTCTGATGGATGAAACTAGAAATAATCTTTTAATATAAAACTTGATTAGTATTTCACTCTGTAAAAGCATGTTCTTGTATATGAGTCTATGTAGTTATTATGAGGTAATTCAGATTAATGAGCTTTTGTAGTTTAACTTATATGCAATTTCATGAGCCAATTCAATTTTTCTACGTTTATGTTTTTCATTTTCAGTTAGAACTCAGTGACAACAGAATATCATGTGGGCTGAATTTATTGAATGGTTGTACTAAACTCACACATCTGAACCTCAGTGGAAATAAAATAAAGGATATTGAAACTTTACAACCCTTAGTAAGTATATATTGACACATCTATGCTATTCTAAACAGGTGTTATCTGAACACAGAGTAACATAAGCACGGAAATTAATAATCCTGTCCAACATTCTGTGTCACATCAATGCCGATTTTACTTTTAAGAAATGAATAGAATTTCTATGTTATAAATCTTTTGTATATTTTAATTTCAGCAAGCATTCAAAGAGCTTAGAAACTTAGATCTATTTAATTGTGAAGTGACAAATGTAGATAATTATCGGGAAGCAGTGTTTGAATTATTACCGAATCTTAAATTCCTGGATGGATATGACAAAGAAGATCGGGAAGCTGAAGATGACGATGAAGAAGATCGTGAGTACATACAGTTGATAATACCATAGTCAGTGATCTCCCTAGCATTAAAACAAGTGGGTGCAGCACCCACCTGAGAATCCATTTGCACCCACTTGAAAATGAGAAAAATTTTGGCCAATTGTGCTCTAAATTGTGAAAATGAGAATCTTGCACCTACTTGAGAAAAGATCCTTTGGAGATCACTGATAGTAGTGTCATACTTGGTAAACTTGTATAGATTAAGCTGCAACAAACTGTTATCCATTCCATTAAGTTCACCTAAGAAAGTTACTTTTATAAATCTTTCTGCAGTTCTAAAAAAGGATGTTTTAACTTGAAAAAACTAGAAATATACTGTAGAGCCCAAGTTATAGTAGTTATAGGATTTAATGTTGTTCTTGCATAATTCATGAATTCTTTTAGAGGTTTAGAGATGCATGTTGATCTTCGTGCATATTAACATAAGACTACTATGCATGATGGGGTTCCACTTCCTGGTTTATCCTACACTCCCTCAAAATTCCTCATTTTGACAAATGATTATATATAAAATACAAGTCGGTGCATGAGTTGAGCATGATCCCTTTATATCCCATTAGGATGCTTTAGAAACAAAGATATTCTATGGGTTGGACCAAGATCTTGAAATAACCTTAAAAGATTATAGATCAAAGGGCTTTTGGATCAGAATAAGGCCAAATTGTTCATTTTAATAGCATGTTTTATTTGGATAAGTCTTACATCCTGATAGTCCATCTGAGACATCACATCATCAAGTCACATACTCATCTAGTGTCAAATATCCAAGTCTAAATTATGACATCACAATGATGTAAAATATGTCACAAACATCTTGCTTATATCCAAGACAAAATAATTTATTTACTACTCCTAGTAGTATGTAAATTGTGATCTGTGCTTCATATATAGCGTAAAATGATGATCTAAGCAAGAACTGTGGTATTTTAGTCGATTTTAAAAATGAGACATAAGTGGATGATGATTGGATGATTTCAGTTGACGGAGATGATGAGGATGGGCTACAGAATGGCTCCGATGAAGATGATGACGAGGATGATGATGATGGTGAGTATTTAATTGAAAATCTTTGTCAGTATTTCGCAGTTTATTTTCTCTAAAAAGCTTCGATACAAAAAAAATATTCAAAAAGAAAGAACAAGTGACTGCTTGGTTATGGTTATAGTAAGATAATAAGGATATGGAAAACTGACAATAGTACAATAACGTCATTTCAAAGGGCAATATAGTGAAATATTCCAGATATTTCACTATACTGCCTGCAGAAATTACGTTATTAGACTGAAACAGCAAGAAAATCTTACGCACTGAACAATATCTAATTTCTCAGGGAAAATTGCCGATCATTTATTGCATTCTTGACTGGCAATATTGACCACCACCATGACATCACATATTGCTCAGGTTAATATGGTAAAATGAATGCCTTCTAAATTAGCGCTAAAACCCCTAGAACTGGCCCGGCAAGGTGGTAATAATAGATTGTAGATATTTAGAAACTGTAATAGCTATGCTGTACATGTATTTTCCTTTTAACATTGTTATAAAATAAAAGCATCTAGCTTCATATTGTTTGGTGCTGATGATTATTTGTGATTTCTTTGTATGCTGCTTATTAATATATTGTGCAATTCTTACATGATTGAAGTTCCTTGCACGATATCCAAGCTTTTATGTATGGAATCCTTAGCCTGCTTTGAACTTTCCAATGAACCCACTTTTCATTGTTAACATATGCTTCTACCTGTAGCATGATGTTTTTACATTTTTCCTATGAATTCTTGTATGCTGTAGATGAGGATGACGAGGATGAAGATGGAAATTTAGACGAAGATGATGATGAGGGTGATGACGACGACGATGATGACGATGACGAGGAGGATGATGGCCTCTCGGATGATGATGAAGAGGATGATGGTGTAGAAGATGGAGAAGTTGGTCTAGAATATCTCAATAAGGAGAACTTGGAAGATGAAGTAAGTTGGGCAAAGTTCATAGGACGATCTGTCTTCAAATCTAAGGAATTAGAAGTCAGTCACTCAGTTTAGAAGTCAGGCACTCCGTTTAATTTATCTTTGACTCTAAATCTTGTAAACAGAAAGGCTAAAAAGATCTGGAACTTTAATTCAAAATGAAAGCAAAAGAGCCATGGTACATTTAATGAAAACCCTTGAGACACAGCTTTCATTTAACTGGTGATGCATTTATATCAAGGTCAATCAAATTTCTAGATTATCAACTTCACATGACTTTGCGCTCATATAATACCTGTTAAAAGTATCCTTCTAGAAATATGTTTTTATATCATAAAGAATTAAATGAATTAGGCATTGTGTGTGTCTGCTATGCATGTACTGCTCAGATGAGGCTATGTTTTGTAATACATATGAATGTTATTTTGTGTTTCAGGATAGCGATGATGAGGACTTCAATGAAGAAGAAGAGGTTGAAGGTGAAGAGGAGGAAGAGGAAGAAGGTAAGAATAATGAAAATAACTATATTGGGACCTGTCTATCAGACATCAATGATATGCAACTCTCATTCCTTAATAATAGTTGGGACCAGTTTAAGTCATGAAAGCTCCCCAACAATGCAAGTATACAAGGGATTTGATTGTTTTTCACACACAGCTCTAATAAGAGTTTGGGCCTTGATTAAACTGTCATGGTTTTCTTCACAAAGAAGCCTCATTTAAAACAAAACTTATTTACAAGGCCAGTCGCCCACAACACAAGAAGTTTAAATTTTAAAAGATGAACAACTCATTACTGCCTGAATTGTATTTCTGATCATAAAATGAGAATATCCTAAGTCAACATTTTTCTGTTGGTGTGTGTCTATATTTCAAATATGATCTATTTGCAGAGGTGGAAGGTGATGAAGAGGCTAGAGGTGTTAAGCGGAAACTGGAGGAAGAGGAGGGAGGGGATGACTAGTTACCATAGTAACTCTAGTCACCGTAGCAACTGTAATATAGCAACACCAAATCATTTGGCTTACTGTCCAAACAACTGCAGGATACTCTTACTTGACTCTTGGCGAATGAGAATTGAATAATTTGGCAGATGGACCCTTATTGGGCCACAAAGCCCTCTGATGTAGGAGCAAGCAGAGTTGACAGATGTAATATAAACCAACCATCTTAGTAAATTCATCATCAATATTTGCGCCATTTTCTTGTTGATGGCGCAGACACTCTGAATCTTGATATTTTGTTAAGGCTGGCTACAAAGCCTCATGGGGTCAGTCTCTGAGAAGCATAATCTTGATTTGACAGAATATACGCAATGGCCTCCAGAATTAGGAATTCCAGAATTGAGATGTTTTATGACATAGACATGGGTCAGTATAGATTCCTGTATTCTTTGCAGAATGTCATGTATTGTCATTGAAAACTGGTATTTTCATGAATTTTCTTTAAAAAGCCATCATCGATTTTATACAAAAGTGATGGCTGGCTCTGTGATTGTATTATAGTGTAGAATAGTGAAATGTGATGAATTCAATAACTGCTCTGTATGTTGATACAGTCCAGTTGTTTAAAACCGTGTGTTGTACTGATACCATTGTACCATTTTACCATCACCTCCAAAGCTGGTGCCAGAACATGTACAAGTTCATTTCCACTCAGATTTTTTTCAGTTTGAACTGTAAAAGAACGATAGATATTGTGCTATGCTGAAAAGATAACAGATTATAAATTTTCTAAATAAAAGTTTGCCAAACCCTTATTTTGTATTTCTGTTGTCAGGTGCCGAGTTTTTGATGGCTTGAAATTGTCAAATTTCTGTTTGCTTTTATTCAATCATGCATGTGATTATGTGGAATTTAATTGTTAGTGGCAGCTGTGTTCAATGCGGTATGTTGAGATGATTCATGTAAGGTTTTTCACTATCAGTATAAAGTTAAGGTAATATAATTTATAGAGTATCATCACCATGCTGATAGTGAGTTTAATTTGGTGCAACTATGCGGAGAGTGAGGGTCAGCATGGTGCAACTATGTGCATTGTGCAGCCATCTCACAAGTGAGGTCATGGCACAACCATACTTCTTGTGAGGCTATTGTAGTGTAAAATGTCTTCATGTGTACAATGTGATCTCATTATCCTTTTATATTATGTTATTGAGTGTCTATTTGGGCTTTACATTCTGATAGACACAATTAATGCCCTGCCTATTATGGATTGTACAGAACTATGATTGAATGTAAATTGTACAAAGAGATTTGTATAAAATTGTAATGATCTTAACCAGTTGAACATTATGTACAAGATTCTTACTGTATGCCTTGTTACATTCAAGCTCTACAGTAAATACTGTATAACTTATGTTAAGTTCTGTATTGTAGATTATCATAGCTTTTTGCTGTATACTGGTACTTTGTCAGAACAATGGCATGTCATTTTGTAGCTCTCTTGTGTATATTGTCATGGACAAACATTTTGCCTTCTCATTTACAGGGTCGACTTCAAAACTTGTCGTGTTCAATTTTGTACTTTGAACTATTCTCTGCAACTTGTGTTCTGAATAGTTCAATTAAATGTGCATTTTCAGAGTATGGTGCAAGTTTGTACAGATTTCTTTTGTACTCGATTCTTGAAAGTTAGACTGAGATATTTTTTATAGACCACTGGTTTACATTGTATTTAAAAAGGATGTATTGATGTGTTCATAAATTCCAGGTATCATTAGCATTGTTATGTCACAATTGTAAGGGGAGATTATGTAATGAGTGTTTTTCCATTACAATAATGGAAAGAATTATTGAATATTAGTTCTCCTTAAAATGTGACATGTATTACTGTGTATCTAATGTAAAAGGTGTACAAATCACTTTTAAAGCTCCTCAACTCATGCGAGATCATCTCATCCTCATATTGTAATATAAACCATCTTGCAACATGTATACGAATAGAAAATGTTGCAATAAATTTTATAAACAATACATGTGTGAATGTGTTTGTTATTATTGGATCGAACTGGTGAAAGTTAATGGCAAATATTTCTTGTATGATATCATTTTGTGTTTTGCTCACTTGTGTTGATATCACAAGGAATTTTATCAGATATTTGATTCTTCATAAAAATTACCCCATCAATTTGGAAGATTTAAAGATAGCTCCTATCAT
Organism: Owenia fusiformis; assembly: GCA_903813345.2. Classification (NCBI taxonomy): domain Eukaryota; kingdom Metazoa; phylum Annelida; class Polychaeta; order Sabellida; family Oweniidae; genus Owenia; species Owenia fusiformis. The sequence continues at coordinate 20,881,886 of CAIIXF020000007.1, read as the reverse complement.
CTATGTGCAGGTCTGTCTGTCCAGAAGAGAAAAGTATGATTTTTGATATTTATGTTGCCGCCAAGAAGTGGTGACATATTGTTATGGTCTCCGTTTTTTGTGGCATCTGGTGGTTAGTGGGTGGCATCTGTAACAAATGCTGTCAAGACTGACTTCTATTTTTTTCCAAATCATCTACATGTTTTTTAGAAGTTCAATCTGACTTAACATTTAAGATTTGACCTTTTCAAGGTCAAAAAGGTCTTTTTCTACAACTTGCTCCAAATTGACAAATTTGTTTTCAAAATCATGTACAAGTTATCAGAAGTTCGAATCTGACTTAAGATTTGGTCAAGGAAAATTCAAAAAGGTATTTCAACTTAAATTTTTTTTAAAATCTACGAGTTTAAATCTGACAATAGATTTGACCTTCAATGACATTATCAAGGACAAAAAAGATTTGACCTTCTCAAGGTCTAAAAGGTTTTTTTCAACTTGCTTCAAATTGATCAATTTTTTTTCAAAATCATTACCACCCTTGGTATACGCAGCTAACGAAAATTGACCGGCACGGGTCAAAAGCTGGACCGGCACGGGTTAACGGTTTTATTTGAATTTAAAACAGCCATAACTTGCTCAATATTGACTTCCTCGTGTCTAATTTGAAATATATGATGCCTCCCGATGCTTTTAAGTACCCCAATTTTTTACAGATTTTTAAACGGACCAAAACTCTCTAAATGCGCATTTATGCTCTTTTCTCTCGAGAACGACTGTCTCATTTTCACGATAACTTTTATTTAGTACTTCCAACATATAAGATCTATTTTTCCCCATCAAGGTATGATGTAAATGACATGCTATTTACATATTGTGAGTTTCAATGACGCGCGTTTGATTTTATAAAAAATGCCAAACTTTGTGACAAAGAATTTCATCAGCTATTGCCCCGAACCGGTCCGTCTTCTCTCTGCAAGCAGATTGCCCCGAACCGGTCCGTCTTCTCACTGCAAGCAGGATGAAATTCTTTGTCACAAAGTTTGGCATTTTTTATAAAATCAAACGCGCGTCATTGAAACTCACAAGATGTAAATAGCATGTCATTTACATCATACCTTGATGGGGAAAAATAGATCTTATATGTTAGAAGTACTAAATAAAAGTTATCGTGAAAATGAGACAGCCGTTCTCGAGAGAAAAGAGCATAAATGCGCATTTAGAGAGTTTTGGTCCGTTTAAAAATCTGTAAAAAATTTGGGTACTTAAAAGCATCGGGAGGCACCATATATTTCAAATTAGACACGAGGAAGTCATTATTGAGCAAGTTATGGCTATTTTAAATTCAAATAAAACCGTTAACCCGTGCCGGTCCAGCTTTTGACCCGTGCCGGTCAATTTTCGTTAGCTGCGTATACCAAGGGTGATTACGGTGTTCTCAGAAATTCAAAAAGCTGGAGTATTGGGGGATGCCCATATGGACACATTTGTAAATAACAATTTATTGAGACGAATGAATAATGCAAACAATGGACTTTTGTATGAAATAAGAAACAAGAAATAAGAGGAGCATCTTGGCATAATTGATAAGTAAAGAAACCTATACCAAACATAAATATTTTATACAATTTTTTGGGAGGTGGGACTACTTTTGTTTCAGCATAAGACAGGAATGCAAATACATTCATCACACTTGACATAACAAAACTGTATAGTAATAGTTTTTTGGCTTTATTCTTTGACAAGGTACAAGCTGTTCCAAAGCAATAATATTTTTATATAATTATACACCTTTTTTAATAATCATGGTCTTCACATTGGAAAATAAATAAACACTATAAATGTTCAAAGATAACAAAATAATTTACCATAGTATGAATTAGTAGTGCCATGTGGAATGTACACCCTGCATAATAAAACAATGTTGTTAACAAGAATAGTTGTTATATAATATTGGAACATTTCAAGCGTGGAAACAATGCACTCTGGGAATGTCATCACGATTCACAATCTTACACATATATTCATTTATTGGAAATACAAGTAAATAGTCTAAAAGGTCACATACATTCAAATACAAAAACGGTGAGGACTGGAATTTTTGTATAAAGTCCATGTGTTACCCCCTCCCACCATATAACATTATCATGTTTGGGGAAATAGTAATGGGTAACCAGATAGAATGGAAAACTAAATGGAAATGAAATTACAGCATCTATATGAGTTTCGCAGGTGTACATTGGATAGTTTTGCCAGGATTCCTGTAGTGTTTACATATACGCTGTACACTATATACAGACACATTGTCACATCATACATACCAGTATGCTATATGAACACAAATTGAACAAAAATAACTTAAAATAAATACATATACAAGAGACTTCCATTAGAAAGAATCCCTGATCGGAACACAAAGCATAACAAAAGACATCTTTATATTTGACAGTCTTGGTACAACACTTCCACATAACATGTGTAATGTGCTCCACATAGCTTTAAGCAAAGATTACACGTCTCAACCAAAAAGAAATATTTTCTTCCCCACTGGATTCCAATAAACAGTCTTCTATCTACATACATACTGTATATGCACTACATTTTGATTGTAAGAGGATAGTTTCAGAATTTCAGTACATAGTCATCTTTCCATTACATTTGGATCCCCTATATTACTTATGAAAGGAAAAAATACATGAGCACATTTGGCTTTGATTTACGATAATCCTATGATAATTTTATAATTTGCACACAATGAATCATTTTACCACAGGGTGAGTGCATCAATAAAATAGTGCAAAGGATCTGTAATTTTTCACTTCCAAAGTGTTTTGTTATCAAGGATGGTTGGGTCTCTATCAGTAACATAAAACTACGCCCAGAAAACTGAAATTTTTTGAGACAGCTCCTAAGAACTGGCAAGAAATCAATTTGATCTACAGGCAAAAAATATTTCAAATCAATACTGATACAGTATGAATGATACCAAGAATAAACAAGTTCCACTTCATGGTTGATCTACATAATTCTAAAATGGCGTCTCAAAAGTGTGACCTATGAGGATTGGTGACACATAAGGTATGTACATGTATGTACAATTCATGCATTATCACTGTGTTGGATCTTATGTACACTTTATTTTCTAACTGATCTCGATACAAAGCAATGAGTACCATGCAAGTTTTCAGAGGCTGGACAGGAGTAGGCTGGGCCGAGATTCTTTTGATCACAGGGCAATTTACATTTCAGTCAATGTGAGAATTGACTACCAATGAACCCAGTTTTCCGAATTCAGCTCATTGAACAATGTCACAATCAACAGGGCAGTCTGATGAGCCAAATTAGGAAATCTTACGGAAGGTCAGTTCTTCGAGTAACCACGGACCTGATTAAAGTTAATGGAGTAACCAAGCACATCCATTCATTTATCATACAGTCCACAGCCAATTATCAATACAATATTGGAGTTATGTCTGTACCTTGGACGAAAGTGTGTATCCTGCCTTCTTAGTTTGTGATCTCTAACAGTAAGTCTAAGTTCTATGTGTAACATGAATGTCATAGTTTTATGATTAAAGGTAATCCCAATTGTAAATGTTCTTTGTTAACAAAATGCTGTAATGTTGCTAGAGCACCAAATGCATATCCTAAAAAATATCTTCACCTCTTATGTAATATAGAAAATATCTCATTATTCGTGCAAAGGTTGAGAGTTCATTAAAATAATGTAAAGATCAGACAAATGCAAGCCAAGTAATGGAAAACTTTTTAAATTCAAGAATGACACCAGTTATATTATGACATCTTAAGCACTCATTCCTTAAAAATCATGTACTGGATCTTAACATACATAGTACTAACATATAATTGCCACTAATTTTGATTGTTTCATAAAGGAAGTTTTACATGAACCTAAATTATTTCAGAAAATTAAATAGGATTCTGAAATAAACGTTGGTATGCTTTTTGAAAATATTGCTTCTAGTATTTTACTCTCTCTAGCCCTTCTAATTCTTTTGATAAAGAATCTAGCTACTGTTTCTACAAAATTACAAATATTCTTTTATAAATTATGCTCTATCTCTATACAAGCTATATCCTAGCACTAGATGTCCCACCTATAAGCCTACATATTGCATATGCTCAAAGTACATGTCCCATTTGTACATTTACATAAAGCATATCAAAGTCACACTTTGGGCCATATATTTCTCAATAATTGGTATCAATGCTTAGATATATCTTATATCCACTGGTTCATAGCCAATATCCATCCTGAGATAAACACTGACACACATATAAATAATGTTGATTATGATTAATGCTAGGCCATCTTTGAAAATTGGACTTCCTAATTTAATTCAACACAATGCTCTATTTTGCATTCACACCTAAGACACATTATTTGATCGTGGATAGCTCATTTCAATAAACATTTCCAAAAACTTTGTCTCAATATGAGATTTTTTAGCCACCCTTAGTTTCAACATTTGTTTATGGTCTAATACTTGTACATACTTGTTTTTAGTCTATGATAGTTGCTTTAAGTCTTTTGCAACTGCTTTCATTAGTCTTATATTGCAGCAAGTTATCTTAACTAGGTAGTTCCAGTATTTTGATCGTACCTCACAGTAGAATACACTCCTCTATGCTTTTAACTGTGTACTTAAAAGTTATCAATTCCTCCATACAACTTAGGTAGGATATTCATTCTACCTCATGGTAAATACTATGCAAAATTCCTCCATTTGACTCCATGTAAATGTTGATCAAAAAGCCACGACTGCATGACTTTCAATATATCACACTCAAGTGGTAGATTTTCCATGCACTTACTTACACAAGTATTTCCCTTGACTCCTCTGAAGCTTACATAATATAACATCACATATTGTAACTTTGTCCCTTCCTTCATTCATATATCCTCAAATCTTGATATCCAGGTGTTAGAACCCTATAGATATCCCTATTTGGTTCACATATCCATATTATAAATGGTATCTTATAAATAACTCAACAATTGCTTTCAGTTAGTCGACTTTGGTCATCTTTCAAAGATCTAAGTTCATCTTCTAATTGTCTGATGCGCTTATCTTTTAGTCCCAGGTGCTCCTTCAGAGACCGGATCTCCTCAAGTTGCCGGAAGTAAGCTTTACGTAACTGTAACCATAATGCATCAGAAATAAGAATTCAATCTTGGTACAGTCATAAGGAAAAACTAAAGTATTGAACTTCATTCATTTGTTTTCAATAGAGTATAATAACAAGGCATTAACATGCAAAATGTCACCACCATTTCTTACAAATGTCACCACCATTTGTTACAAATGCAAACCACCAATCATCAACCGCTGTCACAAAAAATGGAGACCATAACAATATGTCACTACTTTTTGGTGGTGACATAATAAAAATGAATTAAAATCATGCAGGTTTAATTGAAACATAAATATTAAACTATTTTATAATATATTGAATAAAACATGTTTGTGTTCCTGTAATGAGGTCCTGTAATGTTATAATTTTACATGTTTAAATTAGAAAGCAAGCAGAGTTTCTATGTTATCTATGCCCATATATCCTAAAAAAGAGAAGACTTGGTTAATCTGCTATGCTGCACTGTACATAATTAAGTAGGGCATTGTGGGATGATATTCGATATTTGGACCTACATGTACTTGTAAACAAACTTATGTTTTTATACACCAATTAATATTCAAGACCTACCTTAAAGGAATATTCCTTGTCAGACCCTTTCTCTCTTGATATGGTAGCTATAATCATACATATAGTTTCCATATTTAGCAAAACATGGGAAAATGTTTTAATATGGTCAATATTGATCATTTAAAAATCTAGTGCTTATTTCCAGTAAGCTGCCATCTTTTAAGATTTCTTGCAGGAAGTGATGTCATCAACTCTTAACTTCTATAACCTTACCCATAACAGTATAGGAAAGTAGCACAAAATCACTTCTAGACAAGTGATCATTACTTTCTGTGCAAAAATATTTTCAGGGCTTGTCAACTTAGAATAAAAGAAGAGATTTTCAGAAGGATTAAATACAGGGTGACCCCAAAAAAATGCAACCCTCCATTTCTTCAATATTTTTCTTAAATGGAGGTTAATTGCTCTGAAATTTGGCACACAAGAACTTCATTCAATGTGGGATCCTCTTTTAAAGTTTCAATAATCATAGTCTTATATTGATAGAGTTATGGTCGTTCCAAAATATGCTCCAAATATCGTCCATTTCCAATGTTAGGTTTTCGGATGAATCACATTCCCTTCTTTCTGAACATGTAAACTCAAGACATAATGTGTTCTGGGATCACAAATTCCAGATGAAGTGTTTCAAAGGCCCCTTCATTTTGTTAAATGCACAGCTTGGGCTGCCAATTTCCAAACATGAAATCATCAGCCCCTTTTGGTTTGAGGTTGATAATGGCAACACTGTTAGTGTTAACACACGGCGCAATATTGGCATTCCCAGGAAGTTCTAGGCAGTTCTATAGAGTGATATAGAGGCTTCAATAGACAAGAACAGTCGTTCTAGAAGGATGGAGCTACTCCTCACACTTCTAATGATAGCATAGCCTGGCTCACTCGTCATTTCTATGAGAAGATTATCTCTCCTAGGACGGAGAACCCATGGTCATCCCAACGTCTTGATCTCAATGCCCTTGACTTCTATATATGGGTTTATTTAAAGGATAATGTGTATGAAAATAACCCTACGGCAATTGCAGAACTCCAACAAGCAATGGCTGCAAAAATTTGAGCCATTCCCATGGGAAAAAATGCATCCGAGTTATGAACAGTTTTCCTTGAAAATTGCAAGTTTGTTTTCAGGGAAATTGACGACATCTGGAGCATATTTTGAAACAACCATAACTCTATCAATATAAGACTATGATTATTAAAACTTTGCCAGAGGATCCCACATTGAATGAAGTCCTTGTGTGCCAAATCTCAGAGCAATTTACCTCCATTTAAGAAAAATATTGAAGAAATGGAGGGTTGCATTTTTTTTGGGTCACCCTGTAAGATACAAAGTTGAAAAAGAATATTTAGCTGGTTTTGTAATTCTTAATAGCTCCTCACCTAATGCTATATGCAAAGTTGAGAGTAGATGACATCACTTCCTGTGTGAAATTATAAAAGATGGCAGCTTACTGGAATTGAGCATCACATTTCTAAGTGATCAAATTTGACCATATCAAAACATTTTTGCGTGTTTTGCTAAACATGGCAAGCATATATATGGTTATAGCTACCATATGAGGAGAGAGATGGTTTGGCAAGGAATATTCCTTTAATATAAAAAATGACACCATTCGGAGAGCTCACACATGGTGAGTGCTTGAACTCTTTTTTAAATCTACATCAAGTTGCGAGTATGTCAAATTGAAAAAGTTGGTAAGTAAAGGAAAAGTTAGTATTACCCATATAAATCAATGGGATAAATGAATATGAATGATAGTAATAGCTTATCATGAAATCATTTTGTAAAATTTTAGCTAAAATTAAGTCCAAAAAGTACCAAGAGAAACTAAAAACAGTGGAAGCACAAGAACTTTTTGTGTAGAGTACCAGAAAATTATTCTTAAATTCTAAAATTATTGATGGATGGACAAATGGAAGGACAATTATACAAGTTAGTGATTCCAGAGGCTCACCATTTGCCAAAAACAAAAATTTCTCCAAAATGTGACAAAAATAAGAGCTTGAATCATGTTGAGTTCTTCTCTATGTGCTCTAGTATATTTGATGAAGGTTAACTAATTAAACCAGGATTACCCATAGTAAGATTAAAACTGACACATTGCTGAACAAATTGTGACACTCACATCACAATCACTGTTCACCAACTAGAAACACAGTGGAGGAACTGCCTGTGTTTGTGTACATAACGTCAAAGTAACCAGTCGAGAAAGAGTGACTATTATTGATATTAACAAAAATGGAATTACTTAGTGCTATTGTTATTATGTCTTTGCAATATCAATGTTAGCTAGCACTGTATTAACCTTCTCCGCCAAGCACTAAGAATCCTACAACATACTATATTATGGGACATATTATATCCTACATTTTAACATAAAAAGCTGTTATCCAAATCTGCCCCTGGAATGCAAGCTGTAAACCCCCAACCTCATTTATGCCAAGGGTTCCAATAAATATCTGTTCTGCCAAGAGTGTCTGTTTCATCTCTGCTTCTCCTACCATCTTGAAAGCATGCAAGCACAACAAATAAAAGAATGCTTTAAAGAGTAACAGATAAATGTTTCATAAAATTTCTTAAAGCTGGACTACGCTCCGAAACGCAATCTTGGGTTGTTTCGGGGGTGAACTTTATCATTTTGAGCTTAATGAAAGATTATAGAATGATGAACAAATGGGGCAAATCTTGTGTAGAAATACTTACGATAAATGTGTCATTTCAAAGATTTTTCATTGAATTTGCTTCGATCGGTGCCGGCGATATGATTTTGGAAAGGTTTCTAAATGAAGAACGTGACGTCACTTCCGAATCATAGCATTCAAAATAAGTAGCGTTAAATTACTTCCTCCTTTCATATTAATACGTTGGTGTAGCGGGTAGAATCCGCGCTTAGCACGCGGCAGGCCCGGGTTCGAATCCCGCGTTAGCCTTTTTATTTTTTTAACTAAATGATTGTTCTTTGATATTACGCAGAAAAAACAATTTTTATTTACATAAACTTTATATTAGAGCTTGAAAATGTAAAAACAATATATGTCAACATATTGCGTTTCGGAGCGTAGTCCAGCTTTAATAACAAAGGAGATTTGTACCAAAACTCACTGAGGATCAACTAGAGACAAGGAATCTTTATCCACTCATCAGCATGGCAGCACTTTTAAAGTCAGGTTTGCTTTTTAGCTTTATCACCTTCATTCTTTTGAATTTCAACTCAAACTTTGGAATTGATTCTCTGCTTTTGAAATGAAGAAACGTTCTGTTTTGTAGCAATTTGATTTTAGAGGATATCCATTGTATCGTTTAAATTAATGATATTCAAGTAACTGTGAAGTTCAAGTTAAAGAGATTATATCTAGAAAACTAAATCTTCATCAAATTCTTTCTGAAAGTGCAGCCATGCTGAAAATGAGGACAGCATGTCTTCATTTCAGTTGATTCTCAGAAAAAAAAACTGGGAATTTCATGGGGTGAAAAGAGACTGAGCTACTGGAACTTTGTCAGAAAGGAATTTGGCAAAATCTATATCTCCTTCACCCATAACATTCTCAGTTTGGTGATAATATGTAGGTGTACATAGACACAAAAGAGACAAGTTAGTAAACGAGGCATTAGTCCCATCAAGAATGCTGAAATAAAACTATAGATGGCACCATAGTCAGCTTTATTTTACCATTTCCCCATGTGGAGTACAATGTTCACTGGTCATGTACATCATAGATGTCACTGCTATAGTATTTGCCCGACCTACTGGTTTACTTGGTCGGTATCCTGGAGGTTTTCCACTCTGGAATTGTGAGGGTTAAATCAGGAGTTAAAAAAGTCTACAGAACAGCAAAAAAGGGTTAAATTCAGATAAAAACTGTCTAATCTTGAAGTAAAAGCATGTATGACAAGGATGCTTCTTGATAGTCTTGCACCAGGTCTCTGGTCTTCCATGGCCCCTGGTCTCCTCACATCATTGAGTAGAGGGTGTGTATGTTAGTCGGAGTGGGGTGTAGTAACACAAGATCATGATGCGGGATTAGAATCTGGACAAGTTTCGAATGTGGAAATGCCCTTCCTGACTGTTCTTCTGACATAAACATACTGCAGAGATACAGGATAATAATAATCTGCCCTTATCTAACTCTGCATAACTTACATTAATAACATCAGAGTACATGTATAATAAACTAAGGGACTGCTAACTACAATTAGGGTTCTGGTATTCTTATATTACAATACAGGTCTGCAGCCATATGTTTGAGATTTCACCCCTCCCTCCCATCCTGAGGGAAAATATGTGAAACTTCAACAAAACTGATCCCTTGGCTACAAGCCTGCTCCAGACAGATCCTGAATCAACAAGAGGAACAAGCACTTTCTTCAATATACCTGAGTCTGTTGAGTGCCCTGGAATGTCACAAAAAATACTGTAAAACATTATCTTCATTACATATTACAATATATCAGCCATAAGATCTCCTCCAATCAAGAAAATTTTAATATTTACATGTTCCTAACTGTTTGGTCATCCGAGAGTGACAATGTCAGAAAACTGACTTTATTTAAAAAGGAACACAAGGCCAGATGAGTGAAACTCTTAACTTTCAGGATATTTATTTGATCTGTTATTCTGATTTTCCAAATGTATTATACATTAAAATTGCTCAAGGATTCATGTTTTAACTCGAATCACATTTCACAGTGGCTCAGAATATAAAACCAAGAAGCAGACCTACATGCAGAGACCTTTAGGTCAATTTCATAGCTTTGTATTCCTTTAAATGATTATTAACAGAATCGTTGCACCTGTAACAAAAAAACAAGAAATCATAGATCACCTCTATTCACAACAATATTGAATATATGGATTTAGATATACATGTATGTATAATATGATCACCAAAATGCATGCTTCATATATATAGTCGAACCCCACCCATGCAATTCACACTCCACTTACTAGATACACCACAAGAGTGGGTCACATGGGGAGGGTTCGCAGACTACTTATTGCCAAAATCGTCGCCTACCTCAGGGTCAGTCCTGGGGCCTGTGCCATTCTCCACAGGGATGTCTTTGTCGGGAGATTCAAACTTGCGGGGTGCCCACACCTTCTTCACGTGACTCACCTAAAGCAAATTATAGCTCTAATACAGGATAAGTCGCCATGACACACCACAAAATGATTACCATATTGAAATGTTGATTAAATATTTGAACATTATAAATATCTATAACGGACTTCATTAAATTGATAATCTAGCAAAAAGTCTTGTACAAAAATACATTTAAATAGTAATTTCATAGATTTCTCCTAGAGAAGAGGTATAGAGGCAGGACTACTGTATATTAAGCAGAAGTAATCAAAGCAAATTATTTACATGTCTAAATTCAGAGTGTCAAACGCATTTGTGCCAACACAAAATGTATATTATGGGTGATATAAAGTGTATCTATATAATTTTTAGATTAATATGTAAAGTTGTATATAAAAATTATCAAGATAAAAGTTGTTATATAATAAAGTTGTTTGTCTTTATTCTTATTCTTATTAGAAATAGATTGTAAATTAGGAATCCCACATCATTAAATTATTCAGACAATAGTGGGTAAAGTTGTCATGGTTATTAAAGTTGTCATGGAAACTTAATTTGTTAAATGTAGCAGAGCATATAAAAATTAAAATATTATATCTTTGAATATTATATTTCAGTTTTGTATTAATTAAAGAAACAGTATATATTAAGACATCGAAGGGACTTGAATATCAAATCAAGTGAAGTATGTGTTAAAAGTGTCCATTCGTGAATTACATATTATACACTGATTTGAGCATATTGAAAGCCATGAGCTACCACCAAATTATCATTAGTACATGCATTAGTAATAACTTCCTCGCATTTATTTTCCTTAGAATGGGCGAGACATAATTATCATTACAATTATCAAAAATTAATTAGGAGAGATGTTTATAGTAGGAAAATTAATATATGTTACAGGTAAGGTATATGACTATATGTTAAGGTAGTTATTTATTTCAATGGGAGGATAGTGGAGTCAAACAGGAGGTACATGTACACAGGGTGTTAAGTAACTCTAAAGAACACACATATTTTGTGACAATATCAAAGCAAAATTAGATAGAATACGATTAAAACAATTAATGATTCATGCAGAAAGCAAGCAAATGCATGTAGTGTTTGGTCTCATTAGTAACATCAATTACAGCAAATTGACATTTCTAAAGCATAAAAAGGTCAATATAGTCATGCAAACTTCATTTCTTTCCAAATCCTCCAAGAAATCTCTGGTTCTTATGCTTTTCTTAACATAGCTGAAGACTTCAGAAGAGGTCTATTAACATAAAATATAGAGGGATTGAGAAGAATAGGTAGAAGGAAGGAGAGGTATATGCTATTGAAATATGATAAATGGCCATAAAACAAAAGAAACTTGATAATGTCAACACTACGACATTGCAAATCCCATCAAATATGTGTCAGACAACATTACTAGAAGTCATTTCTCAAAACAGATGGAGGTATTCTCTATATCGCCCAAACTTTCTTCAATTCAATTTAATCAATGAAAGGTTTTTCAAAATTAAAGTATAAGCCACCCCCAACACAAAGTATTGCAAGTATAGAGGCTCTAAAAATAAGGTATAAATAATCGAAGGACATCTTGAACCTGCCGCCCACCCTTCAGTACATTCCTTGCTAATTCCACTCAACTCCTCTATTTTTATTCAAAAAATGCATGACCATTATGACATTTTCTTTTCTTTCCCTCCTCAAGCATTAACTCACCTCATTCCCCCCAAGGTCATCTGAGTTCATGTGACCTGTATCACTGCTGGCGATAACGGCAGCCTTAATTGACGAGGGCCTAACAGATGCATCTGCATCGTCATAGTATTTTGTCGGTGATATTTTTGACAATTCAGCATTTTGTGGAATCTTTGGCATTGGTGTTTCAGCTGATGGTGATACTGCATTTGATTGGCTTTTGGTGGCAGGTGTAATGTCCAGAGATGTAGGCCTCACTTCCCCAGATACCCCAGTATCCTCTGTAGATTTTACACTATGTTTGTTTATTGATCCAATCCTTGAGAGATTGCTGTTTTCAGGGGGAGTAGCCTGACTTAACTTTTCAAATTTGTCTCTTACTTTATATGAGTCATCACTTGATCTCTGGGCATTGTTCATAAGTTTGGGTTCCTCGTGTGTGCCATTTGTTTGGCTAACATTCGGTTTGGATTTGTGATGTATGTTTGAGTGTTCATTTCTTGAATGTCTCTGCTTCCGTTTCTTCTCTTTCATTGCACGTAAATATGCCTCTGATGCTTCCATGATTTCCTCATTAGTTGGGGAGGGGTCATCAGTTTCTGATGGTTGGGTAACTTTATGAGCCTTATTTGTATCTTTTATATTCCTTGCAGTTTGATCACTGGGTGTCAATTTGGGGGGAGTGTTTTCAGATCTTGTTATGAAACGTTTTATTGGGACTTTCTTTTTGGAATCTGCAGAACGAGTCTTACCTCCTTTCTCTGATTCAATGGCAGAGATTTTAGTATCCGCTCCAACTTCAATTGTCTTTGTTCCTGTTTTTGTTACAATTCTAAATGTTTTCTTACCAATGCTTGGAGAAATAGGGGATTTAGTGGGAATATTATGTGGGGAATTTTCCACTGATAAAAGGGAATTTTCCACTGGCAAGGGTTCAGTTTTGGTGGTATTGTTTGGGAAGACAAATACAGACTTCTCTTCAGAGTGATTGCTAGTAGTGGAAGAAACGAGGGTTGTTGAAAGTTGAGTGTTTGCGTTAGAAGGAGCTTGTAATGAACCTATAGATGATGATGTCACTGATTTTATAGATGTTGTCACAGAAGAGACAGATGTTGTTCTAGAAACGGATGTTGTAGAACTCTCTGAATTTTCTTTTGAAATTATGTTTTTCTGTCTCCATTGTTCATTAGGCAATGATGTCATACTAGAACTCCTTTCAACTTGTTTCCCTGTTCGGCAGTCTGACTTCAGTGTTGACTCTGGGGATGTATTGTCTACTGGTGTATCCTGAACTATATCTGACCTACTGCATGTCTCCTCTTGGTAAAGTTTGGACCACAACCACTGTTCACTCTCATCTTTGATCTTGGCTACAGGTGACAGCACCTCATCTAGAGAATCAATCGCCTCTTTCTCTTCAGAATCTGGACTTTCAAGGCTATCAGCTTTTCTTGTAATCATTGGGGATATAGTTTCAGAGACCCTCTTTACCTTGGACAATAAATGTTCATTTGGTGAAGGCTTTTGAACAACAGGGTGTGGGGAAAATTCTCTAGTTGGTGATTCATCATGAGACCCACCTAGATTTCTAGCTAGTTCATTGCTAGGAGTTCTGGTTAGTTTGACAACTCTTTGGGGACTAGGATCACGTTTGCGACCAAGTTTCAAAACAGCTTTGCTCTCAAAACTAACGTCTCCCTCATCATCTGACTCAAATATATGCAGTCTTTCAACTGATAGTCTCCTTGGAGTTAACCTAGGGGAACTTGGCTCAATGTCTGATTCATCCAATGAAACACGACGTTCCCTCTCATCAGTAGGTCCAGCCAGTGTTCCAATTGTGAGGCTTGCCTTGTGGTTACCAGCGCCACTTCCAGATGGTGAATTCATGAATTTTCTGGCTGACTGTGGGGATTCCTGTGGTCTTTGTATTTGAGGAGACTTTATTGGATATTGTGCTGAATCAAATGATGATTTTCTCTGTAACTGTGGAGATGTCTGTGACATCATTTGTTTGCGTTGCATCCCTGGTGATGTTATTACTGCTTTGCGCCGTGGCTGGGGTGATGTCATTGGGGTTTTTCTGATTGGTTTAGGGGAAGAGAATGATCCTCTTCTGACTGGTTCAAACTGCATCATATTTTGTGAACTTAGCCCTTCAAATTCTTTATCGTAATTGAACCCACTTTTTAATTTAAGTGAACCACCTCTAGATATTTTATTAGAAGCATCCTTTGTAGGTTCCGACTGATTCAAGCCATCTCCAAATATGTCTTTCAAACTAGGCCTTGCTCTGGTTTTTGTTTCCTTTAGAGAACCAGAGCCAGAGCCAAATATATCCTGCACATGAGGGCGACTAGATGAACTATGTTGTGGTTCCAGGTTCCAGGAACCTGTCTTAGATTGTTCTAACTGCTGTTCCATGGCTTGAACCTTCTTCCTGATTGAGCCACGTAAAAATTTATTATCCCTTGAGAAGTATTCACTTTCGTCTGTTGTATTTTCCTCCGACATGAGAGTTATTTGTGGTTTCTTTTCATCTTCATCGGGAACAATTATTGCATTTTGTTGATTTATCATTTTCTCAATCATTGAAGCTTTGTTTCTGATTGAACCTACTCTTCTAAATGGTTCATCACTGCCATGATCATCTGACGAATCAATGTTTTCCAATTGGTGTAACTGAGCAGAGATTTCAGAGGTTTCCATGGTTTCCTCATATTGCTCCACCTGGTGGTGATACTATAAACAAGGCAAACAAACCCATGCTAAACATGCAGCATGCTGGCAATCCAAGGCAGAAAGAATTCATAACTTGTATGATTTGAAAGTATTGACTGTCAGAAATTTCAAAAAATGATGGCACATTAAGCCCTACATACAACTATGTACATGATACACTATTTTGCCTCATTGGTGTATGTTGGGCTTTATCAGCTCGCAAAATTTTCCAAATAATGAAAATCCTGATCTGCCTTAGATTCCCTTGACATGCAAAATAAACAGCAAAATAACAACAAATGAGCCAAAAATCCCATAAAATAAATATACTAAAATAACGTTATACTATAAATTCATAATAAATACATGTATTTTACAGACAACATTTCAACATAAAATTTAGTTTAAATAAAAACACCAAAGAAGTGATATAAACTAAAAGAAATGAATTGCAGGGAACTGTCATTTTAAATTTGGGTTGATGTGCTTTCATTTACTGAGTTTGCTTTTATCACATGAGGAATAGGGTCAGGGGAAGAAATGTGTGCAGTAAGAGAACAAGGGTATTCAATTTATCAGAATTTTTTTCAAACTTTTTCAAATCTGCTTAAAATTTAGTAAGAATTTAAAGTTATTCTCTAAATGTTGTTCTTTATTTGTAATATGTCCCCAATCACTTATATACCATTTTAAAGCTGGCGTGCTAATTTGCTGTACTAAATTTTGTGATTTGGGAAAAGCCAGCATATCTATTGCAGCCCAGGCAATAAATTCTTTCTTTAATTGCTTTTATATTTGCACTTATAAGTTCATTTATACTCAGATACTGTTAAGGCTAATATATCAAACTATTACCACTTTGCGCTTTAAATCAAATACCATTGATGTATTAATATTCATTATTATTTCATGGCAGTTTTCCAACGTTGACATGACAAAGGACACCATATAGAAACCCTAACTTTAAAAAAATTGATTATATTGTGATCATGATGTAAACAGTTAAACAGTTTGGTAGACTGGCTATAAACGTCCCAGTATTAAAAATTTATTAAAAGTCATTAGTTAAGAATGCATTGTCAGTGATCTCGAAAGAGCTCAACTCATTGTCTACATCTGACTCATAATCTACCATCGGAAAGTGTGAATCCTGATTAGTTATGGAATTCATCTACCTCACTTTTAAAAATACAGGAACTGACATTGTCCTTGCTGATCAGTATGCAACTAGTGCTATGCCATCTTCACCTACCTGTGTCTCAGTCTTTGAATGGCCATTGGTCAGATTTTTCTCCACAACATTGCTAGAGCTTGAATATATTGTTTGCTTGTTCACCTCTGTATGATCTCTACTCTCAAAGGCAGACACTCTGTCATTTACACTGTTCCTGAAATAAGTTCATTGAGATCACATTTTTGGAAATGCTGTGGTTTATTGGCCGAAGGTGTACTGCACAAATGTTCAAAGTTTCAAAACATTAAATCAAAACCTTTTACATTGAAGATGTAATGTTTTTTTGAGAATGTCATTTAATTTATCCCATCATAAGTGGGTATCTACCACCTTTCCTTATCTGGACTCTCTATAATTACACTGTAGTTTGTATACATAGAAGATTTACTTGATTTCAATTTTCATAATTGTACTTGTTTTGACTTAAAATCACATCTGATTTTCAAATCAGAACAATAGTTCATTTCAATCCAGAAACATACTTGATATCAATTTAGAACTATACCTTTTGTCGACCTTCTGTTGTTCTTCTATGTGATCTTGTATCGTGTGAGCATCTAGAGATGTACTAAGTCTCTGGATGTTACGAACTGACTGGGGAATCTTCTCCTCAGGAGTTGTAGGTGTCGCTGCATTGTTCTGACGCCTTGTCACTGATTGGTTGCTGACTGAGGAGCCATGACGTACTGCACGATATGTGGTGATTGTAGGCGTTTCTGATAGAGCACCATCCTGAAATTATAATAAAATAGAAAATGTATGTCAACATAGATAAATTTAACATCAATGCTTATTAAAAATTTCCCATGTCACCAGGTTGCTTGGAAGGTTATGAAATGGTGTATAACGAGTACTATGGATGGATCAGAAAGAGAACATATTAAAAAAAATAAAGACACGTAGTAGTACATGTGAGCTTATAATAATCAGCAGAGTGGGAAATACATATTAAAACAGTAATGGACTTACAAAGAGTATTTCTTAAATGAATACATAGATATATACTTAATCTGTCCATGTTTTTTGCATTACAATGTGCCAAATCCTTAAATTCTAATTTCACCTGTTTTGATCACCCTATTTCATCTATTTGACCTGGTGAAAAAAGACTACAAACATGGTAGAATGTTCTGATTGCTTTAATGCTGGGAAGATCACTGATAAATATATCATTGTGAACAGAACAGACAAATCAGTATAAACATCAAAGAAAAAGAAAAATATTTTTTAATTATAATCTTAAATCTACATCAGAAATTCAAACACATAGAGTAGCTATACAGAAATAAACAGCTTATGTTAATAAATGGTGTCAGAATGTCAAAAGTTGTGGAAAATAAAATTAATTTTGATAGGGGGTAAAGGAAGAATTCATCAGTGAAGTATGCTAATTTTTGGGAAAATCAAGTAAAGGGCAAATCAACATTTAAAACATTGTGGAGTGGGAGGAATAGATTATAACCATATATAATAATGCAACTTGTTTTTCCACAACTGTCAACATTTGGACACCATCCCTAGAAACACATGATTTGCAGATGGAGGATTATAAGAGGGGGAGGGGGTGAATAGTGAATGATATTGTTCTTATATAATATGCATGTGTTGCAGCAATATGCTTCAAGGGGTGAATAGAGTGGTAGAATATGCAATCTTGTGAATCAATGCTATATCAATGTCATTTTAGATCAATGCAATCATTCCAAGCGAAGAATTCCATATACATGCAAGTCTGTGTTGAAGGTAGGTTCTTTGTTTGTGCTCAGAGGTTCATAATCATACACATGTACAGGTCTTTAAGCTCCTATTGTAAAACAAAACAAGGCATAGACATACACACATGTTACCATCTGTGACAGTAATTGCATATGATAAGTAATTGAAAATGTTATACAAAAGTGTACCAATTTGTTACACATGCTAAATGCTGACACCATTTGTGTTGTAACAAGGGTATGGAAGGGGCTGATTTCATTCAGTGATGTAGGATTGCTGTTGATTCCATTTCACGCAGTGCTCACACTTAATGTATAAATAAAAGACATACAATGGCGGGTTCTTATGGTTTTAGGAGATGCTGGATTTACATAAAGGCTGGTTTTAGAAGGTTTTTAGAATATATTTAAGGTTTTTTTGTTGAAGCATGCACGACACATGGCGCATATGAAACTATTTTTGAATGCATTTTGCAAGGCTAAAGCCAGTGCTTCACCATAGACATGCTCCTTATACTGAACACAAATGATCCACAGGCCCCTGGTGCATTCAACATTGCTCTACCTTAGTAGAAGAGGTCTCTTTTGAGGAAGCACTATTTGTGGAGGATGTAGATGACCTCCTCTCCCTTGAAGGGGTCTTTGTTGAGTTGACAGGTTTCACCCACCCAGAACTACCCCCTTTCACCCAGCTTGGCTTGCTGGGTGTAGTGGCTTTGCTGGTTGTTGTAATGATCTTGGTTACAGATCCACTTGGGGAGCTTGATTTGTAAGACATTGAATTACTCCTGTTAGGGGTACTATTAATGGTGGTAGTGTTAGTGCCAGATCTGTTAGTAGTACTAGTGTTAGTTGGTCCCATGCTGCTAGCTTTACTAGAGCTGCTGTTAGTGGGTGAATCGATGCTGTTGGATCGACTTGAGGAGTGAAGGAGCTTGGGATTGCTGTTCGTTCTTTTCCGTAAACCAGCAGGGGATTTGCTTGGACCCATAGGAGATTTCGCTCCTTGTCCTGGCCCCTGGGAAGTATGTGGATTTACAGGGGTAGAGCTGTTGGATCTCACGAGGGTAGTGGGTCTGGTAGCGGGGCCTGGGCTCCTCATGGACTGGGTACGACTCACTTGGTTCTATTAGTGAAAACAGCACATACATTGTTCAATGTTCATGCATGTTGGGGATACAGCACAATTCAATGGGGGATATCAGTAAGGCAGTTTCAAAACAATCCACAAAATCTAAATCTAAACAAATATGAAAATAAATCATGCAGCGGGACTTTTTAATAAAATGAGACAAGTAACAGCTAACTAATTAAAATGTTTTAACATAAAGTAATAAATTAAAATAATGTTGGATCTCATCAGTACAAAAACATGTTAATTTATCTTATAACGATTTTAAGTAGAATTTTATAACATGGAATAAAGTCAAAACATAATTCAACTCATACATGCATAAGGGATTCTCCTTATATTTGAAAAAGTTTATGTTATAGGGACATGTTGTAATATAAACCTCTGGACTACCTGGAGTGACGAGATTTCTCGTCACCTCAGATATGACCTTGAAACCCAGAATGACGAGAAATTCCTTCACAACATTTTTCACTAATATTGCTCTTATTTGAACAATTGTCATTCAATTTACACAAAACTTGTTTTAAAATGTATAGAAATGATCTCTGCCATCTAATTTACTAAGTTGAACATCTAAAGGTGTATAGGTATTTTTTTAAATGTCAAAAGGTGGCAAAAATGAAAAATTCTCTGGTTTCAACCGATTTTAGAGCCTGGGATTCAAGAGGTTAACAAGAAAGTGTACTCTTAAAAACTTCTAACAATGGAAAACATGCTAAATTCTAACAAAAGTGGAACAACCAAAAAATAGTAAGAAATCCAATCTCCTTTCTGAAGATTTACCTTATTGCGCTGTAAGGGCTTTGAACCAAGTCGTTTACTGGGAGAGCTTGTTGCTAGTTGCCCATCCTTAGTACAGAAGAACACAAAACACAACACATATATAGTTAGATTCAGGCTCTCAGAAGGTTGATATATTGTAAATAAAGGTCAGGCTTTCTCAGTAATTTCTAATAGAATTATTTGTTAAAAACAGCATGTGGCAAATGTGCTGATTCACTGGTTAACAGTGAATTATTGTAAAGATTTGCTCAGGATACTGTTTGGAATGAAGTCAAATAAATCTGAAAAACTATCCTCACACATCCCATCATATGAAGAGTTCAAATGGGGGCTAATTTTTGACAAATCATTATAATTTAATGTGTGACCAGGCTATTAAAATCATGCGGTACTAACTTCGACCGTTAATTTGAATTTTTGACCTACCGGATGTTTGAAAATCAAGGATTACGAGTCTCATACTGCACTGTTTTTCTTCAAACTTGTTCCATTCAAAGCATAACAAAAATCCCTTTCTGTTGGTACATTATTCTCCAAAACAGAGTCCCTACTTCCAGAGCATTTTGGTCCCCAGCTGTAAGAAGGCCTTCTAACAGCTGGGGACCAAAACGCTACTAGAACGAGGGACTTTTTACAATAAAGTAATGCATCGACAGAAAGGCAATTTTGTTTTGCTTTTAATGGTATAAGTTTGAAGAAAAACGGTGCAGTATGAGACTTGCAATCCGTGATTTTCAAGCATCTGGTAGGTCAAAAATTCAAATTAACGGTCGGAGTTAGTACCGCGTGAAAATGTATGATTTTTCTACTTTTCTCTTTAAATTCCCCAAAAAAGCATGAGCTGTCCATATTAAATTTACATATATATCAACTTTCATTAAGAACAATAAATGAAGCATTTTACTCAACCCATTGAAATTACATTAAACTGACAAGTACACACATACTAAAAAATAATGTAAATGATTCATACTTTTTTTATAGGGATTCCAATTGTTTTGTTCTTCAAATATTGCCATTTGCGCATTCCCATAAATATTTTGGGATACCTCAGTTCATGTTTGCGTATGTGTGAATGTACATATTCCAATAGGTTGAGCTTCATACAGGATTAGAAAATGATATAAAGCAGGGAACCATTTGTTTGTTTGTTACATTTTGCATGTAGAAAATATTATAAAAGCAAAACAAAAACTGTAAAGTATGTCCATGCAAGAAGATTTCATTCTGTTAAACTATAGAAATGTGCTAAAACATGTAAATGCCAAGTGTTTATGTTAAATATAACAATGCAATATATATGAACCAGTTCACCCCTATATTATTTGTTGAAGTTAAAAAAGAAAATATTGATATTCATCCCATCACAACATTAAAATGTCACATTAAAGCATCTTATCTTAATACTTATGTCACGATAAAGCATCTTAAAGTAAAAACCTTTAATTCTTATCTCCAAATTATGTGATGCTTTATCCAGTGAACAGAAACTGTTAAAACAGTGAAATGAAAAGTTTTAGTTATTGTTAAATGTAGTGGCAGAAATGTTGGCCCTACCTTCAATGAGATCAATATGGGGTCTCTGTTCTGTCCGCTGATCCACTCATCAGCTGTCAGAGAGGGGCAAAGACTGGCTGTGGGAGGGAAGATATCATCTTGGAATATTTCAGACTGAAACAAAATGGACATAATCAACAATTATTTTGAATTGTGATACATATATTCACTTTAGACTAAGTCCTGCATTTTAAATGAGCTTGTTGCAATATTCAAATAATAGATGACAGCACTTGTCTTCTGAAGAATTAAAATTAGAAACATGTTTTCCAAATGCATAAATCAACCCCTGCCCTGCCAATCTTTGATATTAAAATATTATCAATTATCTTTTCTTGAAATCCAAAATTGTTTCATATATTTGTAAAATAAAGTTATTTACTTTGCGTGGAACTATCATGGATATAGGTTCAACCAGGCCTTTGGTTGAATGCAGTTTGTAGAAACGAACAATTTCACACTTAAATGGGTCACAGCCTCTCTTTGGCATCAACCCTGAAAACAAAACAAACAACATTTGCAGATGCAATATTAAACAGGTGAATCTATTAGTGATGTGCCAATCTCTTTCAATATTAATTTATTTAATCATTCTTTATAATTTTTATTCATTCCTTTTAATAGGACCATATAGTTAAACATACATTTCATGTAACTTTCATTTAATATGACTTAACACTATAAATGTAACTACACCACATACATGTGAATGTGACTTTACCTTATGCATGGGACTACACAATATACATTTGACATTACACCATATACATGAGAATACACTCTATTCATGTGACTACCATTAATTGAAACTACCAACCTAATCCTTTCTGAGGTGAACCTGACTGGTACTGACTGAGATAATGGCAATATGGCTGCTCATCTGTGATCTCAAAGTAACGAATGTTTCCATCACCCTGAAAATAAGACAACATAGATTTTGTATTGCTTTAAATCCGAAGAACATTTTGAACAACTTTTACATTGTACCTCATTCAGTCTTGCATAATAGCTTGAGTACCCTATATCTATGTATTTCCCAAACCTTGAGATTTGGGGGAAGAAAACACAGGGACATTATTTAAAGATTGATATTGATGTAATTTGAATTGGCCCATATAAGATTAACTTGAGAAATGTACTGAAACAATAAGTTATATGAGAAACACAAACAGACTCACCTTCCCAGCTACAAAAACTACTCTAGTGTCCTGGTCACAAAATGGAAATAGCACTCCACTAGACGAATCTATAGACTCCATTTTAATAGGTATAGACATATCTTTCTGAAATAGATTTGAAAAGTAAATTTAGTATTTACCATCAATTAATTCACCAACAAATAAATGAGTTTATTAAAAAATGAAGCTTAATATGAAGAATTGTTTAAATCAACAGAGTCCTATTATTAAGGCCCTGAGGAGACTTGAGGAAAGGAGGTACTTACTATATCCCATACTGCAAATTGTCGATCACTCACTTTTGAGAATCCTGTAGTGAACAGTTTATTATTACCTACAAAACACAATTTCATGGCCTTGGGACCAAGGTGACCCATACCCTCCTGAAAGAAAAACAAATATGTAATGTAAAATGTAAAAGTATTGAAAGAGGTGTAGTGGTTAACTTTCAGCCAATAATTTTTGGTGGCGGTCAACGAATAAAAACCAAAATTTAACACATCATATGATATACATCTGTACAACATTATGTCAAGTTCTCGGAACATTTAAAAAACATGTTGCTGTAATTAAAGAAAATGAACACAATAGATTGCATACAAATTTTTTTAGCTGTCATTATGTAACATATTCAACTTACCCCAACTACCTCTCCACTTCGTGGATTAATCACACGAACTTTCTTATCTTTTGACACTGTTGCAAAAAGACTACCCTCTCTGTTCCAGGATATTCCAAATATGGTATCTGTATGAACTGAGATTATATTGATTGGCTCAGCTGTTTCTGTATTCCACAGGATACACTGGAAATATCATTCAAATATTATTCTTTAAGAAACTTCAAATTAATCATTGTCAAACCAAAGATTCATGCTAAAAGGTAATAGGCGTGACATTCATGTAGGTGTGTTACCCTAGTATTTGATCTTTGCAGTGGCTTTCTTCAGAATGTACAGGGTGTTCACTATATAAGCTATTCAAAAAGCAAGTCCATAATGTAAAGCCTTATGATTTAGACTTAATATTGGGGTTACGTTGATATGTTGAGAAATAAAACATTGGTACATCTTCATGTCATAAATCCATTGAATGACCTACCCTAAAATCATATCCTGCGCTAAGTATGATGCCCTCTGCAGTTGGATGCCACTCTATGAATCCAACCCTTCGTTGGTGGCCATGTAAATCAACCAACCAATCAGAAAGGTTCTCTTTAAGTCCATCTTCAGGAATCTGCCATATTTTCACCTAGAAAACAAAACATTAATCTTATGTCTACCATCCTTTGAAAACTTAAAATAAGTTTTAAATTGTGATCAACATATAGTATGTCAAGTACCCTTTGCATTCGTTTGACTTCACTTCTTAAAAGAGAGCTTCGTCTTGTAGTTTAACTAGACTCTGCACGCAGGGTATGTGTCAAGTGGTGCCAAACTAAAGAATAAAGGATGTTGAACAACATGTATGTACTAAAACATATCTGCACATATAAAATGTTAACACAAAATATTAAACAATTATTTCAATCTCTTCATCCTTGGGGTGAGCTTAAAACAGAATTATGAGCAGGATAGTTTAAAAAATTGAAATTCTGGGTTTACAAATTTACTGCATAATTTTTAGAGTAAGATCTTGAAATATTATTTACTGTACATCCCTCAGAGTATGGGGCTTTAATATAAATTAATAGTACAATAATGTCATTTTGAATATGGATCGCCACTATGACGTCACATATTGCTCAGGTCGATATAGTAAAATGAATGCCTTCTAAACTAGAACTAATACCCCTAGAACTGGCCCGGCAAGGTGGTAATAATGTGCAATCATTTATGACAAAATGATATGATATGAGTACAACTATACTTACTGTAGCATCATCAGAGCAAGATGCTATGATATGATCACTGAATGGACTCCATTTGACATCCAAGACTGGCCCGGTGTGACCACAGACCTTGTGAGTGTTAATGTCAATGCGACCAGTCTGAAAATGACACAATTAATACAGATTAATGTATGATGCCTTTTATTGAGTAAGTATGGGAACATGTAACACTTTGGAAGGTACAAGGTATACTCTTAGGAGGACACAGTATTATACTTCGGGAGGTACAGGGTTATACTTAGGGAGGTACAGAGTTATACTTTAGGAGGTACAGGGTTATCTTTTAGGAGGTACAAGGTTACACTTTGGGACAGTAAATGGTTATTATACTTTAGGAGGTACAGGGTTATCCATTTGAGGTACAGGGTTATACTTAGGGACAGTAAATGGTTATAATACTTTTGGAGGATACAGGGTTACACTTTACACTTTGGGACCAATGCCTGACATATATACTGGAACTATATTATCTAAATCTTAGAAGTCATAACACTATAAATGATTAGTACATCAAAAATATGGCATGATATTCTGGCAGTGATTTTGATACTGAGTACAGTACCCTTACAATAGTGACAGGAAAACCACAAAACAATATATATTCATCTGAAAACATCTGTGCATACGATCAACACTAGTAAATCACAACTTGTCAATTTTTAATTTCTTCATGCAGACACATATGATATGTTAGTACATGTATATCGTTATAATGATGACCCTTGTAGCACATGTGGATCACTTAATTAACAATCACATGTCCTTAGAATAGCTATAATGTTCAGCTAAATATCGATATTAATCACTGAGACAACATTCTGTCATTCTGGTATTGTTTATAGCATTCCAGCCTCCTTCATTCCTCATAAGATCATAATAATTAGGGAGTACAGTGACTAGTCATCCATTCAATTTAACAGATTATCCATGCATAATGTTACAACTACAGTATAACCTGTGTATACTCAACATTTTTTTCCAAAAAAGTGTGAGTAGGTATTCACTACAGAAAGGGTAATTTATTTAGAAGTCAGTAGAGTATGTGATGAGGAAGGGTCTCCACTTGAGACAAGTGTTCATTTGAATTTGAGAGAGGTGTTCATAAGACAGTATACTGTACCTCTAATATCATTATCTATAAATCCTTTCTATTAATTTAATATCACATGATCTTTAATAATAAATGAGAGATGTTATTTTACCTTCTCTATAGGTAAGATGATAAAAGCCCCTCCTCCAGCAGATTCTGTTACTACAGCCAAGAATTTTGGATTCACCGCACAAAAATTAGCGTCATGAGCATTTTTGGTAATTTTCACATTCTCGTAACAGAACTCCTTCTTGACTGGGTTCCCGTAGACGTGCCGGAACTTGGAGCTCCGCACACGGAACGCCATCTGAAAACACAAAACAAGTCATTCAAAATATTTCAAAAAAATCGTCAATATTTTGAGGGATGTACTGAAAGTTCTGTTTTCAAATGCTGCCATTCTTTATACTTTGTCTGAAAATGATATCAATTTTTGAGTTTTTAACTTGAAAATACTTATATCTTATTTTTGTTTATATTGAATACAAATATGCATTTATCAAAGATCATAAAACTGAAGTCAAGCTGCCTCGTTTATAGTGCTACATATTCATGATTAATTGTTATCTTTGCAAAGTCACTAAGAGAACTACTAAAACCATCGAGAGAAATTCTGAATGAATGATCCCAAGGTCATGCAAATCATGATATCTTAATTGGGTGTTTTCAACCTACGATAATAAACCACAAAAACCAACCATTGATTTTTGATGCAAAAAGCCAATATCAGTATGATACACAGCCGCAAGAATTGTCTCAACTTGGTCTAATTCATATCCTTATTGACCTGGTTTTCTTGCGGCTATGCCAAAGACTGTTTCTAAACACCCAATAATATATTTTCAAACGATGATGTGGAAACTGTATGCAACATTCAAAAATTACTGTTGGTTAAATAAAAACCAAACCTAATAATTATATTGAATAATATTATGAATGTAAAACAGAATAGATCAGACAGGTATATGCCAAAAAGCATTTAAAGTTGTCATATTTGGAAAATGTACAAAACCTGATAGATCCAAACAGAGATACATGTTATTATGATAAAATGCAAAAACATTGCCAAGATATATTAAAGTATACTAAGTTTTGACATGTTGAATGCCTATCTATATTATTAGCAATGACATCAGACATATTATTGTAATCATGGGGGTAGGGCCAAAACTAGTAAATATATAATAATAGATATAATATACAGTAAAACCTGTGAATATGAACTCAAGTTTTATATAACTGGACTAGTTGCTATTTAGTTTCTTTATCAACTCATGTTAAGCAGATACGATTAAAAAAGTCACTGTAAACAGTGTATAATAGCCACGTTTGACAGGTTTTACTGTATAAAGTATATGTTTTACCAGGTGAAATTATTCCATTAACTGTTCACCACTATATGTAAAATACAATTCGAACATGACTGTATTCAAGCCTTCTATAAGCTGAAAACAAAGTCAATATTTCACTAGGTTATATTCACGAACAATACCCCTGGTGATTCGAGTAATGTGTGACTTTATAACAGTTATAAGAGCACACCAATATTCAAAACATTTTGATGAATTTTCATGTTCGAATCGTAATATAGATCTCAGAGGATACCTTAGGGCTAGGCACAAAATCCTTCGAACAACTCACTTCCTCCAATTGTGCGGGGTACAGAAAACATTTGTGCCTAGCCCTGCAGTCTGTATTCATCGATATA
This sequence comes from Owenia fusiformis, assembly GCA_903813345.2. Lineage (NCBI taxonomy): Eukaryota > Metazoa > Annelida > Polychaeta > Sabellida > Oweniidae > Owenia > Owenia fusiformis. Next base: position 20,854,401 of record CAIIXF020000007.1, on the reverse strand, counting down.
ACACCTGCTCTTCGGTCTATATTTCTTAAATACAAGGTATGACGTGATAATGAATCACAAAACAGTGAAGAAAATAAAGAAAACCACCCCACAAATATGAGATAAAGTGCCAATTCATACCCATAACCAAAACCAGTATACATATTGTATATATTAATATGATTAACAGATCCACACATTTCTCTTCAAAGTTGTTGTGTTAAAGTGTTTCCTAGAAACAAGAATTTATGCACATATTTTGTAAACATGCAACAATTTCATATTTCAGTCATTAGAAGAATATCACAGAGATGCAGTGCATTCTGGGAGTATCATACTACCTCTCCACTAGACATGATGGATGACTCTGTATTTCTATGCTATCATGGCAACAGAAGATGCTAAATAAACTGAAAAGATAAATGTAAAATGCTACAAAATAAACAACATATATATTCATGTCTTTATCGCTATTATATATGAATTATGAAAACATGATATTATACAAACCTTCTTTTATACCTTTTTAAAAACCTTTTGAAGAACAATGCTTAGTAGGATAATCATATATCCTTAACTGAATAATAGGACCGACAAGAGATGGAATTATTATCTGATACTTTCTGAAACAGTCTTCCTTAATAAATGATTTTTACTAGATTTAATATTGTTTTTGAATTTAACTTGCAATATATCTCCATATAAGTTTTGAAAGCAAGTTCCAAATTCTCCTGTGCCATCCCCACAGTATAACAATCATGGTTTAACATCAATCCAGCAACACTAGCCTCTAACAACTGCAGAAAATTTGACCATTGATGATAAGATCATATATTAAAGAGTATAAATGAAGACCAGTTCTTAGAAAGGGTTATTACTTTCTTTTCGTTATTGAGTCCTTACTACCCTGAGCACAAAGTTTAGTTCTTAACTCACTCTGAAAACATTCAAAAGTTTAAGTTTCTAGAAAATTGTCCTCCCAGAAACGACAAGCCTTGATTATCTTGGCAGGATCTGAGTCTTCAAGAGTAGATAAAGCTATCTTTTAAGGTTTTAAGTCAAACGAATGCAAAAGGTAGGATGTCACCTATATTCTGAATATAAAATTTCAGCTATATTTATTGCAAGACAGAAGACAGGCACAGTTGAGCGACCCCTTTTTTCTGCATAATAACAATGTGAACAGAGCAGAATTTATCAGCAGATGACATGTGAAAATCAATACTCCTCTGTATTAATAGTATTTATAGATCCTATTCTACTCTTTATTCAAGATCACTGTCACATTTATTCACAACATTTTTGTATTAGTTCATATAGATGTAAACTATCACCCTAAGCCCTCTTCTCTAACCATCATCATTCCCCCATGCCCCTTGGTTGTAAGATCTTCCCCCACCCTCCCTTGTGTAACAGCATAATGTCATAAGATTTGAAAAAGACTGTTCCACCTTATGATACAATAACTTGACAAAATTTAAGACTGGTCAGTTGTCTTCACAGTCGAACAGGTTCACCCCCCTCCCTGAACCATATTAAGGTCACCTGGATAAATAAATATATTTAAATAACCTATATTATGTGTGTATTAAATATCTAGTCTTTAGGACTTTATTGCATTCTACTATATGTTGTAGCATTTTGTAGATTTATACAGTATACATGCCTTTTGATGGTTGTTTTTATTAAGTTCAATATATACTGTATTTTAGTTTTCTGATTTATTTCTATATCTTGATAATGTTGTTAACTGTTAAAACCAATAATCATTTATAAAAAAGAACAACCTTAAGAAAGTACATAAACATAGTAGCTGCAAACCAATATATAAAGCAGCATTTAAACCTACTAAGTTAGACGACATGTTTTTGTTTGATCTGACATTTTTTCAAAATATTTCACAATGACAAAAATGAAACAGAATGTTTAACACAAGTGATAAAAATTTGAGCTGAATGGAGTTCTAGATTTGTCATATATCGTTTAAAATCGCATCTATCTTAATATCAAAGTAAACATAATCAAAATAGATGAGAAGATATAGATTACACACGGCAAGCTGTGAGCAGCGAAAAAGTTGGAAGTTATAGTTGACAACCCTGAACATCAAAAACTGTGCACAAACAGAAGTTCTCTTGTTTGAATGTGTTTTATTTTTAAATAATTATTGCTTTAGGTAAAATAGGAGGTAACCAACTAAACTGGGCAATTTGACCTTTTTTCACCTTTTCAGTTCAATGACAGTTTCTATTGCATTAGGATGAAATAGAATCATAAATCTTACAATTCATGATCATGTATGACGCCTAGTTGTTTAGGATTGAATTTGTCAAATGAAAATTACTCTGAAATCTTAACATTCTCAAATGTAAAAGGAATGTAAGCAACTCACCGCCATATGAGCTAAAAATATTAAAGTAATTTACACAATGGTGAAATGACCACAATATGGACTACATGCAATAACGTGCAATAAAATACAATACTCTATAGATAACTGTACCTTCAAAAATTCTGTGTGCTTCAATATCTCTGTAAGAATGTATCCAAAATGAGACGCTTGTGTTGTGCACAGTTTAATGCTCTGCTCCGCAAGCTAAAAATCCATATCTCACTAATAAATCTTGGTCTATGTCATATCTATCCCTTTGACTCTATACAGATTAGGAAAAGTTGGCAAATTAACTAGAATATTGTTAGCTATAGCAGTTAGTTTAACTGCCAATCTGCAGCTATCATCAGCAAGTGGCAGATATTCTGATGTTGTATTCCTTCTATCAGCAGTGAACAATAGTAAATCTCCTGTGATTGTTCGATTATACTCCTGGCCAAAATTGATATGGGACGAGCCTTCACAGTAAAGCTCTTGAGGAAATTAGGTTACGTTGTTCGGCAATGTTCGCCATTGGCAATTCTCCCACTCCATGTTCAATTTTACATATGACACAATTAGGCTAATACTGAAATGTCTTACAACAAACAGTTACCAAGAGCTACTAAATTAAAAAATTTCATGACAATCCTCACATGCTCAAATCCATTTTATTACCCTTTTAGAAAAGTAACTAACTTTGTCCTATACTCTTCATATTCATGATTATTATCTTATTAATAACTCTTTTAGCCAATCAGAGCCTGTCTTCTATCAACAACAAGTCATACGTAAACATAACAGCAGGACTATATGATGCTCTCTGATTGGTTTAATGCAAATCAGTTAATAATCGATCTTAACCAGAGGCTAGTGCACCAATTAATGATCCAAGGGTAACGATCAGTGTTTTACCATTATTGTATATATGTAAGGAAGTAAATCTCATTTTAGTGATAAGATAGTGGTCCCATATGCTACATAGTACTATAGGCCACCTGGAGCACAATACTACAATACTTGTAATAACAATACTTGTTTACCAAATGAAATAATATTAATATATTTAGTAATTGTCTCCTCGTTATTGATAGATGACAGTTTCTCTTGGTTGTATCATGGATCAGTTAGTGGGGGAGGGGGTCTTGTTATGTAGAAATAAGTAGGCCTCTGTTTTTTTGTTTTTTTGTTTGAGATCATTAAACTATATAGCCCAATATGAAGAATGAAACTGAAAAAAGATAAAATTGACATCCATCCAGTTGGTATGGTATCTGTTTTGTTTAATCTCCCTTCACAGCAAAATTACAGAATATAAATGTGATATACCATGAGAAAGTGTATTCATATTTCGGTATAAATCACCCATACTAAGATTGTAACATACAATTGTAAACTCTCTTATAAATACAATAGCATTCAGTGATCTCCTTGCATTAGAGTATTGCCCATTGCCCAGGTGATGCACCATGTTAAAAATCTGAAAATAACATATAGCACCCTATTGAAAATCTAAAGCACCCTGCCAAGATGGTGAAATATTGTGATATTTTCACCAAACAGGTAAAATTAGAATTTAGTACCTAGCTGAAAAGAAATTCTACCATTTCTTCAAATGTCACAACAGTAAGAATTTATCCCTCCAATATCGTAGACATTCTATCACATGAGACAGTGATTAAAATACTCCCATCTTATCTAACCTAGCAAACCCTCCCTATTTATATTCATTTCAAACATACATGAAACTAGACATATACAAGTTTTTACATACATTTTTTCCCTCAAAAAGTTGACCTCAAATTGTAAAGACAACATGTTGGTGTTTCAAAATTAACATGTAAAAAACCTCAACTCTTACCTTTCCAGTGAACTCTTTCATAGTTTATATCTCTTAGTTACAAATGTTAATCCAAAACATGGGTGTTTTGCTGTTTTACATACATTAAACTTGCATAGAGATGTAACTTTACATGCCTGACCTTCAAAGTATACTAATGTGCATAGATGTAAGTACTGAGCACAGGTTTAGATTTATAAGGCATGATTTGCTCCAGAGAGCCCACTTTTCAAAACATATTATAAATACTTCTATTCATATTTATACCAAATGCATGTTTTCTATACTACACATCATGCCATAATTCAATGACAGATTGTGTATAAATAATAATAAAAAATGGTTAGCATTCATGTTCTATTATATTTTAACGACAAACCAATGACAAGTTAGAAGCCCTAAAGATTAACTTTAGATTCCCATTGACTTGCATGTTATCAGAAACAGTGTATAAGAACACCTCTTAGTATGACTACTTTTAGCCAGCCTGATGTTAGTGTTCATGTTTTACAAGCACAAACCTCAACAATTGATAGGATCATTGAATCTGAGCCTTTATACAGTCAAATTATAGTAATAGTAAAACAGTTAATGGTTCCATTGACTTGCATGTTATAAGCAACAGTGAATGAGAACAAACCTCAATATGGACACTAACTTCTCAGTCATAATTTTATCTCCTATTGTCTCCTATTATATAGAAACATTGGAATGTGAACATCAGCCAATCCGTTTGCATGAGACAGGTTTTACTATATTCCTTACAAGGTCAAGATGTACATTTATTATGCTTGCCTGTTGAATCATATCAGTCTACTCATATTTTCTTGCATTATTCATTACTCAGTAAAGTGGTTATCACAGTGAACAACACCAAGACTCAGGGGATTCTATAACTTATATTGGTTTTAGCTCAACAATAGTAACAGCGTCCACATCCAATATACAGTGAGGTTCTGTGGCATTTAAAAATTCTGCAATTATTGTATTTTTCATGTTTGTGTATAAGGAATTAATAAGGAGCAGGGCCAATATATTGTTGTATGCCTAAAATATTATTATTAATTCGTTGGGAGGGGGGGGGGGTAACATTCTATGAGTGCTTTCTAAAGGAAGTATATGCACTCCTACTATAATATGAAACAAGGCATTAACATGCAAAATGTCAACACCTGCCTCCTGCCATTTTTTACAGACAGTGACAGCCGAACGCCAAATGCTGAACACCAACCACAAAAAGGTTGGAGACTATAATAATGTCACCACTCAAAACAAACAAGCAGGACTTAATGCAATGGTCAATAGAGCACCAGTCTAAACATTTAAAAAACTTAAAACATCGTTCAAACAAAAAAGGTCTATAATAATTCTCCCTGGTATGATTTTAAATTAGCATATAATCCTCAACATTTGAAAAAGCAATAAGAAAAAATTATTTCATTTAATCATTTTAGTTAGTAAGAATCGCAACATGACAAAAAAAGCGTTTCAGATTTTTAAACCAAATAATTAAAAATTTTGCAAGTGAGAGTCCTACGATGATTGGAATATCAGATTCAAACATTCTCAATCCTAATCAAAAATACATCAAATATTTCTTGAAAATGACAATGATATCATATATTGGTTGATATCTAAGGTCATGGTAACCTAGTTAGTGGGGCCTATTGTTTCTAGATGTAGCCACATGCAATGTAACACCTGTACAGGTAATTATTAATATATGAATGGCACCCAATGGGGCTACTTTAATTAAATGTGATTTTTCCCACACAACAGTCAATTCTGATTAATGACTTGTACCAATGAAGTGTATTTGATCAAACTCGATCAAGGATTCATATTTTTATCCCAAATGGCATGAAAACATTGAAAACATGTCATTTTCGTGATCTGGGAAAATATTTGTTCATTCTTTCAATCCTTGAAAGGTGTATATACAATTGATTAAGTCTACTTATGCTGGGTACTTTCTTATGACTGATAAGTTATATTCTTGGATCTAAGAATCTTTCCCGAGTTAAATGCCCCATTGGTGGATGTGTCTTAAAAGATTTCCGTCACCTGTGCTCTTAAGCTATTTTGAGCTTTTTGGGAAAGAATTGTCATATTAAAGACAAGAAATGTACAAAAAAATGCTCCAAATACTCTAAATAAAGGCTAACTTGCCTAAAATACATTAGGAGAGAATGGTACAGTCCAGAACATAACTCAAGTCTCTTTTTCTGTTGTTGAGAAGAATCTCTCTCTATTCTCTATTATTAAGAGCCTTTAAGTATTGATTGATTGATTGATTCGTATCACGCTGACACACCTACCTTAGCTATTGAGTAAGGATCCCTTAACTTGCCAGATGCATTCACTGGTTTGTTCAGCAGGTGTGCCCATGGGGTCCCTTGGACCAGGTCCCTTATTGGTAACATTCCAGTCACAGAAGACATACCTAAACTACTCTAATCCTAAACTAGAGACTAAAACGCTCACCAAATCACCTGATATAGTAATGCTATGTTCTATAGTAATCTATATATTAATGTTTTGTCGACGTGCTTTTCCCTGAGTATCCCGTGAGACTTGTCTGAGACAAACTCATTGATTTCCCAGATGACAAATTATCCATGTTACATCACAATGCTTCCAAAGCTGGCTCTAACTCTGAATACGAAACAAAAACTGAAATATCTGTGATATATATTGCTGATTATCTGCCTAAATATCCTGATTCCTACTTGAGCTTGGTAATATCATTAGTGCTGCATCAGACAATTGCATTTCGTCACGGTTCTTCATAAATTATTACCGAGTGTTCTTTACATTGAACAGCAATACAACTAATTAACAGATTATTCCTGCCTTGAATTGATAAATTACTATGGGCATTGATGAATCACATATTTATTCCTTGAATAATTTTATAACCTTAAAAAGCAAGAAAGGAAAGTATATGTGCCAGCAAAATAAAATTTATATTTCAAAATCTTGCTTCACAAAATAAAGTCCTTGGTCAATATGATGCTTTCTTTGGTCAATATCATATTGTTTCACAGAACAAAAATCATATTCCTCCCCTCTTATAAAATCTTTTTTATCTTGGATGAGGAAATAAATATCTCTCTACTGAATTATTAAAGCCTAGAGATATACAAAAACACTAAGGAGGTCCTTCATTATTTCATGAAGTACTGTCTGGAGTTGTTCTATGCATAATTATTAACATGAGCAATGAGCATAAACCTCTGGAAGAAATGTTTGAAACCATGATGTGAATTTTATCTTGAGGCATGTTAAACTTGATTTGAATGAATCTCAGTACAACCTTGATTTATAGCATTCATTCTTATTTTCAATTTTGCTACTGTAATCACTTAAACCTTTAAAAGGCTGATTTATTTGTTTTTCCATCTTGAATAAATTCAAGATAACTACAACCTCTTAACATTTGTTTTTTATCAAAATATCTGAACTGCAGTGCCGTGCAATGTATTTCATATTTCAACCCAACAAAATGTTACTTTCTATGCAACTTATACAAATCTATTGATCTGATGTTTGTAAAATATATTGAAAGTGAAATGAACTGCTTGACATATACTTTTGAATGATTCTTTTAACAACATTCTGTGATTGAAAAAATCCTAAATTAGCTGATCAAACATTCTGGCTTACAAACAACGTGTTAAATATCAATGTTTTCAGATAGTGTTAAGTGACATACTGTTACACCGCGTGGTATTTTACAGAAAAATAACTGATATAGTATACATATGTATTGAAGAAAGTATCCTATTTTATCAGCTATTCAAATTTTGATTCTAAAGTACAGAATATATTTTATATTTTCACCTATGATTATCAAATATGAAATGTAGATTGCTTGTTAATGTATTTATGACAATCAAATCAGTCATTTTGTAAATCAATTTTGCCTGAATGTATTTTCATATCACTTCTACTAGAAAATTTACTTGAATGAATTTGTAACTAATATTTATCTGTATTATAACAACATATTTACCTTAACCTGAGTTGAAGTTGTGTATATAGCAAGTAACATGTGTATATTACATATGGGTATAAGAGTCAAATAAACATAATCTGGATAATCTAGAATTATAAACAGAAACTCTTATTTCTAAACACAATGTAACTTCTGATATGAACATCTGCCTACAGTGAACAAGTCTGATTGTAAAATATTTTTTGCAATTTCAGTTGGTATTCATACAGGAACAGAACTTTTTTCAATATATACAGGGTGTCAAATAAACATGTTCTCCCCTTAATTTCAAAATATGAAATTTTGTGCATAAAACTGCATCTTGTTGAGCTTGTTATCTGCAATGTCTTGTGTTGTTTCTTCATGAAGCCTAGTTCTAAAGAACAATTTAAATATCGTAGACAAAAAAGTTGTGCAACAGTATAATGGATGTTAAAGCTAAGGGGGGGGGGGCATATTTACTTGACTCCCTGTATAATCATGTCCATGAAAACAGAGGTACTTTTTACAAATTTCTAATTTCAGTGATCTCCCCAAATTTTACTGTATAGAAGCCGAGGAAGAGATGTATGAAAGAAAATTAAACAAATCAGCTGAAAAAGTTCATATAAGGCCTTTGTATAAATATTTGCCCATACCAAAGTCATATTCAAAGCGATACATGTGGTCATATACAAGAAAAATCATGCAAATTTGTTCTATCATATTGGCCAGATTTATGGAGGAGCATGCATAGAGAAGATAGGTTTTAAATCTCTGTTCAATGATAGCTAATTCAATCCATTCTATAATTTTAGATCATACAACGTCATGGGTTCAATGATGTTAATCAAATCATTTCAAATGAAATAAGCAAAAGTTCAGAGAGAATTCATGAATAGTACATCTAATTGAAAGATTTCGCAAAGCCAAATTAGTCTAATAATGTTTCAATATGCATATAAGGGGTTTGGCAGGATATGGGATAGAAAGCAATTTCGTTACTAAAATGTCAATACATAAGACTGATGAATTTAAGTAGCCAATATGGATAAGATGGGGATCTATCTACCATATCCTATTGACATGCAAGAAAAACACATTAGACAGGTTTTATTGAAAAGTGAAAGCACACAAAGGCCAAACATAACTATTAATTGACTGACCATGGACTATTATTCGGTTCAATAAATGCTTCCATAAATATTTTGATAAGATTTTGTAGATCAAACTTGTTCTATTTACTAAGGTATAAGCATTGAAACTGATTCTAACTTCTTGCTTTTATTGGCGATTCATTAAGCTTATAGCTTTCCTTTGAATTTATAATCCAGATTTTGATTCTGGCACACTTTCATATATCCGAAAGTATGTACATATTCAACAATGTATTAAAGGACCTCTAGCACTTTTCACATGCACCGATCTATGCCAAACATCTATCAAACTTCTTTCTGATGATTTCACACAAACTACATGCAAATATGAGTTAGTTATATTTCAAAACTAATACTGCAGTGTACTTAAACAACACAGGCTGGTGTTAAATCTATCATTTACAGATCATGCAAATCAGGTGAAAGATATAAAGATATAAAATGAGAAAAAAAATCTTCGGTGGCTTAATAGAAACTTGATGAAAACTTAAAATTGTGACCAACTACTAATCACCCTTAAATTAGGCCATTCTTGGGGCAAAGAAAGAGACAAGTATCTCCAAGTAATGCATACCTTTTGAGATGGTTTGAGTGTCAGACAGGAATCATGGGAGAAAATTCTTGGATTCACTCCACTGTTACTCTTGATTTTTTCTTGTTGCTTCACTCTAGATAGATGGCTACATCCCAATGTGAAAGTCCATTTACAATTGGGTTTATTGTTCTCTTAATTAACCTCTGTTAAAATCCTAGGTGTGCTTTTACCTATTTTCTTGTCAAGGTCTCTAGCCCTCAGGACTTCTGTACCATCCAATGTTAAATCAGGGCTACCTAAAATAAAAAAAACATGTTAATTATTTACTCAAGATTTAAAGCATGTACTTTTTATGAAATAGTTGTAGTAAATAATTTAGTTGAAAAGATAAATATGCCTAGCAACATTTGGCATATTTAACCCTCTCAAGATAACATCTGAATATCACAGTCTATCACACAGCCTTATGATGTGAAAAATGCCTTTTTGAAATAAGCAGATCTGAATGAAAGGCTAGACTAGAATTGAAGAATTTCTGGAGCTGTGGTTTGGACTGTAAATGACTTTTGCAAGGTTCGAAGGTGGTAAAGTAAGGTATGTAAATCATAAATCATATATCTTGAGAATACATTTTTACTTTATTAAAGTTTAACACTGATTTAATGTCTCGATAATTTATGTGATTTCATCATAGAAGGTTAATGAAAGTATGTTATCTCTTTTTATTATCCAGAGAATTAATGCATACTCTAAGGCCAAACAAACAAAAAATGATCAAAGTAAATTGTAACTTGTTGAATATTGAACTTTGAACCAAGCTGTATTAACATTTCAAGGCTTGTATTTACATTACAATCAGACCTACCGGTGTAGAAGTCTGGTTTTTTATCACACTGCTTTAAAGGTTTGTTAAAAATCACATCTCTATAAAATTAGATAAATCACCATGGCCACCAAGTTGGCAACATACAATTCGGAGTATATAATCAAGAGATAATATAATGCGATTGAACCTCGGTATATCATCTACATTGCATATTTCTAAGGTAGTTTAGAGAATACAACACCAAGAAAATGCATGCTGGTGGCTCCCAGAGGGTATACACATTTTTCACCAAGTGCTTTTTTCATCTCCAATCAAATTGCAGGATTCGATCACGTGAACAATCATGGGCACATGCTCTCTCAGTGCTGCGCATGCGCAGAGTTAAATTTGAAATCGTGGGAATGGCGTTTACATCAGTTCAACATCGTCATTTCAAACCTACGGTAATACTATTGAAGTTACTCGATCCATACTTGTAAAGAATACTCATAAAACTACAGTGAAAATTTGGAGATCCATTTCAACGGCAAATTGAGGCCTGTTTATAAAATTTGTTTTCGAACGTGCTAATATGATAGGGCATCTTTGGGGAATCTCCCCCCTGGCCAACACGGTAAAATACTGAATGTCGAAAAAAGCGAACGCATTCCGTTCGGTCTTTGCACGCGATTGCCGTTTATGTCACGAATTTGGTACAAAATATGTGTATATATCACTCATTTGTTTCGAAAATATTCACATCTACTATATATATTTTGCAAGTGGATCCAAGAGACCAAGTGGGCAAGTCAATTATTTTGCAGGGGTGGCATGATACACAGATTTCAATTTTGTATATAGTGAATTCCCAGTGATTGATTTCAGTACAGTAAAACTGTCATAGTGAACACCTCTTTAGTGAAGATCTGTGCCCAGTGACATGCCTCTACTCTATTGAACACCTGTGTATATTATAGTGAACACCGATTCCGTCCCAGCCAGTGAGTTCAGTACAGTAAAAATATCCTAATGAACACCTCTTTAGTGAAGATCTGTGCCCAGTGAAAACATGCGTCTACTCTATTAAACACCTGTGTATAGTGAACACCAATTCCCAGTACAGTAAAACTGTCATAATGAACATCTCTTTAGTGAAATACTGTGCCCAGCGAACATATGAGTATACTCTATTGAACACCTGTGTGTAAGCGAACACCAATTCCCAGCCAGTGATTTCAGTAACTTTTAGAGGGGATTGTACCTACAGTAAAATCTGTCTAATCCAAGGGACCAGCTCAGAGCGTTCGGATTAGGAGGTGTTCACATTTTGAGGTTTTGCATTTGCAAGATTTGGGTTTTTGAAGAAATAGAAACAAATTCTCAATAAATATTATAGTTCTTTTGACTACTTAGCTTTGGCATTAGAGTGACATGAAAATCTGATTCAAATGAATTTAGTCATCCTAGAAAGCCCCACCATGAGTGAGATCGTTCAAGTTTTTTCAAATATTTGATCAATTTATGGAACATGTGATATTTTATGTGTTCAGATTAGATAGGTTAATTTTCAAACATGACTGTTCACTGTCAAAATTGGGAGATGTTCATATTTCAAGTTTTTTAAACATTTGAGTCAATGGGAGAAAAAACGGGACCAAAAAATGTTCAAATTGGGAGGTGTTTGGATTAGCCAAGTGTTCAGATATACAGGTTTTACTGTACTACAATTGTTTTCAATCTTTTGGAGGAAAGTGTACATCATTCCAGAGAAATGACAGATGCACTGTATATACAGTGATCGCCTACTATTAAAAGTGCGTGATCAAAGACTCGACAAGATGCGCAAAATTCAAATATTTTGTAACGGTTACTTTTAAAAGATTTATTTGTGATTATATTACAGGCTACTGGTGATTCAATTAGGTTTTGTAGGCACAAGAACACCCATATGCTTTGAGAAATATATATTAGTTTGACCATTTTTCGTATATGTTATTGATTTTACAATTTAAAGATATAAATGCGATACAATATGTGTTATTTTATTTAAAAAGCTTGAAAATATCAAAAACAATAGAACATTTTTACTCTCTTTAATTTTTTATACTTAGGTAGGGTCTTGGACTTCCAATTGACCATGATGAAATTCACGTTTCCCCTTCTATAACATGGAATAAATATTTTAACACAGAAACGAATGGATCAGCCAATAGCGTGAGTTTCGGCAAACCATACACCCATATCTATATGCTTTTCAAGAGAAGAAAATGGGGATCTCGCAAAATGTATGTCCAAACTGATTCAGTCAATTAAATGTTCACTGTGTGTGTGTTCATTTTGTTTTTCTGCCTAGATTTGAATACATTACCATTAAATGATATATACACTGAACCTCTAGAACCTGCTAAGTGAAACACCTCTTGAAGCGTAACACCTTACAAGTGGAACCGTTTTTTAAGTTCCATTTTAGTCCATTTATTTTACGCCTCTGATCCCAAGGTATGAGAACTATACACCTTGGCATCCAAGATGATTGTCGAATTGTAATGTAATTGTAATTGTAATAAAATATAAAATCTGAATTGTACATTATCTATTTCATTGGGGAGTTAAATCATTCTTTTGCAGCAAGGTATCAATAAGTAATGTAATGACGTAATAACCTTCAGTAGATGCCAGTAGTCAGTTCCCAGTTTCACCACGAGGTGGCTAACTTGGGTCATATATAAATGACAGGTATAAGGGAAAACTCCTCTAAGGTATTCAATATTCAGAAGATTTATTGATCAATTTTCAACTAAGGTCTATAAGTGATTAGCTTGAGAATTTTAGAATTGTATGTAATCGAATGCAAAATAAACGACCAGTGAGCGTTTTTAGAGAAACTCTACAAAATGTGAAATAAATACCATGCTATTATCTCTAATGACAGAGTTATGTGGATCGATGGGACCGAGTAAAAGTTCCAGTTTAGGCTTTGCTCAGAGGGGTATCATCTCAGATTAACTGGTGGACACTATTGGAGAATGAGAGTCTATTGTAATTTCAGAATCATTTATTGTCATTTCATTACTAATTGATATTCTCGTTCTATTGCAATTTCATTGGTAATTTTATTTGATTTTGTAGCAGTTGTTGAATCAGAGATTCTGGATGATTTCATTCGATTATTGTCAATCACTGAAATTGTCATGAATTCATCACTTTCTACAAGTATGTGTTTATTTATTGATTTCACTTCATTTGGTATTATTCCAGAGAAATTTCTTGTTATCATTCTAGATTTGCCTCTATTTTCAGTAATCTTTCTCATCTTCATCTCTTCTTCTTCATGATGTTCTACAAGGTGGTTTATAATGATTTGAAATTTAGGAGTTCGTAATGAAGGACAGTAAAATCATGTAACCCCAACCACTCTGAAATGCAAAGAACATATCATTAGAATCCACATGGTAAAATCACCCACTTGGCTGATCATAAATTGTTTTCATAACATCCTTCTTACTCGATACTGAAGGGGAGTTGGAACGTCTGATATGCATGTAATGTTAAGTATTATGTATATTAACCATAAGCATGTTGGTTTTGTGGTTTTGGTAATCTAAAAACAGAAAATTTGGTGAAATATACATTTTCATTCGGCGGGTTTTTTGATTTTGCTTCATTTATTAACTCAGTTCAGGTATTTCGGTTGAACCCATCACCGAATCCTGTTACCAAATGAATCTTGAGTCTCTTATACAGCATATGGAATACCATCTGTAGGTAAAATGTCATTAAGGTGGTAAAGAAAAGAGAAACAAACATACCTTTCCTCCGACATTTCGAATTTTGCGCATCTTGTCGAGTCTTTGATCACGCACTTTTAATAGTAGGCGATCACTGTACATACAGTGAGGTGACACACTGTTATGGGAACTGGTCATATCAGATGTTCCCACGCTTTTCGTCCAGAAGAGGTCATTTCCCAGGATTATAGATGAACCCTTGGCCAATCAATGATATAGTTTACATAAGAGAAGTATGACTGTATGAATTCTGGGATATTCCTGTTTTGTTGAGACAGGTGAGAATAAAATTAACCCTTTGCAAATTTGATCAATACTGCCTCCAATCATCCAATACTTGGCTCAGTTAAAATAGTTGATTTATATTTGAATTCGATAATAACATTTAAAAATTAAATGTGTAGTAGTAATACTTTAGTACCTCTTATTAATTAATGTATAATATTACAACATACATAATGATGAAGGCAATTTGTTTCATAAAAATCTAAAAGTAAAATTCATAATTTAAATTTACCCTCTGGGAGCCCCAAAATTTTAGAAAATGCATTTTCTTGGTGATGTATTTTCTAAACTACCTATTTCTAACTTCTAATAAAAGGGGTTGAATCATAAGTTAAGACAAGGCTGTTTCATCTGAAATGTTCTTAGGAGATTTTTTATTTTTATTTAGTACTTAATTTCTTTTTTAAAAGTTGGTTGTAGCACTTCTCCATTGGATCTCATGTAAACAATCTCATAAAAAACACTTTGGAAAAAACTTAATTAACTCGGAAATTTGTTATACCAGACCTCTCTCCTGGATTTAAAGGCCCCATGTAAAGTTTAAACCACTTTGGCTTATATTGTAGTCTTACCGAATGTTATAAAAGTGTGATATGTGAAACTTTTTTTTTAGATTTCAAAAAGTGGTTTTGATAGACTTTTTGTTCAAAAATTTGTGAATTTATTTAAAACCAACTTTTAGAGGTCACTCATATCTTTTAATTAGCCACAATTCATACCAATGCATAGCATTCATCCTCCCATGTTTTTTGCCGAAAAAATTAAGAAAATCGGTTGATAAACAAGCGAGAAATGAACTTATCAGTGCATGAAAATGGTTCTGAGAAAAATGCATTTCAAAATTTTAGTTCTCCTAGAAACCAATGGTACAATGATATCTAAAACATAATTTATTCTTCCTTTTAACCTGGTTAGACAATCAACATTGTTTTTTTATGAAAGTCTAGCATATTTAGAAAAGATTGACATCGAAAAAAAAAATTCAATTTTTTTCAAAAAGTTTTTGTTACCTTAGTGACATCACTAATGTTTCGAAATATTTTTAATAAGCTAAAACATTGAAGTGGCCCATTAAATATGACATTTTTTATTGAAATAGTGTGTCTTTTGTTCAATCTTTGCATTGGTGTTAAAAAGATAATCTTTTTTGAAATGCATTAAGAAATATTTGATGATTAAGAAATTTCAACTTTTTTTGAAAAATGGCGGGAAATTTGAATATTTGAGAAATGAAATGCTCACAACTTTTTTGTTCAAAAATTTTTTTTTCTTCAAAAATCTCTAAAATCACTTTTTAAGTCCTGACAAATAGTAAATGAATGATAAAAAAATATTTTCAAACTTTAGACGGGGACTTTAATTTAACTTCCCTTTTAATAGTTAGATTTTGCAAATATATGAGGTTCGGGCAAGGATAAGAGATTACTGGTAAGAAATCAATCTTAGTGACAGCTTATCATCTTGATTGAATTAAGCCATTTCAGAGACTGAAGGAACACACTTGTTTTAACATAATGAAAGCTAATGCAATAAGGTAAATTGGGAGTGGGAGTAAATCAGATAACGAGTGGATGGCAAAGACAACAAAGCTCTTAACAATGCACATAAACAATGGTCAATTGCTGTTCAATCACCAATATTTACATATATGAAGATAATTTCATGTACTTACAAGACAACACAAGAATTAACAAATGCACTTCAATGCTACTACTAATAAAAAATCTGTGAATACATTGACTATAATACAAGGCATTAACATGCAAAATGTCACCCTCTGCCATTTGTTACAGATGCCATTTACGGACACCATGTTACAGACAACAACCACCGGACACCAAACACCAACCAAAAAGTTGGGCTGGTGACATAATAACCGCTAATACTGCAAGTAACATGTTATATGCTAGACTCTGATCCTAAGGTATTTAAAGAGATAGTCGGGTCAAAATTGTCACAATTATTCTAGATAAAGCATGAATCCTGAAAAATATTATCACTGATATACAGTATAAATGTATCAATCTTCTCACATACAATATTTCAATGATCTCCCCAGGATCTTTTCTCAGGTAGGAGCAAAATTCTCATTTTCACAATTTAGACCAAAATTGGTAAAAATATGCCAATGTTTCATTATTTTTCTCATTTTCAAGTGGGTGCAATTGGAATTTCAGGTGGGTGCAAGCCAGTTTTCGGAATCTCAGGTAGATGCTGCATCCACTTGCTTTAATGCTGGGGAGAATTTGTATCTTAATCAGTTTGACACTACATGACTGATTGTTCTAGAAATAGAATGATTGTTCTTGAAATAGAATGATTCTTCCGTAACATCCCATATTGGTTGCCTCTCACACGATTTTGATAACAAACATCATAGATTGAAATTTAACAATGTCTGTTATATTCCTCTTTGATATTACCAAGCACCAATAATATAATTCTTATATATGAATAATCTTATAGCTTATCACATGTAATTTTATAGATAACAGGACCTTCTGATCTAATATGATTCATTATTACTACCTTGCCGGGCCAGTTCTAGGGGTTTTAGTGCTAGTATAGAAGGCATTCATTTTACTATATCGACCTGAGCAATATGTGACGGGCAATATGTGATATCACTATATTGCCCTTCGAAATGACGTTATTCTACTATTTCTGTTTCTAGCATAAAAAGAGTTAAAATAGACTAAAAATGGATCAATAGAGCACATTTTGCAGTTTCATCTCCTAACACAACTACACAACTCTCCACCTGTGTGAGAAGTTTTCATGCCGTGTAGTCAAGTAGTGGAGGTAGGGGCGGGGGTCACAGGGGCTTTTAGCTAGACTAAACTGTCCCCTCTATTTCATCACATACTGCAAATGAAATGTTACTTTGGGCCCTATCTTTAATCTCCTAGCCATAATACCTTCTGACCATGATAACCAATCAGTAGTCTTGATGCTATTATAAGATCTTCATAATCTCAAATGTAGGACTTGTAGTTTTTTAGGATTCAGAATGTGTAATGCATATCAGTCACTTATACAGAAACAGAAAGTGAAGTGCCATGATTTTGACACTTTTCAATCTCAATATAATTTAAAGACTATAGAACTAACAAGCTCTAGAAAATAATGGCTGACCAAAGCTATTTTAGAGGTTTTCTGCTGGTGACTGGCCATTTTGATGGAAAATTGGTCAAAATTACATGTTTTCATATTGGTATAAAATGGACTGAATCAACACCCTCATTGTATGCATCTGTGAAGCCAATGACAAAATATTTCAATTGCACCTAACCATGTTCCCGTAGTAATCCCTATGATATTTGGTGAGATTATTGGAACAAATTGTGTGACAATTATTGGACAGCACCCTGAGATATCTCAGGGTTGGTCAGATACAATTATGACATCATAGACGAAATATCTCAGGGTTCGTCAACAATGAGGTAAATGGTTTTTGGATGACAGAACAAGACTCTAAAATTTCCCAGTTGTTCCTATCTATCTTTCAACCTTACAGCTGTTTCAACATTTATTTTAGTTTTGTCTGCAAATATTGTTAATTTTATCAGCTTTGTACTATAATATATTGATTAATTGATTGTAATACAGGCTTCACATAAGATTCTGATAGGCTCTACCAGTACCTGTACTCAACTTGGATTATAATAGATTTCTACATTTGCCCTGTTAAATACTTTTCCAAATAATTCTACCACATTTTGAATGAAGTGTCGTTTTCAACATATGCAATGTTTTAATCAGTTAATTTCACTTATAATACAACTGTACTTGTATCTTCCGTACTTTACTTCAATTTGAGGTACATGTAGATATAATATGAATCATATACAAGATGTAAACTGTATTTTATTAATTGGAAAGGAAAAAATGAATAAATCTAATTACTAGATCCAAATACAAGAAATAAACCACTGTGATTTATGATTCCGTATAAAAAATAAGGCATTAACACGCAAAATGTCACCATCTGTCATTTGTTACAGACACCAAACGCTGAACGCAAACTGCTGAACTTCGTTCACAAATAGTTGGAGACTATAACAATATGTCACTACTTCTGGTGATGACATATTAAACATGACAAGTTCTTTTCTTGAATGCAATATCTACAGTATCAAGTCAGTCTAACTTACTACCTATATTATGTCAACATTCAATGTCAATTTAAGTCACAATCAATTGACATATAACAACTAAATAAACACAAAATAAATGAAAATTAAGATAACATTGTACCAAAAAAAGAATATTTGTGGATTGTATTGTTGTCTATCATTGATTCGAGGTATAGTAAGAGTATAATATGTAGAGACTCGTCGTGTATAGCAATTTCACGTGCACTAAACCAAACATCATGATTCGAGTTTGATCAGTGCAGTGGTATCATAGTATGATCAGCTTTGAAGTGTTGATCAGCTTAATATTGAGCCTAAAATGTTCATGACATGTTGAGGTCTGGTAGGAACCTGTGAATATGTCAATCCGAATCAGTTACAGCCTATAGATTTCTAGTGAGATTTTCAGAAAACAAAACTTACAAAAAACAAAGCAAACATACCAAACACATTCCTTACACATGAAACACAAGGCATTACTGCAGAATAATTTGCATTCTGAAATAGGGAGCCCAATACTATTTAAATTCAATTGGCTAAATGCAAAAAATGCCAGGACCAACGCTTGATTAATTCACATGAAATTGATACCTACCAGAATATATAGGATTTGTAAACCAAACAAGCAGAAAAAACTGTAATAAGAAATTCCTCAGTCATACCAGGTCTGTGGGATATGTAATGACTTCATGTGAGACAACTTTTCATGATTTTTATTTGAACTGAAGTTAACCTTTGCAGATCTGATCAGTATCAGATCTACAGACTAACCTTTAGTGAAAAATATGAGCTCTGGATGCAACAATGAGCCTAGACGATATATGAAAATCAAAGTTGTGATTTTTCCAATATTGAACATGAGTGTGTATATATCAGCTAGAAAAGAACCACCCAATTATCATGTCTCAGCTGTTACCCGTTACTCATCACACATTGCTATTCCAATATAATATCAAATAGGATACCATGCAAGTTAATTGAAATTTGGCCATTATATTACATACCCCTATAAATGTGTAAGTTACATACAATCGATATGCATGTATACAGTAAACTACTAGTACATGTCAATCTTCTTAAATTTGAAGATTTTGTTACTGACTATATTATTCTGTTTTTACAGATTAGAAATTGAAGATTGTTTGAGTAAAAACATTTGTGATCATTGTTAGTTCTATTCTATATGTTAAAACGATGGACTCAACAAATACAGTTGGTAGGAAATCATTTTTTGTCAACCATGGATTGTGTCGAAGTTTCATGATTTCACTTTATTGAAGAGAAAATTTTCTAACCATGCCTGGTCTTAGAATAACCTAATGTAGATTCATATTTGGTTAAAACAGGGTTTGTGTAAAAAAAACGGGTGACCGGGTAGCCGGATGGCCGGGTAACCAGGTACTTAACATTCCTTGCAGGGTTACCAACTTTCAAAGTTGCACATTTGTAGACTACCCTTCAATATTTTTACGTTATCAATTTACCAAGAACCTGTAAGATACTGAATTTCGGAAGTCCTAGGTAGTTATTTACACAGTTTACACATACGATGACGTTAGTTGCTTGATTTATTGTCTGAGCGATTGACAGGATATCGATGATGGTTTTTTATGATGGCGATTTCTACTAGATATTAAACAAATCTGGAAGATTTAGGTACGCGTAAATTGAAACGTTATTTGCCATTTTTATCTGTTAATAATTAGTGGTACGATGTACAATACAACGTTAGTTGCTTGATTTATTGCCTCACCGATTGACATTATATTAATTTTGTTTGTCGTTTTGCCGGTTGATTTATCGGTAAATAAATTTTGTTGCTTGTTTGGTTGTTTGCTTGATTGGTTGTGTCACTGGTACGTTGATTGGGATGTCAGTTGGGCGTTTTGAGGCATAAAATGAAAAAATCAAATTCCTAACCCTGGTAGGAAGGTAGCGTACCCGGTTACCCGACTACCCGGTCACTCGGTTTTTTACACAAACCCGGTTGAAACAATAATATTGCGGGAATATTTTTGTTTAGTGTAAAAACAAAAAGCATGTGGATGTTTGTTGTACTAATTGAAACCAAATCGATTGCAGAAAAGCACTTTGAATCATGGAAATGAAGTACGTTCATTTCTATGCAAGCTCGAAATAACAAATTTCGTGCAGATTGCCTCAGCTCAACAAACCCGGGTCAACAAATGACCACTTGTGTTTATATAAAACTGAAGATAATGGACTCAGGAAATGGGTAATATCAAGACATCTCAAGAATTTGAAGAGATATGTGAAAGTCATTTTGAGTTTTGAAAGTGTCAACTATTGTTACATGTCACTTGTCTGGAGACCTTCTAAAAAATTGACTGACATGAAAAAAATCCGAAAATAAAAAAGGTTGGGTGTGACAAATTTCCAAAACGGGAGCGTTTGTCCCATTTGCATACTTTGTAAGTTTCTATATTGGTACATGATATTATAAAGATTGAGTAAAATTTGATTTCGATGAAATACATATTGTTTTTATCATACTAAATTGAAAGAAATGTAGAGAACTCACCTCAGCACGAATTTGGTTTTCAGCAGGTAGTTGTCACGTGACCAAAACATCTTGCGCACCGAACGAAACATTTCCCGGGAAAGAGTTCGCTGTTAAAGACAATACCCGGGAGAAACACCCAGTGAACAAATGTCTTAACAGCCTGACATCTATTTTTCTTTCAAACAACTATCTTGTTTAATTTGACTTAACCTATGAATCCTAGGTATGCCCCTGAAATGTTTGAAAGTTGAAATATGAACCGATTTTAGTTCATTTGGCAGTTGTTACATCAATTTCAATGTCAACAGTTTTCAAAAAGTTCACAGTTTTGGCTGTACATTTTGGCATGCTTTATTTTATAACATGACACAATCCTCATGATGCTTAGAGTCATTGAACAACAGTATTTGTGGAATTATATGTTTTTGATATAGGGTTTATTGGAAAATATGCAACTGATTGAGGATTTCTAACACAAGAGATGACAAGAAAATATCATGTAAGATGTATAAAACAAGGAAAGTAATGGTTACACAACATTAAGGTGCCATGGTACTTACACGAAATGACAAAACAGAAAGTGACAAAACCATGCTGGATTTTAATATTTTTTGAACCAAGATAACAGAGTTCTGTTTTGACCTCCAGTCAGTTTAACTAGTTCCACATATCATTTACATGACTAGGATCACAATGGCCATGGTCAGAATGACCCTAAACATGATGAAATAACTTTTCAGCCCTCTGAAAATGTGACAGAAAAATAGCTAAAAGCAGGAGCTTAGAGAAGGTCACTGAAAAGACTCTTTTGGATCTTTCAAAAATGTGCCCAATATATGGTTTTGTCATTTCCTGTTAAGTATCATGATCCTGAAGTGTATGGGGTTAGTCCATTTTATAGCTAGTATAAGGACCTCCATATTTTTCACTGACTAGTGACTACACAGAACAATTTTGAATCTCAGGTAGATTGTATATGTTGTCTATAACTGCAGTTATTGTCAATTGATATATTATTCATATATTTAACTAAAAAACAAGACATTAACATGCAAAATGTCACCACATGCCATCTGTTACAGACAATGAACATCAACCACATGTGCTGAACTGGAATCCAATCGGTGAACACTAACCAGAAAAAGTTGGAGACTATAATTATATGTCACCACTTCTGGTGGTGACATAACAAAAAAAAAACATCCATCACAAGTCAACAAATCCAAAAAACTATAAGTTCAATAATTTAAGTCATTTTATTTCTAGCATACATTTTATTTATTTTGTTGTTTATGTAATGTAAAATAATTTCTCATTAAATCTTTATCTTATTCAAGGTACAATGAACATGCATTGTCTTTTGTATTATGTAATATTGAAACCTTGATTTCCAGGAAAGGTATACAATTTAATCTGTCCACCTCACAAGGGGTAACAACTAAAATTTTATCACCTTCATGTATAAACATGTTTTTTACAAGATTTCATATTATAGACTGGCCTATTTGTGTAAATGTCTGTATAACAATTATAGTCATGGGTACACTATTCAACTGTTGATGGAAATATGAAGTCTCAAAAATATGTGTACATGTATACAGTATTATAAACCTCAAGCAAGTAATCACAAATGGTATATGGTATTCATTATAAGGCATTTCAAATTACATGTATATCCCTTAGTCCTTTCACCAGTATCTCTCCACAAAATCTCATTGGTTAAACTTTTCTCTTGAATTTTTGAACATGTAATTTAACAATTTTTCACATACTTGTATTGAAAGGTATTACTGGAATTTTAGAATAAAAAAAGTAAAATTAGACCATGGTCACCTGGCTGTTCCATTTCGAATGTTCACAAAGCAGAAATTAATTAAACAACATGGCCTAGTCTAACACTAGCCTCTGTTGAACTGGTTGATTTTCTGGAATTTCTATACAATTTGAACTGCACTTTCCCTTGTAAATTCTGACCTGTAAAACAAGATCTTAACAAAAGTTCATATCACACAGCAGACACCAGTTCATCTCCCTGAGTTCCATTATATCTTAAATCACCGGCGATTTGTTTCACTTTTTCTTTCCTAACAATAACATTTTGCAGTTCAGTAATAATCTCATCTTTACGCTGTGTTTCCACCTTGATATGCTGATATTTGTGCGTCAGTTGGGCCAGCTGTTTCTCTGCATCTGTGTGAGAACTGCTTTGGTCCATCAGGTAGTACATGTCACCCTGGAACACAAATATAAAGCATGATTTAGCATGTACTGAAAATAAAAAAAACTCAGATCCTGTCATGAATGCACATAGAAAGTTGATGCACTACATGTAAGGTATCATTCATACAATTTTCTAATTGAATGGTCAGGAATGAATTTATATCCTTATGTATTGTGTTAATATATGTATTTATCTGTGTTTCACTTGATCTTTGTAGATTGCTCTACTGATCAAAACCTTAAGAAGATACAGAAGGGCTCAGCTGAACAACAGTAATGATGATACACATATTATACCTTGTGAATGTTGAGATGACATGAATAAATTAGTGATGGCATTTTCCCCAAAGAGCTAGGAAATACAGTAAAACCACTCAGGAGTATAATGTGAAATGAACCTCTGTAAGTGGAACTCTAGTCTTACTTCAAGACCCTGAACCCCTTATCTACTTTACAACTGTTGTTAAAGTAGATAAGGAGGATGGGTCCAGGGAGCAAAACTTGTGGAAACCCTCCCAAGTGGAACATCACTTATAGGCATTCCACTTGCACAGGTTTTACTGTACCTTGTTATTGTGCATGTTTAGTGGGCTAATGGGTTGATAGGGACTCTTGCTTCTGGCCACCACAAGATGCAGAACATCTTTGCTGATATCTATAACTGACTGGACTGTTTCCACCTCCCACTCCAACACATAGCTGCCATTCACCTGAAAATAAATAATTGTTGGAATGGAATTCTTTTTCAATTTGTGAAGGGAGGGTCAGACTGACACAAATACATGTAGGTAGGTTGGTTATTTTTCAGTCTCTGTTGGAATTTTCATGTTAAAAGCACATTTGAATGCATCTCATCACTATGACAACAATAAATGACTTCACAGGTCTTATTGAGCAGTGAACACACAAGAGGATGTATCACGATAACACACAACACTTAGAGTTCTCTGAGGATTCAAGAGAACATACAAAGTCATGTGATGATCATTCATATTGATCTGTTACTAACCTGCACCATCAATACACTTTCTTATACAAAGTTTCTTAGCTAAAGATACATTTTTTTGTGTATCAAAGGTGCATAAAATTCTCATCTAGTTAGCATTATGACAACTCTCATCATGACATCATGACAGTTCCATATTGATATGTAGATTTTGAAAGATATGCTTTTTCCAACGTTGTCATCTAAGCTTTTTTGATTATAAGAATGCAGAGTACAAACCTCTAGAATATGATCCCCTTCTCGCACCATTCCACTAGTATGTGCAATACTCCCAGGGATGACAACATCAACAGTTAACATGGACTGGTATAGATGGCTACTTGGTGACGTCACAGGGGCAAATGGACTTCCTCTATGACCAATCACAGGTTTACGGCCAGATGGAACGTGGAAACTTTTACATCCTGAAGAATACTTCATCAGCTCATCCGTGAAAACACTTTCAAAGAGTTTGATCCCAAAATCCTGGTCAGAACCAGGGTTTGGTTTAAGCACCACAGGGATGATGTCACTACATCTCATAATAGTGAATAAAGATGGCCGACTTGGCTTGAGAAAGTTTTCTGAATTGAGATCATTGTTTGCATTACTCTGAATATATTCTGGTCCCTCGCAATACTCTTCTGGTAGATTTTTGGTATAAATGTCATTGTCTAAATTGGTTGGTAGGTTACTAGGTCTTATTGCTTTCACATATACAGGTGAGGGGCTCCTGTGTTCATCATCGGAACATTCTGGAATGATCACTTCAATTCCACAATTCTTTTGAAGCTCTCTAAAGCCTAATGTATTCACTGAAGCTTGGCTATTTGTGTTGGTGGCAATTTGTTGCGTGGCACTTTTATGTTCTACAATGTCCTTAGGTTTACAATTACTTGAGTGTTTATTTTTCTGTTTCACAATCTTTTCCTTAATTTCAGCTTGATTTGACTTGATATCATTCTTATCCTTTTGTTCTTTAGGCTTGGATTCTGTTCCAAGTTTATGGTCTACAACAGGTTTCAATGCAGATACACGATTGCCTGTAAAGTCTATGGAGTTGTCCAAGGATACATCTGCAGAAAAGTATGGAGAGATCAGCTGAGGGGGACTTGGAGTTAAGGTGGCAGCACAAGCTGGTTTATTACTTATTTTAACATCAAGAAAGTTATACATGTTCTTTACCACTGGAGAAATACGTTTCTGAACTTTTTCTTCTGTTTGGTTCAAATTGGACTTGATTTCACTAAGAAGTTCATTAAGATCAGATTTTGGCTTAAACTTTGTATTATCCTTTGGTTTCCCACGCTGTTGGATATTGGGCATTTCAACTCTTGTAATATTAGTATCCTTGCTTGTGGATTTGTGTATATGTTCAACAGAATTCTCCTTAATGGCAGGATTCAGTTCCTCAACTACAATGTCAACTTCTTCTTGCATTGCTAACTTTGATTCATCTTCAACCTTGGGAACTATAGTCTCCTCTTTCTTATGTATTACATTAATATCTGTGTTATCCTTTACAGTTTGTGCTTTTGTCTCCAATGCACTATCTATTACATTGTGAACAATGTCTTTATTTGTCTTACAATTATTATCCACAACAGAGAATCCATCAAAAGACTTTGCAGGTTTTTCTACATCTGTTTTAATGTTCTCTACGGGACCTTCAGTTATGTAAGTGGAGATTCCATCAGTTTTAACAACACCGACTTCAGTATTACAAATATCCATTTGATTGACTTTTGAAGAGTCATCACTTTCATCAACTATCACATTGCTTAAGTCTGCTGTAATGTCATTATGTTCAGCTGTTGATTGTTCTGGTTGTTTAATGTCATTTAAATCCGATGTGATGTCATCTGCTGTTGTCTCAGCAGTTGCAGCATCAACATTTTGGTCCACAATTGCAGGTGTACTTGTGTCCATTGTGTCATTGAACCTCACACTACTTAAAGTATCAGATTTAAAGGTGTCTAGCGTTAAATCATAATACTTTTCATTGTCACATGTTTGATTGTTTTCGTTAGCATCAATCTGACCTCCAACCTCAATTGGCTCTAAGGTTTTGTCACTAATATTGATATTATTCTGTATCACAGTTGGCACATTTGGATCGTTGTCTTTGTTATCTCTTGTATCTTCCAAAACTGGTTGATCTATTGAGATATTGGATTGCTTATTGTGTTCATCTAATAGGTTGGCATTTTCAGCTTTGTTACTGATGTTATCAATGCATTTGAGATCATCCAAGTCATCATGACCTTGGTTAGTATTGTCTTTGGGTATTTCATCATCAGTTGAAGGTTTTAAAGGATCATTATACTTTTTGTTAATTTCAACTGTTTCATCATTGTCAAGCTTTTCTACAGTGTTATTTTTCATTGTTTGAGGAAGGTTTTCTTTATCAGATAATGTTTCATTCTCTTCAAAGTGTTTAGTCCGAATGTTGTTTTGTAATATTATAGTGGCTTTACTGATTGCAGGTTTCACAGTGAGATCTTCAAGGTCATCTGTTTGGATTTTGGCAATGTTGTTATCAATTGTTTTTATCTTACCACTCATAGTCTTCTTAGTATTATCTACATGATTGTGACTGTATGGTTTCGCATTATCAACAATTTCTTTGTGTTTTGACTCCAATAACTTTTGTATTAGGAACTGTTTCTTGGAGTTAGATGATGCTGAATTGGTTGTCTGAACATAAGGATTTGTCTGGCTTGGTATTTTAGGAAGAGACCTCCTTGAACGAGATCCTTTGTGGGAGGTTGATCCTCTACGTGAGGATTCTGTAGATGACTGTTTGTTACTATTTGGAGTGTCCTCCAATGATGAGGCCTTTTCTGCATGGCCCACTTCATATGAATTAACTGTTGAGGTTTTGGTGGATAAGATACTAAGTTGCACATTTTCATCTTTGGGAACAGAAGGCAGGGTTTTTGATTTAGATCTGGAATCTTTTCTAGTGTTATCACTGGCTTTTGATTTTTGTGCTTGGAGTCTTGGGGAGATTTCAGTGTCCTTAGATTTTTCTCTAGATTTTAATCTACTTTCACTTTTGGATCTTCTTCTTGATTCATTTATGTGTGCCTTTAACCTTGAGGTCACGGAATCACCATTTGTTTCTTTGTTATCATTACTGTGAGCTGCAGATGACTGAATATTTATATGTTCTGAGTCAATATCTTTTTCACGTGGAGATTTTTTAGTCAATGTTGATTGTTTTTTGCTTAATGTGGTTCCTTTGGGATATGGCATATTATTAAATATATCAATTGAGGATTGTGAGGGTCTTTCAAAGCTCAAAGACTGTTTCAGGTTAGTGGTTGCACTGGGTTTTATATTCAATTTATCATCCACCTTGTCCTTATATCCTTGTCTATCCTTATCCTTATCGGATAGCTCTGTATCTTTGTTTGTTTTCCTGGGAGATTGTTTCTGATGTATATCCTGTTGAGATTGGGAAATGTCTGTAGATGGAGCGGTTTCCTTCTTACGAGATGTTGCACTAGATACATCCCAAGCAGACTGGGATTTTCGTGGAGATTCCATGGAAGGGGCATTGTCTGGAGCATCAAATAAGATTCCCTGATCATTCAGGTTAGACATGCTTCTTGAGGTATCCTGATCACTGCAATGGTAAAAAAGAATAAAGAATATCAGCGTTTTAATTCACCTGTTCTTACAAACACAAGTTTATTTTTTACATTATGACTGAATTTTTGTAACTGTATTTCCCAAGCTATATTCAGGATCTAAAGTCTGCTGACCTTAATTAAATATTAAAAGTTCTCCAACTGCATTAAATACGTCATACAGGACCTCCATTATTATAACTCGTAGATGAGTCATTATTTGCCTAAAGATTGAACAGGAATACCATGGTGTTACTGGAATACCATGGTGTTACTGGAATACCATGGTGTTACTGTAGACCCTGTGTAGTGTCCAGATATGCCTAATTTAATGAAATGATAGTTAACATAAAACCAACCTGGCACTTGTTGCTTCATTCTCCTCATCATCTGTGGAAAGATGGAAACGCGCTTTAAGCTTCCTAGGTGAATCTTTAACCCTCCCAGAGCCAGGTTTAACCCTCTCCCTCTTGGTAGTGGAAGCTTCTTCTGTGGTGGTGTCTTTGTTGAAGCCTCTTTGCCTGCTCCTGTAGAAGACACTACTCTCATCATTCTGGAGCTTAAGGAGGTTGAACCTGATCTTAGAGATGGCTCTGTCCCGTTCCGTATCTGCCAGGCTCTGGTGGCTCTTGGAGCTTCTCAGCATTGTGTCACTGCCATTCAGACCTTTCTGCTGTAATTAAAGTAAGAGAACATTCAGAAAAATATGGTCTGAATTGTCCAACTGTTTGACTTAACTCAGAATAATCATTAATTTTACATCTGGTACAAACATTTAAACAAGGGTCACCCTTTTAGACTTTTCAATTTAAATTAATTTGGACATTTTAGCATCTTATATCTTAAATAAATTTAATTCATTTTGATTCACAATATTCCGATACTTAGAACATGATGGCTTTTTATTTCAACATTTATTAATTGATCCGGTATCAACATTGCGGCAAGCCAACAATATTCATAAAATATACACTAACATTCGACAATATGAAATGACTAAACACTTTGTCAGCAGGCCTACATATTCTCAATGAAAGTTAAATAATCAACAGAATGCCACATCAATAAAACGTAAGTGCTATCACTTGACTATCGCCTTTGTTGTATACCCACTTGAGGTTATCTATAGTGGGCTAGTATAAAGATATGTAAGTTCATTAATTTAATATTCAGATTCAAGAAGTTTGGGCATTTACTCCAAACTTGTTCTGTACATGAATTTGATTGTAAATCAAATGTTTACTTTTAACCTCAATTCTTTCAATAATAAATGCATTTCATGACTAATTTTGCATACATGGCACATAAAACGAAAAACACTAAATCACTAAATTGAAATATACTGCTATATGATATTGTACTGTATGACTGTAAAAGAATATGACATTGTTCTACATAAGAATATATGACATCATACTTGATAAAATATATGACATTGAATAAGAATATATGACACTGTATTACAATTACAGTACTGTATAAAAATATGACATTGTACTCTATAAGAATATATGACATTGCACATGTTGCACTGTATAAGAATGTACATGTATGACATTGTTTTGTACAATATGAAAATGTAAAAGCACAAAAGGCAACATTTGATAATACAAACAAATCCAGGTGAACCCTATAAACCAGTCTAATTTAACTATAGAAAAGCAGTATAAGACATGGAAGTCATGACAAAATATATGAAAACATCTGGAAACATCATAAAACATACAAAAACAAAATAAATCTTGTTTAATGACCCTGAGAATTAAATCACCATTACACAAATGCAGATTCTTTTTCAATGAAAAAACAAAGTATAGTTTTTTACTTTTTTTCTTGTACTCAATCATTTTCATCATTAATTGTGCTCACCTTTTCCTGGTATTTCTTCCTGAGTTGTGTGAGGTTGTGTCTTTTCTCCTCTGACAGATCCCTTATGCTTGCCAAGCTCTTGGAGCGCTTTATCTACAATACATTCAATGGGTAATTAGCTAGAAGCACCAGAACAACATCATTCCTTATCTTTGAGATAGTAGAGTATGTCAGTGGTGATGTATTTCTCCTTGGCTTTATTACAGTGAATGTCAAGGTACCTGGTGTTTTGCAATGGTATTGTAGTCCTGAGTACACTCAATCACTGATCACTGATTCATGTAGCATATTGCACCTGTCAATTAATTTTCAGGTGATTTTTGTATGAATTCTCCTGGCATTACTGAGACCTCCTGCTGGGCTTTTCTACATTTATGTTTTAAACTTTGCTATTGATCCATTGAACTGAGAATGGCTCATGTCAAGCTAATCAAGCTTTTATGAAAACTGTTATTTAAAACCTCATGTGGTCAATTATCCGTTGAGAAAACTATCGAATATCTGATTGTAAATCCTTTTACTTTGTTTAAGAAAGTTGTTTTGTTAATTCTTGCAAATAAAGGAAAATTAAACAGTTTCATTGGTTTATGCTATTTGAAGAAGTAGATTGCCTTTGAAGTTGTATTTCCGATTCAGTATGTTTGCTTTGAGTTCATTTTGATTGTGAGTGTGCCAAATGTCCATGTTTCAGGTACTTAGACTGATATGTCATCGTTCATGTCTTTGGGTTTATGACAATCAAAAGAGTTTTTGAAGATAAGGTTTGAAATAGTCAGTATTTAGGTCTAAAATGACAAGTTAAAGTTCAAAACTCAACAATCTTTAACACCCTTAACATATACATATTCTGATATGTAATATTTGGAATCTGCAGCAATGAAACACAATACTCCATTAAAGTATTTATTTTTAATTCAGTATTTAGTATTTTAGGTAATATTTGTATTATTCGAATTCTGAAACTGAAATCAAAATATTTGTCTATTTACCTTGCTCTGTTTTGGTTCCATTATTCCTAATGTGTTAGGTGTATGTTTTGGTTGGTAAAATTGTGTAACAATCTAACAGTAAATCCTGACATTGTAAAGTTACTTTATATTGAATTACAGTTATATCAACCGTTTACACACTGCGTATTGTACATCTAAAGGTGTAGGTTAAATGAATAAACCATCCTTGTAGATATCTTAGATAAATATATTTCATGAGTTATCATGCAGGTGCTTGAGAATAACGAGTACGAGTCAGTTAAACCAGGATCTTTAGAATACCAGTATTCATCTATTTTAATATTATTTCATACTACACTACCCACATCTATTTGTATGCTAACAAAATCAGGATTTCAATGATTGGTTTATGTTCATGTCTTTGAATAACCTGATAACATTGTGCTATTGACTCAGAGTTCAATGTTATAAATACAAGCCAGGGAATATTGGCATACAAAATCTCTAACACTCTCCCTGTCAAATAAATTTTATTGATTGTGCTTAAGGCTCGGTAAATATAAGGCAAATACTATTAACATGTTACCAATGGTTGACTCAAGGATTTAACACAGAATAAATGAATAAAACTAAATTTCTTGAATGATAGATGTCACTTGGGTCACTTTTGATCAATACAACACATAATACGATGTATTTTGTCATGGTTCAAATGTCTAATTCAGAATAAAGATGGCATTTGAAATCAGAAATAATTTTGGATACAAATACTAGAGAAATGCACTTCAATCTAGATTGTTTTAATGTGTTAGTTGTCACATGGCCAAAAATATTAAATCTAAAAATAATATAATTTTTCAAAAAAGGCAGTAACATGCAAAATGTCACCACCTGCCATTTGTTATAGATGCCGAATGGCAAACTCCAAACACCAACCATCGAACACAAACCCCTGCCTGTGGTGATAACATAATATCTTTTTAGTACTGTACCTCATTTTAAATACTCAATTGTGACTGGTTAGAGAACAGTCAATAGTATTGCCTATAGCCTGCACAAGTTTTTTTTAATTTCTTTTAATAATTAAACTGTTATTGTGTATTAGGTTAGTTGTGCTTGATATTTTTTGGCTTTCTTTGGAGGGCTGGCCAAATATCGTTTTATATCCCTGAATGTCAATTTGATAATCACCCTTTAGAGAGGTCAATAGTTGTATAATATCTCTGACAGATACTCAAATACTCAATAACTCAAATACTCAATGCTTCAACTTACTGGTCTGGCACGTCTAACAAGCCGACGCTTTAGATGGAATGTGACATCACAATCTGGTGTCACCTGACGCTGTACCAATACAGGACATTCACTTGGCTTCAGATCACACAACACTGAAAATATGGAAAGAATGTGGAAAGTTAATTTGCAAAATGTTAAGGTTGCTATCAAGGCATAGATCACATTGTTTAGTAATACATAGTTGTTGCTAGCTGAGAATGGAAATCTGATTTTACAATGTTTAATACATCAATTTGTCAAATAGCAAATAAAATGATTGACATTTTGCAAATAGCAAATACAAGTGAGTGACGTTACAGGTAGATGTAGAATAAGAGTTTTGTCTTGATCTGTGTTTTCAAATGTTTCCCTTGATGCATTTATTAACTAATCAATAAAATATAACATGTACCTCAAAAGTGATGTATCTTGTACTGTATAATTTGAGCAATAATCCTTATGTTAAACTCAATATCCTACATTAAAGTTATAACAATATTTAAAATAGTAAACATTCGCAAACAGTATAATAGTCTACATAACTCACTACAGGCATCAAGATAATATCCCATGAGTCAAATATGATGTTCTTTTCTTTAAAGGAAGGCGGTTGGGCAAATGAATCATGTGACCTTAAAGGGGCTTGTGGGAAATAAAGTCCTCTGCTTTCATTTGTTCATCTCTGACAGATGAGCCTGCCTGGAGTTATCCCTGTACATTGTGTTTTATATGCTCGTATAATAACGTGTCAACATATTTGCTTGTTTGTTTGGATGGTTGCCTTGGAGACAAACTAAATTGATACCTTTTGCAAAGTGTTCATATAACATCATAGCATGAGAGGACTTAGTATGTTATTGCAGACCATGTATCTTCAGGGTAAATTAGAACATATATAAATTTCACTTGACTTTTGTGGCTTGCTCTACTCTACATGGCCCTAGCGAGGGGGTCACTTTGGGTGCACCCCCTTTTGCCTCACCGCTTTTGAGAAAAATCACTCGTTGCTTTTTTAATCTCCCTCAAAATGCAAGTTATTTTTGACACTTCCCCTAAGCTGTCATTCCAATTTGCATATTCAAACAGTTCAAATGTTTGCAGTGCAGTGCCACAATATCAGGTATAAACAATACACCAATTTTGAAAACAGTATGTTAGCATCTAGATGACATAACTGTTACTTTATGCACTGCACCAAATATAGATTAGATCTAGATGTTCATGCACTGCAGTATATTAAAAAATGCTTGCCTCCCCAAGGGTATTTGGCTCATTGAAAAAAATTGCCTCAATGACAAAAAATTGCCTCACTGATAAATAAGTTGCCTCACTGCATCCCCTTGAAAAATCCTGCTGATTGGGAGTCATCACTATAATAGTAGATGCAATGGGATAATAAATCAACTCTTGTTTTTATATGAATGAATTATTTATTCAACATGATATCAGGCCTGTCAACTGTCCCGCAATTTGCGTATTTGTCACGCATTTGCTGAAGAATTTGAAGTCACGCCAGTTATTTTTGCGTGACAGAAAATGTCACGCAAATACGCATTTTACCTGGTAATTGTCAAGCAAAAATATTTCTGTAGAAAAATTTCTAAAAAAGATCGTCTGCACAGCAAAAATACGAACGCCGGAAAAAAATGTACGCATTTCGTTCGGACTTTTCACGCGAATTACGTATATGTCCCGCATTCCGTTCGAAAATTTTCGTACCTACCCCCCCCCCCATACAAAATTGTTCAAAATTTGGCAAGATGTAATAATATGGAAACCAAGGTGTTCAAAATTTGGATAAAGGTGTTCAGATTTGGACCAAGGTGTCCACATTTTGAGGGGAGGTGTTCAACATTTCCAAGTCACTCATGTTAGGTGTTCCCAAGTTGACAGGCCTGTGATATACAATTACCCAGTAATTTGTTTTGTAGTATTGGCTACACACATACAAGCCTATGTGTAGATCATTTGCAGTTCTAAAAGATTTCCTGTTCACATCCATCCATATCAGCTTTTTTTTACCCTGGGAACCACACTAATTAAATGTATGAGGAAATAATTTTTCAAGATACAATTGGTGCGAATTCGTAGCATTAATAAGATCGGCAAAAAAACAATAGGCATGGACATGCTTTTACAACAAAGTACAATATGTGATTTGTTTTACCTTTTCCAGTTTGATCAACTCCCTGGAGCATGAACAAATCAGCATCTTCGTTAGATCTGTAACCCTGCAGAAGTAACGCAATGACCTCATGACTTGTCGTCTTCCCTGATACAAACAGATTCTTCGAGAATGACTGAAAATGAATATAAATACATACAGTGAAACCTGCAAAATGGAACACCTCTAGAAATGGAACACCTCTGTTGGTGGAATACATTTCAGAGTTCCAACACCAACTGACTTAATGTTAAAAGAAGTGGAACACCTCTCAAGTGGAACACATTTTGGACGGTACCAATGGTGTTCCACTTTACTGCATACAGAGATTAATAGATGTGCCCTTCACAAATGTCAAGATTCGAACCTTCTCGATGAAAAACAATACCATCCCTGTAATTAACTCAATGCCAGCAATGTCATTGAAATAACACCTTTACATGCCGGTCACTAATTCTACTTAAGGAATTAGTACAAGAGGCTTTCTGAAAATGAATCAAGCATACAAAATGATTATCTTGTGTTTTATGTTTTATGTTCTAGTCACAGAATGACTTATAATTATATATGTAGAATATATATAATGCAATTTACAAAACATATACTGTATAATATGAAGGGTATAACACATTAGTTAGGAAACTAATAATATTTACCAATATACAATATATACCAATATATACACTGCATATCTTAAAAATATTATTCGAGAAGCGTATTAAAACTCAAACTGAAAATTATTCAGACTCAAAAGTCCAAGCAAAACTTAAAGTACATAATATAGGGCATAGTCAATCAATTTTATCCAAGTTGATTCACATTAGCTGGTTTTATTAAACATGCTTTTTTAACATTGGTCTTAGTTCTTTTTATCTTTGTTCCTCTTATCACACTTATAAGATACTGATTACAAGCCCTCATTATCGCAACAAGTCAAGTTGACCTCTTAGCTAAAATAGCAACACTTTCTACAAGAGAGGACTAATTACTTGAGTGTGGAGGCAATTCAGATTACTGACATGAGGGTAGATGAAAGGGACAATTATTTACATGAAGGTAGAGGCAATAAAAGATTACTTATACGAGCATGAGGGCAATATGAGATTACTTACATAGGGATGAGGGCAATATGAGATTACTAACATAGGGATGAGGGCAATATGAGATTACTTACACAGGGATGAGGGCAATATGAGATTACTTACAAGAGGATGAGGGCAAGAGAAGATTACTTTCATGAGGATGGAGGCAAGAGAGGATTACTTACACAAACAGACAAAGATGATGGCAATATGAGATTACTTTCATAGGGATGAGGGCAAGAGAAGATTGCTTACATGAGGATGGAGGCAAAAGAGGATTACTTACATGAATATGGAGGCAAAAGAAGATTACTTACATGAGGATGGAGGCAAGAGAGGATTACTTACATGAGGATGGAGGCAAGAGAGGATTACTTACATGAGGATGGAGGCAAGAGAGGATTACTTACATGAGGATGGAGGCAAAAGAGTATTACTTACATGAGGATGGAGGCAAGAGAGGATTACTTACATCAAGATGGAAGCAAGAGAAGATTACTTCCATGAGGATGGAGGCAAGAGAGGATTACTTACATGTGGATGGAGGCAAGAGAAGATTGCTTACATATGGATGGAGGCAATAGAAGATTACTTACATGAAGATGGAGGCAAAAGAAGATTACTCACATGAGGATGGAGGCAAAAGAAGATTTCTTACATGCGGATGGAGGCAAGAGAAGATTGCTTACATATGGATGGAGGCAATAGAAGATTACTTACATGAAGATGGAGGCAAAAGAAGATTATACTCACATGAGGATGGAGGCAAAAGAAGATTTCTTACATATGGATGGAGGCAATAGAAGATTACTTACATGAAGATGGAGGCAAAAGAAAATTTTATATATATAGGCCAAGACAAGAGAAGATTACTTACATGAGGATGGAGACAAGTATCATGTATCTTCACCAGCTCCCCATTCTTCATCTTCAGGATAAAACTGTTGCAGAATATAACAATAAAATTAATTCACATCAATTGTCATCCAATAATATAAATTAATACAGATTATCTGAAATAAAGTTCAGGATATTGGGATTACCCTGATGCTGTATGTGCACATGAAAGTATAGTATAATAAAAATGAATAATTACAGGGTATAAAGTTATAGTATTTATGAGTTAATCTCGATAATAAATCTGAGTTTCATTGATGCAGCTTCTACAGTTCAGCTAGATGAGGGCAGAGGGTTTAATTAAAGGAAAGGTCATTTGAGAATTATGCAACACCATACCTTGTGTCCATCTGCATTTTTTGAAGTATGGAAATTGGCAATTCATCATCCGCAATTGTCTCCACTTTCCCACCTCCATTGCTAGAGAGGTTCAATGTCATGTAGTACAGGTTCCTGTCACGACTTGTCATTCCATTCTCTAGCAGTATTTGACCAATCAGATCTTTTGCAGTTGTTTCGTTTGTGATGTCATACTTTTCTGCTTCGAATTTGGACGACACAATGGTGGCATACACTTTTACTGTGCCCTGAAAGCAAAAGTGCACAAATAAAGTCAGGAAATACTTCTCCAATGAATCCTTACCCATTTTATGTTGAACTAAGTAAACTAAGGGCATGCAATCCTAGTTACTTTCTGACACCTAAAAATCATCAATGCCGGTGTTCCACAGGGGTCTGTTTTGGGACCCCTACTTTTTCTAATTTATATTAACGATTTGCCGGATAATCTTAATTCTAAAACTTTCATCTTTGCCGACGACACTTCTCTGTATGATGCATATGATAAAAATGAAGTACACATGAACATTAATCAGCCATTACAACATGACCTTGACACTCTAAACAATTGGGCTTCAGTGTGGAAAATGAAATTCAAAGCCCAAAAGAGTGCTGATATAACATTTTCAGGGGTACGCACCAAAGTTAACAATCAGTCTCCCCTGTTTTTAGGGGATGAAGAAGTTCCCAAATGTATAATGCATAAACACCTCGGATTAGTCATGGACAGTAAACTAAATTTCAATGCACACATCGACCAATTAATTGTAAAGATTAACAACTTAATCAGACCATTGAAAGCTCTATGCAAAAAATTATCAGCCAAGCATCTTGAGACAATTTATAATGCTTACTTTATACCTCACTATGACTATTGTGACATAATTTACAACAAAGCTTCCTTAACCAAACTCCAAGCTCTAGATAAGTTACATTACAGAGCAGCCTGTTTGATATCTGGTGCAATACATGGATCAAGTACTGACAAGGTATTTGCATCCCTAAATTGGAAATCTCTTGCATCTAGAAGAGAAGAACATTTGAAAATATTTATTTTTAAAGCACGGTTTAATTGTTTTCCACCTTTCATATGTGATTTAGTTCGCTCCTATGAAATCACTCATACTAGAAACTTAAGATCCCAGCCAGACTATCGGATTCCAAACCAGATTAGTGTGTCTAGTGAGAAGTCCACATTATTTAAATCCATGACCCTATGGAATAAACTTCCAAATACATCCAGAGTTGGTCAACCTATTTCAAGATTTAAAAAATCAGTAAGAGAGTGCATGAGCCTGGTCTCTGTATCAACTTCGAAAATGAATATTTTTATGCCAAGACATATTGAGATAGTTTTTAATAGGCTTAGAGCTGGCCTCCTCTTGAATAGCCATCTATATTCTCACAACTTTGTCTCAGTAACTGATCCTAAATGTCCATGTGGTTCTAGGTTTCAAACTACAGAGCATTTTCTGGTTAAATGTCCACTGCTTGTGAATGAAAGAGATGTTTTACTTGCAGGGCTAACAGACTTAAATCTTTTAAGTGAATTTGAAAACTTTTCAAACCAAAATAAAACTGATTTTCTCTTGTATGGTGACAATTCTTTAAGTGTTGAAGTCAATGAAAAATTAATTGAGATTTCAGCTCACTTCACTAGTCAAGCTTTTAAAGCTCTTGATCAAGATCTTTTTAATAACTAGGGTAAAGAATTGAGGTAGAGGGTGGGGCAAGCAGAGTAAACACAGTAATACATTCCATATTATTGCAAATGTTCAGTGTATTTTACTAATCAATCAATATTTTTTGTCAAAATAGTTACAATTGCCGCTAATGTTATCTAATAACCTTGGCAATTTTTCTTATGTACACATTTGATGATTGATCGAAATAAACTGGAATATTAAAAAAAAAAAAACACCTAAAAATATTATTTTAATGTATCTGCTCTGGCCAATTAAGTCTTCACATATTCCATTAAAGAATACTTTATATTTCAACAATCGTGCGATCCTAATAAACATCCAAACCATGTTAAACCAATAATGCACATGCAAAAATGGAAAGTTCCAAAATCCTGTACTAAGTCCAGACACATATTGCATGTTTCAGTCATGAGAGTAAGCCACAAGATTTCAAATATTACAAAGAAACAAGCATCTAGGCTATTGATGTCAATCCTAAGTTTCTAACCTGTCTATATCAAGTTAATAAGTAAATCAATAAACAGCAAATACAATTTTGATTGTCAACAGTGAGATCTCCTCATGTCATTCTGCATCTCTTTTGTATCAACATGAAGTTTGAATCAGTATTAATAAATATTATATTATATATGTCAATGTTACCAATTAACCTACATTTACCTGGATCCTGTAAAACCTTAGCAATTATATCCACTGCTTTCCTCAAGCGTTATTTAGAATAACTGAACTTGATTTAATAAGAATAATCCATATACAGATATAGCACTTTACCAGTCCCATCCCTGAGGCACATATATCTAATTGTTCTGATGCAGAATTCAGTCGTAGGTACTTAAAGAAAGACACATGACAAAGTGGCTTTTCTGGCATTGAGTGACTCTCTCGTAACCACTTAACAGCATTATTATCCATTGAAGGTAAATCTTAGATTAGCAACGATGTTCTTTCTTCTACTTTCTTGCAAGTAAATATGTAATCGTCATAAGGTTTCCATTTCATCATTAGAGGAAATTACTTATATTGCAACAAGCATGGTTCTTTAAGGAGTCAATTCCAGGAATATTTTATCAATATTTATATCATGTGTAAGATCAACATATTTCTCTAACCAGAATAGCTCTAAGCTTTGGCTTTAACAGCCTAGGAATACTCTTACATAATAATGTATTTCTAATGCATTTTAAGCAGAGCCCCAGAAACTACCTGTACATATTTTACATAACTTTCATTCCCTTGCAGTTGAAATAATATTCTGAATCCCTATTGGCAAGCCATACTAGTCTCTGATTAAATATGATTTTATAGTTTTGATGCTAATTAGGTCTTAATGGTCTCAAATGTATCTTTTATATATGATTTGAATGTGAAATGACAGTAAGCTACTTATAAGACAGATCATGTGGTGTCATGATTTGATATCATAGGCTAGATCAAAGATTTATCTTTAATCTAAAGAGTGCAGAACTAAGTTTTACACTTGCAAAGGGTGTTATCTCAAACATATCTCCAAGAGACTGTATTATCAATGTTGCATTATGCCATAGTCACACCTGTTCTTCAAGACAGAAAAATCTCTGTAAAATAAAGTATATGCTTCTACACTTTCTATACATAACTGCAAGTGAACTTGCTGAACAATTTTCATGAATTTTTGAAATACGCAATATTTATCCTATATGCATTATCTGATTTTGATGCTTTTAAGTACACAATATTGTGTACTAACTCAATAGAAGACAAGTTTCTATTTTAGTGAAAAGATTTATTATTGCATAATAATAATTTAAGATAAGCTCATTCATTGGATTAGTATTACTTGGTTAAACATATGAAAACGGTATATGAAAACTTAGTTAAGATTAGAATTACACCCAAAAGCAAAACATAATACAGTTTATGTGTGGCCTTTTTGATTTCCCTTGAATATGGTGATTACATGTCTGTCTTTTATGAGTCAATTTCATCCTACTAAAGTAAAACCTGTCCGACTGAACACCTTTCTGAAAGGAACGCCTGACAACAAGGAACACTTTTCAAAAGAACAAATTTTTGACTGTAAGGAAAACCTGTCAACTGGGTCCTACTAGTACTGGGAACAAGGAACACTATTTAGGGCAAATTTTGAAAATTCACCTGTTCACAAGGAATATGAAAATTCACCTGTTCACAAGGAACATGTAAAATTGGCCACTGTTATTCCACAGTTTTTCAGAGGTTGTAAATGGTTTTAGCCAATATCTGATTCTAAAAGAGCTTTGATTAATATGAGAGATTAGGATAAGCCAATTGTGGACAGGA
Organism: Owenia fusiformis; assembly: GCA_903813345.2. Lineage (NCBI taxonomy): Eukaryota > Metazoa > Annelida > Polychaeta > Sabellida > Oweniidae > Owenia > Owenia fusiformis. The sequence continues at coordinate 20,813,585 of CAIIXF020000007.1, read as the reverse complement.
TGGGACATCCCATCCACTGTTAATTACCCTTATAATCTTAAGTGTTTTAATCTGTTTGTGATTATTAATTGCCATTATTACAAGAATGCAAATCTTCCAACAAAGTTTAATTCCATCTGACTAATTGTGCTAATCTAGAGATCCAGACGCAACTATTTTAGAGATAACAAAATTGTATAACATGTTGAACTACTGTATATTTCTTAAAATCTTTTTCAAACCCAAACTTTCAAATTATAAATGCTGTAAAATGAGGTTGACAAAATTTGAATATAAAATATCCTTGTTCCCAGGTTGAACTGTATAAATATTATAGCCAATCAAATGTTATTGTTTTTTATTAATAATAGTTTATATTTTAGTAGTTGATAACATACATATACATAGCTTTTATGGGAAATAATTATAATGCAATGACACTTAAAGGTTTTGCTGGAGCACATCATGTATAAAATGCAGTTTACTAAGCTTTCAAATATGACAGTGAATTCAGACCCCACAATGACAAAAATTCCAATTTTGGAATGCCCTCAATGATTATTATTTTATTGACATTACTAAGCATCAAATACATGTAATCCTACTAAATACTAGCTTAAAATCCAACCATATGAATAGTTTAAGTTAGACATAAATAAAAGCCTAATATAAAATAATGCTTTACTTTATTTTGCCATGGTTTTTAGGGGTTTGTATTGCTCTGTAGCCTATTTTTGTAATGTTATCTGTTGTGCCTACAAAATAAACTAGCTGTTTTGTGGTAATGTGAATTAGTTGTCATAAACTACATGAAACAGACACAACATTAGTTCCACCATGAAATAACTTTAACTTACCATTCTTGATATTAACATAATATTACATTAATGTGATTTATCCACTTAAAAACAGATCCACCTGGATAATATAGAATATGGTAGCACGTTTGTACTTTTAAAATTTATTTTTAAATTATGTGAAATAGGCTTATTTCTGTTTTACCGTTAGTGTCCCTTGGATAATATGAGCCGTTGAAATTGAATAAAAGAAATTAAAATAAACAAATATGTGATCATTGTGTTTCTTTACGTACTCTTTAGTCTTTATTCTACAACAATAGCCCTCAAAAGAATTCAATTGGGAGCTATGTGTTTTGTGTAACTGGAGATGTGTAATGAAGGTCACAAGAACACCTTTTTGTTATTCTTTAATGGATAGACAAACATTGTTCTTTTTATGTGATCTTATGAACATTATAATATTACTTGTGTTTTTTTTGTGTGACATGCAAATATTAAAAGGTCTGCAATAGAATCAATGAATGCAGTTATCAAATTGATAGTGTTATGTAAAAATCTTATATCAGTGCAAACTTAAGACAAGCTTACCCTAAGACCCTGATACAGATTGCAGGTCATTTTCAGTCAGAGGACCACATTTTACAGCATTATGTTCCCATGTTTTACTAAAGAATCACAATATCTATAGAATTAAAAAATGTTAATTTCATTATATAACAAATATCCCAATGCTTCCCTAATACCAGTTTTCTTATTTCCTCCTAAGCATAGTGATAGAAAAGGTCACCCCTCCCTCTCCTAAGGGATGACTGAGGGGGGGGGGGGGAGGAGGCTAAGTTGAGTTATTCCCTATGATAGAAAAAAACTTTCAGCCCAAGCATTTCATATTTCTTTCTCATGCTAATTAAGACAAAATAATTATTTAAAAGCATTTCAGCTTTTAAGTATTTCATATTTCTTTTCCATGCCATAAAAGACAAAACAATTATTTATCATCTATTCCTTTCAGAAAAATAAGCTTCATCTTCAGTTCTTTGCAATTGATTTCCTTACCTTTTTCCTGGAGTTCCGTAAAGGTTTGAAAACCATGTTTGTCATTAGATTACTGTTGTGTATACTCAATCTTTCTAATGTGCACTGTGGCATAATTTACCCCCATGTCCATTGTTCAATCTAGCGATGTGTTTTTTATTGTATATTATTAATCCATTAGGTTTCTGTTGTTTAATACATCTGAGGTTTTCAAGTTCTTGATGGTATCATATCCACAAAGGATCAATTAAGTTACTGTGATCTTGTCAAGGTGTAGTTGCCACTTGGTACATGTGTGAGTCACACTCGCAAGTAAACACAGGAAATATTTTTCTTTTTAACATTTTATTTAAATCCGATTACTGATGTATGTCCAAGTTTAAGGTTAATTTGATTTTCCAGTCCTTTTGAACACTTAAAAATATATGTTTCATGATACTTAACCATTTACTTAGTTATGTATCAATTGTACAAAGTGGCATATTTTGGCTCTTATCGTGTTTTTATTTTTTATGCATACCTATGTCAGCATGCCTGCCTGTCCAACTGCATGTTTTTAAAAAGGTTGACTTGCTGTACTGAAATGATTCTTTTATTTATGCAATCACATCTTAATTGACACAAGTGACCTGATGTGTTTTTATTTATGATATGTTTATGATATTCATTTATAAAGATTCATGTTTGTCTGGTGAAACTGTAGAGGTTGATACCCAGAAGTCTTTGTATGATCATGTGTACAATTTCAACCAATCAGATTACATAATTGTACTCAAGTGTTTAACAGTTATTAATGCATAGTTTGTAATTATAAGCTGAATTTTGAACATTGACCAAGAATTCAAATAATTCTGTTTTTACTGTGACATACACCCTTAATTAAGTAGAAGGAGGTGGTATACAATGCATTGTACAAATATTACTTCTAAAAGCAGGTTTTATGAATGTATCAAAATTCTAAGATATCTTATTGGGTGGTATGAATGCAACACAAGCTAAACTGTAAACCTACCAATTACACAGACATAATAAATATTATACGTTTCACCTGCTTTACATGACTGAAATATTTTCTAACTTGCCGGTAGGCCTTTTAGAAATCTGCACAATGTATGTGTATATGTCAAAAGTTTAAGTTTAGCAAGATAATTCATTCTGCTTGTCCTTCCCACCTTAATTGAGTTAGCAAGATAATTCATTTTGCTTGTCCCACTTTAATTAAGTTTAGCCAGATAATTAATTCTGCTTGTCCCACTTTAATTAAGTCTAGCCAGATAATTCATTCTGCTTGTCGCACCTTAATTAGGTTAAGTCAGATAATTCATTCTGCTTGTCCCACCTTAATTAAGTCTGTTCACCTTAATTAAGTTCAGCCAGATAATTCATTCTGCTTGTCCCACCTTAAATAAGTTTAGCCAGATTATCCATTCTGCTTGTCCCACCTTAATTAAGATAAGCCAATTAATTCATTCTGCTTGTCCCACCCTAATGGACTTTAGCCAGATAATTCATTTGCTCATCCCACCTTAATTAAGTTTAGCCAGATAAATCATTCTGCTCGTCCCACCTTAATTAAGTTTAGCCAGGTAATTAATTCTGCTTGTCCCACCTTAATTAAGTTTAGCCAGATAGTTCATTCTGCTCATCCCACCTTAATAAAGTTAAGCCAGATAATTAATTCTGCTTGTCCCACCTTAATTAAGTTTAGCCAGATAGTTCATTCTGCTTGTTCCACTTTAATTAAGTTTAGCAAGATAATTCATTCTGCTTGTCTTACCTTAATTAAGTTTAGCAAGATAATTCATTCTGCTTGTCCCACCTTATTTAAGTTTAGCCAGATTATTCATTCTGCTTTCCCCACCTTAATTAAGTTTAGCCAGATAATTCATTCTGCTTGTCCCACCTTAATTAAGTTTAGCCAGATAATTCATTCTGCTTGTCCCACGTTAATTTAGTTTAGTCAGATAATTCATTCTGCTTGTCCCACCTTAATTAAGTTTAGCCAGATATTTCATTCTACTTGTCCCACCTTAATTAAGTTTAGCAAGGTAATTCATTCTGCTTGTTCCACCTTATTTAAGTTTAGCCAGATAATTCATTCTGCTTTTCCCACCTTAATTAAGTTTAGCCAAAAAAATCATTCTGCTTGTCCCACCTTAATTACGTTTAGCCAAATATTTCATTCTACTTGTCCCAACTTAATTAACTATAGCCAGATATTTCATTCTACTTGACCCAACTTAATTTAGTTTAGCCAGATATTTCATTCTACTTGTTCCGACTTAGCTAGTACTAGTTTACCTCAACTAAAAGTTAAAGGGGCAACAAAGACTAGGGGCAAGTTAAGAATAACTCTCTAAAATATTGTTACAATTATGCAGTGTTGTTTCATCTCAACATTCCTTGTAAAAAGTCCAACAATTCTGGCTTTATTTCATTTTGTTTTTACTGGGTATAATGTGATATAAAAAGTGGAGATTGGTCCATTTTCGAAGCATTAAGATGACAAGTGAATAATGATTAACAAATTATAAGTGCAATAAGTTATTTACTTCACTTCTAGAAAAAATGTTGTTTTAGACAAAAAAAGGATCATTTTCTCATTTTAATAAACAAGTTTTCAACCAAATAGGAGACTATCTAAAAGATTAGGTGCGAGTAGAAATAATCTTGATTTACTAATTTACTAAAATCTCAGATGGGTGCTGTGCCCACTACTTGCTTTAATGCTGGAGAGATCACTGCATGTATAATACTTTTAAATGAGGCGGAATACAGTATGTAAAAGAACAATAGTATCAACATTCAACACCTGCCTACAACTGTAGTTAACACCTTTAATATCCACCTACATATTATTGTCATGACATGATCCAATTTTCAACACATTGTCACAATAACACATATCAAAGATAGATAATGAAAAGTGTAAAATACACACTGGATCATTATTAGAAAAGTTTAATGTCACCACCACCTTTAAATTATTACAAAAGTGTAACATGATGTTACAGATGCCAAATGCTGATGCGAACACCAGTCAAAGAAGATTCACTGTAACGCTTTAACAATATCTCACCATTTCTTAATAAAAACTGATGTAATCAATCCTAGCAAATGAATGCACTGCTATAGTCTCCCTATACCAGTTTATGAAGCGAATTGAAGCAAGACTGTTGATCACACAAATAAAGTGCACACAACGTGGTATGTGGTACAAAAGTGCCAGTGGTGTACACATTGGCATATTAGGAATCAGATTAACATTGGCATTGTTTGTCATTCCTAAATGAAAATAGCATCCCCTAGTTGTAATTCAGGGAATCTCTCCAAAATGAACATTGTAATTCAATATGATTTAGAATTGAAGCCATCAACTTTATGAAGTATTGATTGTCTGGGTGGATTATTACCTGATATTTATTACAGGTAGCTTCTGGATTCATTGATCTTACTGACAATACCTGAAGCCCTCGGGTTATGATCCTGTCCAATAAAAGTCACAATTTTACTTTTTGTGACTTTTTTCGAAATAAAGACTCTTAGAAATTGAAGTGCATCTTTAATTGCACCAGATGTAAATATCTACGTCTCGTATTAAATCTCGAATCAACTAATACTTTTCCTTAGGGGAGAACTATGGACAAAACAAAGAAAAAAGGGATAGAAATGCTGTGACTAAACAATTTTCCCTTGATTTAAGTTTCATCTTGGAGTTAAATGTCATAGTTTTCCCATGCAAGCAGATTTAGAAGTTAAAGAATAGGTAGTTTATGAATGAAAACACAAGGTTGTTTCATATGGAATGTTACAAAGTGTCAATGAAATGAACAAGCACCCTTGTGTGATAGAAGATTGCATTATATAAAATAATATATGCATGCTTTTAATGCTTCAAACAACATTCACATTCATATCATGCACATATTCAATTCATGCAATTTATGTTCCCTATCAGCATATATACTCCAGAGCAAAGGCCCCAGAATTCACTCATAGTAAATATGTAAAAAAAACTTTCTCTTAATAACAAATCTAATATACTGATAATCTAATAATATATTATGGTATATAATTTGATATCATATTTCCCATTCTACCAAAAGAAACAAGCTCATCCTCAGCAACATCAAAGTATAAAAGCATTTACTGCATTCCCTGGAGTATAATTGTAAAGCATTACCAAGGCACTAGATCAACAGAGCAGGTATATTATTGATCACTGGGTATAGTATAGACATTATGTCAGATTATTTCTGCTAATGATGTAGGTGATGTCTAATGAAATAGCAGTCTCTTGCAGAATTTTATTATGATTTGGGCTAACTGATGGAATATTCCAAAAGAAAAATGCAAGAGTTCAAATTTGACTGATATTAATGCAATTGGTTGATCTGAAATGCAACTGATTGATCATAAATCCAACTGATTAATAAATAATGCAATTGATAGATTAAAAATGGAACTATATGATGAAAATGCAACCAATTGATTTGCAACTGACTGATCAAATAAATAACAATGCAACCAATTGATTTGCAACTGACTGATCAAATAAATAACAATGCAACCAATTGATTTGTAAGTGACTGATCAAATAAATAACAATGCAACCAATTGATTTGCAACTGACTGATCAAATAAATAACAATGCAACCAATTGATTTGCAACTGACTGATCAAATAAATAACGATGCAACCAATTGATTTGCAACTGACTGATCAAATAAATAACGATGCAACCAATTGATTTGCAATTGACTGATCAAATAAATAAAAATGCAACTGATTGATGTGCAATTGACTGATCAAATAAATAACAATGCAATCGATTTACCAAAAATGCTGATGATTGATCATAATCAATCTGAGTGATGCTAATACAACTGATTAATGATAAATAGATGGTGATTGATAGTCATAACAACTTATGAATGATAATATCATATTATAACCATAAATGTAGCTAACTTACCTGGTTAGACTGCAAACCTGAAGGGACATCAGGGTTAACAGGACATATATCCATCCTCACTCATCAATCTGCTAACCTGGAACAACAATGATCCAATCAGTCCAAGCATCCTACACACACTACTTGCGAACCATGAACACATGAGAAAAGATCATAATGTGGAATCGTTTTTACCAGTTAATCTAACAAGTATTGATTGGTTCTTTTCTTTAATCCATTGAAAATGTTCAGCATTTTCATGGTTCTAAGTTATACATTGTTGCAGTACCTGAATTTCTGTGTTGTCACCACCTTGTAAGTGATTGTAATTGTTACAGTTGCCAACTCCGAACACCAACCACTGGATGCTGAATGACAAACGCTGAACATTGTCCACAAAAAAAAGAGACTATCTTCACAACTTCTGGTGGTGACCTAAATTCATATTTGCGATATTGTTCTCATAAAAATGATTTTGATGAATTACTTTATGTAAAATGTAGTTGTCAGGGTGTTTCATGACTAATGACTTTAAATGTCAACTTATATAAAGTAAAACCTGTCTTAGTGAACACCTCTCTCTAGTGAACACCTGCCTCTAGTGGACACACTTTCTCTGCACATGCTCCGCACATGCTCTACTGACTGTATAAATTACCCTCTCTGTAGTGAACACCTCCCAACACTAAACGTTTTTCTTGGCAAAAATATTCAATATACACAGGTTTTAATGTATTGTATTACCTCAGCTTCTGTTTCTTTGTATCACGTATGTTGGTTTCTTCATCTTTCTGGAGTGAAAAGTCACATTTTTTCAGTTTGTCAACAATGGGACAGTTCTATAATGATCCCACATTGCATATTGTACTCATCGATTAATTCTGTCTTGCAATGAAGGGTGCTCCTTGTTCAAAACTGCAGAAAGAAGACATGGTTTATCCCAATGTATCTGGTGAATACGCCTTATGTGATGTATAGTATGTCACAAGATGAGTAACCTTCCCTCAAGACTGTGATAGTTTGTTGTGTTGCTCTTAGTTTAATGAACTGTTGTAGGTGTATCTAATCGTAACATGTCAATCGTATTCCTGCATAACTGTGCCTGTAATTACAAAAAACATTCAATTGTTGAAATGATTAATCCTAACAAAGATGCAACAAAGCTTCAAAGATATGAAGCATAACCAATAGTCATTTCATTTGCAGATACATTCGTTTTTGTAAATATATTAAAAAGCACAAATACTGTATTGTGTATAGTAAAAATGTATTGATATGATGTTGTATTCTTAATTATATTGTCTTGTGCAAAGGCCATCACCAGGTTACTATTAATAGAGTTTTAGCATCATCAAACATAGCAAAAAAGCTAACTGCAAAATAATTGCTCAGTAACCCAAATCGCAAAATATATAAGCATTTATAATAGCTTCATTTATATTTAATCGCAACACAACATTATCCTTTAACGAGCACCGCTTTGTTTTAGACACAATAGGAAATCAATAGCTGTTTTTATAGCTCCTAATAGTGCAACATTTACCCCGCTGTGAGCCTTGTAGTTTGAACGAAACACAAGCTTGGTGTCCTTTTTCATCACATCATGACATGCCTTTTTTAATAAAGTACAGTTTCTAACTTTATTTCAGGATGATTCTTCAATTTTAAGATTAATTCGGCAAAAATTGAAAAGTGGACATATTCTTTAATTCTGATGAATTTCTGCATCTTAAATATTCAATAACTTCTTTGTTTCACCAGATATCTCAATTCAATTATTCAGAAAATCAAATAAGAATTGTAAGAGAAACATTGTCATGGTCTTTGTAAAGTTAAGTATTCAACATTTCACTTTCTAGCCCTTCTACTCAAAAGATGATTGAGTATTACCATGACAATACAGCACTTGTATTACACACTATTATACAATATACATATGTGCTTAAAAACAAAACTCACCTGATTTACAATAGTTGTTACAGGTTACAGGTAGTTGTAAAACTCACATGATCATGATGCAACATTATGGTATCACACCCTGTAGAACACAAATCGATAAACACCATAGTAGACATGAATTACATTGGCATGTCTGTCTTATAGGTTCGTCTATTTCATCTCATGATTAATTTCAATGTGTTGTCTCACTTGGTCTCAGAACTGAAATACAATAGTCAAAAAGTAACAATCCTTTTCATTTCACGTCAAGTAACAAAATAATATTACCATCAGTATATGGTGCTAGATTATCACACAGGAATAAAAAAATATTTAGTAGAATGTATTCCCTAAAGCATGCAAGGTAAGGTATAATCCGAATCCAAAGCATTAAATTATAGCTGATTAGGTTTCTGATCCACATATTTTTACCTGGTAGCAGATTTATTAGATTCCAGATAATTCTGCAAATCATTGTAATTTATTGTTTCCATTGTTCCACTACGTATGAAGCATTGTACAATGCTCAGTTCATGAAACACAATCATTATTGAGCGTCTAGTCAGGAGTTGCCATACCCTTTGTCAGAGTTGTGGTCATTTCAAACTCTACATAAAACCCATAAACGTCTCTGGAATTAACCAATCAGAGTGCAGTCATGATTTTCATATTTGATCATGTCCATTAATTTAAAGTAATAAATCGTGAATCTATGGTATTTTCTGATTGGTTGATTTCCAAACTATAAATGATGACTCTAAGTCAGAGAATAATGTACTTACCACTACTCAAGTATGCTTTGAGTATATGTGAACTTGCAAGAATTTCCAATAGTGCTGGATCAGCTAGTTAGATGTAATGTTCTGTTAGAGCTAAACATACAGTAGTGGCTTATCAGGGAATAATTAGAGAGGGGGCATAATTATCCTGTCAATACTTCTAGAACTGTTGAAGGGGATTAATTAATGTTATGCATTCAGGAATTGTCTTATAAAGTGTTAATCGATGTATTCGATTCTACTTCTTCCAAAAGTATTGTATTTATTTGTTTACACCTTTACTATGATCGTAGACATGATATAAAATCAAGTCTCTGCTGCGAAATGCCTTTAATAATATTGAGTAATTTCAAATTAAATTCCAGTTTTAGTTTATCCCTAAAATAACAAAAAAGCAACTGATTCTCCAAAATTTTTGTATTTTGTTCAAAATTGAATACAATTTTTTTTGATCGGAGCAAATGTGACCCAGGCATAAGCAATATACCTTTCATGAGACTAGTTCTAATGTGCCATGCTTTGATGGGAGGGATGGTGGGAGGGGCAATTTATCAAAAAATAGGACTTCAATTTTCAAAATGGGCCCAATTTTAGTTTTAAGGACCCAAAATGTTTTTCCTAACTCAAAATTTAGGCTCCCCCTTGTTAACCTCAGGATCCGCCAGTTTCTTCAACAAAAGATTAAATATCTTTTATTGATCATTATCATTATAATTTATCTTTGTACTAGCAACATGTCCTGTAGACATCAGAACAATACCAACTATATTCTTTATGTTATGAAATAATATTTTTGTACCCCCTGAAATCTTAATTAGACATTTAGGTCTCCACTTTCCGGCAAAACGGTGTCAGCATCTGTAGATATCGATATGCCATCTATTAAAACTCTGATATGTAATTTACATGACTGTTGGTTTAGATAGTTATAATGTTATCACACGTGTCTTATTCTTACTCGAGTCCCTAGCCACACCCAGTGGACATAGAATATGGTAATCTTATTCAATCATGACACTTCCATATATGGATGAACATATCCTTCGTTTGATCCAGATGCCTCATTCTGATACTCAGACCATCTCTGCTATGCACAAGAAGGACACTGAGAGAAAGCCGTGATATCTCACGATGCAGATGCCTCATTATCAGATTATTTTCGGGAATATCTGCGTTGCAATGCGATGCGTTACCTTGCCTTGAAATACCAATACGTATATTTATCGTATGGTCTGTAAAATGAAGCCTTCCGATTGGTCAGTTCTTGTGCTGTACCAATCTGTATTTCTCCTGAGATTGTCGCCATTGATCATCTCCGTCGCAATACAGAAAATCTCAGGGGCAATACAGAAGATCACACGATAAAAACGTTATTGAATGATTTGAAGTGCAATACAGGATATATATTCTGTCTCGATATTCTGTATTGGCACTCGCATTCGTCTCGTTCCTATACGGAATCTCTCGAGCAGAATATATCCTTTATTGTACTTCAAATCATTCAATAACTTATAGCGTTGCGACCAACTGAACTGTACATTGACCATGGCATTGGAATTTAAGAGATGTATTATCATGATTATTAAACAACTCAATGTTTAGTTCAAATTTCATAAGTTGGGTGGAAATTCCAATGATATAATCAAGTACATCGATTGTACAAATCTGTTACAAATGGTGTTAAACAAAAGGTAAGGTAGATGCAATTCTTCTAATTCTCTTGTTTGACCAATACGGTATTTAGCGTATATTCAAACATTAATTCCTTGTTATATCGAAAATTAATTCTTTTTATCTATGAAGTTAAACGCATGTTACTAGGAGTGAATGGAAAGAATTAATGTTTATCAACGTGTACACACACATCACTTACATCTTTATCTTGATTTGAAAAAACAAGCTATTAGAGAGGTTTTGCACGACGTTTTTAGCGTTTTCAGAGTTTCCATGTCATCAAGTGTCATATAAGTCGGGTTAAGTTCAAATATCAAAGCATTGCGTCAACTATAAAGTAGTTTAATTCGATGAAAACTAAAAATATCGAAATCGACACTTCCCGTCCGCCATCTTTGATACGAAGGCGACGGCCGTTACCTTCGTTTGATACCGACCAATGAGTTATCGAGGTCATTACCAAATAAATACTTGTTTATATGGAGTTGAAGTCGTAATTCATTGACCAGCTTTTTCAATCAGTTTTTTGTACAGCAAAACGTATTTTTGTAAAGAATGGGTATCGATATGGCGAACTTTTTGAACACACGTTTCTCTTAAACCAGTCATCAAAAATTTCTGAAAATCTAACAAATTGTCAGTTTAATGGCCATCTTTTGAATGATAACAATATAATTTGAAATAGATATATATACTTTCATCTATATTGTTTTAAAAAACACATCAAACACTTGTTTTGTTCTTGGTATCATGTTTCCAGAATAAAATGAAACATCTTTCCGAACCTCATTGGAACAAAACGACATAAACACAGTTGTTTAGGTCTCTCAATATTGTAATTGTACAAAGGAAATGTTGGTTGATTTTAAAAAAGTATCTTGTTAATGAAATAAAAGGTTTTTCTTGATTTTTATCTATTTTGGGTGGATTTTGTTTTAATTTTTTGAATACTTTTTTTAAAATCAACCAAAAATTCCTTTGTACAACTTTAATATGGAGAGGTCTAAAAACATGTTGTATATGCTATTTTGTTCCAACAAGGTTCGGAAAGACATTTTATTTCATTCTCAAGAATTGGTAGAAAGGAGCAAAAACAATTGCACTAAAAAACAAAAAATGTTAACAAAAACAGTTATATAAAATCAAAATTACATGTTTTTTTACAGAATGTTTTCAATGATTGGTTTAAGAGAAAAACATTGTTGAATTCAGTTCTCCATACCGATACCTATCCTTTGTCAAATACTAGTACAATATATATCATATAACTAAACCTATTGCGTTCGTTGTCAACAGTTTAATTGATTTAGCCCTGTGCTACAATCAGATCCATGGCCTTTTATACTACCTTTATTTGGGGTTTTTGTATATCTCGTATATATTTTTGTACTTTTGCCTTAGTTAGTATTTGTAGTTTAGATATTTAGTTGTTTTTTTTCATAGTTATGACTAATGTAATCATGTTATGATACAAGATGTCAATAAAAGTTATATATATATACGCGGATTCTCTCAGGAAAGAGAAATCTATAGAACGCCAGACATGGGTTTCCATCAACTGTGATTTAATTGATCCAGTTTGACGTATACTTTCTACAATTCAATGTCTGATGCATATATCTATCTTTATATTCCATTTTTAAATGACCATCTCTTTCAAGATGAAGCAGATGTTCAAGACCGGTAAAACTCGGATTCCGAGGACCAGTTATACTAATTTACACAAGAACAGCTTCTGTCCCGTGGTGGTGGTGGTATGTGTAAGTCTATTCACTATCCCAGGAAGTTGATATTATGAAAATCGAGTTCTTTTCCCTTTTTCGCAAATGATTACCCGTTGCTTCGATTGATTGTGCAAAATCATTTTTTGACACCGTTCAAATAGTTTTTGACGCAGTACAAAATTATTCTTAATCCCCTTTATAAAGTTTAAACCACTTTGGCTTAAATTGTAGCCTTACCCAATGTTATCAAAGTGTGATGTGAAACTTTTTTTAATTTCAAAGAGTGGTTTTTGAAGGGCTTTTTATTCAAAAAATCGTGAATTTATTCAAAACTAACTTTTGAGTTCACACATATCTTTTATAAGTCACGATTCATACTAATGCATATACTGTATAGCATTCATCCTCACATGTTTTTTGTCAAAAAATTAAGAAAAATGTATTTCAAAATTTTATTTCTCATAGAAACCAATCCGTACAATGACATCTAAATCATAATAAATTCTTCCTTTTAACCTGGTTAGACAATCAACATTGGTTTATTATTGAAGTTTAGTAACAGGGTGTTTCCATCCCGCCCCGCTCCTCAGTGATAGATCCCTAGATACAGTATATATTCCCGCTCGTTATTTACCTAGAACCTAACACCCCAGTCACATTTGTCGCACGGCGGCCGCAAGTCGACCGCAGAACAATTAAATCGGTGAATTTCTGCGGCGAGCGTCGAAAAAGCTACGCTCGCCTTGCGGCCTCCGTGCGGCGTATGCAGATTTTTACACGCCGCAGGGAAGGCGTAGAAATTATAACTCGGAGTTATAATATTTGTTCATTTCTGAGGTCCCCGTAGAAATCAACTGGCTCAACAAGATTGAATCATTATTTGTCAATGTTTCACGATCACTTTTCATTTGATAAAATCTCCTAGCACTTTGAATAACATTTTTAAATGGTCCTGATGTAAATAAAATGAAAAAAACTAATATTTATCAATATAAATTTAAAATTCACCGTGCGGCTGCCGTGGAAAATGTGACTGCAAAAGTATGAGAGCGCAGAAATTCTGCGGCGAGCGCAGAAAAGCTACTGGCCGCAGAAATGATAGACCGCAAGGTCGCCGTAGGAAATGTGACTGGGATGAAGTCTCCATTCACTACTTAGGTTGTGGCCAGATATATATCAGTTCCTATATCTAGGTATAGAAGTTCTCCGAGTTTCTATTGCTTGATTATGGGTAGTAGGTTTTTGAAAGGTAAGTTGGTTGCTACATCATACATTTGTACTATTGTCCTTAACAAAATTCTCTAGATGGGCCCTCATATTCCTCTATCCAAGTATTATTCTTATATGTTGAATGAATCCTGCTTAGTAGCCTACCATCAAACACGTGTGACCCATCTCCCTAAACACCCGACATATGTGAGGGGGTCCAATACTAATATTCGACGTTGCAATTGTTCTTGAGCAGGTCTAATGCTTCAGACGCCATTAGAATATTCAGACTTTTGGTTTTGCATTGAGGTTCTGGGTGCCAGTGATGATGCCATATGGACGAAGGTGATACGTGTAGAATTCTAAATGATACATCATTTTTGGGTCGACATAGTGGAATGAAATAGCATAGTCGCTGATGCTCCCTGGACCCTACAATCACGCATTACAATTCGATTTCACTCTATTTTATTCAATATTTAAGCACCTTTTCTTTAGAAGAAAAATATAACACTTCAAAATGGCTGACAGGAAGTCGAAAGTGGGTCAAAAATATTTGTGTCACATTTGAACATACCTAGTTTGTTACAGATTAGAAAAAAACATCTACTTACGCCCTTAGCCCCATTTGCATCGTGATGGTAAAACCATTGAGGGTATAAACTATCAAGATGAGTTCGAAGACTGAAACAATGAAAGCGACTACGTCCTAAAGCATCCCTTGAATCTCCTGCGGTGACCCCCAGATGCTCCATGCACCTTCCCATCTCTATATCCTCTGCCCCTCCATCGGGTTGGCAATGTACAGGATCTTTCACTCCTTTCTCAGCATATCTTTTTAAGGCCTCATGAGATAATACATAACCGCCCCCACCACTGAAATAACCCTGTTTCACATTTACTTTAAACTTATGTCCAAAGAATATAGGATCTGTTGGTTTGTAAGCTGATAGTAAATATCTCAAATTTTCTACAATGACATATGTATCATCGTCAGCTTTGAGGAACCAATCAGCTTGGTCCCTATAGTTATCCCAGCAGTATTTGAATGACTGCATTGTTTTAGCAGTTAAATGTTCCCTGCCTTCAGTTGTATTAACCCCCACGGTTGGGAAATCTTTATTTGTCTCAGAGCTTATGAAGATAACGATATTACAGCGCTTTGCCCAGGTGGCCCTGACATGTTGAGCCTTCTTTTTCAGGTTCTGTGGACTAGTCATGATCCAGCAAAGTACACGTACTGTTTTATATAGCGTCTCTGCTGAAGTGATGTTGTCTGAAAAACCATACATTTAAACAGGTTAACATTGTAAGAGTACATCACGAGGGACAGGTTTAACTTGTGATTGAAGGGGTTCATTTAATGGTTGGCCAAATGGAATGTCAGATTCAAAAGGGGAGAAAGAAATTCTTATGGGAAATAAATTGTTCATGAGCCTACTCGAATTATGGCCAAATCAAAAGCATGTATTGATCTTGACATTGCAAACTTTTTAATCTGAATTTTTAAAAATAGTTTTATTAACATTGGAATTCCTCAAAGATCTATTCTTGGTCCTCTCTTGTTTTTTTCTTAACATACAAAATCTCCATGAAAACCTCAAATCGGTATGCGTTATATATTCAGGTGGCACCTCTGCGTATGCTCCTTTTGACCTAGATTTAAACCAAACTTTTGAACTCCAACAGGATCTGAAAACCCTGGAATATTGGTCAGCCAAATGACATTTGAGATTCAAGGCATCTAAGAGTGCCAACATGATCTTCCAACCAACGCCACACCAGTATTGGAGGAGTAGAAATCGTTTGACATTGACTGTTTCTTGAATTGATTTGAATTTGATCAACGGCCTAGAAACGCCAAATACCAAGATATTCACCTTTGACCTTGGCCCGTTAGCATTGACTCTGGCCCCGATCACCTCATTATGTGTTGCAAAGGGTCACAGTATCCTTCAAGTGCCTTAGAACGTCATTTAAATATTGACCTTTAACCTTGAGATGACCTTGACCCAAAAACATTGACCTTGACTTCAGGTCACCTAATCATATTAAACATATTAAAAATAGTAAGTATTTTGATTGGTCTAAAATAGTAGATAAAGAACGTGAAACATATTTATTTTCATTCATATGGATACTTTTTGATTTAAATATAATTTCGCGCTTTTGTCATCCTCCAGTGTTGACAATTTCTGTTCGGAGATTGGTATATCCTGTATTTGGCTGTGATATCCAAAATTGATGACGTTCTAAACAGAGATAGTTCCTTTAAAACAATTGGAAATATAGCAGAAGAAAAAATTGACTTTTTAAAATAATAATACGTGACATCCCAAACTCATGGAAACAGTATATTGAAAAATAGGAATAAAAGAGATATAGATGCTACAAACAACTCTACGCATAAGATTTAACATTATAAAAATATCTACAAATGCAAAAAACAAAAACAAATGCCTATTAGAAAAAGAATATGAAAATCCCACTGTGGGAGTTCCAGAAAATGACATGAAATTATATTACAGATTGGCCAGAAATGAAATACTCGAAACAAAAGTATGGTCTTTCCCGTACAAGATCCTCATGAATAAACTTTATGTAATGATGGATTACAAAAAATGAACATCATTGAATCTGGTAGATTTCCTTGGTGTGAGGAATTACAAAACATGGAGCATCTACTATTGAACTGTAAATTAGTAAAAGAAATACGGGATCGTCGTAAGGAATGGTGTACTAAAGTTATTTCGATAAAAATAAATGAACTAACCAAAACTGATATCTTACTTGGTAATAAGGAATTGAAAACGTATGAAACTTTGCATACTTCACTAATTATTACTATGTAAAACAATGCCACGACCTTATTTTTTACATCGGGCTGCGCATGCGTATTGGAGGGAGTGGATGGATCGGTAAATATTGTGACAAAGACCTTTCGAACTTTTCTCTTATATTACTAAAGGTAGAGTATACCATTGATAGTGCTGACAGTGCATTCATCTTCAGTGACATAAAACTTCTATTGCACAGAATTAATTTAAATGTGAATATGTATATATTTATATATTTTTTCATACAGGAGCTCAAAAGTATCGAAACAAAACATATGCAACAGGTGCAAGTAAACTATTGAATAAAATGTGATCATTGATTATAAACTGATGTTTGTTTTTATATTTTATTTACACTACATGAAAAAGATATCAGTGTGAATGTGAATTTTGAATTCGAATTGTGTGGAAGGGCGAGAATGTTAGAGAGTGAATCCTCATAAAAACTTAATATTCTAACTGAAACGTGTCATGAAACCATAAAATGGGGTACCTTAAAAGACCCGTTACGTGTTTAATCAAATGATTGTCAAAAATACCTTGCATTGATGATTGTAAATTGTTCTTTTATACATAAGATAGTAATCTTAAACTTAAAAACTAAATGTAATGTCATGCAACAGTTTTATATTATAAAGAAGATGTAAGATGTTACTTTTATACCGCGTGGATCAAAAAATGACACCGATCCACATATAATTTCATAAATTCTTTTGTCTAAATAAATTCTGACTTGTTTTTTGCACATTAAAATTGCACTCCATTTTGCAACTCAACAAGAAGTTTAAGATGACTAGCTCACCTAGATGCACATTTATGAGCGTTACAAAATGCGTGCAAAATGCAAAAAATGACGCCCACTTTTTGTAACATAGTTTTTGAAATAATGACAACTATTATTTTGTGTTTAATTGAATGGACTTTATTTCCATGAACGTACAAGCCAGAACCATTAGTACTTAAGTATTTATAAATTTATGAACAAAAGCTGGGTGGCAAAGGAATGGACGACATTAGGACGAAATGTTGTAACGCTCATAAGATTAGACAAGCAAGTTATGCAACGTGAGGTGGGTGTCATTTTTGTGTCACCCTGTATACGGAGTGTTCGTTTTACCTCAAAACCCTATGTATCACCAGTGATATATGGAATAACCTCACTGTCCTCTTTCTGAGGAACCCTATTTACTTGTAACAGGGTCGTAGAAAAATTAAATAATGTTAGAAGAACGCAGGAATGTTTTTGCAATTTCCACTATTGCTCTAAAAACCTATCATCCTGGTACCCCAAATCCGACCTATGAAAGTTAACTTTCCTCCTTGTTCTGGCAACTTTGTTGACATCCTTCGCAACTGATGAAAAAAATGAAAAATATCATTTAAAATCTCGATTCCTCAAAAACATGCGGAGCTGATCGATAATATCAGATTATAAAAAGAGGGCAGACAAATGATAGCAAAAACACTTGTTTTTGTTTGAAAAATCTGTTGAATTGATTTTGTTTTGTGAGAAATACAATTGAATTTAAAATCATGATCAAAAACAGATGTTCAAATATTGGAAACATAAAAGTACGTCCTTCTTTGGTGTTACAAATGATAATGAACCTAAGTTCACTTATGATCTATTCTCATATTAATTACTGCTATTTCTGATATGGGGCAAAAATTAAAAGTCAAATCTAAACAGACTGCTTATTGTTCGACTTGTATATAACAAAAATCAACAGACCCACTCAGCTTCCCTATTCAAGGATCTTGGTATTCTCAACATATTTGATGTGAATAAACTTAATACTGCAATGTTCATTTTTATTCTAGAAAGAGCAATGATAAATTTTAAACAATATCAGAATTAAAGCTACTGAAAAATATCTCAGCTTGCAGTTCAATCAATTATTATGGCCCTTTTATCTGGAATACAATACCTGATAAGTTAACATTAAAAATCTGAATCAATAATAAATGTTAAGAAGCATTCCAAACCTGAACTCTTAAAACATTATATTTAGCTTCAAATTCAATCCACAGTAGCTTTATTGCATATAGTCTTACATTTTTTCTATTTAGATTATTTTTTGTAGCACATTATACTTCTTTTATGCCTCTGTGGTGTCTTAGAATCTGATTGTGACATGTAACATGTTTTGTATATGTTTTTATGATAAATAAAATAAATAAATAAATAAAACTGTAAGAACAATTTTTTTTCCTAAAATCGATCAGTCTATAGACATGACTATATCCTATACCATGACCTAGCTTTACAAATAATTTCAGGTGTCCCGCTTTGTAAAAAGCCATGCCACTGTAAAATAATTTTGTTACAAAAATCGTCAAAAATTATATCCGTTTTTTTATTTTCAGCCATTTTAGTTAACATTGATTTGTCCCTCTGTCTCTCGAAATCCACCTTTGGACCATTCGGCTTAAAACCTCTGTCGATAGGATTCCCGTTTTATCTTATTTTTGTTCAACATCAATACAGAAAACTCCCCTATTGTCTCGCGAAATTCACTTTTGGCACATTTTCTAGCTTTACAAATAATTTCAGGTGTCCTGCATTGTAAAAAGCCATGTCACTGTAAGAGTAGTTGAATAAAATAATTTTGTTACAAAAGATCGGCAATTTTTTGTGAATGATGCCATTTTTGCCATCATTCACTTTTGAGCAACACCATGGTTTACTTTAAGTAGTGTCTTTTTGCCTCGATTAAATTGATCTTCTTACAACTAAGAAATCAAACATAACGCTTAATATAATTTTGCATCTATTCATCTGTAGGTAGGACGTTTCGGTAACTCTAAAATAATAGGGAGGTTAAGTTACACATTTTTAAGAGATCCTGTACGCGAGCATGTAATATTTTCAGATACCCGGGGATTACTGTCCTGCTTTCAATTAGCTTCCACATGGACCTAATTACAATTTCCCAAATTTTTACGTCATTTCCCAACATCAGCTTGAAAGAAAAGTCCTGCAAATTAGACGAGACTTCATATAAAGTGTAACTTAACAGTACTGTCCCCTCAGCAAATAAGTATTCCTTTATAAATATAACAAATTGCAAAAACATTGTGCTCTCCTCAACTTCATGATTTTTGACCGTTGTCATTCTTACTATAAAGAAATTAAATTCTTACCATGGTGATGATGTCCATCATCAAATGAAAGTGGCTTATCTGGTCCTTTGATAGAATCGATCTCTTCATGAGATTGCGGATCCCGAAATGATAATTGAGAATGCGTGTCATTATGGAATGTATATCGTGTCGCTTCTACAGCTTCTGAAAGTCTATGATTTCTAGCAAGTGATTGTGGCAGCGCTACATTTCCAAAGTTTACTCCTATGAACGAAATTATTAAACCAACTGTTAGCCCTATGACTAAATAAACTGCTTCAATATGCTGTTTGACCATTTTAGTAGTCAGTTAGTAACGATTTACATGCAGAATTGAGCAGTGCAAGCAAGCATTGCCGATCGTGGCTGATCCCTGGCCCTACTTCTGGAAGCTTTTTTGCACTCTGGAATACGCATGCGTATCAAAAAGGCATCCAAATAGTAATCAATGCTAAAAGCGTGTTCATCTTGTTATATACTGCAAATATACAGAGGTTATTTACGAGAAGGGATTGAATATGTTTTTTACTCATCATGAGGATATTATATTTTCCAAGGGCTCGGAGGGCAATGGGGAAATATCATATAATTGTCACAAGAATGAAGAAAATGGCATGTATTCACTGATCTAATAACACCATCAAAAATCGAATTCAAGGTGCCCAGGGAGATATATCTGGAGATCTGGCCTGAACAAAAACCTCACAAATCTGACGAAACATAGCCCATTCCCTTGGAAGAACATTTTCTGATGAAAATACTAACAGAATACACAGATGCTTACACAATCGGGAAGAAACAATATGCCACAAAGGATAAACACCCCCATTCCAGAAATGATAGACATCCCTTTGTCCAAGGAAGATCCAGTCACATATTCTAGTGGATAACCAACAACATACTTCAGCTATTAGGCAATCACATGTCCCAATACACATACGTGCAACCCAACGACCCAGTGGATAAGCAATCGCTCGAGTAAGTTGAGAAACAACCCCAAATCCCAGTACAGCAAACTCCCAAACCCAGTGAATAAATCGAACCAACAACCAAATTCCAAAGAAACACTAGCTGATTTCAATGTGAACGGAATTTGTGTTGTGGATTGAGGTGACGGTTGCTTGCTTCCTTCCTTCCTACTTTTCTTCCTTCCTTATTTTCTTCCTTCTCTCCTTCCTTACTTCCTTCATTCCTTCTTTCCCTCCTACCCTACGTCCTTCTTTCCCCCCTACCTTACTTCCGCACGTCCTTTCTTACTTCCTTATTTCCTTTCTTTCTTCCTACCTTCCTTCCTTCAGTCCTACCTAACTTCCTTCCTTATTTCCTTCCCTCTTTCCTTTCATCCTTCCTTCCTTCTTCCTTCCTTCCTTCCTTCGTTCTTTACTCTTCCTTCCTTCCGTACGCCCTTCCTTCCTTTCTTCCGTCCTTCCATCCTTGCTCACTTACTCACTCACTAGGAGGGAATCAAGCAACCCTGTTTAATGGAACCAGACAGACTGGTAGATTAACTGTGTGTATGGTATTCTCGTTATTAGTGGAAATCTTAATCTGCACAATTTGACAAAATCTAACATTAAAGGTGCAACAATTAGTGCAGAGGGGCCATTCGACGATCATGGACCAGTGTCAAAATATCACAACCAGAAGAACTAAAACATCTTATGTTCAATATCACACAAAAAAGGACGTTTCGCATGCCAAGTTAAAAGACATATTTAGAGGAAAACCTGCGAACGAAAGAATGATGAACGAACGAACGGACGAACGCATCCGCGCACGCACAAATAGATGAACGGATGGTCGGGCGAATGAGAGAGGATGGACGGATAAACAAATGGGCAAACGCACCATGACGAACGAACGGACAGACGAACGAACGAGGGAATGGAAGAACGAACGAATGAATGAACAAATAGACAGATGAACGCATGAGTCTTTTTACAAAGATAAAGAAGTTTAATCATAACGCAGACAGCTAGAAGGTTCAAACTGTCCGAGGTCGATGATACGTTATCGGCACGTTTATATCAAGAAGCTCAATATCTCATGAAATAATAATGAAGCCTTCCTCGCGATCAAAGCGGGTGTTCGTGAAATCTGCTCGCGTTTTCAGCGGGACCTCCTCATTTCTTCATCGCTCCCCTCCTGATTTTAGCGGGGCCACTGGAACAGGTTAAATGATGTATTTCACCCCCCCCCCCCAACGTAGTTGTAATTGTACAGCAACTTATCAGTACAGACTTTCAGCTAAGGGAACACGGGGCAAAACGGCCCTAAAAATTTAATTCTGTACGGGGTATTTTCTTATCTGTCAATCATCGCGCACTTTGATGTTCCACTTTATCAATGGTTTGTGGTTTATATTTTTCGAGTGTTTTATACTTTCCTAGGACTATCTTCTGTGATTTTTCAATGGTCAAAAATATTGTCGAGAGTGGGGCAAAACGGCCCATGGGTGGGGGAAAACGACCCACCCTCTGTTACATGGGTTTTAAAACCAAAATTAATCAATTACAAGACTCGTCCACACACATATTATCTCAGACGTTCAAACCTTTGACAGATAAAGTATTCTTAATCCCTACCATAATTCTAGTCATTCGATATGTGTCGGAAGGAAATAAGATACAAGCCAAATGTTAAAATCGTTATATTTGAAAACCAATTGTTCTTGCACAATAAGATTTTTGTATGTATAACATGTGTGGGCCGGTGTAAAATAAATTATGGTCCCCTGGGAATTATGGTCCCCTTTCCTTATGGCCCTTAATGGCCCTGACTGTGTATAAATAATAAGGAAAATAATTGTAATTAGGTCACCATATAAATCAATAGAGAGTAGGACCAAAATTTGATAGGACCACCTACCCTTTTACACCGGTTTGCCCCAAAGACATGTGAATTTTCAAATAGACGTCATTTTAATTTGTCTAATATTTGAAGCTCGAAATTTTTACAAATAAAGAATAAATGTGCATACTCTATGTAAAATGTTAAATCAAAACGATATTCTATTGTTGCCGGATTTTTTAGAGATTCTCGTGGGAGGGGTAATTTACAAAAAGAGGGTGAAAAGTAGAATTACCTCTTACGTAAAGCGAGACGCTGCTTGGTTAAAAATGGGCGGTCGAGGAGGTGGCAGAAATTTCAAAATTCGATTATGTGACATTTGAAGAACCATCTTTTTATAGTTCAAAAGATATTTCGATGGGCAACTTTGCCCCCCAGAGGGCCGTTTTGCCCCATGTTCCTCTACATGTATGGATCCAATATCCATTATGAGGTAAACCTGTTTTGAAAGTATTGTTGGAGTATCAAAGAACAGTAATGTGTATTTTTACGCTGAACTCACAACATTTTCACTTGGCACCTTTTGAGGTGGATCCCGGCTATGGCATTAATGGTTGAGAAATAGGGATCGAATCCAGTTTTCTCTTGATGACCATTGTGAATTATTGTGTTTTATGGATTATGGCGATGGCTTTTGTGAATGGATGTTGACCCTTTGAAACGCCTATGGACTTGGAGACTGGATTTTATCTATCCCGCATCATTTGAGACTGAATGCTCCATCTTGTGTGAGTACTTGTATGTACAACTATTTTTGAGGTTATGAGTATTGGCTATCAATTTCTAATTTTTTCTTCAACATGTAATTGTAATGACTTCAGTATGAATGAATTGTTCCTTTGTCTTCTGGTCTTGGATTGTGCTATTGGTTCTTGAATGGAGGGGGAAAGGGGGTATTAGACTTTGTTTCTTTTCACGTTAGATCATGGTTTTGGGCTATATGGGGTTTGTTTTTCTTGACTGGTATGCACTTAGAGTTTACTTTTTCTTACTAAGTTCCATTACAACTTTTGGTCCTTTCTCTTTGGCACTAGTGTTTATATATTTACCCTTTTGGTCCATTCTCCTAAGAATCGACTATGTTCGCGTTTTCAGTGGGAACTCTCTAACGATTTTTAATTCATCGCGGGGTTTCGGATCACATTCGTGATAATTATAGGGTATCCTATTGTTTTGAGGGATATCCCTTTTATTTACGAGGTGATATTGATATCTGCATGAGAGAGCGAAGCCAAACTGTACAGATATCAATATCACCGAGTATATCGTGGCCATATCCTCCGGTTTTTCATTCTGCCAACATATATCAAAGGACGATTCTCGGTTTGGAGAACAGTCTCCTGGGCTAATCATTTTTTCATGAAAAATATAGAAATATTACCCAAATTAAACTATGAATATTCAAAAGAAGACATTTAAATCTACAAGATGTAAAAATAACAAATTGGTCTGAAGCAGGGATAACGCTCAATTAGATCGATTCAATAAAATACAAGTCTCGATTTGGGGAAAAAAGTTCATCAGTGTACTGCGCTAATATTTTTTTGCGAAAAATCTAGAAATATTACCCAAATTAAATTATGACTATTCAAAAGAAGACATTCAAATCTATATTATGTAAAAAAGTCAAATTTGTCCGAAGCAGGGATAGTGCTCATTTAGATTGATGAACTTCGTTCTCCAAACCGAGAATCGTCCTTTATCTTTTAATGTTATTATACATTTAGCACACTTATATAGTGTAGGATAATATTAGTGTTGAAGATCAATTCAACTATTACCAACAGTGACATCTATTTATGAGTGAAACATTAAATACTATAACTCATGTAGAGGGATTCACAAACAAAAATATAGAGAACGCTAAAGACATTACGAGAAACATAATGTACACTAGCGGATCTAGACGGGGGCGTGGGGAATTTCCGAATTTTGACTGGAAATCAAAATAGATGGTTATGGATTGTCAATAGAGAGCTTTCGATATAAGTTTATAGCCAAATTTATACCACCCCATGCAGACAGATCGCCTAAAACTACATTCGGATGATGCGAGACTCGACATTCAACGGGAAACTGGAAACAATTTGTCACCAATGAATGACAACTCACATTAGGTTTTACAAGTATGGGAATAGCATGACGTTTTGATGTTACGGGAATTCGAAGGTAACTGGGATTTTGGTTTTACCGATGATGCTGATATGCGATGCGGTAACGTTATGAGAGTTTATAATGGAGAGCTACCGTGTATTGAAAACCGACACGACCGTTACCGTATTGTATTCCAGTTACCTTCCCTTAAGCGGTGGAAGATATCGTTGAACTGTGACGCCCATGCAAAATATGAACCAACTCTCATACTCCAGAGTTCCCATGTCATTTAACCCTGATTTGGTTGAAATCTCAAAGCATAATATCAACTATAATGTAGTTTAATTCGATAAAATCGACAATTACCGTCCGCCATCTCGGATGCGAAGGTTACGGCCGTTACCTTTCCTTGATACTGACCAGTGCAAATGATGTTCAATTTTCGAAAATTCTTCAAAACGGGAGGCCAACGGGAGGCCAATTTCTCTGTCAACAGAATATAAAATACTAACCTTTATCCTTGCAAAAAGAATGCAACAAGCAATTTAGAAAATTAATTGGTTTACAGCAAACAGCTTCTATAAATGGACGCTTTGTTGAAAATAGTACAATACTAGTTTAAGATATATTTGTATTTGTATATTTGTATTTTGAATCACATAAAGAAACATAAAATTCAGTTCTCTTCTTGGATTTGATAGCATTGAACGGAACCTTGTGTATGAAACACTGAAAAAATCTAAAAGTGAAAAGGCTATCAAATGGTTAAAATTACCATATGAAAAATAATACTTGAATGTTTAACAAAATTAATTGGCTTTCTTTCTAAAGATTATTGAATTTTTCTGCAATGGCAATTATCTTGTATTATGTAGTCATAAATCTAGCTTTATTTCAAATCAGGAAGTCGAAGGTTTAACAATAGCTAATAACGATAATTGTGTGATGAATCCCTTCTGAAAAGAAAATGTCTGTGAAAGTGTCTTTGTAAAAATGATGCCTTATCTAAGAATAATTTGCAATTAATTGATATGCTGAAATTGAGGACAATTAAAACAAATATCACACTTTGAGAGCTAAATAACCGTATGCACAAGCTAAAATGCCCAAAAGCCTAATCAGATTCAAATTCAATGAATGACGGAAAGTATTGTTTTCTTGCTATCTTGATGACAGAATTCCTTGTGGTGAGAAACATATAAAACATATGTTTCTGCTATACACAAGGTGGATTGGGCCCAGAATGCAATCTCTCTCTTTGTATTTCCTGTGTTATATTTCTAATATTTACTATGCCGATAATGTTATTAAGTTAACAAAGGCATAATTTTGTATTTATATCAATATCAAGGAAATTGAAATAAATAAACTGAAAAAAATGCAATCTCAATATTTTCCAACAATGAAAATGTCAGAATATCGTTATTGTCTGACATTAAACGGACTATAAGTTCATAATCAGCAATCCAAAAGATTTAGATCTGCCAACCTGAAATGAACATTTGTGGTTGATTTTAGAGGAGGTCGTTTTTGTAATAGGCTAGGCAAATGGAAGTTTAACATCCCAAAAATTGCAACAGTTTTTAAATTAGGCTTATATTGTATATTGATACCAGTTGAAAAACATATCAAAAATATAGAAAAATATATGCAGTGGACAAATATGAAATGTCACATTCCAGGTACCCCCCTCCAGTGGAAGAGTGCAAGGGTGGTGCTCAGTGTTCTAGACTTAGAATATACATCCCATCCAAAATCGTGGTATTGAAAACACATTTTTAAAATTGTAAGTATTCGTCAATGGTATATCAGAATTTTGAGCACTACATTTGAACTGTTCCATCAATAATGAAAGTAATACAAGGAGGATTGGCTCCCAGAGTGCACCACCGATATTCTGTCCCATATATGGGTATGTCGTAATACAAAATTCGAATTCAAACAGCCGCCATTTTGTTCACTTCAACATTTAAATCGTGAATTTTGGTCTTATTTCCAAACGAAAAATTCCAAAACTCACAAGAAATGATCGAGATATTGGTTCGAATCTTTTGAACTGTTTATTTTGAATTTATAGTCGGTTTTAATTTCAGAAAATAACGACATTTCGACGTTTTCATTGTTGGAAAATATCGAGTTTCGATCCTGGGAGCCAATCCTCCTTGAAAGTAATATGAACCTTCAATATTTAGCAGGGGTGATAGCATAGGCTAACATTCCTTTAAATAGACTTTTCCATGTTATAATCCATTGGCTCATCAGATAGATGAGAATCAAGAACTATCATAGTAAAGACTTTTTGTAGAGATCATGAAGCATGAGAAGATCCAGTAAAAAAGTGTGCTTAATCCACGAGTTAAAATGCACATATAGTTATACCACTAATGAATTTAAGAGTAAAACATTCATGAAGGCCACATAAGAATAATGAGTTCACATTGCAATATTTTGAATTGATTTACTATGAATATGAACATTTAATATACATATTCCCCATCTGGGGAACATAAACAGTCATTGTAGATACATATGGTAGACCTCCAAAGAGACATTGATTTAGAACTATAGAAACTGTGTCATTGCCTGAGGTCATTCTTGCAATGTTGAGTTGTTTCACATTTTTGAGGTTAGGTTCATACAAGTTAAATTAAAAACAAATAGCAGTGAAATGACTGTAAGAACACTTTAACATTGATAAGTTAATTCCCCTTAGAACCACCTCAGCAATATGCAACAAAACAACATTTGCTAATTACCACTATATAATTCCAATGTATTGATTTCAAACTGAAAAATTGAAGATGGAATAAGTAACATTGAACATCAACGGATTATAAAGAATATTGTACTGGGAAGATATTCAATAGAAATAAAATGTCTTATTCCAATCTGAGTTCAATAACCATGCCTGAGTTTTTCACTTGTTATTTGCATAACTAGTTCAATAAGTCATACCAAACATCAGAAGCTCATTCAGTATATTGCAAACTAGTTATAAACTAGTTCAATAAGTATTACAAATATGAATCTGATCACAAACAATGTACTAGAGTAGCTATACTGATATTTGTGTGAATGGCAAGTGAAGCAGAATTTATGCACAGTTCAAACATATGCACTTTAAGGCAAATTGGCCAATGTTTGGAAAATTTGATAACATTATTGAAACAGTCAATCCCCCTCCCACACATATTCTCCCTTCCAGTTGGAAATATCTATGCTAAAGTGACATCTATTAAACATTACTTTAGTTGTATGAAAATGAGTTTTAAGATATATTATTTGAGATATTTTGCTGTGAAAGGATCAGCTGTATATGAAATTACTTGTTCTTTGATAAGTGACTTTTCATCAAAATATTTTTTAAACATGGTAACCTTTGACAAATCTTGTCACATGTACGCATAATTAGAAATTACTGCAAAGTTTGTCTAGTTGGTCAACAGTATGCCCACAAAAAATACATTTTTGATAAACTTTTTCTCAAACATGTTAACCTTATGTTTTTAGACAAATGCATAAAAGTGAGTATATAAACTCAGTGACTCGTGGATTTTCAACTCTTGTGTGGACCAAACTAACACTATTCCGCGAGTTTTATATTTGTACACACTTGATCTCAGATGCCAGATGAAAACTCGATTGAACTTTTGATTGACACAATCTGACAAATTATCAAAATATCGCTCTAAGTGCGAATGGAAAAGCAATTTAGAACCATTGCGATTTTTACTTTTATTTCTTTCTCTAGGCAGATTTTATTTATTATTATCCATGTAAATAAGGAACCATATATTCATGTTACAGCATGAGATGAGTCAACTGCTCGATAAAGCTTTAAAGCCTTCATTGCAGCACTTTTTACTTTTTTTTAACTTGTTCTAAGCTGCAATATTGCAGGGTAGGAAGTACCCTGCTCTAAACACTGACAGATAAAACTTGAAATGAAAATCCAGATTTTACTAATATTACTTCAGTGGGTGTGTGTGAATGTTATTGAATGCAAGGAAGAGTGTCTGTGGAATGGAAATGCTATTTTAAGTAAATATATAACAAAGCCTAAACATATTGTTTTAGGCCAAATTAAGATGTTTTGGTATTACTCTGTATGTATACTCAACAAGTTAACAAAGCAACGTTATTTTTTGGTTATTTATGACAACAAAACTTAACGCAATTACTCTCAATGTGAGAGGTCTTAATAAAGCCAGAAAACGCATGAACATATTTAGGTGGTTAAAAAATCAGAAATTCGACATAGTCTTTTTACAAGAAACGTATAGCCTGAGGAAAACAGAACAGAAATGGAAAAATGAATGGAATGGCATAGCTAAGTTTTCACATGGAACTGTACATAGCAAGGGAGTTTTGATTCTGATATCTGATAGGGTTGAAGCAACCATTGTAGAAGAGAAAATTGACAAACAAGGAAGATATGTCCTATTAAATGTAGAAATAGACGGGAATCTATACTGCTTATTAAATTTATATGCACCAAATGATAGGAACCAGCAATTAGATTTTTTTGACAATATAAGTAATATGATAAACAATAATAATCCAAATATTGAGAACATTTTATGTGCGGGTGATTTTAATTGTTCACTTTCAGAAATAGATAAAAAAGGAGGAAGACCTGTAAATGAAAAGCATCACGTTATTGATAAAATTTTTAATCTAATAGAAACTAATAATTTAATTGATGTCTGGAGAAATCAGCACCCACTGGAGAAACGTTTTACTTGGAGTGATAAAGCCTGCAAGGTACAATGTCGATTAGACTACTGGCTTGTAAGCTCTACTTTAATGGACCAACTACAAACAAATATCATATGGGGCCCCTCCTCTGACAATCATGCAGCTGTTTTAAACTACACTCCTAAGGACTTCAAAGAACGTGGACCAGGTTTCTGGAAATATAATGCTATGTTTGATAGAGACCCCAAATACTTAGAGAGCATGCAAAAAGTAATTGAGGAAGCAAAAATAAAATATATTGATGTAACTGACTCAGGACTGAAATGGGACATGATTAAAATGGAAATTAGATTAAAATGTTTGAAATTCAGTAAGAACAAGGCCAGAGAAAGGAAAAATGAAGAGAAAGAAGCTTTGGTTAAATTGAATAAAGCACAGTTGGAATTAGATAAAAATAAAAATGAGAACACTTTAATGCAATACAATAGATCGAAACTTAAGGTTGAAATAATACAAGATAGACGAACAAGGAGCAGTATGATAAGGAGCAAAGCAAACTGGTGTGAATATGGAGAAAAATCTAGCAAGTATTTTCTGAACTTAGAAAAAAACAATTTTACAAAAAAGGTAATTAACTCAATATATAACAAGCAGGGAAAGTTAGTAACAGAAAGTTCAGAAATATTAGAAACAGAAAGACAATTTTATAAAGATTTGTACAGTAAAAGAGAAAGCAATCCACAATATGAAAGGGAATTTTTAAATGATAATATACCAACAATAAGTGAGGAAGATAAGAATAGTTGTGAACAACAGTTAACTGAAAAAGAATGCTTACATGCCTTAAAATCATTTAAGAAAAATAAAACCCCAGGCTGTGATGGGTTAACAGTTGAATTTTACCTTACATTTTGGGATTTCATCAAAGAGGATTTGATTAAAAGTTTTAATTTCTTATTAATAAAGGGAGAAGCATCAATATCACAAAAAAGAGGCATCATCTCACTTATTCCTAAGAAAAATAAAAATAAACAGCATTTAGAAAATTGGAGACCTATTACCCTTTTAAATTATGATTATAAAATTTGCACAAAGGTACTTAGTGATAGACTCAGGAAAATTTTACCAAAAATCATACACGAAGATCAAACTGGCTATGTAGAGGGTAGATTTATTGGACAAAGTATACGATTAATGAAAGATCTTATGGAATTTACCAAAGATAACAATAAGAATGGAATATTCCTGTTAATTGACTTCAAAAAAGCGTTTGACAGTATTAATTGGTCATTCATGTTGAAAACATTACAAAAATTTAACTTTGGTCCAATTTTCATTAATTTTATTAAGGCTCTTCATAATAACCCTGAAAGCACAATTTTGAATAATGGGAAAGCATCTGAATTTTTTAAAATGGAGCGTGGTGTGCGACAAGGTGACCCAATATCAGGAATTCTATTTATAATGGTTGCAGAAGTATTGAGTATAGCATTAAGGTCAGATAAAGATATAGAAGGTATCAACATAACAAATGAAATTGAAGCTCGGGTGACACAATATGCTGACGATACAACAGTATTCATTAAAGATGAAGCATCAGCAAAACGAGTAATGGAAATATTAGAAAACTTTGAAAAGTGTTCAGGTCTACAAATTAATAAGAACAAGACAGACGCTATGTGGGTAGGAGCAAAACGGGAGAGTTCTGATACTGTTTTAGACATTAAACCCAAAGCAGCAGTGAGCGCACTTGGTGTCACATTTTCTTACAATCAAGTTGAAGTGAACAATAGTGTATATACTAAAGTAGAAGCCATGAAAAGTAAACTGAACATTTGGAAACAAAGAAACTTAACTTCTGAAGGAAAAATTAAAATAATTAAATCATTAGGTATCTCACAGCTAACATTTTTAAGTGCAGTACAATATATTCCTGAGAACATAATAAATGATATCAATAAAGCAATTTTTGAATTCTTGTGGAATAAAAAGCCTCCTAAAGTTAAAACCAAAGCTATAATTGCGCCAATTGAGGAAGGTGGTCTTAAAATGATTGATTATCATTTAATGGATAAAGCCATTAAAGGCGTTTGGATAAATAGGTTTAAAAAGAATAAATTAACAACCTGGATGACCATACCCCTGGCATATCTTGGACAAAGTGGTGGCAAATTCTTGTTTGACTGCAACTTCAATACAAATTTCTTAAACTTAAATTATTTGCCAAAATTTTATGTAAAAATGCTAGATGTTTGGGCTTCCTTTAACGAAAATAAAATTGAAACATGGGAAGATGTCAAACTTCAATATATATGGAACAACAAACACATAAAGGTGAATAACAAGTCAATTTTCTATAAAGAATGGCATGCTGCAGGAATAAACAAAATAAATGATCTTCTTAATAGAGATGATTCTTTTAAAACTAAAGAATCTTTAAGTGAAGAATTTGGTATTAAAATAGATTTCATGAAGTATAGAGGAATAGTAAGTGCTATCCCAAACTTATGGAAGTTATTAAAAAATAGTCCTGCAACAAAAAGCAGCTTTCAAAAACCAAAAGATGTTACCTGTAAAAACATATATAAAAATTTATTAGATAAAGAATATGAAAAACCTACATCATTAAATAAATGGTTTTATTCCATAATAACATGTTTTCCCTGGGAAAATAACAGGGAATAAAAGTGTTATTTGAAAAATCCCGTATCAGATCCCGTATCAGCCAAAATCCCGTATCAGATCCCGTATTGGATCCCGTATCAGCCAAAATCCCGTATCAGATCCCGTATCAGAAATATTCCCGGTAATTTCTCTTGAGTTTTACGCTTTTCGTCTAGCACATCTCTACAGGAAGTAAAAAAATCGTTTGGAAAATTGAAATTATTGAAATTATTATCATGATTATATCATATTATATCCTCATTATTATCATAATCATTATTATGAAATAAATAGGTTATTGATGGTCGTGATGGAATATGGATTTATGCCTTGAGAAAATATGATATTGGCCTCAGAAAATATCATATTGACACTCGGGCTATCGCCCTCGGTCAATATGATATTTTCCTTGGCCAATATCATATTTTCCCTCGGAATAAAATCCATATTCCATCCCTCCCATTAAATAACCTCTATATCTATGGGAATACAGGAGGAAGATATGAAATATTATTATACAATGGCCAGAAATATAACTTTAGAAACAAAGTTATGGTCATTTCAATATAAAATTCTTATGAATACATTAACATGCAACTCTCAATTACAAAAAATGAAAATAATAGACTCTAGCAAATGTCCATGGTGTGAAGAAGTGCAAGATATGAACCACTTACTATTAAACTGTAAATTAGTTAAAGACATATGGAAACGTTTTAAGGAATGGTGTACTAATACTGAATTGATAAAAATAAATGATCTTTCCAAAACTGATATTCTACTAGGATGTAAACAAACTGATGCAAATATTCATAACGGACTAAATCTTTTTATCTTAATAATGAAATATGTTATTTACAAAGCATATATTGATGAAAAGGTTCCATACTTTGTTTATTTCACAAATTACGTAAGGCAGTACCTCGAAAGTATAGAATTTATTAAATATAAGAAATATGCTGCTGACGTAAGAGTTTTATTGAATAAAATGTAAACAAATCTGTTTGTTTGTTATTTTTATTATCTTACAGACATAGCAACCTAGTAAGCATGAATGTAGATGTATGAATGTTTGCGAATGTGAGAGAATGGCGGAGAATGAAAAATTACATCAATATCTTATTTTATGTTTAACTATAATTAACTGTAGAGTGCATATGCTGAAATGTACATATATATACACTATAAATTGCATGTAATATATTTTTATATGAACATTAAAATATGGGTGAATGTATCATTTTATATTGTATGTCAATATTAAGTTAATACCCATTGTAATGTAATATTGGATCTAATTTTAAATATATTTTTAGAGGACTTATTATTATATTATTTGCTACAGGGTGTTCATGCTGCCATCTTAAGCAAACCCTATGTATGTAATAACCCCACTGTCCACTTTCTGGGGAAGTTTGTACATTTTCTAAATTTATTGCAATAAAAAAAAAAAAAAAAAAAAAAAAAAAAAGGTACCCCCCTCCAAATTTGAGTATGGGATTGTAAATATTTTTTTATTTCAAAATGGAATACTCTTGTCAACTAAACGAGTAATATTATGATAGTTTACTGACATAAGAGCAACTAAAAATTGTTAACCAACTATTTGAGTGCAATAATTGGCATTTCTAGCGCCAAATATCTGAAAATAGGCCATCAAATAGCCCGAATTTAATATAACAATGTATTTATTTCTGTATCATTCATCAGAATTGCATGAAAAATATCAAGGAGGGTATTGTACACCTGAACATTGTCTTTGATAAGTATCAGGGTCATTAAGTGAACATTGAGCGTGAAAATAATATTTGAAATTTCAATATTTTACCACACCCACTTTTGGGGTGACCTTACTTTTGTTTAATTACTTCCAAGATATGTCATATTTGAACTCAATAGCACAACTAAATTATTTGTAAAGGCTTATTTTGTCCTGAAAACAGTTTTTTGAGGTTTTCAGGAAAGGATTATGTAAAAAAAAAGTAGAAAAACAGCAAATGCCAGGTGAAATATAGGGAAAGCCCTACTTTTAGTTGATAACTGTTAAATTATCAAATGTTTTTCCTTTTGAATTCAATTTGATATATAATATACCTTTTCTGATAAAACAGAGAACGATTTGTTACAATCAGTGGTCAAAAAATGTCCTTGAAAAGGCACCAAAATGTTAAATATCCCTGTCCCTGACATAAGTTTATTAATATGAGCCAAAAAAGGTAACCCAACCAAATGTTTGTTAATAACCCAGTCATTCAGCATGGGTTTGATTTCATATTTGGCACAATTACCTTGTTCAATGTTCTTTCATTCTACTAAGTGTCATTGATCTATCCTTAGTGGTCACGATTTTATGGCCATTTACAAAATGTGCTCAAAATATCGAAATGTGCCTAACTGACTGGACATCAATACCACCAGTTTTTTTTATCTGTGGACCTTTTTTCGATACTAACAACACTTGAAACATTAAAACAAGAGATAAGAATGAAGATGAGAGTCATAACACATGACTTTTATGCTCCTGATTTGAACAACAACGCACGATACGTTCAAGTTGGCCTCCAGGCATGCCACCCATATTTCATGGCATGGTATAAAATGGCCATAAAATCGTGACCACTAGAGACCACTGAGACTGGGTAGATTAATAAAACATTGACCAAGACTCAATTCTGCCAAATATGACACTAAATCCATGCAGGATGGTTGGACTGGATTATTAAGATTTGTTTGGGTTACCTTTTTGGCTCGCCCTGTATTAAGGAAAAATTGTTACTTTTGACTAAGGTGTTCTTAACCACAGTGATATTGAGAAATGAAATGAAGAAGTTCAACTGAAGAATGTTCGATTTCAAGATGAAATTCAATAAAAAATGAGGAAAGGGTTTCTACATTAATAAATCCTCCTGAGTTAACTAGTGTAACGCAAAGTAAATCTCTTTATACAGGGCCTGGTTCGATTATGTTATGTTCATTATCAAAAATGCTGCCTTAATTTTGTAATCTTAACCTTCATAACCTTCCTCTTGGGGGGGGGGGGGCAAATGTCAGGTCTGAGAAAAAAACTTCCGCGGAAAAAATTTTGGGCCCCTAAAACCCTGAAGTGGGCCCAAATTTTGAAATATTGAGACCCATTTTCTTCAATTAAAAAATAAGGCTTTAAAAGGCCCATTTATGACCAAAAAGGCCTACTTTTCGGGGCCTTAAGGCCCTTTGGGCCCAATTTTTTTTCTGGCCCGCCCAAGGGGGTGGAAGGGGCCCAGATCTGCCAGTGTTCATTATTTAGTCATCATTATTCTCATGATCAGTAATGGAGGTATTTGCACAAATGCCTTTGCATACCTTACATGTCAAAGAACAGTTATTTCATTTTTCTACAAGAACATCTCATAGAAATACAATCTGCCTTACACACACAATGGATGATCTCTGAGAAAGGGGAGCTGTATTTAGGCAATTGGTACATAGTTTCGTTGCTTATTTCCCAGCCCAATTATAATGGAGGCAGTTTATTTCCCTCCCACTCCTGGATCTGATGGTACACTCTGTAACTGTGGTATTCCGCAGCATCAGAAAATGGAGGAAGAACACGGGGCTGCAATAATTCAGATCTTGCTGCTCTCTTTTAATAGAATTTTAGAAGCCTAAGATAATTTAGGATTTCACCATTTTTCCACCATAAATTGACAAAAGAGCATGTTCCTCTGCAATGACAGAGTTGCTTGCATTTCACTGGTTTTCTACTTGTTTACGTTGTAACAAAATGTCGGAACATCGAAGGTTTGATTTTTCTTTATTTCACACATTGTAGGCAGAATTCCCACAGCATTGTTATCACAAAAATGTATCAGTATTATATGTTTAAAAAATGTACATATTTGCGAACAAATAGTTCAGAAGACAACAGAATCTTCGATTTAATTCCTCACTTAAGTTACATAAACGGTATTTCGATAAACAATTAAGATCTGCACTTTTAACCCAAACCGTTTATTTAACTTAAGTAAGGAATTAAATCAACAATTCTGTGAGAAAAAAACATCGTGGGGATTCTGCCTACAACGCGTGTAAAAAAAGGAAAAAAGAAATATCGTACTTTTGACGTTTAGACATTTTGTTACCGAAACGACAAGCGTAATCGAGCGGATCACCAGTGCTTTTGGTAATTTAAAAACAACCGCTTTTTTCTCAAGAACTCACCCTTTTTTATCTGCCTCAATGATAGCCTTTTGTCTATGCCATATATAACCTGAATGCGATGTCACACCCCAGAAAAGAAACAAAATATTGTCACAGACCACTTTTCCAAAGACAATCTTATTTCATTTATATTCCAACATTTTGTTTCTTGGGTTGCTGCTTTTTGTTCAGGTTTGAAGAAAATATTGAAGTATGTGTTTTGTGCATGATAAATGAGAAGCACAAGGAGATCTGTATGAGTACTGTATTTGAGGTTTATACACTTTGGATTGCAGTTTTCACAATCACAATATCTGCATCCGATTCTGAATGCAGCACATGTACACTCAATGTTTTCCAACCTGACAGACAGAATTACCATCATTCCTATGCACTGAAATTATATTAATGAAAGACTCCCCAGATATCTGAGATTTTAATGTTCTCTGTCAGTTTAAATTCCGTTTAATAACCATAAATTCGTTTCTACAGCATTATACATCCAATTGATAGTTCCATAGTAATGTACTCTTATGTAATGATTTATTTATCTGATGAATTTAAATATATGCAAATTTTGTAATTGCGGATTGTAATTAATAATTTAAACAATATTAAATTCCACAAAAACTACAACTTACATTATTTATATAAGCCTAGTATAGAGCAGTTATCAAATACCCTAATATCAGAGTGGTGATATGTAATTATTCATCAAATAAAAGTGAGGTCACCTTAACATTTCACCTGGTGCAACTAATAATTCCTATTTTTCATACTAATAAGGTATAAACCTTCACAAAACTTGTATTTGAGATGATGACAAGCCTATATAAATGATTTAGATGTCAACTCTAATACAAATGTGATGCATTGTGGGAGTTAATCATCAAAACTATAGTCTCCCCTATAGTGGGCGGGGCAAAACTATGAAAATTAAATAATTTTTTTCTTCCTAAGTATACACCTTAGAATTCTGACACTCGCCAAATATGAAGTTCATATGAATATGTAACACCATGATTTTTTTCATGCTTTTCTGACAAACTGATCTTAAAATATCTAAATAGATATGTGATAACATGCCTGTTTTGTGGCCTATTTTGTTATACTTTGGGGTCAAATGACCAATTACTGGTCTCAAAATTAATTAAAATAATATTTTAATTATTTGTGAATATGTGATCTATCATAATAAAGCTTGAATACTTGACTTAAGTATTCCATTTGGGAAGAAAAAATTGTTTCCTACCAATACTCAATTTTGGGGTAGGGTTGTAGGGGGTACCTAGGAAGTGAAATTTCATATTTGTCCACTGCATACATTTTTCTATATTTTTGATATGTTTTTCAACTGATATTAATACATAATATAAGACTAATTTAAAAACTGTTGCAATTTTTGGGATGTTTGGGCCTTTTATGAGCCCATTTGCTTGGCCTATAAAGGAGGGGGATTATCTCCAGTATTTTTAAAGCAGTAGTTTTTGCGGTAAATTTTAGAGAAAGGGTAGTTTTTACAGAAGATTTTTTAAAAATGGTAGTTTTTCTAATAATATTCCAAAAAAAACGTTTTCGGTAGATTTTAAAACACTGATTTTGTTCTGATGTTAATGGTGTTCGGTTGTGGCCAATTGTGTTGTGTTAGTTCAGCAATTGTGTTGAGTTTGGGTTTGTTGGCAGTGTATTATGTTGGATTATAATTGCGCTTGATTGTGTTATGATGATTTGTTGTTAGGTTGTGCCTAATTATGTTGTGTTTATTCAACAATTGGTTATGTTGAGTTTGGGTTTGTTGGCTATGTTATGTTTGTTCATCATTGGGTTGTACTCAATTGGATTGTGTTAGTTGATAGCCGATTGTGTTTTGGTGGTTGTATGTCTGGTTGTACCTGGTTGTGTTATCAAATTTATCAAATTCCTTTTAAAAATATGGTAGATTTAAGCAAAAGTACGGGAGATTTAACAGCCATTTTCACAGGAAAAAGGGATTTTAAAAAAGAATGACAGTAGATTTTAGTAGAAATACTGTACGGGAATTTCTATGGGAGAATACGGTACAGTTAGTTTGTAATATTTTACAGAAAACAAAGATTTTACGGGAGGTTCCTGTAAAAACAGGAGGTTGGCAGGTCTGGTTTAGCCAGAATACTACAAGCATCTTTATTTGAAAAGGCAGCTATTGAAATGGTGATTTTGCCAGTGCTTATTGTCCCCATTGGAATCAAAATTACAACATATTAAAATACTTATTTACTCTTCAAATACTGAGTAAATACTCATGTCTCATACAGCAAACCATAGTTTTATTCACATCAATCAATCACTGTCAAATGAAGCTGTGTAACATTTCCTGATAATACTTCAGACAATGCATGTTTCTGCATTTGATATCTTACCAATAGCCAATAACCTAAAATTGCAAGGTTATGTTTAGTATAGAATTATGACGAACGACTTTACTTAAAATAACAATGATAATTGGTGATAGTCACAAGCAATCTGATACTCATCCAAACGTTCTGTTTTCAAACCACATGCCTCCTAAAAAGGAACTGACGAAGGAAGTCGTTATCTCACATGATGGTTACAAGGAACTTCTCAGTTATTCAATAAAGTTTTGACTTGGAAAATCCAGTCATATATGGTCATTGTTGGTCTGGGATGTTTTAATTATATTGTAAATGTTTTATAACTCATGAAACTTTTATTTAATAAATAAATAAACATAAAACTCCATGAGCTGTGAAATGCTTATCTTTTATGTGAATGAAACAATCATATGCAAGCTTCCACCACTTATGGTACAGTGACGTGAATGTTGAAATGGCATGAATTGTTATACAGTACATCCTATTTGTCACTTACATAGTATATGTTAATCTGCTTTCAGACAGTATGACCCTTCAAAAACAAACAGAAAACTATGAATAAAATAATCAATCATGAAGAAAATTGAGATCTACAATATGTTGGTAATCAAGAAATAAATCTTGTTATGATTGTGTGACAACCTGAGAGGGTGCCTCTAGGGAAAGACTAATGCTGAGCATAGTGCAGTAGTGTAATAAGCCAGATACAAATATGAAAACAATTGTGCTAAATTCAATGCCCTAAGTGGGAATCTAAGACCCTCAGACCCAATACAGCCTGATGCTGCTGACCGAGCTACCAAAACTTAAGCATATATGCTGTGCTGTATAGTAGCAAAGCTATCCAGGGTTGTTACAATTGTGAGTTGAAAGCTATAAAATTTGTAGATGGTTGCCTTGGGAGGATTGAAAACATGTACATGTACATAATATTTGTTATGACAAAACACATCAGTTTTCTGACCACTTGCTTAAAAGACCCTGTACTCCCCCCCCCTTTATTCTTCTCTCTGTATATTGCCAGGTAAAGAGAGTGAAGGTGACGGGGGGGGGGGGGGGGGGGTGGATACACTTAAAAATCCATCTTCAAAATTAATTTCGTTTGTTGCGTATCTCCACTACCTAAGGTAGAGGAGAAACAGATTGCACTGAACAAGCTAGGAGATTGTTAAAAATCAAACCAATTTGAGAAAACCACGATTCCATAAACGATGAGGCACATGGCCAAAGCACATGATTATGTGTGGTAGATGTGCATCCACTTTCTTAAAACAGATCAGACTGTTATTAATGAACTTAACAACCATGTATATATAGTAGAGTGTTTATGTGTCAAAAAATAGGCTTCAATCAAAGTAGTGTGATCTTGATGACTGTCAATCATTAAAGCAATTATATGAAACAAATGTCCATTTATCAATGAACATTGAACAAAAGTGTTTCCCATCCCAAATAACCCTTTCAGAGATGAAAAATTCCTGTCCCTATTTTTGTCAAAACTCAATAACCCTTACTATGTGTACATATCAGATTGATTTGATCATAATGAAGTCTGGGTAATTATAATATAATTAACAAATTATACAAATATAAAGATCCTTAAGACAATGTACTGCTGGATCAGTAACTTTGTATCTTTCCTATCTACTGGTTCTCCATCATAATTTTTCACTGGCTATGACATTAATTATTGAGAATTATAGACTGAAACCAGTCATACGTAGTTTTCTCCTGGTGACCCATTATGATTACATTATTGTGTTTTGGCATTGGCTTTGGGATGGATGTTGACGCTTTGGAATGCTTATGGACTTTGATTCTGGATTTTGGACTGAAATTTGTCTGTCCCACATCATTTGAGACTGAATGTTCTATCCTGGGGCAATACTTGTATCTGGAACTATTTACAAACATTTCTAGTCATTTTTACACACTGGCACTTGTGCATACATACTCCTACACAATCATTTTCAATGGTAATAAGACACAAGTGTTCTAAAGTATAAAGATTATATTGATCTAGATGTTGGCTTTTTACATTTCATTTAATTTATATTCAATATGATATTTATTGGCCTGTTTTCCCCACTTAATCTTGCCATATCTAATCAATCTGATTCAGCTTTATTTCCTTATATAAAGTATTTCTTTTACAAATTGATATCTGACCTGCATGCTTGAAAATACCAAATATCATTTTTATGTCACAATCGAGAAGTGGTGACATATTGTTACTGTCACCTTTTCTGTGCCTGGCATTCAGCATTTGGATTTGTAACAAATGGTTACTCTTTTGTAGATGTGACATAGTCAGTTTGAAGCATCCAGCTGTGGAACAGTGCTCGAAATATGAGGTTTAAATAAATTCACAATTTTCGAACAAAAAGTCCTTCAAATACCACTTTTTGAAATGAAATGAGACATTCTGATAACATTGGGTGAGACTGCAATATAAACCAAAGTGGTTTAGACTTTATACGAGGCCTTTAAAAGAAATGTATGCAAAATCATGTATGCTTAATTCAATGGTGAATGCCATATGTTCCATGAATAATGTTTGCTCTCTGAGAATTTTGTTGGTGATAGAAGAGCTGTTACATCAAAACTCATTTAGGTGTTTAAACAATTCCAACTCAGCAAATATTTGAATATACTATGTCAGTGTAAAATTTTTATATTTGATATACTAAGGCACAAATGCTTGATTGGGTGCTAAATAAATAGAGGATATCCTATGATTTTTATCCATGAGTGGATATCGTCCATCTTCATCCCATAGAATCAGTGTGGATGGTGTTTGAACGTTTCCTTGTGGCTGTTTACAACCATTATAAGCTTCATTAGTTTGCATGATGAAATATTTGGAATCCAGATTCAACTTAGTTTAGCTGAAATCGGAAGTTTATCGAAAAATTTTGGCCACCATCTTGAACGATAATAACTGCAGTTTGAGCCATCCAGCTGTGGGTCAGTGTAGAGGTCACACATATCTTTTAATAATTTCACCTGAGTGACATCATGATGATATAAAATGCTTTCTCAAACTGGCTCCATTCAGTGGACTCACATTCATATTTAACTTTTTTTTAAATTTCTAAATAACTATTCAAGTCATGAAAAAAGTAAATTAATAATAAAAACATATTTTCAACCTTTACATGGGGCCTTTAATATCCAAACCAATGTTCTATTGGTATTGTTTAAAAAGCTAATTGAATATTGATTTCAATTACATATTTAATATAATTTAATGTTTTGGGTTTCTATTATTTCTATTCATGATAGGAGAATAGAATCTTGCATTAAATTAAGAATATCTATACAATTTTATTTAACAATGATCTACATACTTTGTAGTTTGGTTGAATGGCTATGAACCATAAGTTCTGAGATGTATCACCAAAATGACGAAGAAGTGATGATGAAGAACACGTCGAGCAAATTTCACTTGATATATCAGATTTTAATCGTAGCCTTATTGCTTTCACTGAAAGACATCAATAATCCTTCCAAATTGAAATTTTAGAGAGAACGGATTTTGCATACAAAGAACTAAAACTGATTGACAGATGCTATCACCTGATAGCTGGCCCAAATGCTATTAAGATCTTGTTGTACAGCTCTGATTCTGGATTTTTTACATGTTTTTTTTAAATATATCGTCACATGATATGTAATCACTCTCTCATATTTGTACCTCTTGCTAATGATACCTTTGAGCTACTTTATATGAATTCTAATTGAATTTGATCAATCTAGAAGATTGAAAATTGAAGAGGAGAAAATACTTGTCAAAAAGTGGCTCACTTTTTCGGGGCAGCCGATAGATAAAAATGATTGCTATCATATTATTGCTAGCTATAGGATAAATACATGTGTATCATGTCACAATAATAAGTAACAGTAAGATTCCATTTTATTTTTAAAACCTTATATTCCATAAATGGTAGCTAATGGTAGATAACCATTATTAAATATAAATGAAAAAGAGATACTACAAATAGTATACT
Organism: Owenia fusiformis; assembly: GCA_903813345.2. Lineage (NCBI taxonomy): Eukaryota > Metazoa > Annelida > Polychaeta > Sabellida > Oweniidae > Owenia > Owenia fusiformis. Next base: position 20,770,669 of record CAIIXF020000007.1, on the reverse strand, counting down.
TCAGAGATTAACATGATTAACTCACTGTTTATAGTTTCAAGAAAACTGAATTGTTTCAAGTAGCAGCAAAAGACAGAAAGTATGTAAAACGTTTTATCCCATACTTGGACGTGTTACGGGTACATAAAGCTGGTTTGTAAAAACTTATATTTTCATCAGCGGGCAGATATAGCTTTACGTCCCGCTCCGAGCGGGCAGATATAGTATATCTGCCCGCTACGTCATAATCGCCGCTCGCATATTTGTTCATAATTTGTAACGTTCGCGTAATGACTGTAAACTACAATGGAGAAAACACAGACAATCGGGATCTGTTTGATGGTTTAAAAAGGGAAAGAGCATCCACTTAATCAATCAAAAATTCGAGAAAGTAAATGTGGGAATATTTGAGAGAACAGGAAAATCCGTCCACGGCCAAGAAAACAAAACTGGACATTAATATTCTAAAATATTTCCACGATTGAACAATGTGAACCAGATGACCAAGATTGGTATGGGATAAACATATTATCCTATAGTCGGTTCAGGATATTGGGATTATCCCTTGGCCAATATAATATATTTTCCCTCGGGACCTGCGGCCCTCGGGCAAATACATTATATTTGCCTCGGGATAATCCCAATATCCTGAACCTCATATAGGATAATCTCTATGGATGCATCCCTATATTTCCTTTATAGTCCTAAAATATATCAAAAGTACATTTGAAATCTGATCAAATAATATGAAAGTTGTTACAGATTTAAGAAACAGACATATCCAAATTAATGAAATTGCAAGGATAAAGTCATTAAAAAAAAAAAATTACTAAATTGGCTTACAAATCATCGAGAACTAGAAATGGGCAACTCCACAGAGTAGCAAATCCCAAAGAACACTATCATGCCTCTGTACAGTCACAATGTAATATTTACCATTTACTATTCCCTTCAATAAACACTTGAGATCATTTTAGTATCATGAAACCATACTTAAAGATATCTCAAGCAATAGCAAATTCCTGCTCTAGGCAGCCATTTTGAATTTTCTGAGGCACGAATCAGAAAAAACGATACCACATTTGTGATCTACTCTAAATTCCTTCAATTTGAGTATAATATAGCCATACTTGCAAAATCCCACATTAGGCGGCCATTTTGAATTTTATGAGGCCCGAATCAAAAAATGATACAATATTTGCAATCTACTCTAAATTGCCTTTCATTTGATTTTAATAAAGCTATACTTCAAAAACATCTCAAAATTAAAGCAAATTTCTGTTTTCCCAAACCCCCATTCATTTTGTGAATATACTACCAAAATTTAAATAATAACATATAACATTTGTTACTTTGGTTTAAAATAAAACATAAGATTTTTGCGAAAAATTTCTGCCATTTCAAAAGCAGTGGCCATCTTGAAAAAATTTTTTTTGCATAAAACTATTCACCAAAATACATCTGTATAAATATGTCAACTAGTAATCAGCCAGACAGCCAGTATGGACGGCCAGACAGACTGACGGACAGAGGCCTTCACTATATCCCTACCAAACTTCGTTCATTGGGATAATAAAGTCAGAACTCAATGAATGCAAAGAGTATTGTAAAATATTGATAACTTTCAATAAATCATTCAACTTTGCTGTATCTTTAATATTTCTTCAGTTGTACATGATATTTAAATATTGCTCCAATTAATCTGAAAATACAATGCACTGATCAAATGAAAAACATTTAAACTAATACCATTTGTTCTCTTATACATTTTTTCAATGCAATATATATTTGAGATTTGATTGAATATAACTGTTCAATTGCAACAGTTCAATGGTCTACAGTCAACAATAGATTCTTGAAACAATTCATTCCTTAAAATCTAGGACCAACCACTACCTATCTATTTCAATGAAACAGACTTTTTAAAAGTTTAAAACTACTATTAAAGGTGAAACAATTAGTGCAGAGGGGCCATTCAAAGACCAAAGACCAGTGTCAAAGAACATGTATATTTAAAGGCCCACTATACTCAATTTAGAAGAAAAATCATAAAAAAAATTCATTGAAACATGTTACTCACACACTCCCTCAAATATGACACAAGTTTGATTTGCTTTAATATTGAACCAAGAAAAAAATAACTCACATAGAAAAAGCATTTGAAGTTCAGAGATCATTAGACATACATGGATCGGACATGCTAAACAAAGTGCATGTTAAATTACTGTTGATCAAATGTACTTTTGATATATTTTAGGACTATAAAGGAAATATAGGGATGCATCCATAGAGATTATCCTATATGAGGTTCAGGATATTGGGATTATCCCGAGGCAAATATAATGTATTTGCCCGAGGGCCGCAGGTCCCGAGGGAAAATATATTATATTGGCCAAGGGATAATCCCAATATCCTGAACCGACTATAGGATAATATGTTTATCCCATACCAATCTTGGTCATCTGGTTCACATTGTTCAATCGTGGAAATATTTTAGAATATTAATGTCCAGTTTTGTTTTCTTGGCCGTGGACGGATTTTCCTGTTCTCTCAAATATTCCCACATTTACTTTCTCGAATTTTTGATTGATTAAGTGGATGCTCTTTCCCTTTTTAAACCATCAAACAGATCCCGATTGTCTGTGTTTTCTCCATTGTAGTTTACAGTCATTACGCGAACGTTACAAATTATGAACAAATATGCGAGCGGCGATTATGACGTAGCGGGCAGATATACTATATCTGCCCGCTCGGAGCGGGACGTAAAGCTATATCTGCCCGCTGATGAAAATATAAGTTTTTACAAACCAGCTTTATGTACCCGTAACACGTCCAAGTATGGGATAAAACGTTTTACATACTTTCTGTCTTTTGCTGCTACTTGAAACAATTCAGTTTTCTTGAAACTATAAACAGTGAGTTAATCATGTTAATCTCTGAAGTATACTATTTGTAGTATCTCTTTTTCATTTATATTTAATAATGGTTATCTACCATTAGCTACCATTTATGGAATATAAGGTTTTAAAAATAAAATGGAATCTTACTGTTACTTATTATTGTGACATGATACACATGTATTTATCCTATAGCTAGCAATAATATGATAGCAATCATTTTTATCTATCGGCTGCCCCGAAAAAGTGAGCCACTTTTTGACAAGTATTTTCTCCTCTTCAATTTTCAATCTTCTAGATTGATCAAATTCAATTAGAATTCATATAAAGTAGCTCAAAGGTATCATTAGCAAGAGGTACAAATATGAGAGAGTGATTACATATCATGTGACGATATATTTAAAAAAAACATGTAAAAAATCCAGAATCAGAGCTGTGCAACAAGATCTTAATAGCATTTGGGCCAGCTATCAGGTGATAGCATCTGTCAATCAGTTTTAGTTCTTTGTATGCAAAATCCGTTCTCTCTAAAATTTCAATTTGGAAGGATTATTGATGTCTTTCAGTGAAAGCAATAAGGCTACGATTAAAATCTGATATATCAAGTGAAATTTGCTCGACGTGTTCTTCATCATCACTTCTTCGTCATTTTGGTGATACATCTCAGAACTTATGGTTCATAGCCATTCAACCAAACTACAAAGTATGTAGATCATTGTTAAATAAAATTGTATAGATATTCTTAATTTAATGCAAGATTCTATTCTCCTATCATGAATAGAAATAATAGAAACCCAAAACATTAAATTATATTAAATATGTAATTGAAATCAATATTCAATTAGCTTTTTAAACAATACCAATAGAACATTGGTTTGGATATTAAAGGCCCCATGTAAAGGTTGAAAATATGTTTTTATTATTAATTTACTTTTTTCATGACTTGAATAGTTATTTAGAAATTTAAAAAAAAGTTAAATATGAATGTGAGTCCACTGAATGGAGCCAGTTTGAGAAAGCATTTTATATCATCATGATGTCACTCAGGTGAAATTATTAAAAGATATGTGTGACCTCTACACTGACCCACAGCTGGATGGCTCAAACTGCAGTTATTATCGTTCAAGATGGTGGCCAAAATTTTTCGATAAACTTCCGATTTCAGCTAAACTAAGTTGAATCTGGATTCCAAATATTTCATCATGCAAACTAATGAAGCTTATAATGGTTGTAAACAGCCACAAGGAAACGTTCAAACACCATCCACACTGATTCTATGGGATGAAGATGGACGATATCCACTCATGGATAAAAATCATAGGATATCCTCTATTTATTTAGCACCCAATCAAGCATTTGTGCCTTAGTATATCAAATATAAAAATTTTACACTGACATAGTATATTCAAATATTTGCTGAGTTGGAATTGTTTAAACACCTAAATGAGTTTTGATGTAACAGCTCTTCTATCACCAACAAAATTCTCAGAGAGCAAACATTATTCATGGAACATATGGCATTCACCATTGAATTAAGCATACATGATTTTGCATACATTTCTTTTAAAGGCCTCGTATAAAGTCTAAACCACTTTGGTTTATATTGCAGTCTCACCCAATGTTATCAGAATGTCTCATTTCATTTCAAAAAGTGGTATTTGAAGGACTTTTTGTTCGAAAATTGTGAATTTATTTAAACCTCATATTTCGAGCACTGTTCCACAGCTGGATGCTTCAAACTGACTATGTCACATCTACAAAAGAGTAACCATTTGTTACAAATCCAAATGCTGAATGCCAGGCACAGAAAAGGTGACAGTAACAATATGTCACCACTTCTCGATTGTGACATAAAAATGATATTTGGTATTTTCAAGCATGCAGGTCAGATATCAATTTGTAAAAGAAATACTTTATATAAGGAAATAAAGCTGAATCAGATTGATTAGATATGGCAAGATTAAGTGGGGAAAACAGGCCAATAAATATCATATTGAATATAAATTAAATGAAATGTAAAAAGCCAACATCTAGATCAATATAATCTTTATACTTTAGAACACTTGTGTCTTATTACCATTGAAAATGATTGTGTAGGAGTATGTATGCACAAGTGCCAGTGTGTAAAAATGACTAGAAATGTTTGTAAATAGTTCCAGATACAAGTATTGCCCCAGGATAGAACATTCAGTCTCAAATGATGTGGGACAGACAAATTTCAGTCCAAAATCCAGAATCAAAGTCCATAAGCATTCCAAAGCGTCAACATCCATCCCAAAGCCAATGCCAAAACACAATAATGTAATCATAATGGGTCACCAGGAGAAAACTACGTATGACTGGTTTCAGTCTATAATTCTCAATAATTAATGTCATAGCCAGTGAAAAATTATGATGGAGAACCAGTAGATAGGAAAGATACAAAGTTACTGATCCAGCAGTACATTGTCTTAAGGATCTTTATATTTGTATAATTTGTTAATTATATTATAATTACCCAGACTTCATTATGATCAAATCAATCTGATATGTACACATAGTAAGGGTTATTGAGTTTTGACAAAAATAGGGACAGGAATTTTTCATCTCTGAAAGGGTTATTTGGGATGGGAAACACTTTTGTTCAATGTTCATTGATAAATGGACATTTGTTTCATATAATTGCTTTAATGATTGACAGTCATCAAGATCACACTACTTTGATTGAAGCCTATTTTTTGACACATAAACACTCTACTATATATACATGGTTGTTAAGTTCATTAATAACAGTCTGATCTGTTTTAAGAAAGTGGATGCACATCTACCACACATAATCATGTGCTTTGGCCATGTGCCTCATCGTTTATGTTTTTGAAGTATAGCTAATAATCTTCAAAAACATCTCAAAATTAAAGCAAATTTCTGTTTTCCCAAACCCCCATTCATTTTGTGAATATACTACCAAAATTTAAATAATAACATATAACATTTGTTACTTTGGTTTAAAATAAAACATAAGATTTTTGCGAAAAATTTCTGCCATTTCAAAAGCAGTGGCCATCTTGAAAAAATTTTTTTTGCATAAAACTATTCACCAAAATACATCTGTATAAATATGTCAACTAGTAATCAGCCAGACAGCCAGTATGGACGGCCAGACAGACTGACGGACAGAGGCCTTCACTATATCCCTACCAAACTTCGTTCATTGGGATAATAAAGTCAGAACTCAATGAATGCAAAGAGTATTGTAAAATATTGATAACTTTCAATAAATCATTCAACTTTGCTGTATCTTTAATATTTCTTCAGTTGTACATGATATTTAAATATTGCTCCAATTAATCTGAAAATACAATGCACTGATCAAATGAAAAACATTTAAACTAATACCATTTGTTCTCTTATACATTTTTTCAATGCAATATATATTTGAGATTTGATTGAATATAACTGTTCAATTGCAACAGTTCAATGGTCTACAGTCAACAATAGATTCTTGAAACAATTCATTCCTTAAAATCTAGGACCAACCACTACCTATCTATTTCAATGAAACAGACTTTTTAAAAGTTTAAAACTACTATTAAAGGTGAAACAATTAGTGCAGAGGGGCCATTCAAAGACCAAAGACCAGTGTCAAAGAACATGTATATTTAAAGGCCCACTATACTCAATTTAGAAGAAAAATCATAAAAAAAATTCATTGAAACATGTTACTCACACACTCCCTCAAATATGACACAAGTTTGATTTGCTTTAATATTGAACCAAGAAAAAAATAACTCACATAGAAAAAGCATTTGAAGTTCAGAGATCATTAGACATACATGGATCGGACATGCTAAACAAAGTGCATGTTAAATTACTGTTGATCTTTCAATGACATTGATAAAAACTTAATATATAAAGCTCAACAGATCGAAAATATTTTTTGATAATTTATTGTAAGCTTTGATGTGGTCCATTTGAGCCATTGTTGGTGTCAAATGAAAGATAAGGTTCCGATCAATACATTGGACATACATAAAGAAACCCCCTGGATGAACATTATTTCAGCTGATATTCCTCTTGAAACATGGTGGATCTTAAAAATCGATAAGTGGGACTCCTTTTATAGAAGCTTTGAACTGAATTTACACTTCTTAATGCTGAAATTGATAGTTTATCCATACATTTTAAGAAAATAGGTATGTCAAAGAAGATGTTAAGCCAAATATTGCCCTGGTAGCTCAGAAATTTTCTCTCTATAGGCCTTGTTGTCCCTTTAATATACTTTTATACAATATAAATGCTGAATGATAACACAGAATATAGGTGTAGCCAGGGGAGGGGGAGATGATGGGAGCGATCGCACCCCCTGACTGAAAGCTCGCTACTAAATATGCCCCTGGATTACTTTATATAACTAGAAAAATATCAACTCAGCACAGTGGCAAATCCCACTGATCAAAATATATTTAATAAAATCATTAGTCATTTTGTAAACCAGAAAAAAACACTAAGAAGTATTGTCTCCTATTGGCAAATTCGATTCATGAAGGGATATGATGCCTAATACTAGAAATTTATTAAATAAATTACTGCGTAGATAAACTGACTTGTAATTAAAGAAGTAGATACTTTGTTATAACTGTGTAGATCAACTATATTTGTAAATATAGATGTACATGTTAAGTTATTACTTCGTAGAAAACCTGTACTTGCAAATACAGATGTACATGTAAAGATATTTTTATGCAGATAAACTGTACTAACTTAACTTGAAAATAAAGAAGTACATGTAGATACTTTGTTATAACTGCGTAGATCAACTGTACTTGTAAATATAGATGCACATGTCAAGTTATTACTTTGTAGAAAACCTGTACTTGCATTTATACAGATGTACATGTTAAGTTATTACTGCGTAGATAAACTGTACTTGCAAATACAGATGTACATGTAAAGTTATTACTGCATAGATAAACTGTACTTGCAAATACAGCTGTACATGTAAAGTTATTACTGCGTAGATAAACTGTACTTGCAAATACAGCTGTACATGTAAAGTTATTACTGCGTAGATAAACTGTACTTGCAAATACAGCTGTACATGTAAAGTTATTACTGCGTAGATAAACTGTACTTGCAAATACAGCTGTACATGTAAAGTTATTACTGCGTATATAAACTGTGCTTGCAAATACAGCTGTACATGTAAAGTTATTACTGCGTAGATAAACTGTACTTGCAAATACAGCTGTACATGTAAAGTTATTACTGCGTAGATAAACTGTACTTGCAAATATAGCTGTACATATCACTCTACAACTACAGCCCATTTCACTGTTTTATTTCGTCAGTAGAACCCAAAAAATAAGAAATCAGGAAACCAATTGTAAAATAATATATGGAAAAGTGTGTTCATATTGTACACGAATGACATTTGTATATTTCTGATAATTTAGTTTTTTGTACAATTACAATAAGCCTATGACCTCTTGTAATTTAAAGAATTTCACCCATGTTAATCTTTTTGAAAATACTATGGCAGAGAAGCAAAATATTAGAGGCCACATACTTTATTAGCCAAACTAGAAGCAATCCAAGATATACAAATGTCATTTATGTACAATAGGAATATATTATTCCATATATTATTGCACAATGATCTTTTGATTTCTTATTTTTTAGGTTTTACTGACGAAATAAAACAATAAAATGGGCTGTAGTTTATCTGTAATATCACATTTTGTAGAAACATTGTCTTTCAAATGAATTTTGGGAATACAATGACACTTACTATATATTAACTGTAATGTCATTTAACATTCATTTATATGTTACTCATTAAAGCTCAACATTTTGTATTAGGGCTGGTCGGAACAGAATCAGAGTAAGTTAAACTTAATTGAATAACTTGTTTACTTAGCAGATTTAGAGGCAGATTGAGAGAATGTCAACACGGAGACATTTCCAACTGGCCAATAGTCTGAGTACTGCCAAATATGGGCAGTTATGTTAATATCTTAGTTGCATTCCATATTTCTACATTCATCTTAAATGCTTACATGTTAGTAGTAATACCAGACTAAAAAGTAAACCTTGACTAACACCATCATTATTTGACAGAACCACTATTTCTATCATCTAAAAAAGGAAATTCATGAAAAAGGAAAAATCTAAATAATGTTTTGCTTTTGCTCAAAAATGACCTTGTTCAGAAGTTCATTTCCAAAGGTTACCCTGTTTCTGTTCCTTGCCTGACTCTCTACATAAACGAGGAATGTTTGTTCAGTCTAGAAATATTACATAATTCATAAACATTAGGTAGTTTCAGAGTATCAAATATTTGACATCAACATAAACAGACCTCCTAACATAAACACGATTTACAATTTCATAAACTAAATAATGAATCTCATTGACATTTGATTTGTTGTTAATTATGAATGTAAAACATATATTGCTTCTCATTTAAACATTGAAATATATACAGGCATAAACTTTCCATAAATTACAATGTTTTTAATTGAGTGAGGAGAATGTTAAACCTCTGAGTTCTTTTACCCTGGACTAATACAACAACCCTCTATAAAGTATGATTAAATATTTTAAGCGTTTTAACAATTGCTTTTATGGACTAGAAAGTTGATTTATCCCTTACATTGTTTAAAGATCTCATTGTCATAGCGATATCATTATTTATCACAATTGTTTGAATCTATACTCTACAAATATCTACATTTGTATATCTATATTAATACATCAATCAGAATAAATCTGGCACTTTTAACTACAATAAGGCACTTATATTGAGACAATCATTATACTGCTTTGTGTATACACATATACTACCTAGTATATCACTTGAAGTATTGACACCCCAATCAGACTGTGTGCTGGTCATGGTATCATGAATTTGTGAGAAGCTATAAAGTATGAGACATTGTAGTTGAAACTTTATTGTTTCTGATTTGGAGCCCTTCGTCAATTTATGATACTGTGTGCAGCTCTTGGTGTAATTGAGGCATCAATTTTACCAATGTAATTGGTACATACTGCTCTGTAGCACATTCTATGTTTAATCAGTATATATCATCACATGTGTGCTACATGCAACCGTATATGAAAAAAGAAAATTAAACTAAAATCATGCAACAGTAAAACCTGTCTATGTGGAACACCTTTGGTACCTCTAAAAAGTGTTCCACTTGGGAGGTTTTCCACTTACTAGAGTATGGAGGTTCATCTAACATTAAGCAAATTGGTCCTGGAACTCTGAAAAATGTTCCACTTCTCGGTGTTCTACATTTCAGGTTTCACTATGTTTTATAATAACCATATATTGTTCCAAGGAAAATTGAAAGCCATTATTCAAACTTGATACTCCATTCCCTAGCATGGATCAATTTAGTAACAAATTACTGCTGATATTTTGTAATTTTGCCAAATAAGGAAGCTTGAATGTTACCGTAATATTTGAAATGTCCATCTTCTAATGAAATACTTAGTCCCCATAAAGCCTCTAACCTATTAGCACTGTTCCACAACTAGTTACTTTGACGGAACGTCAATGTAACAAAATGGATGAACTTCCTGGATACGACTTTTTCGTTTTCTCGATTTAAACTTACTTATAAGTCATGTTGCAAATTATCATTTGGCACATAGTTACATAGTCTAGACTTTAGAAATGCTTTCGGTTTGGATTTTTATTTTTAAATAAAGCTGTTATTCATGCATTTAGACCATCGCTTTTGTTACATTGACGTAAGTTGTCAAAGTAACATACATTGGTAATATAACAGACTTTCATCAATGTAACAAAAGCAGGGGGCTAAATATATGAATTGCAACTTCATTTACAAAACAAATTCCAAATCGAAGAAACTTATTAAAATTAGATTATATTTTTGAGCTTTGTAGACTATTGTGCCAAATTATAATCTGCAACTTGACTTAAGTAGGTTTAAATCGAGAAAATAAAAAACTTGTAACCAGGAAGTTCATCCATTTTGTTATATTGACGTTCCATCAAAGTAACTAGTTGTGGAACAGTGATTAGGAATAGTTTTACTAAATTGTTTCATGCCAGGCAACAGAATATCGAGTTAGACTTATGGCTGCCAATCCTCCTTGTTTTATTTCTTAAAATATTCTAACCCTGTAAATACATTTATACCAATACATTTGTTATACTGCCTTGTAAAACATTCTCTTGTCTGTATAATTGATATATACAACATATGTGTAAAAGTATATATTTAACTAAAATTATACTGTTTTATAATTAAACTTATATCATTTCTTATAAAGAAATTATATAATAAAGCCTGTACATTTATCTGAATTATAAGGGTCCATCTCAAAATAACAGTGCAAGCCATACTAAAACTACTTTAATTTTGATTTAACCCCTTCCTCTCTTGATGATTAAAAATAAATACTGGCTTCCAAAGGAGCTTTGAAATAAGATGACTTGAAATGAGAAAATAAATTGAAACTCTATACCCCAAAATATAATTTAAACCTTTACTGTTGTTTTGATCCCTCATAACTAATCATATAAGCTCGACATTTTAGGACATTTTAGTACAGTGCCCAATATTGTAAACTGGTCAATATTGTAAATTGGTCAAAAATAGACAGGAATTTTAATCACAGTAATTACCAGGAATGTATAATGACCAATGTTCATTGATCGAACCAATGAATTTGATGTTCGAACATCACATCCAAGTTTGGAAGTACTGTAGTACTGTAGTGTAGGTCTCCAATTAGTCCAGCTGCAAAGCCCTTGTGACCCCCCCCCCTTCCCATTACTTGAATCCACACCTTCTCACATAAGTGGGTGGTGGACAGAGTGGGTAAAGACAACAGGGAGTCCTGAAGCAAGACTAGTCTTCAATTACATGCTTAAGATGTGACTAGATTGTTTCTTGAAGTTCCCTAAGTTTCTATTTTTTTGATAATATGTAGGTTTTGGTTTGAGTCCCAATTATGTGGGTTGTAACTTTGTGTTCTTGCTCTTGATAATAAGTATTTTTACAGCCCTCAAATCTGTATTTGGGTGAGGTGTAAAGGGGTGGGGATCATAATGGCTTAAACTGAAGCAAGGTTATTGATTTTGTGTAGGAGTTGGTGACTAGGTATCCTTGTGAGTATGTCTCTATTATGTTGGCTAAATGCTGCTTAGATACTCCTGTACTAAACAAGTGTGACCCACCTCCCTAAACATCTGATATACATAAGTGAGAGGGATCCAAGTCTATTATACACATGAACATGCAATAATTGTTCTTGAGCAGGTTTTATGGTTTATATTGTCATAAGAATGTTCAGACTTTTGGTTTTGCATTGAGGTTCTGGGTGCCAGTGATGATGCCATATGGACGAAGGTGATACGTGTAGAATTCTAAATGATACATCATTTTTGGGTCGACATAGTGGAATGAAATAGCATAGTCGCTGATGTTCCCTGGGCCCTACAATCACACGTTACAGTTCAATTTATAATATTTTCACTCTATTTTTAAATCAAAACTTTTAAAAGGACATTCTCTTAACAAGAAAAAGATTTCTAAATGACAGACAGGAAGTCGAAATTTGGTCAAAAACATTTATGCCACATTTGAATATACTCACCTCTGCTCAATATACAAAGAGAATGCACCCCCAAACTATGTGTTGGGGAGATAAAGTGTTTGTTAAAGATTAGATAAAACATCTACTTACACCCTTAGCCCCATGAGCATCATACGAAAGAAACCAGTCAGGGTACCCGCCATCAAGATGAGTTGGAGGATTGAAACAATGAAAACGACTACGTCCTAAAGCATCCCTTGAATCTCCTGCGGTGACCCCCAGATGCTCCATGCATCTTCCCATCTCTACATCTTCTGAGCCACCATCGGGATGACAATGTGCAGGATCTTTCACTCCTTTCTCAGCATATCTTTTTAAGGCCTCATGAGATAATACATAACCACCACCACCACTGAAATAACCCTGTTTTATAATTACTTTAAACTTATGTCCAAAGTATATAGGATCTGTCCGTTTATAAGCTGATAGTAAATATCTTAAATTTTCTACAATGACGAACGTATCATCATCAGCTTTGAGGAACCAATCAGCTTGGTCCTTATAGTTATCCCAGCAGTATTTGAATGACTGCATTGTTTTAGCAGTTAAATGTTCCCTGCCTTCAGTTGTATTTACCCCCACAGTTGGGAAATCTTTATTTGTCTCGGAGCTTATGAAGATAACGATATTACAGCGTTTTGCCCAGGTGGCCCGGACATGTTGAGCTTTACTTTTAAGGTTCTGTGGACTTGTCATGATCCAACAAAGTACACGTACTGTTTTGTATAGAGTCTCTGCTGAAGTGGTGTTATCTGAAAAACATACATATAAACAGGTTAACAATGTAAGAGTATATTATGAGGGGCAGGTTTAACTAGCGATTCAAAGGGGTTCATTAGATTTTTTTTACAATAGACAAAGCAAATGAAATTATAGGCAAAAATTTTGGAAGTTACAGTTTGAACATATAAATCTTTGCAAAATTCTTGAGAACAAAAGGTAATTTGAGAAAGTCACCAAAAGCTCCCACATATATATAAATATAATAAAAAAGTAGAAATATATTGATAAGATTGATAATACAATATTTCACTGAGGTGAATACATGTGTTATTCCATAATAACATGTTTTTCCTATACAGGGTGTGCCAGGAAACTTTTCAACTTTGTTAAAAGGCTAGAAAAGTATCATAACATTATAGGTATTGACATCAAGTTTTTTACAAAAACTTAAGAAGAGGCACATTTTACCATTCAAATACTTCAGCTAATACAGACATCAATTTTTTTTGTCAGATCTTTGAATATCAATGGTAAATTGTTCATGTGTTCGAGATTTATTGTTTTTCTTAGAAAATGTGACTTTCTATGATTTGATGTGATAAAACATTGGTTAGTACATTTATATAGGTTAAAGCCCCTGAATCAAATATTTGTATTCACTGGTTGTCTAATTTAACAAGCACGACCAGTGAATATCGCCTGATATTTAATGACATGTGACCCGATTTTGACCAATCAGACAATTGCAAGAGTGACATTGATCTAATAATTCCAAATATAGACCTTTCATAGACAATGGATAAGCAAACAATACGCAACTAAAACAACTCAACCATGAGAAGTCTGAGACATGATTCAGGAAGCTTTTCTCTTTAAAAGAGAAAACAGCTAATCGAAGAGGCATGAAAATGATATAAGAGAGTGACTGGTAATATTGTTAAATATTGATCTTTCAATTAAATATCTGTTTTTCACAACTGAAGATATTGAATGATGGTACCAGTAAGAAATCTGGCTCATGATTCAGGTGGTTTTTCTATTAAGCATTCATAAAGCATAAATTATTGAATGCAGAACCTGGCAAGTATTGATTATCAATATAAATACATGTAGTACAAAGTAATAATAGCAAAAACGTGAGCACAAAAGAAGAGCAGAAATTTAATTGATTATTGCTTATTATGTAAAATCAACACATACATGCACAATAGCTAGTTACAGAATTGAACATTTCATTGATATTTTCTTCTCATGTTAGCATAATTGTTTAATGAAAAGTCATTGGTATATAGGACTAGCATGAAAAAAAAACGTAAATCACAAATCCTATAGTCTTTTAATGTAGATTACAAATTGGTTCACATGTCTACATATCTTTTAAAGGTGAACATTTATCTTAAAGATTTACTTATAGTCTTCTTTAGTTTTCATGGAGTCACTTTTAGAATTACTGAATGCATGAATTTAAAAAGTCTAACCAGGGAAATAATTGTGAAGTTTGAAGGGAGTTTATTATCAGTCTTTATGGGTTTGAATTATATTTTGTTAAAAAGCATTTATTATGCCAGTATATTTCCATGATATATCAATAGTTTATACAATAAAGCAATATCATTTGAAATCAGAATACTGCTGGAATTTCTCTTTTAAAACATATTAATATCTTAAAAATTAATATGCCAGTAAAATAAGTACTGTAGATACACTTAATTTGACGCTGCTTAATTTGGGGATTCGCTGAATTTCAAATATTGACGGCTATTTAATTTGGCGGATTGAGATTAATTTAGCGGATTCCTCCAGTTTTTTATCTCCGCTGAAGCCTACTGTTGTCCCTTCATTTTTATGTGATTATGCGCCCGCAGCATAATTCCACATGTTTTACCTTGGCCCGCATAATCCACACACAAGCGCATTAAGTTGCATAAAAGACAAAAATCCCCACTTACTTGCAATAAATGCCAACTCGGCCATTGATTTACAGATTGACCTGGAAAGAATATGTGTTACTGGAACAGTTCCTTATCAAAATAATGACAGAATTAAAAGAAATCATAGTTCTACATTCAAAACTTTTTAGCGGAAGCTCATCGATGGGGTGTATTTTGCGGACAACGATCCGGATCCGGCATATTTTTGCATAATTCAACAAAATGAAAATCGCACCAATTTGCATAATATCCAGAATTTTAAAAATTCCATTGTATTATTTGAGATTTTTTGCATAAAACTGAGGGGACAGCCACTGGAATGCCTTTTTGTCTATATATTAATGTCACTATGACATGTATTTATAAATCAAGATATTGTCTGAAGTTCTCTTGAAATAATGTAGAATTGGCATTTTGACAAAATCTTTTGAAATGAGGCCCAGAATTTTAATTCTGGATCTACACTGCACGAACTGAAATTTCCCTGGGGATTTTCCAAAATGCATCTGAAAATAGGCGGATTTTCAATTTGGAGGATTTTTTTCAATTTGCCAATTTATCTAATTAAAATGGTAGCCAAATTAAGTGTATCTACAGGATTCAACAATCAACAGGTATCAAGATACAGTTAACACCTCCCAGTTGGTAAAATAGATGCAAAAGTTTGTCTCTTTGAACAAGAATATTAAGGGGTATCCTGGTTTTACTTGTCTGTCCACTTGCCCCTTCAAGATTTCTAGTTGCGTGGTAAATCCTGATTTAGGGCTAATGGTAAAACCAATTCCTAAATCAAAAATTAGATGACATGGCAGCAATAACATATGCCAGGGTATCACAACACTTTATCAATAAAATTCGAGTATGTCTCATGATAAGATTGACACAGTTACTGAATGTACATTGTATATGTGTATTATGATCCCAGGACACTTTTCAATTTTTATTAACCCATGATATGATATAAATTATAGAAGCATTGCAACGCATGACATGTAACTATTTCTATAACACATTGTGTGAGAATCCAAAAAACGTCAAAAACATGAAAAGTAGTACCTCGTATATATACAGTACCTAGAGCACTAATAATGCAGTTAGCAATCATGTCATAGATAGATAATGTTTATCAGGTCAATGTTATCAAGTCAATAAAATGGACTTTATTGTCTTTACAAATGGATGATTAAAAGAAAAAAATGACATTTGTGTTTTTTGTGTGCATCAGTGAAAGTTTGAAAATTAAAAAATACAAGGAGGGACAAATTTAAAATCAGTGTTCTCCCCAAAAAAAATTTTCAACTGGGTGCAAGATTTCAAGTCTGAAAAAATCAGCACTCGCTACGCTCACAAGATCTCAGTGTAGGTGCTTTACTTCACTCATTTTTCAAATCAGAAGTTGAAGTGCAGATTCCAACTGGGTGCCAACTGGGGGGCCTTTGGTTTCAAGTAGGGGGAGCCCCCGGTAAAAGTGACATGGGGAGATCACTGAAAATATCAATTTTTTCATTTTGCTATGAATTATTTAATAAGCTATGGATTTAAAAAATACTTTAGTTGAAGATGCAGGCCGGGTCAAATAAACAAAAACACATTAAAATGCAGATCTTAATTGACCTGTATTTGGAATAGAGATCTCTCACAAGCTTTATAAGATAAAGGGAGGTGCTAATGAATCAGAATAAGTGACCTGGGACAGATGGCAAGCTTACATTCTTTCTATTGTCAATTTTCATACATGTATTTAGAATTTGGACAATCATGAAAAATCATGGCCTTCTACTAGCAGTTTCTATTGAATTTTTACAAAAAATGTTGGTCCCCTTTGCAGACATATCTTCCCATCCCACTTAGTAATAAGCAGCTGTTTCATAAAGAAAACAATGCAACATATGCAACTAAAATTCGACATTAAGAAGCTCGTTAAATTAATATATACAAATGATTTCATTTTCATCTAGGAATCAATTAATATTTTCATTGCTTGAAGGCAATATTTAAGTATGACTCCATACTGGCCAAATAGTCAGAATTCATTCTTGGTACATTTGTTATATATTTATATCAATGATAGTAAAAATGATACATATCTATTGTATTATTACAGTGAAGTTATCAATATAACTCAGTATGAAGTAGCTCAACCACCCCAGCTCCAAATACTATATGATTTTCAGTTTCAGGAGAAAATCACCATATTATTCAATAACATACAAAGTTTAAGGACCCATCGCAACCCCTGGCCAATGATAGACATACAAGAAATAGATTTGATCCAAGTCAACAATTGGTCAAAAATCAATTCTCCATTTCGCTGTTCGCTCTTTGAATCAGAACGTTCGCATATATGGTGCATATATGTACTCAAAAAGGACAAAATTTGATTGGTCAATATTTTTCAACGATGCATTTCGTGTAGCTATTTGTGAGACCCGAAAGTTCTAAATCAAATTAATTACGCAATTTTGTTTTTACACCCGCAAGCTAAATAAAAAAATGACACCATCGGAATTCTTCTTCTTTGTCATTGAATTAATAGTCAGTATACCAGATTTAATCAATAAAAGATTATACAATTAACAACAAAATTCGGAAACGAGTATGTAAGATTTGCTTTCGAACCACTAAACTTGACCTAGATAATAGCGACGTGTCTTCTTTGGTCAAATGCTCAGTTGTTTGTGGGTTTTCAACGTAACTCTATAATGTAATATGAAGATGAGTACTTTTATTCAGTTGTTGCATCGATGTTACAGTTTGTAGTGCGGTAATATTGGCATGAACGTGTTGAAAGTCGAATGGAATTGCTTTTTCCAATATGGCGACTAGTCACGTGACTTCTCTTCCGGAATATACTCCCATTTTCAATCATTGTTTTCACCCCGTTAGGAGCCAATAAAATGAAAAAAAATATATGTTATATAAAGATTATTAAAAGACTAATTGTTTCTGATAGTTTGTTTTCTCCGATCGCATGGAGATTCGATCGAAAATATCGCTTGAAAAATGGGTATGAAAATCCCCATGTTAAACCAACGGGGAAAAACAAGGTAGAAAAATTTTGTTCCCCCGCGAACTGCATCATGGGAAATATTTTGACCTTATAAGGAAAAACTTTCGCGCCATCTTTATTAGAGATTCAATACTACCGAATCCGCGATTTTAAGAATTAAGCGTACAAAGTCAAATTATTTGGAATGAACTCAATTAGAGAAATTAATAGCAGAGAATGATTTAAGATGATTACAAAAAAAACTACTACTGAAATATCAACAACCTTAAATTAAACTTAAATTGTTAATACATGTATGTTTGTATATAGGTTCGTATTTTCCACAGCAAATGGCGATAGCTGTAAATCATTCTTTCCTTATTCAACATCACTAACAGTCAAAATAAGGCTTTAAAAAGGCCCAGTAATACCCTGAAAGGCCAACTAATTAGCAAATCCGAATGAAAAAATATTATTCTGGAAATCAACTTTGGACTCTATCATAAAGAAAGAATATCTTTTTATAATATTTGCAACACCAACACACTTGATTTGAATATAATGAAGCCGTATTGTGAGATTCCAAAACTATTATGAATTCCTGCATTTTGGCTGGCATTTTGGATTTTATAAGGCAGAAATAAGATAAAAATCAAAAATGTTCCTCACAATTTTGACACTTTGATTTAAACATATAGCTAATCATCAACATGTCTGATATTGCAATTATCACATTTGTTTGCAGTCGTAGTTATTCACTTCTAAAAGAAAAGCGCATTTTTCATCATTGACAAAAGAATAATGTGGAACAATAAATTAATGATGACACCTGTTTTATATAGGCCATGCAACAAAGAATGGTATGTCCAGAACAGATATTGACAAACACATTTTTAACAAACAATGACTGATATCTCACTTGTCAATAATTTATGATTTACAATATGCATCTAGTATATGGCAGCTGGAGAAATGTCAAAAGTTGTTCATTTTTGTTTTTTTCAAAACAGTCTGATCTGTTAGTCTCCCAATACATTTCTGACAATATTTCTATTTTTCTTTTATGAATACTGAAGGTCATTTTTAAGGCTCACATGTTGAAAAAGCTGATTTCTTCAAAACATTCCTATTCATATGAGTTGGGACGGTTCCAACTCATACCAATCATGTAAATTACCATGATGATGAACCCCATAAAACAAATAGGGAGTACGGCTTACATGAAAGCCATAGCTTCAATCTGTCCAAATATTGTTCACATATGTGGATAGAGCCAAATGAGTAGATGATTTCATAGATATTTGATTGATAAAGGTTCTCAAAGATAGCTTCCTTTATACACTCTTTAAGTTAAGAGAAACCTCTGAACCTGGGGCAAACTAGTGCTTTTCATTCCTGGGGGGTTGAGGTTCACTGTATATAAACCTTGACCAGGATTGGTCTTATATTTGGTATGGCATTGGTCTTATATCTGGACATTTTGTATAGTATTGGTCTTATATTTGAGCATTTGGTATATAGCATTGGTCCTATATTTGGACATTTGGTATGGCTTTTGGGCATTATTTTGGTTGGTATGGGAATATATTGAAATTTGACAGGTTGATATGGGAACATATTGATATCTGAGGGTTCAGTCTAGGACCCCCCTCCCAAAAAAAAATTTAATGGTCATTCCTTCTGCTCTCTGATTGGTTGCATTATTTTATAACGACCCCTCCACTACAAAAAGTATTTGTATATAAAATAATAACACATAACGAAATGTGTTATTTCACAATATCAGCTTGATAGAAAAGTTATGTAATTTAGATGGGGCTTCAAATAATGTGTTTACAACTACTTGTAGTTACAGCAGGAGGATCATTGTGCTCTATAGATACTGAACTCACAGTACTTTTTGTGTGCGATTTAATTCTGCGCAATTCACGATGGTGGTAAAATCTTGAAAATAATTGGCATGAAATTTATTGAATCCCCGGGGAAAAATGACATTGGGTAGAAATGATGCATTGAACCATTGTGCCAAAGGCTAGTAAATGTCAACTTGTCAACAAGTCCTGATCGACACAGAAGTAGCTTTACTAAACGACTTATGTTCTGTGAACAAAGGATATAACTGTAATGCAGGTTAGATAGACTTTGAAATAGGTTTTAGTACAGAAAGTTATACAGTTAGCTTAAGACTATAAAGGGCCTATAAAGAAAATAAATTCTTACCATGATGATGGTGTCCATCATCAAATGAAAGTGGCTTATCTGGTCCCTTGATAGAATCGATCTCTTCATGAGATTGCGGATGCCGGAATGATAATTGAGAATGCGTGTCATTATGGAATGTATATCGTGTCGCTTCTACAGCTTCTGAAAGTCTATAATTTCTAGCAAGTGATTGTGGCAGCGCTACATTTCCAAAATTTGCTGCTATGAACGAAATAATTAAACCAACTGTAAGTCCTATGACGAAATAAATTGCTACAATATGTTGCTTGACCATTTTAATAATCAGTTAATGACGATTTACAAGCAGAATGAGTATTTCAAGCAAGCATTGCCGTTTCTAATCCTACTTCTGAAAACTTTTTGCACTCTGAAATGCGCATGCGCACGATCAGAAAAGTAAACAAACAGAAACCCAATGTTTAAGCGTTTGGTTAGCTGCATTCAGCAATTATACAACAATGAACATTTGAAAAACTTTTATTTCAACATTGTGCCTCTCATAATTGTAGTTTTTTTTATCAAATTGATAAAATAATCACTGAAAAAATGTTTTGTAAATTGGAGTACAATATCCGCATTTTACCCTCGCCGGCGGAAGTTCTAACCCGGAAGTTAAATTTGGATGTTGAAATATTTTATAAGTTACCTATTTTACTGAATCATATTGATATTATTGAAGATGTTAACAGTTCCTGTATTCAGAGGTAAGTGGACCAATATTTACATTTGGAGTGGATAAGCTGCAACGTGTCTTGAATACCTGACACTCACCTATTCATAAATTCACTTATTCATCCAAAATGCAACACATGTAAAGAAAGTGAAATTTATTTCAAATGCTGTCTTCTGATTCTTGTATCAGACACAATAGGTAAGTACTGTAGATTGTGCAGGTCATCCAACTTTCCAAAGATATCAGAATTTTTTTTTCGGAAATACCTCCTAAAGATTTCTCGAGTCTCTAGCCACCGCTAGAAGTATACGATGTTGCCAAGCGATCAAACGAGCCACATCATTGGCATAAATTCAAATCACTAAAGAAACTGATCCACAGTGAAATCCGCAAAGAACACCAACGCTACATAAACGACCTCTTTGATATCAACGAAAAGGAGATGCTCGAAGGACATTTACAACGTAAGAGCATTACCAAGCATTTTTGGACTTACATTAACTCTAAACGCAAGGATACATCAGGTATCAGTGTACTACGGGATTCCAATGGCAATGAAATAACAGATGCCACACAAAAAGCCAATATTCTCAATGAGCAATATAACAGTGTATTCACTATTCACTGATGAGGACCCAACTCTCCCAACCCTGGGACCCAGCCAAATCCCAACTATGTCAAACATTACAATCAATACCAATGGAATCAACAAATTACTCAAAGGCCGCAACCCCGCGAAGGCCTCAGGACCTGACCTCATACCTACTGGGGTCCTTCAGGAATGCAGCGATATCATCTCACCATACCTGCAAATCATCTTCCAGCAATCTATAGATGCAGGGACAATCCCCTCAGACTGGAAACATGCCAATGTCTCAGCTATATACAAGAAAGGACGCAGAGACGAGGCAGTTAACTACATGTACAGGCCTGTGTCTCTCACATCAGTTCCATGCAAGATAATGGAACATATCATATTTCACCATGTTATGGACCACTTTGATCTCCACAAAATTCTTGCTAACCACCAACATGGATTCAGTCAGCTAAACACTCGTGTGAGACCCAACTTGTAAACACCATAGAACAGATTTCACAAGCTCTTCATGTCTGTCGAGAACCAACAGGATGCACTGACACTCCAGGATGACCTTGACAAACTGGTCTCCTGGGCAAATACATGGCAAATGAAATTCCATCCCTCAAAATGCTATGTACTGAGTATTCACAGACGTAAATCACCCATCACACACAAGTACACTATGTTAGGAGAAGAACTGTGACCCACATTCCATATCTGGGGATCTGAATCACAAACAACCTAAACTGGATGACACACATACAAACAGTAGTATCAAAATCTAACAAGGTACCAGGCTTCCTCCGGCACAACCTCCACCAGTGCCCAGAGAACATTAAAGCCCAGGCATACAAGTCACTAGTACGGCCTAACCTAGAATATGCTAGTGCAGCATGGGATCCTTACCGCCAGAACGATATCAACATACTGGAACAGGTACAAAGAAGAGCAGCCGGATTTGTTACCAAATGTCACTCTAGGGAACCAGGCTGTGTCACCCAAGCTCTCCAACACCTGCAGTGGGAATCACTTCAATCCCGTAGGGAGGCTACTAGACTTTCCCTCTTCTACAAAGGAACTCACAACTAAGCAGCCATCACTATACCCATGGCCACTTACTTCAGCCCTCAAATAAACACAAACACTAGACAGTTCCATCCATCCAAATTCAACCAACCAGCTGCCAGAACGGATGCATACAAGTTTAGTTATTTCCAAGGACAATAGTAAAATGGAACACTCTACCCAGTGATATTTTAGACAGTGATAGCCTATCCAGTTTTAAATCTTCTGTCAGCAAGCAGCTTAACAATTAAGCTCAGTTGTATTTTAGCAATAGGTCTAGGTACATTCTTAAAATTTGTTTTTGTTTATACAAATGATTTTTGAATATGGCCAACTTTTCTACGAACGGGAGCATTGACCTTGGGGAAGATGCCTCCTTAAGTGGAGAAGTGTTGCATGATTTCAGTGTACATTTTAATATGAGTTGTAAACAATAGATCTATTTTTTAAATGTTAAGGTTCAAATTGTATTCTATTCAAATTATATCACTGTTAAACTATATATCTGCTTTAAATGGGCTTATTAGCCTTTTGCAGATTATTGATGTAGATGTAGATCTGGAATACTGTGAACCATTTGAAAAAAGCTGACTGGCGTGTTATAAATTTATTAAATATTTTAAAAATCGCCAGATAAATAAATCATGAATTATAATGGAACTGGCTTAGGGCTCCTTAAATTTTGCATGTTTTTGTCAGGATTTCGTCTAAATTCAAAATAAACGGCTCCAAGAAAAATGGCGATATTCGAAAACTGGACGAAATGTCGTTATTGTCTAACATTAGTAACTGGCTGTAAATTCTAAGTTAGTGATCCAGAAGATGTGAACTAATACATTGATCACTTCATGTGTGTTTTGGAATTTTGGTGAGGTAATAAGACCAAAACTCGCAATTCAAATTATGATATGGAAAAATGGGGAACTTTTGATTTCAAATTTTATGATTTCAACATTTCCCGTATACAGCAGTACATGCAGCATTTATCTTTGGACGATCGAAGGCCACAATAGAGTGGCCTTAGAAAAACTTTATTTTCACCATGGGAAGCCACCATAGTGGGCAATTCTCCAATGAAGCTAACATTTTTTTGTATTATATAGAATGAGATGA
This sequence comes from Owenia fusiformis, assembly GCA_903813345.2. Lineage (NCBI taxonomy): Eukaryota > Metazoa > Annelida > Polychaeta > Sabellida > Oweniidae > Owenia > Owenia fusiformis. Next base: position 20,746,884 of record CAIIXF020000007.1, on the reverse strand, counting down.
TACTGACAGAATTAACAACTCTGGTTTTCATGCACCATATACTGGGATGACTGCTCTCAAAAATGAGATGATAGCACAAGATAATGTGCTGACAGCTTGACTGACTAAGGTGCCTAGTATCAGGGACTGTGGTGACGCTCTTTAAATATTTTAGATTGGCACTGTCTTTGATATTTTATATGAAATGTATATTTGCAGGGTCTATGCACCAACTTTCATCAATTACAAGAGCTTTACATACAAGTTCCATGTTTTGGTCTAAAGTAAGCAAAGAATCTCTGAGTAAGCTGCGCAAAAAGACTGGATTTACCTTCAGTAACTGCAAAAAGGCCCTTCAGAAATTTGACAACGATATGGTCAAAGTAAGTTTAAAACCTTTCTGTTTTGTTTGCAAGCAAGAAATTGGTGAATGCTGAAATTTCCAAATGGTCCAAAAATTTGAGCACAATCAAAGCCTATATTTATTTGGCCTGTTTTTTATTTAAGAAAGGTGTATTGTTGAGAATGAGGCCTACTTTTACAAAATGACCCCCCCTCGCCAAAAAGAATTACCCAATACTAGGTTCTATCTCTTAGATGAAGATAACAAATATTGTATTTATTAATAATTTGGCACTGTTAATTATCTTTTTGCCATTTTCCTAGAATGTCATTTATATATCTTCAAAATCTCAAATGGGTGCAGCATGGTATATGTTCAGTCATGTCCTGTTTAAGGCTGAAGAATGGTTACATGAAGAGGCACAGAAAGCTGGATGGACAAAAGCAACCAAGCTTCATGGGCGTACAATGTCTCATGGTCTGATAGCATTACAGAGTGAGGCACAGCACACAGTCATGATAGAGGTATGTACTACTTAATTTAAAGGAATTCTGGGTGATAAAAATAACAAAATATTGCTTCTGGGGCGAGATCAAACGACTTTGACATATTCTTTACCCTACCTATTTTGTAATTTAACAATCAACACAAATATACATAGGGAGGTTGGTATTGGATAGCATGGCAGGCGAGAGCAAGAGAAGGAAATGATAGACCTTATTTCCTGCCACATGGTCAACATTGACCCTACAAAATTTGAAAATGGGTTGGCATGGCATCCTTACTATCTCTTTCCCATCTTATGAGCAGTTAATGCATCCTTTTGTACATCTTCATTGCACTTCATTGTACTTCATTGTTCACACTCCTGTGACTCCCCCCAGTTGATCAAAATATGATGCCCCAGTGTTTGTGTAACATTTGCATGTACGTTTTTGTGTTGTAACTGTCAAAATGATATGCATAGTTTGATACTCATGGTGTTGGAACTGATCTTTTTAGATGAACTGTGAGACAGACTTTGTGGCAAGAAACAGTAAATTCCAGGATCTTGTCTCAAGTGTCACGGCTGCTTGTGCTCAACAGACACGTCAATGGACACAACCAAAGGTAAGGTATAGTATACAGTACAGGCCTGGCCAGGCCTACCACTCATGAATAACATTTTTATTTACCAATCATAAAAAAAGTTCAGTCTTTACCTTTCAATGGTGCATGTTTTTCAGTCAACAAACATGTTTTCTACACCAAATCCACCTAAATATTAGATACCAAGGTTTATTCTGTGGGAAATATCTATATCTCCCCTCAGAGTCCCTTCAATTTTTCATATAGGCATTTTCATCAGAGTTAACTCAATCAACTACACAGAATTAATGGATCTCATCTTTGATAGAGCTGTTGGGTGATTAGAAGAAACAAGACATTCAATCTTATCAAATTTTTGACCATGAAATGAAAATCAGCTACAGATATATCCATAGGACTGAAAGAGTGTAGACAGACTGTGATACTCTTCCCAAGGGTAACCTCTCAGTACTTGGTTTGTTGTAGGTTGTTCTGGACCAAGAGGAGGTTGGCAAGCTGGTTATAGGTGATAAGACAGTAGCTGATACTGTAGCTCTGGCTGTTGGTGACATTGGGGAGAACATGAGAGTGAGACGTCTGGCATACATGAACTCAACCAACAATAGGGTTGGTTACTACGTCCACTCAGCTAGTAAGATAACATTAAGTCATTTTAAATGTAAAATTGGCAGTATATATTGTAATCTCCACAATAATTGAGCAAATAAATGCTGTGTCCAGTTCAGAATTTGATCCCAACCTGTTGAAGGATATTATGATTCAAATTACAATCTTAACATGCTAATGTTGTTGTTTTTATACTATGAATACAATAAAGGTCTCTGTGCTAGAATGGGCGAAACTTTATGCAGTTCAAATTATGATATTCAAATTGTCTGTTGAGTCGTTGAAATGGTCTACATCAGACAAAACTTCTTCAAGCAATTGAGTGTTTGTGGTATCCTTGGCAAGAACATTAACGTATGGAGAGAATGGATTCATATATTAATTTTGATAATTCTGTATTTCTTCAGATTCCAACCCAGATAGTCCCACAAAGTGTATTATGGGTAAATTTGGAGCGATGGTTTCATTCACAGCTACAGATAATGACCGAGTGTCTAAACTCTCTTTAAAGGAGGTAGGAAGACAACTGGCCCAGCATGTCGTTGGAATGAACCCACAAAGTATCGGTAAACCCTCAGATATTGATGCCCATATAGCTGCCAGTTCTCAATCTAAACAGGAACCAGAGCCACCTATAGTTGCTCCCACAGAGTCTGACACTACTGGGCAGGCTGAATCAGAACAAGAGTACATTGACCCTGACCTTGATTCTGAACCCCCTGCGCGCAGAGAAAAAGATGACTCTAGAATTATTTTACAAGATTTTCTAAATGATCCGGATATTTATGTGTATGAGTTCCTAGACCAAAACAATGCAGAAATACAGGACTTTGTCAGATATGAATGCGGGGAAAATATAGAAGAAAGTTAACTGAAATAATGTATAGCTTATTATGGTAAATGTTAAAACTGTATTCTATCAGTTAAAGACTCCATATCTATATGGTAGAAACTATATGTTTCCCACAAAGCTCTGAGATCAATGTTTTCCTATCTGTTTTGTTACCAAGGTGAGTGGATGGTTTAGAAAAAACGGACATGGATTATATGAAGAATTGAAAGTAAAACCATTAAGAATACTCCCTCATGCCTAGTAAGGTCACATTTGCTCTGATTCATGGGCCGGCGCCAAGCTAATCGTAGTTTGAGTAGTTTAAAAAAGTTTGATCAATTTGAAGGAACTTGAAATCAGTTTTGAACAAAATACTGCAATCACCTGGGGCCTGGGCACTGGCAGATGAATTGGAGCAAATGTGACCTAGGCATCAGTTGGCCTCATCACTAAGGAAAGCTACATACATCATCATGATCATATACATTGTATTTGTGAAATAAAATAACAAAACAATATATAAAGTATACTTCTTTTATTTCTATGTTAAAACATGTGCTATAGCTAATAAACTACAGCTCTACAAGCCCATACATGACACAATATTGCCAAAAACAAGTACAAGTACATGTACTTTACATACAGACTGTCAAGAAAGTTAGACATCTCTCCCAGGCCCGTATCCAGCTTTTGCCAAGAGGGGGGGGGGGGGGGGGGGGTTGAAACTTTAAAAAGTTCATGATCACCCCCTGAACCCCTACCCCCGGCTGTGGGTCTCATATCCCTGTATTCAAAACATTAATGAAGAATTTGATGATGCTTGAACTTTCTGAACACACTGTAGATGTAACCATTCAACAAGTTTAATTATACATAACAATAATAAACATTAACTGTGTGATCAAATAAAAAATATATGACAATTTCATACAACATACAATGTATATTTAATTACTCTTCTATTTCCCGAGGAATGTGAAGGTTTAACGAATGCATTATTTTGAAATTACGAAAATAAAAGAAACTTGATACTTTATTCTTTACTTTTAAAACTTTAGCTAAATTATTTATAACAATAAAAAGAAAAATTTAAGAGAAGAATTTAATACTTTGATATATTAATTTTTGAAAGAATTGCAAATTGATGATGTGTGCACACAATCTGACAATGTTCTATAGAGAAACATTGTCAAAATTAAGTATCCCTTGTTGTGAACTCACTTTGGCAATACAATAAAAATGCTGACACTGATATTTTAAAATGCCATATTGGTAAGTACATGTACCATAGACATACATAATGCATATCCATTATCTATTTGTGAATCAATTTTATCATACATCATACGGCACTCATTGTCTCTCTATTGAAAAGAAATACCCTGGACAAGTCAAGATGCTGATGCATTACATGTAAATTACTAGTACATGAAGTCTTTTAATATACAAGTGTATATGTGCATGCATGGTCTACTGTCTCTACTTGCATTAATTAAACTCCATATTTTTGTATTGTACAGTCTTACATAAAATTTAAGCTCTACGCTTTCAGTGAGCAAATGACTGTGTCAGGTTAACCCTGTACTATGTGGTCAGTATGCTAAGTCACATCCCATAACATGAACGAGATTATACAACTTATGGACTCTGGCCATGAACTACACCTCAAAGTACATAAATGTATGGCAGAGGATTAGGGTGGGGGTAAAAAAGCCCATGTCGTTTTGTGCTATCAAAAAATTATTTTAGTCTGTCACATCTGTGTAGGTTTCACTTGGAGGGTAAGGAGGAGAATACTGAAAGTTAAATCATTGACCAGATTCCTTAAGTACCATTAAATCCATCTTTGAAAATGAAAGCATTCCATTTTGAGCTGTTTTTAATTTAAGATCAATGGATTGCAATAAACCACTGAAACTTTTGAATAATACTTCAAATGTCACATGTCAACAATGTTTGATGAGTCAATTGCACATTTTTATGAACCAAAACATGTAGGCCTTTAAAATGTTAATAATAAATACATGTCTACCATCTTGAGTTCTAATGTCACCGTCCTTTTGTGGTCACTGCTGCTGTATTATAATCAATAATCATGTATGTAGTAAGTTTCAACCTGAGAATATTCCTGACATTAGTAGCACCCCAGCAGCTACAGTATTTACCAATAAGATTGTGACATGAATGTTCAAAACAAATGCACATGTACTGTATTACTGTATTACTCTGACACATATCACAGAGAACATGTATACTGAGTCTGCAAAACCATCAATTTGAAGCAAAAAATCCAAGGTAAGGTTGTAGTTCCCATCTTGTAACAATGACTTCAGTTGCCTGTACATGTATACTGTATGTTTTCAGTGACCAGCTGCAACAATGCAACAGTTTGGTATTTATCCAAGTACAGATATGGTATTTATCCTAGACCAGATATGGTATTTATCCAAGACCAAATATGGTATTTATCCTAGAGCAGATATGGTATTTATACTTATTTAACTGTCTGAGTTCACTAGATTGCTTTGTACTTGATTTATATCCTGAAAATAAAAAAAATATAGACATAAAGAAAGGAAATAGTAGAAATCTTGGATTAGATCATTTATTGCAGTTTGAAAAATCTAGAAAATGATAAATACAGTACTTTTATTTTAGGTCATTTTTAAAGTGGATTTTATAAAAATTAATGTTTTTAGACACAACATTCAGGGTCACTTAAAAAGTGCAACCCATACTAATAATTATTGGCACTTTTACAAATGAGCTGCATTTTTATTTGTTCACTCTGTATTAAATAGTATGCACTTTATTATCATATACTTTCCAGCTGTTGGTTAGTAAAGTTAGGTGGAACACCTCTGAAAGAGGAAGACCTTCGTTAGTCATGACTTTCTCACGTCCCAGTACCCATTTACTTAATATAAAATGACCCTCTCCAAGTTAACACCTTTGTGACACTATTTTGAGGTATCAGAGATGTTCCAGTTTCATAAGTTTTACTGTATGTATTAGTTTAATATACACACTCTGATGTAAAAGAATATTCAATATTTTGAAGTTAGTCACATCTAGAAAACATAAAGAAAAAGAAAATTAGTTGAATCCTTTTCATAATTCATGATATCACTGACTATGAAGAGGGTTTGTTAATTACATGGATCAAAATTAAAATTGACAATTTGTGTTCCAAATAGTAGATATTCTCCCAAGACAGGTTAGATTTTCAATTAAAGATGAAATCAAAATTAAAATAAACTGTGTACACCAAAACACCTGACCACCAAACTAAAAGTGGAATATTTGTGAAAAAGTGCAGATAGGCCTTAAGTGAAAGTGAAAAGAGTTTTACTAAAATCATACACGAGAAGATCGTCTAACTAGAAGAAAAAAAAAATAAGAGTCTGACTTATAGTGTGTCAACTGATATGTCAGAATTTCCTACCAAATCTAAGATTGCCGACTCTTTTGTAAATTTTCTATATCCTTCAAGGGAAAATCAAAATCAAAATAATATTAGTACTGGGAATGAAACAAAAGTATGCATCAACATACATCATGTCATGCAATTCTAAATCAAACTTACTGTGTTAGGGATAATCTAGTATAATATTATATTTAAACTGTAGATTACTATAGTATGGTAGATTTTAAGGCAAAACTAATTTTTTTTAGCTAATTTATACTTGATACATGAATAGACAAGACATAGGGTATCAAAAGTATTTCAGTACTTTATAACAATACAATGATGCTGTGAATAATTATTGATTTGCAGTAGCAGTATATGCACTTATCAATCAAAAAACATGCAACTTAAAATTTGACACTTAATGATTCATACAAAAATAATAAATTGCTAATCAAATATTTTAGAAAGCCTTTGTAGTTATAATACAATAATTATTTGTAATTAACTGAAAATGTTTACCTCATTTAATATAGCTTTTAAGCGTGCATAGGCAGTTTCTAGGTCATCATTTATGATGATAAAGTCATAGGATCCCTTCTGTTCAGCTAGAAAATAAAAAAACATTTGTAAATAATTGTATTTTGGTTACCGACATATTTTGGGGAGCTCCTCTTTGGTATATTTCCGTATTTACACACAAAACAGAGCCAGAAATCCTCCTTGGAGGAGTCCTGTATTATTTTATGAGCACCGATACATAGGCATTCAAGTACACACCACACCATTTTTTATCAGTTGTAGATCACTCAGTCAGACACCCAAAATTACATAACGCACAAACTATGTCTAAACCAGGAATCAAACCAAGGGTTAAGTGATAGTGGTAACCCTGACTCTGCCAATGAGCCATGAAAAAATTGTTTACCAGTTCATGGTTTAATTTATGTCAATCAAATCAATCAAAATCATACATGAAAATTTCCTCTCAAGCAGAGGTCCAACACTCAAGCATAAGGCATACCAGTAAGCCTTTAAAATTTGAACCCAATCTGTTGACCAGAATTTGAGTTGATGCCCAGACAGATGGATGGACAGACTGACGGATGAACATATGGCTTATCTATATCCCTATTATGATTTGTAAGTATTAGAACATTGTGATATTTAATCACCAAGCTAAAAATCTCTATTAAGTTTCATATGCATTGAATCCCTCGAGACATATGCCTACCATAGACTAGTTCCTCCTTGGCTGTAGTGAGTCTTTTGTTCAAACTATCTTCATTTTCAGTTCCCCTGCCACGTAACCTACTCTCCTGAAACATGAGAAAACGCATATGTTGTCAGTCTCCCTTGTCATAACGCAATGTTTTAAAATAACATTGGATTAAGCAATTTACGTTGATGCTAGTATTACAATATTATGCCAAGCTGGTTAAATCTAGAATGAATCAACCTCGAAATCAATTATATTTTGAAACTACAAATCAACTATTTGTTACGCTGAACAATAATGGATGGGAATCATGGATACAATAACAATTTAACCAATTACTAACCAGAATTTCAAAGCTTGGTGGTTTTATAAAAATATATCTAGGATTAAGATCTGTTTTCTTGACACTTTTGACTCCTTGCATATCAATATCTAGTATACATATTCTTCCAGTCTTTGCTACCTCTTCCACCGCCTTCTTGCTGCAATGATAAACATAAAATTGCATTGCGGGAAATATTGCATTATGGGTAATGGTTAGATTGTAGGTGTACATGGCTGTGAAATACAAAGCACATGATGAAAATGGCAAGTACATGCCATTTAAATATATTTTATCATATCTTTGAAATATCATTGTAGTGTATTGTGTTTCCATATTATATTGCCCATGAAATGATATACAATGTTGGAACTTAAAGGCTTTATAAGAGTATCTTCAGTCAGTTAAGATCCTAAAACTAAAAAGTAAGAATATTCAGGATTTATTCTAGAATAATTCATGAACATCAAGAACTGGTCAGAAAGCAGAGCATATGATATAAATATACCCACCTAGTGCCGTAGAGATTCCCTGAGAAACATGCACTCTCTATGAATTCTCCATTGTTTATTGCTACTTCCATAGACTCCTTGCTCACATAATGGTAGTCTGCAACAACAATAAATTATATCCATTTAGGACGATGTACAAATGGAGACAGTTGTGCAAAAGTAATTTCATTATGGTTAGTTAAACCACATATATCATATATTAACATGCAAAATGTCACCACATATCATTTGTTACAGATGCCGATCACCAACCAAAACTAATTTCATTATGGTTAAACCACTCCTCACCACATATAACACAAGGGATTTTACATGCAAAATGTAGCCACCTGCCATTTGTAGTTACAGGTACCAATACCAACCTCCGAACACCATCCACAAAAAAGGTGGAGACTATAATAACAATATATAGCGAGACCTGCAAAGTGGAATACCTCTAGAAGTGGAACATCTCTGTTAGTGGAACACTTTTCAGAGTCCCAAGACCAACTGACTTAATGTTAAATGAACCTCTATAAGTGGAGCACCTCCCAAGTGGAACACGTTTTAGAAGTACCACAGATGTTCCACTAAGACAGGTTTTACTGTACTGTAATACAATAGGATAGTTTCTAAATAGCAGAAAAAGCAATGAAATCTAGTGCTGCCATCTTTTATTCAGCTTTTAACTTGGGCTAGAGTTCCCTTCACTTACATGCTAAAATCTTGGAAAAGTGGCTTAATTTCATGATTTATCAAAGAGTGTTTGTTGAATCTGTATAAAACTTGGATGATATACCACATGATGACCCTGTTTATGAACATGTAGTGATTAAACATGCAAATGTTGGTTGACATACAAATATTCCAGGGTTTTAAAGATTTTTAGCATTGCATCTATGTAGATTTGGCCCAAGTTTTTTTAAATTGTCATAGAAAATTATTCAAATTACAAAACTGTGTAAATCAAAGCTATTCTAGGAGAAAACATTTCAATGAATTCAAATATGCCATTTAAAAGAAGGTAATGTAAGTCATTAGAGGTTAAATATGCAAATCTCTTAAAATCTCACGAAAAACGAGATTTAGCGAGATTTCAAAAGCTATATGGAAACTATACTATTGTCTATTTGCCACTTGAAATTCATTTCCACTAATGAAATCAACATCATAATAATTACTAGCTAATAATTACCATACTTTAAAGAGGCAATGTTGCTTCTGATACTCGCTTACCAGTTTGTTTTTCAAAAATGTTATACCTTGGTGATCCAATATGCTGTTGCTTAGAGGGGACAATTCAAGTTGTCCTTGATATGTTGATTAGTCTATTTTACGAATATTGAGCTGGATGGCAAAAAATTAATTTTGGGGTTGAAAATTCCATATAATAAGTTGTTTGATTGCTAAAATGGTGTCTAAAGGTATTTAAATTTAACTTGAAAAATGCTTCCACTGTGAAAAAACTGATACCCTCTCCTTAAAATGAAAATATATAACACCCACCCTTTCCATCCTGCTCTCCAGGTCTTGGCTTCCTTGTTGTATCTGCAATCAAAATTAAAATTTGTCATTTTCTGAACTTGTTTCAAACTTTTCTTGTCATCCCTCATTCGCATCATCTCCGCTCTTAAGATGAAGTAGATAAGGGCTCCAGAGACAATATTCTTGTGTCACATACCATTTCATTACATTGCAATTCAGTGTATGAAGTTGTGGCTGACCCTCTCCTCATTGCAAATATTGGGATACTCATGTTATATGGACCTAATCAAATGCAAGGAGAACAATGCATTGCTATTAGACACAATATACAACGTTAAAATAGAGGACCATACAAGGGAAATGATACATTACATAGAAACATTAACAACTAGATTATCATGATTATCATTATTATTATGAAGTTGCCATAGTTATCCATGATGGCAGGAGTTTGATTTTGAAGAAAATTTGAATCAATTAAAATTTGCATAAATAAATGAAAATTAAAGCTTTTCATGCTAAAGCATGTATATATGAAATAAATAAATAAATAAAATAATAAAAATCCTGTGAATTCTACACCAATAACATCCACAGGATTTGAAAACACAAAATATGAGCACAATCAATGGTCTTTGCACTTTCCTTTGATTATCTTCATTAAGAATGTAAAACTGTACTTACGCGAAACACTGAATGCGAAGCAGTCTTTGTATTCTCCCATAAGCTTCTTCACCAGTGTACTCTTTCCAGAGCCAGATGGACCACTAAACACAAGTGGTTTTGGCCTATAGGTGGAGCTAGCGGCTGACATGACTTTCAGCGGCTGGACTAAAATGTTACAACACATTAATGTATACTGATTTAATAATATAAACTCATATAAGACATTCCATATATTTTTGTGCTAAATTCCATTACTAGTACACATTCTGCAGGCTAAATGGTTTCATTTAGCTGGATGAGGTGGCAAAACCACTTTTCATTATCTGAAATACTGTGGTACAAAAAATAAATCTTATAGAACCATAATATTCTAAGTTCCTGGTCAACATATGCTTTCAAACTTTAAATCATTGCAGGCCGTATTTTTCTTGAAAATATTGCCTCTATTTTTACAAAGACCCCCCACGAAGTGCGGTTCTTTGTACCTTATTCCGGACATGGACCAGTGGATCGGTCACGTGACCTAAAGACCGCCTTTATTACCTTATATGGCAAAGTGTCAAGGGAACTACTAAGTCGTCACATGACGCGATTACGGATCGATTGTGTTTCCAAGTAATGTCGTCATGTGACGTAGAACGCATTGTCCGCCATTGCTCTCAATTTTGTCTGAACGGGTAAGCGTATTTTAACATTTCTGTCATTTAAAGCCTGGTTTTCAGTATTTATAATCGAATTTCACTTCAACTTGATTGTAGAAATGAATAGAATTGTAACTTCTTATTTTACTGAATCATTATTCGAGCCAGAAGTGGCGCAAAATCAATTTATGAACTTGAAGAAATTTAGTTACTCATGGTTCAACGAGATTTTCAGATGGTTCAAATCTGAAATAGTCAACACTGATGTATTTAATGTTCTGTAAATGGTTAATATGATGCTATGCTGGTCGCAAGGAGAAGTATCAAAAGTTCAATGTCTGATAGGAAGCTAAATTAATCTAGTTTTGAGTTTGACCCGCTCCCCCCAAAAACGTGATCATCGCGGACTTTTCGCGTGTGGACTTTCGTGGATTTTGGATTTTCATTGGGATATTACCATAACGTATGTAGGCTACAATGTAGAATTCTTAAAACATGTGACAACAACAGTAAACAGCATTTGCAGAAAACATCAAGTAAACTCTTTATTTTAAAACCATTCAAAGAAATTCTGATCCGAATCAAAATTGCACAAAAATTGAAATGTTAAAATTTGTCTGATAGCAAACTGAAATGGCTTTGACCCCCCCCCTCCTTCTAGATTTATTTAGTTTTATAGGCTTATCCGTCGACATTGAACCTTAGATGCCTCCCGCCAGACTTATGTCACGAGACTGGCTATTACCATCTACATAAGAAGTGAACGATAGTTTTTTAAACTGGAAGGTCAAGGTCGGAACTCAAAAGAATATAGACTGCCCCAATTCATTTCTTTTTCAGAACAAGAACGCCAACAACAACAAGATCCTATGCATACGACCACGCACACCAACAACAAGTGCAACAACAAATAACGCAAACAATTATAAAAGTTATGTCAACAAAGACATATATTACAAATCAGGTGTGAAATCAGCAAAACTTGGGCTCAGTAGACAATAAAAATGTTTACTGTAGAAGTGTACATGCTAAGGCAGTGTCAAGGTATGTATCAAATCAAGAGATCAAAAGACTAAAAGCTAATGTATATTTTGTAACAATAGAGAGGTAAAGCAATACCATTTTTATTACATGAACCACAAACGTAAATCTATACATTACCGTTTGCGTTCTGTGAACGTGCTACTTTAAAAACGGAGGAAATGTAATTTGTAGGTCTTAAACTTAAAACTGGTTTATTTCTTTTTGCTAGTGGTTTCTGTTTTATTTTCTATTTATGACAAAGTAATAAGAGTGTTTCGACCCTTCCAAGCCGCGGTTTATGTTGCAAGAAGTACTAATACAATAATATTGTATTTAAAAAACTATTAGTATGAACTGTATGAATACATGAAATATCTTCATTCAAAGGTATAAATGTTGTACAAAGACAGACAGGAAATGTATTGACTAAGGCCACACATATAAGATATGCTTTTATCTCATATTTCCAGGGCACGGTAATAATAACAAAGGCCAAGAAGGATGAGAACTTTCCACAGAGTCCAAATGATGTCACGACAAGATCCAATGAGTTTCAATCAGGGTCCAGATGTCATTCACCAGGGATTTAATTAGACTTTTTGAGATTTGTTGTATATTTTTGGGCTATAAGACGCCACAATATACTGAAATATGTGCTTAAGTTACATGATTGTTTTATGTCACCGTGTAGAGATGGTGACATAATGAAGTTTGTAAGAGTTTATTCGTATATTTAAACTTTTTCTTGGTAATGCAATACTGCATCAAAACACAAAAAAAACAGATATAGAAATTGTGTTCACAGTTTGAAAATCTGATTTAAAACTCCTTGCAAAATGTAACATAACGTAAAAGAGCACGAAGCGCTATCTATATTGTTCTTGGTAAAAAAGTCATTTACAAAAATAACAATAGAGTTCCTTACTTGTAAGTCACCCTACCCCATCCAGAACAGTATACCAATAGCCTAATAGTATAAGTGGCGCTACATACTTCTGTGACAATATAACCATTTACTTAATAGATTCCACTAAAAGCAACATTTCACTATCACTCCATCTTTTCCGCCCCTTATACCTAACTTCGGGTCTTTGTAGTTTTTCAGTGATTTTTTCACTGGATTATCTTGTTACAAATATGTGTTAAAAAAACTACATCCATCAGTATTTAGGTACTGTTATAATAGTAGATTTCGTGCCATAGTGGATACAACTAAGTAATGGCTGTAATTGATCCACTAAAAGGATTCATCAGATAAAACACAATAAATCACAATATATTAGACTTCTATGCTTACTTTTAGTACGATATCTAAAGCAGAGAAAGTTGTGATACGCCATGATTTTAGAGCAGGTTTTCCCGAATTAATTTATTGGGATTTTCAATTTGTACTTCTCTTTATTCCAACTTCTAAATACTCCATCATCTTTTACGTCACAAGAAATTACATATCTTGAGTTGACACATAATCTTTGTTTTTGTCCTAATCCATTTGGAAAATTATGATTGAATACTATTACGGCTTGTATTTATCCACAATGTAAGTATAAGAAACAGAGGTCCTCAATATGTGTATCTTCATCAGCAATCTACAGATCTCGAACAGTAATATTATCAAACAAGATAACCAAACAGCTATACTATATGCAATATCTAGTGCCTTTTCTTATTACATGTATATATAACAGAATTTACTGGAAAAATCATATAACATAAAGTATACTGCAAGTAATAACCTGTCAATTGCATGAATCATGTATTGCATGATAACAATAATTTGTTACCAAGGTGACTATTAATTATCACATTCTGAATATTGTTAGGCTTTCTTCATTTATCTGATAGTTCACTTTAAAATCACTCAGAAAATAATCATCTAATTTAGGATTCTTTTAAGTATCAAGTCACAGAAAGGGCGCAGAGGGGAGAGCATCATGCCCGTTACATCGTCAATGAGAATGGTAGGTATCTACTTTTTAGGCATCGCGTCTACATTTTTGCACCGATGATGCTTTATATAAATAATTTTGTAGTTGTAGTTATGTAGTTCTTAAATGGAGAGAGTATTATTGCTTGATATGTCGCTATAGAATGAAGTAAACACATAATTAAACAATTTCCTTTTTATTAGGGATCCTGTATACATGTATGAATATAATTGAGTACCTAACATGCCTTAGTTTGGGAAATATTACAAATTCAAATTCAGAAATGAGCGCAAATATCTGCACCGTGCGCACATCATATCCGCACCATTTCTTTTTGTAAAGAACAGTCTGCATAGAGTTTAATAATATAAATTGCTTCTAAATTTTCAATGAGAAAATGGCAACTCTACAGAGTAGCAAATAAAAGTAGTACCATGGGTACTGGGCCCACATGGCGAAAGTACATTTTAGACATTCTTGTTAACTTATGCTCTTAGCTGCCTGTAATTAAGCCAATCAATGCAATGCTTTTGGATTCTTAACATATAAAAATTGATATTCTGGCCAATAAAACAGACAGATGTACAGACAAGGGGGCCACTACAATAGCTCATTTCATATACTTATATTCTACTTAATTTAGCGGCCATTTTAATTATTTTAATTCTGGGTTAAAAAAAGTGAAAAATGACCTGCTAAATTTGCCAAACTAAATCTCCGCCAAATTTCCGATTTTGACAAATTCGCCAAATTAAATAGCGCAAAATTAAGTAGAACTAGAAAACAGCAACTCCACGGAGTAGGAAATCCCACCGAATATAAACTGTTTTGATAAATGGCGACCATATTGGAAATTTCTTCTTGAACAGAGCTCCCTTGTCCCTAGGTATCAGCATACAAAATTTGAACCAAATCCATCAACTAGTATTTGAGTTATCTAAGATTATGTTTTTTTAAGAAAAATGGCAGCCATTTTGAAATTCAGGCAACAATTTGGAAATTTCTTCCCAAACAGGGCTCCTTTAGCTCAAGGAATCAGCATATAAAATTTGAACAAAATCCATCCACTAATACTTGAGTTATCAAAGATTGCTTTTTTTTATGAAAAATGGTGGCCATTTTGAAATTTGGTAGCTATCTCGAAAATGTCTTCTTGAGTGGAGTTCTCATGTCTCTAGTCATCAGCATATAAAATTTGAACCAAATCCATCAACTGGTTTTGAGTTATTAAATTTTATATTTTCTAATGAAAAATGATGGCCATTTTGAAATTTGGTAGCCATTTTAAAATGACTTTTTGAGTGGAGCTCCCATGTCTTTAGGCATCAGCATGTAAAATTTGAACCAAATCCATCACCTGGTTTTGAGTTAACAAAGATTACGTTCTGTTATGAATAATTGCGGCCATTTTGAAATTCAGCTGCCATCTTGAAAATTCCTTCTTGACCAGAGCTTCTGTGTCCCTAAGTATCAGCATATAAAATTTGAACTAAATCCGTCAAAGGGTACTTGAGTTATCAAACATTACATTTTTTATGATAAATGTCCGCCATCTTGAAAATCAGTGGCCATCTTGAAAATCACTTCAGCAAAGCTCCTTTGTCTTTAGGCATAAGCATATAAAATTTGAATCAAATCTGTTGACTTGTATTTGAGTTATCCAAGATATATCTTTTTATGAATAATGGTGGCCATATTAAAAATTCCTTCTCAAGCAGAGGTCCTATACCCATAAGGCAGAAGCTTATAAAATTTGAATCAAATCCATCAACCTGTATTTGAGTTATCGCCCGGACAAACCAACGGACGGACGGACGAATGCATGGATGGATGAGAGTGATCGGATGGACAGCTTTTCTATATCCCACTGGAACTTCGTTCGGTGGGATAATAACCGTACATCTTTGCTGCTCTAAAAAAATAAAACTTTATCAGAGTCTCTAAAATGAAAAATTCACCTTTTATCAAATAGCTCCAAAATAACCTGGTTAAAGAGATCGAGTCGTCCAGATTTTTATTCTGGACAATCAGTTATGTCCCAATATAATTGCTCATAAAACATCATACCTTAGATATATCTTGAGACCAAATCATAAGCACTATATCACCAATATATTGAGGATATCAACAGGACAACCAAATGAACAACCAACTGTCAGAATTGAACGTAATAAGTCGAAAACAGAATAAAATGTTTTTTGGGGATTTATCTATATTGTAACTCCTTAGAAGTAATAAATATGGCTTCACTAAGCCAAAATAATCTGAAGGAAAAAGCCAATCAGACTGGAACAAATTTGAGCGGGCTTTTTAAATTTAAATTTTAATTTCTATTGATGTAAGTGGAAATTCATGGCTAGGAACAATCATCGAATTGATACTGTTAACGGATTAATTCAAGCCTCAGAATTGATAAGCTGATAAACAAACTTGTTTTACATGAAATAACACGAAAAAAATCAGGGGGTTACTCTAATTGTGTTTTTAGGAGACCCGATCTCTTTAAAGTATCTTGTTTAAAATATAGTCAGTCCCAACAAAAAGTATTAACTAAATTATATATGCAGAAAATCAGTATGGTGATACTTACATGTTAAAGTAAAAAGGCGTGTCCTGATTCTCCCTTTGCCCACAGTAGTTTTGATGTGTCTGTTCAAACCAACTGGAAATACAGTTAAAACCAATAATTTTCAAATGAATTGAAATAATTTTGTTATAAAAATAAAGGACCTTCAAACGATGGTATATATCTTTATTATTGAAATTCAGTATCCGACACAATCATTTGGAACATGTATCTGCTTATTTAGCTTTGATAATTTAGAAGTTATTAATCTATACCCCACAAGGTTATATGATCCAGTTGACTATTCTGCAGATATACCATCGATTAGTAATTTCAATTTACTTTGAACTTAAATACAGAAGGCTATCACTGCGATCAGTTACAAATACCTGTATTATACTTTGCCGATTGCAGTGTATGTGACTCTTGTTGTGGCGGTAATTATTTGTGTAAAAATCAATAGGAAGCCCTATTAATGATGGTTATTGATTGTGATAACAGATATTCCTATTTGATCTCTGCAGCGTTAGAGTAATTGGAAAGTTCACACACAACATTATATGTACATACTATGGTTCAGTCTATACCATGTAGCATTGGTGGTTTAGTAATTATGTTTTAAAATATATTGTATATTATTAAAATATTCATTGGTTTGTGACTTTTTCTAAAGACAACCAATGCGCAAATTGCTAATGTTTCATTTCGAAGAGTCGTTTCATATTCAATCAATTTTGTTGATAGTTTCTAAAACTTAAAAAATTTATTGCTGATATATCACAAAGATCACAAGATCAAGCATGTCTTCAAAAAAACATACTTACTTACTTACAACAATTACCTGTATATTTAAAGTGGTAGGCAGATGTAAATTACTGTTTATTTTTAAAAGCCTTTTGGCAATATTACAAACATTTGACTCAATGACGATTATGAGAGGACTGTTGAAAAATGTTGTGCAATTTTGAATGAATCACGCCCAGTGATCGTGAATATGGGACGGAGGGGGGGAGCAGGCAATTTCTGCTAGGAAATTCAACAAATCTGGAAGATTTATTTTTTCAAGAAAAAAGTTTACTATTGAATTGCTAAATGGATAGGCGCACGGTATGGTAGAATATGTTAGGTTTTCTGGGATTTTTTCTGAAACGATACGCATCTAAGGTATGAGATCTATTAAAAAAGGCGCAAGGCCATCAACAGGCACAAATCAACGTTTTTGCTATAAATTAAGCAACGATGGTCTGGACGACCTGTAATAAATACTTGTAAGTGATGTTATCATAACTAAATTAATGCCATTGCTGAATTTATAAAATAAGTTTCCATATGTGAAATAAAAAATAATCGAAAATAATGAATTTGGGACGGAGGGGGGAGGGGACGGAGGGGGGGAGCAATATGTATATAAGACATGATTAGAGATGTTTCGCGACTTTAAGTCCTTTCACTCCAAATGTCCCCATTTTTCAGTCTCCAGGGGTATATCATCCAGTTTCTTACTAAGTTAATGAGTTCATTTTTCAAATACAAGAATTCGTGTGAAGTTGCTTCACTTTATAGAATTATTACTCCCCCCCTCCGTCCCCTCCCCCCCTCCGTCCCATTTTAATTATTTTCGATTATTTTTTATTTTACGTATGGAAACTTATTTTATAAATTCAGCAATGACATTAATTTAGTTATGATAACATCACTTACAAGTATTTATTACAGGTCGTGTAGTCCATTGTTGCTTGATTTATAGCAAAAACTTTGACTTTTGCACGTTGGTTGCGTTGCGCCTTTTTTAATAGATCTTATATCTTAAAAGAGTATCGGTTGAAAAATAATCCTAGAATACCTAACATATTTTATCATACCGTGCGCTTATTCAATTTGCAATTAAATCGTAAACTCTGTCTTGAAAAATAATTTTACCAGATTTGTTGAATTTTCTAGCGGAAATTGCCTGCTCCCCCCTCCGTCCCATTTTCACGATCACCGGGCCTGTGAATGTAATTTATGAAGACAAGATAACAAGTTCACAAATTACAAATAAATAAGAAAGATAACAAATTTAAACACTCTTAAAACAAGGTTTAAAGGCTGAATCATATTTATGAAGACAAGAAAATATCCAAACAACATGCATGTAAATCTATAATATCCCATTATATTTTTTATAATCTCAAATAAATTATATTATTATTTCACAGTCGTATTTCTTACTTCAGTCACAGTCACGACCTAGTTCCATGTAATTTCAATTTTATATAGCCCCAGGAGTACATTGTTATGATCAATTAGACATCAATAATTTGTGAAGAATATAACAGTGAATAATAAAACAAATATTTAATTCTATTTCAGTGAATACCTGTGACACTTTCCCAATATGATATTCCCAAAGCCAGATGGCCTAGGTAGATGCACAGGTATTCAACTCAATATAATTAAATATTTGTATATTATCTCCAAGGAGATTTTTGATATCTCATCAAATAGTGAAGTTGTAAAGGTTGAGGAAAAGTTTAACCCACTTTGGCTTTATCATACATTTGCTCTTCCCTAATGTTATCAAAATGTGCACATCATAAGTGAAACTTATCTTTTAATACAAAAAGTTGTTTTTGACAGACTATTTGTTTGCCAGCTTGTAAACTTATTTAAAATAAAACTTTGGTTGTCATGTCATTTATCAATTCATAAGCAATAGGCTAATTTACACCAATGCGAAGCCTATATCTCAATTAGTGCAGTAAAATGCTTTTACTCTTCTTCCAAATACACAAAAATCATAGAAACATATTAAGTGATTTAATTATATGGCACTGCAAAGATACAAAGATACTACATTACCATTAATCTGCAGATTCTGGTTCAAGTGACTTTTGTTTGTCCTAACTTATACAGTATATGTATAAAATGATATGAAGATATCTACAAAGCCATTGGCCAATACATACCTACCCAGCATGCACCACATCTACAGTGTATTATAAAAGGGAAGATGTCAAAAATCTAAATTGCAATTAAATTACTTTTTACTATTTTAAGCAATGTTCATGTCATGATGACAGTATTGATGACAGGTCACAAATTAGTCTAAATGGGGGGTTAAGTACTTCAGGTTGTATTGCATAATTTGTACTTTACTGACAACATCACTAGAGATAAGAACAATCTTCTCAATGTCAAAACAATGACGCATCAAAAAGCTGACACTAGACTGCACAGTATGTTATGATATGTTTGTTTACAGGCCCATGGGGTTCACTGTATATAAACCTTGATGGGTATCCTCGGCGCATGTGGGGTACCTTTTTTTGCAATTTGGTATGGCAATAGAACCAAATTTTAGGATCTGGTATGAGAATGCCCCAAAAATTCTGACTTTTGAGGTATGGTAATGGTTGAATTTTTCCACTTTCTGATATGAGAATGGTTGTGGTTAAATGTCTCACAAGACTTTTGGTATGGCTTAAGTCCTATATTTGAGCATTTGGAATGGCATTGGTCCTATATTTGGACATTTGGTATATTATTAATCCTATATTTGGACATTTGGTATGGTATTGGTCTTAAGACATATTTTAATGGCTTTAAGGCATTATTTTGGTTGGTATGGGAACACATGGAAATTTGACAGATTGGTATAGGAGTATATTGATATCTGAGGTTTCAGCCTAGGACCACCATCTAATTTTGTACACAGTGAACCCCTCGGTGTACAGGTGATCCAACACATCCGTAGCCAACTTCTTAAAGGGGGGGGGGGGGTCACTTTTGACAGCTTTGGCCCATAGATAGGCAAAATCCCTTGAAAAGTGCTCAGAAACAAATTAAACAATTATATCATTTTGAATGAATTTTTGGCCAGGGGGTTACAAGGCCTCTGCAATGAAGATAATGTGCATCAGGATGGTCCCATTATCCTGTTCATAAAGTATCAAGTGTGGCCATGGAATTTCTTAAAAATATGCTATTATTTTTAACTAAATCTGACCATAACATCTAACCTTACAACCTGCTTGTGCATGTTTTTTTATCAAAAATAATTATCCAATTAGTGTTAACATTAGGGAGAAACTTCATGAATGTGGTCTCATTCTATTAAAAATATTTATCAAACTACCTTAATGTGTACTAAATATCCTGGGCTTGAACTTTTCTTTAGATTTCATCATTAACAGATCTGAATCATAGAATGAACAGAGGAACATCATTCCCAATATTGGGGTTATCAAAAATGCGCAAGACAATAAAAGAAAATTCTTGGGAAACATATTTTTAAAAAATTGAATATTGGTATATTATTAAGGAACATAAAATGATTATCGATTTTCTATAATATCTTATTATTTCATATGATATCTATGAATTATAAGGAAGATACATTATAATATCTTGTATCAATATAATTGAAGTGTAATATTGCATCAATGTAATCGGAAATGTAAGGTACATCTAAGATTGAAGGTGCCAATGCTGTAGCCTGGCATCCATAAACAAACTGGGATTGTTTGTTTGTAAATATCTATCTTTTCCAGTTACTTACTTATTAGTTCATATATGCTGGAAATAAATATATACAAACATACACATAAACACCCACTTCAATTCAATTCAATTCAATTATTTATTTCATAATTCTTATATAATATACACTATAAAAACAAGCCGCTAGACACCCTAGTGGGTATATGTTGCGGTTTAACAGAAATCATTAAAATGACAACTAGACTACATATAAAAGAAAACACTTATATTATGTTACATGTAGGTATATAAAAATGGTATTAACAATTAATCTAAGGATGTACAATGTAAAAATGTTACAAAAATCGGGTACCAGAATAAAATCAACAGTATAGTATGATATTGGTATTATACATTATCGATAGATGAGTAGTTTTTTATATGAAGATTTGAAAATATTTAGAGTGGAGCATTTTTTAATATCATGTGGTAGAGCATTCCAAAGATTAGGACCCAGATAGCGAAGGGAAAGTTTAGAGCATTTAGGGATATGAAAATAATGCAATTGTCTTGTGTAATGATGATGAATATTAATGTTGATATCAAACAAGTCTTGAAATAGATTTTTTGGAAGACTGGGGTGCTTATTAAAGATTTTGTACATGAACTGACCAGTACAATATCTGTTGACATCAAAAATATTTAATATTCTAAGATCTTTAAATAGGGGAGCGGAGTGAGAAAGTCTATCCTTATTTAAAGCTAGCCTTAAGAATTGTTTCTGCAGTTTATGTAGACGATCATAAAATGATTTAAATGTGTTACCCCAGATTATGTTGCAATAATTTAATTGAGAGTGTATCAATGAGTAGTAAATTGTTTTGAAACTGTCTATTTGAAGTAGATGTTTAATGTGATAAAGAGAAGCCAATGACGCGAGAAATCTTTGTTTCAACAGATTTTATGTGCTCTTTAAATTTCAAGTTTTTATCAATAATAATTCCAAGAAAGTCAATTTTTTCCCGGAAATTTATGTTCTCATTGCGTATTTTAAGATTCAGATTTGTTTGATTTTTTTGGGGTCCAAATAGAATAGCATTGGTTTTGCCAATATTAAGTGAAAGTTTGTTTGCTTTTATCCAGTCATCTATTGAATTCAAGTTTGCATTAGTTCTAGTCATAAGTTCATTTAAATCATAATCACTATCAAGAAGATTGGTGTCATCAGCAAACATAATAAATTTTAGATTAGGGGTAACAAAAGGCAGATCATTTATGTAAAGAATAAATAATAGTGGTCCAAGTACCGAGCCCTGCGGAACACCACAATTTAGAGATGATTGTTTAGATTCATAATTGTTAATGGTGACATATTGTTTGCGGTCTTTTAAATAACTTTCAAACCAGGACTTAGCTATTCCTCTGATGCCATAATATTCAAGTTTTTGTATCAAAATGTCATGATTAATTGTGTCAAAGGCCTTGGAAAAATCTAATGTTATGCCAATGCTCGTTTTCCCCAAATCAGTTGATTTTCGAATTTGTTCAATGAAATATAAAATGGCCATGTAGGTAGAGTTGAATTTCTGAAATCCAAATTGATAAGTAAAAATAATTTCAAAACGTTCTAAAAAACCAGTGAGTTTGGCGTGCATGAGCTTTTCTAACAATTTAGAAAATACAGATAAAACTGAAATTGGTCTATAGTTCGAAGGATTTGTAGTGACACCTTTTTTAAATACAGGTGTTACTCTGGCCAATTTGAGGGCGTCTGGGAAAATACCAGATTTAAAAGATAAGTTAAATATATACAAGAGTGGATCAATTAAAAACTGTCTTGCAGACTTAACTAGATAACGGCAACTCCGCGGAGTAGCAAATCCCAACGAACAAAATATCAATTACCGAATTCCAATCAATTATACTCATTACTTTGGTTGAAAATGAAAAAATTAGATTTTAGAATTGCGAATTCCTGCAAAGCAGCCATTTTGAATTTTCTGAGATACAAATCTGAAAAATAATACCATAATTGTGATCTACTCCTAAATTCCTTCAATTTGAGTATAATATAGCCATACTTTGAAGGGATCGAAAAATTATTGCGAAATCATACATTAGACGGCCATTTTGAATTTTACGAGGCTCGAATCAGAAAAAAGATACAATATTTGCAATCTATTCTTAATTGCCTTTCATTTGAGTATAATAAAGCTATACTTCAGAAAGATCTAAAAATAAGCAAAAATTTCTGTTTTCCTGTCCCCCCATACATGGCCCCTGGGGGTCAGGATGAAAAACACGGAATATATGTGAAATAGATAAATGTTGTGAATACACTACCAAAATTTCAAACAATAATATTAATTACTTTGGTTTAGAATGAAAAATTTATGATTTTTGCGAAAAAGTCCCGTCATTTTTAAAGTGGCGGCCATCTTGGAAAAAATTTTTTTTGCGTAAAACTATTTACCAATATACATCTTTCCACTAAATATGAAGAAAATCTGTCAACTAGTATTTGAGTTATCTTCCGGACAGACGGACGGACTGACTGACTGACTGACGGACTGACGGACTGACGGACAGACGGACGGACGGAGGGCTTCACTATATCCCTAACGAACTTCGTTCGTTGGGATAATAAGTGATGGTAGAATCCCATCAGGTCCAGGCGAGGAAGATTTTAGAAGACACATTTCTAATTCAAGCTCAGTTTTTGAGGTCTTTTTGAGATAAATAGATGATTGAACTTTTTGAGCTCTTGCTAGGTATTCATTAAAGCATTTTTTGGATTTTGGAATCTCCTTGGCTAGATTTTTACCAATATTGGTAAAAAAATTATTAAATCCATTGGAAATGATTTCATGATCTGTTGTTTCCTTTCCATTTATAGTGAATTTAGATGGCAATGCAGCTTTTTTGTTTTTTCCAAGTAGTTCATTAATGATAGACCAAGACTTTTTAATGTTACCACTTACTTCGGCAAACTTATTTTGATAATGTGTACGTTTTGAGTATTTAATTATGTGCTTAAGTTTATGGTTGAAGGACTTGTAAGCTTTTCCTGTTTTGCAACAGGGATTTTTCAAATATTTGGTATATAGCTTATTTTTAGTTTTGGCAGAAGTTAAGATGCCAGAAGTCAACCAGGGTCTATTAGGATCATGATTAACCTTGATAAATTTGGATTTGAGTGGAAATGAAGAATCATATTGTTCCATTAACAAGTTAATGAAGATATTAAATGCTATGTTTACATCTTGACTTTTATAGCAAGGGGTCCAGTCGACATTTGAGAGTTTCTCAAGAAATAATTGCTTATTAGAGTCATTGAAATTACGATAACTGCTTAATGTTTTTTTAGATTTGGTAGTATCATAATGTGAAATGGAATAGATTGGAAAGTGATCAGAAATGTCCTCCATGATGATACCACATCCATCAATATTAGGGACATTAGTAAAAATATTATCTATAAGAGTTGCAGTCTTGTCAGTAATTCTTGTCGGCCTATATATTAGTGGGACATGGTTGAATGAATAAACTTTGCCAAGCATTAAACATATATCATGCCTAGCTATGTGTGAACAATATACATATATAAGTAATATTCTAAAACTTATTATACAGTCCCTCTCTGTCCCCTGGGTGAAATATATTGATTTGCCTCTAATTAACAAACTTCAGGCAAACAAGGTTTTTTATCAGCTTGAGAGCAAATTAATTGCGATGAAATTAATTTATAGGCATAAGTAAATTGGATGAGTTCAATCTTGTGAATCATTCTGGTGATAACACTGAGGCGGATTATTTTTGAAAACACCAACCAATTTGCCAGATGTAATAACTTTAAACATGTCCAGAAAAGTATCCTGGGGTTTCACTCCAATATACCTCTAATACCTATGTGCCGCACCAAAGACCCCCTTTATGAGCATTTTTCCATGTCAATACCGTATCCTCTTAAGATTGAAGATATTGAAGATTTCTATAGAATTATATAGATCATTGCGAATAACATTTTCAAAATGGCTGCCTTCTACCAAAAGTGTCATTAGACAGTGTACCATGCTTATAGTATTCACATACCAAATATGAACAAAATCGCTCCACTACTTTTTGAGTTAATAAGTAAAATACGTTAAAATGGCGGCCATTTTGAAAAATGGCCACATTTGTGGCTGCCTTCTACCAAAAGTGTCATTAGACAGTGTGCCATGCTTATAGTATTCACATTCCAAATATGAACAAAATCGCTCCACTACTTTTTGAGTTATAGCAAAAATCGTAAAATAATGAGTAAAGGCCGCTATTTTTCAAGATGGCTGCCATGTGCTTCTTTAATATCTACATTTCTAGCTTCATTAATGTCCTATATAATTTTTTTACATATTGCACCTAAATTACTGTAAAATCGGCACTAAAATGGCCGTCTTTTTTAAAAGAGCGCCCATTTTGAAAATCGTCTTTCGGCAGAACTTCTACCCCCATAGAGTATATGTGTACAAAAAATGAAGAAAATCGGGCTAACGGTATCTGAGTTATTACCCGGATGGGTGGACAGACAGAAGGACGGACGGAGGCGTTCCCTATATCCCTACGAACTTCGTTCGATGGGATAATAAAATTTAAAAAAAAAAACTGAATTTGACAAAAATAAGGTCTTTCTTAGAAATTTTCCCATGGTTTTTCCTCTCAACTTGGCCTGAGGTACCATGGTTATGCCCAAAGCCAAAATTGGCCATGCTGAACATACCTACCCAAATTAAACCCCCGGGAAAAGTATCTAAATGGGGAGTCACCAAAAACAGTCATTAGTTTTGTGCCAGTGTGCCATGCTTATAGTATTCACATTCCAAATATGAACAAAATCGCTCCACTACTTTTTGAGTTATAGCAAAAATCGTAAAATAATGAGTAAAGGCCGCTATTTTTCAAGATGGCTGCCATGTGCTTCTTTAATATCTACATTTCTAGCTTCATTAATGTCCTATATAATTTTTTTACATATTGCACCTAAATTACTGTAAAATCGGCACTAAAATGGCCGTCTTTTTTAAAAGAGCGCCCATTTTGAAAATCATCTTTTGGGCAGAACTTCTACCCCCATAGAGTATATGTGTACAAAAAATGAAAAAAATCGGGCTAACGGTATCTGAGTTATTACCCGGATGGGTGGACAGACAGAAGGACGGACGGAGGCGTTCCCTATATCCCTCCGAACTTCGTTCGATGGGATAATAAAATTTAAAAAAAAAAAACTGAATTTGACAAAAATAAGGTCTTTCTTAGAAATTTTCCCATGGTTTTTCCTCTCAACTTGGCCTGAGGTACCATGGTTATGCCCAAAGCCAAAATTGGCCATGCTGAACATACCTACCCAAATTAAACCCCGGGGAAAAGTATCTAAATGGGGAGTCACCAAAAGCAGTCATTAGTTTGAAAGCTCCCCCAACTCCAAATATAGCACCAATTTAGATACTTGCTACATCTTCGGCAAGATACATTTTTAAGAAGAATTTACTCATAGGCAGATATTTAAAGGGATATTCCTTGCCAAACCATCTCTCTCCTCATATAGTAGCTATAACCATATGTATACTTGCCATGTTTAGCAAAGCAGTGAAAATGTTTAGATATGGTCAAAATTGAACACTTAGAAATGTAGTACTCAATTCCACTAGGCTGCCATCTTTTAAGATTCCACTCAGGAAGTGATGTCATCGACTCTCAACTTTACATATAGCATTAGGGAAGGAGCTATTTAGATTTACAAAAACAGCTGAATATTCTTTTTCAATTTGTATCTGATTTAATTCTTCTGAAATTCTCTTCTTTTATTCTAAGTTGACAAGCTCTGAAAATGTTTTTGCACAGAAATTAAGGATCACTTGTCTAGAAGTAATTTTGTGCTACTTTCCTACACTGTTATGGGCAAGCTTATATAAGTTGAGAGTTGATGACATCACTTCCTGCAAGAAATCTTGAAAGATTGCAGCTCACTGGAAATGAGCACTACATTTTTAAATGATCAACATTGACCATATTAAAACATTTTCCCATGTTTTGCTGAATATGGAAAGTATATTTATTGATTATAGCTACCATATCAGGAGAAAATGGTCTGGCGAGGAATGTCCCTTTAAGTGGAGGTCAATATATTTGAATACCTGTCTTTTGGTAAAGATGACAAACATCAATTTTCATTTTTTAGTATTCAAGCATACATATTGTTCAAACTGAACAGGATAAAAGATTTCAAAACAAATTCAATGAATATTTGCTTTATATACAACTCATTAAATATCAGAGGTGTCACAGGTCAGATATTCTTCAGGTCGGGTCAGAAAAAAGTGTGCGGGTCGGGTAATTTTGGGTCGGGTCAAAACGAAACAGAAAAATGAATTTTAAGTACAAGCAATTGAAACTGCTGGTTGAATACACAGCACATGTAAAGACTGTTTGAGCCTACATTACTGCATACAATGCTTTGATAAAGGAAAATGATAGAAACTTAGCATTAAATCGTTAGAGAAGAACTAACTGTAAATTATTTTCTGTTCGCCATTTATGGGGGAAATGGTCCTTATCGCATGGTCCTAATTACCCCACGATTGTCCTAAATAGCTAAAATATGCACCCACCATCTTTTAAACCAGTGTTACGAAAAACAGTTCAACACCATTACTCCCAATCTTCATGATTTATTCATATACATGTATTTAGAAATATCTCTTCATTTTTAAGAATTGTTTACTTCCGCTATTGTCATAAATGCAATTACGCAAGAAGTGAAATTGTCTGACAATGTTTGACCCCCCAAATTAAAGACAGAAAAGTAAGTGTACAGTTTGGAACATAAATAAATGACAGGTGTATTATGAAGCTGAATTGAGGATTTCCCATGTTAAAAATAAGAGAATTTTCAAGAGGCCATATATAAATGGATGAGATTATACAAAATGTAAAATATACAAATTTTAAGGGATATGTATCTAGACAATATTGGAAATTATGGGCTTTCATACGACCATGATTAAGAAATAGTGATCGAAAATCGACCTGTCATTTATTTTTGTTAATGGTATAATGTATATTTCGTTGATATTTTACACGAAAACTGAAAGAAAAATGATTAGCATATGTATGTATCTGTCATAAACAGAGAAATGAATACAGTATCGTGAAATGACATCTGAAACGACTGTGCACTGTGCAGTAATTAGGACCACCGCACATGCGAGTCTAAGGGGTCTTAAAGTGTTAGTGTTCGGAGATTGAGAAATGTCAAACACTACTTAAATTTTAAAAGAAAGGTTGATTTTTCGTCTCATCTTCTCAAAGTAAGTTGAAGTTATCATATTTGAATTTGTCAGTAATTTTCGAGAGTACCCGTGCAGTGATAGGACCATTTCGGATTTTCCCCTACATGTATGTATACAAGAAATAAGCCAACTAGAATTTTGAAATTTTTGCCAGGAATATAGAGCATTTAACAATAATTTAAATCAAAGACTAAGAAATGGGTACCACGGGAGAGAATGGAGAGGTTAAGCTTTGCATATATAATCGAAACTGAACCTGTACGTATCACTCGACCATATACAAATTCATGTAGCCTTCTCATATAAATAGCCGTTCAAATCCAATGTTTGTATAGACTACACCATAGCGTGTAATGATTCTATAGTATGTCATTGATACGGTTTTATAGCTGGTTTTCTAATACATATTTTAAACGAGCTCGTTTCGTAAGATTTTTGGCACTAAATCATGCATGACATACATCATCGTGTTCAACCATTGTAAATTCCAAATATTTCATGTCCACATTTTGTTTGCCGGAACTACTTCTAGACTTCCTGATTAATCCTCATGCAAGTTTTGTGACTACACCAAGTGGCATGGATTATCACTGTTTTATCTATTACAGTGTAATTATCATGATAGATACATGATAGAGGCTTTATGAATGATAAACAATGGAAACATGAATGAAGATAACTCTGGACTAAAAAATAGTTCCAGGAAACAAAATGGTGGACATGAAATATTTAGAATTCACAATGGTTTGAGCTTTATTATACTCTAACAATGCAAGAAGTACACATTTTCGTGCTCCTTCGTTGTTCCTTGGTAAGGTAAGATGATTTGTGGAAATTTTAGACTCTTGCAAATGTGTGACTGTTGCAAGGCTACTCCTTGAAACTTTCAAAAATTAGCCTCACTTCGCACACTCTTCATGCTAGCTTTGGGGATCCATGCACCTCCAATTCATAGTTTGGAAAAATGCGTTTATGTGTGATGTTAACTTTGACATGTTTCATTAGTCAAGATACACAATTCATATACAAGGTAAACAGATTTTAAAAACATGTGTCTTTATCAAAAAAATATGGCAGTCATTTTTTGTACTTTTTATTTACGTAAAGGCTAGAGTACCGACAATTGTCGGTACTCTAGACTCTGATGTGGTGGCACGCTAGAGGACCGACAAATAAATTGTCGGTACGGGAGATATGCTGTGTTTACACGCTAGAGGACCGACAAATATTAGTTTTCGAATTTTCTGGCGCATGCGCAATGCGCGGGGGGATATTTCAGATATCATACGGATATTTTGGGAACAAGTGCAAAACCCGGGGAGGGCATTAGCCCCGGTTACCCGGGGATTACCAAACCCAGTCAAAAAATGGTAGCCCGGGAACAGGGAATGGTAGTAAACGTTGAAAGGCCCAATTAGGAGCTATTAATGCAGAGTAAACGGCTATATATATTCTAAACAGACAGGATATTTCTCCTGAGCCGATCAGGCGTAGAAAGAGGCGTTTGCTACCCATTAGATTAAAGAAAATAGCTAGAATGTTTTTATTTGAAGCTTATGGTATGAGGTTCAATATCCATCCGCCAAAAGGTATAACCCCTATATAGTCCATTTAAAAACCTGTGGTATCGTTCTAAATAACCCATAGTTGGCTTCTCTTTCTAGGGTACCTAGTATGCCACTATTTGGTGTCAAAATAAAGAGGAGTTCAACTTTCATTTGAATTACGAAAATAGCGATGTAGGTCAAAATAGTTCCGAACGTGAGCATGTTTACTACGCGTTTGCCCGTCATATCAGAATTGAGGAAGTGGTAGCAAACGCGAGTTACAATAAACGGACGCTGATATCTCAAAAAGTAACCTGACTCCCTTTAATTTGATGTAGGTCAATCGAACCCCTATATGGACAGGTGCGTTTTGATAAATAACACTATGGGGGGTAAGCGTTTCATAGTTGGTCACGAACGCCATATGTGCAAAGTATTGTTATGAATTTTCGAATTTGGTGTTGGATTACGGTACTCAAATCTTATAGCACAATTTTTGATGGAAGTTGCATTTGGCTCCCTTAGTTAATGGCCACGATTCCATCTCGCATGAGAGAGCTACCAAACGCAAAGTAAACAGTGATATATTCCAAATGAGATATTTCTCCTGTGCCATGGCGTAGTAAGGGTAGAGAGCGACGGGGGCGAAAGCATCCCCTCCCCTAACTGTATATATCGACCCATTAGAGAGAACAAGAAAAGAGCTTTAAAATGTTTTTTAATTCAAGCTTGTAGGACAATTTTGATGGAAGTTGAATCAATTTTTGTCGAAACAAATTATGGCTCACTACAAGTTAATGCCTGTACGATTCCATACTGCAAAAGGAGCACTATGCCCCCCCTCAAAAGAAAAAAGTAAGTATTGCCGGGATTCGAACTCGGGACCGAGTGTGTTTGAGTCGTGCTCGCTAACCACTAGGCTACCAGTGATGTGGTTATCACCAAAAGTAAAAGTATTGCATTTATTTATGAAATTGTCGGCTCTCTATCAAAAACACGTAGCAGCCACTTGCGTACCGACAATTGTCGGTTCTCTATCTGGCACTACTTGTTGACGATAGAGTGCCGACAATTGTCGGTACCCCAGCAAATACCCCTGGACAGTCTCCAGTACCGACAATTGTCGGTCCTGGAGCCACTCCGTTTTATTTAATATAGCGTCGCCTTAAAATTTGTATATCTTACATTTTGTATAATCTCATCCACTGATTTATGGCCTCTTGTAAATTCTCTTATTTTTAACATGGGAAATCCTCACTTCAGCAAATCCACCTGTCATTTATTTATGTCCCCAACTGTATGTTCATGATTCAATTCTATATAGGATATCTGGAAAGGAAATGCCTAAAGAAAGGTAAATCAAGGGAGTTATGGTGGGGATATGATAATGTTTACATTTGACATCAATTCATTACATCAAGGCTTACAAAAATTAAACATATTACCTGTGAATGCTCTCGAACTCCCACAAAAAATAGCAAAATCACCAAAGATTTTCATAGATATTTTTTTCCAGAGCAACGTGCACTTCCGGTTCAGACTACTTGTGTTCATATATGATTTCATTGTTTTGTTGGAATAAATATTGTGTCCTGCGATATTGACAAATATAATTACATAGAGAGCCTCTGTCCTAATTAAGTTTCAGTTAAATGTATTTTAAACAGATTTTAGAGCATTCTCTGTTGACGTAAATTTTGCCCATCCAAAAATGAGATTCGACTTCCGGAAACAGAATTTTTATTTTTTCTTAAATTTGTTTTGATTTTTCTTTTCTACAGTATGTCTCAAGTCACATTCTACCCAAATGTAGATTCCTTATAGATATATAAAACTATAGTCGTTACTCGGAACAAATGGCTGGCAGATTGGACGTTGTGAAAGCTGGGACTGTTCAGGTTAATTTTGTGTGTCAAAAATGTTGTCAGCCTCTAAAATTGGACCAGTCATTCAAAAGTTTAGATGCAACACTCATCACAGAACTGTCTGGTAAGCTTAGTCCTTTTTTCTTCACTACTGCTATATATGTTTATCACGTCTCAATTTTTATGTTTCTGTTTTCGTGTGAGTTGATGACAAGTCTAGACATCTTTTAGTTAGGTGCTTGGGTACGGGTACAGTTACCAGAAATTTACACCGAATTGAGCACAGATTTATGTTCTTTAAATTATACAGCACAATTTATTTTACAGCTCCCCTAACCAGCAGTAATACTTCTGATGGCACATTGCTGGACCTAATAACAGCCTCTCCGGTCGTAAGTTAATGAATATTGTCCAGTATCTGTATGACTATGTTTAAAGGAAATATAAGGGATAGGGACAAGTTGAAAGGGATTTTACTTCCTTAAAAACTGTGATTCTATTATATATGCAGACAATATTCAGCACAGTTATAATATTTATTTTGTAAAAGTTGCATTGTTCTTAATTCAAGGTCTTTTATTTAATTTCAATTATTCCATGATTACTTTGTTCAGTATTTATTTAGTAAACAATAATTGAAATATTTATTGATTTAGAAAACTATATAAACATTGATAATACATGACAAATATTAACACCAGATGGCATATGTAAGTAACAATAGTTAAAGTATATATTTTACTTATTCAAAGGCCATCAGAAATCTTTGATTTTTGTTGTATTAAGACTGTACTCATATCCTACAGGGTGTATCGGGTGGTAGTGATGCTCAAGCAAGCAAGAAGTACATCCCTCCAATGAGGCTTGTGTCGCAGTCTGACAGTAACAATGACTTCACACTCCTGGGTGACTCACAAGCAGGGAACATGGAGAACCTAAGCCACCAGTTGAAAGTCACCAGTAACTTGTTTGACATCATGTCTGGCCACTCTGAAGTTGACCATCCTCTTTGTGAGGTATGATATTTTAGACAGCTCATTTTATGCAATAGTATGAAATGTGTAAATACATGTTTCATAATGTTATAGTCTCAAACTTTTTTGTGGCCGTGGATGGTCTTCAGCGGTTGGTGTTCAGTGTTTTGCGACAGCTGGTGACATATTTTATGATTGTAATCTTTGTATTAAAATTCTTTTTGGTCTGCTGTATAGCTTAGTTATCTTGTCATAGTCGTCGTTTTATAATAGGATTTTAGGGGATCTATAAGTTACCCCCATGTCATGATTGGCATTCTGGCCTGACCAAAATTACTTCTGGCTTCTATTTATATATCTATATTAGGCAAGTCCTCTATTTGGATTTTCTCTCAAGATTCAGACCAAAATTGGTCAAAATATGCCTATTTTTCTCATTTTTAATTGGGTGCAAATGGATTCTCAGGTGGGTGCAAGCCTTTTATCAAAATCTCAGGTGGGTGCTGTGCCCACTTGCTTTAATGTTAGGGAGATCACTGTATTGTATTTCATTTCAGGAGTGTACAGACTCTCTCCTTGACCAGTTAGATCAACAGCTGAAGGTCACAGAGGATGAATGTAAAGCTTACAGGTCAGGTGATGTTTTGTATGACAAATTACTTTTATGAGTTACTTACTCCTAATGCAAGTCTCCAAGTTTGTGTGACTTGAAATGGACTCTTAAATGTTGAAATATCCTCTAAAGTAAGGTGAACTCATTTAATTATTTACATCCAGACCCAAGTACCATTCAATAACTGCTTAATAAAAAAATCATTTGAAATTTTCTTTTTACTAACCATAATTTTAAATTGCAGAGATTTTCTTGAAGAGCTTGGCACTGGAGGTGAGAAAGTGGATGAGGAGGCTCTAGACAAGGACCTTGACCAGGTGAGGCATCATGGGATACACATTGTTGAATTCTGGGTATTTCTTGTTCCCACCAAAAACTGATGCTTCAAGTCCTTGATCATATAAATGACCATTGGTCATAATTAAAAAAACACAGAGATCACATTCTTTTATGATAGCTACAGTTTTGCTGAAGTGAAGGTGCAGACTTTTCAGACTTATACTATTTAAAAAGAATATTGGGAATAAATTCCAAAGTGCCCCTCTCTTGTAAATTTAAGCATCATTGAACATTGTACAAAATATTGGTAATAAATTTTAGCTAAGGGCTGAGGCTAAAGCTCTAGGACAACAACTTGAGAGTATAGAAGTGGAGAATTCACATATACAAGAGGAACTAAAAAAAGAAAAGAAAGAAGCCCAAAGGTAAGGCCTAACACAGTGGTAAAAAGGTCTCAAACAATTTTTAAAGTCATGAAAAATTATATTTGGATGGTTAAACAATATGTTCAAACTTTACACGGGGCCTTTAATACAGTAGTTTGCTCATCCAGGCATCACCTGTCATTTGTGTTTTTATCGCACCCTCAGGTGCTATATTGCAATCAGTTTGCCGGGTGGTTGGGCGGGCTGGCGGGTGTCCCAAATAATCTTGTTTTATTTTGTACATATTTAGTCTTGCATCAAGTCTCTAGACCCCCATCTGCTTACCTTCAGAGGTGAGCTGTGCAGGTGATGAGCAGTCACTTCTCACTAGGGTTGAAACAAGACTAGTTTTATACCTGAAATTAAAAAATCTTCAATACAATATATTTAATGGAACATTTTAGATTAGACAAAGAAGAAGAAAAATATTATAAAGAATACAACGAATATAAACGACAGTTACTGGAGTATGAAGATGCACAAAAAAGGTAGGGATTGATTTTAGTTTTGGTTGATAATTATGTGTAGAATAATTTCATTCTGAATATTCTGTTTTAATTACTGGTCAGTATCAAGCGAAGGTGACAATTACTGTCCCCCATCTAAGATGTGAAGGTTACCGCCATCACCTTCACTTGATTCTGACCAGTGATTAATGGTCAGTTGTCTTGAAAATCTGTTGTAAAGGCAAGTGAACATATGTGCATTTCTCATGCATGAAATTTACTTCCAGTGTTGATAACCAACTGCGCTATGCTGAGGCTCAACTTGACAAGTTAAAGAAGACAAATGTGTTTAACGCTACATTCCATATATGGCATAGTGGCCACTTTGGTACGATAAACAACTTCAGACTAGGCAGGCTTCCTAGTGTACCAGTAAGTAATGCAACATTCCATATATGGCATAGTGGCCACTTTGGTACTATAAACAACTTCAGACTAGGCAGGCTTCCTAGTGTACCAGTAAGTAATGCAACATTCCATATATGGCATAGTGGCCACTTTGGTACGATAAACAACTTCAGACTAGGCAGGCTTCCTAGTGTACCAGTAAGTAATGCAACATTCCATATATGGCATAGTGGCCACTTTTGAGCTAAACAACTTCAGACTAGGCAGGCTTCCTAGTGTACCAGTACGTAAGTAATGCAACATTCCATATATGGCATAGTGGCCACTTTTGAGCTATAAACAACTTCAGACTAGGCAGGCTTCCTAGTGTACCAGTACGTAAGTAATGCAACATTCCATATATGGCATAGTGGCCACTTTTGAGCTAAACAACTTCAGACTAGGCAGGCTTCCTAGTGTACCAGTACGTAATGCAACATTCCATATATGGCATAGTGGCCACTTTTGAGCTAAACAACTTCAGACTAGGCAGGCTTCCTAGTGTACCAGTACGTAAGTAATGCAACATTCCATATATGGCATAGTGGCCACTTTTGAGCTAAACAACTTCAGACTAGGCAGGCTTCTTAGTGTACCAGTACGTAATGCAACATTCCATATATGGCATAGTGGCCACTTTTGAACTAAACAACCTCAGACTAGGCAGGCTTCCTAGTGTACCAGTACGTAATGCAACATTCCATATATGGCATAGTGGCCACTTTTGAGCTAAACAACTTCAGACTAGGCAGGCTTCCTAGTGTACCAGTACGTAAGTAATGCAACATTCCATATATGGCATAGTGGCCACTTTTGAGCTAAACAACTTCAGACTAGGCAGGCTTCCTAGTGTACCAGTACGTAAGTAATGCAACATTCCATATATGGCATAGTGGCCACTTTTGAGCTATAAACAACTTCAGACTAGGCAGGCTTCCTAGTGTACCAGTAAGTAATATGCAACATTCCATATATGGCATAGTGGCCACTTTGGTATGATAAACAATTTCAGACTAAGCAGGCTTCCTAGTGTACCAGTAAGTAATGCAACAATCAATATATGACATACAGGGTGTCAAAAAACAATGACACCTCCCTCTACAGCAAAAACTCCTTAATGTTACATATCGTGTATTACCTCATTTGAAAGACAATTTAATTTTGGAGTTACTCATCAAATTTTATTTATTAAAACTTTATATTAAAATCTAAAATTTTATTATATTACTTCAGTACTTTGTTTGCCTCTGTTACTGGTTAAATGTCATTTCTCCAGAAAGTGGAATATGAAAGAATTAGCCCAGATTTCAACTGCACTGAGTTCAGTTCTGAAAAACTGAGTCTAGGAATTGATGGACAAAGAGCCTCTTGAAAATAGAAACACTAAGGATGTAATTCTGAAGAATATGAAGAAAGTGCTTAGAGGATTATGCAACGCTACACCTTTATTTGATTCTTTAATGAAATCATATCCATCCAGAATAGCTGCTGTTGGAGCAGCAACTGGTGGTCATACCAACTACTAAGAATCAGTTGTAATTCTATAAGATTATAGGATATAAAGCTGAAATTTCTCAGGTAACTCCAGAATTCAATTGTCTTCAAAATGAGATATGACACACCATGTAACATTAGTACTTTTTGCTGTAGAGGGGGGGGGGGGGGTGCCACTTCGGTACTATAAACAACCTCAGACTAGGAAGGCTTCCCAGTGTGAGTAAGTAATGCAACATTCCATATACTATAGTATGTCATGGTAGCCACTAAAGTACTAAGGATATCATCAGAGTGAGCAAGCTTTCTAGTGTAACAGAAGGCCTGATACTGTTGCAGGATATATCAAACTAATCAAAGCATAGAAATGTGTTGAAAAAAGATCTTCTTTACAGCTTTATGCATGTTTGCTTTGTTTACAGGTTGAGTGGAATGAGATTAATGCTGCATGGGGGCAGACAGTGCTACTGCTACATTCACTAGCCAACAAGATGAACCTGACATTTCAAAGGTTAGGAACTAATACTTAGCATTACATGGGGGCTCTATTCTGATTTGCCAAATCTCTCTGGCTGTGATATTGTATACTCTGTAGGTATTTCCAAAACACAATTCAATTATTTTTTGGATAAATCATGTGGGGAAGGAAGGGGTAGAGAATGTGGGTAATATATTGGGGTCTGTCAGTTCAAAACTTCTAGGGAAAAGACGAGGGAGTAATGATTGAAAATCCTCTATGTTTGTTTGTTTTTAAACACGCTTATTACTAATTTGAGGTCTGATTTTGAGGGGTGATCATTTATTTCTCATAAAATCTCTCTATTATTTTCAATGTAAAGAACTTTATGATCATCCATCATTTATAAAATATGGTGAGTAATATAAAATATGATGAGTAATATAAAATATGGTGAGTAATATAAAATATGATGAGTAATATAAAATATGATGAGTAATATACATGTATGCCTTATCATTGAAATACAAAATGACTAAAAGGATGACACATGACTCTCTGAACTGACTTAGGATGCGTTGTCAAGAACCAATGACTTAAACAAGTGTGATATCACCTTATTTTAACTTCTAGTCCTATTGGAAAAAATGGATGTGTTAGAATTTAAAGATTCATTTTTGGGGAAAAATAATATTGTGCACGTTTTTATGATTTTGATTTATATTTTAGATATCGCCTGGTGCCATATGGAAACCATTCGTTCCTGGAATCCCTGAGTGACAAGTCTAAGGAGCTCCCTCTATATGGCTCTGGAGGATTTCGCTTTTTCTGGGATTCAAAGTAAGTCGTTTATGGCTTAGTGATATCTGAGATACCTTTTTTCGTCACAATACCCCTTTTTAAATGGAGACTTCATTTGGAGGAAAATGATGAATTATTCAGTCAATGTGAGTTAGTGTGGTTAGGAAGATGAATTCTGAAACATTTGTGTAGTAATATTCTCAAGACTTAATTTGAATCAAAATATGAAATATGATTCATATTTGAAACATCCTTAAGTTTGTAAAGCTATAACACTTGATTATTGCAGATTTGACCAGGCTATGGCTGCATTCTTAGACTGCCTCCAGCAATTCAAGGAGGAGGTGGAAAAAGGAGACACTGGATTCTGTTTGCCTTACAAGATGCATAATGGAAAAGTTGAGGATTCTAGTACAGGTGTCTCATATTCAATTAAGTATGTTCAACTTTGTACTTTTTGCTCAACCTGATGTCTTTCATGTTCTTTTCACACATATTACATAGGCCTACTGAAAAACCACTTAAATTACCCTGCCAATATGAGCCTTGCATCTCTCAAAAATGTTTTGCTACATTATGCAAGTGTATTGATATGGCTCTGATTGATTAAAACATCAAACTGTAAAGGATCTGTCCTACTCAAACTGGAGTGTTCAACCTATTGAGCTCTAGGGTAAAGTTGATGAGTTTTGTTTTATGTTCCAGGATCCAGTTCAACTCTGAGGAACAATGGACCAAGGCATTAAAGTTCATGCTAACTAACCTGAAGTGGGGCCTGGCATGGGTGTCTTCTCAATTCACAAATAAATAAACACCAGTCCCAGACAAGAGTAAAGATTCCATTATGGTTGAATTTAGCTAAAGGCAATTATATTTGCTTGCCCATGGTATTTTTCATCAAGTCTCTGGACCAACCCATTTCTTGTACCTTGTGAAGATAAGGTGTGTAGGAGTACAGAGGTGTCACAAGGCCTTCAAGCTAGACTAGTCCATAAGTCAACCCAACATAACACTTCAGATATCCATGATGTTGTCTACTCCATTAAACAGTGCAGCAGTTATTTAATTTCTACATAATCCATTTTATTTCTCCTACACCACTGTCAAAAAATATAGTTCCCAAAAAACGATTTTCTCCATTTTAATCCAAGATGAATATCATGGGAGCGTTTTCCAAATTTTGAAAATAGGACAATATGATTTCGCATTTGGATCAACAGCTCACAACATGTAACTTCATACTTTTATTATACACAAACTGTCAATGGTCTGTAACTCGTTTAATCTTTAATGGAAGCTCTACAACACAAACAACTCCCAAGCATTATATAATATATATAGTGGGATGCATGACGGACAATTAATATTGGTTCGTTATAATTAAAATGTCACTACACTGTTAGTAAATGATTGAATGATTTAATTTGGCTGTTTATTTTGTTCAGTCAAAATTCAGGTTCTACATGCTTGTAGCTATGTGCAATAAAAGATAAGCAACTTTGTAATTTGAAATTAAGTTAAGTGAGCCTTCTTTACATATTCATATGCATGAGAAATTGTATAAACTAAAGCTTTAAATAGATAAATTATGTAAATATTTTATGAATCTTATTTATTCTTACTTTATATACTGAGTCAGTTTGAAAATATTTTTGAGAAAGCATGAACAGCATTCACCTTGTTGGAACAAAATAGCATATACAACATTTTCCTATATAGACTATATATATACTTCAAATTAAATTGTTACCATTCAAAAGGTGATCATTAAATTGACGATGTGTAAAATTT
This sequence comes from Owenia fusiformis, assembly GCA_903813345.2. Classification (NCBI taxonomy): domain Eukaryota; kingdom Metazoa; phylum Annelida; class Polychaeta; order Sabellida; family Oweniidae; genus Owenia; species Owenia fusiformis. Next base: position 20,707,357 of record CAIIXF020000007.1, on the reverse strand, counting down.
TCAGAATTTTTTATGACTGGAAATATAAATTTAGTTCACAATTTTGATCCTTTTGTCATCTAAGAATTTAATTATCAACCCTTTCATCAGGTAACCATTCAATTTAGATAATTTGTTAATTTAGATAATTTGTTTATAATATTGTTGAAATTTGATCAGCTGACTACAGTGAGGAAAGTTTGTTTTATTACCATCACCCATTTTTCCATGTTTGACTCTGCATTGATCATGTTGGAGGTCATTTAGAACGGGCTTTCAATAGAATGCCCATGATGTGATCTAAAATGTAAAATTTGGAACACACCATGTGTATTCATACCAAATAGTCTGAAATTTTTTTGAAATTTGGAATGAAAATATTCAGACTATAGCCCACATATGTTAAAATTTGGGATTGAAAATTATTTGTTTACATAGGAAGTGCCATTCAAAATGGCCGATTGGGTAAATCAATTTGCATATTTGTTACTTACCCTAGCTTTATTTCCATTTGACAATACATGCAATATGCTCTGTTACTTTTTATAGCATTTAATTGTACCTTACTACTTAATTGAATTGTTATAATGCTTATTGATAATTGTGTGCAGGAAATTTCCTGTTATTTCCCATAGGAGGGGCATAATGATCAACAGACTGAATTCTCAGGAAATTCAGTCTATTGGATATAGACACTGGTCACACTAGGTCTACATACATCACCTGCCATAGTCCACTGCATAGGCTGAGGTTGATAGAAATAATTTCTAAGTAAAGATGGCATGGTAATCGACCTCTATTTAGAGAAAAAGGTAATACTGGATTTTGTTGATGCTGCCATCTTTATATCGGCCCAGAACCTATGATGTAGCCTTGCATAATCTGAAAAATTAATTTACGGCTGCCATTCACTAGCATTAATGAAAAAATGGTCTCTGCATATCCCAAACTATTACCTATACTATTTTCCACTCAAAATTCATTGTTTTTCTTTAGGTCAGGGTGCACTTCAGGGGTGGATCTGGGAACCAACAAGGGGGGGGGGGCAAATTTCAGATAAGAGAAAAACACGTCCACGCTTGCGCAGACTAACATAAAATGATGGTCTCAGACATAACTCATTCCACATATCATCTACATCTTTCATTCTTGCACAAAAGATGCATTCATGTGCCTATACTATTAATTGAGGGTTGATAATTCTTCAGAATGTTTGAATAACTATAGTATATTCAGTGGTTTACTTTTCAAAATTGCAAAAAATTCCAAAGTGCATCCCAGGCCCGACCTTAATTTACACAGAGACAGTTACAAACAATACGTTTTGAGAAAAATAACACCTTTATATTTGCCTGGTCTCAACCATGTTGCCAATCCAAAATCAATAAGCCATGGTTAAACTTCACATTGAGGATACTGTCATCTGTTAATTTTTGAAAATGTGTATAGACACTCAAGTTTTTCAGCTTCGATTGGTCATTGTTGCGTTATTAGATGAAAATTAGATTATTATATTATATTAGATGAAATGATTTTCTCATCGAACGCATTCTTAATATCACATATATAATCAATGCAAAAATGCAAGAAATAAGGGCAAATGGAATCTGAATGATGATTTCTTTAAGAAATGTCCAAGGGGTAGTTGCGAACGTTTGAAAAACAAATGTACACGTTCGGAATTTACATGCATCAAACAAATTGTGAAAATATTAAATACTCTTTGAAACGTTTTATCTTGGCAGATTGTGCTGTAAAAACATAATAAGAGACATTGCATGAATGTAATTTTTTAGAAGCATCATTCAAGTGACAATTTACGACGCAAGTTTCCCAGAGGTAAGAATAATTCTACTGAAAAAGTCCGATATTCATGAATCTCATTTTGTAATAAAAAACAATCATTGATTCTTGAATCAAACTCAAAAAGAGGAGGGAAAGTCCCAGAGTTTAAAGATGTAGACATGATTACGTCTCTTGCTTACCACCTTGGTTCGTCAGAATTTTCATCGGCTAGTTATCAAATACTACACCTCGATGGGGTGTTTCAATTATAGGCACTGTATTCAGTACACCTAGGCCTATCTTGATGTGAAATGAGAAGCTATTATACTCTATTGGTTAACACGCCAGAAATGAACATAATATTATTCGAAGCTTATTTCGAAAATTTTGAAACCGTCATTGATGACGTCATTTGTTTGTCGACTTTTGACCAATCAGAGATGTATGTCATCTCAATACAGGTTTACATTATAAATGTATATCATCTTTGAACTCTGGTGTTATTCCCCCTCTGAAATTCAAAAACCACATTGCAACACAGTAGATCTATATGAAAAATAGAGAAACATATGTGTATATTTTAGTTTGTTTTGTAGTTTGCCTATCATATATGTGGCCTCTTATATTTACCCCCTTTAATATAAAATGTGGGGTAGATTTTTATGGGGCTTCTTTATTTTGATTCTTCACTGCCATGTGTCAAATGAGTGATATAATGTCAATGTGTGGGGTACTGTCGACATGAGAAAAATGGTAACTTCGTCACTTGTTAAAAATATCCGTTTTCTGCTACGTTGGATATCGGAAAAAATCAAAATCTGTGGATCAGAAATATTAGAGCAAACGTTTGGAAGTTACCCCATACATTAAAGTTACCCCAAATTGAAGTGTTGCTGCATATTATGCATAGCTATCTGAAATATACAAAAGTTTTGAGATTTATTTTATTATTTGGTAATATGTACATCAAAACTACTGGAACTTATGAGGAAGCAAGAAGTGAAGCAAGTCTGTTACAGTTATTTAATATGTCTTCTAAAATATCAATTATATCCACTTATGGATATCAATATCTTCACTCATTCGCTGCGCTCATTCATAAAGATATCAATATCCACTTATGGATATAAATGATATTTTTCAAAACCATGGGATATTCCTATAATATACTTTGTTGTATCAACCATTGAGCATAAGCACAATATCCAAAAGATATCAAATGAAATGTAGAACTGACTTGCTTTATGAATTCTGGAAGAACATGGACACTTATTTCTTCTTCATCCATGTCATCATACAGTTCACGCAAAATTTATCATAGCAGAAACTCAAAGTGATTACTATATGTTGTATATATAAATCCACACATTTCTGAATAACTTCAAAGGTTTATAAATCTGTTAACTTTATTATACAGTTTTGGAAAGATGGATTCAGATGTCCTCATTTGTTTATATGTGAAAAATTATCTGCTATTATACCAGTATTCTGACAGTTTATTAGGTTTTGCAAGCATCTGAATCAAAGTTGCGCATTCTGGGATTGACTCAACCATCTTAATGTCTTTGAACGAAAGTTCTTGCCTCCATTTGTGAGGAATATCACTCGAGTTTCTTGATGTGCCATACGTTTTTTTTCGACGAAACAGATGTGATTCAGATGTGTTTGTATGTGTTAATATCCATTTTCTCACATTTTCATGAAATGGCAGTTGCAAATGTTTGTACAGTTTTACTACTTGTTTCATTGGGTCTAGCGCAACATCTTCATAAATTACAAGACCTAACGAGGGAAGATCTGGCATAATATATGGTAATTTATCTTCTATTATTTTAGAGAGAAACTTTAGATCTTCAACATTTATTGCACAAAGTTCTTTCATGTCCTCTTCCTTTTCATACAATGGCAGATCCTTATATTCCTTTTTCTCCTGTAGTCTTGAATTGAAAACTCCACGTGGATCTCGTATGAGTAAGATAACTGTGCAGTTTCTTCCAAGATTATTAGCCAAACCCTCTAGAGACTTAATACGAACAGTTTTGGTTACAACATTCTTCCTTTTGGTACATTTTTCTTTAATGTCCTTGTTGGATGAACAATCTGGAAATATTCGTTTAATTGTCCATAATTTTTCTTGTTTTAGGAACCGCATTAGCAGATTTATATATGATTTATCAAAGTTACATTCCATAGTTTTTCTCAGATATTTAACTCCAAGGCCCTGTATAATGTCCTTTGACACATTTTTTGAGTGGAGTATATCCAATGGTTTTAATGGTTCAAACACATAAAATACATCAGGATTTTGCTTAAATAATTCTCCAATAAAGCTTGATCCACTTCGTCTTCCAGTAGTTATGACAATGTGATTCTCTTCTGGAAAGTTTGTGTCATAAAATTCATTGTTGAATTTATGTGTCCGATTCCCATCTTTAAAATGAAGCTTCTGATGATTTTCTTTCTCCTTTGGAAAGTTTGTGTCAAAGACTTCGTTGTTGAATTTATGTGTCAGATTCCCATCTTGAAAATGTAGCTTCTGATGATTTTCTTTCTTGTTGAATTTGTGTGTAAGATTACTTTGTGGTACAAATATGTTTTTAGGTGTTTTATAATTCCATTTATTGTAAGTCACTGAAGTAAAATCGTTAGTAAAAAATATGTACCAAATTGTCAATGTAAGTGATAAGAAAATTATCACTTTGGTTGAATGCTTGAACCACATCATAGTTGAATAAACCAAAGTATTTTGAAGTAGATTGTACTTTCCTATTTAGATCCTCAAAGTATATACCCTTTTCAATTGTCTGATTTTACCCTCTTAAATAGAGATTTATGTACTGTAATTAATCAGATGGTTGTATCTGGTCCTCAGGGTAAGTTCCAAATGTCATTATTTTCATCTCATAATTCATACTATTACACCTAATATATCCATATTATATTAATAATTACAATGATATTAGAATTATATTTATCCAATATTAATTCCTGTGCTCCCTGTTAGAATTTGTAAACTTTGTTTTCTCCAAAAATTGTAAATTTGAGTTTCAAAATGTCCACACTCCACACCTTGTTGAATTCTATACACCCATCGATATAGTCAATTGTGGAACTACATGTATATATGGCTATTGCTAGGCTTGATTTCCATATAACAATCTATTTCGTGTTCAAGAGAGTTCAGTTACTTAGTTTGTATGCCTCATAAAATAAAAAATCACAAAATGATTATAAAAAGTTCACTAAGTTCACAATGATTTTACTTCAATGGACTATTGGAGAAAGTAAATAAATATGAATAGCTTTTGAAACAGTTTGCTTGAGTGGGAGCAGGAGCATATATGAAAAAATACATAAATTATTCTCATTATTTATTTCAGTGTATCAATTGATTTGCATATAGTATGTTTGTTTGTTTATTTTACATTGAAATACAGTATTGATGAGGGAATAAAAACTAAAATATGATAAACAAATGTTTGTGATGTTGTCATATGGTAAAAAATAACATGATACAGGGTGATCACTAAGTTCTGGGAATTTATCTGTCATTTCATTATTTTTCAACCAATCTACTTGAAATTTTCAAGGTAAATGGAGAATATAATTTTGGGTTGGATAAAACAATCTCATTGTCATATGATGTCACAATGTATAATTATTGTTGCTATAGCAACACGACAAATGGCGTAGCGGGTCAAGCAAAACTTGAATTCATTTTTATTTTACTTGATCCAAAAGTATGGTTAATTAATACCTATTTGGTGGACAAATTTCTGTGATTTTTTATTTTTTCAAATATTTCTGACTTTAGTTTCTAAAGTAACATCTGTGTTGTGATATAAGAGTGTACTTTGCTCAATTTTCTTAAATCATTGGTCAGACTCTCAAAGTCACAATCATTACTCAAAAAAGCGGGGAGTTATCTTCCATTATGGCAATGCTTCTTCACACTCCTCAAATTGCCCATATTACTCTTGAAGAATTAGGGTTCACACAAGTTGTTCATGCCCCATATTCACCATATAATGTTCACCAGATGAACCACCATTAGGTTCACTTTTGACTGTTGAAGTATCATATGAGAGATCACCATAAGTTTGGTTCCGATGAGGGACTGATCTCAACAGCTTGAGCAAATTTTCAAGGGATACCAAAGGGAGGACTGGAAAGCGACTTTATGGACTAGGTTTGACAACAATGCATGGTCGTCCAGGCCTATGGAAATCATTATAAATGAAATGATCCTCCCAGCAATGAAGAATACTTCTGAATAAATGACTTCAAGAGTACTGTTCTGCCTCTAGTACAATAAGTTTGAACCAACCATCTAGGCAAGATAAATATGTTTTAGCAGGATATTTTCAAATTAACACCAGTCAAAATTTGCTGACCCGCCGACCACTTTTACTTTTTTTATAATTACAATAAAATAAATTGTAAAAGTGATATGTATATGAAACATTGTCTGTCAGTTCAGAATTATACAATGTACATTTGCTGGAAGTTTCAACTGAATTGGTTGAAAAATATTTAAATGACAGACCAATTCCCAGAACTTAGTGATCACCCTGTATTTTGAGTGAAAAACTTTTGTTTGCTTCAATACAAGGTGGATTATGATGATTCTGCTTGCTTCTCTTGTTTAGTTGAGTGGAGTGTTTCAGGAGGTTACTCTTGCCAAATAAGTCTTGCTTTGTTCCATTTAGTGTTGTGTTCCTCTATTTGGTTATGTTTTCACCAATATGCTTGTTGATTTCTTCCTGTATCTATTCTTTAAATAATTTTTAAATACTTCGATATTCGGTTTTTTTTTGTAGCATTTTGTTGATATGGATATGATGCTTTAGTAAAGTAAGCAACATATTTGCATTTATATTGATTGTACAGGGTGTCCAAAAAACAGGACCACAAGAAAGTTGAATAATTCGGTCAATTTTGCATATTTTGCCTTGATATTTTAGAATTATTTTGTTTATTCAATGTGAATTTTGTTCTGGAAGTTTGAACTACGAAAACTACAAAACTATAAAAACTACAGTACCTTACAAAACATGCTCAAAGTGGGCACTTCTCTCTATGCACAAAATTTTTATGACCCTGACCTATACACATCAATGTGGATGGTAAATATTGGGGTAGTTATTGCCTTCTTAAGATTGTTAGGGGCTTTTCAGTACACATTGGCTTTGAGAAGTCCCAAAATATTAAATCTGAGGGGATTAGAATGAGCTGCCCATATGCATTCTGCAACTGATGAGCTGACCACCAAAGCATTGATTAAACCATTTCAGCCTATCATTTGCAGTGTTGAGGTGGCTTGTTCAAACCACTGCCTATCTCCTTAGATGCCCCTTCTGGTGCTTAGTGACCTCCAAAACATTGTGAGAACTTGAATATACTGGTCCTTGTTTGTGGTGATAGCACATCCCTGGTCATCTTCGAACCAAAAAGGACTGATGATTCCATTTTCGCTAATTACCACTCAGGCAGTGCATTGTTCAGAATGCAATGGATGCAGAACACTTCATCAGGAGGATGTAAGCCCCAGTAGCAATCGTTCTTGAAATAAACTTGTCCATTCAAAAGGGAATGTGTGTAGGAGAATTATCAACAACTTTGTTCGCCTGATTGAAACGTGCATAGAGAGGGGAGGTGCACATTTGGGGCATGTTTTGTAAGGAATTGTAGTTTTTAACACAATAGGCAGATAATCATTTAAAGGGGCAACAAGGCCTGTAGAGAGAAAATTCGAAAATTTTTACTGAGCTATCAGGTTAATTTGGCTTAACATCTTCTTTGACATACCTATTTTCTTAAAAAGTATGGATAATCTATCAATTTCAGCATTAAGAAGTGTAAAGTTCACAGCTTCTATAGAGGGAGTCCCACTTATAGATTTTTTCTTACGGTCCTGTTTTTGGACACCCCAAATCTCCAATAAAATACATGGTTCAGTTAGTTTTTTTTTATTTTCCCTCTTTCACACCCAGTATTCAAACAAAGGATAGGTATCGATATGGAGAACTGAATTCAACAATGTTTTTCTCTTAAACCAATCATTGAAAACATTCTGTAAAAAAACATGGTATTTTATGTAATGTTGACTGATTGACAACAATTTAATGTGAAAATTATTTAGAAATATTTTATATAACTGTTTTTGTTAACATATTTTGTTTTTTTAGTGCAATTGTTTTTGCTCCTTTCTACCAATTCTTGAAAATGAAATAAAATGTCTTACCGAACCTTGTCGGAACAAAATAGCATATACAACATGTTTTTAGACCTCTCAATATTGAAGTTATACAAAGGAATTTTTGGTTGATTTTAAAAAAGTATTCAAAAAATTAAAACAAAATCCCCCCAAAATAGATAAAAATGAAGAAAACCCTTTTATTTCATTAACAAGATACTTTTTTAAAATCAACCCAAATTTCCTTTGTACAATTACAATATTGAGAGACCTAAACATGTTGTGTTTATGTCGTTTTGTTCCAATGAGGTTCGGAAAGAAGTTTCATTTCACTCTGGAAACATGATACCAAGAACAAAACAAGTGTTTGATGTCTTTTTTAAAACAATATAGATGAAAGTATGTATATCTATTTCAAATTGTATTGTTACCATTCAAAGGATGGCCATTAAATTGACAATATGTAAGATTTTCAGAAATTTTTGATGACTGGTTAAAAGAGAAACGTGTGTTCAAAAAGTTCGCCATATCGATACCCGTTCTTTAAAGAATTCCAAACCTCCCAATCTGAACACTTTTTTTCGGTCCCATTTTTTCTTCCCATTGACTCCCATGTTATCAAAACCTTGAATTGTGAACACCTCCCGATTTGAACAGTGAATAGTCATATCTGAAAAGAAAAAAATTGACCTGTCTAATCTGAACACTTTCATGATATCAAAACTTTGGGAAAAATCTTGGATGGTATTATTCATAATGGGGCTTTCCAGCATGACTAGATTCATTTGAATCGAATTTTCAAATCTCTGGAAAGCCATAAAGCTATGTGGTCAAAAAAATTATGAATATTTACCGAGAATATGTTCACATTTCTTCAGAATATGGAATATTGCGAATGCAAAAACCCTGAAATATGAACCCCTCCTAATCTGAACACTTTTAGCCCAATGGCATTTGTATTAGACAGGTTTTACTGTACTAGTATAGCCCATGATGGAAGGGACTGTTGTCTATGCTATGGATACTTATTGTACCTGTATCCGTACAGAGTTTTTGTTAGTTGATTAACTTTTAATTGATCTCATGTTTCAAAGCTCTAGAAACTGCTATTCTCGCTCCTATTCCATATAATGATAATGGGCATGTTCTAATCAGTGGACTGGCTCCAATTTAGTGGACTCTGTGGCCTTATCCATTGTTTAGTCATTGTGTGGTTAAAATGACTAAAAGGTGGACTGATAAAAAGGCCACTGTTTAGGTATTTTGATAGAAGAATGACTAAAAAGTGGCTTCAAACTGGAGTATAAAGGGTTAAGTAAAAGGATGGAACTGAGTGATCCAACCCACCCAAGATGCATGCCTAATAGAATCATAAAACCTTATCAAGTGATACAATCTGTACCTGACACCATCAACTATTGTATCTTAGTATCCCTTTAAAATTTTATATGATTTTGTCAAAATAACAATTATCACAAACAATAAAGTTCTGATTTCATAACTTTACATGACCCAAAACAGTCTCGAGAGCTTAATGTTGAGAGGTGGGGGTAAACAATGCTAAAAAATTAATTACAAACTTTTCCACAACTTGCAGTTGGTAAGGGTACATGTGTATCCAAATTTATATAGAATTTTCCCTATTAAATGATTATGTTGGAGGAGTTTGCAATCATTAGTTTTAAGCTGTGATTTGCAAAAAAGAACTAGATATAGTTGAATTCTATCGTTGATGAAAATTATGAAGTTATGTCATTTTTTGTAAATATATCAGAATCAATAGCATTCCATTGTAAGTTTAAGGCAGAGTAAATCTAGAAGAGCTGAATTACAAGCCTCTCATACTTTATCTCTAAAATCTAAAATTGACATGCTTCATAATTTTAGTATGACCACACTTGTATAATATTTGCATAATTTGTCAAACTTAAATTATCCTTCACATTCTTTTCAATGTGGACAATCTAGCCGACAATCTACCTAACACTCATCTGCACGCCGCCTAAATATCTTTGTTGTTTCCCTTACAAATGTTGACTATATTTTGAAGTGAAGCTCCTCATGTTATAATGTTGAACCCTGGGGCTGGACAACCAACCTTAACTCAACTTAATTTGGAGGGGGGTGGGAAATGGTAAAACAATTGATTAAATATACTTACTTTTTTTCCAAAACTATCAATTTGTAAGGACAGATGTGAATTCCAATTGATATAAAATGTTCCCTTACTGAAAATATCATAGAAGTTTGCAGTCAGTAGTTCCTTCAGTATATATTTTATGAAAATGAAAAAAACATATGGCGTAGTGTTGAATTATATTTTTGTAAAACCATTCATTTTTTTGTTTTGTAACTTTATCAGAATTATTTATCATTCCATTAAAAGGTTCGACTAATTAATGGCAGGGAAATATGGAGGTAGGTGCGGAAAGTCACTTTTATTTGCTAATTTTTCCAGCCCCATGTCATTTGAATGGTAGATTTTAAGTTTCGCTTATTCCTATAAAGACTAAATCTGAAAAATCTGTTATAAATATAATTATATTATAATAATAATAATATAATAATATCAGATAATATTGATAATTATCAAAACTATTGCTAACAGTTATAATTTTAGTTACATCAAAACTATCACTTTTATGGATAACTATTTCTAGCAATTGTTTCATAGAAAAGGGCTCGTGTGAAATAAGCAATATCTGATAATTTATAAAAACAATTGATAATTATCAAATCTATTGCTTATTTTGGTAATTTAACTTTTATCAAAACTATCACTTTTATGTGTTATATATTTTTTTGGGCTGGCTGGTAACAATGAAATTATATATTATCACTTATTGATAAAAGTCAGTTTCTGCACCTAAATTAAAATCCATAAGTGTTGAATTGCATGTGGTTATAATACCTTACATACTTTATCTTTAAATCTCAAATTTACATGCTTCATAATCTTTATGGAAATGACCACACTTGACATTGAATTCACACAATGGGTACATGGACATGATAAATATAGTTCAGTAGTTAGCATGTCTTTTCTGCTGCTGGATTTAATGAAGTTTTTTTGATATAGCGATGCTCAAATGGATTATCTGGCATACATAGTATTACTGAGTTTTACATGAACATACAGGGATCATAGACATTCACTTGTTTGCTTCATAATTCGACTAGTGATCCAAATTATCACACTGGAACTTGGATACATGCTGAACTTTAACTTAATATCAATCTGCCATGTCAACTTTAAAATTTTCAGGGATGAGTTTAAGCATTCTGGGCAAATGATAAGGCGATCATTTTGAATCTTCCATCCTGAATCTTGTGTGCAAAGACTTATCTACACTTTTACAGAAGAACCATTTGAAAGATCGAATTCATTTTTTCAGATGTGATTCTTTGTATGAAAATCTCAAACTGATTAGTTTTTGGGCATTCTGGCTGATGTTGCCATTTTGATTTTTTTTACCTAAAATCTTGTATTTTCAACTGATTAAAGAATTGGGGATCGTGGATAAAAACTCAAGGACCACCCATCGGTATGGACATATTGTACACGTTTGTGGTCTTGTTAATAAGTTAGAATGGAAGAAACAACTGGATTAATATAAATACCAGCCATCTGGAGATCAGTAGCATATTAATGAGAGAACAAATATATATTATATGAAACAATATTCCATTCCTTGTGAGTGAATTGCTTACGGGTAACACAATCTCTCCATAGTCAGAGGGGAATGTGATGGGTCGCATCCCCTCCATAACCAATAAAAATAGAATCATTAGATAATGGAAGAAAAGAGCTTTAAAATGCTTTTTTAAGCTTCTAGCTCAAAACAGATCTTATTTCTTTGTTTGCCTTTCTTATGCCACGATTATCCACCCACTTGACTGAAACCCAAATATTTGGCGATCGTACCCCCCTGACTGAAAGCTGACTACGCCCCTGCTCTCCAGTCTACACTAAAGTGCCTTCCTCTTGCATGTAACAAAGCTATATTTTAGAAAAACACCGTCTATTCATCCCGCTACTCATGTTACGTGTGTCTGTGCTTGACCCTTTGTGGTCAAACCTTCTAAATTCCATCTTTTTAATTTGAAAGGAATTTAAAAATCCACATATTTTTTATTGTGCTTGGGAAAAGGACTTGATAATTTTTGAAGGAAAAAGGACAAAATATTGTTTGAGACATGTCACTCACACAGTCAATCAAATATGATAAAAATTTTAATTTGGGATAATACTGAAGTGAAAAAAAAATTACTCGGATAGAAAACAGCATTTGAAGTTCAGAGATTGAAAAAAGTGAATTACCACTTTTCACAAATAGTGTATGTTTTAAATAACTCTTGGATTAAAAGATGGCGTATGCTTGAAAATCCTGTCAAAATGAATTGATAATTAATGCAAACAACAATGCCATCTTTCTATGGCAATGCTAAAAACATATATAAATTGATAGATCAAAAATATTTTGTCATGATCTAGTGTCAACTCTGATGTGGTCTGTTTGAGCTTTTTTAGTGTCAAATGAAAGATTGGGTACTTATTAATCCATTGGAAATACTATGAAGATCAAAAGTGAGACTTCATTTACGCACTTTGTCCCTTTAAATTTTAAAAATTCTAAATTTAGATATGTATTGCTGGAGGCCATCTTTTAGTCAAAATACTTACAGAAAACCTAAAGTGTGGCCCCATAATGGAGTATAGAGGGTTAAGTCCACTTTTTAGTAATTTTGTGAAGCAATGTCTAAAAGATGGCCCAGAGTCCAGTCCATCTTTTCTTGGGGCCAGTCCACTGATTAGAACATGCCATGATACTGTTAATAACATAATGTAAGATGTATTATGCTGAATCATAAATGTAATTACAAAAGAAGTGCAAATAACTATATGTGTCACAGAAAGATGTCGCCTAATCCATTTGTCATATGGCTCTCAGTTCCAAAGCAATCACGGAAGGCGAAGAACTGCGATTGTTATCCAACTTTTTTTCTACAATTCCAATTTTCTTGAAATATACTGATTAGATGTGTATAACATGTGAAAATTAGAAATGTCGACCGTTTAGATATTTCTAAAAAAAAGATTTATATTTAACATTGCTCTCAATGGGAAAATCTTTTTTTTTATTTTTTTTGAAAATTACATAATTCAGATTTTCTTCAAAAATATTGTAATAATTCCATGAGAATACAAAAGTTTTAAAATAAAATAACATTTATGAAAATTCACCCTCCTGATCTTGAGAAAAAATAATATAACTTGTATTTTGAATTAGTGGGAGAATTTTATTATTCGATTGTATATAATGACTCATATTGCTAAAAAATTGTCTTGATAGATCAAAATGAGTGTGTCATATGAAGAGATGAAGAAAATGTATTGTGGACAGTTAAAAATTGAAAAAAAGATTGCGCTGGGTTTCGAACCCACTCTCTCAAAAAACATTGAAAAAACATTGAAAACCTGGCGCTCTAATCGATTATGCCATGCAGCTTTTAAACAATAAAAAAATTTCAAATAACGCAGATGCGAGTAGGTAGTTACCAATTTCACCACCAGGTGGCTCATTCGGGTCAGATAGCATGGCGGGTATGGTAGACAGTTCCCTTTAACTTAAATTACATCTGTTTTGGTGGTTCAATTTTCATATAACCCTCATGTATCTAATAGTTATGCTAATTAAAAAATGCCCAGTAAAGGAAAATGATATTTGTCGATTACAAGAAAAGATATTTCACTTTTTGTGACTTTGTAACATGGGGTCTATGGGGAATCAACCCGAACTAGAAATCACATTTTCAAAATGAATTAAATTTTCAAAGTTGATAAACAATTTTCGAAACCATATTTCTAGATGTACTTTTACATGTAGATTTCAAATATGACATCACTTTGACTGAATTTTGAATATTTAATGACGTAAATCAAGATTATTTCTACTCGCATCTAGTTTATTTACAAATATCAATGTTTTTGGCATTGGAGATGTGCGAACTGATCGCGCAATAGACAATTGAACTTCTACCTTTAGTTAAATGTATATTTACACAGACAAAGTGTGTTTAATATCTGTATATGTTAGAATTTGAATCAAAATTTACTAGGATTATCTAGGATGTGTAAGTAGCATGACAAGTGCAATGTTAATTTAGGCAATTTTAAATTTACTTACTTTTTGAGCAGTTTTTGTCAAACTCAGATATTTACTGAATTAAGAATGTAATTGTATCAGTCTATTGATGAAGCAATTACAAGTGTAGATTTTTTGGGTATTATCGATTTTTTGAACAAGATTCATGTTGAGATTCATTGAAAAAAACATCAAAATACTTTGTGTTTACTGTAATTGTAATTGAAGAATTCAATTTGTTAGGCTACAATTGGCATCAAAACAACAACTGAGGCTAAATATGAACAATATCCATTAGATATGAAAATTGTTAGAGCAAAGGGTGCAGAACTTTTTGATTAACCCTCATATGGACATTTTAGATAAGTGACATTGTTATTCCCCTCACATTAGTTGTTTCTCATTCCATTTAACAAATGTTTATAGCTCTATTAAACTCAATTACAAGGACATGTCATTTGGCATATATGCACCAGGGGGTTGTATATTTCTGATGATTTAGCTTATAACCTCTGCATTATAAGGCTCTAAATGCAACTCCATCATTGATTTATTCATAATGAAATATATAACCAAATTATATACATATCAAAGAATATCAGTACATTTTGAGTGATATCATTTTTAAAGATGAGATGATATCAAATATCAACATGATATTGTCATAATGACCTTCGACTCTTGGCTGATGGTTGTTTGGTAGAGCAGTTGTATTTTAAACAGGAATGGTGGCCAGGGCACGCCTTAAGCCAAATTTCCCTGCTGGTCATCGATCATGACCAGCAGTATTAAAATTCGAGGTGGTCAACTATAAAATCAGCTGGTCACAATGACCAGCAGCACTCCAAAACCTGCTGGTCATTGAGAGATTTAGCTGGTCAATGAAAATAACTCTTAAAGTAAAAAAAAGCACCTTATTCTACTTATCAAGCTCATTTATTACAGTATACTAAAATAAATCAGAAAAAACAAAAACATCACATCGTAGTAAAAATTATTTGATCGTAGTAAAGCTCATTCATAGTCATTATGGCGCATGGATATATATAATGAGTGATAAAACTCATAACCTAAGCACTCATTACGAAACTTTTTCGACCGCCATTTTTAAAACTGGAAATTATCATTTTGCGGCAATTTATGGCTTAAAAGGGACATAAATTATAGTTCTAGATGATCTAGGATTACTGAGTAATCTTTCTAGCTATTCTACTTACCTTCAGAACCCCGCTTGGCGCCAGGTTTGGCCGCAAATTTTGCAAATGGATGCATCGAACTTGACCGGATATAGAAATAGTTCCTGAATTAGGGTAAAATTAGCATTCGCTACTTTCCGTTACCTATATTTGGATATATTCGTATATTCACGTGATACTGATTAATTATGTATGCAGTGACGTAAGGGCTGATCTATTAATGACACTGACCCCTGTGGATCATCGTCGAACAGTTAACAAACGTAGGCTCCATTAATTAATATTGAATTAAATATAAGGGGCGTGTAAAGATGAATGAACAGCCACACTCCCAGCTAAGTTTAGGGGTCGTGTCAAGGTATCGGACAAAATATCCAGGCCGTATTTCCAGTTGACTAGTATGTATCGGTCAGTATGTCCGACAGTTTTTAATTTTTAACCGGTCCCATCAATATTCTACCGGACAAGTCCGACAGTCCGACGCTTAAGGCATGCCCTGATGGTGGCAAGTCAGTAAAAACGTCATTTGATGAACCTTCAAAATGTGAATTTAAGCAGAGTCTACCTATACTAAATTATAGCTCTACGAGATGTTATGCTGTAGATATTATAAAATATAAAAGAATCTTACATGACTGTAATTCAAGAAAAATGTCATGTACCGAGCAAGTAAATGTGACATATTTGTAACGGAATGTCCATCATTTATAAACTCACTCTAGGGGACATATGATCTAAGGTCTAACTGGTGATATATCAATACTGAATGTATACAATTCCATGTGTGTATTAAAATAGAGTTTTAGTACTATTAAACATGGTCCCTCAAGCCTAATAATTAAAATCAAAAATTCCAAAGGGGTTAAATAACCCTGAATACCCATTGGCAAGTCTCTCTCCCCTCTCACTTTGAAAAATGATTTTGAAGTTTTGTGTTGATAAAATCTTAATCATCTCAAATGTAGCCTTCCTCGAGTTTTATTGGAGTTTGAATGTAAAAGAATGTTATCTACTCATTACATAGAAAATGTTGTCAGAAAATGTGTCTGACTACAGAGTCTGATTGGTTATCTGTTGGATCAAAGAATCCTTACCTAAAAGAGTGGTTACAAAATGCAGATAAAGCCAAAAGTTCTTGCAAATTTTAACTGTGCATTTACATTAGATTTTATATATGGATGTCAGTATGTGCAGTGAGGCCTATACATGGTCACTATGGGAGCTAACTGATCCACTGCACACCATGATTGCCCATCAGTCAGCTGTGATTGTCAATTATGAACAACACAGGGACACCATTCATATTCAATTCACTGTTACATAAATATGGGATGCGCCCACTGGGTACGCCATGCCTATAGGATTTACTAAAACACAGAGTGTGAAAGATCCAGGATATGGCACACCTCATATGTGTTACTCATATTTTCTAACCCTGAACTTGGATTAAGATATTACTATATCTAAATTGAAAATACATGTATTAAGAAATGATCATGGAGCAAAGGAGGTTTAATTGGATTACAGGAATCTTAATGGATTACTAAAGAATGTCTCTCTGTAAGAGTTGCGGTTTGTGCACATTTGCAATGCCGGTGAGTCTAAGTGTCTGCCCCACACAATCTCCTTGATATCATGTTTGGGAGGGAAAGAAGGGGTGCTGGATGCAGACTAATGCAAAATGAGTGATGCAGGGAATGGAAATGTACAGAGAAGGAGTAGCACAGGGAATGGAGTGCCATGTGTGATGGAGTGACACAGGGAATGGAGTGCCACAGGGAATGAAGGGATGCAGGGAATGGAAATGTACAGAGAAGGAGTAGCACAGGGAATGGAGTGCCATGTGTGATGGAGTGACACAGGGAATGGAGTGCCACAGGGAATGAAGGGATGCAGGGAATGGAGTGACAGGGAATGGCTGCAGGGAATGCAGAGAATGGAGTGACATATGGAATGGAGTGGCACATGGGATGAAGTGACACAGGGAATGGAGTGCAGGGGCGGATCCAGGAACCAACAAGGGGGGGGGGCCCAAATTTGAGATCAGAGAAAAAACGTCCGCGCTTGCGCGGAAAAAAATTTTGGGCCCCTAAAATCCAAAAGTGGGCCCAAATTTTGAAATTTTGAGGCCCATTTTCTTCAAAATTTGGCCTGAAATTAACAAATAAGGCCTTAAAAGGCCCAGTAATGACCAAAAAGGCCCACTTTTTGGGGCCTGAAGGCCTTGTTTGGCCCAAAAAAAATTTTGGGCCCAATTTTTTTTTTCTGGGCCCACCCAAGGGGGGGGGGCCCGGGCCCCTGGGCCCCCCCCCCTAATCCGCCAGTGGAGTGACACAGGGAATGGAGGGATGCAGGGAATGGAGTGACGCATAGAATGAAGTGACACAGGGAATGAAGTGGCATAGAGAATGGGGGGATGCAGGGAATGGAGTGACACTGGAAATGGAGGGATACAGGGAATGGAGTGACACATGTGATGGAGTGACACAGGGAATGGCGTGGCACAGGGAATGGGGGGATGCAGGGAATGGATTGACACATGGAATCAAGGAATGGAGTGACAAAGGGGATGGAGTGACACAGGGAATAAAATGACACATGGAATGGAGGAATGCAGGGAATTGATTGATGCAGCAAATAGAGAAACATAGGGAATATAGGGATGCAGGGAATGGAGTAGGGACATGGATTTAATACAACACCAGCAAGTTTATTCAACAAAGAATATTCCATGCAGTTTGTGTTGAGTTTGTTTTTTTGAGATTGGAGAGCTTGATAAAGATCAGTGAATCTTACACCATCAAGGTGTTTCATGTAACTGTATGAAGGAATTTGCTGGTTAAACAGTGGTTTCAAGATATTATGTGTACAAATCATAGCATGTTACATTTTGCATCTAGAAACTATCTTTATATGAGATTTTTTGTGTAAATATATATAATTATTTATTTCAGATTCAGTCTTTTAATATAAAGTTCTTTGATTATGGAGGACTTTTTAGAGTTGGGATAATTTCTTTAAGTGTAGGCTAATGTCTTCCCAAAGTAATTAACCTTGCTAAGTTATCAAGTTTTTTTATCCAAGGAATGAACCTCATCCTTGAATTAAAGATTGGATGCAAAATTTAAAAAAAGTTAGATGCGTGTCTATGATACTCTATATTATTTATGATTCTCTTATCTGTTGGTGATTATGAAGGAGACTACATAGAAAGGAAGGAGACTTCTCCCCAAGGAGAAATGTGAAGTATAGCTTGGGAATCTAAATAGTCTAAACCCATGGATCAAATTGTAATCTTTGGGACAAATCATATCTGTGGGTCAAATCATAACCTGGCCTAGGGTCAAAACCTAAAACTAAAATAGATAATGACTAGATAGATACGTTTAGAATATGGAGTCTTGAAATAATGGCAAGGACATATTCTTGAACTCTATAATTATAATGAAATGGCATTTGTAATTATATGTATTCTTCCTTTGTACAATACTATCAGACAGTTCTTAAGATATGATGAGGAGACATATAGTGTTCCCTCAGAGACTCTGTCTGCCTTCAGTAAACCATATTTATAAAATATAGGTTGTCATCCTTACCCTTTACAAGACCTTGGCTATGTTATGGTTTTATACTCTTTATATCAGAGATATTTATTTGATTTTGCCTTTATCTAATCAGAATAAGTAATCATGAAATCTAAGTTATATCCTTCATGTTATCCAAAAAGTAGGTGGTCCCTTCCATAGCTATATATCCTTAACCTCATTTTCTGATTCTTTGGAAGGTCCAGATAACTCTCATTTGTACCCTTTTCAATAGTCTGGTTTTGGCTAGTTTATCCAGTGGATATTAAAAAGCTGTTTTCCGGATCTAATATAAAAGATAAATTTTTGGGGTAATTTTTATAGATTTTTTTAGGTTTTTGGAACTCTTAGTGCAACATTTTAGGATTTTTTAACTTTTTCATGCAACATCTTAAGGATTTTTATTGTCTTTATGTAAGATTTTAGGGAGCAAATAAAAATATTGGATGAGCAATTTTATGTCATGGAGGTGCTTCGCCTCAGAGATTTCAATGTGGTGAAAGCCCTGTCATATATAAGCCTTAACTTGTGTGTAATTTCTACTTCCAGCCTGTAGAATTTGAGAGTGGCTACCACAGGTTTAGGTCTAAAAGTTTCAAGCAACCCAGGAACTGTGAGCTATGTGAGAGAATCATATGGAAGAGAGGGCATGCCTGCAAAGGTAAGGGCTTGCCATTTAACATGTTAGATCTTTTCCTTTAAGTCTATGTGAGAGAATCATATGGAAGAGAGGGCATGCCTGCAAAGGTAAGGGCTTGCCATTTAACATGTTACATCTTTTCCTTTTAGTCTATGTGAGAGAATCATATGGAAGAGAGGGCATGACTGCAAAGGTAAGGGCTTGCCATTTAACATGTTAGATCTTTTCCTTTAAGTCTATGTGAGAGAATCATATGGAAGAGAGGGCATGCCTGCAAAGGTAAGGGCTTGCCATTTAACATGTTAGATCTTTTCCTTTAAGTCTATGTGAGAGAATCATATGGAAGAGAGGGCATGCCTGCAAAGGTAAGGGCTTGCCATTTAACATGTTAGATCTTTTCCTTTAAGTCTATGTGAGAGAATCATATGGAAGAGGGGACATGCCTGCAAAGGTAAGGGCTTGCTATTTAACATGTTAAATTTTTCCCTTTTAGTCAACCACTACAAAGTCGATAAGAGATTAACCTAAACATTTTCTTCAATAGTTTCAAGATTTGTTTTATCAAACTTAAAATTTTCTCATTTATATTATGTTTTGAGGTTAATTTCTATTATTGTAATGTTAGTTGCTTTGATTGTTAAATAATTATCTTGATAAGTCAATTTTTTATTTAAAAACAATTGTGTCCTGCTAGATTTTTAGCCTTCATGTTGGGGGAGAACATACATTACACATTGTTTCAGCAATTATCAAGGCTGTAATACAGAAACATTTCTTTTTATTTTCAATTTGTCCAGAGATTATTTTGGTGTAAATGCTTTTAGTGGTTCTTCTGTCTGTAAGTATTGTATATGAATCTTTATATTTCAGCTTGCAAGTATGTCTGCCATTTCCAATGCCAGCCAGAGGTAAGTCTACATGCTTTTCACTCTTATCAAGATAGAAAGATGTCACCCCTGTTCCCAAATAATTCGCCACCTCCTGTTGCAATCCCTGACCCATCTGCTTCTTGCTTTTCTGCTTGCAAGACAGGCTCCTCTACATACTGAGACAGTGTTCGCGTTGACGCCGTTTTTTGCCATTTTTACGGAAATTTCAGAAGGTTGGACGTAAAAATCAAAATCAACTTACGTCCCCAGGACGCAAAAATTATAAACTGCTTCAAGATAACTTTTACTGCAGCACAGTAGCGGTGAAACATGATTTTCAAACTCACTACCTTGATATACGAGCAATGATCCAGGTATATTTATATCGACAAATCTGATTGGCTATCATGACTACCGAAGATTAACAGGGTTTCTAGTATGAGACATGGATTTTGATTGGTTCCGATATATTCCGGAAAATGCCGCAATCGAAATGGAAGATCAAAATATACAATATTGCAGAAATCCCCTGTGGTTCCCCACAAATTGAAACAATTGTTTTTCACGATATCTTTATCATTTCCACTAGAAACCATTATATAATGATCTAATGTTATACATCAAGATAAATGTTTAATGATAGATCGAGGTTTTTCATCTAAAAGTCTTCAGAATAAGGAGAAATGTTAATAAAAAGAAGCAAAAGTTCACGACCTTGACATGACCTTCAAGATCGCAGGTTTGTAAAATGTGAAAACAAAACTCTTAATTTGAGCATTTCCTTTATTCATTTCGGACTATTTTGGTATAACATTACTTAAGAATTGTGTAAAAAGGACCCAGTGATAGATATTTATCGGGAGGATGCATCAAATTACAATATATGTCATTTTTATGTAAGCACTCTATTATCGCCCACTTTATTTTCACTTTCACAATATTTTCTTGAACTTTGTGAAGAAATAAGAGGGACGCAAAAAAATTAGATGGGGACTCAAATTTTTCAAATGGGTTGCGTCCCTGGGACTCAGAAATTTTAATGGCCAGCGCGAACACTGCTGAGAGGACAGGAAGAGGTGTGACCTACACATACCACACCTGGAATAAGTGAGATCTACTTCAGACAATATGGACTACAGGGGCAGATCTAAAAACTACGATATTAAGTTTGAAAAAAATTTGGGGTCCCAAAAATCAAAAATTGGGCCAACATTTTGATATTATAAGGCCCATTTTCTCAATAAATAGGAAAATAAGGCCCAGTAATGCCCAAAAGGCCCACTCATGGGGTCTTAAAAACTTGGGCCCATCCTGGGGGGAGGGGGGGTCCCAGGAACCTTCCCAGACCAGGTACCGAGACTAGAAAACATCTCTAGATCATAATTCTCAGTGTATGAATCATATAGAAAGGTTGCAATGGCTTAATTCCCACAATAAAAATATACAAATTGTTTAGATTTCTGAGTCAAAATGCCATGAAATCTGATTGGTATCTCCCCTATAGGCATGCCAAGTTTAGCAAAAATATTATTGTTTCCATTTATCCTTTCCTTAGCCTTATCAAATCCATCAGGGACGTTAGCATAATGTTTATGATAAACATACAGTGGAATTGTTGTATGTTTTCTATGATTTCACATTTACATTACCTTAGCACTCACATATAAGTCAAGACCAATCAATTGCCTTGAAATGCTAAGAAACCAGAATATTTATATTGCTAGTATGTTGTACAACATTGACATTGTATAATTTTGACATTGTACAATTTTGACATTGTACAACATTGACATTGTACATTATTACAACATTGATACTGTACATATTGACATTGTACAACATTGAGATTATGCAATATTGGCATTGTACAGTATTGACATTGTACAACATTGTCATTGTACAATATTCATATTGTACAACATTGACATTTACCAACTTGTACTTGAAAATGTTATTCACTTCACTTGTTCAATTTCAAGTATTTGTCCATCACTTTATTTTGAGGTCAGCAATCTTACTTTAATTGGCCAAAAACATCAAAAGCTGGGTTGATTCTACTTCTTCTATGTGTTGATTTTACATTAACATTTTCTTTTTGGATAAATGAACGGTGTGTCAAATTCTGATTTGTTCAAGTTGTTTGCAAATACTACACCAAAACCTGAATACCATGCATGTATATCTGTATTGTCAGTTCTACCTTGATTTTGAACTTTAATCTTAAATGTAAACTGGACATGGTAAAATCCTCAATACAATTATATAGAAAATTCTTTGATCAACAAATATACGCTTCAGCTTACTATGCCCTTCTTTACAACTCCTGACCATTCACAAACAGCAAGGCCATACCAAGTATAATCACGTTTCTCATCTTTTCATTCAATTCATTAAAAGTAGGGGCTATAAATTCTGATTTATCAGAGTCTCTTTCTTGGCTTGTGAGAGATTAAGTTCTCTTTTGGAGGTTGTAGAGTATGTTGAACCCAGGTTTCTGGATCTTAAATCAGTTCTTTATGGTACATTGTTGAAAAAGTTTAAGACTAGGATTATTAATACACACATGCACTTCAATACATTAATACAGTAGTACAATGACAATATGGTTGCAGTGCACCCAAATTGTGTTTTGGTGCTCATCTATTTTTGCGATAATTCAGCATGTTTATAGCATGCTCCCTTCTTAAGCAGCTGCATAACTTTACTGTATATTTTTTATAATAATTGCAGTAATTCTTGATCAATGATATACTGAAGTGTTCATTTACTTAATAACTTAATTTCATTATACTTAAGTACATATAGCTTTGATGAATTGCACTTTATTAAAAAACTAATTTTTGTAATTTACATTAGATCCTGCTTCCAAATAAATGACAAGAATACAGTGAGTTATATGGTCCAAATAACATAACAAAATAACATATCTATACATTAATCAAATTATTCCATCCTGTGGCCTATAAGTACCTATACCTTTTTGATCATTGGTTACTATATACGTAGATTGCAAGAATTACACATTGCACGCCCTGCTGGCTTAGAATAAATCAAATCAAGCAAGGGAATAAGTGAAATCAAGTCTAACCAAGTGTAGTAATTAGCTGACTGCTTGTGGAATATTGACAGGAAGTATAGTGTAGAATGCAATGCGAAGGCACCATCGGCATAGAGAATCTGAGACTCTGCTGTGAGAATTAGCATTGAGTATACAGCTAGGTAGTGGATCACCTGGAAATGCAGAATTTTATTAGTATTTCAGTTTTTTGTAGGATGTAGAAAATAAAAAGGAATTTTGATATAATTGGACGTAACAACTTTTTCATCAGGAAAACCAAAAATCATGTTTCGCTAAAAAGACAGAAGGTTAAGACTCGTAATTAAATGCTTCCTTCTATCTCTAGCCAGCTGACCTGCTCATCTGTCTGTTAGTGAGAGATAGTGACAAGATATCACTGGGACTTAACAGGGGGCTGGTCAGTAAACAGGGTAGCATCCTGCCTCAACATTCTTCCCAACATCCTTTGTATCTGGATACATTTCCACTAGGATAGCAACCAATGTTACACCATCTGCGGGAGGTTGCAACTTCAAGGCAACAAAGGGATTTTATGTTTATGTATCAGAAATGCGAGAATCCCTTTCAGCTGCCCAAATTACTACTTCTACTACTACTCGATGAAGAAAAGTGGCTGTGAAGGGTACTGTAGAGTAGTTTTGAAGTGATACATCTTACATTGACAGATGACAAGTTGAGAAAGTTCTACAACATAAAAAATGAAAAATCAAAAGAATAAAAATTGCCTGATTTTATCCAAAGGATCTATTCCTTAAGAAGGAGACAAAACACGATCATCTGAAAAGAGAACACCAGATATGCTACACTGACAGATATCTTGCAGAATGTTAATGCACGACAACTGGATTTGTTCTGTCTCACTGCATGTCACAACAAACTACTCTGGATAAGTGTTACAAATTAGCTGATGTCACAACAACATAGCAACTTAGATATGTCACAATAATGCTTTAATGATGGAGCTCACACACCATATATGGTAAAAATGCTGCAATGAGGTCAGTTCACTCTTGATATGGTAATAAGGTTCTTATGCGGTCATTTTCAGTCCAAATATGGTAGAGACATCAGTTTCCCTTGAAATATTTCAAATATGTAATATTACATTGATATATTAGATCATTCATTATTTTTCCTCTGATCTTCTTAGACTAGGAAAATTATATACATTCATTTAAACACAGATGTGATTTTATGTTTGGAATATCTATCCCTAGTAATTAATAATTAATTCATTTCTCCCCAAATTGCTTCTTTCACATAATGGTAACTCACTTCTTGAAGTCTTAAAATTTCTGAAAAACAAGAGTTTACTTGTCCTTTTGCATTATGTAAATGTATCGAAATGCAGTCCAAGTTTGGGAATTGTTATATGTATTCTTTGAGCCTAAATATTATTTTTATGAATATCATAATTTATGATTAATGATATTGTTTTGACATGAAGTGAGTATTAGTGCTTTGTTTATGACGTGTCTTAAGGGAAAGATTCAACTCAAATAAGCATTAGCAGAGATTAAACACACTTCAAGGAATATAGCATCAAGGATTGGTGGTGACTTTGACTTTTCTCATTGAGCATGGTTTTGGGGTCTTTCTGATATTCATCAGAATATTTGAAAACTAAATATGAAATTAATCTTCCAAAATATAATTGAATGCAGTTTATTTTTGAATGTTGCCATCTGTGCTTCCTTGACAAATATTAGAAAATAAATAGATTCAAGGGATGTTTTATCGAAAGCCATGCTCTAAGGAATCGGCTCTCATTTCTTATCTTCCTATAAGTAAACAATATGTAATTAACTCCATGGCTTACACCTTCAAGGCAATTACTTGATGGTATAACATGTCAGAGTAATCTCAGATATAAATTGAAAGAGTGTGATCCATGCTTTTGATCTAAATATTAGTTTGACTCTGACTCTAGCTGATCAGTCTTGAGAACAGTCCCAGGAAAGTACAGCATCTTGGGTAATGGGTCAAGTTAATCATATCCCAGTTTGAGGGATTCATTGGGCTATGCATGATACTGAAATGCTAACTTACTTCACAAAGCAAGGAGATAATGAAATTGGAATGGGGGCATCTAATTCAGCACAGATGCTAATTTTGGATTTGTTCAGAACTAGAGGATTATGGGAGTGTGAGATGACCCCTTGAAAACATTGATGACATTTTTAATTTAATGATTAGAATCTATTTTCTTGCATTTCAATACATTTAATGATATGATACTTACAGAATTATAGCCTTGATTGTAGTACATAGGCTCTGTTTGGTTATTTTCCAGTTTTCATACATATCTAAAGGATGTCATTGCGCATCATGCATTTCTGCAAGGGAGGGTATGAGATCCAGTGAGGATTATGGGTGAGAAATTTTAGTGTACATAGTAGAGGGGACCAGATGGCAGATTACTGATTGATGTTTTAGTCAAGAAGGTCTTCTACTGGACAGACTCTATTTTAGCTATCTTATATTTTCAGCCTCAAAATATTTTTCCGATTGAAGTCTTTTTCTCAATTTTAAGGCTATAATGGATGGATTGTGAATGGAACTTAACTTACAGTGAAATGCAAAGCATCAAGAAATCAAAATATTTGCTAATAACCTTCAAACTTCAACCTATAAATGAACCATAGTGAAATTATATTCTTAATGTTTTGTAGACTTTTATCCCATAGTATCATGTACCAGAGATAGAAGACCCCATTTTACTCATTGATATTGTGTCAGGACTCATCAGAGATCACAGGGGGAATCAGTCAGATACATATTTCACTCACTAAGCATTCACAGTCATCAATCACACATTATTATACAAGTACCATGATTCAGATGAATTGTGCTGTTCTGGAGGATTATTGTAGGTAGAGTGTCATCAGGTAGAGTGTCATCGGGTAGTGTGTCATATTGTAGGGTGTGATGTTATGAATGTCATTGGGTAGAGTTCCATTACAAAAAATCTCATTTTGTAGAGTGTCAAAAGTTAGAGTGTCATTGGATAAATTATCATTGTCATCATGTAAAGTACCATAGGTTAGAGTGTCATTGCAAAGAGTGACATCGGGTAGAGTGTCATTGAAAGGGTTTCATTGGGTAGAGTGTCATCAGTTGGATTATAGTTGGGTTTAGTGACATTAGGTAGAGTGTCATCATGTAGAGTACCATAGGTTAGAGTGTCATTGCAAAGAGTGACATTGGGTAGAGTGTCATTGAAAAGGGTTTCATTGGGTAGAGTGTCATCAGTTGGATTATAGTTGGGTTTAGTGACATTAGGTAGAGTGTCATCATGTAGAGTACCATAGGTTAGAGTGTCATTGCAAAGAGTGACATTGGGTAGAGTGTCATTGAAAAGGGTATCATTGGGTAGAGTGTCATCAGTTGGATTATAGTTGCGTTAAGTGATATGAGGTAAAGTGTCATGATATAGAGTATCATCGAGTAGAATGTCAATAAAGGGCATCATTTGGTAGAGTGTCATTGGGTAGAGTGTCATTATATAGAGTGTCATTTGGTAAAGTTTCATTCCAACGATGTAGGATAATTTAGTAGTATGTAATATCAGTAAATGTTGTAGGAGTATATTAAGCATTTGTTTTACAGGTATTTGTATTGAAATGCAAGTAACACTATCACTTTCTAATATAATTGTTTTTGTTCAGAAGGTATATATTTCAGCGAAAATGTCAAATCTGTTTTATATAGCAGGTAACTGCACTGCAGAGACATGTGTTGCCTGAAGTAAAGGCCAAAACAGTATTAAGAAACAACTCATATAACTAACAAATACACCAAGGAAACAAGGAATATTCTGTACAAGGTACATAATACAAATAACAATCAAGCTATAAGGCTTGGTCAGTAACAGATATTGCCATTCTCTACTCGCAACAATGTCAATGAACAGGATGATATTTGAAGCATCTTCAACTATATAGACCTCTATGCTCCATGCATCAAAAGGATTAAACTTAAGGATTATAATGATCATAAGGATCTAACTCCATGTTTAAAGGATCAAACTCCATGCAACTAAGGATCAAAGCCATGTAAAACATTGGACCATGCATCATTTGGATAAAAGTAATTGTACTTAAAATTTATTGTACTTAAAATTTAAGCTTCATACATATGGATTAATGGATTAGCTCAGAGAAATTAAATAAGCTAGATGTGCAATAAGCGCTTAATGGAAGAATAACAATCTATGTATGCTACGATGAAGTTCATTGCATATTAGGATTAATAACCATGCATATTAGGATTTAGCTCAATTTTTATTTGGATTAAGCGCCATGCATATTTGGATTAAGCTCCATGCATATTAGGATGATGCTCCATGCATATCAGGGTGATGCTCCATGTATATAAAGATTAAGCTTCATGCACATTAGGATTAACTTCCACCCATATGAGGATGATGCTCCATAATATATAAGTAGACATAGACTGAAATTTATGCTACAGTAGATGAGTAGTGAAGAAGGCTGCTCAGATATGAAGCTGTGTTTAGAGTGCTTGGGGAAATCCCCTAACACAAAGAAATCCCCAACGAGCATACGAAGGTCCCCGACAAACATATACCACTCCCCAGAAAGCATACACAAGTCCCCAACAAACACCAAACCTTTCAAGAGGAGATCTTCAAAGCCCCAAATCTACCCCAGATCACAAGTACAGGTATGGTTTATAGAATACTTTATTCTAATTCTTAGTATTTCATCAAGACTCTTGTTACCTTTTTGTCTATTTTCTGGCCTTTGTCAGAGAGAAAATGGGGCACACAGGGATACTGTAGGATTGATGCAAGACTTTTTTTACTACTTGTATAATATTTTTTATGTCACCACCGCGAGTGTTGACATATTGTCCCAAAATCTTTTGTGAATGGTGTTCATGTAACAAATGACAGGTGGTGGCATTTTGCATGTTGATGCCTTGTTATTACATTGCCATGGTTGTGTAATGTAATCAATGCTGTACGTACATATTGATATATCCTTATTTCCGTGAAGGAGGTATAGGTACCCCGGGACCGACATTTACGTCACATATTCAGTTTTTAGCCAGTTTGGTAAATTGCAGTTAGATTTGAATGTTTTATATAAAACAAGTGTTGTGTTGTTTAAAATTTTTTGCTGACTGGTAACACATACACAGAAAGTATTGTAATGTCAGAGTGTTGTACGGAAGGGGTTGGCAGGTCAATTTGAGAAAGCATTGTGGAAGAAAGGGGTGGTGAGAGAAGGGAACACCCTACTCCATATGAACAATGTACCTGCCCACAGATCTCAAAATGTTCAGAGAAGAATATCCCTGGACCTCAAAATTGAGCCCTTGGCCAATGCACCATATTGTCCAGATCTGCTCACATGTGACTTGTTTATTTCTATACTACTTATTTCTATAGATAAAGGACCCAGGTTTATTGACATTGATGAAATAAAACAACCCGTGCAACTGCATCTTGCTACCATGTCAGAGAATGGATTCAGCCTTGTCTCACAATCACAGTTAAGAGGATGAGGAATTGTGTACATGTAGCACTTGATGGAACCTATTTAGAGGGCCCTGTGGAATGAATGTGGCATGAATACCACATAGTGATGATAAAATATTCAAAATCAACTATGGCATAACAAAATGGGGTAATTCATGACCATAATGGTTTGTTTTGTTCAGCCTGCATTCAACTGCATTGCATGTTAAACAATCTAAAATAGCTTCAGAATATGTGACGTAAATGTCGGTCCCGGGGTACCTGTACCTCCTTCACGGAAATAAGGATATATCAACATGTAATATATATATTGTCTTCAAATCTTCAGAGTTGATAGGTAATTGAATGATGTATCACTGGTAAGAAAATCGAAGGGATTGGTCTATAAAAAGCATCTGTGTAAAAAAGCGTCCATTACTTATTGATCACCCCTCGGTTGACTAATATAGAAGAACAAATACTTCAATACAGAATACAATTTTGGGTTTTACATTGGGGATTGACTTCAGCCATTTCATAAAATGAAGTCAACGAACTATTCCAAATCAAAGCCTAGAACATTTATCATTTTGAAGCAGATTTGTTAACAAGGAGATTTGTCAACCGTATTCAACAGATCAACATTGTTTCATTTGATTTGTAAAATAACCTAAGAATGGGTATATAATTAATGTCATGATTATGATATTAATGTTTATATTCTAAATATGCCTGTTAAATGAGCACTTCTAACAATGTTCATCAATAACTAAGTGCATAAAATAAATACTTGAAGCACCGGATTAATCAACTCCAGGCAGAACTCCTCAAATGAAATTTTAGAATAACATTTCTGATTTATCAAAGGGGATAATCCATGCTATAACCAAGAGAAGCATTCAAAACTTGTTGAGTAAAAGGCCATAGATAATCTACTGACATAATTGTATAGCAATTTATGAAAATATTTATCTCCAAGATATAACTCACATATCTTGAGAGCACTATAAATTAATGAACTACCCTTAAAAGATCTTGAAAACACTTTCACTAAAGAACTTCCTGATTTGGTTGAAATTGGACACGTAAAACACGACCAGGATGTGCATTGCAAAAACAGATACCAGGGACAGGATTTAACAGATCACAATAGCTAGAATTTCTAGCATACTCCAGATATCTGAATAAATAGCAATCATTTCATTAGTATCAGTATGTCCTGTTATGCAAGGGGATGATATCTTCAATATTGAATTTATTACTTCTCACTAATCCTGTTAGAATTGAGTAATGGCCAAAAGTTGCGTAGAATTCCCTATATACCATTGAACATGATAGTGAATCGTGAGAGTGACTCGGATAATTGCTATATTTCCGTAGCATGGGGATACCTCAGGTCAGAATATAA
Source organism: Owenia fusiformis (assembly GCA_903813345.2). NCBI lineage: Eukaryota > Metazoa > Annelida > Polychaeta > Sabellida > Oweniidae > Owenia > Owenia fusiformis. The sequence goes on along the minus strand of CAIIXF020000007.1, from coordinate 20,676,990 downwards.
TTTTGTGTCTGAGTGTAATAAATAATCACTGTTTGCAAAGATCACACTTTTAGAGCTTTGAATGTTAATTTGTTTTACAGTAGCTCAGACACTCAAAGGTACCTAATACGAGGGATGATCAATAAGTAATGGACGCTTTTTTACACAGATACTTTTTATAGACCAATCCCTTTGATTTTCCTACCAGTGATACATCATTCAATTATCTATCAATTCTAAAGATTTAAAGACAAAATATATAATAATTGTTCTCTTGAAAAAGAGTAGGTTCCCCAGTAAGAAAAAAAGGTCCAGCCCCAAGTGTCATCACTCACAGCTTGTCAATCATCAGTATGTAAGTGCACCCAATATACAGGAGTTAATAGTTCTGCTACCAGGAAACAAAGTGACTTCAAATAAAGAACATCAAAGAAATAGCAGAATCACAGATGTAGATGTGATTCTAATTATAAAATCAAGTTTTTAATTAGGGTGAACTAAAAACAGAAATTGCTGAAAGTCATGTGTTATACCAGCTGGTATTTTAAACTAGAGTCAATTTCCACCATTTTTCCAGATGATTTATTTTTATGCAAATCTTTTGACATTTAGAAATTTAAAACAATATCAATTAAAGTATCTGGAGGAGGTCTGTTTCTGCTGGAAGTTTGTGGTTTTGATTCTACCAAATTTATAGAATTCATTGATCTTTCCTGCCCCCCCCCCCTCTGCTGGTATCACCGTGATTCTTGTTTCTACCCATAGTACCATACCACAATCAAGTTCTGGGTGTGAGGTCAACCATAGTTCCAAGTAAAGCTAAACAGAAGGAGCCACATTCCCTTATTCTGTATACTAATATCTCTCTTGAATTTTGATTGGTCCAGAATTCCCCAAAGCGTGCATCTGACGGGCGCCTCGATTGGTAGATGTCAGATGTCAGTGCTGTGTGCCATATTAACACTTTTTGTGTCTGGACCACACACTTTAAAAACACCCAAGAGACAATTGCAATTAAAAGATAAGTCTCTCCTTATTTGGCCAAAATATTCTCCAATAAAAGTATTGCTCAGTGCAGGGAGGATTGGATCCCAGGCTTCCATCTCGATATTATGCCATATATGGAGATGTTGTGATTACAAAATTCGAATTTAAACACCCGCCATTTTGTTCACTTCAATTTGAATCGCGAGTTTTTCAAAAAGGAAATTCCAAAACATACTTGTCAAGAAGTTCGAAAAACATACAAGAGGTTTGAAACTTTTGGACTGTCGATTTTGAATTTATAGTCTGAGTTATATACATGTATATGTTAGAAAATAAAGCCATTCCGACATTTTCATTGTTGGAAAATGTTGAGTTGCATCCCTGGGAGCCAATCTTCCTTGGCTGAGTGAAATCTTTCAACAAAGTCTGCATCACCGATGTCTTAAATCTGATTGGCTGATTTTAATGTTGTGATCCTCAATGGCTTGCTATACAGTACAGGCAGGATTTTATATAGTGACTAACCCAGGTGATCAACTTCATTTCACCACATATAGACTGTCAGATCTTTTTTATCTCAAATTTCAAATTAGCTGGTTCCAGAGATAAGAATCATTATGAGTGAAGATGTTGTATATTCTACATTTTTGCAGAACACATAGAATAAATACAAGAGTTATTAAGGGGGGGGGGGCATATCCAAAGTTCTTCCTCCTTGGCCTTGGGTCCATCTTTTATAAAACTTATGGCCTTATTTTGTAATGAGGCCCATTTTTCATAGATGAAGCCTTATTTTTGAGAAAGAAGCCTACTTTTGAGAATGTATCCATGTTGTAAAAGCTCAAAATTATTATTGAAGCTTCTTATGCAATATGTATAATGTCATGGTACACGTCATGACAGTACTCTCTGTTACAACTGGATTGAGTTGAAACATCTGAGGGGATGGAAGGAAATGTGTAGTAACACAAACCTCTGTTGATAAGGTAATAAACAGCTTACTTCATGTAAATACAAGCTCATTGATAGAACCTGGAGCAAGAGTATCAGATAGTGATAAGACAGGTATAACATATTGAAACACTTATACTATCTTACACAATCAGGTCTCACTTATTAGAATATTACCTACTAGCTCTCAGATTTTACATAATAGTGAAGTTATCTATTGTGTATCATAAGTCCTAAATCCCAAGGATAAGATAATCACTGATTAGTGATAGGGGATATAGGGGGGGGGGGGTTGTGACTGTTTTGTGAATACATTCCAGAAAAATAGACTCCGTTTATAATGATTTTACCTTTTTGTGTTAGGTGAGTTAGCAACGTGACTTTGAATCTAATGCTTATGAAGCTAAACTTGAATTGATGACTTTTTTGATTCAATCAAACTAATTCCAGCAAAGCTATAAATTCCCCTTGGCCTTTTTATATCACTTCATCTTGGATAATAGACAGTTAAAAAGCCATCAGTTTGTATTAATGCCACATTTGTAATTGTGACTCTTATAATTAATAAGCCTCTTAGACAGAGTTGCTATTGAGGTCATGTGATAAACATGGTAGGTCACATGACATGTTACTTGATCGAGATATGTAGAATCAGCACATCAGTTTTCTTTAATTTTCCAGGTATAACATTTTTTGTGATAGTAAAAAAAACACTAGGATTAATATCTTTTTGCTATATAACCTAAGAGTAAATCAGTCATATAACATAGAACTATTCATAAAACTGATGGATTTTGAATGAGAAAAGCGAAAAATTGATGTGTTATTTCAACAGAGATAAAACCAATCTTGGTTGTAAAAGATTAACTCCTGCAGGCCCAGTAGTACGATGCACTCAAAAATAGTATTTACATAGTTGTGGTAAAAGACATCTAATTGAAGATAGCATGATAGTGCTCATAAACCAAGTATGCCTGGAGAGATTGGGTATTTTATGACTAGTTTGTGGTCAGAAGTAAAGTGAAGTTAGGATTGGATTTGTTGATCTGCTCTTGTTATCTGATTTCTCTTTCTTTTTATCTAACAGGAAGTACCCTTTGGCTTAATCAGCTAGTCACACTAAATACACTCTGACTAATATGTGATGATTTTACAGTTTTAATGCTAAAAGATCTTAATGAGCTCAGGTGTATATGTTGCGTATTTGTGTATGTTATAGGAGCATGAATGTTATGTAGAAAATTTTGCAATTTTGGAATTTTTTGTCTCTGGTTAGATCAAATAAAAATGGTAAATTTTAAAAAGTTCGGTCAAGGCAAAGCTCTTTTGAAGGATTAGTTAGAAACCATCCTTGATCTTGGCCTACCCTACTGTCAGTTAATCAGCAACGTTTTACTTGTGCTTAATTTCATTTTATTTCATTTTATCAAGATCCAAGAAAGAGGATCATTTAAGTCATTTTGAAAGCCAGAGCCAGGTAAATATAAAAATTATTAGCCAATTTTGAAATTCTAGAAATTGATAATACCTGTTTCTGTTTCCTGCCAGGTTGAAAACAGAATGATGTTCTGTATTATACAAAAGGGGGTAATAACCCAGAATTCAAAGATGAACTTGTCTTCGTGTAAAGATGAACCTTTATTTTCTTTACAAAAATTCTGGTCTATTCACCCTCTTGTATTATACTGTAGTTGTAGGTTATACTGACATTTTTCATTCGACAGAATGTTTTTAAAGTAAGGTAACCTACTGCTTAATTGCAATATGCCTAAAGGTTGCACAACCAAAATATGATTGTGCTATCAAGTTGCACAACCAAAATATGATTGTGCTATCAAGTTGCACAACCAAAATATGATTGTGCTACTAGGAAATGTAACATACATATGGTTCTGTTATTGATAAAATATATCCAATAGAACTTATGATGCATCTCTGTCAATCTTCCTATCAAGTACTCAAGATGATAAATCAATATCTTAGGAAATCCTCCCTGTCAGTGACTATTTTCTGTATAGTACAAATAAAGGAAACTCTGAGTGTTTGAAGATGCATCTTAAACTACAGGGGAATATTTTTCAAAAAATGATCTGTGTTTTGTTGACTGCCAGTCAAGGTAAACAAATTGCCAGCAGAGAGTAGTGATGTGATGCTATCAGAACTAACCTGAATCCATGGTGTTTATACACATAGAGCATTTCAATCCCACGGGCTTCAGAGCCTCCTCTGGAGTTCTCAATTCCTGATTGGTACATTTGTATATCCCATGTGATCATATGAGGATGGTTAAATATATAAAGATCTTGTATTTCTTAGTATTTATTTGATATTACATCTGGACATAGTCCATTTCAACATATCTTCATCAGGAATTGGTCTTACATGGTACATGTGCACTGAGCTGCACAGAATCATAAATTAAACTGAATAACAGTCTAACACGGTCTATCAATAAATCCTTCATTATTTATTTGTACCAGTAATATTTTTCTATGCTTTTTATTTTACCACAATAAGTGGTAACATATTATTGTAGTCTCCAACTTTTTTATGGTGTTCGGTGGTTGGTGTTTGGGGGTGGGTGTCCAGTAACAAATGCAGGTGGTGACATTTAGCATGTTAATGTCTTGTTTGGCTTTGTTCACTCTCTATATTAGAAGTAGATATCTCAGACATCTAAAAATTAATATTCTCATCATCTAGAACTGAAGACTTGTGGTAGATAGAATGAGAGGCAGCATGTAGGCGCTGTAAAATCATCCCATAATTGTCATAAATTCTATCTTCTCATTTTGCGCAAGGAGACAGAATTCCTAGGAGTTCTTAACAATCAGTGAATAATTCACAACTTAATTACTCAATTACTTTAGCAAAATAACATGTAAATGATAACTGATTTTTCTAGAGGTTGACTTGTACTCCTTTATTCTGATACTATAAGGAGACCACATATCAGGGAATCTTTTGGAATAAATTTTGCCTTTCAATATATATTTAAGAAGGTTATAAGTGTTTTCAACTTCAAAGATATAAAACTAAAAATATAATAAAAAATATTGCATGGTTAATAGTTATAATTATTGACTGCACTTTGTCCAATCAAAATCAAGTATTTAGAGTGAAATTCAGTAAAACCTGTAAAGTAGAACATCCCTGTAGGGACATGCCTTTTTAAATGAGACACTTTCCTGTTGCCCATTAGCTTAATATAAAATGAACCTCTATAAGTAGAAAACATCCAAAGTAGAACTCTATTTGGAGGTAATAAAGGTGTTCCACTTTCACATGTTTTACCATATGGGACATTCATCTTGTAAACTATCCTTCATCAATTATCATTATGTCTATTTATTAGCAATAAAGGTCCAGTATAGTATGACCTGACGGGGTGAAAATATTTCAATGAATGAATTTTCCAACCTGTCGCCTCTGATATATGGGACCACTTATCATTCAGGAAATATGGGCCATTGTTTTAGGGAGTTTGTTTGATTTTTTAATTCGTCACTCTGTTTACTGACTCAATTTATGATTTTCTTGTTCTTCATAAGAATATGTTTGGATGAAGGTGAGCCATGAATGATATCAACAAAATCAATAATGTAATAATTAATTTCATTATACAATTAAACATTAATTCAGATAGAAAAAGGCAGAGTGTATATTCTTTACCATGTGAATTAATATGTATGCAGTACAGTAAAACCTGTGTATATCGAACATTTTGACCAAGAAAAAAACGTTCAGTATTGGTGTTCGGCATCGGAGAGAGGGTAATTTATGCAGAAGTCAGTAGAGGATGTGCTGAGGAAGAGTGTTCACTAAACACAGGTGTTCATTAGAGAGAGGTGTTCACTGAGACAGGTTTTACTGTATGTGTATATACTTCATTCTCTATCTGCCATATCATGAGAAAATATTGGGGATGGGGCAGACCTGGTAGACTTAAATTGTGAGAAAATTCTCTAATTACGGAGAATTCATCCATGTGCTTAATCAAATAGCTTTTACATTTACAGTTATTTTAAGGATAGAGAATTAATGTTCCTGCAACGAAGTGTTATCATTGATCCAGATTTGTAAACTTTCTGATCTATAGCAGGCCTTTACCAGAGGGTGGCTCATAGTGATAAACTCACATGGGTAAATGGGTGAGATAAAGCCCCTTAATCCAGTGAGCTAGCATCACAGATGGTTCTTGAAGATTTATTTCTGCTTATGATTGGAGATCTAATCTGTTCTGCTTTATGAGGCTTTTACTGTCTTAAATTACACGGCTTGAAGACAATGCTAAAGTGTAATACAATTAGAAATATGATTTTGTCATTAATTGGATTCATTTTTATTGCAATTGAATTAGTATTTCATTTGTATTGATTTGATGCAGTTATGGTGTTATATTTTCCTTTCTGAGTGAATAATTTTTTAACCTATGGAAAAACCCAAGCATTGAAATAATCTTCCCCACATAATAACCTAACCTATAAAATAAACTAAAGATAAAATATATTTTCAAATTTCTTCATTTTATTCCGAATAAAGAAGCCATGACATGGAATCTAAACAACGAAACAGAAGGTTTGGTAAAATATTTCAAGAATCTTCGTAACTTATGAAACATTATTTTATGTTTCTGTAAATATTAGCCATGTAGCTTTTTGTATTAGCCTTTCTTCAAAGGAGATTTCATTTTCTAGCACAAAAGCACTCTTTGATTGACTAGCTTTGGGTGACATCTATATATGATATATATTTCTATTTCTCACTAACCTTATTTTGAACACCTCTTATATTATTCTCAGAGCATCTATCTGACTTATTTTATCACAAATATTGTTACAAATACTATAAAAAGGTAAATTACATCTGTTTTTATGTCACAACAAGAAGTGGTGACATATTGTTATAGTCTCCAACTATTTTGTAGATAGTGTTTGGTGGTCGGTGTTTGTTGGCTGTAACAAATTCTTACAACTTTCAATTGTACTGACTTCAAATTTTTTCTGCTAACATTATTTATAAACATGATATGAGTTCCAACACATTTCTATTCAATATATGTTACCATGGCATGGCAACAAATAAATGGATTTGTAACCATTTGCAATAATTATCCACGACTGACGACTTACATAATGTAAACATGCTTTAAGGGTGAACTTATTTAACAGTTTGTATTTTAATGACAAACAAAACTAGAAAATCGAGGATTTCAGTCTGATTTATTGATTAATGCTCTGTTTCTTGTAATCAGTGCTTTGATGTTTGTTGAATTAAAGATTATAGTAGGTTTATTAGATGGCATTGCTAATTCATGTTTATAAGAGATAAAACTTCAAATGGGAATTAAATGCCACAGAAAATAGTCCCTTTATTACTTGAATCTCATTCAATTAACAATATGTTTCTTTATTTTTCTGTTTTGTCTTTAAGGTTCAATAAGATAAAATTTAATAAGTAATATTACATTATTAACTTTTCTTAATTAATCATTCATATAAGGATTTTTGTCTTTTTTCAGGTGACAACTGTATGTACCTCACCTGCAAGCTATGACCTGGTAAGTTATATTGTTTAAAGCCTCTTTAAACAGATATACTATTTAAAGCCCCTTGCCTTACCTGCAAGCTATGACCTGGTAAGTTATATTGTTTAAAGCCTCTTAAACAGATACATTGTTTAAAGCCTCTTGCCTTACCTGCAAGTCATGACCTGGTAAGTTATATTGTTTAAAGCCTCTTAAACAGATACATTGTTTAAAGCCTCTTGCCTTACCTGCAAGTCATGACCTGGTAAGTTATATTGTTTAAAGCCTCTTAAATAGATACATTGTTTAAAGCCTCTTGCCTTACCTGCAAGCCATGACCTGGTAAGTTATATTATTTAAAGCCACTTAAACAGATACATTGTTTAAAGCCTCTTGCCCTACCTGCAAGCTATGACCTGGTAAGTTATATTGTTTAAAGCCTCTTAAACAGATACTTTGTTTAAAGCCACTTGCCTTACCTCCAAGCTATGACCTGGTAAGTTATATTGTTTAAAGCCTCTTAAACAGATACATTGTTTAAAGCCTCTTGCCTTACCTGCAAGTCATGACCTGGTAAATTATATTGTTTAAAGCCTCTTAAATAGATACATTGTTTAAAGCCTCTTGCCTTACCTGCAAGCCATGACCTGGTAAGTTATATTATTTAAAGCCACTTAAACAGATACATTGTTTAAAGCCTCTTGCCCTACCTGCAAGCTATGACCTGGTAAGTTATATTGTTTAAAGCCTCTTAAACAGATACATTGTTTAAAGCTTCTTGCTTTACCTACAAGCTATGACCTGGTTGTTACATTGTTTAAAGCCTCTTAAACAGATACATTGGTTAAAGCCTCTTGCCTTACCTGCAAGCTATGACCGGGTAAGTTATATTGTTTAAAGTCTCTTTAAACAGATACATTGGTTAAAGCCTCTTGCCTTACCTGCAAGCCATGGCCTGGTAAGTCATATTGTTTAAAGCCTCTTAAACAGATACATTGTTTAAAGCCTCTTGCCTTACCTGCAAGCCATGACCTGGTAAGTCATATTGTTTAAAGCCTCTTAAACAGATACATTGTTTAAAGCCTCTTGCCTTACCTGCAAGCTATGACCTGGTAAGTTATATTGTTTAAAGCCTCTTAAACAGATATATTGTTTAAAGCCTCTTGCCTTACCTGCAAGCCATGGCCTGGTAAGTCATATTGTATAAAGCCTCTTGAAACAAGTACATTGTTTAAAGCCTCTTTAAACAGATACTTTTAAAGTCTCTTTGAACAGTTACATTGTTTTAAAGCCTTAAAAAAATTGTTAGAATTAGATATCCAACAGTTAACAGTTAAAATATTTAAAGCCTCTTTTAAACAGTTACATTGTTAGCATTAGATATCCGAAGCTCTCTTTTAAGCAAAATCAAATTGTTGGAAAGGGCAAGTTGCCTGGAACTTTGTCAATGAATTATTTATGACAGGAAAGGGTGAAAAGGCCAGAGTTGAGGAAAATGTGCAAAGGCCAAAGTGAGGTGATGCTTGATACCTAAAGCAGTTGTCTGATGTGATGTAAACTATAGAAAAATATATTCAAAACATAATATGAAAATCATTGCTAACAAAGACATTTTACAAGAATAAGGGAAGGATTTCACATGAATGATGAAATTATATTGAAAAAATAATTTCTAATCCTGCACTTAATGCACCCAAATGACCTCATCAGGCCTCAGAATATGAGAACAATATTAGATGAAAAGCTGTGAAAGTATGAAAGATCTGTTCTTATTTTTTATATTAAGATTTATGACATTGGGTTTTATCCTCAATTTGGTGGTTTCAATGGAAATGCCGGCACCTATTTATAGCTAATAGCCTGTAGTGAAAAAGAGGATGAAATGAAAAATAAGTTTTACAAAAAATTTGTAACCTTCCTTTGGTTGTATTTTAACTATTACAATTTTGCTCATACTTGAATAGTATGTTTGGGGATATATAAATAACAAGTTATATAGGTAGGTTAGTATACTGTTATAGCTGATAAACTCATAGGCATATGTATACATATTACATATGACCTTGATATGCCACTAGGCATACATGTATGTATGTTAACTACTCGTTTGAAACTCTGAGTTAAGTGATCAATCAGTTACAAAGAGCTAAATAACAGAGTTAAGATATAAAACAGGCCTAATAGAAATCAGTTATAGAACGGAGATAGGGAAAAGATTCACCCCTGGACGACTGGATTAACCACTTAGCAGGTAATACATAAAACTGGTTATTGTTACTATATCAAGTTTAAATATTTCATATCAAAATGAATATTTGAACAATATTTGATCGCTGTAGTTAATCTATCTTAATATTATATCAATTAATCAAAGAACTAAGAGTATACAATATTCTTGAAATTGTTGCAGAGTAATGTTGATTCTCATATCGATACTCTGGTATTGTTATATGGGGTTGTATCTCAATCTTTTAATTAAGAATTGAAACATTGAAGATAGGGTAATGAAAACCACGTGTAACTGATAAGCATGTTATATGAGATTGCTTGTAAATAACAACAAGTAGGATTGGCTTCCACATTGGGGAACTTTGAGCTCACTTGTTTTGGTCACATGACTTCCTGTTATCTGTTTCTAAATGATTCCACTTGAAAGTTTGTTTTCTCTTGTAATTGGTTGGAATTGTGATATACTTGAAGTCTCCACTGCTTCATACTGTGTCAATGAGAGGAAGTCTTACCCTGGGATTGCCCATTTTTTCACTACCCTCTAACCATTATTGATGATTTCAAGTTGACATTTTAGTGCAGCTAAGACATTGTGCCAAATTATCAACAGTCATAGAAAAGTGAAGTTAATTTCATTGTGGTTTAATTTCCTTACTCCCAGTCACAACTTGAGATGTGTTGATTTATTATTGTTCTCCTGATCACACTTTTATCATGCAGACACAGCATTTATTCTAATCAAACAAAACAAGTTTTGGAGTTGGTGCAATCTGTGCGAGGTTCAGTTTTTACTTGGTTCGGTTTTTCATTAAGGGAAGTACTTCATTCCCATAATTCAAATTGCTTTTCTGCAATCGGTTCGGTTTTAGTTTGTACAACAAAAGTCTACAAATTCTGGACAGGTATATATTACGTCATTGCACTTGTGTTGGGTGTAAACTTTTTCTTTTGACACTAAACAAAAATGTTCCTGAAATATAAGGTGCATTATGGGTAGGGACTGCTGTGAAATAATGTTTTTATTAAGTTATAAATTACGCATGCGTTTTAATAATTTGAACCAATTAAATTGCTAGATTTAATGTGCATGCCCCAAAAACCAAACCAAAAAATGGAACCTCGCACAGATTGCCTCTAGTGAAGTTTTGGAAGCTGATGCATCATCCTTTCTACTAGAGACAGTGTTCACTAGAAAGAGGTGTTCACTAAGAAAGGTTTTACTGTAAATTCTCCGGGAATGAACAAATATATTTTGATTGGATATAGAGGCAAGATCAAAGAGTTATTATCAAAGAATTTGATAAGTAAAGAGTATTTACAAAGTTGAGCTTTTCTAAAGGGCATGTGTTTCTTCGAGGAAATGAAGGATTTCCAAGATGCACTCTCCATAACATTTGTAGCCTTGATGCATATTTGGGAGCTGGAGGGAGCGGGTACAAGCAATATTTGCTGAGGGTATGACAACTGGTAGGGGAGGGGGTAGAATAACTTGTTTTTGGTATACTAAGTATATACAAGTAGTATACAGCTGCTCCCTTGATTAAGATATATCCCTAGTGTAATACCTTTAATCCACCCTGTGGCACAGTGGCCAGTGGTAGTCACTACAAATAAAGCTCTCATCATATTTTTGAAAAGGGTAGTCGAAGAGGAAATGTTTATTAATTCATGTATTCTAACTTGACATGTCAGAAGCTCCTAGTTTACAATGATATATCTGCTAATTACTAATTACTCTCTAATGACATGCAACATGCCTGGAGAATAACTCAGGTGCATTCTCAGAAGTTATGCATATGATCTTTTCATTTTGTTGGTGGATTGTTTAAAGGCTGCTTTAAGTAAATCAATGTGAGAACCATCATTTTTGGGATTATTAGTATGTATTTTTCAATAAAGATGGGTGGGTGGTCAAGCAGTTAACAAATTAGATTTTGTCCAGAAAAACTTTTCAGATGACCCCTTAAGAACAATGGAGGCCTCATACTTACTAATTATGTTTCAAACCTTTTTTTTCTTTCACACTTTGTAACTTAAGTTACTGGACATATTTTATTTTGCATAAAAAGACACTTAAGGGTGATATGAAAATTGAACGACTAAAACAGATGCATATTGAAGTAAAAGGGAACTCTCTCCTCTTTTTGAGTTGATTATATAACATTATATAATACCACAATCCCTTCACTAACATTTATAGGGTAATTCATTATATCGGGTTATTAATTATATCTACTGGGTGAGATTACAGAGCCTTGTTGCAAGACTTATTTTTCTACAGTCAAGTCCTACTTGTAAAGTACATCAAGGGATGGTGTTCAGTTATCAAGTTGTAAAATAATGAAGTTAGTTTCGTTACGGGGAGGGGGTGGTTTCTTGAGCAAATTGTGTTGTTTTTTTATATTTAAGTGAACAACATATAAATATCAACATTTAAAAAAATTGTCAGATGAGGGAGGGGTTTAAACCATGAGAAAATTAACTTAGATTTCTACGAAAGCTGATTATTAGACACCATCCTTAACATCCCTATGTTTTTGGATTGTGATCAATGCATGCTATGTGCCTACACATAGTTATTGTAGTATTTATGTCATATACACATATATGAACATGCAGGGTGATAGCCTGGTATTTTGCCATATTGCCCATGTCCACTTGACATTTGCCCTAAATTATCATATCCCATAATGCAGCACTGTTTGACAGACGGCTATGAAATTACTATTGCTCAGTTGACATCATCTTCTTGATAAAAATCTTGGTGTCTGACAGTATCTGCTTTAATATTTTTAAAGTATGGCATATGTATTAATAAATGTTTTATTGTCACAAATAAGAAACATGAAACAGTTTATGTCAAATTGCTTGGCATTTCTTTTGTCTTGTCGCTGTCTACCACTCGATACTTCCAAATACAATTATACCAATTCATGAATTGCTCGCTTAAAAAATCCAATTCTGATCCCAATATCAATTTATAGGCCCGTTATTTCAATGGAATATTTTGCCGTTCGGTTGAAGATTGAATCAATATGTGGTTCAATACCCCCTGAGAGTCATGTTTAGAAGTGCTAGTGAAATACATTGATTCTGGAGTATGACAATATGTAGCTGTCTTTTGGATTCTTGGAGAACACGTTTGGTAAGTTGAGAAATTAGCATAAAAATTGGTTCTTCTATAGCCATTCATGTCGATGCATACAATTTAAGGTTATAATTTTATTTTTAATAATTCGATAAAAGGTTACCTTTCTCTCTTGGTTTACCGAATTCTTTGAATAGATTAAATAAAATACATTCCCTTTTTCAATGTTCAAACGAATCTATTGTTGTAATTGTGAAGGTATGCGAACACATTGACATTTGCCGTGCAAATTATGCCTTAGGCCAAACAGAACAGATGCAATTGATAAATCACGAAAATGAATCTTTCTAACAATCAATCAAAAAGGCTCCACTCATGCGTAGGAAACAAGATGAAATTAAGGCATTATAACTCAAGACAATCTTATAGTAGATCCATGGGCTTTGGTAGATTCCAGAACCAGACATTGGAAGCCATTCTTCACAAAATATTTTTAAATTGAATGAGGCCCTTCAATGAAAATTGTTATGTTCAAAATCTGCTTGCATTACACATAGTACTATAATATAAGATTTAAATAAATAATATTGAAAATTATGATACAACTATTAATTACCAACCTTAATTTCATATTCTTGATATTTAGAATGAAACTTCCAAAAGCATATTAATGCTATAGATCATGTTGCATGGGTTTTGTTGCATAGATAGGTGATGCTGTATAGATCATGTTGCATAGGTCATACTGCATAGGTTATATCTTTGCCATATTTGATGATAAAGGCCAGTGATTTTGGAAGAGTTTGTGTAAGTTTTTGTAGGTCAAAGTGCTGTCAATTACAGTATGTACTTAGTGTAATGTCAGTTATGTCATAAAACCAGGGTTTTCAGCAGAAAAAGGTTTTACGAGAGAAGAGAGGTGCTCAGTTAAGAAACTATTTGATTAAGAGATGTTCACCAGATGGGATCACCAGAACTTACAAGAGCAAGGTCCTTAAAGAGAGAAATGTAGAACGCATGGTTCAAAATTGAAATTTTTTTTATTTAGCATTACAGTTTATGTTGAGATGACATTTCTTCAGTTTTATCATTTTCTCTGAAAGTTTGGAAATACTTTACAGCAAAAAATGTTAACAAAATTGAAAATAGAAATAATTATAGTGTAAATAATGAATAGAGAGCATAATATAATGTTACCACCACCTTTATTAATATTGCAAATACGGGGAGTGGTTCCTTTTATGCTATGTAGGCCTTGTAGGGGTCTGTTGAGTGTTGTCACAGTTCAGCTTCAATAGTATTGAATTGTCCTGTTTCTAATAAATATTATTCCAATGTCTTACAATTACCATAAATGTGCATATATACCACAATAACGTTCCAGGAGTTAGACACAGTCAATATATTGAAGGAGGGGGTTTAGGATGGTCAACTACAAAACCTGGATTCTAATTTATCATTTTCATCTTAATTTTTCCAATGGATGTCATTATTAGAGGTGTTGCAAGTCAAATATTCTTCGGGTCTGGTTGGGCCAGAAAAAAGTGTGTGGCGCGTCGAGTAATTTGGGGTTGTGTCAGTATAAAACAGAAAAATGAATTTTACTTAGTTGACGAACCATTTAAATTCATATTACATCTTTCAATAACATCATTACTGCAAATTATGCTTTGATAAGGAAAAATGATAGAAACTTAGCATTGACTTGTTCGGGAAGAACCGTTAATAATTTTCAATTCATAATTTATAAGTATACAATAAATAAATACGCCAGGTAGAAGTTTGAAATATAATTTGGACCTACCATCCTCAATTGTAAAAATCATTAAAAACATTTCCTGAAAATCCAGATTTTGTTTTTAGCCATAAGTTCTGAATTCTTGTTCCACAAGTACATTCACTTTCAAGAGCTCTAAGATATGCAATCACTTAGATGTGGTGTTTATATTGTACTTTCTGGCTGATTTCCTGCTGACAAACATATTAAAAAACAATGTGTGAGATTTGCATTGGAAGAGATATTAAATATCACATAGTAGGACATTTCCAATCATAACGATGACATTTTTGAATAACATCTTTGAGTCTATCATTGGAATGAGAAACTAATAGATGTATATAAGGTAGGTTAATACAATTTGAAATTAATTATTATCCAAACCGTATGCTTTACTCACAAATTGTTGTTTTACTGTCCTCATTTAACTCAAATATTGTTTACATTTAAGTCATATTGTTTTACTGTTCTCATTTAACTCAAATATTGTTTACAGTTAAGTCATATTGTTTTACTGTTTTTAACTCAAATATTGTTTACAGTATAATCATATTGTTTTACTGTTTTCAACTCAAATATTGTTTACTTTTCAGTTTACTCATATTGTTTTACTGTTTTCAACTTTCAATATTATTTACTTTCTAGATAACTCAAATATAGTTTTATTGTCAAGAACTCATATTCTTTACTGTTTTCTAACATTGAAAATGTTATATTTGTGTGTTTCAGTCTAGAGCCTCGTTGATGCCCCAGGCCCCAGTAATTAACAGGGCACCAGGGATGGCAGTCAACCAGTAAGTACTCAATGATTTCATAATCAACATTTTGTATCATTTTGTTTGGTCGGGGAGTCAGGAAATTTTGATTTGAAAATGTTGGGGCAAGTATTTTTCTCTTATTTCTTTTGGCTATACAATTTTTATTGTGATATATTATTCTATATAGTGTGACATCAAGGACCCATATATATCTGACATCAAGGAGCTGTATTTTGACATCAAGCAACCCCTAATTCATTATATCAATAAGAGCAATCAAGTAAAGGAATTCAAAATAATTTTGTCAATATCTCTCAAAACTCATTTTGGCTGTATTACAGGTGTAGCAATTGCTATGTCACTCCTACATTGAAAATACTTTGCTGTATTATGGAATTCTCTGTTTATAAACAGGAGTCTATTGAATTTCATTTGGTTAGATAAGAGAAGCAGAATTATTTTAACAGCAAGAGGTTTGGAATTCTTATATATTTTCTGATGAATTTGTTTATTACCCTAAGCTTATTTTCACTACCCTCTGAATAGAATAGATCATGTTTACAAATGGTATTCAGTCAAACAGAGAACACCATACCGTTTGCATTCGTTTGACTTCTCTTCTTAAAAGAGAGCTTCATCTTCGCTCTTTCAGTTTACAATAAATCTCTGATCTCACCGAGCCAATCAGAGTTTGTCGTCAAAATACATTTACAAAATACAATTCTATATGGTCATATCCTATGACATCACTGCATAGGTAATGAGCACATATTTAGCATGCGTTCCTTCCTCTTCGCTGATTGGTTGAGAAAGGGTCAGGATGGTAGATTTGAAATGATTTTTACCTGGGCTGTCACAGGCACCAATCTTTGGGGTGGGGCTGCTAAACTGTAATATAGTCTATACTAGGCAGAGGTTAGTTTATAACTAGACTCTGCGCACAGGGTAAGAACACCATTGGGGCATACGATTACATGTATGATACATTATGCAAAAAGAGGAAGTCCTAGATTTGTGGACTCTTCTTGGAGATTCTCAAATCTTCCATGTCTTTCTCTATAAACATGTCAGATGTCTTTCTTTATGTCTTTCCTAGTCTACATATCTTTCTCTATCCAGATGTCTTTATCTACATGACACCCACATAGATTCACAAAGTTTCAGTTGTCCTAACCTCACATTGGAAGTCGGAGGTGCGTGATGACACGTGGTGAGATAACAGTGTGTTTATTACTGACTGACTGAACTTCTTCATTTGTTAATTTGATCTGGTTTTATGGTAATCTCCTCATCATTGTTATGTCACAATGTCCTGGCATAAGATTCTTTGATGCTACATTTTATGCCATCCAGGAAAGGTCAGGCTGACCTCTAGTGGACCACGACTGAGACAGACTATTTTTTGGATTAATAACTTCCCCAAATATTTGAATAATTGACATCTTGGTTTTGTACTAAGGTATACTTCACTATCAATGTAACTTTACCCTTCAGCAGAGTATATAAAAGGTTAACATGACTTTGGCATCCTTTATTTAGAAGTATGAAATGCCATCAAAGCACTCCATATGATTGTCAATGAAAGGAATATGGAGGATCTAGAGGATGTGGTTTTCGCAAAGCTAACCTTTTGGTTCTACATTCACCGTATTGTCTGTAATTAGCATCCAACCCATAATACGCGCTCACCGCACTTTACAAAGTTCAAGAAATATTTAGGAATGACCAAGTACATGTATTAATGAATATTTCAGAAGAAAATCTAATTTCCAAAAGTGTATGCCCTATCATAAAAGACCGCGTTCAAATAGGAGTGTTTTTCATATCAAAGAGACAAAGGGATAATGCTTTCCAGTGGTATATACTTCATATAGCAAATTAGATATCATCAAATACACACACCAACCAAACACAGGTGGTCGGTCATCTGTGATTTTTCTAATATTAGAAATAAAAATACCGTTCTAAATATAATATTTGATATCATAATTTCTTTCTTCCAGAATTTGTATTCTAAGTCTATGCCACTATCAGCTTTCATCTTGCTTCAACTTCATGCATTTATTGCATCTGAAAACAATTGTGACTGAAATTTATTGGATAAGATGAAATTAGGGAAATATTTAACTAACAATTGACATGGAATTATGGAAATGTCAGGTCCCCTGGGTATATTATGAAATTATTTGGTGAACATTATAGAAATGTTCTGTATAAAATTGTGATAGCTGATATGAGCCACTCCATCTGATACAATTGATTTGAGGAACTGAAATCATTTTCATTTTTCATCCTCCACATATTTTATTCTGAAAACCTAATTATTTGATAGTTGTCATAAAATAAGAATATATCATAATAGACCAAAACTGGATTAATAATATATGAATATGTTACCAATATCAAAAGAAGCTTGTGTGTATTCCATTTGATATTGCAATATAATGAACTGACATACAGATCCAGTTGAGTTTATAGAATTTGTTCATTTTCGTGAAATATTTACTTTAACAGGATGAATTTCTGTGAGATGCAGTTCTGTATTTAACCATGATTTTAACATCCTTCATGTTCCAATTTAGACAACCAGAAAAGGAAAATAACATGTAACATTTTGATCAGGTTTGGATGCTCTGAATGTATTGATTAGACAAACACAGTGGATTATCAAGTGCAGTAATCTTGTCCATTACACCGATTGCTTTCACATTCTTCATTTTATTGGCAGTAATAAATCCTATAAGTCTTAAACATCTTCTTCAGGTTGGTTTGGTTATTTGTATAACATATTTTCTTGCAACTTCTTTACAGCTTTTTATATTTCAACCTTAAAATTATTGAGATTTGTTTATTTACTTTTATGTTAAGGAAAGATGTTTTTACATCTAGCCACACTTTACGGACATTAGACCCTACTTCATGTATATTAGGCCTATTTCAATGACATTGACCCTTCTACCTGGAGATTGAGACTGTGATTGTTATGTCACCACCACAAGTGGTAAAAATATTGTTATCCTACTTTTTGCAGATGGTGTTTGGCAAATCGTGTTCAGTGTTTGGCATTCAGCATCTGTAACAAATGGCAGGTGGTGACAATTTGCATATTAATGCCTCATTCTTTTATAATTTATAATCATTGCAAAAAACATGT
This sequence comes from Owenia fusiformis, assembly GCA_903813345.2. Taxonomy (NCBI): domain Eukaryota; kingdom Metazoa; phylum Annelida; class Polychaeta; order Sabellida; family Oweniidae; genus Owenia; species Owenia fusiformis. Next base: position 20,658,540 of record CAIIXF020000007.1, on the reverse strand, counting down.
AGAGGTGAATGACTTATCATATCAGGTGTTATACTGTTCTGAATCATTCTCTTAACCTTTCCCAAGCTATCTCACATTGCTGCAATGTCTCTGGGTGGTTGGGTGTCTCCAGGTGTATTTAGGTGCATGCAGGTGTACTTTCTACTCACATCACAAAATACAATTCTTTGAGACAAGTTACAAGTAACTACATGTAGAGCTCTAGCTAAGAATTAAGTAATCAGATCTCTATCTCAAACAAGACCTCTTATCCAAATGTAAAATTTTATTTATTCAAAAGCTAAGTTATTTTGCCCATACCCTTTTTTTCCAATTGATGCACTTCGATTTTTCTGCTCTGCCTTTGACACTCTAATAGACTGTGATATACTGTCAGTAGATGACAATACACACCAGAAGTGCTAACATAACATTTGTTCAATCAATAACATTCAGTATGCCATCCAAAAAGTGACATTCTAAAAGGTTTTTGAAAATTACATCAAATTGTTGTTTTGTCCATAAATTGATTTTCTAATTGAATGAGTCTAAAAAATAGGAATCAAGAATATGTTAAAAGCTCATAATGAAATCATTTTTATCTCATTTATTTAGTTAAGTCTATCCATTTTATTGATATTTCTGCCCTCTTTGAACTGTGACATAGAAATGCCAGAGAAGTGTCTAATATGGAAGCTAAGCTGTAAAGACATAATTACATATACCACATCGTTGGACAGTGATAGATGAACATCCAAGAATACAATTTCTTATAAGAATCCATTGAAGTCTCAGAAACCGTACAAGCTGGGTAGTAGAAATGAAGCAGTATTAGCAAAAATTGATAATAAAATGATAAAACCTGTCTAATGTCAGGAGAACTAAGTAAGATTGGTTACATTTTCAGCTGAGTTTAAATATTTTGAGGGTGGTTTAACTTTTGATTCAATTGGAGAATATAAACATTTTACATCAGATTCAAAGTCAGGATGGATAGCTGATTAAATCTTTACCAAGGACTAATAGAAATTGACAAAGTATTCTCGTTAGATTAAACTCTAGAGATTTCCGTGACTGATACAAACATGCTTTACGATTGTTACCAATCAATATTAAACGTCTCAAAGTCAACTGCCGCTAGAGAACAGCAATGCCTCATGGGAATTTTTAACCCTACAATGACAGAAAGAAAATTGCAATTTTTGAGTTTTGGTATTAAGCTCAACGGAAACAGTAATAGCTATATTAATCATAAGCATGTGTACCAATTGGAATATTTATTTCATTGTACTTTATTCTCATTGGCTTAATTTCCCTTAAAGGAAGAGATCAATTTTTCTATATTCTACTTGGTTCTAATTTGACAATTAGTCAAGGTTGAGTATGATGAAGATGTCAAAATACTTGCATATTCTATTTTTGCAAATTATAAACTACTTAGCTGTGTGACCCCCAGCTCCTTCTGTCAGAGACTAAATAAACTTGTTTTTCTCAATTTTTCTCATTTTATTTTAAAAATGTGAACCCCTCATGGAATTTTTGAAAAGTGAACCCCCTTAGCAACGAAATGGGGGTGTCATGCTTTATGCTTATTAAGCTGGCTATGGGTTGTCCTCTCAGTTAACAAAATTAACTTTGTTTAGCCACAAGTGTTGACAACGTAGACTCCACCTTTTACATCTTCACATGTCCTATAAGTCACAGTGATTACTTCAGAATTGGATAATTAGAGCATGTAATTAATACATGTAGGTATTCACTGACATGTTTATAGCTATAGGTACAAGCTACAGGTGAGAGGGACAGCTTGAGAAAATGAACTTTCCAATACTGGTCAACTGGAATAGGTTAAGTTTTCTTTGAAGAGTTAAATAACAGTTTAATTAATAAGCCAAAAAGAAAATGGAACTGTGTTTTCTTACTTAACACTAAATACTACAGGCTTCATGGGCATAGCCAGCTTTCAGTCAGGGGGGGGGGTGCGATCGCCAAAACAATTTCGGTTTACAGTCAGGGGGTGCAATTGTGGCATAAACAAGCCAAAAATAAAGATTTATCTTAAATTTTACAAAAATTGATGCATCTTTCTTGAAATAAAAAGCATTTTAAAGCTCTTTTCTTCTTCTATCTCATGGTTATATTTTCATTGGTTATGGGTGGTGGGAGGCTACCCCTATTAGAGGTGTCACGGATACCCGATTTTGTTTCCGATCTGCGGAATTATGGCCTCGGACACGGAACAAAAATTAAGAATTTTGGTTCGGTTCCGGAACAAGAACATTTTACCCTTTCATAACTTCTGGCCCTTGAATCTCCACAAAACAGCATTTTTCTTTCAATATTTTGAATCAAAAGAGGTTCATTCTTTTTACTCCTTCTCTTTGAAGAGTTTCGAAGAGCTTTTCGCTACCAAATAGACCTAGATGATCAGATTATTTTAATCTAATAATGCAGTCACTCTGTTCCGAACCGTTCCGAAATTGTTCCATTCCGAAGCAAAATGTTCCGAACCGAACCGTTCCGATTTTTTTTGTTCTGGACATCTCTAACGCCTATAGGCTTCAAAAATTCTTTAACAAAGTTCTTCTTGTACATATATAAGTATATATGGGAAATGTGAATAATCAAAGGTTCATTATCACACAGAATACCTCCATGAATAAAGTATATGTCCATACTGGAATATAATCAGCACTAACAAATTTTATATACATTCATTTACTGTGGAGTGTGATTTTAAGGTAGATCATTCTGAATTTATTGCCTCAAATATTTTAGGAGGAGCAATAGTGAGTGTGCCATTTAAGGTTACTGATCATAATTGTAATTTATTTATTTAGATATGGTTTTTTTCAATCAATTATTTTTCATGAAAGAATTTATTAAATTATAACATAATGAAACGTATTATATAGGTGAGAACTAAAAAGAAGAGACCAAAGACCTTAATAGAGACTAAAACCTTTATTTGTTTAATCTCCTCCATTTTAACATGAGAATATTTCTCTTGAAAGCCCATTGATCCCCCAACATTCCACTTTATATCCAAAATACAAATGGGAACTTGATGCGAAATTATGATGTGAAAGTCTGGGGTTTTCACAATTTGATTGATTGAATATTAGAAATGTGTCATAATGTAGAATAAATGATAGTTTATAATGGAGTCTATTGAAATCCAGGGTTACCCTGTGGTTAGAGTTTTTACATTACATATTGAGTCACTGACACAAAAATGTCTGATCAATAAAGTTGATAGTTAAAGTAGAAAGTTATTTTAACCTATTGAATACCAGGAGTACCAAAGAAAAGAAGAAAGCTTGTTTGAGATTCATTCACCAAAATTGCTTTAACTTTGTCAAAAATATCCAATTTACAATAGTTATGGTTTGAACTGGGTGTAATGCCATGATCTAACTGAATGGCATTTACCCAAATAGACATCACATTTTAAATAAAAAATGGAAGCTCTCGCAACAAAGAGGTAAAATAAAAGGAAGCTGTTTTATTCCATAATACTACTGTTTTCCTGGGGAAATATGAAGGAATAAAAATTGTATTGAATCGTATTAGATGGAAAAATTGTATTGTCCCTGGAAAAAATTGTATTGGAGCGTATTACATGAAAAATTTGTATTATCCCCAGGAAAAAATCATATTGGAGTGTATTAACCTATTTTTGCATTACCCAAATGTAACATTTTATAGAGGGATGTATCAAATAGATTTTGGTAATATTTTCACCAAATGAACACACATTAGGTAATGTTAAATTTTTCATGTATTGAATAAAATTCACAAAATAATGTTGAACCATAGTTGCAATGTTATAAAGTGATGGGTGTTGGATCTTTGGAAATAGATGAGCAATAGGACTAAATATCATTATGTTTTTACCTTGCAGAGTGAGAGAGGGAGGGGGACTAGAGATGGATCTCACATACATCACAGAGAGAATAATTGGTGAGTTATTATGTAGTTACTTAATATCCTTCAGGAGTTATATGAATGCCACAGTTTTGTATGCCACCACAACAAATGGTGACATATTGTTTTATGTAGTCTCTAACTTTTTTGTGGATGCTGGTTGGTGTTGGCGGTTGGCATCTGTAACAAATGGCAGGTGGTAAATTCTGTGTGTTAATGCCTTGTTATCAGTTGATATTGATTCAAATAGTATATTTGTTATTTAGTAAATGTACATTGTATTTTGAAGAGTTCTGTGATTCTGTTGATCAACTATCATATCTTGATAAATTCTGATACCTCATCCCTTCTTATATTGTGCATTACTGTAGGACAGAAAGATGTGATGAGTACTGTATGTAACAGAAATTTGTGCAGAGATTGGCTGTTCCCATGTGTTCTCTTAAGAGAGGCATTCATATTCCCAGATTTGACTAAATTGTTCTTGCAGCGATGGCATTCCCAGAAGAAGGTTTTGAGGCAGTGTATCGTAGCAACCTCCAGGAAGTGACACGTATGTTACAAAAGAAGCACACCAACAACTACATAATCATAAACCTCTCAAAGAAGAGATACGACATTGCCAAGTATAACCCTCAGGTACATGATCTTTTTCATTTCTCTTCTCCCATCCAAATCATCCGTCTGTCCTTCCATCATTCTTTAGTTCATCATTAGTATCAGTGACAATTGTGACACTTTTGAAATGAAGTGTGCATGATGGTGACATTTTATCATTTATTACCATGATTCCTTTTGAATTAATGATTCCGAGAATAATTGTTCTGAATTAATTGAACTGAATTGATATATGGAAGGACTGAATTGATATATGGAAGGATCAAATAAATACAAAGTTGACCACAAAACCTCCCCAAAAACCACCTTTGTAACCTTTCAGTGATATGATGAATAATAGTTGTAATGAGCGGTGTCTTGAGAGCAGCCTGATAAAAGGGAAGATGAAGTTCCCTTTTAAAGAAACAAAATCAATCATACAGGATCTTAGATGAAGTTCAAGACACAGTGCTTTAATAATAAGATAATATTCTTTAGTGCATTTATTGACTTAAGTTATTCTCAAGTTTTGGATTAAGTTACCCTTTATGACACCAAAACTCAATTATCTTCATCTTCATTACATTTAGCGTAAGAACAAGCTGTATCCGTAAATCTTAGGGTAGCCAATAATGCTGAAATATAAATGCAATAGAAAACAATGAAATATAAAAAAACCTGAGGTTACATTTTGTGGCATTGAGAACTATAATTGATTTACACAATATATTGATATGTACTTGAATGATCATTCAACGGGTAAACATAATGTTGCATTATTGCTTTAAACTGGCTCTTAATCTTGGGAAAATGCAACAAAAATAACATGTTGTTCTTAAACAATACACTAACAATGACATATCACTAATACCCAATAACACATACCCAAGGGAAGACTCCGATCATGAAGGTATCATCAGAGGGCTTTGTTTTAATTTTTTCTAAAGGGTAGATAAAACAATTGAAAACATCAAACAATTGAAATCATCAAACAGAGCTATTGTGCTTCATTTTACTATTTTATAGAAAAGTAGATCACTCATTATTGAGTTTTAGCAAATAACCAATTTGTGCCTTAAATGATTCTTGATACTTTGAGCAATCTTCAGCAATTTTCTCTTACAATTTTCATGTCACCACCAGAAGCGGTGACATATTGTTATAGTCTCCAACTTTTTTTGTAGATGGTGCTTGGCATTTGGTGGTTGGTGTCATTTGGCATCTGTAACAAATGGTAGATGGTGACATTTTGTATGTTAATGCCATATTCCATATTCCATGGTCCATTAGGATTCTTAGTGAAGAGATATACCACTGTAAAAGTCAACGTGTGAGTGAGAGAATGCATGTATGAATGAATTGAATGGGTATAATGAAGTTCAACTTGTAAGATCATGTAAAATTATATTTATTTAAACTTATACAACTTATAGTACATATTTCTGCATATAAAACTTTTGTGAAATAATATTTGTATTCTTTGTATTAAATGAGAACTTGAAATAAAAAAAAATGTTAATGCCTTATTCAATTGAAATGTCAGTGTTTAAAGTTGTGGTGGGTTGTGCATATACAAGTGCTATTTGTATTAATCAGTAGTTCATATGAAGAAGCAGTTCAATTGCAACAAATTGCCCTGTAGTCAGATTAAAAAGAAATCTGAAATTAGGGTTTGGGGCTTTGATGCAAGCCCCAAGAGGCCCCTGGATATGGTTAGAACATTAGATTCCCTGACTAGAGAATTATGACCTTTGACAAAGAGCAATGAGCAAGGTTTCTCCTTAGGGAGAGGATGGGAGTAGAGTGAATGACAATGTGCATAGGATCTTATAAACAAGCACTAGGGGAGTGCTTAGCTAGCAATTATTCCAAACAATCCTAACTCTGTAAGAACCATTTTTCTCCCGATTGGTAGCGAATCTGTCAAAGATCATATAATTTATCTGCATAATCTCATAGATCTAGTAAGTGATCCAAATATGAAATAATATATTTTTCATCATTCAAGATGTTTTCAGAAACCATAAATGTCACTTCACTCATTTGTTCTGGGACATTGTGCCCTTGTATCATTGATTCCATAGAAGCTTTGAAGGGAGCAATATAGAAACAACCAATCAACATCAGTCTTAAACAATTTTACACTTGACTAACATTATAATATCCTTAGATTGAAACTTTTCTTTGTTGACTGGCAACACTTGCCTCTGATTCTTACAGATGATTTTATAGTTCTGATGTTGATACAATCTTCATGCTTGATCCAAAATTAGCTTGTATGATCTTTTATTGGCGTTTGTAAATTAAACAAATATCAGCTACATAGACAGTAAATGTAGTGGCGTGATTCTCAGACTACGAATTCTTATTGAATATATGCGGGGCGAGATCAAAGAATTATCTCCAATTTGAAGAGTATAGATTAAAGATTAAGTTCTTGCAGAGGGTAAAATATTCTTGAAGGATGCTTCCATTGAAGCAGATGTGGCATTGATTTAGTCCTGTCTCAAGAGCCATCCACGCAGAGATGCAAGAGGCTGATATACGTTCCAAAACTATTTAGCCTTGAATTCAAGAGTTAATTGCATAGCATGTTGGAAAACACAATTTCTCCAAGGCAACGGACTATCAAATATAAACTTGCTTCTATTATATCAATGCAATATTGATGGGGAACAATTAGAAAGATATCAGATTGTGTTTTGATTGATTGAAATCCAATGCAACCTGCACCTTACAGTACAGTATAATGGAGAAGTTGAAACTTTGACATATCGAGTGGGAAAGGTAATATGGGCTACAAGATATTTGATGGATTATTTTTTACTTTATGTATGTGTGGCTACCTAAATGGTGTAATAACATTCATAACATACATGTATTGATAGATAATCAGATACTGATTTAGAGCAATGTACAGTATAGTGTAATATTTAGTACAACAAACGAAGTATTTTGTTGTTTCTGGTCAGTGACCACTTCCCATAATGCAGTGTCTTTCAACCGACATGTTTGTTTCAGGTCCTTGACTATAACCCATAATGCAATGTTATTCAGCAGATGTCTTTGTTGCAAGTGCTTGACTCATTACCGATAATAAAACGTTATTCAGCAGACATGTTTGTTGCAAGTACTTGACTATTACCCATAATGCAATGTTATTCAGCAGACATGTTTGTTGCAAGTACTTGACTATTACCCATAATGCTATGTTATTCAGCAGACATGTTTGTTGCAAGTACTTGACTATTACCCATAATGCAATGTTATTCAGCAGACATGTTTGTTGCAAGTACTTGACCATTACCCATAATGCAGTGTTATTCAGTAGACATGTTTGTTTCAGGTCCATGACTATGGCTGGCCAGAACAATTAGCGCCACCTTTAGAGACATTATGCAGTATATGTAAAACAATTGATTCATGGTTGAACACTGACCCCCAGCATGTTGTGGTGGTGCATTGTAAGGGGGGCCCAGGTCGCCTAGGGGTCGTTATAGCTGCATATATGCACTATAGCAGTATATGTGCAAGGTAAGCATTGGTGCATGTTATCCAATTATCAACAGTTGTGGAATGACAAAGTTAGTTTCGTTAGGGGGAGGGGGTAAATGATGGTTTTGTTGGCAAATAGTGTTGATTTTCTTATATTCAAGTGAAAGAAAAGTCAACATTTAAAAATTTTGTTAGATGAGGGGATGGGGGTCAAGCTAAAAATGAAATTAACTTTGTTAATCCACAACTTTTGATATTTGGACACCATCCCTAAATCCATTCTATTCTCATTTTCAGACAAGGTCAAATGATCGATCTCATTGGTTCGTGAGATGTACAAGGCCTCATGTAAATTGAACTTCAACCATAATAAATTTAAGTGAATTGACTTGAAGTGAGTTGTGTTTGCATTTTGTTGTAAGATCATTTAATTGTTGCCATGGCATTGAAGTAACTCCCACATCAATTTATTGAACATTGTCTGGCAAAGGGGCTACTTCTTTATTTGCATTTTTTGTATCTACTGTATTTTTGTTAGTATGGTCTCATTGTATTTTATTTTTTTGTTTATTGTACACTATAGTGACCAATATGTTATTTTCCCGTCATCAGATCGAGAGTCAATAAAATAAAAGACATTTACATATACTGTATTAGATATACTGTACAGTGTAACTGTTGAAATATTATAAAAATCAGCCCTTGTTATTTATTGTTATATACAGTATTTATTGTTATATACAGTATTTATTGTTATCCATTAGCAAACACTGATGCAGAATCTTAAGATTGCTGTCAGAGCTGTAATTGTCATTTAGTCCAATACAATTTTGTGCCTTAATATTGGATGATCATTTATATTATTTATATTATAGTGCAGAAGGTGCTCTGGACAGGTTTGCAATGAAGAAGTTTTATGATGACAAACTCGGGGGCCTCACTCAACCCTCTCAAAAAAGGTTGGTATTGCATCATGATAATCTTCAGAATAACATTAACTGCATGTTTAGATACAGTTAGAATTACTATGGATACTTTGCCTAATCTTTGACATTTTTGTTCTTTAGTACCATTATAATGACAATTTGTTATTTCCAGATATACCATCAAATAATGAATCATTTGTCTTTACTGTAATAGCAATAAATAAAAAAACTGGAATAAAAAGGAGATAATCGAATACCTCTTTGAAAAATGGTTCTTTAAATCCTCATATTTCGTAAGATCTGGGTAAATTATGTTTGCTATTGTAGACCATTCCAGATGGTCTCTAATTAAACTATCCCATATTTTACAGTTATTAAACTAGCCTGAACTCCCAATATAAATCACACGTCGGTGAAGACTCCTTCTCCATCTCATTAAATGTTCATAGGGAAGAGAACCCTTGAATGATTAATGGTAAAATTTATTTCAGAGCAACCAGATTCATTCCATTTTCAACTTCCAAAGTCAGCTAAACCTTGTGAATCAAGATGAATCATTCTGGGCATGCCCAAAATAGTGAATTAAAGCCATTTAAATGAATCTACTGCATGAACACTCATTGAATTTGTATTTTTGTTTTCCAGATACGTCCATTATTTCGCTGGGCTCTTATCAGGTGCAATAAAAATCAACAATAGTCCCCTATTTCTTCATCAATTGGTGATCCATGGGGTTCCCAACTTTGATGGCAGGGGTGGATGTCGACCTTTCATCAAAGTATACCATGCAATGCAACCAGTGTACACATCAGGGGTTTAGTGAGTAACCATGACAATTATTTTGTTGTTTCTAGATTAAATATTTAAATGATTACTTTTTAGTTTGTGTATGTTTTATGTAGAGGATACATTTTGGATAATAAATACATTTATCAAAGATAAAATGGGTTTAGTGAGTTACCATGACAAATATTATAGACTCTAAACATTTAATTTATTTGGAATTAAAATAAAGATGTCTCCATTACATTTTGTTTAATCAAAAGGGTCTAAATATATGCACATTATTTATTTTCTAGCAATGTGGCTAACACAATGCAGCGAGTGTGTATTACCCCCGAGACTGCCTTACAACTACGTGGTGATGTTCTCATTAAATGCTACAATCGCGGTGATCGGCAACGTGACGTAATATTTCGTTGCCAGTTCCACACTTGTGCCATCTCTAACTTCAGCCTCACTTTTAATAAACAAGAACTCGATGATGCCACATCAGGTAAGAAAGAATAAGTGAATGAAAAAATGGCTCTTGCAATAACATAATGAAATAATAGTCCAGCCTGGAGAATAGACCTCTCCAATAAATCCTGACCTGCCACCAGATTTTGGTATATAGAAGAAGTTATGATATGTTGGCTAGATCTAGGATGTCATTGGTTGTAGGTCAGAATTTGTCCAATTAAAAATAGAATAACCTTCGGTCTACTGCATTGACTTATTGCAATTTTGAAAAGTACAATCTATGACATCACCAATCTAGCCAATACGAGGGGTGATCCAAAAGTCTTGGACGCCCCGCTCTAACTTTGCTATTTTTTGATATAATTACATGAAACTTTCAGATAATAAAGATCAACATCTTAACAACTTTATGTATAAGTTTCAACAGAAAATGATATATTTTAGCTACTTTTCAACATATCTTTTAATACCGGGTCCCCGCCACCCGGAACGGTATTTAAATATAGCAAATCACATCACAACTGTTATAATATGGCAAATACTTTAGGTGCAGGTGCACAACCTAACACCAGCCATGATATGAGAGAATTTTCGATTTTCAATCTGAGTGTCATCTGTCATCTCATCTTCACATATTAAGACCTACTTTTCAACATATTTTCCACGAATTTGAATACATTTTTCATACCACTTTACCAATGAATGGAAGACATTTATGAAACCCCCATTGCTTAATATGATACAAATGCTGCTAAAGTGGTATTCTAAACCTCATTCAATGAGTAAAAAACATTTTCTTTCAACCAACCTTTCAACTTGGAGGAAAGGAAGAAAATCACATGGAGCCATAGATAGAATGTATCGTGCATATGGTAGCTGATCAAGGTCAATAACAGTGAAAATATCTTGTAGTATTCTTTGTTCCACTTTAATTTCTTACGTGTTCTGCATTTCAGCAGCCATCTTGCAGCAAAAATGATACCGGAATGAGTGTTGCTTGTCTGATGGCATTTTCTTAGAATTTGACATGTGCGGCCATTGTCAATTGTGACATTATAATTAAAACACAATTAATTGGTTGCCTAGTAACAAAGGAAGTAGACTAATATGGTTTAACATTCAAAATTCAAAGAAATATAGTAGTCAAGACTTGCGAAACAAGTGAAATGGCGGTAAAATTTAAGGCTGAAAGTTGCCATGTGCGAATACCGTTCCGGGTGGCAGGGTCCCTGTATTAAAAACTATCTAGAAAACTATATAAAATATATCATTTCTCCATGAAATTAATAAACAAAAGTAGTTAGGTTGATGGTCTTTATTATAGGAAAGTTTAAAGTAATTTTATCAAAAACCAACAAAAATAGAGCAGGGCGTCCAAGACTTTTGGATCACCCCTCGTACACTATAGCTTTTGATGTACCAAAAGGTGGCAAGGTTTAGTGGAAAGGTCTATTGAGTTTGGATTTTATTTGGGAAAAATTTCTAAAAATCTCGCTGTATATGTTTACATGTATAGATGTCAGTCAGGTAAGTTTATTCATTGATAGTTGGTGCTACAATCAGGAAAGATAATTCAATCTCTGAGAAACACAACCTTAATGTATTGCACCTTGGGATATTACCAACCTCTCTAGGTGATTCAATATACATTGTATATGGAAAAATAGTTACCACTATCTCTGTTCTACTAAATCTTCTATGAGTTAGAATGGTTTAAAGAATGTAGTTTGGAAACATTCTTTATGCACTCTAGATAGTTTTGGAATGAGAGATGAGGATATAACACTTGGCTCTTATATCTTTAGGCTCACATTTCACTCTCTCTATCTTTATGGCCAGGTCTATGATATGGTCAGGTGTAATATATGCCTGGTAACTATTCTCAGCAGATTGTAGACTTTAAGATCAGTGGCGTAGCCAGGATTTGGTGACCGGGGGTTCTGTTTTTATGTTATTCACAAATTCCCCCCCCCCCCTTCATTAGGGTTCTTTAAATAATGCAATTTGTACAATTACACTCCCTCCAAAAGTTTGGCAATCCTAACTAACCCATTGGATCATGTATTAAAGCATCTTTAGGTTTGAATTCTTATATGCATAATTTGTAAAGAAAAAACTATTTTGAGAGGGGAAATATAATTCACTTTAGTACCTTCATTAAGTTAAGTAGACAATTGAATTTGAATTTTATTTAACAAAAATGATGTCTTTATTTACTGAAAGTAATAGGCTTTATCAAGAAACCTCTCCCATTGAAATAACACAGGACGTAAAAATGATTTGTAACTTTAATGTTCACAAAGTAAAATAAACAGGCAACGTGCAAAAAGCCAGACAACTTATAATTAATTTTCTGCATCAAAATATATTTCGGTGAATCTTTTACTGAATAAATATCCTGAAATCTGATTTTCCCCGAATCCACCATTATTTCGTCCGATTTCTGGAAGACCCTGGAGCATGATTTGTTTCCAAGGAATATCAACTATTTCGCACAATTTATTCTTTAACTTAAGCTACTTCATCTAGGACAAAATAAAGCACCTCATGCAATGGCTTATCATTGCTTTTCAAGAATTTTGTTGGAAGCCAGTTCGGATCAAATGCAAGGTTATTGAAATTGACGCAAACACCCATATACTCCGAAAGATCGTTCTTCTATGATAACTTTTCACAACGTTTACACGAAGGCTTTTTAAACTATCCGGGATAGTGGTATTACTGATAAAAATATCTATTATTCAAATAAATGGGTCTCGGTTATGCTATATGTTTTAAGAAGTTAAAAATATTTCTTTGGACGTCCCCGGAGCTCAGTGGTAAGTCCCCCGGAGCAGATCAACCGCGATTGATAATAAAACGTTTTAGTTGATATAATTAATCATATATAAATACAAGCGTCTGTTATTTTGTTAAGTTCAGACGGCTTGATAACAAATTAGGCCTTCGTTATTTGAAGATTAATACCATATGATTTTCAATGTTTCTTTTATTATATAATTTATTTGCTAAACATATCATGACATTGACATGAAAATGAAGAGCAAGTAAACTGGAACGATAACAATTTGAATTCCATACAATCTCTTAGATGAGTGGAGTGTATCTGAAAAAAAATAAAATCATTTTTTGCAATGATTGATTTTCTTTGGAAAAGTGATGGGTAAATAAATACTGAACACATGTAAGAATGAATAAATTTGAACAATGCTTGTGTTTATAAATGATTTACGCTTTTAAATAATTCATTTCACAACGTTTTTTATTATTTAACACAATTGATTTCGGGACTTGCCAGCCCCAGGGACGTCCCAAGAAATATTTTAAATTTTAATTGAAATAAAACAAAACAGAGATGTACACATTTGAAAGAACATGTGTTTTATCAATATTGCGACTATTCCATATATTTATTCGTCAATGTTGTAAAATCATTCGGAGTATGGGACGTCTGCATTGTTTTCAATAACTTTCAATAACTTCGTATTGGACCAGAACTGGCTTAAAACAAAATTCCTTCAAAGGACTGATTTAGCCATTGCCAAAGATGGGTTATTTTGTCCAAGAAGAAGCAGCTTTTAAGTTAATTGTGCGAACTTATTGTTATTTCTAAATGTAAAATCTCATGATGCTCTGGGGTCTTTCCTTAAATCTCACCCAGTGCCTAAGGTTGCCAAACGTTTTGAGGGAAATGTAACTTCACTATGACATGTTTTTAACAAAATAAGGCTCTCATGCATGTTCACCATAACAAATATTAAATCATTTACTGCTCCTATATGTAGTTTTCAAATAGCACAGTAATTTAATATTTCTGGTTATATGCATTTTTCCGCAAAATTATATTTTGGGAAATCCTGACCGGGGGTTCGTTCGAACCCATCGAACCCCCGCTGCCTACGGCTATGAAGATGTTTGAGATTACCATTCTCTTAAATAATATATCTATTATTACGTGATCTAGTTTTGAATAAGTTTTTGATATCCTGAATCCCATTTGACTGACTGTTTCTTCTGACTATTCAAGGTGATTTTACAGTTTTCATGCCTACAATATCTTCATGATCTGAAATGGTCAGTTTTCATGGCCTTTTATGGCCATATATATTTTCATTAACAATTCTGGTATCCAAGATATTCCAGAATTGATTATTGCAATTTACATCCCAATATATAATGTGCCTTAAACATGTACTTATCTACCTTAATTAGTTGTCCATGCAATCTGTACCTTTCAAGTTATTACCCTAAATCAATCATAAATTCCAATATCAGTTATTTCCTTGGCTGAAATGGGATTCCTCTCACCACCTCCTAAAGTCCCCCTATAACCACCCCTAGCTACAGACATGAATGTGCTGATTCAATCTCTTCCACTATACTAGGTCACCCCAAAACTTCTATAGACATCAGTTATTTTTCCAATCTTTGTTTTAGGGACTTGAGGTACTTTCATGGACCCCAAGGGCAACACAGTGTAATATTTCAGGAGTTTTTGTTTAGAACAATTAAGATAAGAATTGGTATTTTATCTCACATATGTGAGGAGGCCTACCATCTTGTTTCTTACCCTTTTCAAGAGCTTGACTTAATCTGCACTTTTCAGATTAGGTGGTTTATAGAATATGGTTTCCAGTAAACTAGTTGGAAATGTTAATAAGAAAATAATAATTTTTATATATTTGTTATGTTCTTTTTAATTCGTATTGATGCAGCTGTAGAAAAAGTTGTGACTCTTAATACCCTAAATTTGGTGGAGAGAAATAAATAAATCTTAAAAATCTTTTAAAAATCCGATCAGAATATGTTGTCAGATAATCAGGGCATTTTATTTTCTGTCTAAGTAGCTAAGATTCATTTTATATTTGAACTTCCATAAAGGGCAATGAAAGCAAGATTGTAGACTGTAGAATCAGCTGTTCATCAGAGGGAAGTGTGATTTACTGTTGTGGTCTCAGGGTATTTCCAAGAGGAAGGGCCTAGATCAAGTAGTATAAGCACAGGTTCTAACATGAACCTGCCAAAGATGATGATAATTCTAAATATTCGCTGTGGATGTTGAGATCACATTGACATTATAATGGATTGTTCTTCTTTCTATAGAATTCTGCAGACTTTTCATTCCAGGAATTGACATATTCTCCTTTATTCCCTATGGATTCTAGAGCCAGAAAACCTACAATTGGGCTCCAGAATTGATTAAATTGTCTGGGTATTCTGGGTCTAAAAGACTTGGAACTTCATGTGCTGAAAGTCTCTTGGAATTCTGGATTCTTTAGAATATATTATCTCTTACTGAGGATGTTATCTTCATCTGTAGCACATGTTCTTGTATAAATGCACCATTGTATAATCTCAGTCCAACTCAATCTGCTTGCAACCTATATATAGACATCTAGTTCAGGTTGGCACACAAGCAGGTTAGAAGTAAATATTTAGTTTTTCAGAAAAACATTTTTTATTTGGTTTGATATGGTAGACTGGCCAAGGTTTGCATTAGATAAAGCATAAGCTAGAAATTTGGAAGGTTTCTGACATTTCTCATTATGATTATACAAGGCTGGCACATATTAAGTTTTTAGATGAAATGCATGCCCTTTTTCAATAACACAATACAATGTATTTCTGTTGTTAATGTGTTAATTAAACAAAAGATGGCTTTAATGTTGAGATTTTTGTGCCGTTTTGTTTGATTGCTTCAATGTTTGGTTGATTGATACCTTGTTTGTTTGTTTGTTTTCAGATGAAAGGTTCCCAGAATCTGGCAAAGTGGAGGTTGTATTCTCAGATTCACCACACAAACCACCAGGTGAGTTGATGCATTCTTTATAGTACAGGGTGTCTTGAACAAGTACATCAGTAACACCTACAGAGGATTTTAGACACCTTGTATCCATCATACCATTGGCATGGAAAGCAAAATGTAGACAGTGTAATTGTTTATTAGTCTGACATTGGAGAATGATTGTTCAATGATTAATCAAAAATGAGTTATTCTCTTGAACACTAATTGAGAACAACTCCACTGGTTCTTGTTCCTCTACCCTTTTCAATAGTTTTGTTTTACTTTTTATTTGTAATTACTAGCCTCTCATCTTCAGAGTACGTCATGGTCAGAGTACCTGAGAAATATAGTTGAAAGTGTTAATCATTTGCTTTCTTATTTTGGCTGGAATAGATGGAAAGTTTGTACTTAAAAGAGTTTTTTCTTCAACCTTGTATTGTAAGAAGTAGCTGTGTTTTTCTTTTAATTGAATTAGTGTTCAAAAACTGAAGTAACTTCTTGGTGAGGATAGTAAATATGAGTGTTTAGAGGATAAATAGATGCATCTGTTGAAAGGTGACCAGGGTTAATTGGAGCCCATAGTTTTGAAGTGATGTGTAATCACAATTACACCAATTAGTTTAAATGCCAGTGATCATTAGAGGATGACACCAAAACACTTGTTGGTGTAAAGTTCCCCTACTGGGCTCATTTGTTAAGAAATCTAGCCTGAAGGCCTATAAATATTTTCTTTTTTTTGGAGCAAGTGTATACTGATTCAAGGGTATGGGATTGATAAACTAACACAATGAACATAATATAGAAATACCAATAGATGAATTGATGGAACTTTCCAGATCAATATACCACTCTGTTCTGTTACATCAAAGATAAGACAAGAATGAAATATTCCCAAACTGATCATAATACATGTCATGCATCACTGCCTTTTGGCATACAATAAAAAACAAATCATATCAAATAGGTTCAATTTGTGTATGAGGAATAGTTTTTGCAGAAGCTGGCTAGCATACAAAAATGACATGAAATCCATTCTGCATTATGTCTTTGATATATTTAAAGGTTTGACATTATACATATGTAGGTGGGCTGTCAAAATAACTCTAATCTTGATAGATATACTGGTAAGGTATTTCTAACCAGTAACCACCTTTCTGATAATGGTTGTGGTTAAAAAATGTATGATGGATATATATCTTAAAATGTATAAAAGCATTTAAGAGTGGAATCAGCAAGGAATAAAGTAAATTCATATGTGGTCAATTTTTCAAGGTGTATGGAGAAATGCCTGTGATAGAAAAAAATGTAATAACAATTCTTGATCTCAGGAAGAAGTATAGTGTAATTATCATGAATAAATAGAAAGTTTAAACCTGGACTAAATGGTTGCTAGAACATAATCCAATATATATGTGGATCATTGGCTATCATCAAATCCCCATTGGCCCAATCTCATTAGAAAAAAATAACTTGATTCATTTGTTTTCATTTCAAAATAGTTCCTCAGCTTTGAGTGGGTTGTAGTTGATAACATAAATTCCCAAGGAGGTTAAGAATTGAAAGCACTTTTTAAGTCATGATTTCTTGGTTTTATTTATTTCTAAGTTCAGTTGGTTGATAGCAATTATTTATGCTGGCAAGCATCCAGTGAGTGCAGCTCCAATGGATGAGGTATCAGATCTCATCATATTGCCAAAAATAGTAACAGTCCCACTTCCATTAGTCTATCCCATATGTTCTCATCTTCTTTGATTCTTGTTCCCACTGGAGGGTTCCTAAAGTGGTTTAGCTGTAATACAGTGAACATTTGAAATAAACTTGATTAAGAATTTAAGATTGTCTCAGAATGTATATTATTTATGCAGTTGATCATGTTTTTCTGTGACAATGTCAGGCACATAATATTACTTTTTGCTGGTTTGGAAGTTTTTTTAGGTTCAGGCTGTTTAGTAGACTGTTTCTGGCTGTTGCCTGCTGTTGGCTAGCTTGGTATGGAAGTGAGAGGGTCAGTTAACAAAACAACAGCTTCATCTGCACAGTGGTTCACTTCCTGATATTTGTACATTTCATTGCCAATTTTTTATATTTCATATTTGGGCTATTGACAGGGTGATAAATGTAAATGTATAAGATGTGGTCTTCATTTCATAATAGAATAATAATGAGATGATTTTTATGAATCCACACTTTTTAACCGAATCAAAATATTGAAAAATGTCATTTAGTTTTATGTGTTGATTGATCTCAATTCAAAATAATGTGCATCTTCTTTTCAACAGAAAATAGAATGCCTTTTAGAACTTGACAAATCTGGTGACATTTCATTTTATATCATACCATTGAATGAGTATATGAGTAAGAATATTTTTGTATTGAATTACCTAAATACATATAAAATACTTTATATATCAAACCAAAATAAATCATTGTTAAGGTTTCTTGAGTTATCATTTGTATTTTGAAACTTGAGATGATTCTGAAATAGAGCCCACTGTAACCTTACCAGGCCAAGTATTTCAGACAACCGGTTCATATTTCACTACAAAGTGGTATTTTACAATTTACTGACTCATTCATTAATCATCTCATCTCAGTGTTTCCACCTGAAGCAGTTTCCTGATTCTAGTTGCTATAGCAACACATCCTGGCATTTCCTCAACCCACAAACAACAAAACTGAGTCTAATGAAATCCATTTCCATAACTAGTATCAGTATACTGACATCACATTCACTTTGCTTGTGTTTGATCTTCAAATATCCCATAATGCATTTGATTTAGCAGACGGAGCTTAGATTTGTACCTCAAAGCGCTGAAAGATATGTTTGATAAAGTGGGTGAGTGTTGTCCTTATTCATCTTTTATCTTTCAATCACTGATGCTCAACATTTGATTAAAATGGAATGTCTATTTTGAGCTAGAGAAACTATTTCAAAATCAACAATTGTTTTCTGCTGAAGCTGTTTTGGTTTATGTGCAGTTGATGTAAATAGCTCAAAGGGAAGCTCAGTTAAGCTTTTTATCAGGTTTGCTGTTATCAGTGTATGTAAATCTTGGTTCTCTGTTGCCAAAGCATGTAAATTGGTGATGCTCAAAGATGGAAAATATTACCATTTAGGTGTTTGTAGTCTCGTATCAAGTCTGTGTTAGCCTGTGATTCTCTCTCAATCACACATCAGGTTTCGGGAAATAACCACCCCATCAATCTGTCGCTCCTTTCTGTTAATTTCCAGTTATGGTTTGAGTGGGATGGGAGTGGGTGGGCAGAGATTTTATGAAAGGCAAAGTTGTTAGTTTCTGATTCATTTTTCTAGTTAGACCATGAAGAGTGTAAAAACATCCACTGTTGAGATGCTGATCTGTTTTACATTTGTCTGTTGATTGTTCTATTGTTGCCATAGTGATGAAGGGACCCCTGAGATACCCTCTCATGAAAGAACTATGTTGAAGCTTCTAAAACTGAGAGTGTTACCAAGGAGATGGAAGATTTATATTTTTGCTGAAAGGTTCAAGTTCTGTTTGTTGCTTACATGTTGATGTGGGTTTGTATATTAATTTGGGCCTGCATTGTGATGTAGATTTACATTTTACACAAACTATCCTTCTGATAGGCCTGTCTTAGTTTAATTATTCATATCCCAAATCACAAAGGGCAACATAAAAATGATCTTGTGAAACCTGAAGAACATAAACCAATGAGAACTGCTATTAAAACTAGCTAATTGTTAGTTGATCTAAAATGAATGATTGAACTGTCTGTGCACTACAATATATTTTTGGAGTTTATTGTTGCCAGATTTGTGTTATCCCCTATTCTTCAAAAGAACATGTACTCTGAGATGATCATTTGCTCTGTGAGGCATGGTTGGAATTGGTGTCAGGTTTATCAATTAGTTGCTCACATTTACATGCAACTCAAACATTTTTGCTTCTGCTAATTGGGTTAGCTAAGAAATCAGGTATCACTGATCTTGTATGGTTACTAACTTTTCAAGGTTATCTCTACTAATGATGTTGTATGTTGCATCCATTACCAAATCAGGAGCCCATTGAAGGGGAAAGATTTAGAGATTACAAAAAGTGATTTTCATTGAATCACTGACCAATTTGGCCATTGTCATTATGGATTATCTTCAACTCTATAATATGTAAAATATAAATGTTATAATTTTATATTGAGACATTGGACAAACTTTGAAAAAACGTTTGCATTTATGGAATAGATCGATGAATGTTATGAATCGATGGCTGCTACAGATGTTAAAGAGAATGATACAGACCTCGAGGTAACTGATAAATTGCAAATTGACAAGCTTGAAGACAGTAGCCTCAATGCTTCAGTATTTGGGAAATACAACACCAACAATACATCTGTGGAAGATGTGCAGTCGATGGAAGACAGTTCCCATAGTGCACCATTACCCACAATTGATATCTCAGTAAATATGAAGAATCTTTACTTTGACATATTTATCAAACCTCCTTGTGTGAGAGAACCATCAACCACTGAACTTTCACATGGAGATGTACTGTTCACAGGTATTTCATATTTTATATGTCCCAGATATGGCAGAAACACCAATTTTAACAATACTAAGAGAGTAGTGGATGTGGTTACCACAATGTCAGAACAGTGATATTTGGAATGATGTTCATGTTGGATGAGTTGACTGTCCCCATGGTGATACATATCAATGGCGTCTCATTTTTTAGAGTTGACTATGTGTGAATCCAGATGGATCCACATTGCCATGGTACTTCATGATGATTATCTCAGGCATGGAAAGAAGTTCAGAAAATATATATATATATCATTCCAATCATCATTTCAATACAGTAAAACCTGTCTAAGGATCGGAGAACACCTTTAGTATCTCTAAAAAGTTCCACTTAGGTGTTCCACTTATAGAGGATCATTTAACATTAAATAAGTCGGTCTTGGGACTCTGAAAAGTTTTCCACCAGTAGATGAGTTCCTTTATTTATTTTAGAGGTGTCCTACTTTACAGGTTTCATGTAAAACTACAAGAAATGATGTGTAATATAAATAATTGCTCTGTTTCTCTTGTTCATATCGCTCAAATAAATTTCAGACCTATGATGAATTAAATGTATAAGTGTGGGTTTTGCTATACCATTTGAGACATAACTTTGTTTATGTTTAAACCCACCAGTTAAAGATTTCTATTAATATTGAATCATTTTAGTATACGATAAGATGCATACTTGTAGTAACCATGACAACATTATCTATAATTTACTTTCATTCTATGTACAAACAATTTCACATATTTTTATTATCATGTAACTTTAATAGAAAAGTTCACCTCAGAAGATGTTCCTTGTAATAACCTAATTAACTCACAGAAGGGTGATATCCCAACTGGCATTGCAATGCCATGTGGCCTGAATTGACCAATTATCTTTAGCTATAACACTCAAAGAGCTTGGTAAAATTTTATGTTTCAGTAATTAATCATATGTTTTGATATGAGTTGTGCCTTGGAGCGTCCCATAGATATTAGATGTTTATATATAGCACACCTTGCTGGGGTTAAGTATTCCTTACATCTACTAATTAAGAAATCAGTTAAGTCCTTACTTATACTAAGTATATTCTTGTTTTTCAGACTCGGTTTTTCAGACTCGGTCATGAGAAATGGACTAAGGGGTATGATTATTTGGTATAAATGGTGCAATTTATTTTGTTGGACACTACTTCATATACATTATCTTTAGGATATAGGATTCTTGTTGGATTCTGTTCCTACGTTTTGAGATATTAATTTCTTTCAAATTTTGCCTCTTGACTGCTCTTAGATTGCAACACCATCTTGTTGTAGTGCTGCATCAATACCCTGTTTTAGTCCTTCTGGCCCCTCATTCCTACAAGAGAAAAAATAGATAGGGGGTGGGGAGGGAGACCAACTATATGATACAAAGCAGTGAGAGCTTTCACTTGTTGATTTCGTGAAGTCTGTGATTGTACATGGCTCATCTTTACCCATTCACTGTCTGTAAGTGGCTACATTCCAGCCTGAATGTTTTATGAGTGTTCCTTACTAAAGGTCGTGGAAGTGAAGATTGGATGAATCAAACTGTTTTAATTTGGTCAACTCTCCATGACGCTTAGTAAAGGTATGCTGCTCTCCATAACATCACATCACATTTCTGGTTGCTATATTTAGACATACAGACCCTCTCGTAATCTCCAGCAATAATCATACTGATCTCAAATGAATGAACTTTCGAATCAAGCCATTTTATTTTGACCACTCTTGATCCACTTTTTCTTCATCTTATCAGGTTATCAAAAATTTTGGGCCAATTTTGATAATTTCATATATTCTTGGTAACTTGATATTGTGGGCAAGATAGTGTAAAATTGTAACATATGTAAAGGGGTTCCATGTTATGTTAGACCATGCTGTAAGTCTAGGAGATATGTGTCTGTTTCCATCTTCACTTAGTCAGCTCTCAGCACTTTATGACTTGAGGGACCAAACCATCACTACAGCCATTTGTGGTCTGAATGAACATCAGAGGGGATTCCATGGGAAACGGAGAGATTAATGAAAATTGATGAACCTAAATGTGGAATTGCTACTTAAAAATGTTATAGCTTCAAGATTCATGCATTTTGTATTGTGACATAATAGGGGTTTGTGCTAGGATTTATTTGTCCTCTGGGGTTATGTGATGTCCCCCCAGGCCTATCTATCACCCCCTGGTGCATCCTCTAGAAGTAGATACACTGGTATGTTTTAGAAGAGGATCATCTCTGAGCATCCTTGCACTCACATCTCAGACTTTCACAACATATGTCATGTTCCTTGTTAAGCTATCACATCAATAACTGTCTCATAGAACAGGATATTTGGTACATTGGGTTGGTCAGTGACGCTACAGTCTTGGATATTTGGATATATTGATAGGATTTACCACATGTACTCGAGAAGGATATTACTTTAGGTGGTCATTATGGATATGGTTTGGTTGCAGTTGGATGATGTCTCACTGGGATCTGAAGCATCAGGTATTTACCTGTACTGTATATATGTAATGTTATGAACTACAATGGTGGTCAACAAGGAGGCCAAATTCCAAAGTCAGAATTTTCAGTAATCCCATGGGCTTTCATGGTAATCCCAAATGAAAGGCATTCTATTTGTTACACCAGTGTTGGATCAAAATGATTTGTAAGGATAAGCAGGTTCTTAAGTGTGAACAACAAACCAAAATGAAATTCTCATTTTTGTCAAAATGTGGATGGCCTGCACCTAAAAGCCCATAGGCTCCCTCCCCTAATCTTTCTCCTATTGTGGTCATTGGACAATGTTAGCACTTACTTAGTAACTGACTGGAGTGTTGAGTAAAAGATCAACATGTATAGTCAGAATATGAATGGAATCCCCTCGGGAGAATATTATATCATATTGAGAGGGCACTCAGAGAAGAATATTAATTCATAAGTGAATTAAAGTTGGAAAGTTTTAAATTCAGATCTAGAGTAAATTAATATTCAAGAAGAGGTTTTAGGTAAAGCATACAGGTTAGAACAATTCTAAAGAGTAAAACTAGTAGCAAATTTTCACTTTTTGAAGTTCACAATATTTTTGCATTTTCAGGAAGCACGATGATGGGTGACCAAGGTGTTGTCATGGACAATGGAGAACAGATGGTACGCTGGGACTCCTATGAAAACTTTAATAGTCAGGATTCAGGTAGGTGAATTTTATTTGTGGGCTGTCATGGAATTGATGTACAAATAAGTGAATCCAGTTTGTGGCTTGTCACTGACAAGAATTCATTTGTATTGGAATATTCACAAAATGAACATCTCAAAATGTGAACATTTTAGTGGTCTCGGTTTTGTATATTCCCCATATCTCAGGTTATCAAAACCTTTCATGAGATCTTTACATCTTTGAAAAGTATATTTGGGAAACATCAGTCTCCAAATCTACTTCAAACAGTATTGTTTTGCTTCTGGCAAATGTGAATTGTTGTTTTCTATTAATGGATCATTCCAAGGGGGACTTAAGAATGTAAGGTAGCACTGCCTTGGATCAAACGTTCATAGACTATCAACATTCATCAAGTCTGTAATTTAATCCACCTTCAGTCTATAAATGTGCAAGTTGACCAGTTTTATTGAAAGGAAGTTCTTGTTTGCTGCTTTGCAGTTCTTGTGTTTATTTTTGCCAGATGTACTTTATCTGCACACTAACTGGAATTCAAAAACAACATTTTTATTTGTTTGTTTCTGATCATATCTTAAATCATATTTAGGAAATTTAGATGTCATGACACATTGAGCATGGTATCATAAGTCTCCCACCTCCTCCCCCTCTATCTCAGATAATATTAATTGACAAAAGAGGCACATAAAGACTGATGTCATTTAAAGTTAGGGCAGCATGTATGTTTGTGTTTATTTGGTCCAGCTGGAGTATGTAGGTGGTGGCTAGGAAATAGCTGGCATGATCTGGTACATATTACTATTCTACTCTAAACCTCTTGCCAAAAAATAAATTAAAGTCACTGATAAATTCTGTGTACTGTACGAGTATATTCAGTATAACTGGTGAGAAATTGCATAGATTTAAATGGACCTTTGGTTTTTGGTTTTTCGAATTATCCAAAAATAGTCAGTATTTGTGTACATGTTAGCCAGTACAGGTTAGTTGGATGTGAAATTGAAAAGGGCCAGACTGGCTGGAGTTCATTAGGAACACTTCATTTTTTATGTTTCTTTTTATTTATATTTCACGCAGTCTAACTCCATGATAGTCTAATTTAGTTTTACAAATGTATTTGTGATTATAGACTCATTTTTCAAAGAATATAAGCAAAGTGAGTGACTGGACAAACTTCAATGTTAATGCCTATTTGAGCACAGAATCAATATATTTAAAAGAGTAAATTGAGGGGCAAAGCACTTTGGGTTAGGTGCAGTTCTTGTATTATGAGACATAAGAGAGAAAAGATTGGATACACCAAATATAATGCTCTGCCCCCCTCCCCCTCCCCCCACTGAGCTCTTGATTAAGGAACTGGTAGAAGGTGTGTTTATAGAATAATGGATATGGGATCATTCATAAATTCTAAACAATCACCTAATTTTCTGTTAACATGTCTGTATTTTGAGGAGATTTTTATAGAAAGTGTCCTCCCTCAGTATATTGATCATGTACAATCACATGTTCTATGTAGCCCTCTATAGAAAGAGGCTTTCCATGTTCAAGTGGGTAACACATTTAGAGCATTACCAGTCCTCGGATTACAAGTGCTCTCCTCATTTATGCATTTTCTCTGGGTTTATTGAATTTCCAAGTGCAACTTACATTAAGCCAACTACTGTTAATATGAGCCAACGGGTAGATACAAATATAAAGTATAAAATGTTACTAAATATATTCTCTGACCCCACCCCATCTAGGCTTGACCCCCTCTTGACATCGCATCTCCATCTCCTTCTACTCATGCAATAATGTGAGACCTTGTGACTAGTTACTACTGTACAAGTAGATCAGTACAACTTTTGTAAAGGGTACTCATTAAATGGAACATTTGTGTAAATTACATGTTAAGATGTAATTTATTTAATGATTGTGCCAGAGCTGTTGTTTTCTAAAAACAAGTTTAACATTTTGTTTTCCTGGACTTTGATACCACAAGAGCATTTAGTTTTTGCAGTAAGCATAATGACATTTTCCATCAGTTGTTTGTGCAAAACAAATTAATCTTTTTCACCAGTGGATTCATTAGAGGGAGATTGTACAGGAATAACCACAATTGGACCCTTTATTAGAGGTTGCAGCTGCCTTTAGCTACACTCTACAAATTAGATATCATTCTTTGATCAAGCATATATCCAATCACAATTAGGTATACATGTACTAAGAAGAGTAGAAATAGTAGAAAAGTAGCTAACTGTAATTTCCTGTTAAAAAAACCATGAAAGATATATTTGAGATTGTTAAGATTCTGTCAGCATTAGAACTGAAAAATTATGTGCAATATTACCGTTAGAGGGTAGTATTGCTCGTTCAGATGTAGCAGGGTAGCACAACTGGTTTACTGATAGTGAGTTACCTGGAATATGTAAAATATTACAAAAAATGTTTTTGACCTGAAGGAGAGAGCTGTCTGCATGATTACATATCCCACTTGAGGTCATGGTGAAATGAGGAAAATATATAAATATAATGTCAGTTTTGTTATGAGGTGAGGTCATGAATACATGCATCATAGCAGGATGTTAAAAGTAAAATCTAGGAAGTCGTGCGTGTGAAGACCTGTGGCCCCCTCCCGTTCTCTCTACCACAGGCTTATGATAATGGAGGTGGGATTGGGGGGCAGGGAGTTAATACAAAACGATATGGAAGATTTGGATACCTCCATCTAATGTTTCACTGTCTTCTCTTTTGGAACAGTTTGATTTTCAAAATTTCATACTTTGGTCATCCAAGATGCTTGGAGCCTTCAAAACAGTTCTCATCACTGTTCTGTGAATTGTAATAAGCAGAAACCATAGAAACTGCACTTGTGAAATGATTGTTTTATTAGACTGTGACTGCTGCAATTTAAAATGCATTACCATTTAAGTTCACAGTCCAGAGAACAGTCACAAGAAAAAGTGGCAAAATAAGTATCTGAGCATGGAAAGATTTCCTCAAATTGGGGCAATGTATTAGTCTGATTCAAAGCCACATTTACATCTCTTATATTATATTGATTGTTTCAGGAAACTTACAGGAATTTGTTTCAGTTCTATGACAAAGCAAAACAATGTTGAGAAATGTTTCAGGATATTATTATTACATCCTCAGGAAAGTGGCACCATACCATTACCACCATAATTTACCATAATAAATAAATCATCTATTTTTACAAAATGATAGTTGAAAATAACACGATTTGGAAATTGAGAACGCAGTGACATGATTGTTTTTTTTCTCCTATTTTGGGGATGCCAGTATAGCATATTTAAATCTTAATAGTTTTTATAACCAAGTACACTTAAGCACATACACAGAGAGTGTTATTAATTATCAGCTATATGTTTGATGAATTGATCGAGTAATTGATTTTCATTGACTGACACCTAAGAAAAGTTTATAAGCTTAATAAAGTAATTGAAAAACATTAATGACACTCCAACTAACCAAAATTGTTTGATAAGTTTGACTGGGTCCACAATGTCCCTCCCTCAATCCACCAGTGCCATGTGTGTGTTTCTGATGCTCCTCACATCTTTTTAGTTCAATATGTTGCTAAGAAGGAAGGAGATGTCATGATTACCATGGTTGATATGATAACCACATGTGTGTTCACCTCAATTTGGCCATCATGACTTGTTTAATGTATTTCATATATTCAGTGAGAACTCAGTGTGCATTTGAGCATTTCTTGACTTGATGTGAATGCTCAATTGAGCTTTGTGTGAGACTGGTGGAATTTTTGAGAACATTTCAGCCTCATTATTATAAAAAGTGTTATGTAAAATGTGTTTAACATTCTGGTTTAAGTGGTACTTGAAACCTGCTCCTGGGGTCTTTAATACCCCACTGTTCTTACATACATGTACAGACATATTTCATATCTGGTTTTTTGAAAGTCCTTTGATGTGAATTAAGTCAAGTCTGATTAACAATTTTTTCTAATTA
Organism: Owenia fusiformis; assembly: GCA_903813345.2. Classification (NCBI taxonomy): domain Eukaryota; kingdom Metazoa; phylum Annelida; class Polychaeta; order Sabellida; family Oweniidae; genus Owenia; species Owenia fusiformis. The sequence continues at coordinate 20,630,918 of CAIIXF020000007.1, read as the reverse complement.
ACAATTTTTCATGTTCTGAGTTCTTTTTGACATTTCAGGAATGATCATTTTTGCCATTTCCCACCAAACTGCAATTTTTCCAACAAACTGTTATTGTTTTCACTAATATGCAATATTTCCCACCAAACTGCAATCATTCATACCAATCTGTCATTATTCTGCAATTGATGACTTTGTTAGTGTAATACATTGATTTTTGGCCCTGGGAAATTTAGTTATAGGGGGAGGCTGGGGATTTTACCATAATGAAATTAACATTATTTTTTATGTCACCACAAAGATTGGTGACATATCGTTATAGTCTCCAACTTCTTTGTGGATGGTGTTCAGTGGTTGGCATTTGGTGGTCAGCAGTTGGTGTTTGGTGTCTGTAACAAATGGCAGGTGGTGACTTTTTACATGTTAATGCCTTGCCTACAACTTTTGACATTTGGACACCATTCCATATGTTGTTCATATTTATGTTGACCATTTCACCATTCACAATAGTACATAAAGCTGTTGTCAATATTACATAGCATTTCATTACATTAGTTTTAACCATATAAAATAAAAATGAAATAATACATTAACCTGGATATACTCTTTCATTCAATGTGATAGTATGAAAAATCGCAACCATCACAACTCCATAAAAAACAAAGAGCAATAGTGTATATACTATACACTATATGTCAGTGACCTCAGGGTCTGAATATGATGTTTTATAAGTTCCTCAATTTGTAAACAATTTGATTTATTGTAGTTGCTCCAATTTACAAATGATTCATAGAACCATTTATTCCACTTGCTATTGAATTATCCAACTATCCACAGACATTTCCCAACGCTAATATTAGATATATGGTTGAAATTACACCAAGCTGGTATTTTCAGTGTTTTTGTCTCCGCTGAATAAAATAAAAGATTAAGAATGGAGATGGTTTTTACATTTGCAACTGGTTGTTTGCTTGTGGGATGTTTCTGTGTTATAAAGTGTATTTGAGAATCAGAATTTGGGCTACAGAACATTTGAAGATGTTAATTTCAGAAAAATATGTTTGATACATTCAGCCTTCAAGATTTTTTATGTGAGTGTCTAAATTAGATTTCTCAACATTTAATTAAGGTAGGTTTCATATCATCAACTAAGTTATCACGTCTGGTAAATATTTATCTTAAGATACAACAATAGCGTAATTGATACATTTCTAGAATTACACCAGTTTAGTTTTTGCATATCCATACCCTAAAAACTTAATTAGTAAAACTGAAAATAATATATTTGTAAATGTAATAATATGTATAGACAATTGATTGCAAATTAAAACAAATTGCCCAAAGCTAGTAAAAATAAATCTAAAAATGTTAATGTTATGTTGACAAAGTGTTTATGTAGTATTTAAAGTGAGTTAAACTTGTGTATACCTGGATTGAATATAAATAATGTTGTGCTTTTAAATGGGACGGAGATAAACGAGAGACAATTTTGATGATACCTTTATAGTTCATACCTATTTGCTATGCAGAATTAATGGTTAACCGTCTCTCTAATGCAAACATACATACAGTCAGTACTCAGTTGTAAACCTGGTTGGTATTTTGCGGCCTCGAACAGCCAAAAATATCTAGAAACCTAAGTGGGCTGCATGAATCAGAGAGAGAACTGTATATACTCAGTGAAAACAGAACCATATAGTGCACCTTGCTTGGCCTTTTGTGCTTTTGTTTTAGCATTTACACCTCAACATTGTGAAGCTGCTTGTTGTTCTGGATTGTTCACTTATAGCTTTAGCTTTCATGAGGATTTAACTGGATTAACCATACTGAGGATTATCAAGATTAGGAGAAGGATTAATTGTATTCTGTTGGATTTGTTTATTTGGTGAGTATTAAAAGTTATTTGTGGTATAGTGGGTGATATACTACCAGCTGTTATAGCGGGCAGCTGTTAGGGAGGGGGACCATTGGAAATTCAGTATCACATACAGTACTAAATGTTAATATTTTTTATATCTAAGTACATTGAAGTACATATACAAAAAGTGTTATTAGTTAATTAGATACTTGTACATGTAATTGATAAATTGATTGAATGGAGTAGATATACAAACTTATAATACCAATGGAATCTATTAATGACGCTGATCTCTTCTGATGATGCAAAAGATATTGTCTTAGACTATCAGAATCAACAAAACGTAAGTGAAATAAATAAGAAGGTCTGGTGGTCACAGAAAGGCCAATTTGAAATTATGAAATGCCTACTCTGGGAGCTGTTAATCCTCAAAATGTTGACTGTCAAGTCGTGAATCTTATCATTTTAATTATGGATTTTCAAAATATATAAAGAAGTCTGCATTTACCTATAAAAGGGTACATGTTAAATATTTCAAGGATGAGTTAACCCTCCCACACATTAGCAACCAGGAGAGCCAAAGTAATTATGTACCCTGATATATCAGATATTCACACTCCCTCTTTATTTTTACAGATGACTTGAAGATTTGATGCTTATAAGATCTTTACAATCTCAAATGTAACATCCATGGCCTTTTATTTCCATCTACTTAAAAAAGCTTTTTTTCGAGTTTGAGTATATAGAGAATGAAAATGTTAGCTATTAACATTGAGGAAAATTGGTGCAATCATCTCTAATTAAAGAGTGTATATGTAGACAGTTCATTTGCTAAGGGTACTAGTATATACAGGTATGTGTTACTGGCTATCATATCCTACTAGCCACATGGTATATCATGCTCAGACCATTGCTCTTATTCATGGCTTGTGTTACCTCATAAACACAGACCTGTTATTTGACCCAGAACTCACACATATTATCCAAAACATAGAACATTTTCTCTGAAACAGAACAGTTTTTCACAATATCAAATCTCACATGTATGTGATGTGGACCTTTTTTTCACATAGACAAAGTGAGCTTTTAAAGGGTACTGAAATGAGTATTTGGATCATTCAAAATCGGACCTCGTTAAGCTTAGGTATTGAAAGAATTGAAATCCCCTTGGATCAAGGATGAATTTTTGGTTAATTCATACTTTTATACCACCACCTCACCAAATTGGTATTGGTATTGTCACCATTTTTTGTGACCGGCATTCTCTCTTTCCACATAGTTTTGGTATCTGTAACACTTGTTACACTTTTCCAGGTTGTATCATTTTAACGCATTGGTCATCAATACAGTGATCTATTTGGCAAGGTTTTGTGATGTTAAATTGCTCATATAGACACAGTAGTCTGTCATATACATGTAGCTCCCTATGATAGTAAACCACTAATTTATATGTTAAATTATTTGTATCACTTCATGACATACTGTGCCAAAACATGATATTTTTTGAAATAAATCAGAGCTACATTTACTATACAATATACATACTGCTTTACATACACCTGTTCCTGGTAAATACAAGATGCATTTGGGAGATTTAAAGGACTTACACCTTTCAGGTAAATGAATCATTTTAAATTTGATTTTGCAGCTATGCAGTCATAATTAGGTTGTTTTTAGGTCTGATTAATAACAAGATGTGCTTCTGAATTTTCATGAGATGTTTTATTAAAGAGGCACAGGTTTTTCAGGTTTGACAGCCATGTTAACTCCTGATTATCTGGTTGTCCCTTTAAGAAAATTATAAGATTCAGCAAGAAGTAGTGTAATTTTATAACAAAATATTGTAATTAAATGCTTTATACATGTATATCCAGAAGGATATCAAGCTAATTAGTATATTGTATTAAATGTTTGTAACATTACTGCTGAATAAAACAAGTGGCATGAAGGATACCCTGATGTTTAAGTTCTGTATGGTAGTATATTAATAACAAAGCCTCATTGCCTTCGTGTCAGTCAAACTCAGGCCCATCTTTCTCAGTTTTAAACTACTTGTTAAGATTGCTTTTGTGTTTAGAACAAGTACCCTACATATTGCAAATGTACAGTAACTTTTAAACCAAAATGTCAGCCAGCAGTCAGTTATTAGAGGCCGGAGGTATGTGATGATTGTAACTAACCACCAATGATCCCTTTGGCAAGTCATAATGTCATTCCTTCTTTATTGGTGGCAGTATAGTGCATGGCTACAGGAAAACATGGCTATTGTGGTAACTGCCATTCTAATAATCTTAAAGCTGGACCTTGCCCCGAAACGCAATCTTGGGTTGTTTCGGGGGTGAACTTTATTATTTTGAGCTTTATGAAAGATTATAGAATGATGAAGAAATGGGGCAAATCTTGTGTAGAAATACTTACGATAAATGTGTCATTTCAAAGATTTTTCATTGAATTGCTTTGATCGGCGCCGGCGATATGATTTTGGAAAGGTTTCTAAATGAAGAACGTGACGTCACTTCCGAATCATAGCATTCAAAATAAGTAGCGTTTAATTACTGCCACCATTCATAATAACACAATGGTCTAGCGGAAGAATCCTCGCTTAACACGGGGGAGCCCCGGGTTCGAATCCTGCGCTAGCCTTTTTATTTTTTTAACTAAATGATTGTTCTTTGATATTACGCAGAAAAAACAATTTTTATTTACATAAACTTTATATTAGAGCTTGAAAATGTAAAAACAATATATGTCAACATATTGCGTTTTGGAGCGATGTGCAGGTTTAACATCTTTCTTTTTTTAGTAGCTGTCACATTAGCCACATTGGCTCACCCTTTGCCAGCATGTGGCTAATTTAGGGCATTGATTTTTTAATTAATTGATTAATTTTTGTATTTGGTGTAATGGGGGATATCTTTGCTAAAACTGTTTGTTTTGAACACCATGTATCTGTGCCATGCCCCACCATAGGCCCCACAGTGGTGAATGGTGAGCCTACATGGCCTAAAGTATGTGACAGCTCCAATACGTACAAGTTTGCCTTCTAGAAAGGTAGAAACCTGTGATCCGCCATGATGCATAATAACTGCCATTCCTGCTCAAGTGGTGACCAGTTTTTGCTTCTACCATAGGAAGTTGAGTGCATAAAGACATGATTAACTAGTAAATGTAGACTAATTAAATATACAAGTTAGCATTTTTGTTAATTAGTAATTTAGAATTGTTTTAATGCCCAACTGCTAATGTGTAATGAAGCCTACTATAAATCACTTGGAGTACATCGGAGATAAATCTGCATTTTAGGTGGGATAAGTACTTTCATGGGCTCTCCAGAAGTTGTATTTACAAGTTATAGAGTACATTATAATTTTGTTCTGTACATATCCATTTTACAATGTAGGGAAACACATGTATTTTCCTCTAATTTATTGTAAGATATCCTTATGTTTTATTGTAACATGGGTCTTGTTACTAGATGTAGTAACATGGACCAGTTCATACTGCATCATGGACCAGTTCATATTGTTAGTACCTCAGTGTAAATACTCGCATCTGATTGGTCAATTAGCGGTCAACATTTTTGCCTGTACTTCACTTGTGCATCATGGGATATCATATTATTGACTGCGTATGTTACTGTACTACACTTGTGAATTATGGGAAATATGACGTCACAATGTTTACAGAAAAAAACATGGTAGACGGACATTTTGTAAACGTTGATGAAAGTGATATTTTGACTTTTCTACACGACGAGTATAGCAAAAATACAAATAGAAACGCAAAATTAACATTAATTTACTAGTCTAGTGAGTACGCAGTTATGTGCCGAAGAGTTTAGCTTCCACTGTGTTCAGATTTTCTTAAAAATTTATTGCTGGCGTGGTTCAGAGAAAAGATTGTGAAATGAAGCCATGATTGATGACTGTCGTATATATGAGTAGTATTAGTTTCTTCTGACTAACAAAACAATTGTAGACCTCTCCATTTGGTCAACCGTCAAAATCATATACCTCGACTGTAAACCTTGAAACTACTGTTGACCTCGACCTTCAGTCTCTGTCAACAGTAGTTTCTCGGTTTACAGTCTCGGTATACAATTTTGCCAGTTGACCTCTTGAGAGGTCAACAATTGTATACTGTAACATGGACCAGTTCATACTGTAACATGGACCAGTTCATATTGTTAGTACCTCAGTGTAAATACTCGTATCTGATTGGTCAATTAGCGGTCAACATTTTTGCCTGTACCCCACCTGTGCATCATGGGATATCATATTATTGACCGCGTATGTTACTGTACTACACTTGTGAATTATGGGGAATATGACGTCATAATGTTTACAGAAAAAACATGGTAGACGGACATTTTGTAAACGTTGATGAAAGTGATATTTTTGACTTTACTAGACGACAAGTTTAGCAAAATTTCAAATAGAAACGTAAAATTAACATTAATTTACTCGTGAGTACGCCGTGATGTGCCGAAAACAGAGAGTTTAGCTACCACTGTATTCAGATTTTCGTAAAAAATTATTGCTGGTGTGGTTCTGAGAAAAGATTGTGAAATGAAGCCATGGTTGTCGTCTGTACAGTATGTGTATTATAAGTTTCTTCTGACTAACAAAACAATTGTATACTGTAACATGGACCAGTTCATACTGTAAAATGGACCATTTCATACTGTAACATGGACCAGTTCATACTTTAACATGGATCAGTTGTTACCTGATATAGAAACGTGGATCAGTTCTGAATTACTGGTACATGGATCATCAGGTGTTACTTGATATCGTAATGTGGACCAGTTCTTACAGTAGCATGGATCAATTGTTTTTTGATAGTTTTTAAATGTTTCAACCTTTCTAATGATCTCTTAATTACCTTACGTTGGGATTCTCTGCCCTCCTTTGCAACACCTCCTTTGACATTTAACATGACTATTGTAAGAGAGCTTTATCATTTATCAGACATTGACCTTTGAGGTTTTTTTATCAATCATTGATACTGAACTTGTATTTTTTTACCTGAGGTTTGATCAGATCAATAATTAACTTTTTTGTTGTTTTCATGATATCCTTATCTGATTGATAATATATTTAGATTAGAAAATGTTCTTATTCTGATAAAGTGTACTTGTAATAAGTAATAGATAGTAGAAGGTTCTCTCCCAGGCAACCTTATTAGGTCAAGTGGTCTGAATTGACCAATTGGGTTTTGGGTTTCTTACTTACTCCAAGGGAATCTGGGAAACTGTATTTGCATTGTTAATTAAACTATGGAGCATTAACAAATGCTTCTGTTTTGGTTTATCTCCTTCAAATATTGAAAGAAGATAACAATTTTCAAATATGTTGTTGTTATGCATTTATTGTTAAAAGGTTAAAGCATAGATTAGCTTTGAAAGTGTCACGTATGTTTAATGATGGCCTTTGCCCTGTTAAGTGTGTAGAAGTGTTATATATTTAACTTTGGTTCTACCCTTCACCAGAGCTTCACTGTATCTACACTCTTTCAAATTAGAGATTTAGCCAATCATGTCACAAAATGACCATATCACATTTCTGGCTCTACCCTCACATCACATTCAAACTCCCAGAAAATCCCACGAAAGCAACTCTTGAGATTGACAAGATCGTCAAAATTGTAAAGCCTTCTGTAAAAGTCAGAGGGTCATTCAAGGAGTTGTTTTGGACAGGGTAACATAAAACAAGTGAATGAAAGGGTCTAAATCAATCAGGGAATATTGTTTTAAAGCTTTTAAAGGAACCGATATGGAATTACATCTCAACTTGGGTACATTCTATATTGGCATAAACCAGCAAACTGTTTACCAACCAAGTAATATCACGTCAGTGAGAAACTAACTGAACTTGATAAATTACACATTTTCAAACATTATTACAATCTATATTGATTTTATAGAGTGAAATGCGTAGTAACTAGTATACCATATATGGTAGTATTACTCCATTCATTGATAGAAATTCTACACTCTAAACCTGGTAAGGAATTAAGGTGATCTTTAACCCAGGTCTTTTGTCAGTGCCACTGTAAAATGGATTATCTCAGACTGTATTATAATCTGATATTTACATGTGAGGCAATATGTATGAAACTTGTATTGATGTAAAGAAAGTCATGTCCTCAGTGGGCCAAGTTTAATAATAAGAACAAGTAAAATACAAGAAAACGCAATTTGGAGCAGCTCAAGATGAACCAGAAAGAGATGAGACTGGAGTGTTTGCAGTAGGATTTCTAATACCAACAGTGACTGACATTAAACACATTATGAAAAAACAGTTGATGCTAAATTATACATTAGCAGGAGTATCAGCGTTCTGTGTGGCTATAGAGTATTGATGGACTGTGAGATCCAAACATTGAAAGTGTTCTATTAATATGTTTATCATAAGCTTGATAGATCTGCAGTATATCTAGCTCTTTAAACTGTAGGTAGCTTGGACTGAAGTGTTTGCAGTATAGACAGAGTGATATATAACAGAGTATAAAGTGAAATAATAGAACTGTGGCTATAGTCAGGCAGATATCATATGAGGCTAGGCTGACACTGAGCCGTATGATCATGCTGGATAGATCAAGAAAACATCTGGACTACACAAAGCCTTTATTCTCTCATCTGGATTAGAAGAAGAACATCTGGATTAACTGACACTAAGGGGAATGATGCAATACATGTAACATTCTGGATTATGAATAGTTTAGCATGACATGCTCCGGACACATTAAAAGCATTTTATAACTCACAGATCCAAGCTGAAATTCACATATGGCGACTTTTATGCATCAAGGTAGGGTAATGATATGTCTTTCTATTCAGATTCATCATGGGGAAAGGTCAGGGTTAGTTTAGTGCCCTTGGGGTCAGGTTATATGAATAGTCTACCCTGGGACAGGGTTTGGAGTTGAGTAATGTTCACCATCATCAGTTATGCCCAGGGAGGGGAGTATTGATATTAATCCATGGAAAAACTGCTAGATGGTATACACTGTATTTTAATTTTAAATCTGTTTATGGTAATGTCCTATAAATGATATAAAGGTTTAAGTTCACGAAGGACAAAATCAGAAAATGGCCATCCAAATAAAGAGAACAGTCATCTCAGTTAAAGGCTAGGCCAGTGTTCAGGACTGAGTTTCATAACATGATACAATAAACCACATGGACAATCATTCTGTTATCCAACAGGCAATCAGTTTTTCCATGTCCATTGCCAAAAGTGAAGTGTATGACATTGACATTGAGGCAACTGTTTGTTTCAATCAAGGCACTCCTTCCTTAATAAACTGTTTATCAATTTGAATACAATTTGAGAAAAAACTGAAGTATTCCAGGATGAAATGATAATGGCCCTTGCCACTCTTTTATACAACTACTGTATAACTAGGAAGTCTACAGTATACACCATGCAATGTGGTTTCAATAATATTTTTTCATGTTTTTTTGTGTCAGCGATGACTGGGTGGCAATGCCATCTGCTCTCTCTTTCTATGTATCTGCCTGCTTTCAATTCCTTTTTGACTTGAAGAATGAAACTAGCTGTTCTGACATTTCTCGTATATACCCTGATCGGCACCAGTTAACCATATGACCCTCTGACTAGTATGACATTACAGTACTGATACTGATTACATGTAAATCATAACTATCTCAAATGTAGATGTTTATGGCCTGTACTTTGAGTTAGATATAGCTACTTATAGGAAGAAGATTAAGTAAGTTTGTTCTGAGACTTGTCTTTAATTTTAAGAGTGCAGATAAACGTGATTTCTTACAAAGGGTAACTTGACACAAAAAAGTAAAGCTTAATTAATTATTTTATAAGTCAGATTAATGTCACATTGACTTGATTAAGGCCTAAATATTTAGGCTAGAGGTTTGAAGAAAGAAGAGAAAGACCAATGGGACTATTGATTAATCACAAAACTGTACTAAGTTACAAAAACATCCATAAGTTCACACACACAAGCCTTTCCTTGTTGTACCCACGTCCAGTTGGCAAATATTGACAGAAAGCAAAGAGATGTTTGCAAATGTATTTATAGTGAATGAAGTCAGAAATGTCACCATATATTTGTCAATAACATCTAACAAGACTCAGACCCTTCATCTTCCAACTATTGAATATTACCCTGTTATCTATGTGGTAATACTGCCCTCTGCGTATAAATGATTTTATGATATGGATGCTTCATTGAAATCAATTTTGTTATGTGAAAGTTACATGTAACTTATAAGTAGAAATCAAAGACTATGTTAACCTGATTGGGCATAAGCTAGATCAAATAATGATCTCTTATTGAAAGAGTATAGATATATTCAAGCTCTGGAAAGGGTGAAATCTATTCATCTATTCTAACTTGAAGATTCAGTATTGAGCAATGTAAGAAATTAAAATCTATGAATGTAGAAATGAAAAACTTCACATGCCATAATTATACTGCGAATCATTCATTGAAGCAGTGATGTACCTTTAACTAAGCTAGTAACCCAGAAAGAAAAGTTGTTGATGTTAAACTATAATTACATTGAGTTACCTTGACATATTTCAAAGCTAGAAATATTTGTTTTTGCCTAATAGCTCAAGGGGGCTACAAATCAACTTGAATGTGGTTTGCATCTCAATTACTTTGCTGAAAGACACCCTTATGGTATTACTTTCTTAATTAATTGAAGTGGGCACAATGTTTTCATTCTCATACTGCTCCAATACGCTTGCCTTTATAAAAACAATGATATTATAAATTACTTGCAGAATATTACACACCCTTGCAATTCCTAATGCAATAATGAAATGAAAAAGATTACATTAAGTCTGTATTCACTGTTCAGGAGAATGTGTAAATCAGACATGAAGGACTGGTTTTAAGATCACAGGGCATACCTGTCATTCTTGCCTCATAGCTGTGCATCAGATTCTAGCGTACCTGGCTCTCTTATGTATTGATAAACGTCACTGATTGCTTTATGTGATTGTGATGATGTATCGTTACATGGTGAGAATACTTTACATAGTTGAGATGATGTTTGCTTACATCTGTGAATTCCTCATTATACGATGCTTTCTTGGTACCAGGATTTAACACCAAATAGACAAGGTTGTTGTATTGTAAGAACCATGGGCTTCAGAATGCCCATGTAAGAACTCATTAAAACTGTAGCACAAATTATTCGCAGGAGTTCCTCTATCCAGTAATTCATGGCACTAAATTCACAAATCAATTACATGCAAGGTTTTTTGGATATTTGTTGTGTTCATTAATCTAAATGAATTGCTTTGAATCACCAATCAAACAATGCAAAACAGAAACATAATATAAGCCTTGCTATAATTTTCCTCATGGGCTCACTATGTCAAATTGAAGAAAATAACTCATGTTTTATGTTTATGGCATCCCTCTGAGAAAGAAAATATTTTTACAATTTTTTTTATTCCAGTCTTAATGAGTTCCTATTTTGTTAAATATATCACAACCTTCAAATGGATGATAAACACATATAAACATCAGTACATTATTCTATGTAGTCTACATAAAAAACATGTGGATATAGGTTGATTTATAGCCCCATGTTCATGTTTGTCAACACCTGTTATCTTAAAGTCCTGTAATCATACTAATTATCTAAGATCATTATGTGTAGCATCACAAACATGTGCAGTTAGATTCCAATGTGTTAGGTTCAAGAGATCAAGTTCTAGAGTAATGTATAAAAGAAGTTATGAAGATCAGAATGGAGTTAATTTTTATTTCAATGTGCCATGTAAGTAGTTGTGATTTATTTCAATGCTAGGTATGTATTAATGTATATATGGACTGTAGGTGTTGGTAATTAGGTCGACAGATTCATTGGGCATTCAATAACTTTTAAGAACACACCCTGTGTTAAGACATGTGCCACCCATTCCAATGGTTTGACGTATTTTGCTTATTTAAAAGAAAGCTTCATCTGTATATACATGTAATGTACTATTGGTATATAACCAGTAATATATACGATTGTGTAGATCAGTTGCCACGTTCTTAAACTATCTACATTAGTGGTTAACTTGATAAATAAATTGAATCTCAACTCTCGTAAATACCATCTCAATGCATCTGGAAAGTGCCAAAACTGAGGTACGAGGCAATATTTTTAATGGTATATCAAAATCCAATCATCTATGTTTCAGTTTGAACCATTTCCTTCTCGCAGCATTTTAACTACAATTGTATAATAACATGATGGAATAAATAGAGGTTATTTAATGGGAGGGATGGAATATGGATTTTAATCCGAGGGAAAATATGATATTGGCCAAGGAAAATATCATATTGACCGAGGGCGATAGCCCGAGTGTCAATATGATATTTTCTGAGGCCAATATCATATTTTCTCAAGGAATAAATCCATATTCCATCACGACCATCAATAACCTATTTATTTCATAATATTTTTCGGCACTTATCAAATACGATGGACTTCAGCAAATCTTCCATGTATTCTTTATCCTTGAGATATCTTGCGATGCTGCTCATAAAAGCTCTTAAGATTGATGGTTGATATTCTGCACCATCCTCCTTTCTTATGTTAATGAAAAAATGTTTGAGGTGGTCATTAAGATCATGGGGATCTATCTCCTCGATCGGTCTGAGTTCATTCCTCTCACTCCGTAAAAAATCTACTAGGATTTTTATGTCACTTTTAGTTTTCTTCGAAGTATTGATATTTTCTTGACCTTTAATGAAGTCATCAACATCCTCTGTTGCATACCTAGACATATTTGTGACAGTAATAGACCTTTGTCACAGTAATAGACGTAAACTAGATGATAATAATTTCAATAATTTCAATTTTCCAAACGATTTTTTTACTTCCTGTAGAGATGTGCTAGACGAAAAGCGTAAAACTCAAGAGAAATTACCGGGAATATTTCTGATACGGGATCTGATACAGGATTTTTGCTGATACGGGATCCAATACGGGATCTGATACGGGATTTTGGCTGATACGGGATCTGATACGGGATTTTTCAAATAACACTTTTATTCCCTGTTATTTTCCCAGGGAAAACATGTTATTATGGAATAAAACAGATTATTAAAAAATTTAACATTGATATTTCAAATTGGAAAAAACAATATTAGTAATTTTGATGATTATATTTTTTATCAAGATGATAACAAAAAAACTGTATCAGAATTTTAAGAACTTACATAACATTCAAAAATGTCTTTGAAAGAGAGGGTTATTTAAATATACAAAATAAAAACTACAGACAAGCAATAAGTAGATTTAGGCTTAGTTCACACAAATTACATATAGAAATTGGTCGTCATTTGAAGCCTAAGCCAAGACCTTTGGATGAACGTTTATGTAATATGTGTGGTATTTTAGAAGATGAACAAGACTTTATCATGGTGTGTAAGAAAAATACAACAGAGAGAAAACTTTTGTTTGACACCCTTACGCAATTTAATTTTGTAGGAAGTCCTAACTTTATTTTCAAAAAGCTTTTGTCCAATAAAAATTCTTATGTAATTTTACATCTAGCAAAGTTCATTTATCATTCATTCAAAAAACTGGATTAATATTGTAACAATGATACATCACACTGATGTTTTAAATTCTGTCATGTTGTATCTGTATTTTACAATTATCTCATTTTTGTATTTTACATTTTGTGATGCTGTAATTGTATTTTACAACTTTGTATATTTCCTATGAAGTAGTTAGTTTAGTCTTAGTTTAATTTTGTATATTGTAGTTTGTAGTGACTAATATGTCATTGCAATGACATCAGAGAGTCAATAAAAGATATATATATATAATTGGGTTTTAATGGGCTCCCCGGGAATGGGCTCCTTAAAACTATCATCTATCGACATATTGACTTTGTTCAACAGACAATTCAATATTCTACCCTTTGTATTTCAGGCTCTAAGGTGGATGGTCGGATTGAGGTGAACCATACCCAAGGCCCTGTAGACGGCAGTCTCTACGCCACAGTCACAAAGAAACCACCCCATAGGGAGAAAGATTCATCCACAGTCATCCAGAATGGTAACACCTCATTGCTCAATGGGCCACTAACTGTCAGTGTAGACTCAGGAATAGCCTCTTCTCCAGGTAAGGAATTGTTGCATTTCTACAGGGATTTGCTTTCCTTTATGGAGCTGTCACACTTAGGACATGTGGGCTCACTATTCGCCACCATGTGAATACTTTTAGGCAGGGTACGGCATAGATACATGGTGGTTAAAACAAACAGCTTTACAGCATGGATATCTCCAATGCACAAAAAACAAAAATTAGCTGCACAGTGGTGAACGGTGAGCCCGTATCGCTAATGTGACAGCTACTGAGAGAGTGAGTTGTAAAGGCCATTCTTTACTAAAAGTGTGAATATCAAAGATGTTGATCCACAAGCTAGAAGTGTCAATATTTCAAATGGAAGCCCCCTTTAGAGTTGCCATATCAATTTATTTACTAAGGGTAGGGTGGGGGCTAACATATCAAAATGGGTTATTAAAAATTGGTGCTGAAGTTTAAGGACCCCCCCTTAAAGGTACAAGGTGCCTTATGATATCTTGCATTTTGGAAAATTATTTTTATAATTAAATATTATGTAATATTTTGACATTGATCGATTTATTTTGATAGAACTCAGTTGCTTATTTGATTCCTTGATTAACTGTAATAAGATATGGACTCACAAATTTTATTTCGTTTTCATCTCTAGGCTCTGTGCTTGATGTGATTTCAAATATGATTATGTTTTAGATATGCTCTCAAATAAGAAAAACTTGATATAAGAATGGATTTAGTGTGGTTCATTTGATTAAAGGAGATTCTGTTGTTATGTTTTTAATTCTAATTATCTTTAGAATTAAGGTTTTAGTATCTCCCTTAATCCCCTTACCTAATCCCCAATCTAGTATGAGAGAATATGGAGGGGCTAGTAACACATAACCCTTTATAATAGTTTAGATGACTAGGCTCTGTGCCTGTGCCTCAAGAGAATAACATGAGGAAATGATTAAACCTCTCCTGCTCTCCTTTAGGAGATCATGGGATTACCCCCTGTGTTCATTCAGTTACTTGTTCCATAGAGGAAAACATTAGTGGTAACATTCCATGGAATTGGGCCATGACCGAAATCAATTATTATTGGATTCTTTAGACCGCAGAAACCATTTCTTGTATTGATTGTATAAAGTCCTGTATTATATTTTGAAGTATTTTCTTAATGAATGGTTGCCAATGTATTGAGTGTTTATATTGCTTGAGTTCGATCATTTTGCTCACTTTGATTGCTAGAGGAATTCATGACAATATAAAGCACATTTGTAATTTGAAAGGAGAATTAAGTTAGTTTCTGTTTACATTAGCATGATGAGTTGGTCTCCTAAATAAATGCTCAAACTACAATTGTAATTAAATGACTGATTCGATAAAGTTTGTTGAAAACTGAGGAAATTGCTTGAAAAGTCAATGCTTTATAACCTGTTTCCTCCCTTGGTTGGGTTTACTAAATGCAATGTCCCAGCATTCCTTCATCTGGTCATGTGATATAATTAGCGAATCAGATTATAACCTACTCATTATTGGGTAGTTATTAATATTATGGTGTGTAGTTAATAATTTCTCTCAAAATTGTGATGGCAATAACTCTGCAGAATGTAATATCACTTGAATTGAAGGCATTTGGAATTGCTCATGAAACATTTACATTGGAAAAGTAAACCACAATTACCCAAATGCGAGTAGGTAGTTACCAGTTTCACCACCAGGTGGCTGATTCGGGTCAATTAACATGGCAGGTATATAAGAAAGTTCCCTTAAACTTGAATATTATCAATTTAAGTGGCTCAATTTTCATATAACCCTTATGCGTCTGATACTTATACTAATGAAAATATGTCCAGTAAAGCAAAATGTTATCTGTCCACTAAAAGAAAAGATATTTCATTTTTTGTGATTTTATAGCATGGGGTCTATGGGGAATCTCCCCGAGCTAGAAGTCACATTTTCAAAGAAAATTAATTTTTCAAAGTTGATAAACACTTTTTAAAACCATATTTCTAGATGTAATTTTACATGTAGATTTCAAATATGATATTATTTTGACTGAATTTTGAATTTTTAATGACGTAAAGTAAGATTATTTCTACTCGCATCTGGGTTATTGTTATTAATCAACCCTAAGATAAATATTAAACAGATGATAGGTTATTTGACATGCATGGATGGAGTTGGACCCAAAATATTTGCAGGAGGGGAAGTTTTTTTATCGTACCTAACAAAAGGTACGATATTGTAGTCAGCTTGACGGGCGGGCGGCGTCTCACTTTTCAGCTTGTCTACAGGTTTCCAGCCAAACCATTTGAGGGATTCATCTGAAATTTTCAGGGATGTTTCTACATATCAACGTCAAGAACTTATTAGTTTTTGGGCATTCTGGGTAAATCTTAAGGTGGCCATTTTGGATTTTCCGTCCTAAAATCTTCACTTTCAAGACTTGTCTACAGGTTTCCAGCCAAACCATTTGAGGGATTCATCTGAAATTTTCAGGGATGTTTCTACATATCAACTTCAAGAACTTATTAGTTTTTGGGCATTCTGGGTAAATTTTAAGGTGGCCATTTTGGATTTTCCATCCTAAAATCTTCACTTTCAAGACTTGTCTACAGGTTTTCAGCCAAACCATTTGAGGGATTCATCTGAAATTTTCAGGGATGTTTCTACATATCAACGTCAAGAACTGATTAGTTTTTGGGCATTCTGGGTAAATTTTAAGGTGGCCATTTTGGATTTTCCGTCATAAAATCTTTACTTTCAAGACTTGTCTACAGGTTTCCAGCCAAATGTTTGAGGGATTCATCTGAAATTTTCAGGGATGTTTCTACATATCAACGTCAAGAACTGATTAGTTTTTGGGCATTCTGGTTAAATTTTAAGGTGGCCATTTTGGATTTTCTGTCCTAAAATCTTCACTTTCAAGACTTGTCTACAGATTTTCAGCCAAACCATTTGAGGGATTCATCTGAAATTTTCAGGGATGTTTCTACACATCAACGTCAAGAACTGATTGGTTTTTGGGCATTCTGGGTAAATTTTAAGGTGGCCATTTTGGATTTTCCGTCCTAAAATCTTCACTTTCAAGACTTGTGTACAGGTTTCCAGCCAAACCGTTCAAATTTTTACATATGTTACACAGTGATAAGTTCTAGAGCTAATTAACCTTTCTGCGGCCATCTTGCTTCTTGGTCAACAAGACCACAATGCTGTGTTTTAGGTACGATATTGTTCACGTCTGTGCCTTGTTTAGTTTTTTTTTAATCAATGGGTTTATTTCATAAATACAAACAAATATACAATTAATAGAAAGGGTTGGGGCAAATCGGTAAGGTAGACCCATATTTCCCATGGGGAGGGGAGGTAGACCCATCATTCATCTTAAGCACCCTAAGCACAATGAACATAAATAAGAATCTTGATATATCTCTTGGTACAGTGCCAGTTGTCATGCTAACAGTTATCTAACTAACAATATGGTAATCCAGGATGGCCAAACACTTCAACCTCTGTGTATTTGTTTAGGAAAATACATACCTATTACCTATCCCTGGATACAATGATATACAATACAGTAAAACCTGTCTAATCCAAATGACACTGGGACCAGCTTAAAGAGTTTGGATTACGTTAAAAGATATTTAGATAAAAGAGTTGTTTGGTTATACAGGTTTTACTGGAGTTAAACCAATTACCGTGTTTGAGGAGGTAGAAGTAACCTGCTCAAGTTTTTCATGGGAGACATATTTTACATGGATATTCCCATCCAGACCTCAATTGGTTGTTACAGCCTGACTCCAGTGCTATAAAACTACTCGTTCATGTTCAATTCCTGGAGGATTACGTTTCTTTGAAATATTTCCCTGACGTTTAATTGAAGTTTCGTTTCCAGTTCTCAGTATGCTTTGAGGCAGTTTATTGTCTTAACCTTTCCCTTCCCTCCCATGGGGATACTAACTTCCAATATTTCCACGATTTATCATTATAGGAAAACAGTTGTTCACGATGTTAAGCACATTTTTGACAGCAGGTTATATAATGTTCAGTAAGAGGCAAAAATAGAAGACAAGTTTAGTTCATTGTGGAGAAGATGATCGATCACATGTAGTTCAAGGACTGGTAGTGATCTACAATGCTTGATCATTTCAGCAAATAATACTCACTTTACTACAAAAAAACAATTTACGCTAGCATTTATTTTGTGGTCATTATATTGATTTTTTATGGATTGTGCTTTCTATATTCTGGGGACTGGCACGCAATCATACATATTCAACTGTCAGTCATTAATTTTTATTATAGTCATTCTGTAATAAAATCTTGCTTTTTTCTTTAGCCTTTTTGCATGTTAATATTTTTTCATTCAGCAGCGTTCCACCCACAACATTTACTTCATGTTTTTATTGATCAATACAGTGTTTCTGAATGTTTTATATGACTGCAAATATGTATACTATATGGAGATCTTTTCACACAACCTTCTTTGCATTCTTGTTAAAGTTCAAATAATTGGAGTTAAAACATATCCTCTCTTTTCATTTCAAAATCATTTCATAAGAATGTTGACACTGAATAGACTTCATTGATTATTCTGGATTATTGGTAATATATTGTAACAGTAATATATGTATATGTGTAAACTAAGATAAACAACTATAAATAAATATTATTCATGTTGTATTTTTACTTGTTACCAATTTGTATTATTACAGTTTGCATTAAATGTTGTTTGATTATTCCAGGTTACCCTAGTTACCAAGGTGGTTCCCATACAGTCCATAGTTACCAAACCAGCACCCAGAACTATACAACACAGTCTAGCAGCAGTCAACAGGCCTCTGCCCTGCCCCACAGTCCCCCCACCCTTGGGCAACAGCAAACAAGCCCTTCAAGTACATTAGCAGAGGAATCATCGCAGCTTGATGATATTTTAAGTGAACTTTTAGGAGATCAAATGCTATCTACCTCCCCTATGAACACTATGAAAAGCAGTACAGGGGCCAATGCAACAGCGTGGCAGTTGAGTCCTACAAGTCCCAACCGCTCATTAGCTATGCCCTCAGACTTACCCCCAAACACTAGGCGTACTGAACACTATTCATATACAGCCCCAGATGGCTCTAGCAAAATGGATAAAACAACATCTTATGAAAATCGTAGTCAAATGGGCCCTGGTAGTAAATCAGAGTCAAAGGTAGTGAAGTCCACCTCTCATTACTCTTCAAGCTCCAGTTCTGCTCAGCCACCTATAGAGGGCTCTCACCAACCACATGTAGAGTCAAGCCCTAGACGCTATATCCCCCAGAATGCATTTAGTTATACATCAGGGGGTCTGGATGAAGCAGGGGGGCGGGTAACAAGCCCCACCTTCAGAGCGAACAGCCCCAAACGTTCACCTAGCCCTCTCGGGAGGAAGAGCCCAACTAGCCCTAACCTCAACTCTGTACCCTACTCTGTTGGTTATGAGAACAGATCTGAAGAGTCATGGCAAGAGCAATCATGGCTGGAACAACAAAAGATGAAACTGGCTCAGAAGCGAGGTGGAGACTACAACGCACCCCCTCAATTCAGGAAACAACACAGTTATCAAGAGAAAGCCCTCGTTGCTGAGCTTGTCGATGTTCAGAATAAGATTGCCCGTAAACGTGTGGCAAGTGAGAGTGACCAAGCTGTATTAGCAGACAGAACCAATGTGCAGGTCAGTAATGGCCCCATGACCCAGTCAGCCCCTCAAAGTGACCATAATAGCAATACATACAAAGCACAGAAAGACTATTACGTGTCTGGTGTTGAGGTAGATAAAAGTCGACCTTTCAGTCCTACTCCCTCTAAAACAGAGTACACATTTATGATCAAAGGCTCAACTCTCGAGCGCAATCAGAATGAATCTAATGGTGCTAAAACATATGGTAAGCCCCCTCCCTCACCGATACCTGGCCGTAATAACAGCGCTCCTGGGTCCCCATTGATCCCCCAAAGGAGCAGCAGCAGGGGGGCAGTCGCTCGTAGTCGTTCCTCCACTGATTGGACGAAAAACTCTCAGCTTCAACGTCAGAACTCAGATCTGACATATGACCGTGATAAGGCTCCACTGCCAATCCAGCGTACCCCCCTTGGTTCATCTGGCTATAGCTACACTACAGAGGAGATCACTACCCACAGGCCTCAGCCCAAGTACCCTGCGGGATCCACTGGAGACTTTGACCTGGATGCATTGATAAATGAGACCACAACTACCACCAAGAAATCCACCTCATCAAGTAAGTGACGCTATTTATTTTTCATTTCTACACATGAATGGTCATAGATTGAGATTTTTGATAGGGATTGAGTATGAGTATCCACCCACTTTGTTCTCCCACTACTACCCACATATACGTTGTGGTAGGAGAATAAGATATACAAGTATTTTGTCCCGTCATATTCAAAATGGGCATTATATGAGTATTATACTTCATTAGGCACTGGCTCATAAAATAAAATGTTCCATTTTAAAAGATAATAGGAAATGCATCAGAGGTGTCATATTGCAAATTCACAAAACAATAGTATTCCATCCATCCCTATACCCCCCCTCAGTTCTAGAACCATACCCCTTGCCAAACCTGCAATCTGATCACAAACCGATGAATTTTAGAGCTGCTCTGTAGAGACTCTTGAAAGAGCAGAGAGTTGTTAACTAATGGAGGCTTGACCTTAGATGCATGTATATACTATCTACACATTTTATTTGCTAACAATGACTTGCTGACAATGTATGGCAAAGTGTTGACAACTAACCCCTGGCTAAAATATTTTGTTGACAACTCACATTTATTCTGACATTCATTGTTTTCTGTTTTCCACAGTTTCTTGGATGGCATTGATAAATGTAATGGAGGTACAGTATTTTCTTTATTACAGCTCTCTGATTTTCAAGTTCCCATTAATAGTGGACAAGCTTGGTGTTCTATGAAAGAGAAACATTCTTGAGGAATGTAAAAAATTTACAAGTTGTTTAGATATGAAAAGCAATTGCAAATGTCATGTATTGCTAGCAGTTGACAGGTATGATCTTTACATACCTTTATACCATATACTTATACAATAAATTTTCTTTAAGTTAACACTTCCTAAATTCAGTTTTTCCAGGATTCTTAAATGGGTGCAATGATATTTTTCATGATTTTCTCATTTTCAAGTGGGCGCAAATGGTTTTCTAGTGGGAACACATTCTAACTAGACTATGGATTATTCTCAGTGTTCAGGCTAACCAACCCAATTTTTCATTGATGAACTATACATATAGAACATATATGTAAATGTAGCTATCTCAGGCCCGTAGCCAGAATTTGCCAAGGGTGGGCTCACTTTTTGGAAATTCCAGGGGGTTCACTTTTTTGGCCAAAATCACTTAAAAAGTGCTCGGAATGGTGAAAAACTGCATGATTTTGAAAGAATTTTTGGCCAGGGGGGGGGGTGGTTCAAACCCTCCCCCCTACGGGCCTGCATCTGAAATGTCTTACATAAACAGCTTCACATTTTGGCCTGAATATCTCAGTCTTATCATGATTATCAAAGGTGAAGATTGGTAAAATATTTTACCCTGGATGGTCAAGGGGTGAAATAAGGTTTGGACAGAAATAAATCCATGGATTATGAGCTATAAGGATAT
Source organism: Owenia fusiformis (assembly GCA_903813345.2). Lineage (NCBI taxonomy): Eukaryota > Metazoa > Annelida > Polychaeta > Sabellida > Oweniidae > Owenia > Owenia fusiformis. Next base: position 20,609,348 of record CAIIXF020000007.1, on the reverse strand, counting down.
CCATAACTGGAGAAAGATATACCTGTAGCAATACTCTTGGAAGAGGGAACAATCCTACATGATATCTTAGATCTTGTCAAATAAATCCTTTACATATTGAAGGTGATTGGATAAAGACCCCTCCCCCTCTATTAGTTCTAAGGAGGTTTTTTTTACAGGAGCGACTGAAACCTTGTGAATGAAGATTTAAAAATCCTCCCTCGTTCACTGTATGTTACTCTCATTAAAGTATGTAGAGTATAGAGGTTAGCAACCCAAGTGACATCTATCTTACAAACATACAATAAAGTTCATTTAAAACTGGTTTTCTATCAGAGATTCTTGTTTATCTCAATCTACATTCAGTCTCCATTTAAGTATTTGTATTGAATTAAGTGATACACGCAGACAAAATAAATATTCAGTTCTAAAGCTTAGTTCAATAGAGTTGTAAAAAATGTAAATGATGAAAGAGTTTATTATGAAGTATTCATGCACAATCTTGACCTGTAAAACCTTGTGCATGTCAAAGTGAATTTACTTGCTAAAGGTACATATTATTGAATTGAATGGATAAGACACTTAAAAAAGAAGTGTATATGGCATGGAGTATACCTTTGTGTTTCTTTTTTTTAATAAAATGCATCAAGTCATTTTAAACTTAATGGTAATGGTATCGAACGTTGGACTCATATTTGCATTTATATTTCCTTTTATTATCATTAATGAATTTGCGTTTAAATGATGGATGCGTTTTTAAATAATGATTTAATTTTTTATGTTTTGAGTCAAGTTGTCTTAAACATGTTATAATAATCCACATATTGCACATTGTGTTTTGAAACTGATAGATACAGATGAAATATCACATGCCAGTCTATCACTGTCCTATTATATTCATTTTTAAACATGTGTTTACCTTATGTTCTGAAGTTACTTCATACCCAATATGTTACACGAGATGTCAAAAACAAAATACCTTATGTTGTTTAGGGCTATGTACATCTTACTATCTCATAACCTAGATTTGTGAGTAATTTTATTATGGACTATATCCCAATAGACCCCCTTATGCTATAGGAAGTGTTTTAACACTTACAAAGCCATTAAAGTATTCAGAAGTGCTCCTCTACATTTATATCCCACATACAATGTTGTAAAAGTCATATTCATGTGTAGTATGTGTGGGTCTGTTTGTTTACAACCACATGATCTTAAAAGATCAATTTTTCAAAACCTCAAAATCTGATTTAAACACTTGATAGTTGGATGATTCATGAGTGAAATGTGACCCTATCAAAAATCTTTAAAATCTGTGAACAAGTGTACAGTATGTTTGAATAAGAGTCTGATGTATAGCCATCAACTTTTAGGATGTAAAGAGTACAGTTTAACATTTTGTGTTTAGTAGTTTAAAGACATTAAAATGGAGCATCAATACAACTATGAAAAGCAGATGTACATGTACAGTAAGTAAAGTAGTTATTGTAGTGTATCAAACACATCAATTAATTAAAGAACTTATTGAGACATAAGAGGTTTGAGGGATATCAGAGGATGGTTCTTTTAGATCAAGACAAGGGACAGGGTTCTCTTATTTAGACAAGGGTTATTTTCTATATGTATTAACTTGAAAGACAGGATATAAGTTCTTCAAGTGCATTCTTTGTTCTCTGGTCATATGTGGTACAGGGTTTCATATTTCTTAATATTTTTGCATTCTGATACTCATCATATCTTTCTGTTTTCCAACTCTAGCAATAGGCCTTCTTGAATATAAATGATAGATGGTTGTGATCTCTCACATGATATTTCTGTATATTTGGAGTGTTTTCTTATGGTAATACTCATGGAATACTACAAAATAATGTTTTGCTAATTATGAAGTGCTTTAATAAGTACATCTCCTTGAGAAAGTTTAACTGTATGTCATTGTCTTCAAAGTGAATATTGCTGCGTTATGTAGTAATAGTACTATTCTATAGTATACTTCTATGTAGTACTGTATTATATTGTAGTATCATATAGTAAACTGGATCCTTGAACTTTATAGAGTTGTTAAACTAATGGAAATGTTATGTTTTTTGATGGATTTTAGCTGTTTGATTTGAAGGTAGAATTGTAGGCATTTGATATACCAGAGTATCATATCCTTGTTCATCAGATAAAGCTCTTTTTATTTAAAGAATTAAATTGAAAATTGGAAAGGGCACAACATTTGAGAATGAAATACAGAGTATTTGAATTAGACCTTCTGTAGGCCTTTTGCAATTTAAGAGTTGTTTTACTCAAGAAAGTGCTTTACTTTATAGGGTTTTTGACTTCCAGAGGTGTTTGCCATAGAGTAGGTGTTTGCCTTACAAAAGCATTTATTATATAGACATGTTTCACTTGCACATGTGTTGCTTACAGGAGTGATTGACTTATAGGAGTGTTTGACTTGCAAGTGTGTTTTACTAATGATGTTCAGCTTTGCAATTGCATGTTCTACTATATATTTCCAGGAATCATCTCCATGCAAGACAAAACATTTGATCTAATGGTTTATCTCAATCTTATATCTTTGAATGATAACAAGAGGCTGCAGCTGGGCATACTTATATCTCATCATGTAGAAATACATGACTTATCATTTGTAGTAGAAACAGGACCATCTTGACATGGGTAGAGGGTAGTAGGGGATGTTATGCATTACCCTGGACTCACCAGGTAGTATCCCAACCTCTTACTTTGAGAGATCATCTTACGATTTAGCATATAACTAATCTAAGAGCATTTAACCACACTTGGTATGTTTATAACAGAATCATTCTTTGAGGGATGACACAATATGATTGGCTGGTTGAGTTCATGTTATGTTAAGAGTATGAAATGAATATTACCGGTCTCTTTTGCAAAGGGTATTGATTCTTGGATAGTATAGGGTAGCTATGAATAGATGTTGGAAACAAGATGGTATACAGAGGGAGCATACTGTAATGATTCACATCCATTCACCTGGAAATCTGATAGCTTAATCTAAGAATTATGGCCTAGTCTAAGTAGGGATTATAGCCCAATTTCTCCGATTAGCCTCATGTTAATGATATAGGCCAAGATGGATATATGCAGAGTACCTGAAGTGCCTTTTATATTTCCAAGCATCTTTCAACAACCCCCCCCCCCCTCTTTCTAAATATATAGACCCTGCACATGCACATTGTGCATGAATTTCTATATGTATACTCTCTGAGTCATTGCACTTGCATTACTCTATATTCAGTAGTAGTCAAAGTTGAATATTCTATGTCAAGTAGTTTATCCACTGAAAGTAGGTTTTATTGACTAATAAAGTTAAAGTTGTAAAAACTGACTGCTATATTACTCATTGTACAATGTGTAAGTGACACTTGATACATATTATATAGCCTAGAAAACACATGTTTATTGTATTTTGTATGTCTCTTGGAGTCTGGATCATTGATGTTGAAGGTGAGGGATGGAGTACCCTTTGCAAGAGTTGGACTATATCTATTCTCTTTATATTACAGATACTTCTTTAATCTAGATTACATCCAATCACTTTGTAGTCAGATTACATTCTATACATTCATTTTACTTTCAAATTCGTTAAAGGTCATAAAAGTTTCATTTGAGGTTTTAGGATCAGCATCAAAATTTCAGTTATATGTGATGGTCAGGGGGTAGTTTTTTTAACTGAAGGTGATCCAGGATAGACCTAATACACCTCCATCAAACTGTTGCCTTCTTCTATATCAGATAAAGCTAGTAAATAGCAGAAGTTCTTGTTCAAATTATTGAAATTTAAATAAGGTACAAGGTTTGTTATACCATGGTCTTTCAATAGAATGCCAATGGTTATCTTGCATGAAAATGGCCAGAAAAATGGCCAGAAAATGGTGAAAATAGCCAGAAATACACATTTTTAATTTTTCTTTGCCAGGAATTGAAATGTTCTTGTTGACATGTTGACATGGTGTCTTTGGTTGCATAAAATCCTTAGAGCAGTAAACAACACTGCCCTCTATTGGTTCATAATTCTCTTATGTATTAAAATGAAGTTTGTTTCTTCTTTAGGGGAATATCTATTCAAGGTTATTATACCAGGATTATATTGTTGTTTTGTTAATGTGACTTTAATTTTCTACATCAACAAAGGGAAATATGATTGAAAGAGAATATAAATGTTTATTGGAGACATTACGCACCATCTAGGGGGTGGATAACTGGGTTAGGAAAACCGTGAAGTCTTATTCATAATTCTCTAGTCGCTTGGTAAGGGAAACCTTTCTCATGCAATGTTATGTTCACCCTTGGGTATGTAGCAACAATTTGGGCAAACATCCCATTAAAATAAATCACAAAAAATGTTGCCACCACTAAATATACTCAAAAATGGTATTTTACTCTTGGTAAAATTTGTCCCGTTTGACCAATTTTTGTACTGCTAGCCTACTTTAGTTGACGTCAGTATGGCTTGTTATAGATAAGGCCAAAGAATTGCTCTCAGGTATGTTATGTCATGACATGTTTATGAATGCAGTAAACGTACCTTATGTTATTGTATTCTATTAGCACGAAAGGTTACACTAATCCATGAACTTACATGGGGACAATTCTAGAAATCCTACAAACTGTAAATCCATATCAAGAAATACCATACTTAGAAACAGAGGGGGTATGTTTTGTATGGTGGTTAAAATAAAAATATAAGATATACAAAATATAAGAACAATGAAGAACATGGAATATGTCATGTTACAATTAGTCATGCATAACCGAATTATCACATAAAAACGTGACTTTAAAATGTTATAATGATTTTAGGAAGTATGTATATTTCCAGATGTTGCTTTATGTAAGGGTTTAAATCTTGCCAAGAAATAAGCTATTGGATGGGGTTAAATCGGCAGAAAATGTTTGTATATAAGCACAATAGCTCCGTATTGGCTAAAACAACATTGTAAAACACCGTATATGCCCACAAGAGGTAGCAACAACACTAAATAAGATACCAGCTAAATCCATTATTACAAATCCCCAACATAAATAAATATGGAATAACCATAATATTATAAATTCCATTTCTGCCAAATTCTAGTTGGGCATATGCCATACTTCATTCTTACACAAAACAACAATGAACTCCTCTTTGAAATCACATTAAGTAATTTAAGTGCAAAAATAAAATCAATCATATTTTATAATTCAAAATCTAATGGAGTATATATGAGATAGGACGATGAAGTCACAGAGCAAAATGTTCACATTTGATGACAATATGCTATTATTTATAGCTAAAGTTGGTAAGTAGTTTGTGTGAATCTTTTTTAAAGTAAGTAGTATTGTGATTACTGTACTAGTATTTCAGAGTACTGAAATTCTCTTATAGGGGATATATTTTCAGCTACAGATTTCTGTTATTATTTCTACATCAAATGCTATTCTTAAATATTCACATATAAGTCACATCCACATATTTTTATTTGAAACTTTTGAAATTAACAAGTAAGCTCCAGCTGCATGGTATCCTATGCATAGAAAGTAACAGATCACTGGTGAAAGGATCAAGCATCAGTGGTGTGTGTAGTAAACCAACATAAAGAGGACAGCTGCTATTTATTAATTATTTATTACCAGAATAACTCACTGGAATAACTTGGACCACTGGATGTTGTTCATTTAGTGGTTGTTCTCCTTTAACCAGGATGCAATCCATTATTACCCATAATGCAGCATTTGTACCAGATATCAACTCCCATAAAGCAACATACCTAACTTATATCATTTCCCACAATGCAATGTATCTGCCTGATGTCATTACCTACAATGCAACACATCTGCCTGGCAATATTACCCAATATGCAACAAGTGCTAAAGTTGTTTATCTCCCTCTCAAAGTCAATTACATCATGAAACATCAAAGTATGTTTCCATTGGCTTGATAAGGAAGATGAAAGAAATTTAAGCAAGAAATGAAACATTCCAACATGCATAACAAAACATACGCAGACTGGAATGGAAAATAACGAAAATAATGCAAAGGCAGTGATTTGAGAAACTGTTACTCGAAATTGTTTATGAAAACATTGCAATGTGTGCAAGTTTAGAGTTGGAACTAAGAGATAAGCCATGTAGATTCAGATGTTGTTTCACCTTGCAAGAGGAGGAATGATGCATTCTATTGGTCAGCTACAATATCTGGAAAGTCCACGTGCTATTTGACTATACATCATTGTGGTTTGGTTATAATCCTTGATATAATTTTCCCAGATACAAATGGAAATGATTTCTTTGCAATGTTTAGATTTATTGACGGAACAAGCCATGTTTTCATCTTGTCAGATCCAGACACATTACAGCAACAGCAAAAGCTGAGAACCTGAACTTTAGTAGATATTTCTGCTCCATGATTTATTGGCAACCGTTTCATGAACATTCGGCTATTTTTGCTTCCCAGATGTTCCATGAGTGAGATATACAAGGTAGAACATGGTTGAATATAACTTGCTATAATATATTACCACAAACAATTAACTATTGAAGATACCACTGGATTTATAATATACTGGATAAGATACAGAAATTCTTCCTTTTACTTCTTTGCTCTTAAGGGCTGTTATGTATATCACGTCATTAACTTTCTCAGAAACATAACTATAAAATTAAACTGCTTGGATTACTATAAAACTTGTTTTGGATGTAATGCTTAGTGTTAATAGGGAAATAAAACAGGGCTTAGAAGAAGATCAATCTCCCTTGAGCAGCAGAATAGTCAGAAGGATATGATACAATACTTCTGGATGAAGCGGAGGTCAACTTGAAACTTTAGGATTGAATGTACCTCAAATGTTCATTTCGTGAATTACAAAAGGAACTACATAAATTCTCAAACGATTTTAGAAAAGTTGGAGGAATTTATACAGAAAGAAGACACTTCAAATATATACCTCAAGACAGTGTTTATACAGCCTCAAGATGTTGTGTAGTGTTGTGGTGTTGTAGGAACAGCCACACACTGGGCTAGGGTGCGAGTTTACAGGTGGCACTGCCTTGATTAGGAGATTGAAGATGGCCAAGATCCCAGTGGACTGGGACGAAGGTCTCCTGGGGCATTCATTGATCTACATTGACTACCTGGGACCTGACTATCTCAATAGCTGTAAGATATATGTATATACAGTCTACTGCACAGGTTTAATACATTTGGATAGTGAACTACTTTGAATATGCAAATATGAGATCCATTAGATCTTTGGTCTGTGCAAGGGACTGAATATATGGGTTGGCATGTCATAAGGTTTAATTTTTTATTTTAAAAGTTGATCCATATATGTGATGTAAAGCCACTTGTTTCCTTGACCTACATCTAGTTTGTGACTTATTTTTGGAAGGCATATGGTTAGATGTCACATGTAATCAAACAAAAATGAAGATATTAGTTAGATTCGTATATGTTGAATATTGCAGTACAAATATTCATAAAATGGAGTTAGTTTATTTCAAATGTAATAGCTTTGTACCTTAGTACTATAAGTCAGCTGAGTACAGAAAATGTAAAATATATTTGCAGAAGGTTATAGGTAAACCACAAAATATCTAATTGGTGAAACTGAACTCTCTATCAAAAGTAGTAGAAATGTATTAATAGCAGCTCTTGCAGAAAGATTACCAGAAGCAAATAATAATAATGGAATCATGTCATAATGAAATAACATATTTTGAATTCTAGTGAGACACCTGAATAACCTTATGGCAAAAATATGTCTAATACATCATTAAATTGTGATATAATAAGGTAAATAGATATTTTACAGGAAGGAGTGATATATGGTTGAAATAAAGGTACTGGCCAGAAATGGCTGCAGGAAGCTTCCTGTAAAGGTCAAGTGCTCAAAGAGCTTGGGTTAAAATATAACATTCATGTTTCCTTATATTTCTCCATCTAAAGTCCTTAACCTGGTCCTTTAAATTGAAATCATGCAATCATGCCTATCGAGAAAAAAACTGTTATGACATTTCCTAAACAGGGGTTTCCATAATTGCAATACAGTAAAACCTGTTACGTGGAACACCTCCCAAGTGGAACACTTTTTAGAGTTACCAAAGGTGTTCTACTGAGACAGGTTTAACATTTTTCTGTACTGTAATATTCCACTTTGAAGCAAAAGTTGATAGGTTAATGTAAAAAGCTTGTATTTGAAGCTGCTGTAAGGTTTCATCAATTGAGATAACTTTACTGTTATTAGATTCATTAGTTTGTGGTATTGGGTTCAAGTTTTGTTTATCTGGCATTTTTGTGGCTTCAAGAAACAGGAGCTATTTGGGAAGTGTGGACATGTATATGACTATATCTTTATGTTCAAATGTGGTTTATCTGCTGTGTTACAGTAATGAAAACTCTTGATCTTCAGTATGGCTTTTTTCTCTAGGTTACAAGCACAATGGATAAGGATAAGTCCTTGATGTACATTATATCCATCATATTGTGATAGACATTTAGGGGTTTGCTCCGACTTTAAAAGAAAAACAATGAGGTGAAGTGTAGATTAAGACAATTATTCAAAATTATTTATGTCAGTTAAGAGAAAAGTTCATCAGATTTAACCGAATGACTTTGGGTGAGAAATGACCTTCTTGGAACATTTTAACCTGTAAACAGTTAAATACCTATTTTCTAACCAATATGGTGCAACTGAACGAGGATTTATTATTTAATATGAAAACATTTTTTCTCCATTTTATTTTGACGATGCAACAACTATAATTATACATAGACTAAAATCGAAACCTTACCCATTCAAATAAGTAAGGTTTAACCTTTCTTTCAATTGTTGCCATGGATAATATAATTGTAAACAATCAACTGAAAGTGTTATAACTGAAGTCCAGAAATAGCTGCAGAATAAGATAGAATCCTCTGGAGAATATTCTAGAGAATTCAGACTCATCCCGTGTAAGACTTTGTAATCCCTCTCATCCTTTCTACCCTGAATCCTCATCAAGTTGTCACATCTTCCTCTGACTAAACATATAAAATAGCTTATTTGTAACTTTTGTGGAATTTTATAGGGGTTCGAATATGAAATAAATGTAAGCTATAACAGAAAATGTATTTTTATATAGGTCGTTTTGATGTACGTACATCACAGGGTATCAGCTATCAACCATAGAGTGTAGTAGACCATAGTATAGATTTATCTGAAATTTAAGAGTGAAGGTGAAAATTCTTGCAACGGGTTGCTGATCCTGTATATCACATTGAAATATCTCTCAACCCTGCCTGCCATGATTACAATGTCAGACTTTATTAACAGATTTGGAAATACTTAGGCTGAAAAGGTTGCCACAATTCATGTTGAACTACCTGGGGCAGGGTGCTTTAACTTCTCACTGTAAAAATAATTACCTTATCTAATTCTCTCATAGTGAACTTTAGTTGAAAGGTTAACTTTATTCTATGAAGAATGCATCTTTAATAAACTCTGCAGAATAAAAGCTGATGAATTCTTGATTTTGAATAAGAAAATTGTGATAAAGATATAAACAGGGAAATTATAGTAAAGTTAAGACATAATACACGTACATGTACCATGGATGGGCCTTCTTGAAAGCCCATGATAATACCGAGAAAAATCGCAATAGAATTGAATGCATTGAAAACTCAGGATTGTAAATTATGTATTTAAAAAGTAATTGCATTATGAAAAGTATACCTCCAAGTAGCATTAAGATAAAACTTGAAACAGGCAAAACTATAAATGTTCCTTTTAATATGTCAAAATGTGACAAGGATTATATAGGATAAGTCCCCTTCTGTGCCTCTCTAACTCAGCTAGCTGTAAAAGCTCAGCCTGGAGTTGTACTGAATTGTTAAGGGCATGGACTTATGTGAGAGACCTGCGTGAAGGATTTATAAGCTTACTCTCCATCCAGGTATGAATGAGTTATGTACCCCATTGTTCTTCTTTTGTCTGTTTGTTTTTAATCTAAGCCAAGCAATAACCATATCAATCTCTTTATGGTAATTTTGTGTTGATTTCCCGATGGAGAAAATATCCCAATCTGAGGTTTTCATTACAGATTTGAGATAACTGAATTCTATTGGTTGATAAAGGAAACAAATGTCAAATATGTGACACTGTTGTAATATGAATGAGGGCGATAATCTGAGTTAATCCCATATGACATTTGTGAAATACAGTGTAGGCAGCAGATCAATTGGATTAGTGATAATACTAGATAATCCTATTAAATATATACATTCCTAGGTTAAATGCCATTGTTACTTTACATAATGTTTTTCTTGTATTTGATTCAGATTAGCCACTTGTAATATTCTATAGATTTGGGGAATCATCTATGACATTTGCTTTCATACTTCTCTGGCGTATAGTTCAATCCTCCCCAGAGGCCACACTTCCCCAGTGGTCCTCCCCCAAGAGACTCTCAAGTGGTCTTGGTTATCAAATGGTCTTCCTCTTTCAACTGGCTTCACTTAATGGACTTTAGACATTTCTGTAGAGTCTCTACCATTTGGTCTTTTCACAGTGGTCCTTACCCTGAAACTTCCTGAGTATAGTAGTATAGTCCTTCCACCAATTAACCTGTCCTTGATGGTCTTTCTACAAACTAAGCCTTCTTCCATTAGTCTCCCCGCAGTATCCCAACCCTTTGTTTCACATAGTTATTATAATGTGACAGTAACTTGTCCCTTTCATTTCAGTAATCTTGTTTATTTAAAGGTCATTTAATATTTTTTTCATAAATGATCATATTGTATTTTCTTTATTTTCAGGCTACAGTTCCAGCCAATTAGATGACTTGGAGCGCAGCATCCAGGCCCTGATTGGTGTAGATGCAAACAATACGGCAAACAATGTCAAAATATCTCCCATCAAAACTGTTGAGGAAGAGCCAATCATAAACAAAAAGGTTTCCAAGACGACGAAACAATCTGTGAATTCTGGGTATGAATCAGACAGCGCCATCTTTGCCAATAAGTCATATGAAACTAGGAGTTATGAAACAAAACAGATGAACACTTTCGCCAACTCTAAACCCCCCAGAAGCAAAACACCTGACATAGAACCACAAACTAAGGTTAGTAACCGTACTGGGATTATACACATGGAATCTGAAAATGTGTTCTACTCAAGGGGTTGGTTCAGATATCAAATCAATTTTTTCATGAAACTAATTATGTTAGGGAACGAAGGTAGTAATACTTGGTTAAATTATAAAAAACATATTGAAAATTTAGTGGGCGATAATGTAGGTTGATTGAACAGTGGAATGGGGAGAGGGGATCTATGCTTGTATGAAATCAATTGCACTAAAGGTATTGATATTTTGAACCAGCCCTACTATGTTTTATTGTTGTTGTCCCATGAAGATGCTCCAAAGACCACCATGGTAAGGCCAGGTATACTAACCCTCAACAAGTTTATTCCTGATAATATTGACATATTTTCAGAACCTCTTGTTCAAAAGTCATACTTTTATCTGACTTCCACCTACATTTTGATCATATTGCAACCTCCACATGTATTATGTAGATGTGCACCCAGATTAGATGAATGTTTTCACATAGAATCTTTTCCCAGATTAGATATGTCTTTTAACACCAGTGTGAATGTTTTCCATCATTAATTTGAAAACAACTTGAATTCATATGTTCAGACCTAGAATAGACCACACATTGCATTACATTTCCAGTATTTTGATCTTGCACTGATGTACCTTTTTCTGAAGATGATAAAAGAGCATTAATTTTAATATCTCTATGTTGTGTCTGTTAACAGTTGTAGCTTCATTACATGTCAATGTTAGCAGCATTAGCTTAATCTGACATTTGAATTATTTTGCACATTTAGTATACACATTCCCTTCACAAAAACTCAAATGCACCTTCATTCTTAAATGAGATCAGATTATGTGCTTGGAAAATCACATCACACTTTCTGCTTATGACTAGCTTACATTGATTTCGCAATGAATTTCCGAAAATGCTGTTAACGTTTCATTTGGGATTCTAGATGAAATGGCACTCTGATCAATTTGTCTATCAGTATTGAAACTGTAAAGGAATAGCAATTTGTTCACGCATTGAACACTTTATCTCCACAAATAATCGTGAAGATTCATTAATTATTGAGAAAGTTATTCCAAAATTGGAAGGTGGCATTTTTTGTGTCACCCAGTAGTATGGTTTGCCAATGAGGGCTCAGGGTAGTGTATACTTACTGGGTTTGCAGAATGATCTTAACACTCTTTGTGCATAGCAGTCTAATAGGAGTGTGTTCATGCTTTAAGTTATCACCAGCTTAAATGTAGGTTCACTTTTATAGATTTCATAGTGTTGTTATCTGTGTATAAAGAACAAATAAAATGTACATGTCTCTTACAATGAAACTTGGGTATATAATTTTTGGTATGATTATATATTCTAGGAGACACTGTTTTGTTTGGAATGAACAATCTTGAAACCAAATCATAAGTTTCAAAAATGAAGCACTGGGTGTTTTAATTTGCCTCTCATTCATGGGTGTAGTTTTGGGGCAATATATGCAATGTACAATGTTCCTGCACAATTATCCATAGTGCCATTTCAATCACAAATTGGAAGAAAATCAATTAGAATAGCCCCAGAATAGTACCTTACAAAATATTTCAAGTATCAGGTATAAGGTTTGGTTTTTTATTACATTTTTACATTTTCACAATGTTAATGATATCATGTTGTAAATAAAACCATTCAAAATCAGTTATTATCCCATCGAACGAAGTTCGGAGGGATATAGGGAACGCCTCCGTCCGTCCGTCTGTCCGTCCGTCCGTCCGTCCGTCCGTATGTACGTCCGTACGTCCGTCCGTCCGTCCGGGCAATAACTCAAATACCGTTGGCCCGATTTTATTCATATTTTGTACACATATACCCTATGGGAGTAGAAGTTCTGCTCGAAAGCCGATTTTCAAAATGGCTGCTCATTTAAAAATGGCGGCCATTTTAGTGCCGATTTTACAGTAATTTAGGTGCAATATGTAAAACTGTAATAGCAATATGTTTTAAATGTAAAAAAAATATATAGGACATTAATAAAGCTAGAAATGTAAATATTAAAAAGCACATGGCAGCCATCTTGAAAAATGGTGGCCTTTACTCGTTATTTTACGATTTTTGCTATAACTCGAAAAGTAGTGGAGCGATTTTGTTCATATTTGGTATGTGAATACAATAAGCATGGCACACTGTCTAATGACACTTTTTGTAGAAGGCAGCCATTTTGAAAAATGGCGGACATTTTGAAAAATGGCGGCCATTTTAACTTTTTTTTACTAAAACTCGAAAAGTAGTGGAGCGATTTTGTTCATATTTGGTATGTGAATACGTATAAGCATATCACACTGTCTAATGACACTTTTGGTAGAGGGCAGTCATTTTTCAAAATGGCCGCCATTTTAATGTATTTTACTATAACTCGAAAAGTAGTGGAGCGATTTTGTTCATATTCGGTATGTGAATACTGTAAGCATGGCACACTGTCTAATGACACTTTTGGTAGAAGGCGGCCATTTTGAAAAATGGTGGACATTTTGAAAAATGGCCACCATTTTAACGTATTTTACTATAAATCGAAAAGTAGTAGAGCGATTTTGTTTATATTTGGTATGTGAATATTATAAGCATGGCACACTGTCTAATGACACTTTTGGTAGAAGGTGCCCCTTTTGAAAAATGTTTGATGGGATTCGCTACGCTTTGGCGTTGCCGTTGTTTCATAGTTCATTATTTTGAGCATTAATTGATAATATGTTAATTTTATTTTCTCAAGCTGAATGTTTTAAAGCAAGAATGCATTGATTTGAATTAACATAATGGATTTTATTTGTGACTAAAAAGTATGTGCTAATTGAATATAGCTGAGTGTACATTTATGTTTGTTTTTAGGGATTTGGTCAAAATATAAATGTCCATCTAATATGAATTGAAACATAATGAGATATACCTTTGATAGATTTTGATGTTGATGTTAAGTCTAAAACAATACCTGAAATATAAAATATATTATTATGAAATTATTATGAAATATATTATTGAATGGACATTGATATTGTACCAAATCCCAATATTTAGTAAAAGTGTGTAATTTTGCATTGTGTTTTGTGCAAACAGAGTAGATTTCTCACGTTTCCTCACAAGCCCAAGAAAGTTGAGATGGACTACGAGATTCAGGAAAGCTACACATTAAAGCCCATAGCAATCGGCAAGGTATAACTACATGTGGTAAACTTAACACTAACTTTGGTGGAGAAGACGCACTTGCTTCAGTAATACAGGGCTTTATATCTGCTTTAAATGGGCTTATTAGCCTTTTGCAGATGTAGATGTTTATATTTGGTTTCTATGGTTTTTGGGTCACCTACTCATGTATCAATTGCTTGGTAGTCAGTTTAAAGCAGACTCTTGTGATCACTATTTGCTATGCATGTGCATGCTTCCAGCATTTGGATTGAAAACAGCATTGTATAGGTACTGAAACCCTTGCAGTTCCTTTTGAGAATATGTATCAGAAATTGACTGAAAATACATTATACCCATATTCAGGACCTATTACATCAACTTAGAGCTGTTTTTAGCCAAAATGCTCTACTTTTTAGATGATGCTTCAAGGGGATACTTCAATTTAAAAAATGCCTCTATCGAATAATATTCTACAAGCCTCTCACATTATGGAGTAAACCAATATGGTTTCATGATGGGCTTTTGCTATGTATGGTTTATGGGTCACTGGTCAAGGTACTCATGTATCTCTGACATCTCTCATCACTTGTGCTTTGGGGGTGTAGTTATAGCTTTCTTATGCTCCATTTGTCTCTGGGTATCTTATCAGTGCTATACAGGGTGATCATTAAGTAAGATCAAAAGTGCTCTAATTTTTGTAAACATTAGTAAATCTGGCTCATTTTCTCATAGAATGTTGATCTCATGATTATACATACACATAATAAATTATGTGGGGTATATACAGGGTGATCCAGAAGTAACGTCAAAGATGTTGTAATTTCAAAAGTATTCATCAGATCTTCATGAAATTTGGTATACATGTACCCACAACATTTCTGAGTTACCATCTCAAAGATTGGAATTCAATCATTTCATTGGTTGAAATTATGGTTGCTATAGTAACCCGATATCGCGTAACCCGGGGCAAATTACTTAACGTGTAATGCGTAATCTCAAAATATCAACAAGATCTGAAATTGTTATATCCTCAACATTTTATTTCACAACAATATAAATCATACTATTGCACAGTTACTAATAATAGTTCATTCTACATAATTGCCACCATTTGCAACACATTTCTCATGTCTGGATACCCATTCCTTGAACACAGAATTAAATCCATTAGAACTCATTCCTTGTAGGGCTAGTACTACGGCATTTTTCAATCACAGGATTGAAAATTATTTCCACTAAGGTTTCTTTTTAGTTCCCCATACAAATAAAAGTCACTGGGGGCAAGATCAGGTGAATAAGGGGCATGTTCAAGTTGTTGAAATCCAAGTGTTTGGACTGTGTTGCTGGTCAGGATTGCAGTGTGCGTAGGGGCATTGTCCCAATGCAAGATAAACTGCTGCAGATGTCCGGGACGCTTTTTCCTCAGGGAACGTTGAAGATCACGCTTCAGAACCTGAAAAACAAATGTTTAATGGTTGTTAAACCAGTTGTTTCATTGATTGGATTTGGATTTGAATCATGGCCATGGAGTTATAATTATATTGACAGTGAACAACATTTAAATACTTTAATTTAAAAATAAAATTCACAGTATGATGTATTATTAGAACAAATGATATCTTACCTTTGCAATGTAAACGGCATTAATTCTCTGGCCAATGGGAACAAAATGGGTTAACACCATTCCTCTAATGTCAAAGAATGTCACAACCATTTGTTTCTTTTGTGGAATTCCTGGTACTATTTTAGGCTTGGTTGGTGTTGGGGAGTTGTCATGTTTCCACGATGAACTTTGTTGCGTGGTCTCTGGGATGTAGAATGATAGCAATGATTCGTCACTCGTAATGATCTTGTTAAGAAAGTCATCTCCATCTCTCCGATATTTTGCAAGAAAGTCCCTTGAAGCCTTAACACGCCGGTCTTTCTGCTCCTGTGTCAAGTCATGCGGCACCCATTTAGCAGACACCTTCTTTAACAGACAGTTCTTTGTCAGTATCCGTTGCACAGTCCCATAGCTCAGATCGTGTTTTTCAGCCAATTCTCTGATAGAAATTTGCCTATTGTCCATAACATCAGCTTCAATTGCTTTGATGGTTTGATCATCGAATGACGACACTGGCCTGCCTCCTCGCTGCTTGTCTACCACTTCATCATATCCACTGGAATACTTGTTAAACCACCTGTAAATGTTTCTCTCAGCAATGGCAGCTTTACCATATGCCTTCTTTATCTGTCTTATAGTCTCTTTTACACCTTTCCCCAACTTTACACAGAACTTAATGTTTGTTCTTTGCTCTATTTTACTCTGACTTGGCGCCATCTTGAATTGGGTGGGTTAGTGTCCTTGGTCATGTTAGTATTTGTCATGGATGATGGAAGCAATTCAAAGAAATTGAAAGCTTTTTATGAATGCCTATTGTGACATCACAACTATTACATATTTGTTACCATGGCAACAAATATAAAAATAATAGAAAACAAACAATGAACATTTTCAAATGTTACTGACTTTTTAAATTAGAGAAATTCACAAAAACGTTATGGTTTCTCTTCAATTTGCCCCGGGTTACGCGATATCGGGTTACTATAGCAACCATAATTTCAACCAATGAAATGATTGAATTCCAATCTTTGAGATGGTAACTCAGAAATGTTGTGGGTACATGTATACCAAATTTCATGAAGATCTGATGAATACTTTTGAAATTACAATGTCTTTGACGTTACTTCTGGATCACCCTGTATATATATAGTACTGTATATACATGTAAGGCACAGGGTGTATCAGGAACAAAAATCAGTGGCACTGTCAAATTACTTCTTCACCATCCTGTTTATTAGCATCATGGATGTCATGCTTAACGTTTTGTATTTTGAGGAATATTGTCGTAGATATTATATATGCTTTGCTATATAACCTTATAAGGAAAAGATAAGATGTTAGATAGCCATCCTTGTATTATGTTACAGTGAGACACGCGTTTCTATTTCTTAGAGTTGTTAGACTCAGTTAACTTGTTTTCATAATTTCTGTATATGAATTTGTAATAGCTTCCTATCCCCAACAAATTGCTTCCTGAAACTAATCCATCATAATAAGCAGTATATCTGACATTTGGCCTTTAACAGGACATCAGTGGGAAGATTGAACACATTCCTGAGTTGCCATTCATAAAAAGAATCTAGTTTAGTTTGTTAATGCTGAGCCCGCCATCTTTACATGCTGTGACAAACTCAGTTTTTTTCTTTTTTTTTGTAATTAACTTTTTGTTATTTATTCATTTACTTAAGTGAGTAACCAGTTTATGAATGGCATCTTGTTCTACAGTACTTGATACCCAAGGGGCGTTCATATTAAACTGCATAGAAAAAAAACAGTTAAAAATTTAATGTTTTGAAGTACATTTACATGCTTTATAGTAGTTTATTTTTTTACCTTTAGGGGGTTAAGATGTTATGTGAAGTATTACATGTTCCTAAGTTGCATGTAGTTATGTCATATCTTGATTTGCATGCAATGACACTTCATGGGAAATGTCACACTCCTTCAGTATGAATCACATCAACCAATTTTGGTTCTGTTATCATAAATTTTAAAAAGATCTGTTGGGATGAGTCATTTTTCTTATGATATAAAGAGTCGAATGTCCCTTTAAGTCTATATCTGTTACCCCATCCAGGATTTAAATTTGATAAATTCAACTGATTTTGACATTTTTATCTTCAGTGAAAAAGAAACAGTAAAATTTGGTTAAAAAAATTATGAGAAGTTCCGTTTTGTTTAAGGGCATGTCTACTCTACATGGGGTTGGTGAAATAATAGTCTGAAATGATTTTAAATTGCAGATAAACACCCCCTTTGTGCAGTTACAGGTTGATATATTTTGCCTTGGGACCATTTTTATTTTATGATATTAATGCAGCGATGAATCCAGTCATTTAAATCAACATTTTATAGTTTTATACCGAGTGGTAGCATATTCCGCATGCTATTTAGTAGTACCTTACAGTGAATCAAACATGAATTCTAGCTAGAACGGTGTAATTTAAAGAGACGTGCCAATTTTAATTTCAGATTTATTTTGTTCAGATGTGTGGGGCCTTGTCCCGTATCATAAAAAATTGTTTACTTGAAAAACCCACGCTTTGAATATCTGAAAGCTTCATTAAAGGCAGGTGTATGTTAGGTGTATATGTCAATCAGGCATTCATAATGCCTGTTTTGTTTTGATTAGATTCTTCTTTGTTCAATTTTCACCTTTGGTGTTACTCAGTACTGGGCTAGAATACTTTATGACTTCATGTATTGGTAAAAAATAGAAAACAAAAAAGTAAAAGTTATTTTGAAGTGTCACATACCTGTGAATGTTTAAAGGCCTCATGCAACCTTAGCACTTTGTTCAGTTCAGGTTCATATTTCTCTTCGATATTACTTTTTTACCATGCGCTATAATTCTATTTATTCACTATCACAATACAAGGTATTTCATTACGAAGGTCAAACCATTTAAACACATGTTTATCATTCAAATTGATAAGCTACATGAAGAGTTAAGCATTTCTAGTAGATCGTAATTAAGGATCGTGATTAAGTAGCAAATCAAACCATTGTTCATTCACGAAATACAAACACGGGAACTGAATAGCGTTTGTGGTTTGTGATGATGAAGTCACTTTAACCTTGGATTCCACATAGATGTTACATGGATTGAGATATTACTATCGTGAATATATCAAAGGAGAAACACGACTTCAACATGGCTGTTAAGAAGCATTAATTTGCGATCAATTGCTTGGATGAAACATTGATAGATCAGTAATATTTATATATGAGGATAGTTGGGATACACATGTGTGTTTAATTGACAATAATAAACAACATACTTGACCTACTAAAACTGAATAGATAACATCTTACCTGATAAATAGAAAGAGCTATCTGGAGAGTGCATATAAAGTACATGTCGTCATATTGTTATTTTGATGTGGATTACCTCAATGGAATTAATGGAGCATTCACACCATGGAAAAACAACTAGTATACTAAACTAGTATTTATTTCTAGAAAAAGAGAAATAAAATTCCAGGGGATTTTTTTCTATACCATGGTAGACATTTTGAAGGAGCTTACATCGATTGATGAATGAACTCATCATATCAACTTGTTTTTGAACATTGGGATTAACAATTTTGGAATTTAATATACTGGGCAGCAGAAAAAGGGCACTGTACATCATGTATAGCAAGCCAGTACAGAGGAGAAGGAATGGCAATGGAATGTCAAAATCTGTAACTTTTGCCCACAATATCATTGATAAGGTACATATCTAGAATTTAATGCTAAAATATGGCCTTAATTTGCTTATACAGACATACTTACATTTACCTTGATACATTGAGTAATTTGTTTCTTATCACTTATGGTATATATATTAATGTACTTTAACATATCTCCTTCGAATTGACAAATATTTAGATGTACCTATTCATTAACATTCTTGATACAGTGACATTGACCCAGATCTCTATATGGATGTCCTTAACACCTGTCCCCAGTCACATACTTGTTCATTACAATATAATACCCTCCCAGCTAATGCATGTTTTAACCACATGTATGTTTCATGGTTTTAGCTCTCTAGCTGTTAACCATCATCAACATGTTGAACACAGTACCTACTATAAAAAACATTCATTTTGTAACTCTATACAAACCCTACACTGTACTGTTAAGTCATGAAGTTTTATATCAACCTCCCCCCTTCTTGAAGTATTTAATGGTTCTAAATTGATACAGAATTTATTTCTGGCTTTAAAATGAATTTCTCTGCCCTATTGCCCCAAGGCACGCAGTATAGCTATAAACTGAAGATGAAGCTCTCTTTTAAGAAGCGAAGTCAAACACAAAGGTTAACCAAGGCATCTTATGTTACATTGTAATAAGCAACACCAGGGACTGTTACAATTACAAATATCAATATCAAAACCAAACAATAATTTTGTTCAGTATTCCAGTTCAAGTGTTTGCATTTGTTTATTGATTGACATGTTACTATCTGTCAATACTCCATATTTTTACAAAAAATGTAAAAATTGATTATTGTTTTGATAATTGTTTTCACCGTCAATTTCCAATATTCAGTGTTGTTAATGACTTGTGGTTATCAAGGTCGAACTAAACTGTTGTATGCTGATTTCATTTCATTTTATGTTGTTCCAAAATATTTGATTTTCCTTCAGTATATAATGGTTGGCATGTTCAGAAAGCAAACTGTTACAAAAAATGTCAAACTGGTACACAATATCAAGTTGTTTGTGGCAGTATGTTGAGTAAGAGTAACGTGTCATGTGAAATCATACAATGCGCATATAGCAATACCTTTGTTAGTTAAAAACATGGTAAGAATGTGTCATAGAAAGTATTTATTAGCTAGTGCTTCAGATGTATTCATGTAGTTTTCGTAGGTGGATCAATTTACATGTCAGGGAACACCATTTGGGTTGGGATGACCTTACCTTTTCAGAAAGAAATATTATGTGTGTTATTGTGGGTTTGGCAAAAATATCCTTTATAAGTCGATCACACTAAGTAATGCCTTGGTCACATTTGCTTCGATTTTTACTACGGCGCCCGGCCGATTGAGTATTTTGTTCAAAATTGAATATAATATTGAACAAAACACTCAATCGGCTGGGCGCCGGCTGATGGATCGGAGAATATGTGACCAAGGCATAAGAGACAGAGCATACATTTTTGTAACTACTGTATATGTGTTCACAGTATAGGAATGTGTTCATATACATGTTTAGAGCAATATTTTTTCACAGTATGTGTTTTCATCGTAAATGTTCATCATATTTGTATGTGTTTGTAGCTATAGATTTCACAGTATGTTTCAGTTTCACTGCATGAGTTATGTGTCTGCATGCTTCAATAGTGCATTCCTTTATTTGTTCCATTGATTTTGTTAAAAAATACAAATATACATGCAATATATTTTATCGGCTTTATTTATTCATAAAAATATAATTGTTGTAATTACAGTCAATTGATGACATTGAAACATACAGCAAGCCCCGTGTTGAGAAGGATGTCGAAGATAAAATCACACTGCGTCCCATTGGTCCAGGAATGCAAACACTGGAGCCTGATACGGGAACAATAGGGAGGTCACGTCCCACAACACCCCTCTTTCCAGTATCACAAGGTATGTTTATACCAAGAATTCCCTTTGATATTACAAAAAACATTCTGATTATTATTTTTTATAAATATTTCTTGACGTTTTGTCTTCATCGTATTATTAATTTTACTCCTACACATAAACTACAAAATACAAATCTCTCACTCAATAATTGTCCCACCCCTTGAGATACTTAGACATGGAATGGTGACATGTTTATTCAAAGATTCAAACTCAATAGAAAAGAAATTTCCATTTTATGCCGTGGTTTCAGATAGTATCAGAATTCCTAAAAATCGATTAACAATACCTGAACTCATATTTACAAAGATAGTTTGTTTTCAAACAGGTTTATCATATTTCAAACTACATTGATTAATAATACTCCAGAGAAAACATTGGTTTATTTTTTAAACCTTTTATATAATCTATAGTTAAGACTTGAACAGGGGTTTGATTTAGCCGCAGGCAATGGTTCTCTCAGTGTTTTTACCATGATCGCCTGTTTTTATTAATTTTTTGACAGTTGTTTTCATTTCTTTGTCCTTTTCTGAGAAAGTTAAATCATGGGCTTTCAATACTTTATTGAATGCTCATGGTTTAATGAAACTTCTGAAGAAGATAGATTTCTGTTAAAGGGCTACATTTAAAGTTACTTCATTGGTCCCTCTAATTTTTCATCATGTGGCTGTGACCATTTATGACTTATACACAATGAAACATCAAGGAAACAGTAGTTACAACCAAAGAAGTCCAGCCAACTACCAGACCCTGGATTATGTTGGCCTTAAAGCCTAGTCACATAGCCCGGCCGATGTCCGGCATCGGTAGAGCTCGGTGGATTTTTTTGGTGCCACCGAGCTCTCCTCATCGGAAGCAGAGCTCGGTGACGTGAACGGACTCTGTCCGGACATCTTCAGGCGACCGACCGAACACCGGCCGGTGACCGTACGGAGTCTGTCTCAAAATGGTAGTTTTTTCTGCCGATGTGGCAGCAACTACCGGCCGGAGGTCGGCTGGACATCGGAAGGAATACGGCCGGTACCCGAGCAGGTAACAGGACACCGTGCGATCGCCAGCCGGGTTGTTAACGGGCTTTGAACAGTGACCGGCCGATGCTCTGTCCCACATCGGCCAGAGCTCGGTCGGAGCTCGGACGCTGTCCGTTAAAAAACCTCGTCCTCTGGTTGTCTCAGATGCACGGGACACCGGCCAATACTCGGCCGTGCACCGGCCGACGTGTTTTCCGATGTGGTTACGATGGGGCTGCGATGACATGATGAGGGAGCTCGGTGAGAGCCCGGTGAAATTTAACTCCGAAGTTAAAATTTCACCGAGCTACCACCGATGGGGTTTTAAGCAACAAACGCCACGGATGTCCGGCCGGTGTTCGGCCGAGTTCGGTGAAAATTGGATCGCTGGCTCATTGTAACCTCATCGGCCGGGCTATGTGACTAGGCCATTAGCCTGTGTGATAGGGAATGAACTGCAAATAAAGTCCAGATTAACGTCTACTTTTCAAGAAAATTATAAATGTGCATAATGTTGAGTAAACTGCAAGGATCTATGAAAAAGATATCTTTATTCAAACTTTTGTTTTTTGTTTCTCAGAAGACAGGATTGATGCTAAAGGTAATGTTGAAGCTACGAGTGAATTGATTGGTTGGTTGGTTAGCTACAAGCTTACTTCACCTTGCTCATTATACTGTGTATTTTCCAGCTCAGGGTTATAGTTCCCTCATAATCATATTTTATGTACAGGAGAAAGGCTTATTTTATGTAAATACTTACTTTATGAAACCCATTTTTATGTATGGGAACATGCCTTTTAAATGTATGGGAAAAGGCCTTTTCTACGTTGAATGCCTTATCTGTGAAGGAAAAGTTTATATTATACAAATACACATTTTGGTATTAAATGATGGGAATCTATGGCCCTGAGCTCAAATTATATTGTTTACATTCATAAGCTGTTATACTCTGAAGCTTCGATCATGTATGACTTGTTAAATATATCATTATTAATTATTTTTTATTTTTTATATTGGTATTTTCATCAGTAGACATGTATTTTATTTTTTCTGTTATATTTCACCTCGAATTGTGGCTGTGAATCAAACGCTTTCGGCACTTCCTGTGACCTAACAACGTTTGACTGTCATTCATGTAACCAATCATTGACATATCTGACCTTAACTGGGCCTGCATGAATATTCACATCTTAACTGACAGTTTACTTTAAGTGAAGTATCATGGGAAATATCGCAATAGATAGATTTCCAATAAATGTATTGTGATGGGAAATTCACATTATCATTTTAATCTTAGGAGCTGTGGACATTTTCTTTAATTCAGCTGGGACTCTTGTTTGATATTTGTTGTTCAGATTAGAGTTTAGAAAAGTGCATTTAGAATAGTTGCTAACAGCACCACTAGTTGAACCTAGTAGTTAGTGGGGTGTCTGAGGGGGACGGCTCAGTTGCTTTGTGGCATAAAAGTTTTGTATACCTATTTAGACGATTTATTATAATCTATTATATTGAAGCAACAGTCACTCCAATACTTGTAATAATATTAAAAACATGGAAATTCAATTTTGGTTGACTAATATTGATAGTAACATACATGGGTTCTCAATTATGCAAATAGTATTTCATAATTATTACTCCATGAGTTGTTTGTGTTGCCCCACCCGTGAACCTTTGACTCGGACCAGCTGGTAATGTTGAGAATGTGATTTATGAGTTAATTTATATTGCAGGTCAAAATAACCAGAGGAATTTCCAAGTGATTCTACATAACACTTAACCTTTAAAAATAAATGTCATCACAGACATTAAGACAATTAAAAAGATCTGTAGGTTGACCGAAAATATGTATATCAGATGACTTTTTATCCTAAGTAAGGATCTTTTATTAGAGATCCATAATTATACACAAGGACCCTGACGCATATATGAAGTTGTTCACACACTTCCTGTTTGCCATTATGCCAAATCGATGTTATAAAATGTGTTCATGTTTTTGTTTACCCAGGTTATTTGTTTGCTTGTTTGTTTACACAAGTTGTTTGTTTGCTTGTTTACAGTGAGTGGTAGCCAACAGCAGGTTTCCTACAACACAGCAAGTTCTCCTGGCCCTAGGAGTCCAAGGACACCCTATGTTAACCAAGGTATGAGCCACACATTCCCTGATATACCCCATTCTCTTATATGCCCAATTCCCCGTTATCCAGTCATTCTCTAATTCCCTTTTCCCACAGAGTTTTTTAAAATGAAAGCATGAGAATTCAAGTCCAAGGTTTTAAACTTAAACCATACAGTTACTTCATATTATGAACATACCCGTTATGTAGAAATTAAAAGCATGTATTATCTTTCCCATTTTTATAGGCCTGTAACATAATACTGATTGTGTTTTACATTTACAAACATATGTAACTAAGATATTGGAGTGTTATTTTTGCTAAGGTGTTGTTTTTACTAAACTGCTTTGTGCATGCACCAATAAAACATTGCAGCATTTTGCACCTTATTGAAAGAGCACTGAATTATAACTGAATCAGCACTGATTTCTAACCAAATCAGCACTGAATTTGTCCTAAATCAGTGATGAATTTGTATTGAGTATTTCAATAGGCTGGGGGGGGGGTGTATAATGCATTAAGAACATTAACATGTACACTAAATGCTTCTGCATGATTTAACATTACAAATGCATGTTTTATTTTAGCGTCCCCACCTGTTCAGACCCCAACTTTCCCAAGAACTGGGGATTATACAGCAGGATATGCCCCTAGTTCAGCCTCTGGGTATTCCCCCA
Organism: Owenia fusiformis; assembly: GCA_903813345.2. NCBI lineage: Eukaryota > Metazoa > Annelida > Polychaeta > Sabellida > Oweniidae > Owenia > Owenia fusiformis. The sequence continues at coordinate 20,584,118 of CAIIXF020000007.1, read as the reverse complement.
GCTACACAGCAGGGTATGCACCCAGCTCTGCCTCAGGATATTCCCCCAGTTATACTGGGGGGTTTACCCAAAACTACTCCCCCACTCAGGTTCCTAGAACTCCATATGTTAACCAAGGTAATGCTCATCACTTTGAATAAGACTTAATGTGGATATATTTTTTAACCATCTGTACAGACAGTATTGGATATTGGGATTATCCTATAGGTGTAAACTATTTGCCTGGAGATAAAGCCTATATCCAAATCATCCCCTTTTATTTGGGGATTCACGAAGCAGAATTTTCTATATGATGTTTTAACCAGCGTGACATGACAAGAAATGTGTACTAATTCCAGTCAAAAAGTGACTTTGTCATATTGACATGCCCAGATGTTGTTTTTTCATATAGTTTCTAAGTTGATCTCATGGCATACATTTTTTCATTCTTTTCAAACTTGTTTTTAGTTGTTTTTTATGATTTTTTGAATAGATAACTTTTTTGCACCATATCAGCTTGTAGAAGTATACTTAACTTTGAAGGGTTCTAAAGCAGGCAAACATACTTGTATTACATTACATTCATGCAAAACTCAATACTAAATAACAGTTAAAGTGACATCCATTCCTTTTGAGAAAACATTCAGTTTAATATCAACAAAAAAATCATGAATGTAATGGGTTTTGCATGATATAATGAATGTAGACTATAGCTAATAGCATTTATAGTAATGCAGCAACTAACATTTTGACATGATTAAGATGATTGCAGGGGAGGAAAATATTTACACCCATAATGCATTGTTTGAGTTGCATTGTGGGAAATTTAAGTTCAGAAATTATGGGATTCATATATCCTCCTTTGCAATATGAATATTAACCTGTCATGGCGTTAAAGCTTAGAGTATGATGCTATATTTTGTTAGTGTCCGATCCTGGCCTGCATTCCCCAAACACAGTCAATCAACGTATTGAACAACAAAATATACAAAAGATGGTGCTGCAACAGCAGGCTTCCCGCATGTCTGACTTCGACCCCACGTATGAATCAATACCAGATGATGTCTTCCAAACCCGCATGTTGGATCGACAGACTTTAGGTAGAATATAATGTAGTAGAAAACTACCACCCATTTCAAATCTCTCACTTGCACTGCACTCTCTAATTTCACCATGGCAACCTATGGTTGTTTGCTGTCTCCTTTTCTCAAAAACATTTTTGGGATTTTGTGACATATAATGTATGACACACATTTCTTAACACACATACATTATGCTACATGTATTCCTTTCATTAATGCTCCTAGGAGTCATCTCAAAAGTTTCACACTCAATTCTACACAGAACAGGTTTGTTCGACTCAAAATTGTATGTTAGTAAGAACATGGGCTTTCAATATATTGAATGCCCATGGTAAGAATTGTCACATTTTGATTCCCAAGATGGCCCATCCATTGTAGAATTAGGTGTGTATCAAATGAGATGGTCCCTAAATCCTCACAAATGCTCATAAATGTTCACTGTACTGTACCTGCTTTCTGTCCATATGTGTACATAACTTTTTTGTGTCGCTCTGAACTCTATAATATGTTGTATTGTTGGTTTTTACTCTCTTGATTTAGAATTTTAATCTTCATATCATATGCTCATTTTTTCAGCACTGCACATCCTCCCTATTGAACTATTCCCTCTATTGCCCTTCATCATTAAACCCCCGGGATTAAATCCTTCTTTACACTACACATCCTCACCATGAAACCCTTCTTTCCACTGCAAACCCTCCCCATTCAATCCTCCCATCCAATGTCCTTCCCCCTACTGCATATCCTCCTTATTATACCCTTCTCTCAACTGCATATCCTCCCCATTAAGCCCTTCCCTCCTTTACATATCCTCCCCATTAAGCCCTTCCCTCCTTTACATATCCTCCCCATTAAGCCTTTCCCTCCTTTACACATCCTCCCCGTTAAGCCCTTCCCTCCTTTACATATCCTCCCCATTAAGCCCTTCCCTCCTTTACATATCCTCCCCATTAAGCCCTTCCCTCCTTGACATATCCTCCCCATTAAGACCTCCCCTCCTTTGTATAACCTCCCCAATAAGTCCTACCCTTTCTGCAGCTTCTCTCCTAACTTGTCACTCTATTTCTTATTTAACAGCCTTTGACTTAAAGCCAGCCCCGAACTCTGACTCTCCCACTGCATTGGAGCTACATATGGAGAGTTTGATGGTCAACAAACATCCTCTGGGTCAGGATTCTGCCCCCACCCCCTTGCTTTCTAGCCCCACCCTCACTACTATTGTAGATGAGCCATTGGAGAAGGCTAAAGGTGACATATGACAGGGTGTTGTGTGTTAACGCTTTAAAATGCTGTCTTTATCCAAATCTTAACCATGTGTAGTTGCACGCTTTTCCTGCATCTCTGCTCTATGTTCTGTGTCTTCACATTGGGTGGCTGATGATATTAACATGTATAATGTGACTTTTTTGTTATTTCATGACACACAAAATAGAATCACACTGGTCATTAGATCTTTTGTTATTTGGAGGATGTTTATTTTAAGGGAGAGTGCAAGTATATAGATGGTGCTGTATTTTAGAGGTTTTCTTTATATTATGGTCACATTTAATTATTTAGTAGCCCACAATGGTGTTTTATTTTTTATTTATAGAATAGACAGCCATTTTAAGAATATCTCATTATTATTTTCAAGGAATTTTCATAAATTATAAGTTTTGTGACATCATATTTTAGTACTCACATAGAAAAGTGCAATGTGCATGGAATGTGTGCCAAATGCACTCAATAGAAAGAATAACATCATCGAAAGAATGAATAACATATCCACAGAATGAATAACATATCCATAGAATGAGTAACATATCCATGACAGGAATAACTCAATTCAAGTAAAACTAACAAAAAAACATGATTCCAATGGCAATCATTTTTCCAGAACTTGAATCATACATTTTGAATTTACTTTTATCATTACCATAGACTGAAAGAGCAATTTCCAATTCACGTCAAGCAAATATTAATAATGACAGAAGCTGTTTATAAATAATTTCCTTAATGGTTCTAAATTTCCTTTGCTAACTACAAGTTATAAAAATGAAATGAATCAATGTATTCAATTGTTTTGCAGTTGTCTTTTACCCTGTGTGTCTGGTATTGTATAGTGTACAAAAGAAATAGCTTGCATGTTGGTAATGTATTTTTATTAAGGTACAGTGCTCCCCAGGCGACTAGCAATAAAGCAATTGCAAACACACATATTGATGTTGAATTTTCCTAGATCATATATTTTTGATATGATCCATTTCTTTTTCACAGGGTTCCTTCAAATGTAGAAATGTTCAGTAGACTAAATGAATTTATACTTTCCAGCCAGGAAATTTTGAAATTGGGCCAAAAAGTCCTAAAATATCAGCTAATTCTTTAGTTATCATGAGTTATCTTGAAGATCCATAGACTTCATGGAGGCCATGTGAAACAATTTGGAAATTAATATTTTTATCTGAAAGGTGAAAAGGTTGCAGGTTCAATTCATCTCTATTTTTGTTTAATTTATTGATGAGCCTCCTGGGCCACTGTATTCTGGTATAACTACACATTCTAGTTTTCAAAATAGAACTTGTAATTGAAAGCTGTCTATTGTATGCAGGTGGCAGCCAGCAGATGATGAATGGTGGATCAACTGTGTCCCATCAGTGGAGTACTGAGCAACACACAAGTGGCAACCAGGTTGTGGGGGGTAGCCAGACCCTGCGTCAACAGAGCAGTGGTCCTCCACTACAGCATCTCCCACCTCAGACCCACCCTAGTGCCACTCTGCCATCCCGCTTACATCAGCAACAGCAGCAAACCATAGTGCAGCAACAAACCATCCAGCAGCAGCAAGCACAACAGGTCAGTGTCGTCTGCTTAATACTAATGCATTATGGGTAATTAGTATGAATAGGAAAATGGTCAGTGACATACAAGTGCATTTATCAGAAGCTGAATTTTTCAATGATAAATAATATAAAACTATGTTAAATTCTGCAAGTACTAAGAATTTTTGCTTTACTATTTGAATATTTACCTTATGAATATACTCAATCTGTTCTGTTTGGAGTGTTTTAAAAAGTGCTTTCTTGATGCATTATGGGCTATTATTTCATTTCAGGAGCAGCTTCTGAAGCAGCAACAGGAAGAACAGCTGTTGAAACAACAGAAAGAACAGCAATTGCTGAAACAGCAGCATGAGCAAGCATTACTAAAGTACCAGCAAGAACAGCAGGCTGTACTTCAACAGAAACAAGAGGAGCTTGTTCGAAAACAGCAGGAGGATCAAAGGCGTATTATTCAACAACAGCAGGAGCAGCAAGAACAACTAAGGAGACAGCAGGAACAAGCACTGTTGAAACAACAGCAGGAGCAACAAATGTTGAAACAACAACAAGAACAAGCATTGTTGAAACAACAGCAGGAACTAGCTATACTGAAACAACAGCAAGAGCAAGCTCTCTTAAAACAACAGCAGGAGTTGAAAGAACAGCAAGAACGTCTAGTAAGACAACAGCAGGAGCAGGAAAGAATTCTCAAACAACAGCAAGAGCAGGAGATGTTGAAACAACAAGAGACATTAAGAGTACAGCGAGAGAAATTACAACAACAACAACAAGCTTTACAAAAGCAACAACAAGAAAATTTACAACAACAACAAATCATTCAACAGCAGCAATCTACATTACAACGTGAAATCAGCTCTGGTTCAATAGCTAGCCAACAGATGGAGCCACATGTACCTGGAACATTAGCGCATGAGCAACTTCACCAACAACGTGTTCAGCAACAGCAAGTCCAACAGCAACAGCAACAAGCCCAGCAACAACAAGTCCAAACACAACAAGTGCAAAAACAAGTGCAGTACACAACAAAGACTACAAGCCAACAGCAATCAAGTAGCCAGCAGCAGCAGCAGCACCAACAAGTGCACCAGAATGGGCAGACCAACCTGCTTCACATTGATACTCAACACAGTGGGTCAGCAGCACAGCGTAGTCCCATCTCAGCCACTGGCAGGTAAATATACTTGTTATTACCCTTTGCAAGAGTCAACCTCTTCTACACTCTGGAATTATTTGTAATTCTTTGATTTGGGTTAGAATATGCATTAAAAAGCATGATACTTTATTTTCTGCCAGTAAGTAACTGACATTAATTTCACATTCAAGCTCCCATAAAATGTATTGAAATTTTGAAATTAAAGCATTTATGTCTTCCAAATTTCTTCATCTGAATATAAGTTGAAATATTAAAATGGTGAAGACTATTGCTATTGTGTGTAGTTTAATAGCGTATACACAGAGATTGCATTATGGGTAATTCCCTCCATTTTGTTTGGTCTATTGAAGCAAATAATGGCAAAATTTGCATCCTGGGTAACCCCCTTGATGGTCATTGCGTGCACTTTACCTTGTCCATTGAAGTGAATAATGGTAGAGATTGCATGGTATAGGTACATGATAACTTTGATATCAAGTGAGTCAGGTCTGATTGTCTCCATCATGCAATGAACCCTCAGGTATTTATAGGATAAGGGTGTCCACTACTTTGACAGGGCTGTAAAACTGCTGGATCAATTTCCATTTGTACCTTATCTTATTTCAAATTTGGTTTTTAGTTCAAATGGTAAGCTTTTGCAATAATTCACTTGTCAGTCTGTCTGTTTGTCAACAGTAGTGGCACATTTTAAAACCTGTTGACGGGATTCTTATTTTTGTTCATTATCAAAATGGCTAGTATGTTCCAGGTGTTATAGTCATGACCAAATTTCATCAAATATTTAAGCACAAGTGCCAAAAGGAGAGGACCAAAAACTGTAAAGAAACCTAGCAAGAAAAGCAAACTCTTAAGTGTAAACTTGTCATATGAAAAATAGACCCTTATACCATAATTATGGTATATCCCATAAGTATATATACATGTTCCATAACAAAAGAGTTATATATCTCTCTATTTGGTCAATATTTCTGCTGTTATCCCTCAAACTCAAACTGCTTAGATTGTTTTAGTCAAGATTAATTAGATATTGATAAATACTAATCAAATATATATCAAAACTGGAAGCATATTTCTCCCGGTGCAATGAATATAATTCAATAATTAGATAATTTGTTTTTGTTGTCTGAAAATACTTCTTGAGAATGAACTTCATAAATGTTCATAATGTTTATAGTCATATTAGGTATGATCTGACAATGTTGATCTATTTTTGATATACCAGACAGTTTATGATGACTATTATATATCTTCTATTCTGTTAGACAGGAATGTTAAAGTAAAGCTGGTTGAAACCTCTCAAATTACATTTATGTAGTTGACCTACTTATGATACAATGGCATTCACTGGGAGAAAGTTTAAATCCTGGAAGATATCCAGTTTATCCAGAATATCATATCAAGCCATGAGATAAAAAGGACAACATACACTCCAACACACATTGATTTATAGCCCCGGATGAGGAATTCATGTTTTTTCCTGATTACATAGCTTCATTTGGGTGTAAACAGAAAAAAACAAAGATAACTTTGTGCCTGAAATTGTATCCAATAGTTTATTACCAAATCTTGATATACAGATATAAGGTGATGCTGAGGTGAAGATTCTGCAATGTGTTCTCTTGTATCTTAAGTCAGTTACCCTTAGAACATTGGCATATACATTTTAGCCTCTTACTAGGAGTGATAATTTTATAGTTAGACTTTCATCTAATAGGAGAGCACCTCAGAGCCAAGCTAATATAATTCACATATCTAAAGTGTTAATCGTAAAGAGAGAGTGTCTTTCAGGGACAACAACCTTGTTGTGACTTTTTGAGATCATTAGTTTATCAGTAGAGTGTGTGAAGAAGATGTATCAATTTTCCAAAGGGTATTAGTCAGTTTGCTTCAAAAAACATAGCAGGGAGTTGATTCTCACGATCCAGGAAGATGAACTTGGAATGAAACTTACACACCCATGAAAGAGTCATTCGTTTCAAGTTATTTTCATCAATTATGGCTACAAAAAGAGAAAGGAATACTATATATGTACTGTACTTAGGGATGAGGATGTAAAATGAAAATGTGATTTTATGATGACTCAATTTAGGAACATTGAACTAAGAAAAGCTGCATATATGTATGAAGTAGGAAATATGTGCTGAATTTTGGAGATTTATTGAAGTTATTTGGTAGATACAGATATTATGAAATGATATTATGATAACATCTTACTAAGAGTACCCACCAACAGATAAAGACAACATACAGTATAACAGGAATTGTGAAAACCTTGCATGAATCATATAAAGATTGGCAAAGAAAATATCCAACAACTTTGAGCATACCCTAGCTGATAAGGAATAAATCACTTGATGCCTCTACCTAATGGAATTTTATAATGCCATCAACAAACCGTGATTAATGTATCATTACATCCCATAAAGTGATTGTGCTCATTTTATATCCCATAATTTCAGTGATCTGAGTCCGCAGTCTCCAGGCAGCTTACACCTACAGCAGTCATCAACAATGAGCACGTCACAGACTGGGCACGTCCTGAGCCCGACACCATACTCCTTCAACAGTGGCGCCACCTCCCCAGGCTACTTTGGCACTGCTAGAAGGGGCAGTGGAGGATCTAGTGCTGGAATGGGTAAGTTCTACTTGTCTTAGTTTATAATCCCATGATCCCATTTTCAAATGAATTGAATGGGTCAAAATGCACAATTGGAGGTCACAGCCAGATTGTGGATCATCATTGAATTGAGAAAAAATTCAACCATGATCATTTTGAGCCTTGGTTTATGCTCAAATCCCTTACTGAAGGCACTGAACCGCATGGTGCATTCTGCTCTATTTAGAGGCATAAGATACACAGGTAAAAACATGGTTGTTTACATTATTGTAAGTCATGGCTCAACTTTCCTCAACTAAGCAGAGGTTTTTAGGTCAGATACGTGAAAAAATCCAATCCTTAACTTGAGATGCCATGAAGTGAGGCGAAGCATTCATAATCATGTAATCTGTGCTGTTTGAAGATTTTGTTCTAGTCTAGAGCCGTGTTTTACAACTTATCGAATTCTGTAGATTTTGCATTTGTTGCTGATGTTACAATGTGTTGCATAACTCAATGTCTTGATTGATTGGACCAGGTACAAAGCAAACCCTTCAGATATTAAGTTTATAAATATACCCTGATGACATAAAGTAAGCAGTGAAAGAATATTTGAAATTGTAGAACAGAAACTTGGAATTGTGTTTGTTGAGAAAAAATTGATAATTTTTGAAACACAATGCTGATGTAACAGATACTAATGTTATCTGAAATGATGGTGCACTTTGTAATCTTGATGGTAAAAACAAGTAGGAAATGTTCATATATCAGCCATTAGGCTCTAATCAGTGCCTAGGTAATTGTATATAACTGAATTTCTAGCATATTTGACTATAAGGCCACTTGCTTCTGGAGGGTGAGATAATTCCAACAAACAGAAATAAACTCTAGTTAACATCACCTTATGAGTTTTATAGTTGCCATAAAAATTTTACCAGAAGAAAGTTAAACCAGGTTTTATTGTTGTTAACCTCTGTTTGAGGAAGTTTTCATTTTCCATTTCCAAAATCATTTAGTTTTAATTTGTCTGTTATAGGTTCTTTTCAGGGACACATTGCTAGGGCAGGCTTAGGGGTCATCTCAAATGTTTCATATAATATCTTTGCATAATCCATTTTGTAATGACAAGAACACCTACCCACTCTACCCACCTTTGTTGATAAGACTGACATTCTTGAAAGGAGAATTTTTTTAAGAACTACTGTACACTGAAAATGTTTTCCATGTCTTTTAGTTGATAAAACACATTTTTACCACCCACTTACTAAAGAAAACTGATTATGCATAGGGTTCATTCGGAAGCATTTGAGATGGTGTCTTATATTTCAAGGTGGTTTATTTCAGGGTGTAATGATGTAAATGTTGCGGAGGCAGGAAGATGAGTTGTTAGTGAGATGGTCTCAAGATCAGATATAATGTTGAACTAAATGTAAAAATGTACTTAGAGAATTTGATTGTGATTTAATGAAGTGTTAAGAGACTGTTACGACTTGAGCAGATGAGTAAGATGCTCTCTGAATCTCTACAAGGATTACTTCCTGGCATCTGTCCGACATCTTTCTTTGAATCTAAAATATTTAATACCAAACTTCATTAATTTTGGTTTGTTTTTCTTGTGTGCTATGGTAATAGAACGTGCCTTGAAGAACATGCGACCATGCTGTCTCCAGGGTGATGATGATGGTGAGTGTCGTCTGCTAAATGTGCCGTCTGCTGAGTGTATTGCATTATGGGTAATATTGTTGCATCCAGTGATTCCATAACAGCCGGAATGTTGAGTGGCATAATCAGCCTTTCTATTGCAGAGACTGACAAAAAGTGGCAGATATTGGCAGATACATGTAAATTCTGGCTGATTTTATTATCCATGACACTAAGTTCTGGAAGTTATAGAGAAGACCTCCAACTGTCAAGATGAAAACTCAAATACCAATATGGTCTGATTTTATTACTAAAAAGGCATAAGCCCTTTTTCACAATGATTGCTGATTTTGAAATTGCACTGGTTGGATTCCTTATCTTATTTTACTTTAGCTATAACTTTACATAAAAATATGACACTAGTACCAATAACAGAGCAAAACAAGTTTGCGCCCAACATGGCAGCCATTTTAAACTGAAATATAGGCAAATGTACAGAAGCCTAACAATTCAAGAATGAATGTACTTCAGCAAAATGTAATGGGCTTCTATTCCCTCCCCGAACATAATTAATTACGTAATATATATATTGACATGATATCCTAGTCTCTTACTCACATGTGTTTTACTAATTGAATATTTCCACATTTTACAGATGGCTGTAACTATAATGTTGGAGAATGTTTTACATCATGTTGTGTTTATCAGATGTGGTTGATTTAATCTGCTAATTACTTGCATTGTGGGATATGGCTTTATTTCAGATGACACTTCATGCTTTTTGTCCATATTGCATCATGGGTAATGACCTCTCTCTTCACTTTGATCTTGACCATTCTGTTTAATATCAATTTACAGTACTATATCTGTGTATTTTGATGCATATGTATATTTAAAAGAATTTGTGGTTTATGGGTAATTGTCTCCTCTTTTGTTGCAGATGGGACATTTGACCTACAGCACCATACCCCCAAGTTTGTTCGTGATACATCAAAGTTCTGGTACAAACCACACATCTCTAGAGAGGAAGGTAAGAATCACCCAGAATGCATCTGTAGTGTTTCATTTGACTCACATTTGTATCGGAGAATACAAAACAACATTTTATAACAAATCTAAAGATTTCACTAAAGAGGTAGACATTTTCAAGTACCTCTGCCCCCACACTATTGAAATTAACTTTATTGTTTACAACTATTGACATTGGGACATCATCCCTGGAAGGTTCAGTAAACTAATCCATGAATCACTAAGTTGTTGATGCTCTGAAGGAATACCAGTGTTTCCCACATTGAGGACTCTCCTCAATAAAGGATTGGTATCCATATGGTGAACTTTTTGAACGCATGTTACCTTAAACCAGTCATCAAAAAATTCTGAAAATTTTACACATCGTCAATTTAATGGTCATCTTTTGAATGGAAACGATATAATTTGAAAAAGACATTTTATTTCATTCTCAAGAATTGGTAGAAAGGAACAAAAACAATTGGACAAAAAACGAAAAATGTAAACAAAAACAGTTATATAAAATATATAAATAATTTTCACATTAGATTGTTGTCAATCAGTCAACATTACATAAAGGACCGTGTTTTTTTACAGAATGTTTTCAATAATTGGTGTAAGAGAAAAATATTGTTGAATTCAGTTCACCAGATCGATACCTATCCTTTCTTGAAATATTGTATATTATATAAAGATTATGAATAAATTGAATTAATTTGAAATTGAATTGAAGATTCCATGAGAAAGTTTTCCAAAATTAGAAGGCTGCTTTTATGTGTCACCATGGCCTTTCATAAATTCTTATGATTATGTTATATGTATTGCAGCTATTTCCCTATTGAAGGACAAACCTCCAGGAACATTTGTAGTTAGAGATAGCAACTCTTTCCCAGGTGCCTTTGGTCTGGCACTTAAGGTGGCCCAGGTGCCTCCCAATGTACAGACAAAGTCAGGTAGGTGTAACACTCCTGTTAACTCAGTAATTCCAGTTTATTTAGAGCATCAGAGACTTAAAGTGCTGAGCAATGAACAAACTATTTTGCCATTGTTCCCTGTTGGTTTCAATGAGAATTTTATGAATTTGAATTGTATTCTAACACTAAAGTGATCCAATAACGTACCACCAATACATCCCATATTTTTACACTATAGAAATCATCTGTTCAATACTCATTGCGATTTGTAATGCATAACACATTGTATGTTTTTATTAGTTTGATAGTTTTTGCATTGTTATTTTAAGATTCTGTGATGCAATTGTTATTCACTTAATCACAGAAACTGCTATTTTAAACAAGCTAGGTCACACTGACCTTTCAGCATACAAGCAGATTCCTCCAAAGAGATGAAACATCCTAACTGTGAAGGGTCTTCTCAAAAAAATTTCTACTAAATTCTAGGGATAGTCAACTTGAATTATTTTCTTGCCTGCTTGGCTAGAAGTAGAATTTTTTAGGAAGTGGTATTTTTAGCCAACATTTCCTATCTTAAAATGCAGCCATTTTACTATCAATGATAGATGTATATTTAAAGACCCCAAAATATAACCCGTTCACAGTCTGTGTAGGATGAATCTACAGTATGATATGTTTGAATCTCAATGTTTTATGTTGTACTATTCAATAGGAGACCCCTCCCACGAGCTAGTCCGTCACTTCCTGATTGAACCAACACCTAAAGGAGTGAAACTGAAGGGATGTAGCAATGAGCCAGTGTTCAGTAGCCTAGCTGCCCTGGTCTACCAACACTCTATCACCCCTCTAGCCCTGCCTTGTAAATTATTCCTGCCAGAGATTGGTAAGTAGGCCCAGGCATTTCTCTGAATGAACACATTCCACAAATGTTGTAACACATTCCAATATTTTAGCAGATATTTTAAACGTCATCTGAATTCTTTCTTTCTAATGTGTTGAGCATAGGCATTACGAGAATTCTTAAATGTTGGATTTCACCACAGCAACCAAGCATTTTAAAGTTAATGCCTCATTCACATTTGCCTGTAGTCCCTATAGTTGCCATTGCTTTTTGACAAATACCAAGCCAGATGCAGTATGGCCGCGTAGGAATTGCACATTGACCGTATAGACTTTTTGAGTGAACAGATTCCAAATATCTTGTAACACATTCCACTATTTTAGCTGTATACTAGCTGTAGACAAATATGATCGGGGCATAGATAATTCAGTCAGAAACATAAGCTAGAGATAAAAGGATGAATATAGAAATGATTCTAGAAATCTGTAAATGCTACACAGTTTAATATTTTTGAATATGTTATCATTTAGATACAGTAGATGGCAGTAGCAGCAGTAGTTCAGTGACAGAGAATCCCAGTTCTGCTGGTCAACTCCTCAGTCACGGGGCTGCCTGTAATGTAATATACCTCAACTCTGTCGACATTGAGTCGCTCACTGGGCCTCAGGCTGTAGCTAAAGCCATGAGGTTGACCTTCTCCATGGCCCCACCCCCCAAGCACACTGTGGTCCACTTCAAAGTGTCTTCCCAAGGCATTACTCTCACAGACAACAAAAGAAAGTAAGAACACATTTAAAACCCAAGTAAATCAGCTGACTCTAGTCCTAAGCACTTACAATGTAAATCATTGATACTCGTACAGGTTCAGTAGTGAAGCTATGGATGTTTGAAAATTCTTAACTGAGTATTATGAATACATAACATTTATTGTGATTTTCATCATTCATTGTTTGAAAGTGCCATGTCATATTGACACCATCTTGCTTATTCATTCAGCTTGAAATTTTAAGATGCAAGAAATGCCAAGATCTGATATTTATTATCTTTTATTTATCACTGTGCCTCTTGTTTATAAAACTGCTTGTTGCTTACACCCAACATTCTCCAGCTGTGCTAACATTAGACTTTTTTGTTTAGGTTATTCTTCCGTCGTCACTATCCCGTCAGCTCAGTGACATTCTGCGGTATGGACCCCGAGGACAGACGCTGGAACAACAAGGATGAAGATGGTGCCACCCTCCTGCCCAATGCTAAGTACGTACAATATGGTTTCAATTCTTCAAGATGATTGTTGATGAGATGTGAAAAATTACTATGCCTGTAATTATAAACAAAATATTGTCATATTTGAGATGATTTGGAAACAATTGGTTTTAACAGGATTATGAACATGTATCTTATAGCTGTTAACGAACAAGGCAAAGCCCTATTTTCTTATGTATAAACAAACTAACTATTTTTTGTTCATTGAGGAATTTGATTACATTTTCTCATGTGAGGTGTTATTATTTGGTAAAAGGCCAAATGATTATGATACTTCAGTGTCAGCCTGTGTTCATTTCTCTTTTCTGTGTCCATCTATCACCTTTAACCTTCAGGAATAGTTTGTGGGAAAAATCCCATTTGTTTAAAATAATAAATTTCCCTTACATAACCCACCATTTTGAAATGCAATGCAATGTATAATGTATATCCTTGTTAATTGTTGTTCTCTCTTGCAGAATGTTTGGCTTTGTGGCCCGTAAACAAGGCAGTAATGTAGACAATGCCTGTCACATCTTTACAGAACTAGACCCTGACCAGCCAGCTTCTGCTATCGTGAACTTTGTATCTAAGGTAATGATTGGTGCTCGCAAGTCGTAACATTAACGCAAGTGCTGTACATGTAAATACCTGGATGGAAAGAGAGGATATTATTGGTTGGTCGAGTATTTATTTATACACGTGTATATGCCAATATTATGTGATACAGTGAATATGAGGTGCTTTTTATTCATATGCAAAAACATGACAAGATGCCAAACTGAATAACAAATCACACGCAGAACAACTGAATAACAAATCACAAGCGGAACAACTGAATAACAGATCACACGCGGAACAACTGAATAACAGATCACACGCGGAACAACTGAATAACAAATCAAAAGCGGAACAACTGAATAACAAATCACGCGTGGAACAACGGAATAACAGATCAGACTCGATATAAATGATGACGGTAGAATTGAATGGAATGGATCATGTATAGAGATTGTATTCATCAGGAATCATCCTTATATGGGATTGATACATGACGATTGACCATATATGGTCATTTCGTGCCACAAGCTAAGATGGGCCACGTTTGTGAATGTACAGTCTGATTGTTCGTTGTCATTGTGAAGGTGAACTATCAAATTCAAAGGAATAATGGAAAAATATAAGCAGGTGACAATGTGTGATTAAAAAGATACATGTACATCTGTAAAAGGTCATACACTGTGAAGTAAAACCACAAAAAGTGATTCAACAACAGACATATTTTATATTAATTTATTAGAAACGACTGCTGAAATTATGACTTGCTCTCATAGAGGGTAAAAATTTGAGAGTTGAAAATATTGCCACCCCTGTATGGAGGGTAGAAATTGTGACTACCAATTTGTGAGAGATGACTAACCCGATATAAGAGATGGTTTAATACTTAGGGTTGTAAATAGTTAATGCATGATGACTTTAATATTCTGAAATCAATTGGAAGATGCATGTTTATGTATTTGTGACCTGTCATCAACTAAAAGCGGGTGAGGAGGTACAAAACTCTTATAACAGACACATGGATGTTTAGAAAACAACTAATCTGATAGAAGTTTGCATAGAAATTTGATAATTGGGCAGTTTTTCAGTCTTCAGAATGTTTCTACATGTAGTCCAATACGAATGTATTGTGACTGTCCATGTAACATTAAGATACAATATCTATGTAACTGCTTTTCAGATTTATGTACACTATATACCTTAACATGTATGAAGCCAGTACAATATTTTACTTATACAATATACATGTGTAAGACATATGTGTTAATTTAACTTGTATTTTCATTAATATGATAAACAATAAAGGTGCTTGGAAAATTTATTCAAATACAGTACATGTTGAAACTAACCTGGCTTTTAAGAATAAACTGTTAGGTTAGTTATGGTGTGTACTGTACAGTGTGATCCACCAAAATGTAATGCGAATAATATATGTGCTATGTGATTGAAGTTGACAATGCAATTCATTTTGGTTTATCATGTTGTGTACTGTATAATGTATGTAGATAGTTGTACAAATATATATACACAGCTAGATCGCTAGCTCTTTTATCTATATGCATCTTGCAACACTTCTTTAGCAATTGTATTTTACCCATATATTTACAAACTGATTTAGTAAATCTTTGATTTTAGAATAAGAGGTCAACAATGGTAGAAGGGTAAACGTTTGTCTTCCAAAATTAAGTTGACAAAAATTATTATTAAAAGTGTGGTTATAATTTATTTTAACGATAATTTATTGATAAACTGTTCTGTCATTTTGTGTTTTATTGTTTCTATGCAATTGTTCATATTTTATTTGTTTATGGAATGACTTTTAATGTTCATTTATGAAGAAATGTTTTGTAAAATGTAGTCTGCCAGTTTAAACACCCAAACTGACCAGATACTTTGTCAGTACCGTCTAAGTTATGATTTTTATTTCCAGGTATTATTTTAATGTTTGGCGAATTTTTAGAATGATTTGTGAATGCTCGTTTCTACAACAATATCATGATGATATCATACATACAATTGTTGATGTAAATATATAAAGTATCTGCAAGTTGCTGCTTATAATATATTTTGTGCTCTAATATTTGGCACACATGAATTATAAAGCGTTGTTTGGCACTTTTGTGTCTCACTATAGATCCTCTCATACAGTAAAGAACATGTTAAAAAACAACCAGTCTATATTGTTGAGTCACTTGGAATCACTCAATCATTGTTTATAACTACTATAGCAAAAAACAACCATTCATTATTGTCAGGTAACTAAGAGGTATATTGTTCATCAAGAGAATGCAAACAACTGATTTTAAAATGGAATCATGGTTTCACTCAAATTATTATTCATTTATGTGGGCATGCCACTGATACACCAAACACACACTGTAACATAATTCCAAAATTGAAATTTTGATATGAATTGTATGAATAATTTAACTTATTTTTCCCAAGTGGTATCTTGAATATGTTTTATTTTGGAATAGATTTCCTGGTGACTTGACAATATTACTGGACCTGCATGTTTAGAAAGTCTGCTTTTAGGAGTTATATGTAAACGCATTCTGTCAGATAAAACCTATTTATACAAATAGCTTAATCAACTTTTGTACAGGTTACTTGATCATGGATGATTTTATGAAAATGAACTTCTTTGACAGTAGACTTTTGTCTCTCCTAGTTTGTATCAATTCTACCAATAGATGTTATCTTAAAGACTGAATGTCATCTCATAAGATGTTACTTTTTTAGTTTGTGTACTAGGATTTGTCTGACAGAGATTCACATTATAACTTGTACCAGGGAGTGTTAAATATATAGAAGATATATACAGGTATTCAATAAAGACATTATTTATACTTATTAGTTTCTTATTATTTGAATCTTTAGAAACATGATACATACATACGCCACTGGCAGATCCAGGGGGGTGCCCATGGGGCCTGCCCCCCCCCCCCCCCCCCCCCACTTGGGTGACCCAAAAAATTATTTTAGGTCCAATTGATTTTTGGGCACAAAAATGTTGCAAAGGTCCCCCAAATTATCCAAAAATGGGCCTTAAATGTTCAAAATTTGGGTCCAAATTTTGATTCTAAGGGTCGAAGGATTTTACATGCAAGCGCGGAAAGTTTTTTCCCTGACTTGAAATATGACCCCCCCTTGTTAGCTTCTGGATACGCGTCTAGTAGAGCCCTGTATGAGGATGAGTAGAATTCTAACTGTACTCCTGTACTACTGTATTCCAATTAATAGACCTTTTCAATGAACCCTGCCACCTTTTGGTAAATCAATAAATCTATGAAATATTGGCTAGAATGATGGTGTCATTGGAAGTAGGTCGCAATATTTCCTATCAACTTAGGCCTACAACATTAACCTATTGATAATTTTGAAAAGTACAACCTCTCTGACACTCCACTATTGAAAATGTTTTCAATATTTTCTACAAGGTAGAGTTCTAATTCATGGATTAATGTCAGTGACCATTTCTACTTTTTTTTCGGAAGAATAAATTGGTAAATGAATTATGCTATTCAGTCAGCCAATATACATTGTATGCAATTTGAGATCGATATGCCTGTCCAGAAGCCTTTGGATGATATGTGACCATTTGATATGACGTGCAAATCAACATGAAATGATTTATAAAATATGTAATCAGTTTATTGTACTTTTTGAAAACTACTTATTTACACATAGTTCTATGTAAGTTCATCTCTCGTTTATATATATTTTTAAATACTTTGTTCATTTCTTCAGAGAAATCTTATAAATTGATTTCTCTGAAGAAATGAACAAAGTGTTTAAAAAGATATTTACATACAACTGCTAACCTAGTCACTGCTGCCATCTATAACGTTATAGTCCAGAAGATCATTGTTACACGTCGCACGAAACTGGGGACAATTAGCGTAACATTATGGCGTCAAAAAACAAAACAAAACAATGAGCAGTATAGGGCGCAAACAGCCTTACAACGTCAAAAACGACAAGCGTCACATTTTTTACAAGTTTAGTCAACCTAAAAATAAAATACTTTATCCTTATCTAATCATTACAAAATTTACAGGGTAGCAAGATCTCGAGGACAATATTTCTAAAATGTTTTTGAATTTTGAAAAACGGTCAAGAAATCCACTTGGGGCGTTAGTAAAAATTGATATGTATGGAATTTGTGGTAAAAAATCTATGCGTCACATTTTTTCAAGTCTCGAAAACCAGCTCTTATTTTGATATTATTTGCAAAATAAACAAACCGGTTATTATTTTGTAAATTTCGCCATGACAATATTGTGCAGTTAAATTTTCTTACATATCAGACCTAAATTAGAAGGTTAAATGAAGGTAAACTTATTGCTCGTCCCATTCGCCTTCAAAACCTTACACAATTTTGAAAATTTTAAAAGCGTTCGTATAAGATAATTTGAAATGTAGCCGTTAAGCAATTGTGACGTCATAAATGCAAATGTTCCATTGAATAAATTGTGAAATTTAAGTGGGATTTTGATCATTATTTCAAAAGTTATCTCAATTTCAACGAGCCCTGTAAGCGTAAAGTGTTACGTCTTACAGCGTATTTGACGATGTCGGAGTATATTTAACTTTAAAAATGTGTTGGATCCCATCAAAATTTTGAAGGAAAAATAATTTCATTGAAATGCGAATAAAAAAATACTTCAAAATGATATGTAAAACACATAGTTGGATTTTTAAATAAGGCAGAGATTAACGTTCAAAGCTGAGATAAGCCCGCATTTCCCGAATTGTCCCCATGTCCGTGCACGTCATATCTAAGTTACTGCATGATCAGAATGCACTGTAAAAAATGTCCACTAATAAAAATCTTTGCAAATATAGTCCTCCATTATACAATTATCTTCCATATGCTTGAAATGAGAGTCAGTAATAGTACATATGAGAATGCAAGCGCGTTTGAGCTATTTATGGGAGGGCAGGTGGCAGGGGGCTGTGTTGCTGGTGGAGGCTGAGTACTGGGCATTTGTGAGTCTGTCTGGTAAATCCTCACTGACTTGATCTGTAGTGCTGCGTCCTCACCCTTCCACGTTGGGAGCCATTGTTCCCTTGCATCCCAGAACTTGCTCTGACCTGAACCATAGTCGGAGTTGTTATATGGTTTAGGATAGCCACCATTGTTGGTTGCTTTGGAGTTGTCTGGGAGGAAACCATTAGTGCCTCCAACTGCCACGTTGCAGATAATGTGGAACTGCAAAAGAGAATCACATATACATTCACCGTATAATCTGTAAAATGAAGCCCTCTGGTTGTTCAGTTCTTGTGCTGTACCAATCTGTATTGCTACTGAGATTGTCCCCATTGTTCATCTCCGTAGCAACACAGAAAATATTGGTTCGGAGGGTACAATCTCAGTAGCAATTACAGAGAACACAGAATATTCGATATTCTGTATTGGCACGCGACTTCGTATCGTCCCAATACAGAATTTCTCGAGCAGAATAAGTCCTGCATTGCACTTCAAATCATTCAATACCTTATAGAACTGTAGGAACTATAAGATTTTCCTGTGTGTATTAATAGTTTCATTTACGTTTACATTCACGTTCCTTTTAATTTTCATATTTAAATTTCATGCTTACTGGTTTATCGAACGGAGCCATGTTAGTGCCGTTGACCCATGGGTTTGTATAATTATTCTTCCATGGCGTATTATTGTCCTTCTTAATACCGTAGTCCCACCAGCCTGTCCAGTTTGTATACTCATTAATGTTAGGGTCTGGCATACGTACAACCTCGCGATCGTCTATGTAGAATCTAGGGTGAACAAAGAATATCCTCGTTGGAGTTTGGACAAGGGATTGAGATGAATGTGCACCAAGTGATATGGTTCATTAAATGCTACTTTGTGTATGCTTCCCGATCGAACGTTGGGGTCGCTTTATCGGGGTCGCGTATCGGAAAACTATTAGTTAGAACATCGCGCTGACTGATACTCTTGATGATCAATCTGAGTGATGAAGATACTTCGTGAACATTATGAAAGGATATATAGAGATTATCCTATATGAGGTTCAGGATATTGGGATTATCCCGAGCCAAATATAATATATTTGCCCGAGGGCCGCAGGTCCCGAGGGAAAATATATTATATTGGCCAAGGGATAATCCCAATATCCTGAACCGACTATAGGATAATATGTTTATCCCATACCAATCTTGGTCATCTGGTTAACATTGTTCAATCATGGAAATATTTTAGAATACTCATGTCCTTGTTTTCTTGGCCGTGGGCGGATTTTCCTGTTCTCTCAAATATTCCCATATTTATTTTCTCTAATTTTTGATTGATTAAGTGGATGCTCCTTCCCTTTTTTAAACCATCAAACAGATCCCGATAGTCTGTGTTTTCTCCATTGTCGTTTACAGTCATTACGCGAACGTTACAAATTATGAACAAATATGCGAGCTGCGATTATGACGTAGCGGGCAGATATACTATATCTGCCCGCTCGGAGCGGGACGTAAAGCTATATCTGCCCGCTGATGAAAATATAAGTTTTTACAAACCGGCTTTATGTACCTGTAACACGTCCAAGTATGGGATAAATTCGTTTATCCAATGGTTACAAGGATATATATCGAATATCAAGTGAAGATATATTTGATATGTGGATCAAGATATCATATTTTAGCAAAAAAATCCCCAAACCATCGAATATCACTTCTCAAACCATCGAATATCACTTCTCAAAAGTGATATTCGATGGTTTCAAAAGTGATATTCGATGGTTTAGATTTTTTCAATAATTTTTTGTCAAAAATTTTTTAGATTTTTTCCTTCAAAATTTTTGAAACCTTCAAAATCTTTTTTCAAAAATGTTTTCCTTCAAATTTGTTTTTCAAAAACTTTTTTCGAAATCTTTTTAAAAAAAAGTTTACCATTTTTTTCGCTGGGTTAAGATTTCCCATGGGATAAACGGACAATCCTATGGTTTTTCAGAAATATCAATTATATCCACTCATGGATATAAATGATATTTTTTCAAAACCATAGGATATTCCTATAATATATAAACATGGGCACTAGACAACTGCAAACATTTCATACCTAAGTCCATTGTGGTCCCAGTCCATGCGGTATAAGTGGAAGTAGTCGGCATAGTTGTAGGTCTCGTTAGTGCTAAACACATAAATACGATAAGTTTAATAGTTGTAATTGTAAGGTCACAATCCCGGGGTCACAATAGTAACCTAATAGCCGGGGAGATGCGGAGGAAGGGCAGACTCCAGGGAGATGCGGAGGAAGGGCAGACTCCAGGGACATGGAGACAGTTTTTCCTCCCACACCAGCCCCTGCATTTGTCAAAATGTTGACTTACATATATAAACATCACATATGCATATACGAAAACGTGTAGTTATTTGATTTGATATTTTTTTATGTAGTGGAGCATTTATCCTGAAACCGGCCAGATGCTTGTGCTAAATATAGGATGAAGCTCTCTTTTGAATGAAATTTTTGAAAAGAAAACATGTACATTATTTTTGAAAACTGACATACTTGTGTCCACTTGTGAGGTACCAGCGGTTGTCGTCCCCGGCTGGTCCCCAATGAAGTGTGGAGCCCATCTTCTGTATACCCGCATATTTGCCATCGTCAACGTTTGTCAGGTTTCTGTTCCCAATAGCTTCCACCAGGTCGATCTCCCCAGACTTTGGCCATGGCCCGTACTCCCAGTCCTCAGGCAACATCCAGATTGCTGCAATTAACAAAGTGAGTTCATCTTGATTCACAAGGGTTCAATTACTGTAACTTCAGGCTTTAGACCTAATGGAAGACGACGATGAAGTTCGTCTGCATATATTTGGGTAGATTTTCGTCGTGTTCACCCATTTTGTTGTAAAATATTTGTAAACTGATCCCAAAATGGACAAAGGACTGCGAGTTGTTTGTAGAATGAATTGGGGCGGTTTTTCATCATTTCACTTTTGTGTTTTCATCTAAAAAAACATCAATACACTTTAAAACATTTTATTGACTATAAGATTGCACCAAAAAGATAGTCCCAAAAAATATAAATCATTTTCAAGGATTATGTATGGATTAACACCAAGGTGTTTTTATTTTTCAAACTTCAGAGGGCTTGGAATCTTACGATTACGATGGCAAAATGCTGTTTTAAATAGGTTTCATGTATGCCAATAATGTCCCAAATTGTGTAAATGGTACCCATTTCTTAATCCCAAGAATTTTCTTTTTAAGGAATTTCCCATCTCCCAAGCAGATTTTGCACAGACACGGGAACAAGAGTTAACCCCCCTCCCACTCACTATGTATTACCTAGAAAAAAGACATTAGCGATACAGTGACTGTGTGGGGGGGGGGGTTAAATCTTCCTGGGCACACTAGCGATACAGTGACTGGGGGGGGGGGATTTAAAATCTCCCTGGGCCTGTGAGATTTTGAGATAACAGGGGAGTTAATCATTAATACACACCTTATTGGGTTGTTTTGGTTTTTATCACAACCCAATAAGGTGTGTATTATCCCCTGTTATCTCAAAATCTGCTTGGAACTAAAACCATTGGATTATCAGGCCATGCGATGATAATACGGATACTGATACAGTTCTAAAATACAAAAGCTACCGACCTGGCCACATCCAATCACCGGAAGGCATCTTGGCTTCCACTTCAAGGCGGCCATATTTAAAGGCGAATCTTTCCATTGTCCTGATACGTGCTGACATGATAGGGGCAATCATCTTCTGTCTGCCATTGCGGACACACCCATCATTGTCCTGCTGGGTACATTTACCATACTGAGCTAGAATAATATGAAGTAGAAATACAAAATTTTCTACAAGCAAGAGGCCCAAGAGTTATGTTTTTGATTTGATATGATTTGACATATACTTAATAACTGAACTGGTCATTTTATCCTCGATTAGAAAAGTGAATCAGCAAAAATTAAACATTAATTCGCTGATTTCATCTGGTTATGTCGTCCTCGATGATATGATGACATTTATCGAATGCACCAAATGCTAGAAATTAATCATATCAAATCGGCATGATAATTATTTTATCATCTTGACCTAACATCAAGATTATCGACCCATTTCTGATTCAAAGGTACACGTTGAAAATGACTTGCAGAATATTTTTGAGGAGAATTTAAAGACTTTTACACTTGGATCACCTGATTTTGAATTTTGGATGTACTTTTTATCACCTTCTCGCCGCTCTAGTTGCACTTCATTGGTTCAATAGTGCAATACAATTTGTATCAAATATACAAATACTTACCTACTAAGTCCATAGTGCCATTTTTAAGATAATCATCTCCAAATGGTCTCCCAGTCCTTGGATCTATGTTGTCCCTTGTCAATGTCTATAGAGATAATAACAT
Source organism: Owenia fusiformis (assembly GCA_903813345.2). Classification (NCBI taxonomy): domain Eukaryota; kingdom Metazoa; phylum Annelida; class Polychaeta; order Sabellida; family Oweniidae; genus Owenia; species Owenia fusiformis. The sequence continues at coordinate 20,560,906 of CAIIXF020000007.1, read as the reverse complement.
AATGGGGTGTATGAAATATTTTAAAAATATCAAAATATGTAAATGTCTCGTTTTAGCTGCATCGATGAAACTTGTTCAATCATGGGTTGTTTTACTTATATCATTTAATGTAATAGCTTTAAACGTTTTGATTCATCATGATATGTAACTTATACAATCGATTAATTTCGGCATAAAACTTTTTTTTGAAGATACCATATCATGAAATGAGTTCCTCATCTTGTAAGAGGTTTGACAATTTTTAAATACATTTTCTACGAAAATGATTTTTTCGATTTGTGCGTTCAACTCTCTTGATTATGTAAGTTACACATCATGTATTAAAAAATAAATGTAAATAAGTGTAAATTAGGATGAGAATTAGAGCGATTAGCCCTTTAACAATAGGTGCAGATAACACCGAAGGACACAATCTGAACACTGGACTTCATTATCTTCAATATTTGTTAAGCATGCTACTGTATTGGTTTATCGCCTATTATCAAATGAAATTGTTTTATAATATTCTGTACTGCATCTTTATGCAAGTTGGCGATGAACGATTCAATTTCATGAGTCTTTAATCGTTCGGAGATGGGTGTCTTCCGTGATTACTTACTGGTTTCAAAAAGAGTGTATTGTCTCGAACGTAGCTGTTCGCAGAATCAGGGGTGTAGATTTGGAATTCATTATTCTGAAAAAATACATTCCTTATACAATTTTCCTAATGCGAATCTTTTTATTTCATTATAATCTTTAATTAGGAGATTTAAAATACTATACTTCAGTTTAATATTTACAATTTACTAGTTTGGTCAAATTAAAGAAATGTGTGAACGTGAATGAACGTGAATGATTGAACGTGAATTTTATCACGATTAAAACCTGGGAGGTGAACTTTTTCAAAAGAACTCCCCACTCAGATATATATAATTATTTCTTTCTTTAGAAGCAATGTATTTTGAAAATACTTTCAATGTACTTACCCCGCCTCCCCATGACGTTATCTCATGATCCCATTTTCTAGGATCAAAGAAATCAAATGTGTCCTCCCATACTAGTTTGTACTCCTGGGCAGCTACGAGGCCCAGAGTAGCAAGAAACCAGGCAACCAACCGCATCTTATGCTATCCGAGTGGTGATATGTCCGAATGAGGGGAATAGACAATCGATTGAGACGTAGATGATTGTAGAAGTATGACTACCTTCAAGAATTTAATAATTCCAATATTATGTATCTTTCTTTATTCTTCGATGAGGTAAGTTCTAGGTGTGTCGCCAAAAATAACCAATCTTAAAAGCGGTTGGTTTTATAACGTATCTATTGTGAAGGGTGTGTTCAATAAATTTATTTATCCAGGTCTTCAAGACAAGTAGAGATAATAAATTCTATATAAGCACCCTTGTAGACTAATCACCAATCACGATAAGGATGGCCCATCGACCAGAATATGTTTTAGAACAAAGTGGACGTGTAAAGCTTGGTCTTTCATTCCCTGCACCCGTTTCGGTGGGGCCCAAAATAGTTTCGGGCCAAAACCTGCTTTACCCCACATATACTTGGCAATTTTGGTAATAAACTGGTCTAACTGGGCGTTGTTTTTAAATTTTGGGTCTATTTTTGAGTAATTGGGCCCAAGTTTTAGGGTCCAAACCTTTTGGGCCCCCTTTTCACTTTCCGGTCTGCCCCTGGGAGGGGAGTGTAAATATGGTTGCAATTGGATTTATATTGATCGAGAAAACAGCACTACCCAGGGGTGGGTCTGAAAACTAACAGGGGCACATTACAAGTAATGAAAAACCCTAAAATCAAATACAGGGCCCAAATTTCGAAATATAAAGGCCCATTTTCCCTATAATTTGGCCTGAAATTTAAAAGTAAGGCCAAAAAGGCGAAGTAATGCCCAAAATGGCCCAATGATTGATCAAAGTTTGATATATTTTGAATTGCCTATTCAACTATTGATACGTCTTTTCAATAGCTTGCCAAGTGTCCATTCTTTAAAAACAATAGAAAAAGAAGAGTACATTCTTTTTAATAAAAGTCAGTTCACTTCATTTTGTTGCTACCAAAGCGGGTTTTAATAATTCAGGGCTGAGGACCAACTGATTTTTTAAATTTGTGCTTAATTGACCAATGCTCCTGGTTTATGAATATTGGCTCCACGATGTACAATTTTGTTATAAATACACAAATCTAATAGTACAATTCGGCCCTCGGTCCAATATTTCACTATATTGCCCTTAGAAATGACGTTATTAGTATTATTACCACCGTTAACGACCAGGACTGAAACAGCAAGAAAATCTTACGCATTGAACGATATCTAATTTCCCGGGGAAAATTGCCGGTCCAGAATATATTCTAGACCGGTCCATATGGACCACCACTATGACGTCACATATTTCTTAGGTCGATATACAGGGGTCGATATAGTAAAATGAACGCCTTCTAAACTAGCAATAAAACCCCTAGAACTGGCCCGGCAAGGTGGTAATAATATATGTTGACATTAACGTACAATACTTTTTTTTATCAAAATCACTTTCCTTAATATGTTAAAAGGAATCCTGTGGTGGATGTTGAAAAGAAGAATTTTTCATGTTTGTCACGGTACCATTGGTTTCCTTTAGAACTAGAATCTTAAAGTTCAAAGTTATTAAACTGTACATGAGGCCCATGTAAGGGATGTCACACTTGATTATAATCAATTATTACCACCTTGCCGAGCCAGTTCTAGGGGTTTTAGTGCTACTTTAGAAGGCATTCATTTTACTATATCGACCTGAGCAATATGTGACGTCATAGTGGTGGTCAAGAATGCATTAACGACCGGTCGAGAATGCACTATATTGCCCTTCGAAATGACGTTATTGTATTATTATTACCACCTTGCCGGGCCAGTTCTAGGGGTTTTAGTGCTAGTTTAGAAGGCGTTTATTTTACTATATCGACCTGAGAAATGTGTGACGTCATAGTTGTGGTCCATATGGACCGGTCTAGAATATATTCTGGACCGGCAATTTTCCCCGGGAAATTAGATATCGTTCAATGCGTAAGATTTTCTTGCTGTTTCAGTTCTGGTCGTTAACGGTGGTAATAATACTAATAACGTCATTTCTGCGAGCGATATAGTGAAATATTGGACCTTGGGCCTTCGGCCCTTGGTCCAATATTTCACTATATCGCCCTTAGAAATGACGTTATTGTACTATTATAAAAATGTTATGTTAATTTATGTACACGTATAAAAGAAGTAATTGTTAAATTATTTGACTAAGATTACGTGATTTAATGTTGGGTAGGGTGAAACTTGTATTCTTCAGCGTATATAAGGGTTATGTACTGGGAAGTTTTGGATACAGGGTTTATCCGAAAGGAAATATGTGTATCTCCCGAGGGACCACAGGAACCGCGTGAGAAAGCTCCACATATTTCCCGAGGGATAAATTCTGTATCCGAACAGACCGCACATAACAGATACCTCATAAAATTCCAAAATTCAAAAACTTACTTTAAGGTACGGTGTATGCATTTTCTAAGTCATAAAAGTAGTTTTTAAGTTTGCAAAATTTCGTTATGTACCTAGAACCTCAATGGGTATGGAATACAAAGAGGTTATTTAATGGGAGGTTTTTGATACAGGGTATATCTGAGGAAAATACATGTACAATACATCACCGAGGGACCGTAGGGATATAGCGTTGATATATTGTATTTACCGAGGGATTTAATAACTGATTTATTCTATACTTAGTTTATATTATGAAGAAAGTTCCCTGACTCATTATCTACTCCTTGGATCTGTGACGTCGTAGGTCTGATGAGCGGGTGATATATATTATACTAGTATATAAATTGTATTCTCGCTGCATGTTATCTATCTATAACACTACTAAGTATGGAATAAAATGCTGTATCCCATACCTAGTGAAGTTATATGTAAATACACTCTAAGTCATACCCTGCGCGCAGAGTCTAGTTATAAACTAAGACAAAGCTCTCTTTTAAGATGCGAAGTCGTACGAATGCAATGGGTATCCAATATTCGCAGTCTTCGGCTTACTTGACTTTGTCAGTTTGTGTTCACGTGTAGAGTCTGTGTAGATGCGACCTTCGTCCAACTAATTATTGTCATAAAGGAGTCATTCTAAATTGACAGAACACTATTTTGTTGATAAGAGTAGGAGGTTCAGTAACCCCGCTAACATACCAGTGCATTGATACAAGTTTATAATATAAAAGATAACGTGCTTTTATGTTATAATTCGTTGTTATAGCACGTACTGAGGTACATTAGCTCTTATCATAATCAGATTCAACTGCTACCACTCAAGAGCAAAATTGGGCGTGGTACATCAATGAGAATCCGAAAGCATTATCCAAGTCTTGGACGAAAAAATGAATGCGATGAAAATTGTCAATTTTTGCATACAATTTCTGCTGTAACATGTAAGGTATAAGCCAAGGAGTTAAAATATTCAACAGTTTCAAAAATTGACTTGGTTTGCTGGGCCTCGACATCCAAGGTCTAAAATATGAAATGATAGTGGACAGAAGCCCCTTTATAAAATAGGTTTTTTGGTCTGTTTTGTCATTTGTAATTTGTTATCATATACCATTGGAAAGAAAAATTAAAGCAGTGAAAATAAATCTTATAATGTTAGGGTAGTTAATTTAGTAAGGTCATTGGAATAGACATCAGACGTGCTATTACTAAAGATCTGATGATTCCTGATAAAATAGTGAATGGATTCTGGTCAAGCTTGTCATGGATTGCCAATGGACTTCATTCTGATACTCATAGCATCTTTTTCACCCGAGGACTGAGAAGAAATGAGATGTCATGGTGTATCATGATGATGTCCTTCGAGACTGGATTTCGACTGGACATCATTTGAGACTGAAAGCTAGATATCTTTTACAAGGGCCGATCCAGAAGTTCTGATAAAAATGATCCAACTTAAAAGTTTATCATTCGTTTTTACAATATTTTCAGGGTAACTGGGTCATTTATTCCCTCATAAGAGATAAACAATTTAGATGCTGGTAATGAATGTTTCTGAAGTTACGGTTGCTATGGTAACTCTGCTGTTAATGTCCTCTTCTAATAAGTGTAAAATAATTATAAATCCTGTTAATACAGAAAACATAAATAGAACGCTTCATGACACATTGACAAGACATGAGACACTAAGGTTTCAGTTCATCTAAAGCAATTCATAAAAAGCGACCAAACAGAGCCAAACATGTTTGACTAGGACAACACATCATTTCACAAATCTGGTATGATCTACAATATCATCAGCAATAGGTTAAATATGTATGTAGGTAATTAGGACAGAGACATTCTCCATACTTCCCAGATATTGCCCACCTGGACTTTGTTGTGTTTGAACTTTGGACCGGCCCTAAAGAGGGATCCGAATGTCTCATATACACCTCACTAAAACTGAAAAGGTGTGTACAAACAGTGGGTGGATAGATACCAGGGTGTATTAATGTAGTGTATTAATGCCGAAGGACATTATTTCGACTATATTTGTCTGTCTATGTTCAATGAGAGTTTATTTGATTTAAAGTATTCCAATGCTGATTGTCTTTTGCATATCCAAGTTTCCATTTCTAAATATCTGAAAGATTTTTTGTTTGAACACAAAATATTCGTATCATCCGCTGAAATAGTATAGGAGTGGTATCGATATGGTGAACTTTTTGAACACGCGTTTCTCTTAAACCAGTCATCAAAACATTCTGAAAATTTTACAAAGGGTCAATTTAATGGTCATCTTTTGGATGGTAACATTACAATTTGAGATATATACATATATACTTTTCTCTATATTGTTTTAGAAAACACACGAGACACTTTACTTCTTTCGTTCTTGGTATCATATCTTCGAAAACATCTATCCGAACCTCATCGGAACAAAACGACATAATCATTACGTGTTTAGGTCTCTCAATATTATAATTGTACAAAGGAAAGTTTGGTTGATTTTAAAAAAGTATCTTGTTAAAGAAATAAAAGTTTTATCTTAATTTTCATCTATTTTGAGGGCTTTTGTTTTTAGTTTTTGCATACTTTTTGTTAAATCAACCAAAATTTCCTTTGTATAACTATAATATTGAGAGGTCTAAGAAAATGTTGTATATGCTATTTTGTTCCAACAATGTTCGGAAAGATATTTCATTTCATTCTCAAGAATTTGTAGAAAGGAACAACAAAAACAATTGCACTAAAAAACAAAAAATGTTAACAAAAACAGTTATAAAAATATATATAAATAATTTGTGCATTAAATTGTTGCCAATCAGTCAACATTACATAAAGGACCGTGTTTTTACAGAACGTTTTCAATAATTGGTTTAAGAGAAAAACATTGTTGAATTCAGTTCTCCATATCGATACCTTTCCTTCAAGAATGTTTAAGACCTTATGAAAGTCATTCATGAATAGGATGGGGTCCGAAATAGATCCTTGAGGTACACCACAAGTGATGCTTTAATTCTTCTTCAGATAAAGCATTGTTAAAAGAGGAATGCCTTTCCTATCAGATATATTTACATCAACATTTTCATTTACAAGTATTTTATATCTGTCCTGTACACATATTCTCAAGGAGGATTAGCTCCCAGGGTTCAATCTTAATATCCTGCCGTATATCATTCATGTCGTGATTACAAAAGTCAAAATTACACAGCCGTCATTTTTTTACCTCAGAATTTGAATCACGAGTTTTGGTCTTATTACCATCCCAAAAATTCAAAACAAGAAGTGATCAATATATTAGCTCAAATCTTTAATATGGACTAATATTATGAATTTAGAGTCATATAATGACTTTCACGACATTTTTGTCGTCGTCGTCGCTCAAAGCCAAGGTCGTCCCTGGGATATCGGCCATTTTTCTTGCAGCCTTAAAAATATTGAGGCACGATCAGCACTGAAAAAATTGCCTGGAGACTAAAAATATCGAGTTTGAACCCTGGGAGCCAATCCTCCTTGACATATTCAGGTTTATTACAAATAAACCATTATGCTGTTTGCACAACCTTCAATGTGTAGACCATTTTGATGGTGTAAACAACTCAAATCGTAAATGAACCAATTTAAGACATTATTTAAAAAATCACATAATCATATTTATTCTATTTCAATAATTTTACATAAATAGATCAGACGTATTCGTAGAGGTAAATTGTATGTTCTAATTGGTAGTTTTACCACATATTTTCTATTATAATACTTCGAGACGAAGAAATAAATAAAATACATTTAGCGTTTACAACCCATTTGTCATTTTGAAATCAGGTAATCTGGAAAAGTATTCATTTGACAATGATGCAATACTATTCAATTAAAAAGTGGAATTGGGCTTTTGTATAATACACAAGTATTGGAGCTATCTGAGGAAAGTGATACAATACACGTATACTTCTTCCAAAAGTTTGGAACCCCCATTTGCACAAACACCGGAACATGTCAATCCTGTTTATGTTTGGATTATATCTGCAAACGATGTAATAGGAGTGCTGATAGAAATATTGAATGCTCGACTTCTGATTAAGAATATTCCTCAATTGCGACAAGTCGGAAAAATTGAACTTTCGAAGTTGAAATGACCAAAAACATATTATGTTCGGCATTTACTCAGTGTATAGATTTTTGCTTTTCGCAACTTTTCTATTGCAGGGTTGGTACTTCGCAGATAAAAAACCAAAGACAGTGTGAGAAATAGGTGTTCCAAACATATGGAAGAGAGCGTATAAGCATAGAATAAATTGATCATCGACAAAATTTGTACAACAACATTAGAAAAATAACCACATACATTTAAATATTTCAATGCTGTAATTACAATCTTGGCAAGTTTAAGATCTACATGATACCACAATGAACAAGTTCGCTACTTTATAGTCTAACTCTCATAGAAACTTGAATCGCGCAACTCTTGCCATTGTGGATTCAAATATAATGCTTAATAATATTGGATCGAAGCACACTGCCCTCTATAAAACATGCTGTTATATATTTTGTACCTTCACATCCAATGTAATAGATGTCATTATAAAGAATTAACAAAAATGTTGAGAAAATAGACTGTAAATTCGCCGCTCCACTGTCGTTCGTTCACAACTATTCATACACAACTACTAACTGTAATGTTCTCAACTTCTAGTCCGATTCACCTTTCTTCGGCGGGATGTACTCCACAGTAGATCTGTTGTTCACATGATGAGAAACTGGCGTCACGCCATTAGTAATATATTCCATTGGATTCCCGAACGTAGATTCATCGGGTTGACTCTTCGGAGTTTTACATTGAGTCATTCGCACACTTTTAGACGTCAGTTGTACCTTATCAAGTATCTCCTTTGGCTCCTTTCGTTTTTTCTTACGTCTGAACCTTCTTTTCTTTTTGGCATTCTGGACACAGAAATATGTGGATATGATCTTTAAACAGTGTTCATTTTTATATTCTCACTAAATCTACTTTGCCATTCACCAAGAACGCAGGGTTGTGGAACTCACTCAACGACAATTTGATTTCCTTTTATCAATTCGGTAAAGCTATCTACTTCATACTAAATCTTAAATCCCTGCGTCTGGTGGATGGATTTTGTCAGATTTTGCAAGATGAAAATATGATTTTCAACATTATTATGAAACATTGCTTTCGTTGATAAGTTGATAATATTAACTAAGAATCATATCAATTAAAGACTGATTAGAAATTCCCATCTCACCATAGAATAAATAATAGAATAATAATTTAAAGCAAAATATATCAAATCTAGGGATACAACCATGCAGTGGAACACTACAGATATTTAAACTGATTTTTTAACTGAATTTACACTATTTTACATATTTACTTGAATCGTCTTCATAAAATAAATCTGAATAAATAATTACATTCAACGTACGTTGGCACATAAGAAATAATCTAAGCATTCATGTTCCTACTCTATCTTTAAAATTTACATTTATAAATGAGCACGTATGAGCAGCGAGCTAATAATATATTATTAACAAATGAAGGTCTAAGTTACAGCGAATGCTGACAGTATAAGTATTTTATAAAGCTGTGTCTGCTTGGTTTTCTACCAGTTTGTCGCGTTCTTCTAGGTGTTTCACTTCTGTGCCACTTGTATCTGGAGTGTTCCCATTCCCGTCGCGTTTCTGTGACCTCCCTCTCCCGTCGGGTACACAGCACGAGTTAAAGAAGAACTACAAGCGGTAACATTGAACATAGAGACATGCCAATAACCACACCACTCTCGATAAACTGGTAATTTTAGATTAGAGCTAAGGTCTAAATCGACTGAAATCTTCTGTTACAAACATAACTCATAACTACTTATTTTGTCGTATACTCTGCTCGTGAGTTCTAAACCAAAATTCAACGTAATACCAGTTTAACGATAGTATACTTCAATATACACTGCTTAAAACCTGTCCATTGTTAAGGCCAGATTTCCACATTTCAAAGCGAACCGCTCACCAAATTTACGATACCCAAGAGACTTGATTTGTAATAAGCAAAACTTCACAATCTCGACATTGAAAATAGTCTCATGATAACATTTGGCCGGTTATCAGTGAAACAGACCAACTGCATCGTTAGATATCAAAACTGTAGTATTCTCGTTTTAGGCCAGAAAATGAAATGTTTAACCAGCAGAATCCTCCAACCTCAACAAGGACAACAGGTGATTGATAAACAGCATACAATTATTTTACACCGCACTTCAAAAAATTGGCAATCCTCTCAATATTGGATAGCCTGTTTAATGCTCTTATGTTGGATATTGTAATTTATGACAAATCTAAGGATTTTTATAAAAACATCCAAAAATACATTAGTTTAACACTGGGCCCAATAGGAGAGTTGTTGTTGCCATACTTTTTGCGTGGGGTGTACATAGCAGACAACAGTATTATTAAGTGAAATAATTTGGTAAAGCCTCAGCTTGTGTTTTCATAATATATGAAATCAGAAAAATCCAGAATCATGCACAACAAAATAATTTAATTCACATTAAAATTAATACAATATTTCTCAATTTCTACCGGACACGATCAGCAGTAAGCACGGTGACACTTATAACTGCTAAGTTCATACCGGAAAAATATACCCCGGGGAAATTATTTTCTTCTTCCAAAAATTCCCCGACGTGCAAATATTGATTCGTTTTAACCATTTTTATGACAATTGGAAGTTACATCGTCGACGTCCTTTAACTGGGTGAATTGTTTCTGCCGGGCATATTTTGAGAAAATACATCAGAACTGATTCCAACTTGCTCTAAATTTATCAAACTTTATTTTTGAAAGCGACGTAGGGGGTTCGCTAATATTCTTTAATGAAAAAATTAAAATAATAACCATCATTAAAACTGAAGTATACAAAAGAGGACATTTAAATCTACAATTCGTAAAAATATGAAAATATTTGGCGACATTGATAACGTCGAAATATGTAAATGAATTTGGTTCTTGAAACCGAAAATCGCCCTTTTCACATTTAGTTAGATTCACTTGGTTAACCAGGGAAACTTGCGCATTTGGTTTACCAAGCATCTGTCTATATAACACTCGGTTCACAAAGGAACCTTTCGCTTTTGGTTTAGCAAGCATCTTTCTATGTAACACTCGGTTCACAAAGGAATCTTTCGCATTTGGTTTACCAAGCATCTGTCTATATAACACTCGGTTCACAAAGGAACCTTTCGCATTTGGTTTACCAAGCATCTGTCTATATAACACTCGGTTCACAAAGGAACCTTTCGCATTTGGTTTACCAAGCATCTGTCTATTTAACACTCGGTTCACAAAGGAACCTTTCGCATTTGGTTTACCAAGCATCTGTCTATATAACACTCGGTTCACAAAGGAACCTTTCGCATTTGGTTTACCAAGCATCTGTCTATATAACACTCGGTTCACAAAGGAACCTTTCGCATTTGGTTTACCAAGCATCTGTCTATATAACACTCGGTTCACAAAGGAACCTTTCGCATTTGGTTTACCAAGCATCTGTCTATATAACACTCGGTTCACAATGGAATCTTTCGCATTTGGTTCACCAAGCATCTGTCTATATAACACTTGGTTCACAAAGGAATCTTTCGCATTTGGTTTACCAAGCATCTGTCTATATAACACTCGGTTCACAAAGGAACCTTTCGCATTTGGTTTACCAAGCATCTGTCTATATAACACTCGGTTCACAAAGGAATCTTTCGCATTTGGTTTACCAAGCATCTGTCTATTTAACACTCGGTTCACAAAGGGATCTTTCGTATTTGGTTTACCAAGCATCTGTCTATATAACACTCGGTTCAGAAAGGAATCTTTCGCATTTGGTTTACAAAGCATCTGACTAACACACGGTTTACCAGGAATTCAAATTTAGATTAGCCCAGTTTACCAGGAAATTTTTCACATTTGGTTTACCAACGACATACTTTTCGCATTTGATTACCGTGGTTACCGCTGATCAGTGTATTTTATGATCTACAGGTTTACAAAAGCCATATATCATAAACTAGAATAAAAATCCACCAAATCAATTGTAATCAAACTAAAACTTGACATTGGATGTGCATATTTACTTTCTGGATTTGTACATGTATATGCCATTCGCAATATCCAGTCAAGGAGGTGGGATAGGGCTACGCTACACTAACAATTTATATATTATCTACGTGTGAACATGGGATGTGTATCATTTTCTAGGTTAAGATCAAATTCAGGAATAAAATGGGTCTGTTGGTTGTGGAATTATAGACTTTAAAACATCATGGTAATGCTAAACAAGGGTTTCCATATTAAACTTTTATGAAAGGGGTGTACACAAAAAGCAGTGTTTACCTTTGTTTCTGCTGGAACTACTTCCGTCACTGATGTAAAACCAGCGGAATATGTTTTACTGCTTTTCCTACTGTCAAGGTGATGTCTGTGATTAAGGTAGTTTCTCCAATGTCGTTTGATAACCATTTTTACCTTTGAAACCAAGCGAAAGATATTTCATTTATGGAGGTTCAACATTTATACAATTATTTCATTTACTAGAAATAACACAATCCGAAATGAGAAAAACAAAACATTTTACAGTCATTTAAACTGGACATTTTTGAATGTCAGTTTTGCATACCTCTTTGCAAATAAAAATATTGTTATTATTAATCTTTTGTAAACCATTACATAGTACATACCAGTAAGGTGTATAGGATAACTAAGCATTGATGAGTCACTTTTCTAGAGCATAGGGGTTACAGTTATTTAATACACAATAGTTCACTTTAATTACAAACCTCTCCATTAAGAAAACAATAGAGCAGGGATATGAAGAAACCCTGGAATGACGTCAGAAAGTGAGAAATGGTCACCCAGATTGCAAAATTCACCAGGTCCGTATGTTGAATCTCTATCATTACAACGAAGTTCGTGATACCAAGCAATGGCAGTAGAACAATGGCTGCTTTCACCGCTTTTCTGAAAAATAAGCATTTGTTAATAAAATGTTTCCGTATGTGGAATGCATTGCAAAGTTGCATAAGCCGTTACAACTTATGTAAAATGAGCATAGTGTAAGCAGTTCTAGAACAATGAACTAGTCGTTCTAGAACAATGAACTAGTCGTACTAGAATAATGAACTAGTCGTACTAGAATAATGAACTTGCAGTACTAGAACAATTTTCAATGAACCTGGCAGTCCTAGAACATTGGATTTATACAATATGTTATGTATATTTGACGTCAATCACACTTACTTTTTTCGATGTCATTAGCTATTTAACAAATTACTTGCTAATTGTTATAATATAACTAGACTTGAATGCCCATGCTAATTGTTATTATTCGATTCAGATAATTTATATTAACATATAAAATACATATTTGAAATACTAGTTATATCATAAAATCTTAAAATCTAAATGTATATTCAAAGGAAAAGGATAGTCAATAATCGATACCTGTGAGACTACACTATTATTTAAAAACATGAAATGTTAAAATATCTAAATACACTGTACATAATATACATTGTACAAGGGCAATAGTCAAAAAAGGGAAGAATATTCCAAAACCCTAAAACGTTGGTTCTATGCATAATGAAACAATATCGAACACCCCTACCCCCATACTGAGTTGCCAATCTGAAAAGGCAATCTATTTTCAAAAGTAAAGCTTGAATCAAGGCTGGTATGTGTCTGGCACATTCTAATCACTGAAGATGCAAGAAAACGGTCTATGATATCAAAACATCCATTCACGAAAATGTTATTAAAAACTAGGATAGTAAATTGACAACTTGGCAAACCTTGAAACAAGAAAAGATGAATGGCGTTTTAATCATGTCACAAGCACCTCATGTAAAATAGAAAGGAAAATAATTGCGATATCATTCTAACTACGTTCACCAAAGTATTTCATAATCCTAGTATAGTATTAAGGCAATATGATCCCCACAAGATCGCTTGTGTAAGAAGTCTATTATGGAGCGATTAATGTTTTATATCCTTTAAGAAACTCATGAAATTTTTATGAAATGCACCTCTTTAAGTTGTGCCAAGAATTTCAGTTTATCAAAGCAGGTATTTCGAAGCTGCCCACTAATTGAATTGTGTTTGAATGCATCACAGTTGATTATAATTATTATCCTAAGTCCTTTTTAGTAGCATTTATCAGCTCTTACTTGCCCATTACTATTTTATAGCAGTTTTAATTACAGTTCTAAATCTTTGTGGAATCTTGTTCTGAGACAAACCTCTAGTTATGCGCAATAACTGCTTCCATATAATATGGATAAGCATTCAATTGACGACTTGCATGCCTTTTATAATGTTATTTTACACACAATCAGTCATAGTCCCTGATCTGGACCCTCTGAAAAAAAGTTTTGTTGTCCGGTACTTTCCCACATAAAATGATTGTACCGTTTGAAAGAACAGACTTCCCTCTTAAAGAAGACACCTCTTCTATTGATGTAAACAGGGGCAAAAGGCACCAAAACGGGGTTAGACAAGGTGGCATTCTGAAGTCTCACTTTCTTGTCATCACGATTCCAGGTAAACCATTAGACGGATTTACTTCAAATTTTCACACATGTTACATGGTAAGAAGTTCTAGAGCTGATTAACTTTGCGGCGGCCATCTTGCATTCTGGCGGCCATCTTGGAATTTTTTTTAGATAAATATTGTCATCGTGATTCCAGGAAAACAACCTAACAGATTAACTTTAAATTTTCACACATGTTACATGGTATGAAGTTCTAGAGCTGATTAACTTTTCAGTGGCCATCTTGCATTCTGGCAGCCATTTTGGAAGGTTTATAAATAAATCTTGTAATCACGATTCCAGAAAAACCACTTCACAGTTTTACTTCGAATTTTCACACGTGTTACATGGTATGAAGTTCTAGAGCTGACTAACTTTTCGGTGGCCATGTTGCATTCCGTCGGCCATCTTGGAAGTTTTTAGATAAATCTTGTCATCACGATTCCATGAAAACCACGTAACAGTTTTACTTCAAATTTTCACACATGTTACATGGTAAGAAGTTATAGAGCTGATTAACTTTCCGATAGCCATCTTGCATTCTGGCGGCCATCTTGGAAGTTTGTAGATAAATCTTGTCATCACGATTCCAGAAAAAAACTTTACAGATTTGCTTCAAATTTTCACACTTTATACATTTACAATGGTCCCTTCCTGGTATATTTTTTTAGGTTTTATGACTGTTAAATTTTATAGTTTAGTTAACACCACTTTATAAACAGGTTTATTATTACTGGTGTAACTAACACAACGAAAAAAAAATATTTATTTGATTTTATATAACATGAATAAACAATCAGTTCTTCTATCACATAGTTTATTTTGGTTCAGTAGATTTTTCTATACATTATTTTTATGTCACCACCACTAGTGATTGGGTGACATATTGTAATAGCTTCGAACGTTTATCTTGACACTGTTCAGTAGTTAATGTGTACTGTATACTTAACAAGGTGTGGTGACATTTTGCATGTTTCTGCATCGTCACTACTATTGAAAGCTTATGTTGATATTGTAGCAGTGTTTTTTAAGTTCTTTTTGTTGGTACAATTAGTTTCCAAACCCTATACTTATATCGATCTGACACACAGTTTTAGTGCAGGTTTAAGTGATTTTTGTTGATTATTAAACGCAAAGCACATGTGTCTCGAACTCGCAACATTGTGGATACAGAGCCCATTCACATAGTTTGACATGCTGGTGCTCTGAACCAGCTCGTTAGTTAATATCTGACTAAGAGACAGCTTGCTTTCCCGATGAAGAAACGTTATCTGCAGCTTTTATGAGTACTATAGTATCTACAACTATTTTTGATCGTATGAGTATTGGATATCATTATTTTCAATTTTTCTTCCACATGTATTTTAATGACTTCAGTATGAATGGAATGTCCCTCGGAGTTGTGGTCGTTGATGAGGAATTGGTCATTGAACGGTGTGGATGCTGTTTATTCCCATATTAGATTATTGTCTTGGGATATTCAGGTTTGATTTTTGTTTGCCAGTTTTACACTTTACAGTTTGCTTTTCCCACTAGGTTGCTTTACACTTTTTTCCTTTCTCATTTGTCATTTTTGTTTATATTTAGTAAGGATATGATACGCAGGTCTCTCCTTCTGTGTGATCACCTGTCCAGAAGATAATTCAACTGCATGAAGAACATTTCGTTGACATGATGCACAGTGAAAGGTTTTCCACACATTTACATTTTAGTTTATATATAACTTTTAATGACATATTGTATCATTACATGATTACATTAGTCACAACTACTCACTAAGACTAACTAAAACTACTTCTACATTTACAAAGTAATGTACAAAAATTCCATATGCATATTGAAAGCATACAAGAGAGGCAGAATATTTTTAAGTGTGATGTACAAAATATGCTGACTATTCTAAATTGTTAAATGAGTGATATATAAATTTACCAAGATGTCGTTGTATGATGGTATTATCACTTGAAATTATATTTGTAAATAAATTATCACTATTTGAATCAAATTTTTTTTTTAAAAGAGCTTTAATTCCGTTATATACTCAGATCAAGGCCAATTTAGCATACATTTCAATCTCAAAAATCGCTGTGCAATAATGGATTTCAAAGAAATGTTTGACGTTTTCAATAATCTTTTTTCTTTTTGATGAAATGTAGTTATTTATTCTAAAAATCAATCGATGTCATACACAAAATGCATTTAAGTGGTATAAAGTACAGAAGCAGAGTAAAAATATGTATTTTAGAATATCACCATGTGTTACCCCATTGTAACGCCTTTTGCCCATGTTTCTATCGATATAAAACATGATATCATACACCAAATATGCATTTATGTCAAATTATGTGGTTTAAAATACAGAAAAATAGATAACATTCTCCTTAGAATACCACCTTGTGTAACCCCACTTTACTGCCCTTTGCCCCTGTTTATATCAATATAAAAGGTAGCATGTAACCTTCCTTGTAACATGTGTAAAAGTTTCAAGAAAATCAGTAAAGTGGTTTTCCTGGAATCACAATGACAAGATTTATCATAAAAAACTTCCAAGATGGCCGCCAGAATGCAAGATGGCCACCGAAAGGTTGATTAGCTCTAGAACTTCTTACCATGTAATATGTGTGAAAATTTGAAGTAAATCCGTTTGGTTTTCCTGAAATCGTGATGTCTAGATTTATCTTTAAACTTCCAAGATGGCTGCCAGAATGCAAGATGGCCACCGAAAAAATAATGAGGTCTAGAACTTTTTACCATGTTACATGTGTGAACATTTGAAGTACATCTGTTATGTGGTTTTTGTGGAATCGCGATGACAATATTTATCTGAAAAAATTCCAAGATGGCCGCCAGAATGCAAGATGGCCGCCGCAAAGTTAATCAGCTCTAGAACTTCTTACCATGCAACATGTGTGAAAATTTGAAGTAAATCCGTCTAATGGTTTACCTGGAATCGTGATGACAAGAAAGTGAGACTTCAGAATGCCACCTTGTCTAACCCCGTTTTGGTGCCTTTTGCCCCTGTTTACATCAATAGAAGAGGTGTTTTCTTTAAGAGGGAAGTCTGTTCTTTCAAACGGTACAATCATTTTATGTGGGAAAGTACCGGACAACAAAACCCCTTTTCTAGAGCCCTTTTGGAAATCAGATCGGGGACTATCAATGGCTCAATGCTGCAAGAACACACTCAAAAGTCAGAACACCTTTACTCACAAAACAATTAAGACCTAGAGCTAATTGACGTTATCCATGAAACTATGGACGTTCATCATTTACACAACCATGGGGTTGTGTCTCGTAGATCACAAGCCTGAAATTCAGCTGTCTTTAACAATAAAAGACGTTTGCAGTTCACGAATCGTGACTAAATTTTATTTTCGAGAACTTGACTGTCTTGAACAAATACATGTTTATCATCATGGTTTGATGTCACGTCTTGACATCAGTCACTTACCAAAGGATAGTACTGTGGTATCAAATAATCTTACCTAAACCAATTTACCAATCAACCATCCATAGATTCCGTCTACCCCCAGTGACAATTTTCATATCTAATAGAGGTTTATATACAGTATTTGATTTTCTAGTGTTTCCCTTTGTGCAATTTTATGTCAAATATTTGAGTTCGCTGTTACTTACCTGGCCTGTAACGCCTCTGAAGAGTTGCTATCTCGCATCTTTGTGACAAGCACTCGAATGATGTTGAGAAGGAATATGAGATTGAGCTGAAAATCAGATAGCAAAGCGATGAAATATGTGTCAATTTTTCACGATTCTATTGCAGTATTGCGATCATGTATTTGCCCCATTAAATATTTGTTGTTCTTTAGGTTAAAAGAAGTCTTACCAATAATGAAATAATCGACAACTATTGGACTAGCATTATTATGACAATAACTAGCAGTTCTTGGGACAATAAAGTAGCATATCTAAGAAAATCAACAAGCAGAACTAGACGAAATGAACCAGCAGTAACACCCCTAACTTAACGTGGCAGCAGGGAATATAAAATGTAAAATGCTATCTAGACGTAATACATTCATGGGATGTGATCTAGCACAATGAGCTCGCAATGCCAGGAAAATGAACTAGCATTAGTAGGTCAATGAACTAGCACAAACAGGACGATGAGCTAGAAGTGCTAGGACAATAAACTAACAGTATTATGAAAATCAGCTAGCAGTACTAGAACAATGAACCAGCAGTGCCAGAACACTGAACTAGCAGTAATAGAATAATGAAAAAGCAGCAGTAGGACAATGAACTAGCATCAAATGGACACTGAACCAGCCGTACTAGAAAATTGAACTAGCAGTACTAGGAAACTGACGTTGCACGAACATATCATCATGGATTTTAAAGAATGAACCTAGTCACTTGGAAGCTAGCACTAGCAAGTAGATATTGATTCTGGAATCAAGTAGTACAAAAAGCACACAAATCAATATCACCCTCTTACTAGCATCGTAATCAAAATCTATTTACACAATAAACTAGTTCTATTAAAACATTAGTCTCTTTATGAGCGGTTAATGATAAGTATAAATAACAATACTCACTGATATTACAATTGCTCGTGGGGCTTCAATAATCCAATAACTCTTGATGAAATGATATAATGACCAGCACCTAAACAAATTAATCAAACGTTTATAAATATTAGATTTTCTTCTAAGCAAAGCCAAGTGATTTACAATTAGTATAATCTAGTGTTTTAGAGAGTATTACTATATAATTGAGAGCTTTCCATACACGTCCTTAGTCTTGCTTTAAGACCCTGGACCCCACCAATTATCTACTTAAAGTGACTTTCAATGATTTCATCTAAATATTAAAAACCTTGGAAATACTAAATATGGTTTAAGTGCCATATATAAAATTTATTTAAGAAATATTGTGGGTCAAAATGAAAAAAAAATAAAGAGTAAAAACATATTCCATCTGTATTTGAAAGACACTTTAACACCAGGCTGTGCTAAAGAAGTAGATAAGGAGAGGAGGTCCAAAGTCTTGAAGCAAGACTAATATAACACGTCCTATGAAGAATGAAAACCCTCAGTCAGTACTCTATTGTCCTGTGTAATACGATCGCATATTATGCGTATAGGCATTGTTTCGAGTTCTCTTATGTTGCCACTTGTGCTTACATACTAACATTCAAGATAAACTCAAAGAAAGGTGAAATTTTACACTTACTTTCGAGCATATGTACAAGCATTTAATATGGACCAAACTAGAGTTGGCAAAGCAGGGAAAACTGAAACACACAAGGACATATTATTCATTATACTATCTTATTATATATTATGTACATATGAAATACATATACATTTTATTCATTGTGAGATGTTCCATTCATATTCATATTAATTGTTTTATTTCTTATATGTTGTTTCATTGCATGTGCTTTCTATAAAGCTAGTTAAAGTTGAAAAATTGACTGACTCGGTCAATTTTTCAAATTTAACTCAGTCATCTTTTCAACTTTAACTAGATATAGTGAACATACGTTTATCACTGCTACCCACCTAGTTACACAGACGTATCGTCAGTGTATCATGGCTGAACTACTTCCAGGATTTGAATTTGGTAAGATATTTTTATTTCTCGATTTACATCTACTTATAAGTCACGATGTGGATTATAATTTGGCTCTAAGTTATGGGAGATAGTCTAGTTTGAGAATGTGTCGATGGTTTTAGGTTTGGTATGTTAACGAAGACGCATTTCACATATTTAGTCCCTCGCTTTTGTTACACTGACGATCGGCATTAATATTGCCAATATTACACTGATATCGGTCGTTCGTCAGTGTAACAAAAGCGAGGGACTAAATACGTGAATTGTGTCTTCATTAACATAAAAACCCTAAAACCATCGACACATTCTCAAACTAGACTATCTTCCTTAACTTCGAGTTATCCACAACGTGACTTATAAGTAGGTGTAAATCGGGAAATAAAAAAAATCTTACCGAAACCTAGTCCCGGAAGTAGTTCCGCCATGATACACTGACGATACGTCTGTGTAACTAGGTGGGTAGCAGTGTTTATAGAGGAATTATTTCAAACATTTTTGTTATCATCAATATAACACTATATATACTTACGCCAGCCCAATGCGTAAAATAGTTTATAGTTTGGTTTATTAGAGAATACAGAGATTGCAATCATATTGTGGAGCTGTATCCCTTCTATCAACATCCACATAAACATAACTGTCTTCGTATACTCCTTTATAGACACTAAGATCTCGCATAGAATCGCCTGCAAGAAGAGAAAATAAATTTTGTTAAGCTTAAAGGCATTAGGTGGTCCAAATCAGAATTTGCTGCAACGGTACTAATCAAGGAGGATTGGCTCCCAGAGTGCAACATCGATATTCTGTCCCATATATGGGCATGTCGTGCTACAAAATTTGAATTCCAACAGCCGCCATTTTGTTCACTTCAACATTTGAATCGTGAATTTTGGTCTTATTTCCTAACGAAAAATTCCAAAACTCACAGGAAATGATCGAGATATTGGTTCGAATCTTTTGAACTGTTTATTTTGAATTTATAATCGGTTAAAATTTCAGAAAATAACGACATCTCGGCGTTTTCATTGTTGGAAAATATCGACTTCGATTCTGGGAGCCAATCCTCCTTGGGTACTAATTGTACCCTTTCGAAAGGTGAGTCTAATGACGCAAAAATTAAATTCCATCATTCTTATTTTACATACTTACACAGCAATTTTGCTTAACTATTTTTAATCTAAAATGACTGGCCAACTGTTGCTGACATTTGGTATTGTTTTATCGTTGGGTGACTTAATTCTGAATTAAACAAATATATGATTGATCCTAAAGGATCAGTTTTCGGTCATATTTTATTTTTAACAAATCACATTTCAGATAATACTTACAGTTTGAAAGATCTCTCCACCTTGGCCAATCAAATAGCTTCGCGGGTGTGACGTTGTAGATATGAACCAATCCAAGGCTTCAAAAAGGCTTATGATAATGTGGATCAAAATAGCCAAAAATAAATTACGATGAATTCGGGTCCGTGCATTTTTTAAACTTCTGCAAATACAATTTGAATAAATCAGGTAATATGGATGAACCACCAGCCTGCAAAACGTCACGCATTAACATATCATTGATTATGTAGCGCCATATCAATTAGTTTAATTAATCAGGTCATTTTTATGCAATTACATATCCTATGTTAATAAAGGATGATCAAGTCCAATAGTGGCAAAATCTAGGTTATTGTCAGTCTGGATGGGAAACTTATGGATTACCCTAACTTTGAGATTACTTACCTAAAGTAGAAAAATATAAATAAAGATATCGCTATAGCGAGCAGGGAAAGACAAAGTCCAGCAATTTCCATGACTCGGGCACCGTAAGCAATATCACGAAGCATCTGGAAAAGAGTTTTGAAAATACTAAGAGGGCATGAAAACGACGGCGCTGACAGCATTCACTAGTACGGCACTCTTCCGAAACGGTCCGCTTTGGCAACAAAATGTCGGAACCTCGAAGTTATGGTTTTTCTGTTTTCCTTATTCTCACGAGTTGCAGGAAGAATTTCCATGACATTTTTATCGCAAACGTGTGTCAGTGTCATCGTTTAAGAAAATCTACACGTTTGCGAACAATTTGTTCAAAAGATGAAGACGAAAAAAAATTTCGCGAAAATTCTGCTTACAGCTTAAAAAAGAAAAATCGTAACTTCGAATGTAGCGAAATGGACTGTTTCAATAACTATTTTGAAGAGTGCAGTACCAGTGAGTATTGAACCGACGCAAATGATCAAATTAAATCAACAGATCGAGAAGAACGTGATGAGGAATTTTCCCCGTCACTTGCTTTTGGAAGCTTCCGAATTTCAACAGTTGACCCTTATCTGATTCTGAAAAGCCGTTTTTAACTAATCTGATCATGAACGTTTATTTAGTATTCAGAACAATGGTTTAATATACTAAGTAGGATGACGAATTTTTTCCCGATATCCATATCCATGTACGTTTAATGCTCCTATTCGTTAGCATCCTCTGCAGTTGTAACACTGTGGCTAGTCGATCTATGTGGATGCAGTCATTTATATGCAATGTATCGTGGGTACTCGCGTACATTATAGGGAATGGGATCATTGCAAAAATATGACAGCAAATCGAGGTAAGTGATCTCAGAGTTTCTACTTAACATTGTGACTTGAAATCTTGCATACATATTCAATATACATAGTATGACAATGTGTGAAAGTTTCAGCTACCATATTCCTGTTATAGAGAAGATATTTGAAAAACATTTCGTAAACGTCAACATATATGTATAAAATGGATGCACCTATGTATCATTTGGATTCAGAACGGTAACAAATGGATGCTTTAATAAATTACACTTTTATCATGATGATTTATTTACTGATGGACAACTGGCCAGATTTTCTTTGTATACATTGTTCGGATAAATATTCCCTATTCATTAAAGTAATTAGCCACCCCATTACAAGTAGTCTAAAAAAACCCTCATGAAAAATTGGAAATACTATATATAAACCCATCAACTGGAAAATGCCATTACAGATGAAATAAAGGACCTACGGTCCTGCTCACACAGTGTAGAACCTTCAGAGGAATGTATATCCTGATTTTCAAACAAAAGTATTGGTAAATATGAGATCAATGAAAGATGAGTCCTTTGTTGTTGGTTCAGATATGATTTGTTGTAGTCAAAGGAAAAACTATGAATTTGACCTAGGCCTTTTAGTGTCCAAATTTTGAAGGAAAGTAGATTTTGAGGACGGCTTCTATTGTAGGTTCTTATTAAGTTGGCTGCATCCAAGCTGTATCTAGTGTTGTGTTGTTACAATTGATAATTTTCTCAAGCCCCATTGACTTAACATGGGATACCAAAATAGCGATTTTTGAGATTTCACAATGCCATAACTTTCGAACCGGAAGTCGGATCAAAATCTGGTTTGCAGATTCGGATTCTTTGGACTCATACATTGAATTCCAAGAAGTTTTTATTGTGACCTACTTTTCGGATGCCATATCTCAAAAACGGTAAGAGTGATCAAAAACAACTTGCCTGTAGGGATTAGCTTTTTTCCAAGGAACATGATTAAAAAAACGGAGCAAAAATATTGAAGGACGAGTGAGAAAATTGAAAAAATGACAAAGTACTGGATTTGACCTAGTTCTTGACCTTTGACCTAGATAAAACCTGATAAGACTTGGACCTGAACTGGACCTTGACTTGGACCTGGACCTGGACCTGGAAATGGACTGGACTGGTATTTTTCAATCTTTTCTTCACTTCTCTTGACTTTCTATAAGGCTATTATCAGATCGATTTTTCTCGAAATTTAAAATTCAGCAATTTCTCGGAAACTGAGCGAACTGGCGATGATAGGTCAAATAGACATTGTGGATATGCATAAAATGAATGTGGAAATGACTCAATCCGAATAGCAGTTTTAATTTGTGCAGCAAATGTTGACAGACGGACGGACCAACGGACGGATCAATGGAAGGACGCCTGGTCGATCCCATAGGCTTACTGTGTGAGCCAAAAACTATGGTTTTATCGCTTATACTGTTAATTTGAAAAACGGGTCCATAACATGTAATGATGACAATGAAAATGTTGAAATTAGGTACGCCAATGAAGTGAATTCAGAGCAAAAGACCCATCGACCCACTGGAATACCCACAAATCAAGTTTCATAGCCTTGCCCAAGTCGGTCTCTTTTACTTATCTTGATTTCTATTATGACCACCTTGTACCCAAGAGAAAGCCACGTGCTTTACCGACCCAATGTTTTTGTCGGTAAAATTTGACAAATCAACGACGAGCCTACAAATGCCGGACTAGGTTTTTGTGCATTTCTTCGAGAATTCAGTTTTGATTTTGAATCAACATTGAATTGCATGATTTCATTTAGACGAGTATTAATGACTGCTTATATTCCAATGTACATTTAATAACATAATATATTGTAACTCTCAAGAAACACTCGATCAGATCATTGAATTTCAAGTCCTAGACGGTTTGTTTGCTTTTTTATGCAGGACAACCTGATAACGTTTTGATTAGTCAATCAGCCTGAAGTCACACGTTGTGTCCATGTCCATATTGTCAATCAATATGGTTTTGCGATACCGTTAGGTAGCCTAGGTATTATGGAAATCTCGGAACCGCTGAATAACTTAGCATAATATCAGCGATGATGCATTGGATTGTTTAAGGTTGTAATAATTCAAGATCAGATAAGTAAATAAATACCGACTTGGGCAAGGCTACAAGTTTCAGAGCCATTAATATTCCTTGAAAGTGACAATGAGCAGCCAACAGATGGACCATCCGTAAATCTTGATGATTTTGTCAGCTCAGCTGAACGAGCCTCCAGATTCCTTGAAACAAATGACCATAATTCAAGAATAATATTATCTATTTACAATTTTTTGAAATCGTGGTAAGTGGAATCTTTCCGATTACCAATATAGCATTATTATTGTTTTTTTGACACTGTGGATTAAAATATTAAAAATACACACATTCAAAATGATTCAATTGGAACCTAGCCTGTCTGTTCAATGAATCCAATCAGAACGTCTACTAATCCACATGATACATCAAAATTAAATTGCTTTTTTAAAGCGGATATTTCATACCATAACCCCAAAAATATTATAGAACGCATTGTATTTGTATTTTACTTCACACAGACATATTTGTGTATATGTGAAATAATTATATTACTTGAATTTTTTATTCCCCATTACAAGGTAAACCTATAGCAAATTATACAGCCTTCTCACAGCTGTGAGCGTGATGATAAAACTGGTCGAGTGAACTCGTTTGAGTTATCTATTCTCCGTAAAAATATCAGAGAATTTGTGTTTATAGCGTAGCTTTGGTTTTGTAAATCAATGAAGTATGATATACACGGATGAGTAAATATAGATTATTTAAACAGAAGAGCAAAATTCTTCCATTGAAAAGTACAGAGGCGGGTACTCACGAAACATTACATGTGCCTGACTGCATCCACATAGATCGACTAGCCACAGTGTGTAAAGTAGTTTGAGTGTTTTTGGACATTTCTTAGCTATATACTGGCAAGAGTCTCTGATTTATTTATTCATTGACTTTATCTGGATGTCAGGGGATGAAGATAGATACCAAGCTTTAAATCTTGGCACTATTGGGGCGTGAATCGAGGCCGGTGGGTTGCTTTGTGGCAGAACAGTATCTACCTTAATGTTAGAGTATGTGTTGACTGTGGTTTTCACTATACAGGATCTACTTTGTTTCACCTGGTTTTACCTTTCACCAAGAAGCATCATCTACATTGCAGTTCACCGATTTAGAAAAAAAGCTCGAAGCATTTAATACTAGGCTATCGGCTATAACTAATCACAGGTGTAACACGAAAAAACGGCAAAATAAAATGGAATTTATTAGATCAGAC
Source organism: Owenia fusiformis (assembly GCA_903813345.2). Taxonomy (NCBI): domain Eukaryota; kingdom Metazoa; phylum Annelida; class Polychaeta; order Sabellida; family Oweniidae; genus Owenia; species Owenia fusiformis. The sequence goes on along the minus strand of CAIIXF020000007.1, from coordinate 20,535,383 downwards.
GTTATCCGTCAAAATCATATGGTTATACACAAAATGTTAATTATAAGGACAGACTATGCTTGAATTTACCTGTTTTTGAGCGGGAGATTTATCTCCATAGAATTTCTTGTACATTCTCCAGGCCTCTGGTGTGTAGCAGTTTGAGTAATTCGTCCATCCCTGTGGCTTGCTGTAGTCACCAGGGACTCTGCCCTCCCACTGACCAGTCGGCCCGCATTGTTTATACACATACTCTGAAATGCACATTGAGAGTATTAGAGGGTATGCACATCCTCCGAACGCAGGGTTCCAGGGGTAGCGTTCCAGGCATCATCCACTACGTCCCTTCCTTTTTGGAAGAATGAAATAGGAGTTCCAAGAGGCCCGGAGGTTTGAGAATGTGATCTATTTTGAGAGTGTTTTCGTTTTGTGTAACATATCATTGATCATTGTAAAGCTACTGTTTCCATAGACATCAGTGTCAAGGTTAGCCCTTAAAAGTCCCCAATGCTGTTTTCGTTGTCAGTAGTAGAGAGGGTAAGCGGGACGTTTAAGAGAACCTCTCTTGAAAGCCCGTGATATGACGATTGGCCTTCGACAATAAATGTTATAACAAATCTACTAACATTGCATGTATGGGGAGATAAAATTCAAGAGCAACTAGAAGACGGAAGAATATTGTGACCTGAAATGTCTGTTTAAATTCGGAAGTAATTAGATCATCCATAAGAAGTACATTTATCTCCCGGTTATTGTACATCGACATCGTGGAAATGTTTAATTAAGCAAGGAACTATAGCAATAAAAAAACAGAAAACGACAGCACAATTCCCCTTAACTATTTTAAATAGTTAATTGCAGGCACTTTCCCCATCAATCGCTATGTCCCTGTTACCCAAGACATTGAATGCCCGAATAGAGTTGTCCATTGCGTCATCTGATCAGTCTCTAAATGAAACTGTATTTAAAATCCTGAAATATTTGATTTATTGATCGCTCAAGATAATGCTTTCGAAGATATAAATTTTAAAATTTAAATCATAACAATCTTTATGACAAAAAATATACCAAGGGAAAACCTATAAATAGACAAGCCTACTTCCCTAAAAGCCATTGGTCCTTTTGAACATGACAATGATGATAAGGTACGGTTGATTTATTATGGTTTATAGGGCATATTTAACAAATAGGGTGGATAATTCGAGGTCGTTTGACGTTTACTACTGTTGTGTGCTATAATTGAATGATCCAATGGGATTTGTTGAACAGGAATTGTTTTAATCAAAATTGCAAAGAGAGGTGGTGAGCTAGACAAAGAAAGTGAAGAGACGAGAGCCACATCTAACATGGGCATACTTATATCAAGGCAGTTTCGGTAGCAAGGTAGCAATTAAAATGAACTATATTTTATTTTAACGAATATACAGTTGTAACAAAGAATAGTGCATTGTTTCTTTATTGTTTAAATGTAAAATAGAAATTTTGACGCGTTTCTATCTGTTAAAGAATTGAACAAAAGACGATTGACTTTCACATGCAGTGCACCAAAGCTGATCTAAATCACAGGTCATATTCACTCATTCAATAATTGAATAGTAAATACAAAATAAATCAAATTTCTACTGTACCTGGCCTGTTACATGCGGAGCACTGAATTACCTGAACTAATTATATCCACTCACTCACGTACATGTATCAAACCCCTTACCTCTACTTGCATAGTCAATACAAAAGAAAAAAAATTCCAGATTGGAACATGGACCATTTACCTTTCATAAGAGTCTGTGGGGTTTAAGGTAGATAAAGCATTCGTACTGGTTTTTAGGATAAGTAACAACCTTGGGCCTACAGGGGCGTCGGATCATATTTGAAAAGGGATGCGTTTTCCAGAAATATAGGTGGCGCGGGAATTACCTGCATGGGCTAAACCCCGGCATCTTTGGTGCAATCTGAGCGTTTTCAAGGACTATAAATAGTTCTTTTCATGTCATATAGATAATGCACCCGCAAACTTCACTATAACTGCTACCTTTGGAAAGTCCAAGCCGGTCACGAAACCGCTTGAAATAAAAACAATATTTTTCAAAGCTGTCCAATGATCCCCGAAGTAATGCCAAAGAAAGGTTAATGTTACACTGTGTCGTTTATAAGATCCCCGATGGCCCCGTTTGGTATTTGAAAATGGACGAGCTACGTACATGAGGAAATTGTGAGTGTTATATTGTATTTGTAGTATGCCATTTATAATTGTGTAAGGCGAGTTTTATTTAACTAGTACTAAAAATGAGTAATGAGAAAAATTTCAGACAAATTTTCTGACTGATCGCTTCTTGTGGAAATCCTGAGAGTCGAATTTCAATCTATGAATAAGAGCTCTCTGGAATTATGATGAAAGCATCGGTAAATAAATAATGAGTATTAAAAGATTAAATTGTTGCATGCAGTAGGTGTGGAAAATGTTCTGCACTGTCGTTACGGTACCCACATTTGACCCCCATAAACTAGAACGAGTCAATAAATAAGCCGTTCGATATTTTAGTGTGATTGGAGAGCAATGATTTGGAGCATGTTCCCGGACCTTAAATAGAAAACAGTGATTTTAAAGAAATTAGTGAAAATGTCATCCACATTCATTAGGCTCTATGTGATATTCATGACTTTCCAAGCATTCTTTAATAAAGATGATCTGGATAAGACAGGACTGATAAGAAGATTCGCTTTCATCGGGAGTAATTTATCTATTTCAGAGCCTATGATCTTTCACAATGTCTCCATACAATGATAAACTGGATAGTAGTTCTCTGTAATTGTGCCATCGTGTTGTACCATACAATCTCACGTCTCATCAGTCTATCACGACCGTGGTATTAAACAAATCGTGAACTTTTTGATGAAGTTCAAGTGGGCTAATTGAGGCATTTTGTCGACCATAAATTGATAATGCAACTAAAGTAGATTTATAATGTGTGTATACAGTCTTCAAACAAAATCGACGTTCTCTTTCATTTTCCTTTACTAATCTTTTAGTCTATTTTATGAAAATTTAATTATATTGTTATTCAAATAATAAATACTCACACCTTTAAAATCAAAAGAAATTTCAAAAATGGCCTCCAAATAAAAATCACAGCCTCCCCCTTACAGCTGCTAGCTACGCCCCTGCAGACAGACACGCAAATGATACGATATACGGATGATTTACTTTGCCCAGGGGTATCTATAAACTCCTGATAAAGATTTACTAAGTGATACCATCACTTATTAGATAACAAAGTGAGATATATTAACAGTAGCTTTACTGCTCCCTTGGGGGTCATGTTCGCATTGATTGTTCCTTGTTTCTTGTCCTTTTGAGATGAGAACGTATTAACTATTAAGCTAATGTTCACACTGTCTTTACAAATTTGTTGTCGTGACGAGAAAACGAGGCCAGTGTAATATTTCTCTCCAATGTAAACTTATAAAGCTTTACCAAAACCAGCTAAGTGAGTGACTCTTCAGTCAATTTGAAAAGAAGTTGAAAAATACCTTTTTTACCTTGAGAATGTCATTGGAGGTCAAATATCAAATCTAAATCAAGATTTGAACTTCCGAAAACTTGTTGATGATTTTGAAAAAAATTGTTCAGTTTGAAGAAAGTTGAGAAAATATTTTTTTGACCTTGAGAAGGTCATTGGAAGTGAAATCTCATATCTAAAGTCAGGTTTGAACTTCTGAGAACTTGAACCTGATTTTGAAAAGTTGAAAAAATACCTTTTTAAGAAGGTTATTAGAGGTGAAATGTCAAATCTTAGTCAGATTTGAATTTCTGAGAAATTGTATGATTTTGAAAAAAAATTGGTCAATTTAAAGCAAGTTGAAAATACCTTTTGACTTTGAGAAGGTCGGTGAAGGCCAAATCTCAAATCTAAAGTCAGATTTGAACTTCTGAGAACATGGAGATGATCTTGAAAAATGGTCAACGTGACCTTGAGAAGGTCAAATCTTGAGCCAAAGTTAAACTTCTGAGAACTTGTGAAGGATTTAAAAAAACTGCAGTCAGTCTAATCAGTATTTCTGTTACAGACGCCGACCGCCAGACGCCAACCGCCGTCACAAAAAAAGTTGGAGGCCAAAACAATATTTCACCACTTTTGGTGGCGACATAAAAATGATTCTCAAATGAAATCTATTGGCGAGGCACAACATTGTTAAAAGACATGAGAGATTTTCTCCAGACTCCCAATACCTCGTTTCTTACCCGTGGATTTTGTCATTTTTATCAATTTTTAATTGGCATAGTCCAACATGTTAAAGTCAGATGATGCTGTGAGATATCGGGTACAGATTTCATATGACTTGTATATGTTTACATCGGAAGGTGCGATCCATGTTCTATTCTACCTATACTTAACCGCCAGATTCTGACTCAAATGTTAGAATTGTTGAAGTGTTGATGTAACGAAAAACGTAGCTGTTGATTTTTGATCCGGATGGTACCTTTGATCTTATCTGGAATAAATCCTATTCTAATAAATGCACCCTTTCAGAAAAATACTCCATGATGAAATCCTAACCGTTTGACTCCCTTTTACATTTCCCTGATACATTTTCAATTTTAAATGGAATACAAAAAAAGTATGTAACAATCTAGTAAGTAAGAGAAGTAAGTTTAGAATCAAGCTTTAAAAGAAAGATAATAACATATATCCCATCGGTCTTAAGAAAAAAAGATTTAAACTTCTGTAAGTCAGCTTTGAAAAGTAACTAGATAAGAATAAGATAAATATCATATCTTGCCATGTCATCGATAAATAAGCTGCTCGCACAACCCGCTAAAATTGTTTCCAAACATCTTAAAATCTATCAAGGTATTTCATATGAAAGTGGTAATTAACACATAAAAACAGTATGGTTTCCAAAGATGTTCTGCTACATATTTCCCAATGTGCATGTCAATTATCGTTGGATTAGTCCCTGTAGCTTACAAGCTATGTACGATGCAATTTACAACTGACGCAGCGAAGAGATTCAAAACATATTTTCAATTAAATGATTGAATGAGTAGTCAACCAGATATTTTGCTAAGAACATTACTAAGAAATAAGTCAGACCAAAACCAAGAAATATAATTTAAGCTGTTAACATTGCTAAATACGATGAAAAATTAGACGATTTCCCTTTGAAGACTTTAATATCCTGAATGTGATGGACGAGATGGATGGATAGATAGATCAGAGACATATAAATTTTATATGTCTCTGGATAGATGAAGTTGCTTTATTATATAGTTGTATAATTCTAGACCATTCGCTTTGCCAAATATTTGTTGACTCTTGTCCATCAAAATATAATCTAAAAGATTATAGCAAGAAATAAAAAATTAAAACACGCTTACTTGTAGGATCCAGTCCATATCGCGGCGGGCAATGTTGTTTTATGGTCGTGTTCGCCGAAGTTGCCGGCCAACACAGCACCGTGTCCCACGTCCCGTTACAGTATTTTCCTACAAATACACAAGACGAGAAAAACATCAATGCAAAGCCTAATATAAGTTTATTGTTACAAAATACCGAAAACAATTTTTTGCCATTTAATATAGCACTGATTTGTATTTATTTTTGAACGTCAATGCACACTTTAGTAACGCATAAGCCTACCTGTTATCCAAACATATATCCGTTCGAAAATCTCAAGAGTTTCAAGTGAACCATGTAACTGGTCAAAGAAGAAATTCTCAGAAAAAATCCCAATGTTCAATTTTTGATAATGTGGTATAAGACCGAAGTTTGCCATGCGGTTTTGGCGTTCACTGTCTTAACTAGTATATATTTTTTGGGCATACAATGTCATACGGCCACAATACAAAGATTCCCGTGGACAGGCTCACGAGCATTAGCCACACGAAGGATGTATTCATTAATCAGCTAATGGAAATAGTTATATATATATACATTTCTTGGTAAACATACAAACGTACAACATTTATCTTAAACTGATGAAAGGTCGGAATGAGTAATGAATTCGAATATCGCATTCCACAATCTAACCTGAAGACAATATGGACGTAGACGAATCATCAAAAGAACCATATATAAGAGTTATTTGCTTCAATTATATTACTATTATTAGCGAGAAGAGGAGAATATCATAAATCCAATAAGGATTAACTCCGGCTATAATTGATGCATTTTCCGTCCGACTGCATGGTTACTAGTATCTGTTGAAGAGATAATAAAAATAGGCATATCAGAAATAGACATAAGAAATTCATTGCAAAATCCAATTGCGCCTTCGTTGCAAGCAACATTAAAGCCATATGTGAATGAGTGACACATGGATCCTAAACTGAACAGCAAGAAAAATTGATCTGAACTACTGAACGAAAATCTGCAGTAATTGAAAGATTCCAACCATTCCAAACCAGAACCGAGAGCGTGAAATCAAAAATTAAAAATGTAATTTATAAATGCTCCAACAGGTGATATCAGTATCAGAAAACGATCAGTTTGTGCTTTACGACCTTCATTTTCATACGTTCGAGAAACACAGGCGCTATTAGGGTAATTCATTCGATAACATTAGAGCGGCTTTATTTGCCGAGCTGGCTTTCTGTTGAAGTTCAAAGCCATTGTTTTGATAATGCTATTCTTATTTGGCACGGTAATTCTAACATATTGGTGGAGCTTTAGTCCGTACTTGTGATAAACTGGTTTTTGATCTACATCCTCGATCGTCAGAGTCACTGCAACTCGATCGCATTTCCAAACTTATTTACTTCTCGATGATTGCGCATTTAATTATCACGAAATACGCTGTCCCAAAGTTTCGAAAATAATTTGATGGCGCAATATAAAATCAAGCATTTCCTTGACAGCAGACAACTATTGTCCATATTTGACACATACCATCTTCAGAAATTCCCAATTTTTCAATTGGATATAATTTATTGCCTTGGTAGGATCAGGCTTGAAATGTTCAATTTCTATAGATGATAAATGATTGATCATTAAAGCTTAGTTTGAATGCAAAGTATTGGATAATATCGTACATAGTCATATCACGTTAAATACAATTGACTCTCCATAGAAAATAATACTGGAGATAAGAAATTAAACTTTCCCTGGAGTCTCATTGGCGACGCTTCTATTCGAATGATTTTGATTAATCCCCGATCTGAATCGGATGAGTTTATTATCCCTACTCACTGAATACAAATATCTTCCAATTCCAGACTGTATTTGACAGTTTACCAATGTGCCTTGTTTTCTCTGCCACCATGGACAAAAGAGCCTTAATGTTCTTCGCGGTCTGTTGGAAAAGAGAGTTTGGTGTCCAAGTGCCTTAGAATTGACTTAAGCATCCAGAAAGTCATTATACATTGAACTTTCTACAAGTTTCCCTTGATCTCGAATAAACAATGCAATACTGACCTCTGAAACTATATTTTAATTAAATTAAATCAAATTTTGAGGCGATTTTTGGAAATACATAACTCAGTTTGAGAACGATAGCAATACAGACAGAGGAGTCAACATAGAAATTGAATTCAAAGAGTTCACTAAAATCAGTTACATATACCTTCATCATTGCTGTTTGATGGTGACTTTCCAAGGCCACTGCAATTCAATGTTGACCTTGAAAGCATTCCATTTGAATTCGAGAATCTAGTTTGCAGAAATGCTTATTCCATTTCCCGACCTGAACAGGCTCAACAGAATCCAGTAGCCCTCACATCATCTATGAGCTATGAAAAACATCTTTAAATGCAGTTTGCTTGTTTGATGGCTGGCAAAGTAATGATAACCTAACTAACATTCACACATCCTCGATGCTGGCTGGCTCACTTAACATAGATTGTTTATTGATTCCAATGCTCGTTCATTAATCCAATTCCTAATTGAGAGTTGCAACAAGATTAGAAGTTTTAAATAGAAGTTACAATTTCTTCATATCGAGGATAAATATGCCACTAAAGAAAACTGACAGCTGACCTGATTTATTCTTACTGATTTATGATGATTCCTAACTGATTGCTCGCTTAACAATATTTGATGACTGGCAATATTGGTGGCCGTTCAATGGGTCAAGAACCTCTTCCATTTGTTAGATTTTGCTTCTTAGAAATAAAGGAGAGTTTAATCAACACCAAATCCCCAGACTCTGACATCCAGGATATAGAATAGGTCACGTAATCCACCACTCGGAATGTTATTGGGAACTATTGTTTGCGCAAATTGCAGAAATTCCTCCAACGTATCATACAGTCCATATCTATTCTTTTCATTGATATACAGTAACACCTGTCTTAGCGAAAACCCCTTTCTAGTAAACACCTGTCTTTAGTGGACACCCTTCCTCCGCAGTTTACTGTACTGACTTCTGTATAAATTACCCAATCCGTAATGAACACCTACCCATTGTGAACACATTTTGATGCTCTTTAGGTGTTCAATGTACACAGTTTTACAGTTGTATCAATAAGGACAATTTTCTGAATGATTTATCTAAGGTAAAATACATCAAAGGTAACTTACTTTATGGGGCTTAATGCTACCGTGATACATTGTTATTAACAATTTCATCAATTGTATACACATATATACAGACATTAAACAGTACATAAACAGGATTCATTGCCATTATCGATATGAATATTATTGGTACCATGAAGTATAAAATGTCAAGAACAACCCTTTAGGTAGCCCCATAGCCTAATAAATTGCCTGCTTTCAAGGAAAATCAATGTCAATAGCAATGATATAATTTAGACTAGCTCCTCATACCGATTTCTTTCTTTATTGCAAAAGACAGATTAAGAAGTAAAAGTCTAGACGCTTTGTTAGATATCTTTTTGCACTGCAATTATAAATGTTTACAATGCAAGAATGAAATCAGAAATGGATAGCAACTAAGCATTTAGCATATGGAGAGGTAGAGGAACAATAGAAAACGTGGAGAAGTTTTGATGCCAAACTGATTTCTAGAATTATGTGGCGTCTCTGTCGTCTGGCGTCTCTTTGCAGTTAAAGAACTTATAACCTGTAAATGTCAACTTCACGTATGGCATGTGGCAAAATATCGATACGATTGATTGAACGCCACTATTAAAATGGTTGGCTTTTTGTATTGCATTGCATTTTATTGTCTTTCTAAAAACTATATACACCTTTCTTTTTCTCCGAAGATCTTTAAATTCTTCTACATTACTAGATCAGTGCATTAGCAATCGATTCATTATAGATCAACAAAAGAGTAGAGCTACATGACGCTTAGAATCAAATGGTAGAATCGGATCGAAGGAGCAACTTTTCCATTTGCCTCAATTTAAAAACATATTTGGATCTTATCAGTTCTTGTTGGGCATTATATATCTAATTTCTATGACATAATTCATAACATTATTCACATGATAGATCGCCAAAAATGGTACGTTTCTTTCAGCCTATGGAATATGTAGGCGGATATAAAGTTTCCGCAGACAGCTGCAAATTTTGGACACATACACTTTATTAAAACAGAAGATTAATGAGATTATCATATTTCGACCATTAAATTTTCGCAAATCGATATTATCAAAATTGTGTCGCTAATTGCAATAACTCAGATGCGAGTAGATAGTTGCCAGTTTCACCACCAGGTGTCTCATTCGGGTCAGATAACATGGCGGGTATGGTAGAAATTTCCCTTTGACTTAGATATTGATCTGTTTTAGTAGTTCAATTTTCATATCACCCTTATGTATATCTATATAGTTATGTAAATCAAAATATGTCCAGTAAAAGTACACGAAAAAATTAAATTTTCAAAGTTGATAAACAATATTTGTTGGTTTTAACTGGACAGAAATGGGTCAGTGACGCCAAAAGGTAGACAAATAAAAATGGAGTGGAGAAATACATTTCAATCTCATCATTTTCATTTACTTGTACTTTGGTAAAAAGGGATAAACAGAAAAGTCTGTTCAACAGAACTCTGGGTTTACAAATCTACTTGAGGTCAACTGAATTGTAAATTCGCGAGGTTACGTTAGCGAATCGTGCAGACAATATTTCCATAAAAGAAATGAAAAACTACTACAAAAGTAATAACAAATAAAAGCATCAATGTGCATTTAATATACATTCATTATATGTTGGCATGGCACACTTTGACACACATGACTAATTCAAGGATGACGTAAAGTTAACTGATCTTCTTACGACAACTGACAAGAATGATTCATTGCATCACTCGCTTAAGCATCCAATAAATACATTTCATTACCTAAAACAACAAAATATTCCCCATCAGAAATTGACTAGTTAGTCTAAGCTGTAGCAATCTGTTCTAAGCTTCAATCTTGCAATTAGACTGAGCTCTTCAGCTAACGTTTGCTAAATATTGGCAGAGAGATTTCACGGTTTTCAAGGTTTCCCGGTTTCCCGGTTAATCAACGGAAACATCCGAGGCGTTGGATGCAAGGTCAACTTAAAGGAGAAGGAGTACATCATTTTGATAGTTCCCGAGGTAGTCTAAATGTACCTACACAGGCTACCAATATATCATGTTCATAACTAGAAAACAGACGTACAAATCTTGGAAACCATGCAATGGGAATAGATTTAGAGCTCTTTCTTATCAAGCAAACGCTCATCACTCTTAAATATGATATACACACCCCTTTACTAAGTTTAGAAACCCGTGATTCTTCATTCGGCTATGCACAACGTGTAGATGAATGAATAATACTCATCGCATCTACCAAATCTTTACCTCTATCAATTTATTCTCCTACCTAAATCGAATCAACATTCCTCAATTACAGCATATCGGAATTTAGGATTTTGATGATTTCACATCAATCGCCTTTCACTTTATGATTAAACCAATGGGAGGCCCGCACAAAAGATAAATGGATCGGGTGATCAACAGTATCAATATTATCCCAAATTACAAACGAAAATTCTGACTTAAATTTGAAAAATCAAGTCCTTACTTTTAGAGTATTTTTGGAAGATTTTTTTAAGTTAAAGTATTAGACTTTTTTTAAAGTTAAAGCATGTATCTTATTCTGATGAGCTTTGGGGTTTTTGGGGCTGTAAACTTATTTAGGGGGGTGTTCTGTCTCTTACGGTTTTGCAAACATAAGATTTGCAAAATGACGATATATAAAAATCATTCAAACCGTCCCCAGAAGATTAGTACTGACAGAGACACTGAATATTTCCACAAAAAATCGAATGGTTTATCGAAGTATAGGGGAAAACAACGACCTCATCAGTCGTCTCTCTAATAAAATGCCTAAAAGTAATAACCAAACTGCTATCTGGGTCCCCTGAAGTCAGACAGAAAGCGAGTCAATTGGCAATAAAGAAAAAAGATTCATTGGGCATGGATATTGCATCGATCCTGCACATTTCTACAGATCAAGGTTTCAGGGATCGGCTACAAAATACTTTAGATTAATGCAACAAATCCTTTTGAGATGACAGGCAAATGGAGAGAAGTCTCATTATGAAATTGATTTTGATAATTATTATAACCAGAAATGACGCTGGCTATGGGTCGCACGCGAAATGTGAAATGAAATATAAATGCTTATGTTGTATATAGCCCAAGTGCGTTTATGAATAGGCATGATCTTTCATGCCGTATATAAGTGCACATAAGCATTGCGCATGTGTACCGGAAATAAATGTCATGTGACTTCATGTGCAGTGATACGAAACGTATTTGTGAAATCAATCATTCCTAGATACAAATGAAGATCAGATAACCGTCTACGGTTTAAAACGAAAATATGAATATACATGTTCTGAACGTATACTTTTTGTGCCTGCGAATATCAGTCGGAGACTGGTTTAGCATCGCTTATAAAAATAACATATATCCAGACCTCCCCGACTTCGACTTTAGATGATATCCAAATCCCAAATCGATGCATAAAATGAACTGATCTAACACGACACCCAATAAGCACAATGTTGACGAAAATGGTATTAAAAATGTAATTGGGCCTTCTAAACAATAAAGAGGCGACCTCGAGGACGATAGGTATGTTTTCAGTGCATAATTACAACATACCTTTACGTGTCATCATGTCATGGTTTAAGGGGCATTTGGGGCCTTTTGGTTGATAACAATATCTGTCAACTTGTCGGCGCTTATACGATAGGGAAATTATACTAAATTCAACAATATTAATGACCAGTAGCGATATGAATACAAAAACATTAACAATTCGGTCATCCAAGAATTATAAGAATTATCATGTTTTTGTAGGTACAAGGGCCAAAAGGGGGAAAACAACTTGTATTTGGAATAAGACAAACAATTGTTAAAAAACTCAGCAACCTTTGTCAACCAATTTAGCATATCATGCAGAATACTTATAATGGTGCAAAGAAAAAAATATTGTAACAATAATAAGTTGCACTTGGCCATGGAGAACCGCATATTAATAAATTAGCAGAAGATCAAAACTGCCCTACCTATTTTGAATATAAATGATCAGACACGTTAATTAGAAGTCCGTTCCGCAATAATTGAATATATTTGAACGGTTTATTATTGGACAAGGTTATTTCTCTGACACTTACTGTTTCTTAATTTCCTTCTAATAGCATTATTCTACAATAAGTAAGATCTATATAACGTCTGATAGCAAAACTTGTAGTCTCAAATACCCATCGGTCGTTCCTTACTGTAAAAACATATACGGGTCATAAATACCAATAACCAAGCTCTTACATAGCGATCATGACCAGTTCATAGTTCATACCAATGGGAATGGAATGATTGGTAGCATTGGAAAACACAAACAAAATGAATATTATGGTAATCTAGCAAAAATCTCATTTCTCCAACAGTAAAGGCTCAGTCACAATTACTCTACGGCTGGCGTACGGCGGCCGTAGCTTCACAAAATCGATATAGAAAATCTACATCACTGCGTATCCCTATATTCTATATGCTTTTTTATGCTTTCGACTTTGGGAAGCTACGACCGCAGTTACCCTGCGCGCAGAGTCTAGTTGTAAACTACGAAGACGAAGGTCTCTTTTAAGAAGTGAAGTCGAACGAATGCAAGCGTAGACCGCCGTGGTTTTGTCGTAGATCAAATGTGACTGGGGCATTATATGAAGAACTATTAAACAAATTGATTGTGTTAATAATCATTTTTGACTTTGGTAGAAAAAAGAAAGCGAGAAAGCACATTAATTTCACTAGGCCGTAAATCAATGTATTTCCTTCGGTTATGATAACAAAATTAACGTTATTCGATGTAAAAGTGAGATAAACAATAATTTTCCTTATTTGTAGCCTGTAAGTAATTTTGAGCTGTCTCTGAGATTAATATGCTCATTATAGTAAATATACCTTCTCAAACGAACTTAACAGACTCGAAAGATGAGGAGGAAAGCATTTTCTTGATTCAATACTTAGTCTTATTGAACGCCATTGTCTTATTGCTTGAATTAATGGCCAAGAGGCACATTACAGACTAGATGCGCAAACGATGGGAACAACAGAAACCTCAGTTTCAATATCAAGTTGCCCATCAAATTAAATGGATACTTAGCTACCTTTTAGATTATTGTGTGCTATTTAACTGAGAGAAAAAACAGTTATAAATTATAAATAACTCATTTTAAAGAAAACATAAATCAATTTAAAACTGTTTGAACATATTATCAGGTAGTGTTAACAAACAGACGACTTAATACACAGCCCTCCATAAGTAATTTATGTTTTGTCATCGACAGCCTGGGCGGTTTTAAAATATCAGTTTTTGTCTTAAAATATTAGTTCTTGGCTTTAAAATAGCTTTGAAATAGCAGTTCCAGCTCCAGACACTTCAATAAAGAGCAATACTTTACAGAAATGCTAGGAAACAAATAAACAGTTGGTAACAGTAAGGCTTAATCAAGCAACACATTGTATCAATTAAACAGAAAACATCCAAGATACAAGAACTATACAAATGATGACGATGTACGATTATAATGAAAGGATATACTTATTGACATACAACTTATAAAACCTTGTGTTTCAAGTTTAAAATAACCAATGATATGATTATAAAAACGCTACAGCTGACATTTGCATATTCTTTTGATCATAAAGCGTTGATGTATTGCCGAGTCATCATTACTTGCCGTTAACTGTATATCGATATAAACGCTCTTCATTTACATAAATAAATAAATACTAATTACTTTCACTTTGGAATTGGCTTGTAGAAATGTAAATACATATTGAGCTTATGAAGTGACATGACATCGCTAATGGTATATCTATAACCGTTAAAGGACGGGATGTACAATATTGGACATAGCCCCATGGTCCATGATGTTGGACAGTCACAACTTCTGCAGGAATTAAGACTAAGTGACATTTTTATGGTCCCCAGTAAAAGTTTAGACCTTCCTCTAAAACATGTGAGAATATCAGCCCATTAATGCAAGTAATAACTGAGATATAGCTTGTTGCAAGGGTTCACAATTTTGGACCACTCTGTAAGAGACCGTACTGTTTGAACCCTGGTGCCAGTAGGTAGTTGATCAACAATTCTTAAAACCACATTCCCAGATGTAGATTTCAAATATTAAATCACTAAATTTTAAATATTTGATTATGTAAATCAAGATTATTTCTACTTGCATCTAGTCTAATAATGACAAAATCAATGTTAATATCAAATAAAAGACCCTTACTTTAAAATGCCATCACTGTTAAACGGAGTTAGATTACCGCAATTAATCATTTTTTTAATAATTAACATTAATTAATAATGTGTAATTAATAATAACAATAGAGAGATACATGAGATACAATCGACAGAACATTGTCAGTGACGTCGATCACTTGGTCAAGGATTACGTGGAAAAGTTCCATCTCGGAAATTATGTCCGAACTTACTTAAACTTGGGTGTACCAATTACCAATAGAGGAGCTCTGTAACTTTGAAATCAGGGATTTTAAGAGCTTTGCAAATTAAACCTCTAATGACACTTTTCTTTCTTTTTAATATACCATATTTGAATTCAGTGAAATGTGTACTACAATAATAACTTTGATTCATGCTGTTTAAATCATTTTCCGTGACTTTTTCAACTTTTCTCGAAAAGCGTCTTTGCCAAATCTCCATTGATGCACTTTTAAAATTCTTTTAAAACTTGGTTTATTCGTTAACAATAGAGAATGCCATTCTAGTCTGATGTTCTGCATCAGATTTATTAATGTAAATTGTAACGTTTGCTAACATCAAATGTAAAGTTTAATTGGTTCTGTAATTAAAAGTAACTAGACATGTAAATTGAACAAGTTCAATTTAAGACTCCAGATTTCAGACTTTTTTTAAGCTGAGTCATCCAAATACTTGTAAGCTGAGTCATTCAGAATAAGCTGAGTCAGCTAGAATCATGAGAATATAGACATTTAGACAACTCTTAAGAATGTTATCGTCGACACATTGGCTTAACATGGGGATATCATCATATCGACTTTTCGAGACTTCAAACCGCTATAACTATCTAATCAGAAGTTGGATCGAAATTTGAATTAAAGATTCTGATTCCTGAGAAAATTCTACCCTTAATTCATAACTCATACGTTAAATTTGGATAACTTTTTATTTTGACCTACTTTTCAGACACCATATCTCAAAAGTGGGTCAAAATACTTTCTGACGGCAGAAGGCTAACACTATAAGCACACTCTTTGCTACCTGTATACAAAATTTCGAAGCAAATCATTAAAGTGTAATGTCAGAATCGCAAAAATAAGGAAAAACTATGAATTTGACCTAGATTTTGACCTAGGCATTTTGGTGTCCAAATTTTAAAGCTAGATAGCCTTCGAGGTCCCCTTCTTTTATAGGCTTTCAGAATGTTGAGCTGTACTCAGTTTATATCTGGTAATTTACACTTCAAAAAAATCTTTTTTCTCATTGACATAACATGGGGCACCAAATTTAGCGATTTTTGAGCTTTCAAAATGCCATAACTTCCGAACCGATAGTCGGATTGAAATTTGGTTTGCAGATTCGGATTTTTGGGAAAATTCTACCCTTAATTCATAGCTCATATGTTAAATTTTGAGAACTTTTTATTTTGACCTACTTTTCGGACACCATATCTCAAAAGTGAGTCAAAATACTTTCTGACGGCAAAAGGCTAACACTATTAGCACACTCTTTGCTACCTGTATACAAAATTTTGAAGTAAATTATTAAAGTGTAGTGTCAGAATCGTAAAAATAAGGAAAAACTATGAATTTGACCTAGATTTTGACCTAGGCATTTTGGTGTCCAAATTTTGAAGCTATGTAGCTTTTGAGGTCCCCTTCTTTTATAAGCATTCATTATGTTAAGCTGTACTCAGTCTATATCTTGTATTTTACACTTCGAAAAAGTTTTTTTTCCCATTGACTTAACATAGGCACCAAATTTAGCGATTTTTGAGCTTTCAAAATGCCATAACTTCCGAACCGAAAGTCCGATCCAAATTTGGTTTGCAGATTCGGATTCCTGAGATCATTCTACACTTATTTCATAACTCACATGTTGAATTTGGAGAGTTTTTTGTTCTGACCTACTTTTTGGACGCAATATCTCAAAATCGGTAGGAGTAATCAAAAAACAATTTGCCTTACGGAATTAGCGTTTTTGCCAAGGAACATGATGAAAAAAACCCGGAGCGAAAATATTGAAAGACGACTGAGAAAAGTGGTGAATTAGTGAAAATCCAAGATTTGTCCTAGTTCTTGACCTATGACCTAGATAAAAATTTGACCTAATTTCCCAGAAAGCCAGATACATTCCCTAGTCAACCATGTAGGTTGGATTAAGTAAGATGTTATAGTTGGAGAGAAAATCTGTTAGGAGGAAGAAAGAAAGAAAGAAAGAAAAAGAGGAATAATAAGAAAACAGGCAAAAGCAATAGACTCCAGATTTTCAATCTGGAGTCTAATAATCTTGAGAAATCTAGCACTCCTTGACAGATTCCAATTCTTAATATCACGCTTGTTAAAGCTCACGTAGCCGTTGCGAACTCACATTGCAGAATGGCGAACTCAAAGTCAGAATCGAATATAAAGTGGTTGACAAAATTGAAAGCAATATGAACAATTGACATACTGTATATCTTTCCTTTACCATCTTCGATATACGTATTATTCTCATAGACTCATTTTCAAATGGAGAGGGATTCTAAGTGCAGAAATTAGATCCCTAAAACAAATGATGATACCTATATTAAGAAAAATAAACACATAAACATGAACCATCTCTAGGTTCCTGGAATAGATTATGAACTTTGGGAACTTTAAAGAGACATGACAAGGAATGATATGACCCCAACATATTATTGAGACAAATTCTGGAAACGTTGCTTGCCAGGCCTGATTCTTTAAGCCAGTTATCTCAGTGATCTGACAGACGCTGTATTCTTAGAGGAATTCAAACAGACCCATAGCATCAAAACAATCAACGAGCAAAAATAAAAGTTAGTAGGGATTTCACGTTCTTTGTTTTGATCAATGTTTATTTGCATATACCGTACAGGGAAGACCAATGTCTTTGAAGAACCAGTACATACAATACTACGTAAACGCGTGTCTAAAAGTGCGTCATCCTATGAATGTAATGTTCACAACTTTTGAAAATTAATATTATTTGGTTTCATTTTTTGTCATGAAATTGCTGATGCTATATTTGATCAAATGTAAGCACGAAATACAACTGATAAAACCAACCAAAATTGTTTAAAAGTGTATGGTTGCTTCAGACTGATATATAACAGTAAGTGTTTATTTCTGGTCTGCAATAAGTAGCAAAATTATTCAACACAGCATTTTGAGTCAAAAAGTACCAAAAAATTCACAGAACTTTTTGGAAGAAAATGTATGCCATTACAATGTAAAAAAACTGGGATATAATACCTTTAAATGTACCAGTGGCCCGATGCCGGTTTGCGCATGGCCCAATCCTATTCCCCATCTGCAGATTTGACCACTTATAGTAATAGTTTCATCAAGTTGTTTGATCCTGTCTGCAAAGGTTTTATCGCTTATCGGAAATTGATGTTCTGTTCTGTTGTATCTAATTAACAAAGCGATTCTTAGCGACGGTGATTCGTTGAAATTTCTGAAGTCAAATACAAGTCTTCTTGTTGGTGCTGTAGACACTTCCCCTTAAATGGAATAATAATGTTTTATTTACTTCTGCGCCGAGTCCAGCTTCGATTAAATACCTTTGCTTCCATTCGTAGATTTCGCTGCTATTACAAAGACCGAACGATATACTTCTTAGATCGTACTTTCAGCGAATACACTGAGTGGCAGTATGTAGACGCTACAGCACGCTATCTGTATGATGAATCTATGGCTTTATTCGAGTAATTCCTAAACGTCTTATACCAGCTCTAACAAATGAAGCGTAACACGTCATTAACGTAACGATCTAATCAAGTGTTGATGCGTTTTGTTATTTTCCTTCAGCAGATCAGTTTTAATTACTCCAATTTTGAAGCATCATTGTATTCCGGTCAAGTCAAGTGTCCTCGTCGATACCAACATATCGGAATCATACATACATATTGTTAACTTGAATAAGCAGGCTTAGCTCCCTATTCACTCTCTGCTATTCTTGATACTAAATACCACCTACACTGGCTGGGGTGAATGAAACAGCAGTAAGGACACGATGGGTGACTCCGATTTGCTATTTTAGACTTAATACCGTATCGAAAACAACATCATTGGTTCATTTTGAAAAACATGTCGACTATTCTTTCTTAAATTGAATATCTCCCAAGTGATGGATAAGATGATTCAGATTGATTAGAATACACTTGATGCAATGTCTTAGAATCTAGTACCATTCAGTATGTACATGTAAATAAACCAAGCAACAGTGGTTCAATTAACTAATAGCAATGACAAAATCACAACTGTCATAATATGTTTACTGTTACAAGATATATTACAGGGGTTAATCGCGTCCAATGTTGTTATTTTCTACATTAATATTCGAGACAATAATGTAATAATGTCCATCCATCTCGCTCCACCAGTTTGCTCAGCCATATAAAGGACACGAGAAGAACAAAACAAAGTAGATTAACACTTTACTAAGCAATAAATCGAATCACTGGGTAGAAAAATCATAGAGCTAGAAAAACCTGACAGATAATGCTTGATTTACGATCAAGATCAATTTTAATATATTCCATTAACACGACGAGTGACTGACCATAATTGGCAAGGATCAATCGTGTATAGTACGTGCTGGTCAAAAAAAGCTGGACAAGAGAAATGAATATATTGATCAAATTATGTACAATAAATGTATGTACACGTCGCACGAAACTGGGGACAATTAGCGTAACATTATGGCGTCAAAAACCAAGACAAAACAATGAGCAGCATAGGGCGCAAACAGCCTTACAACGTCAAAAATGACAAGCGTCACATTTTTGTCAAGTTTAGTCAACCTAAAAATAAAATACTTTATCCTTATCTAATCATGACAAAATTCACAGGGTAGCAAGATCTCGAGAACAATATTTCCAAAATGTTTTTGAATTTTGAAAAACAGTCAAGAAATCCACTTGGGGCGTTGGTAAAAATTGATATGTATGGAATTTGTGGTAAAAAATCGATGCGTCACATTTTTTTCAAGTCTCGAAAACCAGCTCTTATTATAATATTATTTGCAAAATAAACAAACTGATTATTGTTTTGTAAATTTCGCCATGACAATATTATGCAGTTAATTTTTCTTTCAAATCAGACTTAAATTAGAAGGTTAAATGAAGGTAAACTTATTGCTCGTCCCATTCGCCTTCAAAACCTTACAGAATTTTGAAAATTTTAAAAGCGTTCATACACGATAATTTGAGCGGGAGCCGTTAAGCAATTGTGACGTCATAAATGAATATGTTCCATTGAATAAATTGTGAAATTTTAGTGGGATTTTGATCATTATATCAAAAGTTATCCCAATTTCAACGAGCCCTATAAGCGTAAAGTGTTACGTCTTACAGCGTATTTGACGATGTCGGGATATTTTTAACTTTAAAAAAATGTTGGATCCCATCAAAATTTTGAAGGAAAAATAATTTCACTGAAATGCGAATAAAAAATACTTTAAAATGATATATAAAACACATAGTTAGCTTTTTAAATAAGGCAGAGATTAACGCTCAAAGCTGAGATTAGCCCGTATTTCCCGAATTGTCCCCAGGTCCGTGCACGTCATAACGACGTCATAGCCACGTTCCAAATACATTAGTTTAGCACAGGAGGAGTGAGTAGCTCCCATAATTCTTTCATATTCTATCGTATTCGGGGATTCCCCATTACATCATCTCTTGCATCATCTCCAATCAAATTGCAGGATTCGATCACGTGAACAAACCTTAGCACGTGCTCTCTCAGTGCTGCGCATGCGCAAAGTTAAATTTGAAATCGTGGGAATGGCGTCAACATCAGTTCAACATCATCATTTCAAACCTACGGTAAAACTATTGAAGTTACTCGATCCATACTTGTAGAGAATACTCATAAAACTACAGTGAACATTTGGAGATCCATTTTAACGGCAAATTGAGGCATGTTTATAAAATTTGTTTTCGAACGTGCTAATATGATAGGGCATCTTTGGGAAATCTCCCCCCCCCCCTGAGTTTAGCAGAAATGATTTGCCGAAGTAGCGTTTTATGGCTAAAGCGAAGCGACTAATTTTAATAAACAATGGCGTATCGACGTTCCGTAATAAAGCAACGTAGGTGTAGGTAGGTACATCATGATAAACCATGACATCTCAAATCTTCTCAGCCCTAAAAAATGTTAAAAATTCACAAAAAGTGAAATCTGTTTTCTTGTATCGGGCAGATAGCATTTTCTTTCGCCAGACACATTTTCAGACGTACAATTATCTAACACATCTCACGTGACCCGAATTAACCACCTGATGGTGAAACTGGTAACTACATGTACATACTATCACCAGTCCATGCTTCACTGAATCTAAGTTTATAAACATCTTTTTTAACGGTTGTAAATCACAATACAAGGTGACCCAGAAATCCAGCACTCAAATAAAAATGTCCAGAATTTTGATTCGCATTATGTACATGAAAGTTTGTATTGACAGGTAAATGCCAAATATGTACAAAAACTTCAACAAATCATACGTTATGCAACAGTTATGCAACCCCATGTGGGTGTCATTTTTGTGTGTCACCATGTAGTATTACCGTAATTTAGAATTGATGAAAATACACAGCCATTTCCACGATTTCAAGATTGTTCACGTGATCATATCTTGCAAATTGATTGGATAGCATAATGGTAATTGGGAGCTACTCACTTCTTCTGGTTCCCTGTCGAAGTATATTGCCCTCTGACATTAGACCAATCATAAACGAGGAACGGGCAGTTCGGTTTCATTTCACGTGACTATGGATTGCCGAATCGGGAGTAAGGTTACATATTGATTATACTAGAATAAGTTCAATTGTATATAATAAGGTTAAAATAATGGCAATTTCAAGAATTTAATAAATTATTTATAATGCATCAGATCCTTTAGATCTGGACTCTACGAGAGGTAACGTAAAATACGATACAGAACTCATTCCCAACACCTACTAATAGTCACTCGCTATATCACAAGGTCGGGAATTTGTAATTTCACAATAATAAGTCTTATCATTCTCATTTAGATTCTGAGATAAGGCTCAGATGAAATAAGCCATGATTGTTACCGTCCATTAGTTTGCTTGATTAGCATCTGTCTCAGTAAAATTAATGCATTATATTTACTCTTACAGACCACCATTCCCGTGATTATAATGCGGCAATTAAGATATAGATTTCATCATGAAGGATGAGTACGGCAAATAAAAAAGATAAACTTTAGTGTAACATGGTAGACTGTTTCTAAACTGTCAAACTGGTAATGTTGCTGTCTCGTTATCTTCTTTCAATGTTATCTGCCAGGTCTCTGTGCATGAAGACGAATGAGTAGATTACGATGGTTTCAAGAGGCAGACATAACACTGGAAGGAGAAATCAACCATGTTTGATTTCCGTCTCAGTTATTTGAAAGCAATTAACATTATAGTGTGGTTATTACACGGGTCATAGTATTCAGGATATAGAAGAAGTAAATATATATCAATGCCCTCATCAGTAGGGAATAACCAGATGCGAGTTGAAATAATCTTGATTTACTTCATTAAAATTCAGTCAAAATAATGTCATATTTGGAATCTACATGCAAATTTACATCTACAAATGTGGTTTTGAAAAGAGTTTATCAACTTTGAAAATTTAATTTTTTTTGGGGAAATATGAAAAGTGAACCACTAAAACTGA
Source organism: Owenia fusiformis (assembly GCA_903813345.2). NCBI lineage: Eukaryota > Metazoa > Annelida > Polychaeta > Sabellida > Oweniidae > Owenia > Owenia fusiformis. The sequence goes on along the minus strand of CAIIXF020000007.1, from coordinate 20,513,057 downwards.
TGATTATTCAAGAATCAGCCACCTGGTGGCGAAAGTGGTAAGCTTAACTACCTACTCGCATCTGAGTTAGAAAAGTTTTACTTAACGCATTTTGTCATCTGCTCATTAAAGGAAATTTAGACAACTCATTGAACCCAAATTAGTCATTGTCGTGTCTTTATTTTTTTTTAAATATTTTTTTATTCAAAAAGCTTTGTTGTATTTTCCATGTTTTTTGAAAATATGTTTTTATCATTCATTTACTATTTGTTTGTTATTTTAGAGAATTTTTGAAACAAGTCCGCTTTTCATTTCTCAAATATTCAAATTTCCCGCCATTTTTCAAAAAAGTTGAAATTTTTAATGTGATTTGTGCCACTTCAACGTTTTAGCACATCAAAAATATTTTGCAACCTAAGTGATGTCATCATGACTCACTCAGTCGACAAAAACTTTTTGAAAAATTGAAATTTTTTTTCCTATGTCAATTTATTCTAAATACGAGGGCTTTTTTACACAGATACTTTTTATTGACCAATCCCTTTGATTTTCCTATCAGTGATACATCATTCAATTATCTATCAATTCTGAAGATTTGAAGACAAAATATATAATACATGTTGATATATCCTTATTTCCGTGAAGGAGGTACAGGTACCCCGGGACCGACATTTACGTCACATATTCAGTTTTTAGCCAGTTTGGTAGATTTGAGTTAGATTTGAATTTTTTATATGCAAGAAGTGTTGTATTGTTTGAAATTTGTTGCTGACTGGTAACACAAAAACAGAAAGTATTGTAATGTCAGCGTGTTGTATGGAAGGGGTTTGCAGGTCAATTTGAGAAAGCATTGTGGAAGAAAGGGGTGGTGAGAGAAGGGAACACCCTACTCCATATGGACATTGCACCTGCCCACAGATCTCAAAATGTTCAGAAAACAATATCCCTGGACCTCAAAATTGAGCCCTTGGCCAATGCACTATATTGTCCACATCTGCTCACATGTGACCTGTTTATTTCTATACTACTTATTTCTATAGAGAAAGGACGCAGGTTTATTAACATTGATTAAATAAAACAACCCATGCAACTGTATATTGCTACCATGTCAGAGAATGGATTCAGCCTTGTCTCACAATCTTGAGTTAAGAGGATAAGAATTGTGTACATGTAGCACTTGATGGAACCTATTTAGAGGGCCCTGTGGAATGAATGTGGCATGAATACCACATAGTGATGATAAAATATTCAAAATTATTATATTATTACTATGGCATAACAAAATGGGGTAATTCATGACCATAATGGTTTGTTTTGTTCAGCCTGCATTCAACTGCGTTGCATGTTAAACAAGCTAAAATAGCTTCAGAATCATGAGAATATGTGACGTAAATGTCGGTCCCGGGATACCTGTACCTCCTTCACGGAAATGAGGATATATCAACATGTATTATATATTTTGTCTTCAAATCTTTAGAGTTAATAGATAATTGAATGATGTATCACTGGTAAGAAAATCGAAGGGATTGGTCTATAAAAAGCATCTGTGTAAAAAAGCGTCCATTACTTATTGATCACCCCTCGTATGCTAAACTTAAAAAATAAACCATAAAAGAAAGGATATATTATGCTTTAGATATTATTGTACCATTATTAGTTTACTTAAATGAAATGCATTTTTCTCTGAACCATTTTCGTGCATTGATGAGTTAATTTCTCTCTTATTTATGAACCGATTTTCTAAATTTTTTCAGCAAAAAACATGTGACGATGGATATTATGCATTGGTATGAATTAAAAGATAATACTTATTAAAAGATACATATAACCTCTAAAAGTTATTTTTGAATTTTACAATTTTTCGAACAAAAAGTCCTTCAAAAACCACTTTTTGAAATTCAAAAAAAAGTTTCACATATCACACTTTAATAACATTGGCTAAGACTACAATATAAGCTAAAGTGGTTCAAACTTTATATAGGGACTTCAACGCCATCTTGATCTACCAAGGTATTTCATATTCCACATGGCTAAAGGAATACACTGGTTTAACAGAAACCAGCAAAATGTGTTGGCAATGGCATGTATGACTCCAACAACGGGAAATTGAAGAGAGCTTATGAAAAACAACTCAATGACAGCACAATCACCACGTTTACATCCCAATCGGATATCTTTTTTCAATCATCATACCAAAAGATATGCGTCCATCACCTCAGATGCACTATGCTACACCAGTGTTAAGTCTTTTACGTAGAACCGCTAATATCTAATCAGATTATCGTATCTGGACAAGAAAATGATACATATAAACAAGGCCATTGCCAGGATTGCCATGTTTACTAGCTGGTCATCGACACAGAAAAAGTATGTTAACCTTTCAAATACGTGAAGACGCATATTTCGATGACGTACTATAATCTACACTAAGTTTGTACGGTGTAACTTGTAAGAAAATGTAGAATCGTTTTGTTTCCAAGATTCTCTAGCTCTGCGTCTGTATCATGTGTGTTGCTAGAAAGTTCGGTACAACACATCGTCGAGCAAGATCAGTCAGGCCTCCAAAAAACTGCGTCAAATCACCAACAAATTCAGAATCAGGAAAATAATTTTAAAGATACCCTTTTGGAGATTCCTTTCATCAGATTAAAATGTGATTCAGATCTGATGTTTCGAGATTTGCAAAATAAAAGTAGAGTTCATCGACTTTTTAAGTCTGACTTTTTGTCATCTATGCCATTCGATTCAGATAGAGAACTACTGCCATCTAGTGGTCACATATGGTACTCAAATTAGAAAAAGTCTATTGCAGTCTTTTCACAAACGTGACATACATGTAGGCTTATTAGTGAGTGTTATAAGCGAGCAATTTAAACCTATTCTAGACACAGGATATAATTTCAACCTTATAATCAGTGATGATATAACCTGGTCTACACAAGTAGTCAAGTATGTCAAGTATATGTAACGTGTATAGAGCCCTAAGAAAGAAAACTGAAAAGTTAAGTCGAGCAATAAATGTCAACCTGTAGATTTCTGCTATCAACAAAGCATATCATTACGTCTCGGGGCAATACAGTCACGAACATCCCCTAATTAGATGAGGAATAACGTTCAAGATGGACAGCCTTAGTCACAGAGATTCTAATTGACAACGTTGACAACTACAGAGCGTAAAAACGGGGAGTATATAATCAAATATGATGTCAGCATTAACTGAACGTAAAAATCTGAGTGACCTTACATCAATCCATAGTTACCTTAAGTATTCTATTTCCAAATCAAGTTAGAGTCAAAGAGTTTTATTCTTAAAGGTGAATGTCGCCTCGGTTTCTCCCTCAGACAATCAGTGATGTCCCATTATGATTGTTCACACACTATCTAACATACCTAAGTATAAGCCCGTAGAAAAGTAATATCTCTGAACGATCATCAAATTGATCGCGTAATGAAATAGTCGAAGCTTCAAAGTTTGTAAGTTGATAGACCAACTTCTTAAACATCTTTTAGAGCCAAAACATCAGGGGATTGTGCTTTTATCAGACATTGCACCTTTAAATATCTGCAGATATCTTAGTTGTGCCTCTCTAAGGCGCTATCTATATATCTAAGCAGTATCAATAATACACTAAGTCATCTTAGACAAGGCCATAAATCATAAGATCCAAAATTAATATGTCTGACAATCTATATCATATTTCGATGAGCAATAATGAAAGGTATTGTTATTTCGTATGTTTACTTAATAACATTGCTTACAGACTCTCATTGTTCTTTGGGGCACTCGATGCAGGTGGTCGAAGCTGGTGGTTTTTCACACGACATGATTCTCTGAAGGAAAAACGGAACCCCTTGTGGCGCCATAAGGACATACACAAGGACAAGAATGCTAGATGAGTACGGAGTAAGGAAGGTTGAGATCCGCAATTTAAACCGATGGACGTTTTACCGAGGGGAAATTATGCGTCTTTCGATAAAACGCCCAATGGTATAATCCGGCTCATCCGTTGTATTGATCTTTCGTTGACTAGAAAGTCCCAACAACTTCCATCCACTTGATGACCATACGAGAAAAGAACGACTATATCTACGCATTTCTTGAATAACATAGGTAGGCTCCATTTGTCTAGCTATTCCCAATAGATTTCATGAACGCATTGGAAGTGACAGCCGCAGGTAGATTTCATAACTGTTATCATTCAAGATTAACAACTGAGATACAGACGGTAATAACTTATAAAAAGACAGCTTGAAGAACAAAGATATTTCTAACATATTGTCAGATGCATTTATCTGAACATGATAGCTAATTCTCTTTGCTTAACTCTTTTTACGGCTGTCTTATGTACTTAGAAGTAAGTTTTATTTCTCGGAGAGATACTTGCAGCGTGCTATAAAAATCGTTGGTCTTTTGTTTACTCCAGATTTAATTTGCATATTTTATGGCCTTCCTAAATCCATACATTTTTAATGACGTAGATATTGAAGGCGTAAACGAATGGTACAAGCTAGTATTGCTTGAGGTGATTCTGGTTTATTGGCCTGTGTAAGCGAATGGTGCAATTGCAAGCTAGTATTGCTTGAGGTGATTCTGGTTTATTGGCCTGTGTAAGCGAATGGTGCAATTGCAAGCTAGTATTTCTTGGGGTGATTCTGGTATATTGGCCTGTGTAAGCGAATGGTGCAAGCTAGTATTGCTTGAGGTGATTCTGGTTTATTGGCCTGTGTAAGCGAATGGTGCAATTGCAAGCTAGTATTGTTTGAGGTGATTCTGGTTTATTGGCCTGTGTAAGCGAATGGTACAAGCTGGTATTGCTTGAGGTGATTCTGGTTTATTGGCCTGTGTAAGCGAATGGTGCAAGCTAGTATTGTTTGTGGTAATTCTGGTATACTGGCCTGTGTAAATGAATGGTACAAGCTAGTATTGTTTGATGTGATTCTGGTATATTGGCCCGTGTAAGCGAATGGTACAAGCTAGTATTGTTTGAGGTGATTCTGGTTTATTGGCCTGTGTAAGCGAATGGTGCAAGCTAGTATTGTTTGTAGTGATTCTGGTATATTGGCCTGTGTAAGCGAATGGTGCAAGCTAGTATTGCTTGAGATGATTCTGGTATATTGGCCTGTGTAAGCGAATGATGCAAGCTAGTATTGCTTGAGGTGATTCTGGTTTATTGGCCTGTGTAAGCGAATGGTGCAAGCTAGTATTGTTTGAGGTGATTCTGGTATATTGGCCTGTGTAAGCGAATGGTGCAAGCTAGTATTGCTTGAGGTGATTCTGGTTTATTGGCCTGTGTAAGCGAATGGTGCAAGCTAGTATTGTTTGAGGTGATTCTGATATATTGGCCAACGAATGGTTCAAGCTAGATTGTTTGATTCTGGTATATTGGCTTGTGTTTGCAAATCTTATTTTTCTACAATGGAGATGTCCCATATTTTGACCAAAGGACTCACAAAATAAAAACTGAGGGGTCCCAAGGGCACACATCAATTTTAAATTACCCTTATCACTACCATCATCTTAATATGTGTACATACACACACATACGCAGCAACATACATTTTATGCGCTATTTCAAATAGTAGATTATATATTGTTCAGGTTTTGTTTTGAAGGGCTATCATTAAGTGTCAAAAACCCTGATCCCCTCTTCAAGACCCTGAACCCCCTCCACAGGTTCTTGAATCAGGACTAGATAATCAGAGTAATTTTGAAACCTAAATATATGAAGCGTTATGCACCAAACCAAACGTGCAGAAAATAAGACTAAATTGTTCAACATTTTTCATTGTATTGCATGAAGTGCAGAACACAATTGATTAACAGATAAACAACGCAGAAGCACATCTTTGTTGAGGATAATTTCTATCTTTCATTCAATAACGTTGGGTGTACCATTGCATTGATATCCCAATCAACACCTCGCCGTGGGAGTGAAAGTGGCTTTATTCATTCATGCCATTAGTTAACCTCTGTGCAGATTTTTTGTTCTTTACGCCCATAAATCCAATCTATGCAATTAATTATCAAAAGCAAATATGACATTTTCAGATAAAAGTTTCGTATTTTATCCAATACTTGTTATATAATGTTAAGTATGTCATTGCGATTGGCATTTGAAAAAATGAAAATAAATACACCGTAAAGGCGAAGGTAAGTTTAATAAATAAAACCGCTTTTATAAAGCAGAATGAGATCAATGCAAATGATACATAGTCAGTTCCCACGCCCAATCACTATGGTCTACGTTCGAGGATAGCTCCAAAGCATGATGAAGTGCAATAAAATCCAAATTATACCGATGAAACCCAATGTTTACAACTTTGTTTGAAGTTACAAAAGCAGGTCTTGCAGAATCAGACAAGGCGTATCACAATATTAACACTACTGCCTGGTAGTACAGTGAGTGCAATATCATATACAAAATCTATACAAGTCTACACTGTCAGATATCATACGATTCATACCATTATTCATAAAAAAAACTAGAATTGCATGTTTGAATAATTGCAACTCGGGTGTATTATGAAGTGACTAGTTAGGGTTTTCTCTCTTGAGCCTTAACTGCAATGATTGATATCTTGGTAGGTGTTGTCTGGGTATGGAATCATTATTCTTGTTTTCATTTCTGATATTACAGCTTTTGTTCGATATCACCGAGAGGAAAGTGATTTAGCATTGCTTTTCTAAAATAGTTTCATTCTATCATTTTTATATTAATCACATAGTTTTGACAGTGATATTGAACGATTTAAACACCAAGACATTGGGAAAATGGAGATTAATGCTGTACATGTCTTAGGCATGCACTTTAACGGATTAATGTACACCTAACGAATACTACTGAAGATTTGTGATAAGATAGTTGGAACAAGATGGTTTTATTTTTCTTCGGTCATCTATCGTAAATTGATACGACATCCCATCCCAGACTCAGATGGCCAATGATGGAAAACGTAACACTTGTGTGTCCCCCATTGGCACTGGAATTCTTACAATCAACTGGGGAAAATATAAGGAAAATATGAGTGAGCCTACTCAACCATTTTCACAAACCGTTTGGGAGATGAAAGGAAAAAAACAATACATAAACTTTACAAAATTTTATTTGCCACCATACGTTTGAAGGAAATATTAGGAAATAATAGGAAATATTTTTGCTCATCACCTTTTTGGACCACCTCAACTGACACCTACGTGCTCTTCATCCAAGAGATAAGACAGAACGCTGCTGCTTTGAGTTACACCACGCATCAATTCAAATATACAAAGAATCAATGGCATTGTCATTGTGTTTGTTAAGCTAATATTGAATCACTATAAATGTAACTTTGATTTGTGATCTTCCACAGAACAAATTTACTTATTAACACAAACCTTGCTACTTTCTGTCAATTGATAAATTGGCCGCCTTGATGAAGAGAATTCATTTACATTACATTTCTTCAGATGAATTTGATGAATTTATAATACTGCTGTAGCATTGATGAGTTAATTTAGAACTCGATAGCACATTGCGAAATAGAAATAAGTGTTACATACCATTCCCGGCTGGTACAAGAGTCTGTAATAAGAGGAAATGTTCGATGATATTTAAAAGTAGATTTAGTAAATAAGCAAAATGCATCTTTTATCTGGACACTGACTGGGCAAATAAGACGAGACCTGCGAATTATTGCATTGTCATTTGTCATTGGTTACAGATTTTAGGATTGACGGATGGAAAGTTACCCATCGAACGAATGGACATGGAGAACCACTCTTCTCTGTACGTCCGTCCGTCCGTACGTCTGTCCGGGCAATAGCTCACCGTTTGCCCAATATCGTTTATATGCATGCGCATGTGCCCCATGCGAGTACAAGTTCTTCTCGAAAGCCGATTATCAAAATGGCCACCAGTTTCAAAATGGCCGCTATTTTAGTGTCAATCTTACGTAGTATTTTAGGTACAACTATGTAGACTTTAGATGAACGTTGTCATATATTAATAACGATTTGAAGCAAAAACTGTGATGTAGATTTCAAAAGAATTATCTGAGGATTGAGGAATATGATGAATTATTATGTCATTGCTAGAAAGCTTGTGATTTGATTGGCTGATTCAGTACCATGTGATACATGGAAAAATACCATAGCGTATTTCACAGCTCCCTCAATTATGGGATTATAAAAGACGTATTACCCGGCGTATTGCCCATCCGGAAAAGTGTACTTTCCAATGATACGTGTGCCTAATTATGTTAACTGATGGGTTTATGAATTAAAATAAATGTTCACGGGTTAAAACAAATATTTTATATTTCTTTGAAATGCAAAGTGATCATAGAGAATGTCTAGCAATGATATAATAAAACAAATATTTCATTATATTTTACAACGTACAATTCTGATTTTTTAATTATAGCCAAAACGTGAATATATTAAATCTTTATCCGTCTTAATTGTCTAGTTTATAGAAGCATATTCTTATAAAAATAATCGACACTCTAAGACTCTAGGGGGAAAATGATTAATGAAAATAACCAACATTTTCCAATCGGTCAATAATGTGTGTGGAATAAAAAAAACTCGAGAATCTGTTGACGTAATTAGAAAGTTAAAAGTCTTGTCAAGAGCATACACAAGAAATAAAACATGAAATACTTCATCATATTCCTCAGATAAATCTTTTAAAATTTACATCACAGTTTTTGCTCAAATTATCAATATACGACAACGTGTCGATGGTTAAGCGTGGTCTAGTGACAATTTGGCTAATGTGCTACCATTTTCAAGAATGACAACCATAGCTGTTCGATGAGATTAGCTACGCCTTGGTGTTGCTATTATCTAGTCTTTGTCCCATCGACATTAGACTTCGTTATCTATCATGTATGGTTTTCTCGACCTACAGTGTTATATCGAGTATCTTAAATGCGGCCTTGAAATATTCATAGATAGGACTGAGTTCACAAAAGCTTTGAAAACACATACTGTCTTACTGTGCAGCAATTACTTTAACCCGACCACTTGAATATAAATTATTCTGTGTTTACTTACCATTAGGAGGCCAGGTGGCAAACATTTCAAGAATGACTTGAAAAAGTATGTTCTCGCTTGAATGGTAAAAAGCCATCATAAACATCTTTACTATTCAAATTCAATATACTATACAGATTTAAAAAAAATTGTTTTCATCTTTCACACTTGTGGGATCTGAAAAATGTTATAATGAGCTAGCGAGGAGAGATTCGGAGTCGGGACTTGAAATGAGATTTTTGAATGGTCGCTGTTTTTGTTTTCTAGTACATATTTACGTTTGGATGGCGTAACTGAACTGAGAGGGTTACCATGTAAATTAGTGAGGGACATAGTTTAGAATCAATGATGTTAAACTGAAATAAAGAGAGATAACTGCCATTTGCAATATTTCAAATTTTGCTTGGCGCATGCGCGGCTCTTACCGAACAAGTCAAGGGGGGGGGGGTTCCCAAAGATGACCTTTCGAATAGTAGTTTTGAAATGATGATGTTGAACTGATGTTAACGCCATTTCTACGATTTCAAATTTTACTTTGCGCATGCGCGGTACTGAGATGGCCTGTGTGCTCATGATTGTTCACGTGATCACATCCTGCAATTTGATTGGACATTATATGATGGGGAATCCCCGAATACGATAGAATATGAAAGAGTTGTGGGAGCTACTCACTACAAACAAATGTTTCAAGTGTTTACGTCATCATATCCTACAAATTGATTGGATGGCGTATCGACTGAAATAAATATTGCTCATGAATTATAATCAGCGACAAACAATGGTATCTCCTAATAGGAGCTGCTACATTGTAGTGACTTCTTCTGAGGTTAGGGTACAAGAGATACAGCTACGTGGTTGCAGTGCCCATCTTCGCTTAATCCAATTTATTAAATGATTTATCATCTATGTAATATCTATTCCGATTAGGTCGATGGACCAATTCATCATTTAAACTAAATAACACTTGTCTATTTCGGTGTATTATGACTTTATCTAAGAGCCTGTTGACCTTTTATCTTCTTAACAGGGTGTTCTTAATGCTTGGACTGTTAGCAAGTCAGAAGGTCTATGATTTAGGTGGCGCAAATGCAATAAAACAAATATATCAGGTCATAAAACCACTTAAAACAACCTATCTGAATATAGGAAATGTGTTGAAGTGTAAACACTATTCTGAGAAATATGATTTATTTAGAAATTGAGGAAAATCCAATAGAATAAAGTTATTTCGGTTTCCATTATCAAATTTCATTGGTGTGATGTGAATGGTCATCTGCCAAATGAATGCTGATTGGGCATAATTTGTGTGATTAAGATTGTCATCTACCAAATGAGCACTTGTTTATGCGCCATTGGTGTGATGTAAATGGTCATCTGCCAAAGGAATGCTGATTGGGCATAATATGTGTGATTAAGATTGTCATCTACCAAATGAGCACTTGTTTATGCGTTATTGGTGTGATGTGAATGGTCATCTGCCAAATGAATGCTGATTGGGCATAATTTGTGTGATTAAGATTGTCATCTACCAAATGAGCACTTGTTTAGGCGCCATTGGTGAGATGTAAATGGTCATCTGCCAAAGGAATGCTGATTAGGCATAATTCGTGTGATTAAGATTGTCATCTACCAAAAGAGCACTTGTTTATGCGCCATTGGTGTGATGTAAATGGTCATATGCCAAAAGAATGCTGATTAGGCATAATTTGTGCGATTAAGATTGTCATCTATCAAATGAGCACTTGTTTAGGCGCCATTGGTGTGATGTAAATGTTCATCTGCCAAAAGAATGCTGACTGGGCATATTTTGTGTAATTAAGATTGTCATCTACCACATGAGCACTTGTTTAGGCGCCATTGGTGTAATGTAAATGGTCATCTGCCAAAAGAAAATTTCAGCCAGATTGACTGAGATGCAAAAATTGTAGAGGACTTTTGCAAGAACTTTATGAACGCCCTGTATATGTTAATGAACCAATTCCACGTTGATATCTTTGGTAGCCTAATTTGTCCCCAAATCAGGTGAACAATATTTCACTCTATTTTTTCAAGTGATCAGGCCAAGGGCATAAACTTGAAATAGCTATTTTCAGAATGGTCGCAGACATTTATATATTGGAATTTGTGATCATTCGTCATACTTCATTTGTAACTGTCCAGAGGAAAGCGATTTTTCTTCAGAAGTAAAAAGTAGGACTATCCCACGCGTGTGTAGCCGACGATACGTGAGATTGAATTCCGGGTTAGCCAAAGACACCTCATCTGGAAATTGCAATTATAACATTGATCTATTAGGGAGCCAACAGATGCTGACTGGAATGTATGATCATTTCTATTTATAGTTCAAATAAACATGCGGACATTTTACATTTGCTCTTGTTACGAGTTTTACATCTCAAGGGCTAGGTGATATCAAAAAGGAGAAAAACAGGAAAAATAAACCTTTCAGCATTAACCTACTGTATCTCTTACGTATACAAAGACAGAATTTAGTCGGCTGATAAATCTCACTAAACTGAAATCCTAAATCTTGTTTGTTAACAATGTTTGCCTCTAAACAGCCATCCATCAAGACTTTTCTATCACAAGGAGTTAATAAGTTATGTCAGACAAAAAGGAGAAAGCGATCCATCGCCTAATATTGGTACCACTTCCCATCATACCATGTTGATTGATAGATCAAAGTGAAATTGATAAATTCATGAAATCAAAACTAATAAAGTTTTATCAGATGTGGTAACCTGTTTGATCTTTGTTTCTCAGATCAATCATTTAGATTCATATTTATTCCCCATGGTTTTCGCTTAGAATATCTGATGACGAGTACGAAATTTAATGATGAAATATTCGACGCGAGTCAAGCAAGAGGCAAAACCCTCACCCGGCCTCCTGGCTGTGACGTGATCAAAGAAGACGAGCTGCTTGATGTGACGTGGCTTTTAAAATTAGTAACAAACTGTTCTCATCAAGCAGAAAGCAATTCAGAATAAGGCAAAAAACTTCGTGATTGCATAGAAAATGATACAAATGACACTATTAATTAATATGGAAACTCATATAACTGGAAGCAAGTGTAAATGCAAAACACCAAAGATGATATGATGCAATTCAGTTTCACATCCCAGTGGACTAGCCTGCAAGGATTGGATTAAATTAGCACTTGCTGTTTCCGTTCATTTTCATAAATCTGCATGTCAGCATGTACAACTAATCAATGACCACCTCTATATATTGTGAGTGGTAGAATAACATACCTCAAACATACATCTTGGTCATTTGCCTCATCGTGATAAATAAAGGCATCTGTTACCATCTCGGGAGAAGAGAATGTCGACATAAATGACCTGCTTTGTCCAATCTCTGATCTAACTTAGTCGTGGTTCTTATGAATCGACACAGCCAGTAACATCCCATTCTGGGCGGCATGTTCTAAAAGGTGTACTGGCTCCAATTTAGTGGACTTTGTGGCCTTATCCATTGTTTAGTCATTGTGTGGTTAAAATGACTAAAAGGTGGACTGATACAAAGGCCACTGTTTAGGTATTTTCATAGAAGAATGACTAAAAAGTGGCTTCAAACTGGAGTATAAAGGGTTAAGTAAAAGGATGGTACTGAGTGATCCAACCCACCCAAGATGCATGCCTAATAGAATCATAAAACCTTGTCAAGTGATACAATCTGTACCTGACACCATCAACTATTGTATCTTAGTATCCCTTTAAAATTGTATATAATTTTGTCAAAGTAACAATTATCACAAACAATGAAGCTCTGATTTCATAACTTTACATGACCCAAAAATAGCCTCGAGACAGCTTAATGTTGAGAGGTGGGGGTAAACAATGCTAAAAAATTAATTACAAACTTTTCCACAACTTGCAGTTGGTAAGGGTATATGTGTATCCCAATTGATATAGAATTTTCCCTATTAAATGATTATGTCGGAGGAGTTTGCAATCATTAGTTTTAAGCTGTGATTTGCAAAAAATAAAAGAACTAGATATAGTTGAATTCTATTGTTGATGAAAATTATAAAGTTACATCATTTTTTGTAAATATATCAGAATCAATAGCATTCCATTGTAAGTTTAAGGCAGAATAAATCTGGAAGAGCTGAATTACAAGGCTCTCATACTTTATCTCTAAAATCTAAAATTGACATGCTTTATAATTTTAGTATGACCACACTTGTATAATATTTGCATAATTTGTCAAACTTAAATTATCCTTCACATTCTTTTCAATGGGGACAATCTAGCTGACAATCTACCTGACACTCATCTGCACGCCACCTAAATATCTTTGTTGTTTCCCTTACAAATGTTGACTGTATATTTTGAAAAGTGAAGCTCCTCATGTTATAATGTTGAACCCCGGGGCTGGACAACCAACACCTTAACTCAATTTAATTTGGAGAGGGGGGGGGGTAAAATGGTAAAACAATTGATTAAATTTACTTACCTTTTTTTCCACAACTATCAATTTGTAAGGACAGATGTGAATTCCAATTGATATCAAATGTTCCCTTACTGAAAATATCATAGAAGTTTGCAGTCAGTAGTTTAAATCCTTCAGTATATATTTTATGAAAATGAAAAAAACGTATGGCGTAGTGTTGAATTATATTTTTGTAAAATGACCAATATAAAACCATTCATTTTTTTGTTTTGTAACTATATCAGAATTATTTATCATTCCATTAAAACGGTTGTCTCTTAATGGCAGGGAAATATGGAGGTATGTGTGGAAAGTCACTTTTATTTGCTAATTTTTCCAGCCCCATGTCACTTGAATGGTAGCTTTTATCAAAAATTGCCACAAGTTTCGCTTAATCCTATAAATACTAAATCTGAAAAATCTGTTTTCCTTGAACATGCTAAAGCCCGTGTGATTTGAGTATTATCGTTAATGGCAATAATTCCTCCAGCACTTTTTTATCACTAACATTTTTTGTGGTCTTGGGCAAATGTTGCCTAAGTTAAAATAGATAATAAAGATAATTATAATTATCAAAACTCTCGCTAATCATCATATTTTCACTAAATCAAGAAAGTTAGGACAAATGTTCATCTGATAATATCAGATAATATTGATAATTATCAAAACTATTGCTAACAGTTATAATTTTAGTTACATCAAAACTATCACTTTTATTGATAACTATTTCTAGCAAATGTTTCATAGAAAAGGGCCCGTGTGAAATTAGCATTATCTGATAATTTATAAAAACAATTGATAATTATCAAATCACTGCTAATTTGGGTAATTTAACTTTTATTAAAAAATCACTTTAATTTATTATATATTTTTTTGGGCTGGCTGGTAACAATAAAATTATATATTATCACGTATTGAAAAAAGTCAGTTTCCGCACATAAATGAAAATCCATAAGTGTTGAATTGCATGTGGTGATAATACCTTTACATACTTTATCTCTAAAATCTCAAAGGACAAGGTGCAATTATTGGCAAATATCCCTATGGTCAAAATGAATCATTCGTAGTTGTAACATGAAGAATAAAATGTCATATAATACTTTGGAAAATATTAAAGTGCTCGGACACACATAAGCTGAGATAGGGATCATTTCGTTCAGTAAGGTTGTATTGACTTTCATGGGGCTGTGCACCATTGACTTAACATGAGGATATCAGCAGATCCCAATAGGGGCCATTGGTTTCCATTGATTATCACAGAAATACCAAAAATACACTATGACCTGAATCGATTGCAAACTTAATAATTTCACAATACAACACAAATGGTTTATCTCATCAAATGTGCAAATATGAAGTTTGCAATCGATTCAGGTCATACTTAAATTTAAAAGATTGCTCAATTTTTCATCATTTTTTTCCCTACAAAATGGCTATAGAAAAATGCTCCAAAAACAACTTTTACACTTATCAAATATCATACAAGTTTGTAAAACCAAATATTATACTATTATATTTCATTATGTAGTAACATATTTGGATAAGATGCAGGGATGCGTAGGATGTAAATGGATTTTGACAGACACAAAAATACTTCCTGGTTTGGAATCTATGCCTCTACACTTCATGATTGAATTATGACCCTAATAAGTGGCCTATACATCAATACAGTGCTGAATATAGGTCAACAAGATACTAGTGTGCATATAAATGTAATAATTGAAGCAGAATACTCATTTTGAAAAATCAGATGAATTATTTTTTTCCCATGGGGAGATCCCAATGGAGGGTGTATAAGGTCCTTTACATGCTTCATAATCTTTATGGAAATGACCACACTTGATATTGAATTCACACAATGGGTACATGGACATGATGAATATAGTTCAGTAGTTAGCATGTCTTTTCTGCTGCTGGATTTAATGAAGTTTTTTTTGATATAGCGATGCTCAAATGGATTATCTGGCATACATAGTATTACTGAGTTACACATGAACATACAGGGATCATAGACATTCACTTGTTTGCTTCATAATTCGACTAGTGATCCAAATTATCACACTGAAACATGGATACATGCTGAACTTTAACTTAATATCAATCTGCCATGTCTACTTTAAAATTTTCAGGGATGATTTTAAGCATTCTGGGTAAATGATAAGGCGATCATTTTGGATCTTCCATCCTGAATCTTGTGTGCAAAGACTTATCTACACGTTTACAGATGAACCATTTGAAAGATCGAATTCAACTTTTCAGATGTGATTCTTTGTATGAAAATCTCAAGCTGATTAGTTTTGGGGCATTCTGGCTGATGTTGCCATTTTGATTTTTTTACCTAAAATCTTGTATTTTCAACTGATTAAAAAGTTGGGCATTGGGGATAAAAACTCTAGGACCACCCATCGGTATGGACATATTGTACACGTTTGTGTTCTTGTTATAAGTTAGAATGGAAGAAACAACTGGATTAATTTAAATACCTGCCATCTGGAGATCAGTAGCATATTAATGAGAGAACAAATATATTATATGAAACAATATTCCATTCCTTGTGAGTGAATTGCTTACGGGTAACACAATCTCTCCATAGCCAGAGGGGGGTGTGATGGGTCGCATCCCCTCCATAACCAATAAAAATAGAACCATTAGATAGTGGAAGAAAGGAGCTTTAAAATGCTTTTTTAGCTTATTTAATTCTAGGTCAATTTTGAGCAAAGTTGCATCAATTTTTGTAAATTCCAAAACAGATCTTATTTTTTTGTTTTGCCTTGCTTATGCCACGATTATGCCACCCACTTGACTGAAACCCAAAAATTTGGCGATCGTACCACCCTGACTGAAAGCTGACTACGCCCCTGCTCTCCAATCTACATTAAAATGCCTTCCTCTTGCATGTAACAAAGCTATATTTTTGAAAAACACCGTCTACTCATCCCGCTACTCATGTTATGTGTGTCTGTGCTCGACCCTTCTAAATTCCATCTTTTTAATTTGAAAGGAATATATTTAAAAATCCACATATTTTTTATTGTGCTTGGGAAAAGGACTTGACAAATGGAGGGCTTCGTGACATCCCTATCGAACTTCATTTGCTAGGATAATGATATTGATAAGTTAAATTCAATTTTAGATATGTATTGCTTGGGGCCATCTTTTAGTCAAAATACTTACAGAAAACCTAAAGTGTGGCCCATAATGGAGTATAGAGGGTTAAGTCCACTTTTTAGCAATTTTGTGAAGCAATGTCTAAAAGATGGCCCAGAGTCCAGTCCATCTTTTCTTGGGGCCAGTCCACTGATTAGAACATGCCATTCTGGGCGTCATAATCTGAGTGTTTCTCAATTACCAACTAATGACATTGCCAAGGAGACAATATACATGGAATGACATCAGAATGTATTTGCTTTATAATTTGTGATTATTTTCTTCATCTTCTAGACACTAGTTCGATGACCAATGAGTCGTATACTACTGTACAAGACATTCATGTTTTCCTATGGTTCGAAATGGTAAAGAGAGAACAAATATTCTATTTTACTTCGATCTAACCACAAGTGGGGTATACAAATATGCTAGGCCTTTACAACACAGATGACAACATTTGGGATGATATAGCCATAGCAACAATGTAGTTGAATTCACTGGTTATTCTTCAAGTATGATGATAAGAGTCGCTCGGGATCTAACCATTACACAAAGGGTGTTTATCCCATCATCAACAGAGGAGGAGATTTTCCCAAAGTTCAAAGTCTGCCACAAAGACCAACAACTGCATATAGTGTTCCTACTATATGCTCTACACTATAACGGACTTTTATCACCCAGTACCTTTTATACATGTCGCATTACCCTTTTTCATGAGACAGTATTTTTCATTTCTTAAAATGTAGTGACACCAAAACATTGCGCCATACAGATTTTTTACCATTGCAAACATCCTGTGGGGACCATCTTTTAAACACTTTCCAAATTCTATCTTCTCTTATTTATCAAAAGTATCTAATTTTTATCAAAATCAATTTATATGATATCATACATAAAATGGAATTACTAATTGGTAAAAAGTAAACAAAATACATATAGAAATTGCTTTTAGAAAGATACCTTGTCTAACCCCATTTGGGAGGCAAACCCCCCTGTTGCAATCAAAATGAAATATATTTCTTTTCTTTTTAGGGAAGTCAGAACTTTCAAACGGTATATTCATTTTTGTAGTACTGGA
Source organism: Owenia fusiformis (assembly GCA_903813345.2). Classification (NCBI taxonomy): domain Eukaryota; kingdom Metazoa; phylum Annelida; class Polychaeta; order Sabellida; family Oweniidae; genus Owenia; species Owenia fusiformis. The sequence goes on along the minus strand of CAIIXF020000007.1, from coordinate 20,495,400 downwards.
CAACGAAATTTCAATTATTTCAAACTATTGTGTTGAAGAAGGAAGGACAAGAGAACATGGCGGGTGATAACTGAAGCTCTTCATTCGTAGGATGGTTAAGCATTTGTTTAAAGCCCTTTGGTACATCCCCATTCAGGTCAATCCTATTTCAGAAGGTACATTGAGAGTATCATAACATTCTTCTAAAAGCCTTAAGGCCATTGTATTTCTCAATCATCCCCCGCTTTTAATCCCTTGTTCAATCAATTCATTACTGGCGTGGGTTTTCACCTGATATAAGGATGTACTGGAGAAGTCCTAATTTGTCTGACATTGATGACCGCCACACAAACATATTAACAAATTAGATGGACAACACATTAACAGGGTACTAATGAATCACCTCACCTCATTTTATGACACTTATCAACAGCAACCTTCGTATAATTTGAACGGACAAGGTCAATATTTCAATGTTGCAATAACCCAGATGCGAGTAGGTAGTTACCAGTTTCACCATCAGGTGACTAATTCGGGGAAGATAACATGGCAGGATATTAGAAATTTTCCTTAAAAGTGTTCATCGGTTTTAATCATTAATTCAATTTTCATATTACGCTTATGTATCTGATAGTTATTTAAATTAAAATATATCCAGTAAAAGAAAATATTATTATCTGTTCAATGCATAAGAAAAAAAGATATTTCACTTTTTGTGATTTTATATCACGGGGTCTATGGGCAATCTGCCCTACCTAGAAGTCACATATTCAAAGAAAATTAAAGTTTCAAAGTTGATAAAAACTTTCTAAAACCACATTTCTATAAAAACAATATAAGTCGCTAGAAAAAGGAATACTGGGGACAGACCTAAAGGAGGACTTTCAATAGTTGTTTCATAATTTTTGTTCTTTAATTCTACTGATCACTATGTGGAAAAGTGTACGGAGATACCAATCCTCAGATAAAAGTTGCAGCCTGATGAAATAATTATTGAAACACTTAATAATTATAGTTAACACGTCAGCGATCATTACATAGTATGCGTATAAGTAATACACTTTTTTAATTCTGTAAAATATCCCATTTAAGCTGTAGCTAGCAAGTATGACTTTTGAGGATCTTTATTATTTGGTGAACATGATACCACAGGGAATATTTGCTCTAATGTCTCAAACTTTAACATTGATGTATTGTAATCGAGGTTACATTTTTGCTTTGAATGGTCAACTAACATGGGAATATTTGATTGATTATTTGTTTGGGATGCAAAACATTTATTGTAAAAAATTGATTTACACTAGCCTTATTTCCCATGCCTTTTGGGATATCGGCAGAATGATCCCATTCGAAGGAAGAAGTGTATTGAACCGCAATCCAATTGACCATTGACCATTTTGACAGATCTTGTTTAGTTATTAGTAACACTCTTTGCAGAAAGTCAGTCCGTCAATCATGCATCGCATCATCTATCATTTCATATTTAAGCATTAGACTCTTTCATATTTTATTCCATAAGTTGCATTCCGTTGCTCACATACTTTCTACTACTTTTCATTCAAGGTGATCCCAGTGGTGAAAGATTTGTAGTCATCTAGATCAATCATAAAATGCTGTTTAAGACTTCTACGACACCAATATAATATAACAGTCAATACTCCTAATACCATTGCGGTATTCCCGCAACCGTAGCAGTTGCGCTCATGCCGCAATATTAATGTCAAATTCAGTGCTAATATTATTTATTAAATTTGAGTATTTAAAAATTATATTTTGGGTTCACTATTAATTTAAATAGAATAGTATGACGAATCACCACAGATTGGAGTTATATGATAGACTTTTAGATAATAATGCTTGCGTATCGTATTCACTCCGTATTCTTTAAAAATGGCGCGCTGCACGCGTTTTCAAGAGGAATGATTTCTTGAATAAATGGCTAAATATTATATCATTGGGAAACCTTGCTGCATTCTATCTTGTAAAGGAGAGATCATTAGTTCCACGTTCAAACATAGCATAGCAACAACAATCTATCTAGTCTACAAAAATGCCGAAAAGTCGTTCCAGGTAAGAAGTAGAAATTATTTTTCGAATTATTTTCCATTCCAGCCATTCCCAAAACATAAGATATGGGAGTATTTAATAATAATACAGGGGCTTGAATGGGGTATCGAACAATGACCTCGTGTGTTCCTAGACCCTCCCTGGAGATGCAATATTCTCTGAGAGGAATTGCACCTTTCTCTTTAGGAGGACAGTGTGGGTAGCCTTCAATTGTACCATTTCAATAAAGATTTCGTATTGGGGCATGTTAACCGAAAAAATCATAGTAAAGGGGAGATCCGTCGAACCTCGACCATGGGTTTACTTCGTCATGGGCACAGATATTGGCCAGATCGTTTTGTAGTCGGATCTCATAGTCTCAAAGAATAATTATTGAGCTACTGATCCTACTACAAAAGAATCTGGCCGAGATCTATGGTCATGGGGCTATTTCGACCATGGGGTTATTTCGACATTGGCTTATTTTCGATTCACGAAGTCGCCATGTTTGTTTTTTGAATTTTTTTAAAAATAAATTGAAATCTCCAACAGGCATGATCTTGAGGTGCCATGGTCCTGACAGGAAATGCCAAAACAGGAAGTGACAAAACCATACTGAATTTTGAAGATTTTTTGAACCAAGATAACAGCACAGGGGTTTGTATGGAAGATCAGGCAGAGCCCTCGTATGTCTCAAGTCCTAATCTTCCTGTGGATAACAAAGTTCTGACCTCCAGTCAGTTTGACTAGTGCCAAATATCATTTACATGACCAGGATCACAATGTACATGGTCAGAATGACCCTAAACATGATGAAATAATTTTTTCAGCCCTCTGACCATGTACAATGTACATTGTGATCCTGGTCATGTAAATGATATGTTGAACTAGTCAAACTGACTGGAGGTCAAAACAGAATTTCTGTTACTGTAGATTGGGTTAATTAGGCGCTTCTTAATTTGACGATTTTGCCATTTTTGGCATATTGGCGGCTATTTAATTTGGCGGATATGCAAAAAATTGGGCATGTTTGGCTATGTTCATTTTTTCTTTTGAGGACCACTGGCGATATTCACCATGTTTGTACATTTTTGTGAGATCAACCTTTACATTTTGCACTTCGATCGATGTTGCTACTATACCGCGCTTTTCCTTTCTAGTTTTTCCCTGAGTATTAATGGGTGACTGACCAGTTCTGAGCCAATTTATGAGACTTTTTTTCATATTTTTGGAAAAAACTTAACTGGAAGTGACCTAAATACACTGGACAAAATACCCTAGATAATTCCCGGGGATTCATTCTAAATTTTGGCGAAGATTTATATTGGCGAATTTTACAATGTCGCCAAATTCGCCAAATTAAAGCGGGCACCAAATTAACCAAATCTACAGTATCTTACTAATCTTACGGCAATACCGCAACCACTTTATGAGCATTGACTGAATATAAATAAACTAACAAACATCCAAACGGACGATTCGTGATAAAGAAACACTAGTCAATTACATAATATAAGAAGCGTACCCTTTGCATTCGTTCGACATCGCTTCTTAAAAGAGAGCTTCCACGTCTTCGTTTATAACTAGACTGCGCGCAGGGTATAGGAAGCGTGTTCAAATGACGCAATGGTTTTATCCAAGCTACTTAACTCTGATTCTTGACTTCAATAATTTAATCCAAGATACTTAACTCTGATTCTTGACTTATACATTTCCAAATTAGACATAATCAATGGGCAATCATAAATAATTGAAGACGGATATTATAGTATTGATCTTAAAGGAATATAGGAACATTCCATCTTGGCATTTTAGGAATGAAATATATTTAAATGAGAATCCATGATGATCAAAGAGTAATATTTGAAAAATGAGGCAACCTGTTTACATCATATGGTTCACTTTTGATCACTCTGGATCTTTGGATCTCCCTGATCTTTGTTCACCCTGATCGTTGGAGTACCTGGATCAATTTGGAGTACATGAATTTTTAAATCATGACTTGTAAATAGATGTGTTCAACTGAAATATATGATATCATATTTAGAAACTGTAGCTTTGGTCCACTTTGGGTTTCGGTCCTTACTGGACTTATTGGAGAGGTTAAGCTAACGATGTTTTTCACAACGTAACCGTGAACGCAAAGTACAAAAATTAACAAAGGAATGTATCGAGCGCTCATAGTTTTATGCGCGCTTAGTCTACTTCAGATACTCTTTCAGCTTCAGAGTTTCGGGTTTAGAACGGGAGATTTTGAAATTTGACGTTGGGTCAACGGGAACCATTTTACTCGTGTCTATTGAACACTATGCTGTCAATTTTGATTTCGATGCACAGTTGAATTCTTTCTGAACACGATGATGTATGTCATGCATGATTTAGCGCCAAAAATCTTACGAAACGAGCTCGTTTAAAATATGTATTAGAAAACCAGCTATAAAACCGCATCAATGACATACTATAGAATCATTACACGCTATGGTGTAGTCTAAACAAACACTGGATTTGAACGGCTATTTATATGAGAAGGCTACATGAATTTGTATATGGTCGAGTGATACGTACAGGTTCAGTTTCGATTATATATGCAAAGCTTAACCTCTCAATTGCTCGTGTTCTTAACATAAACCTGAAAACGGTGAAATAATTTTCCACGCGCATCATTCACTGTCAACAGTAAAAGCAGACTGTTATTTTGACTCTCAACTCGATTTCTCATTTTGACTCCTCAATACTTGAAAGGGTTAAACATAAAAAATAAAAATAAATAAATTGTATCAGTTCTATAAGTATCGTATAACATGCCAGGGACTTTAGAGTATCGTTTAAACACTCCAGGAGGTGTTTGCGACAAACAAAACTTTTTTAGAGTCGTTTGTTATTTGATTAGTTTTGTTGAGGTCTATATAGCTTCACTCCTTACCTCATTGTGGTGTGAAAACCAATGTGGACATTGCAAATTATGGTCTTCTCTCCGTTTAGTTTATCTAAAACATTAATTTGTACTCAACCAAGGTAGCCAGTGAATGGCATAAAGAAAATAAAAATCTCTGGGGGATATCGTTTAACCTACCCTTTGCATTCGTTCTACGTACTTCGCTTCTTAAAAGAGAGCTTGAGGTAGTTTTTAACTAGACTCTGCGCGCAGGGTAGTCTGAACCGTACGATGGTACCACATAGCGTATTTTAAATGCGTAATTTAATAATTTACATGCTCTCATATTTTTGTTTAATTCTATGCCAGGTGGCTTAACTATCTATAAAAATGTAACGAGTTGGGTAATGCTTTCGCCAAATCTAATATCTCAGTAAAGTAATTGACTCGATGATAAGATTGGAACATTTTATATTCAGATGTAAGCTGTTATTGTTCCAGTTATCCAGAAGAAATACATAAATCTTAGCCAGCCATTAATGTCGCTATATTAACTTTGAATATGATGTTTATTGTTATGATAAATACATACTAGAAAAAGCCGACTTCTTCATATAAAAAACAATATCAAAGGGAATTGGCATTTAAGTTTTTTGTTCAATCTGACATTAATCGTAACTTAATTGAACTTATATTAATAACAACATTTGCAAAATACACACATACATTAGATTAAAATACGTGAATACTTGCATGTTTTTCTATTTTTCCGACATAAATTCAACTGACATAGGTTTTTATGTATATCAGTGATGAACCTCGGTGAATGATTAGATTGAAATTATATAGAATTATACTAACCTTCCTGTCCATTATCCTCCGCATAAAACGTTCCTTGAAATATCCGTGTACATTCTTCAAACGTATGCCCAAGTTTTACACTGGACTTTTTCGACGCCATTTCTGCGTAAATCAAACTTCAGTTTATCCTTGTCTACCTGTAGAATTCAGTTCAATGCACATTTCCTGGTCGAATTGATGAGGTTCTGGAGCTTAAGGAACAGGGATATATTGCGGCATTCCATCAATAAATCATATAATTATTCCGCAGCCAAATATCCTGAATACAATGATCTACATGGGTGATCATTGAAGATGAACAAGAATCGTGTTCTTGTGACTGGTTAATAACGACGGCACCTGGTTAGCAATGAGCAGAGACCACTAGAAGCCCCAAGCGTATATTTGATCAAACTGTTGGAAACGACCCAATATAAAATATAGCAGAGCGTGCACTTTCACATAAAAATTGCCAATCAGCAGTTCGAATTGTCAGGATCGCAGTATACAAAGCATTAGCCTACAATAAATCACTGTTCATTGTAATCTCTATTTATCCGATTCCTTCTAGACAAATAATTGTATTTACATTGTTGTGTACAAAAATACAACCTTCTTCGCCAGTCAGTAATCAACGCCGGACATGAAACTCGGCGGTATTCTTCCAAGAGATTCTACTATAATTATTGCAGTAGGATATTCAGCGAACACGGCAATTTACCTTAATCCACAGACATCAGATCGTCTTATAATGAATTACAAGATAAAATGGCCAGTAGAAAGTATTCCTTCTTATTTAGGTAACAGCGTCATGACTAATTAAATGAAGACGTAATTGCATATGTCCTGGTTCGATACATGAACCCTTGTTGTTCAAGTCGACAGCCTTATCGTACAAGCACTCCTTTCCTCAAGTACCACTATAAGTGATTTAAAGGGGATTCCAACTACTTTGCATTAGTCAAAATCAACATGAAGAGCTATAGTTTTATCATTATTAATTTCAGTTGAAACAAACTCTCTGCACAAGCATTTAACAATATTATATTGGCTGCCTACTTACAGTAGGTATGGATCAATTGCGTAAGTTGCAGTCTCCTATGCACGAATTCCTCAATCTTTAAAGTTGAGTAACAAAGTTATTATCACATCACAAAATTGTGTTTCTTTGACTGGGTCGGAGTCTAATTAGATAGCGCTAAGATATCCAGAGCTTGTAATTCCAGATAATGTAATCCTTGATGAGAAACATTTACAGTTGAAGAATCAGATAATTGTATTATTGAATTATGACAGGAGATAAATGATTGCCATTGCTATTAGGGAAGAAGGTGAAACACGATTCGCAAGTATGGAAATCTTTTGCGACCTCCATTACCCTTGTATTCCAGATGATAAAGAGACATAACAGTCGAAATTGGAGTATTCAACATACAATATAACAAGAGATTTTCCAATAAAAGTGAGCTTCCAAACGAGAAATTCTTCATTTGATCTTCAGTTTATTATTGGCTCAATAAATAAAAGTCCTATAAATCTCAAGATAATCATATCTTTTGGCAAGTGACTGATGTCAGGACGTGACATCAAACAGTCAGGACGTGACATCAAACCATGATGATAAACATGTATTTGTACAAGACAACAAAGTTCTCGAAAATAAATCGAGTCACGATTCGTGAACTGCAATCGTCTTTTATTGTTAAAGACAGTTTGAATTTCAGGATTCGTGATCTACGAGACACAACCCCAGTGTTGTGAAAATGATGAACGTCCAAGGTTTCGTGGATAACCTTAATTAGCTTAGAAGTACCAACAACATGGTATTATTAACGAGTCTTGGTAATGCTAAAGTGTGCTCACGACGCGATCATTTAACAAAATGTAAGAATATTTACTATTGCATAAATGAAAATGAAGTGTTATTGAATTGTTGTTCACAATGACTGCGAGCGTAGCGAATCACTATCGGGAACATAAAATATATCTCCATTGATTCGTTATCGTATTTTTAATATTATACTTTCTGCATGTTCATTTTAGTTTGACTGACATGAATATTGGTTATTGACCAGTTGATACTATAATACGCTACTCGTCCATCAGAAACAGATTTTCTGACATAAGTAGAACGTTTATCATGTGAAGTAGAAACCAATGAACCAATTTTTTCTGAGAAAAAGAACATATTTATAGTTTAATATTACACTGTAAACACGGTAAATGATAATAACAAATGATCGTCCATTTTAATCAATGCAACGGGAAAGGAAATAATCACAGAGTGGGGCAATGCAACCGAGCCATTGTTTTGTAATGTGTTTGTACTTAATACTTGTGTTCTGAACTAATATATTTGTATTCATTATATTATATTGGCACAACCCATGACATGACACAGCATTAAACTCGTTTACGTAATTTTACATAACAGCAAATTAACTAATCAACATGTTAATATTACGATGTTAATTTAAGACCCAAAATCGTTGTTTTCATTTCAGTATTGTAATTCAAATTGAAGTCGAGCAAGCAAAACAGCTAAATTCACAATTACAAATGGGAACAAAGATGTTTAATACAATATTGAACGTTTTCGGAATTTTTATTAATACCTCAACAACGATTTCAAAGTTGCAAGGTTGGAAGGTACATGTACTACTTTTTAAAATATTAAATTGCACGTGATGTTTACTTCTTTCTGTTATTATCATGCAAGCAGAACATTTATTTTATAACTGGAGTAGCAAATCCCACCGAACAAAACATATTTTGATAATTAGTGGCCATCTGGAAAATTTCCTCTTGAACAGAGCTCTTCTGTCTCGAGGTAGCAGCATATAAAATTTGAACCAAATACGTCAACTGGTATTTGAGTTATCAAAGATAACATTTTAACGACAAATGGCGGCCATTTTGATTAATAGTGGCCATCTTGAAAACATATTCTTCAGCAGACCTACTTTATCTCTAAACATAAGCACAAAATCTACTACTGGCATTTGATAAATTATCAAAGAATGCATTCTTTGCCAAAAAATGGCTGCCATTTTTAAATTCAGCCGCTATCTTAAAAATTCTTTCTGTGTTGTCTTGTCTAGGCTTCAGCATATAGAATTGAAGCATATTCGTTAACTGGTATTTGAGTTATCAAAGATTATGGGCTTTACGAAAAATGACGGCCATTTTGAAATCCAACCACCACCTTGCAATTCTTTCTCAAACAGAGCAATTGTGTCCCTGGGCATCACCACATAAAATTTGAACCGAATCTGTTTTCTGGTATTTAGGCTACCAAAGATTACGTTTTTCACGAAAAATGGTGGCCATTTTTAAAATTAGTGGCCATCTTAGAAATCTCTTCTTGAACAAAGCTCTTTAGTTCCCTTTGTTCCGAGGTATTAGCATATAAGATTTGAAACAAATCCGTCTACTAGTATTTGAGTTATCAAAGATTATGGGCTTTACGAAAAATGACGGCCATTTTGAAATCCAACCGCCACCTTGCAATTCTTTCTCAAACAGAGCAATTGTGTCCCTGGGCATCACCACATAAAAGTTGAACCGAATCTGATTTCTGGTATTTAGGCTACCAAAGATTACGTTTTTCACGAAAAATGGTGGCCATTTTTAAAATTAGTGGCCATCTTAGAAATCTCTTCTTGAACAAAGCTCTTTAGTTCCCTTTGTTCCGAGGTATTAGCATATAAGATTTGAAACAAATCCGTCTACTAGTATTTGAGTTATCAAAGATTACATTTTTAAGAAATGGCGGCCATTTTTGATTGAGAAGCCATATTGAAAATTCCTTCTCTTGCAGATGTCCTACTCATTTGAGATATCGCCCGGAGACACGAACGGACGATCGAACGGACGGACGGCTTCTCTGTATCCCCCCTATGTTCGTTCGATGAGATAATTAGCATTGGTCGAAAGGCTCATATATAATTAATATCATCATTCATAATTAGTGATTTAATTTGACCTATATATTTATGTTAACGTAACGACCGTGCACATTAACCTTCGGGTGAGTTCATCTCGATTCATTAAAAATGTATGTCATTTGACTGAAGGAAAACACTTGTTGGTCAGTGTGATGCTAGCTGCAGCATATGTGCTATAGATTAATGGCATATATCCAGTTGTAGAAATGACATATGTTGAATGAAAATGCATTAAATGAATTATATTCCCCAAGTCGAGGGAATTTCTACAATTTAGGAACGTCTTGATAATAAATTAGCTTCTCACAGATGGTTATGTGAGTGTTCGATTCAATGATTAACTTAATTAATGAACGTCCAGGTATTATAAAACTGACTTCCCCAAAGGACCCTTAGAACTGCATTATTCATACAGCTGTATTACACAAGTTCTTAATTGGAAATCATGCACGTGGACCTAAACAGAACAGGCTCTACGTAGACGAACCTATCAATAAGTAATACTTTCAAACGAACGATTTACAAGAAATCTATATATTCCCCAAGGGGCAGTAGTTTATGACGGTTTGTTATTTCAGGGTCACTGCTACTATTACGATAAATAGTTGCTGCTTCGTTGCCAAGAGGTTCATAAAGTTTCGCTTAAAAGCTACCATGGTAAAATGTTTACTAATTCTTTTACTCCCATAGCTTAGTATTACTCTTAAAACGAGTAAAGGAAGAGGTGCGATTATTGGCAAATATCCCTATGGTCAAAATGAATCATTCTTAGGTGTAACATGAAGGATAGAATGCCATATAATACTTTGGAAAATATTAAAGTGCTCGGGCACACATAAGCTGAGATAGGGATCATTTCGTTCAGTAAGGTTGTATTGCCTTACATGTGGCTGTGCATGATTGACTTAACATGAGGATATAGGAGATCCCAATAGGTTTCCATTGATTATCACAGAACTATCAAAAATACACTATGATCTGAATCGATGGTTCAAATGGTTCATCTCATCAAATGTGCAATCGAAGTTTGCAATCGATTCGGGTCATAATTTAAATTAAAAGATTGTACATTTTTTCATCATTTTTTCCCTACAAAATGGCTACAGAAAAATGCTCCAAAAACATATTTTACACTTATCAAATATCATAAAACTTTGCAAAACCAAAGATTATAATATTATATTTCATTATTTAGTATCATACTTGGATAAGATGTAGGGATGCGTAGGATGCAAATGGATTTTGATAGACACAGAAATACTTCCTGGTTTGGAATCAAATCAGATGAATTAATTTTTCATGGGGAGATCACAATGGCAAGCACATTACTTCCTTTAATAGTACTATACTTTGGTATTTCAGCAAGTCACAAAGGACTAAAAGACCAACGAAATTGGCAAAGAGTACATGTTTGTGATGTACAAGGAAGACACTTAAATTTAAACAAACTTCGTTTGATAATTTGCCATTTCTTTCGATTATTTTCTTATTCCTTAATGAGCTTTTAATTCAAAAGGATTGTAATAATGAAATAAAGTAGCGTTTAGAAAGACACAGTCGTTGAACCATAAAATCTGTGTTTTATAGTTATGTCAATGGCTTACACTTAGTGAAAACATATGTACATTGTTCGATTAGTCTGATATATTCATTGTTTTGTTTAAAGAAAACAAAAACAAAGTCTTAAATAAAAACACATAGATTAGTTGCATCATTTCGGATTTGCTACCGATGGGTAGGTGATTGATAGGACCATTACAACAATTCAGCATATGCTTTACCAAAATCGATAAATACACTTGTTGAACCAGACTCAGTGTTGGTTAAGACTTTGAGATGCTCGTTATTAAAACCCTTGTTAAGTAAACCTCGAGTAACCTTTGAATCATCCGGCTGACGTTGTCATAATCAGACACGAGCTTGATTAAAGAACTACTATAAAGTTAGTTACTTTGCAATTTAAAGGACTTCAAGGACAAGCAATTTCCAAAATATGTCATCACTTTCGACAAATTCCCAACACATTTGACATTCGTGTTTTTCTCGTACCATATTGTTTACGGTTCCTCATCAACATTATTTTTGTACCAACTGACTACTATCACATTGGAAAAACTGTTAAATATACTAGTGTCCTGAAAATAAGTGGTTCATGCAAACTCTAAATGTAACCTTATGATACTAGAAGAATACCAATTCACGTACCCCAAATTAACACAGTATTTCATATAACTGCAGTGCATTATTTAACCAACAAACCACCCAAGGCCATTTGTTGAATGGTTGACAACTTGACTGTACAGATTGAAATTGATACTTGACCCTGCAAAGAGTTCCATTGAGAATATGTTCTTTTAGTGATTTGGTATCTTTTAGGTGATTTCGTAGAAAACATTTTGCAATGCGTGAAAATAATTAAAGCCCAAGACTCAATGCATCGTGGCTGATTAATTCCACTCAGGCATTGTTTCCTCAACTTAGACCTCGGTTTTGGGATTCTCGTGTAAAGTTTGAAACAACACCTCGGAGGAATGATAATCAGTACACGCTATCCTTTGGAATTAAAAAAACATTATTCATTAAAGTGGTAGAGTTCACACTAAAAAGTCTGAAGCCAACATACATCTTGAGTGAGTGTTCATTGAGTATTTACGAGGCACACATCCTTGACTCTGCACTTCTACAATTATCAACACAGTATACTCAAAACACTTGTATATTCTTTCGTGGAGCCAAATAATAAATAAGGTTATGGGACCCCTTGATTAGCCAACGTCACCTTCCCAATGGGACTTCCATTCTACAGTGATGTAGTTCAGCTACAACAGAAAGAAACAACAGTCTAAAAGACCCAGATATCATCACAAATACACACAAACACACCCTCTATTATATTAAAGTGATCCTATATCTATTAATAAAATCTTAATCGTTGTTGTTTATATTTTTATTGCCATTTGAGTGAATGATAGGCTATACAGTATTACTATTACAGTTGCTGATGCATTGTCGGGTATTTGACTACATTGCTTCTAGGATATATATGCCAAATTGGTTTAAAGCTAAGAACGGGATGAAAGTGTTGGTTTAGCAGTTAATATACTGCTCAAGACAAATCTGTACAAACAAATTACACGCTAAGTTGATAGTGATAATAGAGAGATAATTAACTTGACAATACAAAGGGGAAATATAGTCAAGCTAGAAATTGTATTTTATTATTGATCTATAATTGTTGTAAGAACGTATAGAGCAAGTATTTGACTCAGCGTTTGCGTCAGTACACGTAGGTAGGTACACGTAGCCAACGTTTACGTCAACGTTAATTGTTTTCATCGAAAAGGATCAATTGCAACCAAATCGTAATTTGTTTCTGACGTATAAAATCTATTTTAAAAAGCGAAATCTTGATCTCTTTTATCACTTACTTGTGAGGGTATCAATTTCAAGTTAAGAGATTTTTATACATGTTATACAGTACATCATACGTCTTGGTTTCTTCCTTTTATCATAGCATTATGTCCTGAGTACGTTTTTGTTGTATTTATTTTCCTCGCTATTTTGTTATTTACCTTAGAAAAATAAGAAGCATTTTTGCATATCGTCTCATTTGTCTACATTCTTGTGTCGTCGGTTGGACCCTATCACCATTACTTGAATATTAATTCCTCATAACTATTGCTTGTCAGCAAATAAATGGGAGCGTCTTCGAACACTATTTCCACAAACATAAACATTTTTATTGTATACCACACAGATATTATATAAATATTTAATTCTAATAAGGTGAACACCTGTGCATCTTTCACAAGTGATATTCCACGAAGCCAGAAGGGCTAGTGAAATATCATCTCGTCATAGTGTCATAGGTATTCACCAAAAATAGAATTAAATATTTGTTTTATTATTCACTATTATATTCCTCACTCACATTATGGAATAAGAAACAATAGATGCCTCATCAATCATAACAATGTACTCCCGGGGATATATGAAATCAAAATTACACTGGACTAAGTCGTGATTGTCGAATATCATTTGATATTCAACGGAAGTCACGTGACTTTGCTTGTTATTTATTAGTCACTGGTAGGACATGGACGCACCAGAGAGTGAGCAATATGACAGTGATATAATAATATCTTTATTCGTAATTATAACGACCAGGAAACACGTGATACATGACGAATTACTCAGATGCGAGTAGGTAGTTACCAGTTTCGCCACCAGGTGGCTGATTCGGGGGAATAACATGGCAGGGTATTACAAAATTCCCTTAAACTTGAATATTTATCAGTTTTAGTGGTTCACTTTTCAAATTACCCTTATGTATGTGGTAGTTATACAAATTAAAATATGTCCAGTAATAAACAAATACTGGATGATCAGGAGCTGGATATGGCAGAATACCTATTCGAGAAAAAATATTGGGCGAGGCGGCAGCCGAGCCCAATATTTTTTCGAGGATAATAAAAGAAATTATTATGCACCTCATTAAAATACTCAAATCTGATTGGTTCTTAGTTGCTTGTAATTTGGCAATACTCTGCTCTTTTCTGAAAACTGCCGGATATTTTTTTAATATCTGACCCTTTCGAGAAAAAGGGTCGGATATTTTTTTCAATGTTTTTGCAACATTCCCACTTCAGAGTTTTATTTCTTAATAACTGGAGTACTACTTAAAGCTTACATCTGAAACTGGCGGAAAATAGAAGAAAAAATGCACTTAATCAATCACAATTACCCTTATCATTCAAAAATTACATATAATTCTGCAAGAACGTCTCGAATAAATAGAAATTAAATTCCCGAGGCAAATATTTTCGTCCAGTGTAGCGAATAAACTGGCCGGAAGTCGTCTGAGTTTTGAAAGAAAAAATAAATAAATGTCAAAATAATGTCAACTAAACGACAGTTTAAGGCAAGCCTGTACTCCAGTAAGTACTCCTCTTAACTTTGATTGGGAGGTGTATAATAAAACAAATACTGGATGATCAATCAGTATTTGTTTAATATTATCTGCCCAACACAAGAAAAGATATTTCTATTTTTGTGATTTTCCAACATGGGGGCTATGGGGAATCTCCCCGACCTAGAAGTAAATTTTTAAAGTTGATAAACTCTTTTCAAAACCATATTTCTAGACGTAATTTTACATGTAGATTCCAAATATGACATCAGTTTGACTTAATTTTGAATTTTTAATGACGTAAATCAAGATTATTTCTACTCGCATCTAGGATATTGATATTTGATCAATTTCACTCGTTTAACAAAATAAGCTAATTCTGCGATGCTTGTCGCACATATCAACCAACCACTTATAATACTCTTCAAACGAATCACCGCCGGATGGAAACACGTATCAAAGTAAAATTGGTTTATTTAACGTTAACAGCTTCATCAGTTTTAAAATTGTTTCCAAATTTTTTCAATAATTTGTTTTCAATGAGATCGCCGTTTACTCAGATTAATTAATTAATATGTACTTTACCAGACAACTAACTACATCATTTTCAAAGTGGATTTCTTCCTGGTCAGAACTTCAAGCACCAAAATTTAAGCATACTTGAATTTCTTACAAAAGTTATAACTAACATGAACAATAGTTGAGCTATTCGTGCTATTCTTTTGGATATATCCACCGCTTTTGAAGCATTAGCTCACAAGTTGTTACTTAATAAGAAGCTACATGCATGTCAATATGGATGCCAATATAGTTTTACTTATCAAATCCTACCTTATAATTCAATAAGTAAGAGTTATTATTGTTAAAAGTCTACCAGCAGCTGCATGAATTCCAGTGTGCCCCAGGGGTCCATTTGAAACCCTTGCTATTTTTAATTTATGTAATTATAAAAGAATTGACGGATAATGTGAGAGTGCAAACAATTAACTAATGAGTCAGTTTCGATTTGATTTAGTTCTGAAATGCTCGAAACAAAGTTTCCCAGACCAGTGAATTTGTTTTCGACTTTGACGTCTTAAGGAGGCTCCAGTGGCCCAAATAGTAAAAATGCAGATATCAACCTAGATTTCGACCCTTGGCCCAGTTTTGGATTTAACATAGTGTCCCACCAATTACGATCTGCTTGCAGGTGCAGAATCTTGAGCTGAAAATTTCGCATATTTTCGATACCTCACGCGTTGAATTTGGAGGCATTTTTGTTCTGTAATTCATGTAGTGCTCATTATCATGGCATGAAAGAACTTATAAGGATATTATATATGAGGATATAACAGGAATTAGACAGCAGAAATAAAGAATAGAACTGGACACAAAATAACACAATCAATGATCAGATATCATCAAATGACATACTCATAATCAGTTACATAGTTACATAGGATTACAATCATTGCGGGGTCCACAGGCTCGACTACTCCTTTAGAGAGACGGTTACAATACGTTCATATGCAGTTCAGTTAACAAAGAAGTATCACGACAGTGTTTACAATCTTGTATCGACATTCCCTGATTCCAATAACACAAACGTATCTATTATAAATGACTTGTCTATATAAGTTTTCAATCCGGCTATTCTTTTTAGGCCGTACAAGCTGAATGTTTGTTTAACGACGGATGCACGGATATACAAAACCTCCCTGGACAAAGATGTTGTTGTATAAGTTTGTATGATTCACAGATTTTTCTTTCCTTTTGTTGGCATTTCATCGTAAAAGACAATACAAAGCTTGCTTCTTTTTTCAAAAGACTAACACCAAACAGACATTACCTTTTGGAGGCCTTATTGATTAATTCAATCAGAGTGATAGATAGCTAATACACATTTATGTAGAATGCAATTTTACTTAATTATTAAATCAATAAATGGTTTGTTTTGATAGATATAGGTGATTAGACCATTCTTGATTTGGATCATAGAGCTAGCAGAAATACAGAAGCGCAAACCCGTTCTCTTAATATAGTAGTTCAATTCTGGAAATTTAATTAAGTTCCAATTAAAAAAATGGTTTTGCTTAAACGACTCAAAGAAATTATGAACCAGAAGTTGAAGTTCTGATATTTGATGTGAGGGAAGAAAATGAGAACATATTCAATTCGACTTACCAATAAAAAGAATACATTTTTTAGATTTGATGTAATGCATATTTCAAATGTTGAATCGATACGTAAATGCCATCTTGATTGCTACTCTATTTCAACGAATTTATGTATTTAATACATCAAATAAACCGAATCGGAATTAGTCACAAGGGACAGCTTTTTTCAATTAATATACATGTCACTTGTATTCAATTTACTGTTTTATGACACTACAATCATCCTATAAAAAGTTTTTAGTTGTCACAGGGGATCTTCAGTAGTGATGCCTAAAAGCCGTGTAATTACTAAATGTTTTAATATTACAAATATTTGACTTACATGTATCATTGGTATTGTGTTCTCTGAAATATTTAAAGAAACTTATTAATACAGGATGCCAAGAAATTAAATTGTAAAGACAAGTTAAATTTAAATAATTTAGTGAGACTGCGCGAACAAACGTAAAATACGATTAGTTCGAATAGTTTATACCCTTTGCATTCGTTCGACTTCGCCTCTTATAAAAGAGCTAGCTTCGTCTTCGTAGTTTTATAACTAGACTTTGCGCGCGGAGTAAATACGAGTAGTCTGATTTTGCCACTTTAAAAGAGCTTGATATTCTACAGGGGTGGGCCAAAAAGACCAATACCCAAGTTTAAAGATGAATGATTCATATGATATATGTTAAACCATGCCATGTATTATATATCATTTAAAAGATAAATCATTTCCTAACAAAATGACACCATCCAATTGAAAAACCTTTGTTTTCGTGTAGGGTTAGAGACTAAACCAGGGGTGCAGTGAGGGGTGCAGTGAGTGACCAAAAATCAAAATTTGAAAATTCCCAAAGTTCCCTTCATATTGCAGTCACAGCTACACTCAATATGCTTGACTGACTGAATCATGATAAATTTATTTAAGAACACAATTGATAATTAATTAAAAATATTATTAAAAAGTATTATTGTTGTTATAAATGTACCTCTCTTGAAGGGGCCAAAGTTCAAATTTCCCTCCATTTTCAACAATTTGGAAATCCGCAGTGAATAATTCTTGGGTGTCAATTTCAGCTTCTCACTCAACAAGAAAATAACGGTTTTTCAATTAAACGGTGTCATATTGTTAGGAAATGCTTTATCTCTAACATTATACAATACATGGTGTGGTTTAACGTTATATCGTATGACATTCATCCTTAAACTTGGGTCTTGTTTTTGGGCCACCCTGTAATTACTACGCTCTTAGCGCTCAGGGCAGCATTGAGTTTGACATATATTCACGCCTCTCTTCAAACAAAAATGTGTTTGTTAGTCATGCCCGGCATGGTATTTGATTCAACAAATTCTGGAATGAACGAAAAGAAGGTAAAATGACATTAGGACATGTGACAAGTCAGATAAACAGTTCAAATTATTTGTACATCTGGCCTACCTTAATCGGAATGTACGTATGCAAATATTGGTTAACATGGGAATGTCGATTTTAAAAAGTTCCTCAAATTCATCATCAATTTTCGACCTATTGTAATTGAGGAAAAAAATTGAGAAAATTTGGAAGTATTGGAAATAAAGTCAAGTTACGTTTCCATCAATATTATAAGTTATTTCATCGCCGGTTAAGTAAATAAAAATTCAAACGTAAAGAGGCTTTAACACGTAGTTCAATGGGGGAAAAAGGTTGCCAAACTTATGGAGGGGAGTGTACTTATCAGGGTAACGTACATTACACGCTCGATATTCATCAATAGTGAGAAGGATACAAAACGTAGCCCGCCCTTTGCATTCGTTCGACTTAGCTTCTTAAAAGAGAGCTTCGTCTTTGGTAATATATAGGGATTATCCTATATGAAATTCAGGATATTGGGATCATCCCGAAGCCAATATAATATATCTGCCCGAGGGCCGTATGTCCCGAGGGTAGATATATTATATTGGCCAAGGGATAATCCCAATATCCTAAACCGACTATGGGATGATCTGTTTAATTAGCATATTTGTTCATAAGTTGTAATGTTCGCGTAATGACTGTAAACGACAATGGAGAAAACACAGACAATCGGGATCTGTTTGATGGTTTAAAAAAGGGAAGGAGCTTCCACTTAATCAATCAAACATTCGAGAAAATAAAAGTGGGAATATTTGAGAGAACAGGAAAATCCGCACACGGCCAAGAAAACAAAACTGGACATGAATATTCTAAAATATTTCCACGATTGAACAATGTGAACCAGAAGACCAAGATTGGTATGGGATAAACATATTATCCTATAGTCGGTTCAGGATATTGGGATTATCCCGAGGCCAATTTAATATATTTGCTACAGGGGCTCAGGATAGGATAATCTCTATATACCCTGCGCCAAGGTTTGATGTGCCCGTGCATAGCATATAGTAGGGAACTGATATTATATTCTGAACTGAAATGGGTACGGTTTACTCAGTGTTGTTGTAGTAGATTGTTTGTTTGGTCTGGGATATATTTTTAATCGCTTGGCTATGTAAGTAGCATTCTCGTAGACAGCTGTGTTGATAGACAGGCTTACATACTGGGTGTGACCTCAAGGTAGCTTTTTTAATATTCTGACACATTACTGACGATCCATTCCTCGCCATATCTGACATTTTCTATTAAACTGTATGGCAAAACATCCGTTTGAACTATCTTCTAACTCCTTCCTTGAATATGAATGTATGTTCCCTAAAAGAATATTACACTCATGTTGTTAATGTAAGGTTGATAAATGTAAAACCCATTGATACTACCCATTTTGAAAACGGATATGATGCAGTCTGGTTTGAGAGCGATTAAGATATGTTAGTTTTTCAAGCCACTTCCAAAAGGGTCTCTTCGAATACATTTTATAACATTTGAGGTATTCACTTTTCCTTTACCAACACAAAGTCTAAAGTGGTCTTATCCTAGCAATAAGAGCACAATTAATGTAATGAAGGTATCCATTAGGCTGTAAATCAATTGTTGTACTTATTATCTATGGAGATCCATCACTAAGTAAGAAGAATAGCAACGAAAACAAGATTTAAATTAATTGCAAGATAAGTACATGAACTAGTAAGAACAATTCACAGAATTATACACGAAAGGAAAACGAAACGGTATCTTCTTAAAATGGATGTTCAGAGAGTTTTCTATGACTATATTGAAACACTCGTGAACGCAATAGTTAGTACTAGACAAAAAGATGTTCTTATTAGCATTACTTATCTCTAGTTAGAGTTTACATTGTGCATCTAAACCAAGTGTATCTTAACCGGAACGAGGTAAAGGCCACGATGCCTTACGAGTGACAAATGAACAATAAATAATAATGTTTTAATCCGAACTGAGCTTATTCTACATCTCATTAATTCAAGGCTGTAATAGTACAGTTTCCCGAGACATCACTTTAGCTTGATTCACAAGGTTCAGTTGCTCTAACTCCTTTGTGTTATAAACACCTTGAAAGTAGAATATGGCATAATTATGTTCATCTTGATACATAAATGTCATTTCTATCCGCTATAAATTCAATCATTTTCAAAACTTCTAAACAATCTACCAACTTGATTCAAACTATTATGGTTATTAACGTCCACTTTTTCTCTTCAATTTCCCACCAGCTAAATAGAGATTTTTCTTGACTCAGAGCGTTGTCGACCTTCCCTCAAATTACAATCTTAAAAATACGGTGGTTAAATAGATCAATTCATTGTTTCCATTTTTGATGATAACTTTTCTTATTTTTCAATCAGCCAGGAAATAAACAACACAATCTGCTTATTTATGTTTTTTATGCGATATCTACTTAATGCGAACATTATTCATGATTAATTCAATTCTCCTGAACCTTTATGATGTCAAACACATTCCAAACCCGTTCGCTCTAATTTTTACATCATGTGGTAATTCAGTCATCCTGGAATTGGAACCCAATTGTGTGATTCATGACAGGCTGTAGTATATGTTGGAGTTTATATTCCCCATAACCATTGGATAAAGAGGGATGCACACCTTCTTATAGATAAAGAGAGACTCGGAAACTTCGTCGTAGATGTTTTAAATGCGGGAAACAATAGCCATTGTGATCATGTATTTCGCGAATCAGATATTTTTAAATGTATTCATTCATTGAAAATAAGGTATTTAAAAAAACATTGGCTATGGAATTTCAACTCAAGTCAGCAACATTTTAGTTTACATCAAGTGGTTAAGTTGTTTATGAAATCGATAACTATTATTTTATAAATGGTATTTCTGTTAAGCAATTACTAAACCTACCTTTTTCCAGAGGCTTCTCAAACGATTCTCCATGGATCTCTATGCACATTTTTCTGTTTAATTTGCCCATTTTGTTTTTGCTTGTTGAATACAGATCTTTTTCGTTTATTTCTCTGTAGAAGCTCACTTACTTTAATTCACGTGTCATGTTCCAACCGATTTTTGTAATCAGTGCATGGACTATTAAAAGTTCATTCCGAATGTTTTTCTGGGATGCTATTCTGTTGTAAAAAGCCTTCCAAACAATCTGTTCATTAGCGCAAAGCAACCGATCGAGATTGACAATAGACTTGCCTTTGAAATGTTGTACTGTTGGTATTCGGGCCTTGATTGACTTTAAGTTGTAATGACTTCAAGAGAGCATATCCAAGGAGGTCTATCACACTATCTTATATAGCAGTTAGCATTAATAGTTTCATATAGATTGCCGTCAATCAACTCTTACGTAGGTAAGAAACATTTGTTCCGTCGTCATGTAAGCCAAATATCCATGTATACAGATGAGTAACATTAAACATCAAAGTTTAATTGAACTGAACTGTTTACAGAATATTTATATTGTTTCTTGAAACGCTTTTAACTCGATGCTTCCCCGTACCTTGTAGGTTTTCCTCAGAGTCGGAATTTCCCCAGATAGTATACACATTGAGATACTGCCTCAGAGTTGTATGAGAAGTTTATAAATGTTCCCTTTAACCTGTTGAAGTTGATTGATATCCCACCAAGCAATCACAGATAACTGACAAAGCCAAACCGTTCGGTACACAAAGCGCAAGATTTTTTAGATATATCATACCACACTAGTAGAGAAAATCATCGGAAATATTAAACGACCTTTTGTCAGTCCGATCCATTAATATTATTAGATTATACAGTGATGTAACTTAATAGTCTTTGCATGTTTATGATTCTATAAATGATTTTATGTCCACTTTCTCTGATTTATATAACACTTTTATAGAAGTCTGCGTCAGTTTTAAAATAAATCTGGAAAAAGGACTATTCGTTTAAAACGCCCGGGATCCAAGTTAGATGGTGTAGGAAAATAGTAAGTAACACGACTGCCTCACTATATGTTTGAATCATTTCCTTCCAATCAGTGTTATAACCGTTTAGTTGCTTAAAAGCCAATGTAAAAGGAAACACGGTTTTCAATGTTTACGAGCTGGAAAGGTCGACGTCATTGATGCATTGTTTCAAAGCAAGACATGTAATTAAATTATATTAAAGTCATAATTCAGCATGCTTTGATGCATTGTTTTAAGGCAAGACATGTATATGATATAAAAGTCATAATTCAGCATGCTTTGATGCATTGTTTCAAGGCAAGACATGTAAATGATATAAAGTCATAATTTAGCATGCTTTGATGCATTGTTCCAAGGCAAGACATGTGAATTATATAAAAGTCATAATTCAGCATGCTTTGACGCATTGTTTCAAAGCAAGTTATGTAAATGATATAAAAGTCATAATTCAGCATGCTTTGATGCATTGTTTCAAAGCAAGACTATACATGATCACAAGCATCTCATATTGTGGCCTTGATATCGAGATATTGAAACAAATAATTCAAATATCAGCTTGAATAGTTGCAATGCAATATGTGTTTTATATACAGAATCCGAAACCCTAGACCAAACTCCAAAGCATGGCCATATGTACACATGATTTTACATGACCTTTTACACATTTTACATTTTTGGATATTTGGCAATGAAATGTTGGAATTATGCTCAGGTACTTGGACGAGTACCATTTTAGGTACTTGTACATACACATTTACAACAACAGGGCGACATACCCTGAACCTTAAAACGAAGCTCTTTTTAAAGTTTTTAATTTAATTTCTGGAAAGGGTAGACTAGGTCCATAGAGGCGACTCTGAGCGTATTTCGCATGCTCCCCCAGAGTAATATTTACTTTTCAAAAGTTAAACGGGGTCATCTGGTGAGTTTCTGGGAGATACTAGAGAGGTTAAGCTACACGTATAAATGCAAACCGTGAACCTGAACGCGTAAGTCCACGCTCAAGTACACGTTTAAGAAAATGTTCTGTTAAGCTACACGTCTGAAACCATGTCAGTGGACGTGGTGCTATATTTATGTGGTGAGCGTATTTAAAAGTCATGTCTCTGGGTAATGGATAGCACTTCGGACTCGTGTCCATTAGACCTGGGTTCGAATCTGGTCGCTTAAAAACATTGTGTTTTTTATTTTTGCTTTATTTCATATTCAACCACAATTAAATGATTTAGTGCGCCCTCCATTATGATCTCCCCATGAACAAAATAAATTCATCTGATTTTTCAAAATAAATATACTGCTTTTATCATTACACTTATATATACACTAGTATCTTGTTGACCTATATTCAGCACTGTATTGATGAATGGGCCACTTATTGGGGCAAATATTCAATCATAAAGTGTACAGGGGTAGAGATGCCAAACCAGGAAGTCTTTGTGTGACCGTCAAAATCCATTTGCATCGTACACATCCCTACATCTTATCCAAATATGTTATTAATTAATGAAACATAACAGTATAATCTTTGGATTTACAAAGTTGTATGGTATTTCATAAGTGTAAAAGTTGCTTTTGAAGCATTTTTCTATAGCCATTTTGTAGGAAAAAATGATGAAAAAATGTATAATCTTTTAATTTGAAGTATGACCTGAATCGATTGCAAACTTTATATTTGCTCATCTGATGTGATATACCATTTGTGTCATATTAATTGTGAAATTGTTCAATTTGCAATCAATTCAGGTCATTCAGTCATTCAGATTCAGGCAAATCAAATGTAGTGATAAGGCAATCGTAGGCCCTGGTAGTCATTTCATTTCGTTTAGTAGCCATATTGTACCAAGCCCAGGGTATCAAATTGGCACTGCTTATTTATATTGTACGGAATGAACAAACGATTACACTTGAAGTTGTCATTTTCTCATTAAAATGTATTCTTATTTCCAATTAATTATTGGGGCTTACACTTATAACAAGTAAGATTGTTTGTATCAAATATTGGCTCCCGGGCCATCCTAGAACATAGCTAAAATCAATCACGTAATGAGCGACGTGTAATCACTTATCTAAACGTAAAAACCTGTAACTTTCACGCTTACCTGTAGAAAGTAGACTAATCTGACGTCATTTTCCTGCGCGCGCATAGAAGTACACGTTCATGCTTTGTTGAATACGCGTCTGTAAATTGCACGAATATGATAATCTCATGTAAAGACTTGTAAACTTCACGCTGGCCCACAGGAAATAAACAAATCTGACGTCATTTATCTGCGCGCGCATTGAAGTTCACGTTCAAGTTTTGTTAAATACGTGTAGCTTAACCTCTCTAATAATGGCTTACAGTACGTGATTTAATGAAAAAATAGCAATATGTTCAGATAGGTTTTCTCTTTTAGTTTTGAGTACAGCCCGGCACATAAGTCTCAGGTAGATACTCATCCCTCGATGTTCGATTTTCTATCGTAATTATGAATGAAATCATCAAGGTAATCCAACAGTTTATCTACTACCCTGCGTGCAGAGTCTAGTTGAAGACGGAGCTCTCTTTTAAGAAGTGAAGTCGAACGAATGCAAAGGGTATTTAACTACACTACCCTCCATAAATTTCGCAAAACAGAGTTCCCATCAAACTACGCCAGTATTTTCGCGAATGGATTAATCAGATCGCGAGACACATGCGCAATAACCATGGAGAAATGGATGGGAATTTACCTTTCATAAGCTCATGATAACATTGAGCAAAATAATCATATCATTTAGAACAGTCTTAATAGGTTTACAAAACTTATGAAGGGGAATGCACAAACAAATTACAAAAATAATCTGCAAGCATTTCCAGGTGAAGTTCGCTTCCAGATGAAGTACTCAATTAAATGTAGTTTCTGAATATAGAAAGTAGAATTAATCATAACCTTGGGCTGCATGTCAATCAAATTAATTGAGCTGTCGAGAAGGAGATGTTACAGTTTACATGATATGTACTTGCTTAAAGATAAGACAAGTCGACAACACAGTGAGATTGATCCTACTGGATGAGGCGAAAATATCATATATACTTGTATCATATATAAGTGACTAAACAGCGATCCAAAAATGAGCTAATTTCTTGACCACCTCCTGTGTTTTGAATTTTTGCATGGAAATGCAAACTCGCGATTGAAATTCTGAATTGAAAAATGGCGAATGTTTAATTTTGAATTTTGAAATCACGATGTCTCGAGAATAGTGTGTTCTTGTAGTTACTACAATTCAAGTAATAATATCCATATCATATGACATCAATAACTAACTATAATGACATAATAATGGTAGGTCCAGGGAGGCCATGTTGGGAATATTTTTGAGTATTTGTTGTATGACGACACTATAGCACACTCCCCTCACAAGGTTTTGGCAACACCGTATTCCCTATTGTACCACGTGTTAAAGTCTGTTTGGCGATTCTAAAATTGCATTGACCTAATGTAATTCTCACTGGTGAAACGTCGAAGGTACTTTTTTCTTTTTCCTCATTTCACGAGTTGTAGGCAGAATTCCAACAACATTTTTATCACAAACGTGTATCAGTATCATATGTTAAAGATTAAAGAAAATGTACATTTTTGCGAACAAATAGTTCAGAAGACATAATCGTCCATTTAATTCCTCGCTTAAGTTACATAAATGGAATTTCGAAAAACAGTTAAGATCTGCACTTTTAACCTATTCCGTTTATGTAACTTAAGTGATGTATTAAATCGACGATTCTGTTGTCTTCTTCGCAAACATGTACATTTTCTAAAACATTTGGTACTCATATACGTTTGTGACAAAAATGTATTGGGGATTTTGCCTACAACGCACGAAATAAGGAGAAGAGAAAAAGCGTACCTTTGACGTTCCGACATTTTGTTACCGAAACGAATCGTAACCAGCGTAATCGAGCGGATCACCAGTGAATTCTGGAAAAATATATTATAATTAAAGATCTAATAGCAAAGGTTTTGCAAAAATAAATCAATGTAGTATAAAACAAATGTATGTATTATGAAGAAATAAATATATAATGAAAAAAATAGATATGTGTTTGTAATATTGGTATAAACTTAAGATTAAAAAGTGTCACTATCTCTTTCATTTTTCAACAAATATAGGCTCACGTGACATGTGACGCGGGGCAGTCAATTTTGATCTATCGTAGACCATATCAGTATCAAATTACTGATATTTCAACCTCGTCTTGCGAGGCCATTTTGATTTGAAACATCTTGAATTTGGTGTCAAAATGAAGCTGGTCACGCCCACTTTCAGAGTTATCAATGAATCATTTACTACGACTACTATATTCATTTAGGAGGCGTGTAAAGTTAACCAATCAGAAAGACAATTGTTCCATATATGGCAGTTCATTAACATATTCAGTGTTTACTACTGCTTTTCACGTCATGACAACACGAGTAATAACCAATCAAGATGCCGTATTTTATCACGTGAGTTCAGAGTGACACGCACGCGACATGTTGTCTGGGGTGATCGCGATGTTGAACAATTTCTTCTCGGAATTTGTCCAGAGAAATCAGCGATTCTAAATTAAGGTAGGATCTGCCATTTTTTCCTGTACAAGTTATAACTTATCTCTATCGAATCCTAAAGTTTTGGAAGAAGATATGAAGCGTAGGTTTAAAAACGAAGCGATTAATTTGACGATCTGATTTTGCAATTTGCAATGGCCAATTTACTGCAAGTCCAGTGCATGTATTTGACAAGAGATAGCGCCAAGTCTGGTATCTAAATGCTTGTTAAGCCACTCAAAACAAGATCCATATCTTCTAAATTTGATAACTTTGCAGAAAACCTGTTTTCATAATCTGTTTTCCGCGTCTAGATTCAAACTGAGTATGATAATAGGATCGCTGGAATCTTCAGTCAATGGCAACGGGTCTTCATTCCAGAACTCACATTTTTAGTTGATTCTCCGTCATAGTTCTTGTTTAAAGTCCCCATATCTGCTCTCTTACTGCCATACTTGCACACATTTCCCCTCCTTAAATTGTCTTCATTCAAATTACACCCTCTCGCCGATTTATATAGTCATTTCCCAGAACCCGGGAATCAGAATCGCTGATGTTTGCCATATTGAACATATTATATGTACTGTAATATCTGTACATTGACTGCTACGCGTAATGGTCACGTGACTAGCGCGATACAGGAAAAATGGGGAATTTCGAAACAACAATTTTTGGGCACTTTTATTGCAAATTTCAGGTATTTATAAAGTGTTTGTGGTATAAAATATAATCCACAGACATAAATGAACATCCAAACTACATATTTCATTAAGTTTTGGAGCCTTTTTTGCTCTTAAATCAACATCTTTAAATCTCAAACATATACGAGCTTGAACGAGCCATCCGCCGTCTCTGCCATCCCTTTGAATAGAGAGACTGTCCCTCACAATATAATTTCGTCAAATCAAGCCATTATCTTCAATAAGAACAGTATCAACATTTAAGTGGATACCTATTATCCCCCACGGAGTTCACTTATAGAGAAAGGTTCTGATGTGTAAAACTAGAAAGACATGCATCTTTGAAATTTGTGCAAAAAATCGTTGATACCCTGCATCGTAATATACAACTGAAATCTATAATCACATAATCTACATCCTCTGAAGCTCCTTATTAGAGTCAAGAAGTAAACACTTTACAAAGGGTACACCTTTGAAGTTAGCTGCCATCTTTTTGATGTTTGGTTAACTTAATTCGTAATGCCTTGGCTTCTCATGATCTATACTTTGTGGCTACTCACAATTGCATTTTACTTTTTGGAAAAATAAATCAACTATGCACATAATGAAACTTGTAAGTGGAAGCCCTCTGAAAACAGTAACATGCAGGACAACTGTGTCTGAACATTTAAGATCTGACCCACTTGAAACGTGAAAGGTAAATGGTCGAGGATATTCCATTCCTGATCTGGGTATATCTTTATTCCGGTTTGAAGTTCTTGTTTTACTAAATTGTCATTGTTTTTCCGTGTTCAGTGTTGTTGTGTTCCTCATATATCATGTATATATTTTGTATGAAATACCTAGATACATCACTGAAGAAGCTAGTGCTATTTAAGACGTATGCAAAATGCAAAGATTAATGAAAATAGAGGGCATTGCCATGATCATAAATAAGTACGTTTATACGTAGCTAGCAGGTGGGGATTCATCATTTCAAGTGCAGCATCTGTGGGTTCCATATTTATGGTTTTATGTATCAAACATGGTGTCCCAAAATGTTTAAGAGTTCTTCCAATTATATTCTTGCCCAGATCATCATCTTCTTCGTCTTCTGTAGCACCAAACATAATATTTCCAATATTGACCTGACTACAGCTCATCTCATTAGATCTAATAATCCATAATTAACCCCATTTAAGCTTTTTCATAGCAGAGGGACTAGTCTGATGTGAAAACCCAAAAATCTTGCCTAAACTTAAACGTACTAATTGATAACTTGGACTTGCCTTCATTGTATTGAACACTGTATCCATGTGGATGGGTCTTGGAATTAAGGAAATGTTCTATGATTGAATAACTTAAAATGAAAATTGTTAACATTCGATTGTTCTTCGCATTCCTAAAACCTTGAAAGTAATACATCATCTAAAAATGAATTTTGTGGCGCACCCTGTACATTAACAAATAACATTATTCTTATGTTAGGTTATCAATAAATCATGTTTCTTATTGTTATTTCCTCTAAATTTTGTGGCACACCCTGTACATTAACAAATAACATCATTCTTAGGTTGCTCCATAGGTAATCAATAAATCATGTTTTTTTCTTGGTATTTCCACTAAATACATGTATGTGCTTCTGTACTGTAATACGTAAGTCATGTCTAGCTACAATAATCTTTGTGATAAATACGGGGTGAGAGACAGACAGATGGCAATTATATTTATCATTCCGTACCATTAAAGCACAAACAACACCACGGGAAAAAACCTTCATTGGTATCTATGTAGAGATTCTGAAGATAAATGCTGTGCTTTACTGGATGAAAAGGGGAGAGCGAGATAAGTCTGTATGTCTTTATAAAGTGAGATACGGTGTTTAACACTCGGCTTTATAAAATAAAAGCCTATTTGTAATCAGATTGCAACCATATAATGATGCCGTGCCTATGATATTATAGTTTTTCATTTTGGTGTTTCTATCTTCATGGTTCTGTTCTTCCAGAAAGGTCGCGATATAACTCTATCATGACCAGGGGTCATTCTAAAATGTAACCAGAAATTATGTGTAGTTTGAAATATCGTTTGTAATGTGCGGAAAGAATTAATCACAACACATATGATTCAATTTACTCGGTTTTATCAGTACAATGTGAAGCATCTCAAGCTTTTATTATTTAAGCCAATAAAAATACTTTTTTGTTTCTGATCTTTAGAAAATACTGTCGTTTAAAGCAAGACCAGAAGCCCTATTTAGGTAGCGATCTGAGGCACTTCGATCAGGGTGTTGTCGGGACAATTTCTCTTGTGACTTAGGTTATGTATTTAGGTCTATCTCAACAGATTTTACTGGTCTTATGTGCCGCAAATGGTGCGAAAGATGTTAAAATTGCATTTTCGACCCTAAAATTCAGATTTCTTGGGGGTACATTATTATTTAGCTATAAAACAAAAACTAAACAACCAATGCTTCTTTCTTTTGGTGTTTCTGTTAAGAGTAATCATACTTGAAATGCATATGTAAAAAAATTGAAGAATTTTAACTTTATTTAAAAACAGCAACATTTTTTCACCCTTGAATCATAGAATTTAGGGGGGTTGAGAGACATTGATTGGAATTGATTTTTTAATTTCTCAATCAATCTCAGTTTAATATTAATGGAACTTTCCTAAAAGTAGCACCAACATGTCCCCAACACATTACCATAAAGAAAAAACTCAAACTCTAACATGTTTTTTGCCTATATGGGTCAATTTACCTCTCCCCTCTTTCCCTTATAAAAGGGGTGTGGCCATTAATACATGTGGATTTAAACAGTAGCATGATGGCACATTAAATGAATACATGTACATATCATGTTTTTTATCAAATATATTACCATAGAATATTTTCACTTATGTGTATACATATAACACCTGTGAATTATTTATAATACAATATTTTTTCTATGTAGGCTCGAGATATAAGAATATTGAAAATCTGAAGTTGAATATTATCTAATACACAGTTCACGAGTCAGTCATAATATTAATTTTACTCATTGTATGAATTTCTGTCATCACAAATGTAGATTTTATTCACCAGAATATATTTGATCCATAAAGCTTTGTATTTCATAAACTTCCTCTTCATTTTGATCTTCTAAAGTATCATCTAATACGATTACATCTACCAGGTCCTGGGGTAGAATTTTATCTGGATTTGACACCCATTGAAATCCAAATGGCCATCTTTCATCCTCCATCCATGTGACACAGGGGAGGGAATTGATGGGGAGGGGATGTTGGCAAGTTTCCATATGTGTGCTTGATAACTGGCCCTTGCCAGATGCTGCTGTAATGAATCTTTACATGGGGGTAGGAGGCTTATTGTTAGTGCCTTCATAGCTTGTTATCACACTTGGAGCAGATTTTGGTTGAAATTTGTTCTTGAATAAGGTATATCTCAGCTCATTTATATTTGAACACTTTTTGTTTCCATACATCTGGCAAGTAAACTTCTCAGCACATTTAGCAGTTTGATCACTAATGACCCCTCCAATGGTGCCGAAACCTTTTTGAAATTCTCATAAGTAATTTTAGGGGGGGGGACACTTTCTCCCTTCTCACAAAGGCACTGAAGGAATTACATCCAGTGAATGAATGGAAGGCTGGTAAAGCATTACAAATTTACAAATGTCTGAACTGAGCGCATTTCCTACTTCCTTTACATTAAAGGGGCGACAAGGGACTGTAGAGAGAAAATTCAATTTTTTTTCTTTTTTCTGAGCTATCCGGTCAATATTTGGCTTAACATCTTCTTTGACATATCTATTTTCTTAAAATGTATGGATAAACTCTCAATTTAGAAGTGTAAATTCAGTTCAAAGCTTCTATAAAGGGAGTCCCACTTTTTAAGATTTTTAAGATTCACCACGTTTCAAGGGGAATATCAGCTGAAATAATGTTCATCAAGGGAGTTTCTTTGTAGATAATAAAAATATATGTTACTCTTGATGAAATATCCAAACTTAAATATATTTTGACACTGGTCGATGATCGTTGAATTACCCCCCTGCACTAATTGTTGCACCTTTAATAAGTCATATGTGGTCTGCACTACCAGTGTCAAAAATTAATGGAGTTTGAATAAGATTGGAAAGTGTGCAAGAAGTACAGAAACATCGCTATCTGGGGATCTCACAACTATAGTTTTTTCTGTATTTTCAGGTTCATTTCATGTTAATTGCATGGAGTATAATTTTTGTATCTGCCTCTTTGTGGGAAGATTTCAGGCTTGATTCAACTGTATGTGTAGCAGTAGTTCTATCACTGGTTACCACTGTACAGATCTCACATGAATCTGTCTTTCTTTGAGTTTAGGAGCATTTTTATCTTTTTCCATTCTTCAAGGATCAACTGACTCAGCTGCATTTCATTCTCATCATTTAAAAGGAATTCATTCCAATTGTTAGGAATTCTGGTATTAGGTCCTTTTATTATTAGCTTTTTGGAGACACGCCTGCTTATTCTTTCTGGTTCTTTAATTGAATCTTTCTTATAGGAAGCATCTGAAGGATCCTCTCTGCCAATAATCCAAATGTTTTGGGTCGCTCAGGAAGTATATGGAACAATGCATTGCCATCATAGACTATAATTGTTTTTTTCTGGTTTGGGTCCATGTAATATCATATGTTTCCAGCTCATGTAATAATTTTGACTTTTCTGTTTTAACCAAGAGCCCATCAGGTGTTCCAAGAGCCAAGGGTATTGGACTCAGGGGATATTCTAATATTCGCTTTAGACTGATACTATGCTGCTCTGATAACATGACTAACTGGCCAAATGTATTGCGCTCAGCTCTAATCTCAATCAGTTTGTTTCCAGAGCTTTTCACCTTTTTGATTCCAGCATTGAATTCAGATGTTTTCAGTTTCATTCTTTTATGGGGTTATGAAAACTTTTTCCCTTCTGCACAAATTGGTCTTGAATAAATTGCTTAAAGGCTTGTGTGCCTTTGGATGCTGCATTTAAGAGATCATCTGCTAAATTAGAGGGTGTTGGCATTCCAGATGATATGCAGTATAAATGATCATTGTCCTCAATTTGGAATGGATTGAGAAAGCCATCAATTGAATCAATCAAATTAGTTAATAATAGAACATCAGACAGTAATAAGCCTTAAATAGCTTACTATTCTCCCTTATTGTTTTGCTACATGTTCCCTGCAAATAATAGATAGCAATTTATAATTGCAATTAGATAATCACTTTATTAATTAAAGTTAAATATAAAGGTGTTTTGTATAAAGTAAAACCTGTGTACAGTGAACATCTATAGAGCCACAAAAAAGATTTCAATACAGAAAGACAATTTGTATTGGAATCAAGGTATGTGCTGAAAATAGGGTGTTCATTTTACACAGGTGTTCACTAGAGAAAGGTGTTCACTAACCCAGGTCCCGCTGTATTAGGCTTATGTCATTTCAAAGACATTCACTAGCTACAAGTAAAACAAGGCATTAACATGACAAAATGTCACCACCTAGTTGAAACAAGATAAAAAATACCTTTTTGACCTTGAGGAGGTCACTAAAGGTCAAATCTATTTTGACCTTTAGAATTATCAAATCTATATTCTTAAATCTTAAGAAGGTCATCGAATGTCAAATCTCAAACATTAAGTCAGATTTGAACTTCTGATAACTTATAGATGATTTTGAAAAAATGGTTAATTTGAAGCAAGTTGAAAAAAGACTTTTTCTGACCTTGAAAAGGTCATTGAAGGTCAAATCTTAAATATAAAGTCAGATTTGAACATCTGAAAACACGTAGATGATTTTGAAAACAAGTGAAGTCAGTCTATACAGTATTTGTTAATTATTTGAAATTGTATGAATTTGTTACAGACACCAATAACGCAGATGCGAGTAAGTAGTTACCAGTTTCACCACCAGGTGGCTCGTTCGGGTCAGATAGCATGGCGGGTATAGTAGAATGTTCCCTCAAACTTAAATTACATCTGTTTTAGTGGTTCAATTTTCATATAACCCTTATGTATCTAACTGTTATGTAAATTAAAATATGTCCAGTAAAAGAAAATGTTTTCTGTCCAATACAAGAAAAGATATTTCACTTTTTGTGATTTTGTAACATGGGGTCTATGGGGAATCAACCCGAACTAGAAGTCACACTTTCAAAAAAATTAAATTTTCAAAGTTGATAAACAATTTTCGAAACCATATTTCTAGATGTACTTTTACATGTAGATTTCAAATATGACATCACTTTGAATTTTGAATATTTAATGACGTAAATCAAGATTATTTTTACTCGCATCTAGTCTATTGCCAAGCTCCAACCACAAACCGCCGACCACTGACCACTGTCAAAAAAGAACAGAGACCATAACAATATGTCACCACTTTTTGTTGGTGACATAAAAATGATAACATGATATGAACCATCCTCCTAAGCAGGTGTCCAGAATCCGTACCTCCTTCTTCCCCCTGCGATAACCAATTTGGACGCGCCTGATTTAACTGAATCATGTGATCTAATTATGCACAATGACGTATACATGATTTCTGTCGCAGTGTTGCGACAGCCAATCAGATTGCGAGTTCTTAATCGGGGAAATGGTAACTGCTTATTGCTGGGGGTAAAAAGAAAGAATATGTTCTGGATGTTGAAGCCCTGTGATCGGAGGATGGATATGAACATGAAGTATTTATTTTAAGATGAACATGCCAATATGGCCACGCCCTTCTAAAAAGGGAAAGAGGGGAGAGGTAAATTGACCCATATAGGCAAAAAACATGTTAGAGTTTGAGTTTTTTCTTTATGGTAATGTGTTGGGGACATGTTGGTGCTACTTTTAGGAAAGTTCCATTAATATTAAACTGAGATTGATTGAGAAATTAAAAAATCAGTTCCAATCAATGTCTCTCAACCCCCCTAAATTCTATGATTTTAGGGTGAAAAAATGTTGCTGTTTTTAAATAAAGTTAAAATTCTTCAATTTTTTTACATATGCATTTCAAGTATGATTACTCTTAACAGAAACACCAAAAGAAAGAAGCATTGGTTGTTTAGTTTTTGTTTTATAGCTAAATAATAATGTACCCCCAAGAAATCTGAATTTTAGGGTCGAAAATGCAATTTTAACATCTTTCGCACCATTTGCGGCGCATAAGACCAGTAAAATCTGTTGAGATAGACCTAAATACATAACCTAAGTCACAAGAGAAATTGTCCCGACAACACCCTGATCGAAGTGCCTCAGATCGCTACCTAATTATATCTATATTTATCTATAGTACATCAAATCATGAACATGATCCATTGGGTCGCATGACATTATCATATACTGTGAGTCACACACAGAAAAAATGTTTTATAATCTCTAAATCTCTAATTACTAAACATTAACAGAACTCATCCATGGAAATGCAAGTAAGAGAGATGAAGAAAACAAAGCCACATTCACTGCTGTTCACAATTACATAAGAGTTACAAAAAGATTCTCAAACAAGTAGTTTCCTCCTTTCACTCTATCTCTCATTTCCTCTCAAGCCTCTCGTCCTGTACAAACAAATAAAACTGTAATAATTTTCTAGGACAACCAAAGGAGAGGACTTAGAATAGGCGAAAGCCTCTTGTCCAATCCATTTCGTCAAATTGTATTAATATAATGTTTGTAAAATATAGAGACGAATAAAATATTATAATAATAATAATTACTAAACATGTATTATTACCTACTTAGCTCATCATTAAGAATATGAGTTATATTTTACGTAGCAATAGAAGGAAGCAATTAAATAGTTAAACAATTTCATTTTCATTATTGGACGTAACATCCACACTATGTGAATGTAAATGAACCTAACACGGCTGTTAGTTAAAATCTCCCGCATTGATCAAATTAAAAAATGTCCGTAAACTCCGCCCCGCGCGCATGATAGCCACATCCACTTTTTGCAAACACCGTCTGGATTGTATTGTAGTAGGAACAATAACTGTTGACCTTAAACAAAGTGCATAGTATCATGTGTATTTGCATTTGCGTTTATATTCTTATTTTGTATAATCTGAGATGCAACCAATAGATCATCGTTTCAAGTATGCATTGCTAGATGCAAGATAGGTCAAAGCAAGACTTTAGATTGATGATTACGTCGTAAATAATGTCAACGTGATATTGGTTTATCTAGTAAATGACCTGTATTAAGCCGTATAAGTTTATTTACGACGAAACGTTACGACTTAGTCATCGATATATCTCCAATTAACCATAAGCTATTGGTTTCCTGGGTTTTCTAGAATTCCAGGTATAGACCAAAACTCCACATCGACGTGATAATCCTCATGTATTCTTCAAATAAACTTGGACGCCTGAAATCGGGATAGCTTTCAATGACAGGCCAGTGTCCAGAGGCAGAACAACCTATAGTAACTATGGTTATCTGTGAAAAGGAATCATTCTGACTGTCGACGACGACAGGCCTTTCTTTGGCCCGCGCGATGGTCGGATGATCGGATCGATCGAGATGACATGCATGAAAGGTTTTATCACTGGACGCCATATTTTTAAACGTTCACTAATATTTTTTACTTTCAGGAATCAAAATCAAATCAATCCATTATTTGATCAAAAATTGGTGAAGGCAAACTGTATAGAATACATTGTTCTGGTTGTATGTATACCGATGTATGATTTCCATATATATGAGGAGATAAGATAAATACATGCTGACTGCCGTAAATTCATGAGACCATAGTGTTCAATTTTTGGACAGAGTTTGCCAAAATGCTTTTATTTAAATACTCACCTACTAGATATAGATTTTTAAGTTTTAAAGATATGAATTATTTAATTTATATCAAGCGTAATAAATAATGTTGCCATTGTACAGCTCCATTTCTGGAACCTTTAAACCATAGTAGTACTAACCATCCTGCGAGGCTCCAGCAAACTGTTTATAAGTGATTCGGTACCCTGCGTGCGGAGTCTAGTCATAAACGACGAAGCTCTCTTTAGAGAAGTGAAGTCAAACGAATGCAAAGGGTAGTGATTTGGGTGGTATCATACTTTTTCAGCAAGTCTAAAGATGCAGCAGTGTACAATAAGCAGTCCCTTATCACGATTTGATCATTCATAAATTCTGTCATTTACATATCATCGTGATTTATAGCCATTATCCCAGATGATGTATAAGAATTCCCTAATTGTTTGAAGAAAGAGCAGCAAGTTTATTATATTAGTGTAATGAAGTTCTTTTCGACAAACAAAATGCAGAATTTACTTTATCGTACAAACAGTTAATATCGTAGTTCTACGAGCATGGGAAAGTGGTAAGATGGTCGGTTTTTTAAAATTACGAAGATGGGTGAGTTAAATAGGATCAAACAAAACACGCGTTGCATTCTGATGTTGTATATAGAGGCAACATTGTCTTGAAGTACAGATCAGAAGAGACGTATACTCACTCACTCAAACCAAAACACTGAAAAGAGTGGACATCATGGAGATAAAGTATGAAAAACGTTTTTTTGGGGCAAAAATATTACACTAGATGAAGCAATTTGAAGATGCATTCTCGCCCATGTTATACATTGTGTTATCTTTACCATGAGAGAACCAAGTGCTAACATTTCAAAACTACATTAAGCGCAACTTAAGCAATTCTGCTAAGTAGAAAATAGGAAGCCATCGATAATTGATACGCTTATTCTGAATCAATTGGATTATCGGGTTAATTCAGTGGATAATCCCTTTCAAAATCCTACTATTTGAAGTTAATGAAAATCCTTGTTTCATAGTGGTTTTATTGGAGTATCTCTGAGGGAAGGCTCTATTTTCAATTACTCTCACCTCTCATTAGTCATTCCCTAAGACCCAATATAGAGAATATAATAGGGACCATTTGTCAAAGATATTGAACACTTGGATATCAATTTGTCATTTGTCATCTGGATTTTGATTCCCTATTAACAAGAAATAAAAATCGCCTCAAGCAAGTGCGTCAATATCCCAGATTAAAATCATGTTCGAAAACTTGGGTAGCTTAAATCTTGGATGAGGTAGGCTTACACCATTCTGATACTCATCACTTATTTCTGGCTTCAACTAGAAAGAAGCTAATAGATTGAAGGCCATGGTTTCTCATACATTGTGCAATAGCTTCGTGTAGCCTTTATCTTGGAAATATGTGAGGCAAATCATAAAGACAAATTGTATATGTAATATTATCCACTAAAGTATTTTATACGAAGAAGCAGTATATTGGTTTGACAGTATATACTTGACTAATCAGCTAATACATCTGTAATCACCAAATTATTTCATATGCAAAAACAGTACACTGAGCATATGACAGTGCGTGGATTGGGGTGGTATCCATTATATTTGCCAAAATAGTACCCTGCGTGCAGAGTCTAGTTGAAGACGAAGCTCTCTTTTAAGAAGTGAAGTCAAACGAATGCAAAGGGTACCAAAATAGATGGATCAACACTTAACTGGTGCAATCCCACATTGAGTCATCTGATTAAAAAGCGATGCAAATAATTCCGTACGACTGAAAACGGCCATCTTCAAATAAACCTGGCACAGATATAATTGAGATTGAAATAAATGCGATATGAAAGATTACTGAAACGTTACACTGATATGATTGGCTTATGAGGAAAAATGGCAAATGTCAAAGTGTGAAATTAATCTATTTAGATTTGATAGAGCTGAAGCAAGACTATTATAGGACATAAAACATCATATAATTAACCAGTCTAGAAAACCCCTCATTTTCTAATTTGTGTCTCGTCCTGATATGTGATGAAAAGTGACACTGATGGAACTAGAAAATAGCAACTCCACGGAGCAGAAATCCCACCAAACAAAACATATTTTATCAAATAACATGATAGCATAACGAGGCAGAAATACAAACGTGGCCAAAATAGCACCCATGATGTGTGACGTTACGCCATACGTATAAATGAAAAGGTTTCATAACCAGCCTATAGGATTTCACCAATTTCGATAACGGTATTAGGGTTATCAAATAAATATAATTCGTGTCATTTTGAATTCAGCAACCATCTAGGAATTTCCTTGTTGAGCAAAGTCCACTTTTTTATGAAATAAGGCGACCATTTTGAAATCAGCAGCCATCTTAAAAATTCCATTCAGGTAGGTTCAGAGTACTATGTCTCCAAGGCTTCAATTCACAATGTAGCAATTAAGTTATATCTTTTAAACATGGCAGCCATTTTGAAATTTCCTAATTTGAACAGAGTCCTATACCTGTAACACAAAGGTCTATAATATTTGTACCCGGTTCGCAGCCATTAGACTTCCTTCGTAGTTCAGAGTACTTTGTCTCTAAGTGTTTAGCATATAAAAGTTAAATTATATCTTTCAATCACTATTTACGAAAAATGGCGATCATTTTCAGGTTAATTGGCGGATCGTCGTATTGGAATTTCCTTCTTGAAAACAGTCTTGTATCAAAATGCATATAACATCTGACCTAAACTCACACATGGTATTTGAGTTATCACTCGAACAGACGAATGAACGAACGATGGCTTCTCTATATCCCTCCTGGACTTTGTTCAGTGGGATAATGAAGTTTATTCAATACTGTATTCCTTATAGTAGGTTAAATATGTCCAAAACCTGTATGTGATGAGTTCATGAATTTATGGGTAAAGCAACGAGTTGACATAAAACATGTTGATGAATGACGTATGCTACGGTAATTCATATCTATGTTGACCCTCAATTTATATTCCAATTCAAATCCCATGACCTGACTAAAAAAACATAATTTCAAGGTTATGGGAAATGTAAGTGACAAAAATCTGTCCAGGCCGAGAGACGCTAATCATCAGTTTATACTTTTAGAAATACATCGCTTTCATCGTCGCTTTCCACTGGATCTAATAAAATAGGTTGTTGTAGGCCTACCTACCAAACCTTGTGAATCAAGATGTCGCTCATTGAGACTCACTGAATGTCCTACGTCTACTACCAGGGGGGGGGATCTCCAAAAGTTCAGTATTGGTATTTGGTCAAGTGATATCTATGTGATAGATCCATTATAAGGCTTATAGGACCATGTGGGTTTGCAACTTACTGTAGTCTGCCATTTTGAATGTCATGTGATAGATACATATAAGGCTTGTAGGACCGTTTAGTGAAAACTAAAGGGAATCCCCTGATAGCAAGCAATACCAAAGACTTATGGGAGCTACTCACTTCTTCTGGTCTACTACTCTCTTTCGAAGTCGAGTGTGATTTTGGCAAGTCTTCATAAGTCAAAATGAACATGATCATGTAAGAATAAATCCAAAAAACGAAATATCAAAAAGTACACCAAAACTCCAATATCCCAAACTATGACCCGACGGAATGGAAGGCTGAAAGGCAAAAACTTGAATAACTTTGCCCTTATTAGAAATTTCACATATTTTTCCCTGTTGTCATACAGTTTCTAGATTTGTTCGTAAATATTTCTATGTCATAGTTACACTTTAAAGCTTCCAATTATTTCCTATTTCATCATAAGTTGCTCCTAACAATTTATATGAGAGTGTACGTGCGTATATTTCTTCAATTAAAGGCATTTGACTGATTAATAGAATAGTTCAGTCTGTTACAGGAAGATCGTTAATGACATATACAAGTAAAACTTGACACCAATGTTTTCCCGAGGCTTAATGTGGTCTCCAATATCCCTTTTATGTTCAATATCTCGTGATAATTTGTCCATGAACTAGAAGACGAGGCCAAATGATAAAATCAATTATTGAGTATTTTTATTCTAAATGTTCAAACGGGGTATGTAAAATATTGTACAATTTATTAAAAGTATCAAACTTCATTTGTTTAATGTGAGAAATATAACTTCATATCAAATAATTCATTACTTCGTGTTATCACATCCAAGTGACCCTTTGCATCCGGCTAGACCCCGAGTACTTTGTGATTTGAGGTAAAATACTGCATTTTTACAGAGAGTGATAATGTTCTGAAGAATTTTAATCAAAAATATAATATCCATTTACCGATTCGGACATGGTGAGAAAGTAATAGGCTGTAAATGGGACTCAGTGCCTATTTCTCAGATCCTAAGTAAACCAAAACAGAAAATCAGAACAACCTGTAATGTAATATCGTTCCATCATTAGATTTTGTAACAAATTTTCTTTTCTGTCGTTCACTGGATTAGCAGTCCTTTTCGAGCCTTAATATGTTCTGGAAATATTCTGCTACTGATGCAAATTGAGGGCTGATTACGAAGACGGAATATTTCAGAGGGACCTCTCTTTATATGTAAAGGCAAATATGAGAAAAATCTAGACGTTCGGTGATATACTGTAACAGGGAGTTGAAGCTACACTTTTTAAGTGTTCATAAAAGTCTAATGGTTTGTGAACGTCTAATGGTTCGTAAACGTCTCATGGCTCGTGATCGTCCCATGGTTTACTCCTACTCCTACTCTCAAAATTATTTTTTGCCAGTGACGATGATTCCAACTATTTTCACACCTTTATTCGCAATCGTGCAATTAAATACAACGAAGAGGAGAACTTATCCATATAGTACAATAATTCAACACGTTTGTGCATAAGTGCTCTTAACACGCGCAGCTTGACCTCCCTACTATCGGTATTTGCTAACACGGAGTTTCTTTAGATTCCATTCCCTTGTTTCTGAGTTTACAATATACAAGGTATACCTACAATATGATTATATATAAACAATATGAGCAACTCAGATTTCAAATTGAATTACCTATGACAATACCCAAGGGTTTCATCTCATTCAGTTTTCGAAGTAATTAATTTCACCGAGTCTAGAGATATTCGTAAACAATGTCATTGGTTTTCTCTATCTCTATTACAATGGTAGGCGTACTGACATCCAAACTGACAACCATTAGTTGGAAAGGCATCTATTAAGCTGGAGGTTTAATCCAGGAGATAATTTATTGAATTACCGGATATGTATCCGATGCTTGTTTTATGTGATTGCTATAATTGTTTTATTTCAAACATCATCACATTGTGAAGTTTTTACGACCATTTCCGTCTGCCCAACAGAATACAATTTTACAATGACATGGTAGTTCCAAATATGGTTTTATGGGATGATTAAATATACTAGCTGTACGTCTACAAATATTTATTGTGAATGGAACATAAAATTCTGTATACTGTAAATTCCAAAACTTTTCATATATTTCATATTTTATAGCATTTATAAGAGATAACATATATTAGAGAGAGAGAGAGAGAGATCGAGAGAGAGAGAGGAACGTCGCACATCATCCCATGCTTCGCAAGGCTTCGGT
Source organism: Owenia fusiformis (assembly GCA_903813345.2). NCBI lineage: Eukaryota > Metazoa > Annelida > Polychaeta > Sabellida > Oweniidae > Owenia > Owenia fusiformis. Next base: position 20,453,809 of record CAIIXF020000007.1, on the reverse strand, counting down.
AGCTCCAATTAAAACTGAAAAACTAACTAATGAATCTTATACGAGCGGACCTTTTTATGTCATTGACATTTTGATTAATTAAACTGAACAAGACGTACTATTCATAGCAAATTGTATGGAAAACAAGATGACATAAATTTTGATATTTTGAATTTTAATGTTTTTCTTTCTACACTCTGCATCTGGAGTCACAGTCTCTGTAAATCAGGTTATTGCATACAATATGCAGGGAGGGAATACTCAAAATATTAAAACTTCAAAAGTAAGATAATATTATATTATATTTTTATTGCGAAAATGTTAAGGTCAATGTTATCTAAACAAAAACACTAAACTGACACACTTTCAGGCTCTAGTGAAAAATCTAATCATAAGTTCTGAAGTTCAACCACTTGACATGCTCAAATATGTCGGAGCTATGAGAATAATTGTTTTGAACTGACTTTCATTTGGCTCAAACGTTCAAGAAAATCCCGGCTGTCATAAGTGATTTGGGAAAACGGATCGAAATCAGCCATAGCTTCTTTTTGATAACCATTGTGTCTCATGAACGCTGACTGTAGCATTTGTAGATGGAGCTGCCGTTCCATGAGACTCGGGTTTGTCTTTTCCACCAAGCCAATGAGTAACAGATCGGAGAGGATTAAACATTGTTGCTTTGGTCACCAAATTAGAGTATGGGCTATAGAGCTCTTTTATAATTCTTTTTCTCACTGTTTTTTAATACTTACAATTGCATTACATTTTAGCACTTGTGCGCGCTTAGGTATTTATCTGTTATATTGCTCGTAGTATTGACTCATTTTTGAAAACAGATGAAAAACACAAATATTCAAGTCAAAGGGAACATACCAAAGACCAAAGAGCCTATATATAACACAAAGACAGGTGTTTTGTAAGGTAATAAACTAATCATGTAAGACTTTCATATGGAGGTAGAATTATCATGAAGGCATTCATTCACTGCCTTGCGTAAAATAAGAAGGTCAGTGCATCATCATTAACCTTGATGCTACCATTCATATACGTTTTCCGAATTTGATGAGGAGCGAATCCTTTGGAATTCTGTCTATGGTTCTGTTTATCACATCGTTCAAAATACTTTAAATAAAGACATACTAGTAATATTTAAGTAAGAGAAGGTCAAGTGTCGTCCAATTAAAGTTTTACACTTTCGAGGTCATACTGGAAATTATACAGGGTGGGCTAAAAAAATGTTACTGATTTTATTCCATATTAGTGTTTTTTATGTACGCCTCAAAAAGTTTGAGACCAATCATGCCAATAATGAACGAGTTGTTATATTTTAAAATCAGTAACATCCTGGCTCATCCTGTAATTTGTGTCTATGAACCATGGCAGTGGCTCTGAGGATATTCATATTCGTTTACTCGGCTCCCGTCGCAGTGAAGACCGATCGGGCGATGATGGATTATATTGGAGATGACGATACGAGATAAAATAAAATGTTTGGACCCTGTGTTGCCTCTTGCGCTCTCTAATTTAGCAAAATAAATTGTCTGATTGGAGTGTTTTTCACCTCCAGTCTTCAATCCTGTCCGTGATCTTGAGCACAAATCCCAAGCTAACATGTAACAAATGGGAGAGATCTTGACTTTACACTATCAAGTTCTGGAATTAGTAAGTGCGAACATTCGAAAATCCAATTCATCTGTCAATAGGGATGGAGACAAAACCTTTAATGGAGAATGATAAGATTCAGTGACTTTAATCAGAGCTCCAGCTAATTAGATACTTTTTCATGATCATTAGTCCAGCATAACAAAAGCAACAACAATGGGGTATACACGTAGTCAGGAGGCCACTTTGGGGGTTGACCAACATCTTTAGCCCTCTTTTGAATACTAATCTTTTTGAGAATTTTGGTGATTGATAGGCATAAGTCAAAATTGGCATTTTGAAAATGATATTAGCATTTTGGCAAACTCAACAAAATTATGAGTTACTCAACGAGTTCCAGCAAGAAAGAAAAGTCCCTCTGAAAAATGCTTTTTTAAAATGCTTGTAATGAAAGCAGACACTAGGCCTGGAAAATGCTGCAGCATACCAGTATTTAGCACTTTTATTACACAGTTTATGAAATGTATAATGTAATGTCTGATCGCTGCAATTATGTGATCTTCATTCTAGGATTGATAGCATAATCTTGGCCTAATCGAGAGATTTATAGCATTTCATGAAGAATAGATCAACCATCAATAATATATTTGATCTAGTTCGAGGTTACAATGGCCTGCAAAGTCAAGCTTATTTTCACCTTCCAATTTGAATAACTATCTTAAGGAAATGTAATTTAAAGGCATAATCAGAGCTTAAACGTGAAAAGGTTCAAACAAGATGTACAAAAACAAACCGAAGTATTCTTCATCATCTCAAATTAAAAATCTCTTAAAATGTATATATATATTTGAGATTTTATCTTGTTTGTTACCATATGGTGAAGATTCAAAGTGCACAATAGACTAGATGTGAGTAGAAATAATCTTGATTTTAAGTCATAAAATTCAGTCAAAGTTATGTCATTTTTGAAATCAACATGTAAAAGTACATCTAAAACAATTGTTTTTCAACTTTGAAAAATTCCCCATAGACCCCATGTTATAAAATCACAAAAAGGGAAATATCTTTTCTTGAATTGGACAGATAACATTTTCTTTTAATGGACATATCTAATTTGCATAACTAACATAAGGATGATATGAAAATTGAGCCATTAAACAGTTGAATATTCAAGTTTGTGGAACTATCTACTATACCCGCCATGCTATCTGACCCGAACGAGCCACCTGGTGGTGAAACTGGTAACTACCTACTCGCTTCTGAGTTATTTGCCAAAAATGTGTAAATTCTCCCACATAATAAATGTAGTATCCAGATTTAAAGAGAATGAACACATTATTGTATGAATCATATCCGCAAATAAGGTTTGTACTGGCAAAACATCCCCGATTCACGTAAATAATTGGTCAATTATGACACTACCCACTCTCTCTGCCGACAGAAATTGAAATTCACAAAAATGAAGCCAAAATTAATACGCTACTTGAAATTTTCCTTCATATAACCAAAATAAACGCATTTTCAGAAGAAATGGCATGTTATCATTGCAAAAAGATGACAATTGTACCTACATACTAGCTTACTGACTCGTCATGATCACAATTGTGTTGGGACTACATTCATTTTTTAAAACTACTTTTTTCTATCCAGCGGATAGGGCAGTTTGGCCACTGTTGGAGGTTTGTATAGAGAAATAAACATGACAAGAAATGATATGAGCCCAAAACTATTCAATACTAGTATTTGATAACATTCTTGCTGAGGTTGCTCGCTGGATCTAATACCACCTTTAAATAAACCTTAATCTGAATCAAATCTGGGGTTCTAAGAATCTGGTTAAGGCGACATGGCAGTCAGGGTTGAGAGAACCTGATATGAATATCACTTCTGTTGATGATGCTATAATTGCCATCTCGTAGTTGTTCAGAACAAATAATGTTTAATGGCGATATTAAGTAGAATTGAGCAAGATAAGTATGTAAAATTACTGAGAATTATTGAACTGTTGAGTATTAGTCCAGGTAAGTGTAAATTGTCAATAATGACGTATAGTTGACGATAGCAATTAATATAAAGACATAAAAATGAATTGTGATTCACACATAGCTCGGCATTATATATTACATTCAAGTCATTAAGATACAATGATCATTCTATATTCTTCAACTTGAAAGGTTATTTATGATTAGACTGAGTGAAACTGATAACCCTTATCAATTTCATAAGTTCATGTTTGCCAATCTGTCAAACAACGCACTGAGTCCAGTGCTTAATTAATTAATGTCCTTAATATCCTTGGATATTTACATAATTTGTGGATTTATTTCAGCTCCTTTGATCACTTGTGAATTGGTGTTCCCCAATCAGTTTGTAAAGTCTTTATGATGAATTATGATTTGGAGCTTCCTCAACACGTCATTTCAAGATTTATGATGATGAAAGATAATGGGAAATTCTTGTCTTATTTCTCTGCTTATGGAATTTACTAAGCCAACGAGGAACTCTGTCTCTGTGTAAAGATTAGAAACTATTTCAGATATCGTTTACAACCCCAGTGTGTGAAACCCCTATATCCTCTACAATAAATAAAGATATGCTTATTATATCATGGCAAATCACATCATATCAATTCCTCTCTGTCGTGAGAATGCATGCTATTTTGTGTTAGGTTTCAAGAACCAAGATTCGATTCTGAACATTTTGAGATCTTTCGTCCCAGCCCTTATTTCAAGTGGGGTTATAAAATATGGGAAATTACGTAACATGTTCCTTTGTCGATATCTCACATGACAGTGACAGTGTAAATATATTTAATTATATTGAGGTGTATACCTGTGCATCTTTCAAAGTGATATTCCATGAAGTCTTACTGGCTAGTGGAATATCATCTTGAAAAAGTGTCACAGGTATTCACCGAAAATAGAATTGAATATTTGTTTTATCATTTCTTGAAATTACAATGGACTAAGTCGTGACTGATATTCAACGAAAGTCACGTAACTTCCGTTGAATATTTCCTGTTATATTTTAGTCACGTGTAGGACATGAACCAATCAGAAAGTGAGGAATATGACAGTGATAAAATAAACTATAATATCGACTATTATGTAACGTATACATGATAACCATCAACCTTTCTGACGATTGAAACTCCCCAATCTGATAAAATGAGATCAAAGTAACAGCATCAGGATATCAGAGAAGGTTACGAGTGAAACAGACAATGTGATAACTATCAGAAGGTCTTTTCAAGCTATTAGTTGTAAACAATATTGTTTTATGATTAGAGACTTGTCTGAGTTGGGTGTAAATTATGAAGGCTTTATTATCGGATTCTGAAGGCCAAACGATTACCATTAATTAGAAATGATCTTCCTTGTGCTCAACTGCATAAAATACGCTTTCTAAGATGGCGGCTTAGCGCAAAAGCAGCAAAGCTCATAATGTTGTAATTAATTAAGAATAACAAGATGTAATTATCCAATTATCCAAACGTTTCGTGATATGTACAAAAATATTTTCCCATTCTATTAGTTAATTATATCTGAAGATTGAAAGTATGGGTTTTGCTTATGTTGGGATTTGTATAGGAGAACCATCGACCATAGCTATACATTTCATTGAACATCTAGGGTCGCCCTGTAGAATTATCTAACTAGATAACATACAAAATCTACTAACACGACAATTTACAAACAGACTTTAATGAATTTATACCAGATTGCCAGCTGAATGAGCTTTTACGCTTATTTTCATTTGGTAATTACAAAACATATGTGCAGTGAAAAGGCCAATTACCTTATTATAGCAACAAGACGTATTGATGATCCGTCCATCAAGAAACTACTAGGGGCTGCCATATTGAATTTAAAGTTCCAAGATGGCCGTATTAACTACTCTAGCAAACTCAGCCGTTTTAGGGGAAGGGCTGTAACATTCATTGTTCAATGCTTCCAGCATTTCAGGGATTGCTAAGGAATTGTGATGCAACATCAAAGCTACATAGTTATACATTTCACCTTAAACGAATCAAAATGCCTAAAGTTTGATAAACCCTTTCATGGCCAGAATTATCTTAGGAATAAGAAACCATTTCGTTACAATAAGCGCTTTTATCATCATCATGTAAGATGCATCATGAATCGGACTTATTGCAATAAAATGGAATTAGATTAAATTCCTTTGAATTAAAAAACAAAATTACAGCAAAAATAAAGGTATTAAAGCACATGTGCAATTTAATAAACGCAACAGTCGCAGTCAGGCCATTTTGGTCAATATCAGTATATGAATCATCGGGTTTGAATCCTACAATGTTATATACAAACATTTTACATTATGGTAGCAGAGTATGAGCAGAAATGTAAAAAGGGAATGTCGTGCGTGTATCTACATTCCTTGTAAAAGTTTAATAACACCAAGGCAACTCCAAAATTGGCCATCGTGTTAAATCCTATTTAAATTCAGATTACCTCGTTGAGTCATTATTGTCAAACTTTTGGAGGAAAGTATAGAACTAGATATGCATTCAAAGACCCTCCGAAGAATTAATGAATTTAGGCGTATTCGTATTCAGGTATCGCACGCAGGGTAAGAAAATGCAGTTGTCGCTACCAACAGGCTGGGGAATATTTACTTCAATCAGTGATTGTTTATATTATTTTGTATCTGACAATATGATCACAGTGGAGTTAGTAATCAACCAGTATATATTGACTTATCTCGTCATATATCATATTACATCCAACACCTGCCAGGACAATCTTAATGCCAAGGAATCCATTTATAAGATAATATGAAAGCAGTATTAATTTCTGTAAATGTTGGATCATTGAGTAAGTTTAATAACTGGCGCTTCTTACATTTATTAACTTGACATATAACATATGAAATCTACATTTTTAATATCGGAATTCCATCACGTGTCTCGCTACGCTATGTCCCTTCCCAAGGTGCCATGGTATTTTTTAAATTGTAATAGACCCCGAATTGGTGGCTTATTTCATACCTGCTTAAATCTAATTAATTAAAGGTCATAAAAGTGTTGATACGATTACCAGTACCTGTGTTATTATCTATTAACGATGACAATAGATGATTTAACAAAAACATGATAACCATCACACCACGATAGCTGTGTATATCCCTTCATCAGATAAGCTCAGATGAAGAAGAAGTGTAGTCCTAATGTCAGAGCATGTTGCTAATGCAACAGAAAGAAGTGATAAGTTCAGAATGTCGAATTCCTTGGACTCTGAATTCTCATCACATTAATTCACTTGAGTTGAATATAAGACAAAGAGCTCGATTAGATTAATGGATCCATAAGACATTGCAGAAATGGCCATGAAATGATCTCTTCCTATTTTATGGGGCACGACTTCTCCTATAACCACAACGATAAGGATTCTACAATCATAAACCTCCAACTTCCTGAAACATTATGCTTACCATTTACGGTCATTCAGTTTCAAAAGAATACCAATGAAGACATAAAACAATATGGATACCCATACTATAGATATAAAGTGTCTCCTTAAACGTTCATAACTAGATATTATCGTCCGCTTCATTAACTCTCTTCCTTGTGGTTCAAAGTTTAGTATTTAGTGACACCTGAATGTGTAAATGAATTGATGAAGCTCTCTTTTAAAAGAAATATCGGAAAGGGTAATTGCTGTCGAGCAATGAAAGGTATCTAAAATATTTGAGATTTGAATTTCGTGAACACATTTATTTCGATATGATTATATGCCATCTCCTCCGGATAAATCAAACTATAGTTCCAAACGATTATGCAAAATAAAATAACAATATGGTTAACTCATGAGGGAGTACTATGCCCTGCGCTAATGGCAGTTCCAATCATGGATGACCATACGTAGTTGTACAAGGTGCAAATATAGTTCTTTGGATTGTAGTCTTAAAATGGGATATGATATGATCTGAAAGTAATAAACAGGAATGTAGTTTGTTCAAAGTCAATAACAGTCCTACGTCATGTCACACGCCCTTTTTATGGTTACAGTGAATCAGTCAACAATGCATGAAAGGAAATGGGGAACGGGATGTAGACGTAATGGGAATAAATGGGTGATGTAATATACGAGGTCATAAAAGGAACACCACAGCAATATCATAACACATCATTTGGAGTACATTGGGATAAGGGATCGGTTCTCTCGTTTCGGTGAAATCATTTTTATAAGTTACGTTCTCTTCAATGTTCCCTCGTGTTTTCTCACGATCAATCACTGTTATGTCTTCATTTCAAGATAATATTGTAAGTATTTTCATCCAGTGCAATGTTCGAATTACCCTGCGCGCGCAGAGTCTACTTATAAACTACCAGACAAACTCTCTTTCAAGAAGTGAAGTCGAACGAATGCAAAGGGTATGTTCGAATAGAAAACCTCCTATGACCTTTTGGGGTTCTCAATTTGAGCTGTTATCGTAACCGTGAGGTTGTGAGTCCGAGACCGGTGTGAGCTCCTTGTGTTTATCATATTACATTTTGCGCTCGCTCGTGGTCTGTATCACGTCAATGATATCAAATTGATATCACCCACGGTACGTGTTCTCAAATACCCAGCGTAAGAATTCATTAGCTATCGTATACAGAATAATAATATAAAGCATCCTAGTAAATACCTCACACCATGTAGTTTTATTGACGATAAACATTTATGTTCTTAGTTCATAAATCCAATCTATTGTCAGCAGTTATTAGATTAATGGAAGTTATGAAACAGAATGTGCAGAATGTTTCTTTCAAACAAAGTATATGACTTAGATACCTTTCATTGCTCGACAGCAATTACCCTTTCCGATATTTCTTTTAAAAGAGGTACTGTCTGATGTTTCAGCTAATGTTGCGCAAAATAGATACATAAAATAAATTTGGGGAGGAGGTCGACGTACTGCTGAACCATTTTTTATCGTGAATAGAAGCAAAAGAAAATGATAAAGCCGGATGGGAAGCATGACTGTAGAATTTGGTGTAGACCAAAAATCATCCTTACCACTAAAATATTGATCTTGAAGTTTGAAATACATGACTGATGCCCAACCGTACCAGTTTTACGAATCTGCCATTAAAGTCCCCGTCTAAAGTTTGAAAATATTTTTTTATCATTCATTTACTATTTGTCAGGACTTAAAAAGTGGTTTTAGAGATTTTTGAACAAAAAATATTTTTGAAAAAAAAGTATCAAATATTCAAATTTCCCGCCATTTTTCAAAAAAAGTTGAAATTTCTTAATCATCAAATATTTCTTAATGCATTTCAAAAAAGATTATCTTTTTAACACCAATGCAAAGATTGAACAAAAGACACACTATTTCAATAATAAAATGTCATATTTAATGGGCCACTTCAATGTTTTACCTTATCAAAAATATTTTGAAACATAAGTGATGATAAGTGTCATGCCTTCACACGTCATTTCTAACAAGGGAAGCAATAAGTCATGGCCTCGAGAATGGGGAGGATGTAATAACTGTGGCTATTGATATTAGAAAGGCGTTCGACACCGTGTGGCACAATGGCTTATTGTTTAAAATGTACAATATCGGAATCAATGGAAAATTGTGGAGACTATTGAGATTGTGTTATAACGATTACAAATGCGCGGTAAGATGCAATGATATGAAGCTCTCTGCCCCCTTTTCCATCTCCCAGGGTGTCCACCAGGGGGGCCTATACTCGATGGAGCTGTATGGGCAGTACATGAACAGATTGCTGTTAAACATCATACAGTCCTCGAAGGGTTGCTCTATATGAGATGTTATATGTACGTGTCCCTCTTATGCTGACGATACAGTTATAATTGGATATCACAAGAAGTCTGTACAGGATGTGTTAAACTTAATGTACGATTATAGCCTGCAGTGGCGATTCAACTTCCACCCTGACAAGTGCAAAGTGATTGTGTTTAGCAACAGGAGGGCACAGGATCTTAAAGTGGACCTTTTCTTTGGTGACACAAAACTCCAAACTGTCAATTCCACGCAGCACGTTGGCCTCCCACTCTCTAACTATAACAGCAACAAGGAACTGATTGATACAGCTTTATCTAAGGGAAGGCGCGCTATGAACGCATATGCTGGTACTACAACGCACATGAAAAATGCTACAAATCCACTCACAGCCTCAACACTGTATTGGTCCGTCAGCATTCCCTCTATGACATATGGCATGGAATTGGTGGCTCTTAGTGAGACTGACTATCGAGCCTTAGATCAAGGCCACCGTAGCATCTGTAAAAAGCTGCAAGGTCTGCCAGTTCACACACCCGATGCAGCTGTTCTACCCCAGCTAGGATGGCAAACGATTACCTCAACAATAATAATCGCCAAATTGATGTTTTTGTGGCAGTTACTGTTTCTAATGACCGGGTCTGTGTACCGCAGTATTGCTATTAAGAGAATCACCATGTATAGGCATGGTGCTAAACTTAACGGATTGTCGCCGCTGCGAGACATAATGGAGCTTGTGAATCGTTATGGAATAACAGACATGGTGTATCAAATCCTAGACAATGGTGCTAATCCATCGAAATTGACCTGGAAACGCTATGTTCGGAACATTGTACGGAATTGCGATTTGGATGGTTGGAGACGCGAAGTTAATACTTATAAGGAACTAATTCTCTATAAGGAAGTTATCCACAATGTGAAACCATGTATATGGTGGATAATAGCCAGGAAAGATTCAAGATTCATAAAGAGATGTAACTTAATGATGCGACTAATGGTAGGACAAGGCCGTTTAAGGGTAAACACAGGCGAATGGGAAGGAATACCGATGAGAGATAGATTCTGCGAAAGCTGCAATGAAGAGATTGAAACGCTCGAACACTTTGTTTTAAAATGTCGGCTCCACAATAGGGTTACATTAAGTTCGATTTTAGATGGAATACCAAACATTAGTGCAATGTCAAATGCTATGAAACTGCGAGCTCTCTTTGGGGGAGACCAGTGTATTAATGAAAGTGGACTTAAACGTGTAAGCACGATTATACAGAACATGTATCTCGCCAGGATTAAAGTCAATATGTAGGAACAGAATGGGATTAGTATAGACTCCTAGATATATATGAACTTTCCCGTTGATTGTCCCCCTACTTGAGTGTGTGATTGAACACCGTGTGATCGATGGAACGTCAGTAAACTGAAAAACGTCAAATATGAATACAAGTGTGTTGTCAAAATGGTCTGCGGATCCAAGCTACGAGTTTCCCTGTGTACCATACATGTCAGCTCTAAGAGCTTGTATATAATTATTATTTGAGTTAGAAGAGCTCTATCTTTTCTATTGTAACTTAAATTTTGATACAAGTTTTAATATTTCTGTAATATATAATTATTATATTATCTCCAATCAATGGAGGGGAAATAAATCTAATAATAATAATAAAGTCACTAAGGTAACAAAAACTTTTTGAAAAAAATTGAATTTTTTTTTCGATGTCAATCTTTTCTAAATATCTTTTCTCAGAACTAATTTTCTCAGAACCATTTTCATGCACTGATAAGTTCATTTCTCGCTTGTTTATCAACCGATTTTCTTAATTTTTTCGGCAAACAACATTGGAGGATGAATGCTATGCATTGGTATGAATTGTGGCTAATTAGAAGATATGAGTGACCTCTAGAATTTGGTTTTAAATAAATTCACAAATTTTGGAACAAAAAGTCTATCAAAAACCACTTTTTGAAATTAAAAAAAAAGTTTCACATATCACACTTTGATAACATTGGGTAAGACTACAATATAAGCCAAAGTGGTTTAAACTTTACATTGGGCCTTTAACAATTATTTTGGACGAAATAGTAAAGGTATTGCCCTTCATAAAGATTTATCAATTTGGATCTAAGTGTCTGTTTTTCAACAATTATAAGAAGTATAGCAAGCAACTCTTAAACGATAAGATAAAATACCATTGCATATTTCCTAGAAGTATGACCCGTAGAACCACGCCGGTATGCTACATCATGATGTCGGACTCATGACCTTTTACAAAATTATCTAGGTAATTATTGTTAAATGAATTACATTCGAGATCAAAAATGTGATTTTATGGGACAAACTGTTCAATTGTGTGGAAATTATTCCCACTAAAAGTCAAAATGAAAAGTATTCATTGCTAAATTCGAATTACACATCGGAAATGGCAAAGTATTCATGAAGTATGAAATGATTGTGCGTTATTTTGTTTCCTAGCCACTATGATTGCTATCTTCCTTTAGACTATAAGGCCTGTAATTGTAACTGTTAGAGTCTCAGTAGTCTAAATACTTTCATTACTGGTTGGTCATCGCTCTCCATTCTGATACTCAAAGCATCTTTCTGTTTCACCTGAAACATCTCGGGGCTAAGAAGAAATGAGATGTTATGGTTTATCATGATGATCGTTCTCAATAAGTCTGAATGTTGAATAAGACATGTATGTATCCGTGTTGGTAATACTCGTACATGTTTATAGCTTTCATTCGCCAGATTGGAGGGAGTCCGTCACACAGTCATCGAGTTATTAAAGTGTTGAGAAATGATCTCGAAGCAAACATGAATTGTTTTTGCAAGAAAGTGAAACTCGCCTGGAAACTTGCCCAACCTTTAGTATCTCATTGTCTCGATTTCTTTCTTTCTTGTATTACAAATAGTTGGTGAACAACATGAAAACGATATTAACTTGATGTAAACGTTAATAACTTCACTGAGACTAAACTGATTTATTGCAGGAGTTTCTTGCACGAAAACTAAAACGAGAGCGATGGCCAATTTTTTTAAAGCTAGCATACACTACACGTGATACACGTTTAGAATTTCTACTGTCAAAACTAATATTGTTGTTTTTAATTCCAATTTTGTTCCTAAATTATATTAGGCCGGTGTGAAAGAAATGATGGTCCCCCAGGGATTTTAGTCCCCTTTCTTAACGGCCCTTACTGGCCCTGATTGTGTATAAGATAATGAGGGAAACAGTTGTAGTTAGGTCACCATGTAAATCAATGGAGAGTAGGACCATAATTTGATAGGACATTCTACACTTTTACACCGGGATTACATTCATGCCAAAGATGAACTAAGAGTCTTAAGATCGCCATTCGCAAACAGGCTTTGATACGGGGATCAAGATTGCCGAGGACTACACAGAAATATATGATTGATACGATATGACTGCTACAGTTCTGAGAATGTTAAGATTCTGGCCCTGAAATCATCAAGTTATATGGAGAATATAGTGTGATTTATGCTGACTTGTTGCACATGGGGAGAAAACAGTATTTTAATCAATTAGATACACTGATAAAACCTATAAATAATACCTCAACTCATCGGTCAGATCGGATTTTCATGACCCGTACAGTTCAACGTCTAATACACTTTATCTAAATCAATATGAACATTTCCACTTTATTAAAACCATAATTGCGTTTGCATAAGTTCCGTTGCTGTTCATCACACACAAGAAATGCCAATCTGTCTAATAAACAAAACATACATAGTGCATATTATCCAGTTTTCGGATCAACATGTATAGTTAACAGAGGAAAGGTCGAGAGAAGGGGCGAATGGGAATGCCATCCATCATCTCACAAACTATACAATATGAGCTATCTATTATATTACCTATACTGGTCTTACCATTACGCAACGTGACGTTACGGGAGAAAGGACGGCACGCATGTTTCCATTCACAGCAATATCGTAAACGAAAAACATCTTCAATGTCACACCCAGCTTGGGTTATAGTTACATATTAATTATCTCAGAACTTAACATGAGGGCATATGACGGTACCCAGCAGCAAAGACTCGGTGTGTCCTTCGGACAATAGGGTCATATTTTTATACATCACGTGTCACAATAACATGCTCGTTATAAATTAAATGATGTGTCATTGATCACAAACTTATCTATCTAACAATGCAATACATAGAGGTTATTGAATGCTCGATTTTTGATACAGAGTATATCTGAGGGAAATACAATATATCTACCCGTGGGACCGAGGATTGATATATTGTATTTACCGAGGGATATACCCTGTATCAAAAATCATTCAAGCATATCAAGCATTTAATAACTATTGTACATGATCCTATACTTAGTAGATTATGAGAACAAACGATAATTACAATCAAAACATGAATATTTTATCTCACTTTTTGTTTTTTAAAACTCAACAGCTAATTTAACATTTATGCATATTCATCAAATAATATCCAGCTCCCGGGAATTTTCAAAAAATTTAAAAATCTAAAAGTTTTAAATTTTAAAAGTTTAAAATTTCTTAAAAGTTTAGATGTTACAATTTCATTGAAAGGAATATTACGAAAATGTTGAATATAACTTGTGCTTTTTCAATATATGAAAAAGTTGGGAAAAGTTATGTCGACCCCAAACTTACTCAAGTATGAGATACACATGCAGTTATGCACGGTCGGTTTTGGATATAGAATATATGCCTCGAGAAATATTTATATCTCCCCTTGGTCAATTCCGTCCCCCAGGGAGATATAAATATATCCCTCAGGATATACCCTATATCCAAAACCTCCCAGTACATAACCCTGCATTATTTGGAGAACAATTTCCAAGTGATGTTTTACAAAATAATTTGTTCCATCGCTACATATTGCCTATCCAAATGGAGAGCACGCGCTTGTCCGGATGGAATTCAGAACTGGGTTCAGTGTCAAAATCTGATCTCCCAATACACAAAATTTAAAAAGCAAAACAACCTCATAACATATACCACAAATAGGTAGTTATTTACATGATGAGTGAGTATAGACGAGTGAGTATCATAAGAGACACAAACGTTCATTGAAAAAAAGATTAAGATTCTCTCTATGATATTATAAAAAAAATTCTGAATCTAAAATCAATCTTCACTCTGATTAGAGGATCCCAAGAGCTTTATATGCACAAATAGATAACACAATACAAATCTGCTACGGCTTCAAGCAAACCAAAAAGGAGTGGCAAATTGTTATTCCAGAGTTCGAATAATTTTTGGTTTTTAGCGTCCAACAAAGAATAGATCACCCTTGCATTAGTTAAACTTCGCTTCTTAAAAGAGAGCTTCCCAGCTGCAATACTACAGGGTGGTCAAAAAATGGAAACCCTGCATTTTCCTCATATCTTTGTCATTTTGGGTAATTATTTCCTGAAATTTGACACACATGTACAACATTCAATTTCCTACCAGCTAATCATATTTCATGACCATCAGATTGATAGTCACAATGGTACAGCACTCTGAACAAGATGCCCCAGTGTGGCCACCATCGCGCTATTGGCAAATCTGAACAGGTTGTCAATGATCTGACTACATTTTTCAGCAGGTATGGCCTGAATGACATGGATGATCTGCTTTTTGAGGTCTGCAGTTGTCCTGGGGTTATTCTCGTACACTCTTTTTTGGTGTATCACCACAGGTTGAAGTTAGGTTGGGACATTTTGGATGATAGGTGCAGGTTTGCCGAAAGTGCAATATTGGCCAATGGAGCATGTTGTGCAAAGTGCTGTAACATTGTGACCATCGATTTGATGGTCATGAAATGTGGTAGGCCGGTAGGAAATTAAACGATGTACAAATGTGCTAAATATCAGGGAGTAATTTCCTAAAACGACAAAGATATGAGGAAAATGGCGACAGGGTTTCCATTTTTTGACCACCCTGTATATTTCCAAGTGAATCTGCCTAATACAGTGCCTATGTGTCCCTTAATCCCTTGTTAAATCCCTTGTAATAAAAAAAAGTTGTATGATCAAATTATGAATGTTTATTCAATAAATGTGTTATACGAGGTATGTAAACAAAACTTGAGCAAAATTTCTGAGATAATTGAAAGCGAAAGATACACACTTGAAAGAATTTTTACCAAATAACAGTGAAATTAAAACTCTCAAAAATCTCCAAGATCGAGTTGTTTAATAAAAAAAGTAGTTATTTCTTCTTTTGTCATTGTGATTGACTCTTGCAGTAAAAAACTAAAGACGCTGTTGACCGTCTGTGACTAGAAGGTGATATTCCATTTGCCCCCATTGGGCACAACTTTTAGGAAATAAAAGGCAAATTTTTCAGTTCAGTGACACTCCTAGATTCTGAAACTTTCTAATCCTATGTAACTTTTCGAATTCATAAGAAACAAAATGATATATATCATACATAACATGATAGGGTGGCACTGCTACATGTGCGAGTTTAGAGGGAGTGCATACATATGAAACATCCTGTATATAGGTATTAACGCCAGATTATTCACTTCATATGATATGGAATGTTTGTATATATAAAGTCACATGTATAATAGATACATATACCTTTTGCATGTTTGTTTTGTGATAGCATTAAAAAGAATAATGTTAATAAGTGGGGCCAAAAACTTGCCAAAGGCCCTAACCAACACAAATCTTGGGCTGACTCTAGAAATTTTCTTGACTCGAGTCTCAAAATAGATTATATTGCTGATAGTTTTCATTCAGAAATGTTCTCGAAAATATTTTCAAATTTGACAGAAATTAGTATGTTTGAAACCAGGTAGAGTTAGGTCTCTCTATATGTACATCGCTACTTCTCGGGGGTCGAACTAGGTAAATTAGTAAACATATATACTTAAAAATTGACTTGACAACATTCAATTAAAGGGTGCAAAGCTACAATTCAAACCCTAGATAGTCCTAAAACGGTTTTAATTTCGTGCTTATATGTAACGTGTACAATCAATAAACTTTTAGACTCGGACTTTCTTTTCTGTAATTTATGAAGATTGTAAGTGTGCAAGTTGTTTAGTTCAATTTGGAACTTAACGCATTGCTTATAAGATAAACTCTCAAGAAGTCCAAGACGTACTATTGATTGTATAAGTTACGTATCACTATCATTAATTAAAAGTAGGAGAAATACAGAAATTGGTCCTTTAAGTTAGTATCTCCTTGGTTCTTATTCACTCACCTGTAAACTGACTAACATCTACGGACTTTCTGAGTAAAGCATATTGCCACACGGTTGGGCATTCTGGCTGTATAATCTCATTCATCATAGATCGAGAGATGACACCCATTCGTGTCAATGGTATAATCCAAAGGTTCTGTATTTTCAGATATCATATTATACACGTTGTGTTTATGTAATTAGATCGTGTACATGAAAGTTGCATCTATTAAATAGCATTTGATCGAGTCAAGATATATTTTATTACTGTTGTACATTGTATTCCAATGTCAAATTGTCACTTACTTGCCAATATTTACAGTTAATACTCGACGTTTATGGTTTATTTACTTTAAATACACCTTCACACGTATTTAGTTATCGGAGTGAAACGTAGTATCTACCAATTTGCTCACTTAGTAAATCCTAGACCTGCATATTGTAGACTCTCATCGTAGTGCACTTATTGTTTCTACTTATCAAACTACTAGTAAAGATTGCGTCTGGAGCAGATTCCTTTTGCTATATAAAGTGAGGAAATTTCATACCTTGTAAGGTAAACAAAATACATGTTGATTGGCGCATCTGTTGACAAGTTAGATAATCCGTTGTCACGTGCTTAATTATCTTGTCGTCTATAGTATCGTCGCTGAATTCAGATCGGATGTCTTGTTTTCTTCAATTAGCGGCTTATTAGCACCAACTCGGTTTCACCCTACCAGACAGCCTTACCATGCCAGGCACAATAGACTATATACTTCGAATTATATTTTATGTATATCAGATCTTGGTGATTTTATTAATAATTGTTACATATGGTTTTTACATTGAGCAAAATCACTTGTTCGAAATAATTTCTCAATCCAGCATCACATGCTGCGCTAACTATAAAAAATAATATTTACTCGACGTATATTTAAGATACTGAGTGTTTCTATTCTGACTTTGTCCTTGGCGTTAATTCAAAGTAAAGCACGGGAATATTGAAAAATACTTTGACCTTTCGTAAACTACAATTTGTAAAATACGTTTATTATATGTGTCAAGAATGTCTTAATCGAAGAACTGTAGAGTCCGCCAATTCCCCCGTGGGTTTCTCTGATCTAGAAAACTAACAGTAAACCATTTATAGTGTATCAATGTTCATTTAAAGGTTGGATGATTATTGTCATAGAAACGTTTTTTACAATTTGCAGTTAATTGACTCATTAATTTTGATTGTCGTGTTCCTCAGGGATCACTCGTATTATGGTAATAGATAATTTTCCGCTTGTTTTATGAATGGAACTGTCACAAATGGCAGTAAATAGAAATTTGAAAAAGGCTGGGCGTCGTGTCATAAATATTGAATATTCTAAAAATCGCCAGATAAATACATCATTAATTAAAATGGGACCGGCTTAGCTCCTTGATGAGATATTGCATGATTTCGTCAGGATTTCGTCTAAAATTAAAACAAAATGGCGATATTCGAAAACTGGACGAAATGTCGTTAATGTCTGACATTAGTAACTGGCTGTAAATTCTAAGTTAGCAATCCAGAAGATGTGAACTAATACATTGATCATTTCGTGTGTGTTTTGGAATTTTTGGTGAGGTAATAAGACCAAAACTCGCAATTCAAATTGTGATGCGAAAAAATGGCGGACATTTGATTTCAAATTTTATGATTACGACATGACCCGTTATTCATGCAGGAATTTATCTTTGGACGAAGGCCACGACACAGTGGCCTTAGAAGAAGGTAAATTTTGAGCGTTATCCTAGCATTAGTCTCATTGAGGCTTGACACACCGTTTCTCTAGAAATGGCCTATTTTGAGTTTCTAGCAATCAAAACTGATTTAAACAATTTAAGCTCAACCATTTATGTTCCTATTTATAATCTGATTTTATTCATGAATCAAACATCATTATTTTAATTGTATAGTTCACCAAATAACAATTTATCTGTTGATTCTATTACTTATTTCAGGCTTCAATTGCATCCTAGGCGAAGTGAAGGCGGAATCGAGTTAGGAAAAGACGATCCTACCAAAAATGAATAAATTCAGTACTACAAAGTCTGTATGTTAATTGTGTGGACATAGAGGATAATTATATACACTCCCCTCCATAAGTTTGGCAACCGTTTTCTGTACGTTTTATCTTTTGTTAAAGCCCCTCTATATTTTTAATTTTTATTTTCATAAACTGCAACAAGAAAAATGATAACGAAGGCGGAGATGTAATTTTACTGTATTTCCCATACCTCCAAATTTTTCGTCAATAACAATAGTTCGAAAATTGATGACAAATTTAATGACTTTTTAAACATTTAATTAAGTTTACAATTTTGGAAATCATTTTTCCACTTTCCACCTTTTTAAACCTGGAGAAACATATCGATTTTGTGATAGATAAAGTGAGCAAATCCAATTGTCTACTTAACTTGTATTTTTGAAAGAACTAGTATAGGATGGATGGGTATTTCATCATATGACTTGCGGCAAACCTACCATTTCCCATTGGTTTACATGGGAATGTCGATTTTCAAAAATTCTTCAAATTCATCAATTTTCCATGGCCACGTATTGTAATGGGAGCCAGGACTCGTATAGATGGCAGTTAACTACTACGTTGTTCTTCACATCTGTCTTATACTCCTATTCGCGATAAGAGTTCAGGTGGTAATTTACATAAATATGATGCATCACTTTGGAATGGACAAATTTTCGATTACTCTGAACGCAGGCCCGTAAGACACTTTTCTCCAAGGGGGGTGCGGTTTTTAGCTTACTAAAGAGAATATAAAATTGTCAATTTTTTTGCCGCGTAAATCAAATCGCGTAAGACAGAGGGGGGAGGGGTCAGTTACTCCCTGTATTGGTTTGGAATTAACAAAATGCAACTTCCAAACGTTCCAATTGTGTGAGGAGTGGTCCACTCCCCCTAGAAAATTTTACAGTTTCAAAGTGTAAGTTTCTAAGTAGTACGCCACCACCACGGGAATAAGAGTTGAGTGAATAAAAAACCGAGCATTCAGGTGGGTCTGGGGGTTCTCCCCCAGGAAAATTTAGAAATTTGGTTGTATTTGGAGCGAATTTGTAACCATCTGGTACACCTGTGCGTTATGAGTCAATAAGAAAAATGTGATTTTTTTTTCAAATTCTTTTGGGGGTGTCAAAGAGGATGAGAGTGTGAAGTGGGGTGGGATGCCAGTAGGGGAGCAAGGGGTTGCAATTGTCCCCCAGAAACATTGACCATATCAAGGTGCTATTTAATGATGTCTGGGCACTTAAAAAATGTCTGAGACAATACATGAAATTCAGAATATTTTCTTTTGTTTTGTGGGGGATGTGAGGGGTGGCTAACTCTCCTAGAAAATTTTACAGTTTAAAGATGATATTTGGTGCTTCTGGGCACTTTTAAAGTGTATTAGTCAATAAAAACATTGAAAAACAATCACAATTTTTTTCAAATTTTGGGGGTGTCAAAGGGGGGGGAGGGATGCCAGAGGGGGAGGTGGGGCTTGGGTGCCAGAGGGGGAGCAAGTGTTTGTCCCCCATATCAAAATTTACAATATCAAGGTGCTATTCGATGAAGTTTGGCCTATTCGATGAAGTTTGGGCACTTTAAAAGTGTCTGTGCCTAAAAGTGCCTATTTCCCAAGAAAATTTTACAATTTTAAGATGCTATTTGGTGCTTTCTGGGCACTTTCAAAGGGTATGAGTCAATAAAATTTTTTGAAAAATCTCAATTTTTTGGGGGGGGGGGGTGTTAAGGGGGGGGGGGGGCTGCCAGAGGGGGAGGTGAAGTGGGGATGCCAGAGGGCGAGTAAGTGTTAGTCTTCCAGAATCATTAACGTTATCAAAGAGCTATTTGATGATGTCTGGGTAATTTAAAAGTGTCTGAGACAATACATAAAACAAATTCAGAACTTTTCCATTGTTTTGTTTGGGGTGTGAGTCGTTGCCCACTCCCCCTAGAAAATTTTACAATTTTACGACACTATTTGGTGCTTTCTCGGCACAAGTGTATGAGTCAATTAAAGAATTTGAGAAAATCACAATTTTTTTCTGGAGGGGGGGGTCAAGGGGGGGGGGGCGCCAGAGGGGGGAGGGGGTTATGCAAGTGCAAGATGCAAGAGGGGGAGCAAGTCCCCCAGAAACACTAACTACAGTGTATATTAAGGAGCTATTTGATGATGTCTGGGCACTTTAAAAGTGTCTGAGACAAAACACTAAAATAAATTTAGAACTTTTCCATTGTTTTGCGGGGGAGTGTGAGGGGTGGCCAATACCCCTAGAAAATTTTACAATTTTAAGATGCTATTTGGTGCTTTCTGGGTACTTTCAAAGTGTATGAGTGAATGAAAAAAAAATTACAAAAAAATATTTTTCAAAAAAAAAATTTTCAAATTTTTTTTTTCAAATTTATTTTGGGGGGTGACAAAGGGGGGTGCGGTCGCACCCATCGCACCCCCCCATCTGACGGCCCTGTGAACGTTTCTCAGCTTCTGATCTTCCATCAGCCCTCAAGCATAGTTATATGATCCATGCAACACTGCGTCAAAGGCACTTAAATCTCCATGGGATTAATAAACTATTTATTGATTATTAAGAAAAATAATTCAACAATCACCGTTAATAACTGTTTATCGTTTAGATAGATATCACTAAATACCAACTAGGTATTTAAGTCATATACCGTTTTTCAAATAACCCATGAATGGTGTTGGTTATTTATGATGTATTTATTTACAGCTTGGAATGTATTAGTAGTTTATTAATGTGTATTTATCAAAGTCATGTTAATACACAGGGGTATCTATTTGGGTATTAATGCCATGTGACCCGAGTTACGCAATACATATTATTCTGTTTATACTAATATCAATGAGTATTTATGGTATTTATAACCTAACGTTGATACTCCGATTGGCTTTTACTGGGTATCAATGGACATTTGGGCCATGTGTCGTCATTTATGACATAAATATCTAAACGCATTTGCGCTAAATTATGAGGTATTTATCTGATCATCACGTTTTATAATAGGATTTCTTTATGGATAGGGGGGGGGGGCGCTGTGGTATATACTCTGTCCTGCCTATAATATTGTAGCATATTAATACGATATGACCTTGCTTCACTTTCATAAATAAGGCGAAAATGTACAATTTTTAATAGCTTTTATTATTATCTCTATAATGATTTTACACTCAGTAGCTAGTCATGCATTTACAGGAAGTGGATGAAATCGAACATATCTGTGAAAGGCTATGAAAAATAATACAAATAATTTGAATGAGAGTCATGAAACTTTCAGAACTTGATTGTCGTTATCCTACTTTCATATTGCTAAAATATGAAAGGTATAACCCTATAATGATTTTATTAACTGTGTTATTTGTTGCATTCAGTTTGGGACCGTAAGCTTCGTCCATGTAACACGGGCACGGAACACGGGATTGTACAAGACTTACGCCCTTACTCGACCACACCAGGGTATTTCCCTTGCCATTTCTTAGGCTTTGATCTCTCAGAGGGTCCACTAAGCTTTCTCTCATGGATGTAGTCTCTAAGTTTACGGTCCTTAATTCGTTTATCGATGATTTTGATGTAGTTGTTAAAACGTTCTGTTCTCCATCGTGGAGTTCTCAAGTTAACCGTCTTTGTTTCATTGTCGAACTCCTCGTCGGACATTATTTCTGTTGTCCCTCCAACACTCCACAAATGGAACTCAGTGTCTCCTTCACTGGGCACCTTTCCTCTCCATAGTTTAGTCTAAAACAATAAAATGCATGTGTTACATTAGCATCTGCAATATTGAAGCTCTTACCTACTACCACCCCTGGGAATGAAATGGGATTGGACCTACTTACTGCCAAAGGATTGTACCTACTTACTGCCACAGGATTGTACCTAATTATTGCCACGGGATTGTACCTACGTTTAGCCACACCATTGTACCTACGTAAAGCCACATGATTGAAACTACTTATTGCCACAGGATTGTACCCACTTACTGCCACAGGATTGTACCTACTTATTGCCAAAGGATTGTACCTACTCACTGCCACAGGATTGTACCTACTTACTGCGACAAGATTGTACCGACTCACTGCCACAGGATTGTACCTACTTATTGCCACAGGATTGTTCCTACGTATAGCCACAGGATTGTACCTATGTATAGCTACAGGATTGTACGTACGTATAGCCACAGGATTGTACCTACGTATAGCCACAGGATTGAACCTACGTATAGCCACAGGATTGTACCTACGTATAGCCGAAGGATTGTACCTACTTAATGCCACAGGTATGTACCTTCTTATTGCCACAGGATAGTATCTACTTACTGCCACAGGTGTGTACCTACGTATAGCCACAGGATTGTACCTACGTATAGCCACAGGATTGTACCTACGTATAGCCACAGGATTGTACCTACGTATAGCCACAGGATTGTACCTACGTATAGCCACAGGATTGTACTTACGTATAGCAACAGGATTGTACCTACGTATAGCCACTGGATTGTACCTACTTAATGCCACAGGTATGTACCTTCTTATTGCCACAAGATAGTATCTACTTACTGCCACAGGTTTGTACCTACGTATAGCCACATGATTGTACCTACGTATAGCCTAGGGATTGTACCTACGTAAAGCCACATGATTGTACCTGCAAATAGTCACAGGATTGTACCTACGTATAGCCACAGGATTGTACCTACGTATAGCCGAAGGATTGTACCTACGTATAGCCACAGGATTGTACCTACGTATAGCCACAGGATTGTTCCTACGTATAGCCACAGGATTGTACCTACGTATAGCCACAGAATTGTACCTACGTATAGCCACAGGAATGTACTTACGTATAGCCACAGGATTGTACCTACGTATAGCCACAGGATTGTACCTACGTATAGCCATAGGATTGTACCTACGTATAACCACAGGATGATACCTACGTATAGCCACAGGATTGTACCTACTTAATGCCACAGGTATGTACCTTCTTATTGCCACAAGATAGTATCTACTTACTGCCACAGGTTTGTACCTACGTATAGCCACAGGATTGTACCTACGTATAGCCTAGGGATTGTACCTACGTTAAGCCACAGGATTGTACCTACGTATAGCCACAGGATTGTACCTACGTAAAGCCACAGGATTGTACCTGCAAATAGTCACAGGATTGTACCTACGTATAGCCACAGGATTGTACCTACGTATAGCCGAAGGATTGTACCTACGTATAGCCACAGGATTGTACCTACGTATAGCCACAGGATTGTACCTACGTATAGCCACAGGATTGTACCTACGTATAGCCACAGGATTGTACCTACGTATAGCCACAGGATTGTACCTACTTATAGCCACAGGATTGTACCTACGTATAGCCACAGGATTGTACCTACGTATAGCCACAGGATTGTACCTACGTATAGCCACAGGATTGTACCTACGTATAGCCACAGGATTGTACCTACGTATAGCCACAGAATTGTACCTACGTATAGCCACAGGATTGTACCTACGTATAGCCACAGGATTGTACCTACGTATAGCCTCAGGATGGTACCTACGTATAGCCACAGGATTGTACCTACGTATAGCCACATGATTGTACCTACGTATAGTCACAGGATTGTACCTACGTATAGCCACAGGATTGTACCTATGTATAGCCACAGGATTGTACATACTTATTGCCACAGGATTGTACCTACGTATAGCCACAGGATTGTACCTACGTATAGCCACATGATTGTACCTACGTATAGTCACAGGATTGTACCTACGTATAGCCACAGGATTGTACCTACGTATAGCCACAGGATTGTACCTATGTATAGCCACAGGATTGTACCTACTTATTGCCACAGGATTGTACCTACGTATAGCCACAGGATTGTACCTACGTAAAGCCACAGGATTGTACCTACGTATAGCCACAGGATTGTACCTACTTATTGCCACAGGATTGTACCTACGTATAGCCACAGGATTGAACCTACGTATAGCCACATGATTGTACCTGCGAATAGTCACAGGATTTTTCCTACGTATAGCCACAGGATTATACCTACGTATAGCCACAGGATTGTACCTAGGTATAGCCACAGGATTGTACATACTTATTGCCACAGGATTGTACCTACGTATAGCCACAGGAGTGTACCTACGTATAGCCACAGTATTGTACCTACCTTTTGCCACAGGATTGTACCTACGTATAGCCACAGGATTGTACCTACATATAGCCACAGGATTGTACCTACGTATAGCCACAGGATTGTACCTACGTATAGCCACAGGATTGTACCTACGTATAGCCACAGGATTGTACCTACGTAAAGCCACAGGATTGTACCTACATATTGCCACAGGATTGTACCTACTTATTGCCACAGAATTGTACCTACGTATAGCCACAGGATTGTACCTACGTATAGCCACAGGATTGTACCAACGTATAGCCACAGGATTGTACCTACGTATAGCCACAGGATTGTACCTACGTATAGCCACATGATAATACCTACGTATAGCCACAGGATTGTACCTACTTATTGCCACAGCATTGTACCTACTTATTGCCACAGGATTGTACCTACGTATAGCCACAGGATTGTACCTACGTATAGCCACAGGATTGTACGTACGAATAGTCACAGGATTGTACCTATGTATTGCCACAGGATTGTACCTACGTATAGTCACAGGATTGTACCTACGTATAGCCACAGGATTGTACCTTCTTATTGCAACAAGATAGTACTTACTTACTGCCACAAGATAGTACCTACTTACTGCCACAGGTATGTATCTTCTTATTGCCACAAGATAGTACCTACTTACTGCCACAGGTTTGTACCTTCTAATTGCCACAAGATTGTACCTACTTATTGCCACAGGATTGTACCTACTTATTGCCACATGATTGTACCTACGTATTGCCACAGGTGTGTACATACTTACTACCACGGGATCGTACAACAAACTAAATACATGAACAAAATTAAACTAAATACAAATAAAGAATAATTAAACTGAAAATCAAACTGCAATCGACTTTTTGTAGACGGTTTATTTATATTGTCAAGATTTATAAAATGGTAATACTTACTGTTTACGTAGAAGATGAATATAAATTCCATGTATACATCATTCCTCAAATATTTCATAGCATCGGATTTCGAAGCACGAATGGTGTGGTTATAAAGTGCAAACATAAAATCTTTGATATTATGTGTATGACCGTTTTCGGAACTGAAAAACAAGACAAAACGTCTCCCCATCTTAACTGAAACTATTTCAAATCTTCATGACTGTGTATTATACATTAGCATTGTGACCTACTTAGACATCCGACTGGCACTTGTAATCTGATACTGCTACCTACTGATACGCTTG
Organism: Owenia fusiformis; assembly: GCA_903813345.2. NCBI lineage: Eukaryota > Metazoa > Annelida > Polychaeta > Sabellida > Oweniidae > Owenia > Owenia fusiformis. The sequence goes on along the minus strand of CAIIXF020000007.1, from coordinate 20,427,860 downwards.
TACTTTATTAATGGTTATTTACAGGAATATATCATAAATAACCAATGGGGTATTAAACGGATTTAAGTGATTTCCCTAAATCAGATAAATACCACGAGGTATTGTTGCATGGTTGAAATAAGCAGTAAATAACCTAACTCATCGATGATATTTTGATAAATCAGGTAAATACGCATAAATAACCGAATAGATATAAACGTATAAATACAGACGTGTCCATTAATGTTCATTAAAGCGATTTTCGGGTTTAATAATCAACTAACTATTTGCGGGATTTAGTGGTATTTACTTTATTTCACACAGTGCAATCTATTCAATAATCAAAAAGATAATCGGAGATTCAAAGTAACATTATTTATATTTTTCGATCTTCGATGGCGTCTGAGCAATTTCTGGGATATCAGTGACGTCACTGGAATTGCGCGGCGTTTTCAACAACAGATTTTTTCGGATTTGGGAATTATAGTTCAAAAAGCTTTGTCATATCGTATATCTTAATTACATACATATCTATCTTTTGTGCAAATGAATACATAAATGTTTAATAGAGTCGCAGTGCGGCATTGAAAATAGCACCCCTGTACCAGTCAATGGGAAAGAACCCGGTAGTAGACGAAGTTCTTCAAACGGGAGGTAGCTAAACTGAACTAAATTAAACGTTATCGCGTATTGGTACAAGTATATTGGTTTGTGTGTAAATATTGCTGTTTTAAAGTTAAAATTCACTACACATATCAAATAAATATCATATTTTCCTTCATTATTATTTACAAACATGTTTTAAGATTCAAAATTATGAGGTTTTGGATATTTTCAATAAAATTTATTTCGCGAGATTTTTGGAGCAACTTTTACATGTTAAAGTATGCTATTAAACTCACTGAATTCTATGCCATCTATTGGCAGTCCTGAAGGCCATTGAAGAAAAAATTAGGAAAAGTCAACTAACATATCTATTTGCATTATTTCTTTTTCTTTTTTTTGCAGGTTATGAAAATAAAAATTCAAACATCGAGAGGCTTTAACTGGTAAGTCTGGAGAAAAAGGAACTGCTCAGTTCATGTCGAAACAATTGAATCGAACGTGTACTGGTGACGGAAGTGTCAGTTAAAGTAAAAATTTAAATCTCCCACTACAAATTACGACGTTAAATAATTGTCAAAAAATCGGCAATTCTCGATTTATGGTGCATGTGTATGTTCACTGAGATTTTAGGTTTCTTTATGTATGTGCAGTAAAAGCATCGATAGTCATTTCAATGGCCATCCCCTAAACATGAAACAAACAAAAATATATTGAAAAAACAATAACATGACATAATGACATAATTAAATTATGTTTAAGGAACATCCATACCAAGTTTCAAGACGATGAGTCAAGAGTATTGAAATAGCAACACGGCTTTTGATGACGCCTGGATCACCCTGTATGCACTATGTTTGATTATCTTTGTATTTCTTAAAGTGCCAATTCGGTAATTTCCTTTTTCTCTTTACACAAATAGATTCAATGTGTATTGGTTGGTAGAAACAGTATACCAACAGACTCACATCTTCATCTGATTGTCTTTCAGTGCCAAAATAAGATTTCCCGAAAAAAACATGACGTCACGATCAGAACCGGTTATGGATTTTAATCGGCAATGAGTTATGCAACTCGAATGTAAATTCAAAAGATTTCATATTCTACTGTGTTCTGATTGGCCAGAAAGGAGTAACGCTTCTCAAAACCATGGTTCAATGCCTTTTGGTTGTAAGATTTTAAACAGCATTGAGTTATGTAACAGGATCAACTCAACGTGTATAATTTCTATACTGTATTCTGACTTGCCAGAACGTAATTCTGCATGACTAGCTTTGTGAAAACGCACCACAGGGTCGGGAGCTCTAATTGAGGTATTATGTTTTTTCTCATCGGAGGAAAAATCGTGGCTCCAAAGTAGTCATGCAAATTTGAATCATCTCCGCACTGCATTGAATGCAGTGGCAATCAATTACACTGACACTTTATAAGCACGTTCGAAGATCATACACTCCAGCAATATGTTCAAAACCTGTTCTGATCGTGATGTCATGATCGGCACTTGACATTGGGTTCCCGATTTTGAACATCAAATTTTACATTTATAGAAAGATTTACAAGAACGGTACATGGTTTGACTTGTAACTTAAGCGGTGTTTACTTCATTTAAAACATGTATAAACTGAATTTTGACCCCATGAGCATCGCACAGACACTTTAAAGCCCCCATATAAAGTTTAAACAACTTTGGCTTATATTGTAGTCTTATCCAATGTTATCAAAGTGTCAAATGTGAAACTTTTTATTTTAATTTCAAAAAGTGGTTTTTGGAGGACTTTTTGTTCGAAAAATCGTGAATTTCTTTAGAACTAACTTTCAGAGGTTACACGTACTTTTAATAAGGGATAATTCATACCAATGCACAGCATTCATCCTCTGCCGAAAAAAGCTAAGAAAATCGGTTCATAAATAAGCGAGAAATGAAGTCATCAGTCCATGAAAATGTTTCAGAGAAAAATGCATTTCAAAATTTTAGTTCTAATAGAAACCGATGGTACAATAATATCTAAAACATAATATATACATTTACATATACATTTTTAACCTCGTTAGATAATCAACAATGATTTATTTTTGAAGTTTAGCATATTTAGAAAAGATTGACATAGAACAAAAAATTCATTTTTTCAAAAAACGTTTTGCCACCTGAGTGAGTCATCGATGACATCACTCAGGTTGCAAAATATTTTTGATTTGCTAAAACATTGAAGTGGCACATTAGATATGGCATTTTATTATTGAAAAAATGTGTCCTTTGTTCAATCTTTGCGTAGTTGTGAAAAAGATAATGTTTTTTTAAATGTATGGTGGAATATTTGATGATTAAAAGATTTCAACTTTTTTTGAAAAATGTTGGGAAATTTTAATATTTGAGGAATGAAAAGCGTACAACTTTTTTCAAATTTCTCTTCAAAATATCTCTAAAATAACTTCTAAAGTCATGACAAATAGTAAATGAGTGATAAAAACATATTTTCAAACATTACACGGGGACTTTAAACAGTTTCCCTGTATACACGATGCCCATGTCAAGCTGCGTGCCTACTAGGCACGCAGTTTGAAACTCTGACAAACTGCGCGCATATTTCAAAATGGAAGACGGGGAGGACACGACTCCCAAAAAGAGCCAAAATACGAAAAATACAAGGTTAGTCTCGTTCTAAAGATAGTACCATTCTGTGAAGATGAACTTAATTTACTCATAGAACTCAATGTTGTTCCCGATGTAAACCTAGTTATCTCAATATAAGGGTCTTAAGTAACTTCTGTGTTAAAAATTTACAGTGTAAAGTTATATCTATGTATTTTTATCGTCATTTGCTGTTTATTCAGCCATTGTACGCTAGAATATACAGTGCGTATAAAAAAAACGCAACAGATTTTTGTCTCGGAAAAGCACAAAACCAGTGATAACAGCATTGATTTCATTCAATGAACCATAAAGCCATGTGTCTCCTCTTTACGAAGATATATCATTCATTGATATTTGGTCATGATTGAGTGAGAAATCATTCCATTTGCAAAGTGGGCCAAAATTAGCTTGGGGCCAAGTTATAAACGTCGCAAAAGTCAGTGTACGAAGCCCGATGCAATATTGGAAGAAAACATAAAACCAATGCTGACTGCATCCTTTTTATTCAATGTACCAAAAGGCCAAATTACTCCTTTTTGCAATGGATTATCATTCATTCACAGGGAGTCATGGCTGGCCGAATAATCGTTAATTTTGCAAAGTGGGGCAAAATTCAGCTCTGACCAAAGTTTTAAACATTGCAAAAGTCAGTAAAAAGGGCACAGGGGCTATTGGAAGAAGGTGTGACAGGTGTGGCATAGACAGTATAGTGTTCATACTCATACTCTTGCAAGAATACATCCTACAACGCCTCCAAATTGCCACCACTCCCTTGCACATAACGATGTGCTCATCTGTCCATGTTATGCATGGTTCAGCCTTGAGTCATCTGTGGGTTAAAGCAGAGAAAAGCAGCCAATGGGCAATTCTTTCTCGAGGTTTTGCAATATTTGGTGGAGGAATTGTGAGCACAGATGCTCCTGAGATAGGTCCAAAAGAAGAAGTTACAACAATTCAAGTCAGTGGAACTTGCATTGGCACAAGTGGGTTAAGTTGGCTGCATATTGGTATTGGGATTCAAAATGACCAGCAGCTAGTGAGCTTGAATGTCAATACCAATACAAATATGAAACCTAATATGAATCAAAATATGGTTAAGTATATCATTATACCAATGAATGTTGATGTTTATGTATCAAATGTACTCGAATGTCAATATCAATACAAATATAAGCTCATATTAGCATTCACCAACTATGTTTGAATCCTAATACGAATACTAATATGAATCCTAATATGGTTATCTATATCACAATACCGAAGAAACACGATTTTTCTACAGCAAATGTGGTCGAATGTCAATATCAATACAACTATGAGCTCATATTAAGATTCACCAACTATGTTTGAATCCTAATACGAATACTAATATGAATCCTAATATGGTTGTTTATATCATTCTAGCGAAGAAAGATGACTTTTCTGCTGCAAATGCGGTCGAATGTCAATACCAATACAAATATGAGCTCAGATTAAGATTCGCTTACTCTGTTTGAATCCTAATGCGAATACTAATATGAATCCTAATATGGTTGTTTATATCATTCTAGCGAAGAAACACGACTTTTCTACAGCAAATGTGGTCGAATGTCAATACCAATACAAGTATGCGTTCATCACTGTGGCTAGTCGATCTATGTGGATGCAGTCAGGCACATGTAATGTTTCGTGAGTGCCCGCCTCTGTACTTTTCAATGGAAGAATTTTGCACTTCTGTTTAAGTAATATATATTTACTCATCCGTGTATATCATACTTCATTGATTTACAAAACCAAAGCTACGCTATAAACACACATTCTCTGATATTTTTACAAAGAATAGATAACTCAAACGACTTCACTCGACCAGTTTTATCATCTCGCTCATAGCTGTGAGAAGGTATGTATAATTTGCCATAGGTTTACCTTGTAATGGGGAATACAAAATTCAAGTAATATAATTATTTCACATACACAAATATGTCTGTGTGAAGTAAAATACAAATACAATGCGTTCTATAATATTTTTTGGGTTATGGTATGAAATATCCGCTTTAAAAAAGCAATTTAATTATGATGTATTATGTGGATTAGTAGAAGTTCTGATTGGATTCATTGCTAGGTTTCAAATGAATCATTTTGAATGTGTGTATTTTTAATATTTTAATCCACAGTGTCCAAAAACAATAATAATGCTATATTGGTAATTGGAAAGATTCCACTTACCACGATTTCAAAAAATTGTAAATAGATAATATTATTCTTGAATTATGGTCATTTGTTTCAAGGAATCTGGAGGCTCGTTCAGCTTAGCTGACAAAATCATCAAGATTTACGGATGGTCCATCTGTTGGCTGCTCATTGTCACTTTCAAGGAATGTTAATGGCTCTGAAACTTGTAGCCTTGCCCAAGTCGGTATTTATTTACTTATCTGATCTTGAATTATTACCACCTTGTACAATCCAATGTATCATCGCTGATATTATGCTAAGTTATTCAGCGGTTCCGAGATTCCCATAATACCTGGGCTACCTAAGGGTATTGCAAAACCATATTGATTGAAAATATGGACATGGACACAACATGTGACTTCAGGCTGATTGACCAATCAAAACGTTATCAGGTTGACCTGCATAAAAAAGCAAACTACCCATCCAGGACTTGAAATTCAATGATCTGATCGAGTGTTTCTTTAGAGTTTCAATATATTATGTTATTAAATGTACATTGGAATGTAAGCAGTCATTAATACTCGTCTAAATGAAATCATGCAATTCAATGTTGATTCAAAATCAAAACTGAATTCACTTCATCCTAATTTCAACATTTTCATTGTCATCATTGCATGTTATGGACCCGTTTTTCAAATTAACAGTATTAGCGATAAAACCATAGTTTTTGGCTCACACAGTGAGCCTATGGGATCGACCAGGCGTCCGTCCGTTGGTCCGTCCATCCGTCCGTTGGTCCGTCCGTCTGTCTGTCAACATGGGCTGCACAAATTAAAACAGCTATTCGGATTGAGTCATTTCCACATTCACTTTATGCATATCCATAATGTCTATTTGACCTATCATCGCCATTTCCCAACTTCGCCCGGTTTCCGAGAAATTGCTGATTTATAAATTTCGAGAAAAATCGATCTGATGATAGCCTTATAGAAAGTCAAGAGAAGTGAAGAATTGATTGAAAAAATACCAGTCCAGTCCATTTCCAGGTCCAAGTCCAGGTCCAAGTCCAGGTCCAAGTCAAGGTCCAGTTCAGGTCAAAGTCCAGATCTAGGTCTAATCAGGTTTAATCTAGGTCAAAGGTCAAGAACTAGGTCAAATCCAGTACTTTGTCATTTTTTTCAATTTTTTCAGTCGTCCTTCAATATTTTTGCTCCGTTTTTTTTATTCATGTTCCTTGGAAAAAAGCTAATCCCTACAGGCAAGTTGTTTTTGATCACTCTTACCGTTTTTGAGATATGGCATCCGAAAAGTAGGTCACAATAAAAAGTTCTTGGAATTCAATGTATGAGTTATGAAATATGTGTAGAATTGTCCAAGAAATCCGAATCTGCGAACCAGATTTTGATCCGACTTCCGGTTCGGAAGATATGGCATTTTGAAATCTCAAAAATCGCTATTTTGGTATCCCATGTTAAGTCAATGGGGCTTGAGAAAATTATCAATTGTAACAACACAACACTAGATACAGCTTGGATGCAGCCAACTTAATAAGAATCTACAATAGAAGCCATCCTCAAAATCTACTTTCCTTCAAAATTTGGACACTAAAAGGCCTTGGTCAAAATCTAGGTAAAATTCATAGTTTTTCCTTTGACTACAACAAATCATATCTGAACCAACAACAAAGGACTCATCTTTTATTGATCTCATATTTACCAATACTTTTGTTTGAAAATCAGGATATACATTCCTCTGAAGGTTCTACACTGTGTGAGCACAGGACCGTGGGTCCTTTATTTTATCTGTAATGGCATTTTCCAGTTGATGGGTTTATATATAGTATTTTCAATTTTTCATGAGGGTGTCTTTAGACTACTTGTAATGGGGTGGCTAATTACTTTACTGAATGAGGAATGTTTATCCAAACAATGGATACAAAGAAAATCTGGCTAGTTGTCCATCAGTAAATAAATTATCATGATAAAAGTATAATTTATTAAAGCATCCATTTGTTACCGTTCTGAATCCAAATGACACATAGGTGCATCCATTTTATACATATATGTTGACGTTTACGAAATGTTTTTCAAATATCTTCCCTATAACAGGAATATGGTAGCTGAAACTTTCACTCATTGTCATACTATGTATATTGAATATGTATGCAAGATTTCAAGTCACAATGTTAAGTAGAAACTCTGAGATCACTTACCTCGATTTGCTGTCATATTTTTGCAATGATCCCATTCCCTATAATGTACGCGAGTACCCACGATACATTACATATAAATGACTGCATCCACATAGATCGACTAGCCACAGTGTTCATATTGGGATTCGCCAACTGTGTTCGAATCCTAATACGAATCCTAATATGAATACTAATATGGTTATCTATATCACAATAGCGTAGAAAGACAATTTCTCAATAGCAAATGTGGTCGAATGTAAATACTATTTACAAATATGATCTCATATTAGGATTCGTCAAACTGTTATGTTGATTGGCATTGATTAATGCTCTGAAAATAATAAAGACCTAATTGAATATATAGTCCATGGTATGACTTCCGAAAATGAAGGATCCGTAGAAAACTATAACGCAGCAACATTTGAAACAATATTTATGAAGGTGCACATGTCTTGATTCTTTTAAAATACCGTTTGCTGAAAAAAACTTCCGGCTTTCGGGTCGAAAAATGTATTTCATTACAGGGGGTCAAAAAACGTAAATATTTTGAGTCGAACTTTTATACATTTTATAAGACACAGACCGTTATTCTCAGCATACGACCAAAAATAGATTATCATTATTTAAAAATATATTATTTAATTTAACCGTAGATATCGTTGTTTAATTTGTATAATCATGCAAGTGTGTTTTTCAGATTTTGTTTGATTTTTCAAATATGAGCCAAGCCGATTCAACAAAATTATGACGTGGAATATTTAGGTAATTTATGATTGGGAACATATTAGTTTTCTTACTATTTAAGAACATTTTATTACTAGATTTTTTCCATTCAATGGGTCTAACAACAAATTATTGTTCATGTTTTATAAAACATAATACAATAACAAATAGGTAAGATTTATATCTAATTAAATGTTACTGAGGTATTGGAATGTTCATATATTCCAAGGGCATGTCTAATAATCAATTAGAGTCATATGCAATCGAACGCCTTACAATTCTTCCTCGACGTTACTTGTGGCTACCATCAAGTTTTCTGATGGCTGCTTCTTCTTTGACCTTACCGCTGGATACAACCAAATTTTAGGAAGATAATAGAGAGATTTCGCACATACGTGAAAGTACACTTATAACGTATACTTATAAGTAAACGTACAAGGTGATTCATAATGTGGGCTTTTCGTCAGGAAAGATCTTCTCGGACTGTACTAAATAAAGGTCAAAGGGATGCCATTTGTACTTTCTTGAATTGTAGCATGTTTAGTTGATCCAAATGTGTTTGTCTAGAATAAAAAGGCTCATATATTATATAGACCAATCTCTTCTCAAATTGACTTTTTGGAGATCTCGTTATGAAACACCCTGTATGTCATTTGTTGAGCTACTGAATGGGTCGTTTCCAGGAATTGCTAGAACCTACTGGTTTGATTGGTGTTTCAAATTGATGTTTAAAGTATTTGATTGGATACTGTTCCTACTCAGCCAATTAATTTTAAAAATGCTCGCGGTCAATTGTTCCACACACATGTAGGTAAAGCTTTATACAGAGATCAAACTGTATACGTTTATCATCTACGTATTTCTACCGTTTTGTAAGTACATTGAAGTTATACTGATCATGAAAACTTTGAAATAATCAACTTGTTTATGTAATGACTCACTTTAAAGGATCATGACTCACTTTAAAGGATCATGTTTATAATACACTACATCTACTAGGACACGGAAGCAAGCATTTAATTATCATATGAATAATGTACACGTGCAGATGACAGTGCATTCACAGTTTCTAGTTGATATAGCTTTTCTATATCGGGAATAGTTATGTTCCATTAAGTACAATTTAAAATTTATTTTAGTAAATATAATAGTTCGGCATGACCCTTTAAAGTATACGTATACGTATAAGTTGTACTTTCACTTATGTGCGAAATCTCTCTAATGATAACGATTTTTCTCAATTATTCATGAATTTGATCAAGTCTTGATGGTTTTTTATAAGCAACTGAGCTATATCTAACTACGGGAAATAGAATTTTAGCCGTAGTCCCGGCCCAATTTGTCAAGGAAGAGCAATAGGCCCTCCTTTATTGATAATTTTCACCCGCTGAATAAAAGTCCATATCTCAAAACGTATTGAGACCCATATTGTGAAAAACTAGCATAATCTAAACATTTGTCATTCCAATATAAAAGTGATTCATTTGTAGCATTTATCTTATTAATACCTGATAAACAATACAAAACGTCGACACACTGGTTACATATTTTTTGGTATTGATAAGAAAATTAACCTCAAACTTATAGCTTAGTTACTTGTTAGTTCCTTGTTAGCTTAGCTAGAGTCCATTTCACTGCTTCAGTTCGTCAGTAGAACGGCAAAAATAAGAAATTGGGAGACTATTGTGCAATAATATATGGAAAAGTATATTCATAATGTACATGAATGACATTTGTATATTTCAGATTTTTTAGTTTTTTGTGCAATAAGCCTGTGCCGTCTTGTAATTTGAAGAATTTCAGCCATGTTAATCTTATTGAAAATAACATGGCAGAGAAACATCCAAATATAAGAGGCCACACACTTTATAAGCCAAACTAGAAGCAATCCAAGATATACAAATGTCATTCATGTACATTAATCCAACAGTGGCCTTTTATACTAAACGGTGAGCAACACCAGAAACGAGCGTTCGATTTGCTAAACGATATGCGTCACCCTTTAAAGTGTCTCATATATTCGATCAAAATTTGCCACGCAAACATGTTAGTCTACTTTACTGGCCCCCCTTGCTGTAACAAGGAACACAAAACACATTAAAACGTAAACATGAACCAATTAGTCACTTCACTATGAAAGTGAGGGGTGTTCCCAAATGTGTTTTAGCAGACAATAAATTGCCTTTTCGTTCAATCATTTATTTGGTTTATAAAAAAATTTGATATATTTTAAAACCTACACCACACCCACACATCATCGTTTTTGCTTCATATCAGTTAGAACAGTGACATCGTACATCTAAAGTGTACGACGGTATATTTTGTCACTGTACGTTGTCGATGGTTAGGCGTGAACTACTACTGTATTAGAAGAGAGTAAAAGACACATACATGCCACGATAATAGATTCTCAAAGTTTGTCTCTAGATTAACAATGTATTTCCATGTAATATACCAAACTGGTCCATTGGTTGCTCGATATTTATACCCTTGAATTTCGAATCTTTTTATCGATTCAAGATCGTTCGCTATTTAATTGGAACCGTTGCTGAATTGTGGTGTAGACTATAACCTACTGGCATTTTGTTTAAAGTTTCTAAGGCGGAAATTTTAAATTCTTGTCAACCATTCTGTCTTTTTTCGAGGTCTCCTCTGCTTGATCTCGTTTGCTCCTTTAATTATTCACTTCTTCACCTCTTTAAAATGTGATTTCAATCAGTTGATCAAATTTTCGGACTTTGACCTCAAATTCACCCAATTGAAAAAAGCCTATGGAAAATCATCTCCAATTATCACCTAACTTACTATTGATAATTAGTTGAAAGTTAGGTGTAAAAATTCACATGCAAATGAGCTAATTATCAACTTAATTAACGCTTAATTTGCAACTTAATTAACGATTAACTACCATCAATATGCAAATGAGCTATTTACGTAAATTAGTTGAAAGTTAGTTGTAAGTTTGATGTAAGTTAATCTCTAATTATCACCTAACTTACTATTGATAATTAGTTGAAAGTTAGGTTTAAGTCAGATTTGTGACATCTCAAAAATGACTTGCTTCTTTTTTGCTTCCCTTCACTCAGAGATTTTTGCTTCATCTTAAACTATTTTGTGACGGAATATTCATCTTAATTAGGATCTTTCAGAACAGACAACATTGAACTTGAACTATTGAAATTTCACAGCAAGAGGAAGGAAAACCCCATGATTCAATTGATGACATACGATTTCCTCCTTCGCACACCTCCTTTTGTCGAAAACATACCCTCCATCTTGGTTTTTAAAGTTTTCAAATTGTCCTAGTTTTAAACCAATCAACGATCGACTCGCTAAACCAATCAGCAACGATGTCATCTCAATACAGATTTACATTATAAGCGTATGTCATCTTTGAACCCTGGGGTTTCTCCCCCTCCTTTTTAAAGCTATTCTATTTTGCAAATTTTTAAGATTCATAAAAAGCATGTGAAATCATCATTATTGCCATCAACAACTAAAATCAGAACACAAACATTATAGACTATAATGTTACATAATAAGGACGTAACAGATATAATCAAAAATATGTTTTGAAATGTCTTTGATCTAACAATCATTATTTAGAAGAGCACATTTGGATTACTTGTGAAATATAGGTAACCCATGTTAGTACCTAAATTGCATGCTAGGATTAATATTATATGATCTGATTCAAAAAGATTTTTAAATTCATAAACATTTCAGACAGAAGTGTGAATAAGATTTAACATACATTGTATTCATGTTCTACATACCCTTATAATAATGTTGACCAAATTTCATGGTAGTATACGCACCATTCACATTGTAATTCTCAATTTTATGAGAGAAATATCTCTCACATGTTTTCTTTTTCCACCATCTTGAAATTAAATTTAGGGGGTTTGTATTTCTAAATCATGGGCCTAATTTACAACTAATTATCATTATAATCATCCTATATGTTAACTATCAACCAATAATCTACTTCAGGACAAAAACGTTTTAATTTACCACTTACTATCACCCTCAAACATTTCATATCTTAATTATCAACTAAAAATCATAAATCAGCATTATTGTAAGTTAATTTACGTTGAACTTGCTACTGATAATTAGGCCATAATTATCATTGATTTAATTAACGTTTAACTTTAATTCCAATTGCCAGCAGAATTGTTGATAATTAGTTGTAAATTAGTTGGTAATAAGTTGGTAATTAGTTTTATTTTTCAATTGGGCAAATATTAATACTTATAAAAAAAATACTGACTCATTATTATATTTTTAAAAGTCTTTCAAATAAAGTGAAATGAAGCCAAAATCAGCTAAAATATTTTTCAGATGCTGTCCGACAGTCAAAAAATCAATTTTTAGAAAAAGTTCAAATCCCTCAATAAAATCATTTGGCCTACAAATGACTTATTTTTTGAAGTCAAATGTGTGCATATTCGCGCCTAGTCAGTAGGCAGAATCTTGAAATTTGATCCAAATGCAGTAAGAAACTCGGCCATTTTCTTGAGAAAAGTTTCTTCTCACCCTCTGTTCAAGTGACGTCAGCGTTCCAAGAATTTGCCAGAATTCCATGAAATCCATGAATGAACTATAGTTAAATTTTTGAAGGGGTGATAAATATCCAAAAGTGATCAATAAACAGGGGGTCATTAACAGAACTTTCGTAAAGTTACGAATTCGCAAGTCAATTGTTAATTTTACGAATTTGGTAAATGTGCATTAACAGAACTTTCGTAAAGTTACGAACGATTCGCAAAGTTACGAAAAAATGACGTCACGTATGCTTTCGTTCGTAACTTTAATAGCACCTCAGACCCTTTCATAACTTTGCGAATGGCACATTTCTCATCCAATTCGTATGTAAGGTATACAGGTTGGCAAATGGAAATTGTTCTCTATATGCATGCTGAGTTTCAAGCTAAAATATCTACCTATTCTTACATGATAAGCAAATATGTTCCTGAGCTGGGAATCTTTGAAATCGCGGAGACAGGTTTGATCACAGCGCGCAATGATATCAAATGACATCATATTTTTATTTGTGCTAAATAATGATATAAGATGACGTCACAATTTGAAATTCGTTTACGAACGATAAAACTTATGAATGACTTACGAAAGTGTTCTGTTAATGGCCGATTCGTAACTTTATGAATTCGTAAATCATTCGTAACTTTTTAAATATTTACGAATTTCATAAAGTTACGAATTACGAAATCGTAACTTTGCGAAAGTTCTGTTAATGACCCCCTGATTCAAATGTGATAATCCAGTTTACAAACTATTCCAAACATTTGTAGTTTCACATAATGTAATAAATGTAATTAACAATCTCAAGTATGATGGTCAAGTTTACAAAATATAGTGACTTGTCATGTCATGAGATTTTTTCGAATTATCCATCATTTTGAAATTTAGAGGATTAATCAGAAGAAAATGTAATTGGACATGAATCTACTCAGCTCTCTGACGAAAGGAGGGAGGTGTAGATAAGTCATAGAACAAGGGCAAAAAACATAAGAATACGGCCGAATGAGAAAAGAAATGGATTTTTCAACTGTCGGACAGCATCTGAAAAATATTATAAAATTATCAAGGAGGATTGGCTCCCAGGATCGAAACTCGATATTTTCCAACAATGAAAACGTCGAAATGTCGTTATTTTCTGAAATTAAAACCGACTATAAATTCAAAATAAACAGTTCAAAAGATTCGAACCAATATCTTGATCGTTTCTTGTGAGTTTTGGAATTTTTCGTTTGGAAATAAGACCAAAATTCACGATTTAAATGTTGAAGTGAACAAAATGGCGGCTGTTTGAATTCGAATTTTGTATTACGACATACCCATATATGGGACAGAATATCGGTGGTGCACTCTGGGAGCCAATCCTCCTTGAAAATTATGCAATGTCGTAAAATGGCGTTACTGGAATATGATGCAATCACCTGTGACGTCAGACACGTATTGCCACATCAACAACTAAACAAACAATCAATATAGACTTCACTGATTAGTTTAAAGATTCTTCGCATCATTTGTGACGTCATAAACATGTTACTCAACCAACAACTAAACAAATAGCAAATAGGCAGATAGGTTCGTTCAGTGTCACAATCTTGAATCAGTTATAAACAGGATAATCAACAGATACATGATAGGGTCAGGATTTTTTTTGCCTTGGAGACCTCGACTCGAGGAGTTTGCTGCATTTTCTTCTATGTTCTTTTTATAGAGACAATAATGTTGTGCATCAGGGCTTTTAGAGGTGGATGTAGAGGAAGAGAAGCGCCCCATCCATTGCCAAAAGTAAGTGTTATCTTCCTCCTTCCACAGGTCTAAGCTTAGATAGATTTTATGTATTATTTTCATGTCATGTTAAGGGGGGGGGGGCGTTGTTTAATTGCTCACTGGACATGGGTTAGTTGTGGTGAAGAAATTTCTGTCTCATCAGGTGCTTATCAATTCCATTCTTGAATTGATTTATATCTGTGGTGTCTATTACAGATTGGGGAAGATTGTTCCATGTGTTGACGATTCTATTTCCGAATACATTTTTCTTTACATCGAGTCTGCTATATCTATGGCTTAATTTTTCTGTATTCCCTCTCGTCATCTTATTTTCTGACTTTTGTGCAATTTCACTGAGTTTGATTCTGTCATAACCATTCACTATCTTGAATACTTGTATTAGGTCACCTCTAGTTCTTCTGTATTGGAGGGAGGGGAATTTTAGTTGTTTTTCATCCTATCATAGGTTGGTACTAACTTGGTGGCTCTTCTTTGTACTTTTTCAACTTTGATGATGTCTATATTTGTATAAGGATTCCAAATACTATTTCCATACTCAAGGTGGGGTCTAACGAGGGATTTGTAGAGAAGTGGTAGGGTGGTTTAGTCCAGATGAGAAACTGTCCTTTTTATTAATCCGAGGATGTTGTTTGCCTAGGATACTTGTATGTCGATATGTTTATGGAACTTTTATTCTAGACACTGTTATGTCGTCGACTGAACACTTGATGCAGTTTATCACTTGATGCATATCGCTTATTCAATGACTCGATGCCACTGAAACATAAACGTCTTTGCATGACCGCGCAGCGGGAATGCAAAGTTTAGGAAACAACACCTGAGTTGAATGAAGCAGCTACAATACATAGAGTCTTGAGCTTAGATTCTTTTCACACATTGCAAAATATCTTCTCCAAAATCATCTAAAAGGAACAAAATCGCTAAAAGAACACATTTTCAATGTCATTTTTTGCAAGGGTCAAGTTGGCAAGTCATCAAATCCAATGTGAGAAGTCCATTCATCACCATGACAACTGTTTAACTGGTGACCTTGCATGTGTTATTGATATTTCACACACTGTTCACTATGTGAATACTCTGTTCATACAGTATTCAAATGTTCTAAATTATGATGCCTCTTTTTCAGGTGATGAAAAAGTTGCTTACTGGATCATGGGACAATGAACTACCTAAAATAAAGAGAGGAAATGCATCTTGGTCAGGTTCACAGCAAGTATTGGACAAAAACAATAGTAATGTAGCTTCGGAAGATTATAATATGGAATCAGATGACAACTTAAGCCATGAGACAGGGAAACGTGGACCAGTTTGGTCATGGAATGAATGGGATCCATTAGAAGAGGTCATAGTAGGAAATGTAAATGGTGCAACTGTGCCCCCATTCACTGTTGAAGTTAAGGTAGGTTTCCATAAGTGTAGCAGATCACAAATATACATGCATTTAGAGCAGCATTATTTTTTATTCAGTGTACCATTCTTATTAATCAGAGCCCCCTCTTTACCTAACATTTGAGAGAGACTGTTCCAAAGGATAGTAAAGGCTCAGTGGATCTCACAATGCAGTGTACAATAATCCTTAAGACCACAGCTCCTACAGCCCCTTCAAAAGTTTGATAACCCTGATTCCCCATTGCATCTAATTTATTTATTCAGTTCTTGTGAATTTTATACATCTATAATACAGTACAGCCATGGGATCCTTTAATACTCTTGTTATTGCTATTTTTATTTCAGACAAACACACATGCAAAACATTGGGAGTTCTTCAGAAAGCATGGTGGAAAATCATTTCCCGAAGCCCATCTAAAGAAAGCCAATGCAGAAATTGAAGAATTTTGTAATATATTAAAACATGAAGGGGTAGAAGTAAAAAGGCCCGACTACGTGGATTTTTCACAAGTTTATCAGACTCCAGATTTTGAATCATGTGGTAAGCTTATTACAAGATATCACATTTAATTAAAGCTTTAGGGAACCAATAGATTGGAGAAGCATTACAAAAAGCATTGGCCAGGTCAGTGTTTATAATATCTCCAAACAAATGGGTTCACCAGTACGTAGTTGTTGAGATAAGTTCATCAAGTTAATTCAATTTTCACTGGACAAAATGGTACAACAATGGAATTCATTAATAATGATCCTGCCAAAAATAAAAGTTGAGCATAACAATAACCCAGTGAGTATGTACAGGGTGGGCCAAGAAACAATTTTTTTCAAAATGGTATAACTTTTTTAATTTGTTATACAAAATCATAATTTGCATACAAAATGAAACTTGAGGATACTATCTAGCCATGTATTATGAATTGTACACTTTTGCTTGAATAAAATATGTCACAAGCGTCTCACTTAAACAGGTGGTGTACCATGAGAAATAATCATAATTTGCAAAATGTTCCTGAACTGATACGGCCTGATAGTCCTGATGCAATCCACAGTGAGTATAGGGTATGGGAAGGTCTCCAGGAGATGGTATGAAGGCACCCAATCTAAAAGATTGCCCAACTAAAGCTGGCAATTAAGACAGGTTGAAAGAAGCTTAGCCAACATTTCCTGAACGATACTGCTGTATCAGCAAGGCAACTAGGACTAAAAGCTATCATCAAAGAGGGTGGCGGACCTTTTAGATCAAACTTTTAGATCAAATAAAATTCAAGTTAAAGGGCTTGTTACATTATATTATTACTAAGAACCCTGGCACTATATAACTGCAAAATGTGGGGTTAAAAAATAGAAAAGTTATAGTGTCTTGAAAAAAGTGGCGTTTTTTGGCCCACCCTATAGTTATCAGTTTCACCACCAGGTGGCTAATTTGGGTCAGATAACTTGAATATTCATCAGTTTTAGTGGATCAATTTTCATAGTTCCCTGAAGTGTCTAATAGTTATACAAATGAAAATATGTCCAGTAGCTTCATTTTCTATATTTCTATTTTATTATTTTTTTCTTAAAGTTTTTAGTCACCCTTCCCTTTGACATTTGTGCTTAATATATATATATTAAGCACAAATGTCAAAGGGAAGGGTGACTAAAAATTATATATTATATAGTACTATATATATATTATTGACCCCCTTTTCTTAAATATACACTTGTCGATTTCGCAGCTACTTTTTCAGGTATTCTTTATTTCAAAACTTTAATGAACATGTTGATTGCTATACACATTTTATAAAATCATATTTAGTTGTTTGCACCTATAAACTTTACATCAGATAAATAAGTAATTGAACAATACCCAGTAAAATTTTGGTGCAGTTTAGAGAAAAAATAACAATTGAGAGTTCAATTATCAAATGTTCTTATTTTTTGGACCACCCTGTATATATATTTATATCTTATATCTTAAATCACTTTATGCATTATTGTACTCATCATTTATGGTGGAATAATATATTATCCGTCCAATAAAAAAATTGACTTTTTTGATTTCACACCATGGGGTCTTTGGACAATCTCCCCAACCTAGAAGGCCAGTCTAGAAATCACATTTTCAAAGAAAATTAATTTTTCAAAGTTGGTCAACATTTTCTGAAACCGTATCACATTTTTATATCACATTAACTGAATTTTGAATAATAAATGCTGTCAATCAACATTATTTCTATTTGCATCTAGTCTTTTGGGTATTTAACCATGTACCTTCAATCCATCATACCTTTAGATTTGGACATGTTATACATGTTTGCAAGTTACATGTAAGATACATCTTGAGCTGTAAAGGGATCAGAAAAACACATGAAATCATATACAAAGCCCCATGATAGATTTATTTTATCAAATATTGATGTTGCAACACTTCCATTTCCACAATAAAAGATGCAATTTATTTGACCATATGAAATCATTTCTCTTTTTCAAGAAATAATTTTTGATTTTTGCAGGAATGTATGCTGCGATGCCACGTGACATCCTTCTTGTAATTGGAGATGAGATAATTGAAGCCCCCATGGCCTGGAGATCCAGGTTTTTTGAATACAGGGCATACAGAAGTTTAATCAAGGAATATTTTAAAGGAGGGGCAATGTGGACAACTGCCCCAAAACCCCAAATGGCAGATGAATTGTATGATCAGGTATTTGATTAAGTTTTTCTAACCACCATTGCCTAAACCTAAAAACCTAAGCCTAAAAGACTACAGGTTGACACACTGATGTCTCAAGCCATAAACCATTGGCCAAGTTCTGCTCAAAAGCTGATTTTGAAAATGGCCACAATTTTTGGGTCAACTTAACAGTATATTTGTTATCACAATATCTAGACTGTAATTTTAATGTTTTAAATGCAATAAGGGAATTCATTTAGTTGAAATTCTAATTATTCAAAAACATAGTGGCTATCATGAAAAAGTGTGGCCGTTACATACAATTTTTGCAATAACTTCAACAGTAGTGGAGCGATTTTGTTGAAATTTTATATGTGAATACTGAGAAGAATATTACACTGTCTTAAATGATAATTTGCCTTGGCAGCCCATTTAGAAAATGACTTTATAAGTGCAGTATTGTATCGATTTTGTTAATATAATTTTCACAGAATATCACTTAAAGGCCCCACCCAAAATTTGAAAATATGTTTTTCATAATGTCTTGCATATGATAAGATATGCTTTGGTTTTTAATTAATTTTTTTGTATGACTTTTCGAACAAAAAGTCATACAAATAACATTTTCTGAAATGAAAAAAAAAGTTTTACATAACATTAGGTACATGTAAGACTACAAATTATGCCAAAGTGGTTTAAACTTTATAGTGGGGATTTAATATTCACAAATTATGTGTCCAATTATGCTGACTGGTGCATGGTCATGTACCTACTCAAAATACATATATCACATATAATATGTATACGTAGCACCTTTGCCCAGTGACACCATTTTTATGAAGTCACTATTTGTGGAGCAGTTGTTTCATTATTTTTGTGTATGAAACGTAACAGATCTATTCTGATAGATGTTTTACATATCTCATGTAGATAAAGAAACTTATATATTAAGGAACAATAAATTTTTACTTGTATGTATGAAATGTAACAGATCTAATAGTCGTTTTAGATATCACACCCCATGGAAGAAAAATAACTTTATTTTTAGAGACTTTATTACAGGTATTCAGGATTTTATGGATTCTCATGATTGCCTTATAAGATCCTGTAATCAAATGCATATGTAACAAGATTAAAGTGATCATATACTGTAATAGCAAATAATAATATAGCCTGGTTCCTGATTGTTTCACTCATTGTAGGTTTACGCTATCAGGTCTGTTGAAGACAGACATAGGCTGGCTGCCAATGGTCAATTTGTCACCACAGAGTTTGAGCCCTGCTTTGATGCGGCTGACTTTATCAGAGCTGGGAGAGATGTGTTTGTGCAACGAAGTCAGGTTTGTACAAAGAAGGGTGACAATGTTATCGCATGGTACTACCTTAATTTTAAAACATTTACATATTAAATCACATATATAGTTGCCAATATACAGGGTGATTCAGAAGTAAATGTAAAGGTGTATCACTGGTGGATCCTCGTTAGAGCCCCAAATAATTGGACTTTTCGGGCATAATATGGCCTTTTGAATCTTTTTTAGGCCAAATTATCAAAAATGGGCCTTAAAATTTTAAAATGTGGGCCCAATTTTTGGTTGAAGGGGCCTAAAATATTTATATATACCAGGTCGTTCAATAAGTTCAGGGAAAAATGCTCTCATGTCAAAGATAATTGATAATTTCTCATAAAACTTTCACACAATGAACAAAAAATACTTTCTGATTGATTCTTAAAACACCAGCATCTCTAATTTGATTGGTCAAAAATAAGGGTTACTATTGCAACTTGACTTTTGGGTAGGTGGGGCACTTTTTACGTCACATAATTCAGCAGAATAGTAGGCAGTTTATTAGTATATCACATGCATTTCTTCTCCGCTTCCTACATGTACATGATGTTACTTAATATAATAGTCACAACTATTCTCCCATAAGGTTTTAGAAATATCCTCCCTCATGTTTAATACACAGTTGCTGACATTCAACAAATTGGCGATACAGTCCTCTGAAGCCATCTGGAAAACTTGTTTGAAGGGCCATCTGGACTGCAGTCAAAAGTTGTTGCATTGTTCAAAAAGTGCACCTCTTAGTTGATCTATCAAATATCCTAGTGAAAACAGCAAAATCAAGGATTGTCTCATCTGGAGAGTATGGAACTTGGGGCAGCTTTGCCATCTATTTTACTAGTTATCTGTGATGGTTCCCTGCACAATATTAGCAGGGTAACCTGGTGGTATCCTGATGGAAAAATCTAGAGTATGGCTGAATGGTTAAGTTTTAATCAACTTACCATAGCATTATAGCTCTTTGTTGATTTTTTGGCCCGCTGGTACAGCTTTGATAATCAGGATTTCAGAAATGTTTATGAAAACTGTGAACATCAATTTTTCCCCAGAACAAATGTATTTTAAATAAGAACAAATAAAAAATAGGGACCCTTCATTGCACATATTGATAGATTTCTACAATGGTAAATTGTGTGACGTAAAAAGTGCCCCGCCTACCCAAAAGACAAGTTATCAAAGTAACCCTTATTTTTGACAAATCAAATAAGAGATGCTGATATTTAAGGAATCAATCAGAAAGTATGTTCTATACATTGTGTGGAAATTTCATGAGAAAATATCAAAAATCTTCGAAATGAGAGGTATATTTTTTTCCCCAACTCAAAATTTTGAACTCCTCTTGTTAGCTACTGGATCCGCCAGTGGTAGAACTCTTCTTACTTATTGTATCATTGAAATGCATCATAAATTGACAAAGTTCGAATTAGAATTTCTCAAATCGCAGCCCCATCGATATTTTTAAAGAATTTCAGAGAAATACAGCAAAGCATCTCACCTCCATGTCAAAAAAATGTCTAAAAAATATCCCACGAAAATCATAAGTTCTGCTCTCTTACATAATACAAGTACCAAAACGTCATCATATTTATGTACATTGATCAATTCACCACTACCAATCAAGGTCATCCATCCGCAGAAAATAATCCCAAATATTTTACCGTTCACTGTTATGATCACATGTTTCCCAGTTATCCTGGGCATTATATGCCAGCAAATGAGAGTATTCTATCCAAAGATGGTGCTGTAGTATACCATTGAAGTCCCCATACAATTTATAATAGAACTACTTTCCTCATACCACGAGATAAACAAATTCAGTAAGGATAGTACATTCTAATGTGTATGTTCAGAAATGGTGAAACTTTAATTCACATTGTATATCAATTTTTGGTACCCCTCTATGAATCTTATATTATTTGAAATGGTGTATTGAGAAAGGTAAAGGACACTCTGACTAGAAAACCATGATATACAATTTTGTCAGCTCTCATAATTCTCATGCGAGCTTTTAAGCATCACAAAGTAAGTCCATGTAAGCATCAATGACATTGGTTGTTAATCTTTTATGATTAATAACACTTAAAAGGATTATAAGAGACATTAGGTATTCACTAAAGAATGGCCAACTATGATTTATATGAACATATGCTGTGAGGGGTCGAGAATTAAACTAGTAAACTTCTTCCAGAATGACATCGGCAAGGGGATCCCTCTGTTTAATTCAACCCTTTGACATTTGACAGGATAAAACCCTCACCAATTAGGCGAAATAATCCCTTCTAAGGGGATCAGGAACAATAAAATGTTAATAACCTACAACTTAATCATAATAAAAAAGACGAATAGCACTTTGAGTTAATCCTCAATATAAAATATGAAACATAAAAAAATGACAACAGAAACATATCAAAAGCAGACTTTTTCGTATTTTAAATCAAGGGAAACCTGGAATGCACTTTCCTAAGTTTATAAAATATAAAACATAGCTTACAAATCCTCAGTGGGCTATTAAATAAAGAGAACGGATGGAGGTTAAGAATTTGCTATGTGTTCATTATGTAGTCCTCCAGACTCGTTTTCATGGAAATTTGGTTTTGTTAGCCAATTCCACATCACTGCATTTTCTAGGTAACCAATTACATGGGAATTGAGTGGATGAGGCGCCACTTGGAGAAAAAAGGAATTAGACTCCACACATTAAGCTTCAAGGACGCAAACCCGCTGCACATAGATGCCACATTCACCATCATAGGCCCAGGGATGGTATTGTCAAACCCTGAAAGACCATGTCACCAGATTGAAATGTTTAAGAATGCTGGGTGGGATGTGATCCACCCTCCTAAGCCACTTATGTCAGATGGTAAGTATCAGAGAGTCAACATTTGGTGATCTTGTTATCTCAAATACCAGTAAATGGATTTGGTTCAATTTTTATATGATGATGCTTTGGGACAAAGTAGATTTGTTCAAGAAAGAAGTTTCAAGATGGCGGCTGAATTACAAAATGGCTGCCATTTTTCATAAAAATCTATCTTTGATAACTCAAATACTAAGTTGACGGATTTGGTTCAAATGTTATATGCTGATGCCTAGGGATAAAGGAGCTAGGCTGAAGAAGAGATTTTTAGAATGGCTGCTAATTTCCCAAATGGCGGCCATTTTTCATAAAAAACGTGATCTTTGATAACCAAAATACTAGTTACACTTACCTTACCGTTATTTCGAAAAACAGTTAAGATTTGCACTTTTAACCAATACCATTTATGTAACTTAAGTGAGGAATTAAATCGATGATTCTGTTATCAGGTTGTGTTCTGAGCTATTTTTGCAAACATGTACATTTTCTAAAACATATGATACTGATACATGTTTTGTGAGAGAAAATGTGGTGGGGATTATGCCTACTACGTGTAAAATGAAATGAAAAATTATTAATATTATTTGGATATACAATTATGTACATTAAGACTTAAGAGGTTTTTTTACATGTACCAATCTCCCAAATAAATGCCCATGGGCCAATAAGCAAGAAACTCAAATACTAATAAAATGTATATGTTTTCTTTCTAGATCATCCTCTATGGATGACTTCTAAATGGCTGTCCATGAATGTGTTGATGCTTGATCCCAAGCGTGTTATGGTGCAAAGTACAGAGACCTCCATCCGCAAGCTCTTTGAATCCCTTGGCATTGAGTGCATTCCAGTCAACATTCGCCACGCCAACTCTCTTGGTGGGGGTTTCCATTGCTGGACTTGTGACATACGCAGAAATGGAGAGCTAGAGTCATATCTTTAGTGAAATGACAATTAATATTATGTAAGAAACATTTGTTATTGATGATGTTGTATCCAGCAAAACAGTAAAAGCTATCTAATCCAAATCTCACTGGGGATGGCTGAGTGTTCAGAAAAGGCATTTACATGTCAAGGTTCTAACATTTTCCAAGTTCAGAAATCTGAAGAACATTCTACAAAACTTACTAGCATCATTGACCATAAAACTACATGTTGGTCAATAATGTGAAAATTAAACTGTAATTTGATTCAAATGAGTGTTAGAAAAATACATTATAGGATTGAGACTGTTTTGGTCTTGTACGTTTCGTACTTGTGGTATGAGTGCCGTAATCCAACACCAAATTCGAAAATTCATAACAATACTTTGCACATATGGCGTTCGTGACCAACTATAGAACGCTTACCCCACCATAGTGTTATATATCAAAATGTACCTGTTCATATAGGGGTTCGATTGATCTACATAAAATTATAGGGTGTCAGGTTACTTTTTGAGATATCAGCGTCCATTTATTGTGACTCGCGTTTGCTACCACTTCCTCAATTCTGATATGATGGGCAAACGCGTAGTAAACATGCTCACGTCGGAACTATTTTTGACCTACATCGCTATTTTCGTAATTCAAATGAAAGTTGAACTCCTCCTCTTTATTTTGATACCAAATAGTGGCATACTAGGTACCCTAGAAGCCAACTACATGTATGGCGTTATTTAGAACAATACCACGAGTTTTTAAATGGACTATATAGGGGTCATACCTTTTGGCGGATGGATATGGAACCTCATACCTTGTACAATAGTTAACTTGATAGTATAATCCATTGATACTTTTCTTGTCCAAAAAGTATAAACGTGTGTCTGGAAACCTCTCTTAAAACATTAATTCACCACCAACCATATGGCTATAATCAAATACCAAATGGTGACATGTTTGGTGGTGACATAAAAATGAACATGGAAGTGTTCACATCAGAATGTTTTTGGATTAAATAGGTGACAATGACTCATTCTTGTCAATAGAAACACCATGCAAGGCCATTTATACAAGAAGGTCCTGTGCTTCTACTTAATTTTGCACGGATCACTTTAATTAGAGAGAAGTGAACCCATTATTGTCCACTTAAATATTTGCCTACCATCCCAAGGAATTATCCATTACCTGTGAATTTCAAGACTAGGCCTACCATTTATGTGGCAAAATTCCAACTTCTGTGTGGAGAATTTGCAAATGACAGAGTTATTTCAAAGATGCATTCCTGAACAAGAGTTCATTTATATAATACTGACAATCTCAAATTCACCAAATCAAATCATGGGCAAAATGAAGAAATAAGCCACACGGTGAACAGAATCGCACCCTTGAACAGAATACACTTTTCGGTAAAAGATATACTGATGTATTACAAAATATGTGAAAATTGGAAATTGGACTGTTCAGTTATTTCTAAAAAAATGTTTTAATTTAAATTCTTTTTTATTTTTTAAAACAAGCCTTCACAGACACGATTTAAGGACGAAAAATCTAAAATGGCCGCCTTAACATTTACCAAGAATGCCGAAAAACTAATCAGTTCTAAACTTTTATAGGTAGAAACATCCCTGAGAATTTCAAATGAATCCCTCAAATAGTTTGGCTGAAAACCTGTAGACAAGCCTTGACAGACAAGATTTTGGGACGGAAAATCCAAAATGGCCCCATTAACATTTACCCAAAATACCGAAAAACTTATCAGTTCTAAACTTTCATAGGTAAAAACATCCCTGAGAATTTCAAATGAATCCCTCAAACGGTTTGGCTGGAAACCTGTAGACAAGCCTTGACAGACAAGATTTTAGGACGGAAAATCCTAAATGGCCACCTTAACATTTACCCAGAATGCCAAAAAGCTAATCAGTTCTAAACTTTTATGGGTAGAAACATCCCTGAGAATTTCAAATGAATCCCTCAAACGGTTTGGCTGGAAACCTGTAGACAAGCCTTGACAGACAAGATTTTAGGACGGAAAGTTCAAAATGGCCGCATTAACATTTACCCAGAATGCCTAAAAAGTAATCGGTTCTAAACTTTCATAGGTAGAAACATCACTGAAAATTTCAAATGAATCCCTCATACGGTTTGGCTGGAAACCTGTAGACAAGCCTTGACAAATGGTCAGTAAGTTCATCGGATATTCATGTTATTTTTTAATCAATCTCACTATACCATAATGATATACTGTACAAAATCGAGGTGAAACAGGATTATTTTGATTGTGGATACTGACAATGTGTATACATATGTTGAATTATACTCTTCCATATAGCAATCATGTTAATTTTTACTTAATAAATGTAACTACAACTGCACGTGTATGAGAACAACTATTAACATGGTTTCTCTGCAGCTACTGACTCTATGCTGGCACATAACAACTGATCAACTGATTACGTAGACGTTTGTAAAGGACCAGTATTAACATGGCAAGAGATTTTCGACAGCTGTATTTTTGGTCACGGGTATTTCCCGACCATACAATGAACATTTTATATTAAAACAATATCGTGACTTCAACAAAAGTACATGAAAAAATAAAAATCCTATTTTAATAATGAGATTAGCCATGGATTAGTAACCCACCTCCTCACTTTTTCAATAATGTTGACCTTATTTTGAAAAAGAGGACCGTTATTTTCAAAGTTTCTGTGCAAAATTAGATTGCAAAATAAGTTATCAGTAATCTCATATATTGGAAAATTGGAATGAATTCCTACTTTTTTTATAGAATTTTGGTCTCTCCAAGAAGTACTGAAATAATTGCTATGTGATGTTTATAATATATTCAACACAAATAGATGGCAAAACAGTGTCATAATATCTGGTGTTATATTCACACTACTATACCTTGCATTTGGCTTTCATGAGCAATCCATTTGGCTTATTAGTAATGATTATATATTTGTTTTTATTTGTCTGTTCCTTATTAATGGTTTATCGGTTGAAAGTTAGATGTTGATAAGGTACTTTCAAAAATATACTAAACAATCCAATTAGACAAACAAAGTATCTTATGCATTCCTAGGTGTTAGGTATGGTAGTGTGTATTTGGAACTCATGTTTTGTACTCACAGTGTCAGCTACTGAATGCAGTTTATTCATACAGGATTATACGCATTGTGACTTGCAAACACTTAAGTAGTATTATATCCAACAGCATTTACACAGAAGGTATAAGAAAATGTTTGAAGGATACATGCTGATAAAAGTCATGCTCATAGTAATTTGAGTCATGGCTGATGTTTGAATGTTTTTTTTATTCTCCAGCACTTCACATTGCCTTGACATTATATCCTTAATGTAACCCAATCCAAAAAGAGGGGTGTATAAATTCAAGAATCCGGCAAACTTCATTACACTTTCATTTGGTTGGGATATAGCGAGGTTTGCTCCAGTCTTATTCCATATAATTATATAAATATGGGGAGGTAGAATTGCTAATTATCAATTCCATTCAAAATGGGTTTATACAAAACATGGCACCGTGTCATGGCACAGGTACACCCTATGACATAGGCTACGGCACCCCCTTTGTCACACTGTAGGCTTTAATACACTATTTCGTGTCAAATTCTTGCATATTTATGTAGATTATGATTGCCCTTACAAATGTCTACCCTTCCAAATATTGGGCCTCTTACTAAGGTTATATTATCTTTCTTGACATAGTTTTCAATGAATGAACATTTGTCAATCTAAATCAAGTTACAGACGTACAGTACGTAGTACGTATGCAAGGATCCATTCTCTTTCTTCCAAAAAACAAAACTTGAGTAAGAGGATCAAGAACAAAAATTATCTGAATTAGTATTCAAGAGCCAATGACACAGGGGCGCCATAGAGTATGCCATGGCTCGGTGCCATGTTCTGTACTAATCCCATTTTATAAGCTTTTTTTCTAATCAAAATACAAAATCACAATTAAAAGGGTGTTTGTGATTCATTTCTTTAAATGTTAAGAATATAAGTTGAAACTATACACAATTAGATGAAACAGTGTAAGAGGCGAAGATACAGGGCGAGCCAATAAAGGTAACCGAAAAAATGTATGCTAATAACTCATGGGTTTAAAATCTTTTTTGGGCCTATTTTCTACACTAACAACCCTTGAAACATTGAAACAAGAGATAAGAAGATAAGAGCCATAACACAAGATGTTTTTGAGCGTGTTGTGTACAGCTAAGCCACAAACGTTCAAGTTGGTCTCCAGACATGATTCCCATATTTTGTGGCATGTTTTGTTAAATGGCCATAAAATCGTAACCACTAGAGATAGACCATTAAAACTTGGTAGAACTAGAATGACAATATTGGACAAGGCCTAATTGTGCCAAATGTGACACTAAACCTGAGTTATTAATATATTTGTTAGGGTTTCCATTTTTGTATCTAGCTTTATCAATATGCTATATAATTTTTTTTACATTTAAAACACATTGCTATAACAGTTTTACATATTGCACCTAAATTACTGTAAAATCGGCACTAAAATGGCCGCCATTTTTAAATGAGCGGCCATTTTCAAAATCGGCTTTCGAGCAGAACTTCTACCCCTATAGGGTATATGTGTACAAAATATGAACAAAATCGGGCCAACGGTATTTGAGTTATTGCCCGGACGGACGGACGGACGGTCGGAGGCGTTCCCTATATCCCTCCCAACTTCGTTCGATGGGATAATTATCAGCAACATAACAAGGTCAATGATTATGTCAATGTACCACACCATACATGTAAAATACTTTTGTGAAGTATATTGAAAATTAAAACCATGGAAATAAGGAAGATGCTCCTTATTTCTTTGGGACTTTAGTAAGTGTATATATTTGCCAGTGGAGTCTCAGTACTACAAAATCTGACTGAGTCTTGAAAACTTCTATAGGACAACAGAATCACATACTAGTAAATTTCAATGGGTCATTTTATTTTTCATTGGTACCTAATGAGACTCAATTGAACTTTCCCTAGAGTAGCTCTTGTGGTATTGCAATGTGAGAGTAACTCATGTGGTATTGCAATGTCAGAATAACAAATGTGGTATTATAATGTCAGAATAGCACATGCGGTATTGTCAGAGATTGAAAAATGGATGACAAATTGTGGAACTGTTACCAAAATCATTTTCACCATCCATCCCCTTTTCATACATTTTCACATTCATGCATAACTTTACTGTACATCAGTTTTTCATAGGTCCAGTATAAGTCAGTCAATGTTATTTTATTCATGCCTCATTGGATACTCTGGTATTGAATTAAATCCCCTCACATAAATAATGGATACCATTGGTTTCCCATGACCTAGCAAACTGTCATGCATTCATTAGGTGTCAACACATACATATATTTACATATGTTCCTTCATTAATGCATCGATTTTCTCAAAGATGGCAGATGGGTAAACAAAACTTTCAAATATGGACAGGGTGAACTCCATAACATGGGATTTCCCAATGGATAATCCTCATTCCCATGTAACTTTCATATTAACTTTTCAATCCATATGCCCATATATGAAGTGAATGCTACCTTAGAGTGTAATCTTATATTGCAAAAAAATATGAAAAATCATGGTCATCTTTTTCAGTAATAAGAGCAACTATGCGACGACACTGCATGATTGGCAGCTCACCTTTCATGCTATCTTGGTTGTATATACTGTACATGTGTATAACTTTCAACACAGGCAGGTATCGAAAGATTTGTCCGCTGTGACGGAGCATGCTATTTTTCATAAAAACACTAAGAATGCTTCACGATTTATTTTTTAACTCATATGTTTCGTTATATCAAAGATAGTTACTTACTCCATGCAATGGATATATCATTTGCGTGTAACCTTCACTTCTGTTTGAAGTCCAATAACGCTAGGAGTAAAATCTATTGAAAATGGCGCCAGAGTATCAAACTCTAAAATGTACCATTTCTTTTTTAACTTTTTAATGGCATGATATAGTGACACGATAATATTAACATATGTTTTCAGCATAACTCTGAATGTATTAATGATATATTAATGCATTGGGTCTTTTTAATTTTTTTATAAAAAATAGTATTAATATTTTTTGTCCGCTGTGACGGAGCATTTTCACAGTTCACATTTGCAACTGCTCCGTCACAGCGGACAAAAAAATTAAACATTATTTTTTTTAAAGAATTAAAAAGACCAAATACATCAACATCTCATTTATACCTTCATAGTTATGCTGAAACCATGTGTAAATATTATCGTGTCACTATATCGTGCCATTAGAAAGTTAAACAAGAAATGGTACATTTCGAAGTATGATACTCCGGCTCCATTTTCAATAGCTTTTCTTCCCAGCGTAATTGGACTTCAAACAGAAGTGAAAGTTACCCGCAAATGATATATCCATTGCATGGAGTAAGTAATTTTGTATGGTATAACGAAAGATATGAGTTAAAAAATAAATCGTGAAGTATTCTTAGTGTTTTTATGAAAAATAGCATGCTCCGTCACAGCGGACAAATATTTCGATACCAGCCTGTGTTCAAAAGCATTGCACACGCTCGGTCAAATTACGTCATAATATTTGATAATAAGGTTTGCATTACTTGTACCTTCGACGAACGGGATTTAGCCAAGTGTAGTAATTGTAACTTGTTAAATAAATTGTAACTTTTCCACCCATCAAACTATAGTTTGACTGCCAAATATGTTCCTCTGACAAAAGAGTTTTAAAAATTTGTCTTACTTAGAAAGAATATTGTATACAGTAAACCTGTCTAATCCGACCACCTCTCTGGGACGAGCAAAAACCGCTTGGATTAGTAGGTGTTCACATTTTAAGGTTTTGCAATAAATATGTAAGTCAATGAGCGATGAGAGAAAATAAAGCGACCAAGAAAAAGTTTTCACAATGAGAGGTATTTAGATTAAAGAAGAGGTTTTCGGATATGCAAGTTTTACAATAATTTATCCAACAGATTATTGCATTGTTATTGTATACACTGCATACTATGGAATTTTTTCTGCATCTTTATTCGATTTTCACACTTTTGCATTTGATTACAACCATTCGATATTCCACTCTATTAAAATGATTCGAAATACGTAATAAATTTGTTTGTTTTTGCACATTTATATTTGATTTATGTACCTATATATGCGGTAAATGCACTTGTATATGCGGTTTATGTTATTCAGTGTTTGGTAAAATATCACATATTTAAGTCCATGTAAACACACGAACAAAGACAGTAGTTGACACATATATTTAGAACACGCATCAAATACAAATATATAAAATCATTCGGTAAGTCACGTGACTTACCCCACAAATGAATATGTTTAGCACAAATGAATATATTTACCCAATACGAATGGTACTTGGCATCGCACATATTTAAAATAGTTATCAAATTTATATTTGATCGGGTCGAATACGCTTTTGAAGCATCTTACATATTTGTTGTGTAAGACAGTCAATTATATGTGGGATAGTAGGTACCATTTGTTGTAACTGGTTTTGTTTATGTTCGGTTTAACTTACTCCGTGGGGTAAAAACCGAAGATATTAATGTTACGAATATTGATGCAATAAATACACTATACTATACAGGAGGATTCATGTGTGTTAGATGACAATTTAATGGGGAGGGCAGTCACATTGAAACACCCTGTACATTTATATCCAGTACACAAAAGAATGGGTACCGATATGGCGAACTTTTTGAACACACGTTTCTCTTAAACCAGTCATCAAAAATTTCTGAAAATCTTACAAATTGTCAATTTAATGGCCATCTTTTGAATAGTAACAATATAATCTGAAATAAATATACATACTTTCATCTATATTGTTTTAAAAAACACATCAAACACTTGTTTTGTTCTTGGTATCATGTTTCCAGTGTAAAATGAAACATCTTTCCGAACCATTGGAGCAAAACGACATAAACGAAACATGTTTAGGTCTCTCAATATTGTAATTGTACAAAGGAAATTTTGGTTGATTTGAAAAAAGTATCTTGTTAATGAAATAAAAGGTTTTTCTTGATTTTTGTCTATTTTGGGGGATTTTGTTTTAATTTTTGAATACTTTTTTAAAATCAACCAAAAATTCCTTTGTATAATATTAATATTGAGAGGTCTAAAAACAAGTTGTATATGCTATCTTGTTCCAACAAGGTTCGGAAAGACATTTTATTTCATTCTCAAGAATTGGTAGAAAGGAGCAAAAACAATTGCACTAAAAAACAAAAAATGTTAACAAAAACAGTAATAATTTTCGCATTAAATTGTTGTCAATCAGTCAACATTTCATAAAATACCATGTTTTTTACAGAATGTTTTCAATGATTGGTTTAAGAGAAAAACATTGTTGAATTCATTCTCCATGTCGATACCTATCCTTTCATTTCAAACAATTATCTCACACGTGACACCACAAGGCACATAAAATAATATTCCAGGAACTAACGTTATAAATTCTCAATTTCCTTGTACATGTGCATATCGAAAATATTTTGCAACTTAAGTGACCTCATCGTGGCATTATTTAGGTGGCAACATTTCTATGCTAAACTAAAAAATAAACCAATGTTGACTGTCTAACCAGATTAAAAGGATGAATATACAAGTATTATGTTTTTAATATTATTACCGTTGGTTTCTGTGAGAGCTAAAATTTCGAAATGCATTTGCCCTGAACCACTTTCATCCATGAATGAGTTTATTACTCGCTTATTTATCCACCAATTTTCTTTATTTTGTCGGCAAAAAAAGCAAGTGAGGATGAATGCTTTGCATAGGTGTGAATTATGTGTTACAAGATATTTTGAATAAAAGGTCCTTCAAAAAAAATTTTTTGAAATTAATAACAATTAAAGGGGCAACAAGGCTTGTAAAGAGAAAATAAGAAAATTTTAACTTTTTCTGAGCTATCAAGGCAACAGCTCGCTTTTAACATCTTCTTCGACATACCTATTTTCTTAAAATGTATGGATAAACTATCAATTTCGGCATTAAAAGTGTAAATTCAATTCAAAGCTTTAAAAAGGGGACGTCCACTTTTATATTTTTAAGATCCACCATGTTTCAGAGGAATGTAAATTGAAATAATGATTATCCAGGGGGTTTCTTTGTAGAAAATAAAAATAAATGTTAGTTTTGATGAAATATCCAAACTTGAATATATTTTGACACTGGTCCATGATCGTTGAATCAATGGCGGTTTAGTTTTTTCTCGAGCTGCGTAAAATTGCATTTTTACAAGCATTTCTATGGATATACTGCGACAATAGACCAATTTGGACGATCTTTGTATATACGAATATAAGCTGAACAACTTGGATTGCAAAATCTGTGAACCCGGATCGTCTTATGGTGAGTTTATCGTCATAGACATTTCCCGCCAAAAATCAGACAATGGAAGGTGTTCTCGATCTTCCAGAATCTGGGAAAAGAACTTTTGATAATGTTTTAACTCGTCCTTCAGCTGACTCTCAAACCCCTAAACAGCATAAATATGACATAGCTCAACTTTTCGATCGACTTGATTCCATCCAAGCTAGCCTAAACAACAACACTGTGTCCGTCAGTGTCCTTATGAACGATATGAAAGATGTTAAATCGTCTATCAAAGGTACTCTGGAGCTGGCGGCAGATGTATCCGATCTGAAAAATCAAAATGAGTATCTAAGTGATCGCGTCGACATACTCGAGGGTAGGATCGCTTCTCAATCTGACCAAATCAAAGATCTCGCAAATGCTGTAGAGGAAATCACATATACATGTAGGTCTATGAGAGACAATCTAATCATAAACAATCTCCCAGAGCAGGGGCAGGGTACAGAGGACTGTGACACTTTGGTCTACGATTTCATACGAAATAAGCTACTTGTACCCAACGACCAAATATTCTCTCGCGAAAACCCGCATGCCCCTGTAAAGATCGATGTTAGTCATCGTTTCCCCAGAATGGGTGCTCAAACTAAACCGATGGTTGTGAAATTTACCATGAGATCCGGGCGAGATGTCTGTCTTAAATTTGCCAAGAACCTCAAGGGCACAGGCATATACATTACTGATCAACTCCCAAAGTCTATGTCTCAGCGTAAACAAGCGCAAATGCCCAAATTCAAAGATCTTAAGGCCGCTGGGGAAAACGCTTACTTTAACAAAGACAAGCTGATGCTTGATAAAAGACCCGTTGATCCACTCTTCACAAAGAACCCCCTCCCATTGTCTTCCAAAACCATTGACATTGCACCCAAACTTGATAGCTATGTAACAGGCGAATCCGTGGAGGGAAACAACAGTGGGTTTACCGCAATTGCTGTTAAAGTCCCGGGGATAAAAGAGGCCCAAGCAGCTTTTTCGAAGTGCCATAAATTTGATGATGTTGATCAAATCAACGTCTGCGCCCTATGCCTATCGTGTTCCTGAAGGCTTTGGATATTCCAACAACGGCGAATTTGGAGCTGGTAAAGTTCTGTCCGATATTCTTGAGAATAGCAAAATGACCGACATTTTTGTCATTGTCCCAAGGACTCTTGGTCAGCCTAACTTCGGCAAAACTAGCCATGCGAACATTAAGGGGACAATAAGGGACTGTCTTAAAAAGTTAGCGGGTTGAAAAAACCCACTGCTTTACCTTTGGACTGTTACTAATACTTGAATGTCTTTTTCATAATTATACTTTCAGCAAATCAGGATTAGCTTCAAAGTGCTTACTTATCTCAAGTAAAAATCTCTTGTCAAGCGTAAACATTATGTGAGTGTGATTTCAACTGAAATAATTGAAATGTATTGAATGTAGTTATACAAGGGTCGTTCATAAAGTCTTGCACGACAGCTTCTCAAGGGAAGAGATTTTATCATTTTTAGATGAAATTTCATACAGATATAGTATTACCCTTCTTACAAGCTTATATGAAATTTCAGGACCATAAGCAACATACTTCCTAAGATACGTTGACTTAAAAATTTGAACCAATGGCCCCATGGTACATATGACGTCATTAGATTGAATTGATTTTGTGAATGCCTTTATAGACTGAAATGACTCTGTCAATTTTTGTTCTTGCAGCTGTTAATCAGGTTATATTCAATTCAATTTTTCAATTCAATTCTATTTATTTCATAATTCTTATATAATATACACTATAAAAACAAGCCGCTAGACACCCTAGTGGGTATATGTTGCGGTTTAACAGAAATTATAAAAATGACATCTAGACTACATATAAAAGAAAACACTTATATTATGTTACATGTAGGTATATAAAATGGTATTAACAATTTATCTAAGGATGTACAATATAAAAATGTTACAAAAAATCAGGTACCAGTATAAAATCACAATACAGTATGATCTGATTGGTATTATACATTATCGATAGATGAGTAGTTTTTTATATGAAGATTTGAAAATATTTAGAGTGGAGCATTTTTTAATATCATGTGGTAGAGCATTCCAAAGATTAGGACCTAGATAGCGAAGGGAAAGTTTAGAGCATTTAGGGATATGAAAATAATGCAATTGTCTTGTGTTATGATGATGAATATTAATGTTGATATCAAACAAGTCTTGAAACAGATTTTTTGGAAGACTGGGGTGTTTATTAAAGATTTTGTACATGAACTGACCAGTACAATATCTGTTGACATCAAAAATATTTAATATTTTAAGATCTTTAAATAGGGGAGTGGAGTGAGAAAGTCTATCCTTATTTAAAGCTAGCCTTAAGAATTGTTTCTGCAGTTTATGTAGACGATCATAAAATGATTTAAATGTGTTACCCCAGATTATGTTGCAATAATTTAATTGAGAGTGTATCAATGAGTAGTAAATTGTTTTGAAACTGTCTAATTGAAGTAGATGTTTAATGTGATAAAGAGAACCAATGACGCGAGAAATCTTCGTTTCAACAGATTTTATGTGCTCTTTAAATTTCAGGTTTTTATCAATAATAATTCCAAGAAAGTCAATTTTTTCCCGGAAATTTATGTTCTCATTATAGCTAATTTATATTTAATCTAAATATACAGTACTTAACATATAGTCTTCCTTTCCAGTAATGCATTATACTTGTAGCATTACGTCCAGTCCATAAGCAAATATCTGAACCATCCTACCTATAGGATATCAAGCCCTCTCATAAGTACAGCTACTCTCAATACATTTCCCTTCTCTTATTTCATCTTGGAGTACTTAGCAGACCCTATTGGAGTCATCATATGCAATATGTCTTAATCATGAATTAATGTAACTTGTGTAATACTGTTTCCCATTCTTTATCATGTATTCTATCAATGTTTTCTGCTCCAACTTTATTATTCCGAGCCATATTCTCCAATATTTCCTGAATCCATGAGAACTTTGATAACGTCAAAAAATCAGGTGATTTGTTCAAGATGTTTGAAGAGTATGTTTATGGTCATTCTTTGACATAACCAAAGAAAACAAGCTGGGAAATATTGAGATAAGATTCACATTTTCCATTGAGGACAATACTAAAAATTGTTTACATTTAAATTGACAGTTTATGAAAGTTAATTAAGCATGCTTAGTAACATTGATCTTTATGTGTTACAAGTTATCTTTTACAAAATGATATGTACCATAGGGTCATCACTGTGGTTACTATAGCAACCGTAAAATTTTAAGTAGTAGGCGTATATACATGAAACTTTGTCAGTGTAAGGAAATAAGATATGGGCACATACGTACCAACTATGAACAAGATTGGTCCATTATTCTCACAATAAGACATATTTGTGCAAAACTTTTTGAACAACCCTTGTATATGTACATGTATGTAGAACATCATGTTTGTAAATACCGTGTGATGTTGGCTAAATTAGATTGTTGGATAATTCACTAATGTGGCTTCAAAATGCACATTTCTCAATGTACCATTGTCAGAAGTCTCGTAAGTTGATCATAATTTTTCTCTCTTGTACTTCTTTATTGTTGTTTTTAAATCATGTAAAAAATACTTACTATTTTTACATCTTTGGATTTGGTTTACATTTCAGAACCTAGCTTTAGCAAGGCCTCTCTATCCCTACATAAAATACAGAGGGACTGTTTGAAAATATCTTTGGGATGGCGATATGTTACACAATTACTAGAGGCCTTGTGTTAAATAATATTCTGATCTAGTTTCTTTACTCTTGCTGATTATCACTGTTAACTTTTTCATGTTTTATTCTGATCAGGTAAATTGGCCTTGTATATGTGTATTTACAGACCTAATGTATCCAATTTTTATTTTCTAAAAAACCGTTGCAATAAGCAGCGAAATCGTCTATCGCATTTGATGAGTACGATACACACTAAACCAGAATTAGCCTGGTTTTTTATTATTTTTCTAGTTTTAAGTACTTTTCTGTTAAAATTGCCAATCTGTCTCCCAAATGATGCAAATGTCTGTCTTTCAGTACTTTTTTCAGATCTTAACGCGTTGTATTCTAATGTTTATGCCACCGCTGCGACATGTATCGGTTAAAGGGCATTGATGTAGCAACCTTTCGTATGAGGGTGGGGCTATTTAATAATTTTCGGCTTCCCAAGAACAAGAACCGTGTAGTGAGAAATCGGTCACCATGCATGTTACTTTACAGCTCACATTTACTTCGTTTTTCTAATTGTTATTGCTGTTTTTGCTGCTACGTTTTATAAGGGGTTTACGAGTATTATAATTTTACTTCTTGCGGTTGTTATATTCAATTTCTCGATGATCGTCTTGCCACTCTTATGTTTCACAAGGTTCCTGTTGAAACATATCAAACATTTTAACCCGCGTTTTTGTATCACATTTCCATGGCCCTTATTATGCTTCATATTTTTCACACTAGCTTGCCCTGGTTTTGGGATGTGGATATATGTACCAAATTTGAAATATCTCATGTTAATGCACGGAGATATCCAACCGAACCCAGGTCCGGTTGGACACGAAAATATCACATTTCTACTGTCAAACATAAATAGTATTACGGCAGACGAATCAACAAGATTCGAATGTTTAATAGATGAGATGCGCTTAAACGAAGTCCATGTAGCTGGTATATGTGAGGTTGGACAAATTGCAAATGAAACTTTCAAAAAGGATTACGATATTTTTGACTATCACCCGCCAATATACATTAGTGAGGGGAGGGGATTGATGGTCTACATAAAAAACAATATTTTCTTTAAAAAATGCCCGGATCTTGGCACTAAAAAACACAACTGTGCAACGATATGGTTTGAACTATGTGTGAATCATCAAACTATTTTCTACGCGCTGACATATAAATCGCCTAATATGAGTGTTGATGAAAATAACCAATTTTTCACCTCTTTATCGAGGGACATCGAAACGGTGCAAAGAAAACAACCTACAGCTGTTCTTTTAAGGTGCTATGGAAGTTAACAGGAAATGACGAAACAGGAAGTGACAAAAAAATTGCATTTTTAGACATTTTTTGAGCAAAGATAACAGAGTTCTGGTTTGACCTCCAGTCAATTTAACTATTTCCACATATCATCTACATGACAAGGATCACAATGTGCATGGTCAGAATGACCCTAAACATGATGAAATAACCTTTTTAGCCGATTGAAAGTGTGACTGAAAAAAGGCTAAAGTAGGAAGGCAGGGAAGGTCACTGAACAGAATCTTTTGAATTTTCCAGAAAATGTGCCCAATATAATGCTCTAACTGATACAATCTTTGAAACTTTAGAAAATTGTCTGAAACAAAAATGGCAGTCATAAAAAGGAAAATAGATCGCTTTTCAAATCAGTTTTTTCATTTGTTTTCTTTTTCTATGAATGATATCAAATTTTCAAAGATTGTATCACTTAGAGTAATATATTGGGCACATTTTCTGAAAAATTCGAAAGATTCTGTTCAGTTGCATGTGACCTTTCCTACCTCCGTCTTTTAGCTATTTTTCAGTCACATTTTCAGAGGGCTGAAAAGGATATTTCTTCATGTTTAGGGTCATTCTGGCCATGAACATTGTGATCCTGGACCTGTAAATGGTATTTGGAACTAGTTGAATTGACTGGAGGTCAAAACAGAACTCTGTTATCTTTGTTCAAAAAATGTTTAAAAATGCAAAAAAAATTGTCACTTCCTGTTTTGTCATTTCCTGTTAACTTCCATAGCACCTTAAACGGCGATTACAATAGCAAACACTTTAGCTGGAACGAGCACAATTCAGCTAATAATACAGGGGGTACTCAACTTTATAACCTCATAACTAATTTTGGACTTACTAAGCTTGTTACCGAGCCTACCAGAATAAGACCGACTTCAATGTCATGCATTGATCTTTCAATATGTGATTCCCCGGGACTAGTCGAAGTGACTAAAGTACTCACACCTATCGGTAACTCAGATCATTGTTGTGTTCTAACGAGATTAACTACTGGTCTAACCAGGGAACAGTCAACTAAGCGAACTAAGTGGTATTATGACAAAGTAAATCGCACTGTTTTGAATGAAGCTATTTGTAACTCCCACCTTCAGAATATTTCGGAAGGAAATGCTAACATAGATCAAAAAGTCAACGAGTTTACTGAGATTCTTTTCAGCATTTTTCAGAAACATATACCAAATAAAACCAGGAGGAAAAGAGAATCGGATAGACCTTGGTTTGATGACACAATTAAATATGAAATTAATGTTCGAAAAAGACTATATGCACAATTTAAAATTTCAAAAAACGAAATTGATTAAGGACAGGGTGCATGTTGGGAAATTTTCTGCATTCCTCAATTGAGTCACATGTTATTTTTCAAACATGAATAACTCCTTCCCCACATTGTCTACATCTTCCAAGTTTGCACAAAGAATGCACTTTTGTGCCTAGAAAAGCCTTGTGAGAAGGTTTGTTTTGTAAAATGTATAAAAAATGAGAAAATTCAGTGAAAAAAAATTCTGAAAATTTTCTGATTTTTTTCACTGAATTTTCTTGTTTTTTATACACTTTGTCAAAACATTCTTCTCACAAGTCTTTTCTAGGCACATAAGTGCACTCTTTGTGCAAAACTGGAAGATATAGACAATGAAGGGAAGGAGTGGTTCTTGTTTGAAAAATAACATGTGACTCAATTGAGGAATGAAGAAAATTTCCCATCATGCACCCTGACCTTAATATCAACTTTACAAAACCCAAATGCTAGTTGTAAACGATTTAGTGAAACAGAAAAAACTTGACTACGATAATAATGTTACGGAAAGCGTTCTCAGTTCCGAAATTACATCCAAATCTTACTGGTCGCTTATTAAACAACTCCTTGGTAAACGTTTTTGCAATTCCTTCCCCGCAATGTTTGACCTCGAAAAAAATACCCCAGTACACAGCAACCTAGGTAAGGCTAACCTGTTTCTCGAACATTTTGTTTCCAAATATTCCAATGAAATAACTGTGATGGAAAGGCCCTTTCCAAGCAGAACCCAATTATATATGCAAGAATTTGAAATTTCTCCGCAAATGATTGTGGAAAGTATTATGGAATTAAAACGTGGAAAATCAGCCGGAAATGACCAAATCACAAATGAAATGTTAAAATTAGCAAGTGACTCCCTCGCCATTCCATTATCAAAACATTTTAATTCGATTCTCATTTCCAAGACTTTTCCTTCAAAATGGAAAGAAGGAGTTGTTTGTCCTATCCATACAAAAGATGACAAATCTCTAATAAAAAATTATCGGCCTGTAACTTTACTTTGTACAATGTCTAAACTTTTTGAAAAAATGGTTAATTGTAAACTGATGACCCACTTGACATCAAATAACCTAATTTATGAAATGCAATCTGGATTTCTTAAAGAACACAACACTCAACTCCAACTAACTGCTATAACAAACTACATTCTTCAAAATTTTGAAAATGGTCTCGATGTTCGAGCAATATTTTTGGACATTCAATCAGCCTTCGACAAAGTCCCTCATGTACTCCTTCTTCAGAAAATCAAATCCTACGGTATCCCAAAATCACTAATTGACCTCTTTCAATCTTACCTCACAAACAGAATAATTAAAATTAAGATCAATGATGAATTTTCTAGGTCAAGTAAAGTCGGTCAAATCAACTCTGGAGTCCCCCAAGGCTCAATATGGGGACCGATTTTCTTTTTGTTATATCTAAATGACGTAACAGACGACTTAAACTCTAAATGTTTTATCTATGCGGATGACACGTCACTTTTGTGTCCGGTTGACCCAATAAATCACCAAACAGATAGCCAAGTTCTTCAAGAAGACTTAATTCATATCCAAATGTGGTCCCAGAAATGGGGACTAACTTTCGCACCACAAAAAAGTCACGAGTTGATCTTTAAAACAAATAGACCAATTTAGAGAACATATCCTAAGTTTGTTTTCAACGACACTCCAATAGATCAAATTAAACATCATAAGCACCTCGGTCTAATTCTCGATGAAAAGTTAACTTTCAAAACCCATATTGAATATCTAGAAGGTAAAGTTCAAAAATTATCAAATCCACTTATGGCACTTAAGCATAGATTAAACACCTGGAAAAAATTTGGCTTGTGTCTATGGGAACTAGTTTCATCTTTATAGCCTAGTTCTCCCCTTAAATACAATGTACACTTTAATTCACTTTGTTCAAACCTAATCGTCAAACATACAAGTGACTCCACCAACGTCTGAAGTCAAATGATCACTTGTTACAATTGGATGTGGTTTTATAGTGGTGGTGGTGGCTGTGGTGGTGGTGGCGGAGAGTTCTATGTACATTTTATTGGTGTCAATGAAACAGTGCGTGCGCATATTCCTGTTTTGATTCTAAAGTTGGCAAGTTCGGACAATCAGCTGATCTTTCTAACAACTATAAGTTTAGGATTGGGGTTATTTACAACTTGTCATAGTATATTAGGGTTAGGATTATTCCGCCTGGACCAATAAGTTGTAATTAAGGGGTTGGTGCTATTTACAACTTGTCAAAGTATATTATGTTAGGGTTATTCAACCTAGACTCGAAACTTAAGGTTCACTCATCGTCCTGTTCAGACAAGACTAAAGTTAAAATGGCTAATTCCTCCGCTACGATGTCATCGACCTGCCCAGGCCAAATCTAAAATGGCTGAACTTCCGCTGTGATGTCATCAACTTGTCCAGACTAAATTCAAAATGGCTAAACTTCCGTTTCCTGCGATGGCCCAGACAAAGTTCAAATGGCTGAACTTCCGCTTTGATGTCATCAATTTGCCCAGACAGGATTCAAAATGGCCGACTTCCGGTCTGGTGCTGGCGCCGCACACACACACGTAGCATGAATTAAAGCATGGTAACTACTAACGGGAACAGTTTGCTCAATGATAACCTTGTGGAACCGTCTTCCTAGAGACCACAAGGAAACGAACAGCTTCTCACTTTTTAAAAAACAACTAAACGATCACCTCACCAAAAACACCGAACCTACAATTTCAACCTCCTACATACAGAATCTTGATAGAAAAGAAGAAATTGAATTAAATAAGATAAGAGTAAATCGATATTTCAAATCCGATCTTTTTGACCATAATTTCTCTTTCATTAACGATCCATATTGTGACTGTGGAGCTCGAGAGACAGCACAGCATAAACTCTTGTCCTGCCCTCTGAGAGAAACAAATGCGCTAGCGGTGGTTAAACATGAACTAAACTTAGATGTTACCTAATAGAAAACATTAAAAAATAAGACAAATTTCCTACTTTTTGGCGACAAAGATCTGACAAATGAAAACAATTCGAAAATCTTTAAGGCAGTTTTGAATTTCATTAAATAATCGATAACAGTAATTCAAATTCAGGGCACCAACGGGGGTACAGACAGGTAGAAAAACAGATAGTATCTAAATTAAATATTTTTCTTACTCTAATAATGACTTTGACTAAATGTTATATTATATTGTATTTTAAATTCACTTAAAGCGGCAGTAGAAATGCATTTTCAGGGCGATTACGCCGTAAATAACAATGAAAATGTATCTATGATTTTAAGAAATAAAGAGTATATATTATAAAAAAAAAATGATCGTTGAAGGGCCCCTCTGCACTACTTGTTGCACCTTTAAGTTTCACATTTCACACTTTGATAATATTGGATAAGCCAAAGTTTATATCGGACCTTTAACTGATAAATACAATTTTACACCCATGCATTGGAATGACTGTACTGTGACTGGTTGAACAGAGTTGTATCAATCATATTTATCTGCATGTCCCATGGAAAATAAGGTACAAATCATAAACATGATATGGTGACTGAGAATACTTTCTTTTCCGATGTGGTTAGGCTTTGGGGGTTGGTAACCCGATTGACTTTGGGGAAAAGTAACATGATATTGCTACAATTGTAGAAAGTATGATGGTTTTCGTGAAAAGTTATCTTTTTTTAAAGAAATTGTCGTGCTTTCTAGAAGGTTTGAGAAGTTTTAGATAGTGTTCAGACGAAATGTTGAGACGTAGTGATACTAGAGGTATATCTGCATGGTTGGTCAATGTTCCCACGAAAGGGAAAGGACCATATTCTGTCAAAACGTCGAAATAAATGAGATATGTATAGGATGTTCTATAAATAGAATAACACGTGTATACAGTATTCATGATATTTTGCAACTCCGTGGAAAAAGTGATATCTGTGAAATATTCTCCGTATTCCACAGATATCGCTTTTTTCCACGCATTTGCAAAATATCATAAATATATATACGTGTTATTCTACAGATTTGACCTCAACTGTGGGATAAACAAATCTCCCGCCGAAAATACTGGGTATAACGTCGTAAACTTCCAGTGTTATGACGAATAAGAGAATGGGGTGTGCCCATATACAGTTTAAACAACTTTGGCTTATATTGTAATCCTATTGTGAAACTTCTTATTTTAATTTCAAAAAGTGGTTTTTGAAGGACTTTTTGTTCGAAAATCGTGAATTTCTCTAAAACTAATTTTTAGAGGTTACACGTATCTTTTAATAAGGGATAATTCATACCAATGCACAGCATTCATCCTCACATTTTTTGCCGAAGAAATTAAGAAAATCGGTTCATAAATAAGCGAGAAGTGATGTCATCAATCCATGAAAATGGTTCAGAGAAAAATGCATTTCAAAATTTTAGTTCTCATAGAAACCAATGGTACAATTATATCTAAAACATAATATATTCTTCCTTTTAACCTCGTTAAGCCCGGTATACACCAATGGGGCAAGTTGGGACCTCCATAGACTTAACATTGCGTGGGACCTCGTGGGACCTTTTGGGATTTTGCCCCATGAAGTCCGTTGGACTCCATGGGACTCCGTCGGATTTTGCCCCTTCGAATCCCACGAGGTCCCAATGAGGTCCCATGAAGTCCCACGTGGGACTCGATGGGGCAAGATGGGGCAAAATCCCACGGGGTCCCATGGAGTCCCATCGAGAATGAACATGTTCATTCTTTCCATGGGGCATCGT
The DNA here is from genome assembly GCA_903813345.2 of Owenia fusiformis. Classification (NCBI taxonomy): domain Eukaryota; kingdom Metazoa; phylum Annelida; class Polychaeta; order Sabellida; family Oweniidae; genus Owenia; species Owenia fusiformis. The sequence goes on along the minus strand of CAIIXF020000007.1, from coordinate 20,383,600 downwards.
GGGATTTTCGATCATATGACGTGTTGTGTGAAACCCGACATACACCAATGGGGCACGATGGGATTTGATGGGACTCCACGGGGCTTGATGGGAATGCATGGGGCACGATGGGGCAAAGTCATCAAGGTCCCATGGGAATTCGTGGGATTCGATGGGGCAAATTGGGATTCGATGGGGCAAGATGGGACTCGATGGGGCAAGTGGGATTTTGCCCCATTGGTGTATACCGGGCTTTAGACAATCAACATTGATTTATTTTTGAAGTTTAGCATACTTGGAAAAGATTGACATAGAAAAAAATTCATTTTTTCAAAAAAAAATTTGCCACCTGAGTGAGTCATCGATGACATCACTCAGGTTGCAAAATATTTTTGATATGCTAAAACACTGAAGTGGCACATTAGATATGGCATTTTATTATAGAAAAAGTGTGTCCTTTGTTCAATCTTTGCGTAGGTGTTAAAAAGATAATCTTTTTTTGAAATGTATGGTGGAATATTTGATGATTAAAAGATTTCAACTTTTTTTGAAAAAAGGCGGGAAATTTAAATATTTCAGAAATGAAAAGCGGACAACTTTTTTTCAAAATAACTTTTAAAGTCATGACAAATAGTAAATGAATGATAAAAAAATATTTTAACAATCCACGGGGACTCTTAACAGTTTCCCTGTATCTCCATATGTGTCCAATTGCGCTCTGTATCGTGAAACTTTAATGAGTTGGTTTGAACTACTGAGCTGTATCAGTATTCAGCAAGTAGTATCATTGTATTGCCAATATCGTCGCGGAGGAGACATATCATCGGAGGTAAATTTTATTGTACTGTTTAAAAAGGATAGGTATCGATATGGAGAACTGAATTCATCAATGTTTTTCTCCTAAACCAATCATTGAAAACATTCTGTAAAAAAACATGGTATTTTACGTAATGTTGACTGATTGACAACAATTTAATGCGAAAATTATTTAGAAATATTTTATATAACTGTTTTTGTTAACATTTTTTGTTTTTTTAGTGCAATTGTTTTTGTTCCTTTCTACCAATTCTTGAGAATGAAATAAAATGTCTTTCCGAACCTTGTTGGAACAAAATAGCATATACAACATGTTTTTAGACCTCTCAATATTAAAGTTATACAAAGGAATTTTTGGTTGATTTTAAAAAAGTATTCAAAAAATTAAAACAAAATCCCCCCAAAATAGATAAAAATCAAGAAAAAACTTTTATTTCATTAACAAGATACTTTTTTAAAATGAACCAAAATTTCCTTTGTACAATTACAATATTGAGAGACCTTAACATGTCACCTGTGTTTATATCGTTTTATTCCAATGAGGTTCGGAAAGATGTTTCATTTCACTCTGGAAACATGATACCAAGAATAAAACAAGTGTTTGATGTGTTTTTTAAAACAATATAGATGAAAGTATGTATATCTATTTCAAATTATATTGTTACCATTCAAAAGATAGGTAATAAATTGACAATTTTTAAGATTTTCAGAAATTTTTGATGACTAGTTTAAGAGAAACGTGTGTTCAAAAAATTCGCCATATCGATACCCATTCTTTAAAATCGTAGGTACGGGTTGGGATCGTCTAATTTAGGTTAGAACACAGGGCATGAGATTTAACATTTAGAAATATCATGTAATTTCGCACAATTTATCTTTTAACTTAAAACCTCAGGCAATGGCTAAATCAATCATTTTTTGTAGGAATTTTGTTTCAGGCCAGTTCTGTAAGGTATTTCTGTGAAGGTTTTAATGGAACAAGTTTGAAGAAAAACGGTGTACTCTGAAACTCACAATCATTGATTGTCCAAAGAAAGGATAGGTTTGAAATTCAAATTAACGGTTTTGCGGGGCGTTTTGGTTTCGATACTCCCCGGTCAGTTAGTACCGCGTGATTGCATGGGGTGATTTATTTTTTCCAATATGAAGAAGCTTTTAAGTTAAAAATAAACTGTGCGAAATAGTTTATATTTTTTGTAAAAATCACAACCCCACTTCTTGTTAGCTTCCCAATGCACTTAGTGTAATGGCGTGGAATAATGGAAATAGCGTCATGAATACCGGGACAATGAATCTCATTAATGGTCGAAAATCAAAATATTGACAAATTTATAACCTAAAATCCGTTGAATCCTAAGCGATTGGAGTTGTTTAGATTACTTAACGAATGATATGAAATGATGAGGATTTGAGTTTTTTCAAAGCTAATAATGGCGGCCAATGGGGGACTTTAGCAAAATATCCCGAAAATTAAACCATGAAAAGGCCGAAAGATCTCATAGATGGATTTTGATGATTTATATATCAAAACAAGCACTTTGTTGGACGTTACAAGGATCCGTTGAATCCTAAGAAAATGAATGTTTTGCTAAAAAGTTATTAAGATTTTAAATTTTGATGAAGACAGTGCTCTCCATTGAATTTTTGGACCATGAAATGCAAGGAGGATTGGCTCCCAGAGTGCACCACCGATATTCTGTCCCATATATGGGTATGTCGTAATACAAAATTCGAATTCAAACAGCCGCCATTTTGTTCACTTCAACATTTAAATCGTGAATTTTGGTCTTATTTCCAAACGAAAAATTCCAAAACTCACAAGAAACGATCGAGATATTGGTTCGAATCTTTTGAACTGTTTATTTTGAATTTATAGTCGGTTTTAATTTCAGAAAATAACGACATTTCGACGTTTTCATTGTTGGAAAATATCGAGTTTCGATCCTGGGAGCCAATCCTCCTTGATGAAATGTCGATTTACGCGCATGCGTTGTGACGTTATTTCCATTATTCTATGCCATGGCCTCTTGATGTTTGAATTTTTTATTTATATAACCTGCAATAACTTAATCCAAAATTCTTAAAGTCCGTGTCTATATGAAAATATATCTAGGCTAATCATCGGGCCGGAAATTGAAAAATCAGACCGTATATAGCTCGGTAGCCTAGGTGGGAATCCACCTAGGGTAGCCTAGGTGGGAATCCACCTAGGTGGGACAGCAGATTAAACAAAGCCGGAAATCAACACTGACTCAAGTTCAGCAGAGGACATCATAGTATAGATTCTCAAAATTACAATAGGTCATACCACGGAATATACTACACTAACTAGGCTGATATTATTCAAAAGTACTGTAGGCCCTATGTATTTTCCATATAATAAATCAAACTGGTTGCTCCGATATTCATAGTACCCTTGTGAATTTTGAATCTTTTTATCGATTCAAGATCGTTCGCTATTTAATTGGAACCGTTGCTGAATTGTGGTGTATAACCTACTGCCATTTTGTTTAAAAGTTTCTAAGGCGGAAATTTTAAATTCTTGTCGACCATTCTGTATTTTTCTATGTCCTTTTTATAGAAACAATAATGTTGTGCATTAGGGCTTTTAGAGGCGGATGTAGAGGAAGAGAAGTGCCCCATCCATTGCCAAAAGTAAGTATAATCTTCCTCATCATAGGAACCGCAGCTCGGTGTCTTTCCACTTCCAGGCCTTGGCCTAAGTTTAGGTCTAGGCTTTAGTCGAGTCTCTAAGAGAAGGCTTTGGACCTAAGTAAGGCTACTAGGCCTATAGGCTAGGCCTAGTTCTAAGCTTAGATGGCCTAGGCCTATACTTCATTAATTATTATGTCACCACCAAAGACAAGTGTTAACATATATTGTTGTGGTCTCCAACTTTTTGTTGACATTGTTCTTCAGGGACGTGGAAGCTAGACTACAGACTATGACATAGTTTTACTATACTTTTCTTAAAATTATAGTCAAAAATTATTTCTATATTCATCCTGAACAAAAATCAAAATTCTAATGATGTTAGTAAAAAATTGCTCCAAGTAAGCTTAGAGAATCCTAGATCTAGACTAAGTATGCTTCCTGGGGAGTGTAAACTGTAACCATCAATAACGGGCACCATGGTCTATGGCAAATGTAACATCAACATTCTTATTTCCAAATTATCATTTCCAAATCTTTGCATGACTGCGCAGTGGGAATGCAAAGTTTAGGAAACAACGCCTGAGTTGAATGAAGCAGCTACAATGCATCGAGTCTTGGGCTTAAATTCTTTTCACATATTGCGAAATATTTTCTCCAAAATCATCTAAAAGGAGCAAAATCACTAAAAGAACACATTTCCAATGACATTTTTTGCAAGGGTCAAGTTGGCAAGTCATCAAATCCAATGTGAGAAGTTCATTCATCACCATGACAACTGTTTAACTGGCGACCTTGCATGTGTTTTTGATATTTCACACACTGTTCACTATGTGAATACTCTGTTCTGATTGACTTGAATCGGACACACCTTGCCTTACTATGTGTGAATAAAATGTAACAGTTTCTTAGGTAATTTAAGTCCAGCATGTCTTTAAGTTTCCATGCCCCTTTATATACACAGATTCTAGTACTGACATGACAGGATGTCTACTTTAAGATTTCTGTATTAAAGATTTGTTTGGCGTGGGACGCCTTTCTTCATACTAGATTAAAGTACATATTCAAATGTTCTAAATTATGATACCTCTTTTTCAGGTGATGAAAAAGTTGCTTACTGGATCATGGGACAATGAATCACCTAAAATAAAGAGAGAAAATGCATCTTGGTCAGGTTCACAGCAAGTATTGGACAAAAACAATAGTAATGTAGCTTCCGAAGATTATATTATGGAATCAGATGAAAATTTAAGTCATGAGAAACATGGACCAGTTTGGGCATGGAATGAATGGGATCCATTAGAAGAGGTCATAGTGGGAAATGTTAATGGTGCAACTGTGCCCCCATTCACTGTTGAAGTTAAGGTAGGTTTCCATAAGTGTAGCAGATCACAAATATACATGCGTTTAGAACAACGTCAATTTTGATTCAATGTACCATTCTTATTAATCAGAGCCCCCGCTTTACCTAACACTTGAGAGAGACTGTTCCAAAGGATAGTAAAGGCTTTGGTTCAAAAAATGCAGTGCACAATAATTATCCTAAAGACCACAGCTCCTACACCCCCTTCAAAAGTTTGATAACCCTGATTCCCCATTCCATCTAATCTATTTATTCAATTCTTGTGAATTTTATACATCTGTAATACAGTACAGCCATGGGATCCTTTAATACTCTTGTTATTGCTATTTTTATTTCAGGCAAACACATATGCAAAACATTGGGAGTTCTTCAGAAAGCATGGTGGAACATCATTTCCCGAAGGCTATCTAAAGAAGGCCAATGCAGAAATTGAAGAATTTTGTAATATATTAAAACATGAAGGGGTAGAAGTCAAAAGGCCCGACAACATGGATTTTTCACAAGTTTATCAGACTCCAGATTTTGAATCATGTGGTAAGCTTATTACAAGATATTACATTTGATTAAAGCTTTTAGGGAACCAACAGTAGGAGAAGCATTACAATTAAGCATTGACCAGGTCAGTGTTTATAATATCTCCAAACAAATGGGTTTACCAGTAGTTGTTGAAGATAAGTTCATCAAGTTAAATCAATTCTAACTGGACAAAATGGTACAAGAATGGAATTCATTAATAATGATCCTACAATTAAGGGGGGGGTGTATAGAGGGTCTTGGAAATGCATATACAATATTTTTTAGCTCTCTTATACCATATACAATATTTTTATACCATATACAATATTTTTCACAGCTCTTATACCATATACAATATTTTAGGTGAAATACAATATACGATAATTTTTTTGAAACTGCTTTTGATTTAAGTTTGGATATCTATAAGGAAATAATATTATACGTATTAGGAGAGAATCCATGTACTAAAGTAAATGTAATATTATAAGGCAAATAGACTCCACATACATACCACAATGATTTCATTTATTACATTATGAATAAGACACCATTCGGGTAAATCCGCATGTTCAGAAAAGCTGTGACCACATTTTATTTTCAGGTAAACAAGTTGATTTAAAACACATCTATGATGTAAGATTCATGACTTCTCTTTAGTGATTTCACAACCTACTCTGACAAAAAAACTAACTTTAACATTTCTGCAATTTGCTACAGCCACTAGCCCATTACCTGTAAAAGTACCATAAAGATATTCAAAATTAGCACAAAACCTGCATCATTGCATTGGAATGGGTGGAACTCAGTATTCCTCTTTGTTATGACCTACGTACTTTCCCATGACTTATTTTAATGTCAATGGAATCCTTCAAAGTGAGCCAGGGAAAAAATCCTTGAAACATAATTGATGCAAAATTGAGAATGTGGAATAAAAGATTCATCATGTGTTCTATGAAAATAAAGTTTGCTGAGGAAAATATGTATCAGATAGATAATGAAGATTCACAATGCACAATAATTTTGTAAAGCAGTTACCTGGAAAATATTAAGTATTGAAAACAGTTTCAGAAATAAAGGACTTCACAAACTTCCATGTAGATAAATTTTTTTTTTTGATTGGACTCGAGTCTGGAAACTAGAGTTTGAAATAAAGGCAAGGTGAGACTTGATTGTTTAAACATTTGAAACAAGAGACACTTCGGGGTTTCAGATAAGGCAGCCTCAAAGACAGTATAAGTTAAACAAAGGTGTGTCAAAATTAAGCAAATTTCCATAAAGGTCAAACCCCATGTTTCACGAATGATTTCAAGGCAAAGATGTATTGATGAGAATGAAAACTACTCTATGTAACTAGAAATAACTTTCTTTTAAAAGACCATGGACGTTATCGCAACAGATTTCAGTCATATATTGGATTTTGGCTATTTTCTGAGGATTTGAACAGGTGCATATGTTAGGCCGATCCAGGACAAGCAGTCATAGAGATTATAAAATAATTTGGACTTTAAGACAGGGAAGGTGCATGGTGCAAACACCCCATCAACATGTTTTTTTCTGTAATGCTGTCCTGATTTCCAGCCCTTTCCACACCTGTCTTTCATTGTTTGTTGCATTGATCACTCTATTGCGTTTTGAGACATGGTTAACATCTTTAAATGAAAATATGATTCATGCAGGGGTTTTAAAGATATCAATTTTGGATGACCAAAATTAAGCTGAAAACAATGGATCACATGAGTTTTCCCTATGGGAAAATAACATGGGAAATACATGTACTGTTTTCCACTTTATCCCAAATAAATCATATTTTAGAGGTTAACTGTGTCTCAAAGTGCAACATATTGGTGCATCAAACATTGAAAAAACATATGTGGAAAGGGCTGAAAATCAGGACAACATTTCAGAAAAACCTTCCCTGTCTCAAAGTCCAAATTATTTTATTACCTCTATGAGTGCTGGAGTTAATGCATTGGCCTAACATATGCACCTGTTCAAATCCCCAATTAATAGCCGAAATCCAACATATGACAGTTTGAAGACCAAATAAACACCTTTTGCTATATTATGCTATATTAGCATTGTGATGCTTGCATTAAAACATGCGCTGTATGCACACTTTACAACTTTTTGAACACTCAAATATTTTGATGATTTTTATCCCACATACCCCGAAACACGAGTAGCCATAGTGACCATATTTTTCATCAAAGTTAAGATGAGTCAATGACAGTTGGCAGTCTCACGCCTGGTGATCTGATGAAATGAACGGAGGGGGAGTAGCTGATTTTCGGTAAATTCAACAAATGTTGAAGATTTATTTTTTCAAGAAAAAGTTAACAATTGAATGGCTAAAAAACGGAGGGGGGAGTAATATGTCTTTAAAGTGGAAGAAATTTCCACAAATTCGGGTACTTGAAAAATGACCTCACTTACTCAGTAACTTGATGTTACAACTCTGAAAAGTGAAAAATGGGGACATATGGAGTTATTGGAAGTTTTGATATGTCTTATAGACACATTACTCACTTTTTATATAACACGTATGGTAACGTGTTTTACAAAACCAATGATGACAATAGTTTTGTGATAATTACTTCACTTACAAGTATTTATTACAGGTCGTGTAGACCCCTGTTGGTTGATTTATAGCAAAAACATTGGCATTTGCACGTTGGCGATGCTGCACTTTTTTAATAGATCTTTTATTTTAGATTTCCACAGTTCAAAGAAAATCCAAGAAGACCTAACATATTCCCCTGTCCACTGCGTCTATTCATTTAGCCATTCAATTGTAAACTTTCTCTTGAAAAAATAAATCTTCAAGATTTGTTGAATTTTCTACCGAAAATCAGCTAGATCTACTCCCCCTCCATTCATTTCTTCTGATCACCGGCCGTGATTCTTATTTGAGACTATATTTAACACCTCCTGTGAAAATTTGAATGAAAAGGGCACAAAACTCTTAGTTTGAGAGGGATTTTCTCTAAACTTACAGTATTGATTGACCTGGAATGTGGAACCAATTAGAGAGACTACTTTTCCATGTTTTTCCAACACGGTTACAGTAAGAGAGTTGGCACAATGGGGATCTTTAGGGTACAATTTCTTCATAATTACCCTTCTTAATTCTAGATGCCATATACCATATATTTTCTATTATACCATATACCATATTTTTTACACCTCTTATACCATATACGATAAATTTTGCCCCCTCTTATACAATATACAATAAATTTTCAGCCTCTTATACGATATACAATATCTCTATACACCCCCCCCATTAAGTTTACCAGTGTCACCACCAGGTGGCTAATTTGGGTCAGATAACTTGAATATTCATCAGTATTAGTGGATCAATTTTCATAGTACCCCGATGTGTCTAATAGTTATACAAATGAAAATATGTCCAGTAGCTTCATTTTCTATATTTCTATTTTAAATCTTTTATCTTAAATAACTTTATGTGATATTGTACTCATCATTTATGGTGGAATAAAAGATACAATAAAAAAATCGTTTTTTTTATTTCACACCATGGGGTCTTTGGAGAATCTCCCCAACCTAGAAGCCCAGTCTAGAAATCACATTTTCAAAGAAAAATAATTTTTCAAAGTTGATCAACAATTTTTGAAACCATATCACATTTTTATATCACATTGACTGAATTTTGAATAATAAATGCTGTAAGTCAAAATTATTTCTACTCGCATCTAGTCTTACCATCATACCTTTAAATATCCTAGATACGAGTTAAAATTAATCTTGATTTACGTCATTAGTCAAACTGATGTCATATTTGGAATCTACATGTAAAATTACATCATTTATCAACTTTGAAAATTAAATTTTCTTTGAAAATGTGACTTCTAGGTCGGGGAGATTCCCCATATTTAAAAACCACAAAAAGTGAAATATCTTTTCTTGTGTTGGGCAGATAATATTTTCTCTTACTGGACATATTTTAATTTGTATAACTATTACATACATAAGGGTAATATGAAAAGTGAACCACTAAAACTGATAAATATTCAAGTTTAAAGGAATTTTGTAATACCCTGCCATGTTATTTCCCCCGAATCAGCCACCTGGTGGCGAAACTGGTAACTACCTATTCGCATCTCAGTAATTGGGACATGTTATACATTTTTACAAGTTACATGTAAGATACATCTTGAGCTGTAAAGGGATCAGAATAACACTAGAAATCACATAAAAAGCCCTTGATAGATTTACTTTATCAAATAATGATGTTACAACACTTCCATTTCCATAATAAAAGATGCAGTTTATTTGACCATATTGAATCAATTCTCTTTTTCATGAAATAATTTGCATGTACTGTAGTTGGGTTTTAATTGTTGCAGGAATGTATGCTGCGATGCCACGTGACATCCTTCTTGTAATTGGAGATGAGATAATTGAAGCCCCAATGGCCTGGAGATCCAGGTTTTTTGAATACAGGGCATACAGAAGTTTAATCAAGGAATATTTCAAAGGAGGGGCAATGTGGACAACTGCCCCAAAACCCCAAATGGCAGATGAATTGTATGATCAGGTATTTTATTAAGTTTTTCTAACCACCATTGCCTAAACCTAAAATCCTAAGCCTAAAAGACTGGAAGGTGACGTATGAGTTAGTATGTGGTCTGTGATCAGTTTCAACGTGCTTGATTTAGCAGGGTGTTGCTAACTTATTGCTGACACACAGATATCTCAGACCTTAAGCCATTTGCCAAGTTCTGCTCAAAACGTTCACATTCACACCAACGGCACTTTGATGGCGCTTTAAAGCGGCTTGTAAAGCGGCACCAAAGCGTTACAAAGCTTGTTTAAAGCGTCGGGGTCTTCTTCGATTGAGAAGAGACAGGGGTCCGCACACTCCCCAAAGATCTGACACGAGGTCAGATGCCTTTCATGAAGGACTCTCAAGCTTTCCAACGGATTGAGACGCTTTAATCAAGGATTGAAACGCTTTGTTAGGCTTTGTTACGCTTGACAAGCTTCCTCATGCTCTCTTACGCTCTTTCACGCCGGAAGAAAAACATCATGTCTTCTTCAGATAGGTCATGCTCTGGTCCATCTGGAATTTCTGGGTCTTGTTCTGCCATCGTGTTCTTGAGTCAAAGATGCAATGGTTTTATGGATCTACTGCATCTTTATATAGTCATTGGATCAAAAGTAGCATGAAATCCATACTCGTTTCCCAGTTTGATTTTCAATCATGAAAACATCATACCTTGGAAATCCAAGATGCATGAAATCGGCGATCTCAACATTTTCCAATGCGTGACAGAGCGTAACAATGCACAACAGAGCGTAACAATGCACACCAGAGCTTGGCAATCGTATCAGAGCCTGATTTAAAGCGTCATAATCGCATCAAAGCTTAATAATGCTTATCAAAGCGTGATTTCAAGCGTAACAAAGCCTGGTCGAAGCGGAATCAAAGCGTTAGGAACAGTAACAAGTCGAGAAATCAGAGCGTAAAATTACTAAGGAAATCAAAATATTTTTTTGGTTTGTCTTATTGGGGCTTTTCGACTTTAAACAAACAAACGGATTTGTGTCTCAGGAACATTTTTGTAAATAGTTATTATAAAGGGTTTGTAGAGAAAACCGGGTACCGAGTACCAGGTAGTTAATCCTCCATGCTGGGTTCAAACTTGGTACCCAGTCGAAAAAATCGGGTACCCCAAAAAAACGAAAAATACGAACATATAACATTAAAGGAGGGCGAGTTGTTTGTAGAATGAATCGGGCGATTTTTTTCATGAATTTCGCTTATGTTTTTCATCCAAAAAACATCAATACACCTTAAAACATTTTGTTTACTTTAAGATTACACCATGTAATCCAAAAATATATTTCTCATTTTCAAAGATAATCCATGGATTAACACCCAGGTATTTTTATTTTTCAATCTTCAGAGGGCTGGGAATCAATGATGCTCAACGCTTTTGAATATGATAAATGCTGTTTTAAATAGGTTTTACGTATGCCAATAATTTCTCAAATTATGTAAGCTGAATGCATTCCATAATCCCTAGAATATTCTCTTGGAGGAATCCAATGGTAATCCAATGGTAGTTCCAAGCAGATTTTTAGATGGCAGGTAAGTAAATTCTTTAGTACTCGCCTTATTGGGTTGAGTTAGTTTATATTCAAAAATTATATATGATTCTGTAAAGATGTCAGTGTGGATGCTATATGGATTGCACACGTATGGTAAGCTGTATAATCCTATATTATGTAATACAAGTACAGTTTTGATTGACATGATTGTGACTGAGTGAGAGATTAAACTCTTTAAGGTAGTTCTGCATGTTGATAATTTTTACTAATTTTGGTGATGAATAAATTATCTGATATAGAGGTGTCAAGTATTAACCGGTTAACCGGTTAACCGCCGATAATGCCTTGACCGGTCTGTGTTTTTATGGGTGGTTAGTTGACCGTGTATAATTCTGTTATTTCCCGCGCTTATTTTGCATGCTAATCCGTTTGGTTTTATGGTGTCAGTTTCACGTAAGATACTCATACATGTCATGAGTCCTATTACTCCTTACAAACATCCAATCAGCAACTTTAATCCCTGCCACATTGCTTTCCCGCGCTTACTTTGCATTTTAATCTGTTTGTTTTTCAAGCGTCAGTTTCATGTGAGCTACTCATACATGTCATAAGTCCCATAACTCCTTACAAACATCCAATCAGCAACTTTAATCCCTGCCACATTGCTTTCCCGCGCTTACTTTGCATTTTAATCTGTTTGTTTTTCAAGCGTCAGTTTCATGTGAGCTACTCATACATGTGATAGGTCCGATAATTCCTTACAAACATCAAATCAGCAACTTTAATCCCTGCCACATTGCTTTCCCGCGCTTACTTACATAGAATAGAGTAAAGCTTGACGAACGTAAAAAATAAACGCCGATATCATTTTTCCAATTTTTTTCAACTTTCAAGATCGAAAATGAAGATTTCATTTGAAATTATCAGTTCAAATTTCCCGCCGGTTAACCGACTTTAACCGGTAAAAACCACCGGTTAACCGGTTAATGCTCAAGCGGTTAATTGACACCACTAATCTGATAATTATAAATTGGTTATAAATTGCTTGACCACTGTTCACACTGTTCTTACAAATAGACAAAACCAGATAAAATGTCGTTCTATCAACCCTAATGAAAATATTTACAATTAGTGGAAACAGCTAAATATTAGATTTTGGATTTTATTGATATCCTGTCATAGCCTAAAATGTATTTTGCTGGAACATTATTTTTTCAACAATGATACAAAATTCCCTGACATTTCCCTGACACATCTACTGTTTCAAAATCCCTGACATTTTTAATTTTTGGCTCTTTTTGACCCAATTTTAAAATTCCCTGACATTTCCAGCACCTGGAAAAATAAATCAATTTCCCTGACATTTCCAGGTGTGTACGAACCCCGTCCTGATTGTTTCACTCCTTGTAGGTTTACCCTATCAGGTCTGTTGAAGACAGACATAGGCTGGCTGCCAATGGTCAATTTGTCACCACAGAGTTTGAGCCCTGCTTTGATGCGGCTGACTTTATGAGAGCTGGGAGAGATGTGTTCGTGCAACGAAGTCAGGTATGTACAAAGGGTTCCTGTACAAAGAACGTTTACAATGTTATCGCATGCTACTACCTTAATTTTAAAACACTGACATATTAATTCACATATAGGGTGTCTCAAAAAATGTACCCAAAAGTATATCAACACCATAGACAAACCAATCAATATTTTCAGACATTTTTTGCATGGTCTTGAAGATAAAAGATGAAAGTTTTTTCCCCTATACACAGTTTTTAGTTCAGTTTTGCCTTTTTGATACTTTAACCCGTTACCGTTAACATCACATATTCAATGTAACCTCATATTTCTATGACAGTCTGCATCCTTACTACTACATTGTTCATTGTAAAATATGAAACATAACAAAATGACAACAGAAACATACATGTATCAAAAGCAGTCTTTTTCATCTTTGTTTCATCAAGGGAAACCTGGAATGCACTTTCCTAAGTTTATATCTAGACTACAAATCCTCAATGGGCTATTAAATTAATGAGAAGGAATAGAGATTAGAATTTGCTCTGTGTTCATTATGTTCCTCCAGACTCCTTCTCATGAAATTTGGTTTTGTTAGTCTAATTCCACATCACCGCATTTTCTAGGTAACCAATTACATGGGAATTGAGTGGATGAGGCGCCACTTGGAGAAAAAAGGAATTAGACTCCACACATTAAGCTTCAAGGACCCAAACCCGATGCACATAGATGCCACATTTAACATCATAGGCCCAGGGATGGTGCTGTCCAACCCTGACAGACCATGTCACCAGATTGAGATGTTTAAGAATGCTGGGTGGGATGTGATCCACCCTCCTAACCCACTTATATCAGATGGTAAGTATCAGAGAGTCAACATTTGGCGATCTTGAAATCTCAAATACCAGTAAATGGATTTGGTTCAAATTTTATATGATATGATGCCTAGGGACAAAGTAGATCTGTTCAAGAAAGAATTTTCAAGATAGCGGCTGAATTTCAAAATGGCCACCATTTTTCATAAAAATCTATCTTTGATAACTCAAATACAAGTTGACAGATTTGGTTCAAATTGTATTTGCTGATGCCTAGGGACAAAGGAGCTACATGTACCCTGAAGAAAATATTTTCAAAATGGCTGCTAAATATTAAAATTGCGGCCATTTTTTGTAAAAAAACTTAATCTTTGATTATTCAAATACCAGTGAACGGATTTGGTTAAATTATTTTAAGATGTTGGAGAGGGAAAAAGAAGATTTGATTAAGAAAGAATTTTCAAAATGGCCGCCATTTTTCATAAAAATTTAATCTTTGATAACTCAAATACTAGTTGATGGATTTGGTTCAAATTTTATATGCTGATACCTAGGAGGGATAAAGGAGCTACGCTGAAGAGATTTTAAGAATGGCTGCTAATTTCCCAAATGGCAGCCTTTTTTTGTAAAAAAACGTAATCTTTGATAACTCAGATACTAGTTACACTTAAGGTTCAGCTGGAAAGTAACATTTTGGTAAAAAATTGCTATACCTGCACATGTTATTTTCTGGTACAAAATGAAGTATGAAGGCATGTGTGTATTTCCTTGCTTTTTTCAGGAAAGTATCATTACACTGTCTTCTTTTAGTAAACCTGGAAACAGGTCAATGGTAGCACCTGTGTTGTCCGGAAACTTTGAAAGAAAATTTGGAAAAAAAGAAAGTGTGAAATATCAGAATTTCCTGGAGTTCCCATTGAACTCCTACTAGATATTCTTAAAGAAGACAATGTAATGATACTTTCCTGAAAAAAGCAAGGAAATTGACAAATGCCTTCATACTTTATTTTGTACCAGAAAATAACATGTGCTGGTATAGCAATTTTTTACCAAAATGTTACTTTCCAGCTGTACCTTAAGTTACATAAACAGTATTTCGATTTTCAAAAAACAGTTAGGCCTAGGATTTGCACTTTTAACTCACACCATTTATGTAGCTAAGTGAGGAATTAAATCGACAATTCTGTTGTGTTCTGAGCTATTTTTTCGCAAACATATACATTTTCTAAAACATGATACTGATACATGTTTGTGAGAAAAAATGTGGTGGGGATTCTGCCTGCTACGTATGAAATAAGGAAAAATGAAAAATGGAACCTTCGACGTTCTGACATTTTTTTACCGAAATGGTTCCTTTCGGTAACCAGCGTAATCAAGCTGATCACCAGTGACATAGCATCGGCCATTTCCATGCATAAAAATCATTAACTTAATTAAATGGGGGGGTTTATTTGGATAAACTATTACGTACATTAAGCTTTAAGGGGATTTTTATCGCACCCTAAGGTGCTATATTGTAATCAGTTTGCCGAGCGGGCGGGCGGGCGTCCCGAATAAACTTGTCTACAGGTTTCCAGCCAAACCGTTTGAGGGATTCATTTGAAATTCTCAGGGATGTTTCTACCTATGAAAGTTAAGAACTAATTAGTTTTGCGGCATTCTGGGTAAATGTTAAGGCGGCCATTTTGGATTTTCTGTCCTTAAATCTTGTCTGTCAAGGCTTGTCTACAGGTTTCCAGCCAAACCGTTTGAGGGATTCATTTGAAATTCTCATTGATGTTTCTACCTATAGAAGTTTAGAACTGTTTAGTTTTTCGGCATTCTGGGTAAATGTTAAGGCCGCCATTTTGGATTTTCCGTCCTTAAATCTTGTCTGTCAAGGCTTGTCTACAGGTTTCCAGCCAAACCGTTTGAGGGATTCATTTGAAATTCTCATGGATGTTTCTACCTATAAAAGTTTAGAACTGATTAGTTTTTCGGCATTCTGGGTAAATGTTAAGGCGGCCATTTTGGATTTTCTGTCCTAAAATCTTGTCTGTCAAGGCTTGTCTACAGGTTTCCAGCCAAACCGTTTGAGGGATTCATTTGAAATTCTCAGGGATGTTTCTACCTATGAAAGTTTAGAACTGATTAGTTTTTCAGCATTCTGGGTAAATCTTAAGGCGGCCATTTTGGATTTTCCGTCCTAAAATCTTCTCTGTCAAGGCTTAATTGTCTACAGGTTTCAAGCCAAACCATTTGAGGGATTCATTTGAAATTCTCAGGGATGTCTCTACCTATGAAAGTTTAGAACTGATTACTTTTTCGGCCTTCTGGGTAAATGTAAAGGCGGCCATTTTGGATTTTCCGTCCTAAAATCTTGTCTGTCAAGGCTTGTCTACAGGTTTCCAGCCAAACCGTTTGAGGGATTCATTTGAAATTCTCAGGGATGTTTCTACCTAAGAAAGTTTAGAACTGATTAGTTTTTCGGCATTCTGGATAAATGTTAAGGCGGCCATTTTGGATTTTCCATCCTAAAATCTTGTCTGTCAAGGCTTGTCTACAGGTTTCCAGCCAAACCGTTTGAGGGATTCATTTGAAATTCTCATGGATGTTTGTACCTATAAAAGTTTAGAACTGATTAGTTTTTCGGCATTCTTGGTAAATGTTAAGGCGGCCATTTTGGATTTTTCGTCCTAAAATCGTGTCTGTGAAGGCTTGTCTACAGGTTTCCAGCCAAACCGTTTGAGGGATTCATTTGAAATTTTTCAGGGATGCTTCTACCTATGAAAGTTTATTCAAGGGTGCGATATTGTTCCCCGTGTGTATTTTTTATTTTAATTGTACCAATCTCCCAAATAAATGCCCATGGGTCAATAAGCAAGAAACTCAAATACTAATAATATTTATGTTTTCCTTCTAGATCATCCTCTATGGATGTCTTCTAAATGGCTGTCCATGAATGTGTTGATGCTTGATCCCAAGCGTGTCATAGTGCAAAGTACAGAGACCTCCATCCGCAAGCTCTTTGAATCCCTTGGCATTGAGTGCATTCCAGTCAACATTCTCCATGCCAATTCTCTTGGCGGGGGCTTCCATTGCTGGACTTGTGACATACGCAGAAATGGAGAGCTAGAGTCATATTTATAGTGAAATGACAATGAATATTATGTAAAAAACATTTGGTACTATTAAATTGATGGTGTTGTATTCAGCAAAACAGTAACAACTATCTAATCCAAATGTCACTGGGTATGGCTGAGTGTTCAGATAAGGCTGCTTACATGTACATGTCAAGGTTCTAACATTTTCCAAGTTCAGAAATCTGAAGAACATTCTACAAAACTTACTAGGTTCATTGACCATAAAACTTCATGTTGGTATATCAATAATGTGAAAATTAAACTGTAATTTGATTCAAATGAATGTTAGAAAAACACATTATAGGATTGAGACTGCTCCATTGATACACTTTTCTTGTCTAAAAAACCTCTCTTAAAACATTAATTCACCACCAAACATATGGCTGTAATCAAAAACCAAATGGTGACATGTTTGGTGATGACATAAAATTGAGCATAGAAGTGCTCACCTCAGTAGGTGTTTGGATTAAATAGGTGACAATGACTCATTCTTGTCAATAGAAACACCACGCAAGGCCATTTTTACAGGAGGTTCTGTGCTTCTACTTAATTTTGCATGAATCACTTTAATTAGACAAACGTGAAAACATTATTGTCCATTTAAATATTTGCCTACCATCCCAAGGAATTATCCATTACCTATGAATTTCAAGAGTAGGCCTACCATTTATGTGGCAAAATTCCAACTTCTGTGTGGAGAATTTGCAAATGACAGAGTTCCAGTTCAAAGAACCATTCTTGAACAACATTTCATTTTTATAATAATGACAATCTCAAATTCACCAAATTAAATCTTGGGCAAAATGAAGAAGAAGTACAGTTCTTTCAAGTGATTCATGTCTCATAAGAAAATGTTACTACATATACTGTTTATTGCTTTATGGCTTGGTGGCTGTTTTGATTTGGCGGATTGATCAAAACTGCCCAATCCCCAAAATTAAAGAGTGTCAATTTAAAGCCATTTACAGGACATTGATGATATAATGAATATTACAAAAATGGTCAGTAAGTTAATTGGATATTCATGTTATTTTTTAATCAATCTCACTATACCATATTGATATATTGTACAAAATAGGTGAAACAGGGTTATTTTGTTTGTGGATATTGACAATGTGTATACAACATGTTAAACATGTTAATTTTGACTTTATAAATGTAACTACAACTGCACGTGTATGAGAACAACTATTAACATGGTTTCTTTGCAGCTACTGACTCTATGCTGGCACATAACAACTGATCAACTGATTACGTAGACGGTTGTAAATTCACCAAATACTGTAAATTATTAACTCTTTCATACTCCTAGTATTAACTGTCCTATCACTAGTATTTCGCATTGAAAAAAATGTTTTATAACAATTTGATAAGTTTGAGAAGGAAGTAAAATTATTTAAAATTTATTATTAAAATAACATTATGTATATACGCATGCTTGTTGTGGCATTTTTGCCAACAGTTAAAAACACTAAATAAGATTTTACAATAAATGAATCAAAAAGATTTGATTTTACAAAATAATAGTGTTGGATCTATATTTGTTTTTTCAAGTTGAAACATATACAGGGTAATCCAGAAGTAATGTCAAAGGTGTTGCCAATTTCAATACTACTTGACTAATCATCTTGAAACTTGGTACAGATGCTCCCCAAACATTATTGAGTTAATATTTCAAAAATAAAGCTCACGATGTGACATCACCCGGGGCAAACTCAGTTTTGCAAACAAAATAAAACTTCGTGACTTGATAAACCTAAATAAATATAAATAAATATGAATATTCTTTCAATATATTTTTTATTTCTACTTTCTACAGAGAATTCTTTATTAGATCAAGGCTTTCGACTTGTATCCCCAAGTCTTTTTCAAGATTTAAAAAATATAACAGCATACATGTATGATGTCATAGAACAATGGAAGATTTTTGTAACAAAAGACCTAAACTTTACCTAGTAACCTATAAACAACATATACAGAGAGACAATAAAATGAATACAGTAGTTGTTTTAGTATATATAAAGCAGAGAGATGAACTTACATAGAACTATTTTTATTTGCCATTCGAACGTCAATGTAGTATCATATATGATGTCAACCACACTAATTTTTTTTCATATCTATTTCAAAATGTTGTTTACAATCAATGTTCATAATACACACTATTTTAGTTGATCATTTTATTTTCTGAGAAAGTGTTGAACCAAGCTCAGCATATAAGGCCATGTTTTGGGAAATTTCTGTACCAAGTTTCAAGAAGATTGGTCCAGTTGTATTGAATTGGCAACATCTTTGACGTTACTTCTGGATAATCCTGTATATTATATAACATTAATACAGAATGTGATATTACATGAGGCATCATATGTGTATTACATGAGGCATCATATGTGTTCCTATCAGGGATTTTTTTACATTAAGCATTGATTGTAAGCATTACATTACATAAGTCATCATTTATTTATCAAGGAGATATTTCAACAAAAAGCATTGACATTATTGACTTAAACAGCCATGGATTTTTACCCTGAATTCTGAAAAACCTTGAAGGTGCATTCTTTCCATATAAACAGGACAAACAGATGCCCTGATCACGACGACTGTTCCTAGAGTTCTAAAAGTGTCATCACCTTATCTTCATAGCTGAACCAAAACTGGTCCAGAAAGAAGGTATTCTGTATCTTGAGAGTTTAGACCCTCCTTACTAAGGATGGTACTGCCCACTTGATTCAGAGAAATTGTGAGGCCAAACGTGGAAACTCAAAATATGATCTAATTGCAATTCATTCGCATTCAAGTGATCCAAACGTGGCAATCTACTTGCATTGAGCCTCAGACATGGTAATCCATTTTCACTGAGATTAGGGACATATGGCAATCCGTTTCATCATGATTCAGATATATGGTTATCCATTTTCAAGTGTTATCCAATAAATTAAGGTCAGAGCTTTTTTCATCAATTAATCCATTAGTCAAACTAATATCATTTGACTCTTGAATGTGGTCACATTGACCAATCTTAGTGTCTGTAGTACCAGTGTCTTGTACATAGATCTTCCATAATGTTAGAGATTTCATGATGCTAGCAAACTGTTCAAGTTTCATCACATGACCATAACCTTTGTCAGCCTCCATATTGATGAATTCCTGAATATTGTTTTTACTACCTGGAAGTATAAATGTCATTATATAAGTAAAATGTTGCTTGAAAATTGGTTATACTCATAAATGATTCCAATAGTGTTCCAATTGGGAGGTGTTCCACTTATAGAGGTCTTCCATGTTTCATAAAATTACACAATGGCAATACAAGGATGTAGCAAATCCCATTGAACGTCATGTCAATCAGCAGATAGGTGTATGGCAGTCACATCACTTTTAGGAAAACTGCAATACTGAACTTGTGGGCTGTTTTCAAAATCTTCCTGTGAAAGCCATCAGAAACATGAAGGCAGATAACACAAACACTTGTCATATTTATTTTAATATATGAACAAAATTTCTGAAATACAAGAATGAAAACATTCAAAGTTCCACCATACTGACTCTAAATCCTCCCATAATGGCTTGGGTCTTAGGAAAAATAATGGCCTCGGGGCTTTGCCACTTGGCCATTATTTTTCTAATCCCAAGACTTATTGTTTATCCATTACTTAGTATTTAGTTCTGTACTTACATTCACTTTGTATGCAGGGGTATTCTGGAGGGGTTGCCTGCCATGTACCTTCATCCGTCAACATGTGACTCCTGTCTGAGGCAAATACTCTCAAGTAATCAACAGCAGGTATCACACGGAAAAACCTAAAATAGGTTCACAAATTAATACAACTGATAAATTTTACAGTTCAATGTGGGGAATATCAAAAAGGCCCTGGGATACGCCCTGAAAAATATTTCTCACAATATCTTAGAAATTAGGCCCAGAATTAATAAAAAATAATGCCCAGTAATATCAGTTTGTTATCTATAGGGTACTGCCCAGTTTATTTCTCTCTTGATACCCAGGGATGCCCCAGTATATGATACATGTATGAAGATATCAACAAATCATTACGACTTTACCTGTGATAGTCTGGCTTCAGATGATTGTCTGAGATGAAGGTGTTTGAGACATATTCATCAAGTGTACAAGGGTAGGGCAGTATGGTGTCAAGGTCATATACGAGACTACAGCTGGGTGATGGGTACACCAGGAACACATGGTAGTCCTGGAAAATGGAACATCCTGTTAGCATTTACAACATTATTGTTTACTCCTACAAAGATCAACTAGGTACATGAGGTAATATACCTTCACATTAAAGCAAATTGGAAAACAGCAACTTCCAAAGTAGCAGATTTCATCAAACAACACTGCCTTCTAGTAAAATCTACAGACTACCACCTACAGACCTATGACATCATAAATACAGCCAATATAATTTGATTTCGTTAGAATAACAAGAATGCAGTCTATTAATTGCCAGAGTTTTCTTGGCAAGTGGATAATTTCAATAGCAGAATAGCTCACCATGTGAACTAAAGCCACCTCTTTCATATATAATGTTGCTACAATTACATGAACTTGTTCCCTTTTCTCAAGATAGACTTTTACAGAACTTACCCAGCATACTGGTTTATTGAGAGGATCTGGACTTGCCTTTTGACACCATAGTGGAACCTATACATAACAACATAAAATATTTCAATTCATCATTTATTCTTGTTGAGTTAAGTTGCTCATAACTTTTCCATCCATCAAACTACAGTTTGGCTGTTAGTGCCAAATATGTTCATCTGACAAAAAAGGTTAAAAATTTATGTTCACATTTGAAGGTTTTGCAATAAATGTGTAAGTCAATGAGCGGTGAGAGATAATAAATTTGTGACCAAGAAAAAGTGTTTACATTTATAGGTGTTTAGATTAGAAGAGGTGTTCGGATATGCAGGTTTCACTATCAACAGATCATTGCATTCCTATTGTTGTATACACAGGAGGATTCATGTATGTTAGATGACAATTTACTGGGGAGGGGCAGTCATATTGCAACACCCTGTACATTTAGATCCAGTACACAAAATTTCATTTCATACAATTATCTCACACGAGACACCACAAGGCACATAAAAATAATATTCCAGGAACTAAAGTTATATATTCTTAATTTCCATGTACATGTACAGTTACATGAACTGCACATTTTTCGGTTTGATTTGTCATATTTCATTAAAATCTACAGTACATGATGAACTGAGGTCTAATTGTTTTGATACCTGCATGAACATAAATGTAGTTCTAGGATGTTTCCTTACCACTGGTGATCCACCAATTACGCTGGTTACCGAAACGGTTCTTTTCAGTAACAAAATGATTGTCGGAACATTGAAGCTAAGATTTTTCTTTTTTCCTGATTTCACCCATTGTAGGCAGAATTCTCACAACATTTTTAACACAAACGTGTATCAGTATCATATGTTTAAGAAAATGTACACATTTGCGAACAAATAGTTCAGAAGACAACAGAATCGTCGATTTAATTCCTAACTGAAGTAAGATTCTGCCTATACAATGCGTAAAATAAGGAAAAAAGAAATATCGAACCTTCGACGTTCCGACATTTTGTTTCCGAAACGAACCGTTTCGGTAATCAGCATAATTGAGCGGATCACCAGTGCTTACCATTCTTAGTGGATTAGATACAAACACAGCGAAACATCTTTGAATTGTATTAGTTCCACTGTTTCTGGTTATCATCTCACACATCTTCCAAACATTCTCTTCACTAAAATAATAGCAAATATCACGTCATCAAGTGGTCAGATCCCAGGGTCACATTTTGTTATAGCCACTGTACTTCTGTGACTGGCGTATGGTGCTTGCACTTACATGTACAATGCTTACACTTTCTACCCGACACTTTCTAATTCCAACAGAGCTGCATGTGAGACCCTATTTGTTGCAAGACTTATGCCTGGCACAACCGTCACCATGTTATTAAGTGTTTTTAAGTTGCGCAATGACCCTGCCATGACCGTGGTAGTGTTAACGTGAAAGCCTGGTAACCGTGACGATGCTATATTATATTGCAAGGCCTGTCTTGACTGTGCTAATATTAAAGCCTAAAATGACCGTGACAATGGTTGCAAGCCTGTCATAACAATGGTAATGTTAAAGCCTGATATTACCGTGACGATGGTTGCACGACCGTGGTAATGTTAAAGCCTTCAATGTTAAACCTAATTTGACCATGACAATAGTTGCAAGGCCTGTCACGACCATGGTAATGTTAAAGCCTGATATGACCGTGACAAAAGTTGCAAGGCCTGTCATGACCGTGGTAATGTTAAAGCCTGATATGACCGTGACAATAGTTGCAAGGCCTGTCATGGCCGTGGTAATGCTAAGGCTTGATAATGTTAAAGCCTAATGTTAAAGCCTGATATGACCGTGACAATGGTTGCAAGGCCTGTCATAACCTTAGTAATGTTAAAACCAGCTGATATGACCATGACAGTGGTTGCAAGGTCTGTCATGACCATGGTAATGTTAAAGCCTGATAATGTTAAAGCCTAATGTTAAAGCTTGATATGACCGTGATAATGGTTGCAAGGCCTGTCATGACCTTGGTAATGTTAAAGCCTGAGATGACCATGACAATGATTGCAAGGCCTGGCCGTGGTAATGTTAAAGCCTGATTATGTTAAAGCCTAATATTAAAGCCTGATATGACCGTGACAATGGTTGCAAGGCCTGTCATGGCCTTGGTAATGTTAAAGCCTGATATGACCGCGACAATGGTTATATTAAATTACCTTTAGTAGTAGCATGAGAATACCGTAATGAAAAATTTCATAGTTTATCAGGCTTTAACATTACCACGACCGTCATGACAGGCCTTACAACGATTGCCACAGTCATATAAGGCTTTAACATTACCACTGTCATGACAGGCCTTGCAATATAGTTATACCAAGTTATACGGTTATACCAGGCTTTCACGATAACACTACCACGGTCATGGCAGGATCCTTGCAAAACATGGCGATGGTTGTGCCAGGCATAAGTGTTTTTAAGTTGCACAAGGCATGGGCGTAGCGCTATACTTCTAAGTAGTACGCCACCGCGGGAACAATAATTGAGCGAAGCAAAAAACGAGCGTTTAGGGGGGGGGGAGTTTGGGGGTTCTCCCACAGGAAAATTTTGAAATTTGGTTGTACAAAAGTATTTATCTCGAGCAAATTTGCAACCATCTGGTACGCCTTTGCGTACCCAGCGTACCGGGCACTACGCCTATGCAAGGATCGTTCCATGACCGTGATAGTGTTATCAGGTTATCATGCCTCTGTCTAGTATAGACTATGTTACAGTTTAGCAGCCCCATCCACACAATTGATGCCCGCGATTACGTTAAAGATTATGACCAAATATAGAGAGTCGTCCTTATTCTGAAGACAAACTCTGATTAGCTCAGTGAGTTCAGAAATTTATTGAAAACTGAAAGAGCGAAGACAAAGCTCGATTGAAGTAAAGTCGAATGAATGCAAAGGGTAATTAGAATCTATCAGATCCTGAACATGACTGTTGACTCTTCTGTTTTCAGCTTTACATTTTAGATTAGTGGGCAAGTGTTCAGGTTCAGAGGAAGATACACGGTACATGTTTATAAGCTCTCTAAGGCTAAAAAATCAAAAAAAATTATTCCAAAAACAGACTCAATTCGGATTCTATTTGGCCTTGAGCATTCCCTATAATAACAATCATAAGTACAATCTAGATATAGAATACAATCGTGTGTGTGTGTAGAAATTAAAATGCATAGCTTACCAATAACACTTTGTATACACGCAGTTTTCATGTGATGGTAAAATATTTCCCTCTATTTCCTGGTTTGCCATTGGTTTTTAAGTTCAGGCATTTCATCCGGTGTAATTGTGTGCTGAACTGATCATATCCCGGGGAATTTCAACTTCATTCTTTGCACCTCAAGCACTGGCGGATCGGGGGGGGGGGACAATGTCCTCGCAAAATTTTTGGGCTCATAAAAACCAATTTAAAGGCTCATTTTTAAAAAATGTGAAAAAGTAAAGAAAAGAAAGTTTGCATCAAAGTCTATCAATGGTGCAGGTATAGTACTAGTATGTATTTTATTTGATGTATTCAATGATCTTTGTTATAGACTGAGCCACTTTAATAAGGTTCGGGTCAGATAATGATAGGTAGTCTGGTATAATCATGATATTATTCATAATTAATGGAATTTCTTGCAAATAGGCCCATGGGCATTTATTTGAAAGAGTGGTATAAGTGGTTAAAGGCTCACAGGCATTCTTTTCGAGGTAATCTACTCTAAATACATGTACACTGTAGTAACCTGTTAACCAGTTCAAGAACCACCCACTGAAATTAAACTATAACATTGCAGAGAATTAAGGTTTTGAAACGAAGTAGTGAAAATGGCAAAAGGTCACATGTCGTTCAATGTTCATCATAATAGTGGTTGAGTATGAAGGCTGTAATTGATATTCCTCAAAATGAACACACATTGGCTTGGAAAAGCAATTTATTCCCTGTTCATGAATGCCAATGCCCCTTGGAAAACAATTTGTTCCTCTTTATAAAGGCCCATGGGAGTTCATTTTGAGGACTTTCAAATAAATGCCCAGTGGGCCAATTAGCGAGAAACTCCAGTAAACAGTCCTACATATGTAAAGACTATAAATAGTAACCAAGAGATGTCTTTCCCATAAAGGTAATTATGGTAATCTCATGGAGTACATGTACATTTAATCAAGATCAATATTAAATATTTAATTTTGTCATTCCTGTGCACATGAACATTATAAATATACTGAATAGTATACTAGTATACTGAAGTACAATAAATCTTGCACAGCACATTTTCTACCTCTTAAGTTGAATGGATAAGCAGTTTTCCTGGAATTTTGATGACAAGGTTTATGTAGTGCCCATCTGTACAGACAGAGCATTCCAATCAGCACAAGAAGACGACAATTATCATAAAGGTGTTCCACTTCCAGTTTCATTTTATATTTAAATCAATGAGTCATGGGTAAATAATCAAAAGACATATTCATTAAAGTCATGTTTTTATAGTCATTTTTTTATTTATTTTTTTTTATTTCATAAAACATATATACAAGGCAAAGATAACAATTTACAAAAAATATGTGATATATCAATGTACAATATTTATATATATGGATGTATATAAATCAAAAATATTTTAGATAAAGTACACATATCCTTATATATTTGGATTTTGTAATTTCTCAGTAAAACATTTTAGTCTTTCTTTTAACCTTAATATTCTGTTGTTCTTTGAAATATTCAAACTTTCGATAAATTTTTTTTAATTTACACACAATCAGAGAAAGGAAACTTGTTTCTTTGTATTTTTCAAAATTGTTTGAATGGTTGACCCAATTTGAATATATCGTGTATCCTACTATTGTTATAACTGTATTTCTGAAAAAAGCTACATCTCCTTCCAACAGGTAAAAACCTAATATAAAATATTTCCAACTCAGGTTACAATTAAGAATTCTTTCAATTTTTTTCCATATATCTTTTACTAAATCACATTCTAAAACCAAGTGTTTTGGAGTTTGTATTTCTTTACATTTGTAACAATATTGACTTATTTCTCTATTCCATTTATATAATGTGTTTCCACAAGTTAAGATATTATGAAAATTTTTAAAGTTAAATTCTGCATGTTTTCTATTGAGCATATTTATGATTTTTGACTGATAAACCTTTCTATAAAATGATATGTTTTTATAGTCATAATTTATTCATTTTTAGGACAATGCAATACATTAGTACCATTCAGACAAAATATTTTCAATCTGATCATTCAAAAATACTTCTACCTGTCCACACTTTAAATTACAGTTATGCATGTAATAAGTCACCTCTCAGGTATATTGTCAACTCATTATTTTTGCATTCTCTATTTTAGACCCTCCAATTCAAAAATGTTTTGATGTCACGTCATACATAACATTTTCACATATTCCTTATTTTTATTTCCTTTTTTCTGTCCCCAATGTTCCTTATATTCTGTCCCTATAGTATGCATTACGAGATCATCAACTAAATAAGATCTGATGATTCAGTCTGAACACACCATTGATACAATGACAAAGGAGAACCACCCAGGCATGTATACTAAAAAGCATACATGCTCTATGCATGGTGCATGTACATGTAAATCATTTCATCAGTCAACATGTACACTGAAATGTATGTTATAACTCAATCCTTAGATCTCCACTAAAGACCATCTGTGATGTGAAAATCACCAGCAGTTTTCATATTCCACTCTATAAGAATGTCCATGTTTTCACAATAAACAGCAGGTCTTGGGGCATTGTCACTTGATGCACTGCAGCAAGCAGCACTCTTATGAAAGACTTGTATGATGATAGCAAATATATTCTAACCTGTCCTTTAAAGGGACAAGGTCAAACAATTCAGACTTTGGCGCAGTGCAGTTGTCTCACAACAGTTTCACTTTACTTGAACTTCTTATCTTGATCCCAGCCTCAGTTACATCTTGTGTTATATCCATTCCCAATGGTGCCCTGAAACACAAAAATATAGGGTGTCTCAAAGAATGTATCCAAAAGTCAACATTAAAGAAAACCTATCAATAATTTCAGATATTTTTTGCATGCTCATTTAGACAAAGCATGTAAGTTTTCTCCTCAATACAAAAAGTTTAGTTCAGTCTTGTCTTCATCCTCAAACCTCTTTCTCTGGTTAAAAGGAGTATTTTAAGCTAATCCCAAGCCCAAAAATGTGAACAATATCAGATTAAATGATTAGAGCTATTGCCTTGGTGAATGGAGAGATGGACAAAGGACTTCCCAGTCTATGTCACCACCTTGTTCGATCGTTAATGACAAATCTTGCATTTCATAATATTAGGATATAGCCAAGAATTTATATGGAAATGGAAATTCATAACTACTTAAAAGTCACTCTAAAATCATTTACTCAGTTATTCTATTACATAGAAATTCAGTCTTCTTGATATTTCATTCAACTTATTTACATGATACAGTATTTGTACCGAAATATTGAAGGTCAAAACACCAATCACAACTGGCCAATGCATCAAATGAATCTCAAATGCAACTTCCATCTCATCTTAGAATGAATCAACAACTTTTCAAATATTCTAACACAACTTTAGAATAGTTTGGTCTTGCATGAATCCCATGTATACACACATAGACATTAGGCCAGGAATGAGACAGTGAGACTTGATGGAAAACAATAAACATTTCTCAACTTGCAGTATGCAGAAACTTTCAAAAGGTCAGATCAAATGCTTCTAATGACAAGTGAAAGCATCAATATTGAACTGAATAGAATTAAGTACCTATGTTCTAAGTCCACCAGTTTGATTGCACTTTCATCTTCAAGAACACCACAGTTCGCGTTCAACCTCTCCATTCCATTCCTGTAACATGTACAAATTGACTGATAAAGTAATATGCATGTCGCAGAATTTCAAACTACATTTGTTATGTGGTTTCAACAAAATTGCTTTTTTCTTATTTTTGAGGGTGGGGAGGGGGATGCGATCGCATCACTACGCCAATGTACATATATATGATCAAATACATGGTAGATCTTTCAGTTATTTATCACAGCTGTTTAGAAAATAGATAAAAATACATCAATAATTTGCATGATTATATAAAGAGGATAAGTATGCACCCGGGGTATGCACTACGGTTTGATGCTTGGCTTGCCAGTGACCAGCATGATTTATATATATATATTTGGCATAATATACATTAAATGTCCAAATGTGCACTGGCTTATTTCAATGTACATGTACAGTATATTCACTCTTAAAATACTACCAGGTATTTACATGGCAGAACAGTTTAATCATATTCAAAAATACACTACAATCTTCTCCTAATAAAGCAAGGTCAAATTACAGACAATATAAATCTAAGTTTCTCACCATGCGATCATGACACCATTGTCTGTACACAGTTTGGGAGGAGGACAGACAAGTTCAAAGTTATAATGTTTGCAGACTTTCTCCAGACTTCTGCGAACAAACATATTACTTCCAACACCCCCTGATAGCACCTGTAAATTTAGATATGATCGCATACTAATTAAATAATTGTGTTACCAGATTTTATTCTTTGAAAGGTCATGGGATTTTAAATGTAAGTTTTCCAATAAGCCCTGCTCTAGTAACTGAAAGTATAATTAAAATATTTTCAACAAAACTAGACAACATGGGTTTTATTTTGATAGTACTTTAAAAAAACTGACTGGGCATTATTTGAATCAGTAATAAGCATTTGCAAAATACTGTTACACTAAAGTGTACTATTATAGAAAGCAAGAAAAATTACCACTCAAAACAGAACTTGATACGCACATGATAAACAAAGTGCATATTTTAAATTAGTTTTGATTTTAAAGATTGCGACACTTCAACCAAAATGAATGGATCATGTAATACAAAAAACTTCGACATCTTTCGATGACATTGATAAAAACTTGATAAATAAACCTTGACAGATCGAAAATATTTTTTGATCAATTATTGTATGCTTTGATGTGGTCCGTTTGAGCTGTTGTTGGTGTCAAATGAAAGATAAGGTTCTTATCAATACATTGGGCATTCTATAAAATTCAAATAAAAGTCTTTATTTTGCCCAAAAACGTTGAAAATACACAAAGTGGGCCTTTAAGACTAATTCAAAACACATCTAATTAGACTGTAACACTCATTAAATCCACATCAAATAAGATTCTAACACTCAGTCAATCCATATCTAAATAGACTCTGACACTTATTCAATCCACATCTAATTAGACTTGAAGACACAGTGAAACCTATTTTTTTTCTTCTTACCATTTGTTTTTTATCTGTAGTGATGAGTTCCTTCATGTCAGAGTATATGAGACCCCTCTGAACCCTCTGGCAGATATGCCTAGTGATGGCATACTGGAATGATGCACAGAAGTCAGCCACTCCTGGGATAACTTCAGGACCTTTTATATCTGAAGTATAAGTGTTAAGCCTACATGTTGAATAGAGGGGAAGAGTGCAAAAAGCATTGACACATAATTGAGGTGTGTCACTTAACTTCGTAGCCATTACCAAAACTAGATTCATTTAGTAAAGGCTATTACTATTTTATTATGACATCATGATTACCTATCATCTATCGTTGAAGGCCCACTTTGCGTACTTTCAACATTTTTGGGCAAAATAAAAACTTACATTTTAATTTCATAGTATGTCATAGTGCAGCCTTATCTTTCATTTGACACCAACACTAGCTCAAACGGATCACATCAAAGCTTACAATAAATTATCAAAAAATATTTTCAATCTGTCAAGCTTTATATATCAAGTTTTATAAATGTCATTGAAAGATGGCGAAGTTGTTTGTATTACATGATACATTCATTTTTATAGAAGTGTCGCCATCTTTTAAATCAAGAGTAATTTAAAACTTGCACTTTGTTTAAAATGAGCGTGCACAACTAATAATCTCTGAACTTCAAATGCTTTATTCTATGTGAGTTATTTTTTCTTGGTTCAATATTAAAGCAAATCAAACAGTGTCATTTTTGAGCGAGTGTGTCAGTAACATGTTTCAATGATTATGTTTTTCTTTTTTTCTTCTAAATTAAGTATAGTGGGCCTTTAATATGACATTATAATCAAGGAATATCAGATATAAGAAAAGCCTCTGGCAATAACACCCTGATGTACTTACCATTTTGTTTCTCAATTTCTGCTATGAAGTAGTTTGCCTGAGTTTGTAATCCTGCGAAACTGAAGTTACAGTTAGGGTGCTTTGAAAGAGAATTGGGAAACTCAATAGATTTTGGATCTCCTCTCTGTGCAAGTTGCTCAATGGCTGCACCCCCACTTAAACCTTGCATACCAGGCAATGTGATAAGCTTCAATCTCCTAGCAATCTGTAAATGAAAAATAGCTAAAGGGCTGAAGGCTGATGGGGTTTAACAGTCTAAAAGGGTTCACATTGCAAAGTATATTGGTTAGAACCCCCAAAAGATGAATGTGTGTACAACTGCATTCCTCGAATAAACTATATACTTTTAACCTAAAGAAGCGATAGCAAATTTCAAAATTAAATCAAGATAGCATAGTTATGAACAAGGCCTATTATGCAAAATAAGAATAAGTCTCTTAAATAAATATAGTGAACACCTATGGAGCAACTAAAAAGTGTTCAATGAAGGTGTATGTGTTCATGAAGATAAGTTTTTGCAAAGGGTACCTTATCAAAAGCCTCCCCAGGGGAATTGTCCTGACCTTTCCCAATCAGCTTGAATTGATCTACACCTTGTGCTGCAGCAAGGAGACAGTGCCCTCCACTAGCAAGCAACACTAAATAAGGGAAGTCAATTCTGTAAAACAAAATATAATACTCAGTGGACACATTATTGAAATGTAATCAGGATTGTTTAGATGTCCTCGTTGATACTTTGGTCTCTGCTTAGAGAGCTAATGAAAGTGCATTGTAAGCAAGGTTCATTTATCATTTCTTCAAAAAATTGTATTAATACTGTGTCAATGAACTGTGCCAATCCAACTAATATTTTTACATTTTGTCAC
The DNA here is from genome assembly GCA_903813345.2 of Owenia fusiformis. Taxonomy (NCBI): domain Eukaryota; kingdom Metazoa; phylum Annelida; class Polychaeta; order Sabellida; family Oweniidae; genus Owenia; species Owenia fusiformis. The sequence goes on along the minus strand of CAIIXF020000007.1, from coordinate 20,352,114 downwards.
GTTATAATCTACATCTGCTTTATATCTTTATATTCTATAGTTTGTTCAGCCTTGTTTTAATTAATTTTTGAATATTGCACAGTGTGCTGACTATTGTCATGACATCAGAGAGGCCCAGAGAGTCAATAAAATATATTTAAGAACTAAGTAATTAATCTCTACATTTTGTTTTCCAATATTTGGTTATCCAGGTGCAGGGTATATTAATTCAGACTTTTCAATTGAAGATTACAAATTCCACTCCTGGATCTACATAATACTTTTTTGTATTTGGATAAATATGCTTAGTCTTGCACTAACATTATACACAGACACAGAAGTCAACATATTCAGTTTCATATTTTTTGATGTATATAGTTAAACCTGTGTTAGGGAACACCTCTCTCTCTCTCTCTCTGGTGAACCCCTCTCTACAGTGGGCATTTCTACTTGGCAAAACCTTTTCCTCCAATTGACTCCAATGTTAAAGCACATACCTACTGTGAACACCTTCCTACGCCTAACACCAAATCTTGGAAAAATTAATAGAATTTTCCAGTGTATAGTGAACATCAAATCAGATATATATGATATCATGAAGAGTTTCTGCAATTGCATTTTTAGAGTCAAGCAGTATATGTCGCTTGCTAAATAAAATAATTCAATGACTTATGTGAGATTTTGATATCCCGTTCTGTTGAAACAGATGTGACTAATTATAATTCTTTTTCAGCTTTGTTCTGAAGAACAGGAAATGTGCTTGGTATTAATTGCTTCGTAGAAAATTTGGTTAACAATCTAGTTTCTACATATAAGGCAGCAAAAAGTTTGCAAATTCAAAGCCTGGTTGTGGTGACCACCTCCACATGCAGTTAAGCTTTTAAAAATGTTCACTATATAAAGGTTTGAGTGTATTTCATTACCTCGTTTCTATCCTAGGTGTCAGGGCATGAGCTTCCATATGGTGAATGGGGATCAAAGGCTTCCTGGAATATGTACATACACATTACATGTAGATAAGCTGCTTGTCCAATAAAGAATGAATGACAGTTTTAGGATAATTTAAATCTACTTTTTGGTTTAAACAACAAAGCATTTAGCAGTTACCTAGTATAGCAAAATTTGTGATATAGAATTATTAATTGTACAAAAACACAGAATTTTCAAATGCTGCACAAAATGACATATAGTTATTGTCTCCATCATCGTCAATTTCTCATAAAATAAACAATCGTTTTTGTTCAAAGCCAATAGCTTTTTCTATTACATCAAATTGCCTTTGTGATCGTAAAATGAACATACAGGTACCTGTAAATGAGCCTTTCCCCTCTACCATACCCCCATGCTATGGCCTCCATTTCTTTAAAAAGGATACAGGATACAGTGAAGTTGCCAATGGAGCTATAAATATACTGACAATCGAAATTTTTTATAATTACCTAAATTTCAAAGCTAAGTCTTTAGCATAGTTGATACCAACAGCAAGGGAAAGTGCCAGGCCTGGCTTCACTGTAACAGCTATAGCATTCAGCTCCTGCAATGGTATGGACATTAATGATTTACAAGTTTACTTGAATGACTCATGTTAGATACATGTACAATGTACATCACAATAAATGTTAGCACTTTCGATTTCACCGTACATTTTTTTAGTGCACACAAAGGAGATTTCAATATAGGGGAGCACATGCATCTATAGTACATGTATATCACATCTATTATTTGCTCAGAAGCAAATGGAGTTTGCTCAGAAGCAAATGGAGAAATGTTAAAACTAGTATGGTTAACAGTACGAAAGTTCAAGAAAACAAAAATGAAGAATCAAGAGTTGACTTATACCAGACTCCATTATATTAAAGAAATGGTGCTTTTTGTCTTAACCTAAGCTATTCCTGAGGCTGTGTGGGAGATTGATTGGATACAATCTTGGAAATTTAACAGCTATAACAATTTTGACACTCAATAGAATTATTGTATTAGAAAGGATCTGATAGGGTGTGACCTCTCATAATATAGCTCTAGCTAGTATCTTAGTAGTCAGTTTATTCAAAATAAAGTATCCAATACACTAACATACTTTACTGTATGTCGATCTTCATTTGATTTATTTGCAGGTACATTATCATTATCAATGGCTTGAAGCCATATTAACGTTCTTAGCACAAGTCCACAAAATGCCAGAGTCAAAGGAGGATTTAATTATTAAATGAACATGTAGTTTTCAATTGAGAAATGTTATGCTGATCAGAAAGCCTATTGGAACAATTATTTTAAATGTGGAAAGGTTTTTATCAAATTGATATTGAACAATGGCTGATGTGAAGATGCTGAAAAATGGATTTATAGTAATATTCATTGTATCAATTTTGGTTCTTTTAAAAGACATTTTCGTTGTTAAACCACAGAAAAATCAGGATATAATATTTGAAACAGGGACAACATTAGAAAATATGCACAACAGTAGCAGAACCTTTAAAAATGAAAGTCTAATAAAAGAACATTCAAATGCTGGCAAAATCCTAAATGAGACCAACATGGACCTACCTCCTACAAAGAAAGCTGATGAGACAATTATTATGGGTGACCTTCAAGAGTTTCTTACAAAGAATTCCATATTTGGGCTCATGTATCCTGAGACATTTGAACATGTACAATTTGGTGCAATCATACACCTGAACATCCCAAATTATGCAACAAACTTGAAATTTGATATTCTTACTATTTTTGAACAAACACTTCAACATAATAATGTAACCTTTATTAGATTGGGAGATACTGGAAATATTTCAGATATGGATTCTATTTTGAATAAGAGGAATACACCAGTCTTGTTTTCAATGGATAATCCCTACATTAACTTCTTTAAGGCAGGTTATTCTACCCAACCAATATATATAGCATTCCTGATGGACCCCTATGAAAGACTCCTATCATTTTACACACAAGAAATGCAGCCTGACAACATTACAAACATCTACACACAGCTTAAGGATTGTATTGAAGACAGTGATTGCAAAAAGACTTTATATGCCAGGGGATTCCAACACTACGCACATTGGTTCTGTGGATCAGATTCCCCATGTAATACCAATTGTTTTTATAGTGCAAAAGGTGCATGTAATGTTGCTAGATACTTTGGATTTGTTGGAGCAATGGAAGCATTTGATAGTGCACTGTTGATGCTCTCTGAGCTACTGAACAGATATTTCAACAATATCAAGAGAATTTACCAAGAAAATATTGATGTTAACCAGGATGAAACAGAAAAACAGACAACAAAACCAATCAAGAAATATGTTTATGAAGTCGTATTGAATTTTTTGAAACCTGATTATGAAATTTATAACTTCGTCTATGATAGAAATTCAAAATGTTTACATGCACTGGAAAGGTTATAAATGCATTGCTACAGAAAGCGGTTTCACAAATATTATCTCATGCAGTACTGTAACAAAGCCAAAGCACTCATTCAGGGGTTTCATTAGCAACAGGCAAGAGATGGTTTTCACCGGTTGTTTTCACAAAATTGCCTGTTGTTTTTAGGGACTTTTCCATGTTAAATTTATGATTTTGCCTTTTGTTTTAATTTATTTAGTCTGTTGTGAGAAATTCTAGTGAAACCCCTGTCATAGATTGCTTCAAAGTTTCGGTAAACTGTAAGTTGAGCACTGCTATACTTAGAGCACTATGAAGTCCAGTTACTCATTAATTCACTGTAAAATGAACATGATGAACCTCTGCATGGAACACATCCCAAGTGGGAAAGTATTGAGGTACCAAAAGTGTTTTACTTATACAGGTTTAGATTTTAGAAGTGCCAATTTTGACCCATTAGTTGAATGTCATACCATGATTATACCCATCTGCATGTAACATTAGCACAAAATTACCACTGATGTATAATGGACATGTACATAGGCACATGTATAATGGACATGTACATATGTATAATGGACATGTATATGTATAGGCACATGTATAATGGACATGCACACGTATAGGCACATGAATAATGGACTTCAGAGAATCTGAACTGAATGTTGAAATGTGCTTTATATTCACAGGATTCTCATTTGGCACAGTCACTTTCTCATTAAACAGGTGAAATATCTCAATTGTTTATGATGATGATTGTTTAATCACTAAAATACATATATATGAATAATTGATTTTGTTCAATGCTACAACAGCCCGCTTACACCTTGTAATGAAATAAAATGTTGTTAAGATTAAAATGATTAATTATTGAAACAATTTTTACGCCTAACACCCACCCAACAAAATAAAATCACTTTGAACATGTACATGTACAATTTGGTGTAAAACATACTACATGTATATGGTATAGTGCATTCTATTGGTAGTGAAAAAGTGTGCTTTACCTCATATTTGAGCTTTGCCCTGTCCATTGCTAATTTGACTACATCATCTATGTTTTGGCGATGGAGATCCCTGGCTACAGGAGGAATAATACCACCCAATCTAAAAAGGTAACGATTACATTTTCCATATTGAGACATTTTTGATGTGCATGCGATGCAGGGTTTCTGCAGATAATTAACAATTGCAATGATGAAACTGACATTTCCCTGACAAATCCGATAATTTTACTGGTCATATTGTGATAAACTCTTCCCATTTATAGAATCTCCATAGTCAGACACACAGATCCAATGTGTACTTGAATCTAAAAATAAGAAATCAAAAGACATTGCAAACATATGGGAAAAGAGAAAGATAGGTGCCCACCCTAATTCTTTTGTATATTCCAGATAGTTACATGTAGATATAATGTGCAGTGAAGCTGAGGCCTTTTGTAATTAAAGGAGTTTAAGCTACATGTATGTTAGCTTTGGAAGAATAACATGGTAGAAAAACATCTTAATAATAGAGGTCACACATATGAAAGCTTAATTACTGTAATGATCCGAGGGCGCCCCGGTGGATCCTTAAAGGCTGATACATGTATGGTTTACCACTTGAGCAAGAAAAACTAAGCATGTTTGTAGTAGCAACTTGCTAAGTTGCTACATGTATCTTGGGTCGTTACACTACACAAAAGAAACTAAAAAATACAAAAATTAGGGCAGATATATGTACATATATTTTTTTATTTTTACCATGTTGCAATGTGGTCTTTCAATAGCTTATTATTAGATTCAAAGTTGGTCAAGGTAATTGTAAGCAAGACTTAATTCTAGACTTGTAAAAATTCAATGCAAACAATTGAACATGCACAAATTAACATGTACATGATCTGTTTAACAAAAAATTTACTCACTGGACATGGATATCTGTTTGCGAATTCAAAGCTTCTCCAAGTATATTTCCCCCATTATCCACAACAGCTGCCCCTGTATCATCGCAACTTGTTTCAATACCAAGTATATATGTTTTACAATAAAGTGTTACACTTGTATGAATTGAGCAGTATTGTTTTAGTGATCTTTCTCCTTGCTCATTTTGAAGATGTCTCAAAAGCAGTCTTTTTCGAATACAGGTATTGAAGGTTTTACGAGATAATTGGAGTATTATATTCATTTTGTCAAGATCTTATTCACTAAATAAGTCATTCGTGAAATGGAGACAATATCTCATCCTGGACAATCTCATCTTTATTTTGAAACATCCACCTAAATTTTACACTTGCACATTTTTATATTTGGTGGGTGATAATGGATGACTATATTTCGCCGGTGATGAATAAAAAATATTTGCGGTATGAACACAATAGTAATATAGTAATATTATACAACTTTCGAATTGAGAATAAGTTAATCCACATATGATCACCTTTATGTGTCTCAAAACATTGTAGTATGACACATATTAACTAAATATTGAAATTTTCTGAAATATTTCTAATTTTGAGGGCGCAGCCATCTTCCCATGATTCATTTTTCGTGGAGAAATGGAAATGATATGTACCAAGTACAAACGCTTTTTATGAAGGAACATTTAGATATTATCGCAATACATTACAAGAAAAATTCTACTCCAGTTCTTCAATGAATTATTTTTATAGAAACCCACTTAGTCCAACCTTATTCCAGTAATTTGAATATTCTTTAGTAATCGATATTCACATTCTTACTTTGTATCCACATTTTCTGGTGCAACAGAACTGCAGCGTGGCAAAGAAAATATTAGACATTGACATATGAGGATATTTCTCTGGTCTCTGCATTCTGCAAATAATATAAAGCAGTTGCTATCAATCTCAATATCACAGAATAGACTGTTGAGTGCCTACGTAAGGGTTTGTGCGAAACAAAACAGTGCACCAGGTTGGGGAAGTAGAAGAGCAAAGAATTTGTCCAGAACAAAATTGTTTTCACTTGCAAAAATGGACCCAAAAATTGAAGAAGTATTAGCTCCCCTTAGATTGGCTGTTAAAGAACAGGTATGTATTGCGTTTTTCACAGTCATTTTCTGATAACTACATCGCAGGTAGATCTTCAAGAAGGAGTGGTAACATATTCTTTATCATTGATAAGGTAATTGTCTCGATTTTTGAAGAATCTGTGAAACAGAAAGTGAAATTGGAAGGTCATTACATGTATGATATCACATGGTTTTGATTTATATGAGAACATTTAATTACGTGTTGGACTAACATTCTTCCTGGACCCACCTCCCCTTACCTTCTTCCAAGGCCATGCCATTTATGTGTTCCGGCTTTGAGGTTTCCAGCCGCTTTGTATTCATTAAAGTCCATTTCACTGCTTCATTTCGTCAGTAGAACGGCAACAATAAGAAATTGGGAGACCATTGTGCAATAATATATGGAAAAGTATATTCATGATGTACATGAATGACATTTGTATATTTCAGATTTTTTAGTTTTTTGTGCAATAAGCCTGTGCCGTCTTGTAATTTGAAGAATTTCAGCCATGTTAATCTTATTGAAAATAACATGGCAGAGAAACATCCAAATATAAGAGGCCACACACTTTATAAGCCAAACTAGAAGCAATCCAAGATATACAAATGTCATTCATGTACATTATGAATATACTTTTCCATATATTATTGCACAATGGTCTCCCAATTTCTTATATTTGCCGTTCTACTGACGAAATGAAGCAGTGAAATGGACTCTAGTTCTCACTTGTGCTTTGCTACACAAACGGTATAAATATTTGTTCGGGTTATTTGATGATGCAATTAATATAATTAATATTCATTTACTGAACAATAATGATACATGTAGGCACTGTAATGTACTTGTAGGGTGATGCCGTGAGGAAGCTGAAAGAAGATGGCGCCACTGAGATAGACTTGAAGAAGGCAATTTCATTACTCAAAGCAAAGAAGAAAGCTCTAGAAGACAAGGTATGACATGTGTTTTCGATGTGAACTTTCTGATATGTTTTCACTTTGATATGCTTTTTTGGCTCAACACTTATCACTTGAATTCTGGATCAGGATATTCACTCATAATTACAGGTGGTAAAACTGAGAAAACAAAGATATATTTTTTGCATAACTAGTCTTGCACCCAAGTTGTTTGAATTCCCCTGCATTCTCACTTTGGAAGAGAAGGGAAGCATATAGGGAGAGGGCTGAGTTTTGAAGCAAACTGAATTCAATATAAACTTTATATTGAAATGTTTTATTATTTAGGAGCTGTCAATGTCTCCTAAAGAAGACCAGATAGACAGGAGTAGACTTGAAGATTTGATGAAACAACGCTTTTTCTATGACCAGTCCTTCTCTATTTATGGAGGTAACAAAAAAACATAACTTTATACTATTTGTCAAAGTCTTGTTTTGAGTGAATCTATTTTACCATTTATATCAAAATGATAAATTATAGTACAATATAGTTTAAAAACCTATAATGCTGAATTCAATTAAAATTACATAACATGAGACTTTAGGCCAAGTAAACTTTATTTTTGAAAGAAATCAGCTGGTTTCTGTAAATTGTGAATTTTTATGAAATAATGCGAATGTGAATTTCTTGCTCCAGGTGTCAATGGTCTGTATGACTTTGGTCCAATGGGCTGTGCAATGAAAGCTAACTTAATAAATGAGTGGCGCAAGTTCTTCATCCTGGAAGAACATATGTTGGAAGTAGACTGCTCCATGCTAACTCCAGAACCTGTACTTAAGTAAGTTTGCTACTTGATGTACATGCACATGAATTAATTAAGTACTGTAGAATTCTAGATATGTCAAATTCATATGAAGAAAACCATGTCTCTATGAACAATCAGTATATTCTAACTTATTCCATAGTTAGCATGATATTCATAGGATAACATGTCAAAATAAAAACGGTATTTTTGTAATCAGTGGTAAAATATGATATTTTTGACAAATTTTCACTTAACCATAGCATACAGTGTTTTAGCCATGACATACGGCGCCGTATGCTATGAATAATGGAGTTTTGCTACTTCAGACTCAAAACGAGGCTAAGTGTCAATATCACCGGATCGTTTGGAAAATTCATTTTAAATCACTTAATTTCCAACGATTCTGATGATGACTCTAACTATGGAATAAAAGGAACATCCTATGATTTACTTGTGATATGATTTTAATCCACTCATGGATATTGATATCTGCATATCATATCCATTCGTGGATAAAAATCATATCACTCATAAATCATAGGATATCCTCTATATATCGCCATATGCTATTTAATTTAGTTAACAATATCCTCACAAATTATTAATCCATATCTCCAAAGAGTCTTCATAAAAAATCAACCCATATCCCATAAACATCAAGCCCTATTCTCATAACCATTTAAGCAGCTCGTTAATTGTCACCTACTTGATTGTTTACCAAATACTAAATCATGTTTTTCATGTTTTAGAGCCTCTGGTCATGTGGATAGATTCTCCGATTTCATGGTGAAAGATCTCAAAAATGGAGAATGCTTTAGAGCTGACCATCTCATAGAAGGTAATAAGTTGAGTATTATAGAACATTGATTATGAGAAGTTTTTCACTGTTTGGCTCAGAGATTTCAAAAAGCAAAAATTCCCTATTGAGAGTCCATCATGAGTGCTCAGGGATGTTCATATGAAATACCCAGCCATGCCTTAAATGCCATTCATGGGCCTGTTATGAATTGAAGTTCTGGAACTCAACATTCTTGTAAATGAAAATGTGTGTAGCAGAATAATATGCACTTTTCATGAGTGGCTAGATTCAGGCATAATCAAGATTAGAGTTTCACTGTTCAAAGTTATCTAACAATTTACTGAGGCTACCTTGGTAATGGCCATGATCTATAATAATTGTAAAAACATGGTTTACATATAAATGGATGTGTACAATTTGTTCAGTTAACCTCTCGATCAGTCAATGTATTGATGTGTATAATTGTATTTCAGCTCAGTTTGAGAAACTCTTGGCAGATAAGAAGGTCCCAGAAGAAACTAAAGAAGTCATCAGAAACACTCTTCCTCAGGTAAGTCAATCTAGCAAGTCAGTTTATTTTGTAATTTGATCTTTGAATAATGTGATATCATATGGTTTTTCCTAACTATGCTATGTGACGTCCGTGTGTTGGTCAAAAAGGAAGCACTTTTTACCATGAACAATATTCTTGTATCAACTTATCTTATTTAAGATACCTATATACCTTCATTTCAAACCTTCCATAATTAAGCATTGTGGTAAGGAATTCCAATTACCATTATTACATATTTTCAATTTATCTCTAACAAATGGTGTTTTTCCTGACAAATTAAAAATTGCGAAGATAATACCAATTCATAAAAAGGAGGACAAACAGCTTTTTAATAATTATAGACCTATATCGATTTTACCAGTCTTCTCAAAATTACTTGAGAAACTTATGCACCATCGACTGACCTCTTTTCTTGATAAAATAGAAATAATGTATCTTTATCAATTTGGCTTTCGGGAAAAAAAATCAACATTCATGGCAGTACTTACATTTGTTGAAAAAATCAGAAATTCTATAGACAAAGGTGAATTCTCTATTGGTGTATTTCTTGACTTTTCTAAAGCTTTTGATACTATTGACCATAATATCCTCTTTCAAAAACTCGATTTCTATGGGATACGAGGAGTAGCGCTGGAATGGGTTAAAAGTTACTTTTCTAATAGAATTCAAAAAACTTGTTATATAGACACTATTTCAGATCCCGAGTCAATCACATGTGGAATTCCTCAGGGCTCTGTGCTAGGTCCCTTGTTTTTTATCATATACATCAATGACATCTACCTATCTTCTCCTCGACTATTTTTTGTACTATTTGCAGATGATACGAATCTGTTAATACAAGGTAAAAATCTTAATGATATTACCAATGCTTTGAATGCTGAATTGAAACTAATTGAGGAATGGATAGCCACAAATAAACTTTCGTTAAATGCAAAGAAAACTAAATATATCATATTTTCTTCTAGACAAAAGCAATATAATAAAAATGATATATCAGTCATTGTGAATAATAAAATACTTGAGCAAGTGACACATATAAACTTTATAGGAATTATAATTGATCAGAATCTTACCTGGAAGAATCACATTACAGCAGTAAACATGAAAATATCAAGAACCATTGGTATATTATACAAAGTTAAACATTTATTGAATGCCAAAAGCTTACTTAGTATATATTACTCTCTAATCTACTCATATCTTATTTATGGAAATATAATCTGGGGCGAAGCAGGCTGTACATTGCTTAATACTCTTCATCGTTCTCAGAAACAATTTGTAAGAATTGCAACAAATAGCGACTTTAGAGCTCACTCTTTACCTCTTTTTCATGATCTAAAAATCCTGAACATATTTCAGATAAATAAGCAACAAAGATATATATTCATGTTTAAATGGATCAATGACAAGGATAATTACAAACAAATATTTCCAGATTTCTTCCAAACAGTTGAAAATAGACATAATTATGATACAAGAAACAAGAAAACTTTCGACAAACCAAAAATTCGTACAAACTATGGAAAATCAATGCTATCTTATTCGATACCTGATATTTGGAACCAATTACCCCCACATTTTAAATCTATCAGAAGCATCATACTCATGAAAAAACAGACAAAAAAATATTTATTACAACTTTAATTCTATTTAGGGGCACTTTGATGGCACAAATTTTATATATATATATATATTATTTAAGACATGCAATGGCAGATCCCCGCCTCTCTAACATACTTTGTAAATTTACTCCATCTTGGGAATATACACAAACCCTTGTGTCACCCACTCATTGTATATGTATATTGTATGTGTTTTGTGAAATAAACAAATTGAAATTGAAAAATTGAAATTAAACAAATTGAAATACCTTATCACTATAGACGATACATTGAAAGGGATTTTATGAATTCTATATGCCTTAACTAATAGATGTGTCAAGTTGATAGATATATATTTGAGTCTTTTAATCACAGCTTTGATGTCCTCATGGTACTACAAAGCGCAAAGACTTTTAAGAGAATCTGTTTTTTCAGGTGGATGGCATGAGCAAAGACGAAATGCAGCAAGAAATTCGTAAATATAACATGAAATCACCCATAACACAAAATGAACTCTCAGACCCAATAGAATTTAACCTTATGTTTGGTACTTCAATTGGGCCTGCTGGTAACATCAAAGGCTTTCTGAGACCAGAGACAGCACAGGGTATATTTGTGAACTTCAAACGTTTACTTGAGTTCAACCAAGGGAAGTTGCCTTTTGCTGGTGCTCAGATTGGCTGTTCATTCAGAAATGAAATCTCACCTAGATCTGGGTTAATTAGAGTCAGGTATGTTTTACACAGTATACATTAGCGCTAGCATACTTGTATCCTTTCCCATTGAATTACTGTGGAGACATATTTCAAATAGACTCCTGATAAGAAATTCATAAGTATTTATATGAATTATGTAGATTTGAGCACATCTCAATGAAATCATTAAAACTGGCTGCACTAAAATTTAACCTGTAAATTGGAACACCTCTGTAAGTGGAACAATGCACTTCAGTCCCATGATCAGCTGGCTTTAATGAACCTTTGCCCTGTAATTAGAATACTAAGTGGAACACTTTTAAAGGTGTTAAAGGTGTTCCACTTACAACAGGTTTTGTTGTGCTGTGTTATTGTGAAGAATGTGCATTGATTTTGAATGCTATTACACACTGGTCTTTAAATTGATATGTTGTTTAAATTAGGGAGTTTACACAAGCAGAAATTGAACATTTCTGTGACCCCACTGACAAGAGCCATCCCAAGTTTGACAGCATTAAGGACTTACCAGTTCCCCTGTACTCTGCATGTAACCAAATGGATGGTAAGCCACTCCAACTCATCACTATGGGGGAAGCTGTTGAAAGAGTAAGTGACACTTTGTATTCTGTAACCTGCTCTTAAAATAAGAATTTAAAATTGAAAATGATTTGAATGCACAATTCAGAGGTATTGATTGAAACCAGTATTTTTTCAATATTGATTTCTAATTCCTTTTATACTTGTTTGCAGAGATTGGTAGCGAATCAGACTCTTGGTTACTTTATGGCCAGGATCTATCTATTTATGACAAAGTGCGGTGTTGATCCAAAGAGATTCCGCTTCCGACAACACATGAACAACGAGATGGCTCATTATGCATGTGACTGCTGGGATGCAGAGACTAAGGTACTTTTGACATTAAAGTTGCATTTTGCACTTCACTATATATACCCGGATCTGATTAAATAGAGCACGGTCAAGGTCGTGCATTTATGAAGAATTAGAGAACGTTCTATATTGGCTATGCTACATTCTGATTGGTTGAGAAATTCAATTAGAGCATGGTCATGTTTGAGTAAAAAATAAAACATATCATGAGAGGCAAGACTTTTTTGTACACTATGAACTTTCATCCAAGGAGTTATTATTGTCTGTCCCTTGATGTTTCTGGAGAATTTCTGACAGCAAGAAAAACAAATTAAAATGACAGGCAAATTTTGAGAAATTATAATTTCAACATGGATACCTGGAAACCCTGCCCTTCAGGCTCTCTTTATCATATTGTTACTTGTAGACATCGTATGGCTGGGTGGAGTGTGTTGGCTGTGCTGACAGATCGTGCTATGATCTCACACAACATGCAAATGCTACTGGCGTCAGATTGTGTGCAGAGAAAAAACTTCCAGAACCAGTATCCTTGAATGAAAAATCGGTGTCAAATCAATACATTCAGAAATACATTCTCCGTCTGTCACAGCCACATTCACTGTGTTTGTCATCTTATGTTCAGTAGGAAAATATTAAATACAAACCATTCAGGTGTTTAAGCCTAGGCTGTCTTGAAACCCAAGCTAATGATGTAAAAAGTGCACATTCTTTTACATAGTACTATATTATCAAGTCCTTAACTAATATTAGAAAGTCATTGATGTTGTTGAATGTGTGACTAACAAGGGCTTGGTCGGCAAGGCGTTCAAAAAAGAGGCAAAGGCAGTCACTGAATACTTATCCAAGTTAAATGAAGCAGAAGTGAACAGTCTTGAAAAAGATCTCACAGCTAGTGGGTAAGTATTAGTAAGCATATCCATAGTGTATAAAGTTCTCTTGCTTTAATAACATTACTAAAGTTGTAATAAAGTTCAGTTAATAGTTACCTTCTAACCATGGACATTTTTTATTTATTATTTATTTTTTTTATATTCAACATTTATTTCAACATAACATATTTACAAAACAAAAACATTCAAAAGCATACAAAAATACATGCAATTTCTACAAATACATAGAACAATATATGGAAGTTATGATGTTATAGAATTACTGGGGAAAGCTTAACTTTCAGAAAGCTACTGGTAATGATTGCTTATAAATTGTTAACATTTTCAGTTTTTAGTGCAGCATCCACTTGCATCAATGTACATATTCATTTTGATCTTCAGTATTTTGAATAATTCATAATTGCTTATTTTTATCACTCTGTGTGAAACTGTTTATGGTCATGGATCAATGTTTTATTTTACATAACATATTTTTTCTATTAAAGATGCTTTGTACAACTGCTTTATTTATTTAAAGGCCCTGTGTAAAGTTTAAACCATTATGGTTTGTATTGTTGTCTTATACCCAATGTTGAAAATGATGAATGAAACTTTTTTCATTTCGAAAATTGTTTTTGAGGGAGTTTTTGGTTGAAGAATTGTGAATTTATTTGAAGTATTCAATTGTCAATACTTTACACAAAGATTGGTTGATAAAGAAGACAAATTAATTGTCAAGCACAGGAAAATGGTGAAAATGTCTAAAACAATTTTTTGAATCACAACAAATAATATACTAGTATTATGCACACTCACTATCATGTTACAAAATAGAGAGATTATTTAAAAAGAAATGTTGCATTCCAGTGAGTCAGCTCTAACAATTGAAGACAAGTCTTACACAATCACCAAGGAGATGGTCACTGTGAAACGCTACGAGAAGAAAGTCCATGGTAAGGAAAAATTGAATTCATAATGTATTTGTAAAATGATAAGTGATATATATATACAAGTATATATGTGTTTTACAGTGTTATACAGTGTACCTGCTTTGAAAACTACATTTGTTCACAAACTTACAGATTGCAAGGGTGGTATATGGATTTATCACATACTATGTAGAAATCTAGTGCTTTGATTGGTTGCTTTCTATGACGTATTTCCCGTATCACATAAATTTCATATGATATAAGCACACGTACCACACGTTGTCTATGGTAAGGAAATGACGTCATACAACTTCATTCTATTCTTTCCTAATTCAAAATGACGTCATATATAGGCTATGTTACTATTTCTTAGAAATGATGAATTCGTCATTTGAGGAACTAGAAGTTAGAACGACAAAGAAAAATATCGATCAAATCACTAGATTTCTACATAGTACAGGGTGTCCAATAAATAAGATGAAAGATATTGTAACTTTCTTAATATTGTACCAATCTTGATGAAATTTTCAGAGTTTGTAGCCCAAACCTTTTTACCTTTATTCTGTGAATTTAAAGCGTCTTCTATTTGATTGGCTAGAGTTGTGGTTGCTATAGCAACCGAAACAACAAAAAGGCGGGGCAAGTTTGTTTACGTCACAACTTTCCAAAACATATTTATTCTTTCTGATTGCTTTATTCATACTCCCAGGTCTATTTCTACCACAAATACAATATTAAAACAGTCCTAAAGTCCCATTGTTATGAAAATAAGCTATTCAACATAATGTCCATCTCTAGCTATACACTTCTTATGCCCATTTACTCACTCTATAAACACACTTTCAAACCCATTCTTGCCCATTTCTGAAGTCTTGCTAAGACTTGTGATCTGAGTTCTCACACAGCTATGCTCACCAGTGAAACTATCAGGGCACTGGGGCTACCCCTACTTGCACACCCTCCATATTCCCCAGACCTTGCGCCCAATGACTTTTACTTATATGCAGAACTCAAGCGTGACTTGAGAGGAAATAAATTTGGAAGCACTGATGAACTCAGATCACATGTCTTAGTAAGACTTCAGGAAATGGGCAAGAATTGGTTTGAAAGTGTGTTTAGAGAGTGAGTGAATGGGCATAAGAAGTGTATAGCTAGAGATGGACATTGTGTTGAATAGCTTATTTTCATAACAATGGGACTTTAGGACTGTTTTAACATTGTATTTGTGGTAGTAATAGACCTGGGAGTATGAATAAAGCTATCAGAAAGAATAAAAAGAATAAATATGTTTGGGAAAGTTGTGATGTAAACAAACTTGCCCCGCCTTTTTGTTGTTTCGGTTGCTATAGCAACCACAACTCTGGCAAATCAAATAGAAGACGCTTTAAATTCACAGAATAAAGGTAAAAAGGTTGGGGCTACAGACTCTGAAAATTTCTTCAAGATTGGTGCAATATTAAGAAAGTTACAATATATTTCACCTTATTTATTGGACACCCTATATGTGATAAAATCGTCATCACACGTTTCAGCGTATGAGATACGGGAAATATTCCACTCAGTAAAAAAGTATCACCACTCAAGCTGCGCTTTCATGGTCATACAATTTTTACTTTCGTGGAATATTTCCCGTATCGCATGCTGAAACGTGTAATAACTGATAGTGTTGCCTCGGGAAAATATTGAATATTATATTACTCTGTAAGCCTTTATAATGCCTCCCTCTCACCATCCAGTATTTCTAGTATCATCATTTAGTATAGATGAATGGAGAAACACTTCAACCATTGTTTCATGATCTTATTGTTTTATTTGTTATTGTAGTCGAGGAGATAGTGCCAGGTGTCATTGAACCCTCATTTGGGATAGGTAGAATCATGTACAGTATATTTGAGCACAACTTTAAGACAAGACCAGGGGATGAACAAAGAACGGTAAGTTTGACTTATTTGTAGCTCTTAGATATGAATATAAAGACAGATACATGTACATGGTTTCTCCATATTTCTATGGATTTCGTCCTTTTTAAGATGTCTCAATCTGTTGTTACTTCTCTTTGTTCATGAGTCTTATCTGATTTTAGTTCTTCAGTTGCAGCTTAATGTGTTGATATTAGATTCGTTTAATATTGTTCATAATATTCTTTGTTTAATCAGTCGCATTTTGATTTTTCTGATACATATAGTTGCATATCTTTACTTACACATGTATATCAAACGTTGTATTTAATTACATATCTGGTGCTTTGTTTCAGTATATCTCGTTGCCTCCAGTCATAGCTCCATACAAATGTAGTGTGCTACCTCTCAGTAACAACGCAGATTTCCAACCATTTGTGCAACAGATATGTGAGTATAATGTCGTCATAGATCTGAGTTATTATATCTCACTCAGTGTGCAGGGTGATTGTTGGCCCAGAGGCTTTATAATTGTCAGTTTGTTTTAAATCTGGACTAACTGAATTATAAGAATGATTAAGATATCCCAACCCATCTTTATTCAATTTTGATTGGCAGATACCAAATCCTCATGACACACCCTGACTTCAACCCCTGATTGTTATTATGGTTGACTGTTAAAATTATTTTTAACAGAGAGGTCAACAGGATATTGTATCTCCAGAACAAGAAAGGAATGTAGTTGACTGCTTGTGAAAAATAATTTCATTACATAAATCCATAAAACATTTTAATTTCATAAATTCATTAAAAAAGTCCAATGACATTCTCTCAAAAGAAAGATTGAAGTTCAAAACTTGGGGGTATGCTCCTTGAAATTGTAGAAACACTAGAAGTTTCTAGTTTCGGTGTTGTAACCATGAAAATGAATAAAAGAATGTCATATAGGGAAAGTTGGAGAAGTTGAGACCTTAAAAATTTGAAAGTTAAAAAGCCTCTTCCAGAACTGGCCAAGAAAGTCAAATGATTTTATGTCTAATGACCATTACATATGTGCACTTTCATGTTGTTTGAATATGTGCACTTGTATTTTATTTATGATCTACAGTATATACATGTATCTGACATATTTTCCAGCCACTGCTCTGAGAAATGTTGACGTGTCTCACAAAGTTGATGACAGCAGTGGATCAATTGGCAGACGATACGCAAGAACGGACCAGATTGCAATCCCATTTGGCGTAACAGTAGACTTCGACACAGTGAAGTCTGACCCTCCTACTGTCACACTGAGGGAGAGAGACAGCTGTCAACAAGTCAGAGCTCCTGTAAGCAAAACATGATTATCATTTTATATACAAAAATAAGAGTAATATAGTTATGAACAAATGAGTATGAATGTTCATGGTAATAACCCTTCATCAATTTTCATATCTACATGTTGCCTGCATGTCAAGGAACATTTCCATTAATCCATAAAGACAATATATTTAATGCTTCAGTTTGGAACATTTGATTTCAAAGTTAAACAATTTCAGTTTTGGTCTGGAACGTTTGAAAACTGAAATCCCAGAGTTTGTTCAAAAAGGGAAAAATGTTCAGGATTTTTTTGGGGAAAAGTAGAATATTGAAAAAACAATAACATCATCTTGAGCCTTCATAGAACTCAGTGGTCATGGTGTTTAATATCCAGTTGTCATGGCGTTTTGAAGGTTTACTTTGGTAACCAATTTTGGAATGGTTTTACACATATCAGTTTGGGAACAGAACATTGCTAACTCTGGTAACCACTAACCATGTACCCTTAATAAAAATAACTGATCCCCTCACATTTGTTGTGTTTTCAGATATCTGAGCTTCCTGATATTATCAAAGATCTGTCCAATCACAAAATAGAATGGAGTGACGTCACTGCAAAATATCCACTATTTGAACAACAAGAAAATAAATAGACTAATTTTTAAGACTATCTATATATTATTGCCAACATATTAAATGACACTGCAATATCATATATCACCTATATAGACATTGAGGTATATTGTTGATCGAATCATTGTCTAAGATATTATACAAGAAACTATCTTTTGGGATAAACCTGTTGTATATGTTCATTCTCTGTATATCTAATGCTGTTATATGGTCATTTGGTCATCCTTAACATTTGATTGGATGTTATGTTATTGAATGAGGGAAACAATTGAATGCACTCCAGTGAAAAAGTCGATTTTTACAGAGTGATTTATTTATTTGCATTTATGTCTTCATTTATGAATACAGAACATTTTTAATGATGTTAAACTTAAATGCACAACTGTATTTGTTCTTGATTTGATGCCTGCTTTAATTTTGGCATATTGCTAAATTAATCTTCATATGAATTCCAAGAAATAAAACTAATAATGTAATACTGGTACTGTAATTATGTTACAAATTGAAAGTCAATATACAGTTCTTTGTATCATTTCTGCTGTTATCAGATACTGATGTCTAAACGTTACAAACGGCTTAGGGACAACTCATCCCTGAACAACTCATCCCCTAGACAACTCATCCCCTTGACAACCAACAACTCATCCCCTAGACAACTCATCCCCTTGACAACTCATCCCTGAACAACTCATCCCCTAGACAACTCATCCCCTTGACAACCAACAACTCATCCCCTTGACAACCAACAACTCATCCCCTGGACAACTAATTCTTTATCATATGAAGCTAAATTGTAAAGTGTGTCTGGACTTGAAAAGATATATTAAATAGATACAACTTGAATCATTCAAAATATTATTCTTCACTTTATTGACACAAAATTATGAAAGTACTTATTTGACATCAGTCAAACTCTCATCTTTCATCCTAAATTACATGACTCAATATTTCATACAAAAAAGTTTTCTTTTTGAATAACTTGGAAACAAATACTTTAAGCATGGCACATTGTTTAATAGTCTAATAAAAACTTTAGGGAGTAGTCGGCCATTTTGAAAAATGGCCACCATTTTTATGTGTGTTATTTTACAAGTATGTGTGCGATTTTTCAAAAATTTTAGAGGTGGCTACTTAAAAGCATATTATTTCTTCTGATGACAACTTGGCTAGTGATCAACCATTTTGAAAATGGTGGCCTTTCTGGTGTGTTGTTTTATGATATTTGCGCTTCGTTTGTAAAGATGCCAGCCATTTCTGTTCGATGGGATTCGCTACGCTTTGGCGTTGCCGTTGTTCTGGTTGCAAAATTATGTACATGTAATAGTTCATTTTAAGTGATTTAAAAATATTTTTTATTTCCTGCCAAAAATAAATAGGATGATCAAAATATTGAATTGCTGTTGTAACGTTGTTATGAACGTTTCATAAATTGAAAAATAAACTACAGTTGGCCTTCTATTATGTACATTGCAAGTTAAATTAATAAAGTACATATGGACCTGTATTTATTGAAATTGAAATATGGTGTACATGAATACTGTTTGCTTCTTATTGGGAAGAGTTTACAAGATGATAGCGATCAAAGAATAACATTAAATCATTTATTGACATTAAAAGGCAGAAGTTATATCATTGTTTAACAAGTTGAATAAAATATTATAAGTTGAATTATATTACATTGGCTGAGAAGGTATCTAATTGAACTTAATACACAGAATTTTAACATTTGAATTTAGGAGTTTATTTCTAGAAAGGGGTTATATTTTGGTTATATCCCGAGTGATATTTTCTCAAGGGATCAAGGATAACCAAATATAATTCCCTTATTTACTATAATCATTCGTAACATTCAGAATACAAAAAATAGAGATAAAAACATAATACAAATTAATTTAATTGATATCAGTTGTGAATACTGAAAAAGTAGCAGAGTTCTTTGTAAAATTTCCATCATTGCGATTTATGCCTTCCACATTTCATCTACACTGAAAGCATAATGGAAAACAAATCTTTAATATAATCATTGACATTATACAATATATTGATTAAACCAATATTTCAACTAAACTTTTGACCATATTCAGTGGACCCTACTATCCGTCACCACACAAGCCTGGCCTATTAAAAGAATAACCTGGAGATGTTACATAATATATTTAACTTGTTACATGTTACATAATTATATTAACCTGATTTGACTCAGTGAATGATGGAATGAAATCAAAAGAAAATTGATATGGTTCCTCGCCAACATAACTGAGCTAGCTATGCACGAATATCATTCAAACCAGTTTGACAAACAAATCCAAATACCTTAAATTATAATGAGCGGTTGTCTACTGTGAATAAATGAAAATTTTCCAAAATCAACATTAAAGTATGTACAAGATAAAGCCCATAACTTTGATTTTCACTTTATAAAACTACAATAATACAAATCTAAGTTACATTTATTTCAAAATATACACCAAATCACCTCAATCTAGATTTAGATATGCAATTAAACATGATATTATGTCACTTTAGCCTATATAGAATTAAAAATTAAATCTACATCGTCTTTGTCGTATCCCAAAAGGCCACCCTCGTGGACAAATAGTTAAATAACCTAGGAATAACTTATTTGGCAAATAATGGAATTCAGGGGATCTATCTAACAAATGGTAGGTGGTGACATTTTGCATGTTAATGCC
This sequence comes from Owenia fusiformis, assembly GCA_903813345.2. NCBI lineage: Eukaryota > Metazoa > Annelida > Polychaeta > Sabellida > Oweniidae > Owenia > Owenia fusiformis. The sequence continues at coordinate 20,331,194 of CAIIXF020000007.1, read as the reverse complement.
TTGTTAACAAATAGATAAGAGCGTTTCTGCATCGTATATGCACTGTCCCATTCAAATGATTTTGCAATACAATTTCTAGAATGACATATGCAAAGATTATACATGTTATAAGATCACTATTAAAATGTCTAAAGTATAAAGGTCTAATAGAGGTCGAAACATTGTAGATTATTGGAATAGGCAAGTTAATTTTTGATAATCTGTTAAGCTCCGGATAATCCACCCGTTTGTATAATTATGACATTAAAGTGTAATGTTAGCTGTGCTAGACTAATATATATTATTGGTATTATCATAACTAAACACAGTAAAGCCATGCTATATCAGACGACTAAACATGGGTAGTAAGAGAAATTTCAATAAGTTAAACTTTTGAAATATATGTTTAAAAACTTCGATGGAAATTAACATAGAGTTGATCGCTTTTGGTTGTAGAATTTTGATTCAAGGGTATTTTTCACATGTTGTAGAACAGAATATTTTGGTTACATTTCCGTCCGGGATTTCCGTTTTAATTCGATTTTAGCGAATTCGTTTTCCTAAAAATTCTCAGTATTCACAATTACGTTTTCACCCGTCTAAAAGTGAATGTTGTCTTCGTGTTTCATTACTCATTGCCTTGATTCCTATGGATTTGCAACTTATTGATTCATTTGAAATTTTCCTTAATAATTTTCAACCATGGCATTCGATATCTGAAAAATATTTTAGAGCCAAGCAGATTCACCAAATTAGATGAAACCGCTGTAATAACTTTTGTAACCCTTTGCAGGTGGTGACATTTTGTCATGGTAATGCCTTGTTTATTTTGTCACCACCAGAAGTGGTGACATATTGTTATAGTCTGAAACTGTTTTGTTGACCGTGTTCGGGCGGTCGGCGTTCGGCGTCTGTAACAAATTCTTACTTCCAATAGCTTAATATGACTAGACTGACTTCAAAGTTTTACTGCACGTTACCATGGCAACAAATAAGTAGACTTGTAAGAAGTAGTGTAACAAGTACTGTACTGTACTGTTTCCATGGCAACTATGATAGCAACAAATACGTGGACTTACAACAATTTTTATTGTCAACACATATAGACATGTTGCGATTTTTAATACGTTTTGGCAGTTTCAGTTATCATAGCAATGGACATTTGTTACCATAGACACAGATTATTGTCTTAAAACATTTCTTACATACTATAACTTAAAAATGCATAATCACAATGACTTGAAATGTTACCATGGCAACAAATGAACTTGTCACAACAGTTGACAACTGTAACAGTTATAACACTAAAGTAACCATATGCATTCAAGTTGTGAAATTTTTGAAGAAGTTGAACTTGTTCTTTTGCCCAAAATTTTACAACACAATTTATAAATGATTATCGATGAGCTATTTATCATATTCAATTATCTTGGGTTTTACTATCAATGATATATTTGTAACTAGATCTTGGTATCATTATTTAGTTACCAAACTCTCACGAGCTCCTTTTAAATGGCATAAAGCTTTTGGGAATATTGCCTCTTTGAGAATATTGCCTCTCGTTATGCATGTTAGTTTACTCAGCTACTACCGGTATACTACCTAACCTATTTTCGTAATGATAATATTATCACCATGTCTATGAAGGTATTCATAATATCAGATTCTATATAATTTGTAATATTATGTTTACGCGGACGAGTGTGAATGGAGCCGTCAATTAGAATAACATAATACGACACGACCTTTTTCAAGAGAACCGGTTTATGTGTAATCTATATATTATGTACCCAAAGTTGTGTTCTAACAATGCAAAGTCACATGTTTACAATGATCTTGTATAGTTTTCTTTGTCGATGTTAACAGATCCTGTTTCAAAGGGTGGAGTGGCGGTCAGGTGGTTGAATGTAGCAGAATACTACAATGGAAACAATATGTGTCATGTGTCATATTTAAGTGTCGCTAATGACACATTAGAGTACTATGAACTGATGAGTAACGGTATATGATACAGCAACACCCTTATGATTAACATAAATAGCTTTCTCCAGAGAAAAAACACGCACTTATAAATTATTTATTCGGATCAAGAGTCACTTTCTTCATTACTCTGATTTGTGGCTTAGGGATATAAAAGCGTCCCTAATTTACCTAGTAAAACCTAACGATCGCGTGGAAAACAGATGTATTGACGATGTCCATTTAAATATATCATACCTCCGAGCAAACCTGGCGCAACCGATGTGAACTATCAGACTAAAACTGGGCTTTTGTTAAACTAAACCCCGAGTGCGTTGAATGGTCTTGGCAAGGCATAAATAAAACGGTAGACAGTTATTCAGGAGGTACGTTTGAGCGTACAGTTTAATACAGCCTAGACCAAGTGGGTGGGGGCGTTGACAGGATATCAGCTGCGAATTGGAGAAATATTGGCTCCAGCACCGTGAAGGATTACAAAGGCGAAAGTACAGAAAGGAGAACGCCGTGATTGGGCACAACTCTACCTCTAGTGGCATTATACAAAAGTAAGTACGATATACTTTTATAACTTTTGTCTATCAAGTTAGATTCAATTTTATGTTTTTGAAGATATGCCTATGCATATATCGCATGTACAACTGATTGAAATTAATAATGCATACTTAATTGCAATTATAATCAATTCTTTAATCGATTGTCCAAAATCGGGACGTTGGCTAGCGGGCATAGATAAACTGTGACCTTTATAGTTTTTTATTCCTATCATTAAGTTAATTAAACTAGATTGAAAATTGAAATGGCAAACGTGATCCTAGTTCATGAATGACATTTTCATACACACGCAAACTATTGGCTATGTCTGGGTGATCAGTTGATCTTCATATCTAAGTATTTCAGTTTTCAATTAGGCAATGGATTCTAAGTATATCATGGGCTTTCAATGGGGACCCATGGTATTGAGTATATTGTACCTAATGACATGCTAACTGTTTATCCCAACAACCCGGTCCAAACCGTTAACCGCATCTCACCATAGCGTGCTACCCCGCGTATGACACGCCTTTGTACAGGGGACATTCTATTCAGGCCAAGATATATCTGTTTAATATTGAATGTATACACTAACAATAATGAAAACTGATTGGTATCAACTGCTCAAAGAAATCATTTTATCTTGTAGACATTGACACGATAATGTTGAACAATTGTATTTGAAAAACAACTTTTATTAAACATATTTTGAGAATCTCTGGCCGGTAATTAGTCCATCCATTACTAGGATCTGGAAAAACATAAAATGTACTTTACAAAATATTTTATTTCAATTTAGTCTCGTTCTTTGATTAGTTTATATGTTTGATCAAAATCATGTTTTTAAACACAATAGGTATGTTACGACTTGGTTCCATTCATATTCTCAGATATGTGATATATTTTGGGGAGTCCATTGATTTCAACCTCTTAAATGAGTACTGACTAGTCATAGAGTAAACATCATTAAACTTATAAAAAAGACAGACTGCAATTAATGTAAAAAGGATCACCACACCCTCTTGTGTCTCGAAGTCTTCAAAGATCAAGAGATCTCCTATATACAGCTATTTAATCTCACTTTTGATCTCCGTACCAAATTACCCCTGATTCTTCCGTGTATCACATTCATCGAGGTATATTCTAGAATACAGGTGTATTGAAATAGGATATATATTTGGCTTTTATTTGTTCTGATACTTTGCCAATCATTTTCGGTCGAGGCGTTCTTCGCTATTCCAATAATCCAATAACATTCAATGACAAGAAAAATGTAGGCATAGACTGTTGAGCAGGTTATTTACCCTGGAGTGCTGTATTTGTTGATTTATACGTTTTTGGGAAAGTTTAATAATGGATGACTGTTCTTCATAGTAGTTTTTTAGTAAGGAAGTAAACATAGATTTAACTATTCAAGTCCTTTCCCATTGATTTTTCTAGACTAGTCATTATAAACATCACCTTAATCATCATAATATAACACGTTCATATAAGTGAATATAAAAGGACTGTGACAAAAGGACACTGGTTACAACACGATTTTCGACTGCGAACACCGAGGATTAGTGAGTCTACTATGAGGGCCTTTTTATGTTTTTGTATTTGACCAAATGCAAATATTAGACCTAATTTTTAAACCGAATTGCGGCATTATATACTTTATTGTTTTGTCTAACTCACATTGTTCTCTCATCTAAGACCTGCCTGTATATCATCTTTTAATATTCTACATCGTACTTTTTCGTCTGAAGTTTCTTTCAAAGCGTTTTCGAACTTCTAAAATATCTGTATCACCTTCAAGGTCATTTTTGTAATTTTCAGGTTGCCGTATACTATTTTTATGACTTAAAAGAAGTAATCATTTTTTGAAAAGGTGAGTTTGAAAAAAAGTTGGCAGTGATTCAGTGCCTATATATAGTTTAAACCACTTTGGTATGAAATCTATAGTATTACTATCGTTATCAAAACATCAATTCAATGCATCAATGCATGTTATTCATCCTCTCGTATTTTTGTCGAAAAATAAGAAAATTGGTTGATAATGTTACGCGGTAAACACGATACAAAAATATGTCATATTCCGCAACGAATATGGCATATTCACTTGCGGTGTATGACAGATTCACCTGCGGTATAAGGCATACATACTAACCAATGAGAACGCGATACGGAAGTACGCAATTGAATTACATCGATTGAACGAACAAGTAAAACGTTATAAATTATTATAATGATTACTGAATCAACAGTACTGTGAATCGAATATATTAACTTAGCAGAAGTATCAGTCACCAATCTCGCGTAATAAACTTTCTCAATCAAACCAGGATTCATATATTAATACTCGACGCACTGACTATATTGGTAATCCAGCGTAGTTTTACATTTAGAGTCGATTTTCGCAACCAATCAAATCAAGGCTTTCTGTATCACGTTTTCACCTGCGGTATATGTCATATTCACCTGCGGTATATGGCATATTCCGCAAGTGAGTATGACATATTCTGCAGGTGAGTATCGGGTATTCACTGAAATCAATGTATCACATATTCACTGCGGAATATCGCATACTCACCTGCGGAATATGCCATATACCGCAGGTGAGTATGGCATATTCACCCGTATCACGAATACCGCGCAACCATGAATGTATGCCATATACCGCGTAACAGATAGATAATCGAGAAATGAACTCTCACATGCAAATTAAGATTTTTGCTCTCATAGAAACCAAGGGTATCTACTAATATTCAAAATATAATTGTATTCTTCTTTTCAACCCAGAGGTAATCAACATTGGTTTATTTTGAAAGTTTAGCACATGGAGATACGATTGACAATAGTACATGAATGATAAAAACATATTTTCATGGGACCTTTACACTGTAGTAAATTGTTAAATAGTCGACCGAACAAGGAAACTGAAAAGTGAAACTTTACATTAGTAAAAGAAAGCAGTAAAAGCGACATTATTCGAACCATTTATTTTAGTGACTTTATTCAAAGCATTCATTTACTGTTCTATGATGTTACGCATAAGAAGCCTGATATCATCGTGATTTCATGAAGGTACACGTAGCACAACGTTTTGCAGATATAATACTCGGGTACCAACAGGACCTCATGATACAGTGAGTTTACTTGGCGGTGTCATAACTTTCATGAAATGCCCATGCCATAACCTAACACGAAGAAGTGAGACGGTTTTTGTGACAGACATTTGGTGTTCCGGTTTTTGGCGATTTCGAAAGTGAGCGTTAGCAACAAATTGTTGCATTTCCATTATCACAATCAAATGGATGCATTCGTTGTTGTTTTTCATAGGTTGGTTATTGAAAAATATTTGTAAATTATTTACTCTTGTGAGTTTGAAACATTTTATATGTGTGCATGCTGTTTTTTCAAATTCATACAGGTTTGTTCAAAGGGGTATGTAAAGTTACTAGTGTAGAATCATTTTCCTGCATTTATGCTTTGATAATGGTTGAGATTTCACTGAATTAATTTGGGATTTGATTGGCGCCTGTGATTAGAAAGGTAGTAAAATTTAAGTTTGAAAATTCGCCATACTCAGATTTGAGAGATCCTTAATATCGAATCAAATGTTATTTTATGGTCTGCTTCGGATCTTAGTTCGAATCTTTGTCAGACGGCATACGTGTTGTATATTACATAACCCAAAATATACTATACCTCAAGTATTTATGTCTTTTAATGCAAATCTAAACTCGATTGGGTAAAGAGTTTAACTCTAATAGTCGTTAAAACATTTTTTGTTTTTAAACACATTAATGGGACCCTGATGGTTAAACAAACTGTTTGCAGACATCATTCGCAAAGATTTAAGACTTATTTCTAAATAAGCGTTCTATTTACTTCACTATACACAATCACTGTATTGGTATATGCGCCTTTAAGTGAGACTGCGTGTGTTAATGAAATTGACATATTCTGAATGTTGCACCGATACCTTAATGATGTAATTGCTCATGATGAAAATTAGCGAGTGCGTGTGTTTGTGTGCTCGTTATATTTTAGGCTATCAGAGTGAAAAATGAATAGCTCGGAGTCAACCCAATGACGTAACTGATCATGATGAACCATAAATGAATACACGGCTGTTACCTTGCTAAAACTGAGGTCATGCAAAATAAGGTTAACGTTACTAACCATGCAATTTATCATTTTGAAGGGTTCTGTAGTACATACAGTATGTGTCTGCAGTGCTTATGACCATTTAGTTCGCAAGATTGACTTATTCATGTAACAAGTAGGTCAGACACCATCCAATAATCATCCATATGCCAAGATTTCATGGATGTACATTGTTAGTATAAATCTGTATGACCCTTGTGCTTTTTAGTGATTTCGTATCTTTTAGGTGATTTCGTAGAAAATATCTTGCAATGTGTGAAAAGAATTCAAAGGAGTGGTATCGATATGGGGAACTTTATGAACACACGTTTCTCTTAAACCCGTCATAAAAATCTAAAAATTTAACACATCGTCAACTTAATGGTCATCTTTTGAATGGTAAAAATATAATTTGAAAAATATATATATACTTTCATCTATATTGTTTTAGAAAACACATCAAACACTTGTTTTGTTCTTGGTATCATGTTTCAAGAGATGCAATGTGTGAAAAGAATTCAAAGGAGTGGTATCGATATGGGGAACTTTATGAACACACGTTTCTCTTAAACCCGTCATAAAAAATCTAAAAATTTAACACATCGTCAACTTAATGGTCATCTTTTGAATGGTAACAATATAATTTGAAAAATATATATATACTTTCATCTATATTGTTTTAGAAAACACATCAAACACCTGTTTTGTTCTTGGTATCATGTTTCAAGAGTGAAATGAAACATCTTTCCGAACCTCATTCGCCATACGCGTTTATGGTGAATGTCACAAGTTTGGAAACGTTGTCCATGATATTCAATAGATATAACTATACATATTTAGTGTAGATTCCATTTATAATTTCGTCAATACACCTTATATAGACGATGCTTGCAGAAAATACTCGGCCGGTCTACGCACTACACACGGGTCAAATATGAAGTTAAACGTTGAAGGATAAAGGTGATAAAATCAAGAAAAGCAATTTTTTCAAATTCTTCTACCGGAAGTTCGGTCCTGCTGAAATAAAGACATGTCTTCGTTTCAAGTTGATCCCAAGGGAATAGCTTTTTGACTGAATCATACTCGGTACCGGTTGTAATGTCCATGTCAATCAAAGTAGTTGTGGTTACTAAAATTACACTACCGCATACTGTTATAATGGGCAGTCGCATTTTGTTGGCTGCACTTAGGTGAAACTATGATGGATGTAAAACTTGCTGAACCTGTTTGAATAAGCCATTAACTATCAGTCACACAAAAAAGGTCAGACCATATAAAAGCCTCTCATTCAAAAGAATATCTTCGCATTATTTTTTACAAAGCTCCAGCGGGTTAACGTACCTCAAGCGAGGTAACAGTCTTTCGGCGATGTTGGTAACTTATTACTATTATTATTCGACCATATACGAGGGACATTTGAAAAGTTTGTTTCTTTTTGCTCTAAAAATACAAGGAATAATCGGAACAAGACAAAATTTGCAGGATGTAATTTGAGTATCTTTTATTAAGCTGTGAAAATTATAGCGTGTAATATTATTATAGCCACAGTTTGACATCCGTTTGAAATAAACTAGTCTCGATACCGTGGAACAGTTTGAATGTTGATACTTTTACGTCACAATCAATGTATCCAACCATAATGTGTATTCCATGGACCTATCATATCATTGCCACAGCATAAGCCACTGGGACTGACTCAGGGATCTCTATCTCCTTCGAAGTATTCTCCCCGAAATAGAATGCACTTTCTTAACCTCCGTATCCAATCCATATAGGCATTTTTCTGTTGAATTAAAGTCTTCACTAAGTCAATGTTTTCTTTTAATATCGCTGTCCTTTTTCGCTCATCTTTGATGGTTGAGATGCCTTTCTTGAACTTGTTGAACCAGCTTCTTATCATGGGATAGGAACAACAAGTACTCTTCATCTGTGGTTTATTTTTCTTACAGCGTCCTTTAATTCTTTCCCTTGTTTATTTATACAGATTTTAATGCAAAGTATCTGCTATTTGAAGGTACTCCACGGAATCAAGTCTCGCTGTTTCCATGGCAACCAAAAGTTCACTTTCAAATAAGGAATTAAATTTATATTGATGTACACTCAAGATGTATGTATATGGAACATATTCTAAAAGTTTCATAAATAAATCTTTAACAATAAAAAATTAGACCAAAAAGAAACGAACTTTTCAAATGCCCCTCGTACGTACATTGTTGGTTACTATCTTTTAAAGAGAGCATATTAATTATAAAAGAATTAGATATTAGTATGAACAATTTAAATATGTTTATTATTACACAAAATCTGTGATAGATTTAAAGATATTGTCTTTGGATTATCTTAAAGTATTTTATCTGGATATCTATAATTCGGATCGATGCACATCTCTCTTGGAGATTAGAGATAGCCAGCATCTTTTCCAAAGATGTCCCTAATTCCTCATTCGGGCTTTTAATCCTCATCCAGGTCAATAATCTGAAAATGCCAATGTTCATATGATCTTAGAATCAAATATTGAGCCTTGTCCATCAATTTAATATTACCCCTTACATGTAGAAACAACACACTGTTGGTTTACTAACAAGATATACAGCTACTCGAATCTCATGAATGATTAATGAAAGAGTCTGCCAGAATATTCCAGAGTAAATTTAATTTATTTTTTGATCTATTATTGATAGGGAGAGAATTAGAATCTAAGTGCACAGAATCATGAGAATGCATACATGCATATTAAAGAAACTTTTCGATGAGTATATAAATAATTGGTTCCGTATTATCAAGAGAAATTGTAAGAGTATGTTGATCTTTTAGTAGAAGTTGGGCCTAAACTGACTTAAACATAAGCCTGATGGTCTGTCATGGTCAGTGACCATGGCTGCCCACTTACAATAATATCTCACCATAAGACATGGAATGTAAATTGGAAGATGGTATATTTTAATTTAAAAATAACATAAATCTTAACGATACCACAGTATATCGTATATGACTAGATATTCGAAACTGGTCGAAGAAATTGCTCCTCAACTTATATAATACGAGGTACGATTTTCTCTTTTTTCCTTATTTCACACGTTGCAGGCAGAATTCCCACGACATTTTTATCACAAACGTATATCAGTATCATATGTTTAAGAAAATGTACATATTTGCGAACAAATGGTTCAGAAGACAACAGAATCGTATATTTAATTCCTCACTTAAGTTACTGAAACGGTGTTTCGAAAAACAGTTAAGATCTGCACCATACCGTTTCTTAAGTGAGGAATATAAGTCGACGATTCTGTAGTCTTCTGAGCTATTTTTTCGCAAACATGTACATTTTCTAAAACATTTGATACTGATACACGTTTGTGTGAAGAAATGTCGCGGGGATTCTGCTTGCAACGCGTGAAATAAGGAAAAAAGGAAAATTGTACCTTCGACGTTCCGACATTTTGTTACCGAAACGTACCGTTTCGGTAACCAGCGTAATCAAGTGGATCACCAGTGTTAATGTGAAGTATTAAAATGGTTGCTATTGCAACATGGGGGTAGGGATGGGCGGAGCAGGTACCAATTTGTCTAATCATGAAAAGCTCTAAAGTGTTATTCTAGCTATTCGTATTTCTTTCATTTAAATGATCAAAATATTGACTGAATGATGACTGGACACTTGATGACAACTCCAAACGTGGGAGGCCAAACGCCTCACTTTGTCAAAGTTTTTCACGGTGGAAGAAATTGCCGAGAGGCTTCCAGGACTGGGTGAGAAGGGATCAAAAGTGCATTACATGCAAAGTCTAATAGTTTGAGAAAATGTGAAATTGGACACTGTACAATATACATCCATTGAATCTAGGATGTGCTCCTAGTAATTTAGTATCTTAAAACATATTTTTAGCATACTTCTTATTGCTACACAAAATGGTATTTGTTGATTAACTATTTCATATTTTCAATTTTTATTCCTTTTGACGTGACAAAAAACCTGCCCCACCCTACCCAAACCCATCCACTTGATTTTATGATAATATCAACATAGTTCCATTAATCGGCATGAACCTTTGTAGAATAATCAAAATATCTCTAAGGAATATTTATAGAAAATTTCATGGAAAAATATAAAGTATTGATAAAGTTAGAGCATATAGTGCATTACTTCTTTGACAACCCTCGTACATATATTGAAAATGCCGAGATTGATCGTAATATTAAAAAATGCACACATGCAATTTGCAATCATGCTAGGACATTCAAATCACCCTAAGGTCATTGATAGTTGGGAGTCAATTTTTAATACTTTTTAGTTGGTCAAGATCTCTGAAAGTAATTCGCTGCAAATAATCTAATCTCTCACAAACCAATTCGAATGCTATCATCTATTGGTATGTAATTTTGGATTATAAAAGTAAACAGATAAACATTTTAGAGTATGCCTTCATTCTTTTGGGTAGCTTATCAAGCCATAATCTCAAATTATGTTTGCGGAGTGTATATTTACAAATCAATCGAACATGTGCATAGAGTTGATGGAGAGACGATACAAAATTAGAACAAACATTGATATCACTAAAAAAAGAACACGTTTGTTCAATTTCTTTAGGGCTGAAAATAATCAGTTGACAATGAGGAAGCTTTGAGGCGGCATAATATATCACCAGGTATATCTTAGCACGAGTGGACTTATCTCATTGAAACCATGCATATATTAATTTTTTCAAACCGTATCTTTTATTAAATGACACATTTGGTATGAATTGCCGACCCTGAAGCTTTTTAGTAATGATATACATGTAGTACTACTTTTTGATTTTGTTGATTGTCGGGTGAGTAATGTTTTATGACATCGTAAGTTGCGGGATATGTTTTATATATCCACCATTTGAAAGCTATTAACATGGAATTTATATGAGCGAATACCATCTGATATTTAAATTGAAAATTTAATCCAATTTTGATTTGTTGCTCCATTTATTCTGAAATAAAAACGAATGAATGGTGATCTTGCATAGTTTATTCATGGCGTGTTTTATACTCGTCGCGTGTTTTAAGTACATGCAAAAAAGACATACATAATTGCACTATATGAAGGCTCGGGTGAATATACATCCTTGGCATATATACAACAGTATCATATTCTTCTTCCCTACTTCATCCAAAATCGCAAACTGTATGGACGACTTGGGTAGTTTCATGAGTTTCTACGTTTTCTATCAGTAAAGCCCAGGGGATAGACTCAATTTTGGAATTCACTGTATTCATCCATGACACCCGCTCGAGGGTCGAGTTCATTGGACTGGCAATGTTGCGTTGACAGTTATATACCTGAAAAATAAGGCTGGCTGTATTGATATTTTTATAATTATAGGAGGTTTTGTTTTTGGGTCATCCTCTCTGAAATAGAAATATGCCTATATTAGTAACCTTGATAAAACAGCTGTGCACCGATCGAATACGTATTCTTGAATTTCCTTGCACAAAAGACATGAATCAGAATAATGCCGAACTTTCCAAATCTAAGATGTGAGATAGGCCTATAAGTTAATATAATTGAATTATTTAATAAATTGAGCAAACCGACAGGGTACAATAGCTAGGACGCGGCCAGGTCTAACGATATACCTTACTTGGGACACAACGAAGCATACGGGCAAGATGAGACACTGTCCCATGTTAGTGTATGTTGAATATTTTACATCATGATAAACCATGACATCTCATTTCTTCTCAGCCCTGAGATGTTTCAGGTGAAACAGAAAGATGCTATGAGTATCAGGATGAATATTTTATCACATACTACAGTGGCTAAATTGATACACACGTTTTTTGTACGAGTACGGTACGGGAATATCACGAAGCCCAGTACGTGTCACATTAGGTTTGAATAGTAGCTTCGTATACAATAAATAATGCAATTTTTTATTCAATGATTTTGAGTTATGATAAGTTCCACACCTTTTATCATGTACTATAATTATAAGATTATTTTTCTTTTCTGTATAAAAACCTGCAATTTCCAAATCCTTTGATTAATTGCCAAAACTAGTAATATATTAACTGTCGTATTTAATGCCAAAAATTCTCTCGCGATTTTTCATCATGCTGTATATATGTACGTGGCTTACAAAATATGGTCACTTAGCCAAATAAATCATCAAAACACTTTTGTGAGCAGATTCGCCAGTGTACTTGACCTAGGATCTTTTTTTCTCTCCTGGACTTCAAAAACGTTTTATTTTTACTTCAGAACGGAAGTCAAATTATTACATACAGTATCACTCAATGTATAGTTCTGTATAACCATTGCACACGTCAGACATTGATAACTTTCAATGTATTTAAAATATGACTTTAGTTTAAATCAACAAGTGTGAAAAACTCATACAATGTAAACATGAAATTAAGCTGAACTTGTAGAAAAATCTGTTGTACTTTAAGTTCCGGTTTCACCGCATGGTTGCTATAATTTCTAAAAGTACAATTATAAAACCGTTGGCTCAGCACAGAGCATGAATGAATACAAGGTCGATCATTAGTCAAGTATTAGCCTCGGATTAGCGTAAGCTTGATGGAACCATGGAACAAGCTTTCAAATTATCAAAAAATTGGAACGCGTTCACGCGTCCAAGATCAATTACCATTATTAGGCTATCGATGGCGTTCCTCTCCGTGCGGAGCAATCCTGCCTCATAGAATAACGTATGGAGCTATCACACAAAGGCCGTGTGGGCTCGGGGTAGCCACCGTGAGAATACTTTGGGGCACATGGCGGGGAACGGCATGATACACGGTGGCAAAAACAAATCGTTTTACAGCAAGATATCCCCATCACACAAATACAAAAGTTAATTTTAAGAATTCTTAAAAATGCCCAAAACGAGCCACACGGTGGCGGAGCGGCTAATGTGACAACAGCTTCTAGAAATATGCCACAAATCTCATGTCATTTCAGTATTTTAATTTGTTAAATATAGATGGCTCCTTTAAAGTATATAAGCACAGTTTAGGATGTGGAGCACCTGATTTTCTGATTTTGATACCCTGAGGAGGCACAGGGTTGTTTTGAAAAGTACTATTCATTGGTCATTGAGACTGAAGACATTTGTTCTTTTGTATTAAACTTGATGTGATCAATGTGGTGATTAGCTTTTGTAGCTTTTTCCAAACTGACGCGGATTACCAGTCCGTCATTTCTATTGATCACCAATCAATCAATTTTCATGAACTGAGTACTACAGTAGTTAAGGCTTCTCTGTCATCAATCTCTAAGTATTGTTGACCCCGATTTTATAAAAAACGTTAAAAGAAATTTGTTAAAAGATATTTTCATGTGGAGCACCATACAAACACACAAAAAGATCTGAAATGTCACTCAATATCTCATAAGATTTGTCAGGTGTTCCCAGCTTACATGTTGAAATATCTTAATATTCTTACTTTTACAACAAGTTACAAATTGTCATTTGCGAAACAGAACTTGAGGTGACATATCGAGTGTTAATTCACTTAGGATGTCAGACTGGGAAATACACATGCCACATGTAGAATATGTATCAGTATCTCTACTGACAGAAAATCATATACTGTACTCCGGGTATTGTTCGCGTGCGATTTAATTTCGCTTTGTTCGCGAATATAGTAAAATCGCGAACATTTATCGTCGCGAAATTTGTCTTTTAAATCCCCGGGGATTTGAAACGGGACTTTTGATATGTTACGTTCGGTGTAAAAAGTTTCGTCTAGTGTTGTTTGGTGATAATTCAAAAAAGGCCTAAAATGTCTAACATTTTGAATTGGCTTATTAGGCCAACAAAGGCAAGAACTGTTGACAACAATGATATCCTACAAATTGAAGTTGAAAATGCCATTCAAGAATATTCAAATAAATGCCCTAAACGTGGGAAATACAAACATTAATCGGATTCTGAACGGGCTAAAATAGCCAGATATGCATTGATTCACGGTAATCGGAAAAAATTCAACTTGTGCAGTTCGCGAAATGTCATCAACTCAAATCCGCAAAATTAAATAGCCACGAAATTGCAATTTTGAAAAATTGCGAAATTTTATAGCGTTGAAATTTACCCGGAGTACAGTACGCATTTTCTTTTATTGATACACTGATGTATGTTGAATTTATCATAACAAGACAAAAAAACTGTGTAAATGTCTAAATATTTGCTGACTTATTTCAGATCAACATGGCTTTAATGAAGACGCTCGTGATTGCAGTTACAATAGCATTAACGTATTCAAGTGTTATCAAACATAGAACGAAAAGACAATCAAGTGGTAAGTAGCGGCAAATTCAACTTTTTTACTGTTTTCGAAATTCCAAATTTAAGGCGAAGGTCTACACTATTTTTGAAAATGCTGACCTACCAGTATATACAGTGTTGGCCAAAAAACCAAGATGAATCTTATATGGTATATGTTGAACCATATTCCATGTTTATCATTTAAAGATAAATCATTTCCTAACATATATGACACTGAGG
Organism: Owenia fusiformis; assembly: GCA_903813345.2. NCBI lineage: Eukaryota > Metazoa > Annelida > Polychaeta > Sabellida > Oweniidae > Owenia > Owenia fusiformis. Next base: position 20,316,087 of record CAIIXF020000007.1, on the reverse strand, counting down.
TGAGAGGCTACCAGGCGTGAATTTACTTAAGAGTAATCCAAAATTGATAGTTAATTAGAATGGGTGAATTTTGCACTAAACTTGAATAAATGTACCTCTTCTGAAGGTGCCAAAATACAATTTTGCTCCATTTCCACAGTTTGGAAATCCACAGCGAATAATTCTTTGGGCGCTCATGACATCCCTGGTGCCAATTTTAGCCGGAAAAGTTTTTCAATCGGATGGTGTCATATTGTTAGGAAATTATTTATCCTTAAAATGGCAAGGTTTGACATGTGTTAAACTTGTACATATTGTTTTTTTAGTCGACCCTGTATATTCAACATTTCTATATACAAAATGTAATAATTGACACTCATGTTTCAAATGGCATTTCTCATTCTTCTCAAAATGAAACTTTTATCGGGAATTTTCATAATGAAAAGATAACTTAAGAAGTGTTACGAACTGTTGGTAAAAACAAATAGATTATTATTTTTAGTATAGCAACAAGCGCCTGTGACCCCCCCCCCCCCCCCCTCCCAACTACATGTGTTGGTGAGTAGATGTGGAATGTCCTAAGTGCAGTCTATAAAGACTATAATTTTTTGTTTCAACAGGAACTACGGTATGGAGTTGTGACTTTGAAAGGACTGGTTGGGATAATCCGAGTGAGGCCAGTGGCTGTGGAGACGGATTTAGCGGAATGACACAATCGACGGATGACAACTTGCAATTCTTTAGAACTGATCAAGCCACTCCAAGTGGACACACTGGCCCAGTCTCAACAGATTTTGGAAGTAAGTAGTCGGACGATCGATCCTTCCCCGGGGGAAGAGGAGGTTACATTGATTTATCAAAAGTACCAATTCATGATTAAAGAAGATTAGAAGTCGCAAGAATCCATCATTTATAAATAAAAATGGTACTGAAGTAAGAAGTCTCACTGATCGACCTATTATTTAGTGTAGATTTGCCGAAGATAAAAGTCCTTGAAGAAGTCACATCCCTTTATCATTTAGTGGAGATTCTAGTAAACCAGTGATTCCCTAACTGAACAGTTTCTGCTTATACTGAATTATTAAAACATTATTTGTTGAAGGTTTTTACATGTATGTGGAAAGCTCTCCACCTGCTTCCCAGGGTAACACAGTATCAATCCTCTCCCCCGAGCTCCCATCTGGGTTCAAGACGTTCTCGTTTAAGTATTATTCCCGCGGAGATGGAGTTCAAGATGGACAAGTTGAAGTCACTGCACTTAATGCTGATCGTGAGACTCTCGTATTTGGTAAGTAAAATAGAACTGATAATGTTTAGATTAAATTACCTGATATTATGCATGAACTCATCATATAAACATACGTATGTGAAGCTCCAAGTGTTCTGGGTACCCAAGTATTCCGACTCTTGCCGAAGTATTCTGACTTGACCCAAGTATTTTGGGTTTACTTATTTAGGCAAATACACTCGATATTGTGATTTTCAATTTCTTATTCAATTTTAGGTTTCTACGGAGATGACTGTTGAAATTGAATAAATGAAATCACTTATAATGTGGCTGTTTCATGCACAAAAGGCTTTTTATTTATTTACATAAACTAACAGGGTACCCATTGAGGAGTGTCAAATCCCTTGTTCTACTTTTGCACCATGGAACACTCCTGAGCAATATAATATTTAGACAGAATATATAAAAATATTTAGGCTGGGTCTCAATTTAAGGAATATGCCTCATTTTTGGAAAAAAGGCCTTTTGAAAAAATGGGCCTCAATTTTAGAAAATGGATGCGTATTTTTAATAATTTGGTCAATTGGGCCAATATTTTGGATTCTCTTACTTCATCCTATCATTTTTCTAGCAAAATTAGATTTTTGGCAACCTCTCTTGTGAATTTTAAGATATTATAAAATAAGTGAACTCGGAACACTTGGGTTGTCAGAACAGTTGGGCACAAGAGTCAGAACACTTGGGTAGCTCAGAACAAATGGGCTTCCACATACGTATATTTTACAATCATTTAGTTTCATCAAATTAATACCTTGGTAATAATGGAACTTCGTAAAAGTAAAATGATCCTTACTTCGTTCCTTTAATACTATAGTTTAGTATGACAAATTTGATGAATTTTTAAAAGTCGCCGAACATAAACAGGCTTTCATAAAGGGAACTTATGGTTTCCAAACTTATGGAGGGGAGTGTACATACAGACCAATGTATAAAAAATGTATATCCTTTGTCTTCAGATCAACCCGTCACACTTGACTTAACATCCGGAGACAGTTGGAAATCCATAGATGACGTGAGCCTGCCAAGTGGCACACGATATGTTCGTATTACTGCAACCTTACCAACTACAGATAAATATTGGTCAGCAGATTATGCCTTCGATAACATACAAGTGAAGAGTTCAGGTAACTTTGGTATTTGACTTCCTCTTTGTACAGCGCATGGTAGTCTTGTCTCAAGACTGTATACTCCCCTTGTGTACTCCACCTTTCCCACATAACTGAAGGTATAGGGGGGTACACAGTCTTGAAGCAAGGCTAAGCGCAAGGTTGTCGCAGAGTTAAGTGTGACAAAATCCCCGTACCGTAAAAAATTTTGAGAACGATGAACGACGAGCCGTTTGGCCAATTTGTGATCCTCCGAACACAGGCCTCCAGAACTCGTACCTCCTTCTGGAAGAAGGAAGGAACTTAGTGGATGATGTCTGGAACCCTGCGTTCGGAGGATGGAAAGTATAAATTGTAATACATTAAGAAAAAGACAATAAGAAAATAAAAATGTACATAGACACTTTTGATGTAACCTCAGTATATCCAATGGTTATGTATTATATTTGGAGGACTCATAAGTGTTCGTAAGTCTTGAACTTTGGGTGGTAAGATATCCGATACCTTGCTGATGGTCATACTATTGGTTGAATGAATTTCATTTTCAAACGACAGCAGATCATTTATACGTGCATGTAAAATAATGTAAGGAAAACATAGACAAATAAAATATTATTAATAATAATTTATACGTGCAGTAGCTCTTTGTCATTAAAGATTCTCGCAATCTTTATCCAATCAGCGTTTGCGAGTGTGTCGGCTCACGTATAAAAGGCGAATCCAACTCAAAACCATGCAGGGGTGTATGAGGTACTCGAATAGGAAAGAGCTCGTGAAATCTGAATTAATATGCACATGGTCAATGTTTACACATGTTTGGAGTTATTGAAGAAAATGTGATATGGGTGTGGTTCCGAATTTGAAGTCATTGCTGGAAAATATGATTTTAATACGTGAAATTATATCTATAAATACAGCACTAAAAATAACAGTACACATGAAGTACATGTATGATTGTGTCCAGAAATGTTTGAAACCCTTACAGAAAATTCTGTCTGCATTTTGTCACCATTGCTCTTTCTTCCCGCATTCTAGTGCTGTTTGAATGAATATATTAATTAATGTATTTCTAACTAAAATATATCACATTTTTTGTGAAACCACAAACATTTAGATCATAAAAAAAATATTCAATTCTTGAGTGAGCACGATATGCAAGGGTTACTAAGTTGACACAGTAAATGACCACTGATATTGTGTTAGCAAATATGTATTAGCAGAATACGCTGTGTGCATGGACTAACACCCCTCACTTTCATAGTGAAGTGACTAATTGGTTTATGTTTACGTTTTAATGTGTTTTGGGTTCCTTGTTACAGCAAGGGGGGCCAGTAAAGTAGACTAACATGTTTGCATGGCAAATTTTGATCGAATATGTGAGACACTTTAATGTCGTCTTTATTTCATATCCAACTAACCCTGCGCGCAAAGTCTAGTTATAAACTAACGAAACTCTCTTTTAAGAGGTGAAGTCGAACGAATGCAAAGGGTACATTGTGTGACATATGATTGCACCTTTCTGCCAGTTTACTTATTTTACAGATCCATGTATTACTACACCATGTTTGAACGGGGGAACCTGTATCTCGCAAGACGAGAGTTATATTTGTGATTGTGATACGGCACCTGGTTGGATTGGAGCAAATTGTGATAAAGGTAGTACATTGAATTCATATTATCATTTGATTGATAAATAAATATACATATAAAATAAAAAATAAAAAGTAATATAAGCACACTGTCAAATTCACATTTGGAAATGAAAATACGGAACCTATTTTACCCTGAGTGTCAGATCAGACCACAGTCCACAGTGCATAAGATGAAGCTCTCTTTTAAGATGTGAGAATCAAACCATTGGAAAGCGCATCAAACTGTACAGATAGACTTTCAACGTAGCCATCTATTGCCTGCTGCCCAAAGCGTGAATAAACTAGTATGGTACTCACTGTACGAATGTTGGATTTGTAAAGCTTTTATTCCTGAACAACCATCTCATCTGTAAGCTAATGATTTATTTTAGAGGATACAGGTGGATCCGGAGCCGACATTGTGTTCCTTCTAGATACAACTGCTAGTGTTGGGAGTTCCGGTTTCACCAGACAAAAGGAATTTGTCAAATCAGTTGCCAACAACTTGGACATTGGTGGTAAGTTTGTTACAAGAACCAAATGTATAAAAGGATAACAAAATTTAAAGCAACATATTTCAATCAATGTTTGTTGACTCTGAGTCATGAAATTGTCACTTTGAAATGTGGATTTTTCACGAGGATAACGGGTATATGTCTAAATAATTAAGATTTGGGTGTCTAGAAAAAAGTGACATTATTATGCAAACTAATTTTTCAAAGTTATATGTTATTTTTTAATTCTACCTTTAATCATTGCGAGTACACTGCATTTATACAGCCACATATTTCAATAAATGATGCATGCAAGAGGTCAATTTTGAATAACTAAGACTACGTCCATGTTCCATCGCACTGTTCTCGTTTCATCAACCCATGATGAAGATCTGAATCTCAGGCCTTGGCACATCGAATTTTTCCCGTAGTAAATGAAATCAAAATACTTTTCATGATTCTCATTTTTATATAGGTAAGGAAAGGATAGCTGTCATTCGCTGGGGACAGGATGGCGAAATAATGTTTAAGTTCAATGAATTCACGACCATCAATACACTGAGGAACGCAATTGACGGCATCTCATATCTGAATGATCCTAGCCTTGCCACCGATGTGTCATCTGGACTTAAAGCTGGAAAGAGCCTATTCGCAGACAGCAATGCTGGTAATAGAATGAGCGCTCCCAACGCTTTAGTGCTTGTTGCTGATGACGTGTCTAAGCTCAATAAGGGACAGGAGTACGCAACTGCCACTGAGCTGAAAGCGGATGGTGTAAAGATAATGGTTCTTACGGCTGAAACTACGGATGAAAGACAACGCCTCTTGGTTCCAATGGCAGCCAGGATCGCCAGTGAACCTGTTGAATCATACCACGTGTCTATCTCGTCATTCAATGATCTCGGTGGTCAAGTCAATTTCGCAACGACAGCCCTGAACAATGGTAAGTCAGAGACTGTCGTGATTTGGAAAGGCATTTCAGATTATTATTATTCTAAATAATTGCCATATTATGGGCGTGTAGATAAAAAACATTGGCTTTCTCTTAAAAGTCCATTCTAAAACTGCACGACGAGCTTATTGCTGAACTGGTTTGAATAAAAGAAGAAATATCGAACAGGAAACCAAATGATGAAATAACAATCAGCTCACTTATGCACGGCTGTCGAATGAGAAATATGAAATATCAAATTCTATTACCTATTGCCCAATTTGAATGCCAGTACTTTTAGCCTCTTAGTTTTATGATAGAAACGATAATTTCAAAACGAATAAGGAAAATGCTTAGATACAATCATTGTGGCAACCGTGGAAAAACAATGTCATAATAAGAAGATAATAATTTTAAGAAATCATGAAAAGATACTGTCAGTTCGTGGGCACACTACCAAAGGTAGTATATAGTATCCAACTCCAGCGCTTGGCTGTCGGCGTTCGGCGTCTGAAACAATTAAATGAAAAGTGGTGACATTTTTCATGTCAATCCCTTGTTTATTAAACAAACTTACCAACTCTAAACTATTAGGTACAAATACATTGATGCATTTGCTTGTATTGAGAAAATGAATATTTTCAGGAAGGTAAGATTTATAGCAATTTTTGCTTACCCCACCCGACTTTTTGAGAATATCCTGTTATTTACATATCCACTTTGATACATTTGACAGGGAATACTCATACTTTGTTTTCAGTCAATGATAATTGTGTTAATGCTGACTGTGGCGAAGGAGTGTGCGTGGATCTCATCAACACGTATAAGTGTACCTGTCCTGACACCAGATATGGCGTAGCTTGTGAATTCAACAAAAGTAAGTATCATATAACTATATACAATTGTAGACTGTTAAAGGTGATTATACTGAGACTGTAAATCTTTGACTTTTGACTGAGACCGACCAAAGGTCAAGGTTCATAATGGAGGCTGGCGATACAATTTTTAAGCTGACCAAAGAGTCAGCCGGCTACTTTGTGGAACACACAATTGGCGTCCAGACATAGCCTCAGACAATATAACGCCTGCTATATATTTGGCTTATAAGTGGACAACTAAAGATGTTGGAACCATTTATTCAATTCAAACTATGCACATATATAATGTTTTGACAGGAATGTTGCTGTAGAAAATAAACCTAGCAATAGTAGGGTTTTCCATTGATCTAACGTTGAGTTGTTCGATATGATTTTTAGATGCCGTTTCAAGGCGCACAGCTGATATTGTATTCATTTTGGATGGCTCAAGTGGAGTGGCAGACAGCCGTGTGGGTGAGAGCAACTTTGGCTACATGAAATTGATGGTGGTGCGCACCATACAAGACTTGAGAGAGTGGTTCGGAGATGACATTCGATTTGGCGTTGTCAGTTTCAATGGCGAAGCAAATGCTGATATTTCATTAGACAGGTTTGTGTTAATGATAAATACATGCATATTGTTCATCATGTGATCATCTAGCTATAGTATAATTATGTCACAACCAAAATATGGTAACATGACATGTAACAAATTCTTAGAACTTCCAATAACTAAATCAAACACCGTTTAGACGGACTGTAATTTTTTCAAAATCATCTACAAGTTATCAGAAGTTCAAATCTGACTTTAGATTTAAGATTTGACCTTCAATGACCTTCTCAAGATCAAAAAATGTCAAAATGGTACCTTTCAATTTGCTTCAAATTGACCAAATTATTTTAATCATCTACAAGTTCTCAGAAGTTTAAACCTGACTTTAGATTTAAGATTTGACCTTCTCAAGATCAAAAAATGTCAAAATGGTACCTTTCAATTTGCTTCAAATTGACCAAATTATTTTAATCATGTACAAGTTCTCAGAAGTTTAAACCTGACTTTAGATTTGAGATTTTACCTTCAATGACCTTTTCAAAAAGGTCAAAAAGGTATTTTTTAACTTGCTTCAAATTGACCAAATTTTGTAATCATCTACAAGTTGTGAAAAGTTTAAACGTGACTGTAGATTTGAGATTTGACCTTCAATGACCTTCTCAAGGTCAAAGAGGTTTTTTAACTTGCTTCAAATTGACCAATTTTTTCAAAATCATCAGTATGAGATCTCAGAAGTTCAAATCCGAATTTAGATTTGAGATTTCACCTTTAACGACCTTCTCAGGGTCATTTTTTTCCAAATTGACAAATTTTTTTCAAAATCAAATCTGACTTAAGATTGAACTCATAATATTGTGAGCAACTAGGTGGTGACATTCTGTCATGTTGATGCCTTGTTATAAACTTGTGGTGGTTTTCATGTCATCGCCATACTAACATTTTGTCATCATGTAACCTTGCAAGTCTAGTTTTAGCCTTTGTTCAAACACGTATGTTCATTGTCTCCCTAATACATGATATACCAATATGTGCATCAAGTCACCAAAATATAAAATGCATTACATATATCTAGACTAGCTCAAAAATGTCAAATTTTCTTTTCTCTAAAAGACGAATTAATAGTAGTTTTAAAAATAGTAAAGCTGTAAGCCCTTTAAATAGATGATGGTATTTGTTTCAGGTTTTCAGATGTAAATTCACTAGTCACTGCCATACACGGCCTGCAGTTTTATGGAGGAAGCAGCAACGTCCAAGGGGCCCTTTTGAAAACAAGACAGGAAGTTTTCAGCCAATCAGGGGACAGAGGAGGTTCCGCCAATTTTGCAGTATTGTTCTCCAATGGGCCCGGAAATGTTGGTGATAACGGCGGCAATCCAAGGTTCGTATAACAGTGAAAACAAATAAAATTGGACTATATATTTATATTCATATTTTATGTTATTATTCATCTGTCAAGGCATTTTTCAAAGTACTTGCATATTTATATAACGAATTTATCATTCAGGGCAGAGGCAGAACTGTTGCGAGAGAGTGGTGCTACCTTGATGTCTGTTGGTCTTGGTCCAGATGTTGATAAGGATGAGCTTCTTCAAATATCCAGCTACCCCAATGAAGATAACTTTTTGTACAGAGACAATTTCGACTATGACACATCTGTGGAGGCCTTTATTGTCAGCAGGGTTGTAGACAGTATGTATTGTATATTGCATGTTTGGACCCTAAAACTTGACATTATTGATACATTATATTCTTTGATTCATTATTGCACTCATATACATTGCACTCTGAAACATTGTCATGTGATATATTATGATCTGATATATTGTACTCTGATACATTATACTCTGAAACATTACCATGTGATACATTGTAATCTGATGTATCGTACTCAGATACATTGTCATATGATATATTGTACTCTGATACATTGCACTCTGAAACATTACCATGTGATATATTGTAATCTGATGTATTGTACTCAGATACATTGTCATATGATATATTGTACACTGATAAATTGCACTCTGAAACATTGCCATGTGATACATTGTAATCTGATGTATTGTACTCAGATACATTGTCATATGATATATTGTACACTGATACATTGCACTCTGAAACATTGCCATGTGATACATTGAAATCTGATGCATTGTACTCAGATACATTGTCATATGGTATATTGTACTCTGATACATTGCACTCTGAAACATTGCCATGTGATACATTGTAATCTGATATATTGTACTCTGATACATTATACTCTGAAACATTGTTATGTCATACATTGTGATCTGATATACTATATGATACCCTGTACATTGTATATTGTATCATTTAAGGGAATTTATCTGAAATAGTGCAGTACTAATACAAAATGTTCTCACATAATGAGAAAGTTCCTTCTGAAAGTGAGTTTAATTTCTCAACTTAACATCTCAATGTCATTCAGTTTTGTACTGTTTTTAATGCTTGTCTTCTTTGTTTGCAGGTGAAAATAGCTGTGTTGGTACACCATGTCAGAACGGAGGCCAGTGCATTGACCTAAGTGTTGGTTTTGAATGTAACTGCCCCAGTGGATTTGGAGGCGCCGTTTGTGAGAGAAGTAAGTTAAAGTTAGGGTTAACACAGTGTTAGAATGGAAAAATTCCAATTCGGTAGTATATAAAGATTAATAGACATAAAATACGTAATGCAGTAAAATAAAATATATAATATGTTAAATTGTACAAGTGTTTTAATATTTTATATGAATATATATTTGATTCTCTGCTTTTAGGCTGCAACGTAGCATTTGACGTGGTGATTGGAATCGATAGGTCTGGCAGCTTGGGAGCAGACTTCATTAAGGAACTCAACTTCGCTCGTCAGGTTGCTGAGATTTTCCCATATGACCAGACCCACCTTGGGGCGTTCAGCTTTTCTGGGGATATGCGAGTAAGCACGTTTGTGTTAAAATGGCTCTGAGTGTAAAGGCCTTGTAACTTGTAAAATCAACTTTTAGTCCGTGGGACTCCATGGGACTCCGTAGGATTTTGCCCCCTCTTGCCCCATCGAGTCCCACGAGGTCCCATGAGGTCCCATGAAGTCCCACGTGGGACTCGGTGGGACTCGATGGGGCAAAATCCCACGAAGTCCCATGGAGTCCCATCGAGAATGAACATGTTCATTCTTTCCATGGGGCATCGTGGGATTTTCGATCATATGACGTGTTGTGTGAAGCCCGACATACACCAATGGGGCACGGTGGGATTTGATGGGACTCCATGGGGCTTGATGGGACTCCATGGGGCACGATGGGGCAAAGTCATCAAGGTCTCATGGGACTTCGTGGGATTCGATGGGGCAAATTGGGATTCGATGGGGCAAGATGGGACTCGATGGGGCAAGTGGGATTTTGCCTCATTGGTGTATACCGGGCTTTACACGCGACATAAATTGAAAAGTTTGTAGTTTTTCTACTGCTGTACATTGTATCGTCAAACCAAAATATAAAAAGAAAACTTAATTAAATCTTCGGAAGAGCCCATTCGCATAAATTGTCATATAATATGTAAATGCAACTTAATCACCATCCCATATCATTCTGATACTTATAGCACCTTTCTGTTTCACCTGAAACATCTCAGGGCTGAGAAGAAATGAGATGGTATGGTTTATCATCTTATCATGATGATCCCATGTAAGAATAGCATTATTATTTATTTCTTTAGCGTGAGCTCTCCCTCAATGAGGGTACAAGTCTGTCTACTGTAAGATCAAAGATCATGCAAACCAGTTACAGCGGTGGCTCCACATTTCTTACTAACGCAGTCAGAGAGTTCGGGAACATGTTCACTAGTAGCCAGGGAGACCTCAACAGTCGCGCCAACAAAGCTATCCTACTCACGGACGGATTTGCTAAAGATGACAGAGTAAGGTTTTGAGGTTAAATATTTTTATTTGCATCATAAATTATATACAGTAGTTTGTTTTACATGATTTTGAGTAACAAAAACTTACTGTTACTCAAAATCATGTAAAACAAACTACATGTATGTCGTGGCCCGGAGTCCTGGAATGAGATCTTTGAGCAAGCATTAATTTTTTCCATAAGTCCATGAGAATAGCCCTGCCCTGCCTTGTTATTCCATATGTGTTAAACCATTGTAATTCCGTCAGGCATATATACGATACCTTTGATGAATCAAGTGTGATTGTATCTCTTTCTCATTTTATTTTGTTTTACAAGGTTTCTATCATTGTGTTTGAAAAGTATATACAGTAGAATTTGGGAATGATTAATGACCATGCATAGTGACATATTCTTGTAACAATTTTGTGCAAGCTTGAAAGTTCAAATTCGTTTGTTTTTGTCATTTCAGGCCAACCTTGCCTCAGCGGCCAACCAACTTCGCAGCAATGGTGCTGAAGTGTTTGTGATTGGATTCACAAGTGAAGTAAAGGACGATGAGTTAGCAGATATAGCTGATGACGCTGATCATATCATCAAATTAGCTAGTTTTGACGAGGCCCTTTACGCAGATGCAATTAACAACCTGGCCGGCAAACTTTGCCCATCAGCATAAATAAATCCCAGGTATCACATTTTACATACATTTATTCTAAAGCGTTTTTATGGAACTATTTTATTTATCAACTTGATTAATAACATATTCCATCTATGACTACTGTAATTAATCCTCTATTGTAATTTAAACTACCTAGAATGCCTATGGCGATTGGTAGTAGATATTTTGTGTATTTTTTTTATTATGAAGGAAATAAATAATATGTTAAAAAAATAAAATAAAATAACATATTCCGACAAAGCCGGATCTCCGATTTTTCATGCAATCCTCTTCACCTTTGCTTGATACGATTACAGAATTTCATACACAGTTCACGTAACGAACATGATGTGAATGGATTATATTTACCATATTCTATGGCCACTGAGTGTGTGTAAAATTATACACTTGTCTGTTAAATACTATTCTCTCTTTCATTTTAGATAGGAAACGACATAGTCGCAGATCGGACAAGAGGAACTGTATTGAGAATTATACCTCGGAGTCAGTGTATGCATAGTGATAAAATGCATACATATGCAAAAGAAGATCTGGCACTTAGAAGAAATTTCAACATACAGTAATCTCTACGAGGATGATATTTATGTAAATTACAAAACTGATCGATCAACAAATACTCAACGATGTTTACAATAATCATCTTACTACCTATCTTTTTGAGTTTATATATCAGGGCATGTATATAAGAATTTGTGTATAATTCCAAGTGGCGATCTTTAAAAATGTTTTATACCCTTGAGTACTGTCTCTAAACGGGGCTAAGCAAAAAACTGCCAGGCATATGAGCCATTCGTCCAATTGGCGTTTAGTTTCATTTTATACTGTTTGTATTTGTCAGATTTCATGTCACATTTATTGCAGAACTTTTAATCATATGTTTATACGTGGCAGTCACATACGGTATATCACATGTACCACATGACATCAATAACGATCAATCATCATCACTTCATGACATCTATGATTATTCAAGACTAACAAGTGACGGCATGTCCACATACAAATCAAATAATATTTATACAACATTATATCAATAGGGACAGCAGCACGATATACGGTCTATATGATGTGGCAACCATACACCCGTTTGTCATGTTAAATTGTCTGCATCATAAGTACTGTATATCATGCGTTTAGTGATGTAAAGTGATGTGACAACCGTATAATATATATAATGTTAAATCACATCAATTTTGTACTAACATCTTAGAGAATTTTCTCGTCCATATATGTGTGTATCTTTTATTGACTCTCTCATTGTCGCAGTTTTGTCAATTCATTTTTCCAAATATCATATCACTATATACATGTACATATTCTACGGAGTTCAACTAAAAAACGGGACACTATTTGAGGATTTCTTAAAAATTATGTTTGTTCATCTACAAATTCCACCATGTCTATTGTTTATAATTGTTAAAATTCACAAAGGTGCTCTAAAGTCGAAATAAGAAATGTATACGTAATTATAACTAGCATAGATATTTCACAAAAATCTCATATTTTAGACGTATCAAATTAAATGAGTTTATTATTCCTTTTACATTCTGTTCTATTTTAGAATTTTGAAAAACCGGTATGTTGAAAGCAATTGCATTAAGCGGTACTTATAGCTAACATAAAGACACCACTTGCCACTAACGTAATAACTCACTTGCGTCTATTTGTAAGATTCAACAGAATCCGAAGAATTGTAAATTATATAATAAATTTTAGGATTATTATAAAATATGTTGCCAAATATCTTTATTTTATTTATATTCATCACTTTGCTCAATGTGGTGAGTCAAACAAGCTATAATCATCATCACGAGAAGGATAAAAATTTATCAACTGAAAAGACGGCTCATCCTTGAATGATAATACGCACGGAAGTAATGATGTCAGTACGACTTGTTGTTTCCGGCACTTTTGCATATATCTCTTGAAATGCATCCTTATCTGCCATTTCACACTTATCATTACATAATTACTGATTTCAACTGATGACGCCTTGCGCACAGGGGACAAACAGATAATTCAAATTTTCGCTCACATCAAATATGCACTTTCACATTTAAAAATGAAACCGCTATCAATACATAGTGTGGTGTTAAAACTGTATTAAAATTGGACATCTTTTATTTATGTGATATCTCTAACAAAATAAATAGCGTCTGGCATTTGTGTACATTGTACACAATGTGTGATTTCATACACGATTTGTTGAGTTTGCACACTCTATGCTGGTAAAATCACACCTGTAAGCTTATGGTATCAAAATTGCATCAAAGTTGGACATCAAGTATATTTATGTGAAATCTCTATTACATTGAATTACATTACATTGAATAGCGTCTATACATGTATACACAATCCGTGTGAGTTTGCAAACACTATGTTTGTAAAATCACACTTGTATGTGTATGCACTATGCGCTTTAAAATGACATCGAACAGAGTACACGACAAGTCGAACAAATGCTAGATAAGGCTCGCACAAACGTTTTTCCTTTCACAAACCGATGTGACGATCACATACCTTGATGTAACATAAATTGGTTTCTAGAGATGTTCGAGATTCTTTTTGCGATTTTTTGAAATCTTGTTTGACTTTTGACTTTCTATGGAGGGCGCCGTATTGTAGAAATCAGGATGTAAATGTCACGTGACTTCAAATCTCGCACCCTATGTGAGGTGCAAGTTGTTTGTGACAGCCTATGTGAGCGGGAACCATACTATGCGAGTTTGAACTCAATGCCTGTGTAAAATTGACACGTTCGTTCGAAATTTGATCTGTGTATAATTCTTTCAGTATTCTATACTACACTTAAACCTGTCTAATCCGAACACCATTGGGACCGGCTTAAAGCGTTCAGATTAGGAGGTGTTCACATTTTGAGGTTTTTGCATTCGCGAGATTCCGGATTCTGAAGAAATGTGAACACATTCTCGGTACATATTTATAGTTCATTTGACCACATAGCTTTACAGCATTTCAGAAATTTGAAAATTCAATTCAAATGATATGAATCCAGTCATACTCGCAAGCCCTATTATAGGTTAATCAAGACCATTTAAGTTTTTTCCCAAAGTTTTGATATAACAATATTTGAGCAATTTTGTATGAAACATGTGAAATTTTATGAAAAGTGTTCAGATTAGACAGGTTAATTTTTCAAATATGACTGTTCACTGTTCAAATTGAGAGGTGTTCACATTTCAAGTGTTTTTTAACATGGGAGTCAATGGGAGGAAAAAATGGGACCGAAAAAAGTGTTCAGATTGGAAGGTGTTCGGATTAGCCAGGTGTTCAGATATACAGGTTCTACTGTACTTATAACACAATCAGAGTGACATTTCAACATTAATTTGCTTTGGATTTTTGCAAAGTGATTCGAGTCAAGTGTAGCTATTTGTGTGACACTGACTTGATAGAACCAGTGCGTCTGTGAATGAAATAAGTTATGTAAGAAAAGTAACTGTTGGTATAACATAGATTGAAAATCGCATACGATGATGCGAGTTTCGCATATGATGATGCGTATTTCGCATATTGTGCTTTAGTTCGAGTGTCGTTCTGAGTGTCACATCATTCATATCGTTCGATTTTTTACATGGATCGTGTATTGTCCAATCTCGATACAAAATAAATTCAGCTGTAGTGATCATTTCGCGATATATTGCAACGATATCTACCAACACCTGAACAAGAGGCCAAACAAAAAGCTACACCACAGCTGAGAGCACAGGCGCAGTAGACAACTTACGCAATAATTATTTTGGTAACAGAAAAGTACAAAGCTGGAATACACTACCCCAACATATAATTGTTTGTGAAACCACAAACAAGTTCAAGAGGGAGGGATGATCGAGACATCCATGTACAGAACAATAATGACTGATGAAACACAGGGCTCACGGGGAACACTTTCTCTCAGATCAGATTGTTTCATACCAGTTAATTGAAATATGAACACGATCTGCATAAAATAGGACTATCCTCCAGAACCATTGGTAATCAGGTTATAATCAGGTAGGGCCTAATATTCCCAATCCCTTACCGGAAGAGAACGACGTAAAATCAGAAAAACATGCGCCAAATCTCTAAGTACTCAGTTTAGATATCATAACTGGGCTTTCATTAAATCAAACGAAGTCATGTATAAACTATAAGGTGGAGTAATTTTTAATTTAACAGCTTTATAGCCTAGGTTATAAATGACTGCAAGAAGCAAACAATATTAGCATCTTTGGAATGATTAAACCATACACCAACCTGTAAACATTATTAGCTATTTGTTTTATAATGAGCGAATACAGAATGTCGCCTTCGAAAGGTATGCCCTCCCTTCAGCTCCCCTCCCATACCAGGAAGGCCCTTAGAGGGCATTGCGGTTCGCTGGTCGATAAATGCTGGAGCTACCCCATCTCCTGCTTGAAACGACACACTCTTGTTTTGGAAAAACTTCCTACTTGGATGCTTCTCAAGTAGAGCTTTCTTAAGAATACAGTTTTTCTCATTTTCCGTAATATCTTCGTCTATGCTACCCTCCTTCGAGATACCTGGCATTATCCTGTTATGATTTAGGGGAGGCAGTGTTGTCTTTCTTGATTTCGATATCTTATCAACAAGCTGTTTTCCAGAAGTTTTTCTTACTTTTCTTAAATCAATATTCTCGATAGAGTTTTCCAGTTCCTTTGATAAATCGACTTCAGAGTTATCGGCACTGTGATGACACATCGATTCCTCTAATTTCAAAGCTGCAATGCCAGCGGCTCTTAGTGATATTAACGGTAATGAACACCGCCTCCTTAGTGGTAACTCAACTTCCTCGGAACATGCAGTTCGCGTATTACACCTTCGGGGTGACGTTTCAGCTTTGGAATACAGTGCTTTATCTTCAGGACTGTGTAAATCAAAAGCATGAACGTCTATTGCTACAACTTCCGACTTTTTCTTAGATTTTTTCCCTTTTTTCTTTTTGCGCGTTCTATCTGGTGATCGAATAGAACCCGGATGAATAATGAAATCGGAATCGCTTTCTATTGATGAGCCTTTAGTCAAAAGTTTTGGCTGTGAAAGGTCGTCCGTATCGATGCTTCCTAGGGTCCGAGAGAATCTCCGTACAATTGTTTTCTCTGTATCCGAGTATTCATTTGTGGCTGATTTGGGCGACTTCGGTCGAGTCACGGGAGTATATATTATGTCCGTAGATTTGGGGGTTTTCTCTTCTTTTTGATTTTGAGCAGCGGATACTGTAATAGCTGCTATTGGTTGACCCGTATTTGCTTTATCTCCATTTCCAAATTGAAAAACAAATTTATCCTGGAGTTTTTCATCAAGAGACGGTATTATATCTGTTGGCGTCAACGCTTCGCACCCAGGGCTTGCAATAGGCGACATAGTCGGAATTCCAAGATATGTGGTACACGTGTTCTGAAAATTGTGCCTTCGCTGTGTGTAGCTCTGGCGTCTTTCTGAAAGCTTTTCTTGTATATCGGAGGGTGTTGGCTTAATCAAAATTACATCTCTTCCCGTCGCTCGTACAGATTCCGTAAGAGCAGCTATGATAAATGTATTACCATGCTGAGCAGCGTAGTTCAAAGCATTTGTTCCCGTGTCGTCAATGATCAGCGGATCCGCGCCACTTTCGATGAGTAGTCTGATAATTGCGAAACTTAGATTCTGCATACAGCTGTATATCAAGCAAGTCCGTCCGCGATTGTCCTGACTGTTGACATTTGCTCCCTTTTGGAGGAAATACTCGATTACCTTTTCTTTTGGCGCAGCGTGTTGGTGCTCTTCATCAGACAGGCATACAACAGTCAGAGGCGTCTGACCAACTTCGTTTGTAGAGTTGATGGAACTTCCACCTTCGATTAGCAGACGACAGAGTCGTAACCGGCGAGAGCAGGCGGCCTTCATTAAAGCATTTCCCGCCGAACAAACATGACAAAAGCCAGCAGTAGAAGATCTGTTTCTACGATGTGGCGAGGCCATATTGCTGAATGCACTTATACTGCAATTAATTCAAACGGATATCTGAAGACTGAAGTCCCTGCTTGTTACTTCAACATAAGTTGCGAGAAATTCCAAGAAACGTTAATCGTATATCATCGTTACTAACGTCACTTTTGCATGGTATCTTTTTCTATTTAGATACGGATGTGCTTGATTGTTTTTTTAAAACATCCTGGGGATATGACAATTACTGTCTTACCTCTGCATCCTAGAAAGCTGCTGTATCTCACAATATCAAAATAACATTAAATGCACCTGACACTGTTAGTACAACGCTCAGTAATTTCTCGGATTAACAGGTCATCCTAGTTGCTATCCTTCGCTATCTTATCATTAATACTTTTCTTCAATATGCATGTTCTAACGTAGCTTCATAGAATCATATGGCAGACAGATTTATGATATAAATATTTCCTTTTATGATATATATCGAGAAAAGATTTGTCTCTAATTAATACAAACACTGCGTCATTCGTTATCAGCGTATATACAAGTATTAGGTTTACAATTTATTTTTGCAGCTATACAACTGTATGGCTGTGTAGTCTACGTAGTTCTTATTCAACACACGCATGCAGTATTATATTACTCAATTAAGTTGATTAAGAGTTTTGACAAAAATGAAAGGTCTCATATAAAAGTCATTAGAAGAAACCTTTGATGATGATAGGCTTGTATTTGAGTTCTGAAAATTACCTAGGCGAAAACTAATTATTGCAACATAGATAGTTCGAAGTGGTAGAACGAGGCCCAAGGTGGTTTCCTGATTTTTTAGGATCACATGCTAAATCTCGTTAAAGTCTCGTTTTTAATTTCATTTTTAATCATGAAAGACTAACATTTTCTCTATTTGATGGCATATTTGAATTCTGTGTGTATAATTTTCTGTATGTATGCATCATTTGATGTAAAATATGAATGTAACTCTCTTTATGTAGAGGCAAATAAATTATACATGTTACCGTTGATTGCGTTCACGTTTACGTTGTGAAAAAATATCGCTAGCTTAAAGTCTCCATAGTCTAAAACTTGGTCCCTGGCTGATTTTGAGTTTTGACCCATTGTGCAACAGGAATCATGATCATTTAGCCAGCCATGACCCCGTGTAATTGCATATCTTTGAAAAGAGGAAATGAACCTTCATTGAACACTGAACTACGAAATCATTGCAGTCATCACTGTCGCGCATCTTTATGTTCAACACCAGTCCCATTTGCTGAATCTTCCAAAACTACACTTTGCATTCGTTTGACTTCACTTCTTAAAACAGAGCTTCGTCTTCTGTAGTTTAACTAGACTCTGCACGCAGGGTATTCCAAAACTGATTTTGCCCCACTATACAAAAACATAGATTATTATGCAGTTATCATATAGTTTGCGGTTTTACGATTTATCGTTTTTGTTTCGTTTTTATACGCCCTGTAGTCTATGGACCGCTATACATAGAGGTAATTGGACAATAAGGCCGGTCAAGAGGAAGGTTAATAGAGGAAACTAAAATGATCCTGGGCAGAAAAGCCTCGAAGCTTATTATATAAAACCTCAGATAAAACCTCCTATATTTTATTTAACGACAATACATACATGTATCATAATTAACTTGGTTATTAGAAGCCTCATGATCAATCCATGTTCTTCCAGCGATATGAATGAATTGATATATTATATTATATTAGTTATATTATATTATATTTATTATATTTTAGGCTTTTAAATGTAGCTATGCTCAAGATTGCTGAAATCCTTAGAACAGTGGTTGCCATCAACAGTAGAAGATAGTTTGGAATAGGTGTGAAAATCGAAAAATAATTATGATGATCGAAAAATTAAAACAAATCAATATTTTCACTGTGGATTAGAATTTTTCTTTCCATTCATAGATGTCTCCCCTCTCCCAGTCTTGATGACACACAGACCCGGGCAAAATGTATTAGTGTTATTAAGAAACAGCCTAAAGAATGATACGATATGAAGGAAAGATCTCCGATAATTTCCACATTGATAGGCTCTTTGTAATGAACATTTACCCCATGGTAAAATTACGATGGTAAAATTATTTAAACATCCTTTTTCTATCCATTTGTAAAAATTGCCAGGGTCAGGAAATGACAAACGCGCATGCGTGACCTAAAAACGAGAAAGAAGAATCAACTTCGCGTGGTGATATTCAGTTAGATTTTGTCGAAAAGCTCCTGTGGTGGAAAGCATGGCTAAATCAATACAGGTGAGTAAAATGACCCTTCATTAATATTGAAGCTTTGATTTGCATTCTACGTTACGTCTAATGGTTTGAACAAAGGAGAGCAATCAAACGTTTTGAACTGCAACCCAGAGTTTTCAGGTTTTCGAAACTTCATAAACCTCGTCTACTGCCTTATTATGGACAATCGTTGTATGATCGGACCTTTATAGCCAACATAGATTTATACCCGATTTGTCCAAGTCTACATGGAAAGAATATTCTTTATAATTCCACTCGGAAACAGACGATTCTAAGATCCTCTTTAGTCTCTGCCCTTTTAAAAATGGCGTTTGGCGGGAAATATTTTAGCGGGAATTCAAAATAATTAAATTTATAAGATGCTATTCGATTCCAACACACAGGGCAGTGTCGGATACAGAAATTAACAAGGGGGAGGTGTCAAATTTTGAGAAAAAATTTTGGGCCCTAAAACCAAAAATTGGGTCCAAGTAAATCTTTTTGAAACAAGTGCGGGATATATACACATATTTTGTACCAAATGCGTGACATAAACGGCAATCGCGTGCAAAGACCAAATGGAATACGTGATATTTGATCATACACGCTAAATATGCGTGATTTCTATTTTTCCAGCAAATGCGTGACAATCACGCCTCATGCGTGAGGGTTGACAGGGCAGATGACGCATGGTGACAATAAGTCCTACTTGTTGTGTAATTGCAGAGTGGAGAAATTCCAGATCTGGCTCGCACCATTTTTTAACTTTTTGCGCATACGTGCACATGCGCATTGTACTTTTTATGCGCATGGGTATTACCGCTGAAAAATCACGTGACTATTCATATTTAGCTAACACGAATTATTTTGTAGCAAATTTTTACTTTCGAAAGTCACAAGATCTCGCGAGACCTAAAATGGCTGGAATCTAAATTCAAAAGTTAATAATTATGTTGTCTAATATTTAGAACATTGATTTACTACAACAGACTGTTGAAGGAGCAAAATAAGGTAGAGTCCATTTCACTGTTTATTGCGTCAGTAGAACCCCGAAAATAAGAAGGGAGACCACTGTGCAAAAATATATGGAAAAGTATATTCATATTGTACATGAATGGCATTTGTGTATTTCAGATATTTTAGTTTTTTGTGCAATAAGCCTGTGCCCTCTTGTAATTTGAAGAATTTCAGCCATGTTAATCTTCTTGAAAATAACATGGCAGAGAAGCATCCAAATATAAGAGGCCACACACTTTATAAGTCAATCTAGAAGCAATCCAAGATATACAAATGTCATTAATGTACAATAGAAATATATTTTTCCATATATTATTGCATAATGATATTTTGATTTCTTAATTTTTAGGTTTTACTGACGCAATTAAACAGTGAAATGGACTCTAACAACAAATAAATTGCTGCCTCGATCGGAAGCTTCAGATCATTCACCAATCAAATAGAAACATTATTTACATTGACCAGTCACCATTGTCTGTAATTTCTGAATAATCCAAAAATGGATGGAAGAATTTTAGACCAATTTGAAAATGCTAGAATGTGTGTATTTTAGTGGAGTACATAAGAATTGCCCACCTGGTGGTGAAACTGGTGACTACCTACTGGCAACTACATGTAGGTTCCTCAGAAATGCTCTAAAATAATGTATAACCAAAGCCTAATTTATTTTTAGAAACAAGTAATAGGGGAGCTGGAACAGCTTCGAGCTAAGAATATTGCTGACAATGAAGCTATGGTAAGAAAATAAACTACATCATGCAAATGATTATTGCATTCCCAATCACACATACTATCAGCATACTGATTTATGTCAGTATGCTGGAAATAACCTCTTTAAACCATATAAACATGAACTAATGTCTAAAATAACAAAGGTCCATGTGCAGTATGGCAAGTGATTTTAGACAGTCATATCTTTCACTATCAGTATTTTCTGGGTATAAATACACAGTGTTTTTTGATAAAACAATATGTTTTCTTCAAAATGAAGTCCCCATGATAGTAAAGTATCGATCCAACTCTCACCTTGTCACTTTTTTAAAAATGTAAGGCTTATTTTCTAAAAAGAGGATCTTGTTTTCTCAATTTAATTGTATCAAAAGGATGGGTATTGAATTGCGACAAATTAAAAAACACATTTCCCATGTTATTTTCCTGGGGAAAACTCATGCTGTCCATTGTTTTCAGCATGATTTTGATCATTGAACTAGACTTTCAATACCATTCTACTTTTGAAGATGTCTTAGACCCCTTGTTGAATAATGTCTTAGACCCCTTGTTGAATAATGTTTTCATGCAATAAAAATCAGAAAAAGAAGACCCTCTTTTGAGCAAATAAGTTCAACATTTTGAAAAAATTGTTGACGTGGGTCCCTATTTATAATTTTTCGAATAGTTTGATTGATATTTTCATCATCATGGGGACTTTATTTGAAATAAAAACCGCTGTATTTGTGCCCAGAAAGTACTCATGGTGAAAGATATGACCATCTAAAATCACTTGCCATACTGCACATGGACCTTTATCGGAACTTTACTGAACTTAGACCTCTAAGCCCAGCATCTGCTGAATGTCTATTTCATAGAACAAAGCTCTGATATGACTGGAAACGTACAAGTAGTTGCAATTTTGTTGATATTTCATATGTGAATACTTAAAGCATATTACAATGTCTAATGACAATTTGGCAGACCATGGCTCTTTGATCAAATTTTCTGCGCCTCAGTGTTATCTAAGTAATTTATAGATATTTACTAATTTAGTATTTTATTTCAACAAAGTAAGAATGTCTACTATTTAAGAAGATGAACATCAGATATGTTGAACTATCTTTTTTCCCTCACAGTAATAATAAACCCTGCATGGATTATGAGAGAAGCAAATCCTATTACGACCTTGGTCATTGTTTGCCCAAATAATATGTAGGATAGACACAGACTAATATAAAGAAGTACATGTAGTTGCAAAAAATCATCAGTATCCAAAGCCTATCAATGGCTAAAAAGTTCAGATGTTTTTTTATAATACTCTTTCTGTTTATAGTTGGCTAAATTGATGAAGGATTTGAAAGCACATCCACAGTTCTCCACTCTGGCAAAGAAGACTCAAAAGGTAAAGAAATATTCAAAATCATGTTTCATGTAATATGTCTTTTGAAACAGCTCTCTTATTGAATTCCTGTACGATTGAACATTTTGCCAATGACTTATAGATTATTAATATTGCAATGCATTTTTTGTGCTTGAATTGATAGAGGGCACCACGTGTAAAAAGACAAAGAAGTGATGATGCAGAGGCAGATGAATCGTACGTGCGACGTAGCTCATCACGTCAGGTGGTGCTACGAAACCCAATTACAACAAGGTCCAGATCAAGGCTCAACTCAACAGGTTCGAGCAATAATTCTGGTGCATCAACTCCCGTAAATAGCCCAGATGTAAGTTTTAGTTTATCCTTAACATTTTTTATACACTGTGTTTTTGGTCTCCCCTTTTGGCATGTTTGCATGTCTGACAGCCCCTTGGAAATCACATTTAGTCTATGGGTATTATTTCTCAAATAATCTACGCAGTGTTCTCACCAGATAATGTTTATAACTTGGAGGAAACAATTCGCCATTCTTGCAATTTCTAAAAATATTCTACAATTATCTAAAAATTGCTGAATTTTCAGATTACATTTTGGAAAAATAAAACTGTGTGGTAGAGTAAATGTTTTATGTTTTGAAGGATTGTAGCTTGATAACTGAAGTAAGAAAATTCAAAAACAGAACCTGGTGTTTAATTCATTGAACAGGATAGAGAATGGTGTAGTCAGGTTTTAACATGAGAGAGAATTGCGCTTTGGCAGGTTATAAAAGCCTAGCGAGTTTACAGAGTAAAATCACTCACAAGTGGTTGTCCAAGAGACTATTGAAAAGCACATCAGTTATCATCTTTGTCTCTCAATTCATATTGTATTTGAGTATCCAACTTGTGGGTAATCCTCTCAAATGAGATATCATTTACTAGGATGCTTATTTTGTTTATTTTACTTCCTACCATCAAAAATCGAAGACATGGAAGATAAGCATTGATATGTCTGCAAAAATGTATTTATGTTGTTATATCGATATACATGTATAATGTATTATTACTTTCATCTCATATCAATTTAAAATGACATGTAATTAATTTTCAAAATAAAAGCCACGCAAAAGCAATGAACATGGCAATTGAAGATTTTAGCAACTGGTCATGAAATTAAGAATGACCGTATGTTCTGCATTTTTGTACACATTCTCAATGATTAGTTATATGCTATCATATGTCACTGTCATTTCAGAGACTTGTCGTGAAGTTTGGTGGTTTCTTTGGAAGGAGCCCTCACCCACTTAGAGAGCTAGATGATGGAACATGTGGAGTATATGAGGACGAGGTATGCATTTGTATGAAATGTAGATGATTTGTAAATTTTGTAAATATGATGTAACATATACGCCCGAGTTCTGTTGATATAGGCAGACCTTGGAAGCCCCTATATTTTGGCAAGAACATTGTCATTTCTAGAATGTCTTCTTCTTCATTTATATCTGATATTCCACCAGATGAAGTTACAGTCAGGATATAGAGAAGACATCTGAGAAGTTTTTAAAGTAGGCCATTTATTCAAAAAGCCTGCTCAAATCTGCACAAATTTGAATATTTTTTATTATTGAATTAGTTATTGGCAAAATTGCTTTAGAACTGACTACATTGTTGTTTCTAACATGAAATGCTGATGCAAAACAATAAGTTTTGTTGGTGGCAATTGTTGGATTTGATATGGAGTTGTATTTGTTCTTTGTACTGTTATTATTCATTATCAAGGATGAGGCTCCAAGATTTCCACCAGAGATAAAATCTCCAAGTCGTAAAAGAGCAAGAACCTCCCCACCACAAGAGGCTAAATCAGTGGATGAAATAACACAGGAAGACCTGGATATGGTTGCTAATCATGTTAAGGAAAAACGCTATGACTCATATAATGTAAGTGAATCTGCATCAGCTAATTATATGGTGATGGTCAGTCCTGTTTCATATCTGGGAATGGTTACATTGAAAAATGCCAATGTGTAAAATGTGATGTAGCAGATACATTATTTATTGATGTAGGAATGATGATATGAATATCCTTCAAAAAGTATTAGCTGGACTGATTTTATTATGTCCCCACCACATAGTGTGGGGCCATATTGTCGGCCTAGGCGCGTCCGTCTGTCTGTCCGTACGTCCGGCAGTTTTCTCCAAAACCGCTACAGATATCACCTTCAAATTTTCAGGGATAACTTATGAGTGCATACAGATGTGGATGAAAAAAAATTAACTCGATACCTACTTCCTGTCGGCCATTTTGAAGTCAAATGCTAAAATCCTTGTCTGCAAACTTTAAGAAAAACTGCTTCACAGTTGCTTTTAAAACTTTAACATCTTGTTCAACTCACTTCATTCTAGATCTGATTAGGTTTTGGACCTGCTAGCTCAGTCATGTCAGCCATTTTGAATGTCTTAAGAAAAGTTAGCGCGCGATAATACTTTGTATCATATTGAATGGTGTTTTTGAGTTTTCATACTTTAACTATTTAGTAGCTTTATAAATAATTTCAGATGTACTTTGCTGTAAAAGCCTACTTTATTGTTAACAGTAGTTATATGTGATAATTTTGTAAAAAGAAATCAGCAAAAACTCATAAGGACTTTTTTATTGTCGGCCATTTTGGATTTTTCGGTCCTAAAATCTTGTCTGTGAAGTCTTGTCTGCGCGTTTTCAGGTGAACCGTTTGGTGGATCAATTTCAAATTTTCAGGGATGATTCTTAGTATAAAAATCTAGATCTCATTAGTTTTTTGGCATTCTGGGTAAATGTCAAGGCAGCCATTTTGGATTTTCCGTCCTAAAATCTTGTCTGTAAAGTCTTGTCTACTCGTTTTCAGGTGAACCGTTTCGTAGATCAATTTCAAATTTTCAGGAATGATTCTTAGTATGAAAATCTAGAACTGATTAGTTTTTT
This sequence comes from Owenia fusiformis, assembly GCA_903813345.2. Classification (NCBI taxonomy): domain Eukaryota; kingdom Metazoa; phylum Annelida; class Polychaeta; order Sabellida; family Oweniidae; genus Owenia; species Owenia fusiformis. The sequence continues at coordinate 20,290,428 of CAIIXF020000007.1, read as the reverse complement.
TGCATTCTGGGTAAATGTCAAGGCAGCCATTTTGGATTTTCCGTCTTAAAATCTTGCCTGTAAAGTCTTGTCTACGCGTTTTTAGGAGAACGGTTTGATAGATCAATTTCAAATTTTCAGGGATGATTCTTTGTATGAAAATCTACATCTGATTACTTTTTTTGCATTCTGCGTAAATGTTAAGGCAGCCATTTTGGATTTTCTGTCCTAAAATCTTGTCTGTAAAGTCTTGTCTACCCGTTTTCAGGTGAACCGTTTGGTAGATCAATTTCATATTTTCAGGGATGATTCTTAGTATGAAAATCTACAAACAGATTAGTTTTTTGACATTCTGGGTAAATGTCAAGGCAGCCATTTTGGATTTTCCATCCTGAAATCTTGTCTGTAAAGTCTTGTTTACATGTTTTCTGGTTAACTGTGTGACGGATCAATTTCAAATTTTCAGGGGTGGTTCTTAGTATGAAAATCTAGAACTGACTAAATTTTTGGCATTCTGGGTAAATTTTAAGGTGGCCACTTTGGATTTTCCGTCCTCAAATTGTGTTGGTAAAGTCTTGTCTACTCATTTTCAGGATAACCATTTCACGGGATCACCACTTGGTGGGGACATTTTGTACACATTTGTGTTCTTGTATTTGTTTACTACTAGATGGATACTCTAAGCTTAAGAGATGCTGAATGGCTGGAATTAAGTTTCAGTTATTTTCATGAACATTTTCAAACAACAAAACAAAAACACAATTTTTTTAAATTAACAGCATGTTTTAAATTTTTTATTTAAATTCAATATAGATTCATGAACCACCTTCAAATCGAACTCCCGTGCAGTGATATATCACTGCGGCGGGCAGGTATCTCAACGTAAGCATGTAACTTCGTAATAAACAACTGACGTGATTGGTTCTAGTCCCATTCTCAGGTCGCGTGATTCTAAAATTTAGACAATTTCATTGGTTGAATTGCGCGTATTAACTAATAAACAACATGTGCGGTAAACTATTATCAACACAACTTTTACTCAGATTTCCTTCCGCGGTGATTTCTTCTCATATTTCAATAATTTTGAAATATTTTGACAAAATAATGTTTGGGGAACATTCATGAATACATATTTTTTAAGTTGTGTGAAAATTACCACATATATGATGAAATTTGGGGGATTTTCTTCATATGCCCGCCGCAGTGTCTATACCGTGACACTGCATGGGAGTTCGCCTTCAAATTACAGCTCAAACTACAACATTTCTCTATTGTATTTGTCATCTCCTCTAATCTTCACAATCCACATATGAATTCTCAAAAGTGTCTTCTGTATTTTAGGGCACTACATGTCACCAGTGTAGGCAAAAGACAGATGACCAGAAAACTATCTGTAGGTCTGAGGATTGCTCAGGAGTACGTGGTCATTTCTGCGGACCTTGTCTGAGGAATAGATATGGAGAGGATGCAAAAACTGCTCTCAAGGACCCAGTAAGTTTCAGTCTACATAGTTATAGTGAAACTCATGATTACTGAACTGCTTTCAACCAATAAATCTCACGAAATATCAAATACGATTGGCTCATTAATCTCCCAGGAATTGATAAAGGAATGTTACCTGAATCGGTCACATCAAAGCAGATCCTTTATGTAAATTAATATGAGAACAACTCAATGTTATGCATCGAGTCTCAAAGGGATTGTCTCTCAAGTGATGTGTATGTTTTCAGGATTGGCAGTGTCCCCCATGTCGAGGTATTTGCAATTGTAGTTTCTGTCGAAGAAAAGCAGGCTGCTGCAGCACTGGAATTCTTATCCACGTTGCCAGACTTCATGGCTATGAGGACGTCAATGCATATCTTCAGAGGTATCCTAGCTTTTTATCACACTACTACCTCTGGGATTTTTTCATCATCATGATTCCAAAAAATGACTCATTGGACTTTCTTCAAATTCGTAGTTAAACAGCTGATACTTTTGAGTAGCCACCTTGTTTCTGGCAGCCATTTCGGAAGATTTTTAATAAATCCTGTCACCGCCATTACAGGAGAGCAGCTCTTCATTTTGTATTGTTCCTTTTTGTTGTATAAATGGCCACATCAAATATCTTTCTTCTCAATTTAGATCAAGATTTATATAATCAGCATGAAAAACAATATACATTTGTGCTATATATATGTCTGCCAATTTTACTTTTACCTATGGTAAAGTTCAATTTTATGTACAGGTAATACTGTTTGTTATCAGATATGATGATTAGATGGTGTGAATGTTCTTGTTTTCTTGCAGCCTAAGGACATGATTGGACAATAATTAGATGCGCATAGTTACACACACAGCCTGTAGTTGGAGATAATACTAAACACAGGATACACTGTTGAAAGGCCTCAGGAATTCATTCTAATTAAGAATCAACGCTTGATTGATGGAGTGGAATGATTATAATGCAATTAACTGAATGAAGAAGCAGATTTAATTACAGTAAAACCTGTGGATTCAAGCCCTGATTAATGAACATTTTGCAATGTGACGGTGCTTATCATGCCTGTATCACTGGTACTCACCTAGTTACCCTGACAATACGTCAGTGTAACATGGCGGAACTACATCCGGGACTCGGTTTCGGTAAGATATTTTTATTTCTCGATTTACACCTACTTATAAGTCACGTATTGGATAATAATTTGGCTCGAAGTTAATGAAGATAATCTAGTTTGAGAATGTGCTGGTGGTCTTAGGTTTGGTATTATAACGTAGACGCAATTCACATATTTAGTTCCTCGCTTTTGTTACACTGACGATCGGTATGAATATTGCCAATATTGGTCGTTCGTCAGTGTAACAAAAGCGAGAGACTAAATATGTGAATTGCGTCTTTGTTAACATACCAGACCTAAAAACATTGATACATTCTCAAACTAGACTATCTTCCTTAACTTTGAGCCAAATTATTATCCACAGCGTGACTTATAAGTAGGTGTAAATCGAAAAATTAAAATATCGTACCGAAACTTGGTCCCGGAAGTTGATCCGCCATGTTACACTGACGTATCGTCAGGGTAACAGGTGAGTACCAGTGTGTATAAAGGTATGATTTTAGTCAGCTAGGCAGGCAGTAGCAGCATTTCACTTTCCTTGTCTGCCCATTTCTAGACAACCTGGTTTATATATATATATTAATTAAATTTGAAATATGAACTTTTCAGGGATGTCTCCTGATATAAGAATCGTGATAAGATTTTGTTCATGCCGGTTTAATTTAATGGCAGAATTTTCATTGTTGGAAATCGTGAATTTGTGAACATGTGCCTCTAATCCATGCTATCAGAATCTAAATTGTCTCATCAATATTTCAGTAATTTTCAATAATTGAGGGAATAGACTGATAAATTGATGTTAGTGCAAAAATCAAATGCTATGAATAAGAACATTAATGAAGCTGGAGTTTTTATCCCTTAAACCAGCTCAAACTTAATTACTTTGGGGCAAAAATACCTTATACGAATCTGTCCTGGACTTTAAATAAAGTAAAATGATTGTGCCCTCCGCACTCTTGCTAATAAAGATTTTAGACAGTGGCTCAAAATGAATTGAAATGTTACATCAGTTGCAATGTTATTTTATTCAGAGCGCATTTATATGGACCAGGGATCTATTTCTCCAAACTCCTCAAAATAACAGATCCGTTAAAGTCAATTGTTCTTTCTCAAACTTACGAAGATTTTGCATTTCTCAAAAAATCATCGATTTTGTCGAATTTCCGCAACTTTACCATAGAAACTTTTGTTGAAAATACACTTATGGTACTCTTTTAATATGGAAATAATGACTGACCATTTTGACTGCACACTACTTTTTTAATAAGTATGACTGGCTTTATCACTAAAATATTGGTTTAAAATCTGAATATTTTTAGCATGGTACTAGTAGTCTGATAAGCTTGGGTACTAGAATATAATTTACATTATATGCTGTTTGATAGTTCAGTGTTAATTAAAAGATAATAGGATAAAAGCCCGGATAAAAGACGACTAACATTATACAATTACTTCGTTCAGACACAATGAAAATTCCTGACTCTCGATTGGACATATGCAATTCAAAATTCCCACCCCGCGAAGAAGTTCCCTGACAAAATCCTACTCCTCGTACAAAATTGCCTAAATTTATTCTCACCCCAAGTGTCTCACTCAAATCTTTGAATGGTGCAAAATGACGCAATATCTCCTTGACGACCAATAAGATATGACCCCTATGATATGGTGTTTGGAGAAATACAATTTGAAACTCGTACTTTACGAAGTTGAGAAATGGACCCCGGTAGAAGGCTGTTCTGTATAAAAATGTGTTATTGTTTTAGTTTATTAAATGTTTGTATTGTTGTTCACATTGTCATGAGCGTTCTAGAATACCCATGATATTGTTCTTATGTTCAAGTTGTATTTTATGTATGAAAACAGTTTTTAATTACAAATGAAATAGATTTTATAAACCTGTTAGATGATAAATGATTTGTTTTTGTTTTCATTATCCCACCGAACGAAGCTCGTAGGGATATAAGAGAAGCCGTCCATCCGTCCATTTGTCCGGACGATAACTCAAGTACCGATTGACGGATTTGATTCAAATTTTATAGACTTATACCTTGTGGGTGAAGTGCCTCTTATCTGCTTGAGAAGGAATCTTCAATATGGCCGCTTAATTCAAGATGGCCGCCATTTTTCATAAAAATATAATACTTGATAACTCAAATATAAGTGAGCGGATTCGGCTCAATTGTATATGCTTATGCCTAAGGACACAGTATCTCTGTTGGAAAAAGAATTTGCAAGATGACGGCTGAATTTCAAAATTACCTCAATTTTTCACAAAAAAACGTATTTTTTGATAACTCAAATACCAGGAATGGATTTGGTTCAAATTTTATATGCTGATGCCAAGGGACACAATAGCTCTGTTTTAGGAATAACTTAAGATGGTGGCTGAATTTCAAAATGGCCATTTTTCGTAAAGAAAATATAATCTGAAAACCCAAATACCGGTGAGCAGATTCGGCTCTATTGTATATGCTTATGCCTAGGGACACAGTAGCTCTGTTGGGAAAAGAATTTGCAAGATGACGGCTGAATTTCAAAATTACCTCAATTTTTCACAAAAAACGTATTTTTTGATAACTCAAATACCAGCGAATGGATTTGGTTCAAATTTTATATGCTGATGCCAAGGGACACAGTAGCTCTGTTTTATGAATAATTTTTAAGATGGTGGCTGTATTTCAAAATGGCCATTTTTCGTAAAGAAAATGTAATCTGAAAACTCAAATACCGGTGAACGGATTTGGTTATTTTATATGCCGATACTTACGAACATATCCTAAGTGACATCTATACCTATTCAGGTGAATGAGCTAATCAGTCTATTGAGTGATTTTGCAATGTGTGACACAGTCTTGAATGAAGGGTAAGGTCAGTTTGGAAATCTTTTCCCTCCCCCACCCTTGAAACCTCTGTCATGTGTGGATGGTTATCCGGTGTTCCTTCACCCCCAAAAATCTCTTGCCCAATCCTTAAAGTGAAGTATTATTGGATAGTATCATGTTACTTAGGGATAGGTACTAGTAGCTGTTAGAGTAAGAATTTTCAAGATGGCAGCTGAATTTAAAAATGGCCGCCATTTTTCGGAAAAACATTATCTTTGATAACTCAAATACCCACCCCATGCAGACAGATCGCATAAAATTACAATCGCATGATGCGAGACTACAATAGGCATGAAACTAGAAGCATTTTGTCACCCATGCAGCAAATTATTTTTTAATGCTTAATAAAGGATGAATGACAGTCACATTTACTTCTCTAAGTATGAGAAAAACATCCTTTTGATATGTCAAGGAAACTCGCTTAAAAATGATGGCCGTGGTTGAAAATACGATGTAAAGACAGAACCGCAATGGAATTTTATAGATTTCTTTGAAAAAGTAAGAAATGCACATCGATTTGAGCGCTTTTTCAGACCAAAATACCAAAAACTGGAAAATAATTTCTCTTTTAAACATTGGCTCAATAATTTCATCAATAATTACACCTTTCGGCTTCAAATATTGAATATTTGTTGACCATTTTTGAGAAAAAAATTCTTGACCTAGATAAAAATTTATTTCCCCAAAGTTCAGCCAAGATCAGGCAAGAGGCCATATAAGAAATTACTTTGGACCGATTTTAATGCAATTTTTGGTCTGTTATAGTTAGATAAATAGAAGAAATGATAAACTGACCTAGTTTCATTAAAAATTGCCGCTCAATTACCTTATATTACCTGTTAACGTTGGGACTATAGTTACAGATATCGGAAAAATCCAAGATATCATAATCGGGAGGTCATATGCATCTAGATCTAGGGATATGATATGATGATTAAAGGGACCCAACACCATGGTCACATGATCAGTCGTGTGGAGGTAAGCTCCCAGTTGAAATAAAATCACTGTCCTCCTTTGGTTTCTGTGAAAAGTAGCTAATACCCTCATGTATTGGTCAGTTTGTGTGTCACACGACTAATCCCCACCATATGCTTCATTCAACTTATTTTATGCTATTGAGCTGCATATATAAACAGTACTTTGCAACTAAGGTCATACAGTATACTTACCCCTTGCAAATTGTAATTTATTGAATTCACAGTAAACCCATCAATTTTTAAGAAAACAAAGAATATTGTTCTCATGGATCTATTATTTATGTTAGACTAACTATGAAAATATAAATATGAAATAATATGTTAGCTTGAAGTCATATATAAGATGAAAATATATGTTCATGCATTTGCATTTTTCCAAAGGGAATATTCCCATGTAAGTAAATACAGGTGCAATATATAATTTATATGTATATCTATGTCATCTGTCTATACATGCGCGTATAGCCTAGTGTTACATGTGAACAAGATGGTTCTGGAAAGAATGAGCGTGGCAGATTTGCTAAAATGCCACATAACCACAAAAGCAAGACCAATTTGAAAGTAAGTTCATTATTCTCAAGGGTACACTTCAAGTGAAAGCTACATTGCTACAGGGTGGCCTATCATTCTGAGACAAATGTATTATCCAACGATTGTGATTTTCGAAGCTAAAATATGATATCTTGAGCAGATGGAAATACATTCCCATGAGATATGTATATATAGTCAAAAGTGATAACTATTTATTGAGTGTAATGAAATGTATCCTTCGCTAACTGCTTTTGTTTGAGATAATTATCATGAAATGTTTTTAAATCAATTTTTATGTGTGTCATTGATCCTAATCCACCCTGTAGTCTGGTGTTTGTAGAGCATTGCGACTCGTACAACTTATTCTCACAAATATCAAACCTCATTTACTAATTAATTTTTTGTGTGAATATGAAGAGTCCAAGCATTGCTTTTTTATGTTTATTGTATAGCTATATTTAGCCTTGATATCCATGATTTTTTAAAACAAAATCTCACCGTTAGATTTCGGGCTATTCATGTTTACTCATTTGTCTAATTGGAAAACAATGCAAATCTCATTTTTTCAAAGGAAAAAAATTGAAATTCTAAGACGGTGAAAAATCATTAAAAAATACACCGATTCAGAATCCGGCAAGCATTTTCCCTTATTCCTCTCCGTTAAGAAGTTTTGCAAGGTGTTGGATTCCTTTAAGCGATAATGAATTACGGGTGTTGACTCAGTTACTGAGTCTGACTGAAAATGTAAAATATAAAGTAGAAATATTTCATACTTTTGACCAACAGTGTATTTTAATAACAACATTTAAAAGTAAGAGGAAAATAACAGTGAAAGGCTTCTATCATAGAAATGTTATCTGCAAAACATTGTTTTGTGTTATCTGTTATAATCATAGGTTTTTTAACTGCTTTAAATTTTTATAGCATGTTTGATGATATTGATACAAGGATTAAAATGTCTCTGGGGCCTCTATACATTAAGCGAAGTAACATGTCATCATCTGAATTCTCAGAACCAGACAATTCAATAAGGTGAGTGCTCACTGTTACTGTTTTATATAGATGGATATATATATATAATTAATATACGTTAATTCAAATACTTTCCAATCTCCATGGAAGTGAATTCAAATAACTATAAGTTCCATAATGTGAGTTCACATACTTTCCAATCTCAATTTAGGCGATGATCAATCTAAGAAAGTCCACATATTTCGGAAATCAATATAGAGACGAAATCGTTTTTTCAAACCATAGAGCAGAGACATATAAATGTTTTTATATGTCTCTGCGTAGAGCAATGTAAAAAAACTCATACAGAAAAACTCAAAGATACAAGTAATCCTGAACACCTTTAACAGAAAGGAGTAAGGGACTTTACATTAAGAAACTATACGATCTTTTAAACAGAAGACAAAAGTTCATTGTCCGCTCCTCACATTTGACAGTTTCTTCACTTTAAAGAATGTGAGAAATTTCATTTAAATAAAGAATCATATGAACAGTTTTTCAGAAGAGTATAGTACTTTTGAAATTCAATGGATCAGCTCCAATATCGTGCAAGTTAATAGTGGGACATTGTCAAGAGCCTATGGCCGATGTATATACAAAGCGTTCAATAAGTACTGATAAAAATGCTGCAACTTTTTAAATTTTTTATATATCTGATTATTTGTTCTACTGTACATTGTTGAGTATTGTACAGATGTACTGGAAGAGTTACAAGAATGTAACCCCAGGAAGGTGGTACTTGGTTGGACATAAGGTTGACCTGATCCACCACGAACCACATTTGGCTCAACCCAGCACCAACTTCCTGTTTGAGAATATTCCTGTAACTTTGACAGCACATCAGTATAATACTCAATAATGTGCAGTATAAAAAGTAGTAATAAAACGTTACAGCATTTTTATCACTACTTATTGAACGCCTTGTAAATACCTGGTCAAAGAGTAGTTATATCTGTTCATAATAGGCGATGTGTGAAAGCTCCAGTCTATAAATACATGGTAAGCCTTTGAAGTAGATTTAATCCTAACGTTTTGAATAGCGGGAACCTTTTTATGTGAAAATCCAGTAACAGAAACTACGCTATAATAATCAAAACAAAATCACATATCATTGCAACGCCATACCACCATTCTATACATAATTCAAAGTCATTAAATTTTTATATACACGGTCAAGTCAAGTAACTTAGTCAACATTCGATATTCGTATGTTCATCAGTATTTACTAAGAATGGTGCCACAATTTAAGTAAACCTCTGGTTAATTATTTTCAATAAACCTATCAGCAAACGTGTAAATGATAATTTTGATGTTCTGTTACATATTGGTGAAGCAATCTTTGGTATATGACCTAAATTTCTGATTTTCCACGGTGTCCCTGTATACCCCTACTTCAAAAGATGTATGTTATTCGTCATTTTTCCATTATGAACCAACCTTAAATGTATTTTTCTTGTTTACATACAGAATGAACTTTCTGTTTTCAAATATTGCAAGCTGGTACTGCTTTTATTTGTTCGTGATATGGAGCAAACAAATGCGTGTCAATTTACACTGCAATATCCTACATACTTATATTTCCAGGGTAGTTTTGAAGAATTATCAAGAAAATCCATGTTTTCAAATGGATTCATCCTTGTCAAAGAACGTGAATGAGGATATGCCGTTTGAAAAACTCACAACATGTTTCAAGTTCTTACAATTCTTGGTTAAAAAAAATAATTTGAAAGTTGTGATTTCGAATGTAATATCCTACTCAATAAACTCTGTTGATATTTGTGAATTTTTTCTTTCGAAATGTACATTGCTGGATCACAGATCCTTGCTTTGTTCGAGATACACGGAAAGTGTATTGTTAATACTTGACGTCATTCGGATATTTGGATGTGATTGACGTTTTCGTTAATCTCCTACCACTGTAACTTCCAACTTAATTTTTGAAACCCAAATGTGATAGTCACGAATTGATATTTAAGTCACACGTTGATGCATACATCATGTGTGTACATTAACTGTCGAATACATGCCGACTTACATTTACATAAATATCCACAATTAACTCAAATCATCAATTCTCGAAACGGTTTATCATTTAACCTGGTGAGTTGAATGTTTCATATTAATTTATAATTATGGTATCGGATTTGAGTATGATATAAGTCGAGGCTTAAACAAAGCAATAAAATTACGTAAAACCTTTTGTGAAAATTCGAACGATTTTTCAAGAATCTTCCTTCAAAGTGGTACCAAAGTGCTCCCCGGGAGTGGAAATTTCGTCTTGTGTAATCAAAATAATAGAGCGGGTGGTTTGAAATTTTGTTTGAGTTTATAGCTTACATCTATAAATTTAAAAACATATCGCCTCATTGAGAGGTACATGCAGATTTTGGCGATCTATCATTATAAAAGGCTAAATATTGTGCAAAAACCGGAGTTGACACGCTTACATTTGGAAATGAAATTTCCTACATAATCGTCGACTCATGTTTAAAAGTCATTAAAACAAGGTTGAACACAAAACATTGACCCAGTTACTGTCTATTCAGCATGGGTTCACTAAGGGAAATATTATTAATGACTTAAATCGTTTACGGTTAAGTTGTATATCAAGAAACTTATCAATCTAGAAATGCAAAATGTTCAATTTTGTTTTTCAATTATAAAAAATGGCACCTGTAGAGAACAACGTTTTCAATTTTTTTTAAACGGAGATATTTACTAATGCAACTTTCATGGGCATGTGTCAGGGAGTAAATAAGAAGAATATGCATTTGATTCTTTATCTTGTTCCTAAAGGAGTTTGTTAAGGAGCGGTACATCTTAACGTTCTTTTATCATCCCGAACTCAAACATTTCGAATACTTATTTCGAGAACGCATTGTTGAGAATGGATTCGAGATGTACTCAAAATTAATACGTTAAAATGTGTATTATCATCTTAATAACCACCTCACAAATTATTTTGGAAATCAAAGATGTACGATTTTTGAGATTTTTATTTTCGAATGTTGACTTACTTACTTGACTTGACTGACAGTGAATTCATATTTGTGTTTTTACATACATGCTCACATAATGTCAATAAAATCAGAAATTGGTTCTAAGCAATAAATAATTTATCATTCATAATTCCTTTGCCAATTCCCACAATATCAATAGTCAATGTTGTTGTTTTTATTTGAGAAACACTAGCTTTACATATTTTTACTTTGTTTCAAGAACAAACTGCAATTAAAATATAAAAGAATAAAACTAACATTAAAACAACAAAATATACAAATATCCCCCAATGATTAAAATATGCTCCAATCGAAAGCTCCACCATCCTGATTCAGAAACAAGAAACAGGACCAAGTATAGTTAGTGTCAACCAAAAAAAAATCTTCAGACCTTTCATTAGGTTTAATGGAGAGGTTAAGCTTTGCATATATAATCGAAACTGAACCTGTACGTATCACTCAACCATATACAAATTCATGTAGCCTTCTCATATAAATAGCCGTTCAAATCCAGTGTTTGTTTAGACTACACCATAGCGTGTAATGATTCTATAGTATGTCATTGATGCGGTTTTATAGCTGGTTTTCTAATACATATTTTAAACGAGCTCGTTTCGTAAGATTTTTGGCGCTAAATCATGCATGACATACATCATCGTGTTCAGCAAGAATTCAACTGTGCATCGAAATCAAAATTGACACCATAGTGTTCAATAGACACGAGTAAAATGGTTCCCGTTGACCCAACGTCAAATATTCAAATCTCCCGTTCTAAACCCGAAACTCTGAAGCTGAAAGAGTATCTGAAGTAGACTAAGCGCGCATAAAACTATGAGCGCTCGATACATTCCTTTGTTAATTTTTGTACTTTGCGTTCACGGTTACGTTGTGAAAAACATCGTTAGCTTAACCTCTCCATTGTCCTGTTCCTGACCCACTTTTCCAATACTAAGTATTGAAACAAGTATTTTTTACAAATTTGCCAAATCCAGGTAGTTTTATAAAGTTATAATTTAAACAGGGATCCTTTCATGAGCAAAATTTTAAAAAGATCTCTCTTTCCACCTCGAGACAGTAATATTGTCATTTATTGATTTATTTTGACTATAATCAGGTCCATCGCTTTACATGAAAGTTATTGAGGGTTAAATCAATGGTCTAGTTCTGATTTTAATTTTGATACCGTATGTGATTAGCATACCTAAATAGAAAAAAACATTTCTGCTGGGCAGAGAAGGGTATCGAAACTTATGAACGACAGTGTAGCGTATTTATAGCGAGCTATGCAGCCTGGTAAGTGTTCTAGGATTGTAGCTTTTGCGTTTAATATTGATCAGTTCTAACTTTGAATGTGTTGTTAAGGACCGACATTCAAAAGCATTTATGAATCGGCTTTTTGGAGCATAAATATTTGTATTCATTTATTTATCGCGATTTTTCATATATTTTGGTTATGAGCGGGCTCTTAAGTGAGACGAAAAGTTATTGATATTAATGTAAAGTAACGATCACATTGAAATGTTTCATGGTCCTCGACGGCATTTCAACCCTAGACTTGACCATGTGTTGAGCAAATGTGAATTGCTTGCGCGTATTCAGTTTTCCTGAACAAAGTAAACTTGAAAACTTATAGGGTAGTGATAGATGGCGTCGGCACTGTAACTTAACTTTAAACTAATTACAAGGAGGATTGGCTCCCAGGATCGAAACTCGATATTTTCCAACAATGAAAACGTCGAAATGTCGTTATTTTCTGAAATTAAAACCGACTATAAATTCAAAATAAACAGTTCAAAAGATTCGAACCAATATCTCGATCGTTTCTTGTGAGTTTTGGAATTTTTCGTTTGGAAATAAGACCAAAATTCACGATTTAAATGTTGAAGTGAACAAAATGGCGGCTGTTTGAATTCGAATTTTGTATTACGACATACCCATATATGGGACAGAATATCGGTGGTGCACTCTGGGAGCCAATCCTCCTTGAACTAATTAAAAGTATTACAGAAGACAACAATTGATAGTTTGTATGTGCACTCTTATTTAAACAAGCTTTACAACTTTGCCTCATTGAATATTTCTTCTGGTGGCGAGTAAATGATTAATTTTGGTTTGAATAATCACACTGATACACGAAGTATCTTATTTGTTTATTATATTGATTTAATATGATTCCGAAGCTAGTACACAGTTCCAGAATTTAATAAAGTGATAGTACTGGATACTTAAATGTGCCAAAGATAATATATGTAGCTCTGCCATAACGGCAGCGCAACAACTTCAAAACCCCACCAAATTCCCGTTCATTGATTTGAATGTTATGTGCCGGATATGAGAAATTGTTGTGTATACCGAAAGTCATTAGACTGACGTTTTTAAAAACATATTTTTTACCAGCATATTTACAAAATCCTAAAAGAAAAGTGGATATCCCAATGTCATATACAGCTTTGTTGAATTATGTGGCATTCGCTTGTATCAAGTTACGCAATAATTGTGTGAAGTGTGAAAAAAGGAAATACTCAAGCAATCTTTGTAAATCTCTTCTAGAATATAAATGAAATAACCCTACAAAATACTGGAACTTAATTAATAGCACCCAGGGTAAGACATTTAATGACATCCCAATCCCCCTAGAACAACTTCTTGAATATTTTAAAACAGTATCCCCAAACCCCCAAACATAGACTATTTTGATAATGAAATTCAAAATGAAAAGCCAGTATAAGAAATTTGGTGATGTCCCAGTCAAAATTGCTTTACGTCTCTGTGACACTTTAGTAACAACCATTCTCACATATGGTTGTGAGATATGGTAAACAAAAAAACATATAGATAATCTTGAACTGGTGCATTTACGATTCATGAAATCAATTCTTGGAGTGAAAAGACAAACTGCCAGTCCTGCAATTTATGGGGACTTGGGGCGTTATCCTCTTTCAATAAAATTTGAGACTACATTAATATAATACTGGATAAGAATTCTCCCTCCCCCAACAAAAATACTACATAAATCATACTCCTCCGAAAATGAAATGCATGAACTAGGTTTTCAAACTTGGGCTACAAGAGTTAATATGGCAAAATTCTGGTAGGATCAAGATAATTTAGATAATATAGAAAGAGTACCACTATATTATTGTTGAAAAAAATTGAAAAGTAACTTTGTTGATATCTGGAAAACAGATGTGAATCACAACTTTCCTATACTTCGTACATATAGCACTTTTAAGAATAACTTTTGCTTAGAAACTTATACAAAACTTGACAATAGAAAATATAGACAATCAAAAGCCAGGTTTCGACTAAGCTCACACAAAATTCGAATTGAAACAGGCCGGTATTCTAAACCTAAACCAATTCCAAAAAAATGTTAGGCTTTGCTTAACTTCTACATCTGTTGAAGATGAAAAACAATTTTTATTGGTTGTAAAAAACATGATGTTCAAAGGAGAGTCCTCTTAGAAAAAATGAAAGAAATATTTGGACCCAATTTTCTAATCAATGAAACAAATTTTAAAATGATATTGTGTGTGCAAAATGTTACTATTCAAAGACATATTGGGAAATATGTTTACCACTCTTTTCAAAATTTAGAGTAAACTACAATGATTGTGCTACACTGCTAATACATTTTTTATTGCCTTTTATGCATCAAGTTTTACAAAGAGCCTGTAAACTCATGCAAATGATTTTACGTTACATGTCCATAGTGTAGTTATAAATGTAGTCTTGCATTTAGTTAATAGTGTAGTATTGTCTTGAGTCAAGACAGCCTAGTTTGTACATAGACTAATGTGTCATGTTTTGATACAATTGTCAATAAAAGAAATATATGTCCTGATATCATATATACTATGGTATGATGTGGTATGGAATCGTATAGTATGACATGGCACGGTTCAGTATGGATGGTATGGTATGGTATGGCATGGCACGGTACGGTATGGTCTCTGCTCTGGTATGACATGGTATAATATGGTATGATCTCTGCATTGATCTGATCTGATCTGATCTGATCTGTAGGATGGTATCGTATGGTATGGTATGGTATGGTATGGTATGGCATGGCATGGTATGGTATGGTATGGTATGGTATGGTATGGTATGGTATGGTATGGCATATAGCCTATATACATAGATTTTAGGCATATAAACTCCAGATGAAAATAGATGGTAATAGGATTTTGCAATAAATAATTGCAATTGTTTATCTGCACTGCCTACAAACAGCAGGTCTGGTTTTCACATTCCGTACAAAGGAAACTGAATTAATTAATTAATTGAAATTCATTCTTAAAGGGTCAACAAAGACTAGATCCGTTCTATCTGCACCCTCTATTCCTTACTGAAAAACAATATATAATGAAACCTTTCAGGTTTTTCAATACTAAGTTCGATTTAATTCGCTGGTTAAAGATTTTGAATAGTTCAATCATATCAGATGCTAGTAATGTTATGATGTTAATTTCCGAGCAATCGAATTTCTATCTTACCGGCCTGTAGTGTAAAATCATTTTAAAAATCGATAATTCCTAGTTGGTCAGTATATAGACATGGTAGGAGACGGCAGGTACCCTTTTTTCAAAATGGCGGACGTTAAAGGTCGATTTCGAAATTTTTGTAACGAATGAAATCATTTTGTCGTGAACATTTGGCTTTTGATATTCTAAAGGCACCAAGCTAGTATTATGTAGAAACCTCAGCAACATAAAAAAAATTCACAACCCATATTGATGCCACGATCCAATCATAGCTTCTACCGCTTACGGCAAGGTAACGTAATCTTCATTCGAGACCATTGCAATTCACGTTACTGTGCCTTAGAGAGGAAGAATTTACGGTAGGATCGTGGCGATCACGCATTATATAGTAACTCAGATAGCGATGTTCCTATTTAACTGAGCGGTGAATTGGGCTATCTGGAGATTGAAGATGTTACCCTGCCCCTGTTGTTGTTTAGTTATCGTGATATATAGGATGGCGGTTCATGTCATACAGGTTTCAGTAACAAATAACTCACAACATGTCGCCTTCGATCTTTAGATCAGCCCTCGCGGTCTTGATAGCTATAATGTTTACGAGGTTGAAATTATACGCACTATCGTACTTCTTCTATAGGATGATATAAACCCATTAGCGTCTAGACACGAATGCCCATGATCATTTTTGGGGACAAAGACAGAAGGGGTCCACTAAGACCCCCTACCCCTACTTATTTTTGGGGTACCACTGGGGGCCACTCGCATGCTTTGGAGGCAACTGGAGGCCACGGGGAGCATGACTTATAACAAACAGAGTTAATGAAAGTTAAATAAAGTGTTAAATAACATGTTTGATAAAGTTATGATATTGTAAATAGATTTTACAACCACAAAACCATAACTACATAATCCAAAGTGTCTATGTCCCATATTTGGAACGCCTCTAGAAAATATTCCAAAAAAAGATTTTTCAGCGAAAACTCAATTTTTCTTTGTTATGATCCTCGGATTAGACAAACATTAAAATTCTCATCCAATGTGTTGTCCTTAATGGGTTGAATATTGCTTTGTTATTTTTGACTTATAGACTGATGATTCTTAAAAGTTCAAAGCTTCAACTTCCTCTTACGTTGTTGAAAAGTCCCCCTCCCTTGCTTCTGTAACTCATTCCCTTCCTCTACCAGCTAGGAAGCAACCCTCCAAACACTAAGGCCTACGAGCTGCTATTTCAAGATTACTGATTGAATCGCATTGGGGTTTTCTGCGCGGTGGTGTTGCTATCAGTTATAGGTAAACATATACGACACAGAAAATGTCATGACTTTGAAAGAGAGCTTGAATGTGCATTGAACATTCGATATTAGAATATGCCTCATATATTAATAAATGTACAGGAATAGTCTACTTGTTTGGATATGGATATCGTACACGGGCATGAACATGAACTAATAATGATGTGATTGACAATATATATTTTAAGCTTTACATCCAATAAGGGGAAAATAAGTGCGGATAATCAGAGACATGTTCACTTCAAAACATCGTTTTGTTATTTCCGTTATAATAATAGGATTTCTTACTGCTCTCCCTTACATCATATACACAAGAGTAAATATAGAAAGATTGCAGAGTCCCCAATACATCACAATGAGAAACAACATTAACCTAGAAGCAGATGAACGGTTGTTTGATTTCATACCATCATCTGGATTTTCAGAAGAGGATTCATCAAGGTGAGTCTCATGCTTAACCTTTTTATAATACTAGTCCCTCGTTTCCTTGGTAGTTTTTATCCTTGGCGTTAGGGCAAGTCCATCCCAGTTTTATTTGGATGGAATATGATCAGGGTGAGTAAACATATTCAATCATAAACAAAAAACGAAATTGAGTTCTCATTGAGTTCATTTTTTCTGCATTCAATGAATACTTTCAAGTCTTTAATTAGGAGGTGATTCTTAATTCAATGATTTCTTTATCAGTCTCAAGTATTCTCATAGGAACTAAAGAAACTAACTATGGCAAACTTTTTTAGAGCAGAAGACGTGTTAGAGCTTTTCAATATGTCCATATATCCTCACGCTAACTAAATCAGAAAATGCAACACATCTTGATTGAAGGCATGATGGCACCTTATCAACTGTTTCGCCGACTTACCTCTTGACTATTAATAAAATTATTATCCTACCTTTCATTCTATATGTATCATTGTTATTTTACGTGTTTTATGCTGCAATATGTTGGCATCTAATTTGCTTTGACATTTACATAAATAAATTGATTAAGCGTCATCTACAACCTGTTCTCATTGATTCTAGGTGTAATAAGTGAAACCAATAGTGAACATGTTTTAGAAAAAATGTTGTGATTAACACTGCAGAAAAGCATGTCTACTATTTAATTCTCATCAATTTGACACTCATTTATTATAGTCCAATAATTTGTTGGTGACTTATTGCATAAGATTCTCGTTTGCAGTCTCAAAACAAACTTAACCCCCTGTTTTACGTTCGCAAATAAATATTAGTGAAATAAATACACCACCCCTTCGAATAATTTTTTACATTTTGTATTTTCAGTTTGAAAAATAAGACCGCCGATAAAATCAAAATATACATATATCAATTAGACGATCGCTTTAATATGAACATAACTACATGTTTGAGTGACCCTACAAACAAACCTTTGCATGGACGAGGATGTAATTATTTCAATTACCAGGGATATGGTAAAACACTAGAGACGATGGATAAGGAAGGATATGTAGTGACAAGTCAATGTCAGTTTGGACTAGAGCCTATCTTTCATAATAAACTTTTGCGAAGTGGTCTTGTTACAAAAGATGCATCAAAGGCGGACCTGTTTTATATTCCTTACTATGCAGGACTGTCTTGTTTTTGTGGTCGAGGCTTCAAAACGTTGGAAAAAATTGTATGGACCATTATAAAGACATCGGCGTTCTTCAAGAAAGGGAAACCACATTTCATGGCACTGTCGACAGTGCAAAGGGTATGTATGGGAACAGTTCAATTGAATGTACAGGGTGACCAAAAACAGATCCAACAAAAACTGATTAATCAACTTTCTTACAAGATTCTTAGGTTATCCATAACATTTTTAATGAAAAACGAACAAATAAAGCTTACGATATATGCAGGTATAGAATTCTTCTACTTAGAATATTAGGAATATACTAAGTAGAATATTATAGAGTATACGGACGCCGTCGGTTGCCCTATTCTGATTTATAAGAGTCTCTCTTTATCTAAAGTAATATAGATAAATGGTTATTTGAGCTATTCCAAGTTAGGTCATATTCATATTGATACGACGTCAGATACTGTACATCACGGCGTAACATTGTAATTGTTCATTTTATCGACAAAATGCAAAGATTTACGCGATAAATATGCGCAATGCTCCTCCCAGTAATTGCAAAAGTTTTAATATTCGTGGAATCTTCTTACAAACTTCAAATTTTGTTCAGATTAATGTGCGCTTCAATACAATTCTATATTCAAAAAGGTTGTGTCACGATATACAGAATTAGAATCACCAGAAAGTAGACATTTCAAACCCTACCTGTTTTCTTCTTTGTCGCGCTTTTCGGCCATGCGCTCTCGTTGTCGCACCGTCTTTCTAGACTTTTTCACAGAGCCCCTTGTCATATTCAACTGATATACACAGACGGGAAAATATTAAGGATTGTTAAATGTATTATTTGTAATTTATTTTAACTCGAATATTTAGTTTTATTTATTTAAAGCAATGAATAATACAGGAGAAAATATAATACGCTAACGGCGCAACGTCTTATTTTGTAAAGGCTTCACTTGGGGTTGCGGTTATAAAATGGTGTCTATCTCAAAATATACTTGTTCAAATTAAATGAAATTAATCGTATGTAGTAAGAGGTATAATTAAAAGAACTTGCTGAAACATCGGAACGTTTTGAATGTTTATCCCTTAATTAGAGATATTTGAACTCCAAAAGTGAAACGTAATTTTGTGAATTTTTCACATGGCTTCACTTCATATTTCTTTCAATTTATACTTCTTACAGACTGAATTTTAATCGAAATAATATAATTTTTGATAAAATTATAGAATATGGTATGCCTATAAGGATGTAAAAAGAATAAGTCACCTTTCAAACGATTAAATGTTTAATTGATCAAACTATATATCTCATTGGTACGAAATTCTGCCTGTCCACACTTTTTTGGCAAAAATAAAAACGTTAAATTAGCATTGTTATATTATGACGTCATCACACAAAATCTGTTTGTTTTTTCCAAAATGGTGAATTTAAATATTGTGAAAATTTGAGAAAGATCCGTTGAGAAATGACAAAGCTATCTTAATTTTTCGTTTAAATTTAAAATCAGTTTTCTTGAAAATGTTACAGTCCACACCCGGTTTTAGCATAGAAAGTCACATCATACGGCTTGCGTGATTCTCATTTAAAAAGTCCCAAATCAATTATTTGGAATTCCGATAGTCAAAATATTTCATGGACATATATGTTCAACTGATGACAAAAAATTGTATAAAAATATGATTTTACTGTGGAGATATCGCGGTTTTAAAAGTCACTACGCATGTAAAAATGCAGTAAAATGCCGTGATGTACAGTATCTGACGTCGTATAATTGTACTATATTTTCAGGATCTTCATCTCGGTGGTTGGGTGAACGGTTGTAGTTTCTTGTCAGGGCGACCACGAGCAGAACATATGAAATTTGTGATAATCGAGGGTGCTCCTTCACAGCCAGATCTCATTCCTGCCCCATATCCTTCTTATATCCATTACTTACGACCCAATGCCCACGTTGCCATTGACAACGCTAGACCTATTCACGTCCTGATGGCCGGGAATCCCATGACTGCCTTCAGGAAATACTTAAAAGTAAGATACTTAGATAATCGTCATGATCCCTCGGACACTGACATGAAGTACTCGTCGTGTTTCGGGCTGAGGATTGGCGTCGTCAACAAATGGTTTAAGCCCTGGACTCGGTGCATTGTGGACTGATCATTCCTCAAAAGGGTTGTTTCAACCTTTGCAGAATCGAGTGCTAAGTTTAGGAAACAACGCCTCAGTGGAATGCATCAGCCTCAATGCATCGAGTCTTGGGCTTAAATTCTTTTCACACATTGCAAAATATTTTCTACAAAATCACCTAAAAGATACGTAATCACTAAAAGAACATAATTTTCAATGAAACTTTTTGCAACGGTCAAGTTTGCAAAGTATCAATTTCAATCTGTAGATTTTAGTTGTCACCTTGACAACCATTCACCAAATGGATTCTTGGTCATAAAATACGATGCCGTTACATGAAATAGGGTGTTCGGATTGGCTGGAATCGGACACACCTTACAAATTGTCTAGCTATGTGTGTACACGTACTTGTAACTGCAACCAGGTTTTTGTTCTCTCTTGTGTATACAGCTTGAGTTAGATGATGAGTACAAAAAATACAAAGGAACTGGTCGATACAGCCTTTGCCTACAAACACATTCAGTGAACTACACCAGACTTGGCTACAAAACATTCCAGGCTTTGTTGACAGCTACCATGCGCAATGCAACATTTTGCCTTCAGGTATCTTGGTTCATTTTTTGTTGGTTTAAATCTATATCATTGACATGATTTCGATCATTTTTGTGTTAACACCAGAAGTGGGGACATGTGATAGTCTCCAAAAGCGATAGTCACCAGAAGTGGTGACATATTGTTCTAGTCTCCAACTTTTTGTGGACGATGACAAGCATCAATGACCAAACAGTGATGGAATTAACAGTAAACCAGACCATACAGAGCTATTTATGCTCAACTAGTGTTTATGTCTAATACTACAAGAAAAGACTCTCCCAAACAAATTCTATTAACATTCAATTGCCATGAAGAATTTTTCTTTACTGATAGCATATGCAGATTGTGTAAAGCTAATGCTTGAATGTAGTTCTTTTTAATTTTATACAAACTGGTATAATATACAATCAATTGAATATGCCTCAATTAACAGGACAATAACATTCAAATACCAGGTCGTTCAATAAGTTCACGGAAAAACGCTCTCATTTCAAGTATTTTTGATATTTTCTCATGAAATTTTACACACAATGTATAAAAAATACTTTCTGATTGATTCTGAAAATATCAGCATCTCTTATTCGATTGGTCAAAAATAAGGGTTACTATGGTTACTTGACTTTTGGGTAGGCGGGGCACTTTTTACGTCACATTATTCATTGGAAAAACAACAGAATAGTAGGCAATTTATGAGTATATCACATGAATTCCTTCGCTTTCTACTTGTACATGATATTACTTAATGTGATAATAGTAACAACTATTGTCCCATAAGGTTTTAGAAATATTCTCCTGCATGTTTAATGCACAGTAGGTTCCATTCAAGCCATTGACGAGACAATGCTCTGAAGTCATCTCAAAAACTTGTTTGAAGGGCAATCTGGACTGCAGTCGAAAGTAGCTTCATTGTTTCATAAAGTCAACCTCTTAGCTGATCCTTCATCCTAGAGAAAACAACAAAATCAAAGTTGTCTCATCTGGAGAGTATGTAACTTGGGGCAGCTTTGCCATCTATTTTGCCAGTTATTTGTGATGGTTTCCTGCACAATATTAGCAGTGTGATCGGCTGCATTATTCTGATGGAATTATTTAGAGTTCGGCTGAATGGAAGTTTTAATCAACTTACCATTATACCATTACTTTGTTGATTTTCTGGTCCACTGGTACAGCATTAACTAGCACAATTTCAGAAATGTTCGTGAAAACAATGAACATCAATTTTCCCTCAAAAATTTGTAATTTGAATAAGAACAAATAAAAAATAAGGATCCTTCCTTTGCACATATTGATAGATTTCTGTAATGGTAAATTGTGTGACGTAAAACGTGCCCCGCCTACCCAAAAGTCAAGTTACCATAGTAACCCTTATTTTTGACCAATCTAATTAGAGATGCTGAGATTTTAAGAATCAATCAGAAAGTATTTTTTAAACATTGTGTGAAAATTTTATGGGAAAATATCAAGAATCTTTGAAATGAGAGCATTTTTCCGTGAACTTATTGAACGACCTGGTACATGGAGCTGTGCAGTTTGCACTAGCATGATCACCAATTCACCTTGATATTTCTAGTGCATTGTAAAAATTGAACCACAGAATATGATCTCAGCATTTCATTGCGGCATTAAATAAAATGAATTTAATTCAATTTCTATGCAATGCATATGCCGTATTTGATGGTCATTTCACCCTGATATACACTCCCCTCCATAAGTTTGGCAACCTTTTTTCCCCCATTGAACTACGTGTTAAAGCCTCTTTACCTTTGAATTTTTATTTACTTAATCTGCGATGAAAATACTTAAACTATTGCTGAGAACGTAATTTGACCTTAATTCCAATACCTTCAAATTTTCTCAATTTTTTTCCTCAATTACAATAGGTCGAAAATTGATGATAAATTTGATGAATTTTTGAAAATCGACATTCCCATGTTAACCAATGGGAAATGGTAGGTTTGCCGCAAGTCATATGACAGAATATCCATCCATCCGAGTCCTTGCAAAAAATACGAGTTAGGCAGGGAATTGAATTTGCTAACTTTATTTAACAAAAAATTGATATGTTTCTTCAGGTTCAACAAAGTTATAGGGGTTTTTAAAGTCAAAATTGTTTTTCAAAAAACCTATCCCATTGAAATAACACAGGAGGCGAAAAATTATTTTCAAAAATGACTTTGAAGCGCTGTAACTTTAATATTCATCAAATAAACTAAACACTTAGTGTTCAAAAAAGTTAGACAATTCAATTTCCTATATAAAAATATTTTTTGCTGAATCTTTTACTGAAAATTTATCCTGATTTCTGATTTGCCCCGAACCCTCCATTTCCCATTGGATTACATGGGAATGACGATTTTCAAAAATTCATCAAATTTATCATCAATTTTCGACCTATTGTAATTCAGGAAAAAAATTGAGAAAATGTGGAGGTATTGGAAATAAAGTCAAGTTACGTTTCCATTAATATTATAAGTTATTTCATCGCCGGTTAAGTAATAAAAATTCAAACGTAAAGAGGCTTTAACACGTAGTTCAATGGGGAAAAAAGGTTGCCAAACTTATGGAGGGGAGTGTACCTGCTGAGTGCGTTGTAATTATATATCAAAGAATAGAATTTCAGCATTTTATTATTGTGTTCTTTAAAGGAATTAACTTCATGCAATACTAAACAATGCACTTAAACTGTCAATATTGAACTCGGTGATGTTACTATTGCCTGTACCTTATGTATGTACTCATATATTATAAGTTCGACTGTAGTTTTGACTTTCAATGACATTCTCAAGGTGAAAAAGGCCAAAAAGGTATTGTTTCAACTTGCTTCAAATTGACCAATCTTTTTTTCAGAATCATCTACAAGTTATCTATTTTTCAAAACTGACTCTAGATTTGAGATGTCACCTTCAATGACCTTCT
Source organism: Owenia fusiformis (assembly GCA_903813345.2). Taxonomy (NCBI): domain Eukaryota; kingdom Metazoa; phylum Annelida; class Polychaeta; order Sabellida; family Oweniidae; genus Owenia; species Owenia fusiformis. Next base: position 20,266,456 of record CAIIXF020000007.1, on the reverse strand, counting down.
TATGTTCAAGCAGGTCTTTTTTCAACTTGCTTCAAATTGACCTATTTATTTTTTCAAAATCATCTGTTAATGTAATACTAAATGAATATGAAAATAAATAAAAAAAAATTTAAAAAAAGATAAATAAAAATCTACAAGTTCTCAGAAATTCAAATGTGACTAAGCCTGAACTGATAATATTGTGAGCAACTAGGTGGTGACATTTTGTCATGTTAATGCCTTGTAAATGCCGGATAGATTTTGAGTAATAGCATGCCTTAAATGGCATCACCCTTTTATTGTTTTAATTCTTGTTATTGTTCTTCCAGCCTCATGGAGACACCCCTACACGCAAATCATTCTTTGATGGACTGCTGTCAGGGTGCATTCCGGTGATTTTCACAAACCACTCAGCGTATTATCCGTTCATAGATATGCAACACGCCGGGTTCCCATACCCATACCATACATTTACTATTTTGCTCAATGAAGAGGACATTATGAAAAATAAACGTTCTGTTTTGAAGCTGTTAGGTGATATACCAACAGAAACAATTAGAAAGATGCAGGAAAGAATAGTTGAAATAGGGAAATATTTCCAGTATGGTTTCTACGATGATGATGATGATGCCTTCACGCTTACAATTCAAAATGTAATGAACAAATTTCATATTAAAAATAAAACCAGTCACAGTTAACTTGTTCGTTATGTGTCTCAAGAAACTAATAATTCGAGTCGTCTCTGGAAATGCCGAGGAGAGGGCAAATAGATACTACAGGGCGTCAAATAAGTCTGTTCTCCCCGTTAACTTTTTTATTTTTAAAGTTATCATACTTTCCCATATATCATTCTAAAGCTTATGGAAAATGCTGATCACTCCCAAAAATCAATAATAAGAAAATCAATAATGAACTCTTCCTAATAAAATTGCTACAATGTTTCTTGAAAGTATGTAGTTGACCGTTGATCAAGGAGGATTGGCTCCCAGAATGCAACACCGATATTCTGCAAAACAATCACCTAGCGATAGCTTTGTTGGAGAGTATCGGGTCATTCTCCATGCAGTCGTACAAATTATACAGACACGAATAGCAAATGACGCATGCGTGGAGATTAAAGAATATCGAGTTGGAACCCTGGCTTCCAATCCTCCTTGACCGTTGATTGCGTCAAAAAGAGTAAAATTACCAGGATAATGAATGAACAGTGAAAAGTTTATACTGCGATTATTAAGGACAGGGTCAAAAAATTAATCGAAGATCAACCAGGGGAGAAACTTTATAGCCATGAAACATTGCTCAAATGAATCAAGAAAGCTTTTAGAAGCCTTGAAAGTGCAACACCCCTGTTTGTGAACATTTTGGAATCTTATCCTTGTAGAATTGAGGCAGTCCAAGCTGCTTTGGGATTTTTAACGAACTATTAAAAATGTGAAATGTGAACATCACTAAAAATGCTCTATAAAACTTGGAATTTAACCAATATCTCTGAAATTTGGTGTGTGATCAGCAAATTAAATTCCCCTTAAAATGATATATAAAAACCCCATGTTACTTCTAAAGGATGTGTCCGGGTTTATCCTATGCCAAGTTGAGTTTTAGGGAGATAAGTTGGTAAGATATATCCCGTATCCTGATTTTGAGGTTTCCATATCCAGAACCTCCATATCTCCCGCCATATCTCCCGCTTCAGTGCATATCTTCCCGCTTCGGTGCATATCTTCCCGCTTCCGGTAATTTCACTGAAAACTCTACTTGGTATAGACACTGTGTTAACGATCAATTCACTGATGTCTTAGATACCCTCTTTGAATTTATCTCACAGGCTCAGCAGCTTGGTGACGTCGTAATAATTGGAGATATGAATTCTCATTTTGGCTCACTCTTTCCCGCACCAAGAGGATGGGGTAATTATACTGACAATGCTTTCTCTTTGCTGAATGTATGTATTGAAAAATCTCTTGTGATTGCGGACATGAAACAGCATGCTGTTGGTCCAAACATCAGTTTTAATTCGTATACTCAACGTGCATGCACGTCATTATGTTGATCATTGTATTGTTTCATCCACTTTGGAAAAATGCATTGTGAAGTGTGGATTAATAGCCGAGCATGCATCCAATGTGAGCGATCATTTGCCTGTATTTATCTTCATCGACTTAAGTAATGTCAGTCACGTATATCCTAAATGCGATGAGAACGCACCACGTCTTGCATGGCATAAATTAAGTAAATGCGAAATTCAGTCAAACTATACGGACGTTGTGGAGTGTTTATGTGGCCCATTGCTTAACGAGATACAAAATGCAGTTGTAAGTAGTAATTGTAACGGTCTGTCAAACCCACAAATTGACTTTTTTATAGAACAGTTATGTTCGAACGTTAAACATGCGTCATATGAGAATGTTCCTACTGTCAAATATCGCAGACATCTGAAGCCTTTTTGGTCAAAACATCTATCAGAGTTAGTAAAAGACCGAAATAAAAAATGGAATGAATGGTGCAATATGGGTCGTCCGAGAGACGCCAATAATGAGTATCGAATTAGATATAAAAATGCCAAAAAGCTATTCAGGAAACGATATAAAACTGAACAATATCAATACGAGCAAAATGAATTAAGAAAACTTCATGAATCAGAAGGTTTGAATCCAAGAATGTATTGGCATTTAGTTCAAAAAAGTAGAGGTGGTTGTAAAGTTAACTCGAAACTGATCAGATCCTCTGAAACTAATGAAATTTTGACTAATCCAAACGATATATGTGATGAGTGGCGATCTTATTTCGAAAAGCTTTCCACCCCCTCCCAGAGTAATGATTTTGATCACCAGCATGAGATAATGGTTAACAATGCTATAGACCGCATGCTAGCAGAGTCATATTTGAATGGTAACACAATTTTATCTGACCCTCTGACTTTAAAAGAGGTATCTCATGCAATTGATTCACTTAACCTTAAACGTGCTACTGGGTTTGATAACGTTTCCGCCGAGCACTTAAGGTATGGTGGTACTCAGGTTCAACAGGTAGTTAAGATCCTGCTTCAAAGCATTATTGATAATGAATTTATTCCTAACAACTTTCAAATTGGTATACTATTGCCTCTTCTCAAATCAGGTATCCGGGATCCACTAGAAAAAGACAATTTTAGGGGGATTACCCTCATGTCTGTTCTTAGGAAGGTTTTTGATAATATCCTTCTGATCAGAAGCAAACCAGTTATCCTATTAAATATCCCCCAGTTACAAGGGGCATCTCAATCTAATGCTCATCGATCCATACATCCCTGATTGTACAAGAGACAATAGCTCATAATCTTGACAAAGGTAATAATGTATACTTGTCTACAATTGATATCCGCAAGGCCTTCGATACTGTGTGGCTTAACGGGCTTCTTTTTAAGTTATTTAACATTGGCATAAATGGTAAATTGTGGAGACTCATTCGAGAATCTTACAAAAATTACAAGTGCATGGTACGTGTGGATACACTCTCTGCTCCGTTCTGTGTACTTCAAGGAGTTCATCAGGGCGGGGTATATTCTATGTTAATGTACCAATTATATAATGCTGACTTAATCCTAGAATTGCAATCGTTAAAGTTGGGTGCATTAGTTGGTGGGTTGGATATCACATGTCCAGTTTACGCCGATGATACATCAATAGTTACTACAAGCACGACATCTATGAATGCACTGTTAAATTTGGCATACAATCACAGCCGTAAGTGGCGGTATGATATCCATCCTGATAAATGTAATGTGATGATTTTCGGAAATAATCACTACGCTGTACAGCCTACGTTCAAAATTGGCGACAAGCAGGTGACTATTGTGCAAAATCAAACCCATGTAGGTATACCCTTATCAACTAGTGGAAGCGTTTCCGAATATGTTGAGAAGGCGGTTACGTCTGGTAAAAGGAAATATTTCTCTCTACTTGGTCTAGGGAGTACTTGTGGTGGACTCAATCCTCTAACGGCATCACGCCTTTATTGGACGCTGTCTATCCCTACAATGCTATACGGTAGTTCAATCATTTCTTATTCGAATAATGATGTTGAATTAATCCAAACAGCCCATAGGCAGATTGGAAAACGCATTCAATGTCTTCCTAAATTTGCTGATAATGTATTTTCAACTGATCCACTGGGCTGGATGGACATCGAGTATAAAATCGCCTTAGATAAATTAATGTTCTTCCTTATGTTGATAACACTACCGGTAAAAAATATTTATAAGCAGGTCTTTCTTTATCGAGCTACGGAATTCCAATATAATGGTCACGGTGGTGCTGCGTCACCACTTAATACAATATGGAATGTTTTAAGCAGATTTAATCTTTTAGATGCTGCAACTAATATGATAAACACAGGTGTCTACCCATCAAAGGGAATATGGCGTAAATTAGTTTTAGGTAGGCTACGTCAAAGCCAAAATCCAACGTTTATGATTAAATGTGCTATAAAAAGTGCAACACATTTGTATGTAAGTGTAAAATGCTTTGCTCAGCCACTTAAATGGTGGACACTCAGTTTCAAATACCCTAGAGATTTAAAATATTGTAAATTAATGGTCAATTTGCTTATGAACCAAACACTCAATGGAAATAAAAAATGGGGTGACAGAAAATGTAATATATGTGATACTGGCGAAATAGAAACATTGGATCACTTTTTACGTTTCTGCAATTCCATAGATGCGGAAAGAGTTGCACTTCTCAATTTATTTAGAATTGGTAATGATGACATTATATTTCAAACTTTCAAATCAGACAATCATGAAGCAATGATTTTAAAAGCCAAAGCTGTATTTCTAATGTATGCAAAGCGTAACATGCTTATGCAAATGTGATTTTATTGTTAAATGCAAAACAAAAATTGTAAATGTACTCACAATATATACTTGTGGTAATAAAGGATACAATACAATACAATATAGGATAAAGCAGTTATGTACGGTCGGTTTGGATATGGGGTTCATCCCTCGTGAGATATGCACATCTACCTTCGGTCCCTACCCTCAGGTAGATATGCATATCTCCCTCTGGATAAACCCCATATCCAAAACCTCCCAGTACATAACCCTTATATATGCCCTTTTGGTCCCTCAGTCAAATGTATGTGAAATATGGTTTTTATTACTGTCCTAGTTATATTTGATAAGTAGATTTACTTTTTCACGAGTTTTGATGCATAGTTAACCCCCTGCTGAGAGTCAGAATAAGTATCTTAACAAACAAAAAATAGTCATTATCATAGAAAAAAACACCAATGGCAACATGTAAGACTTACAAAGAAGAAATAACTTAAGACCCATGAAGAATTTAAAAGAAAATCATATTTTTGAAATATATTTAAGGATTAAATTTGAATTTCCCGCCAGTTTATTTTGAAGGGGGAAAAACAAGATGGCTGCCATTTGATGTAAGAAATATCAGAAAAAAAGTTGCTTCACTTTTAGTTTTCACAATGAGCACAGTTTTCCGGTTAAGATTTTTTGACTGATTCTGACTCTTCATCACCAGGGTCATGTATAGAGATTATAAAATTGAAACCAAAATGTTGTGCTCAGCATGAATTTGACTGAAATATGTGTAACTTGACCAACACAATTGAAGTGTCAAAACTGGATGCTCAGTAACTTTGAGTGACTATAATCCCTTGATTACCCAGATAAACATCAATTCACTTATCCAGAAATACCATTCAATGTCTATACAAAGAAAGTAAGCAATGTTTTGGAAGATATGTTTCAAACCTTTTGTATAAATAATTCATTTAATATTTGCCATTGATTTTTTTTCAATTCTGACAAAGTGATATGCACTGTCTTTGATGCCAATATTCCTCATTAATTGACATACAATTTGACGTTTTTGTACTCTCAGAAGATGGATAAGATATTGAAGTTTAATAATTATAGGATATCCAATGATTTTGAGGAATATCATTTTTATCTACGAGGTGATATTGATATCTGCACGAGAGAGCGAAGCGAACGAGTGCATATATCAATATCACCGAGTAGATTAAAATGATATTCTGAAAAAATCATAGGATGTTCTTATTATCCTACACTTACAAGGAGTGTACTGAATGTATAATATCATTGTAAAATGAATTTCATGCCAAATAGAGTCAATTTGGCGGGAAATCAACAAGTGGAGTATATCGTCACAATATCCTCCGCATATCGTCACGATATCCTCCGCCCGGAGTATATCGTTACGATATCCTCCGGATATTCATTTTGCCAATAAATATCAAATTTATTTTTTCATGTTATTATACGTTTAGTACACTAAGTGTAGGATAATATGTGTGATTGAGTTGGTTTTCCAGACATTACAATTTTCAATATTTTCTAAGTCGATACCCAGACTCATTCCCAGACTCATCCTTTAAAAAGTTAAGGGGGAGAACAGACTTATTTGACGCCCTATAGACAGTCCAGGCCAGTAGTCAGGATTTGCCAAGGGGGTGTTCACTTGTGACAATTCTGGTCCAAAAATGGCCAAAATCACTTAAAAAGTGCTCTGTATGGTTTTGAGATTTTTTTACCCAAGGGGGGGGGGTCGCAACCCACAGGTTCACTCACATAATATTCTCAAAGTTCTAGTATATCCTCTACTCAAACAAAGAGTGGCTCTCTCATCTTTAGTCCGAGAGGAGTAATCTAGTATGAGTTCAGTTGTATTGACATTGTATTCTAGAACCTCTTGATCTTTTCTCATCCATCAGTCTGTCATTTTACAGACCTCAAAAGCCTTGTCGTATTATATGTTTTCCCCTTAACTTAATATTTACTATGTAAATCAACATAATTGAGCAAGCCAATTACAAGTTGTATAGTAGATTCTCAGAGTGAACGTATTGCCAGTACTTAGCAACCCCATGCTCATCCCAGATATTCTACCAAATCCATCATCAAAAGAATATAGCATAAAGTATGCCCTCATCCCTAATAAACTCTACCCCATATGCCCGATCATTCCATTCAATAAGTTTTGCCTTCCTCAATCTCAAATACATCGAGTGTGCTTCAGTTTATAACCTTGTGCTAAACATGTCCAATAGCACCAAGCAGAGCACGGACTTATACAAAATGTACAAGGTCTCAAACTTAAGTTTCAAAACCGATTTCGGACCAGTGTGCAAAAGGAATGATTATTTAACCAACCATGACCTCGAGTAAATAAATTACGTATTGTAAAGGGGAAACGTGAATTCATGATTCAGTAAATAAAAGTGATGCTGTCGTCGCTGGTTTTATTGCGTTTTTAAATGCATGTATATTGTTGGCAATCTCACCTTGGCGGTCAAAGCACACCATCGCTTCTCTTCGAGGATGCCTTATTTGCAAGGCAGAGATTGTCGATTCTCAGAATTTTATCTTGGAGTCGCTATGAATGCGGACTTAATCTACTGGACTCAATTATAGATGTCACTTGCTATCATTTAATATTATTTCAAAGATCACCTCAGTTTTCAGATCGTTGGCTTTTGTTTTCTGCACATTTCATCAATCATTATTAAGTTTTTCATGTCAGTAATACTGAAATTCACCAACTTGGCAGAAACCAAGAAGCGGGATCACAAGTGTAAAAAATCCACACAATGACCAACATTTTGAAATCAGGTTTTGAGCAGAAATTCAATCACGGACTAGGGCATATCAAACACCACCTGCCATTTATTACAGATGCCTTACCCTGACCAACAAACACCATCCATAAGAAAGATGAAGATACAGTCTGTTAAAGGATGTGTCCGGGTATATGCCCTTTTGGTCCCTCAGTCAAATGTATGTGAAACATGGTTTTTATTACTGTCCTATTTATATTTGATAAGTATATTTACTTTTTCAGTTTTGATGCATAATTACCCCCCTGCTGAGAGTCAGATAAGTATTTTAACAAACAAAAAAAAGTCATTATCAGAGAAAAAAACACCAATGGCAACATGTATGACGTACAAAGAAGAAATAACTTAAGACCCATGAAGAATTTAAAAGAAAATCATATTTTTGAAATATATTTAAGGATTAAAATTTTTTTCAAATTTTGGAATTTCCCGCCAGTTGAATTTGAAGTGGGAAAAACAAGATGGCTGCCATTTGATGTAAGAAATATCAGAAAAAAAGTTGCTTCACTTTTAGTTTTCACAATGAGCAGTTTTCCGGTTTAGGTTTTTTGACTGATTCTGACTCTTCATCACCAGGGTCATGTATAGAAATTATAAAATTGAAACCAAAATGTTGTGCTCAGCATGAATTTGACTGAAATATGTGTAACTTCACCAACACAATTGAAGTCTCAGAACTGGATGCTCAGTAACTTTGAGTGACTATAATCCCTTGATTACCCAGATAAACACCAATTCACTTATCCAGAAATACTATTCAATGTCTATACAAAGAAAGTAAGCAATGTTTTGGAGGATATGTTTCAAACTTTTTGTATGAATAATTCATTTAATATTTGCCATTGATTTTTTTTTTCAATTCTGACAAAGTGATATGCAGTATGCACCGTCTTTGATGCCAATATTCTTCATCAATTGTGATACAAATTGATATTTTTGTAATCTCAGAAGAAGGATAAGGTATTGAAGTTTAATAATATGTGTGATTGAGTTGGTTTTTCAGACATTACAATTTTCAATATTTTCTAAGTCGATATCCAGACTCATTCCCAGACTCATCCTTTACTTCATAATCGGTTGAACCTAAAAAATAAGAAATCTAAAGACCATCGCGCAATGATATATGGAAAAACATACTGCACATGAATGACATTTGTATATATTTCAGATTATTAAGTTTTTAGTACAATAAGCCTGTGCTCTCCTATAATTTGAGGTCTATCAGCCATCTTAATTTTTCATAATTTTTCTAGAATCAACATGGCGGAAAAGTATCAAAATACAAGAGGCTATAGACTTTATAAACCAATTTAGAAGGAATTTAAGATATACAAATGTCACTCATGAACGAGAACGTGAAACAAACTATGCTTTTCCATATATTAACAGATTACTGCACAATGGTCTTTACATTTCTTATTTTTTAGGCTCAACTGGTGATTATGAAGTAAATTTACCAGACTGTATAACAATATGTCACCACTTCTGGGGATGACATAAGAAAAATGGGACACTCGAATTTGAGACAGGAAACCACCTGAACAGACACATGGAGGACAGGCAGATGCCTTCTTTATGTAATCCAATACTTCCAAGTGCACTCTAATGTCAAACTGAGAAAACAACAAGCATGTATCCAGCTTGTCACACATGATTTATTATTAACTGTACAATCACTTTTACAAGATATTCTGAAAGTGTCTATACTTCTTTGGTCTCTCGTAGACGCCTCACTGCACTTCGGACTGTGGCAGCTGCTGTTGTGCTGGAAAAAGAAAACATAACTCTGTAATAGTATAGATATCTATAATCACCACCATACAGAGTAAAAATGTGTTAAACAAACTTGAGCAAAATAATGTCATGATCATTCAAGAAACAAAGCCCTAGTAAGCTAAGTGTTTACCCTTATGAAAAAGGGTTATCATAGTTTCAAAAGGTACTGCTAGTCTTACAAGATTACAATTTTTCTATGAGGGGTTCCCCCACTTGAGATTCTTAAGAAATACAATCGACCTTGTTCATTTATAAACAATAATTTTGCAGCCACTTTTAGATGAAATCTTGAAGAGAACACTGCCAAATTTGCATACAGAAAATAAGGTTTGTATTAACAGATTAAGTGTGTCAATAGTGTAAGGCACATGTTGCTGAGATATTGAATGATTTTAAGCACAAGTCCTTTAATGTATGTACACCTGCACACGGGAATAGCCTGACAACAGTAAAGTCAGATACTGTTGTCACAAATTGCGGACATAACAGTCGCTTCAACTGTTTAATCACTTGGTCCTCATTTCATGGGATTTTATTGTTGCTAATTCTGTGCATGGATTAAGCTCTTGTGATGAAGTTTCATATGAAATACCTATTTCAATCAAATTGGGTGGTGAATCGCCACAATATAGTGTCTTTGATATCGTCAATGACAACGGAATCTGAATTTGAGTTTAGAAAGACAACAGCATATGGTAATTACAGTGTCCGTTTTTCCCGTATCTCATTTTGATCGGTTGAATTAAAGACTTTATTTCAATGGTAGAACATTATTAACCTTTAGCATGCTGCCGGCGAGTGAGTCTGCCCATGCTTTACTATCCCGTGTGACTGCCGGCGGACCCATCAACCTGATTTCAAACTTTTAAAAACTTTACTTTTTCGCGCCATTCTTATGATCCAATTAGATTGCTTGATTTATTCAGTGCCTCACATGACTTCCTGTTGACCTAGAATGGCGATATTTCGAAAAATATTTCTCAATTCAACAATTCAAACAGTGTTTTAGTCGTTTTTAGTGAACAAATCGTACAAAATGGCGGCAAAATGCGATGACAACAAAAATGTGGAGGAAATGGATTGCGATTTCGAGCTCTCTAGGCTCTTGGAAGCCGATAATGGTCATCGAAAATAGAAACTAGAATATTTTCTGAACTGAAAAATTGAACATTCGATCGCTGCAAATTCAGTTTTGAGTTCTGAGCAGACGTTTAATCTTCCCAAGGGCGAAGCGGCGGATTCCGGAGGAGTATTCATGGTATATTTATGCCAAGTCATGTTAAGGTATGAAAAAATTCATGAGAACATTTTTTTCATGAGCCAGGCCAGTGTATCTTCCCTTTGTGAAAATGTTATCCAGATTCCTTTAGTATTTATTGAGATATTAATTATTTAGTCCAGGCATATAATTTTTTGCACTCTTTGAAAAATAAGCCAGTCACGTGGGATATATTTGCTGAAATAAGCCAGCATGCTAAAGGTTAACTGTACAATGAGTATAAAGACACTTTGACTGATTGTTGTTCCAAAGGAATTTAGTCTAGGTGTTCTATTAAACATACAGTTCATGAAAATCTAATTGAAGCGTCGGTTATGTCCGCCAATTGTGACAGTGGTACTGTGGTATCTGACTTTACTGTTGTCAGGCTATTCCGGTGTGACCTGGACAATCAGTGATGTCCCATTATAATTGCTTATAATATCTTACATACCCTAGATATATTTTGAGACCAACTCATGGGCACAGTATTGCCTATGTTATGTAAAAATCAATAGAACATTCAACTGTTGGAATTGAACACATTTGAGTTTTCTACCATTAAAGGGAATTCCTGTCATGTGACTCGGACCAAAAATGCCAATCAGATTCAGAGCAGGTTTTTTGAATTCCTAACCATCCTGTTACTAATTCATTTCTGTGTACGAATCATGAAATTGACACTGTAAACATAGAGTCAGTATCTTATGGGTGGTAAGTATATGAATAAACCTGTTGCAAAAAAATCAAGGGGTGTGCTTTATCTTTAATCAGAAAATACAATAAGTTCAAGGTACCTATAAACATATGCTCCTCCAGCGACGGTCTTCCTGCATGCCTTGCAGTTCCAAATTCCAACAGCTTTCCTTTTCATTGATTCCTGGAGAACATGCAAAACATTATTCAATCTTATTTCCTTACATATAATTGATATACATGACACACTTGAGAAGTTTAAGCCTAATATGTGTGTAGACCTGTAACATTCTGCAATACTTGGATAGAGAGATGTTTGCACATAGGCATTTACCAGTTAAAAAAGGTATTCACAGATACTAGAATTCTGTACTACAAAATACAACATTCTGCAAGAAAGAATCAAGATTCTTCAAGCCAAAATTTGAAATTCTGCAATATTATACATTTTATTGAGGCATTTTTGACAAAATAGTGTGAAAATCAAAATAAAACTGCCATATATGTTCATGTATTTGAACAACACATATATTTAGTAACAATATAGAGATAATATATTGGCCAGGAGCAATAGAAAATGCATAGGCTAAGGTTAATAGAAATAATTTTTAAATAGAGAGAAAATTTAGTGACCTACTGTCACTGAATTTTATCGTTTTTATACATTTTATGGAGAAAAAATTCTTAACAATCTTTTTTAGGTACATTAGTGCACTCTGTGCAAAACTGAAAGATGTAGACAATGTGAGGAAGGTCAGAAAATATGTTTTATATCTATATAATCACTGTTCCACAGCTGGATGACTAAATGCAGTTAGTATCATTCAAGATGGTGGCCAAAATTATTTTGTTTTATAAACCTGAGATTTCGGCTAAACCGCGATATTTGAGAAATCTAAAGAAAATGGCTTCACTTAGAATGACTCTAACTAAACTTGATGATGACATGTCATTCCTCCGTCATCAAGTTCAGTTAAGAGTCATTCGAAGTGAGGTTGTTTTCTTTAAACGCCTCCAAAGTCTCGGGTTCTTGAAAAATTTTCTTGTGACTGATCAGTTACAATCATTTCAATTTTCTTGATTTTTGAGATTCAAGTTGCCTGTCTTTCTTGGAAACGTCAGGTGTGCATAAAATGGAGTGTGTGTGTCTATTAGGGAGAATACAGTATGTATTTTGGAACCCATGGTAACACAAACTGTAGTCATTGCAATGTTTATTTCGTCCATAAAACCTAAAAAATGAGGAATTAAAAGATCAATGGAATTATTGTAAGACTATTGGGTAGGTTGAGACATTCTACCCTCTTTCGGGTTATAAGCGCAATCTGAATGAAAACCATGTATTACCTTTCCACAGAAACTGCATGTGTATTTGCCATGCTGGGTGACCTCCATCTTTTTGATGAGTTTACGGAGGGAAGCACCATATCTGGTACCATACTTTCCAACAATACCAGCCTTCTTGGTGCGCTTGGCCTAAAAAAATCATGATACCTTTACAGTCAAAGTAAACAGCACTGCAATGAGAGAAAGGCAATTGGGTGACAAAAAAGCACCAAAGAACATTATCAATAACTTCAAATGTATGTCAAAAAATGTAAAAATGATCATCTGTCATTTATGATCGATGCAATTCTATTCTCTATTCATTTTTGGCATTAAAAACACGAAATAGAAACAAAATAATAATATTTAAATATTGTTTTTGAAAATAATATCACTCAACATTCAGTCCACAATATCAGGCAATAAGATGCATAATCATACACTGATTTGCACATTTAACAATGTAAGATATGATTTTCTTACTATAAATATAATTTTACAAGGCTATTATACCAACAGTACGACGATTAATCTAGATTTTCGAGGGCATAAAAATACCGTACCATTTTGGATTATTTCCGGTGTAAGAGGAAGTATATGATGCGCATGCGTTCAATTTTGGAAAGCGGAAGTTGCATAAAATCCTGAAATTTCACGTGAGTAAATATTTTGCTTATTTTTACAATTTTGATCCATTTGAAAGTTCTTTATCTTCAAGAGAATTTAAAAAATGACGTCCTCATTAGGTGCAGATTCAGGTTTGTATAAACTTAAAATCATTGAGTAGTGCAAACTCCTGGTCAGAAATGGTTACTCGAGTTTCGTGTTAAGGTTCAGCTGGAAAGTAACATTTTGGTAAAAAATTGCTATACCTGCACATGTTATTTTCTGGTACAAAATTAAGTATGAAGGCATGTGTGTATTTCCTTGCTTTTTTCAGGGAAGTATCATTACACTGTCTTCTTTTAGAATATCTAGAAACAGGTCAATGTTAGCTCCTGTGTTGTCTGGAAGCTTTGAAAGAAAATTTGGAAAAATAGAAAGTGTGAAATATCAGAATTTCCTGAAGGTCTCATTGAACGCCTACCAGATATTCTAAAAGATTAAGGTACAGCTGGAAAGTAACATTTTGGTAAAAATTGCTATACCAGCACATGTTATTTTCTGGTACAAAATAAAGTATGAAGACATGTGTCAATTGCCTTGCTTTTTTCAGGAAAGTATCATTACATTGTCTTCTTTAAGAATATCTAGTTGGAGTTCAATGGGAACTCCAGGAAACTCTGATATTTCACACTTTTTATTTTTCCAAATTTTCTTTCAAAGTTTTCAGACAACACAGGAGCTACCATTGACCTGTTTCCAGGTTTACTAAAAGTAGACAGTGTAATGATACTTTCCTGAAAAAAGCAAGGAAATACGCACATGCCTTCATACTTAATTTTGTACCAGAAAATAACATGTGCAGGTATAGCAATTTTTTACCAAAATGTTACTTTCCAGCTGAACCTTAATTAATATACAGTGGGGGACATAAAGAATTACTAGACTATAGGCCTAGCTATGAAAATCACATGCTGTCTTACATGTGATAAATTCTTACCTCAGTGTATTCAGTGCTCTATTTTTCCGTCCTAGTAGGTCCAAATTTACCTTAGTGTAAGCAGCGCTTGCATTAGGTTAGAAAATTTGTGAGTCCCAAGGACGCAATTTTTTTAAAAAAGTGTGTCCTTTGAAAAAAAGTGTGTCCCTTATTTTTTAGTTTTTGATTTCTTGCCGCGAATTTAAAACGGAAGTAAACGTTAAGGTGCTATGGAAGTTAACAGGAAATGACAAAACAGGAAGTGACAATTTTTTTTGCATTTTTAGATATTTTTTGAATAAAGATAACAGAGTTCTGGTTTGACCTCCAGTCAATTTAACTATTTCCACATATCATTTACATGACCAGGATCACAATGTGCATGGTCAGAATGACCCTAAACATGATGAAATAACCTTTTTAGCCCTTTGAAAGTGTGACTGAAAAAAAGCTAAAGTAGGAGCGTAGGGATAGTCACTGAACAGAATCTTTTGAATTTTTCAGAAAATGTGCCCAATATAATGCTCTAACTAGTACAATCTTTGAAATTTTAGAAAATTGTCTTAAACAAAAATGGCGGTCATAAAAAGGAAAATAGATCGCTTTTCAAATCAGTTTTTTCATTTTTTTTCTTTTTCTATGAATGATATCAAATTTTCAAAGATTGTATCATTTAGAGCAATATATTGGGCACATTTTCTGAAAAATTCAAAAGATTCTGTTCAGTGACCTTCCCTACGCTCCTACTTTTAGCTTTTTTTCAGTCACACTTTCAAAGGGCTAAAAAGGTTATTTCATCATGTTTAGGGTCATTCTGACCATGCACATTGTGATCCTGGTCATGTAAATGATATGTGGAAATAGTTAAATTGACTGGAGGTCAAACCAGAACTCTGTTATCTTTATTCAAAAAATATCTAAAAATGCAAAAAAAATTGTCACTTCCTGTTTTGTCATTTCCTGTTAACTTCCATAGCACCTTAAGTACGGACTGAATAAATGCATGTTCGTTCATTCGACAATGAATACATTTTATTTCATGAATAACATATTTGTTTCTGAATAGGAAAAACTGTTACGTGTCATGGTTTCAAATCTAAAAATAAACAAAGTCGAAAAAATTCGAGAGAATTATGATTATTTGTAAATATTCAACATGTTGAGCCTTATTTAAGATTCAAATAAAGGTTAGAGATCATAATTATTTGTTTTTGTTAGGTATCGTTGTAAACACATTGTAGTATTGACCCAGGGGTTTCAATAAATATTTTTTCAACAGGCCTTTTGGCAATTTCAACAGGCTGAATTTTTTCGACCATTCGCCGCTCGCTTCGCTCGCATTCTCCTTCATATTTGGAGGTGCTCGACTCAAAATATTGAAAATAGAAGGATATATATAGGGTGTCCCGTTGTAAAATCATGAAATCAGTATTTTCCTGCCACTTAAATGCAAACTGTATATGAACATTTGATCTATTTGACTTGTTAATTTCTTTATGTGTTTTTCAATGTTGCCCCTTGTTCCTCCTCACTCTGATGTAAATAATAACTCAATATTCCTTTCTGACACATTATTAATTTCAATGAAATATAAAGATCAACATTCAATAGTTTGATATGCATTTTTGACTTGTAATATTTTATTTGTTTTCAAATGTTGCCCTTTGTGCTTCCTCACTATGATGTGAGATAATGCCAAGAGGATCAATTGTATTATAGTGTTTGTTATATCCATTGAAAGTTGGCAGGACAGTGATAAAGGTTTTTTGCAACTGACCCATAAGTCTCAAAGCAATGATGTTTTGGTTTTGAGAGTAGGTCAATAAAAATGGTGGCCGGATTATTGTAAGATATTAATTATCTCAGTGTTTCTGTAAAACACTGCTGATTATCTGCCTAGTATACTTAGATTTTGCCTTCACAAGGTAGGCCAATTTATATTCTTTCATTTGATATGTCAAACTTAATTGATTTGTCTCATGTGTCAGCAAAATCTCTCATAATTTGGACCGGCAATTTTTTTCTCAATTTTGAACTTAACCGGGGTTTGAAGCGGCGAAAACGCCGGCCGCTGGCTGTTAATGAAACCCCCAGTTGACCTAAAAAAAATTTTGCGTCCAAAAAACGGAAATATTTTCAATTTTTGCGTCCTCAAAATTATTTTGGAGTCCTTAACATGTACGGGACGCCGTTAATGCAAGCCCTGTGTAAGGCTTCTATTGCAGCTTTACGCCATGATCCCTGTGTGTTTTGTTCTGCCTCATAAAAGGCATGTCGTGATCATAAAATTTGAAATAAACCAGCCTCAATTTTTTCACTTCACAATTTGAATTGCGAGTTTTGGTCTTATTACCTCACAAAAACTTTCAAAACACACAGGAAGTGATCAGTGTATTAGTTCAAATCATTTAGATCGCTACTTTGAATTTGCAGCCAGCTATAATGTCAGACATTAACGACATGTTCGTCCAGTTTTTGTCGTTGAACATCCACTATTTTTCTTGGAGCCGTTGATTGAATTTAGACGAAAGCTTGCAATATCTCACAAAGGATAGTATTCGTTTACATTCTATTTGATGAAATATTCTCATTACGATTTTTAAAATAACACGTGAATTTATTTTTACTCCGAATTATCGTTTTCACGAGTGCACGGTGGTCCACGTGCGAGGTCTTCTAGCCAAGTAATATGGCTAGAGGCTCGAGTAAGTCCAAATATACTTGAATTTGTGTCCATAATGACAAATAGAACTTAAAAAGTTGAAGTGGATATTCACATGTTAATGCCGACTCTTCAAATGTTGAGGTGATTTTGTAGCCTCATTGCGCTGCAACGGTGGATTGGCTCCCAGAATGCAACATGACATGTGCTAGTTTACAACAAGTAAAACCCAATACCACGGCTTTCATTTATTAATCTGAGTGTTCTTGTTGCCGTGATTGGGTTTAACTTCCGTGCTATGCTTTCATTGGTTGCAAATTGTCACTATTATTTATACTATTATATAATGCCAAAATGTTTTGTTATTTGTTTACACAACAATCCTATGGTTGCCGTGACGTTGTCATTACTAAGGTACCAATAAACCAAAGCTATATTTTGTATATGACGTTACTAATCACGTGGGGGCCAATTTAATTGATCAGTTAGTTTTATTTCTTTATCTATGACCGTCAGCAGTTATCTAACATTTATTTTATAATGGCTATCGCAAGAACTCTACATTGGGCTTAGAATGGAGAAAACCACATTTTTGTAGCTGCAAGTTGAGAAAAGCTATTTCAGTTGTCCTTTAATGTTATTTAAATAAGACATATATTGCATAAGCTAGAGCTCTGCTTCAGCTTTATAAAACTGTAAACAAAATAAAAATCGGTCAATATTTGACAAAGATATAGTCATTTAGGTTCAGCTGGAAAGTAACATTTTGGTAAAAAATTGCTTTACCTGCACATGTTATTTTCTGGTACAAAATTAAGTATGAAGTCATGTGTGTATTTCCTTGCTTTTTCAGGAAAGTATCATTACACTTTCTACTTTTAGTAAACCTGGAAACAGGTCAATGGTAGCTCCTGTGTTGTCTGGAAACTTTGAAAGAAAATTTGGAAAAATATAAAGTGTGAAATATCAAAATTTCCTGGAGTTCACATTGAACTCATACCAGATATTCCAAAAGAAGACAATGTAATGATACTTTCCTGAAAAGCAAGGAAATTGACACATGCTTTCATACTTTATTTTGTGTTAATTTCCTTGCTTTTTTCAGGAAAGTATCATTACATTGTCTTCTTTTAGTATATCTGGTAAGAGGTCAATAAGAACTCCAGGAAATTCTGATATTTCTCACTTTATATTTTTCCAAATTTTCTTTCAAAGTTTCCAAACAACACAGGAGCTACAGAAAATTTGGAAAAAAGAAAGTGTGAAATATCAGAATTTCCTGGAGTTCCCATTGAACTCCTACCAGATATTCTAAAAGAAGACAATGTAATGATACTTTCCTGAAAAAAGCAATATTTTAGTTTGTTTTGTAGTTTAGCTTTCATATCTGTGGCCTCTTTTATTTTGATGCTTCTCTGCCATGTTATTTTCGAAAAAATTAACATGGCTGAAACTCCCTAAATTACAAAAGGCCACAGCTTTGCTGCACATTATACATAACTATCTGAAATAAACAAAAGTTAGGACTTGTACATATGTTTCCATTTTTTCATATACTGTTGCAATATAGTCATCTGATTGCTTATTTGTTAAATTCAAAGTAGTTACAAACATTTAAAGTTTTACTGTATTTACCACTGATCGATCGTGTAAAAGGGTCTGAGCGAGGGACTGAGCTTAGGAATGACACGGTCATTTTACCTTGCATTAGTTAAACATACAGACTTGCTACTCGATTTGCTTAATTTGTCGATCATGAAGCATAAGTACGGTATCTGATGGTTCAACACACAGGGAAGGGGTCTAACCTGTCATATACACAAACTGAAAAATTGAATAAAAAATTCCTTTTCATCTCAAAACAACAATGAAGTACATCATTTGATAGATAATTGGTACAGCAATACAAAAACATAGATGTCGATGCGTTCAGAGTCATACAAGTCGAGAGTTTTAGAAGGATACTGCATGAAAAAAATTATGTTATCTTATGTTTTATGGTGATTACTTACCTATTTTTATAAAACTTGTTGTTCGATAGTTGCTTTATAATATCCTGTGCTGTTATAGTTTAATATGTGTCAACATCCATGTTGCGTTTAGTAATATAGACTTTTGGTCTCACATTGAGGTTCTGGGTGCCAGTGATTATGTCATATGGACGTAGGTGATGCGTGTAGAATTCTAAATGATACATCATTTTCGGTTCAACATAGTGAAATGAAATAGCATAGTCAGCCTGGTCCGACAGTCGGATGCTTAGGAAATACTCTGCACCTAAAATATGAACTTAATTTTCGAGACAATATTTCACTTATTGCTTATTTTTATGATTGATTGACACACGGGAAAGTGATCCTGAATCTGACAGCTTTTTATTAATTAATTTTTATTATATTCAGTCATGTTCCCCTGAGATAACTCAATCAGGAAACAATTATAGTCAATGTTGGTGGATATTTTACAGTTATATTGCTACCATTTCCAGGTATAGGGGATCCAGAGATAGATTGGACAATGTCAGCTTATACCTGCATTAGCTGCAGGGTGGCATTTGCTGACCCTGAAGTGCAAAGGGCCCATTATAAAGCTGATTGGCATCGTTATAACTTAAAGCGCAAAGTGGCAGAGCTGCCGCCTGTAACAGCCGAAGAGTTCCAGCAGAGGGTCCTTGCCCAGAGAGCTCAGGTAGTTATTTGTATTTATATTTCAAATGGGAGTTTATTTATTTTCAAAATAAGGCTTATAAAGTACTTGTATATATATTTCTCCAGAATGAATCATTATTAAACATTTTACTGCATTCTGCATACTAATGGTGATGTGTATAGAGGGCTAGAGAAATGATATAAACTGACTTCTGTCATATTATTCATGCCATTATGCCCCATAACTCCTACTGACATCCATCCATCCATCCATATGGAATTCAGAGACACAAAGATAATCTATTTTTAAGTAAATGTAATAGTATAACAGTCAACTTTGCTACCTTTATAAGGAAAACACAATTTAAACCCTTTACTGATTTTGTTCAACCTATAAATTTTTAGATCTGATACATGTATTACATTTTAGGTTGCTGGTGAAAGTGAGGATAAATCCAAGCACTGTAATATATGCAATAAACACTTCAGTACAAGTAATGCCTATGTTAATCACATCAGCTCCAAGAAACATAAGGAAATGGAAGCAAGAGAAAAAGCAAAACTACAGAAACAAATTGAGAAACAGAAAGAAAAGGGCCTTGTAGAGACTGATGCAATAGCTGAGAAGAATGCTATCAATATGGCCATAAAAGACTCTCTTAGTGCAGCGCAAGGTCAGAGCTCAGGTCAGAGTTCAAGTGCTGGTCAAAGGTCAAGAACAGATAATGTTCGAGAAGAAAAAGACATGGATGTTGGAGGTACTCTATTGTAAACATATAGTATTTTATGATTATGTCCGTAACATCTGAAAACAACATAATTATAAGAATGGCAAAGCCAGGCATTCGGCCAAATCCATCCTCCATGGTGTTTATGAAATTAGAAAGACTTCCAGCAAGTTTTAATGAACAGTATTAACTAATCAGGGGTTCCATTTCAATGAAAACAGCAAGTAAAACTATAATATTCTTTTCCAGGATCGGATGCAGATTCAGATGAATGGGAGGAAGAAATGCTGGGATTGGAGGAATGTTTATTTTGTTCATACGTCAGTGCTTCACTTGAGAATAACATCAAGCATATGACAGAGAGACACAGCTTTTTCATCCCAGATGCAGAGTACCTTACAGACCTTGAAGGGTTAATTGTGTATTTAGGTATGTGTTTCTTTATCCCTTGAACGTTTAATATTAACATATTTATGGAAGAACATGAATGTGTTGTACATGATTTTTATAGACCTGGGGTTACTTGTTTCTGGTAAACATTGACAAGTTAAATGGAGTAGAAGAAATAGTGGCAAGTTGATAGTAAGTTTCAAAAATTGATGATTAGGGTGCCAATTTTTCTAAATTCCACAGTTTTGACTTTATTTCCGCATAATCCTTTAATTTTAATGATTTTCTCAGTTTACATCTCTTTTTGCCCTTTAGTATTTCATTCTCATTATCCCACCGAACGAAGTTCGAGGGGAATATAGAGAAGCCGTCCGTCCGTCCGTTCGTCTGTCCGTTCTTCCGTCCGTTCTTCCGTCCGTTCGTCCGTCCGTTCGTGTGTCCGGGCAATAACTCAAATACCGGTTGACGGATTTCATTCAAATTTTATAGGCTTATGCCTTATGAGTGTAGGACCTCTGCTCGAGAAGGAATTTTCAATATGGCCGCTTAATTCAAAATGGCGGCCATTTTTCGGAAAAAATGTAATCTTTAATAACTCAAATACTAGTGGATGGATTTGGTTCAAATTTTATATGCTGTTGCCTTGGTACAAAGGAGCCTTGCTCAAGAAGACATTTTCAAGATGGCCACCAAATTTCAAAATGGCGGACATTTTTCGTAAAAAAAAACGTTATCTTTGATAACTCAAATACCATTGAATGGATTTGGTTTAAATTTTATATGCTGATGCCTAGGGACATAGGAGCTCTGCTCAAGAAAGGATTTTCAAGATGGCAGCTAAATTTCAAAATGGCGGCCATTTTTCATAAAAAAAACATTATCTTTGATAACTCAATTACCATTGAATGGATTTGGTTCAAATTTTACATGATGATGCCTAGGGACATAGGAGCTCTGCTCGAGAAGGGATTTTCAAGGTGGTAGCTAAATTTCAAAATGGCCGCCATTTTTCATAAAAGAACGTAACCTTTGATAACTCAAATACCAGTTGACGGATTTTGTTCAAATTCTATATGCTGATGCCTAGAGACAAAGAAGATCTGCTCAAAAATAAATTTTCAAGATGACCACTGAATTTCAAAATGGCCACCATTTTTCGTAAAAAAACGTAATTAATGATAAATCAAATACTAGTGGATGGATTTGGTTCCAATTTTATATGCTGATGTTTAGGGAAAAAGGAGATCTGCTTCAGAAGAAATTGCAAAGGCGATAGCTGAATTTCAAAATGGCTGCCGTTTTTCATTAAAAAAGTAATCTTTGATAACCCAGATACCATTGGACGGACATTCTCTGCTAAAGAAGAAATCTAAAGATGACAGCTGAATTTCAAAATGGCAACCATAAAGACATAATCTTTGATAATTCAAATACCAGTGGATGTATTTGGCTCAATTTTTTTTATCAAAACATGTTTTGTTCGGTGGGATTTGCTACTCCGTGGAGTTGCTGTTTTTCTAGTTAAGTATTAAGATTCAGTCGATGCATTTGTATACCATTTTTACAGGTGAAAAGGTGGGTGTAGGAAAGGTGTGTTTGTGGTGTAATGAGAAAGGAAAGAGTTTCTACACAACTAAGTCTGTGCAGAAACATATGCTAGATAAGGGCCACTGTAAGATACTTCATGAAGGAGATGCTGTTTATGAATACACAGATTTCTATGATTATAGGTAAGGATCAAATCATGTGAAGTAATAATTTTGCAAAAATTACATACTCCAGGGGTGTCAGAAGGATTTGCCAAGGGAGGGGGCGACTTTTGGGTATGGATGGGTCATGCGTGAAGCGCACCACACGTGAAGCGCAATCTAGGGGTTCGGAGGGCGTGCCCCAAGAAAATTTTCAAAATTAAACCCTCTGGTTCATTCTGAACATATCTTATCACAATATTCCCAATAATGAAAACAAGAAAAAATGTGTTTTAAGAAAACTTAACTCAACTTTGACTAAAAAACTTAAACTTTTACTAAAATATACTGCACTTATTCTTCAAAGTATTTACATACTGTATGGGTTCCTATGGTAAATAAATATGATATGAGAAATCTGCTTGATGTAGCCTATATACTGACATAGAATCATTTCTGTCATTATTACACATTGACTTTAATTAGCTCTAGAGCTTTCAATTCTAGGCTCGGTTTGAAATCTAAAAAAGTATGGGAAAGAGGGGGGGGGGTCGCCCCCAATGCCCTTCCCCTTCCGACGCCAATGAACTCTGAAAGATTCATGAAAAAATGTTTTGCTCGTGAAACTATGGGAAGTTTTTGTTCAATCTTAATCCTAAATAATTATTCCGTTGCTATTTATTAAAAATTCTATCTAGCATACCTTCATGTATCTCTTTATACAATTTGAGTTCACATTCTCATCTATAAACACACTGTTATTCAGATATTTTGTACAAATGGAATAAACAGGGCCGTCAGATGGGGGGGTGCGATGGGTGCGACCGCACCCCCCTTTGTCACCCCCCCCCAAAAAAATTTTTAAAAAAAATTTGAAAAAAAAATTTTTTGAAAAATATTTTTTTGTAATTTTTTTTCATTGACTCATACACTTTGAAAGTACCCAGAAAGCACCAAATAGCATCTTAAAATTGTAAATTTCTAAATTTATTTTAGTGTTTTGTCTCAGACACTTTAAAAGTGCCCAGACATCATCATATAGCTCCTTGATACAGTTAGTGTTTCTGGGGGACTAACACTTGCTCCCCCTCTTGCATATTGCACTTGCATCCCCACCCCACACCTCCCCCTCTGGCACCCCCCCCCCCCCTTGATCCCCCCCCCCAAAAAAATTGGATAAAAATTGTGATTTTCTCAAATTCTTTAATTGACCCATACACTTTGAAAGTGGCCAGGAAGCACCAAATAGCGTCGTAAAATTATAAAATTTTCTAGGGGGAGTGGGCCACCCCTCACACCCCAAACAAAACAATGGAAAAGTTCTGAATTTGTTTTATGTATTGTCTTAGACACTTTTAAATTGCCCAGACATCATCAAATAGCTCCTTGATATAGTTAATGATTCTGGAAGACTTACTCGCCCTCTGGCATCCCCACTCCACCTCCCCCTCTGGCAGCCCCCCCCCCTTGACACCCCCCAAAAAAAAAATTGAAAAAGAAATTAATTTTTTATTGACTCATACACTTTGAAAGTGCCCAGAAAGCACCAAATAGCATCTTGAAATTGTAAAAGTTTCTTGGGAAATAGGCACTTTTAGGCACAGACACTTTTAAAGTGCCCAGACTTCATTGAATAGCACCTTGTAAATGTTTCTGGGGGACAGATATGGAGGACAAACACTTGCTCCCCCTCTGGCACCCCAACCCCACCTCCCCCTCTGGCACCCCTCCCTCTCCCCTGTGACACCCCCAAATTTGAAAAAAATGTGATTGTTTTCAGGCCCGTAAGACACTTTTCTCCAAGGGGGGTGCGGTTTTAACTAATGAGAAAATAAAATTGTCAATTTTTTGCCGCGTAAATCAAATTGCGTAAGTCAAAGGGGGGGGGGGGTCGGTTACTCCCTATATTTTGTAGTATTTTATTGTTTTCGTATTGTTTTTAGACTAAATATTATATGAGCAATTTGGAGAAACACTGGAATAGGGGGAGGGTGTACTAGAAGGGCATAAATGTCCGAGAACTTTTAACGGTTCAAGATCACATTCAATGATTTCTGGACCCTTTCAAGGTGTTTTAATTGAAATAGAATCTATTTATAAGAGTTTCAGATTTTTTTCATGTCTCACAGTGATGTCTGGTTAATTCTGAGCACTTTTAATGTGTTTGAGTAAATAAATGCTTTAGTTTTTGGGGTGGGCTGCCAGAAATTTTTATGTTTTTATGATTTCATTATGTCACTTGGTGACTTCTAGGCACTTTTAAAGTGTTTACAATTGACAAATGCAACTTCCAAACTTGTGAGGAGTGACCCACTCCCCCTAGAAAATTTTACACTTTTGAGATGCCATTTGGTGCTTTCTGGGCACTTTTAAAGTGAATGAGTCGATAAAAAAATGTGAATTTTTTTCAAATTCTTTTTAGGGATGTCAAAGAGAATGAGAGGGTGAATGGGTTGTCCCCAAGAAACAATGACCATATCAAGGTGCCATTTGATGATGTCTCGGCACTATAAAAATGTCTGAGACTTTGTGGGATGTGAGGGGTGGATGATATTTGGTGCTTCTGGGCACTTTTAAAGTGTATGAAAATTTTTGGGGGTGTCAAAGGGGGATGCCAGAGGGGAGGCGGGATTAGGGTGCTAGAGGGGGAGCAAGTGTTTGTCCCCCATATCTGCCCCCAGAAACATTGACCATTTCAAGGTGCTATTTGATGAAGTCTGGGCACTTTAAAAGTGTCTGAGACAATGCATGAAATAAATTCAGAATTTTTGTCAATTGTTTTGTGGGGGATGTGAGGGGTGGCCTACTTCCCTGGAAAATTTTACAATTTTAAGATGCTATTTGGTGCTCTCTGGGTACTTTCGAAGTGTATGACTCAATAAAAAATTTGAAAAATCACAATATATTGGGGGATGTCAAAGGGGAAGGGGGTGCCAGAGGGGGAGGTGGGGTGGGGATCCAAGAGGGCGAGTAACTGTTAGTCTCCCAGAATCATTGACTATATCAAGGAGCTATTTGATGATGTCTAGGCACTTTGCATGTGTCTGAGATGATACATAAAATAAATTCAGAACTTTTCAATTGTTTAGTTTTGGGTGTGAGGGGTGGCCCACTCCCCCTAGATAATTTTACAATTTTAAAACGCTATTTAGTGCTCTCTGGGCACTTTCAAAGTGTATGAGTCAATTAAAAAATTGAGAAAATCGCAATTTTTTCAATTTTTTGGAGGGGTGTCAAGGGGGGGGAGGGTGCCAGAGGGGGAGAGGTAGGGTGGGGAGCAAGTGTTTATCCCCCAGAAACATTGACTAGGAGCTATGTGATGATGTCTGGGCACTTCGGCACTTTAAAAGTGTCTGAGACAATAAATAAAATAAATTCAGAACTTTTCCATTGTATTGAGGGGGGTTTGAGGGGTGGCCCACTCCCTCTAGAAAATTTTACAATTTTAAGATGCTATTTGATGCTTTCTGGGCACTTCAAAAGTGTATGAGATGATGAAAAAAAATTCCAAAAAAAATATTTTTAAATTTTTTTTAAATTTTTTTTTGGGGGGTGTCAAAGGGGGGTGCGGTCGCACCCATCGCACCCCCCCATCTGACGGGCCTGGTTTTTCAATGTTTTTATTGATTTATACACTTTAAATGTGCCTAGAAGCACCAAATATCACCTTTAAATTGTAAAATTTTCTAGGAGAGTTAGCCATTCCTCACATCCCCCACAAAACAAAAGAAAATATTCTGAATTTCATGTATTGTCTCAGACATTTTTTAAGTGCCCAGACATCATCAAATAGCACTTTTATATGGTCAATGTTTCTGGGGGACAACCCCATGCTCCCCCTCTGGCACCCAACCCCACTTCACCCTCTCATCCTCTTTGACACCTTCAAAAGAATTTGAAAAAAATCACCTTTTTCTTATTGACTCATACACTTTGAAAGTGCCCAGAAAGCACCAAATAGCATCTCAAAACTGTAAAATTTTCTATGGGGAGATTGGTCCAGTAGTTGCAAATTTGTATGACATTGATCCTATATTTCATTTACTTTGAATTAAGGTATGGCATTGGTCCCATATTTGGACCTTTGGTATGGCATTGGTCCTACATTTTGACATTTGGTATGGCATTGGTCCCATAATTAGGCATTTGGTATGGCATTGGTCCTATATTTGGACATTTGGTACGGCCTTTGGGCGTTATTTTGGTTGGTATGGGAACATATTGAAATTTGACATATTGGTATGGGAACATATTGATATTTGAGGCTTCAGCCTAGGACCCCCGTCGAGTTTTATATACAGTGAACCCCCCGGGGGAGTGGTCCACTCCTCACACCCCCCACAAAACAATTGGAACGTTTGGAAGTTGCATTTGTTAATTATAAACACTTTAAAAGTGCCCAGAAATCAGTAATGATAGGGAGTAACCGACCCCCCCCCCCCCCCCCCTCTGACTTACGCAATTTGATTTACGCGGCAAAAAATTGACAATTTTATATTCTCTTTAGTAAAAACCGCACCCCCCTTGGAGAAAAGTGTCTTACGGGCCTGATAAATGTATGGAAGATCTATTAAGCATTTTTTGGAAAATAGCAAAATAGAATTCACCATATTCATATGTCTCTAGTGATGGCAAGCATTGATATTTTTTGAGCCATATTTTTTCATCCTATGACAATATTTGTGTTTAGTTCAAGTTACCCAGACCAAGTAGAGGGTGAAGATGCTGATATGGAAGTAGATGTCACCACCGAAGTCCAAGATGAAGGCTTCAAGCTTGTTCTTCCATCAGGTAGATTTTGAATTGATTTTATGATTGATTAGTTAACTGATTGTTAGAATGTACCTCTTAGATATATTTGATTAACAGAATTTATGGTAAAAGCCATAGTGAATCTGTCACATTAAAGAAAGATATGATGTCATAGCTGGTCCTCTGTCATCCCCAATGCATTTCAATAGGAAAACACATTCAAAACACATCAGGCTATCATTACAATGTATCGGGTATGCATACATTGGGCCATCGCCATTATGGTCAATCTACTATTACTCTAAGCTCACACCAATTCAAAAACTGTTCATTATATACATATGTGCCTTGCTCTTTTATCTCTCAGGTGCCTCAGTTGGGCACAGGTCATTGATGCGCTACTACAAGCAGAATCTACCTCCTAGCAGAGCTGTCACTCCAGCAACATCCAAGTTACTCCTGCATTACAAAGCTCTGGGCTGGACAGGGGCTAAAGGTAAGCTCTTAATGACTTCTCAAAATGGGTGTTTAACTCAGATCAAAAGTTTTAAAGTTGTTCACAACTCTGAATAGTATGGTGTATAATATGCTTACTTCATTTAGTGCGCTAGACTATTGATCATATTATCTGATGACATGGTAGAGGTCGTCTGCAATACATGGTCAATCTTGTGTACATCTGAAGACCATACACAAAAAATATCTTGTATTTGAGATATTTACTAATTGCATAAAAAATAAAAATGGAAAGCAAGCCAAAGATTCAGAAGTCTATCAAAGATTCTTTATGCCTTTGTGTCATTGTATCTTGTTTACAAGGTGGATATGTGATGTTTTATATTTCCACTTAACTAACAAGTTCAATAAGTGGTTTCAATTTCAATTAAGGAAGTTCCTAGAGTTTCACTAAAAAAGTTCCAAAAATTTCGGAAATATCAATTTAGTTCCATTTCAAAAGATATGTTTCAAATTTTGATCCATGTATTCTACCATAATATGTAAATATCCACATTAAATTAAAATGTGAAAAATATCAATCATTTCATTAGTGCTTATAATCATATAAAAATGCATATTTTTATATTCATGAAATATGACATACATATAAATCTCTTCTTTGATCACGTAACATGGGATAACATTAATATTCAATGGATGGTGTGTTTCTGTTACAGGAGCAGTAGCAGAGAGGCGGGCCAAGGACTTGGGATACTTACAACGTTCTAAACAGAAACACTTCACACGACTTGGTATACAGGGTAACAAGACAATGCAGCACCACTACAGACCCCAAGTCATATTCTAGACTCACATATATCACATTACTAATGACTAAAGGGAACTTCATAAGGAATAAGGAATTATTGGTCAAAATTAAAACAGAGACTGGTGGGCTGGCATTCAGCTGACGCGTACCCTGGGTGGTGGATACCTGTGATGGGATACTTGGGTGACATGAGGGGCCTTAAGTGTTCCAATATAACGGGGATCTCCCTGTCATCATTTACATTCATATCAATCACTATCACAAGAATATTATTACAAGTAATTGGACAGGTCAATCATCTGTAAACCATGCGGACCATCATTTGTTTAGAAGGAAGATTCTTTTCACATTTCTGGTTGACAATGACAAATAAAAGGACTGTTTATTTGCATTTTATTTTTGAAAACAAAAATATCTATTATGTAAATATCTATATAAAATATATGATATTTAAAAAAGTATGTTATCAATTATATGGTTATAGTGTTTCCCTCTCCAGATAACTGATTGCTCCTAATGTAGTATCAGCCATAGGAGGCGTGAAATATTTAAAATAAAATGAATATGTTGCCCCAACAAAATTCAACGATATTAAAATATATACAAATTTATGGCACCGCTTTTTAAAAATATCAAGGTTGAAGTTCTTCAAAATAAATGAAATAAACAAAAAATGACACATATTGTTAATTTTTTTTATAGTACTATTGTTTAAATACATGCAAGATATAATTTTTAACTGGTAGAAAATAAGCAAGAAAAACAATTCAATGTTGAAGTGAATATATCAGAAATTGAAACATATAAAAACTACTTGTCAGCAATGCATACAATACCAGCTGGACCAATCTTAAGACTCATCTGGTACAGAAATTGGATGACTCAGGTACTTTGATACAATACATTTGATTAAAAATGGCGTCAAATGATACAAACAACAGTTCAATCTCACTGGGAAGTTTTGAGCTCCCTGATACATTAACGTTTATGTATGTGCATATAGTGTATGATAATGAGTTGCATTGTATGATTATAGAGATAAAGAAGAGAGAGAAATCATAACTTGTCTCAAGTATCCATCTGTTCACAGTACAGACGTCAGGTTATGACCATCTCAATTGTTTAGATGATCGGCTATAACTTGATTTAGTGCAATATCACTTTTTTATTTTGGTATAGTATTTACATTGTTTATGTAGTTCAAGTTACATTTTGAAACGTCTGATAGTAGTATGTATTATACACGATGAATTTAGATTAATGAATCAGTGATTAAAGACACATATATCGGTTTATCAAAGTTGATTTGGTAAAAATCAATGGAAAGGGTAAGAATTTCTTTCACACAATGCACATTGTTCAGAAAATCAACTTAGACTGTCCCTATTAGCTTCACCATCACATCCGAAGATAAAGAGAAATTATTTATCTAGTTATTTATGATATAAAACTCCTTCATCACTTCATCACACAGTCCAGTACATGAATTAATTTTCTAAACTTTAATTGGGGGTGGAGTGCATGTTGTACTCACAATTGAATAACTTCAATTTTTATTAATCTTTTCAATTTCTATTTCCCATGGATCGGTGGTTCGGGATACCCCATTCAACGATACAGAATTCATTATATACAATGTTTTTCTCACAAGATCGGTTTTGATGAGATAAAGTTTGTTTCCTTCCACTAATTTAGAAACACACATGTACATTCCACTCTAAGCTGATATAGAGGTTAGATTTTATTTAAACTCTATAAGCTCGTAACGGTGAACATGAATCTTTATCTTAATCCTAAGTAATCTAAACTACATCACCTTAAATTACCATGACTGCTAACTGCTAGAAAACTGTGCAGACCCATCCCTCTTGTGTCCACGTGTTCCGATTCATATTGCCAACCAATGACATCCTGGCAAAATCTTTTGAAAACGCTCCTAATCATCGATAAGGAATGGATGCCATTTTGCCAATTTGAGAAATTGTGTAAATGGTGATGAACATTTTGATGATGCTTTGTAATAATTATTTTATATTCGATAGGCATGTACAGGGTGGGCCAAAAAACGCCACTTTTTTCAAAATGCTATAACTTTTTTAATTTTTGATATTAAATCATAATTTGCATACCAAATGAAACTTGAGGTTGTTATCTAGTCATGTATCATAAATTATATACTTTTACTTGAATAAAATATGTCACCAGCGTCTCACTTAAACATGTGGTGTGCCATGAGAAATAAGCATAATTTGCAAAATGTTCCTGGCCTGATAAGGCCTGATGATCGCCAAGCTAATAGCCCTGATGCAAACCCCAGTGAGTATAGGGTATAGGAAGGTCTCCAGGAGATTGTATGAAGGCACCCCATCTAGAAAATTGCTCAACTAAAGCTGGCAATAAAGACAGGTTGAAAACAACTTAGCTAACATTTCATTGATACTGCAATATCAGCAAGGCGACTAAAACTAAAATATATCATTAATTAGGGTGGCGGACCAATTGAACTCCTCTTTTAGATCAAATATAATCCAAGTTGAAGGATTTGTTACATTATATTATTACTAAGAACCCTTGGCACTATATAACTGCAAAATTTGGGGTATGTAGGTTGGAAAATAAAAAAGTTGTAGTGTCTTGAAAAAAAAGTGGCGTTTTTTTTACCCACCCTGTACATCACGGTATAGGGATGCCTTTTTGAAACAAGTGTATGCAAATGATGTATACAGTTGAAATGCTCCACTTTGAAATCGTTCACAGGCCCGTAGCCAGTATTTTCCAAGGGGGGTTCACATTTTGAAAAATTCCAGGGGGGTTCACCTTTGACTATTTTGGTCCAAAAATGGCCAAAATCACTTAAAAAATGAAGGACCCACGGTCCTGTGCTCACACAGTTTGGAACCTTCAGAGGAATGTATATCCTGACTATCAAACAAAAATATTGATTTGGATTTGTAGTCTCGAACTTAGATAGCATACAGTTGTGTGACCTAGTTTGATGACCTTTGACGTTAAAATTTTACTTATTCAGAGCTCAGTAAGGTCTTTTGTGATTAAGCTGACCAAAATTTACATCCAAAAATCAATCTGAAAAATTAACTTTTTGACCTTTCGAAGGTCACTGAAGGTCAAGTAAAGGTCAAATCCTAAAACTAATGTCAGATTTGAACTCCTGACAACTCGTAGATGATTTTCAAAAAAAGTTTGGTCAAATTGAAGCAAGCTGAAAAATAACTTATTTTTACTGTTTTTTGACATCAAATATCTCAAAAACGGTGAAAATTTGAAGCTGACATATATTGAGGAATATGCAGAGAATGCTTAAATCTAGTAATGATGTAATTTATTGCAGGAAATGATCAAGTATAAGGCAAACTTTAAGAAACTTGTCAATCACAAAACATGCTATTGACATACATGAGAAAGTTTCCTGAAAATGACTAAGTCCTACTTTTTGTCAAATTTTATAGAGTAAACACCAAAAACCGTAATTCCAAGAGCTTTGAAATCTTCAGAGGACATGAGCTGCATATACAGCAACTATTAAAGGTTATTTGAAAGTTCTACTCCAACAAAGTGTCTAGTATTTACAGAAAATTTGACTTTTTGACGTCAAAATCCGCAATTTCTCGGAAACCGGGCGAACTTGGGAAATGGCGATGATAGGTCAAATAGGCATTATGGATATGCATAAAATGAATGTGGATATGACTCAATCCGAATAGCAGTTTTAATTTGTGCGGCCAATGTTGACGGACGGACGGACCAACGGACGGACGGACGCCTGGTCAATTCCATAGGCTTACTGTGTGAGCCAAAAAGTGCTCAGAATGATGAAAAACTGCATGATTTTGAAAGAATTTTTGGCCGGGGGGGTTCGCTCGAGCCCATCTAACCCTCCCCCTGGCTACGGGCCTGGGTCAGTGCTCGAATACTACCTCATATTAGTTTATGTTTGTAGTAAAAAAATGTTGTAAAATAGATTGGGTATAAAATGTATTTAATCTAATTTTGGGTCGAATCCGAGGGTCGAATCAATTTAAGCTCGAAAATTATGATCGTCCAGATTAATTAATTTCCGTTTATATTAATAGATTGTTTGATTAAGTTTTTCAATAAATCTTGCTTATATCAAACGGGATATCATATTAGCCTTTTGTATATCGGCTATCGCTCTGACTATGATCAACACGTTTATCCGCCACATCATGGATCTTTTAAACGAATACAATATCCGTGGTATATACTCGCACCTAAAGATTGATTATTAATAGAAACCAAATTCTACTTTAATAAATGTGGGTATGATCTTTATATTTCAATAGTTGTATACCTGCGCATATTGACATGCGCAGTTGTTAGGGGTAACCAGACGCTAATACCTCAGTAGCTGAATAACACCATTTACACGGTACAAGTAAATGTGCCCTTTATAACCAGTTTGTGTAAATTGAATTATAAAGCGATTTGCTTGTTTTACATAGAGATTTAACTTCCGAATGGAAATGCATTGGAAGTTGAATGACGAAAGATACAAGGAATAACAAATATTACACTTGACTACAAAGTTAAGTACAAATGAAGTATGTGTACTAATAGCTGGTAAGTAGTTATTTGATTGATTATTAAATGAAGATGAGTTAACGAAGAAAAATATGGATTCTCAATTGACCTCGATGAAAACACTTGATCGTAGATTCAGCAAATGTTAAAATAATTTTAACGGGTTATGGAAATGTAGCAGTATATATCATAGCAAAGACATGACATTAGTGGGCGTAATTTTCAAAATAAATATAAACTTGTAGTATTCTTGAAAAAAATGACACAACAAAAATAAAATCCAAGTAAAGCCATTTATTATCTTCTTTGCGAATTGAACATTGTCCTTTGTTTATTTGTATTTCTAATTCTGATATTTAAATTAAATATTTGTTTCGGTTTAAGATATCAAGTAATACATTTAGAAATGAATTATCATTAATACATCTTTGATTTTAGCATACAAACGTCGAGCTAATTCGTCCAAGAGGTGCTTACAGACAATATCACAATATGATGTCCACAGTATCGGAAGAGTCTCCACGCCACAGAACAAGAGGAATGTTTCCTACCAGTGGGCTATCGGGGGAATATAGTCCAGCCGTGGAGTCTCACTTCCTTTCTGATACACCCAGGACCAGGAGTAAGACTCAAGTCTCAGGCCCAACCAGATCGAGTAGGAAAAATAGCGAGAGTATCGCCAGTTCATTTGGTGTTAAGGACTTTGGATTTGAAGCCAAGACAAGTTATGATGCAACTGAACACTTACTGAAATCTAGGAGTGATAATTACTTCAATAAGTCAGAAGATCCAGTAGATGATATTTGGAAGAGACAACCACCTGATTTCAGGCCTCAGATATTTGGTCCTTATCCACCTAAACGTAATACTCAAGACTCTATGCAACCATGGAAGTACGGGACGTTTCCAGGGAAACAGTCATCGTTGAAACAAGATGAGAATGATAAAGTTGAACTACCACCAGTATTACAAATTATACAGAAGCCCTCCAGGGAAAAAACAAGGTTTATGACAAGATTTCACATCGATGATCCACACGAAGCTAGACAGATCACATTGCGAAATGACCTCCTTCCTCCGGGAGACTATGTTCCTCCACAACTCCATGACTTTAGACAGGTTAGTACGAGGGTTGTTCAAAATGTCTTGAAATTCTTATTCTAATGAGGTTGCTACCTCGTTCATATGGAGATATGGTCCGAAACCCTCTTGATCGAAACATTGTAATAAAAAATATCACTAGTTAGAGATTGAAACGTTAACATAATTTAATGTCCGTTTTACTATTTTGTCCATTAATGAGGTTGTGGATTTCCCATGGAAATAAGTCATTTCAGTGTCAGTTTTTAATCAATTGTCAATCATCTAATATATAATACGACCAAATAAAATAATGAAATAGTCCCCTGATTTTGGGTGCCTCTTTGGCGACCCTTTGCTCGCTTTGCAAATGTTAAAATTCATAATTCTAGAACTTTACAACTTTAGGTACCAGCAGTTGATGTTTAAGTTACTACGTTCATTGAATAATTCGTTATTTTTCAGTACCCTCCTTTGAAGAAACTAGGGCTCTCAGAATTTATAACTACAAGTGACCCTGACCCTTATAACATCAAGTTCATTACTGAGCGTTTAAACCAAAGTAAGTAAAAAGTGATATTTATAAGTACATGTTTACATATCTGTCCCATAGATAGATGTTTTTGAACTTGTTTGACGTATATATTTACATGTTACATGTCGGTTTTAAAGATGCGTTTTCAACAGCAGACAAATACAGCTATGCTTCCGGCATATTGAGCAGTTTTCACATAATAAAACATAGCATCTACTATATTACTTTAAAGTCTCATTTTGATGTTTTAATTCATTATTTTCAGTAAAAGGATTACACGGTCGACCACCAACAGAGC
Organism: Owenia fusiformis; assembly: GCA_903813345.2. Taxonomy (NCBI): domain Eukaryota; kingdom Metazoa; phylum Annelida; class Polychaeta; order Sabellida; family Oweniidae; genus Owenia; species Owenia fusiformis. Next base: position 20,231,587 of record CAIIXF020000007.1, on the reverse strand, counting down.
GTGATACAAAAGGTAGACAGATGGCGCCACCTTTACACCAACCGCCAAAATGGGAAGTAAAGAACCACCATCCACGAGGTCCGTGGCCCACTGGGTCAGCGTCATATACCGTACGTATTAGTCAAAATTATAAAAATGTTATTGTTTCGAATCCAAAACCTAGTCCAAGTCTCCCCCACCTTCTTGATAGCTTTAACTTGGATTGTTTTAATATAAACTAATACGTAACCCTTTTCACTTTGGCAAATAACATCGTATTTTAAATATTATTTCATGTTCTTTCAGAGGCACAGGAGAGCTCGTAATGCCAAGAGTGCCTTCATGCAGCGAGTTACGGGAACATTAGAGACTCAATGGGCAAAAGAGAAACTGGAAAAAGAACTGACAAACCATGCTAAAAGTGCTCACCCATTGAGATGATACTAACCTAACATAGTTCAATTTGTTACAAACGCTAAAGTGGGTTATGAAATGTGACTCAATGGGCATGTTATGCAGTATACTATGATCGTCTTTTCAGAGATTGCATTAGAAACGTCAAGAACTACATGTATAATGTTAAAATGCTGATCTAATGAGACATGGACATGATGGAGGACGTATGGACATGTAAGCAAAAAATAGAACCATGACAAAAGTTCTCATTCAGTGATTTCATACTGAGAAATTCACACAATGCCTTGACTAATATTCAGCTTACTCAGTTAGTGATTGATGGCCAAAATGTATCAGCTTGAGTAAATTTTATACTACAGCTGTATAAAAAACCAAGTTCATGTTGAATTTGGAACAATTCTGTTATGCATCATTTTGTAAAATGACTGTAATAGAAAATAAGTGCCTAAGATATTTTCACAAACATACAGTATATAATCGTTTATAGGACCACAATATGCTATTGATAATAATAAAATTATTAATAAAATTGTCAAATCTATAGTCATTAATTGCCAAGTAATGTACTTATATTCAATAACATAGCTTTGTGAGTAGTAACATGTTAAAAATCAAAATCCCCTGTCCCATACGGTCTTTTATCAAGGCCCTTTGTGTCCATCCAACAAATATACTTACTACTGGTCCGTGCTGATTAAGGAAATAAAGGGCATGGCTACTCGGACCCCTCGTATAGCTGTTAAAAATGTTTTATGAGGTCAGTCAAGAAAAATCATCATACCCAAAAGGGTACCCAAACCTAATGTAACCATACCTCAACACACTTACATATATGTACCTTTGAAGTTTGTTAGTCGCATATATGTAACTGAGACAACCATCACTGCTAAGCAGAACAAACAGAAGTACAGTAGTGATATTATATTTAAATTCCATATTGAATTTAACTTTATTTGACACTTACAGTCTCCCCATGCAATACTATGTTGCCACAAATAACATTTAAATTGCCATGTACTGTATATTATATATATAACATCATTTCATGGCTAACCTAAAGTACTCAAAAACAAATTGTATAAATAAAATTGCATACACTTATGTGTTAATCTTACCTATTAACTTTATCAGTTTCAATTAGATATGCACATAGAATAGATCAGTACTGCAATTTGTACATTTAATAGAACAATCAAGTAGTTTTACCTCCAGAAATTGTTTGAGATTAAAATGCATGCCAAACGTATAGAGTGATTTCAGTACTGCAATGTTTTATAGATGGCGATAGTGTTGTACCAGAAAACATAATACCCTTAAAAATGAAAACTGAGACACTTTTAACTCTGTAATACTATATTCGTTTCACTCAACATGTTCCATGTAAATAAGTTCTGTAAATTCCAGTATTAGTAACACTTCTGATGTGGCTTCCCATGATAAGTGATGGTATACAGTCAGACCTGTAAGTGGAACACCTTTGGGAATACAAAAATCTGTTCAACATAGGTGTTCCACTTGCAGAGATTCATTAACATAAAGTCAATGGGTCACCCGACTCACCCCCTTAAACTGTTTTCCTTGCAAATAGTTCCACTTGCAGAGGCGTTTCACATTTTTTACAACATACCATATATGGAAAAACAATTAGTGATCTCTTGAATAAATGTCATAAACAAGCTATTGTACATTTCCTCCTGCTCCAAGCATTGACATACATGTAATATAATTAGGAGGTGTATTACTCCAAAGTTCATCAACTGTGGTATCAACCCATGGCCCTTCAATACATCAATGTAAGCTACCGTCAGATACAGTATATATACAGACTAGTGTTATAAAATTACAAGCAATGAATTTCCAACCCATTGCCCCAAAAATGGGTCTTCTGAAAATTACAAGCAATGAATTTCCAACCCATTGCCCCAAAAATGGGTCTTCTGGAAAGTCCATGATCATTCACCTGTTTTTTCTCTGTAAAATCTAAACTCAGTAGACTATTGAATGATGTTACTTTATAAAGCATTGCAGCAGTTAGAGCAATGCGGATAATTCATATTTGTTTTACAAAGGATGAAATGACAATATATACTATTACTCTGAATAAGGTAAGCAATATTGGATCTTTCAAGAAAGCAAAATGGAAAAACTGAAACATTTTTTGAAAATTTGCTTGCCATTTCTCCCTTTAAATAAATATGCCAAAGAAAGACAAGGACTTGAGCAAAATGAAAATAATACATTCACAAAGCCAGTAGTCGGGTAGTTCAACCTTCTAGTGCGCCAACAGTGGAACACCTCAGTTTCTAATATAGTGTTCCACTGAGGAGGTGTTCAACTCACTGAGTTCAGATTATACTAGTAAGTTAATGAGTAACATGATCTGAAGCATTCTTCACTTATGAAGATGGAGAGGAGTTCCATTTTAAAGGTTTTGTAACCACTACTTATTCCCCATTATTACCACCTTGCCGGGCCAGTTCTAGGGGTTTTAGTGCTAGTTTAGAAGGCGTTTATTTTACTATATCGACCTGAGAAATGTGTGACGTCATAGTGGTGGTCCATATGGACTGGTCTAGAATATATTCTAGACCGGCAATTTTCCCCGGGAAATTAGATATCGTTCAATGCGTAAGATTTTCTTGCTGTTTCAGTCCTGGTCGTTAACGGTGGTAATAATACTAATAACGTCATTTCTGCGAGCGATATAGTGAAATATTGGACCTTGGGCGTCCAATATTTCACTATATCGCCCTTAGAAATGACGTTATTGTACTATTCTTTTGATTGTTTATGACCAGTGAATATCATGTGACCCATGTTTGACCAATCATTAACTGGCAAGCCTGAAAGCGTTATTATAAGTGCATGTATCACCCACAACTGCACTCTGCCATTATGATACTGTATGTCTTTAATTATGGATGGTTCATATGAGATTAGCTTTGAGAAGTAGATGAAGTTTCAAGTTTATCCTCCATTTTTTTCATTTCAATGTTTATCCCTTCATCTTTTTTCTTTTTAATATATTTTCCACTTGTAAAACCTGAAAAACAGAAGTAACCCTAAAGTGTATAGTACAAGCATATGCAACATAATTTTCTATAATATTACTGTACACTTTTTTCATGATGTATACTTTTAGAAGATTGTTACAAGATGACAATCTAACTTAACATTTTAAGTACATTGTAAAATACATTGAAAAATAGCGAACCCCTCCCCGATTTAAATTATAATGGCTGTTCTACCTATGACACCTCCTCCTACTGCACCGATAAGACCACCTATCTTAGCACCTGCAATCAACCCCACTGGACCAGCCACCACGGTTCCTACTACAGCACCAGCTATTGGTATCATTACTGCCTTTAGTTTAGCAGCCTGCAAAAGACAAACAAATCACATTTTTATTAGACAAAGTGGTAAGAGGTGAGGGACTTTTGTATTTCTTAAACCTAATGCAGTGATTAAACTCCATCATTAACTTTGACGTGTCAGTATCAGGACAAAGTTACAGCCATTGACTTCTCTTTCATAATAACGAGAAATTGATATTTTTGATTTTCAAAGAATTAAAAAGGTACATTTTCAAGCAAAAAGTAAAATCTGAGGAAGGCTTTTATATTAATTACCACGGATATAACCCCCAAAAATGATGATGCATTGAATTTCTGATTCAAAGCTGATCAATAGTTGCCACACAAAACTAGTAAGACTTTGAGCTTACATTGGATAATTGTATGGTTCCCTTGTGTACATCTTCATGCGCATTCTCCACATTGTCCTCTATACTGTCTATAGTCTCTTGCTGAGCCTAAAATATGAAATGACTGTCATAAAACAACTCATAATAGGTAAGATTAAACTTGTTTTAGCAAAAGTAATTTATTTTAGTGGAGGATAAACTCTCTTGTTGAACTTGTCTACTTCGGTGTTTTTACTTGACATGGTTTCCCTCCCCCTCTTTAACAAGGATATTCAACTATACCCTTTCTAGATGAGTTTGGGAACTTTAGCGAGTACTAAGCTCTGAATGATATTAAAAATGTTGTGACATATTAGTAAGCAAATTTGATGTTAAAATTGTTATACATGTACTGCATATGTGGTATGGTAAATATTGTTTTACTTTTAACAAAACTGAATATAGAGTTAAGAAGCAAGTAAACATACAAATGTATTTTTATACTGAGATTAACTTACATGTACGATGCTTGAAAAGTCATGAATAATAGAATTGAAGTCTTCTAAATTCTGAAAAACATGAAATGTAAGTTAATAACATACTCATGACCAGTCATCGGAAGAAATGAATTGAAGGGGGAGTAGCTGATTTTCATTAGAAAATTCAACAAATCTGGAACATTTATTTTTTCAAGAGAAAGTTTACAATTGAATTGCTAAATGAATATATGCATGACACTGTGAAATATGTTAAGTCTTCTAGGATTTTTCTAGGAACTGATTGGTTTCTAAGATATAAGATCTGCTAAAAAAAGGACATGCAAATTTGAATGTTTTTGATATAAATCAAGCAACAATGGTCCACATGACCTTCAATAAATACTTAAAAGTGATGTTTTTGTAACATTATTAATGTCTTTGTTGATTTTTAAAATAAGTCCCCATATGTGAGATGAAAAATAATCAAAAATAACTAAAATAGAACGGTAGGGATCATGGAGGAGGGAGTAATATATCTTTAAGTTGGAAGACATTTCTGTGAATTCGTATATTTGAAAATGAACTCAGTAACTCAGTAACAACTGGATGTTACAACTCTGAAGAGTGACAAATAGAGACATTTTGAGTTATTGTCGTATAGAAACATTACTCTTCCCTCCATCCATTCACTCCCCCTCCCGTCCATTCAATTTTAATAATTTTTGATTATTTTTATAACGTATGGTAAAGTACTTTACAAAACCAAAAATGACAATTATTTTGTGATAATAACGTCACAAATATTTATAACAAGTTGTGTAGACCTCCGTTGCTGGATTTATACCAAAAACATTGGCATTTGCCATGTTTGCACCTTTTTTAATAAATATCATATCTTAGAAGCCTAACAGTTCAAAAAATCCTAGAAGACCAAACATATTTCTCCGTGTCATGTGCATTGTGCCTATTCATTTAGCAATTCAATTGTAAACTTTCTCTTGAAAAAATAAATCTTTCAGATCTGTTGAATTTTTTAACCTAAATCAGACACTCTCCCCCCCCTCCTTCCATTCTTTTCCTCCGATCACCAGGGCGTGATATTGGGCAACTAACAGTTATCAAATGACTTTTTAAGCCACAGTAACGATGGATTGTAACTAGGGTCGCTGGGTTGAATGAGCGAACAAATTGCAAGTCAGTGTTAGTAGCTGCTTAATATGCAGATTAAACTGTTATATTTAGGTCACAGATTGGGTTTGACTCAATAGCTAGCAGCTATCCAGATGCATAGCAGGCACTATTCACATTTACATGTTAATGAGTTGGCCATCAAATTGCAATCAAGCCTGTACCCAGTACCCGCCTAAGCAGTATTCTGCCATTTATGGAAAAAGAACTTTGGTGAAGTAAATATCATTCTATTTTAAGGGACAGAAACTCTAACCAAGTAAATTCTAGTTCGTTATTTTGGTTGACAATAGTGTGACTGTAGTAGACCTTACCTCTCTGAGATGTTCCAAAGAGGCCTCAGCTTCTTTGGTCTGGCGTACTTCCTCCATCAAATCCTGGGTCTGTATTGCTTCACTTTTCTGTTCCAAACCATCAAAATATTGCATGCCACTATCTAATGGATGATCCACATGATCACCATCTGTATTGGTAACATTTACTGAATGTCTGTGAATCAAATTGTCTGAAGAGCTGTCACTTTGAATATCTGTAGCTGTACTTTGTCCAAATGGTTGTTCAAGTTTTCCATGTGTGTTTAAAAAGTCGGCAACATTTTCAGCTGCTTCTCTTTGGATATCCTTCACTTTTGCATCAAATTTTTCTTGTTCAGATTCCTCTACTTGGTGCCTAGTTCGCTCCAGGGCTAACATGTTTGATTTCAATTGCTGTACTGTCCTTGTTGCATTTATGTGCTCCTTGTTTAAGTTATCAAACTCGGATAATTTTTGGAACTGAAAAAATAAAAACCATTTGGGTGTTTGATAGTGAATCTATTATCTACCGCACATACTACACACTTTCATTCCAGATGTCATTCTGTGCACAACTTAAGACATAAAAGTAATAAATTAACTTGTTAACTCTATGGTACCACTTGTTAAGTATACTGTACATGTATTGTGACAAGTCATAAAATAAACTTCCTGAATTAATAGAAAAAACTTCTAACGGGCTCATGGGTTTCCTTGAAAAAATAAAAAACGAGGGTTTCTATTCATAATCCGTTTATAAATTACTTGATATCACTGAATTAGGACTTAATCGATTAAATTTTTAAAAAAATCCTAAATCTCATCAGATTTGTTTTTCTATTTTTTCTCATTTTGACCACATGCATGTTGCAAGAAAAAATACCTTCCTGTAACATAAAATATTTACCCTGATTCAAACAATTGATTTGACTTGCAGCTACATACATGTGTATTGTATAGGAACTGAATGCCAACTGCCTTACCTTGACAATATTCTGTTGATGATGATGTAGTCTTCCAAGATCTATGCGTAATATTTTAATAAATTTCTGGATTGCTGGCTCCAAGTTTCTAAGCGGATACTTCTGATAATCATCTCTCTGTGAGCTTTTCCTACGGTTTGAACCAAACGCTGCCATTTTTTAAAACCAAGTTTGCTAAAAGTAAACAATCACATGCCTTGAATCATATGTACAGGTATCAATTAATAAACATATCTTTATAAAAACCATGGACTCTATTGAAAGCCCATGATTAAAACAGATGCCCGGAGTACATAAAAGCTAACTCATATTGACCTAATCCCCCATCTAAGCATGTCTGCCCTGGCACTGATGGGTTTTATCATGGTGTAGTGCATGAGCCACAGTGAGTAGTAATCGTCACTATCTACTACATTATTGAAAGATACGTGATCATGTATATGGCAAGGAGAACATCCCATTATCCATGGCAGCAATCAGCATGGAATTAATTGTTTATTGATGAGATCATGGTCTTTTAAGAGAAAGATCATGAAGAGATACATGTACAGTATGACAAGTGTCGAGTCACTAAGGGCAATCTACAACTGATTCTGTTGTTTGATTCGGTTCTCTGCGCATATTTTCCGCGCATCTCAAATTTGATAGGTTGATTTTTTATTGAACATGCACAATGGTAGGAAAAAACACGATAGAATTTACCCAGGAGACATTACGTTCTCAGTTTGGACCCTTTTGCCACATTAAGCAAAGTTATTTAATTCAATATGTTTTGCAATACACCCTTAAGAAAAAAGCCATGGTAACCATGGTATTCCATGGTGCGTCCATGGTAATCCATGGTTTTCCATGGAAATTCATGGTTTTCCATGTTATTTTCCATGGAAATTCATGGACGCCCATGGTAATCTTCCATGGATATTTACCATGATTTTCCGTGGTAATTGGTGGTTTGATAATTGGTTTTTAATGGATGTGTCATGGGCGGCTTTTACCATGACACATGGAGATGTAAAATCAACAATTATGGTAGGATTTGTATTTACCAAAATCTCCAAAATTAATGTTTTGATGATATATCCCAGTTGGACTGTAGAGACTTATCATAGAGAAAAAAGGGTGGACATTTCATTTTTTAGGTTTAGCAAGAACGTTCATTGAATGTTAAACTCAGCTTCCTTACAAATTAGAAAATATGTGAAAATTATATAATTTTTTTATATAGAAATATGATAGTGCAGTTAATGCAGCACAGAGTAGGCCACAAGATTTCAAAAACAATTGTGCAAAGGGCTTTTGTGTAGATCAAGACTAGATAGAGATTGCTTATTTTTTAGGCCAAACACTTCTTTCCTTTGAAAAAGATTAAGTCAAACTAGCCCAAGCTCTGTTTTTATTTCAATACTATCTTTAATTTTCAGTTTTGAAAATCAATATGAAATAATTTAATAAATAATTTTTTTTAAATTACATTTCGTACATTTGAGAATACAATCAAAAACCATGGTTTCTTTCTTTGAAGTTGAGGAAACTGTAATCAAAAGCCATGGAAGTCGGTTGATTGCAATCGAAAGCCATGCTTTTCCATGATTATTTCTTTGATGTTTCGGAAAGTGCAATCAAAAGCCATGGTTTTCCATGGTTATTCTTTTGATCTTTTGAAAGTCCATGGTTTTCCATGGGCTATTTGTTTGGTCTTTTGGATGCAGAAAAAAGAATAAAACATTTTGTTTCTAAATGAACTTCTCCAAATTAAGTCCCATTCAACCTTTATAAGAATATTATCTCTCAAATTAATGTTAAAAAATTAATCTCTTTGCAACAGATTATAATAGTTCATTTGCATAATTCTTAAATATTCTGATCTTAATTGTTATTATATATGATAATCTTACTCTTTCTAATGCTCCCTCTTCAGTAATAATTATTGTCGGTGAGTGTAGACAGTGCAAGTCAAAAACTCATTGTTGATCAAATAAAACCAAATAGGATTTACTCCAAATAAAAATGTTTATTCAGTCTACAATGAGGGAATCCAGTGAGCTGATTTTATCACTTATTTTGTCTTTTTTTTACATCAGTGTCAAAGTTAAATGAAAGCAAATCCCAGCAAACAAATTATTACTTGTAATTGTGGGGTCAAATCATCAATTAAAAAAATATTGAGTAAAAAGTTCTTTGTCATATGACACTATGTACAGAATGTACAAACATATATTCAGATTGTAAAAACATGGTTGTATTTCAGGCCTGAAACCAGCTTTTGTCAAGAAGGTTGACTGGGGGAGGGGCGTCATATTCTTCTCTCTATGATTAGTCTCAATCCAGCTTGGATTCATTCGTTAAAATATTGATTCAATTTTGAAGATTTTGGTAAAAACGATGCCAAAATTGTTGATTTTACAACTCAAGTGTCATGGTAAAAACATGGCATGTCCATGAAAAAACAATTACCAAACTACTAATTACCACGGAAAATCATGGTAAATATCCATGGAAGATTACCATGCGTATCCATGAATTTCCATGGAAAATACCATGAAAAACCATGAATTTCCATGGAAAACCATGGATTACCATGGACGCACCATGGATTACCATGGACGCACCATGGAATACCATGGTTACCATGGCTTTTTTCTTAAGGGCATTTAATTTATCCGTATTTGCCGCCGCAGTCCATCATCTTACTTTAACATTCAACATGACCAGTACTGATTTTAGATGTACAATCTAGTACAAAAGTATATGATGGATTATTGCAGGTTTAATATAACAACTTGGGATTATGGATGCGCATGTTAGGATAACTAAATAATCTTGTTCACAGCATTGGTAGATGATGGTTATTGAACTAAAATAGGAGAATGCTTTAACAACGGTATCACGGGAGGCACCTTTCAGTTTTACGCATGCGCAAAAGTGAACCGAATCAGCTACAGATTGCTATAGAACCAAACTAAATCAGATGCAGATTACCCTTACTCGAGTGTAAGAATCAGGCCTCCTGGCGAAAAGCCAACTCTAGTTGAATGCCCATGGTTATAAATATGTTTATCTAAAGATGGAAACTGGAAACATTATTGTAGCTTTCACTCTAATGTTAATACATTTGATCATATGATATTATTATCAAAAAGAAGAAACGAAACAAAACAAAAAGGAAACAAAAAATGAAGAAACTCAGAGGATAGATCTAACATAATGTGAATGGGCGCCCTTACCTATTTTGCAGTGACCTAATTCAAAGAGTTGTGTAAAACTTAAACTTCTTATTCAAAATAAGTATGCGTCTAGAACAACCCATGGTAGCTAAACATTACAAAAAATAGAAAAACGTAATATTTTTCACAAATTTTCAAAACCGGAAGTAATACTATCTGCGAATGCAAAACTTGGCGAATTTAATATTGAGACAAAACGTTTCTAATATAACATTTAAGAAAAGAAGATACGTGGATTTAAGAAATATATCAAAAACATTTACACACTATTAGATCCATTAAGAATATAAATAAATGGATGTAATTTAAAAAATCTCTTTGCTCAAAAGTTTGAAATTTGACGCGACTTTGACCTACTTTTTCTGAACAACGTTATGAAAATCAGTTTCTTGAAGTACTCCATATAGTCTAGTAAGTAGACTATGCAATGTAATATTATTTAACAACAATTTGTGATAAGAAGTCAACGTATCGAAGGTCTAACGAACGAAAAATACATTCGTCGCCTGCTAAGGTAAGCAGTACTGTCAACCCCTAAAGATTTTCTCGCGGGACAGATTTTTTAGACCCAGTGCACAAAATTCGCGGGATTTTGCGGGACATCTACTAAATTCGCGGGATTTTGCGGGACATTTAAGGGATTTGCGTGATTGCGCAAATAGGAGATTTTTTTATCAAATTCGCGGGATTTCGCGGGACCATTCGAGGGACAAACACCCTAATTGCGGGACAGTTAACAGGTGTACCACCGAAAACTTCATAGAGGGACAGATTTTTTAGACAAAGTGCCCTAAATTTGCGGGATTTCGCGGGACATCCACCTAAATTTGCAGGATGTCCCGGGACATTCAAGGGATTTGCGTGATTGGGACTAATGTAAAAGCGTGTAGAAGTACTTAAATCAAACTTTCAGATACTGATTAATCAAATATAATGCACCGTTACATTGTAACTTAAATAAACGTCAACACAATTTCACAAAATACGCATAGGAATATTATTAAACTCTATTGTTATTTATCAAAAAAAAACATGCTTCAGGTGTAATTACCGTAATCTAACACGAAATTCAAAAATTCGGAACAATACTTAAAATACTTAAAAAACTTAAAATATTAAAATGTACCTATTCATATACTGTAGGCATGGGCTTTCAATTGAAAGCCCATGATATAGGGGTTCGATTAATCTACATCAAATTATAGGGAATGAGGTTAATTTTCTAGATAGGGTTTGTATAAAAAACCGGGTACCGGGTAGTAAATCCTCCATGCTGGGTTCAAACTTGGTACCCAGTCGAAAAAAAAACAAAAAACGAAATATACGAATACACAACATAATTAGATCATTAGAAAACGTGTAAGATTTGTTTTGAATTTACAAAAATGTATGTAACTTCCTTCAAAATTGAGCTAAAAGCTTCAAATAAAAAGCATTTTAAGGCTCTTTTCTTCCTCTATGATCTTGGTCATATTTCCATTGGTAATGAAGGGGGGGGGGTGCGATCGCACCCCCTCCTGGCTACGCCAATGACATTGTAAGACGATTTGAAAAACAAGACAAATCAATCTTACTCTATTTTCAATAGTTCGTATGTTGGTACGTGAATTGTTTTGATTATGATTTAAATCTGTAAATAGCTATCGTTGCTTTAGCAGAGAGGTGACGTGTGTTAATTTACATGATGCAACGTGTAAGATTTTGATTATTAATAATAATTTAAGTTATCCCAATTTATGACAAAATGTCCACTGGATTGTAAATTGTTATGTCTTACAATGTCATAGGCGTAGCCAGGAGAGGGTGCGATGGTGCGATCGCACCCCCCCCCCATAACCAATGAAAATATGGCCATAACGATAGAGGAAGAAAAGTGCCTTAAAATATGCTTTTTATTTGAAGCTTCTAGATCAATTTTGAATCATGTTACATACATTTTTGCAAATTCAAAACAAATCTTACACGTTTTCTCATAATCTAATTATGTTATATATTCGTATTTTTCGTTTTTTGGTACCCGTTTTTTTGACCGGGTACCGGGTACCAAGTTTGAACCCAGCATGGAGGATTTACTACCCGGTACCCGGTTTTTTATACAAACCCTTTCTAGATATCAGCGTCCATTTATTGTAACTCGCGTTTGCTAACATTTACTCAGTTCTGAGATGAAGGCCACACGGGTAGTAAAAAGGCCAACGTTGGAACTATTTGTGACCTACATCCCTATTTTCGTAATTAAAATGAAAGTTGAACCCTTCCCCTTTATTTTGATACCAAACAACAGCATGCTAGGTACTTAAAATTAGGTAAACTTTACTCCTCAAAAGTGCAAAAATTTAGCTTCTTATATAAGATAAGATTATCAAAATATAGGGGATTGCAACAATTTCGGAAATTCGCAAAGGTCAAAGCCACATTTTGCGGGACTTCGCGGGACAATGCGGGACACGCGAATTAGCCTAATTTTGATCAAATTCGCGGGATAATCCCGCCATTCGCGGGACACTTGACAGCTCTGGGTAAGTGTGTACCACAGATTTACTAGATCTCATTTCTCTGGAATGATGTACACTTTCCTCCAAAAGATTGGAAACAATAGTAGTACAGTAAAATCTGTATATCTGAATACTTGGCTAATCCAAGGCAATCTACAGAATCAGCTGTAGATTGCCCTTAGTGACTCGACACTTGTCATACTGTACATGTATCTCTTCATGATCTTTCTCTTAAAAGACCATGATCTCATCAATAAACAATTAATTCCATGCTGATTGCTGCCATGGATAATGGGATGTTCTCCTTGCCATATACATGATCACATATCTTTCAATAATGTAGTAGATAGTGACGATTACTACTCACTGTGGCTCATGCACTACACCATGATAAAACCCATCAGTGCCAGGGCAGACATGCTTAGATTGGGGATTATATCAATATGAGTTAGCTTTTATGTACTCCGGGCATCTGTTTTAATCATGGGCTTTCAATAGAGTCCATGGTTTTTATAAAGATATGTTTATTAATTGATACCTGTACATATGATTCAAGGCATGTGATTGTTTACTTTTAGCAAACTTGGTTTTTAGTAGAGTCATGTGTTCACTGGGCACAGATCTTCACTAAAGAGGTCTTCATTATGACAGTTTTACTGTACTGGAATCAATCACTGGGAATTCACTATATACAAAATTGAAATGTGTGTATCTTGCCACCCCTCCAAAATAATTGACTCGCCCACTTGGTCTCTTGGATCCACTTGCAAAATATATATAACCGACGGAAAGGTATATTCATAATGTACATCATGAATGACATTTGTATCTTCATCTTGGATTGCTTCTAGTTTGGCTTATGAAGTGTGTTGCCTCTTATATTTGGATGTTTCTCTGCCATGTTATTTTCAATAAACATGGCTGAAATTCTTCAAATTACAAGACGGCACAGGCTTATTGCACAAAAAACTAAAAAATCTGAAATATACAAATGTCATTCATGTACATTATGAATATACTTTTCCATATGGGCCTACATACGATTCTTAGAATATGGTTTAAATAAGACCTTTGTCTAAAGGAAAACTTTTCATAAGTTTACCACAGTCAGAGAGAATGTTTCTGGCGAAAGGAAATTCTGGGATTTCAAACACTTGAAGTTGGGAAACCGGAATGGCTTACCTTTTTTAATTCCCGAATCTCTCCGAAATTAGCTCATCTTGGTGACTGTAAATTGCACAGCTGTATTCAATGGAGTCTTGTCACATTCAATCAGCCTCAATTTTAAAGTGTTTATTTTATTTTTAACGTGATTTCATCGTTTTTTGTCGACTGGTAAGAATACGCGGGGCAAATGGCAAGATGGATGACTTTTGACCTGACCTACACTGATTGCGGTGACGTCATCAATTTTATTTATACAAATTCTATTTGGTCACGTGACCTTGTGCCAGAAGTCCGACTTTTTGGTCAGTCGACCTGTTCAAAGTACATTTAGTAATAATTATCGCTTTTCAGAACAATTTATGAAACAATATTTTCTATCTACGTCGATTACAAAGCATCTAAGGTACGTAAATTTATATGAACAACTGAGTCAATAGGGATAAATAGCCCAACGAGAGTCGGCGGTCTTGAAAAATACTTGGATCTGGATGCCAGTCCTGTTATTGATATAATTCCAGGGCAGTTCGAAGAACGTATTAGATGTCCGTGAAGTTTACGGTGTTCTACTTATGTCATGATGTATGGTTAGAGACTGGGGTGAGGCTGTGAAACTCACAGTGATAGAGATTGGGAGGCTAGACTAGTGGTGTCAATTAACCGCTTGAGCATTAACCGGTTAACCAGGTGTTTTTACCGGTTAAAGTCGGTTAACCGGCGGGAAATTTGAACTGATAATTTCAAATGAAATCTTCATCTTCGATCTTGAAAGTTGAAAAAAATTGGAAAAATGATATATCGGCGTTTATTTTTTACGTTCCTCAAGCTTTACTCTATTCTATGTAAGTAAGCGCGGGAAAGCAATGTGGCAGGAATTAAAGTTGCTGATTGGATGTTTGTAAGGAATTATCGGACCTATCACATGTATGAGTAGCTCACATGAAACTGACGCTTGAAAAACAAACAGATTAAAATGCAAAGTAAGCGCGGGAAAGCAATGTGGCAGGGATTAAAGTTGCTGATTGGATGTTTGTAAGGAGTTATAGGACTTATGACATGTATGAGTAGCTTACGTGAAACTGACACCATAAAACCAAACGGATTAGCATGCAAAATAAGCGCGGGAAATAACAGAATTATACACGGTCAACTAACCGCCCATAAAAACACAGACCGGTCAAGGCATTATCGGCGGTTAACCGGTTAACCGGTTAATACTTGACACCTCTAGGCTAGACATAGAGGCAATATCAAATAACATAACCTGTTTACATCAGACATGTCTAATGTTACTTTCAACATTTATTAAACAAGTTTAAGTCTCAACAGACTGAATGGAAAAATGCATGCATGCACATATCATGTACCAGATTTGACCTTTACATTGTTTTTATTCTTTAATCATTTAAGTGCTGATATGTGTTGTTAATAATTAATTAATGTTGGCTATATTATTATGTATGTACCCATTCACCACCCACCCCCTCCAGCATCAAGGCCATGGGGTGTATATTTGCAACCATCTGACCTTACAGTTCTCATAATTCAGTTTAGGCAGAATATGAATCAAAATTCTGGAAAAGTTTGATCTGTATTTGGCCAATTTTGGATACTGATCAGATTAGAATTTTGCGAATTCTGTGAATTGTTATACAATTGTTGTATGGCATGTCTCTTGTCCTTGATCAACCAGACTACTAGACAAAGACAAGTTATATGCACAACAGCATGTATTTGGTATTTTAAAGCACTGTCAATTTCAAGTAGCAAATTATTATCAGTCTGGGGCAAATTGAGATTAAATGATGTCTGATGGTCTCTTATGTGTGAACATGTCCTTATTTATGAACAAATATTGACTATAGGAGGCAGATTAATGGTAGCATATAAGGTACCTATATATTTACAATATTGTATTGCATTTATTATATTTATAACAGAGCCACAATGAAATATGTCCGTCATTCAAACTACAATATCTAAATAAAGTTCTTTCATAAATGACTATTTGCTGCTTATTAATGTAATCCATTTGCAACTGTGCATGTCTAATTGAAATCTGAGATGAAATAAATAATATCTTTTGTATCCTTGATATCATTAATTCAAAATGATTTTCAAATATTTACTTTTAGTTGTCAATATGACATCCATATTTAATCTGTAAATGAACAATCATGCTGGTGTTATTCAGTTTTCATATGTTCTCATTTATAAAACTGCTGGTATGAGATTCATATACTGGCAATATACCTGTTTGATATAACATGTTGTGTATTATCTACCAGCTAGACAGTAGCACGGCAAGTTCTATATTCTCATTGTAAGACTCTTCAATTTTTTTCAGTGCATGAGTGCTGTAGATCCTACAAAAATGATCAAGAGAGAAATAAGCAGAATATAATATATTGGATATGAAGCATATTCTATAGGAGAAATATTACATCACAATGGCAACTGCAGCAACAATTAAACCAGGTAAATTATTCAATAAAAGTATATTTCTAGACATCATTTTATTAACAAAATTTTTTGATTCTGAGTTGTGTTTTCTATAATTAGATTGTTTATACCAGTACATAATCTATAATTACATTGTATACACCAGTACACAATGTATAATTATATTGTATATACCACCAGAACATAAGATTGTGAAAAATATTACCCATTTCTTTAAATATTGGTAATTGTAGTCATGAAAATACTCAGCCAAGTGGGGTAAGGGGGTTTGAGCCTTCCCCCTTGCCAAAAATTATTTCAAAGTCACACAGTTTTTCACCATTCTGAGCACTTTCCAAGTAGTTTTTGGCTAAAATTGTCAAATGTGAAACCAGACTGCCCTGGAAATTTTTGAGAAGTGAACCCCTTTGGTAAAAGCTGGCTACTTCACAAGTCATATTGTCATGTAAGAAGTTTACACTTATTGCTTGTAAATGGTGTTGCAAGTGCAATCCCAAAAGGGTCCCCAAGAAATTATATAAAATTGCCAAATATAAGAGGATCAACAGATAAGACATGAACATGTACTTGTAGACTATAGATGAGATTTCATTCAACCACCCAATATTCAACTTGATTTATTATAGCTTATGATGAAGAGCCTACTTTGTGAATATAAATTGTGTTGCATTTCCGATATGCAGCTGTTGATTTAATTTCCACAATTTGTCTTCTCTTCAGTGAGCAATATGATTTCTACTCAACCAGGATCATTTATTGGTCAGCTGCGTGAAATAATTGAATTTGATTACACTGAAATATGTAGCATACCTGTATATTTTTGAGTAACAATTAGTTAAATAGACAGTATATTTGTTACTTTATTTCAGGCATAGCTGTACAGTCCTTCGAATAAATGGTTAATAAGCAGGATATGAATGTGTATTATTTATGACAACTAAAAACGCATCTGTATCTTCTAAGTGTTTATTAGGAGGCCCTTCAAGGGGCCTCCTATCATTTTTGTAGTTATTAGGAGGCCCTTCCAGGGGGCCTCCTATAGTTTTTGTAGTTATTCTTATTATTCTTCTTCTTCTTATTATTCTTTTTAGCACTTTTTCTCCTACTTCTAGCTAGGTCTGAATTAACTCTTATATGCTCCTACTAGGGACATGGGCTGGACTTGTCGGGAAATTAGTTCATATCTAGGTCAAGGTCAAAGGTCAAAATCTAGGTCAAATCTAAGTTTTTTTTAAGTTTCTCAGATTTCGTCCTCATACTTCATTATTTCTTGCGATGAATTAAAATGTAACTAGATATAAGCATTCTCTACAAATTGCCCACTATATGTACGCGTTAATTTTTTACCGTTTTTGAGATATTTGACGTCAAAAAACGGTCAAAAAAGGTCATTTTTCAACTTGCTTCAATTTGACCAAATTTTTTTTTAAAAGCATCTACAAAGTCTCAGGAGTTCAAATCTGACCTCAGATTTGACCTTTGACCTTTAGTTGACCTTCTGTGACCTTCGAAAGGTCAAAAAAGTTGATTTTTCAAATTGATTTTTTGGATTCAAATTTAGGTCAGCTTAATTACAAAGGACATACTGAGCTCTGAAAAAGTAAAATTTTCAAGGTCAAAGGTCAAGGTCATCAAATAAGATAACAAACTGTGCTATCTAAGTTTCTCAAAATTCGAGACTACAAATCAATATTTTTGGTTGAAAGTCAGAATATATATTCCTCTAGAGGTACTACACATATTAGCAATTGACTATCTATTAAAATTTTGCACCAGTTTTGAGATATAAGAGCTCAAGAACTGAAAAAAGGTCAAATTTCGAAAATTTTGAAGGTCAAATTTCAACTTGCTTCAAATTGACCAAATTTTTTTTTAAAAAGCATCTACAAAGTCTCAGGAGTTCAAATTTGACCTCAGATTTGACCTTTGACCTTTACTTGACCTTCTGTGACCTTCGAAAGGTCAAAAATGTTGATTTTTCAAATTGATTTTTTGGATTCAAATTTAGGTCAGCTTAATCGCAAAGGACATACTGAGCTCTGAAAAAGTACAATTTTTAAGGTCAAAGGTCAAGGTCATCAAATTAGGTCACAAACTGTGCTATCTAAGTTTCTCAGAATTCAAGACTACAAATCAATATTTTTGGTTGAAAGTCAGGATATATATTCCTCTAGGGGTACTTCACATATTAGGAATTGACTATCTATTAAAATTTTGCACCAGTTTTGAGATATAAGAGCTCAAGGACTGAAAAAAGGTCAAATTTCGAAAATTTTCACGGTCAAATTTCAACTTGCTTCAAATTGACCAAATGTTTTTTAAAAAAGCATCTACAAAGTCTCAGGAGTTCAAATCTGACCTCAAATTTGGCCTTTGACCTTTAGTTGACCTTCTGTGACCTTCGAAAGGTAAAAAAAGTTGATTTTTCAAATTGACTTTTTGGATTCAAATTTAAGTCAGCTTAATCACAAAAGACATACTGAGCTCTGAAAAAGTAAAATTTTCAAGGTCAAAGGTCAAGGTCATCAAATTAGGTCACAAACTGTGCTATCAAACGGGGCCTCCGTAAGATTGCTTGCAATCTTAGATCGTTAGATCTCTAGTTCTTCTTTATTTATTTATTTATTAGACTCCAGATGAAATCTGGAGTCTATTGTTTTCGTCAGTTTTCTTATTATTCTTTTTCTTCTTCTTCTTCTTATTATTCTAACCCAGTTTTCTCAATAACCATAAGGTTTTTAGTAAAGTCAGTCATTTGGTCAATTTAGGTCCAGAATCTAGTTCCTCGGAAATTGGGTCAAATTTTTATCTAGGTCAAAGGTCAAGAACTAGGTCAAATCCAGTACTTTGCCACTTTTTTCGATTTTCTCGGTCGTCCTTCAATATTTTCGATCCGGGTTTTTTTCATTGTGTTCCTTATAAAAAAGTAGAAAACCTAGGGTCGATTTAGTTTTTTGATATCTCAAACCGATTTCGAGATATCAGTGTCCGAAAACGAGGTCCAAAAAAAAGTTCTCCGAATCAAATGTCCAGGATATTGGTCTTAGAGGAAATTTTCTCAGGATTCCGAATCTGAAAACCAAATTTGAATCAGACTTCCGGTTCGGAAGTTATGGCGTTTTGAAAGCTCAAAAATCGCTAAATTTGGTGCCCATGTAAGTCAATGGGAAAAAAGATTTTTTTCAAGTGAAAAATACGAAATATAGATTGAGTTCAGCTAAATATAATGGAAGCCCATAAAAGAATAGGACCTCGAAAGCCATCTAGCTTCAAAATTTGGACACCAAAATGCCTAGGTCAAAATCTAGGTCAAATCAAAAGTTTTCCTTATTTTTGCTATTCTGACACTACAGATTAATTATATTCTTCGAAATTTTGTATGCATGTAGCCAAGAGTGTGCTAATAGTGTTAGCCTTTTGCCGTCAGAAAGTATTTTGACCCACTTTTGAGATATGGTGTCCGAAAAGTAGGTCAAAATAATTTTTTTCTAGGGCTGCCATCATTAGTCGGAACGTCGACTTGTCAGTCAAAATGCAAGTTCGACAACGAAGTCGACAAAATTCCCGTCATGTCGACAGCAAACGATATCAATACTTACTTGAAAATATCCAAATGGCCCCAATACATTTCAATACACATTTCAACGTGTTATGTGCGCGTATTCTGCGGAAATATTGTTCACATTCATTTCATTTTCAAAAAATAAATTCACCCGGAAGTTCCCTTCATGACTTCTCTTCTCTCTTGCGAGACGTTGTACGAGATTTCGCCCGAGCAGTCGAAATAAATCCCGGTCGAAACATTGCAGGTATTTGTCCCATTTTCGTCTATAATATTCTATTAACTTGGCATTTAGTAACAATATTAGGCAATTACATACCAATATGAATATAAGTTATATGAAGCTTTTCCCCGATAGTGTATAAAGTGTGTTAATGAACCAGATAAAAATGTCAACATAAATTCTTCGCCTGTTTACCGTACTTCCCACCATGTATGTTTTTTTCCCGATGATTTTTTCTCCCTGGAAAGTTCGATTGTCGACAATATTTTCGACAGCAGAGTTCGACTGTCGACACTGACATTTGAGTTCGATGGCAGCCCTATTTTTTTCCAAATTTAACATTTGAGTTATGAATTAAGTATAAAATTTTCTCAGAAATCCGAATCTGCAAACCAAATTTCGATCCGACTTCTGGTTCGGAAGTTATTACATTTTGAAAGCTCAAAAATCACTAAATTTGGTGCCCCATGTTATGTCAATGGGAAAAAAAGATTTTTTTGAAGTGTAAAATACGAGATATAGACTAAGTACAGCTTAAAATAATGAAAGCCTATGAAAGAAGTGGACCTCGAAGGCTACCTAACTTCAAAATTTGGACACCAAAATCCCTAGGTCAAAATCTAGGTCAAATTCATAGTTTATCCTTATTTTTGCGATTCTGACACTACACTTTAATTATATTCCTCGAAATTGTGTATACATGTAGCCAAGAGTGTGCTTATAGCGTTAGCCTTTTGCCGTCAGAAAGTATTTTGACCCACTTTTGAGATACGGTGTCCGAAAAGTAGGTCAAAATAAAAAGTTCTCCAAATTTAAAGTTTGAGTTATGAATTAAGAATAGAATTTTCTCAGAAATCCGAATCTGCAAACTAAATTTCGATTCGACTTCCGGTTCCGAAGTTATGGCGTGTCCGAAAAGTAGGTCAAAATAAAAATTCGCCAAATTTAACGTATTAGTTATGAATTAGGGGTAGAATTTTGTCAGGAATCCGAATCTGCAAATTACATTTGACTACCGGTTCGGAAGTTATGGCGTTTTGAAATTTCAAGAAAAATCGATCTGATGGTATCCTGATAGAAAGTCAAGAGTAGAGAAGAAAATATTGAAAAATGCATCCATCCTTCCTTTCTGATCCTATCCTATCCTTCCTATCTACCCTTGCTTCGTATCCTCTCCTTCCTATCCTTCCTATTCTATCCCTTCTTCCTATTCTATTCTATCCTTCTTTCCTATTCTATCCTATCATTCCTTCCTATTCTATCCTATCCTTCCTTCCTTTTTCATTCATCCATCCATCCATTTTTTGATGGATGACTTAGCTTATTTTGGATGACTTGGCTTATTCTGGATGACTCGGCTAAAAAAAGTCTAGATCTGGAGTCTGAAATTGAACTCGTTCAATTTCCAAAATCTAGTTATTCTTTTTAGCATTTTTTCTCCAACTTCCAGCTAGCTTTGACTTATCTCATATATAATCTTATTAGGGACCTGGGCTGGACTTGTCGGGAAATTAGTTCATATCTAGGTCAAGGTCAAAGGTCAAAATCTAGGTCAAATCTAAGTTTTTTTCAAGTTTCTCAAATCCTGACACTACACTTCAATATTTTTGGCTGAATTTTTGCATACAGATAGATATTAGTATTCTATTAGTCTAAGCCTTTTGCCGTCTAGGAAAATTTTGCCTAGATTTTGAGATATTGAAGGTCAAAAAATGGTCAAAAAAGGTCTTTTTTCAACTTGCTTCAAATTGACCAAATTTTTTTTAAAACTCATCTACAAGTTCTCAGGATTCAAAATCTGACCTTACTTTTGACCTTTGGTTGACCTTCAGTGACCTCCGAAAGGTCAAAAAAGTTGATTTTTCAAATCGATTTTCTGGATTCAAATTTAGGAATATTTATTCACAAAAGACCTTCTGAGGTCTAAAAAAGTAAAATTTGCAAGGTCAAAGGTCAAGGTCATCAAACGAAATCACAAACTGTGTTTTCTAAGTTTCTCAAAATTGGAGACTACAAATCAATTTCTTTCACTGAAAGTCAGAAAATATATTCCTCTAAAGGTTCTACACATATTAGCAATTGACTATTTATTAAAATTTTGCTCCAGTTTTGAGATATTAGAACTCAAAAACTGAAAAAAGGTCCAATTTCGAAATTTTTCAAGGTCAAATTTCAACTTGCTCTAAATTGACCAAACTTTTTTTTAAAAAGCATCTACAAGATCTCAGGAACTCAAATCTGACCTTAGTTTTGACCTATGACCTTTAGTTGACCTTCAGTGACCTTCGAAAGGTCAAAAAGTTGATTTTTCAAATTGATTTTCTGGATTCAAATTTAGGTTAATTCAATCAGAAAAGATATGCTGAGGTCTAAAAAAGTAAAATTTTCAAGGTCAAAGTTCAAGGTCATCAAACAAGATCACAAACTGTGTTTTCTAAGTTTCTCGAAGTTTGTGACTACAAATCAATATTGTCCCATGAAAGACTGAATATATATTCATCTAAAGGTTCTACACATATTAGCAATTGATTATCTATTAAAATTTTGCACCAGTTTTGAGATATCAGAGCTCAAAAACTGAAAAAGGTCGAATTTCGAAAATTTTCAAGGTCAAATTTTAACTTGATCTAAATTGACCAAACTTTTTTTTAAAACTCATATACAAATTCTCAGGATTCCAAATCTGACCTTACTTTTGACCTTTGACCTTTTGTTGACCTTCAGTGACCTCCGAAAGGTCAAAAAAGTTGATTTTTCAAATCAATTTTCTGGATTCCAATTTAGGTGCATTTAATCACAAAAGACCCCAAGAGATCCAAAAAAGTAAAATTTGCAAGGTCAAAGGTCAAGGTCATTGAATTAAATCACAAACTGTGTTTTCCAAGTTTCTCAAAATTGGTGACTACAAATCAATATTTTTTGATGAAAGTCTGAAAATATATTCCTCTAAAGGTTCTACACATATTAGCAATTGATTATATTTTAAAATTTTGCACCAGTTTTAAGATATTAGAGCTCAAAAACTGAAAAAGGTCAAATTTCGAAAATTTTCAAGGTCAAATTTCAACTTGATCTAAATTGACCAAACTTTTTTTTAAAACTCATCTACAAGTTCTCAGGATTCCAAATCTTACCTTACTTTTGACCCTTTACCTTTTGTTGACCTTAAGTGACCTCCAAAAGGTCAAAAAAGTTGATTTTTCAAATCGATTTTCTGGATTCAAATTTAAGTGCATTTAATCACAAAAGACCCGAAGAGGTCGAAAAAAGTAAATTTTGCAAGGTCAAGGTCATTAAATTAAATCACAAACTGTGTTTTCCAAGTTTCTCAAAATTGGTTACTACAAATCAATATAGTTTAATGAAAGTCTAAATATATATTCCCCCACTTTTTCTTCACATATTAGCATTTGATTATCTATTAAAATTTTGCACCAGTTTTGAGATATAAGAGCTCAAAAACTGAAAAAGGTCAACATTTCGAAAATTTTCAAGGTCAAATTTCAACTTGATCTAAATTGACCAAACTTTTTTTAAAACTCATCTACAAGTTCTTAGGATTCCAAATCTTACCTTACTTTTGACCTTTTGTTGACCTTTGGTTGACCTTTAGTGACCTCCAAAAGGTCAAAAAGTTGATTTTTCAAATCGATTTTCTGAATTCAAATTCAGGTGTATTTAATCACAAAAGAGGTCCAAAAAAGTAAAATTTGCAAGGTCAAAGGTCAAGGTCATCAATCTAAATCACAAACTGTGTTTTCTAAGTTTCTCAAAATTGGAGACTACAAATCAATATTTTTTCATGAAAGTCAGGATATATATTCCTCTATAGGTTCTTCACATATTAGCAATTGACTATTTATTAAAATTGTGTACCAGTTTTGAGATATTGGAACTCAAAAACTGAAAAAAGGTCAAATTTCGAAACTTTTCAAGACTAAATTTTAACTTGCTTCAAATTGACCAATTTTTTTTAAACTCATATTCAAGTTCTCAGGATTCCAAATCTAACCTTACTTTTGACCTTTGACCTTTGGTTGACCTTCAGTGACCTCTGAAAGGTCAAAAAAGTTGATTTTTCAAATCGATTTTCTGGATTCAAATTTAGGTATATTTATTCACAAAAGACCTTCTGAGGTCTAAAAAAGTAAAATTTGCAGGGTCAAAGGTCAAGGTCATCAAACGAAATCACAAACTGTGTTTTCTAAGTTTCTCAAAATTGGAGACTACAAATCAATATTTTGAAATGAAAGTCAGACTATATATTCCTCTACTAAAGGTTTTACACATATTAGCAATTGATTATCTATTAAAATTTGGCTCCAGTTTTGAGATATTATAGCTCAAAAACTGAAAAAGGTCAAATTTCGGAATTTTTCAAGGTCAAATTTCAACTTGCATTAATTCGACCAAACCTTTTTTAAAAATCATCTACAAGTTGTCTGGAGTTCATATATGACCTTGTATTAGAGATTTGACCTTTGGCTGCCCTTTGAATGTTCAGAAACGAATATAGGGCCTCCGTAAGATTGCTTGCAATCTTAGATCGTTCGATCTCTAGTTAACACTTAAGATGACGGCTATGCCTGTAGCATAGAAACAAGAATAAGAATACATGCATAATATCTAGTTAACAACATTGATGAATTGATGAATTAAAAATGTTTGTATGATAATCAATTTCAAGAAATCAAATAAGTCATACCTTCATAATTTTGCTGAAATTATGAATTAATAGACTTATGAAGATAGACATAATATAATGTGACAAACCGGGATGAGGCCGGGTAAATTAAATTGAAATAAACATAGGTGAAAATGAATTTTAATACTGTCTTTTGACCTTATTTTACAGGATGAAAAAATACTTATTAATAATTTTCTCATGCATGTCTGTTCCCTCATGCATGTACAATGTACAATCATTTTGGAAAAGTAAGGTTGAACAGTTTCAGTGTCAATTTTGATACTCAGGATAAACTCAGGTTTCTAGCCAGGCCCGTAGCCAGGGGGGTTCGCGGGGTTCGAAACCCCCCTGGCCAAAAATTCTTTCAAAATCATGCAGTTTTTCACCATTTTGAGCACTTCTCAAGTGATTTTAGCCATATTTGGGCCAGAATTGTCAAATGTGAACCCCCCTGGAAATTTTTGAAAACTGAACCCCCCCCCCCCCCCCCCCCCCCCTTGGCAAATCCTGGCTACGGGCCTGCTAGTAGCTATGTACAGTGTCACATGTTCCCCAAGTGTGCATGTCCTTAATTAGATAACCTCTTTTCATTACCTCATACTAATCAGAATATATTCTTTTCTAGAAACCCCTTCGAGTGACAGTATGTCCTCAACCAATGAGGAGACACCGATCAACAGAGAAAAGCGACTCAAAGGAGAAAATCCATCCAGTGATGTTGCTTCTACATATTTTGACCAGAAAATTGAAATCCCAGATGCTGATGTGGTATGTGATATTAGAAATATTCTGAAAATATGGATCATTGGGAACAACCCTTTTAATGAAAAACAAGAATAATTCCAATAAATTTATCATCAGTTTTTTTCCATGTGAGATCACATGGTCACCACAGATATTTTGTGTCCAGTTCCTGTCACTATATTTTTTTACTTTCCAGTATTCTAGATTCAGCTTCAAGAAACTATGGGCATTCACAGGTCCAGGATTCCTGATGAGTATAGCCTACCTTGACCCTGGTAACATAGAGTCTGATCTGCAGTCTGGGGCAAAGGCTAAGTTTAAGGTTAGTTTCTATGGTAACATAGATATACTCCTTTTGCCTTTTCAGAACAATGGCATTTAGTCAACTTTTAATGAAATAACTTACCATACATGAATTACTTTCCATGAAAAAGACATGGATAATTTGATTGGGCCACATCTATCAATAATGTTGATGAAAGTTTCATTAGCTAAACAAAGGAAGGAACCCCTGCTTAAGGTATCCAGTTACTCTTTTTCAATGTGATTATAAAAACACATGATCTGCTCTGTCTTCATTCATAAGGAGGTACTTGATATACTAATTTGCTGTAAACATGTTTCCACCACTGTTGTCATGTCACAAGTGATGACATATTGTTATAGTCTCCAACTTTTTCATGGCGGCAGCCAATGGTGACATTCACCATTCCGTGCCTGTATTAACAATTGGCAAGTGGTGACATTTTGCATGTTAATGCCTTGTTATGTTTGTTTCAGTTGCTATGGATATTACTAGCTGCCCACATTCTTGGGCTGTTAATGCAAAGACTGGCTGCCAGGTTGGGTGTTGTCACAGGCTTGCATCTCGCTGAGGTGTGCAATAGACGATACCCTAAAATACCCAGGATTTTGCTCTGGCTTATGGTAGAAATTGCCATCATAGGTATGTCACTTTGAAGGCTCCCCAGAACCTTCTCAATTTAACTCCACATGAGGTGAACTTGATGACGGAACTGGATTCAACCCCCTCACATGTATACAGGCTCTAGTTTACAAATTAATGAAAAGTTAGAAAACAAAGAAAATATTTTATTCCCTATCTTCTCTTAATTGCATTTGTAAATCACACATCGACAATATTGATTAATAGATTGCTGGAACTGACACTGGAACTTTTCATGGTCCTTCATGGAAAAAGGTCAAATAAACATAAAGGCCCAATTTGCATAATTTCAGTGTTTTTGGGCAAAATAAAGACTTTTATTTGAATTTTATAGAATGCCCAATGTATTGATAAGAACCTTATCTTTCATTTGACACCAACAACAGCTCAAACGGACCAAATCAAAGCTTACAATAATTGATCAATATCAAATATTTTCGATCTGCTTTATATATCATTAGTTTTCATCAATGTCATTGAAAGGTGGTGTATTACATGACACATTCAGTTTATAGAAGTGTCGCCATCTTTTAAATCAAAAGTAATTTAAAACATGCACTTTGTTTAGCATGTGCCTGCTCTACTAATGATCTCTGAACTTCAAATGCTTTTTTCTGTGTGAGTTATGTTTTTCTTGGTTCAACATTAAAGCAAATCAAACTTTGTTTCATATTTGAGCAAGTGACTGTGAGTAACTTGTTTCAAGGATTATTTTTTTCTTTTTATATAAAATAAGTATAGTGGGCCTTTAATATTCAGTCCATTTAATTGTTATATCTCAGATCAATAAGATCATGGAATATACAAATTAAACTCTGACTCTAAATTATATTTTTATTATTGCAAGAATCCAAACTTTGTTCTACTACTTTGATTTGATAATTTATTAGTGATAAAAAGTTGAATGCCTAAATGTTAATTTTTAGGTTCTGACATGCAGGAAGTTATAGGGACTGCTATTGCCTTTTACCTGCTGTCCAATGGAACGTAAGTTTACTTCACCCCCGGTCAAAGTTATTTTTGTTACAAAAGTCCCGAAATGTTTAGTTGGTTTTTAAAAAAAAAACTGTGTTAACTCGGATTACCATGATACTAAACATCTCGTATTAGAAATGAATATCCCAGAAAAGAAATGCATATCAGTATATTTTATTTGACTTGATGAAACAGATATACACATTTGATATTACAGAATCCCACTGTACGGAGGGGTGTTGATCACCATAGCAGACACCTTCACATTTCTGTTGTTGGATAAATACGGCCTTAGGAAGTTGGAAGCTTTCTTTGGGGTCCTCATCAGCATAATGGCAATCACATTTGGTTATCAGGTAAACGCATTTATGTTGCAACACATTGAAGGGAAGGAATATAGGCATGGAAGGGAAAGAATAAGGGAAATTATAAACAATGAATACTACAAATTGCCTGATTATTTCAATATGAAAGAGAAACGCCTTAGGCATTCTTGTATAAAGTACCCTCTCTGAAGATTTTCTATATTTTCTTTTTGTAAATCAACAATGGTCTGGTTTCCATGTGTATTTCAAGCTATTTATTTATGCTTTTTATTACAATTACAGTATGGTGTATCTGCCCCTAACCAAGGAGAACTGCTGAAAGGGATGTTTTTCCCATATTGTGAAGGCTGTGGTTCAAAGGAACTGCTTCAAGCAGTTGGAATCATAGGAGCTGTAATCATGCCACATAATATATATCTACATTCTGCTCTTGTTAAGGTAAGAGTCCTGACTTAACATTGATTGACTGACCAGTGTTGTAGCTTCATTAGCCTATTTAGCTTCAATGGGCATATTTTAAGCTAGGTTGCTCTTTTTAGGTTAGGCAACATGATCAGTTGGGGACATACACCAGTTTTATAATCATGTAGTTAAGTCTCCTTTTGTATGGATAGTGTAATGCAGTCTTGTGTTTGGTAGTCTGTGTGTAGAAGTCTGTGTTCAGTGATCGGTGGTTGGCATCTGTAACAAATGGCAGGTTGTGACATTTTGCATGTTAATGCCTTATTATCTTTGAAGCAACTTGAATTTCCTGGAAATGAGGATCCACACTCATAAACTTTATTTGAATTTAGTCAGATTTTAAATGATAAGGAACCTTACATAATCGATAGGGGTGAGACGACAACCCGATGAGTCGAGGACTCGCGGGTTTGGGGCTTCGAGTCGAGTCGAATCGAGTC
Organism: Owenia fusiformis; assembly: GCA_903813345.2. Lineage (NCBI taxonomy): Eukaryota > Metazoa > Annelida > Polychaeta > Sabellida > Oweniidae > Owenia > Owenia fusiformis. The sequence continues at coordinate 20,202,852 of CAIIXF020000007.1, read as the reverse complement.
GAAGTTGATGAATCGAATCATTTTCGAGTTGAGAAAAAAATTCGAAAAAATAAAAAAATTCAGAAAAATACTGTCAATATGCATGCTTTTACTCGATATTGCGTTGAATATATAAGTTTCAATGACTTGGATATGCTTGTATTAAGGATGCAGTACCAGGTCAGCGTAGAAAAAGTTCCAGGCATTAGATTTTGCTCATATTTTTTACAATGTATCACTATGATGTTATCATCATCCAAGTGCAATATGAAGAGGATTGACCGTCTGGTAATTACAAAATAAAAAAATTATTTTACCCACCCAAAATGAATCTTTTTACTTTTTTGAGTTTTCAATAGAGCTGGCACCTTTCGAGCCCTGGTTTTCGTATCCACTAATTGTGACTCAAGAACAAGTTTTCCCATAAAAGTGAAAGGGATAAAATATGCTTGATAAAATGTTTGCAATTTAATTCTTTTCTTGAAACACCATTATCGAAATAAACTATAATTTTTGAATAAGACTAAATGCGAAAATGACGTTCTTGGGAGCTAGCTTTCTCCAACCGGAAGTCAGACCTGCGCAAACAGACGTGAAAACCGACCCGGTACTGCATCCTTAAATTATTAAATTGTATGTACACATAAATGAAAGAATATATGTAATAAAATCAGAATAAACTTACGACGAATTGTGTTTGTTTATATTTCCGGCTTTCCACCATTGACGCATTAAAAATACGAACGGTCAAAAGCGATGTTGTTCGCCTTTCGCGCGACTCGAAACGGATTCGAAACTCGAATCGTCATTTTCTGACTCGAATCGGATTCGACTCGAATCGGATTTTTTCGACTCGACTCACCCCTAATAATCGACATGGCACATTGTGTGGTGTATTTTCTTGTGGCCAGCCTATAATGGCAATTAAGTGATCAGTAGCTAAAATGTATCAATTTAGAACTATAGATAAAGTTTTTGTCACATACAAGTTCCCCATTTAGAATAACAAAGATGTGTTGTTTTATTTCAGTCACGTGACATAAACAGAAACAACAAAGGAGAGGTCCGTGAGGCAAATAAATATTACTTTATTGAGGCAACAATTGCATTATTTGTATCATTCCTCATCAATCTGTTTGTGGTTGCTGTCTTCGCTGAGGGATTCTATGGCAAGTCTAGTCAAGATATTGTAAGTACATTGAAAAGTAAAACTCTTACAGCAGCAAAATCTATATATTCACGAAGGAATAGGACTTTTGCTTTAGAGAGAATTCTCAATGACCATTTAATTCAAAATGGCGTCCATATTTTACAAGATTGTAGTTTGTGAAGATGAATATCATTGTTATAAGACTAAAATCCAAGTAAGTTTTGATCTGATGGTGATCTGATTATAATTTCCTAGGTGCCAGTAGGTAGTTATCAACCACCAGGTGGCTAATTCAGGTTAGATTCCATGGCAAACCATGGCAGCCATAGAAATTTAAGTTCCCCTAAAGTTGTATAATAAATTGATCTTATGGATCAATTTTCATCCAACCTTGTTGAATTTAATGATTATAAAATTGACACGACAAGGAAGGATGTGAGGCCAAAATAAATTTTCATGAATTGAAACAATTTTCATCAAGATCATGATGATGATGACAATAACTTGCTAGATCTGATTCGCCTAGAAATCATATTTAAAACCATATTTCTAGATGCAATTTTGTATGTTAATCTCAAATATGATATCATTTTGACTAAGTTTTAAATATTAAATGTTAAAAATCAAAATACTTTCAACTTGTATCTCGTCTCTTGTAAGGTATAGTTTTAAGCCTGTAAATAGATTTTTTGTATTTCAGTTTCAAGGCTGCTTAAAGCACAATAACCCACATGCACAGGTTTTCAATGTAAGTACAATATATAATAATTATTACAGTTTATTTTATATAATCACAATGTAACAATTTTTAAACCCGAGCATTCTTTCTTTACCATTGCCACTGTACCTTCAATTTGGCAATGTTATAGCATTTTATTGAGATTTTGAATTGTGCATGAAGTAAAAAGAGATAAATGAGTTTTTTGAGGAAATATACACACCTGCTATTGAATGACAATTAGACTTATCTTTACTTTACTTGTACATTTATTTCAGCAAACTGGTGAAGTTGAAGTTGATCTTTTCAGAGGGGTAAGTCGTCATTATCTTCTTGATAAGTCCAGACTCTTGCGTCTATATTTTTACAATTTGTTCACATTTGTAACATTTTTTTACTTTCATTTGAATTTCACAGATGAACATCCAAGATTTTACTGTGTTGAAGATAAAATTTCAGGTGTCTTTATTCATCATTTTTAATAGTTTAATGTGTGTTGTGTCTTTTTGAATAATTGTAATTAACTGAGTGATCAATTGGAAAATATCTGTTACTTTGACATTTTAGGGTGTCTTCCTTGGCTGTTATTTTGGGCCAGCATCTATGTATATATGGGCGATAGGTATCCTTGCTGCAGGTCAGAGTTCAACTATGACTGGAACCTACGCTGGCCAGTTTGTTATGGAGGTATACGATTCATTGAATATTTATACTTTAACTAGTTATTACAATATTTTGATCTATTATGCTTTAAACATGCAGGAAATCTACCTGACAGCTTTAAAGCGACTCTTAATTCAAAATGGCTGCTCAATTCAAAATGGCAGCTTAATCCTAATATGCTGCCATTCCCAGTAATATTTTGATTATGACTTAAATGCTTTGAGCCAACTCTAGTCTAAAAAATATTATTTAACTGATATCTAAATGTTTAATTTCATTACAAATGGCAAATTCGTGATGGGATTTGCTGCTTCATCTAAATCACAAATACGACAAGTGACATACATGTAAACTGCAATCATTTTATACATCATATTGCATATTGCAGGGTTTCCTTGATCTAAAATGGAAGCGATGGCAGAGAGTTCTCCTTACAAGATCCATAGCAATATTACCAACCATCTTTATTGCTGCATACAAAGGTGTATCAGATCTGACAGGCATGAATGACTTGCTCAACGTACTCATGAGCCTCCAGCTCCCATTTGCACTTATTCCAATACTAACATTCACAAGCCATTTTAGTGTCATGAAAGAATTCAAAAATAACTGGTAAGTTTCATGTTTTACTTTTATTTGTTATAAATGTATAGTTTTTGATCATATCTAAAGTGAATGCTGCCTCATAGACAGTGTCCACTCTATTTAAGCAGATAAAAATATATTCCCTTTCTTATTGCCAGAGTTTTAGGGAGATAAGTTGGTGAGATATATCCTGTATCCTGATTTTGAGCTTATCCAAAACCTCCATATCTCCTGCCATTTCTCCATCTCGCTCAGGATAAACCCCATATCCAAAACCTCTCAGTACATAACTCCAATTTACATGAATATATAGGTGTCTCAACTAAGTATTAATTGTGTATCTATCTACTGTACATGTGCTACTCAATATATATATACATATAAAATACTCAATATTTCAAATTAATCTCCACTTGATTTGTATTAACTATAGATTCTTGCGCTCATGCATATTAGGTCTGGATTCTTATAATGATAGCTACTGGCACAGAAAAACTCATTGTTTATAGTGTCCATACAACATAAGTCACTTCCTGGACATTGCTTGCCCTTTGAACGACATATCATGGTGCCAACTGGTCGGATCTTCGTCCTTCAAAATAAAAAAGGACAATATGAACATATTTTAAATGTAAAGTTTCTTTTGATTCAATAGTGGTCACATTTTATTTTTTCAGATATTTGTACTTTACACCAATGAAACAGTGTCATCTCTTTTTAATTTAAATAAATGAAGTAGGGCACAAATGTTACTGTCCCATCCGGAGTCAAGGCACTGTCTTAGGCCATTTCACTTATACCTAATTGAACATGGTTTTCAATGTCCAATTTTCATACAATACTGCACTTCACTACACTATACTATACTCATACATACCCTATACTTGCTTGAAGGCAAGTACTGGCTTCACCCCTTGGGAGGCAATACTTAACATCAGTCTTTGAGTCTTTGCAACATAGTTCATCAGGATTGCATCCTTCTATATGAGGCCAACACTTTGAAGCAGAAGTAAACCTTGAAGTTCTGAAAAAAGAAATAACTAATGAAAAATATGTTTGTACATGTATACTACAGTTATTCTACCTGCTCCGCCTTAGCGCTACTCGCTTTGCTATGACAACTGCAGAATTAACAAATCAGTATTTCCTGAACACCCTGTATTACTCTAACAATACTATATACTGTTTTTAGGGAAAGGTAGTCTGTTCAAAACATCTTTTGCCATCTGTTTTTTTACATTTTCCTGTCCCTACATATGACACATAGTCATATTTATTACTTTTAAGGAAGAACTTCAGTGGCGAAAAAATGTAGGTGAAAGATAACAAATTCCACAATTGAGATTCTCTTTTTCAAAAAAATAGTGATCATTCATGAAATGAAAATTGTTTAGGAAATATTTATGAAAATTCACTGTCCGGATCTTGAGAAAAAAAAAACTTTGAATATTATGAATCAGTGGGGAAATATTATTATTCCATTGTATATATAAGGGTTATGTACTGGGAGGTTTTGGATACAGGGTTTATCCCAAGGGAAATATGTATATCTCAAGAGGAACCGCAGGGACCGAGGGAGATACACATATTTCCTGCTGTATCCAAAACCGACCGTACATAACTGGTGTATCTCATACTTGAGTGGGTTTGGGGTAGATATAACCTTTACCACCTTTTTTAAATGACAAGATAGGCCTATACTGTAAAAGCACAATTTATATTTAACATTTCCATAATATTCCTTCAGGTCAATACAATAGAATTGTAACATTTAAACTTTTTGAAAAATTTTTAACTTCTGAAATTTAAATTTTTAAACTTTTGAAAAAATTCCCGGGAGCAGGATGGATATATTATATCTGCCCGCATTTGGCCTAGAGCGGGACATATACAATATGTCCTGCCCGCTCCTCAGATATGATATATATTCCCGGGTGATATCTACCCCAAACCCACTCAAGTATGAAATACATAATGATATTAAAGTCAATGATTAAACATACAGTCCTTGTGAAAAAGGCACAACACATCCCACTGCCAGTAACAGGATTGTTACAAATGCCACCATGTTGTCTGGAGAGTCACAATAAGACTAAGATGAACCTAGAAACAACAAACAAAATAGTAATATATAAATAGTTAAGCATGGTACAGTTTTCTAAATTGTGAGAACGTAAAAGCTTTGAATTGCAGAGTTATGACTGCTATAGGCCAATTGTGCAGTGCATGACAGGAATCTCCGTATATCTCTAAGTAGATTTCTGATACTAAAATATTATTTTTCCCAGTACAATTATATCAAGTTTACTAACTACTTAGTTACATTTTTCTTTCATCTCTTATAACACGTTATGATTAAACCTTATATGTATATGATCAAAGAAATATATAGTTTATATTGTTTGTCCAGTGAACATCTTAAATGAGTTTCAATGATTTCACCCCTTCAGCTTCAAATATAAATACGGTATAGATATTAGACCTAAGTCAACCTGACACCATGTCACTCATTAACTGCACCAGATTCTTGACTCCATGACTGTTTTCTGCGAAACTTCTCCTTTATCCACTTTTTGCATTAATATAAGCGAAATATAGCTAGTTGTAAATGGTAAAATCACTTACTTCCGAATCTCAAGATAATGAAGGAAAACAATAATACTTACCTTATATATTCATAGCTAGTGTCATGTTTTTAAATCATTTGTAATATAATTTTGAAGTTCTGACTAAATAAATAATATTAGATACCTTCATAATCCCTTCATAATCCTTTAGTTCTATTCTAATGCATGATTGGCTGCCAATATTTTCTGAAATTCGATACAATGCAAAGAAAATTAATTTGTCAACACAGAGATGTTATTTGCAATAAAATAAATTCTGGCAAAACAATTGCCGAAGTTTAATGACCTGATTAGTAGATAAACTTCCGGAATGCACAGATCAAAATATATCAGCACAGATTGACATTTACATGTATTTTCAAAGTAAACATGGTGCAGACTACATGTACGTTGTCAGTTAAATTGTGTTTGGCAATTTTGAGTAGGCCCTTTAAAATGTCATTGAAGTTTGAAGGTCATGTAGATCTATAATAGACTTTGTAGAATAACTGGTAAACAATTGACCATTTGACCTTCTTGCCTCCAAGATAGCCAAAACATGCCACCCAGACAAGCATGAAGCCATCTCCTTTTGATTTTTATGTCACCACCAGAAGTGGTGACATATTGTTATGGTCTCCATTTTTGAGATGGCGGTAGGTGGTTGGCGTTGGGTATCTGGCCTCTGTAACAAATTCTAAAATCTTCCAATGACTTAACAAATATAGTTTAGACTGACTTCAAATTTTTCCAAAATCATCTACAAATTTTCAGTAGTTCAAATCTGACTTTAGATTTGAGATTTGACCTTCAAGGACCTTCTCAATGTCAAAAAGGTCGAAAAGGTTATTTTTCAACTTGTTACAAATTGACCAAATTCTTTCTAAAATCATCAACAAGTTCTCAGAAGTTAAAATCTGACTTTAGATTTGACCTTTCTTTATAATGACCCTCTCAAAGTAAAAAAAACATCAAAAAGGTATTTTTCAACTTGCTTCAAATTGATCAATTTTTATTCAAAATCATCTACAAGTTCTCAAAATTTCAAATCTGACTTAAGATTTCAATCTTCATTGTGTATTTCATGCCATCAGAGATAGTGACAATACTCCTGACTATAGCTGTCCTAGCCATTAACATGAAATTTGCTGCTGTGTATGTACAAGACATGCCATTCTCTGCACTCCCATTGTAAATCTTCATTGTGTATTTCAGGCCATCAAAGATAGTGACAATACTTTTGACTATAGCTGTCCTAGCCATTAACATGAACTTTGCTGCTGTCCATGTACAAGACATGCCATTCTCTGCACTCCCATTGTAAATCTCCATTGTGTATTTCAGGCCATCAAAGATAGTGACAATACTCCTGACGCTTCCTAGTCAACTCGTACCCAAGACAACTCGTACCCAAGACAACTGGTACCCAAGACAACTCGTACCCAAGATTATTTTCAGTATTATGGGTGCATATTAGGGAAAAATTGAGTTTGTAATGCTTTCATGTTATGATGTGAATCAAATAAGCCTCAATATTTTTGGGGAATTTAGAAGACATTTTTTCTCAATGGACCAGTAAAGCATTTTTTTTATTAAATAAAAGAAGTGCATGAAGCGCTTGTTCTCAACATTTTTTTGTCAAACATATATATAAATAAATATAATTACAACATGAGATCTGACACTTGTTCCAAACACTCATAAACATACAATATTTTGAAAAATGATTATGAATATGTGGAATAAACATATGTCTATTCACTCCAACATCCCGAATCTGTGACCAATATAAAATTATAGTCAATATAAATTGACACCCAGTTCAAAATGTCACAAAATTAAATCAATTTCTTCCGAAAATTCTTCTTCAAACTTTAAACTATTCTGAACAGTATGTTACAATTATAATATGTATATATCTATTCACATTCCCAGTCCAACGCTTGATTCAAAACAAAATATATACTTGGGTACGAGTTGTCTTGGGTACCAGTTGTCTTGGGTACGACTTGTCTTGGGTACGAGTTGACCAGTTACCCTCCTGACTATAGCTGTCCTAGCCATTAACATGAACTTTGCTGCTGTGTATGTACAAGACATGTTATTCTCTGCACTCCCATTGTAAATCTCCATTGTGTATTTCAGGCCATCAAAGATAGTGACAATACTCTTGACTATAGCTGTCCTAGCCATTAATATGTACTTTGCTGCTGTGTATGTACAAGACATGCAATTCTCTGCACTCCCATTGTAAATCTCCATTGTGTATTTCAGGCCATCAAAGATAGTGGAGAGGTTAAGCTGACGATGTTTTTCATATCGAGCGCTCATAGTTTTATGCGCGCTTAGTCTACTTCAGATACTCTTTCAGCTTCAGAGTTTTGGGTTTAGAACGGGAGATTTGAAATTTGACGTTGGGTCAACGGGAACCATTTTACTCGTGTCTATTGAACACTATGCTGTCAATTTTGATTTTGATGCACAGTTGAATTCTTGCTGAACACAATGATGTATGTCATGCATGATTTAGCGCCAAAAATCTTACGAAACGAGCTCGTTTAAAATATGTATTAGAAAACCAGCTATAAAACCGCATCAATGACATACTATAGAATCATTACACGCTATGGTGTAGTCTAAACAAACACTGGATTTGAACGGCTATTTATATGAGAAGGCTACATGAATTTGTATATGGTCGAGTGATACGTACAGGTTCAGTTTCTATATGCAAAGCTTAACCTCTCCAGTGACAATACTCCTGACCATAGCTGTCCTAGCCATTAACATGAACTTTGCTGCTGTGTATGTACAAGATATGCCATTCTCTGCACTCCCATTGTAAATCTCCATTGTGTATTTCAGGCCATCAAAGATAGTGACAATACTCCTGACTGTAGCTGTCCTAGCCATTAACATGAACTTTGCTGCTGTGTATGTACAAGATATGCCATTCTCTGCACTCCCATTGTAAAACTTCATTGTGTATTTCAGGCCATCAAAGATAGTGACAATACTCCTGACTGTAGCTGTCCTAGCCATTAACATGAACTTTGCTGCTGTGCATGTACAAGACATGCCATTCTCTGCACTCCGATTGTAAATCTCCATTGTGTATTTCAGGCCATCAAAGATAGTGACAATACTCCTGACTATAGCTGTCCTAGCCATTAACATGTACTTTGCTGCTCTGCATGTACAAGATATGCCATTCTCTGCACTCCCATTGTAAATCTCCATTGTGTATTTCAGGCCATCAAAGATAGTGACAATACTCCTGACTGTAGCTGTCCTAGCCATTAAAGTAACTTTCTATCATTTCATCTAAAAATTAAAACCCTTGGAAATACTAAATATGGTTTGAGTGCCATATATAAAAATTTATTTTAGAAATATTGTGGATCAAAATGAAAAAAAACAAAAATAAAGAATAAAAACATATTCCACCCTTGGGATTTGAACCCAGATCTCTTGGAATAAAATTCTGGTAGAGCCCAATGCTCTAACCACTACACCACAGTGCCAGAGCTTTCTGAGGGAAGAAATTCTTTATGTATATAATTATGGACGAAAAAAGTCTTATTTACATGCTTAAATTTCTTAAAAATGATCAGCATTACTACTAATAATAACATTTTGCATGTCTGAGTAAGTATTTTGATGTACATTTAGGATAAATGTTGTTTTATTCAGTTTTCATTTTGGGTATGACTTCCTGTCAAAACAGTGTTAAAAATGCAGGGCTCAACAAAAATTTTCAATTAGAAAATGATATATATCCTTTGATCAGCTGTTTTTGGCACCTGAACTCATCCTACTAGAAAGGTAAGAGCATTTTCTTGAGACATATGGCTCGAAATCTCAAATTTCTCCTTCTAAGTCTTAGAAAGACACTTTAACATGTACTTTGCTGCTCTGCATGTACAAGATATGCCATTCTCTGCACTCCCATTGTAAATCTCCATTGTGTATTTCAGGCCATCAAAGATAGTGACAATACTTTTGACTATAGCTGTCCTAGCCATTAACATGAACTTTGCTGCTGTGTATGTACAAGACATGCCATTCTCTGCACTCCCATTGTAAATCTTCATTGTGTATTTCAGGCCATCAAAGATAGTGACAATACTTTTGACTATAGCTGTCCTAGCCATTAACATGAACTTTGCTGCTGTGCATGTACAAGACATGCCATTCTCTGCACTCCCATTGTAAATCTCCATTGTGTATTTCAGGCCATCAAAGATAGTGACAATACTCCTGACTATAGCTGCCCTAGCCATTAACATGAACTTTGCTGCTGTGTATGTACAAGGCATGCCATTCTCTGCAATCCCATTGTAAATCTCCATTGTGTATTTCAGGCCATCAAAGATAGTGACAATACTCCTGACTATAGCTGTCCTAGCCATTAACATGTACTTTGCTGCTGTGTATATACGTGACATGCCTGTGAAGCACTGGGCCCTGTATCTCTTCATTGCTATTGCACTTCTATTGTATCTACTCTTCATAGGATATTTAGTAAGTAATGTTTCACATTTCACCCGATCACCTATTATATATGGTTCCAATTTTGCAAATATAAGCCAGAAATGATATATAAATGCAAGTTGATATGTCTTCTAGTAGGTGAAGATGTTGGGCGTTACTCAGAACCACACGTAAATAGAGTTTGTCCAATGTGCAACTCACCTGACACCTTGACCCGTTCTATAAAATAATGTGAAATGCTTGAATATTAAGGGGTCCGATTCGACCATAATTATTGGCAAATCGGGAAATTATGTCAGCTTTGTTTGCACCCAGCTGCTTTGATGATTGTGTCCTGATAGCAAGGACGATATATCAGATGTACCAAGAGAGAATTAGATATGACTTTGATTTTTCTGTTCAATACTGAATTATTTATATACATGTGAAAACAAATGCCACTGTTAACCTAATAACATTACTTCAAATATATAGACAAATGTCAATGTAACGTAATAACATTACTACTAAAATATAGACATATGCCAATGTAACGTAATAACATTACTACTAAAATATAGACATATGCCAATGTTAACTTAATAACATTACTACTAAAATATAGACATATGCCAATGTTAACTTAATAACATTACTACTAAAGTTAACTTAATAACATTACTACTAAAATATAGACATATGCCAATGTTAACTTAATAACATTACTACTAAAATATAGACATATGTCAATGTTAACTTAATAGCATTACTACTAAAATATAGACATATGCCAATGTTATTTTAATAACATTACTACAAAAATATAGACATATGCCAATGTTAACTTAATAAACATTACTACTAAAATATAGACATATGCCAATGTTAACTTAATAACATTACTACTAAAATATAGCCATTACAGGTATTTATACAAAGATGTATGGAATATTTTTCTTCATACAGAATATTTGTACATGTATGATTGTATGTGTACAAACACATTGTTAGATTAGTAATTTTATTGGCAAATTATAGATAGTTTTAAACATGAATAGAAAGTGAAAATTATCCTGGTATGCTCAATCTGTTCTTACTCCTTCTCGCTCCACTCTTAATTGTTTGATACTTTGAACAAGGTATTCTATGGATACATCTGTTATGTATGGTTGGTTCTAGCATGGACGTATATTATATATGTCCATGGTTCTAGTTACAACTCAGGTTTATCCTTCAGGAAATATGTATTTCCCTTTCTCAGTCATGTGGTCCTGTAGGAGATATACACATATTCCCTTGGGATAAACTTAGTAGCTACAATCTCTCTGTACATGTAGATTCTTATATATCCAAATAAGGGCCCCCCAATAAGATTTGATGAATGTAGAGTATTCTAATAATAGTTTGAAGCATGTTATTAACTTGATGACAACACATAATTACCTTTTAGAAAGTGGCTCAGTCTCTTGTCTCCCCTTACAGTATGTCATATTCTCTGGTATCCCCCCCCAAGGTTCCATATGTAACTACTAGATGTGATACTATTCACTTTACAGACATGGGTGTGCCTAGTGACCCTGGGGGCAAGAAAGTTAGCTGTCTCTACGGTAAGTTATTCTTATGTGTTTTCCTAACAATGGTTACTTGTTGCTGAGTAAAATATCTCAGATATTCATATAGGCTAATATGCAGTGCATTGATCACTCTATTTAACTCTATGCATAGATACAGTAGACAGATCTATCACACACTACCTATGTCATATAGTTTAGCCTTTTTTATTCACTGTTGTAATTTTCAGACCACTTGCACTTAGCAAGATGCTGCCATCTATGTGCAATCTTAGAAAAGGAACATTTCAGAATTATTAAGTCATCTTTAACTTGAGAGCTTCTCTTACACTCTTTATATAAATTATAAATTCCTGAACCTTGTCAAGCCATTGGTCAGCAACATAAGTTTCTATACATGTTGGCTAGAACAATCAGAACATTTGTCTTGGCCTTGTTAGCATCTTAATGATTGGTAACACGTAGAACATTTAAACGATTGATTCTTTTGGTAAGAGAGTAATGTATATGTACTTCCTAGCCAATGAACTGTATTACTTATTCAAATCCACCACTGAGCTGTCCATCCATCAAATCAATGAATGCAAATCATGATTTAAATTATTATCTAATTAAGTAAATCATTCATAGTTGTTGTTTTTTATACAGTGCAATTTTGCTTTATTTGGAAATGGGGCTAAATAAGAAAAATGAATATGACTTTGTCAAGCTTCCTTGTGAAACATTCCCAATGTACATTACATATGATGATTAAGGCTTCAAATTGATTTTTGTAACTTATGTTATGTTGCATATCCCTTTCCCCTTGATATTAATTTTCGCTTAGCGTCAAGTATTAATTACTCTTATAAGATTTTATATTGATCCAAAGAAAAAGCATTCATGCATAAACTATTTAGTTAAGCATTATTCAATAGTTGATATTAGATCTTATATATAATATTTTTAGTTAAGCATTATTTGTATATTATAAGACTTATACTCTACTCCCTGTAAACACAAATTTTAAATTCACGAATTTTGAGAACAATTTTTTTTTGACGATTATTTTTCGCAATTTTTCCACAATTGTGATAAGTTTGAAAAATACTGGAAGTACGGTATAAGATCTGATATGTAAGATATAAGCTAAGCTGTGGTTTGTTATGTTACAGTGCTGTCCTGCAGCTTTAGCCATAAACTATGAGCTCCAATCAGACTCCAACGATATAGATACCCATCAGCTCACTGAACAAACAAGTCCTGAAAACTCTTCAGCTGAAACATCTTCCATAGACAATGGCCATATAGCCACACCTGACTTTAAAAATGATCCTCTGGAAAAGTATGGAAAATGATGGAATAAAATGAATAGTGAAATACTCTGGAGCAAATAGATTTTGATCTAAATATATAAATGTTTGCACATACATAATTTAGGGAATTTTAGTGCACTGACAAAAAGAACATACATGTATGTAGTATTAGACCATAACCTCCAGACAATTGAAATCACAGATGTGCTCTTCATAAAATTCATAGAACTCATATTTAGGTCCTCTGATGAAATATTATACTACTGATGTATTGTTTCTCATCTTTGAAGTCTGAGTATCCGAAAATGGTATTTATGTCATACATGTTTATTTTTATTCCCAAAGATTTTGATGGAGGCTTAATATGGCACATTTTCAAATCCACCGAATTCACCAAATTACAAACAAACTCATATTTAAGTTACTTGCTCTGTCACCTCATTTTGGAATCATTTGCGACAAGCCATGATTATCTTGATCATTATTTGGTTGAGAATTATCTATTTCATTCATTTCAGCATTTATGTACATTGTAGATAGGGTTAACAAATTATTTAATGGTTTCTTTATACAGCTGTTTTGCACATATATCACATGGACACAAACTGTTTTGATGTCCTTCTGTGTGCTTGTTTTCATTCCATTGAAATCTGTGATAAATTAAAGTGGTTATGTCTGTATGTATTGATTTATACCCAACATCACGCGGTACAAACTTCGACCGTTAATTTAAATTTTTGACCTACCAGGCCTTTCTGTTGGTACATTGCTTTATTGAAAGGAGTCGCTCGTTTTAGCAGCGTTTTGGTCCCCAGTTGTGAGAAGCCCTTCTCACAGCTGGGGACCCAAATGCCGCTGAAAGTAGGGACTCTGTATTGCAGAATAATGTACCAACAGAAAGGCATTTTTGTTATGCTTTGAATGGAACAAGTTTGAAGAAAAATGGTGCAGTATTAGACATGCAATCCTTGGTTTTCAAACACCTGGTAGGTCAAAAATTTAAATTAACGGTCGAAGTTTGTACCGCATGAACATGAACATATCACTAATATGATTTAGTAGGCTGTATTTTTGATGAGCCTAGAAGATGATGTGAACATATAAGTTATATTGTGGAGAAAATTGAGTTCAGGCCTGAATGAAAAAGACAGTGTTCCTTTAACCAGCTATAAATCATTTACATAGCTAGCTTCAATATTGCCAATATCCAAAGCAAAACAAATACCTAGGCCTTATATGGAAAATACTATGTACATTTTACATATTTTTAAGCATTATATATCATATATGTGCAATATGTATAAGGATTTTTGTATGTTGATGTATGAAGGAAGTTTGAATGCAGTATAAAATGTTGAAAATATAATTCCATAATAAATGCTATAATTCACCGCTTTCTGTCTGTAATGTGTGTGTACGTGTATGGGAGTCTATGTTTTAGTGCCATGGGGCCCTCTATCTATTACTACCTGAACAAAACTAGACATTACTAACCATCCACCATCCTTGAAATCTCAATAAAAATATATTTGAAAAGATTTATGTCTATCTTGAAACAATGGATAAGATTGTACAAACATTTCTGGAAGGGGGGTACATACTCGTACAAGCTGTGGGTGAAACACTGGGCGATGGGCGCCCTTATGTATATAAGCCATAAATGATGTTGCCTAAGATTTATTCTTTAGGTGCTTACCATATACTGAATTATCATGGCAGGTCATTGAGTCACAGACCACCCATTACCATAAAAGAAACGACTACATGTATCAGAAATATGGGTAGTGCTCAAGTTTAATGAATAGACTAATTATTTTTTGAGTATTCTTTGAAGGACCTTCTATATCAAATCTAGAACACTTGGTAACTTAGGTAATGTGGGTTGCTTGCTTTATGGTTTAAGAAACGCACATCAGTGCCTGACAGCAAATACTGTATACATTGCAGTATAAAGGTTTTCATTAATATTTAAAATGTAAAATAGGTACCACTGGTATGTTATTGTGTTCTGACAAATTTACACCTGGATAATGCTTTCACTTTATAGTGTTCTATTATACTATTTTGCAAGATTGATAGCACTATGACTAGGGGAAGGTCATGGTGACTTTATTATTGCATATATACTGATTCTCACTGGTAGCAGGGCAAGATGTGTCTGATTCCAGCCATCAGAAAAAGCATTTCATCTAATTGCAATGCATTGAATAATCAACCATGCATCCACTCTAAAGCACCCTGTCTATTTATAGATTCTCGTGAAACTGATGACTTTCATTGTTCAGTGAAAATCTATAAATAGTATCATAGGGAATAACAAGCCAGGTGCTTTTGCAGGATTTAATGGTTAGTGCTGAAGGATTTAAACCCAGGACTCATGCTTTGTAGGATGATTCAACAATGCATAACTTGTGTTGCATCGATGCAAAGTCTAGGAAACAAACCACCATCACTGTTCCACAGCTGGATGACTATAACTGCAGTTAGCTTCATTCAAGATGGTTGCCGAGATTCTTTGGTTTTGGATAAACTTCCTATTTCAGCTAAACTAAGCTGAATCTTGATTCCTAAAGTTTCGCCGTGCAAATTGATAAAACTAAGATTGTATTCAACCACAAATGAATGCTCAGTCACCTGCAATATTAGAGAATTTAAAAAAAACTAAGAATGGCTCTAAATGAAGTTGATGATCCACGTCATCATTACATCATCATCGACTTCAGTTAGAGTAATTCTAAGTGAAGCCATTTTCTTCAAAATTCTCTAATATCGCGGTTGTTAGAGAATCAAGATTCAACTTAGTTTAGCTGAAATGGGAGGCTTATCGAAAAAGAAAGAGTTTCGGCAACCATCTTGAATGAAGCTAACTGCAGTTAGAGTCATCCAGCTGTGGAACAGTGTAAATCATTCACAATTCATTGTGTCATGTGTTTTTTTTACACATTGCAAAATAATTTATACAGTATCACTTAAAGAATGATTTTTTCCTATGGAACTCCTCTGTAAGTCAGTCAGACCATCCATCCATCTGTATAAGATGTAGTTTCCAAAATTTAAAAAGATTTTAATAATCTAGTAGCTTTATTTTCTGTGCAATATGTATGGAAGCTTGCAGAAATTGCTTTGCTTAAGTTCTGTTGAGCTTGATAGAAATGATGGGGCCAAACCTAAAAAATTATACCATGAATATGCTTTATAGAAATGAAATAAAATAAACCTAATTTATAACTGTTTTATAATGATTTCATACACATGCATTGGTTGGTCAGTTGATTTACATGTAGATGAGGCTGTGTGATGTCATAGATAAGTAGCACATCAGTTCTCAGATTGTTTCCCTTTAGGATAAGGCTCTCATCTCATTTCCATCCTTTTGCCAAACACCCAATCTCTATTATCTCTATTGATTGGCTATGGTTTTTAGTACAGATACAGGATGAACTCTCACTCCCTTCTTTCCTTCCATTTATTTTCCACCACACCTCATCCCCTACTCATTGCTTCAACTTTGATTCGTGATTGATGGCTTGCTGGGTACACCCTGGGAGCTCATAGCCTAAAGTATTGATTGCCTCAGTATTGATTTTGGGTTATCTGGAAGGACAACTGCAGGTGTACTTGACAAACTCTGTTACTTGTTTTTGATTTCTTTGGCAGCCATTCTGCATCTTTCAAACATATTCGGCTCTAAAAATGTGACTATTGTTCTTCTCAAATGTATAGATTATTGAGTCAGCTTTCTTAAAATTACATTACTATATAAAGCTCAGAAGTTACTAATTGAATCTATTATCAATATTATCTGTTACGCTTGGTTCTCTTTCAATTGTATTTTCATTTTTTTTTCAATTTATTTCATTTTCCTTGATATTGATATAAATACAAAAGTATGCCTTTGTTAACTTAATAACACTATCGGCATAGTAAATTGTATTGTATTTTCGGCATTGTATTTTCATGATATAAATATTTCATTAATTTTAGTGCTGTGATACATTTGTACCTGGAGAACGTCATAGTTTATTGCGTCTGTCTGGGGATACACTGGAAGGCATTGACTTTGAGACTGAAACCATTAATACACAGCCACTCATAAGCACAGCCAGTTCATACTTGATAGAGGAAGTTACAGATGCTGAGCATCATAAAGACTATGACACAGACAATGCTATAGTTGTACAAGAACACATCCATTAAATCACCAAGAATTCATTTTGAGTGCTGAGGTTGAATTTGTTGATAATACATTTTCTTAGAAAAGCACCACTGTTCGAATCTCTGAACTAGTTTGGTACCTAGACATAGAGATCAACATTTCCTGGAATTACACTAAAGTTTCTAATTCGTTTTGGGATTACATGTACTTTTACATCAATGATCTCTCATTTTTTCATTTCAATGATTTTGGAAATGAGCCTCCTTATGAAATCAGCGCAAGTTCTTCGTTCATCGACACCATTGGCTATCTCTTGAAAGCCCATGGCGACACTAATCTATTTTTATAATTAAATACAACTTGTATGATATTAAAAGAGCGAATGGCTAAAGACACCCCTGGGGTCATTTAACATTTTTTGAAAAATGCAATGTCGTTAATATCCTTGATATCTAGGATCAAATCGGAGATAAATATTACAAGAAATAGCAATAAAAAACATTCAAGGTTACTGATATAGGTATATTTTGGTTGATTTGGGAGGTATGTATCAATTCCTTTGAAATTTTTTATCAGTCTCAGAAAATGTCTCCAGAAAGTATAAATCCAACTTGGCAGATGTCCCATTGTTCAATTGTGTCACTCTATACACTCATTGGATTAATATTTTGTACACATAAATAGTCATATTTCAAAAGTCAGTGAGTAGGGTTAAGTTATGTTTGCAATTGTGTTGATCTACTTATTTTTAGAGGGAGGAAAGTCATGATAAACTCTTGCTTTGTTCATATAATGCCTGGTTCTTACCTAGAAAGTTATATGTAGTACGGGAATAGTGTACTTCTAAGGTACTTCTTGAGATATGTAAAAATCTAGGTAAGGACCAGGCGTTGTGCAAAAATGGAACTTTTATGCAATTTTCAGCATGAAATAAAATGTCAGCCATTTTGAAATTTCCTTAGAATGATTGTGACAATTGTGTTTTATATAATCAAGTATATTTTCTTATTTCATATAATCATTTCATGAACTAATATCTATATGCTTGCACTGAAGCCTGCCCTCTAGAGAAGCATATATTTTACCATGGCTCTAAACAACATAATAACATGTAATTCCATTCTATGCATTCATATTAATGTACATGCAAAATTGAGATGATTGTTGTACAATCATTTAATCTTCATGTGACCGGCGTCATTTTTGTCAATGACTAGTTTTTTTTATATTATCAATGTTCACTGGCTTATCATACTAAAGTTCCTATTTAGAAGATTAGTTCAGCTTTATTGTGCAGAAGAAACACAATTGATCTCAATGAAGTACAGGGTGGTCAAAAAAACAGAAACCCTGCATTTTCCTCATATCTTTGTCATTATAAAATAAATTACTCCCTGATGCTTCACACATTTGTAAAGTATTCAATTTCCTACCACTCTTTCATATTTCATGACCATCAGACAAATAGTCATAATTTTACAGCACTTTGAACAACATGCTTCAAGTTTGGCCATCGTCGCGCTGGAGGCAAACCTGCACAGCTGTCAATGACCAGAATGCATTTCTCAGCAGGTATGGCCTGAATGATACAGATGATTTCGCTTTTGCGGTCTGCAATTGCCCTGGGGTGATTATTATACACTCTATCTCTGCCATATCCCCATAGGTTGGGACATTTTGGACATGTGCAGGTTAGTCTTCAGCGCAATAGTGGCCACCGAGAATGTTCTTTAAAGTGCCGTAACACCACCTGACTATTAATCAGATGGTCATGAAATATGGTAGGCTGGTATGAAATTGAGTGATGTACAAATGTGCAAAGTTATTTCTTAAAATAACAAAGATATTAGGAAAATGATGTAAGGGTTTCCAGTTTTTTTGAACACCCTATAAAGGAGATCACTATTCAATATTTTTTGCATTTTTGACTTGTTATATTTTGTGTTTTCGAATGTTGCCCGTTATGCTATGTCACCGTTATGTAAGATAATACCGATAGGATCAATTAAAAAAGTCTTAACGACTATAAAAAATGATTATTTTGTTAATAAATAGAGACAGTGACAATAATGATGTGAAAAGAGTGATTTTCCTTCAACAGGCCATTTTATACAGGTTATTTTTTATTTTGAAATATAAAGGTCAGAATAACCTAATTTTTGGATTTGGCTATCAAACAAAGTCCCCTCTGATATCCTGTACAATTTCTTCTAAATATCTTGGGTCTAATATAGGGGCTTAAAGACACTGGTCCTTTTAACCCTAAATCTGGCAACTTGAACTGTATATAGTGTTTGAAAATGATATGAAAGGTCCGTGATTTCTAAAAGTGCATGTAAACTAAGTCAAAATTAGGCAAAACCAGTAAGATCATGCAATGATTGTGTGTTCTTACAGACATTTGATTTAATAATTCACGTGCGTAGCACCTGTTTCGAAAATACGCTAGCGCGTACCAAATGAATTTGAAAATAAAAATTAATTGGTAAATTATTGGAAGGTTGTTTTGTGTGGCTTTTAAAAACATTTGATCGTGGATATGGTCAGGATTTGATCAGGATATGGTCAGGATTTGATCAGGAATACCCCCCCCCCCCCCTTGAGTGGGCCTAGAAAATAAGTTGGGCCCAAAAAGATTTGGGCCGAAAAAAGGCCCAAAGTGGGCCTTTTTGGTAAGGCCTTATTTTTATTTCTAGGTCTTTTGAAGCCTTTAATCCCTCAAAATTTTGGTTTTGGGGCCCAACATTTTTTTCCGCTTCTAAGACCTGTAATTTGGCTTAGATGTTATTTATCATAAGGACTTGGCTCTTATTCTAAATTACAACAATTTTTTTAAAAAGTCATAACAATTTACTAATTTCTTGTAGGCGTATCATCAATAGACTTTGATACAAATCTTTGAATAATACTGTACTGTTTATATATTTAGTGAACTGAAGTCAAGATTTTAAGATGTGTATGGACCTCTTATAACTTGAACTTGACACTCGGTAACAGTTTTAGAATAAGGTGTTGATCTGTCGATGATCCAAATTGTATGTTGTTCCGATTGTGGAAAATGTTCAGGTAATTAGGACTCAAGCATTTTTATGACATATGCTAAAGGGAATATAAACATTTTTAAATACATTGGCCAAACCCCCATAATCCATTCCATTTTCAATGAAAAAGAAAAACTCGAATCAATTCATCAAATTATGAAGCGTAGATTGAATACAAAACATTGCCATGTAGGCTGCTTTTGATTATGAAAAGATATACTTTTTTCTTATTGCTACCATTCGATGGCACCTGTGAATTCTCTCAGAGACATTTTGATAAAGCAGTTGATACGTTATCTTCTCTTAATATTAACAATATGATTTGTACATACCTTATAAATGGAGACAACGACTGAATGTAGATATTGTATTCGATAAAAATGTGATGACAATTTGAGGTATTGATATTTTAAAACAAATTAATTACCATAATGTTTTAACAGGAAAAGAATAATTATTTAAAAAATTGTTTTAAAGTCAGGTTGATTAATTAATCAATTAAGAAAACATATGTGAGATGTCCATATGTAATATCTCCCTGGCACTCATTTGTTAATTATTTTACAACAGAATGTCAAAAGTCAGAAAGCAAAAACAATAGTCAGTTGGTGACATAAAATTGATACACTAGTTTCTTTTCATATACAGATGTCACATCATAAGAATAATTTGTTTTAAATGATCTTTTCGGGAGTCTATTTAGTGAAAATCCATCAAGTCAAAGCAATGAAACGAATTAATGTGCGTAAACATAAATCTTATATTTGATTAGTCTTGAAGTGTGGACTGGAGGTGAAAAACAAATGAACAAACTTTATGTGACAAATAGTTGATCCATTGATAAAACGATACTGGCATTGATAATTGTATGGTTTTCTTGGGAAGCATTTTTCTTCGAACTGCACTGACTTCATTTCAAATGTGTAGTTTGTTCTTTTTAAGAAAATGTGATTAGTGATTAGATTCATTTCAAATGTATTGTTTTTTCTTGCCGTCTGTCTGTCCGTCCGTCTGTACGTCGATCCGTCTGTCTGTCAACGCATTGGTACCCTTAGCAAAACCGCATGCATGCAAAGTTCATGCAAAGTCCTTGCGACGTTTCCATGCAATACACCATGCAGCAAAATTGAAACTCATTTGTACAAATACCATGCAAAGTCCATTCAAATCCATGCAAAGTCCACGCGGCATCCATTCAAATCCATGCAAAGTCCATGCGGCATCCATTCAAATCCATGCAAAGCACGTTAATCCACATGCAAAGTCCATGCAGACTGCGAGAAATATTCCATGCAATGTCCATGCAAAATTGCATGCATCTGCATGGGTTTATATGAAAACCATGCAATCCACATACAATTTTGCATGGTCCATTAACCATCCATTCAAATCCATGCAAAGTCCATGCGACATCCATTCAAATCCATGCAAAGCACGTTAATCCACATGCAAAGTCCATGCAGGCTGCGAGAAATATTGTTATTGAGGGACGCGCACTATCCATGCAAAATTGAATGCATTTTCATGGTTTTCTATGAAAACCATCCCCATTCAATTTTGCATGGATTTACATGGCCAAAATCTGTTTTTCATTTCGTCACATGGCCAAGGGAATTCCATAAATGACTTCACTGATTTTCTGGGAGAGAAACCTATAGCACAATGTATCTTTAAATCTGAGAATGCTCAAACACAATAATTGCTCATTCAGGTGAGTCACAGCTTTCTTGCGAAAATGACTGAATGGTGGACATCGGGTGATCGGGATATCGGGCGGGTTTTCAGTCCTACCTTATAACGCTATAAAGATAATCCTTCAGTTGAAGATTTAAGAATTCTCTGTGATGAAGTAATCTTGCCTGTTTTATAATTTTCATCCAGATAAGAACCTACTGCCAGAAGGCTCACAGTTATTCATGATAATGAAGGACCCTCTAGGTGCAGCAGTATTTATCTTCATAATCATTACAAAATACAAGTATATTTTTACTGTTGCTGGTACAATTGATCATACATAACACATTTATGCTTGACCATTTTGACTGTCTGAATAGTGAATATTTTAAAGGAGCGCGTAGGTTACTGTCTGAATAGTGAATATTTTAAAGGAGCATGTAGGTTATCGCAATCAATTTCAGAAGGTTATATCTTGGATGATGACTATTTTCTGACAATGAAGACAGGTTTATCTTTTAGATCAATTCATTATCTCAAAGAAAATTGTATACAGTAATAATAAAGTCAAACAAACTCGGAGATATTTAACTAGCAATCAACCCATCAACACACTTTTTCAAAGATGTTGACCCCATTTTCACCAAAAATGCAATCATTTTTTACAATGTTTAATGCATTACTATTCTTTATTTTGATGTATCAAATAGTTCTTGAAAGAACTTAATTGCTTTAAGATAAGTGTTCCCCATGTTATTTCTCCATTGAAAAATCTCATGCTATCCATTGGTTTCAGTTCATTTTGGTCATCCAAATTCAGTATCTTTAAAGTCCCTGGAGCAATCAACTTTTCCTTTTAGGAAATCGAACCTGTCTCAAAGCACATTTTATTATTCAACAATATAATAAAAGGTTGCAGTTTTGGTGAAAATTAGGTCAACATTTTTGAAAAAGTACGTTGATTGGTCCATTGCCCATTCAATATCACGTAGGTCTGATTAACTAAATAATCATTATACTTTTCTTGAAGATAATGAATGGTTCTAAAAGATACACCCATGTTCATGATCAGAAAATATTCCTAATTCAAGTTAGAATCGTTTGAAATTGTTTGTGATAACCTACGTGCTCCTTTGGCCTCATAAAGAAAAGAAAATTTGCCTATCTAAACTGGAATAACCACAGCAATACTTGCAATTAACCTCTCACAAAATAGACATGCAGAATGTCCAAGTATGTCAGCAACTTCTGAATCTATATTTGATTGGTCATTTTCAAACTATTGTTCTAAAATCATAAAAATTACCTGAATCTCTTACAGTTGAACATTCCTTGTCAGTCATATTTCTTTTGGTTTAAAAATAGCGTGAATCTTTAACCAATCATTGATGACCATGCAAATACCATGCAGTATTGCATGGACTAGCATGGATACCAATCTCTTAGAGTATTTTATACAAGCAGCCTGCATGGAAATTGCATGGTGTTTGCATGCATGCAGATACCATGCAATGTCCATGCGTGTTGCATGTGTTTTGCATGGTGATTGCATGGATAAATGTTTCTACATTTTCATTCGCATGGAGAATGCATGGTGATTGCATGGACAAGTGAAGTGCATGGGTTCTATGTTCAACTTCCTCTTTTGCATGGATTCGCATGGATCTTTTCAGATTGCATGGACTTTGCATGTGCTTTGCATGGAAAAAAATCCATGCGCTTTTGCTAAGGGTAGTTCGAAATCTTCCACGAGCTCACATGGTGCAGAGCTATTGTCATCGCCCACCTGTCTTGCCGTGTGTAACGCCGGATATAACGTCGTCAATTGTCCCATAAAGCTAGCCATACACTTGCCGGATAAACTCGGACCGGGACTCGGACATCAAGGGAGTTATAGAGTAAAATATTTTCACCAGGATCTCGGACATTTTCAGCGGACAAGCCCGGGCATTGTCATATTTGTCCGGAGTTGTCCACCGCATATTGCCCGCAATTGTCCACATGTGTCCGTTTTTGTCCATTTACGTCCGGTGAAAAGAATGAACTCAAGTGTCATTTTTCTTCTGTGGACAACTCGGGACAAATTCAAAAGCATTGAGTCACGTGATGATCATATGGCCATTTTCGGACAAATCAGGACAGCATCTGACAAAACAGGACAACCTTGGACATTGTCCAATGATGTCCGGCGGATAACCTCGGACAACGACAGACAAATTCGAACAAAACTGACAAAGTCGGACAATGTCCGTCTCATGGGACATCATGGGACACTGTCCGACGTTGTCCCATTTTGTCCGACGATGTCTGGAATATAGCGCCATTCTGTCCGAAAATGGTCATATGATCATCAAGTGATGAAATGCCCCTCATTTGTCCAGAAATGCCCCTCGAAAAGAATTAACATGTTCATTCTTTTCTTGGGACATAAAGGGACAACTTGAGACAAAATCGGACAATGTCCCCTGGTGTCCCAAGGGTGTCCCATGGGAATGTCCGAACTTGTCCCTTCATGTCACATGAAAATATTTTACTCAATAACTCCCTTGATCTCCCATCATGTCCAATTAGTGTACGGCTAGTTTTAGTGGCGTCTCAATATAGCCCGCCTCGTTCCAAAATGACGGCCATTTTTATTTTGGAAAAATCAGGGTTTCGGCTCTTTTTGGTCATTAACTCAACAAGTTTTCAACCAATGTGCTTACAATTGTGCACGTATCTTAATTAAAAGGTTAAGGTCCCGTGGTACTTAACCGGAAATGACAAAACAGGAAGTGACAAAATTGTGGCATTTTTAGACATTTTTGAGCAAAGATAACAGTCAAGTCAAATAGTTCCATATATCATTTACCGGACAAGGATCACAATGTACATGGTCAGAATGACCCTAAACATGATGAAATAACCAATACAGCCCTCTGAAAATGTGACTGGAAAATACCTAAAAGTAGGAGCTTAGGAAAGGTCACTGAACAGAATCTTTTGAATTTTTCTGAAAATGTGCCCAATATATTGCTCTAAATAAAAATGTTCATCAATCCAAAAGGCGTACTCGAATACTAGTCAAATGCAATTCAGAAGTTGCATTTTTGTTCAAAGTAGTCGTTTTGTAGCTAACGTACACGTATATATATCTCTCTAATATGTCTGGCAATTTTGCGAAAAAAAAGACACAATGGAAAATCCTACTGACCAAATTAAAGATGAAAATGACGGATAGCACAATTTATTATTGAACCAGAGATAGTAGCATAATTTAAAGTGTTTCGTTTTTCATTTTTGCATTTGTTTAGTGTTTACTTACACGGCACAGTTATTAAGATCACTTTTTATACCTTAAAACACGCATGCGCAAATATTGCAAGAATGAAGATCAATAGAACGTCTATGCCTTATATTGATTCAAAGCGAAATGCACACAAAACACCCGCTTATCGTCAATAGCGTTGACCTGATTATAATATGTTTTGAATGATACCTGTCTCGTTGATTAGCATTTTTCGCGTATTTTAGCGAGGTGAATCCTTTCGAAACCAAAATTAACCACAAATGCACACCTGGATCGAAAGATAAAGAAACAGGTATTTTAATTTAATTATATTGGTCTTTTTAAATGGTTATTATACCTTGCATCTTTGTCAAAGTGTTTCATCTCACTTGTTGGAGAACCAGAACGTGACAGTTGACTTGAGGTTTATTCTTTTTTACTCCAAAGTCACAAAATATCAGAGATCTGATAGGCAATATTAATATATTCAAAAATAATCAAATGTGTCAATCTATGTAGCCAGGTAGCCTTAGAAGGTGGATATCCTGTTGTCTCTGAGACTCTCCATGAAGTATTGCAGGATACAACAATTCTAAAGTATATTCAGTTCAAAATATAAAAGGATAAAATAGAAGTATGGTTCCAAATACTAGTGCTTAAAGGCAACAATCAACTGTGTAATATACAATCTGACTATCTAGTCTATATTGTTTCATTTTCATTCCAGAGCGAGTTTCGTTTCATTCTGCACACCATGGATCAAGAATACATCCTTGAAAATATGTAAGTTGGAGCACGTTTGTGATTTGCTATACAATAGGTAGGTTTAGCAATTCTTTTAAGGGAACTGATAGAAGAACCAATTGAGAGGTGGATATATGTACTGTGATTCCAGGAGATCATGATATTACACATTTACATTGAAGTTATATAATCGATGCACTTATTTTGGATTATGTCATATTTTTAGTAACTGTTCATAGGCATTTATCTTACGATTATTGTGTCACCTGTACGATTACAGCCAGAGATAGTTCTATTTCATGAAAATCGGTGTAATATTTTTGAATGAATTTGATTTTTTGATATAATATTTTCAACTCGTAGATATCATATCATTGTATGTACCATTATGTAGAAAAATTGAATAAACCAGTTATTCGAAAATATAAACGTCAGTGTATCTAACGACGTTGTACCCATCATTTCAGATATGATAATAATCATTTCACACCAGATGCCGTTCCTGGACCTGCTGAATACGGAGGCGGCGAGACCTCCAGTGACGCGTTGCTTCCACAGGTTGACAATGCCACACGGCTTTATAAAAGTCCCCACAAGGTGTTCAGTGCATTATGCTCCTTCCACAATAGAGAAAAATACAACATGTACTGCAGGGATTGTGACAAACCAATATGCTGCTATTGTGCCCAACACGAGTGCAGGTACCACAACACTGTGGTTGATATGAGGAAACTGAAGGAGATTTTTGAAGAAAAGAAGGATGTGCTGAAAAAGGGAGTTGCGGCTGTTGAAGGTGGTGTATTAGATGTATCTAGTTCAAAAACTGTGTCACAGTCTTAATTGTCTCAGTACATATATTTAATATCATGCATATTGATATGATGCATATGTAAATACAAATAATCCAGTGTTATTGCGCAATTTATCTTAGTATTTGGTTTTCGAGCACATGTATTTGCTAGATGAAAAATCGACGTCTTAGTCATACATAGTTAGGGCAGGGTAGGTATTAATACAATGTAAGGCTATATACCCAAGCTTATACATGTATACAATTCTCTTTAACACTGACGTATGTTATCATCAATTGTGATAAGTTCATAATCTCTCATGAGAATAAAAAGTATAATATGGTTAAACTATGTGAGAAAATGAGAATAATAGGTCCGTATTCCATTGATTTTTCAGTAGCTGTGTCTCAACCTCAGCAACGTGGGTTTGGAAAAATCTCGTCGGACGAAAACGTCAAAATCAATCAGCTTACCAAAAATGTCAAGCAGCAGTTCGCAACGTTGAAAAAAATGCTAAAAGCCAAAGAGAAAAATATGATTGATGACATAGCTAAATGCCACGACAACTTAAATAAACGCGAGCAGTTACTACAAGGCGCAAAAGGTGTGATCAATGAGGCAAATATGTTACAAAAATCCTCCGGAAAGTCGTTTGCTTTTGTACAAGAAGCAAATGAAGTATTTGACCGACTTCAAAAGACTGAACACTTTCTGCTATTAAAGGAGTCGAACACTATTTTTTCGCCAAGCTTTGAAGATGTACAACAAGCAATTGGTGAATTGGAAATCCTTGAAATTCCTGGTAAAGTTCAAATTCTAAAAGACAATTACCAAGTCCACTCCAAAAAGATATCTCCAAAAGAGGAAATCAAATGGACACCACCATTTAATAAAGTAAATTGCAGAAATCTTGAATACGAAATTCAGCTTGACTCAGGAAATGCCTGGCAGGAATTGCTTACAACAAACAAACCTTATTTTACATTTGACCCTAAAAAGATGGAAACTGAATCTTTGAGACATTTTGATGGAAAATTTAGTATTCGTGTTGTCCCAAAAATTAAAATATCAACTGACAAAAGCATTCGTAATAATTCGGAAGAAGTCTTCTACGGTTTGCCAAGTGATTCGACTTCAGTGGAAATATTGTAATGTCATCAATTTATCATCGCCTAATTACTCATAACTGGTTTTGTTTTATGACATACATTCTTTATTTGAGGAATGAATAAAGCTACATATTATATTTGCAGTTTTCAATTGGTGTTCTTTCAAATGGAAGATTTTCTGGGTTCAAGTCCATTTCGTTAGCTTTCTTGAGAAGCATTTGTACGGTTTCCTCGTTGAGAGTTGGAGTTCTTGATAGAATGTGAATACAATAGTTTGTGACGGATAGCGTGGTCCCACAGTCATACTCGATAGCATATTCAGCGCCTTTGTCATCAATTACAATAATGCGATAATCAACCTAAAAGCAGAAAAAGGTCAAATCGTTTTACATTACTCTCTCGATAGATATAATGTAACACAAGATTTTCTCCTAATAAGATCACATGTTTTAGGGATGGGACCCCGTCCTTCATCCTAGACAGACATGATGTTCATTTTTCTCTATAAATCTAGTTTTTAATCACCAAGGAAATGTCATAGCAAATATTCAAATGAAGAAGTTAAATTCTACGAGGGGCTTCAATGAGAATATGAATTTGAGAATATGCACTTACAGGAGGCACAAATGGGAAGAAGCTTTGTTGCCATTCTCCTGGTCGCTTCATATTGAAAAGCTTTCCTGAAAATAAAAGCTACATATAAACAACATATTTCTCCAACATTTTTTCCATGGATGCGTATAGTCAGTAAGGATGCTTAGAATTTACCATTATCACCTATACATTATGTTAGTGGTAATTATTTTGACATGTAAAACTCAACTACTTTTAACTATCTTACCATCGATGGTGCTAACCTCGCCATCGTGGCCATATTTATTGCAGAAGTTGGCTACAGTTTGTTCCCCTTCAGTATTGTCAGCAACTGGTTCAATCTCTGTGTAAGTACAATGACAGCCCTCTTGGAAAACTGCCCCACCAGCAGTTTGGATCTTTCCAACTTCATACCATCTACCTTGGTACATAGATGGCTTGAAACCTTTTGCAGGAGCAGGAAATCTACATGTTGGATTGTTAAACAGGAAAGCCTGCGAGGTGGCTACTGCTAGTGCGAATACCTTTATGATAAGAAAGACATGCTAGATAAGTATTTAAATGATATTTTTGTTGTAAATGAGAAAACAAAGATTTATACAAAAATATTCTGAATCATAAACAACAAAAGTTCTGACACCAAAGACAAAACTTTTCAGACATTATTAATTGGAAAAAACAAAGGGCAGCATTGCATAAAATTAACAACTTCCAGCAGTAATATAAATCATATCAATTAATCAGGAAGATCCTTAGCACAACTAGGCCTATATGATACATAAATTAGCAAAAAACTAGAACTTAAATAGCAACAACTAATCTAAAAACAAAGTGTGACAAAGTTATTGAAATAATAATATGTTGCTACTTACCAATACACCAAACATGATGCTGCTGATCAAATATCAAATTATTAAATGTTATATCTGAGACTAAGGTTATATATACGTGTACACCCCTCTCACACCCCTTTCACGTTCGTTAGCATGTGTAACAATAAGATAACCAGCATGATAATTCAGATATACGATTTCTAATCTTTTGATCATTCGATATGGCCTTCATGTGCGTGGTGATAAAGCTCAAATTGTAACATCAGACTTGACATGTCCTCTGACATAAGAAACACGCATTAAAGCTTCAACATTAGAGTGAAATTATAATCAATTTAGTTTTGACTATCTCTGTATTATTCTCTATTCTCAGGTTGTGCCATTGTTATAGTCTCCAACTTTTTGGGAACGGCGTTTGGCGGTTAGCGCTTGGTGTATGGCGGTCGGTGTCGGTAAAAAATTGTCCGGCGGTCGGCGTCTGTAACAAATGCCGTTGCATTAATATTTTTCTAATCTATGGAGAACATCTCCCTAGATCCCTTCTATTGAGAGGCATTTTACAATACATTTATCATGACCTAATTACTTCCTATGAGTATACAATGAGTAGATAGAAATTGACACATACAGAAAATACGACGATCAACAACATTTATATTCATGATTTATATTTAATCATATTTGCAGTTTTCAATTGGTGTTCTTTCAAATGGAAGATTTTCTGGGTTCAAGTCCATTTCGTTAGCTTTCTTGAGAAGCATTTGTACGGTTTCCTCGTTGAGAGTTGGAGTTCTTGATAGAATGTGAATACAATAGTTTGTGACGGATAGCGTGGTCCCACAGTCATACTCGATAGCATATTCAGCCCCTTTGTCATCAATTACAATAATGCGATAATCAACCTAAAAGCATAGAATTATGCAACTGAACCAAATGTAGTATTATCCGACGTGTTGTCTCTGATCAAAAACACTGGAATAAACACTTCAAATAAAGTCTTGAACAATGGTTTTGGCTTATGGACAATAACTTTTCTCATTACCATTTGCCTTCTGTGAATGTCTCATGGTATAGAAAAGGGGAACTTTGGGTCATTGATGCAAAGAGTGTAGGCCTATTTCTAACCTCGTCATAAAGAATCTGTACTTACAGGAGGCACAAATGGGAAGAAACTTTGTTGCCATTCTCCTGGTCGCTTCATATTGAAAAGCTTTCCTGAAATGAAAAATCATCATAAAGTGCAATTATATACTTATGTATATGATTGGGTAGGTAGATAAATGTGTTTCCTTTTCAAAACGTCTACCTATTAATTGGTAAGAGATGCAGAGATTGCCCCTATGCAATAATATGAGGCCTTCAAACTATTTGACAAGATATGAGTGTACTGCCGATCATACGCGAGTTGAATAAGATCACCTAATGTGCACACTGTTCTGTAAAACGCATTTTAAATAACTAACCGTCGACGGTACTTCGCTCGCCGTCGGGGCCATATTTTCTGCAGAAGTTTTCAACTTTTTGTTCACCGTCAGTCTTGTTTTTGACTGGTTCAATCTCTGTGTAAGAACAGTGACAACCTTCTTGGAAAATTGCTCCACCAGCAGTTTGGATCTTTCCAACTTCATACCATCTACCTTGGTACATAGATGGCTTGAAACCTTTTGCAGGAGCAGGAAATCTGCATGTTGGATTGTTGAACAGGAAAGCCTGCGAGGTGGCTACTGCCAGTGCGAATACCTAATACAAAGAAACATATATTTAGATATTCCAAGTCAAATGTAAAAATATCTGAAGCGGATCTTGCAAATTATTAAGAAACATTTTATAACGATGTGATTGTTGTAATGTTTTTTACCAGTTTATATCCTCAATATTCCACAGAATAAAGTTTTTATTTTAGGTGTAGTTTCTTTTATTTGCTCAATACGTGTATACTCTCTCACCAAAGCTTTTTCATGCATTCTGATTTTAGTTTGAGATTATGCAATGTCCTATAAATCTATAAATCAATAAAATGTTAATTTCAATGTTCATAACAATTGTGACTCAGAGTTGTGGCAAAATATGAACGGCAATATTAGATAAAACAAAGCGAAGACACTTACCAATACACCAAACATGACACTTTTGATCAATATACCAAATGAGAAAGTGAAACACGTACATATAAATATATATATATACATCCGTTTCACGTTCGCAAGCACGTGTAATAATCAGATAACGAACCCACTGATAATCTAAAGGTATTTATCATAACAGATAAGTAATAATGATACAAACCTATAAAACTGAACAAATTTTGAGGACGTCTTGATACTTGATAGGAACGATGACATCTCATTTCTCCTCAGCCATGTTTTAACAAAGCGATGTGATGAGTATCAGAATGCGTGGGGGAGGGTGTTCGGCATTTTGACCTCTTCATTTTCCTAGTTAAAGTATAAGTTGATGGAAGTTATTACACTAGTTAACTAGCACATATGATTGTAGTTATCTCCTCGCGCTTTAGATAGATGTCATCAAAAGAGCATGCATCGTTTTTCTGAAAAGTGTTATTTTTATTTGTAATTGAGTTATTGCTCTGAATAATGTCATTCCAGGAGAATCACTGATCAAAATATTGCTGTAGATTAAAACATTATAATAAACAATATCGAAAGTAAAACCGGAACCAAAACCAATCAGACTATGAAGAATGACACTGATGTGTTACATTTTGTATTAGTTCTATGATGACAAAGATGTAACATTCTACATTAGACTAATGAGGACCTACGATGACGCAAATATCATATATTTTGAATTAGTTCTATAATTAGTCCTATGATAAGTACAGATATGTTACATTTTGTATTAGTTCTATGATAACAAAGATGTAACATTCTACATTAGACTAATGAGGACCTAAGATGACACAAATTGAATTAGTTCTTTGAAGACACAGATATGTTACACTCGACTTTAATGACACATATATCTTGTAAGTCTTATGGTGACGCAGATATGTTACATTTTGTATTAGACCTTTTATGACATAGATACAGTATGTTACATTCTGTATACGACCTATGATGGCACAGATGTGTTACACTTTGTATTTGTCATATGATGGCACAGATATGTTACATATTGTATAAGTCCTACCCTCGTGTTTATTTTCAAAATATACAATTTTTAGTTTTTGCATTTTCTGCCAGTGAATGCTGCGCTTTACCCCCAAAAAATTAATTTTAGATAAAGAAAGCAAACAGTAAAGTGAAGTGCCCTGAATCAAATTAACATACCCTTACGAAAGAATTAGTTTACCCTGTGTGACAATAGTGTATTCTAATAAAAATATATCTGCTAATACTATTTTATACACAGTTGGCCTCCTTGGCCTTGAACACTGAACAATACCACAACAAAATGATTTGGATATTTGAAAAGTATTCAAGCTGGAAAATATTCTCCAATATATCCAAAATAGAGAGTTGGTGAAGTAAAATACACATGTATAGTGGTTATTGTGTGCGTTTGTACATCCCTGCTTTTAGAGCAATTAAACCCAACGCACGTGGTTGTCTATAACACTTTGTGCTCGATGGTTGAAGTATTTTGGATGTAATGGTAATATTGTGTAGACAATTCAATCTTAGCTAACAATCTTAAGAATTCAGTCTCTATTTTACTTTGCTACTTATGTCACTTTCTTAAGCATACACCATAATGAGGGTACTTCCAATGACAAGACGTTATGACGAGCATCAAATCTCATCTTAATTAAGAAATATAGTCACGTGTAAGAAAATGTTCGTTTACCGACACGACATCGGGGTTTAATGTGCATTTTATTGTAGTTTAATGTACAGTCTAAATGGAATCATTGAAATTAAAACTTGGGAAATTGCAGATTTAGGTTATTTTAATGATACAGCCACGTTTCTTTGTGTAACTGCGACTTTGTATCAGTCCGAATTGAAAAGTAAAAGTTAATGATAAATTAATTTCACGATCAAATGATAGCTTTATGTTTAAGAACAAATTGTTTCTTAACGTTTTGAACCAATGTCAACGTTATAAAGAAATTTGTAAAGTAACATGATTGAACTGCGTTCCTAACTTTAGTCTGTTTGTACGATGGGTGCCCCCCCCTCCTGTGTGCGCTCGCTTCGCTCGCAGTGATGCAAACCCCAAAAAATCAAAACCCGCCTTCTTTGAAATGTTCTCTACATACATACGTTAAATTAATTACTACATACCAGCATATGTTCTTTGGGTGTCTGTGGAGTGTTATATATAAAGTTGTAAAAAAATATTAATTAGAAATTGGAATTACTCAGGTGCAGAAAGATAGTTGCCGCTTTCACCAAAATAATTGCTATTTCAGATCGGATAACATAGTTGACCAAGATACCCGTTCAGCAATCCCACTAGACTTGAATAATAAATAGATTTAGTGGATGGAATTTCTTTTTGGAGGTTTGAATCTATTGTGGGGGGTCTACACAATTTAGAATATGTGCAGCATAACAATTGTTATCTGTTCAATGCAAAAATATGATTTTATGATATTATAATTTGGGTTTTTATTGGGAAACTACCCCGACCTAGAAATTAATATTAACATTTTCATAGAAACCTAAAATTTCGAATTTGACAAACACGTTTCTAAATGGAGTTTTACATTTACAATTAAAATTAAACCATCGAATACAATATAGTGTTTTATATCTTGTTCTTCGCAATAGATCATTTGATTTTAACCTTCTTTTCATAATTTTCTTGATTTATTACCAAGTTCGTGTATATTTGTACCGTAACGAGCTACAGGTGCGTGATGCTCCAATCCCTAATACTCTGAACCTCAATAATGAGGCAAGCGCAGATCCAAACACTGTTGAACATTTTATGTGAAATGTTCGTGAAATTTGGCTCATAATTCATTGACTTTCACTCTGTGCATGACAGTCGTTGTGGATCTGTCATTAATTATAAACTCATTATAAAACCCTTAAACGACCACGAATAGTGAATGAACGATTGCCTAAATAGAACGTTATGTAGTTTATCAATCTAATTGTTTGATTCTGTAGAATGTGTGTATTATGGCAAATGGCTTAGAGAATGTGCTACATGTGGCCCTTGTATGGCGATGCTCTTTGAAATACACATCGTCAAACTTGTTGCGTTTGTTTATGGACATTCTCAAAGCGAATCTTATGAATGAAACAACAATTTGTGGTGATAAAAGAGTTTATGACAAAACGGCTAATCTACAAATTGCGAATTAATTCAATCTTAGGGACAATTGATTCGTTCTTCTTGTATGGTATCAAGATGGCACGCTCCGCTGAATCCGAAGTCTACCTGCTTGAAAGTACAAGTAGCTTCTCACCGGGATCCCGCATTTAATTTCAGACGGTGACAAAAATATATGTGAACGCATTTGTAAGTCTCATGCTGACTAGATAGATGCACAAGCCGTATGTATGATGCTAGTTTTTGATCTTTGGCAAACTAAAACAGCCATCTACATATTACTCCCCAATTAGGTAGATAAGATTAGGGTTTCAGTTTTACCGTGGCGTACTATCAAAGGCGTGTGCATCTCTCCTATGTTTACAGTAATATGAGACCAGACGTCACAACACTACAATAACAACAATTTCTCTCGGATTTTTTCCAATAAATATTGTTAATTTAGCTACATGACATATACCTGATGTTACCGTCTGGCTTATGTTTTAGACCAGTGGCATATCATCAAACGGCTTCTGCTTAAAGGATATCATTATCCTATCTACTAGTTATTTTGAAATATTATATGGCGAAGTTTGGCGTGTGACAAGAGAACTATTTTCACGGCCGTGTGGTTGATCGAACAGTTAGAACGCGTGATTGATTTGTCTTCGCCATAACCCGCGTCACAAATAATCGTAAATCAATCCCTCCTTACAACAATTCGACACACTTTTCTTCAATGATTACAAAACGCTAAAATAAAAGTCAAGGATTTAATTAAAAAGTGATCATTCCGCTGAATATTGCAATGGCGGCGCGTTAATCATCTTTCCAATCATTGAGCGAATGGTAACTCCATATAAAAACAGCAAAACAACACAGTTGGAGTTGCATTGATGTTGAGCAGTGATTTGAATTTGATGGATGCATTCTCTTTCAATGGTATAGATAATAACGACTATAAGCATGTACGTGCTCGGCCCGCCTCATCCAAGTGTCGCTCTGGGGTAACGGCACACTTTACCGTTTATTTAATCCATTCGTCTTACTTTGGTTTCAATAGTTTTTGTCAACGTCAATAATTTTACTAGCACCGGTCGATCCTATTCTTTAACTATAAAACTAATAATTACACTTGTATAGCTGCTCATCTATTAGTACGAAAGCGTTTATCAAAATATTTAATTTGATATCAAGGTGCTTATTTTCCGACACAATAATATCTGAATCGTTACTTATGATAGAGCTTGTATTTGTATAAGCAGAAATATAGCCATTCTTAATGACTACAAAAACAAGAATTAATTTTCAACAAAAAAGCCCGTATTTTGTGTTTCAAACTATATCTACAATTACCTCTTTTATAGAAAACCTCGAATCATAATCAGATTTTAATTAAGTTGTGGAGCTCTTGTCTTAAATGTGTAAGCGAAAACTGTTGCGGCAATATTGCGGTTTTGAGAGAGTGACGCGATTAAGTTGATGCTCGTCTATGTTGTTCCTTCTCGTGTCTGATTTATTGTCGAGGAAGATAGTTAGGTTGGAATATAGATAGATTACAATTGGCGTGTTGTAATTTTGAAATTAAGATAATTAAACTACTTGATATTTCCTTTCTATTTTGTGGGTTGTTAATGAGCTATTATCATGGGTTAATATGTTGATTATTTTTCCGATATTGCTATTTGTGCGTTTTGAATCTAATCAAGAGAATCAAAGCTCTGAGCTGTCAACGTATAATTGAGTAGCATGTAAATACTGTATTGCTTGCTATCTTATTATCATTAATATATTTGGTCGGAAAGGTCAATTTATTACTAAGAGATTAGCCATCGGGGATCAGCTACCCTGATTGAAAAACCTTTTATTAACTTGTCATTTTCAGTTAATTACCTCTTCCTCGTTGATACTGGTCACTACGACGCTGGATTCTGGCACGCGTTCTTCACAGGAATACAACAGCTACTTATAATACCTTTAAATATATATTTTTGTTCTGTTGTATTTTTCATTTCATCTGGATTTTATTAACTTATTTTTACTGTTGTGATCGTAATGCGGATGTTGTGATAAGGCTTATCTTCATGTTTGGAATAATAGTGAATTAATACAACTTGAAGTAGTTACTCTTGACGGTATATTGTATTTCGAGAGAAAATGAAAATGACTTCTTCGAGATGGATAAATCGGGATTTAGAATCAATCCGTTGTGGTGAAACTGTAATAATAATAGACAATTCTTTCCTCAATTTCCATAAAAGAAATGCGATAATTAATAGGCTTTGTCCCAAAATGAAATTTCGAGGATCTATTTTTCCGCTAGCTTATGTCAACATGGCAGGTTAGATGCGAAATGACCTCTGGGTACTATCTGCCGTAGGGTCAAGCGATTCCTGACACTCAGCATACGTTAAATTTCATTGATAATTCAAGAATCTAATTTCGTGGCAAAATTACATTGATGTCAATTGTATTAAAATCTCGTCTGCTCAGATCTGCCGACTACACAGGTGTGGAGTGATGTCATTTAATTTAGCTTGTTGCATATTCTGACCATTCTTGAGATCGCTAATTATTCAACATGTGACCATATATTGTGACTTTTGTCACCTTGTTGGTCATAACGACTTTAATATCTGATATTCTATAAAATGGTCAATTTAAAAAGAATCTATCAACTACGAAAACTGACACTGAAACGTTAATAGCTGATTGCAACTGATCAGATAAAAACAATACAACTTTTTTGTTGTTTGTTGTCAATAGCAGCTGAATCTTATCTGAGCATGCATTAATTATACACACTACAGTAATATAATAAGGGTGGGAAGATGGAATAAAGACCCTTCTATCTATTTCCACTGGTTATTTGTATTTATTGTTTGTGTGCTAGAATGATATAAAGAAGCTTTGTATTTATATCACGTGGCCAATAAAACTAATCCCAGACGTTTGTGACTGCACGATTATCTTCCGGAGATTCCATGAGAACAATAATACAAAACTTGAGCTTTGATTTATTTAGCAATTAATATACAATAATTTTGGAATGAGGAATGAAAAACATGGATACGTGTATTGTTAAAGCGGTTGTGCCGAATAGATTGAAATGAAATAAATAACAAACACTTGATATATGATATCGCATATACTTGAATTTTTGACCGTATGATTAAAACTGAAAATGTAACTTAAGATAGATGTACCTCAAACAATAGGACTAATATGATTTGTTAGTTAAGTTTTTTCAACGATTTGTTAATTGTTAAATAATGACTTGTTTTTCACACATTTGTTTTCATTATTTAGTCAAACTGCACAAAGAGCAGCACTTGAAAATGAGTAGGAACATGGGAACAGACAAAATTAATAGGGAAACGTGGAACAATGACGGATTTATTTTACACTTCTTCAACAAAATAGAATACCGGACGGAAAATATGATGATACAGTAACAAGTATAGTCAGTTTTTCCGGAAAACGACCTTATGACTTTATAACTAATAAGGAAAAAACACACTTAAAACTGTATCATGAACTATCTAGAAAATAGTATTTAGTATATTGTTATACACTATTTCAATTTTTACAGCTTATTTTTAAAATATAAGAGAAGCCGAAAGCACAAATGTCGGCGTTTGAGAACAAAAATATAAGGCATACAATAAATTAACAAGCAATGAAAAGGGATCATGAAAGACAATGCACAAATGAGGGAAACGCAAGAAAGCGACAGATTTTGGTTTGGGGGTTTTAATTGATGTGACTTTGGTGTTCCTTATGTAGAGGTTAGATGAGGAGCTACTCTTCCAATAGTTTATTTTGGTTCTATAAGCGAGCTTCACAGACTTGGCCCCGAAACTTGCGGTACAGAGAATCAGATTTGAAGGTTAATATCCATTGTGGGATCCACAGCAAGTTATCATCCTTTGGAATACTGAGATAAAGTGAGACTGATAACTCAGAATAGCTAATAATATCTTTAATATGTGGAATTTTCTACGTTATTTTTCAATCGATGAACCACATAATTATCCACAAGCTCTATCAGTTTTTAAACACTTTCCTTTATAAAAATCCTCAGATACCTTTCAAAAAATGAACTTCACAAATCAAAAGAGGGTTTCGTTCCAAGGAGAATGTTACTACTCGCCTAGTTACTTCAGGATAACAGACAATATAGTGTAAATCACTTTGTCAACCCTCCCCCCATAACACACACATACAGAGCACCACCCATATTATGTTTTTTTCTTGCATTATTTAATTCCATTTAATTGATGCTCTGCTCGAAGCATCATCAACATGTCCAATTAATGTACGTACGTCTGCAATCAGATGTTGACAAGTTTATTTGGTTATCATTTTTTTCATAATGCAGATGACACAACGTCCAACAAGAAGGTAATATGTTTTTGTAACCTATAACCAACGTTCCTTAATATTTGAAATTTATTAATTCAGATTTCTGATTGGTATCTTTTTAAGAATATTTGTTGTATTTCATTAAGTTTAAACTATGTTGATGGCCCATCAATCAGTGCACACTGAACACTTCATTTGGTATTGGGAATGATATGAAATACCAAAAGATACCAGCAAGCCATTGTCTTGTTGCCGTATACGTCCACTTGAAAACCTACCCAGACATCAATACGATGATGCTCGTTCATGGATGATACTCTTTGTACAAGGTAATCTGCGTAGAAACATATTGAATAATTCATTAAAACATACTTCTTCGCGTCTGTAGATGTCAAGCCTTCAAAACTAAGTAAAGTGGATGGTCTTAAAGGTGTCAACAGCGTGCCAAAGTCACTTGTTGAACCAGCTCAGATATGTGGGTTGAATATTCACCGATTGATGTCCCTATTTCACCCATGGATTGATGTACATTTTGCTCTGTAACCTATCCCTGCACGGTCAATGTCTACAATAGACCTACCACCAGCAATCTGTCTATCTTAACCTAAGGTTGACATGTCTTGTGTTTTTTAACTTAATTACATCGGATGAAATTAGAAGCACACTACAACCTAAACAATGTAAGTAATCGTCAATTAAGAAAGTTGAAATGCGAAGACTTCGATCGATCAAAATATTACCAATAATGTGAATGCCATTTATTCAAATATACATTCGTAAACAATGTGTTAATTATTACACACTGTAATATGCTGGTGGCAGGAGCACGAGACTTTGAAGTTTCTAAGAAAATACGACGCTTCTTATAGATGCTCATGTGCATGCATTTCTCTTAGAATCTGATGTACATTTAGTTTAATTAAATAAGATGTATAAGTATAGACAGATGTCGATGATTTAATCATAGCAACAGCTCAACCTATATACTCTCAAGGTTCATACTTAAAAGGCTTAAAACCCCTCAATCTCCATATGATACTGAAATTGCACCAAGTTTTGAAAATCTAAACAGCATCTAGTTTGAACCAACGACAGACCTTAAAAACCTCTTGCGTAAAAGAAGTTAGAAACAACATGACAAGTAAAGATGCAATTGTATTGACATAGTCAGTAAGGTTTCTTTCAAAATCTATTGTCGGTGCAATGAGTGTTCTGATTTTTAATTTAGGTTTTATAATTTTTAGAATTAGAATTAGGTTTCGTAATTCGTTAACACGCATACATAATTTAAATAAATTCAATGAGTTTTACATCATGCGAGATGGCATTTTGAATTTCGTATAGTATTTAAAATTGGAAGGAACCCCATCCTATATTAGAGCGCGTCTGGGTTAACAATTAAAATAAATTCATTTCATCCAATAAATCTCAAAAATAAAATAAAAGTTATGTTTTAATTATCAATTTGCGTGTGATCAATCTATTTAGATATGTTGTATTTTACAAATCAAATGGTTATAACACTAATGGAAGTGTGAAAACATTAAAAGAAGCATGCATGGTTAATGTGTTTGACTAATTCATCATGAAATTGGTGTCACCCCTCAGTTTAAACTCTTCATAAATATACCCCGGGGTAAAACTTTTTGATATAAATCTATTATATCTAATGAAGAGTAATAAGGGCCCACTAATGGAAATGGTGATTTTATAGAATGAGTTAGATGTAGCTGCTATAAAACAAATCTTCCACCAGCATAAGTCATACACGACAGACAATGTGTGAAAAAACGATAGCAGCTCTATGAATAGATGACGTTTATAGACATAGATATGAAACATTAAAGAAAGGCAATGTGTTTGATTCAATATTCAACATTGTCTGATTTAATGGATATATTATATATAATACAAAATGATTCTAATCAAATACAAAATCAACCGCTAATTTGATTTTCGAATCTCAAAAATAAATGAAATATAAATTTTATCATAAAATCGACTAATCAACACCTTTACTGAAGATTCGCAGTGTTGCAGTTGGCATATAGGTGCAGTTGGCATATAGATATAATTAAACATCAATCACAGGATTGTCCTTGCTTACCAACAATCGGACTCCTTGAATTATCTGATTATGTCAACAGGTAGAAATATAAAGAAGCATTCCGTCCGTCCGTTGGCATGTCACGACGATAACTCAAATACCGATTGTCAGATTTGGCTCAAGTAACATAGTCTGATGCTTTATTGGAATATGACCTCTGCTGAAGAGTACACCATGAGCAATATATGGAAAATGTTACCATTTATTTTACTTAGATTCAATTTAATGTATGTAGATTTTTCAAATATTTGTTAACAATCTGGCTAGAAAAAATAAACCAAACGCTAAACGTGTAAATAAAATTTTCCATGAATTATTCCTTTATAATCCACAGACGATCTTGGGAGAAGAGCGTTATTATGAGACTAATTAAGAGTTCCCAGAATAACATTCGTAACTGAACACAAAACAATAATCTTTGCATTATACCTTCATTCAATTATTACCAAGACTTTGGTAGCTGTTATTCATAAGAGAGTGTGTTTTTGTGACGTTTCCAATATTCCAAGTGTGTGAGCAACTGTGTACATTTGAATTGTTCTTTTAGCGTGTGGTGTAATAACTTCAGTATAAATGAAATGTAAATGGTCCCGTGGGATTGGATTTTTTGGAAGTTTTTCAGTGTGATATTTGTTATCAGAATTTACCTTGCTAAACCGTTTACTATATCCAAGCAAATTTATTGCGCATTGATATTTAACGAAAGCCCAATATTAACACCATATACCAATAAAATAAAACTTAAAAAGTGTTGGATAAATGTCACGATGATACACACACGTGAAAGAGTAGTTGTCCCTAGTTTGCCCTATATTCACATTGTATTAGAAACGCTAAACGAACAAAACATTTACAATTACTAATTCTAAACACACTTGCGAATGCCATATATCCTATTATATGTTTTATCATGCAATTTCTAAGCTTGCCGTGTGTTCGAGTTCATTCTACTTAAAACTAGAAAACAGCAGCTCTGCGGAGTAGCAAACCCCAACGAGCAAATTATTTATTAATCTGTATTATGTCACAATATAATATTTATCCTTGATTTGACATTGGAGATGTATCAAAATTTTCACCAATATTAATCATTTCGGTGACTTTTATGATTTGGAAGTATAAAAGGCACAAATCATAAAGACAATACAATATTTGTAATACAATGATGCTTGATAGAACAATACATGGAAGAGATCTCTAAAATATAGCAAAATCCTGATTTGGGCAGTCATTTTGATTTTTCTGATATTCGATAATAATCGTTACTTTCGTTAGAAGTGAATCATTTCGCGAAAAATTACTTTGGGTAAAAAACTATTTACTACATCCATCTTCCCAACAAACATAAAGAAAACCAACCCACTAGTATTCGAGTTATTTTCCGGACAGACGGATGGTCGGAGGGGTTCACTATATCCCTATCGAACTTCGTTCGTTGGGATAATAAGATGCAAACACAAGACGTTACCGGTAAATTAAACACTCTATTGTTATGGAATTACATCTTATCCTAATACAATTATTTATTCCA
Organism: Owenia fusiformis; assembly: GCA_903813345.2. Lineage (NCBI taxonomy): Eukaryota > Metazoa > Annelida > Polychaeta > Sabellida > Oweniidae > Owenia > Owenia fusiformis. Next base: position 20,160,370 of record CAIIXF020000007.1, on the reverse strand, counting down.
AATTGATAAACCAGTCAATTGAAAAGCTGCTGCGAATTAATCGATATAGTAATGAACAAATGTTAATTTTTAGAATGATAACAGAGATCAGCGCGCAACAGTTGTCTGGCATGTGATTTGACTACCTGAACTTAAGGACATTAACATTTTTAACAAAATAATAGGAACTGAACGTTCTACCTCAAATCAAATACTCCATTGGCCATCATACTTTTAGTTAACTCTTTTGGTGAAATGTTTGCATGTCTTTTTCGAATGTTGCCTCGTGTTCTAAATTATATCTCCATTTTAATTGTACGCGTATGAGATGATGTTTTGTCTAAGCTAGGCAAATACAGGATTATGCTGAGGACATCAAATCAAATCAAATCGTCATTTTCTTATTTTCAGTAATATGTCGACATACTGTATGTCGTCCATTTCATTTTTGGGATATTTTAAAGATGTAATGTTACTGCCACAATATATGTATTTTGATTGCTCTTATAAAAAGGAGCTAAAGAATTGGGTTTCATTGTCATTTTATTATGGTTTATAGTGATTGCATGTTTGTTTGTTTGTTTGTATTCATCAAAGGATATCCCTTTTTGATATTTATGTACACTTTTGGTCTTTGTATATCTGCAGAATACCACTTTATCGAGCTATATCAAATAGCACTTCTCTCCTCTAAAACCTTAGTACGACTGTTTATGGATATTTACACGGGACCTCAATTTCGCTTTTTATTTCATTTCAGCAGATCATTAATCAACCAATCAGAATCATTAACCAGATCTTGACGTTGCAAGCTTGACGGAAAGAGCACTCGACAAAGCAATTCCTATTATTGTAAAATAAATACTTGATCATTTCAATTGAATTTGAATAACAATTTAAGACGCATGGGTATTGTAACGAGGCACGTGTCGCGGTGTTTCTAGTTGGGTATAAATATCACTGCCAGACCGCATTGAGGCATTGGAACTCGGAACTCGAAGGCAAAAAAGCAAATCTAACCACGCATTTGACTTTGCCAACAACTTCATTTTGTGGTTACTGTTTAATAAAGAAGATGAAAGAGTAAATTATACAGTTAACCAACATTATTAAACGAAAATTTGTCGGTGAAAGTGTTACGATATTGGAAAAAGTCAACTGACTAGATTTATGAAAGTATTAAAGCTGACACTCTGACAGCATACCGACAGCAGCTTGAAACGATTTGCGAAATCTCAAAATTGCGATAAAATGACTGCATCTGTTATAAATCAGAACCAAGAAGAACTTTATCTACCGTCCGCTGAAAATAAAGCATACAATCAGAATAGTGAAGCGATGCATGTAAGAAACACTTCAGTGAACTCTGTCGCAGGTTATTCTTCTTACTATGATATGAACAGCTACCACAATGGTGGTTATTCACACGAGCATCACCAGGAATCAAACGGTACATACGATAACACAATGACCAGTCCACCGGGAGCTGAAAACATCGCACCGGTATACAACAGCGGCTACCCTTCGCCCGAGAACTTACAAAATACAGCATATTGGGGACACAGTCAAAGTTATGGGTATCCTAATCCATTCATGCCACTTGCGACATATACGAACACATCTGATGATCGAATCAAATATGGACCCAACGGGAAGCCGAAGAGACGCAGAGTTGCAACGATTGCTCAAAGACGCGCTGCAAATATACGCGAGAGGCGACGCATGTTCAACCTAAACGAAGCATTTGACGTTTTGCGCAAACAGGTACCGACTTTTGCATACGAAAAACGTCTATCTAGAATCGAAACACTTCGTCTAGCAATCACTTATATATCATTCATGGCACAGATCGTCGACGGCAAAGAACCAAGTGACATTAAATTACATTCTAAAGGACTTGGATGGAACAGTTTGAAAAAAATCGCAGACGACGCAAATGAAGCGTCATTAAACAGTTCCATGGAAGGTGATGATGAAGATGAAAATTCGTAAGTCAAAAACAGCTTAGATCTGTGAACTATAGGGTCTGTGAACATTTGATGACATTGACCGGGTCTATATTTTTTATTTAAACTTTGTTTAATGCAGTATTTAAATGCAGCGTGCCGAACGTGCAATATGAATATGTTATGTATAAATTGTTTCCATTGCGTGAATTTAAAATAAGATTCATGAGTAATATCATATATTAGTTATATGTATTTATGTTTATTGCCAAATTGTCTTCCAATCTGCATAATAAAATGTATATATGATGCTCAAGAGAAAGTACGCGTGTTTGTCTTTTTATTTTCTCAAGGGTGAATGAGAACAAGATTTAATGACGTAGATCAACAAAGACGGCCTATTGACAATTCTGTTCATCAAGCATAGGTTGAATTGCACGTTTCATAGCAGCTTAAGTAAATCTTTTTGTATCCTCGGCGTTTTACGCACATGCTAAAACCAAAGAGAGCAATTTTATGATATTTGTAAAATACATTTTACCGGTTAATATAAAATAAAGATGTGCTGGAAATTGAGAAAATGTTATTTTATGATATATTTGGCAAATCCTATAAAAAATACCTACTTAAAACACTTTATTCGAGATATAAAAAGTGACCCAATTGGGTTAGTAATTGTGTCTGAAGTTAAAACCGACTGCGCAGACTATGAGTTCAGAAAGGCTAGGTGTGAATATCATGTGCGTGCGGTGCGGAACCAACGGTCAGTTCTGAATTGAAATTCGTCATATAAGCGAAGCTATGCTGGCTGTTTAATAATATTATTCATTATATATGAAGATGATACCTAATAAAAAGGAAATTGTAGCTGTGTTCTTCATTCATTAAACTTTCACTTTCATTTGGCCTAAATAACAATTAGTAGTGCAAGGATTTATTTGGTGAAACCCTTAATTTGTCCATTCATGATACAAGATATCATGGTGTCATCAAATAAAAAGTCCTTTATTAGCTAGTGGAGGACTTGCCACAATCCTGGAAAATATTGAAGTATTTTTATGTCACCACTTCAAGTGGTGCTATATTGTTATTAAAGTCTCCCAATTTTTGTGGACGGTATTCAGCGTTTGGAGATCGCCGTCTGTAATAAATGTCAGGAGGTGACATTTTGCATGTTAATGCCTTGATATATTTATTGAAATAAATGATATTATAGTATGTGGAATCATCCTAGTCTAATAAGTTTAACATCACATAAAATCCTCACTAAACATTTGCGGGGGTAGGGCCCGGGGGTAGTGGCCTTTTCCTTGAATGTTTGTGACGGGCAGTGCTTGTAAGTATTCCATTTTCTTGCGTTTCTTTAATTAATAATACGTTTTGAGGTTATTGAGATGGTTCATTCAACAAAAGTGCCAATAAAATACACTTAAAATATAAAAGAAATTAGAAAACACAAAAGCTGCAGCTTAAGAAAACACAAAAGTTTAAGAGAAAACCCCTACTTATAATCAATCAAAACCATATGAAGAACCCTTTAAAAGAAAAACAGGTGAAAGTCTAAAAGCCCATCATTGTAATAACATTTTAATGAAAAAATAATGTGAAATGAATTAACATCATAGCAAATATCTTCAGCCTTTCATCAATTCAATACAATAATAACCATCTCAATGTCCTTTTTACGATACAATAGAAGGCTAATGAAGTTCTAAGACTAAAAATATAAGAAAATAAAAATTCAATGCAATCGATTCAACATGTTCAAAAGTCGAATACCTGACAATATGTAGCCATCTTATCCATCTCCCGGGATCCAACATGTCTATTTGCCACGTTTTGAAAGTAAGTTATAGGGCTAGTTAAAAATTGCCAGACATGTAGCCTTTCAAAAGATGCTCAAAACTACCCCATGCATTTGAGCAATGTGACAATAATTCACTTTTAAATTTTGGATTTCATATAATCATAGCATGACTCAGTGTTAATTGACTTGTTATTAATACAGTTTGATTCATATGAATTAAAGCCGTGTTGCAAAGATTTTTAACTTTGTATGTTGTTTATACGTTAGAGACAATCTGTTCAGTGAGTATATCATCACGTCCGTACATTTTTACGATCCCAAATGTAATATCTAAGAAAGGGGTTGAGATATCTCACCAAATATGGAGGTAGTTCAAGGTCCATGTATGACAGGGGCGCAGCCAGCAATTGTAAAGGGGAGTGCGATTTTTTGGGTTTGCATTACTGCGAGCGAAGCATTCTACGCATTTCAATCTACCTTTTCCAGTATACCTTTTCAACAAATTTTACAAAATTACTTTTTCCTTTTTTGTGGCGGCGGGGGGGGGGGTGCCTACACCCATTGCACCTCCCTTGGCTACTCCAATGCATGATGCAAAAGTGTCAAAATTTAATAGAACTGAAATTCATATTGACATCCATTGCTTCAAAATTTTAGGCATGACAAGAACTGAAGGAGTTAGAAAAGTTATGACAATTTCTCATGACTTTTTTCTTTTTAGTTGGCTATTTTATTTTTTATATAGGGTTGTTTTTAAGATGTTTCTTATGTTCTATGTTAGTATCATGCTTTTTTCAGTAATTGTCCCCTATTTATTTGAGATTGTAATCGTGTCTGAAACTATGATAAAGTTTTTGTTTTTATTTTCATAATTTTAATATATTAACACATACATCATGAGGGTCGTTCAATAAATATTAGGGTGTTTTTGACTCCTTCGAGATCGGCCTTCACTGCCATGTACTAATATGTGAAGTGAAATACAATTGGACCAAGGATGTGTTTATGTGGAATCAACTCGATTTTTCGACATTAAGGACAGTTTGCATGTTGAAATGTCGGCAAAATATAATAAATTTTGTAACTTTTGTAATTTTGTACTTGTAAAGTTACAGTATTCAATTGAACACCACAGAACACAAATTGTTACAGACGCCAAACATCGTCCAGAAAAAAGTTGGAGACTTTAACTATAACCACTCTCTTTCAATACCTAAGATCATTTTTATATAACGTTCTACTAGACCAATGGTTCACTCTAGATCTTTTAATATCCTCCACCAATGCTTCAAGACAAAATAGAATAAATTGCTGTAGACATTGAAAGAGATTTGAAACAAATCTGTATTTCTAGCTGTTTTCTATCAGAAAACAATGGCTATTGGCATTGACATAGATTTAGACTAAAATACTGCTCTGGGTACTCTCATCGTTATATATGAAACCCAATGCAACTTTAAGAATGAATAAACTTAACATATTGGGTCAGTTTTTTTAACAACACACACATCACCTTCATCCCAGATCCATATCCCTTGACATGTAATATGGTATTTATAGTAAGAAGTTAAATTATGGCATAGTGTTCAGGTGCATCCATGTATTATTGAGGTCATCGTGACCCTGTAAAAGGTCAAGTCAGTACATTTCTGAAAACAAACATTCTTGTGTGCAAAATCATCATTTATAAGACCTAAAATATGAAAATATGATAAAGAATGTTGTTAAACAATTGTGGCCCTAACCTTTGACTTTTGATAGTTAGTCAAACTTCCATAATTTTGTTTTTTATTTTTATTTTCCCTGGAGTATGGAGATAACAGTCAGTGAGATAACACCATAACCTTCATTAATTAATAAGAATGTTCCACATATTCTTACATTGAATATATACCTTATTTATAGTGACACTTGGGATGACAGATCCTTTCGAAATTTGATTCCTCGATAAACATGAAAATGAGAGCATTTGTAGGTTGTTTTGTTGAATGACCCTCGTATATTCCGTGTATAAACTTTCAGATACCAGTATGTTTTTTATGAAACGTAATCTTAATATGCCTGAAACTATCCCACAAAACAATAACTCTTAATTAATTAATTTTATAGATAAAAGATGATTTAAAGATTTAAAATATTCCTCAAAGTGTTTAATATTAGCTGAAAGAATAATAAGTTAATATACCTGTAATTTAAATGCTTTCAGATAAGCCATGATTAGAATAATGCAATCGCGATTTCAATCGACATGCTCCTTCCACAAGAATGAATGCAACATTTCTGGATCGAGGAACTCTATAGTCAAAATAGAATAGGTAGCTCGAGAATGCATACGAAAGAGGAAGCAAAATAATGCATGTGTATGTAATCGTCATTTTTCATTTGTTGAAATATAACACAAAATCAAGTAAAAAACGAAACATCTTAGTCAGAAAAGTACTATCAGAAATAAACTAAAATAGAGACGACGATCCAACGCACAAAAATCTGCAACTTCTAGCCATTATTGCTAAATTATAACCTAGTGAAACAAATCGTGGAATATTGTTGACGTATAGCAAGAAGATGAATCTTATAATAAAATTGGCAGCTAATTTCAAATCATTTCATAAACTTAGCTACATGAGCTAGGGGTAGCTGTAACATTTGAACATTTAAAGCATATTAATTTGTCTTGAATACATTTATTTTTGATGTGCAGGAAATAGGAAATATTTTTATTCCATTTGTCTGTTTGTTCTTTTCTTTTGTTAATTTCAGTAAGAATTATATATTCCACATTTTTGTACTTTTCTGGATTCCGATAATGGATCATGAAATATGGAAAGATGGGAAGCTAGACTTCGTTTCTTGTACGTTAAATCATAGTTTGGGATATTGGTGGGTCGTTTTTCTTGTGTCTGGTTATGTTTTTAGTTTTCCCTAATGAGCACTAAGTACTTGTGCTCACATATTTTACAACAAAGTAGTGAACTTTTATACTGTCATGTCATATCATGTCAAGTCATGTATGTATCTTTTATTTCCCAATTCATCATTGGAGTGATTAAATATAACATTTATATATACGAGTAGAAGAACAAGACTCACGGTTCAGGGTACCCTGCGCGCAGAGTCTATTGATAAACTACGAAGCTCTCTTTTAAGAAGCGTAGTCGAACGAATGCAAAAGGTACGTTCAGGGACGGTATTCGAGGAATACAGTTCCTCCAATCAGTATAGCAGTGCTAATATTGCTCAACATTGACTGAATGATACATCAATTTATTGGCATTTCTGTATATCATCAAGTGAGTATTGTGATATAAAGCATGCATATAAAATATATGGAGAGGTTATTTAATGAGAGGTTTTTGATACAGGGTTTATCTGAGGGAAATATAATATATCTACCCGAGGAACCGTAGGGACCGAGGGTTGATATATTGTATTTACCGAGGGAAATATCATGTATCAAAAATCAAGCATTTAATAACTAATTTATCCTTTACTTAGTAGATTATGAGGATTAAGTATATGCATAGAATGTTATAGAACCCTAATGTATGCATATGATAATAACAATCAAAAGATGAATATTTTATCTCAATTTGAAGTTCTTAACATTTTTTTAAAAATTCAACTGCTTTTCATATTTAACAGTATCTGAAAATAATATCTCTCCAATAGTGCCAAAAAGCAACGGACGAAATTCCCGGGTATTGCTGATGAGCGGGTGATATATATAGGGGTTATGCACTGGGAGGTTTTAGATACAGGGAATATCCCGAGGGATATAAAATATATCTTCCCGAGGGACCGAAGAGACCGAGGGAAGATGTATTGTATATCCCAAGGGATATTCCATGTATCCAAACCGACCGTGCATAACTGGTGTATCTCATACGTGAGTGGGTTTAGGGTAGATATAACCTTTTCCACCTTTTTCAAATGACAAGATAATTATATTTAACATTTTCGTAATATTCTTTTTGTTCAATACAATGAAATTGTAACATTTAAACTTTAAAAAATTAAATTTTAAAATTAAAACTTTTGATATCTAAACTTTTTTAAACTTTTGAAAAATTCCTGGGAGCGGGATGGATATATTATATCTCCCCGCATTTGGCCTGGAGCGGGACATATACAATATATCCTGCCCGCTCCTCAGATACGATATATATTCCCGGGTGATATCTACCCCAAACCCACTCAAGTATGAGATACATATATATATATATCCCGCTCCGCTCAGATATCGATTATATTCCCATATGTTATTTACCTATAACACTACTAAGTATAGGATAAATAAAAAATACGTAGTAACTCACTGCTTGAGAAAATATTATTATAGGTGAACGCCCTGAATCAAATCATATTAATAAAGGTGTGACATTTATTAAATATAAACAATGCACTAATGATGTTCTACCCATATACTTCTCGATCTTATTTAATCACAACATTTCAATGGATAATTAATTAACGTATGGTGTAATCGCTAATCAGATTGTTGAATAACATTTCCCTGGTAGGACAATATTTGATTACTACTCAAAAGTACCATTGTAATTAAAGGAACACGTTCACTATATTCGCATTAAAAAATAAACTTGCGGGATCAATTAATTTTGGTCTAAATCAACAAAAACGAACATTTATAAGGGTGGGTATATTTAAACGAAAACAAAGACAATAGTATAATTCCATAAATTTCTCATGTGATCTCCTTTTAAATATCACACGACCTGATAATCTTTTAACTCCACTTAAGTATCTCTCTTAAATAAATACACCATTCGACTCAATAATTATTTTGCGTTTCTAATTATGCAGTTTTTTAAATCCCCTATTTCCTTGTGCTGCTCAAGATCGACACAAGGATGTGCTAAAACTACGGGGGAATTTGTCTCGAGTGTCCTTTATTGACTCACAACGTCGTTCCAAACAAGCATGGCACACTTGTAGTGTTTAATCTCCAGATTATAGTCACAGTCTTTCATCATAAGTATCATACATTTGCGTTATAAATATGGTGATGTATATGCACCTAAATGTAAACCTCTGGGAAAGCTAATACTCGAAAAATTCTATGATGCTTTTTATATTGTTTGCTTTCTTGTATGAATAAAATACAAGGAAAATGACAACCAAAATAACAGATTAAAATGTAATTTTAAAAAGTTCTTAAAATGTAGTGCTATATCATTTCAGGTAAATTACTCAGATGCAGGAATTGATTATATGTTTTATGTTTTCGTTTATTGACATGGCAACATTATTTAGGAACCCGATAGCTCCTCTTAGAAACACTGTTTAATTGGTACCATTTTGGCAGATTAGATTTTATGCATCTGCCTAATGTGTCTCATCTCTTTTTGTTGTTTTACTTTGATTTACTTTTTTGAAAACGTTGGGTTATCAGGAGAATGATATTTAACACACGGTGTATAGCTCATCCATTAGTCATTTTAAATTATCTGTTGTATTATCAAAATGTTAATCTTAAAATCGATGTGTGTTGAAAAATCAATCACTACCAGATTCTACCATGTTTTTAATTGGAGTTAGCAACAGCTTGTCCCGTTAGCAAAACATTTTGCCGACCGATTCCTTTTTTATTGTTTTACTCTCAATATTCGATCGGTATTAAAGAATTCATCTCTACTTTTAGTACTGTTCTGTAAACACGTGTTGCATTTAAAAGTACTTCTTGTGCGACAGCCACGCGACAGACATGCATTTCCAAATTTACATAGCATAAACTTAAGAAATAAACATCTAGAAACGTCAAGAGGAAAATAAATGTAAGCCTCTGATTTACCTTTACACCTTTAAGTAGTAAAATAGAAACAGAAAGGTAATTAGGAAAACACAATACAGCCACACGCAAAGATAACTAAATATCGTTCTACAAGTGTGAATAAAAATATTTCCAATTGTATTTTATATATTCATTTTAGGTAATTTAGGTTATCACTGGTCTGAACTTTTTAAACTCGGAGTTCTGCTTACATATTGATTTGTAGCGTATAAATTAGAGCAACTACTAATAGTCATTCTTTTGTACGCTTTTCGATGCTACAACCAGATAGATATTTTTCCAGAATTGAACTTTTTACATTAATATGAGACAATAAGCAACCGTCTTGTTCATTAAATTTTAGTCTTTTATAACAATGCTCAGACTTTTAATATAAATTTATTAGATTTTAATATTAATTCATTTTTGTCTAAGTGCTAGTTATTGTAAGCGTGTTCATTTTAATTGATAACATTTATCTACCATTGATTTGAAGAGCTTTTGAATCATCATATTTAATACACTTGTGAAAGAATGCATATATATATTTCCAATTTAAGCAATTATCCTATAGTCTGTGAACTTTAAGAAGTGGCGTTAAGTGTTCATCAAAAACTGACCCCATCTCCTACCATTCAATAGTTTGATTTCGCGTCTTTAGAAAAGAGCTTCATCTGATGACTAAGAGCCTGTGGGCCTCAGAGTTTACACTACCATGTGCCCGTATTAAGTGTGCGTTTCTTGTTGGTCGATCATTAGTACCCTGTCAGGGGCGTAGCCAGCTTTCAGTCAGGGGGCTGCGATCGCCAAAACAGTTCGGGTTTCAGTCCGGGGTGCGATTGTTGCATAAACAAGCCAAAAAAATAAGATTTATTTTATTTTACAAAGATTTATGCAACTTCCTTAAACTTCAGATAAAAGCATTTTTAAAGCTCCTTTCTTCGTATTTTCATGTTTTTAGGTTATTTTGGTTATGGGGGGGGGGTGCGATCGCACTGACTACGCCAATGCCTGTGTAGTATATTTCGGTATGTCGTATCGTATCGTCAATGCGATCGTATCGTCGTGTTTCATTTTGTATACAAAATACTGATATAATGGATGGCATGTGTAGTGTGTCAAATGTGTAGTGAAAAATAAATACGAACATCTTAGTACAATTTGAAAATATATGAAATGTTGAACGGTAAGCGAACAGTATTGCACAATATTCTGCTGAGTGGAAACTAAATGCTGAACACTATACTTTATCATCTACCATTTTCAAGATGGCTTTTATTAATATCAAAATGATTTGAATGAGAAATAATGGATATAACTTTTGTAATTTTTAGTTTATTCAAAATTTTGGGCATATTTTCTATTAATCGTATATGGTAAGTGATTTGGAAATATACGCCTAATGCTATTGTACCAAAGTGAAGTGCAACTTTGTCATTATGAATGTATTTTATTTCCATTTTATATACAAAAAATTGCCCTTTTAAGCATTGTTTTTTTTAAATTTTATATTAAATAATAATTAATTTCTATACTTGTATCTATTATGATCAGGAACGATCGATGGGATGAAGATAGAAGGCACACAATTCAAAGCATAAAGTGTGCCAGCAAAGTGCAGAAAGCTAAGTATAAAATGTTAGGAGTAATTTCTTATACTCCAGTACACACCTCAATGGGCTCTGAACCCTTCAAAAATTAATATCTCAAAAATGGTTTCTATTAAAAACAGTTGAAGATTCAACTGAAATATCCGAAACCCATCTCATTTTCGTGAAACGTAGGCAGAACGTTTTGAAAATCAAATTGACGGAGAAGCCAGTGGACAAAAGTGACATTGCGACGATCTTTCAGATAGTTACTCGAGCCTAATCGTCATTTGATGACCTTACAACTCTTAAATTGTTTTAATCTGTAATGTGTCAAAGGAGGCTCGAAAATACATGTGGCAAATCAAAGATGCTACTTAACTTGTTTATTTACTGATATTGTTGTAATATTATCTAAAAGTTAGACAAAGGGTAAACTTCGAGGAAAAGAATTGACGTTACGAATCTCATTCACTCATTTTATATGTAGAGGTGACATCTATTTAATGCTATGATGGAGAATTCTAATACCAGAATAAGAGGAGGGAAAGCCCCAGAGCTTTAGCGATGACTGACATGTTACGTCTCTCTTGCGTACCACCTTCGTTTGCGCAAATTCTCACCAGTTTGTTTTCGAAAATAACGCGTCGGTGTGATGTTTTAATCGATTTAAGCATATTACTTACATTTTTCTTTATCTTGATGTGAAATAACAAGCTATGATATTGGTCAACACGCCAGAAATTTACATAATTCTATTCGAAACGTTATTAGAAAATTTTGAATCCGCCATTTTTGTTTGTCGATTTTGACCGATCAGAGACGTTGGTCATCTCAATACAGATTTACGGCCAAACTGCCCTAATTCACGTCACCATACTAGTCAATGGGCAAAAGGCAAACGCCTGACTTTTTATGTGGCCTCACTGGCCTATCTGAGGTTCTAAAGCTATGTCTAAGCTACATTTTTACACTAAACTCAATAGGGGCCAAACATCTACTTTTTGAAATAATTGGTCAATTGTGACACTACCCCCTCTCTCTCTGCCGACAGAAATTGAAATTCACAAAAATGAAGGCAATTTTAATACGCCACTTGATTCGAAATTTTCCTTCAGATAACCTAAGTAAACGCATTTTCAGAAGAAATTGCAATAAGATGACAACTGTGCCTACATACTAGCTTACTGGCTCGTCATGATCACAATTGTGTTGGGACTACATTCATTTTTGAAAACTACTTTTTTCTTATTAGGGCATTTGGGCCTACATTATAAGCCTACGTCATCTTTGAACTCTGGGGTTAATCCCACTCTTTACCAGAATGGCCTTCGACAAATAAGTATATACATTTTTGGAAGCATGTTTGGGGTTATCAAAATACTTCACGTCAAACCTCACGTCAAGTAAAACAAAACTGCACGCATATATTTGTAAAGTCATGTCATGTTTATTTAAAGCCATTCATTCACATATTCAATCCATAATTTAATTTAATTCGGTGATTCAGTTTAATTTAAATAATTTATAGAAAGATGGTGCTATATACATGCACAATCAATAAATAAATAATTATGATATTAATATTGACCAGTGTCACCATCTATATATACCTTATATATCACATATACAATTCAAAATCCCCCAATGGGCTACATTGCGTGCAGTCTACTTAAAAACGACAACTACTTGAAGACGAAGCTCTCTTTTAAGTGAAGTTGAATGACTGCAAAGGGTACCAGCAGGCGTTTTCAATGTTGTCATATGTGGTTTTTCATCACCTAAATTCCATTTCTAAGACATTGCAATCTCAGACAAATGTCAACCAGAAATTTCTAAGGTGAAAGACAATGCAGTTTTTGCTTTACAACTAATCGAGTGGTTCCTCCTGGATCTGCCATCCCACCTTTGACCATTGCTTTATGTGTTCAAGCGTCTTCTTTCCATTTACGGAATACATAACACTTTTATTCGCTAGTATATGTCCCTTTCTCCTTCCTCCAAATTTGTATTCCTTTAAACTTCCAAGCTTTTTGCCACACTTCTTGCACTCAATAGCTCCTATAATTCATCAAAACAAAATATTTATTTTTGGAAATTTATGAATTTATTTTGCCTTTTTGGGCACATCCAGACATTCTGCTGCTTCCCATTGATCTCAGACTACAAACGCCCTCTTCCCTCTGGCTTTCTCATTTTACTATAATTCACCTGTAAACATCACAAATCTTATTCAAGCAAATGTTTGCCATAATTTCAGAAATACTATATAGCTTACCTATAAGCGAGTCGTATCTGAAGTTCTGCCGCCACACTGGACTTTCCTTAATTTTATCATTGATGAAACTTGGAGCAATGCAAATATAATCAGTTCCTTTCCTGATGATATCACTTCCCTTACACAGTTCTACTCCACACTCCCCTTTGTGAAACAGCGTAACAGCATCAGGGGTTATATCATACACCCTCGTTCTCTTTTCTCGTTGTTTCAAAAGGTACTCATCCCAATTTTCTTTCTATAAAACAAATTGGAGGCTATACTCATGTGCATAAATCTGCTGATAAATTGATTTCACTTTGATTGATACTTCGTTTTTCTCAGTTAGTATTATAATGCCATCTTTCAACATTTGTTTTAAAAAAATTCACTGGTTCTGCCATCTTGTGTTTCTTTTTTAACTTATCTTTAAAATTCTTTTACGCCTTTGTCCTTTCTAATCATTTAAACGTATTTGACCAACCTGTTTGTTTCTGATTTTCTCCTCTAAAATGTCTCTCTTTTCTCTGTCTAGCTCTTTTAAGGCTTCCTTCATCAGCTCAACCTTTAGTGTATTCTCCCTCTCTCGCGCTTCATTTATGGATCCCTTTGGTACAATTAAGTAGCAAACGCTATCAACGTGCCTAGCTCGTCCTTTTCCTTGCACAGATCCAATTTCATTGGAAACAAAGTTATAGCGAATTACGAAATTGCACCTCGGAACATCAAGGCCTTCTTGCACAACATCAGTGCCAACAAGCACATTTATAGTACCTAAATGAAAAAATCTAAAAACATTAATGTCATTGATAATTGAGTTTTTAACCTTTAATATCATCTCGTCCATAAGAAGGACGAATAAAGACTTGTTAATTTGCTTTGTATTTAAAAACCTGCCGTTTCTAAAGTCTTCCAAGACTTTCAATTGACGTTTATCAGTCTGGGAGTCTTGACTGCTTCCCTGGCCTTGTCCAATAATCCTTCCCACCCGCACATTGGGAATGGCCGACTCATTAATGAACTCTAGTAAAGCTTGTGTTGAATATTTTGTCCGTGTCAGTATGAGACCTGAAATTGCGTCCTACATGTTTAAGATCACAATAAATAATATAACCAATTCAAAGTAAAAGTATATTCAAAGAAACGTATATACGAACCTTTCGCATCTGGATTACCGATAAGCTTGATTAGCAAGTTCGCCAAGTCCGTCCCCATTGGGTTTTCATCTCTTTTATCATCACATAATTCTATCAGCAAGTCCATCTTCTCGTCCAAGCTACGCTGTAGTTCAACCTCCCATGGCTGTTCTGTTTGACCTTTTGGACACAATTCAATTAACTTATTCTTGATTAGACGCAATCCATCTCGTCTACGGAGATTATACGTACACTCAATAGCGTTGGTGTACATCTTTAAAAACGACGCTGCAGCTGCACGTTCCCAGTTCTGTGCACTTTCTGCATTGTTCCTGGTTTCAACAGTCCAAGTTTCATATCCTTGTGAACCCTCTGCATGCTCACATGAAAGCCCATATTTCTCGCAAATATGGTCCATTAAGTCGTGTAGTAACAGAAGAAATGGATCACGAGAGGATCTTGATGGAACAGCTCTTATCTCGTCCGCTTTCAATGGGGGTCTGTGGAGCTTTAATTCTGTCAGGTGCTCCTCTTTAGTGAGATGAGTAACCGTTAGGCAATCCAAATTCGCACACATCTTGATGCAGTGCTCAATTGGGCGTGCACCTTTACCAACTCCAAGTGTTGCAGTCAGGCCTAGAATCTGTGGTAAAGATCCTCGTTGATCGACTTGTCTCGCCTTCTCAACCAAGTAGAAGTTTTGCATCAATTCGTTGTAGGGGTGACCCTTGTCTGTGTGATGACATTCATCCATGATGATCAAGTCCAAATCAGTTATTTCAAGTCTTGTATATTCGAGTGCATTGACCAGCACTTTAGCGGTCATAAAGACAATGTCTCGAGCTTTAATGACATCTAAAACGTCCGCCATATCATCAAGTACTTCAAGAGTGTTCGGTTCGAATGGCATCATATCAAAATTGTCCATTTGCTGTTGTTTCAAATTCCTTGTGGGTACAATGAAAACTGTCTTAAATGCCTTTTCCTTATTCAAAATCATTGCCTCTTTTCGCAGTTCATAACATATATGTGCTGCAGTCAGTGTTTTCCCACTTCCTGTTGGACAACAAATGATTGTGTTTGATTTCTTTAAACTAGGCGAAGCAAGCCACTTTTGATAGTTGTGAAGTTCAACTTCAGCATTGTTGAGGACACGTGATTCTTGCTCAATGTCCATTGGGGTGCTAAGGGGTGGTTCGGATGATTCTGGTTCGTCCATTAACGCACCATCATATACTGCTGGAATTTCAGCATTACTTGATACGATCGAGCTACTTGACTCTCGCACCTGATCATTGTGGTAATCGGATCCAAAGGCTTCAACGTTCGCCAGAGAAGTTGCAGCTGTGATACTTTGGTCCATTGGTCCTTGAAGATACAAGATTTCAGCATTACTCCCAATAGTAGATATACTGAGGTCTTTTACTTGATTCTCATCGAAATAAGATGATTTTGGTTCGTCCATAATATTACCATCATATGCTGCCACAGTAACATTCTCGTTAGTTGACTGTGAATCACTCTCAAGAACAAAGCCAGTTGAAAGGTTCTCACTGGCATATGTGTTATATGTGTTTTCTGTTGCATTTTCCAGCGTAGTATTATGGACACCTTCATCGTGTTCGACAGCCATTGGTGTGGAGACTTGTTGCCTTGTTGCATTGCTAAATTGCGACATTGCTACATTGACATTTGCGACAGAAGCACCAACTCCAATTGGTCCTTGGTTAATGTTTTTCACTAAAATGTGATAGAAACAAACATTATATGCATTGATATCGTGGAGATTCAATACAGAACAATTAAGATACTAGTATTTTAATGTCATAGAATAAGAACAGAAAATAAATCGACTGAAAATAAATAAAAGGCAGTATTATTTCGCCACATATGGATTTGTGTAGTATGGATTACACCTTTCGCCTCAAAGCTTTGTCGTTTGTATAAATCCTATATTTTAAATCTAATCTAAGGCAGTATCCGATCCTAACATGATTACAAACAAATAAAAAAAAGTATCTGGAATATCTAGTTATTTTATAAAATAAAGCCAAAAAGGTCACCCTACATGAGCGTACTATCTTGATAAAGCTGAATACATACGTACACTCTCCTCCATAAGTTTGGCAACCTTAGCTCCCCCATTGGACTACGTGTTAAAGCCTCTTTACCCTTGAATATTTATTGAAAGTTTGTAATGTTGCCAAACTTATGGAGGGGAGTGTATAGTCTACGTTGCATAATGACGTAATTTACCTTTATACTCTTTCACTTTCTCAGCTAGGTCATCTCTGTCAATATCCCGTAACAAACTAATGAATCCTTCCACATTGTTTTCACTCAACTTCCCATGTTTTTGCAGTCGCCTTAACAGTTCGACTCCAGTCGATGGCTCGTCTTCATGCTCATCGGGGAGTAATAAGAATTTAATTTCTTGGATATTTTCAGGACTGAATTCTTTACTCAGCCTTAGCAAAAACTTTTGGAAGATCACTGGTTCTGCCATCTTGTATTTCTTTCAGGACTTTCCTACAAATATCAAGCTGAGCACTGTTTAAATAAATAAAAATAGGAATAGGAATCATCAATGACGAAGAAAGGGGAACTTCAGTAGGAAAAGAAACCCGAACCACAACCAGTTATAATGAGAGGAAACCCTCAATATCCCCTCAGTTTGAAATATGAGACTCAAGATTTTTCAACCATCTTTATCCCCTGAGTTATAAGTCTTAGTTTAGTACCTGTAATTAGGCTACTCCTGTAGTCTACTACTGGACTTAGAGTGTCTAAGGACATGCCATTTATCGATACAACATTACAATGCATCATTGACTTAAGTTTCATTACCGTGAAATGCCTTAATGGTAATCTTGGAAACGTTTGGTTGCATCAGAAGATTTTCGAGGTGATTCCATAATAAAAATCAAGACATTGTACTATTTCGTTTCGTTCGCACCATTTCATTTGGTCATATATAAGACCTATAATGCCAAGGCAGGTTTAAGAGGCAAAATGGCAAAATCATGGAAAGTTGAGTGACAACAATGTGAATTTTATGTGTTGCGGGACATTGACATAGATGACGTGACTGAGAGTGGTGAGACCAAAATGTAAACATCATTTTGAATCATAGACCTATAATGGCAAGGCAGGTCTAAGATTTACCTTTCATCAGGGTTTGGTGCAAGCAAGGGAATGGTGAAGTGATATTGAGTGTTTTTTACTTAAAGATGTGATTTGGTCAAAATTGGATGAGCAATTCAAATGAAAAATAACTTTTGGGCGACCAGAATGCAGTTAAAAAATCTTAAGTCACGTGTGCCTTGTGTTTTTAACCGATCGGATATTATTACTGGTACCATTCCATTTCTTTAATCAATCATAAACCTTTCCAATATTCTGTGCCACTTTTTTATATCAAAATAGCTTGAATAGACTAATGGCTAGATTGATAAGGTCATAGGAAGTAATCTGTCCCGAAACAAAATAGGACTAAACTCTGAAAAAGTACAACCAATTACATCATTAATCTAGCCAATAATTTCTTCTATGATATACCAAAAGGTGGCAGGGTTTATTGAAAAGGTCTGTTGTGTGCTGAAAATGTATCCGCTAGCCTACAACCTTAAGACAGATTCTATTTTACTTGGTTCATCCTGGGTCCATCTCTCAATTTTCAAATGCAAGCTTCAAATCCTTAGAGCTGAATACTCGGAAAGCTTTTAAGTCAGACAGGATAATTCGATATCTAAATGCAAGCTTGGCCCGGGACTCACTGGCGGATCCTCTATTTCGGGGCCTAAATATTGTGTAAACTGTGTAGGGTAGTCGAGACTCTAGCCAATTCTCATTCAGAGGCAATCAGTAGTAGGCCTTTGGGGCATTACTTGGCCTTTTGGGCTTTATTTTTTAATTTTAGGCCAAATTATCAAAAATGGGCATTTAATTTTCAAAATAAATTCCCCCCTCTGTCACAGATATTGGCCAGATCGTTTTGTAGTAGGATCATAGGCTCAAAGAATAATATATACAGTATCTAGTAGGCCTTACCAAAGACAGTCCCTTTCTCACTATGCTGGATATGTCCAATTGTCCATATAACCTGTGAAAACAGTCTAATGAGTCAGTGAATCCTTATCTTTTAGTTTTCTCTGACGTGTCTTCGATTCAATGTTTTGGCCTTATGGTTCCCCGAAGTCGGAAGGTAGTAACGGTGAATCATAATCCGGTTGGAATTCCCAACTTACGGTACCCTATCCTTTGACATGTCTTAGAGTCATAGGTTCTGTTCTACCGGGAGTTATGCACATAAGGCTATAAGGCTGAACGCGTTTACACATGTTAACCCAAGTCTATGCAGTGTAAGAATTAGAAACGTTTTGTGGTCTTATTGACACAGAAGAAATATGCCGTTCGTATATTACATGCATCTCGAAACCTGTCTTGAAGCTGAACTTTGATACCAAACTTCCCAGGTAGATAAAGGCCGTAAACCCTAACCATGACCTGATATTCATTCTTCGGTGAGTATTAAGTAATATTCGTTCTACAAGGGTTACACACGTGCATCTGTCTGTCAAAATCAGAAAGGTAGACAATCGAAATCTTCAGGTGGCTCAAATTTCATTCAGACAGACATGTCTCTGCTTCAGAGTCTGCAAATGATTTGTAGATCTAAACATTCGCGTGTAATAAGTAAGGTAGGCTAATATTTGTATTGCTATGTTGGATAGGCCTGATGACAGACCCAAATCAAGCGATTCAAGAACTGTCGTTTGAGTAGGCTAAGAGACAACCTCGGGCAATCCGCGCCAGGTTCGCTTTTTGGTTGGTATATTATCATTTTACGCATGCGTGAAACCGAACCAGAAATCGAACCTGGCGCAGATTATCTCTGAATGGACTTTAAATCTACACTAAAAATGCGCAACGTTTATACTAGAATGAACGCTCCCATGACCGTAAAAATAACGAATTTTTGGGGGGAATGGGAAATATCGTCAGTTAAACTACGGGCTTTCAAGAGGGAAAGCCCATGGTTAAACCCAAAATCATACATGATTACGTCCCGGGGATTGCGTCTCTTCGTGCTCACCACACCTTCGTTCGTCACAATTTCAAGTTCACCGGCTAGTCAAGTTACAAATGTTCATGTTTAAATTCTCGATCCCTTCTCGGGTGATCTAAATTGCAGTTTAGATACTCTTAATTATGACATTTGGTAACGTACGTAAATCAATAGACTATAAATCAATCTGATAGTTTTGCCGGAATAAGTCACAATGACAGTGTAGTGATTAAAATCCTGGTAGGCCTAAGTGATAAGAGTTTAGGGTTTCTGAAATTATGATGGATGCTACCGAAAAGAACCGGACCCCCATTATTCACATCTCCAACACCGTTGATGAACAGAAGATAGGGGGGTCCAGGGTCCTGAAATAAGACTAAACTAAGCTTATTTGTCAATTTAGGGATGTCAAGTCAAATTCTTTACAAATTCAAAGGGAACTTTTCAACTGATGCATTCCCATATATAATTCCAATTGTAGAGTTGGCGTCAAGTCCTGGAATTCTGAGTAGGCCTAAAATATTATTCAGAGAATAATGCTAATATTTAATGGAGCTTTGGGAACCATTGGTCAATAGATAACTGTTTGGGAGGGATTTTTGGAATGGTATAAACTTCAAAATGCCAATCGCTTCTTCATAAATGAGGAAAAGTGCTTAACTGATATCCACTGTGTAAGTTCCTTTAAAGAATCTAAGGATTGCGATTTCCAATCAGAATTCCATTTCAATATTATTTTATTTCAGTTTAGTTATGATTAGAGGGATTATCCGACTGCAAAGCGTAAAACAACTTGTTGCGTCCCCACAGTGCTTTACAAGCCGACATTATTCATCAAGCCAACAAAACAGCAAAACAGCAATGGAGAGAAAGAAAACATTGTATTATCCACTGTTGCCTAATCTTCCTGAAAAGCTTCATACTTCAAATGGTGTTTACATAATTGATATCCCAACAGACTCCCAATTGGTCGAGGCGTATGATCTGTTCCAGACCACGATTGATAGGGATGATGGCTATGGCGTAGACGACTACCCAAACCTTGAATTTTTTATCAACTACATGAGTCACGACTCGGTTGTGCCGTTTGTCCTATACCAACAGCCAGAGAAAAAGGTGGTTGTTTTTTTCAATACCTGTCCCAGCCGTTTCTGCAGAGGCGTCAATCCTGTTTACTGTGGAGGAAACACAGTGTTTCATGATTCTGTGAAACGACATGGATTATATCATAAGATTATTTCAGAGATTTTCTGGAAGTACGCAGGGCTTCTTGGTTATGAAGGGTTCCTAGGAGAGACGTTTGTAAACAATAAAAAGGTCTTACACACGATTTTAGATCGTCACAATTGGAAGCTGCTCGGAGAACTACCTAAAATATCAAAGCTGAAGCACTCAGGCTGGGTGAACAGCTTTGCTGTTGTAAAATTGTTCAAGGATATTGATGAAAAAGTAAGTGATTTGTGTCCCGCCTGGTCATATTGAAACTGTAATAGAATGCTAACAGTGAATTTTACTGTTCACGACCAGAAGTATTTTCCATTTCAGGAATTTTTCTCATTGAAATTCATGACAAAAATGCAAGAATGCTTTGTCTCTGATTTGATAGTTCATGTCCACGTGTCAGAAAGAGATAAATAATTTTATCCTAGCCTCAACCATTCAAAATAGCCCTAGATTGAAGAGTACATTTTTTGTTCTAGATGAATGCCGAATATAGAGTTTCTAAGGTGATAGTGCCAGATCCAGATATATCTCAGATCACGTTGAACAACCACACCAAGAAAATAGACAACCTACCTCGCCAATGCATCACTCACAACGGAGCTCAACTTATGGTTGACTATGCAACTGAAGAAGACATTGAACCTATTTATGATATGTTTGTTAAAGCACAAAATGAAGGTGATGGTTATGCGATAGATGAATATCCAACGTTCAACCATTTTGTGTACAAGCTTAGAAAGGGCCATTTATTTAGCATGAAGGTGAAGGGACATTTAGTTGGATCGATGGCTGTCATTCCCTGTAGGTTTGTCCGTTCAGCATTTCCTAACATAGGAGCGGGGCCAATGCTCGTGGACAAGCAGTACAGAGGAAAGGGGAATTTCAGTAAGCTGTTACTTCTCCATGCTTTATTTTGCAAGGAGTTGGGCTATGAAGGTTCTATGGGTGACACATTTGCAACAAGTAAGTCAGTGTTGAATGTTGCCGGTGGTCTTAAAAGTGATACAGGCTCAGAGATTCTTGCTAGGATACCACGTACTGGTTATATTGCTAATAAAGGATGGACAGATTCATATATTATGTACAGGGACCTAAGTGACCTCCCCCTGGAATTTATGAATAAACATATTCCTAGTTTATTACCGAATGGTAAGACGTCAAAGCTGTGAATCCCCTGATATGCTGGACAATGAACGAATGATGCCAACAAACTACTTACATAACGGGATCGATTTCCCGTTTTGGGGGCATTGGCAGACCTGCAGACAGAGACAATGTGTGTTAAAGTGTTTTGATAGTTTTTTCTTATGCACATATGAGTCTGGCCATAGGAAAACCAGGACCTGTGTCAATGTTTATATAGACCGTACTAAATATGTAAATAAATATAACTAAATATACTATATTTCCTTAGATATTTTAGTCCGTTTGCTAGAACTGGGTGTCCAGGGCGGACTTTAAATACCAAATTATGGTCTCTAACTAGTCACACCGAACCATATTTTCACTGGTTATAAATGTCCAACTAATCACACCGGACCATATTTTCTGGTTATAAATGTCCACGGATATGTATATAAATGAAATCTCTGCATAAGTAATAGTTCATTGGCATACAAGACCGTTCATGTAATATCGCTATGTCACCCAAAACCAAGGGAATTTATTCTTTCACAAACAAAAAATCAAACGGGCTTGATGAGTCCCGTTGTGCTATATCTCTAGTAATGATTCAAGTCAGTGAATCGAGTGCAATTATGCATGACAATATGCTCACATAATCTAATATAATTTTTTTTAATGTATACACTACTGTACAAATGGGCCTATACTGCCCAGTTTCTATAGTCTCTAGACAAATGCAAGTAGACGACATAATCTCCCGACATATAAAGATATGAAAGCCAGTTTACACATACTTAACTTTGATCAGCTATCTAGTCTCATGACAAAGAAAACCTCACACGAACATTAGCTAAGTTTTTTATTGATTAATTTTAGATTTTACAACTTTAAATAACAAGTATTTAACTATGTTTCAGTCTCTCATAAGCCGAATGCCGGCTGGACTAAATGTTTTGTTTTTAGTAATATGTACTTTGAAATTTTTATTCTTATTAGCGTGAGACGTAAAAAATTATAAAATTAAAACTATATAAGTAGAAAAATAAGGATAAATTGTCTCGGGGACAGAGGCAACCAGAAAATATGGTCACCTTGGACATGTACATCTAGAATATTAAGAATAAGTTGTCTCAGGGACAGAATTAACTAGAAATTATAGTCTCCTGTACGTGCATTTTTTAAATTTTTTATTTATTAGTATAGAACGCTTTTACAGTGCATCCAAAGAGCCTAAAATACATACATACAGTAGCTGGTTAAAATCATTAAAAATACATTTCCTTTAAAAAATAGGAAACACATTTCTCAATTTTTTTATTTGGTCCTGCCCCCATGTGCCTAAGTAAAGTGAATCGCCAATAATCCATTGTAGCTTATCATTAAGGTTCGCTGATAAGTATTCACCTACAAGGGCAACGTCACATGAAGAGATTAAATTGTTAATGAATAGGTTTCTTTAATTATGGAGGACGGGGCAAAGAAACAGGCGATGGGTCATAGAGTCAAAAGAATTGGAGGGACATAATTTACATAAGTCATCACTTTTATTCATCCTTTTAAGGTCTGATTCTAATTTAAAGCAACCCGACCTAGCTAAGAATTTGTGTCTTGCTCCTTGGAAGTTGAATGGATTTTTTAGGTACTCTTAAGCTTCTTGAAAGACATGTCTCTTAACATTGATAAAAAGGGATAGGGATGATCGGTTGCAAATTGATGAAAACAATTCCTTAGTAGTAATTTCATTGGAATATTGAGAAAGCATGAGTACCATTCTTCAGCATTAACATTCAATTTATTATCAAGCCCATGGTGCACTAATATATTTGCTATGTTAGAAACACACTTCCAATTAGATTCTTTATTTATTGAATATGATTCCAAGGGGCAGATAAAACCTTTGATACTAGAGTTTGTAAGTTCTTATTCTTTAGATACCAAAAGTAGTCAATTTGACGTTTTTGAAAAATCTTTTCAATTGGACGCCAGCCCATATCGCAGACAAGGGCTTCATAAGCTGGGGAACACTTAAGGCTAAGAATGGATAAACCAGCTTGGTTTTGATACGACTTAAAATTTTTCTTCATTTCGCAGCTTGTGTTTGGAAGGAGGACTCCTGCTCCATGCAATATTGAAGGAAGGAACATGTTATTATCCGAACGAACGAAGTTCGTTAGGGATATAGTGAAGCCCTCCGTTCGTCCGTCTGTCCGTCAGTCTGTCAGTCCGTCAGTCAGTCAGTCCATCCGTCTGTCTATAATAGATCTTTTCTTTCTCTTCCTGAAAAGGAAAGTCAAGCCGCTAATTCCTAAACTATATATTTCTAGACTAGTACCGGAGCGTTTCCAGTTTACTGTGTTAGCCAGGTCGCAGCGTTTCTTGAACATGAGAATGTCATCATTTTTAAGACTGGATTTTCGGTCATCAAATCACAATACATAATAAACTCAATAACGGCGTTCTTTACTATTATGAATTTTCTTGGGGCCGTTATTGAGTTTAACCTCTGTAATTATGCATCAATAGGGTCTAAGGGGGATACGGGATGGTGTGTATGTATTCATAAGGTATGTATGCATGCTTGAATCACATTCTTTGTGTAATATTACCATGTTTTCAGGGTTTAATTACCGCTTGTCGAAACCTGCGGAACGATTAAATTAACGCATCAAAGGCAAAATGATCATGGAGGTTAGACCTAGCCTAACCTAGTTATGCTAGAAGACATGTCAGATAAGAAACGAGGCCCAGGCTACATGGTGTATAACCCAAACGCTCCTACATGCACGACGGAGCGTTTCGTGTACGCGGAAACGCTCCGGAGCGAAATAAAATGGCGGCTAATGAAGATTCCACTATGACCGTAAGTATTGTTTCTCTCGTTCCTCTTACATATCATATGTTATGGTGAAATATCATGTACCATTCGATGAACAATACCGTGAGCAAAGATCTTATTTATTCAACTTCTGGTAGTAAACTGTTATTTGCTTGATCAAAGCTCCGTAGTGTAGATCGAACGAAACTGAAGATGACGATTTGACCACAAATTACGAATTAAACTTGTATTTGTATGAAAATGTTTATCTTTCTGTTAAAGTAGTAGATCACAAACTCGTATATTCTCATTTCCTAAAATCCCAGTCCAAATCCATTACTTGTTCCCAAGAAATCGCTTGTTTTCCTCGAAACGCTCCGTCGATTTAGGACACAATTTTAGAAACGCTCTTACCATTTTGTTTTGATACCATTTTCAGATTATTAGAGAAGAGTTCCGAATCGAATCTATCTCTCAAAAACGTGTTGTACTTGTTAGGCAAATTGAAACATCTGAACATGGTGGTGCTAAACGTGCAACTAGCTGATTTAAGCCTACATTAGATGATGTCATGCCTACATGTGTGCTAAATCATAAAACTATAGAAAAATCGAAAATATATGTGTGAGTTAATCTTTCTTCTTTTGATGCCAAGGGGTATAATAGATCTTTTCTTTCTCTCTCTGAAAAGGAAAGGCAAGCTATATATTTCCTAAACAGATCTAGACAACCGGAGCGTTTCCAGTTCACTGTGTCAACCAGATCGGAGCGTTTCTTGAATATGAGAATGTCATCATTTTTAAGACTGGATTTTCGGTCATCAAAACACTATTACGATAATGTAATGTGCGTTGAAGCATTGGAATTTGACTAAAATATACGTTGGTGCTCTAATCTTGGCTCAACTAATCACATGTATCGACAAAAGGGGTTTTGACCGGTAGAATGACAAATACGTTTTTGGATTTTGATAACTGCTTCGTACAGCTCTTGCTAATTGCTTCAAACGTCAACAGCCAGCCAAGTACAACATGAATATCACACCCATCGAATGGTATACCCGAAATATGTAACTCATGACATACCTCTTATTCCCATTATTGGGGAAATCGTCAGACGGCTCATCATTCCCCCCAGACAGTTTTCCTACTCCGGAGCGTTTCTTTGTTTAATTTAAGTAATGAAACGCTCCGTCGTGCATGTAGGAGCGTTTGGGTTATACACCGTGGGCTAGGTCTAATGTTGTTGGACTACAGCCAGCCAAATACAACATGAATATCACACTCAAACCTCTTATTCCAATTATTGGGGAAATCGTCAGATGGCTCATCATTCCCGCCCGCCAGTTTTCCTACTCCGGAGCGTTTCTTTGTTTAGTTTCAGTAATGAAACGCTCCGTCATGCATGTAAGAGCGTTTGGGTTGGACACCATGCATGCCTGTCTTGCCGAATCAGTTTTTGTTTCGTTCAGTGTTAAAGTTATTAATGCGCATGCGTTATTCCAACCAATCATTTTGCTACAAATCTGCGCACGCAACTGAACAATTCGCGGCCATTGCACGAGTCTCCTGCAAAAATCTACACCTTGGTTTATTATCCATACAATGGTAAGTTTCTTCGTTTGTACAAGCAATTTATAGCATAGCATAATAACCAATATTACGCTTGTCACTCGGGACAAATTTATTGCATCACGTCGTCCAGAATGACCCTTGAAATTGCACAGATTATACACCAACAACAAAAAATTGTCGTGATTTTCAGTGATCTCTTCCCTACTTACTCGAGTGCCAATGTTTACATGGGATTAGAATAAGATAATGGTCTCTATATTATATACCCGGTATTATATATAACAGTTTCTGGACACACTTAACTCTTAGCTCTTTGGTTGAACAATTTTCGTTTATAGATAATGGAAAGTTATCCCTATAGACTCATAGGGATATGAGTTCATATGGATAATATAACGAAATGATGTGATGTAACCACATAATCTACTTACCAGTATGTTCTATGCTATCCATCGGACTATGTGAATTGTGGAACTCAGCCAAACACGACAATGAAGGCCAGGACTATAACTTAGTCCTGAGAACATCTCAATCTTTTGCCTGTACGATTACAACGTGGGAGAATTTTCTACGCTTCTTACACTTAAGATACCTACTTCATTAGATTCTTTGGTATTTTAGCATTCTTTCCGTGTAGTAGATTCCACAATTGTCTGGGTATATCGGCAAAACGGGAACATTTTTCTTTTCCATCGAGAGAGATTCCATCACTTTTCAAGATGGCGGTTGGATTTAAAAGGGTTTCCCCGTTTAACTGGCCCGGAAGTGACCCGGAAGTACCAATAAATGGAGGAATTTGACGTTTGAAATAAGTTAAATATCACATGCAAATATTGCGATCAAAAACGAAAATTTCTTCGTTCTGCTGATAAACCCAGACAATTGTGGATTGACAACTACACGAATAAATGCTAAAATACCAAGGAATCTATTGAAGTAGGTATCTTAAGTGTGAAAAGGGTAGAAAATTCTCCCACGTTGAAATCGTACAGGCAAAAGATTGAGATGTTCTCAGGACTTAAGTCCTGGCATGGGATAAACATGTCTGATCATGCGTCTAGTTACTAGTTGATATCATGTGATTTGTGATGTGTCACTCAACCATGTCTTCAAAGAAAGATATTAATTTATTAAGAAATGGTTTTCTGACATCTGCTGCTGAATATAAAAGAAAATTTTCCCAAGATAGCAATGTCACATATTGTAGGAAAGGCCCCTGAAGCTACTGACTATTAAAAATCAACTTTATTCATTTTATCCATTTTGAAAAATGGCTGCCACTTTTGCTATATACTAAATGTTTGTAAAAATGCCAGCCATGGCTGTTCGATGGGATTTGCTATGCTTTGGCGTTGCTGTTGTCTAGTTTAAGAATTCTGCAGTCTTACATATGAATAAATCGGGGTCAACCCAGTTGTCCGAAACCCAGTTGTCCGAAACCCAATTCTCCGAAACCCAGTTGTCCGAAACCCAATTCTCCGAAACCCAGTTGTCCGAAAATTAGGCGATCTTATCAAAAAATACAATTTCTTAAAACGAATCTTGTCGCGAGCTCTGCGAATCACGACAGCATAACATTTGAATCACGTTGACATCATTGCAAAATTAGGCTAAATATGCTAAGTCAAGACGTTAATTAGCCCACGAAAGTTCATGGGTAATTTGAGAACTACAAAATACAACCAAATACTTTTCGAACGTACAATAGCAATATTTCTCACCTAACGTCTTCATAGTTTTAGGAACGTATTTTAAACGCATGATAGCCAAATATATCAAGATACTATATCTGCCTAAATGAAGTTATCTAGTGTTGACAAAGTTTTGAAACATATTTTATCCAGATCCATCAGAAATTAACTTATCCAATACATTACTTTACTAGTTCTAGTATCTTGCATGACTCGTTCATAAGAATTCTTTAATTCTACTTCGTTCCCAATACGTCCTCAGACTGACAAGAAATTGAAGTCACACCCGTTTGTTTGCGTGGCATATTTATACGTATACGCACTTTCTCTGATTATTGTCAAACAAAGACATTTCAGGAGAAGAACATAAAAAACAAATGCCTGAAACGAATGCCGAAACATAAATCCCAAGTGATTAAGTTTAGAATGTTTTATTCTTTTACGATTTGATAAGAGACCGAGACTAAGAAATTAAATGCGACGAAATATTTTGACAACGTAATTTGTATACTGTTTTATTCTTAAAGTTCTATGTGATAACTTATTTTATCTGTTTCAAAATGTTTCATTTTATTTTGCCTATATAAAAGAGATTGAAGAAGATAAGATAAACTGTTCCGTAATATATATTGTGTTTTAATAACCTTTTTTAGAATCACAATGTAAAATAAATCTCCCGTTCCTGCCATTCTGGTAACGTCATGCAATGGATGCAATTCAAAGTGAGAGAGGGAGATCTATGAATATCAGAATGCGTCCATGCCATTAATTTGGCCAAATACATGGCATGAAACTGACGTAAGCTTAAGTAAGCTACGCCCCCCCCCCCCCCTTTCTCTGGTAAATTATGACTTTATTTTTCGGAGTAATGGGTTTCGGACAACTGGGTTTCGGGGAATTGGGTTTCGGGGAATTGGGTTTCGGACAACTGGGTTTCGGACAACTGGGTTTCGGAGAACTGGGGTGTACCCGAATAAATCACTTATTTTGCTGCTCAAAAGGAACATTTAGAAAAAACCTCAATGCATACTGGTAAATACAGGTTCACGCTTATTTTTTCTAATATCTGTATACAAGTCCACAAGAATCACATATATATTTTTTGAGACAGAGACAAATCCTGACTATGCTCGCGCATTACAAGTCACATAAAGGTCAGTCAAACCAAGGTCGAACGTAATACCCGGAACCGTTCGCATTTGGCGTTCAGTTTTTTACCACATCCGATTTAAATTAGCCAATTTAAACTTAGGGGTGTGAGAACTTTAGATTTATTCGGATAGTGTTTGTTACCCCCCCTTTGGAAATGGAAATGTCTAATTGCAATGTAAAACTCTACATTGAACCACATTCAAATTTGAACTAACTGATGTACTCATATGAACAGAAATGAAACATAAGGCTAATCTGTTCTGTCACTGAAGCAATATTAATGGCTGGTGGGTAGATTTTAGAGATTTTATGTGTTTCATTCGTTTGCTTGAAGACCACAAAATGTTTAATTCCAAAGATATGTGTTCTCTGAGAATTTGAATGTTAAGAGCAGAAGAGGTTTAACATTTATATAGCTTTGAATGGCCTTACAGAAGCATTTACTTCATGGCTCCAACAAACAACACGCCAGTCTTAATTTGACAAATTGTTACTGGAGTAGCTTCAGCTGCAGGCTATTGCCTATTTACATATACGTATCTTGTTCCACTTTTCCTAATTATAAACACATTTTCCCATTATTTAATGATTCCAACCCTGAACCTTCAGTATTGTTCTATTTGCAATCATAAGTCTTGAATCAAGTCTCAAACCCACTCCCACATCACCTCCAACTTTTTGAGATAGAATTTGGGAAAGTACATGTAGAACAGGTGCTTGATATGTTGAATACTGAATGGTTATTAAGAAAAACATTTGAAGAACCCATACTTAAATACATTTTACAGAATTATATATATCAGATTCAATGGCATACTATTATAAATACATTGTACATTAGCATGCAATATACACTACAATGGCATCACTAAATTTCTTAACCATAATATAATGCCTTTTTATTTTTATTTCAGCAATACAATAAGGAACAAAATTAAGAAGATTGCTAATGTTGGGAAGAATGCCGAAGAAGCCAACTGAAGCGTGGAAGTAGGTGGCTTTTCAATGTTTTGAATAAGATCAGTAAGCAATAAACAAGTCTAATGTATAAGTCAAGGTTTGTTGATTTCGTGTCTTCATGCGTATACAGGGTGGTCCAAACAAAGTGAACTCTTGCATCAAGCTATACAGGGTGTCAAATAAGTGCCGTCCCCCTCTCAACAGCCAAAACCAAGATATATGGAACCAAGTGTGATATATCATTTGAAAGGTCTTCCAAAGTTACGTTGATTAGTGTTTATCTGACACATGTCAATCAACATAACAAATTTTTACATTGTATCAATTGAGGTGACCATAGGCCTAGAAACATGGCAATTTGGCGTATTTGGCAGGATTTTAAGAATCACGTATAAGAAAAGTCAAAGGACCTAAAAATGATAACACATGTATATGGGAATGAATTAAACCAATATATGGATAGTGTTAGATGTGCAGAAAATAAGAGTTGTAAGGAAAGTGTTGGAAACCTTTTTGTAACAAGTGGAATGCGAAAAAGAAAAAAGATTAACTTTTTTATGATTTCTGAGGTCATATCCTTCTAATTTTGACTCAATAAAAGTTGCTTTAAAGGAGGGTGCACGTAATCATGAAGGACATCATGAAAATATAGGAGAATTTCATCTAAAATACTTGAGAGTTGGTGAGTTGACATAAATTTGGATGATCTTTCCAGTGGTATATCACACTAGGTACCATATATTAAGGGTTTAGCTGTAGCAGGGAGGACTTATTTGACACCCTGTATCTCAGTTATTACTTGCTTTCATGGGCTGATATTCTCACATGTTTTAGAGGGAGGCCTAAAATATATCCAAGGGGATTCCATGTGGATCGTATTGGGGGTGTAGAAATTTTTTTTTCGTTAAAATGAAGAAAAATGCTTTAGAATTACAAAACACCCTTTCATATGTTGGAACGAGCAGTAGACAACTTCATCATTCGCATTGGAGCAGTTATCCAGAACCGTGGAACATTGATTGAGCGCATCTTCCATAATCAGACATGTCTGTTGATGCCATGTAACTTCTGCAAGACTAGAATTAGTGACCTTTATGGTATAGTACCCACAAAAAGTTTAGACTTTCCTCTAAATCATGTGAGAATATAAGCCCAGAGCCCATTAATGCAAGTAATAGCCGAGATATAGCTTGTTGCAAGGGTTCACTTTTTTAGACCACCCTGTATTCAGCTACATAGTTGGAGATGTAAGCTTAGAAAGGCATTAAAATTCCAGATTAGGGTCTGAAGTTAATGAGGCTGTTATTTTTAAATGATAATGTGTAATTATATTGAAACCATGACACATTACTCCATATAGTAAAATAGTGTAGCTTGCTTTCAATCAAAGTATAGTATTATATAATCCAAAAATCGAGTTTTGTAAAATAATTGGTGATTACCAGAATTATCTGAGGTGAGTTATGAATAAAGATTGTGAGCGAAGGGTTAGACAATCTTTATTCACATCATCAATCGAATTTTTATGGGATTTATGGTTATTTTTAATGTCACCACCAAAGAGTGGTGAAATATTGTTATGGTCTCCGTTTTTTTTGACGGCGGTTGGTGGTTGTAACAAATTCTTACAACTTCCAATAACTTAACAAATGCTGTTTAGACGGACTTCAATTTTTTTCAAAATCATCTACAAGTTTTCAGAAGTTCAAATCTGACTTTATATTTCGACCACCAATGACCTTTCCAAAGTCATAAAAAAGGTTAAAAAGGTCACAAAGGTCTTTTTTCAACTCGCTTCAAATTGGCCAACTATTTTTTTCAAAATCATCTACAAGTTCTCAGAAGTTCAAACCTGACTTTAGATTTGAGATTTCACCTTTGATGACCATCTTAGGGTAAAAAAGGTCTTTTTTCAACTTGCTTCAAATTGACCAATTTACCTTTTCAAAATCATCTACAAGTTGTCAGAAATTCAAATCTGACTTAAGATTGAACTACACTGTAATAACATTGTGAGCAACTAGGTGGTGACATTTTGTCATGTTAATGCCTTGTTATTCATTTGTCACCATAACATCCCTCACCAACATTATCCCATTTTATTTAAGAATACATTCATGATTTTTTTTCTTTTCAGTGAAGAAGACTTGCTAAAAGAAACAATAGTAAGTATATTACATAATGTTGAAAATCGCTATAGCATTTCAATATACAGATCACAAATATGAAGACCATAAACAAATGACTATTTACTTTATCAAACATTAGTCATGAACAAACACAGTTAGTGGCTGTACACAGATAATCTTGTGATGAATTACTCCACCTGGGGTATCAAAGTTAAACATTGATAACTTGATATATTTTTAAAAAACATAGACAACAAATCTTATTGATGTTAGTTAATGTATAACCTAAAAGTTTATCTCTACTATTCGGTCTCAAGCCATTCTTTCTGTTTCTAAGATTACAAAATTAAAAAGTGTTTCCTCCCATATTCTTTTTATGTTACCTCTTTGTGGTGGCATATTGTTATAGTCTTCAACTTTTTGTGAATGATGTTCGGTGGTCAGCATGTGTAACTAATGTCAGGTGGTGACATTTTGAATGTTATGACCTGTTTCAAAATGTAGTTTAGTCAACTTTTCATCTCTCTTTATAATATTACCCTTTCATCTCATTTTTTTTTATAATCTTAGATGTCATCTAATTGCACCATAACACCTCGTTCAGCACTTTAATTGGGGTAATTATCCATAATCACATGTGACATAGAAAAATATTGGGAAAGGTAATTTTTAAAACTCCTGATCTGGTATTCACACCCCATTCTCAACACTAGTATCACTACGTCTTAACATTTTTTCTGAACACGATCTTGAACTTCTCAAATCTTCTAGAAAGCACAATAATTTGTTGAAAAAATCGTCATTTTTCGCAAAATCCACCATATCCCTGACATGTTGAGTCGTATCCTTATGTTATAGTGACTTAATAATAAATAAAATCATTATTCATCATCCAGACACTTTCCAAAATAAATGGAAGAATTTGGAGAAATTAATTCCAGTTGAGAAGTGAACGATGCGAAGGGTATGTACCAAGTACACCATAATATTTTTCTAGAGTTCTAGATCGTATTCCATCAAAACGTTGAAATAAATAAATAAGTATGTCGTCCAGAAATGTTTGTATGACTTGTTGAGAATGGGGTGTGGTATTGTTATCCCAATGAACGAAGTTTGGTGGAGATATAGTGAAGCCCTCTGTCCGCCCATCAGTCCGTCCATCAGTCAGTCCGTCCGTCCATCCGTCTGTGCCCCTGGAAGATAACTTGAATACTAGTTGACAGATTTTCTTCATATTTGGTGGAAAGATGTATATTGGTGAAAAGTTCTGCGCAAGAAAACTTTTTTCAAGATGGCCACCGCTTTAAAAATGGCTTTAAAATTCTTATAAATAAACATTATTATTTGAAATTTTGGTCGTATAATCACAACACCTATCTTTTCCACATGTGTTCTGTGCTCTTCACCCTGACCCCCAGGAGCCGTGAATTGGGAAAACAGGAATTTGCGTTAATTTTGAGATGTTTTTGAAATATAGCTTTATTATACTCAAATGAAAGGCAATTTAGAGTAGATTGCAAATATTGTATTGTTTTTCTGATTTGGGCCTCGTAAAATTCAAAATGGCTGCCTTATGTGTGATTTCGCAATTATCATCTGATCTCTTAAAAGTTGAAGGAATTTTAGAGTAGATCACAAATCAGATAATTCAAAATGACTGCCTAGAGCAGGAATGCGCCAATACTTCAAGATATCTTTAAAGTATGGTTACATGATACTACAATGATCTCAAATATTGTGACTGCACAGATTCATGATTTATGATTTATATAGTGTTCGTTTGGATTTGCTACGCTGTGGAGGTGCCGTTTTCTAGTTTGATAGTGATATGAGGACTTTGGAGAGCTTTCATCTCATATATTTCATCTAATAAGGGATAATAAAACTTGTAGATATTATATCACCTGTGTCTTTGTTGATATCTAAATTGCAATGACTATTAATACAATGCCTCTTATGTAATGTATTGACATTATGGGCAATAATTACATTGTAGCCATCACACTTAATGGCAGTTGTAACTCCCCATATGGTGAGCATATCAAAGAATATATCTCTTAATACCATAGCATGATTGTGTCTTTGAAACAGAAAGATGGTGTGAGTAGCTGAATAAACTCTATTATATCACAAACACTGTATATACAATCTACAGTCCAAGCTCCAGGAAATTCTAAAATTCTACTACAGTATATCTAGCTGTACTTACTTAATGACTTATATCCCTCTCTCATTTGACTTCAACTTAAACATGATTTTGTGATTTCAGCATGATGATTTTATGATTTCAGCATGATGATTTTGATGATGAGATAGATGAGAATGCATTGCTAGGAGACAGTGACAATGAATCTGAGGTCAGACC
Organism: Owenia fusiformis; assembly: GCA_903813345.2. Taxonomy (NCBI): domain Eukaryota; kingdom Metazoa; phylum Annelida; class Polychaeta; order Sabellida; family Oweniidae; genus Owenia; species Owenia fusiformis. Next base: position 20,125,765 of record CAIIXF020000007.1, on the reverse strand, counting down.
AAGCAGAAACAAATTCCAAGGAGAGAGGTGGGTCAACTTATGTAACATGTGTTTAACTTGCTAATAAAAGACTCCATGAAAACCATGGGAAACCATTTATTATTTTATTATTTTAATATGACAAGAAATGTCAACTGCAACTAGATGGTCTTGAAACACACATTTAAATCACATTTAAATTGTGATCCTGTAAAGAAAATGTTTAAAATGCAGGCCTCCTAAAATCTTATCGAAAACGAGACTTCAACAAGATTTCAAAGCGATATAGCAAAGCCTCTTTTGAATGTGAATGTGTTTTGTAAATGAGTTGCCATAAGCAATGCTTTGTGAATATGGTCTTTGTCCTTGATTGATGTGGACCTTTGCTTTAAATATTGTGTTACTATGAAAATGCGCATTTCAGGTTTGAAAGAAGTTTTGAAGAAGAAGATGTGATAGACCTTGGGGAAGAAGGTTGTGAAGGGGACTTTGATGAGCAGGACTATGGAACAGAGGAGCCTGAAGGTGGCAACCAGCAGCACCAAAGTGAGTCACATGTTGAGAGAGGAGGAGAGACATACACAGTCATTGATGAGATAGACACAGAGGAGAATATTGAAGATGAACAGGTGAATACTGATACTAATGTAATTTTACAATGATCAGCTAGGCCATCAGCTTCACCCCAAAATTTAGGTTATCGGTATCAAATCAGGGGAATAATCGCCATAGTGATTTTTGGGAAGGTTAAGACCTCTAGAGTAAGAAACTATGTGATAGCATTGCCACAGTTGTAGCTAAATGGGTGTTATCACCCATTTTTCAAAATGGCCGCCGGTGCACGTGTTACAATATAAGAGTGGGTATATCTAAGCACACTGAGATGCAGAAACTGTGATTTTAGGGCCTATTTTGAGGTTTTAGGGGTCAAGGATTTCATTTATGCCAAAATCTAAGTCATCAAGCAATTACTTCTTATAGAAATCCAAGATGGCCACCAAAATGGGTGCCAAAACGAATACCGGTATGTAACCATTGATTTAAGCTCAAAGAACAGTTAAGAACAGTGATTTTGGAGATCATGTCACAGTTCTCGAGTCAAGGATCTCATTTATGTCTATATCAGAGTCATCAAATAATAAGCTTTTCATAGAAATACAAGATGGCCACCAAATTGGATGCCAAAACGATTGCCAGTATGTAACCATTGATTTAAGCTCGAAGGAGAGTTAAGAACAGTGATTTTGGAGATCATGCCACAGTTCTAGAGTCAAGGATTTCATTTATGTCTAAATTGGAGTCATCAAATCATTACCTTTTCATAGAAATATAAGATGGCCGCCAAAATGGGTGCCAAGATGAATATGTAACTATTGATTTAAGCTCAAAGAACAGTGATTTTGGAGATCATGTCTTGGTTTTAAGGGTCAAAGATTCCATTTATGTCTAAATCTAAGTCATCAAACAATTACTTTTATAGAAATCCAAGATGGCCACCAAAATGGATGCCAAAATGAATATGTAACTATTGATTGAAGCTAAAAGAACAGTTAAGAACAGAAATTTTGGAGACTCTGTCTATTTTGTAGGGGCCAAGGATTTTATTTATGTCTAAATCTAAGTAATCAAATAATAATTACTTTTTATAGAAATCCAAGATGGCCACCAAAATGGGTGCTGAAATGAATATGTAACTATTGATTTAAGCTCAAAGAACAGTTAAGGACAGTGATTTTGGAGACTATGTCCAGGTTTAAGAGGCCAAGAATAACTATTTTGTCTATAATTAAGTCATAAAACAATTCCTTTATTTTGATATCCAAGATGACCGACCACCAAAATGGCTCCAGAGTCACGATTTTGAGGACTGACTAAAATGTTTATCTTCATCAAACTCTTTCTGGTTTATCATACACTTGTCTTTGAGGAATTTCTTGTGCTTGATCTTCTCCATCCAATAATCTACTTCTTCCCATGGGCAGTCTACTTCTTTCTATAGTCAATGTTTATGATACTGAGCCACCACAAAACTAAGGGAAAGGAAGGCAAATTACAGTAATATTGCTAATGCGATGATCATAAGATTTTATTTCGCAAATCTTCATGTAATTGTTTGTTCTTATTTGACCTTTTATAATATTAACACTTTGGCATCCATCTTGAATTCTGATATTAATCATAGATTGTTTGGTGATCTTTGTGGTTAAATGGATAGTTATATGAATTCATTTTGGAGGCCATCTTGGATATCCATATAAATAAAATATTTGTTGATTTTATTAAAGACAAAATTAAAATCATTGACCCCACAAACTTAAAATATCAAAAATTAATTTTCTAACTCCTCTATATGTTTGGATAATAAATCTTATTTTCACTTCGGCAGCAATGATGGAAGCCATCTTGGATCCAAATAAAGAAATTAGTTATAGTTTTAGACATAACTGAAATTCTTGACACCAAAAATCTTGACATGGTCTCAAATTACTGTTATAAACTGTTCTTTGAGCTTAAATCAATATTTACTTGTTATTGGCACCGTTTTTGGTGACCATCTTGGATTTCTATGAAAAGCAATTATTCGATGACTCAGATTTAGACATAAATGAAACCCTTGACCCCTAAAACCTAGACATTGTCTCCAAAATCACTGTTCTTAACTGTTCTTTGAGCTTCAATCAATAGTTAAATATTCATTTTGGCACCCATTTTGATGGCCATCTTGGATTTCTATATAAAGTAATTGTTTGATGACTTAGATTTAGACTAAATGAAATCCTTGATCCTTTAAACCAATACATTGTCGCCAAAATAACTGTTCTCAACTGTTCTCTGAGCTTAAATCAATCAGTTACATATTCATTTTGGTGGCCATCTTGGATTTCTGTGTAAAGTAATTGTTTGATGACTCAGATTTAGACATAAATGAAATCCTTGACCCCTAAAACGCAGACATGTACTCCAAAATCACTGTTCTTAACTATTCTTTGAGCTTAAATCAATAGTTGAATATTCATTTTGGCACCCATTTTGGAAGCCATCTTGGAATTTTTATTTAAAGTAATTGTTTGATGAGTTAGATTTAGACATAAGTCAAATCCTTGTCCCTTAAAACCTAGATATGGTCTCCAAAATCACTGTTTTTAACTGTTCTTTGAGCTCAAATCAATAGTTACATATTCGATTTGGCATCCATTTTGGTGGCCATCTTGGATTTCCATGAAAAGTAATTATTTGATGACTCAGATTTAGATATAAATCAAATCCTTGACCCCTAAAACGTAGACATGGGCTCCAAAATCACTGTTCTTAAGTGATTCTTGAGCATTAACAGTAGTTACATATCCGTTTTTGCACCCATTTTGGTGGCCATCTTGGATTTCTATGAGGAACAATTGTTTGATGACTTAGATTTAGACATAAATGAAATCCTTGACCCCTAAAACCTAGACATAGGTCCTAAAATCACAGTTTTTGCATCTCAGTGTGCTTAGATATACCCACTCTTGTATTGTGACACGTACATTGGCGGCCATTTTGAAAAATGGGCGATAACACCCATTTAGCTACAACTGTTACAATGCTATCACATATTTTCTTTCTCTAGAGGTCTTAACCTTCCCAAAAATCACTATGGCGATTATTCCCCTAATTTGATACCGACCAACCCCCCAGGCTGATGGCCTAAGCCCCTTCTTGAGATTTTTAGACTTTCAACCACTAGGAAACCCATTTGAAAAAGTTTTGAGAAAGATCAGAGATTTCATTGGAACTTTTAATAGCAGGCAAAAGGAAAATACAACAAGCAAAATCAGTAAAAATATTTGACATGGAAATAACCTGCTGAAAGGTCCTCAAAACAATAGGACGTTTGAGTAAAAATATCAGCTGTCGAAATCACTTAAGTAAAAAATTGTCTTATTTTGAACAACTTTGACCATAATTGTCAAAATGAGAATTTGGCACATACCCACTTAAAAAAGATATTTGGTAGAACACTACTCTACTTATATCATATGATGAAAATGAAATCCAGCGCTATCATTTGTCATCTGCTAGACCCAATATATTATTCTTTAATAACACTAATTATGTCATAAACAAGTGTAAATTATGAACTACCATCCGTTTTCTTCAAACCAAACTAGATACATATTTTAATTTTAATTTCTAGAATGGAAATGATTCTAATATTGACACATCACAGACCAACACCTCTCAAGCAGACAACAGCCAGGCAGATACAACTGTTGAGGATGAAGAACACCAATACTTTAAGGATGCTGACTCTGATAGTGGGAGCGATGACGAGGATGACAATGCTGGGTCACGTAATAGAGACCGGTTCAAAACTGAACGTCATGATGTTGTCACTACTAAGGCAACAACTGATCGTAGTATCCCTGACTCCCTGGGTAAACATATATTCTTTTCTTAGTGACTTGTACACAGGATAAGTTTAATATGTGTACTAAATTAGACTTAATGTAAAATGACTAGGTCAAAATAGGCCAGTATATTCTCCATCCTATAACATACTCAGACGCAAGATGAATTTTAATAGTCTATAAATGATCATTTAAGAAAAACTCTTCGTAGTTGGGATACTTAACCACCCATACTCAATTGATACAAGAAATATTGTAATAAATTGAGGTATTATACATGTATAGGTAGTTATTGCACTATATCTAGTGTTAACTGTCGGAAACATGTGCTCCCAAGACCCAAGATAAAAACTAGAATAGTGCGAAAATGTAATTGCTACAATTCTGTTTCAGACTACAAGAGTATAGTGAGTAAAGAAGAGCAGGAACGTGTAGAAAAATATGAACATGACTCTAAGAATAAACGGAATAGGCGAGGTAGAGGACGTGGATTTGGAGGCTCTAGGGGAGGAGGGCATGGCCCGAATCAACGGTTCCCAATCCCTAGAGGTGGTCAGCACCAGGGCACATTTGGGGGGCAATGGAGGGGGGCACGACCTCCACTGTATCCGCAGCAGCAGCAGCATCATCAACAACAACAACAACAACAACAACACCGTCATCAGCATCAACAGCTTCAGCAACAACAACACATGCAGAGACCACAGATGCAAATGAACCAGGGTATGAACAACCAGAACATTCATGACCAGGATATGTTAAATCGTGGTTTGCAGAAAAGAGACATGCATCACAATGGTCCTCCTTTCCATCATAATAGAGATCCCCATCATGATAGAGAGCCCCATATAACAGAGCAGAGACATAGAGAACAATCTTTGGGTCATAGGGAACCCCAATACAGAGATAGAGGACCACTTATAGAACATAGGGTACCTCCTATAGGACATAGGGTACCTCCCATAGGACATAAGGTTCCCAGAGCACACCCAATGGATGAATTAACTCATGCCACAAATCATCCCCATCCTCTAGACATATTAACAGATCCAAAACTAAAAGCCCCACCAGAACCAGCTGCCAAAATATATATTAACCCTAATTTTAAGGGTTCTGTACCAGTAAGTATAAAGTCAAATGCTCAAATTGGGTAAATACACGAAGGACCAAATCACTAACTTAATTGTTTCGGTAATGTAAAACTTCGGTCTGAACTAATCTGCATATAAGCTTTTCTATGTAGGCACATTACCAATAGAATTTTGTGTCACTGGTATGTAATAAACAGGCACAAGCATTTTGGCATTGTTTTGATACCTTAACATGACTGGAATTCATTAGTTCTAAAATGACATCAGAACCAGTCAACCTGTAGAATTTAACACCGTAGTGTTATTTTGAGGTTTAAATCAGTGTATTTGAAATAATGGACTGCTAGCTTTTTTTTTATTTAATTTTTTTTAATTTTTTTTAAATTTTATTTTCTTTTATTTTCATTTCAGGTGCAGTCAGATGTAGTATTAAACCCTTTAGTTCAAGTGAGTGGATATTTTCATGAATTGTGAAATAGAAATACAGACTTTCACTGGCATTATGTTATATTTCAATTGATTTCATTATTAATTAACTTATTAGTTTCACTGTCAACTTTGCTACTTTATTATTGTTCAGACCAGCTTACATGTTAACATAGAGGATAAGGTATAACCAGTCATACACATCAAACATGAGTAATCTCAGTCTTAGTGAGCATTGATTCCCTTGTGACCCATGACTCTAGCATATATGATATGGGTCCATGTATAATATGATACAGTACTACATTTGATTTCTTTAGGAATCCAACCTGAGAAGTATTCAAGAGCCTTCATCACAGAGCTTCCCTCAGTCCATGCAAGGCAAGACTATGTTCATGAATGATCAGTCATTACATGGTCCTGGCATACTGGGTGAGTATTCCATGCACTGGACATTACAGTGATCTCCCCAGCATTAAAGCAAGTGGGCGCAGCACCTATCTGGGATTTTGAAAATAGACTTGCATCCACCTGAAAATCCATTTGCATTCACTTGAAACTGAGAAAAATCATGAAAAATTGGGCATAATTTGACCAATTTTGGTCTGAATTGTGAAAATGAGAATTATCCACCCCCTTGAGAAAAAATCCTGTGTAGATCAGTGCAATAATATCATTAAAGTGTTCACACACTGCAGATTAAAGATTCTTGAAGTTTGTATTTAGCTATTGGTGTTAAAAGTTGTTTAAAATTTGTGAATCGGGCTTCTAGTAACATACTCTGGTTAAAAATCCCTAGTGGTGCAACTTGTATCAGAGATATGATATCGCACCTCAATATTACATCATGATATACTCTATGCAATACAATATCATGATATTAACATATTTGCTCCAGGTAACCCACCTCAAATCACTTCACAAGTTCACAATGGAGTCACACTGAATGGTCCAAGACCTCATCTGATGGGTCGCCCACGTCCAGATATGGATTTAAGACAAATGCAACCCCAAGCAAGACACCCTGCACCCCAACATAGACCCCTGTTTTCTGATCAGGACTATAGAGGCGGAAATTTTCAAGATCCAGATTATCGCCATCGGCCAAATCGTTTGGAATATGTGAATATTGATAATGTAATGGAGGCAGCTAATATGTTTACAAGATTAGTGGATAGTTTTAACCAGCCAAGGGGGCAGTTAGTACAAATGAATCAAGGTCCACGAGGAGCTGGAAATTTCCCAGGCCCAAGATTTCAAGGTCATCCTCAAGGGAAAAACAATAACGAGGTAAGAATTTTAACACTGTATCTATCTAAATGTAACCTTTCTTCACAAAATTAATCAGGATGCAAATTAATAATGCATTTATTATCCAGGCTCCTCCCACATTGAATGGTCCAAGGCCTCGGATGCCCCAGCAGGACAGACCTAGACCACTGATACCTGAAAATCCCCATGGGAGCCCCCCACATAAAAGTCCAAGAGATAGGCTGGGGCCCCAGCAACAGCAACAAGAACATCAGAAGAGGAAACAAAATGAGAGGTACAGCATAAATACTGTGGGTTCACAATATTTTGACCCGTACTCATGAATCTAGTGCCCACCATGTAACAATGTTCATCAGTTATATTCAAAGAACATTAAAACTGAAAAAATATTTTTCTAGAAAATTAGTTGCAAATTAGTATTTTCAGTAATCAGGATGCCTCATGGATGCACTTAATTTGGCAGATATGCTCACTGAATTTTGTGTATTCTTATGAAATGCTACTATTTAAAAATAAGCCTATTTACACAAAATTAATAAATGTTTGTCTATTTTGCAGACCAACCCCCCAAAAAGTCAGCCCTAAGAAACCTCTTACTGAAGATGAGAAGAAAAAGATGGAGCGACTTGAAAGATTCAAAGTAAGCATACAATTTCTTGTTTCTAGAAATCTTAATAGAACCCCCTATTGTGTACTATATATTAAACTCAAGATGAGACTTTATGCAATAGTGAAATTAGATAAATTATAGCAGGGGCAATTCTTAAAAGGTTTTCAAGAAATATCATCCTGAATCCTGAATTGGAAGCAGATGCAATGTTTTTCTTTTATTCTAAGGGAAGAAATAACAGCAGAACTCACCTCAGTGCAACCAACTCCCTGAGATACCCTTCTAGGAACAGTCATCCAAAAAGAACAAAATATTATACTTTTATTTTGTCATGTGTAAATGATGGCCAACCTATAATAATGCTGACATGGCGATTGGTGGCTGATAATGTGTTAACTTTATTTAAATAAACTTTCAACTATAAAAGTGCTCTCTAAATTATGTTGTTTTTCAGAATCCAACTTCAATTAACATCCATGCAAAGAAACGCCTTGCTCCTCTTCCAACTAGCAATACCCCTGAAGATGATGAGTCACCAACCAAGCAAGCTAAACTGGCCTCTCATGAGCCAAACACACAGAATCCTACTTTGAAAAAGCCAGTTAAAAACCGACTTGGTGTCAGAAATACTGAAACAAGTGTTCAAGTCTCTGGAAGCAAAAGTATTAAAGTCCAAGGTGCAGTTCAAACCAGGTGTGTATAACTAGTCCAAGGTTTAGGGTTAAGGGACATCTCAATGTTTTATTTTTCAAGGCTACAAATTTTCATTGGACAAAATTTGTACTTTTCATTTAAGCTATAAATTAAAAGTGTTCTCTATTTTTCCTTATACAATGTTAGTGCTCTTCCCAGCATTAAAGCAAGTGGGCGCTGGAGCCACTCTAGATTTTAATAACAGGATTGGACCCTCCTGAGAATCCATTTCCACCAAGTTGAAAATGAATAAAAATCTTGAAAAATAAGCACATCTTGATAAATTTTGGTCTAAATTTTGAAAATAAGAATTTTGCACCCACTTGAGAAAAAATCCTGGGGAGAAGACTTGAGTGCACTTCTAACGTTTTGTGTTATAGGCTGGGTACCAAATCTTCAGCTGTGACTTCCACTATCACTAATCCTGTTGGATCTCAAAAGAAAGGTGTAACCTCTCAAAACAAACCAGTCATTAAGAAGATAGCATTAAACACAAGAAAGGTTGTAGCAGAAGAAAGACATGTTAAAGAAGAGACGACAGACACACCACGCTTTGAATTCTCTGGCACCCAAAATGCTGATCAAGAGGTGATTGTCAGTTTTGTTTGAATGGTTTTGGTGACTTGTTGAATAACTTCCTGTCTCATATTGAACCAGAATGATTAGTCAAATTAGTCAGATTTGAAATTCCTGTAGTTATTTAATTCATCTGAATCAATGTCACAGTAACTTATAGACTTTCATCTCTAACTTGATTCAAATAACATTTGGGTTGAGTATTTTTTAAATGAAATTGAATCCTATTTATTTTTTACCAAAGAGATATTATTGTGCAACCCTGTATTGAACACTCATTTATTATCCCATCTGGCGAAGTCCGGAGGGATATAGGGAATGCCTCCATCTGTCCGTCCGTCCGGGCAATAACTCAAATACCGTTGGCCCGATTTTGTTCATATTTTGTACACATATACCCTATGGGGGTAGAAGTTTGCTCCAAAGACGATTTCCAAAATGGCCGCTCATTTAAAAATGGCGGCCATTGTAGTGTCGCTTTTACAGTAATTTAGGTACAATATGTAAAACTGTAATAGCAATATGTTTTTAATGTAAAAAATTATATAGGACATTCATAAAGCTAGAAATGTAGATATCAAAGAAGCACATGGCAGCCATCTTGAAAAATGGCGGCCTTTACTCGCTATTTCAAATTTTTTGCTGTATCTCAAAAAGTAGTGGTGCAATTTTTTTCATATTTTGTCTGTGAATACTATAAGCATGGCACACTGTCTAATAACACTTTTGGTAGAAGGTGTCTTTTTTGCCATATACATAGTTTGTAAAAATGCCAGCCATGGCTGTTCGATGGGATTTGCTAGCTTTCGTTGCTGTTATCTAGTTAGGAAAGTAAATACCACAGATTATAGCCAATAAAAGAATTATGAATCATGAGTTTTAGTACATATGAATAAAATGAATATCCACTATGAATTCAGGGAATGAGTGATTATGACAGAAAATTAGCAGAGCAGAAAAGACTGAGGGAAGAAGTAATGAGAAAGAAACAGCAAGGACGTCTATGTTCCAGATCTCAACGTCTTACCGACCTGGAGGATAGACTTCAAAAACAAGGTGAGTGTATTGTTTATTTATTTATTGAAAGGCTTTGTCCTTTAAATATCAGGAATGTCCTCAGCATTCAACAAACAAACCTCACAAACCAGATGCTCCCCCTTGTCAAAAATCTGAGAAAAATGGATCACTGAATATAGAGAGAGTGCCCTTTTAAAAGGCAAGTTGAGTTGGTTAAAGAGCCCTTGAGCTCTATAAGATTCAAGAAATTCAGTGAACTTTATTTGACCATGCCCATCTGGAATCACCCATTAATGTATGATTCTAAATTGCTGTGTGCAAGAATTTCAAGCTGTATGGTCAAAGTATTTCCAGTATACCATATGTAGACTGAACCTGGAAAATACTGTCTATAATGAGCTCTCTATAAGGACCCAACTGCCATATTTAGCTCATACTTTTGAGCTATCGTTTTCATTAAACTTGTTTGTCCATCAGTCTCTCATTGCATTTGAGGCACATTTGTAATCCTCCATGATAGTTTAAATGGTTTCACTTGTAATATCTGTATATACAAGGACTTCAGTTGTCAGCTTCAAATGACTGCCACTTTATTGTTGAAATATCACTTGTGTTATAATTCCAAAAGTATTGCATCAGTTTTCTTGAATTGTACAAGCAGCTTAGTACATGGGTTAAAGATAATATCCAAAAGTTTTTGCAAAATATTTTTGTGAAATTTAAATGAATTTGTAATAGATTGTTAGTATTATCTCTTATGTCCCTGCATTGCTGATAAAAATATGGATTTGATTCTAAACTCCTCTTAACAATCTCCCAATCATCTTTACTATTTCCATAAGAAACACTTTGACTTCCTTGCTTCATGAAATGTTATCACCATGGGCACAAAAGTTTACCTCCATTTTATTGAAATAAAGGCAAGATGAAAAAGTGCTCATTACATTTTCAATGCTGTCTAAAGGATAACTGGGCAACTCATCCCCTAGACAACTCAGCCCTGGACAAGCCATCCTCTACCATGTAAAAGTGAAGTCTAAGGTATTGCCGAAAAGGAAATATTAAACTGCATCTTAATAAATACAGGGTGGTTCAAAAAATTGGAACATTCGTAAATTGTATGCAGAATATCTATCACCTAAAATACACCAACATTTTACTGATCAAAGTTCATTCATTGTGTATAAGCCATAACGTTTATTTGAGGAATCCAAGTTTATACATTAAACTAGCCAATGTTTGATATGACCCCTTTTTCATAAATATACACTTTTCAATTTTGCAGCTTATTTTCAAATAATCAAATCTTTCTTTCGAAGCTCAACTGAACATGTTGATTGCTATACACATTTATGAAATTAAATAGTATTGAGTTTAAAAGAGGTATTTAATTATATTGTTTAGTCAAATAACTATTGTGTTAATGTTGACTTAAATAATCCCCAAAATGATATATAACAGTTAGGAAGAGGGAACATGTCAGAGGTGAGCAATTGCATAATCCACAAAGCTATTCAAGTGACAAAATCATTGTTTCCACTTTCTAATAAAGGCAACACGGACATACCAATTGTTTACAAAGCTTTCAAGATCAACTTTATGCAAGCAATTGTGCAATTAAAATATCATTGGTGTTCGGGAAAACAAACTTCTCTAAGATACCAAAACAAAAACTGTGATTATTACAACATGTTGTAACAATATAGGGGAGGGGCTTCATTTATTTACCAGTTTAAAAAGACTGCCCTCTTTCTAGAGTAGAATATTCTGTCAGTAAAACACAAAACAATAAACATCAAATTGTGCTTGATACCAATCAGTAGATAAAATATTGATCATGTTTGTTTTATGTATTGATTATCTTTCAAGGCAAAGATATTGTACTTTTGACTGAGTTGAAGTCTTTTATAAAGGTAGCTTGTAGGAAAAGTAACAAATTTCAAATGGAGTCCCGGGTTAAGACATCCAAATTTGAGACTTCAAGAGTTCAAGAATTACTTTATTCCTCTACTCTAGTTTTTATGTTATCTGCAGGGTTCAGTCTGCATATGTGGTATATCTTCAGGAATGTATTTGGGAATAAACAAAAATTCACTACCCTATTCTTTCAAATGTAGGTAAAAGTCTTGCTGATGTTGACATAGATGAACATATGTCTGATTCCATCAAACCCACACCAGCCAAGCAAGTGTTGCAAAATCCTCATGTCAAACAAAGTGCTAAATCAACCAGTGCTAACACTAAAAAAACTGAACCTCAAAAGATACAAACAAGTATCAATCGTAACAGCAGTCAAACTCTGAGACAACCTCATAACACAACTAAAGCCACATTGGGTGGGTGCAAGGAGCAGGATGATAATATTATGGCTGCTGTAAATGCTGCTTCAAACAAAAGTGCAGCTATCCCCACGGTGAAGCCATTGCTTCGAGGAAATACCCTTAAAAGGTCAAACCCTTCTACCCAAGTTCAAGTACCGGTGCGTGCTGTAAGGAAACCAATAATGGCACCTGGGGATTCCCCCACAGCTGATTCCTCCAAAGTTGCTATTAATCGCAGGACTATTGTAAAACCAGGTCCAAGTACAACTGTGAATAAGAATAAAAGTGTTAGTAGTACTAATATGAGACAGGTGGTGAGGAGGACTGATGAACCAACAAGGGTAAGTTCATCTTAATACATGTTCCATTCACATTTCATTCTTATCCATATTAAACTTGACCGGTGGGAGGGTATATTAGATGGTTTCCTTTCACATTATGTTATTGTTTGGGATAGTTGGTGTATGTTTACCTTGGTGTACTTTTAGAATTTATTTATTTCCTGCTGTGTTTTGTAACAATGTTTGGATCTTTCTCTTTGGGACTTTTATTGTTTCCAAATGTTTATGTCATTGGCATTGCCATGACAACCGAGTAAAACAAATAATGAATATCTTAGAACCTTTTTGCCATGGCAAATGTTATACTGTATATTATTTTTGAAATAACGCTGAAGACCTTATCATGGATTTATATTTATCCAGAGAGTAGTTGTGAATCCAAATGCTAAAGCAATTTCTACTGACACCATTGAAGTGGCCGATATGAACTTTGCCTTGAACAGTGACAATGTGAAAGCAGTCTATGAGCAGTTTGAGGGTGACATTACTGTAAGTTCTAATTATTTCCCATTTCTCATCATTTGTTTACTATGTAGTTGCCCCAAATACATAACATTCTAATCTAGGAAAAAATTGAAAATGTGTATTGTAAAAATATACAGGGTGATCACTAAGTTCTGGGAATTTATCTGTCATTTCATTATTTTTCAACCAATTTACTTGAAATTTTCAAGGTAAATGGGGAATGTAATTTTGGGTTGGATAAAACAGTCTCATAGTCATCTGATGTCACAATGGATAATTATTGTTACTATAGCAACATGACGAATGGCGTAGTGGGTCAAGTAAAATAAAAATGAATTCAAATTTTACTTGATCCAAAACTATGGTTTATAAATACCTATTTGGTGGACATATTTCTGTGATTTTTTATATTTTTCAAATACTTCTAACTTTAGTTTCTAAAGTATTTTCGTACCATTCACCAGCATCTCAAAGTCACAATCATGACTCTAAATAGCGGGGAGTTATCTTCCATTATGACTATGCTCCTTCCCATTACTCAAGCTCCCCATACTACTCTTGAAGAATTAGGGTTCACACAAGTTATTACTGCCCCATATTCACCAGACAATATTCACCAGATGAAGCACTATTAGGCTTCACTACATTTTGGGTGCTAAAGCATTATATGAGAGGTTTGATTCCGATAAGGGACTGATTTCAACGGCTTGAGCAAATCTTCAAGGGATACCAAAGGAAGGACTGAAACACATCTTTATGGACTAAGTTTGTCAACAAAGCATGTGCGTCCAGGCTAATGGAAACAATCATAAATGAAATGATCCTCTCAGCAATGAAGAATACTTCTGAATAAATGACTTAGAGTACTGTTCTGCCTCCACTACAAGTAGTTTGAAGCAACCATCTAGGCAAGATGAATATGTTTTGGCAGGAAATTTTCAAATTAACATCAGTCAAAATTTGCTGACCCGCGATTCACTTTTACTTTTTTTGTATTTACAATAAAATAAATTGTAGATGTGATATGTATATGAAACATTGCTTGTCAATTTAGAATTATACAATGTACACTTGCTGAAAATTTCAACTCAAATGGTTGAAAAATCTTGAAATGGCAGACCAATTCCCGGAACTTAATGATCACCCTGTATCATCATTTCAAGAACTCAAAGGCTCATCTGTTTAGAAACTTGCATCTTAGTAATATCAATTTTATACTTTTTCCAATGTATTTTTTTACAGGAGGTGGAAGTTAATGTTGGTGACAATAAGCTACTACTCATCTTCAGAAATAAAGATGATGTTATAAAGAATGTCAGACGACATAAAGGGTAATTTTTATCCATGATTATTTTATATATCATGATTTTAATATCATTTTGTCAATTTGGATATACCAACACTCAATCCTATTTATACTGAACAAACTCATCAATTAAAATGGTATCACTCAAAATTTTCTAATATTCTATTATATTGTTATCTTACATCAAAATTACCATTGTATTGTGTTTCACTTACGACCGTTGAAGGTGATTAATATCTCTTTGGTATTTCCCATATATGCACAGTTGTAATATATATAATTAATGCTGGAAGACAGACCCAGAAACCTGTCCTTGAACGAGCCCTGTGTTCTTTTATATGCATTCATACATAGTCATACAAGTACACTTCATATCATAAACAAAGATTTTCAATCATTTGCACTTTTATTTATTGTAGACTTGAGGTGATGGGTTCTGTGTTAAGTGTTCGTCCAGTGCCTTCCAAACCCAAAAAGAGTAAGTAACCTCTATCATAGCAACTAGCCCCATACATGAAAGCTAGATATTCACAATTTATGGAGGGATTGTGAAGTCGTTAAGTCCTGTAGATGTAAATCCTGTCCAAAGTTTGAGATGAACATAGTTGATGTTAGATAAGAGAACCAATTGAAGGATGTCTAGCCCATTTAGCGACCTTCAAGATCGTGAGAGCAAACTATTAAAGTTAAAGTATGCTTTATTTTTTGCTTTGATGTTGGATTGCCCACCAGCGCCACTCTATTGCAGAATGTTGCATACATGAGATAATTCGAAGTATGTGAGCTAGTAAATTCTGTATCTGTGGTGTGATGTCTGCTAAACCATATTGTGGGATGACATTTTGCCTGCAGTCAACCTAGATTATCAGAAACCAAAACTAAATAGGTGATGGTATAAATTCTAGTAGATCTCAAAAACAATGCTGTGCCGTGAAAGATGTGTTTTAGAAAATACATCTGTCCTCCGACCGAACCAGAGCAGCCTCCATGTTATTGACAGCATAAACAAGCTCAAGATGTTAGGAACCCAACTTCATTTTTCAAAAGGATCATGAAACCTTATGATGCAACATGGTATTCTTGACTTGAATTATACTTTTCATTCGTGCACATCCTTTGAATACCAACACAAACCTCTGTTGCTGTTTGAAGCTGCTTTACACAATTGTCCTTTTTGAAGATGTGTATATAGATGGGTGGGGAAACTAAAGGAGCTTTATGAAGACTGACAATTGCTGCCTGCTAGAAGGTCTGTTTGAAAAGGTCACATAGAAACAAGACCAGCATATATGTAATCCTGTACATAGTCAAGTGTAATTATCACCAAGGAAACATTTTAAGTATTAAGTTCGAATAAGGATTATTAACTTGTGAACGCTGGTGACTTACTAAAGAGAACTAACAGCTTGGAGCTGAATATGACGTATGAACCTGGTATAGTACATAACTGAAAAGCAGATAATTTTCTTCGCAAAATCATGATCAAACTTGTACAAAGCAACATGAACAGGCTGCAATTTTATATGAAGGATCAACATTTGCCCTTACGGTATCTAGATCAATTTGCAACATGGTCTGCAGGATGTTATCACAATATCTCAACATCATGACAATGTAAATATTTAGTCACACATATTTCAATGCATTTTAAATGCAGTTACACATAATTTTCATTAATTAATGAAAAGACATTCATTTCAAGCATATACCCTTTCTAAAGAGGTATTATATTTGGATAGTGTATTGTAGACAAAGCATGATGCTCATCATGGTTGAAAAAGGGAAAATTATGAATGACAAAACATTTTGTTCCATTGTTAGTTAAAACAAATGATTAAGGAACTTGTTTAAATTGTTCAATTAAGTGACACTTTGATATATAGAATGATGTATTCTTTTTAAAAGGCATTTTCTTTTGACCTTAAAATTGCATACTCACTTTAAATTCTTTTGGAAGATTTTTATCAATGTCGTATTGAGAATACAAGTCCTGAATAATTGGTAATATTGCCAAGGCAAACCATTTTTAACACGGGAAAGCAAATTTAGCTGAAATATTTTATTAGCTGTAACAATAAGGTTAACCAGTGTAAAATTACTTCTTATACAGTACTATGTCAATTTGCAAATTGTATAAGTCAGAAGAAAGGCCTTTGGTATATTATTTCATGTAAGAATTACTAAATCATTATTATTGATGGAAATATATATAGGTGTAAAATTAATGTAGTGTTTCATTTTATATAATAAGTTAAGTAAGATGGAATTGTGAGAAGCAATTTAATTACAAATACCTGAGTGTAATATATCATTCTGGTGTTCAATATATATGAGAAATTCATTGATTAACATTACACTGAATGTCATTTTGACTTCAATGATTTATTAAAAAATGAAAGAGAACAAAGGACAAACTTGAAAAATGCTTGAGGCTGGTGGCTTGTATCAGTTAACTCCGTTCCTCTGCTCAGTCATACATGTTAGCCGAGGCACACTTTACAAGCAAGCTGTTGGAAAATGTTGCATTTAAATTTGTGTATAAAAGACAAAAGACTGCTTCAAAATTAGCAGTGAGAATCTGTTAAGGTTCCTTAGGTATGTATGTGTGTATGGTGAGTTGTATGTGTGTATAATGAAGTGTTGATATCACAAATATGTCCAAAATTGTGAAGGGGGATTGAGATCATACATTTAACTTTGTGGTATTTACTATTATGCCATCATTTATATGGCAATATCTCTACACTATTTGGTGTCATAAACATAAGTTATATTTTGAATAGCAAGAACTACATGCCAAGAATGAATAAACGCAAAGAGCACACACTCGGAGCACCCATGCGCCTAGTTTGAATGTGCTGGCGCTCAAGGCCTCTTGGCCAACTCGACAACCTTCAAAAACATTGTTTTGCTAGTCGATCTTACTAGAGGTAGTGGATGTTAATGCTCGAACAAACCAGAGAAAGCACAGACATTTTCTACAGTCACACACATTGCTCAAGAATATGTTTGTATATCCCCAGGGTCATCCTGTTATCTCTTTTTCATTGTGTAATTATGAACACATGTGATTTATGTTTTGGGTTATTAGCTAATGTTATTCTCACATTAAATATCCCTTAAACAAAAAATTATCCCTTGTGTTCTGGTCCCGGATTGTGATAATGGTACTTAAATGTTGGGAGATGGTGTATTAGACATTGTTGCTGTTCATGTTAGATCATGGTTTGGGAATAGTTAGTGTTTCCTTTTGCTCATCCTCCGATCACAGGGCTTCAAAATCTAGAATATATTCCTCTTTTTACCCCCTGCGATAAGCAGTTAGCCTTTCCCCGATTAAGAACTCGCAATTTGATTGGCTGTTGCAACACTGCGACAGAAATCATGTATAAGTCATTGCGCATAATAAGATCACGTGAGTCAGTTTAATCGGGCACTTCCAAATGGGTTATAGCAGGGGAAAGAAGGAGGTACGGATTCTGGATACCTGCTTAGGAGGATGTCTTTTGCTGTGCCTGTAATTTTTGGTCCTTTCCCTATGGTTCTTACACATACATATATTTATTTAATGATATGTAACTTACATAGTCAATAGACTTGGAAATAAACCTCATAATAAGAAAAAATGTTTCAAGTAATTAGCATGCCTTAGCTGCTTTTCAGGTGAGAGATTTCTATCAAGCTTTTATATTTTCAGGAAAAGGGTTAATGTCCAAGTCTAATGATTGTGTGAGTAACATGTTAGAATTATTTGGGGTGAGTATTTCAGCCATTAGCCCTCAAAGGTAGCATTGTTTTTGTTTCATGTTCGTTTCAAAGCTTGAGAATATAATGTACACCGATTCTAGGTTGAAGGTTAAAATATAGGTTTACAAACTTAACAAAACAGATTATTAGATTAAGAGCAATAAGTTGAGAAAGTGAATAACACACTTCCAATGCAGAAAATCTTACGTACATTTTCCTTCTTGTGAACTGTATCAGAATAATGAAAAGTTTCAAGCAATCAAGAGATCATCAATCTCAGTTTGACTTATTTGTTGATATTTTTCTTCACCTTCTGTTTCTTGCAAAACATTTTTTACCACATAGCACTGTCTTCCTTATCAGTTGCAGTTGGTTGAGGTGCTATTCAGTTTATGTTACAAACTTGACATCACATATACTTGCTTGTACTTAGTTTTTACTGTACTGAAAAGTAAATTGGTTTCTACTAGTTCTGAAAATATTTTGAACTAGTGAATATGAAATATGGATCTAAATCAGTTTTTTCCTAATGACCATTGTGAAATATTGTGTTTTATGGATTATGGCATTGACTTTGAGAATGGATACGCTTATGGACATTGAAATAAGATTTTTTCTGTCCCACATTATTTGATGTGATTACTAGTATCTACAATGTACATTTTATAATGAGTTTACCTAATAAACATTACAGATATCCCAACTCTCATTATCCAGCATATATTTCAGTTACGTTTAACTTTAGCTTTTTTGTCTTTCTGGTGCCTTCACACGTACACTGATTGGTTTTATTTTGCCTTGAATTTACTCGAGAAAACAAAATAGATTTTGCATGTTGTGTTGTTAGTTGTTGCTGTTTGTTGTGAAGGGGTGGTAAGAAATGATAATAGGGTGGCACACCAAACAGCATTATCTATTGTGTGACTGATAAGAAAGTAAAAGATCATGTTTTTATCATACCTAAAAAGGTAGGATATTGTCATCAGCTTGACGGGTGGGTGGGGGGTATCTCACTTTATTGTCATCAAGATTCCAGGAAAGCCACTTAACGGATTTATTTCAATTTTCTAGAGCTGACTAACTTTTCGGTAGCCATCTTTGATTCTGGTGGCCATCTCTGAAGTTTTTATATAAATCTTGTCATCGTGATTCCACACTGCTATGCTTTAGGTACGATATTGTTCACCCTGTGCCTTGTTTTTTATTTTTTTATAGTGTTGAATGGAAGAACTGTTTCAATCATGGTCCAGGCTCAATTCGTGTGATATCTGATTCACATTATATTAATCAATTCAACTCTACACCATATTACAAAACAATATGCAATTTTCATTCTCTTTTCTTTTGTTGTTGAGGTAATCATATTTGGGTTTTGCATATTCAAGTCTGGAGGATGATTATTTGTTAAATAACTGGATGTTTGAGTGTGAGCTGTTGCTGTTTGGTGTATAGGGGTGGTAAGAAATGATAATAGGGTGGCACACCAAACAGCAATATCTATTGTGTGGCTTAATTCTTGTGATGTATGATTTACATTATATTAATAGATTCAGCTCATAAGGATGTAAGATGCAGTTTTCTTTATTCTCTTTTGTTGTGGTATTCATATTTGGGCTTGCTCATATTCAAGTCAGAAAGATATGTATGTATGTTGAATAACTGGAAGTTTTGGTGTGAGTTGTTGCTGCTTGATGTGAAGGGGTGGTAATAAATGATAATAGGGTGGTACACCAAACAGCAATATCTATTGTGACTGGTGAGAAAGTAAAGGAGATAGATCATGGTTTTATAGTGTTGAATGGAAGAACTGTTGCAATCGTGGTCTAGGCCAAATTCTTGTGATGTATGATTCACACTATATTCATCAATTCAGCTCTTATCCATATAAGAAAATAAGACTAAGTTTCAACTCAGAAGCATGTGTATGTATGTTGAATAACTGGATGTTGTTGTGTGGATTGTTACTGTTTGGTGTAACAGTGTCAAGATATAGGGACAGAAAATATTCTAGCATAGTAAGAGCATTCAGTATACAGTTAGCAAGTGTAACACAGGCCTTGAGTTTATTGATTTTCTCCCTATATCATGACATGTATAGTTTGGTGTGAAGGGGTGGCAACAAATAATAATATGGTGGCACACCAAATAGCAATACCCATTGTTCGACTGAGAGAAGCTTTTTTAGATGGATTGCTTGTATACTATGCAGTTTTGAATCCAAAAAATGAGCATACTATTTGTCATTACAAAGTACATACATGTCTGAAGATGTAACTTTTTCAATTGGTGTCTAAAATGCTGGAATTGTTCCTTAGTAACTTGGATAGATGTATCAGTATGTGAGGTCATGTTGCATATTTTGAATAACCTGTTCCTCTGGACATTTTATCATTCATTTGGATGTAGTAGATTCCTCATAGCCAGATGTACCATTGACATCCCCTTCCTTACTTTGATTCCTTATGAAACGAGAGATCTAGGTTACACAAGAAATATGCATTCTCTTGAATGAAATGATTAGTTTTCATATTAATATTGATTAGGTAACACTGTTTGGACATATTTGTGGGGGAAATGTGTGTGTATGATTGTATATCGCGTAGTGAGCTATTGCTGTTTGGCGTGAAGGGGTGGTGTGAAATGATAATAGGGTGGTACGCCAAATAGCAATACCTACTGCATGATTGTAAAAATTATATATTTTATATATATCAAGTATCACTTTTCTTCATGTACTAATTAGGTGTAACATATTGTGTATGTATGTTTCAAGTGTGACATATAAGTACATGTTCTTTTTCAGATGTAACATATTGTGCTTATACTTCACTAGATATTGTGCATGTACATTATCAAATGTAATACATATGAAATATGTACTGTATCAGATTAACATATATTGTACATGTACTTTACTAGAACAAGCATTATGTGCATGTACTTCATCAAGTGTCATACATATAAATTATGTACTGTATCAGATTAACACATAGGGTACATGTACTATATCAGGTTAACAAATGTATTGTGCATGTTATCAAGTGTAACATATTTTATGCATGTTCTATACACAATATTTGTTCCAAGATAATGTGCATGGAAAAACATGTGGTGTACATTGGAAACTAAGGAACAAAGTCAAAGGATCAATGTTTATTAATACATGTATTAAAGAGGTTGATTGTTTTGATGAGGGTTAAATATTTTTTAAGTATAGAGGGAAGGAATAGAAATTTGATAGTAATTATATTCCATTACATTTTCTGAGAGGGGTGAATCTGAAATGTAATGGATTGCAATTTTGTATAACATTGAAATATTGACTTTGTTCCTTATCAATATTTTTCCAGATAGAATCTAAAGTGAATATATTGGTTGCCCCAAGAGGTGCTAAAAACCAAATCCGAATCTTGCCTAAAGCATTTAAAGCATTCAAGATATGAAATACAACAGATCTATGAGTTGAAATGAGCTAGATTTCTTGCCAAAATATAGGGCAGACTGTATCTACAGAGCTCTAGCATATTTAAAGTAACGGCGTACTACATCATCGTTCAACTCAGTTTGAAACAAGATTCAAGACAAATCCTTATAATACTACTTTATAAACCGACACATGCCATTTTTAATTATTTTAAATTATCACACTAGTATTGCATATTATCCTTGTCATTGATCATTAATGAAACAACACTTTACAGCTGTTTCATAGTTGAAACTCTTATTGAGTAGCATTTATACTTATTGTTATATTTTTATACTTATTGTTATATTTTTATAGTTTCTATATTTTTCTATGCATTTTAAAATTGTTCTGCTATCATACTGGCAGATTGTCTTCATGTGATTTTGAATCTGATGTTGAGTGTTTCATAATTATCATTTTGATTAACACTATATCAGTTCTATTTGTGAGAAAGTATTCACTTCAACTCTTATCAGGAAGTCGAAAGTGGTCTCATTACTAATGTATGTGACAGATCTGTCTAGTTAGCATGACTGATAAGACAACCTTTTTAAGTTTATTTAGTTTGCAGAGAGGCAGTGCAGATACACATCAGGGTTGGCGATTTATAATATACAACAATACTATTTGAAATATCATACAGTAAATAAAAATGAAAATGTCAATCGTACCATGTTTGGCTTGCTCAAGCGGAGAACTGCTGAGTTGGACAATTGTCATCCGAAAGGCATTCTCCTTTGGACATCCTCACAATACCAGTTATTGATGACAATACCAGTTTCTGAGGACTGTCTTAATTGTCAAAGAGAATTGAATGGAGGTGAGTGACAAATATGAGGTGAATGGGAAAATCACCTTTCCACGAAATTCTGTGCAAAAAAACAAATATTGCGAAAAACTATGACATATATTTATCATTTGAGGATACTTTTAATGAGAAGACAAAATTGAATCCCAAATCCAATTAATTAAGTTTAGCCTATTTAGGTAATAAGAGTTTGATGGTCAAATTGTTATACCTGACTGGAGCCTCTACTCTACCTCCTCTATGTTGAGACAGCAGAGCTGTCATGGTAGAAGCTGTAGAGGTTTTGAAACAACAGATTTATCTGAGCTTTTGCCGATAGACATATTTTAAAGTTGGTGATTTATGTAAAGTTTGGGTATAAATAAATCACTGAGATAACCCTGCACTTCTTGCTTGTAGAGAATATCATCAGTTTTAATATCATCCTTATCACCCAGATACTAATAAAAAGGTAAGTGACTTAGACATGAAAAATAAAATAAAGGGTTTGGTGCATATTGAGCTTCATCCACTCTCTAGATTGTAATGTTCTAATTATACCAATGGTCACTCTAACTAGGCTTATTCAATGGATCTTCTCCATGTCTCAGAAGTGTGGTGAATCCTCAAGTTGTATACTCTCTTCATTCCCAATTCATGGAAACAGTTGAGATGTTCCAAATGAACAGCAAAGTCAGATATTTTCCCCTCACCTTGATGTTCCAAATCAACAGCAAAGTCAGAACCTTTACATGTCACAGAGTTTGATCTTTCGAAAATTCATAAATTCTTTTTTATTACAATCCTTCATTTTTACCATATCTTCCAAAGTCATTCTTGCTGAATACTTTGATAGACCAGTATCCAGGGGACTTATTCAATTCGTCAAAAATATGAAACTTTGACAGCTCATTTCTATTGTAGGATATCACTGCCCCTAAAACTATGATCTCGAGACGCGAACACTATTGCATCTTTCGGCATTGCTTCCAAATCTTGTTTCCGCTTTTGAGTTCCACCACCATGCTCACATTTCTGTTACAGTTCATTTAATGATTGAGTAGTAAATACTGCTCTTAATAATTTCACATCCAAATGGAGGGAATGTATTTGCATGTGATTCAACTTAGCCAGTTTAAGATTGGCATTTAGAATTATTCATTTGGTCACCATCTTCTGAAGATCCATTATATGGAGTATTGTGATCTGGCAATTAACAGTAATATATGGAATCAATACAAACAGGCTCCATCCTCCTGCACTGCCATCATTGTTATGCTCACAATCACCATCAGCTACATGCTGCATATTGTTATACTCACATTTATTGTTGCAGTATCTTCCTCTATTGTACTGAAAACACCATTAAAGTTGCATTTTCTTGTACCCATGGGTTTTAGTTGTAAGATACATGATTATACAACAGTAAAGGTAAGTGACCAGAGGCTTTAGTGCATTCATTCACTCACTAGGTTGTAATGTTACAAGGGTTCATAGGTATAACTCCATTTATACTAATGGACAATATTCACTTGCCTCATTCCATGGAATACAACGTATGTTTCAAAATGTGGTGAATTCTTAAGCTCTATACAGTACTCTCTCTTCTACTTAATTCACAGATTGACTATAGATGCTTAAAATCAACAGCAAAGTCGGATGTTCTCTATTTACTTTTTTTTTGTTCGCTTTCATAATTTAAGCTTAAAAATTTATAAAAGGCTCTTGTTATTACAGTTCTCATTTTTAACATAATGTGGGATTTGTGGTGGGGCCCCCACAATTGTGGGAACACTAAATAAATTTGTCAGGGGTTCAATGATAACTGGGTTCCGGTGGCGTAGACTCCACCTTCGACGCAATCCTCACTACTACTTTAAATCAACACAACATCAGAGTTATATTTGTGTTCATCATATATCAATTACATCTCTTTATTTTATTTCACCTAGTTACAATCAAAATCGACTAGTTACTCGGTATCCAGAACTCACTATCAGGCTTAGAAATTAGATTGTCACCTTAATAATCTGACAAAAGTTCATATAAAAGCAAACACAGTATCACTGGAGTCTCTCTCTCAAATTCAGTTATAAGTGGCTGGCTCATCATCAACCTCTCAAATTCAATGTAACAGTCTCTTGATCAGTATATGTATCTCAAACTCATTTGGCTTATAGTCACAACTTCATGTACTGAAAAAAACACTAAGACATAAGTTCATGCAACTTACATTAATAGTTTCGTTTGGCTCGACCGCGCAACTAATCCCGAACGCAGCACACTCAGTCTCAATAAGTAAATCACAAATCTAGTGCTGATAATCAAAATTCGAACACATCGAAACACTGGGCGCACTTCAATACAAATCTTGCATCAATTCCCAGTTTCAATAATGCCCATTCACAACTAATTCCAATGATCAAAATCACATGTTATTTCGTCACGTCACCCTACATCAATTCAAGTTTTTGATGAGTGCGCGGTTTCTCCTAGCGAAACTGCTTTTATACCCGACTCACGACTTATACATGCACGTCTAAAAATATGTCACAAATAAATACACCTGATTGACAAAATAGCCAAGAATCACGGGAATTAGAACGCAAAATTTAGAAAAGAAATAAAAGAGATAAAACTAATTGTGTTGGATTGCACAAAGAAACAGAAACATACAAGAACTGATGTGAAACGAACGTAAAAGTAGTTCCGGAAGTAAATTGAAATACAGAAATCAATCGAAAACTATCACCAAACAGTTTCACTAAACTCTTCTGGAAATACCGGCTAATCACTACGATCTTTATGAATTCCTAAATCGGAGCGCACATATATTTAAATGAGTAAGTTTGAATAATTATAATCGATGAACTGAACAAGAAATTAAAGATCTAAACAAAATCATAGTTTTTCATAAACAAACCAACAGTCACATTGCATTTTCATTACAATATCTTCGGAATTCTCATATTTCACCTTTTTTCATGACACTGTGCCCTGCAGGCTATAAAAATGAATTTTTCTTGTCAATGACTCAGAAGGGATGGCACAGAACAAAATCAGAACAGAACCAACTTCAGCACTTGCATTTGGAATTCAAAACTCTTTTCCCTATTAAAATACTAAATCTTGTTTGTTTGTAGACACTTTTTGATTTCTTGCCATCTTTCTGAAATCTAAGCTAACCTGCCTGCCTGATATTTTTTACGTAATCTTCAAGAATAATTTCCAGATCACAAAGCATATTCCCTCTCGCCTTTTTGTTTTGCACCAGTTTGTAATAGCTAGTTGGTGAGAGTTCTTCAAGGAAGTAATTCAATTAATCTGAAATTATCAGAATATGAGTTTCCGAAGGAAAAATTGGGACTATTCAAATAACAATTCCAATCCATGCCAGCCCTAGACGTAAGGGTAATTTGTAGTTAATTTGTATTTTGTTCAAATTATTCATATTCGTTTTAGTAGATTATATGGCATAATTGCCCGAACCTGGCAGAACCTTGCCTATCACTCAATACTGCAAGACTTCATTTTGTCTTTTTATACCTATCTAATGCAACTAGATTGGTACGTCATGAGGCTTCTTAAACATTAATTTAAATCATTAATTCGTTCTACTGTCTTAATTAATAGATATTTTTAATTTGATATTCATGTTTATTTGCATCAGCAGCAGCGACCAGTTGAATGCAGATATCCTCTATACGGGATCACCTTTATGGAATATGATAACCATATTAATTTTAAACTTAGATTTTTAACTTAGTCTTGGCAATTGGTAATTTTTAATCCTGATAATTTTATTGTAGCTTAACTATTATACGTTATTTGGTTGTAAAGATAATCCTTACTGAAAAACAACACAACTACTCTGACGAAAACAATTCTTTAGACAAAATTAAGAAAGGGACAGTTCCAATTTCAACATTAAAACAGCCGTGTCTAGCCCCTGCCTTACTACAAAACGCCAAGACACCGTGGAAAAGCTCCAATCTATTATTTAAGAAGTCGCATCTTTTCCCTTGACTTATCATTCTAACAATAACCCCAACCTTTATTTCACCAGAACTCATATGACCACGCGTATGACCCGTATAGGCATACTTTAAAAGGAAAGAACAAATGCAGCCAATATTTCAGACTCTTGTTGATTCGTCATGATTTGTATGTTCTTGGATCGACTTGCAATCTGACTTTCCTTGCTAAGACAACCTTTTTTATTTTATACTGCCTCCCTCTATCGCTCGGACGTTCCTGAACCGTATTTGGCTCTGATTGGCTGGCCAAAAGAGATTGACAGCCAAATTGTCACATTGCTGTAGGCTCGCTGCTAACTTAGCACCCACACACTACAAGCTCCTCCCTGTTTCAATCATGAGCGCCTTTAGCGGCAACAACTCTCATCTGTTCCACCAATAAACCTCAACTTAAACTAAATTAACGAATATATTTACCATCTAAATGCGTATTTTATTAAAAACTTTTTGTCACAACATTTCCATATCGGAGCACCCTTATCTCCCCAATCATTAATTCGGGAATTTAATTGTCCTTCACTGGTGCACTAAATCTACAACGTATTGCCTCCAACGTTTTAACAATCACTTCCTCTGGTCCTTATTCTTACCTTTCATACCTTAAGCGTGAATACCTATTTATTGTTCTCCTTCGGGTTTGTTAACATAAGTAAAAAAACTGTATCATACAGTAGCCTATTTAAGTATGCCAGCATGGAGAATGTCCGATGGGAGTCGGAGATTACATGTAACAGCAAAAGTGGGGGTCCTGTTTGTGTGGACCCCCAAAGCTGGAAAAGCAGCATAGTTGAACAGCCACTTGACATCAACAGATGCTGAAAAGAAAATAAAAAGCAAAGAAGACTCCCCCGAATCGCTCAATTAAGAGGTAGGAGTACTTGCCCAAAGTAAACTGTTCAGACCTTGTCCGGCAAACCCGGAAAGCTGACAAAACATTGTCAAAGAAGTCCTTGACATACATAAACCCAGATTTAATCCATTTTTTGTAATATAACGTGCTATTTTTGCTTTTTACATTTTCATTCAGCCATATGACTTCTCCCATACGATATTTACCTTTTGTATTGTTTTGTTAACATTTATTAAAGGCAATGAAAGCTTGTTTGTAAAATTCTGGCAATTTTATGTCAATTTTACTAGTGAAAGTGGTCTTCAAGAATTGTTCTACAGTAAATCTTAAGTTGTTAATATAATGTTCAAAAATGAGATTCCAAGACGATTTATTATGCAAGTCTTTTAATCCAAGACCCGCGTATAGCTTTTATCTTAAGTCCCCCATTTTTAATGTCATTAATAACCATAAAAAATTTCCATAAAAATTTGAAAATTGCTGTCTGAATTTTCTTTTTAATATCTAAAAGCATTGTAAGCACTGTCATATTATATATTAATTGAGAGATACCCAATGAGTTAATGACAAATATAGTTAAATTTCTTTTTTTTCCTTGTGCTAGTGAAAGAGATATTATATGTAGGCAGGCCAGAATCAGAGGACTTAACAGGGTCATAATTTGGGGAACTGGGGAATATAACCTTCGTAGAATATGATCCACGGCCGCGTTATCCACCCACAGTGTTACTTTAGCCCCCGCCATAAGATCTTGCCAGCAAACGATGGCAGCAACAGTGGGGTAAAGCTCCAAAATAGTGATGTGGTAATAACTCTAGGAAGGGGGCCTAGAGCCTTGGATCCAGTGATTGCCCCATACAGCACCAAAACCAAAGGATGTAGACGAATCAGTGTACAATTCCAAACGCAACTTCTGTGGCAGGAACATGCTCTTCCCGTTATTGTGAGTCGGGAAATCTCGCCAGATGATCAGGCCTTGCATGGCCTCATTTGTTATCTTGACTTTGTAATGCAGCTCGCGCACCTTACATGATAGATGAATAAGGCGACCGAGGAAAGTCCTACCAAATGGGATAATATAACAGCAGAAACTGAGGAAACCGATGACAGACAGAAGGCCTTTCTTGGTAGATTTCTTTATTTTGGGCTGGAATAAGTCAGAGGGGGTATGGGACGTGAGGGCGGCAACCAAGTGTAGGCCTTTGGCTGATTTTATCCGTAGGGAGACTAGCTTCCATGGAAAGGGTATCTACTTCAATACCTGCGAATCTGAGAACTGTGGCCGGACCGACTGTTTACTCCGGGGCCATGGGTACACCAATGTCGTCGCACATCTGAAGAAAAGACTTGAGGGCCAAATTACACGTACTCTGGTCTGGACAAAACAATAGAAAGTCATCCAAGATATGTAGTACATTGGGGATGCCCAGGATATGTACTCCCCCCCCCCATTCTAAAGCAGTGCTAAGGGCTTCAAATATGGAACATGATGCTGAGAGCCTCATTGGAAGCCAAAATAATATCTATTATTCCAAACCATGCCCAGCAGATGATGGAGGGAAGGGTGGATGGGGATAATTCGGAAAGCAGATTTCACGTCAGTTTTTGCTAAGAAACAACTGGGGCCGAAGGTTTGTCTATAGCCTTGTCAACAGAGGCATACTGAACTGAAGCCGCTTCTACTCGAATCCCATCGTTGACTGAACTGCCTTTAAGGAAAGACAGATGGTGAATAACTCTGTACTCTCCTGGGAATTTTTGGGGACCAAGCCGAGGGGGGAAATGATATATAAGGGGTAAGGTGGGTCTATGAAGGGCCCAGCTAATCTGCCTTGTTCCAGTTCTTTCCGTAACTTCTTTGTCAACTCTTGTGGTGCTTCACTGACTGACTTCAAGTTTGGGTATATAGTGTTATACTGCAGGTGGGAATATGAATGAGTGAAGGAAAAACCAAAGGAAAAACCATCGATCAGGAAGGTTAGTTGATCCTTTCCATAATCTTGTAGGAAATGTTTCAGCCTAGTTGGATTTACCGGAGTTACCACTCCATGGCTTCCGGGATTTTCCCTCTGATTTGGCTTTGGATTGGCCACCCTGCTGACCCTTGGATCTCTTTCCTCATGATGACCTGGGATGGTTCCTGGAGCATTGAGGGCAGTTGTGCTTGTAACCGCAATAGATGTCCTGTGGACAACCTTTCCTTTTGTAATAGCTGTAGCAAAATCCTTCTGGGATATGTCCAATAGGGGATTGATTGTCACGGGATCGAAAAGAATGCTTGCCGGGGTGGTTAGGGGGGTATTAGAGGCGGAATTCAGGGATGGCGTCGGTGGGTTCTTCGTGATGGGAAGCCCACATGGTGGAGGCAGAGCTGGTCAAGTCTTTGGCCCGCAACCAGATCTCGAAGTGCAACATGCCCCAGGGGAATCTGGACTTAGAGCGTTCATCGCGAAACTTTTCGTCATAAAATCTCCAACCTTGTCCCTTTTGGTATAGCTCAATGACCGTAACCATATGTTTCAGAAGGCTCTGGGCGGGTTCCAGGAAACGAAGTGTGTACACTGAATGGAATATATTTAAAGCTCTGCACCAATCCGGGAATGTTAGAACGCGTTCTTTCTTCCCCGTGTTGCTGAGGTTGACATGTTTGGACTCATGTGAACCATCATCCCTAATCTCTGTCAAGACAAAATCATTATGCTTCTGTTCCCTGGGCCCTTAATCAGAGTGGATAAATTGATGTATTCCTCCGACCAAATATTTTCTTATCTTCTGAGGGATGAGAGCATGGAGTGGGCCAGATTGCATAGAGACAGCCAGCTGATAATTAATGGGTGGGATGTAAGTTGGGGGAGCAATACTTGAGGGGTTGGGTTCAAATGAGGGGCAACTGTGTAAATGGTCTGTCCTTCCGTAAGAGGGGGTGTTGGCAGCTGAATGTGGGCATGGTTTCCCAAACCTGCATTAGGCATTTGCAAAGGCTGAGTAGATAGCAAAGGGTGATGTAGCTGAGATGATAGAGGCTGAGGCCCCAAGAAAGTAGTATTGGTATGCTGGAAACATGGAACATGCATTCCATGTGATAAGGAAGGTTTAGTTTAGTTTTTATGGTTCCTTTATTTAAACAGTATTAGTATACAGCATAAACAGGGCCTAAGCCAAAGCATTATTGGCCCTGTGGGTTACAGCATTTGAATTTACATAAAAGATGGATCCCCTGTTTGGAGAAATGAACTGATTGTTTTGACTCATTATAAATACATGTTATTTTAGACAATAGAATTATTCAATGAAATGTCACCAAACAGGAGAATATTTGTCTTGTGTTCTAAAGAGCATCTTGGTGAAAAAAAAGAAATCAAGTTCAGGCATTATCCTAAGTTCCCCCCAAAGTTCTCTTTCTCTTAATAATAGCGGGCAGTTGAAGATGAGGTGCTTAGTAGTTTGGTCTCTGTAGCCACATAAACAATTTGGACTGTCAACATTTCTAAAACTGTGCAGGAAAAAGTGGCCTGTAAGGAAGGTAAAGCATAGGGTGCAGATGCAAGGGATAAAGGGGGAGTACAGAGGGGATAGAGGGAAGAGAAGTAGCAAAGGATGTAGATGCATCAGCCAGAATTGAGGCATGCGCCAGGTTAAGTCTCAATGAAGGCATACCTGCCAAAGTGGTAGATGCTACACTTCTGGAGGCTGCCACATCTGCCAACATGTTTAGAGGGGCTGCCTGTTACTTGGAACTGTTGTTGTTGCCATCGTGACTGGAAAACAGAAACGTTAAGTCACTACCTGCTCATGGTCATATAAGGCTACTCATGAAATTCAAGAATGAGAAGATGTAGACTGATTCAGTAATGAAATAAAACTGCAAGTACTGAAATGCACCCAAAAAACACTCTAAGTGTATTATCACACAGCTCTAATAAGGCTACTATACTAGGTACCTGAACTCAAATGCAAAACTGCTTGTGTATTATTGTTAACTGTGATTCAGATAACACCCACAAGTGAAGGTAGGTGGTTATTGACAAGTAAATCCATAGTAAAAGAAGGGGGGGGGGGGGCAAAACAAAAACATAATAAATAAATAAAACTTAACCAAGACTCCCTGGCACAGTTGACAGAGGTGCCGCTCTGAATACTTACTGTTTTATTTTATGGCTACAAGCCAAATCCTCCCATGAGGCTGAGGAGGGGCTCCCCATCGTCGTTCAGATGAACCGGATCTCCCAAAACGTCATGATACTGTAAAAACTCATCAAAACCTTGAGGTGTTCACCACTTTATGCCTGAGTCGTGAGACTGTCGCCCCGGGCAAACCATGCAGCTCAAATTCAAAGCCTGGAAGGGCTGGTGGGGCATTGTACATACGTTTGACAAAAGAGTGACCCAGGATTGCAAATTTGATCGCTGGATCAGCTGTACGAGGGGGTGGGATGGGAAAGGGGATGGTCCGGGATGGTCCGATCCATAAGGGGAATGGTAAATGGGTAGGAGGGGGTTGACTGTTGATCTGAGGGATGGTTAATGGTTGGTATATAGGGGGTGGGTTGGGCCTTCATAAGTGGGGTAACTACAGGGGTGGCTGATACTTTGGCGTCGTAAAAACCCTCCTGATTGGGATCGGAGTCTCCCATGTCCATCGGGGGGGGGGGGGGTCACCAGGGATGCTGGAGATAGCAAGGTGTGGGATGTGGGGGAATTGATTGCTTCCATGAGGGGCTGAACAGAGGAGGAAGGCATGGGGGCATCGAAAAAGATCTCCTCTGGAATTGGGGATGAATCAGGAGGGGTATCCATGCTGTGATAGATAGCTCAAACCGCAAAGCCAATCAAGCGTCCTAAACAAACAAAAAATTATGGGAGAGTAAAAGTAAGCCAAAGCTGTAAAACTTCGAAAAATTGTTACAATATGTTAAACTGTCAAGGCCCTAATAATTGGCAATAGTATTAAAACAAAACTGCCCCAAATTAGAATAATTAACCCCAATAAATAAGTTAGAACTGCTGGGGTGTTTAATGAAATCACTGCTGAAAACTGCTTGTTAATAACTGTTGTCCTGGGTAAGTGTATCTGCAAGTCCATGCCAAAGCTGCTGCACTAATAAATGAAGGGGGTGGGGGAGGATTCCCCCGAAAGGAATCCAAGAACTTAAAAACTTACCTCTGGAAAAGTGTGTTGACTACCTCAACTGCAAAGCAATAAATAGAGTAGCTGACTGAATAACTATACAAACTGACAGTATAACTGGAGTAACTGACGGAAAACTGTCAACCATGACAGGTTGATTAATAACTGCACGCCATAACCTGACTTACAGCCATAAAGTTGTAAGCTCAATAACTAATAATGTAATAGTTGAAGAACTGATTGCAGCTTCATTGAAAAGAAACTACAAAACTGTAACCCCATATGGGGCAAGGCAACCCCAAACCACTAGCCGAACTTACCTAGCCAAGACTGCCGGGAAAATATCTGTTATAGCTGCTGTCACTACTGTAACTGCTTGGTTACTGCAAAAAATATAACAAAACAGGAAAGGGAACTGCTAGCGTAAGGTGCATATAAAAGCCAAACTATACGCACGGGTAACTAGAGTATCCGCGTATATTGAGTATGACCGGTTCTTAGGCTACGAATATGACCTGTTTTGGAAAGTCATGAGAGGCACAACTGCTCAAAAATGGAAAATAAAGGTTAACTTCTATATTATCCTTTTTGAAATTGTGTTTGTTGAATATAGTTTATGCTGTATTTAATAGTAATGTAACAAAAAAATGTTAAACATGAGCTATTTTAGCAATGTAACTGTTCATAATGGAATATCAATCAGAAAGTACAGATTTCTTGCCTTAGAGCCAAATCATTAATATCACAGTAGAAAAAAACAAATCCCAAACCAGAAACAAGTCAAATTCTTTACTTCAGAGAATATTTTTAATTTATTGAGACTTTCGACTAATATCCCTATAGTCTTTTTCAAAATATAACAGCTATATTTTGAAAAAGACTAAGGGATATTGGTCGAAAGTCTCAATAAATTAAAAATATTCTCTGAAGTAAAGAATTTGACTTGTTTCTGATATATTAACCAGAGAGATGAACTTACATAAATCCCAAACCTTTTTATGGCTAACCTGAACAAGATCTCCAAATCTCAGTTTATATGATCCCCCGTAGAGTGAGCAAGAGAAGGATTTATCTTTTCCCAGAGGATACGCTTGTGAAATGTCATGGAAACGAGTGTAACACGGCCTACTGATTGTTTCACAACCGTATTCTCCAATAATGGGGCACCAGTGACATTCGTATTCTCAAAAATTCAAAGATGTATCATATTTGGACAGAGCAGGCTAAATTATTTAAAATATCCATGACTAATTCGTAGATCTAGCTATATATTATACATAAGATGTGTCATCCTCTTCGGAGTTGCGTTGTGTTACACAAAAACTGATCAAAGATGCTGGAAACTAGGATTTTACGGCTTCAATCTAATATTAATACGTTTTCTCTTGATTAAGGCCCCTTGTGATATGCCTGGCATTATAAGTATACCAAGTATCATTCATTGACCAAGTAGGATAAAAAGAAAACGTTCGAAAGTGTTCATAAAAAGCAAGTACTCACCTCGTCTGTTTATAGGAACAGAAAAACGGTCACACTCGTAAGCTTAGAACCGGTCATACTCAATATACGCGGATACTCTAGTATCTTGTGTATACGGCTGATAGCCTAATTGTGTGATGTAATGGTCTCTCCCCAAAAGATTGCTGAACTGTGTGACTATCAAAATGTCTAATTGCCGCTAGCAAATAATGCGACTACGCTCTTAAGCTAGCAGAAACCTAATAAAGTATTGTGGCGAAGTTGAGTCTCTATATCTTTTACAAAACATGAAAACAAATGTAGTTCAAAAATATTAATTTATTTAAGAAAATTTTAAGTCCAAAAAATATTATTTCTATATTAAGTTGTAGTCCCATGTTCAAAATGTAGTTGTTAATGAAAATCAGGTTGAAAGTCTGTTGGCAACTGTAGATGGCAGTGGGCCTGCTATTGTAGAAGTTCTTAATGATGTTAATGAACCTGATGTACACTATGAATACAGTATACAGCATGTCAGAGTCGGAGGATAACTGATTTGTTTGATGATGACTGCCTCTGATAGTGAGGAGGAGGCTATTGTATATTTTAAATTCGATGATATGTTTAAAGATATGGATGCTAAAGCTGTGAACAAAAACTGAATAGAAATGAAATACTGATTGCATAATATCATGCCTGTTTCTTTATTTTGACTGTCTCAAATGTGGATTTTAATTTAGTTCACAACTAGCAAAAAGTTGTCCAGTGAAAATTTCATATGTCAAGTGCTGATTTTTGGATACTTGACAAAAGGTCTAGTATTAAAAAAATCCAATATTATACACTGTTATGGAGCTAATATGACCAATTTTTGGGATTTTGGGAACTGGTTATTAATTTACCCCCATGTGGATTTCTTCGAATCCCTTTCAGCAAGTAAATTTTCTGTATTTTGCGCTCTTTTGCAGAAACTCAGCACCTCAACTGGACAGCTTTTATTTGATTAAACTTTCTAAAGATAGAATTACCAGTATGGTAATATCAAGAATATTCATAAAATCTAGCTTTGTATTTTTGTAAAAACGTCAACATCATGTTTTGCTATGTTTATACAGCCTAGTTATCAAGGATGCCTATACAGACCATCTTATTCACGGCAGATAATTACAATTACTACTAATTACAAGGCCGTAGTAGTTTGGCCTGATCTCCGACCCACTTCTGGTGATGGCAATGCCCTTTTCCAGA
Organism: Owenia fusiformis; assembly: GCA_903813345.2. Classification (NCBI taxonomy): domain Eukaryota; kingdom Metazoa; phylum Annelida; class Polychaeta; order Sabellida; family Oweniidae; genus Owenia; species Owenia fusiformis. The sequence goes on along the minus strand of CAIIXF020000007.1, from coordinate 20,090,559 downwards.
AGTAGCCAGTTCCAGAACTGTTTTACCCACAGACAATAGTATGGTTCGTTGTTTATTCATATAAACCCCACTGATCACCAGAAGCACTCCAACTATTCCGATCAGAATCAGTTGTAAGAGTTGGACTCATCCCATATTTAGACTGCTTAAAGAAGCACCATAGGTGATAGGCAGTTTCACCCAACTTCGCTGCGATTTCAAGTTGTTGATGGCACTTGTTAAGTCCAATCTATATTTATTATCTCTGACCGCCAGATCAGCCAAATTTACTTCCGGGAGTTCTGGATAGGTTTGCCCTTCAATAACTTCATTGCTCATATCATATTCCAGTAAACCTGAGTGAAATTCAAACAGAAAAGCTGCATTTTTACTTCCGGTTCTGACGTTTGACCCACTGCACAAGCACTGGGGTAAAATCGAATGATGTCATCATTTCACGAGAGACTGCATTTACATGGGAGTTTTGCAATGCAAGTGCGAGACAAAGAGACGTGGATGTAGAATTTTCCCAAGACATACTCATGTTACCTGAGTTCATGACAGAGGGTTTTAATTTAGTCCCAATCGCTCCCTGGCCCTCTTTTTTCACCTGAACAAGCCATTCTTTTGACAGCTGAAAGGTTGACGAATCACTGCCCTTGCCACTTATTTTTTCTCTTATTTTCTGTAGTTTTCTGGCTCGTTTTCTTTTCAATGGTAATGAGGCCTTATCACTGCCTTCCCTTGGTTCTGGCACTAGGACAAATCTAAGGCTCTGAAATTATAGTTTTACTGATAGCTGTTTTGGTATTCTTAATAAAATAAACAATTTTTATTTGTATACCCCCCTCCCACTCAACTAAAGAAAATACCTTGTAAGGGGTTGAAGCAATTAAGCATAGATAATTACAAGTACTATCTCAATGGGGATTAAGTGAAAATCATACTAACATAAGGCCATAAGAAGTAGATTCTTTGTTTTGCGTCCTCTTGCTTGCACAATTTTGAGTAAATCAGGAAAAACAAACACATTCAAATAGCAATCACAAAGGTCTGAAAGCTAATACCATCGCATTTCGTTCAATCAGAATCGGACGAAATGGCGGATAATTTGATGTGCGTCAAAATTGAAAGTGTGATTACTTTGGCATACATTGTGCAAATCTAATTTTTTAGCCTTGAATGATAGCTATGTTTAAATATATTGCATAAAATGTATAGATATGTATTTGTAATCATTGCAAATTGGAATGTCATCCCCTTTTATGCCAATTAAATGTATACATTTCTCAGCAAACAAGTTTGTGTTTTTTTTCTTGAGTATGTGTTTGTTTTCCTTGTACCCTTGCATGATTTGGATTTTGCCAGGATGCAAAACAAAGAATCTACTTCTTTTGGCCTAATTATCATTCCTCTTTTGTTGTTTACAATGAGCTCTTCGGGGTCATTATGGGTTTTTAATTTTCTTTTCACAAGGAATGTCAATAGCTGTTCTTCAAGTACAGATAATCTTTCATTAATTGGTTTCTTGAATAACTCCCTGATACTTTGATCATGGCCATACCCAGATCAATACTCCTATTAGCAGGCTTATTTGGTGTTTTCTGTCTTTTAGGGGTGCTTCTGTGATGATCAGAAATGTCATTTTCATTAAAGCTAATTTCCTAATATCGAATACTAGTCCAAATCAATGCTAAATATAAAATACTGATCTCGGGGGAAATGCGAGATTTGGTAAACGTGACCGGTAATAGATAGTGGAATTCGTATTCTTATAACTAAAATTAAGTAAAGAGAACAGATAAACAGGCTCTAAACGTAAAAGAGTCAGGGTAAAGCTACACTCCAGGTTTATAAGGATTAAATAAATATGCAACAACAATAATGTGCTATAACAACAACTAGGCCTATCAAGCCTGAAGATACTTACTGTAAGATGGTAATGTATATCTATAATTATTAATTTATTCGATTTAACTTTATATCAATAAATATGTAATGTGCATGCAATCAAACGCCCTTCAGCTATCTATAAATAACTGCTCAGATTAATTACTATAATATTTATAATTTAGTCTTATTACGTGTTTCAAATGGATACTTTCTATACTACTAATGTAGAACATACACTATAGTACATGAGGTCAACTTGAACTAGAAATAGTAAGCTTTCTAAATGTATTGTCTTTTACGCCCTCTATAAATGCCTGAAAGTATTAAATCCCCAATCACACAGAAGTAAACCTGTCAACCGAAAACCTCAAGGAGTCAATAGTTCCAACAGATGCTGATTGCCTGATTTACTCAAAGTGCACAAGTACTCATTTATGATCGCGCAACAAATCTGGACACCCGTGAATACACTGGCACACTCAGTCGGAATAAGCGCTACTAAATCGCAGATCTCGGAAGTACTACTCCAAACTTGAACACATCGACAATTATTCTCAATTATCCAAGATTCAATAATGCGACTATAATCCAAATAGCACGTTACAACATGTAACTTCATCACTCAAATATCGTTTTCAGTTGTTACCGGTAAATGGCCGCCCATGATAGTCTACCTGGTAAACCTTGTTTCTAACCAACACATCATCATTGATGTAATTGTGTAGCGGGCCTGCTTTCCTAGGAAGTGTGGGTTCTCCCTTTGTTGTTTTCTTTTTCATTGTTAATATTTTAGATTCAATATTCTTTTCTGGGACTTACTTAGGGAATCATCCGTCAGGTCATATTTCAAGGATCCAATTTTAGCTAGATTTTCACGATAAACTTTCTTCTCCTTAACATGGTTATGGAATGCTGCATTTGAAAGTTTTTTTGTGTTTGTAGACATCAATTCTTTTGCAGTCGATTTATCTATGTCATGTAGATCATCCATGAAGAGATCGTGCAGTTTCTTTGTCACGCCAAGAGTGATGTGGAGTATTGGGGGAGCTACATGAGACAATGGTACATTAAGCATGGGCTTGTGAATCAGATTGTGGAAGGATGATGCCTTTGCTAAGTTTCCTCGACCACCACAAGATTTAGTTGACATGAATTTTTCGTTGTCCCTTTTCATCTCAGGTAAATTTCGCAGGGGAGCTGTGGCATATTTAGGTTTGAGCTGCATAGCTTGCTTTGTAATTAGGCAATATATACAAGAATGAACCCCAGCAGCGCCTGAAAGTCCATAACAAGTAGCAAGAAATGCATAATCTCCACATATGAAAACCTCAATGGCCTTCTCACCCCATGTTGAGTGATTGAGTTTTCAGATGCTTTTAGCATGGATGTCGATAACAGATTTCGTATTTTGATAATAATCCTTGGCAGGTGTAACAGCAATGACAATAGTATTGTCCTTAGCATTTGGTTTGTCTAGATTACAGACTGCCATGCATACTATTTGAATGTTCCCATTCAAAGCCTTTGAAAACATATCATTGTCATTGTATTCTTGCAATAATTCCATTGTAAATGAGTGTAAATCATGCACATGTACAATGGGAACTTTTTTTTGTATATATCCCTTAACAGCTTTTGAGGAATCGCTTTTTTCCAAAGCTGATACAGATGTTGTTGTAAAATCTTCATTGATGAATTCTTTGCGTTCATTTCTTAGTGCATTAAGAGATGGAAGCTGAATGCCATTGTTTTTTAACAGTCGTGCAGATTCTGCATATTTATTGTCTGTTAACTCTTGCGAGGTTTTCAAAGCTAAAGCTCCTGGTGATCTAATTTGTATAACATCATTTGCTACAATTGAACGGCTAGATGATGATTTTGTTTCATGTGTTAATTTCCTTCGCTTTGATTCATGAATCAAATGTAATGGATGTCCTCCAGTTTTTAGAGTGATCCTGTTCCCTGAGCTGTAATTGAGCTTTCGCTTTGCAAATCTTGTCAATGTCTTCTTCAGATTTGTTTAGGGGTGAATTTAAATTTCTTTTTTGGGCTTCCTCGAGAGTTACTGACTTAGGTGTCTTTTGAACCATTGGGGATGTGCCGATATGTTTATGAGAAGGTTCAACCTGTGCCATTGGTCTTCCCCTTTTTGCTTTCTTTTTTTCGGCCTGGTCTACTTGCTTCTATGTTTACTTTACAAACAATACAGTCCTCAGTACAATGCTCAACATATTTGAAAAATTCTTGAGGAACATGTGGCCTATTAGCTCCTTTCTTTTCTGAATTTAGCATTGTGTTAACACAGCTTTGGAATATTTTCTGAGTATGTATTTTATCATCATCAATTGAAATATCAATGCTATAATGCTCTAAAATTCTCTCTTTGAAGTACTTACATAACATTGGAGGTCTCTTTTTGCTATTTGATGAAATGTTTGTGCTCTTACCGCAGAGTCTACACATCCTATCCAAATATTGTCCATGATAATCCGCCATATTGTTTTTCTCACATTAGATACTATCCAGTTTTGATTAAAATTTTCGCCATAACAAAAAATTAAAGCAACTTTTAATCTATCACATATATCTAATAATTCACTGATTAAACTAGTTTAATGAGAGTCATTTTACAGATTCTCTAATTATAATCCATACAACACACACACTTAATTGACTATCCTGCTGTCTGTAATAATCAACTAGGAGGTCAGTTTGATCTTGAATTTACCAGGGAACTTACAATTCTACATACAAACTAATGCCTGGTATATGTCAAGTTAATGATTAATTGTCAACAGAAGGTGATACCCAAGCCAAGAAAGCAAGAAACATTGAGTTACAGAGTTAGAAAGTAGGTTGGTGGTCTAAAGGCTATGATACTGTTTACCAGTGGTTGCTAATAGAAACCTGCTACTGCGCATGTGCCAGAGCTGCAGCACAAGTGATTAATTATTATCCCATCGAACGAAGTTCGGAGGGATATAGGAAACGCCTCCGTCCGTCCGTCCATACGTACGTCCGTCCGTATGTCCGTCCGTACGTCCATACGTCCGTCCGTACGTCCGTCCATCCGTCTGTCCGTCCGTCCGTCCAGGCAATAACTCAAATACCGTTGGCCCGATTTTGTTCATATTTTGTACAAATATAGCCTATGGGGGTAGAAGTTCTGCTCGAAAGCCGATTTTCAAAATGGCCGCTCATTTCAAAATGACGGCCATTTTAGTGACGATTTTACAGTAATTTAGGTGCAATATGTAAAACTGTAATAGCAATATGTTTTAAATATAAAAAAATTATAAAGGACAATAATAATGCTACAAATGTAGATATTTAAGAAGCACATGGCAGCCATCTTGAAAAATGGCGGCCTTTACTTGTCATTTTACGATTTTTGCTGTAACTCAAAAAATAGTGGAGCGATTTTGTTCATATTTGGTATGTCAATACTATAAGCATTGCACACTGTCTAAAGACATTTTTGGTAGAAGGCGGCCATTTTTCAAAATGGCCGCCATTTTAATGTATTTTACTGTAACTCGAAAAGTAGTGGAGCGATTTTGTTCATATTTGGTATGTGAATACTATAAGCATGGCACTCTGTCCTATGACACTTTTGGTAGAAGGCGGCCATTTTGATGAAAAAAAATTTTGAAAAATGACCGCCATTTTAACGTATTTTACTATAACACGAAAAGTAGTGGAGCGATTTTGTTGATATTTGGTATGTGAATACTATAAGCATGGCACACTGTCCTATGACACTTTTGGTACAAGACGACCATTTTGTAAACTGTCTATTTCTAATGACACTTTTGGTAGAAGGTGGCCATTTTGAAAAATGGCCACCATTTTAACGATTTTACTATAACTCGAAAAGTAGTGGAGCGATTTTGTTCATATTTGATATGTGAATGCTTTAAGCATGGCACATTGTCTAATAAAACTTTGGGGAGTAGTCGGCCATTTTAAAAAATGGCCACCATTTTTATGTGTGTTATTTTACAAGTACGTGTGCGATTTTTCAAATATTTTAGAGGTGGCTTCTTAAAAGCATATTATTTCTTCTGATGACAACTTGGCTAGTGAGCAACCATTTTGAAAATGGTGGCCTTTCTGGTGTGTTGTTTTATGATATTTGCTATTCGTTTGTCAAAATGCCAGCCATTTCTGTTCGATGGGATTCGCTACGCTTTGGCGTTGCCGTTGTTCTGGTTTCCAGTGTTGTCAGCTTAACCTTAGATCTGCCTATCTAGAAGTTTAATGTGAATAGATGTCTTAATTGCTCGGCCTGACTCTTCTCCTAAATGACCCTAATACGTCTCATACTCGTCTAGCCACCCTGGTTTCATGCGTTCCCGGCCCCTTTTTCCCGTGACCTGGGTAGGTTCATTGACATCTGACCCTGGAGTTCAACATCCCTAGTTGTTTCAAGTTCTGGAGCATATTTTTCCTGGACTTTGGAAACATACTTCTTTAATCGGTCGTGGTGAATGACTCTTTTCCATTAATTTTGATGAGATAACGTAGATCATCTAATTTTTCAAATACCTGATATGGAACATGCCATTTGAGCGTGAATTTCGGCGTTCGACCCACTTCCACAGGCTGAATATGAACCCAAACTAGCGAATCTTTCTCGTAAGCTTTCAAATTGGTTTTCAGATCATAGTCCCCCTTTTGCTTATCACTTGCCAATTGAATATTATTTCGGGCTGCCTCGTGAATATTGAGCATCATGTCTTGCAATTGCTTACAATACTTGGTATAATAATCACTATCCAACTCCCCTTGCTCAGTCTCAGGAGGAGGCCCGAGTAAAAGATCAACAGAGGTCCTTACCTCTCTTCCAAACATCAAAAAATTGGGGCTATAATCAGTTATGTGTTATAAGCTGTCACTTCGGATGGTAAACAAATGTCCCAGTCTCGTTGATCAATTTTGGATAACACTGCCTCAACAGTGCAGTTCGACCTCTCTACCATACCGTCAGATTGGGGATGATAAGGAGTTGTCCTGGTCTTGCTCATCCTAAACATCTCATACAGCTCTCTAAACAACTTTGACTCAAATTGGAAACCTTGATCTGAATGAATTTGCAAAGGAGATCCATACAAACGAAAGAAATGTATCAAAAAAGCCCAAGCCACAGTACTAGCCTCTTGATTTGGAACAGGACCTAAGGCCAATACCTTGGTAAAATAATCTTCGATGGAAACCACATGTCTATTTCCTAACAAACTCTCTGGTAATGGCCCCAAAATATCAATGGCCACCATCTCTAAAAGAACACCCACATTGTATTGCTTCATTGGAGTCCATTTGCGATTAGGTGGATTCCGCCCTTGACATAATTCACACTCAGCTACCCAACGAGCCACATCTGCCTTAAACACAACCCAATAGTACTTGTTACGAAGCCCTCTGACCGACTTATTTACACCAAATTGTCCACTAAAAAGCCTCATGAGTGGCTTCCAGAATCTGATCCAATATATCTTCTTTTCGATTCATCAAAGGCCTTTTGACAATCAGAACTACAATTGAAATGAACGCCCTTTTCGGTGAGCTTGTACAAAGGCCTAGCTATACCAGAAAAGTCCTTCATAAATTTCTGATAATAGGAACAGTTGCCCACAAAAGATTGAAGTTCTTGGCGCAGGCCACCCAACAATGGATTCAGTTTTCTTTGGATCAATTCGCACCCCTTGTTCAGAGACAATATGACCTAGATATGACACCTCCTATTGGAACAGATTACATTTTTTCGGGGAAAGCTTCAGCCTTCCCCCCCCCTCAACCAGTCAAATACACTCCATAGTTTACTCAAATGACTGAACATCCTCGCTGAACACAACAATATCATCCAGATAGACCAAACAAGACTCTGGGGAAAGTCCAGCAAGGACACATTCCATCAAACACTGAAAAGTTGCTGGCGCATTAGCCAGACCAAAAGGCAAGACAGTAAATTCAAACAAACCACGTTTAGTACAAAATGCAGTCTTTTCAGTGTCAGCGCTGTCAAATGATATTTGCCAAAATCCAGAGGAGAGATCAAGAATATTAAACCATTTCACTCCTTCTAAAGAGTCTAGTGTCATCAATCCTTGGTAAAGGGTACGCATCCTTAATAGTCACGTCATTCAATTTTCTAAAATCTATACACAGTCTACAAGTTCCGTCTTTTTTCGGTACCATCACCACAGGTGAGGCCCATGGGCTTTTAGATGGTCGAGCAAGTCCATGTTTTAATATTTCGTCCAGAGTCTCTTGATATCCGGCTTCTTTAGATAAAGGAATTCATCTTACAGCCTGTTTAACTGGTCGAGCATTTCCTGTATCAATTTCATGCCTCATCACATCTGTTTTTCCCAGGTCATACTTAGTTTTGGCAAAAACATCTTGATGTTTTAACAGAAACTGCTCCACCTGTTTTCTGTCTTCGTCTGATAAGTGAGTCAGAGAATTGTCTAATATTTGTTTCATAAAGTCGGGATCTCAGTGGTTTCAGTGACTTTTTTTTACAAGAGGCAGATGAGAAATACAAGGGATGGCATTCAAAATAACCAATTTTACACTCCCGGCAATGCAAATTCTTGTTATTATAGCGTCCGGGCACCGAAAGTAGACAAATGGACAAAGGCCTGGACAGGGAATGCATAAAATTCACATTCTGATATGCATTATGCTATTGCGTGCGATCACTGATCAGACGAGTTCGGTGTAATCCACTTATTATTGTTCTTGTAAAAGATGAAAGGCAAAATTTACTACATGTCACAAAAGTGCAAGTATGAACGCTTCACCTGTGAATATATTTCAGACAATGTATCTCAAATACAAGAGTATTGTACATTCATTCAAAGTTTTGAACATTGTTTCATAATGAGAGGTGATTTAATAAATTGTACGTATTGCAGGTTTTCCAAAGTCATTTCCATGTGTGATATTGTCAATTTAATTGACCACAAGACACGGGCTAAACAAAATAACACCTGGAACTGTAGAATGACTAGGGCAACTCATATAGAATATAGAATACCATTTTTATCGATATAGAGAAGCCGTCCGTTCGTTTGTCCGTGTGTCCGGGCGATAACTCCAGTACCGGTTGACGGATTTGGTTCAAATTTTATAGGCTTATGCCTTATGAGTGTAGGACCTCTGCTCGAGAAGGAATTTTCAATATGGCTGCTCAATTCAAAATGGCTGCCATTTTTTGTAAAAAATGTAATCGTTGAAAACTCAAATACAAGTTGACTGATTTGGTTCAAATTTTATATGCTGATGCCTAGGGACAAAGGAGTTTCGCACAAAAAGAGATTTTCAAGATGGCCGCTTAATTTCAAAATGGCGGCCATTTTTCGTAAAAATACGTAATCTTTGATAACTTAAATAACAGTGAATGGATTTGGTTCAAATGTTATATGATGATGCTTAGGGACACAGTAGCTATGTTTGACAAAAAATTTTCAAGATGGCCACTTAACTTCAAAATGGCGGCAATTTTTCGTAAAAAACGTAATCTTTGATAACTCAAATACCAGTGAACAGATTTGGTTGAAATTTTATATGATTATGCCTAGGGACACAGTATTAATAAGAAATAATTTTTAAGATGACAGCTGAATTTCAAGATGGCGGCCAATTTTCGTAAAATGTAATCTTTGATAACTCATATACCAGTGAACGGATTTGGTTCAAATTTTATATGATGATGCCTAGGGACACAGTTACTATGTTCAACAAAGAATTTTCAAGATGGCCACTTTATTTCAAAATGATAGCAATTTTTCATTAAAAAAACATAATCTTTGATAACTCAAATACCAGTGAACGGATTTGTTTCAAATTTTATATGATGATGGCTAGGGACACAGTTGCTTTGTTCAAAAATGAATTTTCAAGATGGCCACTGAATTTCAAAATGGTGGCCATTTTTCATGAAAAAAAACCTTAAAATTTTGATCACTCTAATACCACTGAACGGATTTGTTTTAAAGTTTATATGATAATGACTAGGGACACCGTAGCTCTGTTTGAGGAAGAATTTTCAAAATGGCAGCTAAATTTCAAAATGGTTGCCATTTTTCTTAAAAGAACGTAATCTTTTGAAATGAAACGGAAATGTTTAACAGTTTAAAATGTTTATTTCATGTAAAATAATTACAGATAATAGGTAGCATGTAACATGTGTAATTTGACAGATTAACAGATTCATGAAATTGCATGAATTATCGATTATGCATATGCTTGGCATATCTAGATATCGCTCAATCTAGAGTTCTTTAATTTGCAGGGTTCTTCCAACATCATCAAATACATTGCGATCTAACTGATCTTGAGTCATGTGAGTAGGAATGCTGACAGCGATACCAGCTCTAATACATGCTTCTTCCAATGCATTTTCCAGTTCTGGTGATTCAATAGTACCTGTAATGTTTTGATCTGGTACAGTCGGGGAAGCTATAGAAGTGGAAGATGAAGGTGACGTCAACGTAGCAGTTGTTGTTGAAGGTGTTATACCGGTCTTGTGCTGTATTGTCACTGTGAAAAACAGTGTTTGCTTAACCTCTCCAGTGTAACGTTAAAAACACACAAAGGCCCTAGGTTGGCGTGACCCAGTTCAATATCAAAGTGCTCATTTGCTACAGCTAGTACAGAAAACTCTTAACTGTCCAAGAACCGTCGGTCATGATGACATGATCAGATGACCGATGATCAAAGATTGACTTGTTATTGAACATCTGTACATGCAATTCTTGTTCAAGGTTCAGGACAGTCCACATTTCGGCAAGTTAGTTAAATGGATGGGAGGATACATTTCTATATTATGTCTTGATATGGGATGTATGATCGTAATATTTAAAAGCTGTAATCTTTTAACGGTTCTGGAAATGTAAACAACAAAGAAATAATCTGACATGTCTGATACTATTATATTTGATAACTCAACTACCAGTGGATGGATTTTGTTCAGATTTTATATGCCGATGTCTAGGGACAAAGGAGCTTTGCTTGAGAAGGAATTTTCAAGATGACAGCTGAATTTCAAAATGTTTGCCATTTTTCTTAAAAAATGTAATCATTGATAACTGAAATACCAGTGGTGGGAAAGGAGCTCTGCTTGAGAAGAAAATTCAAGATGACAGCTGCATTTAAAAATAGTTTCCAGAAAATATGTTGTTTTGGTAACTCAAATACCAGTTATATGTTCAAATACCAGTTATATGTTCAAATACTATAAGCTGTGCTGTTCTTGAATTTTGAATATAGATGCACAAATCAAAATGGCCACCATTTTTGTAAAATTATCCCATTACTCAAGATTTAGTTAACATTCAGAGTTCATTCATAGGGATCTCTGCTAAAGAAGCTTTAATAATTGCCACAAAAACAAAATGTGCAGCTTTTTTTGTTATAGATATGATTTTTGATTTAATTACCAGCTTGTAAATTCGGTTTTAATTTCGAAGGTTGATGCATATAGGATGCCTATGGTCACTTAATTCAAAGTGTCTAGTGTTTTAACAGTTTACTTTAATTAGGCAAAGGTCAGTATTCAAGATACAAAATGTTAGGTTTTGATTAACATTTATTTCAAATGATGCATCCAGGCCCTTTGACACTGCCATTCCTCTGATTTCCTCAGCATATTTGAGGAGAGGACAGCTCTTAGGGTGTGCTTGCGTATATACTGACATATAAATATGAAATGCCGATGTCCACTGTTCCATTGATTTAATTGGTTTTTTCGGCTTCACCGGATTTACCTGAATAGTCGTTGACGAATCAGATTTTACTGTGTAGTTCATAGACCCCTCCACGTTGTCATGCCTACTCAAAAGATGAGCAATATCAAAATAGCCATCTGATAAAATCAGTTTTATAAATTTTTGTCTATGCCAACATGAAGGGGTATGCCTGATGACAAATGAATAGGGTTAGATGGTTTTTCTACATCTAAATCATACACTAATGAATTTTGGCCTGACGAGGACTCACCTGGACCGCCTAGCAATGCATTCACTGCTCGGGTTAAGGCAATATTTGGGTGGATTGTCACTTCATTGTCTGAATCTAAGTCATGGTCCGAAGCTTGATCCACGGGGGGTTCATCCTGCTTTGTTTTTTGTAGTTCTGCCAGCAGGCAGGCCACGATATCTTATTCATCATCATCAGATAGGCAGGACTGCTTAGCTGGCTGTGCGGCTGGGTTAGTTGATTTTCTTTTTGGTGGCATCTTACTGGAAGTAAAACTAAACTGATTGTAATTGATCCATTTTTTTGACTGCAGGCATCTATCTTTAGCTAGATAAATATAAAAAGCATTAAAAACGCCATGGGCTCTACCACCCATGAAAACGCCAAGAAATCCTTTATTAGGAAAATAATTGTGTTCCAAATTAATAAAAACGTATAATACAAGTTGCTAATCAGCAACACATTTATGTGTATTATCATGTTCTGACACAACAACACATTTTAATGTTTAAAAATACAATACTCGATAAGACTTATCGATGCGATAATCACAGCAAAATGCATTTTACATGCACTTGGACAAGTGTCTAGCATATAATAATACTAGTGTGTTCAGCCAATGTTAGATGTTTGGGTTAATCAACCCTAATTGGATATGGAGAAAACATTCCATGTAAGTGATTTACATGCACATGGACAAGTGTCCGGCGTATAATAATACTATGTGAGTCCACCCAATGTAAGATATTTTGGTTAATCAACCTGATTGGATATGGACAGAATATTCCATTTAAAGCATTATCGATGCGCTAATCACAAAATATATTTTACATGCACAAGTACAATTGGCAATCACCATTTCCGGACAATCATCCGGCGTATCTTATCATACATACTCGTGTCCACCCAATTTTTAGAATAAAAGCGACAAATGGCCGCATTAAATAATGGCTGTATAATAATGTATCTAGTAAACCATTAACAAGTGTAGTCTAATGGACTTTCAGAAATATGGGTGGCCAAATTCAATGTAAATGAATTAATAAACTGTTTTGAACCATATAATATATGACCACACATAAATAGATACATAACATACGATGCTGCAGATTAATGGAAAGTGAAATTAAACAATTTGTTTGAATAACAAATCTAACTGAACAATGAGTATGTAAGAAACTTACGTTTCGTGGTGTTTACAAAGTTGTATCCCTTACAAATATAATTGTTCGCCTAAGATTCCTTCCCCATAACGAAATACCAGTATCCGATAAATGGACCCCGTCCTTGCAATATCTAGCTTTGGAAACTGATGCGAAACCTATATTGGGGAAGACGGTGACATCTGAATCTAAGATTGAGTTCACTTTTAATGTTACAAGAGCATTGTGTTCCCGAACCCTGATATTGTATGAGGGAAGTTTTGATTTTTGAAGGGTATTTTTTTCCTTGCCAATGGACCAGCGAATGTCCAAAAATCAGTACTTTTTTAATTTCCATTATCTCTGTATCTGCAGCTCGCGTAAGAAAATGTAAATAATATGGATATGTAAAAATAAAATAATAGGGTTCCATGCATCAGTCACTATATTGCTAATTATTAGCCTAATCATAATACATGATATCCCGTCACTTAAAATAGCTGCTTCTTCTCTTCATCTGGTATTAACTGTGGTCTCTCTTTCAAGACCCTGATGGCTGAACGTGACTTGTTTGAAATCATTTTTCCAAAGAAACCAGCGACATTTCCAAATCTTACTTTGGAAATCAGAAACTCTGAAACATACAGCAAAGTCATATTGAAATGTATAGCTTATATAATATCAAACTGGAAAAAATATTATAACTAGACAACAACAACTTAATCTCTTTGAACTGTACTCACAGCTAAATTGGAAGAATATTATTATTTCAATTAAATTCATAGTTGAAAAAATGCATCTCTGGAACTTGTAAAAGTACACATAAATTTCAAAAGTAATCTTTGAAGATGGCCATAAAAGATAAATATTGACCTTCACATGACCTTGGTGTCAAAAGACCAGAGGCCTCATTATCATCTGGTCGCAACGCAAAATCGCATGCGAATCGCATCGCAAGACATCTCATCGCAAGACATCGCAACGCAACTATTTCCCAAAAATGTTATTATCATTCCATCGCATCGCAAGTCTGACGCAAAGTTATCGATTTTCTGATCGCAACTAAACAAAAAGTTGCGACGACGTTTACCCTGTCGCAAATCAAATCGCAAATCTAGTTCATCTTTGAGCGTTATTTTATCTATGTTAATGGATATTTTGTGGTGTTTTATATCGGTCATTTCACTACCTGTTAAGTATTAATCAATAGTATCGAAGAAATTGTTCAATTTTATTTATTTAATATGATTAAAATATACATTTAATTGAGCCTGTAAATCCTTAAAAATCATGTTTGTTTCTAAATATTGCGAACGCATCACATACTGTATGCGTCTCTTGTATACGTCTTAGATTGGTGCCTGCAATATTTCGTGCTCTTTGGAGCATAGGATTTTCGCCAATTAAATATTTATCTGGCTAATAAAGCTTAATTAATCTTGCCACTACTACACTAATGTTCTGAGTATTCCTAGTGTATATGTACCTCACCTACATCGTCTGCAAAAGTACAAGAACACCAAGATGTTTCATTTCATTCTGGATCACCACAATCGTATTGGCCGAAGAGTATTTCGAGATAGGTTTAACCCACTCGATTCACTAAATGACATATGTGGCATCTTTGTACAGTATTTGAGGTGCTCGTTTTTCTGAATGATCTCTACCATGTTCCCAGATATATATTAAATATCAAAAACATTTTATTTGATCGAGTTTGAATATGAATAGAAACGTTGTTAATTCTACATAATAGAATAAATGCATATCACTGCAAATTACTAAGTTGTTAAATTTAACCTTTAGCGTGCTGCCGGCGGACTCGTCCGCCGAGACTAAAATGTCTCTCACAACTGCCGGCGGACCCGTACGCCCGATTTCAAACTTTTAAAAACTTTACTTTTTCGCGCCATTCGTATTGTCCAATTAGATTGCCCGATTTATTCAGTGCCTAACATGACTTCCTGTTGACCTAGAAATGCGATATTTCGAAAAATAATTCTCAATTCAACAATTTAAACAGTGTTTAAGTCGTTTTTAGTGAACGAATTGTACAAAATGGTGGACAAATACGATCACAACGAAAATGTGGAGGAAATGGATTACGATTTCGAGCTCTTTAGGCTCTTGGAAGCCGATAACGGTCATCGAAAATAGAAGCTAGAATATTTTCTGAATTGAACATTTGATCGCTGCAAATTCAGATTTGGATTCTGACCAGACGAAGAGGCGGAGCGGCGGATTCCGGAGGAGTATTCATGGTATATTTATGCCCAGTCGTGTTAATGTACGAAAAAATTCATGAGAACATTTTTTTCATGAGCCAGGCCACTGTGTCTTCCCTTTGTGAAAATTTTATCCAGATTCATTCAGTAGTTATTGAGATATTAATTATTTAGTCCAGGCATATCATTTTTTGCACTCTTTGAAAAATAAGCCAGTTGCGTGGGATATATTTGCTGAAATAAGGCAGCATGGTAAAGGTTAATAGTTTAAAAATGAAAAAGCACGATTTTCTTTTTTACATAGACATGTACTCTGTATCTGTTGTTCAAGCATCACCCATCGCATTGAAGTTGACTCGTCGGAAAGAGTTAGATTTTCAATTTGAAATGAGAGTTCGTCTCAAAATTGTAGATTTTCACATTTTCATCCCGACCCTGATTCAAACATGATTTGCTTTGATCACAATGCAAAAGATGTGTTTCATATTTTGTTCCAAATGAAAATAAATGCAAAACACTGGAGAAATATTTAAACATATATCGATATGGAACCCACAACTTCCAATTTTCTTGCATGTGTATAAAATGTAAAATATACACCACCAAATAGAAAACTCATTAGCTGTTATCGTTTCATTGTCTGTTGAAAAATTATGTTGACGGATTTTAGATAGAAGCATTGTAAACGACCAAAAGTTCATTTTATTTCAGTTAGTTTCAGTAACATGACAACTTCCCGTTTTAACAGTTATTTATTTTCAGTGATCCACACCAAGTGAACTTATTTTTTCAGCTACCTTTGCCCAGCAACTATCCTGTGACTGTTTTGTTATTTGACAGCTAAGTGGTGCCAAAAGAATATTTGCATCCTTCTCAATGAGAGATACTAATAATTCTTGTTCATCATTTGTCCAATTCCTTGCCCTCGACATGTTTCTTCGACTACCGTCTGTTCAATGTAAATCGATTTGCATTTTGGCGCACTTATGTCTTGCACAAGTGTAATGCATGCGCAACCAATCAAATCATATCAATTATTGGATTTCTATCAATTTCAATCAATCAATGTCAAAAACTAGCACCAGTGTCCTTTTAAACTTCGCGCCAAAATACATTCTAGACTTGCGATCGCAACTTACGTTTTAATTGTTTTGCGATTGCTTTGCGTCTGCGATTGCGTTCAATTGATAATATCACGCATCGCATGCGTTACGAATTGCGATCGCAATCGCATAGCAGACGCAACGCAACTATTTGCGACCAGATGATAATGAGGCCTCTGTTCTATAGGTGCTAGGGTAACCATTGACCTTGATCATGACTTGAGATCTTCAGAAGACCTTGACCAAACTGGACTTGATTTAGTACTTATTAGTATTTGCCTATTTTTAGAGTTTTACATTTGACCTTGGGTCTGACCCCACACGACATTGCCCCTACCCCCACCTGTCATTGCCCCTACCCCCACCTGTCATCATACCAACTTTGGTGACCCTATGTTTACAGTTTCGGAGAAGATAGAATCCGGACATACACACGTACACACAGAATCCATGAATTATAATAAGGATTACATGTAGTATAAAGGAATGTATGAACAAAAAGATTGATTTCTGCCCTTTTTGACAATAAAATGGCCAATTTTTGCAAGGTTGAACTTTCACTTCAATGAAACTTGACCCCTGGTTCACCTTGACGTAACATGGTCAATGTTAACAACTTTACCCTTGAGATGGCCATGACTGTTTTCAAAAGTACTGTATGTGGTTCTACTAAGTGCAATCTCTCTTGTTTTCTTATCCTAATATAATGGAACTTTTTTACCTCTTTGGACAAATTGAAATATGGGGATATTTGGGCAACATAAATTATGATTCAAATAGGAACTAGTATGGTTAGGTATAAAATGATTGTGGTAACAAATAAAAACATATGCACACTTAAGTTCATGTGGCCATTGTTGACAGATGGACAGTCGGTGATTTATAGGGCTCACATGTTGCCAAAAAACATTCACATTTGTGGGTGTCGGTTTATTGTTGCTTGTTTAGAGATTTAAGTGTTTGTTGACTATAAGTTGGAACATAACATATGATATCTAAAGAGTTGTCTAAAGAATCAAATTTTTTATTGTTTGAATCTGTTGAAATGTTATAATTATCTTTACATACTGAATCAAAATGTCTCAACTTTTTCTTGTTTGCACTTTGAATTTGCTCGGAAAAGTCCAGTTTTCGCTTGGATATTTGAGTGAAGATCCTCAATAGCCTTTGAAGTGTTTTTTCGTGCACCTTTTCCTGCTGTATCAATTTCATACAATGTAATTCCTTCAACAGAAAAGGGAGTTTGAGATACAATTGTTTTGTCACCTACACTTTCCACCATTGATCCTGCAGTTAGCCAAATCAATTTTAATATGGAATCTAAGGACCTTGAGATACATGTTGTTGCAGCTCCAAGTTCATATATTGTTCCATCTTCAGATCTACTGTGAGGATCAAATGTATAATAATAAATACAATGGGATTTGGTTTCACGCTTTGCAATGCACATTGTATTACAAGCAGGATGGGTGAGATTTCAAGGCTGTTTTTATGCTATAATCTAATGTGACAGGTGACATATCTGGATGATTCCAATATTCTAGAGTGCCTTGGATTTGAGAATTTTCATGAAGAAATCTTTTATTGTTGAATTTGATGATTTAGGGAAGGTCCAAAAACATCCAAATATCCAATGTCTTTTGGGTGTTCTTTGATGATATCTGAATATAAAATGTTGCCTTCAATTAATACATCATAAATGAATTCAGGTGTCACTTCTCTATCTGGTTCAATTTGAACCTTTATTATGTATATTAATGAGTTGGCCAGGCAACTTTTGCTATATCCTGGTGTTTGATGAAAAATCTCATTGCTCTGACTCCTTGAACCTTGGACAACCATGTGATCTTCCTGTAAAAAATGTCAGATGCAGTGGTATCAGTTGATGTACATGGCAGTGATTTTGTTGGGTTATATCTCCCAGTTTGCCTAACTGAACAAACATTGTCAGAAACATGGTGGTAATCAGACTCAGGGTTATTTGTACATTTTTCACACACACACTTTCTACCTTGTTTACGACTTGATTGCCTATATGAGTTTACAAGAAAACAATGCACAATTTTTTGATTTCTTAATATTCTCATAGATTTCCTCTTGTTTGACTTGAGTCTCATGGTTTTAGCCCTTTCCCGACCCCTTATTTTATTAGCGTAATATTTGTTGTTCAGTTTCGAGATGCTTTGGAGTATTTTATTGTTTTTATCAATGAGGGATCTTATGTCATCCAGTGTTTTGAAAGTACTTTTACATGGATCCTCACAATGAGTAGCATCACAGGGCTGAACTGTAACACTGCATTTCTTTGTTTTCTTCTTCTCCTTCTTATACATTACAGACTCCTCTTGGGATATTTCATACTTTTTGGTCAGTTTTCTTAACATTTTTTCTGATTTTTCCATTGTGCATGGTAACAATGATGCTTTTTCAGCTATGAATGAGTCATCTATTATATCATTCTATATCACCCTATGCAGACAGAGCCTGTGGGAAATATTGGGTGCGGAGCAAATGAGCGGAGGGTGCGGAGCTAACGGTTATTTTTGAATTTAAATTTGGGATATTTCTGAAACTAAGCCGTTTTGGGACTTCAAATATACCAAGATATGTGTATTTGACACCAAATATCAATACAATTTTGAAAATAGTAGCGCAATTCATTCTATAGCGACGCAGTGTGCCTTAAACCTTTCCCAGACCTATATATTTTGAAATTATCCTTTTAATACTGAGTCGCCAGCATTCATAAAAAATGGTGTTCAAGGTGCACTATCTATACAAATTATTTTTGCATCTTGGAAGCCAGGCAGTATCTGTGTGATTTTATAAAAATTCGGAAATTTTTTCAGATATGAGCCCCCTCTAAATATTGGGTGCGGAGCAGCTCCATAAATGTAGCTCCGCACCCAATATTTAGAGGGGCTCATATCTGAAGAACATTTCCGAATTTTTATAAAATCACACAGATACTGCCTGGCTTCCAAGATGCAAAAATAATTTGCATGGGTAGTGTATCTTGAACACCATTTTTTATGAATGCTGGGGACGCAGTATTAAAAGGATAGTCTCAAAATATATAGGTCTGGGAAATGTTTAAGGCATACTGCGTCGCTATAAAATGAATTGCACTACTATTTCACAATTTTATTGATATTTGGTGTCAAATACACATATCTTGGTATATTTGAAGTCCCAAAACGGCTTAGTTTCAGAAATATCCCAATTTTAAATTCAAAAATGACTGTTAGCTCCGCACCCTCCGCTCATTTGCGCCGCACCCAATATTTCCCGCAGGCTCTGTCTGCATAGGGTGTATATCCTTGTTTGTTTTGCAGCATTGTGGATATGTGTAGAATGTGATATGTCAGCCAGGTTTTTATACATAACATTACTTGAACATGCAAATGCAACATCTCACAGTAAAGGTTCATTCAGACACAATGGTTTATGACTCAATGACATTGTGGAATCACCTCCTTTGTCTGATTTTGACATGATAATAGACCTATGGCTTACAATTTCTCATAAAATTGTTTAATTTTTTTTATCAGCCGTGAAGCAGTTCAAAGCTTAAAAATATATCTTTTACAATAACACCATGGAAATGTCTATAGGCGTACAAGATGAAGATGTCGGAATGTGCAAATATACCATGAATTTTATCATACTCTAACAAAGCAAGAAGTGCACATTTTAATGCTCCTTCAATGTTCCTTGGTAAGGTAAGATGATTTGTGGAAATTTTGGATTCTTGCAAATGTGTGACTGTTGCAAGGCTACTCCTTGAAACATTCAAAAATTAGCCTCACTTCACACTCTTCATGCTAGCTTTGGGGATCCATGCACCTCCAATTCATAGTTTTGAAAAATGCGTTTAAATGTGGTGTTTTCTTTGACGTGTCTGTTTAGTCAAGAAATGCATGCGCATATAAGGAAAACATTCAAGGAAAACATACAAAATCTTCTGACTTTATCAAAAAATATGGCTGCCATCTTTTTGTACTTTTGATTAACTTTAATTTCACCTTTATAAAAATTTACGAAGTGAAAAATTCTCTAATTAGGAAATTCATACCTATTGAATGTGGTCTTGGCAGATCCGAAAATGTTTATCACCTTCCTCGCCGATCTTCCCTTAATGGCTCCCCAGAGCTTATCTCTTGTTGCGACAGAAAACTGCAAACAAAACTATTTATTTGTAATGGAAGAATAATCCTCCTAATCAACGATTTAAACAGTATTCGTGGTTACATTTAATAGGGTTCAAGACAATGTTGTTCTTTATAATTATTGCATGATATTTTTGTTATACAACTCTTTAACTATTTTTGGCATAATAATCAAATTACGTTGGTTACTTTTGATACAATAGTGAGGTTAAGCTAGCACTGATTTTCACAACCTAAACATGAACGTAAGTTATTTAAGCGATGCATTTGTGTGGGCAATTGGCCATACGTATAGGTTTGTATTTCGAATTTATGTGCTAGCTTAACCTCACTATTATTGCGTATATTAACATATAATTATGTAGACTTTAATTTCCTGACCAGGGTCACCATTAAGACATCTTTGTGTTTGTTTCCTTGGCCTGTCTCCCCTTCTCCCAAGTCCTTTTAGTAGCGTCATCTTCAATGTTTCAATGGAAGCTTTACTATTCTGCTTCTTTGATAACAGCTAAAGCAAAAACAGACACGCTTGTTATTTGACAGTTTTATAAACTATTAATTAATTGCGGAGGGGTGCATTGTTTTCAAGTATATTCCATTATTTTTATGCTTTAACCTTACCTCACAGTCCATAATTTAGTTCAAGTATAAATTGAGGAAACAGAAATTCTGTTTATGTTTAACATCAGAAGTAAATAACCCGACAGAATGCTTATTCTTTTCGAAGACAATGCTTACATTTGTTTGAATACGGCTTTTGAGGTCCCTCTATTGTTTCTTGAAGACCTTGCTAGCTTCAATGAAGCTAGCATCATTGACCGCAGTATACCTCTTGAGAAGTATCCTCAGCTTTACCTAAAAATAAAACTGGTCAAGCTTGTAGGCGACAACTGTTAGTCTAGGTGCTTTCATTTGAGTCAAAGTGGATGCAATACTAATTCAAGAATTCAAGATACATTTGAATAAATATCTTCTGTCTATTGTCTATGTGTCAGTAAGGCATTGGCATAGATTGATATTAAATCTAGAACGGGCATTAATATGACAAAGCACATTGTCACATTTGTTACAGACTTAGACCACCGAACGTAAAACGTCAAACTCTGAACCTCTGAAAGTAGTTGTTCATGAAAAATCAGACGCTATAGCAATACTAGATTAGTAACTTACAATGACTTCCTCCTTCTCCAAAGGGTCATAAGGATGTTTAGGCAAGACTTCCTTCACCAACTGCTTTATCGCATCCTACAAGTAACTGCTATCTAAGTAAGGTTCACAATGAACAGGGTACGTTGATTTTCCAATTCAATCTGTTGATTAAAGGCACGAGTTAAAGGCTACATTCATGTCATTCGTATTCAATGAAATGAAATCTGTTTTGCATTCAATTGAATTCTAAATGAAATATTATTAACTTCTATTTATATTTGTACAATACAATTTGCAATTATTTGAAATCTGATTGTATAATAAGAATAGGCCATTTGTGTAAACCTCGGATTATCGAGACTGTTATCTTCAGCAAATTAATAAATATTATATTTTTTAGTAAAATTAGACCTTTAGAATACAGCAGTCCGTTTACGTTAACTTAACTTTATTATCTTTAGTGAGTACTGTGATCGTTCGAATAAATTCAATTTCAGCTTAAATCCAATTAATAAGTTAAAAATGAATGTTGAATACTTTCAGTTCAGGAGACAATGGCCAATGGGACACATTTTTCTATCTTTTCAACCTAAATTGGCTATTTTTTAACATATAGAGCTGCATGACAAATAATGTCAAAGTACTCTAACTGTATAACTTAACTGTATAACTTAACATATTGCTTTATCAAACAAAATAGATGACTTACCAGTTTGGCTTAAACTCTACAGGTCCTATTAGAAAGTATTTAGAGATTCTGATAATTGTGAGGAGATACAGAAGAATATATAATGACTCTTATTTAAGCTTATAAGATATATCCAATCTGAAAATGTTAGTATACGTTGCATCTTTAACTAAACATACAGAAGTCATTTTTAGTACATATTTCATGCTGGATGTTACTTAGAATGGAGACACTACAATGTAAATAAACCATAATATTAAGAAATATCCTTGTGACATGTAAAGCAACAAATTCAACTTACTTTTATTGGTAATTTAGTTGTCATTGTTGTAAACATTATCTAAGTCACCTAATTCTGCTAAAAGTACACCAGCATGCATGTCCAACTTATCTGTCAGGACAGAGACAAATTCTAAATATTTAGATTTAGTCTTTCCCTCGACACTGTGCTTGAATTCTTGTATATATATATCTCTTTGAAGTGAGTTGGTAAGGTGTCAATCAGGTCTATGATAAATTTACTGAGTTCAGCTATTGTTTGATTTTCAAGTTTGTTTCTTTCAATATTCTCATTTTCAATTACATAGACAGGGTGTTTAGTATTGATTCTTTGACAAGGAGGAAGACGTAAACGTTTTTCATAAAGTCTCGCTGTTCTCTTTTCTATTACTTTTTCAGTGAAAGATATCAGTCCTCTATATAATTCCTCTCCCTGTAGAGAGGTGAGTTTTGGTCCATATTTGGGTGAAATATTTGCTTTCTCCTCCTCTCCAAGCATCAACAGCCTCTTCTAACTTACCTTGCCTGTCTGATTGTGATGTTGTCTTAATGTCAATCATGTCCATAAAGTTGTTCTTTATCTCTGACAAGTTGTCCTTATTTCCACATACTGTTCGCCACTGTTCCTCGGATGCAACACCACGAGATATCCATTGTTTCACTTCACAGTCGTCTTCTTCAAGACAAAAATCGTAACCTTGACCTTTTGATGTGTGTCAGATTTAGAGAGGGAGATTGTGTTTTTTTGTGAATTCTTTGAGCTCTGGTGGCATGACTTCACTTATGAACGAGTCAATTATATCGATTTCTTGATAACGTGGATGATTTCTGCCATGAAAGAGGAGCCTAGTCATATACTTTCCTGCCTCAACTAGAGCTGCATTGTTCCTCCTTATTCCGCCACGAAAGTTCAAAATAGCCTGAGAATATATACACAACAATTTCATACATGAAACGTTTGTTTGCATTTGAGTTCTTCTCAACATATGATATAAAATCTTCTGGCGATGGGAAATGTGCTGCATCTGCTAGATGATCGCGGACATAGACAACTAGCAACTCTTTTAAGGTTCCAAGGTAAAAAAACGAGCTGAGTTTGCCATGCTTTATGATAATCATGACATTTCTTGGCACTTGCCAAGGCGCTTTCAGACCTCCATCCAAGTTTTTGAGCAAGTTGTAGCATATGTCCCAAAGAAGTTCATCAAGGGATTTGACCAAGTTCATCTCAAAATGTCCATCGCATATTCTAATAAGAAGAACCCAGTCAAATTCTCCGAAAAACTTTTCTTGGAGGAGATGCTTTTCTTCCATGTGTGTATTTAATTCATCTCTTCCATGTAACTCCAAACGGCAATGACTGCATGTGACATAATCAAACACCATCTTCATAATTATTAGAGTATAAGGCAGGCCATCACAACAGATATTTAACCATAATCTATTGTTATTTGGTCGAGTATACCTGTGGCATTTGGTAGATTTCCCAATCTCACTTAAGGAATTAGGGTTTAGGGTTAGGGATTTTTAAAATTGCACAACGCGCATGACGGAAACATTTACAGTACATGTGCACAGGTAAGTAAGTACATTGAATTTCACAGGTAAGTATAGATGTCATGCTAGGATGAGATCACTACAATCGTCAATCAAAATAAACTTCAATTTATGAATATAAATACACATATGGTTTGTAGGTATATGGCTAAATAAAAGTCTCTAGATCATTGTTTTCTACACCTTCAGGTACTTGTTTAGTAGTACTGGATCTTATGGTGTTAAGGGATGTATGAGAAGTTGACTGTTGAGTGTCTGTTGCCTTTTGCTTCAGATGTGCACCACATTTTCTCTTTCTCTTAGGATGTATTTTGTCACAATTAGAACATGTTTAGAAATTTCTTGTCTGAAAGAATTTTCCACCTCAACATCAATGTGATCTTTAACCTTTAGCATGCTACTGGCGAGCGGAGTCACCCGTGCTTAACTATCCCCTGCAACTGCCGGCGATTCCGGTCGACTCAGTTTAAACTCATTTTAAACTTTCAAAAACTTTACTTTTTCCCGCCGTTCTTATGATCCAATTAGATTGCCCGATTTAGTCAGTCCTTACATGGGGACTTCCTGTTGACCTAGAAATGGCCTTCTTTTGTAAAATAATTCTCAATTCAACAATTTAAACAGTGTTTAAGTCGTTTTTAGTGAACAAATCGTACAAAATGGCGGCCAAATACGATCACAACGAAAATGTTGAGGAAATGGATTGCGATTTCGAGCTCTTTAGGCTCTTGGAAGCCGATAATGGTCATCAAAAATAGAAACTAGAATATTTTCTGAAGTGAAAAGATGAACATTCGATCGCTGCAAATTCAGTTTTGGATTCTGACTAGACGTTGAATCTCCCCAGGGACGAAGCGGCAGATTCTGGAGGAGTATTCATGGTATATTTATGCCCAGTCATGTTTATGTACGAAGAAAATTCATGAGAACTTTTTTTTATGAGCCAGACCAGTGTATCTTCCCTTTGTGAAAATTTTCTCCAGATTCATTCAGTAGTTATTGAGATATTGATTATTTAGTACAGGCATATCATTTTTTTGCACTCTGAAAAATAAGTCAGTCGCGTGGGATATATTTGCTGAAATAAGTTAGCATGCAGAAGGTTAATGGTCTGTGTTTCAGTCCCTTGATCTTGCTCATGGACAACCTCTTATAGGAATGTATAGATATATTTATACTCTTCATGATAATGTATTTCTTTGATTTTAATTGTTTCTACTTTCAAGGGATTTTCTACTTTCTCCTTTAAGTTCTGTTAAATTGTACCCATTGCAAAAATGAGTTCCTCATTATCTTCAATTTTCATCCATCTTTTGGGGTGGAGTGACTTATCTTGCTGGACAGTAACTGCAGATGTCACTGATACTGCATTTATATTGGTCACGACTGAACATTTCACTTTATTGTCCGCAGCTATATTCCAACTCCGACCTACAATCTGTTCATTGTCAAATGACACAGTTAAATCCCCAGGTGGACAGGGTGGGGGTTCAGATGACTGCCTGCTATGCCAGTTCTTCAATGTTCAGCCTATGCCACATGGGAGAAGTGTTCCAAGGATGTCACTTGCTAAACGACTTTGTGTAACTGAACTGATGATGAGACTGGTTAGGAAGGACTTTTACCAATGAGACTATCATTTCAATAATAAGAATTATCTTGTCAGGAATTTCCTTGATGTTTCCATCTGTATTACATTTTAAAATGCTATTGGTGTATGATACAATTCCATTATTTCTTAGATGAGAAATTGCATCAGGGCACAAAAATGTTTTTAAATCATCTAAGTCATTATGGACATCTTTCACATAATCAAATATTTCAGTATTGTCATTTCCTGCTAATCCACCGAGATATTCCAGGCATTCGCTTCTTTCTGTGTGAGGGATTCAAATGAGAACATTTTTAAGCAGGCTCAGGCGATCCGTGCTGCTCATGTACATCACATTGTCAACAGAAATACTAACCACAATACAGTATTTCCTCTTCTTGGTAGTTGGCTGATTGATGTCCTTATGGCATACCCAGCAATTATCTGAGTCGGGGGGAAAATTATTTAATGTCAGGTTTGGAAAGTATTTTATATTCTTTTTTCGCTTGTTTTGATCGTCTAAACCGCATACATAAGTTGTAGTGTGAGCTACACATTGAATTTAGATATATACTTAGTTCATCTCTACTGCAATCAATGGCCAATAATTCCTTTAACTCTGTTTCTACATTCTTTTTAGACAGATATTTATCACTCACAACTCCACAAACCCTACAGAGGTTTTTCAGATTCCTTCTGTGTTCCATAGCAATATCTGGAACCAGTAAAACATTGATAAATATGGAGAATCAGATTCCTACAGCAAAAAGACAATAAGTGCAATATATTGGTAAATAAAAATATTTTCAGATATAAATTTATCAATATTTGTAGAAAAACGAGGATTCACTATATCCCTAAATAACTTTATTTGTTTGAATAATCAATCCCCTTAATATTCAATGAAAGGATTGATCTGGGGAAATGACGTCTCACAATGTCCATCAGCATATTGTACATATCCCATCCTTCCCAGCCTCATCAGTCTGAGTTGCTACTGTCTTCTGAATTAGTTGAACTCCTTAAAATTCCCACCTCTTCTCCCCAGTCTTCGCATTGATGAAATAGTACTTGTTCCTTTTCATCGAATAATAGGTCCACCAACCTTCAACATAGCTTGACCACGGAATACATATATAATACAATATAACAGAAAAACCTACGTTTCATCATCCTTGTCAAAGAGTTTGATAACTTAGTGAATATATTTGGAGCTTGTGAACTTCCAAACATCATGCGAGTACATTAAATATGTTTGTTCCCCTATACCTGAGAAAGTCAACTGTAGACCTGCAATATCATAACACAATTAATGAGTTTTTACACCTGTATATGCTCCCCGAAGGTCTACCTTCGCTATGTATCCATTCACTGGTATTAATTAAAATGCACTATCAATGGTTTTATAAACAAATGGATCACAAGATACATAACTATTCATGCTTAAATTCTCAGGACGACTTCCATCATGAATTAATGTCAATGAATTCCCATCATTTTTGATATGCTCCTGGTGCACAATATTAGGTTTACTAGACACAGATATAAGTACCATCCTTTATTTTATGTTATGTCTGTTTCTCTACTAATTCTTTGTATAGGTCTGTTGATTTTTTCTTGGGCACTAAACATCCTTTACTGCTGAGAATTCATCAGTCATTTTAAATCCATCACTTATGTCCTGTAATATATATTCGGTTTCGGCGAAATCTTAGTTTTAAATATATTGGAAATTTGATAAATGGAAATCACAGCATACGTAATGATGATTTTAGACGACTTCCTTGAATTCCCCAGCAAATAAAAAAGATTTTAGTACATAGATTGCTTGTTCAGTGAACTCTGGACTAGTTTTGTCAGTAATCTGTCTTCAGTTTTTGATAAAGGTACTGTTTTATTTTTTTTTTGTGTGATCTGATATTCGGTTTCATGTTGTTTTTTGTTTTTCAGGTGTATTTTGGGTGCTATTGTTTGTCTTTTTGGTGTTGATTGCACTACACAACTCAATTCCAGTCGGACTGCGTACTATTGAAATTAGTTCTCTGTAATTTGATTTGTGATACACCTTCAAGCTGTTAACTTTGAGAAGAAACTGATTCGCTGGATGTACATGTATCATTACTTGTTGATTGCCTCTTGCATTTATTTAGTCCTCCTTGATTCTCTTTATGACTATCGCAAATCGAGCAATCAGACTCTGAGTGAGTGGTGGTGGTGGCCTTACAAATGGTATTATTGGAGTTATAAAAATATCAAGATTTTTGACACTATATTGAAGCTGAGACATTTCTCTTTATAACCGTACCATACTAAAGACAAACTTTAATAAGAAATGTAAAAAATCTACCAATCCTGTAGTTACTTGATACATTAGGCAGTTACTTATCATTGCCATCTTCAACCCAAATAATAATCAGCTTAAACTTCAAAATTATTATTTTCATTCACAAATTCATTTGAACATCAATATATACATTAATATATAAAGCGAGGTTTAACATCAAACATCATGCACTGATTTTGGTGAAGACGCAAAAAAACTGATAAGTGCAAAATTACTGCTTTTGTGCATGTGTGGCTGAGTTGATATCTGAGGTCAGCTGTTTAACTAAGACATCTGATATGTAACTGAATATTTTTTGACATAAGATTGGGTACAGGGTTAAAATTTAGGCTCAAATTGTCGAGAAAAATGTGCAAATTCAACATAGAATCCCAAGAATAGTTATAAGATAAGAATGGAAGAAATATTGGAGCTAAGGTTTGTGGAAGGAATTTAGGGCGTTAACTAGAATAGAATCTAGTTCACTGTATTTGGGTTTCATGTTCTTCCTCTAATAAACAAAATAATAGCAGGATTTGTTTCATATATCTTTACCTTTAGTGACCACAGGTCTTGGCCCAGTGCATTTGCAGCATCTGTGGGACTCATGCACCTTTCTGTAGTGGCATGTAATGTTTAGGGGCGTGGAGAAGGTTCCCCCATACAGCAGGCCTGCTCTCAACTCATGGCACATATCAGCCCCCTGAAAATACACAAAGGCCAAAGTTGGGTATGGAACTACAACAGGACAATTGGTAAACAAGTTCAAAATTTTAGCGTATTGAGAATCAACTGAAGTTGAAAAATAAGATGGAATGTACACCATCTCAAGTAACTTATATTGATATTGTTAGAGGGAGAGTAAACATGAAGGACACAAATGGGTTTAAAATTTTGAAAAGCCCTTGAGAATTTATGATGATCTTTGAGTGGTTATTACAATCTTTAAGTGATAATTAGTCGTAGTGCAACCTTTTTGTGGTAAAAATTCATACGACCCTTTTCTTTAAAAGGTTGCCATTCATACAACTTTTGTTTTGAGGAGGATCTGCAACTCTAATTGTATTGCTTCATTGGAGTCTTATGTTTGACATAATTCACATCCTGCTACCCAACGAGCCACATCTGCCTTGGACCCAACCCAATAGTACTTGTTACGAAAATGACCAAAATGACCGCTATCCAATGCCTCATGAGTGGCTTCTAGAATGAAATTTTGTAGATCTTTTGGCACAACAGTTTGCCAACTTTTTACACCCAAAGCAGTGTCAACCCACTTTCTATACAACATTCCCTTCTCAGGTTTCATTCTGTCCCACTGTGCCCAATATTGCTTCAAGGTAAGTGACTTATTTGAAATTTCAGACCACTCAGGCCTAACGCCATCTGTGAGCCATTTCAACAAAGTTGCTAAAGCAGCATCCTTCTGAAATGATTCATTATATTCCCCAGGAGTAATACAAGGGGCCCAATTTGAACCGGAAACTGTAATATTTTGCAAAAGTGGACACAATCATCTGCCGCCGAGAAGACATCAAGACTTCCAACTTTTAATCCCTCTCCAGGTTCTTTACTTTCAATAACTTGCTTAGAGACTCTACCCAAGTTATTTTGTCTTTCACAGTAAGAGCAATCTTCAAAATGTTCTTCCTCTTTATATGTGATTTATTTCATAGTAAAATAGAATTATTACATACACATGTTACCACTGATTATTTTTTCGGCATTCTGGGTAAATGTTAAGGCGGCCATTTTGGATTTTCTGTCTTAAAATATTGTCTGTCAAGGCTTGTCTACAGGTTTCCAGCCAAACCGTTTGAGGGATTCATTTGAAATTCTCAGGGATTCATTTGAAATTCTCAGGGATGTTTCTACCTATAAAAGTTAAGAACTGATTAGTTTTTCGGCATTCTTGGTAAATGTTAAGGCGGCCATTTTGGATTTTTCGTCCTAAAATCGTGTCTGTGAAGGCTTGTTTTAAAAAATAAAAAAGAATTTCCCATTGAGAGCAATGTTAAATTAAAACATTTTTTTGGGAAATCAGTATATCTTTTACCAGGATTTTTTTCAGGAAAATCTGAATTGTAGAAAAAAAGCTGATACACTATGAAGTATACCTTAAAACGTTTCTCTTGAGGGTTGTTTACAGGTTTCATGGATTCATCCTAAAATTTTAGAGATGTTTCTATAGAACTGATTAGTTTTTATGCAGTCTGGGTAAATGTTAAGGTGGCCATTTTGAATTTTCCATCCCGAAAAGTGTATTCTGTTCAAGGGTGCGATTCTGTTCACCGTGTGGCTTATTTTGTATAGTTATGGGTGTGCATTATGTGGTACTGCCTAGATAACTGAAGAGGGTTTCACAAAGTTTGCATTCCACCTTCGTACCATCATTTTTTTTTCTCAAAAAGTCCCATACTAAACTGGTTTTGGCCTTTTTAATTTTCGTGGCATCCATTATGGAAGCCAACAATAACAGGGGCCCTCATGTTCATCAGGATATTGCTTTTGTACTGCATCCATGCTGTAGACAGATTATCATTGTGCAAGCAAACCGGTCCAAAACCATGATGCTGGGTGATGCAACCCCTTGGAATGGTCAGTCCTGACGATGGGCGGCAGACTTTCTCACTGAGTTTGTCTCTGCATTGAGGCGACTCCTGGCAGCAAACTCTATCAGAGACTTTCTCTTCAACCTGGCAATTCCAACATGTACACCAATCGTCCAAGTTACTTCTCCAGTTTGGGTCGTCATACTCAGGCTGAATTTTCTTCAAAAACATAATATATACTTGGTTTTCTCTCATTCCGACTCTTTTTTTTATTACAACAGGCAGAACTTACGTCACAGAAAGAAGGTTGAGAGAATGCCAGAATTGGAATAAAATATAAAGATTAGATTTTTTGTTTGGATATCAAATTTTATCATCACAAAATACAATTTTAGATTATCATTTTTATTTTTTTTCTACTTTTCACGGCACTACCGAATGCATGGGAGTTAATGCTAAAAACTGTGCAATGACTTCATATATATTTCAGAGCAATGTTTCTGGTAAAGGTCCCAAAAATGTCAAGGGCAATATGCTCTAAATGTCATCATGGGTGATCTTGAACTGGGAGATTTTTGCTTTTGACACTCAATACATTCATCAACCCATCTAGTGATATCGGCCATTTACTGCAAGTTGTCAAATGATAAAGTCAAGAATACCTATCGTCAATCGCAACCATTCTCATAGCTGAAGGTGGTATTTTGCCTCTGAACCCGCCTTTCACGATTAGCATACTTCTCATTGCTATACTGCTGGTAGCATTGGTAGCCTCTACCTCAGCTAAATCCACTGCCTCATAATCTCGTTTTTTGCTGAGACTGACAATTGTTTGTTTTCTTTCCAATGTGATTCACAGTACCAATGTCTTTGGTAGTTTCGGCAATGTTATCCACATATAACTGGTCAGTGTATTTTACATTGACAATTGTCAAGAATGAAACACTCCAAAAATCACACTTCATATGGTAGTAAATATTGACACAATTTAGTTCCTGGTATATGCCACTTTAACTGTCCACCAGTGTGCTATGACATAGCTAGAATCAAAGTCCTTCACTTCAGGGCATTGAGCTGAACTAAAGGAGACAAGTTGAGAGTGTTTGTGGTTATTCTATTTCTGTGCCAAGTTTTAATGTGGAGCATCTGGCTGAAGCAACTTTATTTGAATTCAATAAAAATGAAAAAATTGGCACCTTTCTTTAGTTTATTGATAACTATTTTTATAAATAATAATTATTATTATGATCTTGTTGCTGAACTTTGTTGTACAAATTTATTTTTAGAATGTGAATAATGTAAATACAATTCTTTACAGGTAACTACTTCAATCCAGATCACTCTTCAAGATCATCTTCCACACCCTTGCTCTGCAGTTTTCATATATTTTTTTCTAATACAATTTGTCACACAGGTAGGGATGACCACTTTTCTTTTTTCCCCAGCCTATTTCCATAATAGGACCATGTTACAAAAGTGTGATATGCCAGGAGTCTAGACTAGCTGAAAACACAAAGCAATAGTATATTAATTAAATTGTGTTTAAGTTACCAAGCTATTTTCCGAAATTGGGATGAAGCCATGAATGTAATTGATCTTGATCTTAGATTTCAATAGAATAGCTTTAGAGCTCAAAAGACTAACACTTTTCTAAGGGAAACAGACAAGAATAGGGCAAGTTTAGACATAATGAGGTCAAAGAAATTCTAGGCTTGCTTCAAGACCCTGGACTCTTTATCTATTTTACAACAGATGTAATGACAGAGGTTCTCGGACTGCTATTAATAATTATTCAAGATATCTATCATCTATTTCCATACATCACATTGCTATTGTGTAAACAATAGTAGTTTGATCATAGACCAGACAAAATATTCCCTCACAAATAATCCAAGTGTCACATTGGTATGATAACTTTTTATAGAAATTTAGATTAGGAAAAGTAAGAAAAAAATAATGTTGTAAATAGTAATATAATCATAAATATGTTCAACATAAAAGCAAGAACCACAGAGAAAAACATTTTCTATGAAAAGTAGTGAAGCAATATTATTTCACGGGTATTTCATTTCTTTCTTCTCTTCACCATTGCTTCACCAACTTTCAGCTCCTCCTGCATCTCCTCTTCTAATTTCTCCAGGGGAGACTTCTTGACAAGGACCTTAGGAATCGTATACCCTTTCAGGTTTTGGACCACCACTCTTCTCGGAGACATCTTGATATCTTCCTCTATGTCAGCATGTTTCCTTTTTGTGTGCTTTACAACATCATTTCTCTTCAGGGCATTGTATTCACAAATCCAACAAATGTACCTCACCATCTCCATTTTGTGGACACTTAAGCTTGTGATCGTAAAAGATTTTTCCACATTCACACGTGAAAACAGCCATCTGAAAATACAACAAGATTCCTTACTCATTTGCTGGAATAACCTCTTTTAAAGTTTATTTCATAATTCCTAATTTTATTTAGCAAGACACAACCCGTCCCAGATACGTCTCACACAAACATTCCAGTCGGCTTGTATACAACCATGCACTATTTCACACATTTCACATATATACGCGCCACTCAGCAATCTTCTACAATGCACACTTCTGATCTAACATAAACAGGAACAAGATTCTTCCAATTTAATACACACTCATGAATCTTCTACAGTTCTACACCATAGACCATAGAAATTTCACCACTCTTTACATATATTTACAAAACTTCAGAAGATAAATATATAAGCTTTATTTCATCATTTAAACTTATACACATTTTCAGCTAATATATCCAATCTCCATAATTGTCAGGTTTCCTAACAGTCCATCCTGTTCTTGAAGTCACTACACTTTCTGTCTCGGCATAGTTTGGCTCTCATCTATTTGCATCTCTACTCTGTCATCAATAACATTTCTTCCATTGACAACTGGTTCATCTCCATGGTACTTTTTCAACCTGTCTATATGTACCACCTAAGACATCTGTGTACCAACAATTTTTAATCTGTAATAAACATCGGACATTTTGTCTTCAATCACAAAGGGTCCTTTTCCCTGACATGCTAGTTTGTGTGTCGTTCCTACAGGTATCTCTGGACAAAACAACCCCACTTTGTCATTTTTCTCAAAACTTTTTGGTTTCACACATGAATCATTATTCTTTTTCTGTCTTTCAGCTTATAAACCAGATACATTTCTTGACACGTGTGGAGTGTCGCATGCTTTTCTGCTCACCTTGTCTCACAAAATGTTTTGAATTTCTTTTTTTTAGTGATAATATCGACAGTACTTATTTTATTGTTGACAGTGTCAGTGACAGCTTACACACATCTGCTTCATTTTGGAGAATACTTAAAAAACAACCATACGTCGTTTAACACTTCGAGCTGATCTTTGCTAGAAAATTCAACAAATCTTGCTGCTTTTTAAAATAAGTTTCCATACGTTATAAAAAAATAATCAAAAATATTTAAAAATAAATAAAATTGAACAGAGGAATGGATGGAGGGGGGACTTCTCAATCAATATTGAAAAAATAGCCAAATTCATTGTCTGATATGATGCAAGATGCAGTAACACGGCCTGTTTTGTTTCATAAATGTCATTTAACCTACGTCCTTTCAATGCTCTCTTCCAATATGAAAAGGAATGTCACTACCACTTCAACAGCCTGTCAAAAAGTGCTTTGGTTTTTAGAAGCCTTCCCAATGTCCCATGTTTGGTTGCTCCATTCCCAATAAGAAATTCAATAACAGTTCAGCTGCTTCAGTCTAATAATTTTAGAGGATGGCACTATGTATTGTATTTCATGTTTTAAAGCACTGAAATATCTTGTTTCACTGAATAAGTTGGGAATTCAAAACTAGAAAATTGTTCAAAACATCAGTTTTGGGAGAGTGCATATCCAGGCGCCCTTCCCATGATCCATCATGATTTGCATAAGATGTTTTAGCAATAATCTGAATCCTTGCATACACATTTGTATTCTGGACTAGTCTTTCCATTATGCCATTTGGAAAGAATTTTCGGTAAAATGATAATGGAGTAGAATGTTCCTGGATCTCTTTCTGGGTTTGTACCCTGAACTGTATTCCAGGGGGTCGGTTTGGATGAAACCTTAGGTTGTGTGGAAGTTCATCATCATCATTGTAACTGTGTATCTGTGGAACAGGTGCATCTTGATGTTGCTGTCTCTTGTTTTGGACCCCTTGTATTGGTACTTGTTGATCATCTTGGTCATGCATAGTCATAGAATAATAAATACAGTGACATATAAACCGTAGTAACTACTTTAAGACTAACACACTAAATTATGAGTCAGAAAGTCACCTATTATTGCCCACCAAGGAATTTTGAACAATGGGCTGTAAGTCTAATATTACAGATATTAAAAACACTACAGCGTAATCGCACAATCGTTAATATGGTGGTTTTTTTATTAAACAATGGGTTAAAAGGGCACAACGCCACCAACGTGCAAAAGTCAATGTGCATGATATCTAAAACCATGATATCTGAAACCAAAGAACTGCAAAGAGACTAGGCCAACGGAGAACAGAAGTGCACACCGTATTTGAAAAAGGGGGTGTGTTTTCCAGAAAATACAGATGGCTAGGCAAGCGATGGTGTAGAAGAAGCCCACGCATGTGGGGGTCGAGGGGCATACTCCCCGTGAAAATTTTGTCATTGAAGATATTATTTGGTGCAATCTGAGCGTTTTAAGGACCATAAATACTTTCTGATATGGAATAGTATTTTTTGAAGTTTCATCGAAGAATCTTATCAAAAAAAATTTGGGGGAAGTTAACAGTCTAAGGTATGGCACTTTTCCTCTGCATAATTTAGGTCACAATTTCATGTGGCAACTGTGCCTGACCTCAAGTGACCTCTCTCAGTGTTTATCAAATGTGCCCAACCTAGGTTACATATTAAATCAGTAGGTTAAAGCAAAGTAGGACATTTGGGCACTTTTGCACAGTCCTTAATATTGACATTACAAGTGGATTGTTATTATTATGTAATACTGGGATGCAGATAAAGGTCACCAGTACTGTATCACTCGGAGGATGCGTCAACTCCACCTCATCATTCTCAGCTGGAGCAGCTGATGGAGGGGGTCCGGAATTAAAATCTGTTTATGAATTCATCCTGAAGCCACAAATCAATCTGAGGAGATTTGATGAGATAATTAAAAGGACAAAATTAAAAGCGCCAAATGAGAGATTTCGATTTCAACTTTGGCAGTCTCTTTATGATCATGGATCCCTTTCAATACGATGTGAAGTAGACCCTGGGGTCTTTGATGGGGGTGTGTGAGGGATTGAGTACCCAGGGGGTAAATCAATTTGAATGCCTGATGATGTAAGTCTCCGTGTGCTTTCCTCATATTCTTTTCCCAATTTCCCTTCTGTGGCAATAGGCTGGATATGCTTGACATTATTTGTCATAGCATTGTCTCCATCAAGAAAAATTACATTTCCCTTTTTGTCTTTAACCAACATAAGGTACTCCACGCCAAACTTGGCAGAAAGTTCTAGGCATTTGCCGGGTATAGTTTTAATGCGATCTGATTGCTGCCGTAAGACATTTTTGTATCATTCTTTCTCATTGCTGGTGAGCTGCTGAGATCTAAGCTTTCCTTGCGGGAGTTGGACTTTCCTTGTTTTCACTGAAATGAAGATTATTAAACATTGCTGGAACTATTATTATAAAATAAAATATGGAAAAAATGTTGATATAGGACAAACAATGTACTAGTACATGTAAGTCAGATCATGACAAGTATTTATTGCTATATAAAAGGATTGTAGTTTAATTACTTGGACATGATAAATAACACTAATACAACTCTGACTTTTTTCATGGTTAACACAATCCCCTTTCTGACACCCATGGTTCTAGTATCTACAACTGTTTTTGATGTTTTGAGCATTAACTATCAATTTTTTCTTTAACATGTATTGAAATGACTTCAGTATGAATGAAATGACTTCAGTATGAATGAAATGTCCCTTGGTGTTCTAGTCCTGGAATGTTTTATTGACTCTCAACTGGAAGGGGAGAGGGGTGGACATTAATTCTTTTCACTTCAGATCACGGTTTTGGAATATATAGGGTTTGTTTTTCTTATGACATGTTGACACTTTCTTAACAGTTTTTTATCCTCTTCCTTTGGTATGTGTGCTTACATATTTATCATTTCCTCATCCATTGACTGTCTTCTCAAAGACAATACCAATTTATGCAAGGAGAACCCATAGATTATACAGGGTGAGCCAAAAAAGGGAACCCAAATAATTGTTGATATATCAGTCATCTAGCATGAGTTTTAAGAGGTCATATTTTACACAGTTGAACCTTGTTCAGTGTTCCTTCTTTCAGGTCTGTTTCAATTGGA
Source organism: Owenia fusiformis (assembly GCA_903813345.2). Taxonomy (NCBI): domain Eukaryota; kingdom Metazoa; phylum Annelida; class Polychaeta; order Sabellida; family Oweniidae; genus Owenia; species Owenia fusiformis. The sequence continues at coordinate 20,053,538 of CAIIXF020000007.1, read as the reverse complement.
CATGATTTTGTGGCCATTTTGCAAAACATGCTCAAAATACCAGTCTTGTCTCTGGAGACAACTTGAAAGCAACAGGTGATGTTATTGTGACTACACATGTAGTGTCATCTAAGCTATCTTGTTCACTCCATTATAAGGATTTGATAAAGAAATTATGTGTTCCCATCATGTTAATAGCATTACCTGGTCTGTGCAGGATAAAAACATGTCATATCATCCTTTTTACCCAAATCCTCTTCCCAACCCTCAAATAAAAGTAAAACAAAACCAAAATTTTGCTTGACACATACTTGTGTTTCTTTCTTAATCATAAGTTGTAATGAAAAACCACACTTATCACTATATAACAGGTCATATATATTACATACAGTCTTAAAGGCAGAATCAGATCTATGGGGGTGACAAAATTACAAGCAACATGTACAATTGACCTACCAATCTATTCCTTACAATCTCAAATACAATATCAAATACAATATCTCCCAAAAGATTCATGATATGTTATAAATCAGTGAAGTTATAATGGATTAAAAGCACAAAAATGGGTGAAAAATATTTTAATTCTCCCAAATAATAAGAATGGTAACCATTCTTATAGAAAAAACATGTAAAAATCTTTAGTATTCCTGAAATGAAGTGTGCACTTTTGGAATTTTTAGAAAATAGACATGAAAAGGAATGACATAAGCCAGAGATATTCTAAAATTGAAACAATTCTTTGTGAGACTGCTCACTAGATCTGATTCTCTCTTTAATATCCTCAAAATATATATCAAATCGGTAGATACAGAATGTCATCAGTTTCCTAATTCCATAAAATTCATCATTTATAGAATTTATGTTCATTATAACAAAGCCGTAGACAGGTCCAACCTGAATGTTTTCATTGTTTCTACATACATATCAATCACTTTTACTGGGCACAAATCTGAATAGGAACTTCTTTTTATAACATACATGTAAGTAGTGTTTCTCACCTTTACCAGAAACAACCATAGTAATAACACAACCAGCGCGTAGACTGTGTGGAGTTTAACCCTTATAGATTCCAAAAGTTCAAAGTAATGTTTGAATCTGTTGTACCATGTGACACTATATGACAAGCATTCACCTAAAACTACCCCAGATTCCAGAGTTTGAACAAATAGCCCATAGACAGGTCCAACCTGAATGTTTTCATTGTTTCTACATACACATCAATCTCTTTTACTGTTTTGTCATGAAAACATTAAAATAAAGCATAATACAGAGTAACATACTCGCTTTGATAATGTTTCTTTATCTCTACGACTCAATAAAGAAGAATTATGAAAACTAATCAAGAATGGACAATCTTGCACAGGTACTCGTATGAGAACCTCCATATATATAGAGAGAGTAATATGAACTAAGAAACCGTATTACTTAAAATGCAATTAGAATATATTTTCTCATATGACTATCGCAGATACAGCCATCTTTACCCCATGCAAGGTTTTGCCATCTTTCATCCTAAAAAGTCACACATGCAAGATGAGATTTACTTGTGACATCTCTGGTTTATAAAAATCAACAACATGGCAACAGATACATCATTGTTAGGGGTATCCATGCTCATTCTATATAACTAAGCTATGACGTCATAACCATGGAGCTTTGTTGTCGAAGACGAGATAAAGAAACATTATCAAAGTGAGTCACACAGGTACTCATACAAGGTACAGTTACCCATACAAGAACCTCTATATCAGGAGTTTAAAATGAGATAAGGAATTATTGTTTAATGATAACAAAATCATGGAGAATTTAATTAAGTTCATTATATCATGTATTTAATTCAATATACACAATACGCTACACTATTTTAGTCGAGGGTTTCAAGCAAAAAAGTGCTTAGTGCACTTTTGTTACTTTGGAGAAAATCAAGTTTTAAGCTTCAAATACCTTTGTTAAATCAGCAAATTGTTTGATAGTTTTGACTTTTACCCACAGTATAAGTTAAACACTATCATTGAAATGTACCAGTGTAATATTCTTGGAGATTATTATTTAAATAGATAATAACAAATTAGTAATTGGTATCTTTTTGCACGTTCAACAATTTTACTTTTTCCAGTGCAAAAAATACTATACTCAATATATTACTTTTTTTGCAGGAACTGAATTATTAATTCTCAACACTTATCACACAAAAGTACTACTTTAATATGATCTCAAGATTGGATGTTTTATTTATATGTTTTGTTACAAATGAATACCAATCATAATATAAATCATAAGTTTGGATCAATAATTCCCTCATATAGTGTCTTTAGCATCCAATGTTATCAAAATCACTTGGTGAATGTCAATTGTCTTTTGATGCACATAGTTATTTTCACCTCCACTTCAGAGCCTGGAAATATAAAATGAGAGAGCGTTGAATGTATATACTATAATTTGGGAACTTTAACATTAAAGCATTTTACCAGACTGTTCACCATTTAAAAATAATAAAAGTAGAAATTCAAACTAGCAATTTGTCATACGGTACTCCAATTGACAATTACAAATACTTACACCAAAACAGGACCCATGATTTATCTGTCTTCATCAGTATCACTCTCTGTCTCGTAGGCATCGACAGCAGGGAGTCTATTTCTCTTGTTATTGCTCTTCACCCTGATTCTCTGGTAAAAATCATGGTAGTCGGAGGGAATAATACCACTTTTGCACATCGAGATTGGGGTCAACTTTCTTTTTTTCTTTTGAAATTGGCAGCTTTTCCATATATAAGGAGGGAACAGCAGTACCCGCCTCCTTAATTTGCCTACCCCTTGTTGTTGTAGTGAGTTTGATCTCGTGGAAGGTGGGTATATGTTGAGAAGCCACTTGAAATTACGGAAATCATTAAATTTGAGAGGTACAACTGTGTATGGATTTTTTTTTTCCTTGCCATGCGGACTACTATGTCCCAGTTACTTGGGACATAAACTGGTGTTTCGGTTTTAGCTAACTCGATTGCAGAATGCATGGAATCGCATCCCATCTCTGTATGCCCTGTTTCGAGAAATGTTTGGTCAATTACTTTCAACTTTGGGTGGGATGTGGTTTTGAGAGCATGGTGAAAAGCAAGTGCTACAAATTGATTTTTATTTTGCCCTCTGCAAGTGTCGGAAAATGTTGTGAGGTGCTCAGTAATTGCTGGAAGACTCTTTATGTATTGAAAAAGGCAGGTTGCTATCTCATTCGAGCCCCTTTGTCCATTTGTCTCACCCCAGAGATAACAGGTTCCACGGTTGTCGCCAAGTGAGTATACTGAAAAGTTGTAGGAGGCCATTTTCTCTTGGGATACACGTCCACATGGAGTGGCAAGCACTGCCGCCATGTCAAATGTTAGTGTGTTGTGATTTGCCTTTAGCAATTTTTTTATCATTTTGTTTCTCAGCCCTGGCTCTATCCTTTCTCTGGAAGTGTGCAATGTACTCAGATTTCAGTTTCTCATACCCTGGCCCAGGATCTTTACTGCTTTCATCAAAATTAGAACATAATTGGCATTGATCTTTTTGGGCTTATAGAATGCTATGTTGTAATTCTCCTTAAATATTTCTCTATACATGCGTTTGTTGACAGTAGTCTTATTGAATTGTTTGCACTCTTCAACAAACAGTGCATGCATCTTCTTCACATTAAGGCCCAACTCAAGGTATTCCTTGTTTGTGTCTCTCCCCGTATAATGTGAGGCCATCCTTAGAATGGCTTCAGTGTGTCGTCTAACCTCATTTTTAATGCCATCAGGAAGTTTGTAGTGGGTGCCCGTCCTCGTTGTTCTTTTCCTACATATTTCCTGCATTTTATTTGTTTCATAACATTTGTGGCCATTGTTTGAGAGATGGAAAATGTACTCAGAAACATCTTCTTACAAAGTCGTCTTGGAATACTATATAATATGTCTATATGGATATGGCGACAGCTTTTGTGAATGGATGTTGACCCTTTGAAACGCTTATGGACATGGAAACTGGATTTTATCTATCCCACATCATTTGAGACTGAATGCTCCATCTTAACATGTATGAGTACTTGTATCTACAACTATTTTTAAGGTTATGAGTATTGGCTATCAACTTCTAATTTTTTCTTCAAAATGTATTGTAATGACTTCAGTATGAATGAAATGTCCCTTGGTCTTCTGGTCTTTGATTGTGATATTGGTTCTTGAATGGTGGGGGGAAAGGGGGTATTAGACATTGTTTCTTTTCACGTTAGATCAGGGTTTTGGGCTATATGGGTTTTTTTCTTGACTGGTATTCACTTAGAGTTTGCTTTTTCTTGCTAAGTTCCATTACAACTTTTAGTCCTTTCCCTTTGGCACTAGTGCTTATATATTCATACAATCTGAACTCACGGGAGCATGTTCTTTTCAGTCTCTGGGTATGTTTCGCTGCTTTACTAGAGCATAGATAGTAATTTTGTCTAGAATCTGGAATCTAGATAAAAAATGCACTTAGTACTTTTTTGCTTGAAACCCTCGAAGTGTACAATTGTCAAATGAATTTTAATGACAGAATATGTACACAAAACATGTATATCTGCAGCCACAATTAAATGCTGATTGATCATCATCTTTTCTTCACTATTCAAGATGTTGTAAGGGTTCTGTATATACAGTCACAAAAGAGCCAAGGAGATGATCTCTTTCTTGCATGGCCCATTTCAGTTCCAGTAACTCAAGCTCATCCTGGAATAATTTCTTTGGTTCTTAGCTTTACTAAGAGATCTGCTAACCATGCCATGATTTGCTTGGTTTCTTGTATCTGATTGCTGCACTTCTGCTACCTACCTCCAAGATGTATGGCTTTTTAAAGTCTGCAAAGGCAGTATTGGTGCATTGATGATTACATCTTTCACCATGCCAAATGCACTGTGACAATTTGTGTCAAAGATGTCCTTTTGGCTTTCTGTTTACCAACAGTTTGTTGGTTGCATGTAATAGACAGTCAATTTTTGTAGTCCTTCACAAATCGTCTGAATAAATAATGTGACCCAGAAACCTTATGGAGATATTAAATACTTTTTGGAAATGGTCAGTTATTATTTTCTTGATTCATCTGGTGTAATCACACATCTAAAACCATTGTGAGTTGGGTGAAGGGGAGGAACACAATGGTAACCGCATAACATGCACAAAAGTTCAGTCAGTCATATAATATCTTTATTCGCAGAAATCCCTAGTCTCAATTAGAAATTCCTTGCCTGAAGTAGAAACCTTAGCATGAAGTCCTAGGGACTACATGTAGTCTAATGAAGGCTACTTGAATCTGAAAACTTCAGGAACCCCACTTAAATGACTTCTATTGAAAAGTACTGTGTATCACATGAAATATGGAACCTATTCATTCAGGATGTTGCACCTAGCCTGTCACATTCAAAAGATGACCATCACATTGACTTTTTGGTTTTAAGGTTCAAGAGAAAAACATGTGTTCAGCTACCAATCATTTAAAAAGAAAAACCTTTATTGTATTTTTAATGGATTTTATCCATTATCTATCTATGTGAAATTAAGATACATCATGATTCAGTTGCTAATGATCGCTTGGGTTTCAAAATGATAAACTTTCAACACTTTCCACATTTAAAGTATTTTCATGCAATTAAAGCCCGTAAATATTTCTCCAACAAGAATCCTCTTTCCATGCAACAATTTCCTGGAACCATTAAACCAGGCTGGACATTAATTAAGAATTAAGCTAATCACAGGGTGAGGATGATGTATCTGTTATACTTTTGTCACAAAAGCACAACAGTGTACATGTATATACAACTATAAATCCAGTTGACCTGTCTTTAATGAGTCCTTTGCTAATGTTGATCTCATGTTCGGAAACATGCCTGGATTTCAAAGCAGTAGTCTAGAAGTTGTACATTTGGCCTAAGCAAAAACATTATTGCCATTTTGAATGCTTGCAACACTTCTTTTTACAGGAGTGGTAACTATTGAATTGAAACATGGTTTTGTTGTTTCTTTATTATAGGGTATGAGAATCCGAGAGATAATCAAATGTTTTTAAGTTGTACTAAAACCAATTTCAGAATCTCTTATCTAGTATTTAGCACAAATAACATCCCTTTTGTTATTTTGACTACAAAGCTTGTGATATTTCCCCACACAACACGATTTATTAAGATAAGACTGTCAACCTCTGAAATGATATTATTTTTTGCACTTTTTGAGGTCACCTGACCATGACAGTTTTGATGTATCTAAGTCTAATGAACTTTTTCTTTAGTTGAAGACATTCAATCAAAGGCCACTTGTTACACCGGAATGATCATGCATAACGTATTGAGCTCACTAGATGATCATTCCGGTGGAACATGCGTCTTCAAGTGGAGAAATAGTTTAATAATTTAAAGATATTTGAACAGTATTGACCTGCTCAGTTCATGTAGAACTAAAATACTCGTACCTGACAAGTGAAATCGGTTCTATTTATTGAGATGCATTCTGATTGCTGCATTCTGATTGGTTGAGAAACCCAATTCGAGAATGGTTATGTAATGTTTAAATTGTTTTTAAAGCCAAACATCTGAAAAAGGAAACTAATCTTAAACATGGTCCACTGTATACTATATAACCTGTAATACAATAGTATACTTATAATAGAAATAGTTATATAATTCAATTTGTACCTTATCATGATGGACTCCTGCTCCAGTGAAGAAATATCAGTTGCTCCATCCACTGTTAGGGCAATGAATGAAGCAACTGATATTTCGCTCCTGAGGTCCATCAATTTCGATCGAGCAATATATCTAATGAATGTTTTACAATATTGGGGAGTCAGGTACGTTTCTCCAATGTCTATGCCTTATCTAAGTCACACAGCCATGCGTAGTCGCCAAAGCTTTTCCTCATTTTGCCAATGGCATGGGCATTGCGAAATTTTACATCCAGTTTTTTGAGTTCATATTGAGTGAGTGATTTGATGATTTTTCCCCTGGGGCATCCTCTGGCTTATCGACAGTGTTTCTGTGAATCATATCGGCTTTCAAATGTGCCATCCCCTGGTGAGATTGAATGGATTCGAGTTTCATCGATCTGCAACCGATTATAAAGGTTCTCTTTTTGATAAGCTGCACTATTTTAGGTTCATATTGGATGCAGTATGAACACTTCATCAGTCCCCCTTCATGTATAGTTAGGGTCTACCTACTCTCCATGAATTTAAAAATCCACGGGCCTTGTGGGGAATGCTGGCTTTGGGCACATGGTTTTTAGTGGCAGTGGGTTGATTGGTCACAGGCACAATCTGAGGCTCCTGAGACCCCTGAGGACTCTGTGTTCTGAGGACTCTGTGTTCTGAGGACCTGAGGACTCTTGTGTTCTGAGGACCTGAGGACTCTGTGTTCTGAGGACTCTGTGTTCTGAGGACCTGAGGACTCTGTGTTCTGAGGACCTGAGGACTCTGTGTTCTGAGGACCTGAGGACTCTGTGTTCTGAGGACCTGAGGACTCTGTGTTCTGAGGACTCTGTGTTCTGAGGACTCTGTGTTCTGAGGACTCTGTGTTCTGAGGACCCGAGGATTATGTGAAGCTTTCCCTGATGATCGTGGCCTTGCCTTGGCCGTGGCCTTTTTTGTTGTTGAAGGTCCTGGTAGACTGGCATCATGATCCAAATCTACAACATAAGTTAGATTGATGTATAGAAAAAAAACTATTGTAGTAGTCTAGTAGAACCCCTGCCCTGGCCCCAAATATTCCATTCATAAATACTAATAAGCGCGTAGTAATATTAAGACAACTTGACCATAAGCAGTCGTACTGATAGTTTACGCCGATATTGCTCGTGAATAAATAGTTCCGATATAAAATATCGTGGAAAGGGTTCCCCAATTTCGGTTTCGAAGTTGGTAATTGAGTATTTATCAGGAGGGGTAAGTATAACAATTTACCTACTCTAATCTAGTTTGGAGAGGCTGTCATGAGATATATGAAGCGACAGCAAAAATGTTCCCCACTTCGCAAATGGATTACTCATCAAGACTGTACACCATCTGTCATAACAACCGGAACTACTTTATAATTTATGCAGTGACGTAGTTACTCTGGTCCTTACAGGGTGGGCCAAAAAAAAGTTCACCCTTTTTCATTTTAATCTCATTTTTTTTATTTTTGATGCAATCCCTTTGATATGTAGATAACTGAGACATTTCTAAACAAGGTCGATATATAACATTAGGAGTGTCTTTGGCTGTTTTGTTTTTAACCTTCTGCACTCTGACTTATTTCAGCAAATATATCCCACGCATCTGACTTATTTTTCAAAAATGATATGCCTGGACTAAATAATTAATATCTCAATAACTACTGAATGAATCTGGATAAAATTTTCACAAAGGGAAGATACACTAGCGTGGCTCATGAGAAAAATGTTCTCATGATTTTTTTTCGTACATAAACACGACTGGGCATAAATATACCATGAATACTCCTCCGAAATCCGCCGTTTCGCCCCTCGGGAGATTCAACGTCTGGTCAGAATCCAAAACTGAATTTGCAGCGATCAAATGTTCTTCTTTTCAGTTCAGAAAATATTCTAGTTTCTATTTTCGATGACCATTATCGGCTTCCAAGAGCCTAAAGAGCTCGAAATCGCAATCCATTTCCTCCACATTTTCGTTGTGATCGTATTTGGCCGTCATTTTGTACGATTTGTTCACTAAAAACGACTTAAACACTGTTTAAATTGTTGAATTAAGAAATATTTTTCGAAACATCGCCATTTCTAGGTCAACAGGAAGTCACTTACTAAGGACTGAATAAATCAGGCAATCTAATTGGATCATAAGAACGGCGGGAAAAAGTAAAGTTTTCAAAAGTTAGATTTGTGTCGTCCAGATCCGCCGGTGGATTCTGGCGGTAGTTTTGAATGGGCGGACGCGGCCGCCGGTGGTCTGCTAAAGGTTAAAGTAAATGTTCAATATGTCCTCCTTGTTCCTGCACAACCAGTTTTAGTCTATGACGCCATTTATTTATTGCCGCGTTAATTGATTGTTGTGATAGTTGTTCCCAACATAAAGTTATTCTTTGTTGGAGTTCTTGAACTGAATGGATGGGAACACTATGAACATGTTTTTCTAGTTCACCCCACACAAAATAATCCATAACATTGAGATCAGGGCTATTTGGGGGCCATAAGTCAGGGGGGATAAAATCAGTTTGAACTCAACTCTTAAGGGGTGCCCAATGACTCTGAGCTTGGAATAAAATCACCAGTATTAGTATTCCCAACTCTGAGTACCCCTTTTCCCTGCACTATAAAGCATGAACAGAATTAAAATGGCATCTTGTACAAATTATATTATGTAGAATTTAATAACTTATTCATTTGTAATTATATCATAAGTGTATTACATAAAACCATCAAATTATTATCAATATTGTGAACGTAAAAATGAGGAAAATTGGATAAAACCATGGATTTTCAGTAACTTGTTGACCAACTCATCTATGGTAGTATTGGGTGTTTATAAGAGAGTTTTTTTTTTTTTTTGAAAACGCTTTTAGAGCAGCGGCACTCAATCGGTGCATCCAATACATCATATATAAAATATAAATGGGATAAAACATATCATGCAAAAGGCCACTAAAAACATGCATACGACTATTGTGTGCACTGTACATGTATTTTCTTTAAAAACAATTTGACATATTTGTCAAACTTCACGTAATTATCATGTCCCCACAAGATTAAAGTGTCATCTCCCAGAGCCCAACATGTTTTTAGTTGTACACTTCCTGCTAGAAAGTCAGAGGAGAGTTGGTGGTTGCAGTTTGACACAACATTATTGAAAAATACATTCCTATCACTACCAAAGTAGGGAGTACTTAATTGTTTAAAGAGGTGTTTATCATCAACTCTGACTATTAATTAACACTCTACTTTGTAATATTTTGCATTAACTGACATAAAAATTATATTTACCATGATAACTTCTTTTCAAATTTCCTTCCTTTTTTGAAATCCGCCATTTTGTAAATGAAGTGAATTTCTGTTGTTTTTTTCATGACACACAATAAATATATTTTAGGTGTCATGACAACACTGTTGCATAAATTTCACTCAAATCCTAACAACATGTACAGAAATGTCTGAGCTATATACATATCAATTTTTAGAGGCATTGCATCAAAAATAAGAAAGTTAGATTAAAATGAAAAAGGGTGAACTTTTTTTTGGCCCACCCTGTATATGGAGATTGGGGACCCCCAGCAACATTGCTTTTTAATTTAATAGGTTAACCCCCTATTTTATTATTTTTATATATTGAAGAAGGAAGTGTAATATTCTTCGGAGGGCGGGTGATAGCATACTGGCAAAGCCAATTACCAGATTTTTTTTACTACGTTCGTAGTATCATTGAATTTCATAGTACTAGTATAATTCTCTCTTTCTCGCCGTGTTCTCGCCAATTTCACCCCTGAAACTGTACTAGACATGTAGGCAAGTGTTTTTTTTCATCTGTTCCCGCCATTTGAGATCTGTTCTCGCCATTTGAGATCTGTTCCCGCCATTTGAGATCTGTAATCGTTCCCGCCATTTGAGATCTGTAATCGTTCCCGCCATTTGAGATCTGTAATCAGTGTCACAACAGATCAGTGTCACAACAGATCAGTGTCACGGCTGTGATTAATGGAAGGGGTGTTCATTTGTGTGTTCCGGCAATAACTCAAATAATTGATGTCGGATCTATTTCAAATTTTATTGGCAAGAATTTTCAATATGGACATTCAATTCAAATCGGCTGTCAAAATGTAATCTTTGATAACTCAAAAAAAAATTCAATATCGCACCCTTGAACAGAAGATAAAGAAGTGTTAATACACGAAAGTTCGTCAATATTATAGTCATTGTGTAGAAAATTGTACTAATTTTGCACACATCAGGGATAACTGGTAGGGGAATTTCAACCTATGCTTGGATCAGGGATATGGGAATCTTAAGTATATTGATGTATAAATGGTGTCCAAATGCAAAATAGAGGTTGTAGATACTTTGTAGATGTTGGATGATTTGCACATGATCTTGTCATAAATGAGATATAGCCTTGAATGTTCACTAAACAATCTCTACAAGTAGCAACACTAAGATGGTTTAGCGAGGACTATAATATTTTAGAACAATCTACAACTATGTGGGTTTACAAGTGAAGATTTTATTACTATCTGAATACAATACATTTGAAGGACAATTGTAAACAGGTATTTACATTGTGAGACATAAGTGATTTCAAGTTTGTAGAGTTGTAGTTATTTTTTTCAAATATATTATTAGGGCATAACGAATGCCATTTATGTTGTATTATAGTAGGCTGCTTGTATTTTAATAATGTATTACAATATGTCATTCACATAGTTTGACTTATTATTAATATGTCATTCACATAGTTTGACAGATTTTAATAATGTAACAAAATAATGTACTACATCACATAGTTTGACAGATTTTAATAATGTACCAAAATAATGTACTACATCACATAGTTTGACAGATTTTAATAATGTACCAAAATAATGTTCTACAATATGTCATTCACATAGTTTGATATATTTTCATTATGTACCAAAATAATGTACTATAATATGTCATTCACATAGTTTGACATATTTTCATAATGTACCAAAATAATGTACTACAATATGTCATTCGCATAGTTTGACATATTTTAATAATGCACCAAAATGTACCTGTTGTCCTTTATATCACTAGTAATCAGGGTTTGGTGTGAATGGGACATTTCTGGTGTTAATTGGTATGAAAAATAATTTTACTACCATCTAACACCAAGTCACACCATAAAACTGGTGTGACTTGGTATGAAAGGATTAAGAGATTAAACCCCTGCTACCTCACACTTAGTCACACCATACTGCTGGTGTGAGATGGTATGAAAATAAAATGTAATCCCTTTGACCTCTAGGAACAAAAATTAATACCAAGTCACACTGTAAGTTTGGTGTGAATCGGAAGTAAAACGTAAAACTTCATTTTCTTAATCCTTGATTGCATTTTAACATGTTTTGATCTCTTGATTGCCTTATACTTGGTGTTTTTGTTTTTATAGATTATTAGTACAGTGTTCCATTACAGGAGTAAAGTAATTTCATAATTAAATCCACTATGATTTATTTTAAAATGAAATAATTCTAAAATTAGTTTTATATTTATTGAATATGTTTGCATACTTTTGGGAGATACAGATAATCATCACAGTTGAAATTGTATTCCATACCTACTAAGGTTCTAGGTAAATAACGAGCGGGAATATATACTGTATCTAGGGATATATCACCGAGGAGCGGGGCGGGATGGATTGGATACAGTCTGTATCCATCCCGGTCCCGCTCCTAAACATTTTTTCCTCATTTTTTTCAAAATTTTTTTCAAAATTTATTTTCAACATTTTCAAATTTTTTTTTCAAATTATTTATTCAAGTTTCTCAAATTTTTGGAAAATCTCGCAATCTTTAAGAACAAGAAAACGTGTACCATATGTTTTGGGATTTTGGAACTTTGTAAGGTATGATGTACCTAAAACCTCAGTAGGTATGAAATACATCTGTTATGTACGGTCGGTTTTGAATACAGGATTTCCCTTGGGATAAACCCTGTATCCAAAACCTCCCAGTACATAACCCTTATGTATTCCTAAGTGGACAAATCAACAGAAGCATGCACTTATGTGTACTTAGTGAAATCATTTATTATTTTTATCGTAATAAATAATATGCTAGTCATGTACAACAAAGATAAAACAATATACATATAACTAAAATGTAATTTACAAACCAAACTCTATCTCCTTCAACAGCTACAGCTAAGGGTTTGCTCAAAAGAGACAAGTGATATATTTTGGTATCACATTTAATATTATGAGAATGAAAGAAGGAGTCTGTCTCTTCTGGCCGTGGAAATAAAGACACAATAGCCCAGGCATCCAATTTACTTTTGAATTTGTGAGTTACAATTTTCTCAATTAAACCAAATCTCATTTCAGTTTTAATTTTTATATATGCAGAAGAGTTCATTTTAGTTGTTGATGTATCTGGTTTATATATGATCCATTCATTATTATCACTTGATATTTTCCACTCTCTTACAGACTTACATACTGGGTCAATGTCACATAAATTTGGTTTCTCATTAGGGTAGAGGTTTCATAGAAATGTGCAATTGTTCTCCTACATGTATAGTCCTATTTTAACAAAGATAATGTCCTACATTTATCTGTAGATGGTGACATTGACATATACTCTGTCATAGTCTTGGGGGTTTCTGATGGAACTTTCTTGGTGACTTTAGCTGCCTGACCGCTTAATGCCATATTGGACACCCAATCGTAAACTGCATATGCTTCCATGATGGTTGCTTCTTGATGCTGTTTGTTCAGGGCCTGGTGTGCCACCCAACACTGAACTCTTTCAAATGGATAAGTCCATCGAGCATACATGGGGCCAGAGCGTTCTAAGTCCATTACCATATGATGGAATATATGGGTAGTAATGTTCTGTAGGGAAAGAGGCCAATCTTGTTCGAGCATGCACAAAGCTTCGCTTGTCTTTTCTGCCAACTGACTCCATGAATCTTTAGGGACTGAAGCTGCAGTCATTTCATCAATGCAATTGAATAATTGTTTTAGAGTGTCTATTTGAATATTTCCAATGAGGGCACGAATACAATAAATCAGAATATGTTCTTTAACAAATTGCGCTTTTGAGTGCATTTTTTTCAGGAGATGTGGCTTAGAGAATAAAGGTCCAGGTTTCAAATCCCATCCATGGGGAACAAGCAATGACATGGCCCTAATGTCTGCCTTCTTTAAATTGGACGTTGATAAAGTCCATGGAGATTGTGGCTGTGCGAGTTTTCTCCTTTTTGCTGGTGGTTCCTTTGTGTTATCGATCCATGTATTATTGAAGCGGCCAAACAATTTTTCAGCATTTCTGAGCTTCTCAGAATCAGTTTTTCCTGTAATCAAGTCCATTAAATGATGGACTAAATCCTGAATGGCATGAGCACCATCAGGGGAAATTTGCTGTAAGCCATCATAGTGCTGTTGTCTGGTTAGTACTGTTTGTCCTTTTAATCCTGTAGATTTGCTATATTTCTGCTTCTGGCTTTTATTTGGCAGTTTATCATATTTTTGTCGCATTTCAAGATCGATAGCTTTGGGATGAACTTTCTCAACTGTTTTCAATTCCACAGACTTTTGTCAGTGATTACCAATGATAAAACTGATACGCCAGTGATTACCAATAATGAGACTGATACGCCAGTGATTACCAATAATGAGACTGATACGCCAGTGATTACCAATAATGAGACTGATACGCCAGTGATTACCAATAATGAGACTGATACGCCAGTGATTAACAATAATGAGACTGATATGCCAGTTATTACCAATAATGAAACTGATATGCCAGTATTACCAATAATGAGACTGATACGCCAGTGATTACCAATAATGAGACTGATACACCAGTGATTACCAATGATGAAACTTCTATGCCAGTGATTACCAATGATGAAACTCATACGCCAATGATTACCAATAATGAGACTGATATGCCACTGATCTCCAATAATGAGACTGATACGCCAGTGATTACCAATAATGAGACTGATACGCCAGTGATATCCAATGATGAAACTGATACGCCAATAATTACCAATAATGAAACTGATACACCAATGATTACCAATAATGAGACTGATATGCCAGTGATCTCAAATGATGAAACTGATATGCCAGTGATACCAGTGAGTTACAAAAATGACAATGATGTAGTGTTTTCCAAGAACAGTTTTGTTGCCATTATTAAATCTTCCAAGGACTACTATGTGGGGAAAGTAGTTAATGTCAATGAAGATGAAAAGAAAGTCTCAATAGAATATTTTAAGAAAACTTGTGGGGTTCTCAAGCCATCCCAGATAGCACAACTCTGATGGGCCAACGTTGGCCAAACAATTACGTATCTGTTGGTCCAACATTGGCTGACGTGGTTGGCCCACCGTCGCTATGTCCATTGGCCCAACGTTGGCCCACCGAAGGAAAATATGGTTGGCCCAACGTTGGTCCATTGTTGGCCCATTGTTGGCCCGACATGATTTCAAGCTACGTTGGCTCATAGTTGGCCCACTGGTAGTAAGAAGACTGGCTGGCCCAACGTTAGTCAACAGTTGGTCCGACAATGTTACAAGGGATGTTGGCGCATTGGTGGTCAAAACTGGTTGGCCCACCGTTGGTCGACAGTTGGCCTGACAATGTTATGAAAAATGTTGGGGCAACAATTGTCAAGACTGGTTGGCCCAACGTTTGTCTACAGTTTGCCCAACGTTTGTCTACAGTTGGCCCGACAATGTTACGAAAGACGCTGGTGCTCTGGTGGTCAAGATGGGGTGGTTGGCCCAACGTTGGTCCACCAACAATATTACAAGAGACCATGGTAAATAATTTGGTACATGCACGTTCTGATAATGCTGATGTTGACTTTGGCCAAACAATTAATGGTACGTGATTGTAAATATAGGTTGGAATATGGTTTTTAGCAGTAAGTCTTCTTTGTTCATTTGACAACATAATGATGGACCACTTTATTGCAAAATATTAGAGTCTATTATTCACAATGTTGGCCAGGTGAAACAGTCCAAAGATTCTCATTCATCACTGTCCGACCCACTGCCAATTGCTTTAGGCCTATTGTTAGTTTTTGCTTCTTCCTTTTCTGCAAATAAAGATGGTTACTAGTGAGTCCAACTTAGAATCATATGTAAGGCTTGGTAGTGAGAGTTATTGGGCTACAAAATAGGATAAAATTAGCTTTTTTCGGATTATTTAAATAGTATGCAGTTTTTGGATAATTCAACCAGCCATTCTAGAATAAAGACCCTGGGACTGAAAATTTTGCAGATTTCAGAAGACAAGCAATTTGATTGGTGAATGTAAAAGAACACATGCATATCTTTCTTCAATAAAGCCCTCCTTTTCCGCCCACCATCCCTGTCACTAGCATACTTAAGCCAGGGCTTAATATAGGACTCACATTCGAACACTTTGCTGCATCTGGAATGGTAATGTTAAATAAAACTGATACACTTGATACTTTTTTGCTTTGCAGAATGGCATGACAAATGACAATAATACTTTTACAAGTAAAGACTCGGTATACTAATCTCAGCTTTTTGGACATGACCATAAAATATCTTACTACAATGTTCGATTTGTTGTAATTTAGATCTACACGTGCAACTGACAACAATTGAAAATTGAAAAAATTGGCTACCTTTAATAACTTGGGCAGTCATGGTTTTCCCCAAACCGCGTTTGCTTCCCTTCCAACCCCAGTTGAATAGTACAGCCAGTGGAGTAGTAAATAGTGATGCCAGAATCCTTTCCACGACATCTTTTGGGGTCACACTGATTGACTATTGGTTTCGGCTGGAGTTGAAGGAACCATGCTACCTGCATTTTTAACAGCCCGTCTACGGATTGTTCTGTCGCAAACTATATCCCTTGTTTTTCTCTCCATATCTTCTCTGAAGTTTAATTTTTCAAAAAATGTGTTTTTGGAATGAAAGATTACATCTATTGGACAATGTGACATACATACATATAGCTAACTGTGTATCTGATGACAATTAAAAACTTTCTTAATGATGATAGGCTGCACAACTGACCTAACATTGGGCCAACGGTGGCCCAACTCCAACATCCAACAGCGGTCAAAACCAGTGTAATATCATCTGATATTATGACAAATAGATAAAATTACACTCGTATTCTGACAATTTAAAGCTAGGCAGGGCAATAGATCTTCGGACTATAGGCTACTTACATTTATTCATTATGGTGAGTCACGATGATTTGCATATTTTTGAATTTTCTTGTTTTGAAGGTGAAGAAAAACTCATTTATCGCAATACTAAGCATCACTGGTCAATAAACGTATATACTTTGTAATAATGAGTATAAACATACCTTAGATTCAGTTGTACAATCTCTAAATTCGTGCTCTTAATGCTATAAAACGTGGAACTATGACAGCGGTTATAATTGAATCACTACCGGAAATAAGGAAAGAAGCAAGACGCATGCGTAGAAAGATATTGACGCGCTATTTAATAGTTGTTGGACCAACGTGGGCCCGACTGCGATGTTGTAAAGATTAAAATGTGCTCTACGAGACGTGCGTTATTTCACACCTCAGGTGTGTTATAAATATGTCATATTTAGTAGTGACAGTGTGTGCTTGCATGTTTTTTTCACTCATGAACGACTCGCACTTAGGCCTCGACCTACAATGTAAAAAAAATCGCTTTGACCAAGCATCAAATTTTTTCTGGCTAGGTCGTAACCCCAAATATCTCTGTTACATGAACCCAGTACCCATTTAGTTTTTTCCTGCAGTGACAGTTGCAGGAAATATGAGAATATTTCACTATTACAAGCATTTTTAAAGTCAAGCATGAGTTCATGTCTAATAAAGCGGTCGGCTGGACATTCAAACAGTCTATGATCAATTGTATCGCGGTAGTTGAAATCACAAAGTACAAATATCTTTGCATTTGCCTTGTCTACTTAAATCAACATTAGTGCTAAAACAGCCACTATGAGCCTTAAATTTAATCTTCTGGCCATAAAAGTCAGAGGTGGAGCACAAATAGTCCTCCCTGCCTTAGTGCACTAGGCTGAATGTCACGATAAGTTGTCAAAGATGATTTCTCACTTATTGCCTTCAAGAATTTGTTCTGATGCTCTTCCTTAGATATTGAGAGAAAGGATGAATACCAGTCTCTATCATTCCTTAAAATGACACCATCGTACCCATTCTTTGTGAAAATTGACTGAATATAAGAGAAAAATTTAAATTCCGAGCACTTTTAATGCAGGAATTGTTGGTCCCCCCTCCCTTGGAAAAATTTGGCTATGGTATTACCGGAAACAAATATAACTAGACATGTAAATTGAACAAGTTCAATTTAAGACTCCAGATTTCAGACTTTTTTTAAGCTGAGTCATCCAAATACTTGTAAGCTGATCATTCAGAATAAGCTGAGTCAGCTAGAATATAGACATTTAGACAACTCTTAAGAATGTTATCTTCGACTCCATTGGCTTAACATGGGGATATCATCATATCGACTTTTCGAGACTTCAAACTGCTATAACTATCTAATCAGAAGTTGGATCGAAATTTGGTTTAAAGATTCTGATTCCTGAGAAAATTCTACCCTTAATTCATAACTCATACGTTAAATTTGGAGAACTTTTTATTTTGACTACTTTTCAGACACCATATCTCAAAAGTGGGTCAAAATACTTTCTGACGGCAGAAGGCTAACACTATAAGCACACTCTTTGCTACCTGTATACAAAATTTCGAAGCAAATCATTAAAGTGTAATGTCAGACTTGCAAAAATAAGGAAAAACAATGAATTTGACCTAGATTTTGACCTAGGCATTTTGATGTCCAAATTTTAAAGCTAGATAGCCTTCTAGGTCCCCTCCTTTTATAGGCTTTCAGAATGTTAAGCTGTACTCAGTTTATATCTGGTATTTTACACTTCAAAAAAATGATCTTTTTTCTCATTAACGTAACATGGGGCACCAAATTTAGCAATTTTTGAGCTTTCAAAATGTCATAACTTACGAACCGGAAGTTGGATTGAAATTTGGTTTGCAGATTTCTTATTCCTGAGAAAATTTCAGT
Organism: Owenia fusiformis; assembly: GCA_903813345.2. NCBI lineage: Eukaryota > Metazoa > Annelida > Polychaeta > Sabellida > Oweniidae > Owenia > Owenia fusiformis. The sequence goes on along the minus strand of CAIIXF020000007.1, from coordinate 20,034,799 downwards.
CTTAATTCATAACTCATACGTTAAATTCGGAGAATTTTTTATTTTGACCTACTTTTCGGACACCATATCTCAAAAGTGGATCAAAATACTTCCTGACGGCAAAAGGCTAACACTATTAGCACAGTCTTGGCTACATGTATACAAAATTTCGAAGAATATAATTCAAGTGTAGTGTCTGAATCGCAAAAATAAGGAAAAACTTTGAATTTGACCTAGATTTTGACCTAGGCATTTTGGTGTCCAAATTTTTATGAAAAGAAGGTTTTGAGGTCCCTTTCTTTTATGGGCTTCCATTATGTTTAGCTGTGCTTAGTCTATATCTCGTATTTTACACTTCAAAAAAATATGTTTTCCCATTGAATTAACATCGGGCACCAAATTTAGCGATTTTTGAATTTTCAAAACGCCATAACTTCTGAACCGGAAGTCAAATCGAAATTTGGTTTTCAGATTCTGAATCCTGAGAAAATTTCCTATAACACTGATATCCTGGACATTGGATTCGGAGAACTTTTTTTGGACCTCGTTTTCGGACACTGATATCTCAAATCGGTTTGAGATACCAAAAAACTAAATCGACCTTAGCTTTTCTACTTTTTTATGAGGAACACAATGAAAAAAAAACGGATCGAAAATATTGAAGGACGACTGAGAAAATCGAAGAAAGTGACAAAGTACTGGATTTGACCTAGTTCTTGACCTATGACCTAAATAAAAATTTGACCTAATTTCCCAGAAAGCCAGATACATTCCCTAGTCAACCATGTAGGTTGGATTAAGTAAGATGTTATAGTTGGAGAGAAAATCTGTTAGGAGGAAGAAAGAAAGAAAGAAAGAAAAAAGAAAACAGGCAAAAACAATAGACTCCAGATTTTCAATCTGGAGTCTAATAATACTAATCAGGCACCAGGGCTCTGATTGAACAACCAAGTGAGAGCTTTTTCAATAATAAAATATATAAAACATTGAAAAATATATCTTTTCACTCTTAACATCAGAATTTAAAATGTCACTGACTTTGAATTAAATTCTCTTGTTTTTCTGCATTCGAAACAAGATTCAATTAACACAATAAAGCACAGTTATTGATACAATCACACTCACCTTTCATCCCGAGCTTACATGTAGAAGTGTCAATTCAAATATGAGTATATTAAACTATAATACCCAATGTATTGTAACATTCAGCCTAATTATGGTAGTGTGGATGTTGTTTAATAGACTGTGTCACTGTGGGTCTCAGGGTATACGTTAAATACACACGTGGGAAATCACTACATAACATTCATATACAATTTTATATATAACACATATATTGTGGCATTTATAGCCCATCAAATTAATACATGGAAATCGATGTTTTCAGTAACTGAGGCACTATATAAAAGTTCTTGATACGTGATCACTGTCAATAAAACACTAATTATAAGAGTCCTATATATAATTATCCTTGTGCACACAATTGTCTCTAGTATTCTGGACTCGGCGCAATCAATGGGGTATAAGTCCGTAAATAAGTCTGGAAATGACAGAGTTTCTCAATCTAGCGAAGTTCTTCAAATAGGCTGGAGTATAGACTATGCCTGGAAGTGACAAAGTTCCTCAGTCTAGCAGTATTTCTTCAGTCAGGCTGGAATATTATGAACTTTGTCTGGAAATGGCAAAGTTCCTCAATCAGGCTGGAATATTATGAACTTTGTCTGGAAATGACAAAGTTCCTCAGTCTAGCAGTATTTCTTCAGTCAGGCTGGAATATTGTATAAACTATGTCTGGAAATGACAGAGTTTCTCAATCCAGCAAAATTCCTCAATCAGGCTGGAATATTATGAACTTTGTCTGGAAATGGCAAAGTTCTTCAGTCCAGCAATGTTACTTCAGTCAGGCTGGAATGTTGTATAAACTATGTCTGGAAATGACAGAGTTTCTCAATCCAGCAAAATTCCTCAATCAGGCTGGAATATTATGAACTTTGTCTGGAAATGGCAAAGTTCCTCAAACCAGCAGTATTTCTTCCGTCAGGCTGGAATATTGTATAAACTATGTCGGGAAATGACAAAGTTTCTCAATCCAGCAAAGTTCCTCAATCAGGCTGGTATATTATGAACTTTGTCTGGAAATGGCAAAGTTCCTCAAACCAGCAATATTTCTTCCGTCAGGCTGGAATATTGTATAAACTATGTCGGGAAATGACAAAGTTTCTCAATCCAGCAAAGTTCCTCAATCAGGCTGGAATATTATGAACTTTGTCTGGAAATGGCAAAGTTCCTCAAACCAGCAGTATTTCTTCTGTCAGGCTGGAATATTGTATAAACTATGTCGGGAAATGACAGAGTTTCTCAATCCAGCAAAATTCCTCAATCAGGCTGGAATACTATGAACTTTGTCTGGAAATGGCAAAGTTCCTCAGTCCAGCAAAGTTTCTTCAGTCAGGCTGGAATGTTGTATAAACTATGTCGGGAAATGACAAAGTTTCTCAATCCAGCAAAGTTCCTCAATCAGGCTGGAATATTATGAACTTTGTCTGGAAATGGCAAAGTTCTTCAGTCCAGCAATGTTACTTCAGTCCAGCAATGTTACTTCAGTCAGGCTGGAATATTGTATAAACTATGTCGGGAAATGACAGAGTTTCTCAATCCAGCAAAATTCCTCAATCAGGCTGGAATACTATGAACTTTGTCTGGAAATGGCAAAGTTCCTCAGTCCAGCAAAGTTTCTTCAGTCAGGCTGGAATGTTGTATAAACTATGTCAAGAAATGACAAAGTTTCTCAATCCAGCAAAGTTCCTCAATCAGGCTGGAATATTATGAACTTTGTCTGGAAATGGCAAAGTTCTTCAGTCCAGCAATGTTACTTCAGTCAACAAATGGATGACATATAATTGATCTAAAAATGGCTAAGTTTCTCAAGTTAACTAAATTATGAAAATAATAATGTAAGTTTCTCAACCTCAAAAATGGCAAAGTTTCTCAAGTTAACAATAGAAAAACATTAATTGCTAAATAAGTTTCTTGATCTTGAAAATGGCAAAGTTTCTCAAGTTAACAATTGATTTCGAAAAATGGCAAAGTTTCTCAAGTTAACAATTGATTTCGAAAAATGGCAACGTTTCTCAAGTTAACAATTGATTTCGAAAAATGGCAACGTTTCTCAAGTTAACAATAGAAAAACAAGTTACTTAATAACACCTGAAAATACAAGTTGATGGCACTCCTTCTCAATCAGGCTGGAATAATATAAACTAAGTCTGGTAATGACAAAGTTTCTCGGTCCAGCAGTAATTCCTCAATCGGGCTGAAATATTCTAAAACTTTGCCTGGAAATGACAAAGTTTCTCGGTTCAGCAGTATTTCATCAAACGGGCTGGAATATTCTAAAACTTTGCCTGGAAATGACAAAGTTTCTCGGTTCAGCAGTATTTCATCAAACGGGCTGGAATATTCTAAACTATGCCTGAAATTGACAAAGTTTCTCGGTCCAGCTGTATTTCATCAAACGGGCTGGAATATTCTAAACTATGCCTGAAATTGACAAAGTTTACGGTCCAGCAGTAATTCTTCAATCGGGCTGAAATATTCTAAAACTTTGCCTGGAAATGACAAAGTTTCTCGGTCCAGCTGTATTCCTTCAATCAGGCTGGAGTTATCTAGACTATGTCTGGAAATGACAAAGTTCCTCGATCCTGCAGTATTTCTTCAAACAGGCTGGAATATTCTAAACTATGTCTGGAAATGACAAAGTTCCTCGATCCAGCAAATCTTCTAAGTTTCTCATCAATTCCCAAATGAAACACTGGCACGGGAGATGTGTTCCAATCAAAAGTTGCCTACGTGTCTGGCTTGTTGTATGCCCACTCCGTATTTATACCCCGGTTATATATGTACATGTATATCGAAACCAAGTCCAGGTCACGTGACTTCGTTTCACAAGTCCAAAAATCGTCATTAAAATGCAAAAAATGAATAAACTCTCACTGGGGAATTGAATTACATAATATAGTTTTGCAAATCACAGTCATAATTAATGCATCAATGACAAATTAAACGAGAAATTGATGATTGAAAAGATCGTGCTCTTGATCATGACGAAAATGTCACAAAACTTTCAAACAGTTTAATCTAACCTTAAACACTAGATTTTGAGGTGGTTAAGCCTTGAGTTACTTTATAAACTAGCTGAATAGAACCGCTAGATACTAATTAATATAAAGATACTAATTGTATTGTACAAACTAAACTCTAACCTGAGTAATGTAGGTTTTTGGGTGAATTTTCTTCACGTGGTTTTTGAATTTTACAACGGAAGTAACTTTCTGATGACGTCAAAGCAAGATGGCGGCCTCCATAAAAATATTCAAAAGTTTTCAAATGATTGAGAAAATGACTCAAATCTATAAAGATTGACTACTATACACTGGTGGTAAGTAAGGAATATATAAATACATCTAAGACACTGGTCTAATCTAACTGTGAAGCTACCGTATCGTCACGACACTAACTTATTAAAAAAATTAATTTAAAAAAATTCTAAAATTTGTGACAGTATTTTCAATCTGCTTGTCAAGTAATAAATGAATAAACGCAAGGAGCACACGCGTCTCGAACTAGCAACCTCGTGGTTACGGCCCCAATCGCATAGCCTAAACGTGCTGGCGCTCAAGCCCTCTCGGCCAACTCGACCAACTCGACAACCCCAAAAAAGGTTGTTTTGTTAGTCGATCTGACTAGAGGCTGCAGATGTTAACGCTCAGACACACCAGAGGAAGCACCCTACCCTTTTTTCCCTTTGACACTAGTGCTTATATATTTCTAAATATACACACGCTGCTCGACTGTCCTTAAGAACCCAGAGCGGGTTAATTTTTAAAAAAAAGTTGTCAGATATGTTGTGACTTCTATGATTACAATACTGCAATATTGTACATAAAATGTATGTCTGTTCATTATGACTTGCCCTCTGCTTTTTTGAGGACTTGGGACCTTCTAGCTAGGCTAGGTAGCATTACAAGTTTGTTGGTGGTTACTAAACTTGAAGCATGGCTCTACTGCCACTAGATTGTGACAGTACCCCTTCCTGCAGAGGGGAATAGCCTTGAAAAAGGCTGTTTGGGCCACAGCTAACCTACAGACTGTCACCTTGCAGACTGCAAGCTAGTTGTTGGGCGGGCAAGAGGGGGAAGGCAGGTAACATGCATACAAGGGAGGGATATGTTTTAAAAGGGATATCAGGACCAAACAGATTGCAGAACCAAACAGGTTGCAGACTGAACATGGAATGTGAGCAGATGGATAAACTTGGGGAATGTTAATAAATGTCTGTGCCCCTTGACTCATTTGTGCACTGGGGGCAGTCAAAACGTTTATCACTTATCAACTTGGCAACTTCCCTGGCATTAAGGTTGAGACATTTGTTGTGGAACCAGTTAAAACAGCCATCGCAGCGTACCATGGGACAACCAGTATGTCTTAGATTATGGTTTTGGGATATATAGGGTCTACTTTTCTTATGACAGATTTACACTTACACAGTTTGCTTTTCTTGTTGGGTTTCTTTAAAGTTTTTGGTCACCCTTCCCTTTGGCCTTTGTGCTTATATATTAAACATTTGCAATAAATGCTTAGGTTTAGTTTTTTTTTTATTTCCTATTTTGGTACATTCATACATTGTTTATAATGATTACAAATAATGTAATGCATAAAATATAAACAAAAAGAGACGTAATGATACATTCATACAAAGTCAATTACATTTCTAATACACATTTGGTTATCCATTTTGATAGTATTACATCTTTTGTCATATTAAAAATTTGAGAATAATAAAACGCATTTTTGATAAATGCATTTGTTATGTCGAAAATTTTCCAGTTTTCTTTTTCTTCCGAATATTTACACCAGTTATTGTATATAGTCAATCCTGCAATTGTTAAAATTATGTTTCTATATTTAGTTATAGTGTTTCCAAATGGATAACCAATAACAATATGTTTATATTGAATATCACATTTTAACACTCTTCCAATTTTATTCCACAAGGGTTTAACCTTATGGCATTCAAATATCATGTGCTTAATATTGTGCAATTGATTACATATTAAACAATTTTTTGAGACTTTGTTATTCCATTTTGATACAAGAGATCCACATGCCAATAAGTTGTTTAAGAGTTTAAAATTTAACTCTGAAAAATATGTATAGCTCATATTTATTAATTTTTGATCATATATATTTTTCCAAAGGTGTTGTTCTATAATATTAAAACAAGCATTCCAGTGAGTCTCTTGAATATTTCTCTCAAATTTAAGATTTCGCAGGATGTTGTAGAAAAATTTTGCTTTTTTACCGTCTAATTCAACAAAGTGGTTTTCTAATAAAAATTTAGTTTTATCCCTTATATTGATAAAAGGTAAAATATTTTTATCAACATTTGAACAAACACTCATGATGGTTCTTTTGAGAATATACAACTCTATCATCCAGTTCTTTTTTCTTTGCAATGCTTGAATAAAAGTTTGGCTACTTTTAAAAGAGCCATTTGGATTAAAGAAATCTCCTACGTAAACAAAACCAGACTGAATCCAGTTTTTATAAAATAAAACACTTCTTCCATTTAAAAATCGTTTGTTCAACCATAACACTTCCCTGAATATATCGTCATTTTTCATTTTGTCATTTGTTACGTAAGTTTTACAAGTGTTAAATGAGCAAAGTATTTCCTTATAAAAAGGAGTAAATATGTTCAGATCATTTATTGATTGTTTATCAAAATTACAGTTCAAAAGTGTTTCTACTTTAAGACCTGTTTTCTTTATCAAGTGTAAAGGAAATAATCTCCATGATGTTTTGCTTGTTAATAATCTACTAATCCACCCACACTGCAGGCTTTGTATTTTAAGTTTAACATCTACAACATTTAACCCCCCGTCTTCTATTGCTCCAATTACTGACTTTCTTTTTACCTTATCCTTGCCATTCCAAAGAAAATCAAAAAACATTTTTTCTATTTGTTGATAATTGACTCGTCAATGCTTACAGTAGGTTTAGTTGATGTACTGGCAATCTTGTAGCACTGGTCCGTTTGTGGTGTGGGGACATTGTCATATGTTCTGATAAGAAACACTGTTTCAAGTGTTCCCTCAGGTCTTCCTGGTGAAAGAAAACAGTTTCTGGAGCTATCCCCAAGGCAAGTGATGTAGCATTGGCAATGGCAAATAGACCACAGTTGTAGCCATTCTGTTGGTTTTGAGGACATTTTAATGTGATACAAAAAAATTCCTTCAAAAATTTCAAAACCCAACGGAATGTTAAATCCCGCCAAATAATTAAAATCACTTCAATTAAATTACTCATACATGTATATGTACATTTTTAATGCACATGTATACATAAAAATAACTTCTGAGACGACGCAACCCATATGACACAATCCCATTGACATGATTGATATTGAACCAAAATTGACAAACAGTATTGAAGTTATCACCCACACACGAACAGACAGACAGAAAGACAGACAAACAGACAGCTTCTCTAAACCCCTACTCAAACTTTATTTTGTGGGATAATAAGTAATAATACAGCAAAACCCACATGATGAGAAACATATGTATAACATCCCTGTCGAGTGAGAAAACAAAGACGATTTGTTTAATTTTGACTGACTTCATCTCAATCCTTTTCAATTGTCAGATGTCTAGGAATAATTTTTTCTGAGGGCTAAACCCTATAAATAAATATATTTACTGTAAAAACAAAATAATTTTACTCTAAAGCTTTCACAAAAGATTGGTAGATTGTCCTTCAAGATCTGTGCTTTATAAAAATCAGGATGAGTTTTTCAATAGATTGTTCAACTTCAAGGGGTATTACATTATAATGTGACAACTAACAATCCGTATGCAAAATAATGAGATAATCTAAAGAAACAAATTGAAGAATTATCAGGGTTTGTGTAAAAAACCGGGTAACCGGGTACCCGGTCGACCGGGTACCTAACGTTCCTAACAGGGCTACCAACTTTCGCAGTTCCACATTTCCCCTGATATGTAGTAGCGAATTGATTTGACAGACTTATCCTACCGAGTGCACTGCTGTTCGATATTTTTACCCTATACGAGACAGAGCACTTTTTAAAATAATCGATCCAGCAAACTGGCGTCCATGTCACGTTGCTCATAAGTTCTTTACACATGGAAGCAACGTAAACATGAGACATCTATTGATGGTATAAAAAGAACGTTGTTGTAACGTGTCCGTAACGTTTGTTAGTGTGAAAAACATAACAAACAGGAACGTTCGATTTTTTACTACATTGGTCCGTATGTGACGTAACTCAAACGTTAAAATTCAACGTTGTCAAAACAGGCCTTTAATATCAAAATATTTGTTGGTAGAAAAACATGACAAAAACTTTGTGTTCTCACTAAGTCGGTTCATTTCCGATGAATTGTTAAAGTTAAAATTTATCGTTGTCGAGACATTATTTCGATTTGAAATAACCTCAAATCGCGACGTCAATAATGACGTTCATGGACCGTATTGATCTGACGTTATTTAAATATTCAGCAAAACGTCGATGGATGGTTGAATTTCAACATTGTGGAAATGGCTTCAAAATATTTGTGAGTTAAGGAAACGTTACTAAGACGTCAATGTCGATGTAAAATAACCTCAAAACGTGACGTCGAAAATAAGGTCCATGTATCGTCCAGATCCAACGTTATGATTAAGAAATTCCTAACCCCGCTAGGAACGTTAAGTACCCGGTTACCCGGTCACCTGGTTACCCGGTCACCTGGTCACCTGGTTACCCGGTCACCTGGTTACCCGGTCACCCGGTTTTTTACACAAACCCCAATTATCAAAATCATCAATTTCAACCATAATACAATCAAACATTTTGGACTGTATTTACTCACAATTCCTTGTGTTGGATGGCCAATATGTTCACTAACAGATGGGAATTTGATAAAATGACACAACTCAGCACCTGCTTTAGCCTCCCCTTCTCTCAACTTCCTCCTGAGCTCTTGAGAGGCAAGTGCCTTTCTTTTTCTAGTGTTCTGTGATATCTAATACAAATACAAGATACATAAAATTGGGTACGTTGTTGTTTGTCACAAAGTGTAATCATCACTGTAACAAACTAAATGTACTCAAGATGTCCATAATATGGGTAGATTGTTTTGTTCTTCTACTTGAAAATAAAAAAAGTAAATTAAAAAAGTAAATTGCTTGTTATTCTAAAATCAATAGGTAAAATTACAAATAAAATACATGTAACATCTCTGCTGTTCAAGCTTTAAATATAATAACTATAGACAAACCCTTATTACTGTGAACAAGATGTGTCTCTTCTTCATCAGAGGTTGATACAGTGTATGTAAACCAGCATGCATATAATCTGTGCATATAATCTGTGCATATAATCTGTGCATATCATTGAAACAATTATGAATGAGTAAATCAAAGTGATTTATACATTCTATTTTCCAATACACAAGTACACATTAAATAGACAAGTTTTTAATTTGCATGCATTGTACCATGGTTGTACATACCTTGAACTCTGGAAAATACAGATCATGCAGCTCGAAAATCATTGCAGGACAGCCCCTCTTTTTCGTGCTCTGGACTCTCTGTCTTCTCACGCTAAAATCATGGTCCTTGTTTCTCTGGTATCAATAAAATGACATGTTTATGACAATATTCATGTAGGAGACATAAATGATTACTGCTGCTTTGCTGTTACCTGTTGCAAAAATGATTGAACTGTTGTCGACCAAATCTTGAGACTCTTCAAAGTTTTACATATGCCTTTTACTGCATGATCTGAAAGTTTGATAAACTTTCTTCAACTCTTTGGAATAAATGTTACTTGCTGCATTTGATGTCTCAGAGACATATAAAACATGTTTTATATGTCTCTGGATGTCTATAAGAATCACTATAAAGGGTATGAAAATTGGATATTTAAGACTACAGTACATGCACATAGCAATTTTTTTTTTTTTTGCTTTACATACCATTAAATCCCTTTTTCTTTGTGTTCTCTCCTTCTGGGATTTGTCCTTGTCAGGACCCTGATGACATTGCCAACATCTTCTTCCAGCCGACAGAAATTGAATGCCGCTGTAGGGTACTGATATCCCTTTCTCAGCACCTAATTCCCGATGCACAGACCAAGGGTTTTTTAGGATCTCTGCTACTGAAAGTCCTGAAAGCAATGAAGTCACATGTAAACTGTTATTTTGCAGATGTGATTGTTGAATGTTGATACCTGAAATTAAAATCATTACATCATATAATACATATTCTAATATGATACGTGACGTTACACTAGCTGGAACAATTGATCTACTGGTCTTTATTGGAGTATGTATGACTGATAAAATTCATAAATGCAAACAGTCGTGTTTCTTATCTGTTTATCATATAAGAATTGTAACAAAGACCTTGATTTTATGACTTCACACGGTACTAACTCAACGGGGCGTATCGAAACCAAAACGCCCCGCAACGTTAATTTGAATTTCAAATCTACCCTGTCTTTGGAAAATCAATGATTGTCTCACACTACACTGTTTTTCCTCAAACTTGTTCCATTAAAACCTTCACAGAAATACCTTTCAGTCGAGACATTGTTTTTGTTTACAAAGTCCCTCGTTTTAGCTGCGTTTTGGTCCCCAGATGTGAGAAGTTGCAAATCTTCAGAGATTTCAACCACAATTCTTGATATCTCGCCAGTTCTTCTATCACTCTCCCCAATATTCTGCGCAAGGACTCCCATTACTACCCTCCATCGCTGCATAAACATATCAGGCGCGTATCGTGGTCATTTTGCAAGGGTATGCGATTTTTGGCATATGATTTTTCGTGCAGACATCCATAGGTTCTGGGTCTATATAAAGATGGCAGCACCAACAGTCATAGTATTATCTTTTTCTCTAAGAGAATATTTATAAATAAACACATATCGATCACCATGCCATCTTTATATAAAAATTCTTTCTCTTTAGACTATTTAAAAATTATTTCTATCGACCTTTGCCTATTTGACCTTTCATCACCTGAATTTGAACTAAACACAAATAAAATGACTGAACGCACTTAATCATGCCTTCTGTTAACTTTCTAGGTTTGTTGTATATCATTCTAGAAATAAACAGTATTCATGAGGAACTAATCTGTACTTGACACAGTGACAAACTAACAAATTTAGGGTAGTTGAAAAACAATTACAAGATCTAAAAACGGGTGATAAGTCTGTTTTGCTTATTCAAACGAGCCTAACTCTGTCTAAAAATCAGCTTCTCTGAACTACGGTGATCATGAACTCACCTTGAAAATATTTTTTCAAATTCAAACAGTACGCCTGAGCGTATTTTGCGTACATGACGATACGCGCCTGCATATTTATCACATGAAACGCAGCGATTTTGAAAAATCCTATGCAACTGTTTGAAATTGACCAAAACGCACCGTTGTCTTCCAAAACGCCCCGTAGTCCAGTCAGTATCTAGATAAGGTGTATAGATCCAACGGGGCGTTTCGGAAGAGAACGGGGCGTTTTGATAAATTTCAAACAAATACGTAGGACTTTTGGAAATTGCTGCGTTTAATGTAATAAATATGTTGATGCAGAGATGGAGGGTTGTAATGGGAGTCCTTGTGCAAAATATAGGGGAGAATAATAAATTGACCTTTTTGAGCTTTCTTTCCATGTCAATTTCATCTCAAGATTGAAAGTTTCCATGCATACTTCCTCTCGGACTTATAAAAGGGAGTAAATTTCCTGAAATATTGGTGTATAACTATAAAATCCACTGATTTATTCAAGAACTTGCCAACTGATTTTACCGATTTATTACCATTATTTGTAGAAAAACTGATTTTTGACTTATAAAAGGCTCTCTCTTCGACAAATTTTCCATGTTTTTCTTACTCTCAGATTGGCCAGCTTCCATGGTTTATGCCCCAAGCCAAAATTGCCCCTGCTGCACGTGCCTACCCAAATTATTTAGAGTGAACCCCCGGGGCCAAAGACCTCAATCACTATGCAATTTCGGTCTTTTAACAATGAACAGAATAAAATATATTACGCCATAAATCATAAAATCTCGGTCTTTATTCCTTTACTAAAATATACTGATTAAGCTTAGATATCTTAGTCCAAGGACGTCCAAAGACGTCCTTGCTTAGTCCAACACAGTTAGGGCCAAATACATCAGGCGGTGTATGAAAAAGAGCAAGCCTACAGTACATGGACCTAGGATGAAGACAGTATAAACCACTGACTGGCAGAGGCATAGCTAGGTCATTTTGCCAGTGTACTGTACACCCATCAGGTTTCCCTTTATTATAAAATATCATTGTATGAACACCCTTTTTGAAAAGTGAATCATCTTTTAAAATAATTTTGGACTAAAGTTGTCAATTGTGCCCCTGGAATCCTCTCAACAAAAGCTCGCAATGAGCTTGGTGATTTGTTTTTATCTTGTTCATGCATCACCAATGATAATAATGATGGGGGGGGGGGGTAGTGGCCATCCCCTCCGCCCTGCCCCCTGGCTACAGACCTAATGTATAATAATTGTTTAGAGGATACCAGGGATATAAATCAAGCTGATCCCAATATATTCAAGCCTTTCCTTTATGAAAAAATTACACTGTGACTAAAGAAAATTTATCAGAAATTTTGAAAAGAAAAAAATACCCGTTATGAATTCATTTTTTTGGCTGAAAAATGTCGTTGCATGTGTTGATAAGACAATAACTAGACAAACCGAATTCTGTTCGTGCAACATCGACCCTCCAGTCTGAACCAGTGTCCTGCTTAAAGCTGTTTAAAGCGGTTTCACTGTCAATTTTGGTTTTAAATTTCTGCGCCATTTTGCATTTGGAACCACAAAGTTTGCACTGAACGAAACTAGTAAAAAGATGAATCCTCGGACTGCAATATACCGCTGACCATTATTTGCTTGGCGTCATAGTTTGTGAAGAATTGCTTTAATGCAGTTACCTCATTAGTGTTCTTGAGGTGATCTACATTGATGTCACCAATAACAACAAAATATTCAACATGCCTAACAAATCTGTAAAGGAGAAAGGAGCCGTTGAATTGAAGTTGAAGATGATCTGTATATTCCAACAAAAAGCATGTTTTGATAAGTAGCTGAAATGATCTCTATTCCTTTTTTATTGTAGTTGGGAGGGGTATTGCACAATTTTTGTTTAGAATAAAGAGCCATTCCATGATATGGTCGTCTAATTGCACTGATCTTTGTTGTTGGTTTGTCATTACAATGACAAAAAAGTTTTTGGATGGAGCAAGCTTGATAACTGTCATTACATTTAAAGTTTGTTTCTGAAATAAATACTAAATCAGAAGCTTTGACATTTGGATCAACTGAAATATCAGCCATATGTCTGTGTAGTGACCTTGCATTGATATACATAATATTAAATGTACTTGTACTGTTTGAGGTTTTCTGAATGGTATTTACAGATAGCTTAATCAGGTTTGAACGTAGTCTTTCCATCTCTTGTTTAACTTCTGATGAGCATTGGATGCTACTTGGTTCAAAGTTGATGAGATATAAGCCATCTAATGAAGTCACCCTACTGAGGGCTACATAGTGAAGATGAGGTGGAAATGATTTTTTGAAGTTTTTTTATTATCCTTTGTGTCCAATGTTTAATCTTCTACAGATGGGTTGAGTAGGCTTTAGGAAAATGTATATGGCATTGACAGGAGCAAGTTGGAATAAGTCTCCAATGACAATAATAGAAACTCCTCCAAAATCTAATTGTGAACCAGTGAGGGAGCGTAGTCTAAAATTGATCTTTTGCAGCATATTTCCTCCAACCATGAATGCTTCATCAATGATAAGAAGCTTGAGATGACAAAGTTTATGTCTAAACCTATTTAATTAATCATCTCCTAGTTCTGTATATTTTTATTGATTAATTGGGAATGAAAATGTTTTGTGTAGTGTATTTCCCTTGATAATGAATGCTGCTTTGCCTGTAGGAGCACATAGCTCTATGAACCTACATTCAAAATTTCCTGTGCAGGTTTTATTGAAATATTTCATAGCGGTTTGATACATAGCTAAGTACTAACTTTTGTCAACACCTGCTCCACCACTCTATTGAGACTTCTCATCAGCTTTCTGTATTCATCATCAATCATTTCATTGTGAATTAAAGGTTAGTTTTTTTATTATCCTTTGTGTCCAATGTTTAATCTTCTACAGATGGGTTGAGTAGGCTTTAGGAAAATGTATATGGCATTGACAGGAGCAAGTTGGAATAAGTCTCCAATGACAATAATAGAAACTCCTCCAAAATCTAATTGTGAACCAGTGAGGGAGCGTAGTCTAAAATTGATCTTTTGCAGCATATTTCCTCCAACCATGGATGCTTCATCAATGATAAGAAGCTTGAGATGACAAAGTTTATGTCTAAACCTATTTAATTAATCATCTCCTAGTTCTGTATATTTTATTGATTAATTGGGAATGAAAATGTTTTGTGTAGTGTATTTCCCTTGATAATGAATGCTGCTTTGCCTGTGCAGGTTTATTGAAATATTTCATAGCGGTTTGATACATAGCTAAGTACTAGTGCATAACTTTTGTCAACACCTGCTCCACCACTCTATTGAGACTTCTCATCAGCTTTCTGTATTCATCATCAATCATTTCATTGTGAATTAAAGGTTCTGTACCTTTGCATGTGTCTACAAATTGAAGCGCATCAATGCCAATATCATAATGAAAGTTTTCTGTTACAACAGGGTAAATTGAGTCATAAACTGTTCTTGTGTTTTCAGTATCACTTTCATCATTGTCAATCTCAGTCTGACTGCAGGCCAGGAAAAGTATGACTTATTGTTTCAATTTTTTCAGCTTCATCATAAAATGGGAAGACTTTTTCTCTTTCTTCTTTAATGCATCCTATGTTGTCACTATAGTCTTGCTGTAGGTTTTTGTATGTATTTTGCTCTCTAAATGGTACATAAATCATTAACTGTTCATAGTAAAATTCTTCAGGGTGTGTTTTAAGTTTAAAAGTTGGTGGTCGCAATATTCTTGGCCTTTTCTGTTTCGATATCGATATTCTCTCATTTTTTGGTTTTGAATTGCCTTGTGAAAAGTCTTGGATTGGTGTGTCATGTTTTGTTTGGCTATCATTGTCTGATTGTGTATGTTCATTGGTGCAATCTTTTATCCCAGAGCTACAATTGTGATGTATGTTTTGACTTTTGTCAAACTTAGTCATCCTTTTAGGTTTCATGAAATTCATATTTGTTTGGTTATCAATAAGGGCAATATCAAATTCAATTTCTTCATCTGAGAATGTTATCATCATTATCAAGTGAATTATCATTTACATGCAATGGCACAGGAACACGCAACTCTGGAATTTTTTCCCAATTTTGTTTTGCTCTGCTTATTGATTTACTATACGATATGTCATATTCAAAAACAAATGATGCAAATGTTACATTTTCCATTGTTTTTGGTTGATTCATGTATCGCATAATAATAACATTTCCTGAGCTGACATCATCATCATCATCCATTTCTTTAATGATGTTCAATGGCTTGAGTAGAGTTACTCTTTTGTCTGGGGTATTTGTGTTTACAAATGTGACTTGACTACAAATTGATGATTTCTTAAGAGGTAGTGATATAGCTATCATAAGATGTCATATAAACAGCACATGCATATGAATCAAGTGGAACTTGTACATCCATATTTGCCTGCCATGCTTTTAAGAGAGCTGGTGTATAGTTATTAATGACCTCTTTTGGAGAACATTTTAGAAAGATTGTGTCTGTCTTTATGCTACTGCGTAATGCTAGTATATAATTCTGTTCAGTAAGAGACAAGGCATCTAGGAATTCTTTGAATGTGTCTAGATATGACTTTGATTCGATCATTGTGGTTATGTACTTTTGAACATTTTTGAATACTTTCCTGTGGTCCTTGATGGAAGTGGAAATTTAGGAAACCCAAATTGACATATACTCTTTCTTTGCTTTGTTGTTCTCTGACATGTATGTGAATGTCTATGAGTCTGTCTTTTCTTAACTAAATTATGTAAATCAGGATCCATATCTTCACCTGGTAAAGAACAGGATTACACAGATTCAATGTATTTTATTACTTCCTCATTAGTTTGACAGCCATAGGTAGGTGCTTTATCAATCCATAATATCATATGAATATGTGGTGATCCTTGTTGTTGAGATTCCACCCTATACATAAAATCATTCATGCATCCGAGTAGTGAATGGATTTTTTTTATCTGCTTCATAAAAGAATTAAATTGATAATCAAATTGTCTTGCACATGTGATTGGATCTGTTTGAATCAATCTGCATTTTTCATCATATGACATATTTACACACTTTTCTAACGTACAGTTTGTTTTTCAACAATATGTTTTAGGATTTTCAAATAATGTGGCCACTGTGTTTCAGCTGAGGAAAAGGAACAAAAGAGTGTTGGCTTTCCGAGGACTCTCACCATGACAAATAGATCTTTTTGCACATTCTGGAAGTATGTAGGGGAACCTTTAACTTGCTTCAGAATTTTATAAGCTTTATCATGAAAGATTAATTTAGAGCCTTCCCCTGTTTTGATATCTCCAGCTGTTAATTTACTTGCATCCTGAACCTTTCGAATCGCTATATTTACACCGCTTATGGTTTCCTTTAACTGTAACTTTTTAACTTTATAGAAAAGTTTGTCAATACCACAGCGTTTGTCTCCAGACCAAAGCTCTGCTTTGACAATTTCACTGTATAAAACAGGGACATGTCTGTCATTGTTTGTAGGACGCTTTTTGCCACAAAATATACCTGGAAATGCTAGTTCTTCACTTGCATTATCATCAAATATACTGATTGGAATTTGGTTTTCACCTGGAGCATAATTATAAACTTTATCACGTTTATCTAGTTCTATGAAATCAGGGGAGGATAGATGGTATCAGTAGATTCACTTCAGTGTCATATTTATCACAGTTGTTCTCTTCATCCGTATCATTGAAGGACATCGAAGGTCCATCTTTATTGGTAATATCAGAGGGATCACTTCAAGGGATCACTTCAAGGGATTTGTTAAGGGAGGTCATGATTTCTTTCTTTAGATGTATACTGTTTTTTTTTGCTGGGAATATCAAAATAATCATTACGTTTAGACATATATGGTTTCATCTTTATTGGCAGTATCAAACGGATCACTGCCACTTGAAATTTGTGAAGGAATATCATCATTTATTTCAGATGTATATTTCCACTCAGTATTGAGCTTAATGCCAACAGCTTTGTAAAAAGGTAGTCTACTCAGAAAATGTGCAGCTTTGATGACTCTCATCGGATGAACATTTTGGGAAAGTACATGGTTTTTATATGATAGTTTTCTTTTCAATTTAAGTTTAATGGTCTGGGTTTCATCAGATAATATTGGGAGTGTGAACACCGTTTCTGCCATTGCTGTTGGTACCATGACAACATTACCATTTATTTCATACTGTTTTATGGTATTTTATACTGCAATGAATAAACAAAGTTTATCTATCATGCATTTATGGTTAGTGATCAAAGTGTGTAGCTATAACCTTTAGAGTAAAATGCAAAGTTGCACAATGAATAATTGTTGTTTTAACCTTGTTCATTGAAGAAGGGGTTTCAAAAATATCTAGGATACTTTTTTAGTAGAAGAATGTTGCAATGGTGATTATAGCTTCATACCTTTGGGCTGATTGATTCGATAACAGCAACTCAGCAACACACTGATGTAACTGCAATATAGATTATGAATTGTATTAAGGATGCAGTACCGGGTCGGTTTTCACGTCTGTTTGTGCAGGTTTGACTTCCGGTTTGAGAAAGCTAGCTCCCAAGAACGTCATTTTCGCATTTAGTCTTATTCAAAAATTATAGTTTATTTCGATAATGGTGTTTCCAGAAAATAATTAAATTGCAAACATTTTATCAATTATTTAGCACTGTTGTATATTTATTATAATAAATGTGTATACTTTACATGGAACACTATTTTCATATACGGCCTGCATGAAAAATGTTAAAAATATAGCAAAGCAATAATAAAATCAATTGTGCAATGACCACAGGGTCAGAGCCAATTGATCATATGAGACCCATTCCAATGCAATATTGCTTTGTTATATTTTGAGCTGTGTTCTCTATATAGATGTTCCTGTTTGTATTTCTTCCTGCAAAAAATCCATACCATAATGAGAAAGGTGTGAAATTGAGGATTCCGACAATTTATTTGAAGAAATTTGATATTAAAAGATGAAGTAATATTTTAAGATATTTATAATAAAAATATTAACAAGTTAAATATATAAAACAATATATATATATACAGAATATCACATCATTTTGAGTGATATCATTTTTATCGCAGAGTTGATATCATTTTTATCGCCAACTTGATATCAAATATCAACACGAGTGAGCGAAGCGAATGGGTGTTGATATTTGATATCTACGAGGCGATAAAATGATATCACGAGAAATTATGTGATATTGGGTTTATCCCATGATTACAATCACGTTCTGATGTTTTGATCCAATTTCCAGGACATTGGCAGACAATATAATCTAGAAATTAGAATATACAATTGAATATTTGAAACACTTTATTTTAACAATTAAAAGTAAATAAAATGAACTTGTAAACATTTTTTTGTCAGTTTTATGTCAGCTTTATAACAGTTAATATTATTGTGACTAAATTAATAAATTATTAATAAAAAATTAAATTAATATTAATAAATTATCTGACCTAATTTCCAACAATATTGTGGCACGAAATGCAAATGTGATATCACACGGATATGCGCGAGATAAACGATATCACACGCATATGAGTTTGATAAACGATTTTCTGGAAAATATCACACGAATTTCAATAATATCAGAAATATGAATAGCTGTTATTGTACAGATAACACATTAATCGTGGGATAAATAAGGGTTATGTACTGGGAGGTTTTGGATATAGGTTATATCCTGAGGAATATATTTATATCATCCCGAGGAATATATTTATATCATCCCGAGGGACCGAAGGGACCAAGGGGAGATATAAATATTTCCCGAGGGATATACCCTTTATCCAAAACCGATCGTACATAACTGGTGTATCTCATACTTAAGTGGGTTTGGGGTTCCACCTTTTTCAAATGACAAGATAGGCCTATACTGTAAAAGCACAATTTGTATTTAACATTTTCGTAATATTCCTTTAGTTCAATACAATGAAATTGTAACATTTAAACTTTTTAACAAATTTTAAACTTTCAAATGTTAATTTTTTTAAAACTTTTGAAAAATTCCCGGGAGCGGGATGGATATATTATATCTGCCCGCATTTGCCCTGGAGCGGGATATATATAATATATCCTGCCCGCTCCTCAGATATGATATATATTCCAAACCCACTCAAGTATGAGATACATATATTTATCCTACACTTAGTGTACTAAATGTATAATAACATGAAAAAATAAATTTGATATTTATTGGCAAAATGAATATCCGGAGGATATCGTAACGATATACTCCGCCCGGAGTATATCGTGATGATATACTCCGGAAAACCCAATATGCGGAGGATATTGTGACGATATACTCCGCTTGTTGATTTCCCGCCAAATTGACTCTATTTGGCATGGAATTCATTTTACAATGATATTATACATTCAGTACACTCCTTGTAAGTGTAGGATAATAAGAACATCCTATGATTTTTTTCAGAATATCATTTTAATCTACTCGGTGATATTGATATATGCACTCGTTCGCTTCGCTCTCTCGTGCAGATATCAATATCACCTCGTAGATAAAAATGATATTCCTCAAAATCATAGGATATCCTATAAATACTTAACTGTATATATTGTAGTAACTGAATAACCTTAAGGTGTGCTTGATGAAATCTGAAATCTCTGATCACAGACTTGATGTCCAGTACATCTCATCACCTAATTTTTTTTTCAAAACTTATGTACAAAGTCACAATAAGGTTTATGGAATACAACTGTATCTTTCCTAATTACAGTAACCAATCATATACCTCTCCAATGGTTCTAGCAACCTGATTACATAAAATGATTTATAACTTCCACATCTGTTCTAAAAATCTCATTACATAGTAAAAAAGTAATTAAGTAGGCATACATATCTTAATGTATCACTTAAAATGTTAATTCAAAATGTATGTACGAAGTCACAATAAGGTTTATGAAATTTTTTTTTTTTTTTTTTTTTTTTTTCATTTCTCACTTATTCCAAATATAACATAAAATACATTACAATATTATTGCCTACGTTTTTCAACATTGTCGGCAATATACAAAACATATAAAAATGGAAACAATGAAAATACAATAGATAAGGTACATAATATTAATGGCAGGGAATGTTAGAGGCTTTCAGGGGGGGGGGGGTTAATCTAAAATATCAAGAGCCTGGCAGATGTAATGGCTAACTATATGAATAATTTGTTCATTATCAGTTACAGTGAGATTTCTGTCTCCAAATAATAAAAATTGAATTTTTTCATGAGAGTTTAAATTTTGGAAACGATTGAAAAATCCTAAGGTTTTTAGTCCTGCTAGGAGAGTGCATCTTTCTTGTTGCAGCAGAGGGCAGTTTAATAAAAAGTGATGCGTTGTTTGTTGTATGTCACCACATACGCAGAAAGGGTCATTAACTGTCACAAAGTTATGGGAATATAAATGTGCTTTTAGAATCAGTCCAGCTCTAAATCTATTGAACAGAATTTCAATTTTCCTTGGCATTGTCATATTCATTTTAGTAGTGGATACTCTGGAGTCAGGGCTCATATTTCCTCTTACTAACCTTTTAAATCTAGATATTGGTTGGCCTTTCCTGTCCTCATATGGTATGTCATCCCACAGAGTCATTGCCCTGATAATGGTTGACTTTTTGAACGAATTACTGATTGGAAAGGGTATTCTATAATGCCTTGGTTGTCTTAGGGGCCGATTTGGAATATTCTCGTATGAACTAACTAAATCACAAATGAAAGGAAGGAAACAATGGTATCTAGCCTTGAAAGCAAAAATTTTAAGATGTTCTTCTCTCCTGGAAGCTAACGTTTTCCAGTTGAGTAATGATAAAACTTTCGATGTGTTTGAACCGTGTATTGCTCCTGACACATGGCAAGCTGCTTGATAATGAAGTCTATCCAATGTTAATAGTTTTGAAGTTGATGCCTTATCATATATTGTATCACAGTAGTCGAAATGTGGTAGTATAAATGAATTATATATATTCTCTAGGTATTTACTGTTTAGCATTTTAGTTAACTTTTTCAATGGTCTCATGAGAGAGATTACTCTCTCTATGAGTTGGTCAACATGTGAATTAAAGTTTAAATTTTGATCAAGTACTAAGCCCAGGTGTTTGTGTTTGGTGCAACTAGGAATCACATCTCCTCCTAGTTTTAAAGGGACTGGCTCTTGTAATAGTCTTCTATTTCCTGATACAAAGGTTAAGTTAGCACTTTTTTGTGCCTTAAAAGTCATCTTCCGCCAATTTGCCAAATTGTCAAGATCTCTTTGAAGTGGTTGGTGAATGTTTAAAATCTGATCAAAACTGTCATGTGCACTATAAATAGATGTATCATCAGCAAAAATAAATGTTTTGGATAGGAGATCATCTGGTAAGTCATTAATGTAAATAAGAAATAGGAGGGGCCCGAGGACTGATCCTTGAGGTACACCTGCATTGATTTTATAGTTATTTATATTGTGATCATTGTTATTATTATTGTTATTTGTTCCATTATTAAGATTTCCATAATTTTCAGAAGACCAATCAGATAAGCTGTTGTTGACTTTGGCTCGAACCCTTCTGTCTTTTAAATATGATGTCATTAGCTGTACGAAATTGAAATTACAACCATAGCCTTTAAGTTTCTTTATAAGTAATCTATGCGGGACTAAATCAAAAGCGGCTGTTAAATCTAAAAAAGCTGAGCGGACATATTTATTATTATCTATATTTTCATGGATATTGTGAACAATGTTAATTAACTGGTTAACGGTGCTGTGCTTCGGGAGAAAACCACTCTGGAATTTGTATAAAAGGTTGTGTTGAAGCAGATGAGCCAAAAGATGTTTGTGAATGATGGTTTCAAGACCTTCGAAAGGTTACTTAAGAGTGTCACCAGTCTATAGTTGCTGACAAGTTCCCTGTCTCCTTTTTTATAAATAGGAACAATAATACCTTCTTTCCATATATCAGGGAAAGTGTTCTCTTCTAATATCTTATTAAATAGTTTACTGGTTGGTAAAGCAAGAGATCTGGCACATAGTTTTAACATTTTGTTATTAATTTCATCAGGCCCTTGAGATTTAGTTGTGTCAAGGTCATGTAAAAGTTCAAAGACTTCTTCAGTCGTGGTTCTAAAATTTTGCATAGTATGTTGTGTTCTAAGTTGGAAGGGAGGAGTGTAGTCATCATTTATGTTAATTATGTTTTTTCCAACAAAGTATTTATGAGAGCATTGGCTTTTTCATAGCTGGTACAGGCTGAAGTATTTAAAGTGGGATTTCTCAATACTGGTATTGTTGACACTTGATTTTTTCCAAGAAGTTCTTTTATCAATGACCAATAATCCACAGAATTTCTACTAACATATTCAATCTTATTAACTAGTTTTCTTTCATAATCAGATTTAGCTTCTTCTATTAACTGCTTTACTAATTGATTTTGTGTTTTGAACTTGTCTCTATAGAATGGGTCATTAGTTGATTTAAATTTGTGGTGGATTTTATTTCTTTTGTATATTTCTTTTTTAATGTCATTTGTAAACCATGGCTGATCATCAAATCTAGAAGAAATTATCTTATTTGGAATATTATCTTTCATGATTTGAAACAATGTTTTAATATAATTGGTAGTTGCATTATTTACAGTATCTGTATCAATAAAGTTCCAATTGATTTCTGATATCTTATTATTAATTAGTTCCAGATTAATATCATCATAATACCATATTGTCTTTTTAATTGATGGTTCCCTGGGAATTTTTAGTCTAAATTTTGTAACTATTGAACAATGATCTGAATTTCCAACAGGTG
The DNA here is from genome assembly GCA_903813345.2 of Owenia fusiformis. NCBI lineage: Eukaryota > Metazoa > Annelida > Polychaeta > Sabellida > Oweniidae > Owenia > Owenia fusiformis. The sequence goes on along the minus strand of CAIIXF020000007.1, from coordinate 20,011,641 downwards.
GATCCACATTGAAAGTTAGGAGGTGCTCAGAATCAGATATAAGTAGATCAATGCAGGATTTAGAATTATTAGTTATTCGTGTCGGTTCATTAATAAGTTGTTTAAGACCTAAGTCAATTAAGATATTACTAAGTTCATATCCTGCAAGATTATTATTATCATCCTCATACCAGATATCATTACGAGCATTGAAGTCTCCGTTTATAATCATTCCATCACTGGGTTTAGTTAATACCTGTCCAAAGTTATCTTTCAATGAGTTAAAATATTGTCTTGTTTCATGAGCAGACATAGAGGGGGAACGGTAGAAGAACCCATACATTAATGACTTATGATTAGCCTTTATCTCAATCCAGCAGTTTGACATTTCATCAGACATATATTCATCACAGATTTTAGATTCAATTGTGTCATGTGTCCAAAGAATCAGTCCCCGTCCATTGTTTGTTGAAAATTTTGGTTTGCCATAGCCTAACACATTAAAGTTCTTGGAGTTTAAATCATTTGTAGAGATGTTTCCTGTTTCGCAAATTGCCATAATGAAGCTTCGAGCTTTGTTGTTTAAATAGCTCTGTGGGTTCTTCATAAAATAATATGGATTGGTCTTGTAATGTAAAAAAGACAAGATTAACACAGAATTAATATACTCATAAAACTATACTTTATTCCAAGTAAAAGACTAAACATGTACAATTACACTCTTCAGTATAAAATAAAACTGTTCAAAGATAAAGAAAGAATGAAAATGAGATTAATAAGATGAAAAGAAATGATGTTTGATGTTCCCCCCGATCTAACTCTCTACTGAATGAAGCCCAAAATTTCTCTTAAATACCCCCAAGTTATAGGAAATGAAAGGCAATCCCTTACCCTACAAAACCTATAAGAAACCCATTGAAAGATGGCAGCACAATACGGTGAATCAACATGAAAAATGCTATACAACCCCCACCCAAATAAAATGACAATTCTCCTGACATTGTACGTACTAAAAAACTGAAAATTCGAAAATCTAAATAAATGTATATGATATTTTAACAATGTCCTATATGAATGTTTACTAACACAGTGCCGCATACTTAGTTCGTGTACAATCCATATCCATATCCAATATCCATATGAAATATCCACGCAGAGTTCGTGCAAATATCCTTGCTTCATACGTAGTTCCTGTTGACAAACGTCGTTATAATAAACCATAATAAGTTCCGATTTTATAATCCGCGTATCTAGTCCTGGATCCAATGCGATGCTGTAATACATGCATCTAGTCCACGATGTAATATCGATGTAATAATCCAAAATATGCACCGTCTTAGTAGTCGAAATAATATCCATAATCCGTATATCACATGCACGTCCGCATCGTGTCCATTATCGAATATGTCTGTATCCTCGCTGAAGAATATATAATAAAATATCCATTTCCTTGTAGCAGTGTTCATAATAAACGTTTTTGTTGGAGAAAAGAATTGTTCATGATAACAGGATATCGTACATCTTCAGCTCCTTCATCAGTTGTCGAAATCCTCTGTGGCTCCACTCCATCCGAAATCCGCGTCGTCTGCATCTCCATAAGACATAGGCATCGCCTTCACAGGTCATCTTCATCGCTTCTTCACGGTTAGGTAGTCGTCATCTACTTCAGGTCGTCATAGGAAATCGCTTACTGGGATTCCGGGCAATTAATTTTTTAATTCTCAAAAAGTTCTCCAAAAGTGTCTTTAAGAAACATTTTTTTATTAACATGTCTTTAACTTGCTTTTCTATGTGACATAAACAAGTCTTCTTCGTGTTCTAAACTCTTCATGAATTTAATTTTCTTCAAGATATCAATTTCTCTTCATTTACAAGTAACTAGTCTTTCTATCTCTTCAACATACAAACTTTTCACTTGACTTGTCTTTCATGACTGAGCGTTTTTCAACTCTTCAACTCTTCTAGCAACTCTTCAACTTCAACTCTTCATGAAATTATTTACATTTTCTCTCTATTCTTCAAAATGATCTCTGATTGTTACTTGTGAAACTTGTCTTTATCTTTAAAATGCACTGAGTGGTTAGTCTTTTAAAATAAAAGATGCAAATTGCTTACGAACAATACGAAATAATATAAATATGGCTTAACATGTTTTCCATAATAGGCAGGACAAATTCCAAAAAGTAATAACACAATTATACATATCTAGCGATTTAACATTAACATCAATAATGCAACATGGGTTTCAGACTCTGCCAAGATTACTAAAACCTTTTCATCAGGTCGCCCCCTCTTGCTAGGACTTTGTTTCCGAAAGTAAATCGGTAACACCTCAGTGCACAATAGCATTTTACTTTGGATTTTCCAAAGAATTCTATATTTTCATACTTAGCGCTATGTATTGCACAAATACAAACAAATTGCTATATTCAAATATAAATGACTAATCTCTCATGCATTCATTTCACTAAACCTGATGATTGATGGCTGTCATAACAAAATCTCGTTGTAGGATCCACAGTTTGTACTTTCTTACAAAACTGAGAAAACCACTTGCCTGGGCTTCAATTCAATTCTCTATTGAACCCTAAATTTGACAATTTATGATCGTCATCATAACATTATCCAGTTGCCGCTCGGGAAATAACCATAATATTTCGAGCATGTACATGGCAAAATCTCATATAACAATTAGTGCAGAATAAAACAATAAAAAACAAAATCAGAAACTTAAAGACAAGATATCCCAAAGATAACATTATCCCGTCCAGCAGGAATATGTTTCTTGATAGACTAAAATCATCATAATCTTATGATGCAATTTCCACAATACACAAACAGAAAAACATGCGATATACTTTTATGCTTTTCGCATCCTGAAAAGATACAACTTGCTCACTGTAAGTAATATTTAAAATTATTAGCCATTTGATTCCTCTTAAAGTCATAGCAAAATTATTCTCCAACCCTGGTTCATGAGGCCGAGTCTTAAAACAAAACTGCACTAATTCTACATAATACCGAGTAATTCCAACTAATGTTACTGTCAGTGCACGTGGGCTAACTGATACCTATGATTCAACTTAGATGCGATATCCAAGGATAAATACCAGTTATTCTACCCCACTGCTTTACATGTGGATCATTTGTTACCTATGATTCAACTTAGATGCGATATCCAAGAATAAGTAACAACCACACAACCTCGATTTAAAACAACATTGAACTCTTCTTCTAGCTAACTTATCAACTTAGATGCAATATCCAAGAACACATGACAAGAAGCCTAGTTCAAATCTCATAACTTAACAACAATGAATTCTCTTCGTCTAGCTAACTTATCAACTTAGATGCAATATCCAAGAACACATGACAAAAAGCCGACTTTACATCTCATCATTTAAGTACCATATTAAAATGCCAGGCCTTACTACACGAATGGAATATGAAATTCCATCATAATTTTCTATAACAAACCACCAGTCTCAAACTACCCCCTCCATTTTCATGGAATTTCATATCTCTTAATAAAACCAGATAAAAAGATCCCTATGTGTATTTTCGACAAGCACACGTTTAATTACTGTAAAACATAAATTGCCTTCAGAAATCTCATTTTACAAGTTACTGTACTCTTCAGTCTTTTTGTTATTTGCTTACTTCTAATTTTTTAATTCTAATTGTTTACTCTTTATTGTTACTTCTAATTGCTTATTTCTAATTGTTTACTTCTTATTGTTACTTCTAATTGCCCGGGCAACCACATATTACAAAAATGACAAATCTCATTCATCCATTCAGCGACACAAAACAAACATGCATTCTTGCCAAATACGGATGTTTGACTCTTTCTATGCATAATTAATAAAGAAAAATGTTCTTCAATACTACAAAATGGTCCTGTTTTCATACTTGAAAGGCTTAACCTCCCCTGAACAATTCTTTTGCAATTCATGTTTTCATCCACTAGCCATTAAAATATACCTATGCAATTCCATTAAGAGTTTGAAATAAAAGATCTTTTAAGGTATGCATTGATGACTTTTACTTAACTCTGTATTATGTACTTTTTCCCTTTTAAATAATCACGAGATAAACAATGCCCATGCAGCACACATTTAACTAACTTACTACTAACCGACTATCTACCTAACTACCTAACTAACCAACTAGCTAACTAAATATGTTCCCTTTATATTTACTTATACCAGAGACATATAAAATGTTTTATAGGTCTCTGCTTATTCACACTATATACATTCTTTGACTAAACAATCAATTAATCCCATCCATATCTTGTAGGCGCTCTTCTATTTCTTGCATTTCAATATTGAAGCAAGACTACGCCTTAATAAACCATCCGACGATTTCTTTTCTTCATTTTGATTTTCAGGTGAAACCGTGATTTTGCCATCTGTGTCTTTCTCGTCATGGAGACTTACATTTTTATCTGACCAAATCAAATCAAAGTTTTCATTATTTTCGTCTTTCTCATCTTCATTTTCCCCGACGGCACCTAACACGACAGAACACCCATTTTCACATTGATCCTTCCCCTCCATATTCATAAGGTATCAACTTCTATTTAATGAATGAGCTATAATCTATACGTAATATCAAAACACAAACAGAATCAAGTACGCTTTTATCATCAATACAGGGATTTTTACAAAATACAAAGACCAAAAACTAGATCTCGAACATTCAAATCAAATATTCTCAATTCATAATTTCGTCTAACACCAATTCGGGACAATCCTAACACTATAGCCACAGCCAAACAAATAGATACGCGCTCGATTTTGCCAATTTTAAAGCAATGCGTCTTAGCATGCACAATTGTAGAAATAAAGGATAGAAAGAAAGTAAAAGAAAGTGTTTTTGAAGTAACTAAAACAGGAGCCTGTTACATGAGCTTCTTGTTGATAGCAAATACAGAAATTAGTACAACGCTGAAATGCAAGCGTTTTCGTATTTCAATTTTAAAAGTAACTACAACGGGAGCCCATCTTCATTACTAAATGATGATTCCCTTAACAATAGCACGTGTAAACATAAAATATTCTCGACTCTTTGTCTTCTCTTTATTCACAAGATCAAGGTAAAGTTACGCATAAATTAACTGAGCGTACACAAACGCAAGATCATTATGAGTCTTTTAAGTGAAGACCGTCAACTTAAATGCATGCATAAACAAACATTGTGCATAAAGACAAAGTTAATACTAAATAGTACAGTGAAGACAAATACTCTTCTTTCAAAGTAAACTGATATGAAGACAAAATCCTAAAGAAAGAGTTGAAGAGAACTAATCTTCACTCTTCAGTATAGAATGAACCTAACTTAAAAGAGAGAAACGAAGAGAACTAATCTCCGCTCTTTTGTAAGAGTAAAGCTAACTTGAAGATGCGAAGAGAACTAATCTCCACTCTTCAGTAAAAGTTAATCAAATTTAAAGATGTGAAGAGAACTAATCTCCACTCTTTAATGAAAATAAAGACACTAAAACTGCGAAAAGAATCTCTTTACAAGACAAAGACCAATCCCACCGCTGCCACCAATGAAGCTTCGAGCTTTGTTGTTTAAATAGCTCTGTGGGTTCTTCATAAAATAATATGGATTGGTCTTGTAATGTAAAAAAGACAAGATTAACACAGAATTAATATACTCATAAAACTATACTTTATTCCAAGTAAAAGACTAAACATGTACAATTACACTCTTCAGTATAAAATAAAACTGTTCAAAGATAAAGAAAGAATGAAAATGAGATTAATAAGATGAAAAGAAATGATGTTTGATGTTCCCCCCGATCTAACTCTCTACTGAATGAAGCCCAAAATTTCTCTTAAATACCCCCAAGTTATAGGAAATGAAAGGCAATCCCTTACCCTACAAAACCTATAAGAAACCCATTGAAAGATGGCAGCACAATACGGTGAATCAACATGAAAAATGCTATAATAATATGAAACTGTTCATTTTTAGCATACTGTTTAAGGAATTCTAATCTACCCATTGAATCAGCTTTGATACTATTTATGTTACAAAAAAGTATTTTTAGATCATCAACCGGTCCAGGATTGATTTCCACATCTCCACATAACATTAACAGAATTCTACTTATGTGACTTGGGTTATGTATGAGCAGTACCGAACCTGGGAGGCAACCTATTGACAGTACCAGTAGAAACAATTTAATAACGACTAGTGAAAAATTAGAATGCTGATGCATGACATATGATAGTACATAAAAACATGTCATTGATACCAGACAAAAATAAAATACTTGTTGGGCAAATATTATAATAAAAGACAAGAATGTAAAAACCAGTGTTCCATGTTTGGCAATGTTAAACAATAACCCTCCACCAATTAGTAAGAGGGTTAAGAGAGTACAAATTCTGAAATATAAGCCTGGTATATCACTGGAAGAGTCTGGTGCATTGATCATTTTCAGTTTATGGTAATTAAACAACCCTACTGCTATTCTCCATATTTCAATACAAATTGGCATTAGCCAATTCCAACCCTAGCAGGATTGTAACCTACATATATCATTAGAACACATGTTAACTTACAATACAATAAAATTCGCCCCCACGGAAAGCCTGTAACACAAAAAAGCTCAAGTTCACAAGTCATGGTATAGGCCATGAACATGGCAGTCATTGTAAATATGATCATGTTTGAGATCATACTTTCAATGTGACTGTCTGTGAATAAGGGCTCTCTGGAAAGTGTTATAAAATCATATCTCATGTGCCATTATAAGTTTTTTTATTCAATGTCCAAAACCCTAAATGGGTTTGACATTGTCTAGTCTTTACCCAATCATTATTTAACCATACTGTTTTAAAGATGTATATGTCAGCCTATAATTTTATTGCACAAATACTTCAGAAAAAGAACTCAAATTTTTGTTTTGAAATAATTCCTCAGTGATAGCATAATAACATTGCATTTAGGACTGTGTATGTGATTATACTACACTAAGATTGGATACCCTGAGATTAGATTATTATTAGGTGTAACACAACTCTGGATGAGAGTTGGGATAGCTTCATTCTTAGCAGAACACCCTAAATTAAAAGACATATTGGACTATTGCCTAAGGGTCATTAGTTATTAGTAAATACAAACATTGTTCACTTTACATGACCTTTTACAAGTTTCCACAGTTAGAGTGTGAGGTCATTTAGAAAATTGATAGCAGGGTATTGTGATTTAGAGTACTGCAAAACAAAACTTGTAAATTACTGACCACACTCAATGCAATTCAACTATGAATGTTTTCCAATTCCCCAATATATACAGATTTAGCATATACGCATAATTATCCATGTTAGAGTACGCTATGCTATGCATAAAAATACAAGTCGAGATTGACATACGTGTAGCATTATGCACAAATCGAAGAAAATATAGGCTAGATTCATGTTGTTATTGGAATGCTCATCATGCCACAACAGTGCATGATACATACATGTAGTTAGTTTTTTACCTTGATAATGCTCCCGAAGTTATTCAGTTCAAGTGATAATTATCATAATGAAATACAGCTGACATGCCTTTACACTGTACTATAAACATAACTGTACTGCCATAGCCGGGATTAATCATCCTACACATGCGCAATAAACAATAACAAGTGTACTTGTGTTTACATGGTACATCTTAGATTACATTTATTTTGCACCGTAATACTAAGTTATGATCAGTGATTTTGGACATTTCTAATAACAAAAGAAGTTATGTTTTCATTCAAGCATGTAGTTAATAAACCATAGCAATTAAATGTTTCATAAAACTGGAAAAATGGGTCGTTTATTCGTTTGATTTTGGGAGATGAATTGCCCAGTTTAACCATAAATTTACTGAGATACTGTACAGTCTATTCCTTGCAATGTCTTTAGTTTGATGCACGAGTGACTGATTTACGATGTCTTAATAATGTAGAGACAGTATTTTACAGTTTAGCTAATAACATGTGTGAAGATGATTATACTTATCAGTTGACATTCAACAGTCAATGTTTATGGAGACGGGGTTCAAATGTCTCTAGGATGTTTCAGCAGAACTCGTTGTAGCCGTAACCCGAGGTCCTTGTCTGGTAGTACGCGCTGGTTCTCTGAGTCTCATATTTATGCTTTGTTCAATGTCATCTGTAACCTCGAAGGATATGATATCACCTCGTCGCAGTCTCCCAAGGATTTTTCCGTTTGAGCTCCAACCTTGCACAATCTCAGAATGCTGCTTAATTTGGTATAGCAGCTGGCGGTTCCCGGGGCTAAGATCCTCGTAAATGATGATAGATGATCCCTTCAATTCCCTTCTCCGTTTCATCGAGTCGTCTTTGGATCCTCTGTATTTGAATTTAACAATTATAGGACGTGGATATCTGCTTGATGCGTTAAAGACTCCAAGTCGATGAGATACCTCAATCTTTTCAGGGTCAAATACCCCGGGGATTTTGTTCTGAATAATATCGTTATTCGAGATCGACACACTACAATCCTCAGTCGCTGGGTTATTCGATTCAGGAATGCCCAGTATACGTACAGTGTTTTTTCTGCTATATTGGGCGTTGTGGTTACAACTGATTTCTAGTTTCTCAATTCTTTGTTCAAGAGAGTTCACCTTGATTTTGAGGGATGAGTTTTCTTTTTCTAAGGAGTCTAGCCTGATGTTAGTCGCTTCAATCGCTTTTGTGACAGCTTTACCTACGATTTTACTCACAGTTTTATTAATGGTCTTCTCATGGGATTTAATGGTATCACTGAACATTTTCATTATCCATTCTTTCGTTACTCCCGAATCTTCTGTTTCTTCATGTAACACATCTTCATATTCATCTTCGGTTAAGTTTTCATCATCATCATCGCTATAATTATGAATACTGAAAGTACTGTCACTATTACCAGCTTGCCTGCGTTTTCTAGGATTGGCAATTTCCGTCCCGGAAGTCTCTTTGGTTGTTCCTCCATTTTTATCCTTGGTGACAAAGAAGCTCGCAATGTTGGCCGTGTTCTGCTTCACGGTGCTCATTTTGACAGATTTATATATCCAATATTGTGGTTGAGTGTATTATATACTAAAATCCGTCATCTAATGTGAAAAACTGGCACTTATATAGCTCTAATCATACAATTTCCAGGAGCTCGAATAATTCAAACCTCCATTATGCACGCCATCTATATGATTTATGAAATGCAACTGTATCTCCTAATTACAGTTACCAATCATATACCTCTCCAATGGTTCTAGCAACATGTTTATATAGAATGATTTATAACTTCCACATTTGTTGTAACAATCTCATTGCATAGTAATAAAGTAATTAAAGTAGGCATACATATCTTTATATGGATCACTTAAAATGTTATTTCAAAATGTATGTATGTGGTCACAATAAGGTTTATGAAATGCAACTGTATCTTTTCTAATTACAGTAACCAATCATATACTAGTACCTCTCCAATGGTTCTAGCAACATGTTTATATAAAATGATTTATAACTTCCACATTTGTTGTAACAATCTCATTACATAGTAATAAAGTAATTAAGTAGGCATACTGGATATCTTTATATGGATCACCTAAAATGTTATTTCAAAATGTATGTACGAAGTCACAATAAGGTTTATGAAATGCAACTGTATCTTTCCTAATTACAGTAACCAATCATATACCTCTCCAATGGTTCTAGCAACCTGTTTATATAAAATGAATTATAACTTCCACATTTGTTGTAACAACCTCATTACATAGTAATAAAGTAATTAAGTAGGCATACGTTTCTTTGTATGGATCACCTAAAATGTTATTTCAAAATGTATGTACGAAGTCACAATAAGGTTTATGAAATGCAACTGTATCTTTCCTAATTACAGTAACCAATCATATACTATAGTACCTCTCCAATGGTTCTAGCAACCTGTTTATATAAAATGAATTATAACTTCCACATTTGTTGTAACAATCTCATTGCATAGTAATAAAGTAATTAAAGTAGGCATACATATCTTTATATGGATCACTTAAAATGTTATTTCAAAATGTATGTACGAAGTCACTATAAGGTTTATGAAATGCAACTGTATCTTTCTAATTACAGTAACCAATCATATACTAGTACCTCTCCAATGAATCTAGCAACATGTTTATATAAAATGATTTATAACTTCCACATTTGTTGTAACAATCTCATTGCATAGTAATTAAGTAATTAAAGTAGGTATACATATCTTTATATGGATCACTTAAAATGTTATTTCAAATGTATGTACGAAGTCACAATAAGGTTTATGAAATGCAACTGTATCTTTTCTAATTACTGTAACCAATCACATACCTCTCCAATGGTTCTAGCAACCTGTTTATATAAAATGAATTATAACTTCCACATTTGTTGTAACAATCTCATTACATAGTAATTAAAGTAGGCATACATATTTTTATATGGATCATTTAAACTGTTATTTCAAAAGTTATGTTAGAAGTCACAATACAACTGTATCTTTCCTAATTACAGTAACCAATCACATATAGGTAGCGATCTGAGGCACTTCGATCAGGGTGTTGTCGGGACAATTTCTCTTGTGACTTAGGTTATGTATTTAGGTCTATATCAACAGATTTTACTGGTCTTATGCGCCGCAAATGGTGCGAAAGATGTTAAAATTGCATTTTCGACCCTAAAATTCAGATTTCTTAGGGGTGCATTATTATTTAGCTATAAAACAAAAACTAAACAACCAATGCTTCTTTCTTTTGCTGTTTCTGTTAAGAGTAATTATATTTAAAATGCACATGTAAAAAAATTGAAGAATTTTAACTTAATTTAAAAACAACAACATTTTTTCACCCTAAAATCATCGAATTTAGGGGGGTCGAGAGACACTGATCGGAATTGATATTTTAATTTCTCAATCAATCTTTGTTTAATATTAATGAAACTTTCCTAAAAATAGCACCAACATGTCCCCAGCATATTACCCATAAAGAAAAAAAACTCAAACTCTGATGTTTTTATCTATTAGAGTCAATTTACCTCTCCCCTCTTTCCCTTATAAAAGGGGTGTGGCCATTAATACATGTGGATTTAAACAGTAGCATGATGTCACATTAAATGAATATATGTACATATCATGTATTTTATCAAATATATTACCATAAAATATTTTCACTTAGGTGTATACATATAGTACATACCTGTGAATTATTTATAATACAATATTTATTCTATGTAGGCTCGAGATATGAGAATATTAAAAATCTGAAGTTGAATATTATCTAATACACAGTTCACAACTCAGTCATAATATTAATTTTACTCATTGTATGAATTTCTGTCATCACAAATGTAGTTTTTATTCACCAGAATATATTTGATCCACAAAGCTTTGTATTTCATAAACTTCCTCTTCATTTTGATCTTCTAAAGTATCATCTATTACAATAACATCTACCAGGTCCTGGGGTAGAATTTTATCTGGATTTGACACCCATTGAAATCCAAATGGCCATCTTTCATCTTTCATCCTCCATCCATGTGACACAGGGGAGGGAATTGATGGGAAGGGAATGTGGGCAAGTTTCCATATGTGTGCTTGATAACTGGCCCTTGCCAGATGCTGCTGTAATGAATCTTTACATGGGGGTAGGAGGCTTATGTCAATGCCTTCATAGCTTGTTATCACACTTGGAGCAGATTTTGGTTGGAATTTGTTCTCGTATAAGGTATATCTCAGCTCATTTATATTTGAACACTTTTGGCACATATTTGGCACATTTAGCAGTTTGATTATTAATGACCCCTCCAATGGTGCCGAAACCTTTTTGAAATTCTACAGATCTCATAAGTAATTTTAGGGGGGGGGGACACTTTCCCCCTTCTCACAAAGGCACTGAAGGAATCACATCCAGTGAATGAATGGAAGGCTGGTAAAGCATTACAAATTTACAAATGTCTGAACTGAGCGCATTTCCTACTTCCTTTACATTAAAGGGGCAACAAGGACTGTAGAGAGAAAATTCGAATTTTTTTCTTTTTTCTGAGCTATCAGGTCAATATTTGGCTTAACATCTTCTTTGACATACCTATTTTCTGAAAATGTATGGATAAACTCTCAATTTAGAAGTGTAAATTCAGTTCAAAGCTTCTATATTATTTTGATTTTTAAGATTCACCACGTTTCAAGAGGAATATCAGCTGAAATTATGTTCATCCAGGGGGTTTCTTTGTAGATAATAAAAATATATGTTAGTCTTGATGAAATATCCAAACTTAAATATATTTTGACACTGGTCGATGATTGTTGAATTACCCCCCTGCACTAATTGTTGCACCTTTTTAAGTCATTTCATGCTAATTGCATGGAGTATAATTTTTGTATCTACCTCTTTGTGGGAAGATTTCAGACTAGGTTCAACTCTATGTGTAACAGTAGTTCTATCACTGGTGCACTGTACAGATCTCACCACATGAATCTGTCTTTCTTTGAGTTTAGGAGCATTTTTATCTTTTTCCATTCTTCAAGGATCAACTTACTCAGCTGCATTTCATTCTCATCATTTAAAAGGAATTCCTTCCAATTGTTAGGAATCCTGGTATTGGGTCCTTTTATTATTAGCTTTTTGGAGACACACCTGCATATTCTTTCTGGTTCTTTAATTGAATCTGTCTTATAGGAAGCATCTGAAGGATCCTCTCTGCCAATAATCCAAATGTTTTGGGTCGCTCAGGAAGTACATGGAACAATGCATTGCCATCATAGACTATAATTGTTTTTTCTGGTTTGGGTCCATGCCCAATATTATATGTTTTCCAGATCATGTAATAATTTTGACTTTTCTGTTTTAACCAAGAGCCCATCAGGTGTTCCAAGAGCCCAGGGTATTGGACTCAGGGGATATTCCAATATTCGCTTTAGACTGATACGATGCTGCTCTGATAACAAGACTAACTAGCCAAATATATTGCGCTCAGCTCTAATCTCAATCAGTTTGTTTCCAGAGCTTTTCACCTTTTTGACTCCAGCATTGAATTCAGATGTTTTCAGTTTCATTCTTTTATGGGGTCATGAAAACTTTTTCCCTTCTGCACAAATTGGTCTTGAATATATTGCTTAAAGGCTTGTGTGCCCTTGGATGCTGCATTTAAGAGATCATCTGCTAAATTAGAGGGTGTTGGCATTCCAGATGATATACAGTATAAATGATCATTATCCTCAATTTGGAATGGATTGAGAAAGCCATCAATTGAATCAATCAAATTAATTAATAATAGAACATCAGACAGTAATAAGCCTTGAATAGCTTACTATTCTCCCTTATTGTTTTGCTACATGTTCCCTGCAAATAATGGATAGCAATTTATAATTGCAATTAGATAATCAGTTTATCAATTAAAGTTAAATATAAAGGTATTTTGTATAAAGTAAAACCTGTGTACAGTGAACATCTATAGAGCCACAAAAAATGTGTTCACTATTTGTAGATTTCAATACAGAAAGACAATTTGTATTGGAATCAAGGTATGTGCTGAAAATAGGGTGTTCATTTTACACAGGTGTTCACTAAAGAAAGGTGTTCACTAACACAGGTCCCACTGAATTAGGCTTATGTCATTTTAAAGACATTCACTAGCTACAAGTAAAACAAGGCATTAACATGACAAAATGTCACCACCTAGTTGAAACAAGATAAGAAATATATTTTTGACCTTGAGGAGGTCACTAAAGGTCAAATCTATTTTGACCTTTAGAATGTCATTAAATGATCAAATCTATATTCTTAAATCTTAAGAAGGTCATTGAAGGTCAAATCTCAAACCTTAAGTCAGATTTGAACTTCCGATAACTTATAGATGATTTTGAAAAAAATGGTTAATTTGAAGCAAGTTGAAAAAAGACCTTTTTTTAATTGAAGGTCAAATCTTAAATATAAAGTCGGATTTGAACATCTGAAAACATGTAGATGATTTTGAAAACAATTGAAGTCGGTCTATTCAGTATTTGTTAATTATTGGAAATTGTAAGAATTTGTTACAGACCCCAATTTCCAACCACCAATCACAAACCGCCGACCACTGACTTCAAAAAAGAACAGAGACCTTAACAATATGTCACCACTTTTTGTTGGTGACATAAAAATGATAACCTGATATGAACCATCCTAAGCAGGTGTCCAGAATTCATACCTCCTTCTTCCCCCTGCAATTACCAATTTGGACGTGCCGATTTAACTGAATCACATGATCTAATTATGCACAATGACTTATACATGATTTGTGTCACAGTGTTGCGACAGCCAATCAGATTGCAAGTTCTTAATCGGGGAAATGATAACTGCTTATCGCAGGGGGTAAAAAGAAAGAATATGTTCTGGATTTTGAAGCCCTGTGATCAGAGGATGGATATGAATGTGAAGTATTTATTTTTAGATGAACATGCCAATATGGCCACGCCCTTCTAAAAAGAGAAAGAGGGGAGAGGTAAATTGACCCCTATAGGCAAAAAACATGTTAGAGTTTGAGTTTTTTCTTTATGGTAATGTGTTGGGGACATGTTGGTGCTACTTTTAGGAAAGTTCCATTCATTTTAAACTGAGATTGATTGAGAAATTAAAAAATCAATACCAATCAGTGTCTCTCAACCCCCCTAAATTCTATGATTTTAGGGTGAAAAAATGTTGCTGTTTTTAAATAAAGTTAAAATTCTTCAATTTTCTTACATATGCATTGTAAGTATGATTACTCTTAACAGAAACACCAAAAGAAAGAAGCATTGGTTGTTTAGTTTTTGTTTTATAGCTAGATAATAATGTACCCCCAAGAAATCTGAATTTTAGGGTCGAAAATGCAATTTTAACATCTTTCGCACCATTTGCGGCGCATAAGACCAGTAAAATCTGTTGAGATAGACCTAAATACATAACCTAAGTCACAAGAAAAATTGTCCCGACAACACCCTGATCGAAGTGCCTCAGATCGCTACCTAATACCTTTCCAATTAATGGTTTGACAACTATGTTTGTTTTTAGAAAATGTTGTTTATATAAAAAGTTGTTTATATAAAGTTTATATGAAATCATTTTCATACTCTGCTAGTTTAGCCTTCAATTTATTATTTTGAGATGTTAATGCACTTTTTTTTACTTCATCTCCATCTCCTTTTCTTGTTGCTTTAATATCATCTTCTTTGTCTGGTTGAACCTCATCTTCTGGTTGAACCTCATCTTCTGGTTGAACCTCATCTTCTGGTTGAACCTCATCTTCTGGTTGAACCTCATCTTCTGGTTGAACCTCATCTTCTGGTTGAACCTCATCTTCTGGTTCAACCTCATCTTCTGGTTCAACCACATCTTCTGGTTCAACCTAATCTTCTGGTTCAACCTCATCTTCTGGTTCAACCTCATCTTCTGGTTCAACCTCATCTTCTGGTTCAACCTCATCTTCTGGTTCAACTTCATCTTCTGGTTCACCTACGTCCACATTTTATTGCTTCACCCTATCTTCTTTTGTTTGGTGAAGTCCTTTTGTCAGTTTAACTTGGTCTTCTTTTTCAGGCAATGTTGTTGCATCAGCCATTTTTATTGTTAATATATATATATATCAAGTTTATATTTTAATCAATTTCTATCTGGAAATAGACACAAGATAATGGCAATGCATGCAAGGTTGAACATCTTGTCATATGGTAGATGTTAGTAGGAGAGAAAAAATACAACAATTGATATGCGATCCATCCTTTTTAAAAAACCTAAAAATGAAGATGCTGCAAAAATAGATGTCTGCATGATCAAATCCATCTTAAATGACCTATAGGCTAAATGAAGATATTGCAAAAATGTGTGCAATCCCATTTGTCTAAAATGAACTAAAAATGAAGATGTTGCAAAAAATAGATGTCTGATCCAATCCATCTTGAATGACCTAAAATGAATAAACACAAGGTTATGACGTCATCGCCTAGCTGAGTTCGTTCTGGCGCCCTAGACCGTTCGTATAGAAAGACCTAATAAAAAATATATTAAAATTCTAGCTACAGCTGGATATCAAGTACTTGTCACTAGTACCTCATATAGCATGTAGCATGGCTGCCTTAACACTTACCAAGAATGCCCAAAACCTAATTGTTCTAAACTCTCATCCAAAATAGTTGCCTTAATACATATCCAGAATGGCCAAAAACTAATCAGTTCTTCTAAACTTTCATAATGTATAAACATCCCTGAAAATATAAGAATCCCTCATACGGTTTGGCTGGAAACCTGTAGACAAGCCTCAACAGACAAGATTTAAGGATGGAAAATCCAAAATGGCCACCTTAACATTTACCAGACAAGATTTTAGGACGGAAAATCCAAAATGGCCACCTTAACATTTACCCAAAATGCAAATAGTCTCAAGCATTTGTCAGTTGCTATTTTCTAGTACTAGTATTCATAATGTTACTCTTGCTCTCTCTTATTATGTTGTTATTCTTATTTCAGGTCATTGGACTCATTCTCACCTATTTCATTGTGTTGATCCAGTTTGAGCCGATCCAGTTTGAGCCGATCCAGTTTGAGCCGATCCAGTTTGAGCCGATCCAGTTTGAGCCGATCCAGTTTGAGCCGATCCAGTTTGAGCCGATCCAGTTTGAGCCGATCCAGTTTGAGCCGATCCAGTTTGAGCCGATCCAGTTTGAGCCGATCCAGTTTGAGCCGATCCAGTTTGAGCCGATCCAGTTTGAGCCGATCCAGTTTGAGCCGATCCAGTTTGAGCCGATCCAGTTTGAGCCGATCCAGTTTGAGCCGATCCAGTTTGAGCCGATCCAGTTTGAGCCGATCCAGTTTGAGCCGATCCAGTTTGAGCCGATCCAGTTTGAGCCGATCCAGTTTGAGCCGATCCAGTTTGAGCCGATCCAGTTTGAGCCGATCCAGTTTGAGCCGATCCAGTTTGAGCCGATCCAGTTTGAGCCGATCCAGTCTGAGCCGATCCAGTTTGAGCTGATTGATAATACTGCACCATCAGTTATATGTAACTGCAGAGAAGTTCTCACAAACAGCTAAATACAATGAGTAAGTTCAGCACAATCAATGGAATATGAACGCAAGATTGACAGAGCAGCTGTGTGTGGTTGATTATTGAGAACATATACTTTGTATCTAATCAGAGCAGACTACATCTACATCTTGATTCATAAGGCATGACGGTGAAGAAACTTTGCTAAGTTCATTATTCCCTGAAGAAATTTTTATTGATTGTATAGTGCAGCTGTCCATTCATCAGTCTGACTATCATGGAATAACTGGAAGAGAATTCAACTGATTTTCTTAATACAGTTCTTCTTGGATTATATATACAGGGTGTTCAAAAAAACGCAACCCAAAGAAATCGCTATATCTTGAAAAATACTAGTTCAATTATGTTCATATTTTCAGGAAATAAAGAAGAGACTGTGTATGAATAGCTCCTGTAAATGGTTAGTTGTAAAACATGATGCCTTAGACACCTTCTCAAAAGACAGTTGTACTAAGAAAATACTAAAAACGCAGTCAGGGGTGACTGCAACCAGAAAAAAATTAAATAACTCCCTAACCATAGTGTTTTGGCTCTTCAAATTTGTCACAAATCATCTTCATTTACTGTATGGTAAATCTATAGAGAGAAATCAAAATCACTTCAGGGACTTTACAGTAATGGTCGAAATGCTTTCAAATTGCAGTCAAATGCCCTGGTTCAGGGAGACTTAAGAAGGCATTTTGACCATGACTGTAAAGTCCCTGGGGTAATTTTGATGAAATTCCACAAATTTACCACACATTGAATGAGGATAATTTGTGCCAAATCTGAGGTGCCAAAACACTAGGGTTAGGGAGTTATTTAATTTTTTTCTGGTTGCAGTCACCCCTGACCCCTTCATTGCTGTGGCAGTCACCTCTGACTGCGTTTTATATTTTCCTAGAACAACTGTCATTTGAGCAGGTATCCAAGGCATCATGTTTTACAACTTACTGACAACAGGAGCTATACATACACAGTCTCTTCTTTCTTTTCCTGAAAAAAATGAACATAATTGAATTAGTATTTTCCAAGATAGTGATTTTCCAAGATAAAGTGATTTTCCATTCACATTTTTCGTATTTTGCTAGTACAACTGTCTTGTGAGCTAGTGTCCAAGACATCATGTTTTACAACTAACAGCAGGGGCTATACATACACAGTCTCTTCTTTCTTTCCCGAAAATATGAACATAATTGGATTAGTATTTTCCAAGATATTGCGATTTCTTTGGGTTGCGTTTTTTTAACACCCTGTATATGGTAAAGTAAAAGGTATACTAAATGGTAAGGATTTTGCGCAAAAAGAAACAAAGATACTAAGACAGGCCTCCTAGACTTCCAACAACGCGAACATCAGTTCTGATACCGCGAACTACGTTCCTTGCACTCGAACCACGAATCTCATATCGCGAACGTGAAATCTTATGTCGCGCACCACCATTTCCTTGTTTCCGAACATATTTCTTGTAACTCGCACAGAGATCCGTTACCGCGAACAATTTGTACATAATACATCCGGGTGTTTGGGATTCCAAGTTACATGTCTATTATATACCAATATGCAACTGAGTGAAACAAGGAAACGAAATTCAGTTTCTCCTCCGCTTTCGCCGGACTTTCGTTCCTTTGAAAAGCATGCAAGATTAACGTCCACGCCCCGAGTTGGCAGGGCTTTAAATGATGTGTCAAAGGACAGCACTGCGTCCCACAGTCATTCATTTTTGGGATCAGAGAGTATCTGCGCACGGTGTGGTGTAATAGGAGATGTAAGAACCACAACGAAAGTGTAGACGTGTGTGATAGCTGTGGTTGGACTTTTTTAAGCTGTTTCATCCAGAATAAGCTGAGTCAAGCTGAAAATAGACATTTAGACAGTTCTTACGTATGCTTTCTTCAACTCCATTTACTAAGTATTGGGCCATATTTCATATCTCACACGTTAATTTTTAAAGTGTAGGGTGAGAATCATAAAAATAAGAAATATAAATTTGACCTCGATTTTGCCCTAGGCCTTTTAATGTCTAAATTTCAAAACAAAGTAGATTTTAGTAGATTTTTAGTAGATTTAGTAGATTTTTAGATTATAGTTCTAGTAGTAATTTCTATTGCAGGCTTTCATTAAGTTGGCTTCATCCAGGCTGTATCTCGTATTTGTACAACTCTTGACTCAACATTGGAAACAAAATTCGCGATTTTTAATTCAAAACGCCATAACTTCTGAACTGGAACTCAAATGTATAAAACATTAAACGAAACATAGAGCATTTGGAGCCGGACAAAGTTAATACATTCAAGAAGCGTGGACTTGTATGGTTCTAGTAGGCCTACCTTCTTTCAACAAATAAATTTATAAATTATTATTTCCACGATTGTAATGTTATTATTCCAGGGGCTATTTAAACTACTGCCAAAAGAAGAAACAAAGTGATAACAAATGTGTGTTTTAAATCTTTATCTAAAATCGTATACTAAATATACAAAAAACTTGCTGGTGTTATTCAATAGAAACTTTTTTATTTGTGAATGTTTTGAGTGAGAAAATAAAGTTAATACAACTATGATTCAAACAGTTCGTTTCTGTAACAAAATGTCAGAACCTCGAAGGTACGATTTTTATTTTTCCTTATTTCACGCGTCATAGGCAGAATTCCCACGACAAATTTTATCACAAACGTGTGTCAGTATCATACATTTAATGAAATGTACATGTTTGGGGACAAATAGTTGAGAAGACAATAGAATCGTAGATTTAATATCTCGCTTTAGTTACTGGAACAGGTTAGAAGTGCAGATCTAATGAACTATTTTTGAATTTCCGTTTACGTATCAAAAGTGAGGTATCAAATCGACCATTCTGTGGTCTTCTGAACTTTTTGTTCGCAAAACATGAACATTTTCTTAAGCGTATGATACTGACACAGGTTTGTAATAAAAATGTTCTGGGAATTCTGCCGACAACGCGTGAAATAAGGAAAAAGAAAAGTTGTACTTTCGACGTTCAGACATTTTGTTACTGAAACGAACCGTTCCTTTTGGTAGCCAGTGCAATCGATTTGATCACCAATGACTAAAGAAAAGTGCTCTACCTGCATTGATATCACTGAGGCGCAGCACTTCCATGTATTTTCTAAAACCAAAATGCTCCTCAATGCAATAAGATACCTCCTTAATGGTGCAATAAAAAATAAGGAAATTGTAAAATGTTGCACATAAAACCCCCAAATCATAAAATATTTCTCAAAAAGATACAAAATAATAAAATGTTGCACTAAAAATAACAAAATCCATCACATCTTGCTACTCATGATTGTTGTCCAAGTTTGGTATGTGTAAAGTGTATATAAAGATGTGAGCCAATTATGGATCTCAAAATTCAAACAAACTGGCATTAAACTTTATCTGCCCCTTCCCAGTCCAATGTTTGGACCCCTTTACATTTGGTTTCATGTTTGTGGAGCAAGTCCTTACGATTTTTTCCCTGCCCACACTTTACACATACCAAAGTTGGACAACAATCATGAGTAGCAAAATGTCTCTTAAGTGAGCTCTTATAATTTGTTTGGAAGGAACAGTCATCCTTGGTACACTTAAAAATACACTGTTATGTGTCCTCATGTGATCTTTTAAGTGTGCTTTGGTCGAGTACTTTTTGAAGCAAATGTCACAACTATGGGTAACTGAGTGGGTGAGAATGTGTCTTTGAAGGTAAAGGCGTGTATTGAATTTTTTATCACAGTGGTCGCATTCAAATATTTCATCTGAATGTAGATTACTATGATGCTTCCGTCCTTGGTATGAGCATACTGATTTGTTGCAGCAGGGGCACAAGGAGCGACGAGCACCATGTCGAATCCTTTTGTGGTCATCAAGCATTACTTTGGAATGGAAGCCTTTTGGACACTCTACACAGGGGTAGGGGTATGCACCCGTATGTTTTCTGCGGTGCCGCACTAAACCACTTTTTGTTTGGAAAGTCTTCGGACACTCGTCACAAGTCCAAGTTGCTGCAACCAGAAAGAAATAAAAGTTCAGTGAAAGACAGTAGTTTCCTAAACTCTTTTGTATCACTTGTTTTTTCTGATTTTGGGATATGTCAGTGGACAGGATATCCCCGGGGGGAAAATTGTTACACTATTTACCAAAAATGTGGCAGTCACTTTTTGTTTTATTATATACATTACCCCATATGTACTCAGTAAGTTAAGCAAAATTTAAATTTCAATATTTAATGCAACAGGTTCTTATGGAAAATAACGGCATTTTTCCATTCAACTCCAATAATCCCAGCTACCAGGGAAGATAAATGTACTAATGTCTCGTCACAAGACCTAACTGGTGATTAGTACATTTTATCTTCCCTGTTAGCATGGATTTGGGACTTTCGAGTGATTTAGTTCGTCAATTTCATATCATGGTACATGAATATAATAACGTTTTCTCTATCCTATGCTTTATTTGAAATAATTCGCTTTGACATTTCATTACAAAAACCTCAATTCATAAATTACATTAATTAAGATCTTTAGCCTTGGATTCATTGAAATGTGAACTGACCATTCCTCGAAGGTGTTGCTTTTCAAAAATTGCATGGGATGCGCAGCATCGAGTGTTAATTCTAGGAAAAACACCCGATTCTTAAATGCTTAAAAATTATTTTCACACATTGCAACATATTTTATATCATGTAGATTAAAACAAACGAAATCACTAAAATAACATATTTTGAATGAAACCTTTTGGAAGGGTCAAGATAGCGAAGCATCAATTTCAATTTTTCCAATCTGTACAGTCAAGTTGTCACCTTGACAACAACATAATGAATCACCTTGGACTGTAGGTAAAACACATAAATTACCTTTCTCAACTGCAGGGTTTGTTTCTTCGTGGTGTTGTTCCATTTTATCATATGCTTCTGCCCCAGCTTCTGCTGAAAAGGTATTCAATTAGACACTTATATCTTGAAATGTGGTACTAAAAAGTACAAATAAAACTAACAAAATGCATGCGTTCTTAAGGTTCAGCTGGAAAGTAACATTTTGGTAAAAAATTGCTATACCTGCACATGTTATTTTCTGGTACAAAATTGAGTATGAAGGCATGTGTGTATTTCCTAACTTTTTTCAGGAAAGTATAATTACACTGTCTACTTTTGGTAAACCTGGAAACGGGTTAATGGTAGCTCCTGTGTTGTCTGGAAACTTTGAAAGAAAATGTGGAAAAAAAGAAAGTCTGAAATATCAGAATTTCCTGGAGTTCCCATTGAACGCCTACCAGATATTCTAAAAGAAGATAATGTAATGATACTTTCCTGAAAAAAGCAAGGAAATTGATACATTCTTCTTACTTTATTTTGTACCAGAAAATAACATGTGCAGGTATAGCAATTTTTACCAAAATGTTATTTTTCAACTGTACCTTAACTGAAGGATTTTGTTGCAGGGTGAAATGATCATTTCAATTCGTATATCTATTTTAGTATTTGTAAATACGTATTGTGCATACTGCAACAAGGCTCTTATTGGGTACAATGTGTTATTGTATAGCCAATTACTTGTAGCAACAATGGGTCAGGTTGCAGTTTACATTGACCCATTTTTCTACACCTACACATAATAGACTAGATGCGAGTCGAAATAATCTTGATTTACGTCATTTAATATTCAAAATTCAGTCAAAGTGATGTCATATTTGAAATCTACATGTAAAAGTACATCTAAAAATATGGTTTCGAAAGTTGTTTATCAACTTTGAAATTTTTTTTTTTTTTTGAAAATGTGACTTCTTGTTCGGGTTGATTCCCCATAGAGCCCATGTTACAAAATCACAAAAAGTGAAATATTTTTTTTTGTATTGGACAGATAACATTTTCGTTTACTGGACATATTTTAATTTGCATAACTATTAGATACATAAGGGTTATATGAAAATTGAACCACTAAAACAGATGTAATTTAAGTTAAAGGGAACTTTCTCCTATACTCGCCATGCTATCTGACCCGAACGAGCCACCTGGTGGTGAAACTGGTAACTACCTACTCGCATCTGCGTTATTACATACCTTCTTTCAATAGTTTCATGAACTCTCCACACTCCCACACAGCCATGTTTTGTTGTGTATCTAGCCCTTTCACTTAAAATGTCAATGCGCGTGATTGCAAGGTAGTCCCAATATTTTGTGTTTCCTAGAGCTTGAAAATATTGTTATCGTCAATGAGTGGATATTCATTCACATGCATGAAAACTGGGAAAATATTTCTTCCGAATTCCATATGAAAACACCTCCTGGGAATTTTACTTATGCGTAATAATACGAACAAAATTACGGACTTTTTTCGATCAGATGCGTGGTTCGCGGTAACGGATCTTTGTGCGAGTTACAAGAAATATGTTCGGAAACAAGGAAATGGTGGTGCGCGACATAAGATTTCACGTTCGCGATATGAGATTCGTGGTTCGAGTGCAAGGAACGTAGTTCGCGGTATCAGAACTGATGTTCGCGTTGTTGGAAGTCTAGGAGGCCTGTAAGAGAGGTTATCCTATGTGAGGTTCAAGATAGTGTTGGTATTATCTTGAGGCCATTATAATACAACTATAATATATATCTCAAACATTGTCAAAGGTCCTGTGGGCAAATACAGGGTGACCCAAAAAAATGCAACCCTCCATTTCGTCAATATTGTTCTTAAATGGAGGTAAATTGCTCTGAGATTTGGCACACAAAGACTTCATTCTATGTGGGATCCTTTGGCAAAGTTTTAATAATCATAGTCTTATATTGATAGAGTTATGGTTGTTTCAAAATATGCTCCAGATGTCGTCAATTTCGCTGAAAACAAACTTGCAATGTTCAAGGAAAATTGTTCATAACACGTATGCATTCTTCACCATGGGTATAGCTCAAATTTTTGCAGCCATTGCTTATTGGAGCTCTGCAATTGCTTATTGGAGCTCTGCAATTGCTTATTGGAGCTCTGCAATTGCGGTAGGGTTATTTTCATACACATTATCCTTTAAATAACCCCATATATAGAAGTCAGGGGCATTGAGATCAAGACTGTGGGATGACCATGGGTCCTCCGTCCTAGGAGAGATAATCTTCTCATAGAAATGACTAGTGAGCCGGGCTATGCTATCATTAGAAGTGTGAAGAGTAGCTCCATCCTTCTAGAACCACTGTTCTTGTCTATTGAAGCCTCTATGTCACTCTAGAACTGCCTAGAACTTCCTGGGAACGCCAATATTGCGCTGTGTGTTAACAGTAACAGTCTTGCCATTATCAACCTCAAACCAAAAGGGGCAGATGATTTCATGTTTGGAAATTGGCAGCCCAAGCTGTGCATTTAACAGAATGTAGGGGCCTGTGAAGCACTTTATCTGGAATTTGTGATCCCAGAACACATTATTTCTTGAGTTTACATGTTCAGAAAGAAGGGAATGTAATTCATCCGAAAACCTGACATTGGAAATGGACGACATTTGGAGCATATTTTGGAACGACCATAACTCTATCAATATAAGACTATGATTATTGAAACTTTGCCAGAGGATCCCACATTGAATGAAGTCCTTGTGTGCCAAATTTCAGAGCAATTAACCTCCATTTAAGAAAAATATTCGAAAAATGGAGGGTTGCATTTTTTTTGGGTCACCCTGTATATATTGGCCAAGAGCTAATCATTACAACTCATTTCCAAAATTATGTTACAAAAGGTGGGTGTCATTTTTTGTGTAAGATCCAGTTCTGCCAGCAAAGGAATAAATGACACATTTTGTAATGCTCATAAATTAGTCCATTTGTCACTCATATGCATCCTCTAGGGAACCTATGAATTGTTAAAAACACGATGTTTTTTGGTTAATTTGTGACGATAAGGGTTTCCTGAAGAGATTTAGCTGGGTTGGACAAAGATTAAGTTTGGAGAAAAATAATATCGGCTAATTAGCGATCATTATCGAAATCATTATTGAAATATTGATTGTTTTCTATATCTTGAAATGTTGAAATGATAGCAACATAATTAGTTTGTCTAAACTCGTGTTTTGAGGGTAACTGAATAAGATATTGTTAAAATATACAAGAATAACTTATTAGATAGAGTGCATAATTGCAATTTAGTATATTTTATGATTGAAATATCGCATTTATTCAGATATCAAGCTTGTAAGCTTTTGTTCAATGAATATTACTGACTAATTAACTAAATTAAGGTTTTTATTGATTTAATTTGGTTGCCAAAAATGACTAATTTCGGAGAAAATTATATATGCAAATAAGGGTAGCCATTATTGAAATATCTTACATAATTTAGAAAGTAATATATACTGTTGTTATATACTGTACTACCAGTTAATTTGCGAGTTTTAATTTCGCGAATTTTGAGAAAACACTATTTCGTGGCTATAAAATTTCACGAATTTTGAGAAAACACTATTTCACGAATTTCACTAATTACGCTAAGTACATCAACTATTATGTCATCTTGGTCAACGGCATGCTGCACCTTAACGTCTAATACATCGTAATTTTTGGGTTTATTTGATCTGATAAACCACTGTAACAGACATTGTTACTTAGTATCCTATTAATCGCAAATATTTCACAAATCCCCGGGGACTAAATTGACAATTTCGCGAAGATTATTTTCATGATTTTACCACAATCGCAAAAAGTGCGAAACTAAATCACATACGAAAGATACCAGGAGTACAGTATATTGACATATTGTTATAGTCTCATTTTGTTATGTTAATGCTTTGTTTTTACATGTTAGAGTCAGAACTGTATTTTTTAAATATTTTATCATGTCTTGATATATTGTGTCATTTTTTATTCATATGAATTATATAGGGGATCTCATGAGAAAACAATCCATAGAAATTTCTATTTATCCCAACAAAGCTCAAATGAGATAAACATGGCTGTAGTGAAGCCCTTCATCCATCCTTCTGTCTGCCTGCCTGCCTATCAACACAACCCTCTTTATGGATATTATCTATTATTATATCACTTTCATATTCCTCACTCTCTTATTGGCCCATGTCCTACACGTGACTAAAAAATAACCAGCGATATTCAACGGAATATATTCCAATGTTAACATATGACTTATTTAATTATAGAAGATGTTATGACAGTGATATAATAAAACAAATATTTAATTCTATTTTCGGTGAATACCTGTGATACTTACACAAGATGATATTCCACTAGCCCTTCGGGCTTGTGGAATATCACTTGTGAAAGATGCACTGGTATTCATTTTCGGTGAATACCTGTGATACTTACACAAGATGATATTCCACTAGCCCTTCGGGCTTGTGGAATATCACTTGTGAAAGATGCACTGGTATTCACCTCAATAGAATTAAATTGTATAATATCTCTTTGTAAATAAAAAGCTGAATATAATTTGATGTTTGTTGGGATTTGCCATGGAGTTGCATTTTCTAGTTTCACAGGCTGGTATCGAAATATTTGTCCGCTGTGACGGAGCATGCTATTTTTCATAAAAACACTAAGAATACTTCACGATTTATTTTTTAACTCATATGTTTCGTTATACCATACAAAATTACTTACTCCATGCAATGGATATATCATTTGCGGGTTACTTTCACTTCTGTTTGAAGTCCAATTACGCTGGGAAGAAAAGCTATTGAAAATGGCGCCGGAGTATCATACTTCAAAATGTACCATTTCTTGTTTAACTTTTTAATGGCACGATATAGTGACACGATAATATTTACACATGTTTTCAGCATAACTATGAAGGTATAAATGAGATGTTGATGTATTTGGTCTTTTAAATTCTTTAA
Organism: Owenia fusiformis; assembly: GCA_903813345.2. Taxonomy (NCBI): domain Eukaryota; kingdom Metazoa; phylum Annelida; class Polychaeta; order Sabellida; family Oweniidae; genus Owenia; species Owenia fusiformis. The sequence continues at coordinate 19,984,794 of CAIIXF020000007.1, read as the reverse complement.
TAAAAAATAATGTTTAATTTTTTTGTCCGCTGTGACGGAGCAGTTGCAAATGTGAACTATGAAAATGCTCCGTCACAGCGGACAAAAAATATCAATATTATTTTTTATAAAAAAATTAAAAAGACCCAATGCATTAATATCTCATTAATACATTCAGATTTATGCTGAAAACATATGTTAATATTATCGTGTCACTATATCATGCCATTAAAAAGTTAAAAGAGAAATGGTACATTTTAGAGTTTGATACTCTGGCGCCGTTTTCAATAGACTTTACTCATAGCGTTATTGGACTTCAAACAGAAGTGAAGGTTATACGCAAATGACATACCCATTGCATGGAGTAAGTAATTATCTTTGACATAACGAAACATATGAGTTAAAAAGTAAATCGTGAAGCATTCTTAGTGTTTTTATGAAAAATAGCATGCTCCGTCACAGCGGACAAATCTTTCGATACCAGCCTGTGAGTTTGAAGACATTGTTCACATTTTGCAGATATTATGCCAACACTCATCTCCTTTTATATTATATGTAGATTTTTAATGCAATATGTCAATAAAAATTCATACTCTGAATTAAGTGTTGTTGTCAATTTTTATTCTCCATTAGTGTTTATTAAAGCACCTACTCTCCATGAGGTAGTGTGGCATAAGAGTTGGCCAAGAGCCAGTGTTTATCCTGTGTGTGTATTACAGAGTGTCTTATAAGTACATTTAATGACAATTAAGCTTTAAATTATTATTTGATAAGGAAACAATATAAAAATTCATCAAAACTCCATTTATGGTTGCCATAGCAAACTGTATGTGTAGTCTGCAAGGCAATGTGTGAATTTTATATTGCTTTCTTATCAAATTACTTTTTACAGCATAATATTACTTCTGGGACATCCTGTAGCATGAAAATGAAATTAACTGCAAATATGTTATTATCCCATCAAACGAAGTTTTGAGGGATATGGAGAACGCCTCTGTCCGTACGTCTGTCCAGGCGATAACTCAAATACTGCTGGCCCGATTTTGTTTATATTTTATACACATGTGCCCTATGTCAGTAGAACGTTGGCTCTAAAGTCGATTTTTAAAATTGCCACTCGTATCAAAATGGCAGCTGTTTTAGTGCCGATTTTACAGTAATTTAGGTACAAATGTAAAACTGTAATATCTATACGTTTCAAGGCAAAAAAGTTTGATAAGATATTAATAAAGGTAGAAATGTAGATATTTAGGAAACACATGGCAGCCATCTTTGAAAATGGCAGCCGTTACACGCTATTTTATGATTTTTGCTATAACTTCAAAAGTAGTAGAGAGATTTTGTTCTTATTTAATATAGGACGACTTAAAAGCATGGCACACTGTCTTTTGACACTGGCTTTTAGGCAGCCATTTTGACACTTTGGCTAGTACATTGCCATTTTGAAAATGGCGGCCATTTTCATGCGTGTTATTTTACATTTTCCACTGAAACTCAAAAAGTAAAAACATGGTACACTGTTTATTGACAATTTTGCTAGAAAGTGGCCATTTTGAAAAAATGTTGTTTTATGAAGTTTGCTGTTACTAAAATCGTAGTAAAGAGGACAGCCTAGGCCGTTTGATGGGATTTGCCATGCCCTGGCATTGCTGTTGTCTAGTTTCATTTTAGCAAAACAAGCAAATCAATTCATTTAGAGGTTCATATTTTATTTTTCGTTAGTTTAGACATGAAATTCTAAGTTACCAAGTTAAAGAGAGTGATAATTGGTCCAAAGTCCTTCTGGCATGCCCTGTTATTGCTAAGTTTCTAACCACAAAATCTTTTAAAATAGTGATTCAGATATTTAATAGATCAAATTAGAGTGGTTTAAGGTGCAGTGGTACTTAACAGGAAATGACAAAACAGGAAGTGACAAAAAATGTGTAATTTCCAGCTGAAAATGTTATTTCATCATATTTAGGGTCATTATGACCATGGACATTGTGATCCTGGTCATGTAAATGATATCTGGAACTATTTGAAATGACTTTGAAATCACCACTGAAAATGTGACTGAATAATAGCTAAAAGTAGCCCTCAGAAAAGGTCACTGAACAGAATCTTTTGAATTTTTCAGAAAATGTACCCAATATATTGCTCTAACTGATACAATCTTCGAAATTTAGAAAATTGTCCGAAACAAAAATGGTGGTCATAAAAAGGAAAATAGATTGCCTTTCAATTCAATGATATCACATTTTCAAAGATTGTATTACTTAGAACAATATTTTGGGCACATTTTCAGAAAAATTCAAAAGAATTTGTTCAGTGACCTTTCCAAAGGTCCTACTTTTAGCTATTTTCCAGTCACATTTTCAGAGGGCTGAAAAAGTTATTTCACCATGTTTAGGGTCATTCTGACCATGTACATTGTGATCCTTGTCCTGTAAATGATATGTGGAACTATTTGAATATCCTAGATGAGAGTAGAAATAATCTTCATTTACGTCATTAAAAATTCCAAATTCAGTCAAACTGATGTCATATTTGGAATCTACATGTAAAATTACATCTAGAAATGTGGTTCTGAAGAGTTTATCAGCTTTGAAAATTTAATTTTCTTTAAAAATGTGACTTCTAGGTCGGGAGATTCCCCATAGACCCCATGTTGTAAAACCACAAAAAGTGAAATATCTTTTCCTGTGTTGGGCAGGTAATATTTTCTTTTACTGGACATATTTTGATTTGTATAACTATCAGGGACATAAGGGTAACATAAAAAGTGAACCACTAAAACTGATGATTATTCAAGCTAAAGGGAATTTTGTAATACCCTGCCATGTTATTTCCCCCGAATCAGCCACCTGGTGGCGAAACTGGTAACTACCTACTCGAATCTGAGTAATTGACTGGAGGTCAAAACAGAACTCTGTTATCTTTGTTCAAAAAATGACACATTTTTTGTCACTTCCTGTTTTGTCATTTCCTTTTAGGTACCACTGCACCTTAAGCATGTTGAAAATATGAATTGGCAAAATAAAAGCTTGGGTCCTGTTACTTTCATTGAAATATGTGCTGTTGGAACATAGGCCTATTGAGAATGGAATATTTACACATTATTCTCTTATACGTCATAGCACTGGAAGTTTACCACATTATACAAGTATTTTCAGATTTGTAAGTACTCATTTATTTTTGCCAGAGAACTACCAAGTGGATGTATGTGACTAACTTAAAAATCAAAATTATATTTGTATATAATTAAAATATATTTCAATGAAATAATACATAACAACATGATATCACATTTACACACTGTTTATGGACGGAATGGTGCTTCATGGATGGAATTGTAACTCATGGACAGAATTGTGCTGGAAATAGTAATCCAAAACTCATTGTTTCAACAACTTCAACAATACATTTAAATGTATGAGGGTCATCTTTCAAAACTAAAGACTGGAATGGGAGCTTGGACCGTTTACATGCAAGCTTAGATATGGTGTAAGTCAATCATAACAAATCAAATAATCCCAAATATTTGCTCACTTCATCAGTTTATGCAAACATACAAAAAGCTTCAAAAGTATGATCCTTTGAATAGTTTCACTGAACATGAACAACTGATTGGTTGTTCATTCCAGTTTTGGAAATGTCCCATAATACATTTCATTAGTTTCTATCCTAGCGTCTTCATAAGATTTTCAAGTTCATCAAAGTTCTCCACAGTTTGTATATCTTTAAACATAAAGTCCATTTTATCTAAGCTATCCTGTAGAAGTTTGTACATCTGGAAAACAAGACATTATATATTATTGTTTAGTACCTAACAAGAAATCAAAGGGCCCTCTGTTAAGCTTCAATGTCCTGTTTAAGAACCCCCTATTCTAACTATTGAAAATGGATTCTACCAATAATATCCCACATGAGTCTACTTGTAGGATACTCTATCACCTTGAGTTCTTCTGAGATAATGAGGATTCTGTATCTATTCCCAGAATGATCAGATGATATCCCCATGTAAGGTCAATACACCTTTGCTGAAATCCTCATTATCAGATAAACTCAAATAGATCGAGTTGCAACAAGTAGAATATGAATATTGATAGGGAGTATTAGTACTATGGATTCCAAGTAGTAAGAAATTTGGTTCTTGAACAGGACATTGGGCTTGATTTTTAGAACTTTTCTATTTGCTCTAGTTTTACTGAACAAAAATTGTACCCATGATTGTAACCAAACACCATGGTCTTTTTCATTAAGACTGTTTGAAATTGATGAGGCCCCTATCAACAAAATTGCTTTCAACATTTCACTCATCTCATCTAATTCTTTTATATTAATCAACATTAAATATTTAAATATGTGATCAGCCTATATTGTGAACACTCGCAGAGAGATTCCGAGTGAATGTTTTACTGTAGAGCCTAGATTTACCTGAATGTATAGCTTATCTTTGTATTTTTTATCCACGGTTGGGTCAGCTCCAGGTATCGGGGTGGGGGCAAGACTGGTGGGTGTGCCTGTCCTGTTCAACGAGTCACCCACCCCTCTAATGCCACCTTTCAATTGTTTTGTGGGTGATGATGACTTTTTAGGAGCCCCTGCCTGGAATAACATTAAAATATTATTTTACAACAATATCTGACAGAAACAATTTATGTAATAAGCAGTTGTTGCCAATTTTTCCATTAAAAAATCTAAATACATAATTTTCAGTTTAAACAGGTAATTCAAGATGGCTGACTGGGACATGTAAACTTATGAGCTGAATAGGAATCAAAGACAAATATGAATTTTTTTATTGTGCAAGAAAGCTTTTAATGAATTAAAAATTTTCAAATCATATCACTTTTTAATCTTCACATTTAAAGAAATCTTGAGTCAAAAGCACCAATAAAGCAACAAAATCATTAATAAAAGATGATAGAGATGATATTATTCTGATGAGGTCTCATACCTCTTTTCCTTTTGGTGGTTTGCCAATGTCCTTTTTCTTATCCTGGGCCTTTTTGCCATCAGGGGGTCGTCCCCTCTTGCTATCAGCTGCAAAAAAACAATTTAAATTCTAAGTTAATAATATGATCAGGATTTTTGACAATATTATCAGATATTTTCAAAGCTTGAGAAAATATTCAAAACTTTCAAAGCTTGTGGCCATACTTTAATTTTAACATAAGGTATGATTAGGTTACAGATTATTTTAATTATTAGCTCACATAGTGAGTTTTATTTTTTTTTTAAATTTTAGGAGCAGCATCAGAGATTGATACACTTTAATATTATTGATGATTAATAAGTTTGAACATGTTAGATATAATGTGTAAAGTGATTCAACTAGGCAGGGTTCCTATAGACTGAACAATGAAATTTCCTGACATTTGCATCTCTTCAACACTGACCACCCCATGTTGCACGACTGGGATATCAATCAAAATTAAGGTGCCAGTATTGACACTGTAGTCCCTGCCTGAATTTGCCCTTATTGTAGAGTTAGAAACCCTGCCTGGTATGCTTTCAAGATTTTCATATAAAATAGTACAAAATCAAACATTGTATACAATAATCAAAATTATATGTACATTAATGTGGCATTATATACAATAATCTGACATTATATAAAAAAGTTTGTACACAAAACACACAGCTTGAGAAGTAGACTGTTCCAGAGCATAGATGCAATATATGATAAAAAAAATCCTAAAACAGAAGTTATATAGAATGATTCAGAAATATACTGAGATACAGTGTGCTGTCTCAAATGTATATAATATATGAATGGCATGTATTGAATGAAACTCCCCTTTGGAATACTGTATAAGTGGTAATTTTGCCTAATCATTTAATTTGCCTATAATTGCCTAATATTTTTCAGGTTTGGATAATTAAATGTTGGAAATATCATCTTTATAATGTTATCCAAATCCAATGGGAAATTTCTTGTTATTAGGAAATGATAAAATATGACCATTCGGCAAATTAAACACTCGGATTAAATACCATGTATACAGTATATAGATCAAGTGCATGTACATATACAAAGATAAACAGCCCATTAAAAGCATCAGCTTAAACAGTAAAAGTATTCATTTAAAATACAAGGATAGCAAATGACCCCTAAATGAAAGCATCTGCCAAAAGGAAGGTACAGTGTATTGATTTGATATATAAGGATAGAGTACATGTATATTTGGACCAATGTAAGCACCAGCCAGAGACAATATTGGCTTGAAATATAAGGATCAAGCATATGGTAAAGGGACTTATAGAAAGCCCAACGAGAGCATCAATAAAGTTAAAGAGATCTAGTATTGAATGAAGAATACAAAACCCTGATGATTATTAATATGTGTGTCAATTTTCAGAAGTGCTTATTAGAGAGCTTGTGCGATATAGTAATTTTTACGGTTGTTCAATTAAATGTGCAGCTCTGCAAAATACTGCAAGTGTGAAAGTAAATTACTCAAGCATTTTAGTCAGATGTGCCAGGATGGTCTTTTAGTATCACAATATTGGTGGGGAAAATATCAGTGTCAAGTATCTATGGTGAAATGTCAGTTTTTATGTTGTGTGTCACAGTATTTGTGGTAAGTGTCACAGTACACGAAATGAGAAGTCACAAAAATTAGGGTCTTTTGTCACCGAATTTGAAGAGAAATGTTACAGAAATAAGGGTCTTTTGTCACAGAATTTGAAGAGGAATGTTACGGAAATTATGGTCTTGTGTCACAGAATTTGAAGAGGAATGTTACGGAAATTGTGGTCTTGTGTTACAGAATTTGAAGAGGAATGTTAAGAAAATTTGGGGTCGTGCAACACAGAATTTGAAGGGAAATGTTACAGAAATTAGAGTATTGTGTCAATAAAAATAAAATTTGAAAAGGAATATTACAGAAATTAGGGTCTTGTGTCACAGAATTTACAGAGGAACATTACAGAAGTTGGTCTAGTGTCAAAGAAATTGAGAAAACATTACAGAATTTGGGGTCTAGTGTCAAAGAATTTGAAGGGGGTGTTACAAAATTGGGGTCTTGTCACACAGAATCTGAAGAGGAATGTTACAGAACTTGGGATCTACTGTCAAAAAGTTTGAAGAGGAATGTTACAGAATTTAGGGTCTACTGTCAAAAAGTTTGAAGAGGAATGTTACAGAATTTGGGGTCTCTTGTCAAGAATTTGAATAGGAATGTCACAGATTTGGGCCTAGTATCAAAAACTTGAATATGAATGGTTCAGAATTTGGAGTCTAGTGTCACAGAATTTGAAGGTTAGTGTTACAGAATTTGGAGTATAGTGTCAAAGAATTAAAAGATGAATGTTACAGAGTTTGGGGTCTTTGTGATCAAGTGTCTCAGTATTTGAAGTGAAATGTTAAAGAATTTGGTGTCTAGCGTAACACAATTTGTGACAATATGTTACACACAGAGCTATTGGTGTTTAGCCATAGAGTCTTGAATGGTGCAGCTGCCACACAGATTTGTGTAGAACTTACAAAGCTGTTCAGAATAGCTAGTTGCTAAACTTGATCTACGAGGACTACCTCTTCTGCGTGAGTCAGGGGTCACTACAATTAATACAAATTGTGTATTACTAACTATACTAAAGTGACTGTGATCACGGGGGATAAGCAAAACGAGGGCAGAGCCACGGACTCGCGTAACTTTACACCGCAGCCCAGCGCCAAAATGGAGGGACATCTGGCAGTGCCTTCTGCTTCTTCCGACAAAATAGAGAAATCCAGGAATTTTAAATGCAATCGTAGTGTCTAATCGGTGACCAAAATATTACTCTGTATCTACTGTTGGTCTGTAGATAAGAAAATAAGCAGTTGTCCAGATCAAGCTAAAACAGTAGGAAAGTTCTGATTTTACGTGTAAAATATGTGCATATTATTTAATTTACTATACACTTGAAAGGAGTTTTAACACGTTTCTGATATCTAAAGGTTAGTTGAGGCTCCGAGTATAATTCGTGAAAATGATTTGATAATAGAATGTGTTCATGAGGAGAAAATTAGATTCAAACTGCGCATTCATAGTGGACGCAGTCCAGTAAACAAAGCTATTTCAACAACGCAACACAGCCTCCATTGATATTCTAAGCAACGCAGTCCAGCCGCGAACACGAAATAAATAAGAAAGTGTAAACTATATTCCTACGCTATTATTGTTTCAGGAAAAGAAAGTCAGCATCCAGATTATCATTCAAAGTTACGTTAATTAACATATATCTATTACCTGAATCAATGTCCCAAATTGCTATATTGTATCGTTTAAGACCTAGAAATATGGCAATTCAATAGCGTATTTGGCAGAACAGTCGAGCGCAAGATGACAACATAATATGTTTATTACAAACCAATTTGTGGATAGGGTTAAATATATAGATAATTGGATAGTGGTGAGACTTTTTATAAGAAGTAGAAATGCGAAACAATTAACTTTTTGATGATGCAATAAAAGCTGTTGGGGAAGGGTACATTAACTAGTATTTAAGATATCATCAGGAAAATATCAAATAATTGGAGAGTTGGTGAGTTAATGTAATTTTGGGTGATCTTTCCAACAGTCCATCAATATTGCTAGCTACCATAAATTCATGATTTCAGCTGTATTTGACAGCTTGTATATATTTGCAGAATGGATTGAGACACGATGTAGGTCTATTAAAATAGCCCTTTATATTCAATTTTGTCCAAAGTTGCTCCATTTCGGCCACACCTGTACACACATTGTGCTATCTACCTTTGGCTGTGATTGCGTTCAGCTTCAGATATAAAGCAACACTGAGTCGCGGACTGCGTTGAACAGATGGATGGACTGCGACTATCAAAAATTCCAATTGTCTATGTTATTGTACGTTTTCCGCTTACCAAATATCACACGAAGATGTAATTGTAACAACAGAACATGAATAATTATATTAATTCGATGTCATTTTTGATTCCTTTGTTTAAATCGGTATATTAGGGACAAATATTGACAAAATTACATTTTTTGTGGCAGATTTCGAATTCATTTGTGTTCATGCTAAACTATTGGACAGCCGAGCACAAAGAATGCCATTGCAGGTGGACTATGAATATGTTGATCACCGACTGGAACATACTAGCTATTCTGTAGAATATCCAAACCAATAATCTACCCCAAATTCTAACATGCCTTCCAAATTAAGTTTGGACTTACCGCCATTGTTCAGCTATAATGCGTTGTAATCTCGTTTTGAATTACGCGAGTCACAGTCCGTGGCTTCGCCCTCGTTTTGCTTATCCCCCGTGGTGATATAGCCCAAAAATTAAATATTAATTATGTTATAATTATACTTAATTATTAGTATCATCATATAAATGTGATTCATAAGCCTGGTTCATTTAATACATTTCAACTGATGGTTCTTCTCAATTTCAAATTGATGAACCTCTAAAGGTAGACATGATACCTCTATTGCCTGAAAGATCTTTGAATGTAGTGTTGACCTCATACTTTTGTTAGGTCAACAGTGCATTCAATGCTGTTTGAATGCAATTTTTGGTGCAGGGTTTTAAATCAGTGATGCATGGTTGAAAGCATAACTACATGCGCTTAACCTTATTCAAATAAAAAAGTAAAAAGTCAATGACTGACAAAACTCAACCAAACCTATACCAATTCGAAATTAGAAAATGAAGTTTATAAAAAAGAAATAATAACAGGTTCTAGAGAAAGTGGAAAGGATTGGAATGTTAGAAAGAATGTAAAATAAATACAATTAATAAAAAATAATGTTCTTGTAAAATGACACAGATAAATTTTAAAAAGTAGTTATGTTGTAATGAAATATAATGACAACTGACAACATTATGCGAAACATTAACATTTACCCTATAAAACTTGTTTTCACTAAAAGCAATAATACTGATAGAAAGTAGAAGAGACGAAAAATGTCAAGTGCTAATACAAATGAAATACATGTAAAATCATAACAGGTCAACATTCAAAAATAAAGTGAATCTGCTTCTTATTTATATGTGTATAACTGATAAACCATACATTAAAGACTTTATAACATTTGACAACATTATGCTAAACATTAACATTAATCCTATGTGACTTACAGGTACGTCCTGGTTCAGGTGTTGATCTACAGGAGGAGGCTAATAGAAACAAGGGCGGTGAAAGGGTTAAACTTGTTCTATATGGTTTGAAATTGGTGTATTTACTTATTTCAAATATGACATGGTTATATCACAACAGGTTTTAGCACTGTATTCGAAGCATGACTGCCACCAGCTAAAACTGATAAAGCTGCAATCCCCAGGGTGTGGCATAAGCTTTGAACATTGACCAGTGAATTAATGTATGTCTGCATGATGATCATTTTGATGGCAATACTCACAGGAGTCATATGTTAATTTACAGGTAATCATAACTCACTCCACACAAACATGGTTTACATCTTCGATGTTATGTTTTAAAATTATGTTCAATAATTTTCCAAGATAGATGAGTCTTCTTTTTGTAAACTCTATTTGCACAAATATGCATTCTCTGCAAAAAAATTGAAAGATGTGAACCATTTGTGAAATTGGTTACGTTTACCTGAATATAACAAATGATTACAATCAGGAATCATTTTATTTTAATTTGTCATCATACAAAACTACCTTAACAACAGACCAGCTAATTCAGCATGTATAGGATAAGTTGACAACTGGTTAGTCTTACACCATACAGTAAAGACTTCCCTTTCCCTTCTTTGCTACTTGTAGAAGATAGGTTTGTAAGGCAGGGGGTGACAAGGCCTTAAAGTAAGGATAAAAACTGGTCTGCTATTCAATTTTGACCAGAGGTTTATAATACAACCTGACAATACAGTGAAATAACTAAATATTTTGCGACTTACATTGTTTCCCTTCTCTCCCTCCTGATTGATAGCAAAAAAGAAAACAAACATTGTCCTGATAACCAATATTATACAAAAAATAAACCTGTAACACACCAAGATATATCATTTTGGTAACTGCTTTCATGATTACAGATTGAACTGATGTAGGCCTACATGTAATGCTAATGTACATATGTCTTTTTCACCTAGCAACTAATTACATACACCTCACCAACAAAAGTGCATCTATATCTCCAATGTTTGAAAAATCACACATAGCAGCTAGCCAATTAGAACACAGTATAATATGCATTCTATATTTTATAACAGATGAATGGTCATTTTAAGAATCAATAAAAATTGATTATTCTCATCAATTTCATAAATTCATAATATTAAGTTGGCAGTTGGATGAAAAGGCTTATTGAGGTCAAAATGTTCATCTTGCAAGACTCTTGAAAAAATTTTAGGGTTCTATTTCATTCTTTATAGCAAAGTGTTTCTTTAGCTATGTGTGAAAAGAATTAAAGCAAATAACTCAATGAATTGTGGGTGTTTTAATGCACTCTTGCATGCTTGAATTCAGGCTCCTGCGCTCATCCAAAGTCTTATACCAACCCTCATGCTTAACTTGCACCACAATTCATTGAGCAATGACCTTATATCTTTAACAGCCTTTAATATAGATGCAGAAGACATGTAGTAAGAGATGATAAATAATGTAAAGACATGGAGAATATACAAACACAATGTCAGCACATAAAATAATGAAAACATTTGGATATACAATCAGAGAAGAGTTTGGAAACATCTATGCATCACCAAAGTCAAATAAAACAAAATGCATTAATGTTTCGAGAAAAGATAAGAAATAACTATAATCATTCTATACAGTAACTTTTGACACTACTTTATACATATTGGTCTGCCTATATGTATATTTTCTAGTTGTTCACTTCACCTTATTTATTTGTTTTTAATATTTATTTTGATAAATAAAGTCTAAAAATAAATAAATATTCACATGCCACCTTTGTAGTTCTAACTTACTACTACAGATGTCACTGTTCATGCTGTTTTCTAGGCTTGACGCATTATTGTCTATATTATAATAAAAAGATAGAAAGAACTGAATGTGAATAAGTACATTATTTGCAAAAATTACTTAATGCACTGGATGCTCTGGATTAAATATATGAGCCTGTTGCCAAAGGTTACTTCAAGATTGTTCCGAACTGTTGTAAAAATTCTCAGGCCATTCTTGACAATGTGTCTCTGACAATTTAAATTGACATAGGCTTACAATCCAATAATCTAGTCTGATGTGATTTTTCTTCAAATTGTCCAAAACACATTTCATTGCTGTATTTGAGAAAATTGGAATACTTAATTGAACAAAAGCAAAATCCCAAATATTGGTAAAATAGCTCAATTTTCTAGGTTGCAGTATACTTGTAGCAAGCAATTAACATATGATGCTTAAAACAATTATTTCACTAAATGATACTTACAGACACCCATGCACTTTTACCAGGGGCATGCTCCATATATGGGAGGGGGTATTTGGATTCATGCAATTCTTAATGATATTGGGAATAATCTGACAATCTGTTATGATATCCCTTATATTTCCCTTGCATTTTAAGTATCCCACTGCTTCTCAAAAATGTTATGCTTATATTATGTTTTGTCTTTCTCTTTCACAATGCAACTATGACAATGCATTTGTTGTATATTATGATTGAATTTTGAGAATCATAATTTGCAATATTTTTGAGCAACAGACCCTGGGATTCTTATTCCAGTTTTATTGTTTAAATATTTATTTCTTCATGCAAAAGTTTACCATCTTCTACTGAGGTTTCTTCATCATTTACCAAAGTAGTTTCTACTTCAACTAAAAGAATAAGTAAGCAATATAGAATACTGCCCAGACATGCCTGATAAATGTATACCACTCAATTCATTTAGTACATGAGCAATCTAACCCATATACTCACAGGCCGACCAAACTACCAGGTAACATTTTTGAAAATCAGGAAAATCAGGGCCATTTAAATAGAAATTGGGAGATGGCAAAATCAGGAGCTCTGATTGTTTCAAGATTTGGCAGGACTATGGAAATGAAGGTGATTGATGTATTTCAAGTGCATTCTTGAATTTTGAGAAAAAAAGAAAAATGTTACTAGTAAGCAAAATGTAAAAGCATACAATATACTAAATCAAAACAATTCGTGTCACTCGAAGATAGTCGATAATACTGCCCATTCTTGATTCTTCATCAAATTCTCACAATGAAAGCCAAATTAAATATTCATCATTGCATTTCCTCATAAAATTGGGCTTTTATATTTGTATTGAAATGTTAAATACTAAGAGTTCATTGGTATACATACTTGGATCAGTTGGCAACTCATCCTCCTCTTTGTCAGGTAGACCCATCACACTTCTTAGCATGACACTCTGTTGCACCATGTCATCCACAGCTTCACTCAACAACTGGTACCTGCAAAACATTTACAACATTACTGTTGTGTTCATCTCACATACTTAACATATAACGGGCATATAACATGTATAACCAAATCGTACATTGTACATTTTAAACACAATACCAAAATGTACTTCTTTCATGTATTTGTTACAATATCGCGATGCTCAAAATATTTAAAAATATTTAAATGGCCCATCATAAACTAAGATAAGAAAACAGTCTCAAAACCATATACAATGCAATCGTCATGTTATGGTGACTATGATCTGATCATAAGGGTACCTACCCAACAGAGTACATTTTCTGTTGTGTTGCATTGAATGCAGGGAATGATAAAGTAATCATAGCCAAGTTCATCCTCTGTAGGAATTCTTCCTTCCTTTCATCATCTTCATCCATTCCCATCACCATCTAGAAGAGATCAAATGGGCTTAAACTATGCACAGACATATGTCGACAATTCATGTTGACAATTTGTGTGTGGTGTCATCAAGGTTCACTGAATCTTGTTGAAATGAATTCATAAGATCCCTCTACATGTGGGTTTATATAAATGTATAATAAATCTTATTGAAAGAACATCTCAATACATTTTTATATCCCATAATTTCATAAACATTCGATGGATTTGAGAATAGAAGCGTGCAATGTAAGAGAATTGTGTAAAAGTAAAAAAGAGAACAGAATTATTATCAAACACATGCAAAATTTCAGACTAAGTCTCAATAATGATAATCAAATGGTATGACATGCATATACCATTTATTCCAATTGTGACATTATCCGATGAATATAGATTATGGCCAAGTGAATATAATGACCAACATTTCTAAAGATGTGATAATATTACAAAAAAGAAATAATAATGTAAATAGTAATTGTCAATTTTTGAAGCAAATGGACAATTAGTTATAGTTCCAAAGTATAATTTTACCCATAAAATAAATTATATAAAATAATCAACTTTTTAAAATTTCTCCAACATATTTAAGAATGGTACCCAGTAAATAGACATAAAATCCAAGAAGTGTGCTAACAGTGTGTAAAAATATACAGTCCAGCACATAGCCCCAATAAAACAATAATAATTGGCCCCTGTAGCATTGTGTTGCTTTGTGCATTTAAGGGATGTGTGTTGGACTGTATTGAATAGCCACCAATGTATTTTTAAATGAAGAGAAAGGTGGCAGTTACTTATGAAAGACTAATACAATTGGTGTTAGATGTTATAAACAAAACTACCTTGTTAGCTTTATACATCCTTCTCCTTAACTACATAAAATAATCACAACACTTGTTAAAATTAAATAAGTAATACTCTCGATATTAGCTTTCACTATAATACTGGTAAGTAACTTTACAACAATGCATTAAAGCAGCAAAATGTCACAACCTGAATGACAAAGTTGAAATTACTAATATCCAGTCACCTGCTACAGAACATATGGCAAGGCCAATCAGTGATGCCAAATACTGGTCATGATGGCTATAAAAATTCACAACTTCTTGATGGTTACATAAAAGGCAAACACATGTACACAAATTAAATATCAAATAAATGAGATTTTGTGCAATACTTACTTCCTTAAAGTTCTGAACGGAGAGATCCCATTCTCGGAACTCACGCTCCTCTTCTGGGAAGAACTCCTTATATAGCTCTCTGAGGACATTGACAGCCTCGTGGTTGTAGTGCATCTCAGTGTTCTCCCGCTGGAATATCTCCTCATCTGTAATGTAGGCATCTATAGGAGACAGCGCCCGATCAGGTGTCTTAATACCATCTGTAATGTCATGGAGGATCTGCTGGATTATCTGTTCAGCCTGTTTTCGTGCTAGCTCTTTCTGGAAGTGCAATATATGATACAATTTAATGATGTAATGTGACAGAGGGAGACTTACACAGCAATAATAAAAGAAGTCCAGGATATTTAAAGTAAATAATTATGAAATAAAAATAATTATATGAGGTATAATGTTTCATGTTCCATATTTACAAAGGTGACGGCAAAAAATATCCAATTTCTGTGAAATTTAAAATTTTTAACAAAAAGATTATTTCAACGCTCAAAGAATTATCATATAAATTATTATCCCTAATATGATAATACCTCAAGTTCCCTCCTCTGCTCATAGAATTTATCTTCCTGTAGAGCCACACCTCTCAAGGTAACCATTAGGGCGGCACCACCACATACAACAGGCTTTGTCTCAAATTGCCATTGCTCCGTGAAAACCCCAGAATTCGGGGATTTGAAAACAAATGGGAACTTCATTGTATCACCAGGGAGAATCACACCTAAAATATAACATGTTGAAAAATTCTTAAACATAGAACAGACAATGTAAGGATTGCAACTTTGTGAAGCAGTCTAAATATTAAAGTTACAATAAGAGGATGAGACGCTGGAAGTCATTGAAAAGTGTGATTCTTTATGAAACATTATTTAGCCATTTGATAAATTTCCTTGATCATGAAAACAACTGACCATTGCTTGTGTCAAAGTAGAAACGCTGAACCCTGGCATTCACAATGTCAAATGGGTTGGTCTTAGGTAATCTCTGAAAAACAAAAAAAACACATAATTGAAAGAGTATGTGCATCTATATCATAACATATTGTCAGGTTTATACTATTCCACAATTCAAATAAAGCTAGAATGAATTTTAGTACAGTTGGAGTCTGAAATGTGTTATAAATGTTCAAAATCAATAGTCAAAACTCTGCATCAGACAATATAGGAATGTAGGAGGCATGGCTAGATATTTGTAAATGTCTTACCTTCCAGTCAAAATAAATACTTGTAGTGCCATCATTTTTGATCTCCAGAAAAGATGTGCAACGCTGTCCTGAGTAGCACTCGAATGACACACGGGCCTCAAGTCCAACTCTACCCTCAAAACTATGGGAGTCACCAGTCCAACGTGCAGCTTGTTGGGCAAATTGGAGAGAGGGGCCAAATATGGGTGCTGGGATTACATCAGGGTGGTTACGTAATGGATCCCTGGAAGCACATGTATATATATAAACGTTGCATAACAATGTGGTATAATAAATATGCAGTAGCCTGCACACTCAGAAAGTCATTTCATATAAACTTTATGAGGTGGATCAACTTTAGGTATATCACAGTTTATTTCAAGTTTTATACCCCATCCAAATAACTGGCAAACATGATCTTTTTCATTAAGAATATATGTACCGGGTACAGTAGTTGTCTCCAAAGACTACATATTCATAATAACCAATGCATACTCACAAGTTCAACTCTTCTTCATCTAAAGATGCTGTCATCCCTCCATCAGAGATGATGGTTGGTCCATCTTCCTCTATCTGCTGCTTAGAGGGGGTCTTAGGGTAAGGGTTGGAGGTCCCTATTATCTCAAGGTTGGTCAATTCCTGGAGGAAACAATTATGAAATTAAAGTTTCAGTCAAAATATTTATGTCTCAAAATGTTCTCAGACTAACATACTTTTATATTAGTCTCAGCTGGACTAAACCTCAGGAGCCCCCCCCCCATGTGATTTAACATGTAAAGGGCATATATAACCAGACCCTAAATCAAACAATATTAGATAGTCTTAAATTTCATGTTAAAAGTTACAAGTACAAACTGCATGCATGAACAATAGCATTCAGTAAGAGGAATTCCAAAGATTTTTCAGATACAACAAAGCTTGTAGGGATAAAATTAATGACATAACCTAGCTATGATATTAAAACTTACTGGCTTGTGAGGGTCAAGGTCATTAATGACGGGCGCCAACTGCTTAGTCCTGTCTTGTAGATATGGGGACTTGTGCCATGGGTAGTGGATGGGGGTCTTGGGCCTCTGCCAAAATGAACCTATAAAACAAAACCACACTGTGTTATTAAATGTATGGATTAGCACGATTCACAATTGTATGATTTTATTCCATGTTATAGATAAGACATATGGGTGAGAAATTTGAAGATGTTATTAATGGTGAACGTTTTGTGATTCCTATCTAATGAAATGTATGTGTTTTGACCTGTTTAGAATACAAAAACTCATCAGTATTAATCCAAACAATAAATAAAATAAAGCATACGAGCAAGGGATGATCATTATCTGATTTTTTAAAAATACAAATGTATGTTACTATAGTGGTCACATACTAGGAGTTCATTTGATTTTACTTGATTCGTTTCCAAAAATGTATTTCTAATTTGATTCCTACAATAGATTTTACCTAGCAAAAGATTTACATGGATATAGTGCACATAGTGCAGCACTACCCATCATGCAAAGCACATACAAGCTGCTGAGTACGCTAGTGTAACTTTCACGATATCCAAAGTCAGCCAATGTTGAACTTTGATGTGAGTAAGGAATAACATTAGGAACAGATGTAACAACAGCTTTTAAAGTGGTACTTATGAATTATTCTATGGCAAATAAACACATCACATTCTATATAGAGAGCATCCTTCAATTATTTGTCAGAGTCTAGTAATTTTTAATAGAAAATACTGTAACAAGCATATAATGAAGAGAAGCATATAAACTAAGCAACAAAAGTCAAACACAATCTTTCTAATTGATAAAAAGCAATTTTTGAGTTTCAAGTCATATTATACAGAAAAACAGATGCACAATAGAAAGCAGCACACCAAGATTACACCATAAATGCTTGGAAACATATATGTGGTTTTTAGACCTGAGGAGGCTGGAGTTGCCACATGAGTCCGACAAGTCCCATTTTATCCCCTTGCAAATTAATTCTTCATTTTCCCCTTGTACCATCAATTTATAATTCATGATTCCCCTGCAATCTAATTCTCAACCCAAGTTCACAATTTCTGATTCCTTTTTTAACTCCTTGATTACTTCATTCCACATTTTTTATTCCCATGTTATCTAATCCCTCATTTGGACTCTGTGGCAAGCTCCCCCTACCAAATAAATGTCATAATCCCTTGCATTTAAGGCAGCAATTCAAACAATATGAATGTTTCAATCAAGCACACAGATATACCTTTCTTATAATCCGTCTCTCCTGGCAACAATAAAACATCATATAAATAAACAACATACAATAAACATTTATAAAAAAAACAATAAAGAGGTTGTGTCCAAATCATGGAAAGACATGTAGTTAGTTTTTTATTTTGGCTTTACATGCTCCTCTTCAAATTGTTTTAATAGTATTAATTGGAATAGTTGAAATGAATCCTCCCCCAGTCAGAATTTGGACACAACCCCCAAAAATAAATGATAACTGAAACTATTAGTTATTCCAGTAAGTAACCATTGACATACAATTCACAAATCAAACATAACAAAATGCGTAAAATAAATGCAATATAATTTTTGCTTATTCATTAGACAGAATAAATAAAATGTAATAAAAAGTGTAATACAGTCTGTAGTTGGTGTCATAAAGAAATAAATGACAATGTGCTTAAATAAGGATACTAAACTAATTGTTTTTAAATAAATTACAAAAATCTAATCATAAATAACGTAACTTAAAATTCTGAATGATGTAAAATATATAGTCTTTTATCAAACCCTCCATACCCTCCATAACATACCCACCTTCTACTACTGTAGAAGGGACAATAAGGAGAGAGGGACTTGATGCAAGACTATCCAAATAAGTAAACAAAGAGTTCAATTCAACAAAGGGGAGATCAATAAGTAATGGAACCTTTTTACACATGATAAGAAAAGCATCCATTACTTATCAATTACCTCTCATATAGACATAACAATGTATCAACATTATGTATTCACCACCAATGCAGATGTGTTTGCAGATACCATACATGAAATAGCAAATCATCCAAGCATGTATGAGTCATAACAGTCTTGTACATAGCTCTAAAAATGTGGCAGTCATTCTTTCACCATGTTAATGTGCTGAGAGCTATGACTTAAACTGTAGATTAGTAGCTTGAATTGAAAATACCTTTCTCTTCCTTGATACTCTGAGGTACATCAATGTGGTCTACAGGAGCAGGGTACCCTCTCTCGGTCTGTGTCAATGTCATACTGTAAACAATAGTACAGTATAATAGTTATCATCCATTTGATATTATTAAGATTTTACACCTGTTTGCAAAAAGTTCATGTAAATGCGAAACATTTATATTATTGAACAAATGTATGAATCAATGTTTTGGTCTATAAATGCTGTAAATTAATCACCAGGTTCCATGGTATTTGATTGACTCAGAAAACCTGACATCCATAATGATATAGATTATGAGTGATAGTTTGAGTAATTCCCGCGTTTGATAGACTCAGAATTAATACCGAGATTAAAATCTTTTAATGCAGGGATTAAAACTTTTAATACTGGGATTTCCAAAGCACTTGGATACGATTATATCTTCTTACATTTTAACTTTTAAACATGACAATCCATTTAATATTTTATAGACATTTTACTGTATGCATTTAACTGCAACATTTTTATTATTAAAAAAAACTTCAAATCTATTGTATTTTATTTATGAGTTTTGTTAAAGTATAGTAATTTAATACTCGTTAGAAAATTACCCTATTACAATAAGTTGACACTCGTTAGACAACTACCATATTATCGCCCACTAAGATCGATCTTCAATTACTTAATTATATTTCCGAATTTTATGTTGCCGTTTCTGTTTTACATTCGGCAATCGGCAACTTTATATCCACGGCAATATTTCATGTTATACAGTACTCATCTTTTAACTAAATTAAATATTCAAACTCAGGAAAGAGTTCAGAACGAATACAGAATTTGAGTTTTATATACTTTTGAGATTATACTTACTGCATCCCTGTTATGTCATCTCCAATTCTCTCTTGCTGTTTCCAGAACTCACTGCCGATACGATCTAAAATATTTAATGAACCAGGTTCAAACTGCAGTTATTTTGCTTCTCAATCAATATATACATAAGGATTAAAGAACATGTTACAACTTGCATAAATATTCTTCACAGATCATTTTTCATGAAAAAGTGTTGGTCATTTCGAAAAAAATTAAGCTAGCAAAAGTGGTTCAAGGCATTAACATGCAAAATGTCACCACCTGCCATTTGTTACAGACAATGAACGCCAACTGCTAGACACCATCCACAAAAAGTTGGAGACTATAATAATATGTCACCACTTTTGGTGGTGACATAAAAATAGATTTATGTTAATTAGCTCAGAGGCAGACATTTTTTCTTTCCATTAAGTATAATTTTGAACCCAGGTTGACAACTGATTCATATTAAACTATTTCCTGATATACATTCATGTTTTATTATTTATTCTAATTTGATATATCTACTTACAGCCCTTCCCATAATCCATTGCTGGAATAGATCGGTCTATCAAGTATCGTGTCTCCTGTGTCTTGCGATAATTGTCTGCCTGGTTCATGACCAGCTGCTCTGGGGCTTTCTGGAGGAGGGCTGAAATATAAATATAACGTTCCTGTGACTGACATTTTTTCATAATACATATTCATGTACATGTTTTTTATAAATGTAAATAAACAATTATATCGAGGGTACATGAGATTGCAACAGAGACAGTCATGTACGAACATCAGTGATTTAGATTGTTTTTCTATGACTGTCTCTCTTGCAATCTCTTGTACCCTCGATAGATATGCAAGTTAGCTATCCAACACGACAAGATGCATTCCAAGGTAATTTCACATAAAAACTCACTTGAGATGTATCCTTGTTGTTTCTTGCGATCAATCATCTTTTTGTGCCAGTTAACAAGTGCATTACTCTGCTCAGTTGACTGGTACTTTGGGTGAACTTTCTTCTTCTTGGCATACTTGGCTGATGATGGTCTCTCCTGAACATTCAAGCCACCAGGAACAATCAAGTCCTAGAAAGAAAAGTACAAATATACTGAAACCTGGGTACATGGCATGGCCTTGGGATGAAATGTCTACAATTTAGAATTGCTCTACCTGAAGTAAGTTCCACATTTTTACTCTGTTATAGTGTGCTATGAAACAAAAATATTGGCCTCCTCTTTTGTTGGCATCTGACCTTAATTTGCAAATTTTCCATTTGACCTGAATTTGCAAATATTCCATTTCATGTTTGTTTTCATATTTCCAATCATATAATGAATTCACAAATGTTGAATGCAATTTCAATTTTTCAACCCAAGTTCAGAAACAATTTATGACAACAAAAAATTAATAAAAATGTCTTACTCTCTCTGTCAAATCTCCAGCTTTTATGCCTTCAGTACGATAATCCTCCAATGTTCCCAGAATGCTGTGTGGGATGACGTTACCAGTAGCATCGAACCTTGGCCCAGCGGCCCCTGATAAACTCACAGGCTTGAGAGGGGCATCAGGAGGAGCAGGTTTCAACACAGTTACCCTGGAAAATATAAACAAAAGGTAAGAGCATGGTTTTATCTGTGGCTCCTGGAATATGCTACCATGCATTGTTGTACAAAATTCATAACCATTGACCAAAATTGAGATTGTTGTAAGTAGTAGAACTCTGCATCCAGAAATGACTGCTTAATGAAGACTTTGACAATGAATGTGTGCCTTGTCACTCAAAATGGTATCTTGTCCTAATATTAAAGCAAGAAGTAACCAAAAAGTAGATGATATTTGGGCGGAGCTGCATAAACTGGTAAAGTGAATTGCAAGCTTAGTGAAAACTAATTATGATATGAAAATGTGATCCTTTTTCTCAGGAAAAAAATTCATCCTCTTTTGCTAAATACATCATTTTTGTTCTCGAAATAATTCATAAAATTTGATTCTACTTAATTGAAAACATAGAATGAAATTATTTTAATTGCTCAACTGTATATCAAAGCAAACCCTTGCATTATTTATGCAAATAACAAATTGAGATATATCGGTAAATAGGTTTTAATAAGCATGTACATAATGATGTACATGGACACCTGTATTCAGGTTTGGTATCAATATGCTTGGGGCCAATTTAAAACAAAATAATTGAGACATACTATATGAACCAATTTCAAACATTAGCATCAATTTAATTGTCACTGCACATGTACTTGATCAATTTAAAAGCAAGTTTTCATTTTGCTCATTTAATTGGATGTAAGCATCATCAGTTCATTCTATTCTGTATCTATACATGCCACAATCAAATATTTCAAAATGTGGTCAATCGTAAGACAATACCAGAACAATAAAATCATTTTGTCTTTAGTAGGCATACAATGGATGATTTTACTCATGTATATCTTTCTCACAACACATCAAGATATGTGCCTACAGCGAAGGATCAACATTAAGGATTCTACTGAATATATAAACCTAACAGAAAATACAAAGAAAATACAAACAGGATCATTTAACACAAATAAATACACAGAGCTGACACAAAAGATATCTAGGTTGGAAAAATCTCAATCTGAAACAATTAAGAATCCTGCTATTGGAGCAAATGCTAAAGATGGAGAGACAAGGGGAAGGTTTATCAATGAAACTAAACCACAAATCTGTGTAGTGTCACTAGGTCTAGGAATTGGTAATCGAATCTTCCAATTTGCTGGAATATTTGGAATCACAAATGGTACTATTTTGCCAACATTTTCAAAAACTGCCACAACTCTAATGGATACTTTCAATATTACACTTCCAGATAAAAGCATGTCCTCAAAGTGTGAGAAACAAGTCAAGGAAAAATACTGCTGCGTGTATGATAAAACATTCACACAGGCTAACTTGGAAAATCTCTCCATCAGACCTTATTTCCAAACTTGGAGATATTTCCAGCACATGGAATCAAAGCTCAGATCCGCTTTGAAATTCCATGAGAAAATATTACAAACAGCACGAATGAATCTTAAAAAATTGGGACTGAATAAAACTGACACAATGGTGAATATTCACATTCGGCGTGGAGATATGCAATTTTATGGAAAATATGGATTTAAGGTTGCACCAATGAGTTACATTAACCATAGCATGGAATACTTCAAAAAGAAATATCCAACTGCCAAGTTTATTGTATACTCTAATGACATGGTATGGTGTAAAGCCAAACTAGCTGGCAATGAGAGACTTGTGTTTGCAGAGAACAACTCAGTGGCTGTTGACTTGGCTATGGCATCATTAGGGACACATACCATAATGACTGTAGGGACATTTGGGTGGTGGCTGGCCTGGTTCACAGGGGGAGAGACTGTATATTACAAAGACTGGCCTATACCTAACTCACCTCTTGCAAAGTCAGTTAAACATGAAGATTATTTTCATCCCAATTGGAAAGGAATGATATAATTAGTAACATCCATTAACACTCACATTGTTTTTACTGATCACTTTAATTAAATTATTAAAGCTTGTGGCTTGCTCTATGTATCTTACTTGTTAGTTTTCTGTGAATATTATTCCAAATACATGTTTGTTTTAGGAGTTGAAATGGTTTACTGAGATTCTAAATGGTACCTTTGTACTCTCTGTTGTCCTGAAGAGTATACATATGCAGGGGCGTAGGAAGGTGTAAATTCAACACTACGCCAAAAATCCCGCCAAAAATATGAAACAATTGTGTCAATATTCTATATCAAAACGCCTATTTTATGCTCGTAAAACGTCATTTTATGGTAACAGAGATTTTAAGCTTGCAATGTTTTTCACAACCTAAATCTGAACGGAAATTGAGCGATGCATTTGCACGGGCGATTGGTCATACGTATAGGTTGGCGTTTCGATTTTATATGCAAGCTTTAAATCCCTGGTACCTTTTTAATGTGCTTTAAAATGTTCGAATGATTTTCATCATCACCTTGGAAAGCCTATCTTTTAAATCTCGACACAAATCATTCTCACTTTGCAAATGTCTCGAATGATTGAGACAACCAATTTCCAAATAACAAATTTTTTAATCATTTTCGAATAATTGAATTTAGATATATAGTATTGTCTGATTCCATCGTGTACCATGCAATACAATACGTACAGATTAAAGAAACTAGTTTGATCAATTGATATAAAGAAACGCATTCGTGATCAATGAAACAAATAAACACCCCCACCACAAAGGTCAAATCGAGGTCAACGTGACTTAGGGGGTGCCAAAATGTTATAAAACAAGAATCTATTATTTCTCAAATTTCTAGAACTGAAATCAATGGAACGTGAATAATCAGCAGTTTCAAGTTGTTTTTGTCGTTAACATTCATATTTCAAGAAGTACTTCCAATAACAATTAGTGATTTATTAAGAAAATAGATAATTGCTGACTTAACTATAATTTCTGTCTATGATTTTGCCTGGCAACTACCCTGAGTGCAGAGTTTAGTTAAACTACTATGAAGACGGAGCTCTCTTTTAAGAAGTGAAGTTGAACGAATGCAAAGGGTACCTGGCAACGGAATATAAATCGATGTAGTGAAATTGAAAAATTGGGGTAGGGGAGAATAAAAAAATAAAAATGTAAATTTAAAGAGGTTCATCATTATAATTATATGATACCATACGAGTTTGCATAATAGCATTACGGAACATGCTCTCAAATTCGTGAAGAGAACGCGATCCACGAATATTTGGCGAAATTGTATTTTACTTTTAAAATTCAGAAGATATTCAATAGTGGCTCGATTTTCATGAAATAAAGCATGTTGGTAAGGGAATTCAATCTGTTAAATGATATTTGCCAGACAGACCAATAATGATATGGTATCCACATATATCTACGCCACTGCATATGCACTACAAGTCCATTATGAAAATGATCAAATATATAAGCATCAAATGTCAGAAATAACTGTACTATCCCATCTGCTTAGTCACCCTTAAGTAATAAATGATTTTGATGTAGCACAGTTAAGTGCAACAGAACAGAAGCGTATGCTACACTTACATTCTAGGTGTTGGTTTATCCCATTCTGACTGTGGCTTTAGTTTCTTGACAACTATACGGCTAGATACTGGTGTCTTTTTGCCTGTAGGGGGCTTTGGCTCTCTCAACTAAAGTAAAATAAAATACATGTTACTCAATGTTATCAATGAGGGCAAAATTGCAATGTAGGTTAAATACCAGAAAATTACAGTGTTTTAAATAATCAATCTGGTAATAATATAATATTTAAATCAATTGATTCTAATTAAAGGCAGAATCAGAGCTAAAGGGGGTGACAAAATTGCACCGAGTACAACTGACCCTACAATGCATTCTTTATCATTTCAAATAAAATATCTCCTAAAATATTCGCAGTATGTCATCTATTGGTGAAGATATAAGATTCAAACAACACAATTTGCCAAGGATTCTCCCAAATAATAAATGTGGTAGAGATGAACACATTATTGGTAATACTTTTTGTGTTTCCTCAAAAAAAGTATGTACAATGGGGAATTTTAGAAAATAGACATAACAAGGAATGATATGAGCCTTAAATATTCAATAATTGAGACAAATCTTTTCATGCTCGCTATTTCTCACACTGAATTACATTCATCTTAAATTCCTCTTGAGGCAATATCTAATAAGGCATTAACAAGGCAAAATGTCACCCTGTGCCATTTGTTACAGATTCCAACCACCGAATGCCAAACACCAACCAACGAACACCATCCACAAAAAGTTGGAGACTTTAACAATACAGGGTATGCCAAAATTTTTTAGAAGGCTAGAAAAGTATCATAACATTATGGTATTGAGATAAAAAAAAAATTTGAGAAACTTATATGATAAGCCATACCGTATTCTCTGTAATTAGCGCCCAGGGTGTTTAGAAAATTGAAAATACATTATTTAGACCATTCTAATAAGCGCCCATGTATGAAAGAAATCAGAAATCCCGAGGAATTTCATGTATGGAAATTTTTCTTAATAAGAATGCATTTTCTTCAACATATTTTTATAATAATATGACAAGTGCTGTTATTGGAGAGAATACGGTAAAGATCGCTTAGACAATATTGACAGTGGTTGAAGACCCGTCTATGTCTAATTTATTTCCGGCACGCCCACTTTGTCATTATCGCCGATTACCTTCAATTTTTCCACTAGAGACTGCTGGATATCGATCTAAAGTTATACATTATTTCTAATTTGATGAGAGATCATCATTATTCGTGCAAAAGTCGTGTAAAAGTCGAGAAACATTAAAAAGAAACCAGAAAGTTCACGACCTTGACATGCGCAGAACATCTGCGCAGTAGCTTTTGAAATTTCTGAATGCCGATAAAGAACAATTCCTTCATTCAATATGGACTATTTGGAGACAATATTAGCATGGTATGGTGTGGGAAGCACCCATCGATAGATATGTATCGAGAGGATGCATAGAATTACAAAACGCGTCGTGTTTACAGCAGTTTTAGGGTAAGTACTCTATTATCGCCCGCTCCTGGATTTTGAGAAATATTTTTTTCCTGATATATTCTTCAATTCTTGTTGATTCCTCGATGTTTCTTGAACTTTGTGAAGCGGGGTGGGCGCTTATTAGAGAGTGGGCGGTAATTACAGAGAATACGGTATTTTACCATTCAAATACTAAAGCTAATACTGACTTCAATTTTTGTCACATGTTTGAATATTAATAACATGTAGTGTCATGTATATGTGGATCAAGTTTATGAGCATTTGAATATTTTCAGAAATCAAACTTTTTGACTGACAAGGCTCATGCTATCAAGTATTTAGCTCCATAAAGATATAAAAAAGCTGTTTGAGGTACAATAATTCTGAAGATACAAGCAGAAGATGTTTAAATATTTCCACATTTTTTCACAATGTAAAGGACATCTACCTTTGTCAAATCTTCCTCTTTGATGGCCAGGGCAAGGATCTCATCGTTAATTATAACATTTCTAGAAGCAGCCCGATCTTCCTCGGGTAGTGCATCTTGGGATAAATTAGGAGTTGTTGATTTCTCAGGTGTTCCATCACGTTTTTTCCCTTTTAGTTTATCTGAAAATATAAAAAAAAATTGTAATATAATTTTGAATCAACAAATAATTGTTACTCTAAATATTTATCTACACATGAATGCACCTAAAGTTGCAGTTACTGACCATCTTGTAAGTTCTTATTATTAATGGCAGATTTATCGAGGGCTGAACTCCTTCTTCCTCCTTTTTGTAATTTTCCACGGGGATCTGTTTTAGATGATCCTTTAGAAGACATATTTATATCCACTATTTTTAGCTTGTATTTATTCTAGAATGAAAATCCTGACATTCTTGTTCATGATTGGTGAAATAATCTAGATGATGTGATTAAAACTGCTACATATCCTTGTTTTAGTGTTCTATGTTCCTAGAATGGCACCAGAACAACATACAATACACAGGTAGGTGAAATCAACAATAACCGATTACAGGTAAGACAACTACTTAAGAAAACGTTCAATAAAAGAGTAATCCATCAAGAATATTGGCAAATAACCTTATGAGCTATGTGTATCTAAGGGAGAATTCTTTTCCAATATTTGAACAATAGAATCAAAAATGAGCTTTAAGATGATTCCATTAAAACATTTTATGAGATATCCGATTATATTGTTCATGTAACACAATATGGGATTTATTACTCATTGAGAGAGACTTCAGTCTCTGATCGATGAATGAATTTCTAACAAATCTTGCTCCAGAAGTCAAAAACAAATCTGAAAGTAAGGAGATTATTGGAAAAGGCATAGTAACTTCTGAAGTATTAGAAGATATCACACTGTTCTCAAAATAACACCATAGCACAACCAATAAGAACACAATTTATTCAAATAAAATAAATGACTTGATCGGATTTTTAACCCAAACTCAGAGAGGGTATCTATTGGTCATTTGGTACAATGTTGAAATCTGATCTAAGATGAGAGCATTGAGTCTATAGCTCTCCAGGAGCTCTAAAATAATCTAGGGTGGCATTTGATCAGAATGTAGAGGTTAAAAATTACCCATGTTAAGTGTTCTGTTCAAATGTTTGCAGCGATATCTATTAATACAATGTACGCAGAACTTACAAGTTAACTTTCAATTTTTGTTTGACCCTTATATAACTGAGAGAGACTGAATTTATTTAGCACAATGCAGTTGCACTTACATGAATGTGCAGACATCTTTCTCTTATTAGTATCTATGGCTGGGTACATAGATTGTCTCCGGAGGACACCTGTTGTGCCTGAGCCTACACCGGCACCCTGGGGTCGCCTACCTGTCAGAGGAGTCCCCTGGAGTTGCTCTGAATTGCTACGTACTTTTAACTTGTTTGACATTTTGATTTTTACCAATTTCCAGTTTTTTTACTAGTATTCTACTGGTTTTAACAATTTTACTCCTCATATATGTAATAAACTTAGAACTTTTCGTAAAACATTATTTTTTTTCAAAATTGTTATCTGGTTGTCATGGCATTAAACGTATGCTTAACAAGCACTCCTTTGTAGTGTTCACATTACTCTACACTCTCATGCTATATCTTTGCAAAAATGTTTTGTGGAAATGCTAGAGGTTAATTCTTATTCATCACTCCATGAATCCATTTCTGTCATTTCATTATCTATCTGATCCTTTTATCATTACTTAACATTATATGCAGTAATTGTTTATCAAAAGTTCGGTCACTATTAATGTCCAATTTTAATAATTATTCATTTACTATCTTAAACCATTATAATTCAGATCTAGGTTTTCATCCTAATGTAAAATCCTTGTTTTTTATTTTGAATACACTTTTCAGTAACACTCTAGTGTAACACTCTACACAGCCAATCCTCAGCTTGTTTTTTGTTAGATTTGGTCATCCTTATGTACAGTTATTCATATTATACTTTTTGGAATTGTATTTTAAAGTCTTATTTCATTTGAAATTTGTAATGTCATGTAAATCGTGTTCTATCAATCCAACGTGGATTTGTGATACTATTCAAAATTATAATTTGACTTTTGATGCTAGAATCCTGTAAGTGCTATGTTTAACAAATCTCTATGTACCTACGGTAGTAATATCCCTAAAATAAACGAACTGTATTTGACAATTCAAAGGAGTAATTGTCAACTAACATCACACATGTTCAAACATCCAATTATAAGTGTTTATTTGTTTGATTCTTGTTCAGAAAAATCGCAAAGATTTCAAAGCCTTCGTTTAATTAAACCGTTTGAAATGTTGATCTATCATAATAACTATCAATCAAACTTTTCTTTTAGCTTATAAAAATATTTCCTTTTGATTTTATAAGCTTTTTTATTACAAAACCTTGTCACGATAGTTGTATTGCACCCCTGACAAAAATGTCAACGATGATCATATTTAGAAACTTAAAATAGAGTTGAATCAGATTCACAAGGATCCAGAACTGCAGAAAGATCCCAAAATCATTCAATTAATTCTAAAGTGTTTCACAGGCATGATCACCATGGTTACTTTTATATGGGCAAAGGTACAATCATGAATTCATTTATTACCTTTCTAATTACAACTTATATTTTAGCATATCCTGGATATTCAATTAAACCTCTAATCTTTACAAATTATTTCTAGAAAGTACAGGCAATAAAATGCATTAGACATGTTAGATTACTAGTTTTTACTTTTATGATGTTTATGTTTTATGTTGTACATGTATATAAAATAAATTGAAGGCACTGTGGCACTGTTATATTCAGTCGATCGAGGATCAAAGGAAAATGAATAAAAATTAAGATTTTCTATTGGCTGATTTTTAAATAAAGTTAAGCTAAAAAGATGAAGTGATATTGAGAGAATATTAGCAGACGTAAGTAAATGTATGTTAACAATGGCCGTAAGCTTTTAATCAGCTTGAGCAAAATTTTGATTCAGGCGACATCTTTTTGGAAATGGAAATGTAATATCTAACAAAACTAGAACAACTGGGGGTTTCACTCCAATATACTTCTTAATACCTATGTGCAGCCCCAAAGACCCCCTTTTTGAGCATTTTTTCCATGTCAATTTCCTCTCAAGATTGAAGGTTTCCATGTTTAATTCCTCTGAGACTAATAAATGACTAAAAAATCAACTTTTCTAGTAATTTGTTCCAGGCCTCAGCAACTGATTTAATGAATTTAAGACAATTTTCTGTAGAAAAACTGAATTTTGACTTAAAAAGGGTACTTTCTTAGACAATTTTCCATGTTTTTTTCCTCTCAGATTGGCCATGTTTTATGCTCAAAGCCAAAATTGAACGTGCTGCACATACCTACCCAAATTATTTGGAGTGAACCCCCGGGCTAGAACAGCTAGTGGCATTGGCCATAGCAAATCTAATCAAACATGTAGTTATGTATGTTGTATACTTGTATCTGACAGTCATTTTAAAAAGGCTATCAAGCAAATTGTCAAACAATGGATGATTTCCTAGTCTCACTACCAGTTTATCTTTTGAACTAACCATTAAGCCAAAAATGCTTTTATGTATTGTGAAAAAACTAGGCCACAGTACTCTATTATGTTTCCAGCTATACCTAGTTAAAGAGTAATAAATAACATATAAAATGGCTTTGATAAAAATCGAACTGATGAACAAATATGTTTCCAGCTATACCTAGTTAAAGAGTAATAAATAACATATAAAATGGCTTTGATAAAAATCGAACTGATGAACAAATATGTTGCACCTTTGCCTTTTAGACAAAATAGCTACACATTTGCCAGACAAGTTGGACAAGTTAATATTTTTTTCTTATTCGACCATGAGAGCATTCCAAAGGCCATGTCAAAATAGGGTACCATAATAAAAATGAAAAAAGTATATTACAATGTTTTCTCAAATACTTCTTGTACGTACAGCCTGTTTGCTTCTAAATTGTATTCTGACCTCACTTACCACGTGATTTCTCACCAACAGCTAACCATTTTAACTTTGCGGAGCCACTAGAACGCCATCTAACAAGTGGTAATGGTGAAGCAGAAGCTTTTCGAGACAGCGATGCTTTACTAGAACTACGGGATAATGTCTCTGTTATATTAACACTAATATTCTTATCAACTGGGTTTGTTTTCCTCAGACCCAAAGATGTTTTACTTTTCTTTTTCATTATATGCAACATTTCAGGTTTTTGTTTGTGAGATTGTGTGCCATCATCTTCTTTTGACTCAAAGTCAGCCATCTTGTTTGTGGAAACTGTGTTCTGATACTACTGAGTTGTCTGACTTATTTATGTTGAATCATTAAAACTATTAAAACTATGTCATATATTATCCTTCCTCTTCTCAGTCAGCTTGTGACTATACTTTCTTTTTATCTTTTTTGAACAATTGTGTTTTTCTTATGAAATCTACTCAAAAGAAGCATTAGAAACACCCAAGATAGAGCTCAAAATCATTTTCTCAAAGTTATATAGTGATGCATGTATTTATAAGAAGCACCCTTGCATAATTTTATTTAAGAGGGACCAGGTCAAAATATTACTTTTTCAAAACTACTTAATATAGCTTATGATCCCCTCTCCTTTGTATTAAAGCTTGAGAAACATTGACATTAGAGTATCATCAACTAATTATGAATGTTTGACAATGTTTATTTATAACAAGCTTGGTTTTTACCTCTAATATTTTTTTTACAAATATGACACATTAATATTTGACGTGACCCCTAAATCCTTGAGCATCGAAACATAGAAACAGAATAACAATAAAAAAAACTAAAAATCATTAATTTTAGTTTGAGGCTCTTAAAGAAACCCTTAACCAGTATAAGCTAATAAGACATCGACATTGTATCTAAGCTTATAGTAAAGAATGGCTAAGAGATCCCATATGACCATGAAACTTATTGGATGTAAAATGTTAAGGGAATTTTCATGTTTTATTTTAGGTAGACAAGATTATAGAGTCAGAGTATAATGTATTAATCAATATGCAATAATGCTTTATTTTATCTTAGATGCCACTATCTGATCCGGAAAATATAGATTATACTGCCCTTCCAATATTTGTGTAAAATATAGAAAAAACTAGGACTATGAAAAGGACGTGTACATCATATATAATGATCTTGAAGGCATCAGATAAAATTCAAAGAACAGCCTCGATTCTGGGGGTAATTGTGTCAATCATTCTTAGAAATTCCTATTTGATTAAAGGGACACAAAAACATTTCTTTTAGTATTTTAGTTAAAGGGGCATAAACAACTGAATGTGTCAGCTGTCAGATAAGATTATAGTATTTATGCTTATTTATTTAAAAATTAGAACACAGCCATATATAGCAGGTACGTACCTTAGGGATGCTTTAAAACCAGGAAAGAAATATGGCAATAAATTTTGCAGAGTGATTTAACTGAACGGATGACTGTCTCCTAAAATACGGAAGACAAAACAAGCTACAATACAAAATTATTAATTTTAAAAAATCTTTGTAAATGTGTCACTTACTTGCATATATACTAAATCCAGCTCTTTTCATGATTATTTCGAAACAATTCTCATAGTCATAAATTTTCAAAATGGCTACAGGCTCAGGTTGAATTATATATGATTCTATATGCTTATGCTATCACTAAGTGAATGTCAAGCCATGTGTAGTAGTTCTAGGATACAAACATTGGTTTCAATCAAAACAATGATGTAATTTAAAATTGGAATTTTAAAAAGTATTTTGATAGTGGATTACATATTCAAAGACGTCTATTCCATATCACACAAAGAACAGTTTAATATCCCAAACTAATAAACCTTTAATAAGCTTTCATAAACCATTAAACCATTTTTCATCATTTGCTGTGATACAAATAAGAGAAACACATGCAAAGATCATATAAATGCCACTCTTATATTACTAGGAATCATTAACAGGGTCTATTATAAAACTAATAATGGCTAGGATAGAGAAAATGTTCTTAAGTAATTTTGTTAATATAGAGTCTCTTTACCAATATGAAAAGAGGGAGAGGGAACTGCTAATATTATATAAGTTCTTGAAGTCAATCATATTGTTTCTATTATGTAATAAAATTATTTAATCAAATCAATGAAATAAAATCATTTATATCATCCTTTACTAGATCTTAAAGTTAAACAAACAAATGTGCAAAATTAACAGAATGAACTTACATGTACTTGGGGTCAATTTCTTTGATTCTACTTGAACATATATAGCAGGCCTTTCCAAAGTGAGACGAGTATTGTTTTCACAGAAGTTACCATTAACATGTTAAATTACCAATAACTATATACAGCCTGTAGTTTAGATAATATTTAAGTTTATCAAGTTGCTGACTACTTACTGATCTACTTACTCAAGACATTAGAAACATTGCCTTTGAATAAATTCCTCCGACCTCCAGAGAGTGCCCTGGGGGATTTGGAGATTGAGCCTGCAGCTATCTCTGACCCAGGTTTCTTTGGAGACATTGGAGAATGTCCTTTTAATGGTGAACTTAAGTCTGTTGTAGGAGACAGCAAAGGTGAATCCGATTCTGCTATGGCATTTTCATCTGCTTGCTTTTTTAACTTCATAAACTTGGTTGACTTCATTTTTGAAAAATATGTTGAAATTCAGCTCTAGAATATGAATGTTTGGTGAACAGTTGAGAATTAAATATGTCACTAATGAAATCTTGATGAATCTCAGTGATATATTAAAGAATTACTCCCTATTAGTCCTCATTAATCACCAATTAAAGGATCAGATATAAATAATTTAGGGATTACTGAAATCTTCTTATATTTAAATTGACTTTGATTATCCATTTTCACTCATTCACAATATAATAATGATCTGACACAATATGCTTCAAAATTTGCAATCTCAGCTTTGAATCTCATAATTGAACACATGTATAGGATGCAGATGAACCAAAGCAAAATATGGGCTCAAGATAGGGTTCATGTATACCAAACAAGGATCTATAAAATGATCGCACAAATAAAAGGTAAGTAGTCTAAATATGAATATAAGAGATAATAGAGAAATAACAAACAATTATGCTACTCAATAATAACAATACTTAATTATACTGTGTGATATCAAACTCCCTTTTTATGGTTGTTCATATATTTACTACAGTACCACATTTCAATGTTGTCTTGTTTTAATGAAATAAGATAAAACAAGTCATTTACAAGATAACACGTTACCATCTGGCAAATGATATTGCAAGTGATCACAAATATGTAACAATTTTGTTACAGCTGACAAATGCTATTCCAAAAGGCAGCTAAAACATTATGTTACCACTCCTTGGTGGTGGCATAAAAATATATCAAGAACACTTATCTACAGTATAACATATCTGACTCCTTACTTGCTGATAAAGACTTGGCTCTAGTCGCTGAGCCTCTCAGACTTTCTCTTCGATCTTCACTTGACATGTTAAAATTCCTCTAATACAGTCCTTCCTACATGTTTCCTTGGCTTGCCTATGTATTTCCATATACCAAAATGATCACATTACTCAATTCTTTGTATTCTGTATCCAACATATTACACTTAACTTTTCATTGTTCGCTGTTTGTTAGCAAATATTTTTCCACTTTTGAAACTTTTCAATTTTACACCAAGAGTCAATATCATAAAAATTCTTATTCAAAACGACTACTTTGTCTTTTTCAATGGCACAATGAGGTTGGTTTTTTGTTGCTAGGCTATTGCATGTAGACTGTCCTTGAATTCACACCTGAGTCATGGTCACCAATGGTTAAACAAATAAGTGACATTCAAGAAATCTTGTAAAATGTTTCATAAGTTTGCTCAAAGTTAGATACAATTATATGATAGTGTTTGCCCAGTTTTCAGTTTCATTAAATGTGTGAAATAATACGTTCCAAAATTCTTCAAGCGTATGATCTTTGAAAAGGTGAACAAACGGAGTTTAGTAATAATGCAAACATTTAGAGTTAAATAGTTTAACTTCTGTCTGGAGTTAATAAGGTATAAAAGATTAATTGAATTTTGAAGAAAAAAATCAGATTGTTTGAGTATTAACTGACAGCTTATGTCATAAATGCTCCTCAGTTGCAAGCAAGAACTCAAATTAACTCATCATATTTCCAGTTGATTTAATGTAATGCTGTTGGTTTCTACATGTACATTACATTATGCTGTCTAAAGTTGCTCTTTGTTCTTTCTTGCTGAATTACCACTATGAATCTATATGCTATTTATTTTGATGAAATAAATATCTTTACTGGAATAAATTTTATTAAAGGAATCGTTTTATGAAGCAAATATGATTGCATCTTTAATTATGAATTAAGAGATTCTTGAATTCAAAAACTTGTTCTCATAAAAAAAGAAAGTGAATCATTTTTAAAGTCTTGATTTAATATTGAAGATCTTAAAAGAATACAAAATGGTGAGAATGATAAATTGTTTGGAAAACAATAGTAGGTAGTAATGTCAACATCAATACATGTACATCTGATTCTAGTTAATAATCATACATGCAGAAGAAATTAGTATGTAGTCATACAAAATGTTGAACTACATGTTTAAAAGAAAAATGCCATACAGATAAGGGTTTGTGTCAACTTCAAGAAAATAATGTAACTACCAGTATGTAGGATTATTGGATTTGCCGATCAATAGGAGAGGAGTGATTATGATGCCCTCTTTCTGTATTTAAAAAGAAGTATGCACACTATAACTGACAGTACAGGCCCTATAACCAATAACATCAAGGTTCAGTTAGCAAGACATGAGATGAAAATTAGCAAACATTTTTTCCAAAAATAAATGTAAGTTATAGCTTACTATATTCTTGCAGAAAATTTTAACCAACAGAAAATGATAGGTTATACACACCAATTATAATTTATCAATGGATTCAAAATATGTTCATGAAGGAAACAGAATTTTATTTCATCATAATAAATATCATCTAGATCCATAGTGGTAATTCAGCAAGAAAGCAGAGAGCAACTTTAGACAACATAATGTAATATACGTGTATATACCAACAGGATTACATTAAATCAACTCCCCTCTTTACCAGTAGTGCAGGCTTGTTACTGTGCATTGGGGATCTTTTACATTAAAAGCCCTCCTAACTTTTGTATATTTCAAATAGTTATGTATAATGTGCAGTAAAGTAAGCTGAAGTGGCCTTTTGTAATTTAGGGAGTTTCAGCCATGTTTATTTTTACAAAAATAACATGGCAGCGAAGCATCAAAATATAAGAGGCCACAGATATGAGAGCTACACTACAAAACGAACTTAAATAAACTAAAGTTAGGACATGTATAAATGTTTCTATTTTTACATATACTGTTTCAATATTAACTGTAGACTACAATGCTGATACAAATTAATTAGTTGGCATATTTTCTTGAATTTTAACATTTAATGTCCCAAACTCCCACAAACTGCAGAAAAGTGTACACTGTAAATCATATTTACCAAAATGAGTATCTCCAAGGTTTCATACCAGCGTATACATAATGCATTTGTCACGAGTTTGAGCGGAAATTTCGCAAAAATGAAGTGAGGGTAATCTCCGCCAGTGCTCAGAAGCAAATAATTCATGTGTGCAAAATAATCAAATAATCTGATTCCGAGTATAAACTTTGCTGTGCATGCGCACGATGTGTGCCATGGTTTTTTCTAGTAATTTTGTTTCGTTTCATGGAGTTTGTGTTTCAGTGTAACCAATGACAGAATTAACAGGTAAAATCACTTCACTATAATAGCAAAACTTTTGTTTTATTTGTGGATTCTGTCTATCAGATAAGACTCTGGGGTATGTAGGCAAATTCATTTTGGTAGGAGCACTCTGTTTAGTCTTAAAACGCACCCTTTATTATTTTGTATCAGCACTAGGCTATAGCCTACAACGCAGATGCGAGTAGGTAGTTACCAGTTTCACCACCAGGTGGCTCGTTCGGGTCAGATAGCATGGTGGATATAGCAGAAAGTTCCCTTTAACTTCAATTACATCTGTTTTAGCGGTTCAATTTTCATATAACCCTTATGTATCTAATAGTTATGCAAATCAAAATATGTCCAGTGAATGAAAATGTTATCTGACCGATACAAGAAAAGACATTTCACTTTTTGTGATTTTGTAACATGGGCTCTATGGAGAATCAACCCGAACTAGAATTTACATTTTCAAAAATAATTAAATTTTCAAACTTGATAAACAACTTTCGAAAGCATATTTCTAAATGTACTTTTACATGTAGATTTCAAATATAACATCGCTTTGACAGAATTTTGAATATTTAATGGCGTAAATCAAGTTTTTTTCTACTCGCATCTAGTCTATTTGGAACAAAAATAATGACACGTGGATTTGCTGAAGTGAGGATTTCCCATGTTAAAAAAATTAGAATTTTCAGGAGGTCATACATCAGTGGATGACAGTATACAAAATGTAAAATATTCAAATTTTAAGGGATATGTATCTATAGTGCTGGTATATATTAATTTATGAGTCGTTTAATTGGCATATTTTCTTGAATTTTAACATTTAATGTCCCAAACTCCCACAAACTGCAGAAAAGTATACACCATAAATCATATTTACCAAAATGAGTGTCTCCAAGGCTTCACACCAGCATATGCATAATGCATTTTTCACAAGTTTGAGCTGAAATTTCGCCAAAATAAGTAGGCTAAACTTTAAGGGTAGTCTCTGCCAGGTTTGTTTATTGTGGTAATCTTGTAAGTGCTCAGAAGCAAATTATTCATGTGCGCAAAATTATCAAATCATCTGATTGGTTTAAACTTTGCTGCACATGCGCACGATGCGTGTCATGTTTTTTTCTAGTGATTTCGTTTCGTTTCATCATGGGCTTTCAATTAGTTGAATCTAGTTGAAAGCCCATGGTTTCATGGAGTTTGCGTTTCAGTGTAACTTCCACAAAAATGGCGGACCACAGACAGAATTAACAGGTAAAATCACTTCGAACTTTTTACCTACTGTATAATAGCAAAACTTTTGTT
The DNA here is from genome assembly GCA_903813345.2 of Owenia fusiformis. NCBI lineage: Eukaryota > Metazoa > Annelida > Polychaeta > Sabellida > Oweniidae > Owenia > Owenia fusiformis. The sequence continues at coordinate 19,946,644 of CAIIXF020000007.1, read as the reverse complement.
TTATTTGTGCATTCTATCTATCTATCAGATATTATAAGAGTCTCAGGGAGTAGTGACAAATAGACTATATCCTATTTAGTCTGAATTATATTCAGACTATAAGGCACCTATGTTAAAGTTCGGTAATTCTAAATATTTGTTTACATAGGAAGTGCTATTCAAAATGGCCGATTGGGTAAAATTAATTTGCACATTTGTTTCTTCAACTAGCTTTATTTCCACTTGACAATATGCTGTGTTACTTTTTATTGCATTTAATTGTACCTTACTATTTAATTGAAATTTTGTAATGTTTATTTTATTGAAGAAATGGTTCCTGCAATTGATAATTTTGTGCAAAAAAATTCACTGCAATTTCCACAGGAAAGTAGTACATCATAACAGACTGACTTCTAGTCAGTCTGTTGGATACATACTAAGTGACAAATTAATTTTGGTAGGAGCTCTCTGTTTAATTTGAAAACGCATCCTTTATTATTACATATCAGCACTATAGACAATATTTGAGACTATAGGGCTTTCAAAACACCATGGTTTGGATATGGTGATAGAGAATCCACCTGTCATTTGTTTTGTTCCAAACTGTAAGTGTAAAGTCTAGGTAATTTAGAGATCTTCGTTTTTCAAATAAAAGGTATGATACTTACCAGAAGACCTCGGCCTTTCCTTTTTGGACGGCTTTACACTAAGACGACTACTCATATTAAACGCTGTTAACTCTAATGAAGTGTTTTTATCGTATATATACGGTCGAAATCGGGAAAACAAAAAATTTCAAATCTTTAAGTTTTCACTTGGCGGCCATGTTGTTTCTTGACAACTGTAAATCTAAATGCGCAATTTGAGACTACAAAAAATAGTTTTCAAGTAATGGTATTGAAAAAACGTGCTTTTTCTCTTAATATAAAAATACTATACAATAAATATTTGCTGCTTAAAAAATATAAAATATCCTTCATTTTATGTAATAATATTATATCCGTCTGGTAAATTCAAATAAATTTGTAATTTAGACTCATAATAGTTTCGACCCGGAAGTGAAGAAAATGTGTCAGGCACTTTTGAAAACAAATGCGCAATATTAGGGATGCATTACCGAGCATAATCTAACGCATTCAACAAAATATCGATGCAATGCAGCATAGATGCTGTGAAGAATATCCGTATATAGATTTTTCAAAGGTATGTAGAACTATTTAGAATGCACTTTACAGTTGAAATAATTTTGCATTTTCTGCAATGTAATGTATGCAAATAGAAATACTAGTCTGTAAGCTTAGGCCTAGATCACAGTCAGCACCATCTATCTAATATCTAATATAATAGAATTAAGTTCGGTAACTTAGAGAAAATTCTAGTTTAAATAATTATTTCTCATGCCAGGGGCTTTGATCAGTAATATTATATGTTTGTTTATTCAACTTTCATATTTTTGTCAAGGATGTCAAGTAAGTTTCTGGCGAAAGCTGGAGCATAGATTATTTAAGAGGACTGGAAATTGTTGTTGTTGTGTTGCATAAGCCGCTGTTTCCTCGGCAGTTCGTCTCGTGTACTGTAGATTCTCTTTGTGCTCTCTCATGTGCTTCAGTTTACACTTGTTGCGCAGATTTTGTATTCCATTATTTTATATATATTGTATGTCCTGATTGTCTCTCTCATAAAAGAAGAAATTATAATTATAATATTGAAACACTGGAAACAAGATGGCACTCTATTTCAAATCTGCCAACTCGTGTTGGCCTATTTATCACTATTGAGCCTATTGACTCAGTTGTTCATCTAGTTTTACTTACCTTAGATGCTTAGTAATCTATTTAGTATAATATTGTTTCCCAAATTATTGTTATTTGCGATAATTAGTAGTAAAAGTACTTTGAACGGGTCAGCTGCCATTTCCTTGGCTGAATCATCCAGTCCACAAAAACAGTGAAATCATATTAAAAATACCAATAAAACTTAAAATTGAGGCAGATGCGATACAAAGAGCCAAAGAGACTCTATTAATACAGATATACAGGTTACAGTCACCAAGATGAGCTAATTTCAGGCGAGCTTCGGGAAATAAAAAGGTAGGTCATTCTTGTTTCCAGTCCTCTTAAATAATCTATGCTCCAGCTTTCGCCAGAAACTTACTCGACGTCCGTGATTTTTGTAACTTGTCAGAAAAAATAAGTTTTTACATTTTTTAGCGATCTATAAATAGATATGAGGTCATGTCCATGAGCTGAGGTTTGGCCCAAAAAAGTAATAAATTTGTGATTCAAGCTCAATATCTGCGATTTTGGAAGTGATTCATGGAGGCCGTTTCTCGAAACTTATCGATATTAACGAATCGTTAATTGCGAAACTTGGATTCATTTCATTGGACACCGCATCGTTAATGGAATAACGAGACCCCCATTTGTACCCGTAAAATCAATCTTGGATAACGAATAAATCGTTAAAGATCATGACGTCATCGCGAATCGTTAACTTTCGAGAAACGGAAATATCGTTATTAACATTGAATTAACGATTCCTTAATAACAAAACTTTCGAGAAACGGCCTCCTGACCATGTTTTAAGTATTAAAATAATGTTTAGTGATGTGATTATGACCAAAAAGCGGGAGTCCAAACCGGTAGTCAAAAGACTAATCGCACTTTTCAGTCAAATAACTGAATAATGAAGATTGATGGTGCTCACTGTGTACTAGAAAATGACAGGGACAATTCTCATCTCCAAATAAGGTTGAAAATTCTGAAAATGCCAGTCATGCCATTACTACGCTTTACATCACTTCACATTCATTGTCATGCACCCATCATCTTAGTATTCATAGGCCCTGAGAACATGTATAATAAATTGAGTCGAGTACTCTAAGAGATCTCTTTTCATACAGAACTTAACTCAAATTTAATGTCTCCACCAAAAAGTGGTGACAAATTATTATGGTCTCCATTTTTTGTGACGGCAGTTGGTGATTGGCGGTTGGCGTCCATAACAAATTCTTACAACTTTCAATAACTTAACAAACACTGTTTAGACTGACTTCAATTTTTTTCAAAATCACCCACATCAAGTTGTCAGAAGTTCAAATCTGACTTAAGATTTAAGATTTGACCTTCAATTACCTTCTCAGGGTCAAAAAAGGTTAAAAGGTCAAAAAAGTCTTTTCAACTTGCTTCAAATTGATCAATTTTTTTTCAAAATCATCTACAAGTTCTCTTTCAAATCTGACTATAGACTTGAGATTTGAACCACAATGACCTGCTCAAGGTCAAAAAAGATTTGACCTTTAATGACCTTCTCAAGATCAAAAAAGGTTAACAAGGTCTTTTTCAACTTGCTTCAAATTGGCAATTTTTTCTTCAAAATCATCTACAAGTTCTCACATTTTAAATCTATCAGAAGCATCATACTCATGAAAAAACAGACAAAAAAAATTTACTACAACTTTAATTATCCCATCGAACGAAGTTCGGAGGGATATAGGAAACGCCTCCGTCCGTCGGTCCGTCCGTCCGTACATATGTCCGTCCGTCCGTCCTTCCATCCGCCCGGGCAATAACTCAAATACCGTTGGCCCGATTTTGTTCATATTTTGTACACATATACCCTATGGGGGTAGAAGTTCTGCTGGAAAGCCGATTTTCAAAATGGCCGCTCATTTAAAAATGGCGGCCATTTTAGTGCCGATTTTACAGTAATTTAGGTGTAATATGTAAAACTGTAATGGCAAACGGACCAAAACTCTCTAAATGCGCATTTATGCTCTTTTCTCTCGAGAACGACTGTCTCATTTTCACGATAACTTTTATTTAGTACTTTAACATATAAGATCTATTTTTCCCCATCAAGGTATGATGTAAATGACATGCTATTTACATCTTGTGAGTTTCAATGACGCGCGTTTGATTTTATAAAAAATGCCAAACTTTGTGACAAAGAATTTCCTCCTGCTTGCAGCGAGAAGACGGACCGGTTTAAAAATTTGTAAAAAATTGGGGTACTTAAAAGCATCGGGAGGCATCATATATTTCAAATTAGACACGAGGAAGTCAATATTGAGCAAGTTATGGCTGTTTTAAATTCAAATAAAACCGTTAACCCGTACCGGTCCAGCTTTTGACCCGTACCGGTCAATTTTCGTTAGCTGCGTATACCAAGGGTGTAAATAGAATTGAAAATGTGAGAACTTGTAGATGATTTTTGAAAAAAATATTGGTCAATTTGAAGCAAGTTGAAGAAAAGACCCTTTTTGACCTTGAGAAGGTCATTGAAGGTGAAATCTCAAATCTAAAGTCAGATTTGAACTTTCGTTTATTTCACAAAACACATACAATATACATATACAATGAGTGGGTGACACAAGGGTTTGTGTATATTCCCAAGATGGAGTAAATTTACAAAGTATGCATGTTATGGCTGTTTTAAATTCAAATAAAACCGTTAACCAGTACCGGTCCAGCTTTTGACCCGTACCGGTCAATTTTCGTTAGCTGCGTATACCAAGGGTGATTTAGGGGCATTTTGATGGCACAAATTATATATATATATTATTGAAGACATGCAATGGCAGATCCCTGCCACTCTAACATACTTTGTAAATTTACTCCATCTTGGGAATATACACAAACCCTTGTGTCACCCACTCATTGTATATGTATATTGTTGTGTTTTGTGAAATAAAAAGTTCAAATCTGACTTTAGATTTGAGATTTCACCTTCAATGACCTTCTCAGGGTCAAAAAGGGTCTTTTTTCAACTTGCTTCAAATTGACCAATATTTTTTTCAAAAATCGTCTTCAAGTTCTCAGAAATTCAAACCTGATTTAAGATTGCACTCATAATATTGTGAGCAACTAGGTGGTGACATTTTGTCATGTTAATGCCTACATGTTTCCAAGGCCTATGTTAGTATCAATCACACCTGCACCTGCCATCGCAAAAGCACTGGAACAGATACATGGAGTTGAATTGACTGAAATGAAAATCCACCCTTCCAAACTCTCTATTTACCAAGGAAAAAAGAGCAGAAACCTATCAAAAAAGTGTCACCTGTATAAGGGCTAGACTATACCCTCTAGTCTGATATTTTTTGAAATTTGGTTTGTTACATATTCACGTCACTTTTGATGAAGTTATTCAGATAATAAGTTTAACAAAACAATATATTTGTGGGCGATAATACTACAAACGTTACATGTTTATTCTCCGGGGAGCTGTAGTGTAACGAGCCAGATAATAGACCTGAAGGGAGTGTGCTTAATTCAATGCCCAGTGCCCAGGAATCGAACTCAGGACCTTCCGCTCGCAAGACCAACACTCTACCAAAGGGACTAGCTACTACAGCCCAGACTGTAGTGGTGACTTGCTATCGAGGGTCATTACAGAAATATTCTGACTATACTTCTCCTATGTTTAATGTGGGTATTCAAACATATTTGTAAACATGTAAGTTGTAATTCAAAATGCCCAAATGTCGTAAATTAATTTGCATACATGTTCTGCTAGCTTTATCTCTATTAGACTTTTATATGCATTTAATTGCACCTTACTACCTAATTAAATTTCTACAATTTTTTTATTGAAGTAATGCTTATAAAACAACGTTTTAAGCCATTAGATGAAGCATTACCTCAATAATAATTAATTTTGTGCAAAAAAAATCACTGAAATTACCACATGACAGAACATTGGAGTAATAGACTGAGTTCTAACTCATAATAGGGCTATTCACTATAATGAACATAATTATCAGAGCTGAAACTCCTCGAAATTACAAAATGCCACAGGTCTACTGCAAATAAGACTAATTTATCTGAAATGAATTGACTCACAGAAAAGGTGATTCAGACTTTGGACTTATTCCACTGAAAGGTAAAAAACGATGCATGAAATAATTTCTTGTGATCTCAGACCTTTCATTCAGACTGATACCTCATCTACACTGATTACATACTTTTGCAGTATTCATATGTAATATTCTCTCTTTTTCAATATTATTTCAGGTCAGTGTGCCTCTGTACAACATCAATTGGTGGGAACCAGATTTTTTCTGCACTGCACTTCTAACTATACTTTGGCCAGTACTCAGGCATGTGGTAAGTCATGATTTCATATCTATATAATTTTGTGTTTGTATACAAATTATGATGGTTCAAATAATCTGGTTAGAAGTAATGAGTTAACAGTTTCACCACCAGCATCATATATTTATGAAAAGTCCGCTTAAGGTTCAGCTGGAAAATAACATTTTGGGGAAAAATTGCTCTACCTGCACATGTTTTTTCTGGTACAAAATAAAGTATGAAGGCATGTGTTCATTTCTTTGCTTTTTTCAGGAAAGTATCATTACATTGTCTTCTTTTAGTAAATCTGGTAAGAGTTCAATGGGAACTCCAGGAAATTCTGATATTTCACGCTTTCTATTTTTCCAAATTTTCTTTCAAGGTTTCTAGACAGCACAGCAGCTATCATTGACCTGTTTCCAGGTTTACTTAAAGTAGACATTTGTAATTATATTTTCCTGAAAAAAGCAAGGAAATACACACATGCCTTCATACTTAATTTTGTACCAGAAAATAACACGTGCAGGTATAGCAATTTTTCCCAAAATGTTATTTTCCAGCTGCACCTTAAACTTGAATAAAAGTTCCAGTGGCCTATTTTGTTCAATAAAAAGAGATATTTCACATATCACGATTTCATAACGCAGACTCTGAGAACCTAAATCAGACTCGCAAAATAAAAAATAGTGTAATGACCCTCGATGACAAGTTGCTACTAGTCTTAAGTGAAGTGACTAGCCCTTATGGCTCAGGGGTAGAGAATCGGTGTATGGAGCGCAAGGTCCTGGGTTCGATTCCCGGACATTGCATTTAACACACTCCCTTTCATGTCCAATATCTGGCTTGTTACACTACAGCTCTTCGGAGACGCCCTCGGGTCGTTACAATATTTAAGTTGATCAACAATATGGAAAATTACTTTTAGTAGTACAGTGGTTGTGTGTGTTGATTTCAGATATGATATGTGGGAATTTTGAATATTAACCATACTATGTTCCCAAATATGTTTTAATAAAAATAGTATGTCCAAATTCCAACTTTTTGAATTGCCAAATATACTGCCAGAGATCAATAAGGAACACAATTTTGAGACTTCGAAATGATAGTTGTTGAGGTAACATTAGATATCATACTTACAGCCATTTGGACAATCATAAGGATCATTTTAATATAAAGTCATTTGGTTACAATTGCACATTTGGCGCTCTAGAAAAGACACTTACTTGCAAGAATTAATTTCTTGGTGATTTTTTTGGCAGACATCACTGTTTTATCAGAAGAATCAGACTCTACTGGGCTAACAGTGACAGTAGGAAGGCCTGGTTTATCCTTTGCTTCCTTAAACAGACTTGACCAGCCTTTAATCTGACCCTGAAATGTAGATCTTAGATACTAAATTGCCAGATAAGGTGTTTGTACATACATGTGCTGCTAAAATGGCATCTTGTTTCATATTGTTCTGCTCTTTATATACAACTCGATCATATGATATTAAGGATTTTAAGATAGTGAACTTATATGAAGAAGGTATCTGAAACAATTAAAAAAACAATAGTTGAATAACTATATAATACTATTACTAGGTTTAATGCCGTCCATATACTGAACAGATGTCCCAACTAATTAATATTTGTTGACCACAACAGTAATGAATTTTCAGGTTAGGAAAATGTAAGTATTTGCTTTGGAATAAGCCAAAGACAATAAGGTTAGACTCCCATTTCCCATAAACTTTATAAAAGTATTTGTGGTAACTACAATTATTAATTATGTAGCAATGTCTATTAGATAAATGTATTTCTTAAAATTAATCTTTTCATCATCATTCCAACGAATTAGTATAGATAAAAAATGGTATCATTAGTTCTGTGGTGGATAATCTGTTAGGCACCCATTTTTCTTATTACATGGAGATAAATTTTGCCATCAAGGTGCAGTTCCAAAAAGTTCAAAAACAGATGTTTGATGGTACCAATTTCTAGAGCTCATTGTTTTGTGTGAGTTTTCTGGCAATCTTTTAATCTTTGGTTGTGGAGTTGTTTAGGATTTAAAAGTACGAATGTGCATGCAATTAATCCATTATAATAATAAATAAGAAGAACATAATGTTGTCAGCCAGAAGAAAGACAAATGTCGGTTACCTTTGCCAGCATCTTGTTATAAATCCTTGAACAAATCCAAATTAACTATTATGTCGTTTGTGATATTGTAATTATCCTTTTTGTGTCATTTTTAATTTTTAATAATGAAATCCTTATAAACCGGATATTTTTTTTTCTTTTAAGAATAAAGTTCTTATGCTATTGCATTCTGAGATCATTCTTGATCATTCATCTTTCGGATGTTTTCTAATAAAGTTGTGTTATAGAAGTCTGTTTCTAATATACACTGTATCAGACAATAGCTTTTTATCACCATTTACCTCCAAACCTATTTCCAGTTGATGTTTATATAAGGGATGTATATAAACCTTTATAGTGTTGACTTTGAATGTAGTACCCTCTCTAAGAAATATTAAAGATTGAATAATGTATTCATACGTTTAGGCTTGAGTTATACAATGTTTAATTGACCTTTTAGCCAGTGCCACATTCTATTAGGATTATGCTCTTAACAAGTTAACTATAAGTCGTGAAATAACCACTTTTGATAAGGAACCCAGATAGCATACACTGGTGACCACTGATCTCCGTATCATTGAATAAAGTGGGCACTGCATTTTAGGTTTTGTTTGTTTTTTGTTTGAAAATGTTGAATCCATGGTCTTGGGAAATGAGAAATTTTGACCAACTTGACAAAATATCATAATATCAAAACATTGTTTTACACTTGGAAATTACTTATATTAAAGATGTTGATATTATGTTCTTGACTAATCTATGACATCCCTTGAACACCTCTGAAATAGACATTTATATCATTGGTATACTACAAATATACAATGATATATGATATATTAGAAACAAAATAATGTCTTACCTTGTTTGAGATGTGAAGTAGTTCATTCATCTATTATAAAATTGTACCTTTTCATCTTAGGTTTAAATTGCAAATGAAGAATCTTTAATTGATTCATATGATTCTGGATTTCTTAATGTAATTCATATTACCCATTGGTCAAGTTTGAATATAGGCTAGTGTTGGGATATCACATAATTTCATTGATTTTTCTTTTGTCAATTTAACAAGGAACAATTGATCCCCATTTACAGATATTGATCATCTGAATTATGTAATTGTCCATTATTTGGAGCTTTGTTTATCTTACTCTTATCTCAATAGACTGGCCACTCTTTCTGACTTGACTACAATAGATGAATTTGCAGTTTAATGATTTAAGGCAATCTTACAGATATCAAATATAAATTTCATGGTGTTTCAAATATGAAATGAATGTGAGATGTACATACTAGTGGTGTCAATTAACCGCTTGAGCATTAACCGGTTAACCGGGGGCTTTATCCGGTTAAAGTCGGTTAACCGGCGGGAAATTTGAACTGATAATTTCAAATGAAATCTTCATCTTCGATCTTGAAAGTCGAAAAAATTGGAAAAATGATATATCGGCGTTTATTTTTTACGTTCGTTAAGCTTTACGATATTCTACGTAAGTAAGCGCGGGAAAGCAATGTGGCAGGGATTAAAGTTGCTGATTGGATGTTTGTAAGGAATTATCGGACCTATCACATGTATGAGTAGCTCACATGAAACTGACGCTTGAAAAACAAACAGATTAAAATGCAAAGTAAGCGCGGAAAAGCAATGTGGCAGGGATTAAGGTTGCTGATTGGATGTTTGTAAGGAGTTATGGGACTTATGACATGTATGAGTAGCTTACGTGAAACTGACACCATAAAACCAAACGGATTAGCATGCAAAATAAGCGCGGGAAATAACAGAATTATACACGGTCAACTAACCGCCCATAAAAACTCAGACCGGTCAAGGCATTATCGGCGGTTAACCGGTTAATACTTGACACCTCTAGTACATACACAGAAAATGAGTTGTTCCTTATAACTGCACTGCATTATATTATCAACAACCACCCAGCATCACTTTTCTTTTTTGTTTCAGATTCTAGTAAACTAATTAAACTGATAAACTGATCAATTTCATAGTTGAGTAAAAATCTATAAATAGTATCATAGGAAATAAGAAGCTACATGCTTGTATGCAGGTCAAATGGTAAGTCTTGTATAGTTGTCAAGGTGACAATCCGTTATGTTGAGTGATACAAACAGTAGTTTAGTTACAACTTGACCCTTGCAAAAGCAAAAAGTTTCCTTTGAAATATATTTTTCAGATCTTTTAAGTGATATTGTATAAAGTATTTTGCAATGTGTGAAAAGAATTCAAGCCCAAGACTCGATGAATTGTGGCTGATTCATTCCACTCAGGCATTGTTTCCTAAACTTTGCATTCCGACTGCGTTGTCATGCAAAGATTTGAAAACAACACCTTCAAGAGGAATGATTCCGCACACAATACATTGAATCCAGGGCTTAAATCCTTGAATAAATATATCTTGATAAAAAATATAAAGAAAATAAATCAAAGAATTATTTCTATTTGAAAGAAAGAAGGTAATGTTTTAGTCTAGGGAAATCTTTATCTAGAAAATACTAAAAGTGTATACATACAAAACCAGGTAATGCATTTTGAACTGCTCATTTTGAAATAGTCGATTTAGAAAGAAGTTTATTTTATTTAATGTACATTTATGTTTTAGTGCTCACGATTGGATGGATGGCACACTGAATGGAAAAGATACAAGGCTTTTATGATCCCTTTATTGGTGGGAGGGGGCTATGTATATCTGTTAGTCAGGTATGTATGTTTGTATACTAAATACAATATCAGGCATTTCACTTTTTAGAAATTTCAAAATATTTTCGAAGATGTTGTATGATTTATTAAATCAGTAATTTTCTAGCAGGTTCCAAATGGTTCACAGTATGAACTGTTATAGTTGTTTATATTTTTATGTCACCACCAAAAAGTTTTTGTGACGGTGGTTGTCGATTTTGGGTTGGTGTTTGTAACAAATCGTGGTGACATTTTGCATGTTAATGCCTTGTTCCTCTTTGTTATCAAAATTGATGGAATTGCCTTTTGCATAATAAAGATATATGCAATACCAAAACATACCAAAATATAAAATTTTATATTTGACGCCAAAGTGTCTTGTGATATATTATTCTGCATAGTACATTGTGCTCTAGCACACATGGACAAAATGTACACATGCATATATTCTTAAGATGCTCACTATTTTACAGATACACAGAGACAATGAAGTACCAACCAAGGTGGCTGCTGCTACGAAGCAATGGTTTACTTTATACTGGATACACTGCCTGTATCAGTGGCATTGTTATGGTCCTTATGAATGTGCTGTCACAGAAAGGTAATAATCTGTAGTAACACCAGGAGATTGGGAATATACATGTACATAGGGGTATGTTTTAGGGTAATACATTGAAGGGATACATACACAGGGTTTATATTTTCTTTGGGGTATTACAGTTCTTACGCAGGGCCAGGGTCGGTATAAGTTCCTCTTTTAAAGTAAAGCTTCGCCCAAATCATTTGTTCTTCTGCTTTAGGGGCGGGGTCAAAATATCGATGTTCATATGGAGACGAAAGTACTTTCGCTAGGGGGGAGGGGGTTTTTGGGCACTTTCGTTGACCAAAAAAACATCGATAATTCGGATCTGATATACAAAAAATAATTGGACTTACCCACTTTTTCTGGCGCTATGTTCTGATAAAAAGGCTTGTTTTCAATAGTTCGTGAGCTTTTTTGTGTGATAGTTCCAAAATATCGGTAGATAAAGACGATAATTCGATCATTTTTCAAATAAATTCCGTACTTTTCCTTCTCCTTTTGAAGAGTTCAATGCAGTTAAATTGCGAACGTGTGTTAATTCACCGTAATAATAACCCGGCAAATAGGATCACTGAAAATCAATGTTTTTTTGAAGTGACCTAAGCTTTCGTCTAGAGGGGGGGTGGGGGGTTGTTGTCCAAACGAAATTACTTTCGTCTCCATATGAACATTGATATTTTGACCCCGCCCCTTACCTTGTGCAAATGTTTGAACCCTTTTTAGTGCAAAATTTAGACCTGTGAAACTTATTGTTGATTAAATGAAAATCATCATATTGACCTAATTTCAATTCAGAGGGTCGCTCATACAGGTTAGCATTACAGATATAGAAGAAAATGTTCAAAAGATTCCAGTAGAGTGAATAAATTCTATAGAAATTATGTTATCTCTTCTGTACCTTGAATCTTATCCATGCCAATATTTCCAGATACATTTGAGAAGTTGCAGGAGTTTCTATGGAGTTGGAAGGTCTTCCTAGCCCTGATCCTATGTCATACAGGGCTTGCGCTTGTGTAAGTACACCGTGTAGATTATATTATACCTCTTTCCTCGGGAACCTAACTGGTGAAGGATTGCTGGTCTTCTGGGATCTTTTCATCCACTTCTAGTATTATTGATGTGTGAAAGAATATACCATTGATAATTTTGAAAATTATCTTCTACCATTCATTTTTTCTAAGTTTAGTGTTTTCAAATGTATCTACAGTACTTTAGAACTGACTATTTTTGTAACTGGAAGTTTTGTTTTTAATGCTATTTTGAATGGTAAAGACTATGAATTGTTAACATCAGGGTACAGCTTTCTGTAACATTACAACAACACTACATGTCAGCAAAAACAAATATATGATGGCTGCTTACACCACATCTAATACTATGTGCTTTCTAATCAAACACAGTTATATGGTTTATTATTTTCAGGTTTGCCAGCCAAGCAGGGCTTTTCCTGACCTTTGTGTTGGTTCTCACACAGGCTGCTATTACAGTTTTACAAGAGTAAGGATTTGCTGTTAAAGGATTTGAATAATTTATACCAGCTCTGCAGTTGAATGGTCATGTGACTCTTACAAGCCAATCATTTCAGCCAGAAATAAGATCACATGATCTTTGAATCCAAGAAACTTAACCTATCACAACAATCCATGCCATTTCTTTCCATCTCAGTTTTCAGGTACCCATGGTACATGTATAATGTTTTAGATTAAGTGATCAAGCGCACAAAAAATCAGTATTTCAAGGATCTTTCCCCCTGTCCATCTGTCATAACATTTGCTGATCATTAAAATTAAAAATCTATGTCTTTGTTATGTCACCACCAGGATTGGTGACATATTGTTATAGACTTCAATTTTTTGTGGACTGCATCTGGCGGTTGGTGTGCAGTGGTTGGTGTTCAGCATTCGGCATCTTTAACAAATGGAAGGTGGTGACATTTTGCATGTAAATGCCTTGTTTACATCTATGTTATGACAGAAACAAAAAATATATTGGCCAGTATATGTAAATATGAACATAATGAATGTTACCATCAGATAAGGCTAGATGTCCTAATATATCAGAGCATGTTGGTAGTTGCAAGACAGAAAGTTATGATAAGTATCAGAATGAACCTTACTGTACGAATGAACTTATGGCTTTGTCAACTTTTAATCTTTAATTTGCATAGTATTTGTCTTGATTGTTTATATGGTAATTTCTGAATGAGATTTTCATTATTTTCAGGGAGCATGACACACCTACCAACCATGAGAAAGTAGAATAGTGGGCCATAAGGTGAAGATATTATGCCTGTGTGTGAACTATGTATTTTTAGCATGGCTAATCAAAGTTTAAAACTGTGTATACTTGCTAGTAATACTTGCATAATACCATGGACTTTCTTTACCTATAGCTCATTTTACATCATTGAATTTGACTTGATATTCAAGAAAAATTGACTTTTGGTGCTATGAACATTTCCAGTTTTAAAAAGGAATATACAGTATTAATTGTAGTTTTTATAGACAATGTATTTGTATATGATCCAAAGTTTGAAAATGACTTGCCATGCAGTTGTAACTCTGCTGGGGAGATTCGATTGAATCAGAATATCTAATACTACAACTGTGCCAGAGTTGAAAATTAAATGTTTGTTTAGTGGCACATAATGGACTTTCTCCTGCCTTAGTCTTATTAGAAATGCATAAATGGCCCTATTACTTGATTTGGACTGATAACTAAAAATTTCTGAAGTTCTTTATAAAGATCTGACAATCAAATCAAGCAATTAAATGTTTAAAAATTTTGTTGCATATTCAAGATTTCTTTAATTTTGGCATTACTTTTTCCAATTTTAGAATAAAAGGTTTTCAGTCTTTTTTTATCAGAAATCTCTAAACAGATTATTGATAATCTGCAGTACAGGTGCCTGAGTATGTATATGAACTACAATTAAATTGTAAAGTATTATATTTATGTTAATTCCAAACATAGGACACATTACAAACATGGAAAACCTCTGGAAGTGGGACACCTTTGTTAATGGAACACTTCAGAGTCCAAAGATCGACTGACTTATTGTGAAATGAACCTCCCAAGCGGAACACTTTTTAGAGGTACCAAAGGTGTTCCACTTAAACAAATTATGTATTTTGTAGAATGACATTTGAATGTACATGAAATTCTTTTAAAATGTAAAGGAGAAAGAAGCTTATAGTGCATCAATAACGTATTTGGGGATATATAACAGGCCTATAAATACCAGTATAGTTATGGCTTTTTTGGTTTTTAAAATGGTCAAAAGAAAAGATTGTGCAATTTGTGGTGGTATGTAATATAGCTATTTTTATTCAGAGCTAAGTAATATTATATTTTTATTAAAGAAATGAAGACCAAGATTTGTGTTTATGGCACAATATATGATGGTTTTTTACCATTGTGAAAAGACTGAAATCTCAGTGTAATTTAGGTATTTTACTATGAGCAGAATAAAACCTAAGGTCATATATTTGCCATAAATCATAAGTTCTGAGTTATGTTTCTAATATGATAAACAAACCGGAAAACAAATACAGGGTGAAAAAAGATTACCCTCTAATTTTGGAATAACTTTCTCAAATATGATGTAATCTTTGAGATTTTATTTGAGTAGATAGAGTGTTCAATTAAGAAAACAGTGCTGCACTCATATTGCATCTATGATTTTTAGATCTAGAGAAATCACATTTTCTGTCCAGATATGATCTCATTTGAAATCACCCAAAAAAGTAAGTTAGGAAATCGTTCTTAAAATCACATAAGTCATTTTATCTTATTTGACAAAATTATATTCGAAAAATTCTTCCATCACATATCATATTGGAATATAATATAGGAATTGCCGTGTGCATCTATGTAAATATGTAACAGATAGTTACATTTGTGTAATTTCAATTGGGTGGTAACATGTTTGTCATTTTAATGCCTTGTAACTTCATGTAATATATGGGTATGTGTTTAGGGACTATTTAACCCTCATTATTGTAGTTTACAGCATTTTTGGCAAAGAATATACTAAATTCTATGTGCACTTAAAAGAGCTTTTCGATTAATCCTGCCACCTTTTGATTATCAGAGAAACTTTGATATATTGGCTAGCATGGTGATGTCATAGGTTGTATTTCTTAAAATTAGTAATAAGTCAATCTTGTTTCTTTCTATGTACAACCAATGACATCATCAATTTTGGCAATATATCATAGTTTTTTCTAATATATCAAAAGGTACTGGCAGAATTTATCGCAACGATCCATTGACAGCAGTAAGGACGAAATCAAGGAATTTGTGTGACGACAATTTTTTGTCTTCAGATACCAAAGTCAGTCTTTCACCATCCAGATTATCAATTTAAAAGATTTAAGAAAATGCAATGGAAATGAGAATAAGTTAGAGATTGTGCATGTGTTTTAGAGATAGATATTTATGATAGTGTATGGTAACTGTTGCTAAGCCATATAAGGATAAAGATTTTAACATGATGAAAATTGTCCAATACTCATCAAGTTCAGACAAAAGTTTTGGAAAGTTGTGTTTGAATTTGGTGCTTATACTAACTGTACCTTGTTTTTGATATTGTATATATAAATGTTTGTACCAATGTTATAATGCCAAATGTATATTTTGCCAATGGAAAAGAATATCATTATTATCCCAACAAACAAAGTTCAGTAGGGATATAGTAAAGCCCTCCGTCTTTCTTTCAGTAAGTCCATCCATCTGTCCCGAAGACTCCAATTCTAGCAAAAAAAAATTTTTCAACATGGTCACTGGTTAGAAAATTGCAAGAATTTTTCATAGAAATCTAAGTTTTTCATTTCAAATCAAAGTATCGAGTAGTTGCTCTGACACAGAATCACTCAAAACTGTAGAAAATAGAAAATCTATCTTTCTTAAAATTAGTGGGTGGTGTTTTTTTGTTACCCTGTATATACATTAGATCATAAATATTCTATTGTATCGTCTTAAAGTGTGCGCCAAAGTTTAAAACTGCGCAGGCGCACCGCTCTCGCTAAACTATATAAAGAGATTACCAGGTACACGATTCAGAGGTAAGCCAGGAAGGCGAACGATCTTCGTCTCGTGATGATTTCCCATATAATCGTAACCAGGGAAGTTTCACCATTGAAATTGAAAATTACTATTAGATATTCTTTGTAGATGTTATTTATGAAGCTATTTAGTGTTTGCATCAATCAAATGGCTCATTTTGAACATAAAAAAAGTATTTGTGTTTTGTTTCCCAGGGAATTGTATTGTATGTAGTACACACATAAATAGTGTACATTATACAGTACTTGAATAGCCTGGTTTACATAATATTGAAGGGCATGCTGATTACATGCACACGAGTACATGAATGAAGGCCTAATATTGATATACGTAGCTTGCATACCTAAATAAAAAATAAACTCTTCTAATCCCCTAATGTAAACACGGCGGTATACGTAGCCCGATTTATCGGGGACTTTAATGATTTGTGCCTTTGATATTCCTATGGTCATCCAAAATGCTTAATTCTCCAATGTCTGTCTTTTATAAGATGCTAATCAAGGGTAGAGACGTAAATGGTAAATATTGTTTTGTGATATACAGATTAATGAATATGAATTTGTTCGTTGGGATTTGCAATTCCATGGAGTTGCCATTTTCTAGTTTTTATTTATTGAAAGGACTTGTTATATTTGTCAGTAAATATTTTGCAATAAAATGATTTACCCAAGAACTTTAACACTATGTTATTTATACTTGACTGCATTGTTCACATCAGATTTCAGAGGACAAATACTTTCAAAATGTCACATGCCTTTTTCTCCATAAAGTACTTTTAAACCAGACCCAGATTATATTATAATGCCTTGCCAATCAGCTGCTATAGAACTGGTTAATATCATCCAATAAAACTACAATCTCGACCAATTTATTGATTCAGAGCTCTTCAATCAAGAAGGTACAAAGTGCATTGCTGCTTAGCAACAACAAGCTTATATTGATAAACTATTCATGTAAACATTGCTTTAAGCGTACAGGTTTTTATATATCAAGTGAATATATGCAGCTTTTATAGGAGATTCTAACTATACTTCTACAAAATGGCGTATACATTTGAACATATAAATAGAAGAAAGGCTACACATATAAATGCTGATAGAAGGTAGGGTTAAAATCTTATTGTAAGTAAATTAAATGAGTTAAAACAAGGCTTAAAGACTTTTAACCATGTGATTGAGAATTTAAGGTCAAATCATTTTTTCAACAAACAATACTACGAGTATATTATCCAAAATATCCATGACATCTTACCAAATAGTGAAGTTATTCAAAGAGCAAATTATGTTAATTAAACCAAATGATAATAAGTATATTTATCAACATATATAGAAGAATGAACAAAATTATATATAAAAATTTCATCAGATTCATTTTAAAAAAATTGACACATACATGTTCCCTAGTATTAAATCACCTTGATTAAATGTAAAAATTCAACAGCATTAGTTTTGGACTTAGTGTACGGCAAACTTAAGTTCACCATTATAACATTGTCTTAATTTTAATTTAGGAATCTTCTAGAGGGTCCATTTAGGTCCTACCCAGCCAACAACTATCTCTCAGGGGATGGTAAATCAATGTTATGGAGTGGTCAGAATTACTACACCCCTGGCAACAGGGAGTGGATCAAGCACCATGATGTGAAAGCCCTACCAGAGATAAGGAAGGTGGATATGAAGGATTTCCAGTCTGAGGATAAGTGGAGAAAATGGCAGAGTGAACGTGATGCTGTTGGGTCGATACATGGCCCTACATGTGCTTCTTCTGGTAAGTGAATGTTTATATACATGTTTAATATACATGTTTTATGTGTGAAATTTTCATGAATTCCATATTTGCGTTCATAATTCCAGAATTATGTCCATTGATCTGAATGGTTACATTTATTTTTTTTCATGCAAATTTCACAGATCAGTCTATTAGTAATTTTTGAGAAAGAACTGTAAACCAAATTAATATATTTTACAGTTATGTAATTATGATACCTTGTAAGCTCCTTTTATGGACATGGTTTGTTATTAAGTGGTCCATGAAAAGTACTCCATGAATTATGGTTTTGTATTTGCTTGTTTTGGTCACTCTGAATTATGGTCCTACATTAAACCTCATCTTGGTAGATTGAAGATTTGTTTTTTGAATGATGGTCTTGTATTTTACTTACTTTGGTCAGTTTGAAAGTACGGTTCTGCATGACCCTCTTCAGTTTTTCTTCCATCTTTATATACACAATACATATACAATAAATCTTATGATAGTGTATCTATTAGCTATACAGCCACACTGAATGAACAAAATGTTTTTATTATTAAAATACTGATGATACTATATGTTTGAAAAATGTGAAAAATGAATTAAAAAATGTATTTCCTAGTATTGAAAAAAGGACAAATATGTCTTTCAGTTCACTCATTCATAGAAAACTGATAAATTATCATTGTATTTTTCAGGTTTCAAAGTGTCAAGTAACCTACATGACTCCCCAGGTGTTAAGCTGTCAGGCTATGCCTTTAACCCTTACAACATGTGGCGCACTGGTAATAATGCTCGTACCATGTACAACTCCCACGAGCCCTGGCCAACCAATGAGGCCCGTAGAGTACCACAATGGAGGGGTCCGAGAGGGTATTATGGGTATTATCATGAAGAACTAGATGAGCATCACAATGGAGGTTATAGATATCCCAGAGATCCTAAGACCCTGTATAATGATGAAGACTTGATTAAATATGAATACCAGAGGACTTTCCCATCAGTCCAGGCTCATTGGAAGGAGAGAATCTTACAGTAAACAATAGATATATAGCCCCATATCTCCCTTCCAGAGGAGATACCTACTTATAGGGAAGGCAACAAACAATGAGGCTTTTCCCTTGTGGGAGCTATAGGTTGACTCCTTTGGTCTGACCCTTAATAAACATTTTCTTAAAACACCATTTTCCTGAAAATATACTGCCTAAGCCCCAAATATTACTCATGATAATTCAGTACATTGTACACTATGTACAATTTATTTACAATATAAGTGCCATTTATGTACAGTATTCACGTTATAACTTTAATGGAGGGTAAAGACTTCAGAAAATTGGTTTCTCTTCCCTCCAAATGTTTGACAATAGGGGTCTCCTTTTGAAACCAGATGTTTTATGTCTGACCTATGTTTTGTACAATAGAATTGAGACTCAAACATCAAAATGATTTAACACAATATCCAAGAGGGACTTTCAGTTGCCAGATCAGATTGATTACCCTGTATATAATTGTATTATTTTTTTATACAGGGTGAAAAATAATTCATATTTTGTTAAATTAAAGATCATTTTCCATCTACTGCTCCTGGTTCAAAGCATTGAATAAATTGTGTAAATATTTTGATATTTTACAGCATTTATCATATAAAATAAGATAGAAAATTGAAATGGTGTAAATACATGTACAAAAATTGCCATATGATTTGTTCAGGAAAATTGTGTTGTGAAAAGTACCCTCAGTTGAATATAGATTTGGTAGATTTGGAAAAAATAATCACTTTCATACTGTTCAAAGATATTAGAGGTACTTTTTATGATTTGAATTTGCAAACATATTATTGCATTTCGTCAAATATGAGATAAGCTGCACTTTAAGTTATAAAAACTAAAATATACAAGTATCAAAATACATGTGTACAAATGTAAATACATTAAGCCTATTTAATTAAAAACATAAATACCACATATTGAATCAAACTCATGTTTTTGTTATTCATTACAGTTATGAATTTGTGCAATGTATTGCAATTACTTTATGACTCTTGACGGATTAAATAACATATTTATTGATTGGGATTTAATAGATATATTGTTTCAAAATTCTCAGATGGAAGACCCTGTCTAACTCAGATGCCAATGGGACCAGCCAAGTTTTAGATTGGCAGGCCTGGACATTTTGAAGTTTTTTAATACAGCAGATTTAACATGGAACGAAGTGCAATAACATTGGGAGTTTTCAGATGAGAGAGTAGTTCAGATATAATATAAGGTTTTAGTATACATTGATATGCTAAATACTGTACCACTGAACCTTCTTATGAAATATTGATATGTAGAATATTTTGATTCACTTCCAAAAACTGACAATACTCTTTCAAGCCAGTTGATTTACCAGTGCAATCTTACTCCATAATAACAAAATCCATAATATTCATTGTATAGATGATTTATTGTAGTGTAATCATTTCTGCTACATAGCTAGACCTATTTAATTGATAACAACAATCACCTACATGGTGAAACCTAAGGCTAGCACAGAAGGGAATTATTGTCCAATTAACTTGCAAAAATGAACTTTCAGAACTTCCTCATTCATCATTTTCCAAATATAACACTTGTCAACTTGCTATAGCAAACTTGGAAAAACAAAATATAATATAGATATTAAATGTTAAAGGAGTAAATCTTAGCAAATGATTTATAATCAATGGTGTAGCATCATATACGCATAAGATGCCATGGCGTACTATTAAAATTTAGAGAAAGGTTGTTTTTAGATTGAATTGCCCCACACTTTAAAAATGTACAAAAATGGCCAATATTTTACATTTTGTTGGTCCATAGTATTCGGAATTTTGTATTTTAAAACTACCCTGAATGCTTCAACCCCAATCTCTGGGCGAGAACCCAACCCCAGACCCCCTCAAAGATCATTCGCTTCGCTCACTTGTGACGTACACTCACAAAATACCCACGCTACACCACTGATAATCTTAAATATTTCATATTTTTTTACATAAGCTATCTATGAAGATATAGTCGTATGGATCAGTGTACTATATATGTACTCATATATCTATAGGTAGAAGTTCTGAAAGTTCCAAATTCAGAAGGTAAATTCCAAAATTCATTCCATGTCAGCCCTAGTGTAACGAGTAAAATCTGGAATACTAGTAATCAAGATTTCACAATACTAAACTGACAACTGTTAATGTGGAACTTATAAATACAGATGCACATAAATGAACAAATGTTAATGTACATAAATGTGCAGTTGTATAGAAACACACAGATGTACATAATTGTACAGATGTAAATATGATCCACAAAAAGAATTCTTTTTTCTGAGTACCAGGCAATGTTAGACCCATATAACAGACCTCTTTTCAAAAGGTTAATTTTTTTTAAACTATTGAACATTTAAAAAACTGTCAATGGCCATGGCCATGTTGAATTTCAGATGCTATGGCATATACTGTTATTGCATAAAGACTGAAAATCTGGCATTTTTCTGAATTTGTTTTCCTTGCCAAATACCCAGAAACAAGATTCTTTGCTCACATAATCTGGTGTTAGGCAACATGTAACCATCTCTAGTTCACTCAGATTACAGATCTATGTTCGAAGTTGTCAGTGTAGAATTGTAAACTCTCTAAAGAAAAGAATGACACACGCAAGCTTAAAATCTCAACCTTACATTGTGGAGATGTGCAAAAATTGTTGAAACGTTTGATGCAACCTACTCGACACAGACATAATATTGGTAGATTTTCCTTATTTGAAATAATATAATAAATTTTAGTTCTAATAATATTGAGAGAAGGCTCAATAGAAAGGCATCCCTAACCATTTTCAGGAATATATTTCTTAAATCATATAACAACCTATTCACCCTTAAACACACATATAAAGTATAAAAATTATTTTTGTACCCCTCAAACATTCAAGGAACACAAAATTTTAAATCAAAAATTTAAAAAAATGTATACACGCGGATATACAACTCAAGAAAATGAACAATAAGCTAACTTTTGTAAAGTTGATGCACTAACATGTATATGAAGACAATCAATGAAAAATTAAACTTGAACTCTATATTTCAATGTACCTGATTATACTACAGGGTGTCCATGAAATGGTACCTATATTTGCCTTACTCTCGGATCACCCTTCAATTTGCAGTATTTTGAAGAATTTTACTTATTTATACTAGAAATAATAATAGAAATAATACAGTATAACAAAAATACCACATGAAAATAAGTGCAGAAATAATAATTGAAGAAATATACAATAAAGTAGAATAAGGGAGGAAGAGTATAATATAGACATCAATAATGACTTATATTCCAATTGGTCTAAAATTTATCAGACTCCCCCCACCTTAAAATAACTAAATACACAAGACTCAGCATAACACAATCAACTACTTTGTTTGTATTCATGAAAGATAAACAAAAAACCTTGTCTATTTATAGGAAGTATCTATAATTTATTATTAGGCATTTCAAATAATAACAGACAAACAAAATTTAACAATGATGAAGCTACACTCATCAACAGAAATTCACCATTCTCACTGGTTAGTTTACATGTAATACCCCACCCCTCCTTGAGAGGACATTCTGAGGGGTAATGAACATAGTATGTGATTATAAGAGTAAATAGTTAAATCTTAACACCATAATAAATAAATAATAATAGTTATAATATGTTCTAGAAGGGCTTTTCTATAGAACAGTACATGAATAGAAAACTTAAACTTCAAAAAACATTTAAATAGATTTTAGTCAAATCACTGATGCCATTTTTTTTCTAATTCCCACAAATGGAAACTGATGATATCATTTTGATATTAAATATGACATAAATGATATCAGATTAGTATGCCAATATTTTTGAAAAGTTAGTATACAATTGGTATTACTACAGTATATCTGCAACTTTAAATCTCACCACCAAACTCTAAACTAAGACTAAAGTTATAAAACCTCAGTGATAAATACTTCAATAGATTATATGTATATCATATATAACCTCAATAGAGGCAATAAGTTAAAATATCCACTATATACAAAACAATAAATACTTTGATTTTTGCAAGATTCAAAATTTTTGCAGTCATCGAAAATGATAATTCAATTTTAACAGATATGCACCAACGTACAATAACACTGATTCACAATCAAGCAGATAAATTTTTAAACATAAATATTCATACATTGTTGAATAAAGAGTTAACCATATACAACTAAAATCTCAGTTTGATACACTGTACTGTGTCTACTAAGTCTATAATACTGTAAAACATGTTCAAATAATCATTCAGTTTTCATGAATTCTAATTCATTGAAGTGTTTCGCGTCATATAATGAGTTCACTATTCCAGAATTATGTTATAAATGGTAAAATTATTAAGGTTCACAAAAAAGAAATAAACATGATTTACAGTCATACTATTAGAATGAGTTGAGAAAATGGATACATGATCACTTTCACATCTCATAATACGAAAACGGGGTTTAGAATCAAAGACTAGCTTTCTACTACTGAATTTATTTGTGAATGCAATCGGGGACCTGATCCACTCCTTCCAGTTTTCCATGAATAAAATGATGCATTCTGTTATAAACAAATCTTATCTTGGTTATTCATGAACAATATCTCTCAAGAAGTTACCTGAATAAGGAAAATTTTGAGTTTCTACAAATCAAAACTTGAATTTTTTTTCATCAAATGGTAAACTGAGAGGACTGATTAAATTACATGTGTACATGAACCAAACAACTGGCCATATTTAACTGGGTTGAACAATTCTAGAAGCATACAGCAGTATGACCAATCTAAAGATTCAACACTAATACCTTAATATATTTTCAGAAACAGAAAATACAAGAAAACATGCATTTGTAAGCAAAATTGACATAATTTGATAATGGCACATTTTAGGCTTGCATGACATTTTTACAAAAACACCAAAAAATCCTCATTGTAATTAACAATGAATTTTGAACCCATTTGATTTTGTGTATATACTACACATTTTCTTTAAATCCTTGAGTACAGTGATATTATCACCTTTTTGGAGAAAATTGTGGGTTTGTGGGTCCTTCTGTGTAAGACCTTAGTTCGTAGTTTGCCACACGTGGATCAAATTCAAATTTGTCCCGTGCAAATATCAGCCGGATATCTGTATGTAGATATATCTTGTTAGATTTGGAACTACAGAACCTGAAAGAGATTTAATGAGACATGAATATATGAAAAACCCCAAGAGATGAACTCCTGATTTTCATCAGAAAATTTCAGAGCAAAATTTAGTCCAAGTAAGGATTATATTGTATTTAGAAAAGTAATGAAAACAAACTATTTTAAGTTCATGCCAACATAACCATTAAAAACACCTAAAATGTGTGAAATATAGCTTATTGAAAGCATTTGATTTTTAACTAGAAAATCTTGACAAAATAACTTGTTTTTAACCATAGTTTTTGCATGGACAGATAAATGGATGGACGGATAAATGGATGGACAGACAGAGTGATCACTTGACTGCTTCACTACGTCCCTACTTATTTGGATAATAATGCAAAACATAAAACACACACCTAAGGTGAATCAGATAGCGTAAGAATGTTGGCAGGTCCTGAGAGTTTTCGTTTCCATGCTGTACTGGTTGGTATATGGTGCGCTGGCGCAGAAACGTCTGAGAGTTCGGTGGCATATCTGTGAGATCATAGCGAACGACAAACATCTTAACCACTTTTTTATTTGGGTTGAACAGAGTCTGAAATAAAACAAATATCTTTACTTTATGTGCACAGAAAGTTACACATATACGTATGTCTAGGAAATAAGCATTATAAACAAATAAAACTTGTTAATCAATTTCCCCTATTTAAGGGGAATACATTTTTGTAATTGCTTTGATTACTTCAGAACAATGCTATTACTTAGGTACAAAACTATGCCTAGATTTAATACACATGATTTGATTAAAATAGCTAAATTAAGAAACATACCACTTGAAGTGTTCCTAGTTTTGGCACATGATATCCTCTTCTCTTACAAGCGGCCTCTATATTAATGTGGCCCTGAAATCAGTTCACAAAATCTATGAAAATACCAAAACTTACGCGGAGTCATTATCAGGGAGCCCATTAATGACTTGGAATGCCCAGATTTTGATTGTTTTATGTTTCCAGATTATTCCAATGAATTATTAATGATTTTTCCTCGCAAAATCTTCTGAAATATTATTACTGTAGACATGACTTGGCTGACCTACCCCCCTTTCACACTAAACTAGTTCTTATCCGTTCTTGCCAGTCCTACGAAAATGTCATAAAACGGGCTCAATCTGGCTGTGGTCGGGAAATATGTCTAAAATAATAAGCTGCTTCGTTCATAAACAGTCTTCAATATGTCCATCTCATTCGCAGTTTGTTCAGGTCGCACCACGTTGGTGTGCAACTTCGTATAACACGTCCCTTAGTCTAGAAGGTCATCATGACCTGATTACAGAACGGTATGGTCGCCATCGAATTTTGAATCGATTCAAAATTCTAAATCACATTCCCCATCTGGGAAAGTCCATGAAGTTCATAAACAGACCGTAGAACGTTGTAGCTACGTTCATTTCGTTCGCACACAGTTTAAAACCAGTTTTGAAGAACGCAGTGGCAACTTGCTTGGTGTGATAGCTATATTTTTGCTAACTCGTTGATAAATACGTTCTTAATCGGTTTTGACCTGTTTGCAATTAGTTCTCAATACGTCCTCAGACAGTTCAACTCATTGTAAAAATGTCCCTAGTAGGATTGAAGTATGACAGTTCTGTTCGTAGAACGTCCAGATCGTTGTTAGTAGGTTTTCACTCTTTCTAATTGTAAAACGTGACGACCAAGAGAACATTTTGAGCATGTTCTAAGTTCTAGACGACCTACCCGTTCGAGTACATTCGATGAAGTAAATAGACCCCAATGGTTCTAAGTATGTCCAGTCTGCTAGTACACAGTCGAAGCCCATTTTCGAGAACGTAGTGAGAACTAGTTTGGTGTGATAGTAGGGTAAGAGTCTAAAAACCCAAGATCTTTGAATATTGAGGCAATATTTCTCTTGCTTCTATAATTAGCTGTTATTATGTGAAACGGATATGACTCTGTAAAAAATCATGAAATCATGACCTTGAAGCAGACAAATTTCTAACACTAAAAATAAACAGGATTTTTCTTACCAAATAAGGAGATGGTGCATTGTCATCAGAAAGATTGAAGAAGAACGCTGTTACATCAAGCTCAAGATGTTTCGGACAGAAAGCCCCACTGGCACCTATCTCTGCAGTGAATCCTGACACAGTCCCTACAGGGTCAATGCGACCATTCAGCAAACTTTCCTACAAATAAAAGGTTGGGTTAAATTATCACATTTTTAACAAAGACTCAGACCACCTTTCCCCTGTTGAACATTGTAGACACTTTCAATTTCCCATATTTTTTACAAATTGAAACCTCGATTTCTATTCCCTGTTTTGCAAATACCAGGTATATGATAAATTTATATCTACCTTGCAATATTGAGATACTTGATGCCTTGTATTCATTTGACAATCAATTAATATAGGGTGACAGGGCACAAAGTAACAGGTAATTGAACAAGCTTTTCAATTTATGATGGATTGTTTGATGTCCAACTATACTCACCTCAAAGTTTCCTAGCAGACAATTGGGAGTTGTACATGCAGGAGCACTTGTGCTGAACACCTTGTTGTTGTCAGTGGTGTTGCCATTGCTATCCATTGTATCTAGGGTCACCATGGAGATAGCACTGCAAACAACAGTGATTAGTGAAATACATTTACAGGAAGGGGGAAGGGGGTTGGCTATCCAAATAACCCCAAAACACAATGAATAGTGAATAAGGAGTCTTAATTAAGAGATTCAAGGACCCCTGATGAATCCTTGTTTAGAAAATATAATACAGAAAATAAATGATACATGTGACTTGACTGACCAAGTGTTTGGCATTAGCACCACATTGTTTTATTCATGATACTACACACTTTTGAACATACCAAAAGTAAAACAGGCATCCTACTTGTATAAAGGCTCTATTTACCTTTTAATGGACTTAACAGTATTAAGGGAATGGTCATATTCAAAGCGTTCATGGGTTCTCTTCTTCATGGGTGCCTGAAATAACAACAACATTTAGTCAATATGACAACTTATAACAAGGCATTGAAATACAAAAGACGTGAAATAATGAAAAATTTCATAATGAAAATTTTCACTATAATGCCATTGGATACATGCATAAGTATTGTTCATTTAGTACATGATATCTATGATCATAAAGACACGTTTCAAGTTACATCCTAAAAAGCGGCAGTTTTGTGCACAGATAACTTGTATATATCACAGTAAAAAGGCCCACCTACTGTATTGCATAAAATGTTTGCAAAACAAATGTTCCAGAATTCTTACGACACACTGCAATGTATAGCATAAAATATTTGCAAAACAACTGTATGTACTTACTGGACTAGACTGCATGGGAAGACCTGTAGAATGGTGGAATATAATATTACTGCTGCTATCCACTGACTTCCTGTAAGTGGCTTTCTCCTGGGCTGAGGGCACTCTACGCCCAATACTGTCAACCTGGCCATCCTAGAAATGCAATAAATGTCTAGATGAAACTCAATGTCTTGATGACACACAATTAATATCTTCATATAATACAATCAAAATCAAAAACAACTAAAATACAGCTGGTTTTGGTTTCTAACATTATTTAAGATCTAAAGAGTCAAATTTTCAAATGTGATACTTTCTAATTAGAGTACAAAATGCATGAATCGGCACACATCTCAGTACTTACCCCCACTGATTGAGCACTGTTGTCTTTCCTCATGATAGAGCGTAAGAGTGATGTAGAGAGGCTCTTCACCATACCATGGAACCCTGGGACTACCACACCATCAGTAGGTGACCTCACAAAGTGGGTGACTGACTGAGGGGAATATCTATCCTCGAGTTTCCGATTCACTTTGCTTTCCTTACTTTCTTCATTTGGCTTTGGTGTTTGGAAGTAGTTTGTGTTACTGATGCTGTTGTTTGTAGTTTCATTGTCAGTTTTGACTTGCATTGATTCTGTTATATCGTCTTTCTCAGATACATTATCATCATCCTCATTATCGAGTGTGAATTTAATTTTGTTTGTATCATGAGGGTCTTCAATAATACTTTCTGTTAAAGTGTCATTATTATCTTGAGAAGTCTCTCCATTCTGACTGGTGGAATCTAACTGGTCTGAAAGACTTGATCGTCTTAATGGTGATACACCATTCTGAACATTTTCATAGCACTGTATATGGGTGTTTAATTCATGAGACTCATCATGAGAAACTGCGGCTTGAGCATTGTCATGACACACCACATGTTTGACATGACCATTCTCCTGTTGATGTCCATATTCATGAGAATTGCTTCGGCGTAGTTGCAGCACATTGGGTCTATCTGGCGATTGTTTCACTCGTAAAGCACCATTAGGACTTTGATGTTTATGACTCCTTTCAGGGCTTGAGTCAATACTGTCGTTGCTACTATACCTTGACAGTATAGAGTTACACCTAGGACTGTTATTATTACTACTAGAATCACTATCCAGAAAACCTTTAACAGTTTTTGGACTCTGAGTTTTTATAACTTTAGTTCCTACTATAGGTTCATGGATCCTAGATTTGGCAGGGGAGGATATCTGGCTGATGTCTTTAGCATCATGGCCATTGATACTTGAATTGACACCATTTATAACATCTTTTTCTGAAGTGGAAATATTACAAGGGGAACTAACAAGAGTGGTTTTGTTTACTCCATTTGAAACTGATTTGCTAGAGCAAGGTATCATATTGTTATGACTATTTGTATGTGCTTCTATTTCCACTATTGAATTTGTTTGACATTTTGTGCTTCCATTCTGGGTATTAGTCCTTTCAATGCTACCATTTTGGCAATCGGTTGTTTCCTTATTAGGCTGTACCTTGGAGTGTTTGGAGGCAACTTTCAATTTTATTGAGCTGATAGAATCACAACTAGACTCTAATATCGACTCTGTACTGCTTGAAGATGAACTAGATAAATTCCTGGCATAAAATGGACGGTGTCCAGGGGTTTGTTGTTTCAAATCTGCCAAATAGTTTTCCATTTCTGTTGATGACAGGGGTTGAAGTAGTCTTGTCGTGAATTTTGAAGTTACTGCAGCTAAATCATGCTCATATTGGGCATTCATTGATATAATGGGTGAGTTTTTAGGATCATAATAAACCTGATCTGTTGATTTTTGAGTCCATAAAATTGTAGGGCTTTTCAATTCTATAGGTGCTTGTTTTTTCATTACATCCTTTTCCAATATTTTTTGTAATGGTATATCAGAACTGGTGAGCTGGTGTTGCTCATGTAGAAGTTTGTAGTGTTTTGGAACGGCACCAGTAAGTTTCATTTTAGATATGATGTCTTCTGTTAAGGGAGATTGGGGGGTAGATGTAGAGGCTGGGGGTGTTTTAGGAGAGGGCCTCAATGAGGAGCCTGACTGTTGTGTTGGACTTGATGAGGAAGATCTTCCATTAGATGTTTGCACTGTTGTATTAGATGACTGTGATTGTGATGTCATAATTGAGTGTGATGACTCTTGCGTGAATCTCTTTTGGTTTTGCATAGTTGGAATCTTGTAGGGTGTTGTACTTTTGGGTGAGTCATGATCAACATGAGGTGACCCATGACTAATACATTCTGTTTTAGGTTCAAATTCAGGTTTCATCAACCCATGCCACAGCTTAGGTGAAAATGACCTCTCTTGTGCTGCAGGTTTGGGTGACATTCTATCCGACAAGTCCCCTCTCTCGATACTTAAAGCCCTCGGGGAGGATTTCCCAGAATGTGAATCTTGTTTTGCCTCAACAACATCCTTGCAAAGCACTGCGGGAATTGTTGGACATCTTGGACGTGATATGACACTTACTTTAATCGCATCAGTCTTGGATATGACTGTACCAGGGAATGTATGAGACTGTTGTAGTTGGGTCTCACTCCAGTAAGTTTCTGTATATTCACCTGGTGCAGATATTCTACAAAGACATACATAGGCATTTATAGATCCCCCATGTTATTACACTACAAATAATGAAAATAATGAAAAAGATACACGATATAACGTTGATCATTTAATGCAATTTTTATGTCATTTTTATGATGCAAAATAGAATCAATAATGAATATTTAAATGCATTGATATATATTTTATTGGTGGCTGCTATGGTAATAGCTATCAGAAGGAAGTCTAATTCATTATTGAAGAAGTCACAGTGCCTTACTTTGTACACCCAATCAAATTAGCGTACACAGTTTACTTATCCCCATTTCCTGATTTAGCAAAAGCAATGAGACACATTTTCTACTTCACATCTTCATCTCCATT
The DNA here is from genome assembly GCA_903813345.2 of Owenia fusiformis. Lineage (NCBI taxonomy): Eukaryota > Metazoa > Annelida > Polychaeta > Sabellida > Oweniidae > Owenia > Owenia fusiformis. The sequence goes on along the minus strand of CAIIXF020000007.1, from coordinate 19,915,907 downwards.
GACTACCATATGTAATATTAATAAACCTCACATGACATTCAACACGCGCTATTTAAGGCTTTGAGGAAAACTTATTTGTATCAGGTCTCACAATTCCCTTCCCTAATTTCCACTTCCCCTTTCTGTTATCATAGATGAAGGAAATACAGAAAGTAACACAGGGAGAAGTTGATGCAAGCTTTATGTTCTTAATATTGCATTGCTCCAAACTTCTGCATATGTTATTTGTATGTCCTCCAATAAAACGCAAATGTAATAGACCCATCATGCCTTAAACCTTTCAGAGCTTCACTGACTAAGGCAAATATTCGGATGTTCCAGGAAACCCAATTTAACTAAGTAAGGTATGAATTCTTCTGACCCTACCCATCAGAGACTTAATGCTCAACTATTATGATAATGTTCCCTACCTGTATGCAAGATTACGTGGTGCAGCTCCTTTAGACATGTTAAGCCATGCACTGATCTGAGAGAAGTAGAGATAGGACCTAACTGCACCCATCACCATGCTGGCAGAAACAGGATTCCCAATACACCTAAAACAGAGGATTTCTTTAGCTTATACATATGCATAACATTGACAAAAGTTTATTACCATGACATCTAATATATGATTCACCCAAAGCTATACTCCAATGACAACAAGTGGGTGATTGCAATAGCTCACCATGTCACAAAATTTTGTTTTAGCTTAAAAATACCATTCAATTTCTTATGCTAATAATACAGATTTCTTGTTACACATATCATTCTTGAAATAGATAGTCCATTAGTCAAATCAGAAATAATAGGTTTTATGCTTGAATTCACTGTGCCTCCTGAGCTCACAGTTCAAATGAGAAATGTTGAAATGACATGTGGTGAAGATAAAAACACCTGAACAAATCATGTCATGCCGTCTCCACAATTTCTCCTGAGTGTTGAAGCTATTACGTGGTATTAATAAAACAAGGACTCCTTAACAAAATGAAATTTCCATCTTGAATTGCTTCTGCAAGCAAATTGCCAATATGTCTCGTCTTTTACTGAGGTTACTGAGGTAATAATCAAAGACAGGAAAGTACAAATTCTTTCGGCAGACCCTATTCCGCAGATGCAATCAGGGTACATGTCTGTACAATACAGTACTATCTGTTTAAACAATGCTTTATTTTTAAGTATTATTTGAAAACATTTTTGGAAGAAGGAAAAACAAATTTTGAAAACCCAAATTTCATTTAGGATTCGAATGTCTCAACAATACTTATTGTTTGGTATTTCATATTATAATTCCACTATTGCTGCTTCATCATACATTTTGAAACAAATGGCGTGCACTTTATTTTCAAGGAAGAATGAATACCAACCTTTTTGGCAAGACCTGGATGGTCCATTGCTCCAGAACAATGACATTCTCTTTTTCCAAAGGTGAGCTCAATGCGCTCCTCGCCATCTCTCTGCCATGCTTGCAATCAGGGTGCAGGAGTACCTCTATACACATGGGTACGTTGTTCTGCCACAGCTGCTCCATCTGGTCAGCTACCTTTACAGCTTCTACACACTGAAATATATCAGAAATTATCACCCTGAAAAGATCTGCATCAAATTCTTGTGGATCATCAAGGAGGATTGGCTCCCAGAATGCAACCTTGATATTTTCCAACAATGAAAATGTCAGAATTTTGTTATTGTCTGACATTTAAACTGGTTATTAATTCATAATCAGCAATCTTTAAGATTATCAAAATTGCATACTGGGAGCCAATCCTCCTGGGATCACACAACTTCAAACTATTACTATATCATAAGTCTCGGATCATGTTTGCTCCAAAAGGGTGTAACAATTATTGAATATCTGTTTAATACCAGCTATCATTCCACCCTTGTAGTTATTATGTTCGACACTCTGAACATTTATCTAATATTATCTAATATCAATACATCATGAAGTATATTGTATTATGATGGAAACAAGCTGAACAGCAACAATATACACTGTAAATGTACACTGTATATCAGATAATGCAATTAGGAAGACAAATGTAAAAATTTGTATTCAGTTTGATTAAACTGGGATTGGCTATTTTGTTAAGAAAATAGAGATTTGTTTACATATAGATTTTATGGTAACATTACCCTAACTTGTACAAAAAATAAAATCTTACTTCATTTTTCTTATTATCACATGCATGTGTCACTTCTCCTAGAATTCCAGGGCAATGGGGACCTTCTGTTCTGCCTTTTGGTGACATTTGTGGAACCCTGGCCTCTAGGACTAACATTCCTATCCATTTAAACAAATCACTTCCCTCTAACACCTCTTCTTCCATGCTTGTCTGAGTAGTTCCTGGAGGAAAACAAAGCATGAGATAATTTTTATTATCAATCACTTTTTTAATTCATGTTATCAGATTGACTCTCAGCTGCCTGATATTCTGCTTTATCCATGGGTGGTATAAAACATATATGAAAACAATCATTTTAACAAATATGAAATGAGATACTTAAGAGAGTAGACAGTTAATATGAGACGTGATCCTTTCAAATATTACTTCACCTTAATGAATTTTCATCCTTCCTCTAAAATATAAAGTATTTCCAACTTTTCATATGAATAATTTGTTGTGTCCAAAAATTGTTTTGATGAATGTAGTATAAATATATAAATATACAATGTAGTGTTTTTTTATTTTTTAATACTGTAAAATATGCTTATCTACAATGTCCAATTCTGGAGCCAAATGTTTCCCTTACTCTGAATAAGCATATGAGATATTATGTCAGATCTAGTTTTACGCTTGTTCGCCTGGTAATCATGATCGTTTTCCATTCTGTGGTATAGTACAGCAAAGCCAAATAGAATACATATAATGTTAAATTAACTTGGAGTATTTCAAGTAGACTTTTTAATCAACAAACGTTTCCAAAATATTCCTAGTCTTATAATGAATCCAGCCGTTTGATGTTACATTCACCTCAAGTGAGACATATGGATGGCCCAACAGCTGATATCAAAACATCATTTCCAAATGGTCACCAATTAAATTACATTATCACATATCATAATCAGAGGGGATAGTCATCACTAATTTAACATGCATGATGTGTGATCAACTCTTAATGAGAGGTTTTCATTGATTTTGACTTATAAACCATCTGTGGTCATCAAAAGGACCTGCAATCAAATGGTTAATCAGCTTATTTGACTAATTATGATACAGTGACATTAACTAAACTGAGACATCATAATTGACATGTGTTATATCAGTTCTGCCATCAAGGTAAGCCAGAAGATAAAGCAACCAATAAGAAATGCACCAATCTGCAATTTCATAACTGATCATACTTTCCTAGGGCAGTGTATAAGATTGACAGATAACATTAAAAAGTTGAAATTATTGTGTGGTGGATACTAGATACAGTATGCCATATACAGATAACTAAGAATCCCCCCCATCCAGCTATCCAGTCCCTTTCTATAAGACAGGTAAGATTTTTTATTTATTAAAATCATGTAACCATATGTATATTGTAGTGATAAAGACAACCCTTGGTATATGGTTTATCGCACGCCAAATTCTTTTTTAAATGGCATGTTGTTATATTGTAAATCTTATGGTAAATTGTTTTAATTCAAATATATGCTTATTAATTATGTTATAATTTGTAGCCATTGAACTATGAAATAAAGTTGTACTGAGTTTCATTTACTAAAGTTTCATAGAAAATTTTATATTTCAATTTTATCATATCTCTCAAGGCCCCGCTTCTAACATGGGCTCATTGCTCACGATTTCAGCGGGGCCTAGATAGTCCCTGTGAAACTATATATGAACAATAGCATTATAATGTATAAAAGGATGCTTCAGCATATACTGAAATTCCATTTAAATTAATCACTTCTCTTATATTCTGAACTTATCATCATCAACAAGTTCTAAGAGAGTAGGAGGCTTCCTAGCCTGTCACGTTCTTCCATCTGTTTTATATTTATTTTTAGGGGTTAAATATCTGATAGAGTCTTAACATTATACATGGCATACAGGGTTATGGTTTTTCAAGATCATTGAGCTACAACAATCAGCAAATGAAGAAGGCCAAATGCATAACTTGGATGCTATATCTGTAATAATCGCAATGTTAAGTGTACTCTAACACACGTTATAATTGAGATGAGAAAAACAGATGCAAAACTGGTTCTTGTATACATTAAGTGTGTCAATGAGAGATTCCAATGCAGGAGGGGAAATCACAAAGCTCTCATAATAATATCTCACCAATCGTTTTATTTTTCAATATGTTCTTTAAACCATTTCTAATAAAATATTTCTGTTATTCTTAACATTTTTGTGGATTAATTAAGTCATTGTATGTTGCACATTCTGTGAAAAGTTGATTAAAATATATTATAAAATATGTTGCTGGTCCAGTCTAAATTCCCATCAACACTGACACACAGGAATGACAATGGCATGGAAGTGAAAGTTAATGTTTAATCAGTATTTATTTAAAGCCCCCCCCCCCCTTTAAAACTATATAGAGTCTTGACTAAAGAATATGAATTGTGTACTCTTCAAAATTGTATGACACTGATCAAAACAAACTGATATTTAAAAAAACATAGATCCAAATGACTTTTAGATATAATCAGCACACTTGGATTTCGTTTTTATATGCTAATAAAAGAATGCACCTATTGTGTACGTTTTACTTTGCTTCATGTTTACGCACTTTTTATTACATTATATTTACACAACTTAACAGTACAAATGTGAATTGTTTTTTTTCAGGAGATCATGCAGACTGACATATAAATCAATGAGTTAGGTATTATGAGGTAACATAAAATGAGGGACATCAATATCACTGGCCGATCTGGGGGGGGGGGGGGGGCAGGGGGATGGGCCCAGAAAAAAAATTGGGCCCAAAAAAGGCCTTAAGGCCCCAAAAAATGGGCCTTTTTGGTCATTACTGGGCCTTATTTTTTAATTTCAGGCCAAATTTTGAAGAAAATGGGCCTCAAAATTTCAAAATTTGCCCCCCCCCCTTATTGGTTCCCAGATCCGCCCCTGAATATATATGTAATATATCATTTGACCCCTTCCCTTCATAGTCAATACATAGCACCTGTTGGTAAAATAGATAAATGGATCTCTGAGACGAATTAATTTAGGTTTTTAACAGTTACATCATAATTATAGATACCAACAGGATTAATCAGATTTAGCATATCCCTAACTAAAGGGCCACTAAAATATTTACAAGCATTAAGTTCGTATGAAATGCATGTGCCTTTAGACTATCAATATTTTTGTTATTTCTAAATAATTGATGACCTCCATATATTTTTGACAATTTGAAGCACGTGTCATGATGGTTCACAGAGTAATAAATCCCAACAAACAGGATCAAAATTAAATATAGTGTCAATAAATCTGAATACTGTACACCAAACATGAAGAAATTAGTCCACTAGTACACAGCATTTACAACATTCCCCAGGCAGGGTTTCACTTTATCCCAAACAAAACTTTGTACATAAAAATAATTTAGAGCTGTGGATGCTAAAATCTAAGAAATAAAAATGAAAAAGTCAGATTTGTATTCAGTGAAAGTAGAAATGCTAAAACCTAGATTTTCCGATTATTTTTAATCAACCTGTAAAAATAATGATTTCGTTTCCAAAAACAATCTGGTAACAAAACTGATTCTATTAAGCAAAGTTGACCTTAGATGACCAGATGAACTTGAGATGAACTAGTTCTGTTACCCTATCAGGACAATGTAATTATGTTGGTGAAGGCATTTACTAAGCAATAGTACAATAGTGTAAATAATACATGGAATAATTTTGCAATATCTACTACGTATAACCTATTAGAATACCATAGGCGTAGCCTGGGAGGGGGTAGGGTGATCGCAAAATATTTATAAAATTTAAAACATATCTTTTTTTGGCTTGTTTATGCCACATTCGCACCCCCTGACTGAAAACCAAAAAAAAATTTGGCGATCGCACTCCCCCCCTGACTAAAAGCTGGCTACGCCCCTGAATACATACAGGATTTGTTAACTCAAACATATGCAGCCTAGTATATAGCCCCAAGAAAATATTTAACGTGATATCATTGACATGGTCTAACCCATATGAGGCAGCACAGAAACAAATGCAACAGAAAAGAACTAATCGTAACATTATGCCATACATCCTCATACTCATGAAACATTAATTAGACGATTGATTATATTAATGCCCATATTCCAATAGTCTTGCATTTGAAGTAGACAATATACCCCTCTCAACCCCCCCCCCCCCCCGACTCACCACTGATTTCTCTTACTCAAGCTGAATATGAGGACAGAGATACAGCAATACAAGAATAACACCCCGGTTTCAATATACCAGGACATGTACTCCCGATAACATGGAGAGCTTCCTACATAGATAAAATAACTACAAAAAAAGTGGCTAATAGAGAGTTAAAGCTGACAATTCATGTACAAAGGCAAGCTACCCAACTAGTTGTTTTTTAGGAGACATGCACTTGACTGTACATACTCTGACAAATGAGCCACATCAACAAGCAAAATCAATGAAAACATGTATCCAGGCCAGTAACTCCTGAATCAGTCAGAAATTCATAGACATTGATCAGAATAAGAAGGTTGTACTTTATAAATAGAAGTTACCCTAGATGTTTAAGTACAGATAACTAAACTAGATATTTCATCAATAGCTTGCCTCGTAAATGTGAGTTTCTTGGCCTTACTCAGGTCAGCAAAAGCACACACGTTTTATGAACGATTTATTGGTTTAGTTGAATTAAGGTAAAATTGTTTCATCAACTGGGTGTGGTCAATAATTTTAAGCAATATATCCACAGCATCAGAAGGTATAGATTTATATTGTTCAATCTGCATGAATGATGGTAGTGTTTTGTTTCCATTTAGGCAGCTTCAATATGTTTTTCATAGTAACAAAAATCAATTAGTGAAAATGAATTTTTAACAGGTGTTTCTGTAATAGAATGTCATACACTATACAGTAAAGCCCCTCACGTGAATATGACCTTGGAAGAGCACATAAATGCAGATTCTCAATACATCACATTCACAAATCAGGTAGAGCCTCAGGGTACTTTAAAAGGATTGTACATTATACAATTTCTCTAAGAGTATTAGAACAATGTTTTTATTAATAAGGCAAGATGTCCAAATGCATGGGTTTCAGTGTACTTTTAGACTGACATAGTCTGAAGTGGCTTATACTCATTACAAGCTGACTCAATATTTCCTCATAAATACCTTATGAGGGTTCACCCAGTGGGGAACACGACAAGGTGATAAGAGAAGTTTTGATATGCCAAAGATGAATCTGTGTATTTAAAATTAAGCCTAAAAGTAAAAGCCTCAATTATACACACACTCTTTCACTTTTCAGTTGCCTGTTTTTATGTTTTTGTATCTAGTAATGGCTAGACTTTGGATGAACCTAAATCCAAACCTTAGAAATCAGTAAAGGTGACAAAAATGGAGTCTGGGTTTCTCCTTGACAGTCCCAAGAAAGGAAATGATTTATTAAACAAAGAAATGTTCAAACATTAACAACACTTAAGATAATAAATGATAAACATTCTCTCTTCAAAAACATATGTTTTGCGACACAAAAGAATATATAAGCTGGGGATGGCATTATGAACATGGTTCATTCAAATCACCTTTTTCAGGATACTAATAGAGGAAAAAATTAGAAAATTACAGACACTGTACATGCAGTCAGGGAATGTGTAATTGGTGTCTTTTTACTTTAATTTTTTGACAATAAAAATAATCCATCTGGTTGGAGGATTTCATAAATAAATGAGCAGTCATTTTTATCATCCATTTCCAATCCATCCTTTGGATTCATTCAACTTTGCTTCTCAAAAGAGAGCTTCGACTTCACTCTTTCAGTTTTCAATAAATCTCTGAACTCACCGCGCTAGGAACAAATGTGAGAGATTTATGAAAAAAGCAAAAATACAACATATTTTGAGTAAATCCATGAATCCAGTATGAGATATCTAAAATGAATGATCTGAGACAAATAGCTCTATTATAACTGAATAATCATCTGAGTAATCATAAATTGTGTGAGATTTCAGATATTGAAACCAATAATCTGGAACTAAGTAGGTTTGCTTCAACAACAATTTCCTGGTTCATTGTTCATCATTATTTCCATCCATGTATTCTATGACAGGTCCTAAAATATGATATGTTCAATATCCTGTTTACGAGACTCACTGAAACTTCTAAATGGTAGGGACCCTCAACGAATGCAGAAACCGGCACTACATTTTTTATTGACACCTATAATGTCCTAACATGCCATACATGTTTAAGTCAGTACCAACAGCCATATTCAATGGTGATTCAGAATTAGATTCTATTAATTTTCTAGGTTAAGTCATGCAAGGATGCATTGATTTTGTTAAGTTACTGGCATCTGCCACCCTCGTTTCATAGTATTCAATCATTCTCTGTGTACAGAATCAAGTATTCACACCCTGCCAGGGGTTTCTTTAACAGCACAAGCAACAGGCAATTTTCTCAGGTTGCTTTTAGCAAATAAAGCCTGTTGTTTTGAGGGATTTTGCAACTACAGCTGTCAGCTGTACATGCATTTTCATGTTCGAATAATTTTGCATGTTGTTTCCATTGGATTTGCAGGGTAGCATGTATAGTACTGTTGTATAGCATTATACTGGGCATTACACATGAAGTCCATATATGGAATTCTTGTACGACCATTGATCGATCCTAGTGAATCAATCAGCCATTTAACCTTGGGATATAACAGATGACCTATAGCAAAGCTGGTGATTACACCATAACAAAAATCAATCTACCCTGAATATCCTTCAACCAGCAGTTTTCCCCTCTGACCATAACAAATGATTGTACAGTTTTGATTTTGTTTGGATCTTACTGAATTAAAGCTACTATAAACAAAAAATATGTTGCCATAATTTTCTGACAACACATGTTAAGGCAACACATTCTGATCTAAAATCAAAGATATGAAAGAATGTAGATAGAGACTCTTTCAAAGGGTTAAATCAAAGCTAAACAAAACAATAAAAAAATTCTTTGCATAAATCAGCGGGCCAAAGATATGCCTCACTTATTGATTGAACTACATGGGCCAATTACAGGGTTTCCTTTAGGATGAAAATGTTGCCACACTTTGCTAAGCTTGCAATCATTCCATTGCATGATTGCCAAAAATAAAATTGATTGGCATTGAGGTAATTGTGATGTGAGTTTCGAGCGTGGATTACTTAATCAGGCATGTTTTCTGTTAGATGTTCACTAGACTTTAATATAAATAGTTTAATTTTATTCTTTATCAAAGTTTTATCAATCTGAAGGACCTCTGTATACTCATATCTACCGATAAATACAATTGGAACAAAAGCACTAACTCACTGAATTTCAAAAAGCAATATCAATAAGCTTATCCCAAATGAGATAAAGTAATGATAAAAAAGCATGCACTAAAGGGATATTATGGTCTCATAATATTGTCTATGCTCAAAATTCAGTAATCAAATAACTCACGCATTTGAACAAATGCAGTTTAAGGCCCTGGATACTATTTTTTACCACATTCCCTATTACAAGTTGGCATGATAACACATAAATTGAATATGTTGGTACTAAGGGTTATTTATAAGTATGATAATATGTGTTAGTCCTGACTAGATATGCAGCTTCTATATTTATGATGGACTTTGCAACTCACGTAAGCTCATAATCATAATTACATATCAGCCATGATCCTACCTTACATGATGATCCCAATCATACATAACTCTAACCACAGATAAACCAGCAACATACAGATCATGTATTCTTCATCCATCTTGATATCATTTAGGTAATTATTTCATTGACATGACATTATGTTCGAAGGTTAAACTTCTTCTTGTGTGTTGGTATATGTACAATAAAGACAGTTAAACTAAGAATCAACCATCTGTCTCACTCCCTAAATATGTTTTCCCAACTTTTTGTAAAGGCCTATAAAGAGAACGGGAAGGAGGACCTGGGATGGGATCTGATTCAAGACAAACTATTATGTACACTATCTATCATCACATTATTAATGACCCAAAATAACAGACTATTGGAATACAGTGAAAAATAAGAACTGAATCATCAGATTTGTTCAGAAATTGAACTGATACAGTCATGGGCGTAGCGCTATTTTTCTAAGTAGTATGCCACCTACACGGGAACAAGAGTTGAGTGAATCAAAAATGAGCATTCATGGGGGCCTGGGTTCTCCCCCAGGAAAAATTTTAAAATTTGGTTGTATTTGGAGCGAATTTGCAACCATCTGGTACGCCTGTGCGTAGCCAGCGTACTGGGCGCTACGCCCATGACAGTTGACGGCCTTTCAGTCTTTGACTTTTCAGAGTCTGGCTAAATTTCAATTTGCATATTTGCCATTCACTGTAAAAAACTTCAAAATAATCTCTAGAAGTATGTGACATCATGTGTTATAAATAATTTCGCAATAGGCCTAACTGACAATTGTAGATTTAGATTTTACTTATCCTGTTCCCGGACTATGGTCCTGTGAACATCTCACTCTTTTGCCTGTGCGATTACAACATGGGAGAATTTTTTACGCTTCTTACACTTCAGATACCTACTTCAATAGATTCCTTGGTATTTTAGCATTCTTTTCGTGTAGTTGAATCCACAATTGTCTGGGTTTATCGGCAGAACGAAGACATTTTCGTTTTTGATCGCAATAGTTGCGTGTAACATTTACTTATTTCAACCGTCAAATTCCTCCATATTGGTACTTCCAGTCCACATCCGGGACAGTCATACGGGGGATTCCCCTTTTAAATCCAACCGCCATCTTGAAAAGTGATGGAATCTCTCTCGATGAAAAAGAAAAATGTTCCCGTTCTGGCGATATACCCAGACAATCGGCGGTTCCAATATATTAGAAGTTACATTTTGAGTTCTATAATGCATTGAGGTAGGTATCTTAAGTGTAAGGGGCGTAGATAATTCTCCCAAGTTGTAATCGTACAGGCAAAAGAGTGCGCTCCATACAGGACTATAATCTAGTCCTGGTACGGGATAAGATTTTACATTCAAACAAGCAAAAAATTGGATAAGAATTGAAATAGAAATATTTTCAGAAGAAAATTATATGGTATGGTAAGGAGTTAGATAATTCACTATGATCTATATAGCTTTAGGAGATTTACCATCAGCTGTATGGCTGCTCTGGTATGACCCTCAAAGTTCTAAAAATAAAATCTGGTAAACTTATCCAAGTGCTTGGCTGTACATATTTGGGATTGACGGATTCTCCTCACATAAACATACATGTAAAATTATAAAATAAATATAGGTAGAATCAATGGTTTTATTGGAAATGTTATTTATCTTCTTTTGTGTCCCTAAACAGCTGTTTCATATGTGTTGACATTATTAGGGTGAGTCCTGAAAATGAACTTGAGAAATAAATTTTTTTACCTTTTTCTGGCCTCATATTTCGCCAAATATCTTCTATATTCTCGCTAAACTACACCCCAAAATTATGTTTGGCGATGCCCTTACTATCATTTTAGCGTTTTAAATAGTCATGGTGCACTGAATCAACCGGATTCTTGTGTAAAAGATGTTTCTTTCTGCCTTTCGATTTTCATCTCAAAAATTTTTCTGTTTACGAATCCATTCATTTCTGGTCACGTGACCAATTCGGAATCCACCCATTGGTTACTCGGTTGTTTCCGTCAAGGTCAGAGGTGCATGGGTCAAAGTTCAACACAATCACCAGCTGATTGAGTGATATGATTGTGCCAACGACATTGCGTTGAATAACATTGTGAAACGGAATTACAAAACCTCGACTTCTATGTTATTATGATAATATATAATGTACCTGAACTTTGACACGGACTCTCACCAATTCTTCACCTCAGTATGCAACCCACAGGCATCAGAACAATAGAGATGTCAGGCCAGTAGCCAGTATTTGCCAAAGGGGGGGGGTTCAGTTTTCAAATTTTTCCAGGGGGGTTCACATTTGACAATTTTGGCCCAAATATGGCTGAAATCACTTGAAAAGTGCTCAAAATGGTGAAAAACTGCATGATTTTGAAAGAATTATCTGAAATTATTTGAGAGATAACATGTTTTAATTAGAAATGTCATATCTAAATTGAGAAAGTACTCAAGGTAAAAGATATGACTGTCTAAAATCACTTGCAATACTATACCTAGTCCTTCCACATGAAAAGAGAACTGGATGATGAATGTCTTTTTCTTCTTCAAGTGGTTACAAACTGTAACAATCTGTTACATATGTTAACTGTGTGTGCCAAATACCAATTACAAAAACTGACCACTTGATCACATGTTAATCCGAACTGTCATGACTTTCCAAACAATTTAAATACATTTCAACCTTTTCACTGAATAAAAACTAAAATTTCAACGAAGTTTAACACATCGGCCTTAACACATAGCCTCAACAAGAACATACAGGGTGACACAAAAATGATACCCAAGCGCGTAGCTACGTTGAGGCAAATGAGGCAGTTGCCTCGTCGCTTTTTTCAGCCTTTGAAAAATAATGTTCGGATATAAAACCATTAAAATGAGCATCTTTTTCTTGAAAACATACCATTAAAATAACAGCTTGTGTTCTGTTGATTTTTTCTAAATATAATTTCATGTACTCTATACATAGAACTTAAAGTAGCCTACTCTCAAGACACTTGCGTGCGATTTTATACCGTTCGCATATCGCATCAAATTGTTACCTTCGTTTTTTGAACCACGGCCACGGCCACGGCACCATTTTCAGATTTTTGATTGATATTATGATATAAGACTCACTGTGGCAAGTAGATCAGGTAATTTATTATTATTATTAAGGGTATTTCTTTTTATTATCGCCCAAATATAACAAGGAAGGTCTATCAACACTAACCTGCTCAAGGAAATATTATTATTCGAAATTCAATTTTACGCTGGTAACTTAAAAGTCATTTTTATAACTTCCAGCGTAAAACTTAAAAGTAATCAATGTGCACTGCAATGGAACGCCGATCTTTGAAATTCATTTTTTATTATTTGATTATTTTTCTATTGAAAGTATAATATTTTATATCTCAAACGTACTCAGACAACCAATTTTACTTTGGTCAAACAATACTCCAAATTACAATTATAGCATTTAAATCACTGATCTTTTTGAATTACGAAAATAGACACAATATAAAATTAGTCTATATAGTCTGATTCCATCGTGTACCGACAGGATATATTAATAAGTATATTGTATGGCCAGTATATTTGATAAAAACGCTGTTAAATATTACACGATGATAATGTTTCTTTGCGATATGAAATCTATGAAAGATTCAGTTTAAACTATAGATTTTTCCTTGGGAGGAAAAGCAAGTATATTCTTGTCTGATACAACCGATGAATATGAAAAAACTGACTTTTATCTGTATTGAATTGATTGCTATATTTTATGCCACCAGAGTGATAGCGTGTTACTTACATTACCTATACAGTGCGTCCCAAAAAACGCAACAAAGAAAAACATTGCAAAATCACAAAACCAGTGATGATTACACCAATTTCATTAGTAAACATATGGAAAAAGTGGCATAAACAGTCGTTGCCTGTCATCTTATGAACGATTAATCATGAAAGATTATATTCCGTTTCCCATTTCTATACACACATGCACTTTCACATGACCACTATTTCTCTACACGCGCCCTTTCACATGACCACTATTTCTCTACACTCAGAGCGGACTGCCCTGTGTGTCCATGTCACACACCTCTTTGAATCATCTGAGGTTCTGGCGGAGAGTAGTAACCAGCTCATTGGTGACTCTTTGTTAACTGTTGCAATGTCTAAAACTTGGTCCAGAGGAAATTTTTGCACGTTGTGCAAAATGAATGATTATTCAGTGGTCCGTGGTCTTATATGAATAATTGACATACCATTGAAAAGAGGATCGAGACATGTGGCCTGGTAAACTAAATCAAATTGATGTAATCATCACTGGTTTTGTGATTTTATTATGTTTTCGTTTTTATGGGACGCACTGTGTTATTGTGTTATTGTCTCTTACAAAAAAAGGTGTACGGTGTTCGGCGTCTGTCGCTCAGCGTAACAAATTGTTGGTGAAATGGTTCCTGTTTGATATTGTTCTACTTATTGTTCCCCTTTCTGTAAAACTGAGGAGTTGTTTTATAAATAAATTGTTCAAAAGATGACTTAATTTCAGTCCGAATTAGTATATTAGGCCATAAAAAGTAGATTCTTTGTTTTGCATCCCCTTGCTTGCACGATTTTGAGTAAATCAAACACATCCAAAAAGCAATCACAAGGGTCTGAAAGTACCATTGCATTTCGTTCAATCAGAATCAGACGAAATGGCGGATAATTTGATGTGTGTCAAAAGTGACTGTGTTGTCATTACTTTGGCATATATTGTAAATTTTCCTATATTTTACCCTTGAATAATAGCTATGTTTAAATAAATTGTATGTATAGATGTGTTTGTAATCACTGCAAATTGGTATGTCATCCCTTTTATGCCCATAAAATATATACATTTCTCAGCAAACAAGTTTGTGTTTTTTCTTGAGTTTGTGTTTGTTTTCCTTATACCCTTGCATGATTTGGATTTTGCAAGGACGCAAAACAAAGAATATACTTCTTATGGCCTTACTCAATTGCGTTGGGTTGAAGTATTATAATGATTGAAAATTGTGTTGCCTTGATGTATGCCCGGCTGTACGTATGGTGTACCTATGCGTTTTGCGTTGCGACAATGTGACAGAGGGGGGGGGGGGGGGTGGTTATGAAATAGTTTTGCCTCGTCGCTTTTTCTTTCCTGGCTACCCACCTTACGTTGCATAACATGTTTGTCCATTATATATAGACTTCTCCTTAAGCACATTTAAAGTAGACATAATGCGAAAGCACCTCTAGAAATTTCAGATGTGTAGCTCAAGTGGGTCAAATTTTATGAGCGTTACAACATTTGCTCTAAATGTCGTCCATTCCTTTGCATATACAGATGGATTTCTCTACCAATTCTTGAGAATGAAATAAAATATCTTATCTATCTTTTCTTAGACCTCTCAATATTATAGTTATACAGAGGGAATTTTGGTTGATTTAAAAAAAGTATTCAAAAATTAAAACAAAACCTCCCAAAATAGACAAAAATTAAGACAAATCTTTTATTTCATTAACAAGATACTTTTTTTAAATCAACAAAAAATGTCCTTTGTACAATTACAATATTTAGAGGCCTAAACACGTTGTGTTTATGTCATTTTGTTCCAGTGAGGTTCGGAAAGATGTTTCATTTCATTCCGAACATATGATACCAAGAACAAAAGAAGTGTCCGATGTGTTTTCTTAAACAATATTATATTGTTATCATTCAAAAGTTTACAATTAAATTGACGATGTGTAAAATTTTCTAGTAAACCTTTTGATGACTGGTTTGAGAGAAACGAGTGTTCAAAAAGTTCACCATATCGATACCAATCCTTTGAAGTGAAAATCACGACATCCATCAAGATCGGATTCATTGTTGGAAAATATTGAGATTGCATTCTTGCTGCCAATCCTCATTGCCATTTATATAAGTATATCTGAAGTATATAACAGCAGTCATTATGTAAATATATTTCTTGTGCAAAACCAATACAGCAATGCTTACTTCCTGCGAAAGCTATGTGGATTTTGATATAAGTTTCAAAATCTAACATGGCTCTCGAAGTGAGTAAAGCAATGCCAAATATAGAATGTACATCTTTCAACATTGTTCCACTAATATTTAAATTAATCTCTGAACAGACAGAATGATTGATAGGATGAACGGCATTGCCAGGAAGTTTAGCATACTAGAAAAGATTGACACACACCTAACCATCGAAAACGTGCAGTGAAAAAATATACCGTCGTACACTTTAGGTGTACGGTGTCACTATTAACTGATTTGAAAGGAAAACTATGATGTGGGTTTGATGTAGGTTTTCAAAAATTAATTTGAGGAATACATAAAGGAATTCATGTCTGATTTCGTGTGCATTCAATTTGGAAGACATTTACCTTCTGATTACGTTAAAAGATTTTCGAGCAGTGCTCGATTTTTTTTCGTTGTTAATCTACCCATG
Source organism: Owenia fusiformis (assembly GCA_903813345.2). Taxonomy (NCBI): domain Eukaryota; kingdom Metazoa; phylum Annelida; class Polychaeta; order Sabellida; family Oweniidae; genus Owenia; species Owenia fusiformis. Next base: position 19,899,690 of record CAIIXF020000007.1, on the reverse strand, counting down.
TAATTGGTCGGTTGGAAAATTGTTTTTTACACAACGTTTTCTCCCCTGTCGTCTAAGAGTGCCGAATATTTTTATGAGAATTAATATGTTTCTCTAAACTACACAATTTAAGACGGTCGAAGGTTTAATAAATATTCATGAATTTGGTATAATTGAAAAAGGAAAAATGTACGTTGTCATCTCGGGTTTTATAAGTAACACGTGATGTTCAACGAATATGTTCATGTATCCCTGGTACACAGATTTACAGGTACAAGTGATTTTTTACCCCTTGTTGAATGCCATTTCATTTTATGAAAGTGTTGATAGTGATTAATATTTGACCATGAGGTGTTATCTTCCTACTTCTTTGACCATTCGGCGTCGTACGTTATGTTATGTTTTGTTGCACTTTTATGAATTTTAATAATCTTAAGAAGTTGACAGAGAGATCTGTTCGAGCTAGTCGAAGATGACCTTTTAGAATCCCGCTAATGCTATATCTGGAAAGTGCGGAGGTTCAATATAGTTCAATCAAGTTGAATTAGTAATACTGTGATTGTTCCGTTTCAGTTTTAAATGAATCTGATCCCCTGCCCCTTAGTGTTATGAAAAATACGTTGTCTACATTAGGGTTAACTGTGAATTCAATTATGTAAGTTCAATGGGACAACGTACATCAAGATGACAACGTACATTATGATTTTTTATCTTTATTATTTTAGCAAGAACGTGAATATATATTAAATCTGCAACCGACCTTAATTATGTAACTTAGGGAAACATATTCTCATGGAAATAATCGACACTCTTAGGCCACAGGGGAAAAAATGACCAAAGGAAATGTGAAAAAACAACATTTTCCAAGCGATCATTGTTGGTGGGTAGATTTGCTACGAAAAATTCGAGCTCTGCTCGAAAATCTTTTAACGTACTTAGAAAGGAGCTAGAAAGGTAAATGTCTTCCAAATCGAATACACAAGAAATTGAAAATGAAATCCTTTAAGTATTCCTCAGATTAATTTTTAAAACCTAAATCACTACCACATCATAGTTTTTGCTTCATATCAGGTAGAATAGTGACACCGTCCATCTAAAGTGTACGACGGCGTGTTTTGCTGTACGTTGTCGATGGTTATAGGAGTGATGCTGAAACATTGAAGTGGTACATTAGATATGACATTTTATTTTTGAAAAAGTGTGTACTTTGTTCAATCTTTGCATCGGTGTTAAAAAAAGATAATGATTTTTGCAATGAACAGTGGAATATTTGATGATTAAAAATTTCAACTTTTATTTGAAAAATGGCAGGAAAGGAGCACGCAGGTTATGGCAAACAATTTCAGTCGGTTATATCTTGAATTATGATTATTTTTCTTACAATGAAGACAGGTTTATATTTTAAATCAATTCATTATCTCAAAGAAAATTACATACATTAAAAATAAAGTCAAACAAACTCAGAGGTATTTAACTAGTAATCAACACACTTTTCAAATATGTTGACCTCATTTTCCCCAAAAATGCAATCATTTTTACATCTTGAATACATTACTATTCTTTATTTTAATGTATCAAATATTTCTTGAAAGAAAAACTGAATTGCTTTAAGATAGGTGTTCCCCAATGTTATTTCTCAATTGAAAAATCTCATGCTATCCATTGGTTTCAGTTCATTTTGGTCATCCAAATTCAGTATCTTTAAAGTCACTGGATCAATCCACTTTTCCTCTTAGGAAATAGAACATGTCTCAAAGCACATTCTAATTATGCATTCAACAATATAATAAAAGGTTGCATTTTTGGTGAAAATTAGGTCAACATTTTTGAAAAAGTATGTTGATTGGTTCATTGCCCCTTCGATATCACTTAGGCCTGATCAACTAAATTATCATTATATATACTTTTCTAAATGTAAAAATAAACAAGCAATAATAAATATAATTCAAGTTAGAATGGGTTGAAATTGTTTGAGGTAACCTATGTGCTCCTTTGAATATTTGAGAAAAATATTTGAAAAATGGCAACAAATTTGAATATTTGAGAAAAAAATTTCAACTTTCAAAATATTTTTTGATATGCTAACACATTGAAGTGGCACATTAGATATGACATTTTATTATTGAAATAGTGTGTCCTTTGCTTAATCTTTGCATTGGTGTAAAAAGGATAATGCTTTTTGCAATGAACAGTGGAATATTTGAGGATTAAAAAACTTCAACTTTTATTTGAAAAATGGCAGGTGATTTGAATATCTAAGAAATGAAAGCTGACAACATTTTTCACAAATTTTTTATTTTCAAAAGTCTCAAAATAACTTTTAATGTCATGGCAAATAGTAAATGAATGGTAAAAAAATATTTTCAAACTTTTCATGGGGACTTTAATGTGATGTGAAAATTTATTTAGTCATTTACGATTGCCTAGATTTCCTGGCTGGTGATTTAAATGAGACATATAACTCCACCACTCCATTGTTTTTATACAATGGAATTCAATTCATAAAACAGAAAATAAGATATATATTTTAACCTATTTTAATAATATTACTCTAAGCTTATGTCTCATATATCAGGGGCGTCAGAAGGATTTCCCAAGAGGGGGCGACTTTGGGATATGGATGGGTCGTGCGTGGATCGGGGGACATGGCCCCAAGAAAATTTTCAAATGTAGACCATCTCTGGAGCATTCTGAACATATCTCACTTATCTCCCAATGTATTTACACACTGTATGGGAAATCTGGGAAAGGGTTGGGGGGGGGCGGTCGCCCAAACACCCTCCCCCTTCCAATGCCAATGTATATTTCTTCTACAGATTTTAGTAAAAAAATATATTATTTGGATACATACATATATGTTATATTGACGCACCTTTAAGTGTCACTGTTATAAAGGTGACTGTCTAATAAATAATAAAAAAATAAATATGTGCTTTTTATGTGATATATTTCATTTTATTTGGATTCTCATTTGAAATTTAAAAATGACTTTACATGTGCATGTAGACTAGAGTTTAATACTAAACAACCCAGGAAAATGCCAGAAATTGTTATAACAAAATCTATGCAAACTTATGCGTGAACTCTGAATAATTTCTCAACTGGAAATTGAGTTTTTTGTTACAATGAACAAAATGATGCATTACACATGTTAAAATAAATGTTACCAGATTAATGTAACATAATATTGTGAACAAATCTGATTATAATTATCTACAATATTATCTACAATAGTTTTTTTATGAGAAGTTATCAATTATGAATCACTTTAAAGATACATTTGTAAAGAAAACTCGGGCTTTTAAATTGGAAGTTTAACTTATTCATTTTTACATGTTTGTATCAATTGGTGAACCTTATTTTTTGGATGGCTAGATAGATCATTGAACCTCTCAATTCCATTATATGATATTTAATTTTTGTAATGTACATGATTTATAAATCTAATACAGTGTATTTACAAACTAGCATGCAATGGATATAAGTTGCTAACATACATTTACCTAAATTATTCATTTTAAACAAGACTTGCACATACTTGCCAATAGTCAGGATTGGGAAAATATCAAATTTCATGAAATCATTATTACAACCAGAACAACGACAACGCCAAAGCGTAGCGAATCCCATCGAACAGAAATGGCTGGCATTTTTACAAACGAAAAATATAGCAAACATCATAAAACAACACACCAGAAAATGTAAAATAACACACATAAAAATGGTGGCCATTTTTCAAAATGGCTGACTACTCCCCAAAGTTTTATTAGACAATGTGCCATGCTTAAAATATTCACATGTCAAATATGAACAAAATCGCTCCACTACTTTTCGAGTTATAGTAAAAAATGTAAAAATGACAGGCATTTTTATAAAATGGCCGCCTACTATCTGAAGTGTCATGAGACAGTGTGCAAGGCTCATGAGTATTCACATATCAAATACGAACAAAATCGCTTCACTACTTTTTAAGTTATAGTAAAAAACGTAAAAATGGCCACCTACTACCCAAAGTGTCATTAGACAGTGTGCCATGCTTATAGTATTCACATATAAAGTATCAAACATACCAAATATGAACAAAATCGCTGAACTACTTTTCAAGTTATAGTAAAATACGTTAAAAAGGGGCCATTTTTCAAAATGGCCACCTTCTACCAAAAATGTCATTAGACAGTGTGCCATGCTTTTAGTATTCACATACCAAATATAAACAAAATCGCTCCACTACTTTTCGAGTTATAGTAAAATACGTTAAAATGGCGACCATTTTTCGAAATGGCCACTTTCTACCAAAAGTGTCATTAGACAGTGTGCCATGCTTATAGTATTCACAAACCAAATATGAACAAAATCGCTTCACTACTTTTCGAGTTATACTAAAATACGTTAAAATGGCGGCCATTTTTCAAAAAAAATTTCAAAATGGCCGCCTTCTACCAAAAGTGTCATAGGACAGTGTGCCATGCTTATAGTATTCACATACCAAATATCATTTACCATTTCCCACACTATACCACGGACTTCAGGTCCGTGACTATACACACATTTTGATGGCATTACAGTATAATACATGTACAGCACATGTATATGTGATGTATACCACATTTTAATTCTTCACAATTTTTGCAGAATGGACATGTGTTTTCAAAGGTAATGACAAAGGAATATTTACACGTTCACAAAACAACATTGTCTGATCATCATTTCATCAAACTCCACATGGTGTTTACAGACTGTATAATAGCAGAATATATTGAGTCATCAATATAATATTGAACAATTACATGTTTTATATTATTAATCAATGCCATGTTGTAATCAATATCAAAATCAGGATGCTGAACAAATGCAATATTACAATGTTATGTGCATCAAAATCATGGGCTCTATCAGGTGTTAGAGCCCATGGTCGAAATTAAAACCAGAATATTGCTCATAATTTCATCTCATCAGTATCATAGATAGAAGTAATCTGTGTCTGATTGGGTTTAAACGCCTCAGATGACTTGACCATTGCATGTTTTTCTTTGTCTCCATCAATACCACCATCTTCAATATATTTATACTGAGTGGGCCCAACATCATCAGTGACTGAATGTTTCCCCATCAACGTGGGCTCCTCAGTCTTATACCAAGGTTGATTCATCCTTGCTTTATCAGCAGGTTCAGCATTGTCTTCTTTCAATGGCTGTTTTGAGGCTTTTCTGTTATGGTTTTCAGTAGAGGTATTGGTTGTTGTTGAAGGGGTTGACATTCTTGATGATAAAGTCGAATCTGAGGAGCCTGATGATGTAGAGGACATTGCTCGGTTTCGCACACCAGACACTTTTGGAGCAGAGACTTTACCTTCACAGTCCTTGATTTGAACCTCACTAGGGGCAGGGGAGAGCTTATTACCTATAGCAATATATGAAATTAGAAATGTAAGAAGATATAAGAAAAGAAGATTATAAGAATCACCACTCACACATAAAGCATAAGTTGGAGTGTGTTACTGCAAGCCTGCAAGAGAAGTGAGAGATAAGAAAATGATAAATCATTTAAAGATAACAAGGGAAGAAAAACACACAGGAGTTAGACAGGAGCACACATTATTTTGCTTAAAGAATATGCTCATGTGTTTATGGCCAAGATATCAAAAGCTTGATTAACAAACAGGTTGATGCATATACGGTTGTCAGACAAGGATTAGTTTCAATGTCTCTAAATTCCCAACAAAACATAGCTATAAAAATGTCCTTTATTTGTTCAAATAATTCCTTTCATAGATTGTATCCACTTTAGCAATTCTAGTGAATGCTTGCATTCTGTGGGCAGCAATTATAGGAGCGAAGGCCCTTTTGACTTGTTTCTCCTTGACTACATCAGCATTGATGACTTCCAAATCCTCTGGAATATGACTACTCCTTGGGATATACCATGGCTTACATATGCCATCTGTAGACCCCCTTGAAGGGGCTCTTGGGGAGGGCTCTGGGTCATGCTTTGACTCTGAACTATATGGAGGTAGCTTAGTGGATGACACTGGTCTAAGGGATGTTCTCACTAAGGGGCTAATGCTTCCTATTTCTAAAATAAAAATAAAATGTTTTAGTACTGATCAATCCAAAAGAAAACTGTGAACCTAGTGCGCATTTAGATTGTTGAATAATAACATTTTGTTACATCACCATATTTATATACAAGTTACCTAATCATTATTATTTCAGATAAAGTAATTCATTATTAAAATCTATGAAGGCAGGATCGGAAGCATAGGGGAATTGACCTCCAAATGTAATATTCATGATCTCAAATATACTACCTCCCACAAATCTATAAAAAATAGTGAAGTTATCTAATAAACATGTGCTCGTACATAAAATGCAATAAATCGTATACATTTCCAAATGTACATCTACATTTACAGTCTAGTAACATCAATACATGGATGTAAAATGCATTATGAAATTTGGGAATTCATTGAAAATACATGTATACATGTTATATACAAGTTGCATGTTATCGCAAAATTTCCTAAATTTGCGATATCTGCCATTGTCATTTTTGAGGCATGTTCTGATTGCTGTCCTATATATGGTAAATAGTGTATCCTTTCTTCCAATTTTAATATTAGTAAAACTTAGTAAATAATGATGAATTGACGTGTGTATGTGGAAAATATTGACCAAAACAGATATATTGCAATTAAGAGCAATTAGCTTCCAATTCAGAGGCATGCCTAGATTTGCACAACATAATTGCCACCATAAGTAAGAGTTATTTGAAAACGAGAGGGTTGCATTTTTTGTAACACCCTATATGCAATAAAAGCATATTTTATGAATATCATCTCAAACCACTGTATCATCAAATATCATATATATGTAGTACACAGAAATTCTGAAAATCATTTGCGTGAATCTGACAATTTAAACTTGTAATAATCTCAGAGACATCTATACTCACTTGTTTTTCTGCTCTTCAATTTCTTCAGAAAGACAATTATGACAACGATGATCACTATGATGACCACACTCACAACAACAATGATGATAATCAATGTAACAGGTGACTCAGTTGCAGCAACCTACACAAAACAAAGAATCATAAAGAAGTCAATCAATTCAATTTTAACCATATTATTAGATATTTAAAAAGTTACAAATTAGCAAATGGGCGATCAAAAATGTGTTGTATTAAATGATTTTCATTATAAATGTTCTTTGAGTATTTGTCATGTGAATTTAGTACCAGTAAATTATACCAACAATATTTCTAAAGGAAATGCTATGCTATTTTGATAAAATGGGTACTTTGAAAAAGTGCCAAAAGGAAAATAATTATAAAAAAGTGTTACAAAACAGAGCAAGAAAATGAAACATCAAAGAGTACATACAAGTATAGAGGCATAAGTGCCAAAGAGAGAGAACCAAAAACTGTAAAGAAACCTAGCCAGAAAAGCAAACCCAAAGTGAAAATCTGTCATATCAAAAGTAGACCCTATATATTCCAAAACCATCATATAATGTGACAAGAAATACTTTTTGACACTCTCCTTCCCCCCTCAAATCAAGAGCCAATATCACAATTCAGGACACCCAGGAACATTAAAGCAATCTCATAATAGTATCTCAAAATGGTTGTAGAAACTAGTACTCATAAAAGAAAAATGATGTAGGATAGACCAAATCCAGTCTTGAACTCCATAGGCAATTCAAAGAGTCAACATCCATTCGCAAAGCAATTAGTCAATGAGATCTGACGTGTAAAAAAAACAATGTCTAATTGCCCCTTCCTCACCATTTAGGAACCATTATCAAAATCCAAGATCACAAGGCTATGGGACATTTCATTCATATTGATGACTTTTACACTTCATATAGAAGAAATCAAAATTGTCTTGCATCAAGTCTCTCAATCTCTTCCATTAAAATGTGTATTAAAAGTTGCATATCAAGGTAAATTAAAAATTAGAGATCTTTCCAAAATTATGCTTGTTATAGTTTGATTAGTTTTACAATTAGATTTGTGTACTCCAAGTACATTGATCAACCTACACCAATTTTCAAAATGTGTTTAATTACTATTGTCATGAAGAAACCCTGCATAACCCCCTCCCAAAATAACCCAGCAATGGCCATGATGATGACATAGTGTGTGTGTACACACATTCTTCATGTTAAGTTAGTTGATATTAAAATAACATGTTCCCATTATGTATCTATCTCCCTGGATAGAACTATGTTCATTAAAACTAAAATGACTTTGCCCCTTACATCTATCAAACATTTATACTCCTAGAATGTGTGGGAAAAATTGAATCACTTACAGGTTGATCTCCTCCAGTGAATGATGCTCCATCAACAGACATAGAGCTACTGGCAGTTAAGACATCTCCATCAAAGGTTACATCCAATCCATTCCGTACTTCAGAGTAGATTCCTGACAATATGGTGTTATCCATCTCCGCTCCAATTCCTTGCACATTAAATATCAACACAATGCTCCCTGAATCAAAAACAAAGTTTGTACATTCAGGAAAGATATATTCTGTTATCATCTACCAGTATTTGTTTTGTTTCCACCATGAATTGTATTGACTTTGCCCCTTACATCTATCAAACATTTATACTCCTAGATTGTGTGGGAAAAATGGAAATAAAACTGCCACCAATGTTTTTCAACTTCGGCAGTCACTACATGTGTAATTTGTATGTACTTAAATTGAATAAAGAATAATAAAAAAAAAATTGTATTGACTTGTTTCCTTCAATTTGTCATAATCTTCACTTCCTTATGTGAGTTATTTCCTCTTTGAAAATCAATGGCAAACAATATAATTATAATCAAACATGGTTTGATAATGATTAATAAGTATTTGAAAACATACCCTCTTCCACACTCCAATCTACAAATGTTCCATTTGTGTAATAAATCGGCATGAAATGGTTCCACATTGCTCCTATAAAGAACTTCTCTTTTCCTCCAATAGTTGCCTCATAGTCCAAAGCAAATTTCAACTTCACCTCTTTTGTCGTATCAAAAACGATTGGTTGATAATCTGCAGGCATAACATCTATAGGTCCAACCATGATAGTGAAATCATAATCTTCAGGACTCGATCTTATATGAACATCAAGGAAGATGCGACTGGGTGATGAGGTTGTCATTGAGATGCCATTAAGGGTTGCTTCACCAGATGTTGCGTTGATAACAAATGATGAATCTGCACCATCTATAGTTCCCACTCCTGCACTATACTCACTTAGTGATACATTAGTACTCCATGTGTGACCCTATAGTAAATAAAACATTAATCAAAATTGTACATTTTGACACTATACGTTCATTTGAATGTAATCAATGTGGAACACTGATACATCTAAATCACCCAAAATGTATAATTCTTACAGTATTTTTAAATGTTTATTGGCCAAATCTGACTATGAATGCCTTGCTGTAAGAATTTGTGACATAACTGATTGCATAAAAACAGAATATATTAAAGCAGTTTTACCTTCCAGGATGGATCACCGTGTGCTTCCAGTGTGTTTCCATCCACCAACACAATGTCCATAACAATATCTTCACCAGATAACACCTGCACAGCAGGAATTGTCACATTTCCACTCATTGGAGCCGTTGCGATATCAAAAGCATCAGATGTTGCATTAAAGTCAGTGAGATTCTCTGGATATGTCAACACAAACTCTAACTGGTACCCGTAACCTGTGTGTGAAATTGCAAGGTCAGCAAATGTTGCTTTTCCTTCAATAAATCTTGCAGTTGTTTCACCAAGAAGAACTGCATTGGAGTCACCAGTTCCTGACTTAAGTGAAGCAGATACTCGCCATGGGTTAGAAAATGAGCCAACTGCGGGTAGAACAGCACCCTTTAATGCAAATGTTATAGTATGTAATATTGAACAAATATTTCACTCTATTGAGGTGAATACCTGTACATCTTTCACAAGTGATATTCCATGAAGCCCGAAGGGCAAGTGGAATATCACCTTGTGAAAGTGCTACAGGTAATCACCGAAAATAGAGTGAAATATTTGTTTTATTATATCACTGTCTAGCTGAACATCCCTAATATTATTAAGTCATAGGTTAACATTGAAATACATTGAATCTACTCGGTTCGTCTGCCATTTTGACTTACAATGAACTAAATTATTTACACTGAACGAAAACAAATTCTTTGAAAATTCCCGGGAGCGTTGGATATTGCTAGATATCTCACGGTTGTCTTATCTGATTAGCATTGCCATTGAATATCGCCAGATATCCCACGACATGTGACCCGGTTTTGACCAATCATACTGTCGCTAGCTAGATAGTGATATAATAATGAACAAATATTTCACTCTATTGAGGTGAATACCTGTACATCTTTCACAAGTGATATTCCACAAAGCCCGAAGGGCAAGTGGAATATCACCTTGTGAAAGTGCTACAGGTATTCACCGAAAATAGAGTGAAATATTTGTTTTATTATATCACTGTCTAGCTAAACATCCCTAATATTATTAAGTCATAGGTTAACATTGAAATACATTGAATCTACTCGGTTCGTCTGCCATTTTGACTTACACTGAACTAAATTATTTACACTGAACAAAAACAAATTATTTGAAAATTCCCGGGAGCGTGGGATATCGCTAGATATCTCACGGTTGTCTTATCTGATTAGCATTGCCATTGAATATGGCCAGATATCCCACGACATGTGACCCGGTTTTGACCAATCATACTGTCGCTAGCTAGATAGTGATATAATAATATTTGATATTCATTTTAATCTGTTCGTGTTTATGTTGTATCATTGTTTCTTTGTTTCAATTTTTTTTAAGGTTTACTCTGATATTGATAAATTGTATTATTATAAACAAGAAACCATAAATATCATTTGAAACTTGATACACTATGTAATTATTAAAATTGGTATAAAAATCTGCATTTTATATAACTATCATAGTATAAAAGTGTGAACATCATCAGGACATCCTGTATTAAGTCAATGTTAACATACCGCTGCATCTTTAAAAATGAACTCTGGCTGTATGGGGAATGGTGCAAACTCATAATCAGAATCTAATGCTGTGATATACTCCATTGCTGCAGGTTTAACATAGGATGTTCCAGACCCAACCTGTTCATTTTCATCAAACTCTGTCCATTTATCATCACTGACATCGGGAACTGGTTCCAAGACAATAATTTCAGAGACACTTGTATTAAGAGCTTTGGCGATGCTTCCCGTTTGGATTGCATTGATGATAGTAGTAGATGCTTCACCCAAGTCACTAGGAGTCAGATCTCCAGGATTAGGGGTGTCACTATCAGTCAGTTCGGATTCAGGTGATTCACCAATTTCAAGAGTGATACTGTCCGATCCTACAGCTCTCTTTGAACGGAAAATGCTACGTTTCTTTCTCGAGTTTGCACTAATGACTTCCATGATTTTTATCTTACTTGGATCAATTTTCAAAAGTGCTGCTAAATTAGAGATTAAGTTCTCTCCAAAGAATGCATCAATTGTCAATGCAGGGACATTAAAGCTAACATATAAGACAGAAACTTGTCGAATCGTCACAGGAGCTTTGCCACGGATTAAGACATATATTTCCCGCCAGTCTCTATCTACATAATTATCCCCTGCACTGCCATTCACTATATCTGGGTGATACTCATCAAAGCTTGTTGGTGGTTTGAGGATCATATCCCCATTTTCATTAAAGTCATGGTTCAGTGGTGGGAAGTAGACTCCTCCCACATAAACATCAAGTCTGTACGGAGCCTTATAATAAACTGCTAAGCGAACAGTCTTAGTGTCGTCAACATTCAAAAGATGAAATCTTAAGTTTTGTGGAGTAGTGCTTGAGAAATACAAGTCATAATGCTTCCCAGTTGCAACTAAACTATAAAATGTAGAAATACGTTTCTGGCATGTGTATCCAAAACACCAACCATGATCTGCAGGTCCATTTATTAGATCCATGTAGCCATCCCCTAAGAGAGCAACAGGAGAAAGACGTCGTGTCTCAGTGTCTCCGTCCAAGCTCTCAATGATCATCATCTCATAGTCAAGACCATGGCATTCATAAGCTTGCCACGTTTCTTTGTACACACATGTGTCATCTCGAATGATACCTAAAAAATAATGTTGCAGAATGGTTAAGACTAAACTACCCAGTAACAGCTGATAACATGCCTTGCTTATTAATGTCTTGAATTTAATGTTATACCTGAAGATGTCTTAAACCCCAGAGACAAAAATAGTATGAATTACAACCCAAGTAAATGTAATTCTGAGCTCTATTAGATAAGTGAAATCAAATATTGAAAAGGGTCACATGAAGACAAAATATTTTTACCTTTGTTTGGTGCAAGATCAGGAACAGGTATTCTATTGCCATCCAAGTCAGTCAGCATGGCCTTCGGTATCCTATAGTCTCCTATTCCTCTAGATCGGTCCTCTCCCCAGCCAAGTTCAGACTTTGGTATGACAGCCCCCACACTTCCCAGGTACGTTCCATCAAGATCATCAATCAAGGCTTTCTTCTTGGCATCACATTCCATATCAACACAATCACTTGGATTAATTTGACTAAACATAGAATGAAATGAGCACTGAATAAATATGATATTTACAATTCAATACAATACAATCATTCATTGAAAGCCCACGATACAATACAGTATATTTCAGAAGAAAGAATGGGGAGACTTGTGAGATCATACGTCTGGGGGTGGCACCTGGCTGGAATCCTTCTCCTTTAGGAGACAATGGGATAAACTTGATGTGACTACCTGTAAGTTACAGATTCTATCAAAATAGTGAATTTATGCTTGGTATTGATAAACTTATTACAGATCGAACACATTCATTGTAAAATATGACAATTAAACAGTACCCCAGACTAGGCCTATGAATAAAGACCTTGCTGTCATCATCAACGTTGACCAATACAGCATTGGAGATGTATATAGGATGCTGTGCATCAGGGTTCTTGGGATTGGTTGATATAACAACATCCCTTTGACCGCATGAGTTTACACCAAAGTTAGCAAATGTAACGCCTGAAATAAATCAAACTATAAAGTAAATTCAAATCTAAACTTCAAATCTTTTTGCAGTTGAAATAACATGAACTTAGTACTAACCACTATCTCAATGGCTTTTAGAGAGCTTAACAGGCCACTATGTTCACTTACCATCAACATCAACTTTCCCATACAGAGCTGGGTAAGATATAAGTCCTAGGAATTTCTTGGTTGGTGCAGCGTTGTCTGATGACATGAAGCTTGGCCAGAATAGACCTTGTCTACCCCCTGTCTGAGTCTTGCCAGTGCTAGCTAGACTACTCAGGGCAATATTTACATCATTTGGGATGGTCATGGAACATTCAAAGTCATCACTGGTGCCAACAATCAGTGAATCACTAATTGTGAATGATTTCTCTACACCCACGTGACTTAAAGCAGCAGGCCCAATGTTTAGCATGCCAGCACCTAGAGTGTTGTCCAGTAGTTTCACGTTTGATATATGTACATGGTTAATGCCCTGTTGAATGTAGACACCTGCATGCACGCTACGCCAGATCGTGAAATTCGTAATCTGGAGACAGCTTCCCGAGAAAGTACCTGGCAGAGTTTCTCCCAATATGTATATACCAAATAGACTGGAGTGGACCACATTTTCTTTCCAAGATTCAATGCCACCTTGAAATGGAGCAAGAAATATGTTATAAATATTATGAATAATCAATAATCATACTTTTTGCCCTTAAAACAGCTTGTTGATAAAACAATAAACTAATGGTCTCCAGCAGGGGTGACATTTTGACAGAGGTATAGAAAATGTAATTAAAATACCTGAACATGGTACGCCATCTATGTGATAACCAGATCTCTCAGACCCTGCTACATGGTTGCCCTCCATTGTTACACTAGCTGCATCAAATATCTCTATCCCCGCGTCCCAGTAAAAATTGAAGGGCTCTGAACGATCTTGGTAAGAGCCTGGCCATGTCATCAGAGTCACAAGGTTTTTTCGAAGTACATGCTGTGTTCCAGTTAGTCGTATTGCTAAAATAATATATAGATCAAATTAGAACAAAGATGTAATATTCCATTATGGTTTGACTTTGAGATTTCTCTGTTTTCAAAAAAGAAACATTGCAGAAATTGAAAATTCTATTTTCGAACTATTGTATTGTATTTTGTTTACCACCAATGAAGGTGAGTAATACCTCGAGGGTATATCCCGTATATATACGGTCGTAATTTACGTAATTAACCTTGAAGATAGACCCAGAAACCCCTCCTTGAAGGAGCCCTGTGTTCTTTTATGTGCACTTATACATAGACATACAAGTACACACCACAGCCTTTTGTACGAGTTGCGGACCACTCAGTCAAACACCCTGAAGTATTTCATGCAAACAAGCAAATTTAGTCTTGCCTGAACCGGGGATCGAATCCGGGACCTATTGCGTAAGAGGTACATGCGCTACCGCTGAGCTACACGGGTGGACTATTCAGTGTCGCTGTTATTGTAAATGAACTAAACAAAGTTTATTATTGCCATAACAACCAACTCTACCATTATAACTTCTATCTGACCAGTGTTTGATATTGCAATCACAACCAATTTTACCCTTATTCCTACTTGATCAAAGTGCTTAATATTGCCATGACAATCAACATTAATCTCATTCCAATCTGATCCAACAGTATTCTATATTACCATGACAACCAACGGTACCCTCATTTCTACCTGATCCAACAGTGTTAGATATTACCATGACAACCATTATTCCTCTCATTGCTACCTGATCCAACAGTGTCCGATACTGTAATGACAACAACCAATCCCTTTATTTCTATCTGATCTAACTAAATGTGATTTTGCCATGACAACCATTATTCCACTCGTTCCTACCTGATCCAAGTGTCACATACTGTCATGACAACCATCAATCCCTTCATTCCTACCTGATCCAACAGTGTGATGCACCACATTATTCTCAATGGGCATTCCATTTGCTCCAAACACACCAATAGCAGGAGAAAAGCCATGATGGAAGGCATTATTCCTGATGAGTGAGGGTGTAAGTTCGCTGTTAGTACCAGTGTTCAGGAAGGCCAGAGAGTACCTTGGGTCGTAGTCCTCAGTATAGCCCTCTTGGCCAGACCTGTAGAATTCCACATTGCTTATACGAGCCCAACCTAAATCAAAACAGCAAAAACAAGGCATTAACATGACAAAATGTCACCACCTAGTTGCTCACAATATTAAGTCAGATTTGAATTTCTGAGAACTTGTAAAGTCAAATTTGAACTTCTGAAAAGATGTAGATAATTTTGAAAAAAAAATTTGGTCAATTTGAAGCAAGTTGAAAACAGACCTTTTTTGACCTTGAGAAGGTCATTAAAGGTCAAATGTCAAATCTAAAGTCAGATTTGAATTTCTGAGTACATGTAGATGATTTTGAAAAAAAAAATTATTCAATTTGAAGCAAGTTGAAAAAAGACCTTTTTGACCTTTTTAGACCTTGAGAAGGTCATTGAAGGTCAAATGTCAAATCTAAAGTCATATTTGAATTTCTGAGAACATGTAGATGATTTTGAAAAAAAATTTAGTCAATTTGAAGCAAGATGAAAAAATACCCTTTTGACCTTTTTTGACATTGATAAGGTCATTGAAGGTCAAATGTCAAATCTAAAGTCAGATTTGAATTTCTGAGAACATGTAGATGATTTTGAAAAAAATTTTTAGTCAATTTGAAGCAAGTTTAAAAAAGACCTTTATGACCTTTTTTGACTTTGAGAAGGTCATTGAAGGTCAAATGTCAAATCTTAAGTCAAATCTAAAGTCAGATTTGAATTTCTGAGAACACGTAGATGATTTTGAATTTTTTTTTAGTCAATTTGAAGCAAGTTGAAAACAGACCTTTTTGACCTTTTTTGACCTTGAGAAGGTCATTGAAGGTCAAATGTCAAATCTAAAGTCAGATTTGAATTTCTGAGAACATGTAGATGATTTTGAAAAAAAATTTAGTCAATGTGAAGCAAGTTGAAAAAAGACCTTTTTGACCTTGAGAAGGTCATTGAAGGTCAAATGTCAAATCTAAAGTCAGATTTGAACTTCTGAGAACATGTAGATGATTTAGAAAAAAATTGAAGTCAGTCTAAACAGTATTTGTTAAGTTATAGGAAGTTGTAAGAAATTGTTACAGACGCCAACCGCCGGACGCCAACCACCAACCACCAACCGCCGGACGCCGTCGAAAAAAAACGGAGACCAT
Organism: Owenia fusiformis; assembly: GCA_903813345.2. Classification (NCBI taxonomy): domain Eukaryota; kingdom Metazoa; phylum Annelida; class Polychaeta; order Sabellida; family Oweniidae; genus Owenia; species Owenia fusiformis. The sequence goes on along the minus strand of CAIIXF020000007.1, from coordinate 19,883,411 downwards.
AACAATATGTCACCACTTTTGGTGGTGACATAACACTTTTGGTGGTGACATAATAAAAACCTAGTGTTAAATGCTCTTTATCATATGCTTTGGGTTCTACGTATAAGGGAGTCATTAAATCTCTTTTTGTGGTGGAAAGTTGTATACCTTATATGAAATGAACCCTCTTATATCTATGTTATTGTCAACATCATATTTTGCATTGCAGTTTATATATATATCTCCATTACAACTTAGTCAATGAAACAATTGAACTAAATTAGTTTGAATTGAATTGAACCATGGGCTTTCAATTAGTTTCTAGTTGAAAGCCCATGATTGAACTAAGCAGTATATTTTTTACCAGTCAGATTAATAAAGACTATAGAGAATCCAACAAGAATTCTATTACAAAATATTCAATGACACAACTGAACTTAAATAGTTTTTGGTGGAGTGATGATAAAACTGATAATCCTGGATTAAATCTTCAAAACTTAACATCTGACTTAAATATCATTCAACTTATAGATGAACCAACTAGAATTCGGAAGCGAGAGGAATTAATAACCAAATCATGTATTGACCTTGTTTTTACTGATGAAATCAATGTTATCTCTCATTTTAAAGTGATGGCCCCTATTGGAAATTCAGATCACTGTTCAATTTTGACAAACTTAAGGGTAAATATTCTAAAGGAACCACCTACTAAGAAAACTATTTGGAAGTACGATCATATGGACTCAAATGACTTAAATGATAGAATTATCAGCTTCAATTGGGATGAAATCCTTCTTTTGGATGATGTTGACATTGCTACTGAAAGATTCTCAAATAGCCTTTTTGATATTTTCAAAAATTGTATACCCAATTTTGAGATTAATCACAAATCTACAGATCAACCATGGTTTTCCCCTAACATCAAAAAAGAGATCAACATTCGTGACAGATTGCATCACAAATTCAAACGTTCAAATAATCCTGACTTTTTTACTAAATTTAAGACACAGAGTGATAAGGTAGTCAAATTAATTAAAGAAGCTAAACAATCGTATATTGAAAATACTTGTGATAATATATCTATTCTTAATTCAAACTCATCTGACTATTGGGTACTTCTTAAGAAATTGCTAGGTAAATCCTTTGACACATCACTGCCTTTTTTACATTTAGAAAATCCTAAATTATCAGCTGGTACTTCTATTGAAAAGGCTGAACTTTTTCTCAAATTTTTTACCCAGAAAAATCATATTAATATTGTCCATCCAGAAGTGTTACCAGAGTTTCCTACTTTATGCAACAATAATTTATGTAGTATACAAACTAGTGAAGAAGAAGTTTTAAAATTATTGAAAGATTTAGATTTATCAAAGGGGGGCGGCAGTGATGGTATCACAAATAGGATGTTATTCTATTCTGCAAACAGTTTAGCCAGTCCTCTTTCATTATTGTTTAATAAGATATTAAATTCACATTCATTCCCAAAGGTTTGGAAAGAGGGTATCATAATACCTCTCCATAAGAAGAAAGATAAATCAAATATTGAAAACTATCGACCAATAACAATTTTAAATTCAATGTCCAAAATCTTAGAAAAAGTGCTTTACAATAGAATCTTTAATCACATGAGTCAGAATAATCTTTTCTATGACCTCCAATCTGGTTTTCTCCCTTTACATAATACCACATCTCAACTTGCCTATATTATTCATTGCATCCACGAGGAGTTAAATAATGGTAACAATGTCCGTACAATCTTTTTGGACCTTGCATCAGCATTTGATGTTGTCCCTCATCATCTTTTGCTTCATAAAATATCAGCTTATGGTATAAAAGATGACTTACTCTTGCTTTTAAAGTCCTATCTTTCTGGTAGACAGGTTAAAGTCAAGATAAATGAAAAACTTTCAAATTTGTCTGAACCAAACTTTCTAAATGCAGGTGTACCCCAGGGTAGCATCTTAGGGCCTTTGATGTTTCTTATCTATATAAATGATCTACCAACTAATTTAAAATCCAAAACGTTTATCTATGCAGATGATACTTCAATTTTTAGCCCCTATCCAAAAGATCAGCCACAAAATTGTCTTGATTTACAACAAGATCTTAACAAAATATATAACTGGGCCCAAACATGGCAAATGAACTTTAAAGCCTCAAAATCGGTTGACTTGACTTTCACTTCACCAACAACTGTTATTCAGAATGAACCAATTTTATTTTTAGGAACTAACCCAATAGATAAACAAAATACCCATAAGCACCTGGGTATCATTTTAGATCAAAAACTAACCTTTAAAGAGCATATTAACGAATTAATAAAACAGTCTCAAGCTCTGCTAAACCCTTTTAAAAGGTTGACTCATGTTTTAAGATCTAAACACTTAGAAACCATTTATAATGCCTTCATTTTGAGTCGAATTGACTATGGTGATATCTTATATTCTAGTGCTCCTGAATTATCTTTGATGAAGTTAAACAGACTTCAATATAATGCAGCTTGTTTGATAACTGGCGCTTTGCATGGCTCTAGCACTGAGAAGGTGTTAGATATTTTAAATTGGACAAAGTTACCAGATAGAAGAAAATCTCATTTATGTACTTTTCTTTTCAAAAGCAGACATAATTTAATAGCACCATATGTAAGTCAAGTTTTCAATGGTTGCAGAAATATTCCAACTCGAACTCTAAGAGCTTTCAGAGAATACAATATTCCTTTAGATATAAGTAAAAGGTTTGAGAAATCTACTTTCTATGCAGCAATTGAAACTTGGAATACTTTACCTGATGATATAAGAAATTGTGAGCGAATTTCAATTTTTAAACGTAGGATCAAGGCACATTTTGAAAATTTCAATGGTACAAATTTCATAACTTATAGTAATGTTAAAAGAAAAAATGAAGTCTCATTTAATAGACTCAGAGTAGATCTTTATTTGAAAAGCCAGCTTTTTGCACATAATTTTAACAATGTACCTTCACCAGAATGTGCCTGTGGTCATCGCTCTGAAACACCAAAACACTTTTTTCTACAGTGCCCTCTATACATGAACCCAAGATGTCAACTCCTTAGAGATCTCCATATGGCGGATTGCTTAAGTGCATTTTTAGATTGTAATTCTTCTGATAAAATAGACATGCTTTTATTTGGTCACCCTGATTTTGATCATAATACTAATATTTTAATAATCAAAGCAAGTGTGTCATTTTTGCAATCCACCAAAGACCTACTGGACCCGTAACCAAACTCTACACATTAAGCACACAACTTGACCATTTTAAATAAAATAATGAATCTTTCTTTTTAAAGTAAAAATTATGAATGTAACTACATTAAAGTTTTCAGTTTGACAATAATGTTACTCGTAACCTTGTCAAACGTTATTATTGTATTATTGTATGTATAGTATATATTTGAAATAAATGATTATTAAAAAAAAACAAAAAAAACAACTGAACACTCTGAATTGAACTGTACCTGTATATGCTCTACCAGACTGACTAAAGAATCCAACAAGAATTCTAGCACCAAATGACTCTTCATAAAGTTTGTTGTAATCATCTCCAATAATTTTAATATTCCTAGATAGTAAGCCAACCTCAGCTGCAAGGTCAACACTGTAGGAGCCATAAGTTTGAGCTGAACCTGAAATAAATTATTTATTAATTTAGGTTGTCTTCAGCCCGGGTCTTCAGCAATGTACATTTATAGCAATATGCTTGTGGACTTCGGGGTTGAATTTTGTCTGTCACACATCATTTGAGACTGGGTGCTCTACCTTGTAATTGTTTGAATACTAGTGTCTATTATATAATAGCTATTTTAATGTTATCACTTTTAAACTTATTCTTAAACATGTATTAGATGACTTAAGTATGAATGAAATGTCCCTTGGTGTTATGGACTCAGATTGTTATATTGGTACTTAAAAAGTGGGTCAGGGGGTATTAGACACTGTTTCTTTGCATGTTATGATTTGGGATAGTTGGGGTTTGTTTCCTTATCACTGGTGTGGTCTTATATATTTTCTTTTTCTTGCTGTGTTTTGTAACCATTTTTGTTACTTTCCAATTGGAACTTGCGCATACATATCTAAATGCTGTAGCCTATCATATATCTTATTAGATCCAAAGTATACAGTTCATATGTGATTCCAATATTTAACAATCATTTTAATGGAAATGACATTCCCTTCTTCAGTCCTTCACTGCTTTAATAGCAGCTTGTGAATATGATGCAATGAATTACTCTTAGGCCAAGGATGGACACGTTCACCTTTGTCATTTTCCCCAGCCTAAGCTTTGAGTGTTGGCCTTATATCAGATCGAAGTCATCATTTTTGGCAGATGGGATGACCAGGACATAAAAAATTAATGTCATACCTTGGTGATTGAAGGTTAAAGATGAGTTCAAGGTCAATGTCAGATTATCCGCTGATTTTGCAGTTATAGCAAATGTTTCTGTTTCCCATGAATTGAAACCTGTGGCTGCGATGACAATCTCTTCTCCAGCTACCCAATCTACGGCATCTTTGAGAGATATCTGATTGGTTCCAGCAGTTGCAGTTTGGGCAAGAGTTGTCCAAGTGACTGTACGTTCCACTCCCCACAAGTCAAGCCCTCCAAATACTCCTAAATAACATTATCCATGTCATACATTATACAATTATATGTTGGAGTAGGACTTTTGAGTCACCATTTATGTTATTTCATTATTTATCAGTTTGAATGCATTTAAAAAATAAAAATGAGCTTGATAATTCAAAATTTACCTATAGCTTTAGACCCAACTACAGGACCATTAGGTAGAACCAGATCTGGTGTCTCTAGGTTCCCATTGAGGATGATGTTACAGAGCCCAGTGTACGGCTTTTCAGGCCAGCCAATAATCAGACGTCCTCTAACAATGAAGATTGTTGTAACATTCAAAGTGAAGTCCCTCACTAACCCAGTAGTTGGATCGGGGTTTCCATCAAATTCCAAAGCACCCTTAATTGTAAGTCTGTTGATGTTTGGAAGGGTTGATATATCAACCACAACCCAAGTTCCTGAAACATTTATTTTGCATTCATGTCTTTGAATTAATTGCTTATAAACTATATAGATATTGTTTAATATACCTAGCGAAGCATTTGTATGGAAGTCAATGGGACAGTTAGCGGGCTATATCCACCAGTATTACATACCTAGCGAAGCATTTGTATGGAAGTCAATGGGAAAGTTAGCGAGCTATATCCACCGATATTGCCCGATTACCCCGATATAGCCCGCTTACCTCGTTTTGATATTAGATTTCTTTAATAACCATGATAATATCATGACGTCACGTCATTGATACAAAGTAATCATGGGAACAAAGGCATGTAATACATCAGTTATGTCACTATGACGTGAAATATGCCTTCGTTCTTGCCCAAATATAGAGCCTCCCAAGGTCGGCCTATATTGGGAGAACTCCCAACTCCCATATTTCACGTCATAGTGACATAACCTCTAAGTATTACATACCTAGCGAAGCATTTGTATGGAAGTCAATGGAGCTGAAGGACGGCTATATATTCCTGTATAGCCGCCGAACTTTTTTACCATGACAATTGTATGACGTCAAAACATGGAAACAAAGTGATTTCGACTGGAATCGTGTAAAATTTTGGTCTTTTTTCACGCATTATTCTACATAATACCTTCATGGAATGCAATGTAAATGTACTTTAGGTATGTAATACATCAATTATGTCCGTATCATTGAATATATGCCTTCAGTCTGTCGTCAATATAACCCTCGCAAGCTCGGGCTATATTGACGTCAGACTTCAGGCATATATTCAATGATAGGGACATAACTGCTAAATATTGCCCGATGTGTGACGTCATTGATCCAAAGTAGCCAAGGAAATAAAGGTTTGTAATACATCAGTTATGTCACTATGACATGAAATATGCCTTCGTTCTTGCCCAAATATAGAGCCTTCCGAGGTCATATTTCAGGCATATTTCACGTCATAGTGACATAACGTCTAGATATTACCTCTTTCATAATTTACACTAATGCTTATTCCCTACTACTCCCATTATCCTGCAGATAAATATTGTTTCAAAAATGAACTAAAAGAAAGAGTTATATACCTCCTCTGATTTCAACATCATCGCCATCTACAGGTAGTGACCTCTTTTTTCTTCTCCCGCCACCTGCCCAATAGGCACCATCGGACCAAACATCAAACTCTGCAGGTCTCTCATTGGACGGTGGTAACAAATCAGGCTCAATTGGTTCAATACAGTCAGCAAAATAACAACGATATACTTTTGGTTTGACCCAATATTCATTGCCATAGTAATCTGTATTCTCATCTAAAGATCGTTTAGATTGAGACTTGCCAGTAACTGAATTAAATTACATAAAGAAAAAAATGAATATGTTAGTATATACAAAATGATTAAATCAGGGATACACAAGGGTTTCAAAGGTATGAAGTTTTCATACCTTGGAATCTAAGGCTGAAATCCCTGCCTAAAATCCTATTATTTCGTCATAGATTGAGGTTTCTGATGATTCAACCTCCTTGTTAGACAATTAAAGCAGATATGAAATGGTATTTTTAACCTAAAGGAATCAATATAATTTTTTGATAAATGTATTTGGACATGTTTTCTCATCAGTAGTGTGAAAATTATTTCACTCTAACGATCGTTATAGCTGCTTAATAAGCAATATTCGAATTGGTTGTGACGTTATTGGCCCCCACGTGATCTCTCACTGGTCCCCACGTGGCCCCCTGTTTTGGTCCATTAGATCATGATGTCATAATGCCAAAATGTTTTGTTATCTGTTTACACAATAATCCTATGGTTGCCGTGACGTTGTGATTACTAAGGAACCAATAAACTAAAACTATATTTTGAATATGACGTTACCAATCACGTGGGGGCCAATTTGATTGATCAGTTAGTTTTATTTCGTTATCTATGATCGTTAGCAGTTATCTAACATTTATTTCAAAATGGCTATCGCAAGAACTCTACGTTGAGTTAAAATCAAAACAATGTATTACAATGTTTGAAAACTTTAAAATGTAACATGTATATGAACCAATATAGGTCAACCATCCTTTCATTCTCTCACTCATATGGTTAAATAACTGTCCTCTATTCTTGGTGTATGCATAGAACTGGACAGAAAATTTGGTAGTTAAGTTCACTCACTTAAATAAGTGAACTCATTAGTGTTGTCATCAAATCTGTAATCATATAACTGGTTCCCACTGTATGTCAATGCAGTAGAGCTACTGTTCCTAAATGCTCCACTTGGGTCGACAGTGAACCTATCAGGGGCTTGGTGCATGCTGTGCAATATAATAGCATACTCATCATTCTAAAAAGGAAATTGATTTTATGAGTATCTTATGTATATTATAGATAATACATTGTCAGCCAATTGATGGAGTATAAAAATAGCACAAACTTTTAGATTTAAGAGGATTCAAGACTATAGCCCTTCATTATGTACTTACAGTTAATCCATAAAATTTCCCATTATATGTAAGGTTAGTGATCTGGTCTGCATTGTCGAACACCATATCATACTGGTAGCCTGACACCAACGAGACCATCCAGCCAAATGGGTGGGTCAGCCTCTTTTTCAAATATGGTACAGCAGATGAACCAAACTCATTGGTGAAATTTGCATCCTTTGCCTCAAGTGATCTTGGCAGAGGTTGATTGAAGGAGAACCTCATGAATTTCATCGCAGGATCAGAGCAGATAACACCATCCATTCCAACACTGAATTCAGAATTCACGGAGCATGTGCTTGGAAGGAGTCCATTGTTAACAGTCACCTGAGCCCCTGCTGTTCCTGTAAGGGTCCCGTCTAAGTCTCGAATAATACCCTCGTGTTCCCACGCAAACCTAGCTTTGTTTGGGGCATCATAAAAGCTCAAGCCATGTGTTATGTAATCCCAACCCCCACACCTAAATTTGCATTTACCATCTATCCGTGTGACTGCAAATGCTGAACAACTTCCACTATCAAAGTTAACAAACTTTGTGTCTTCAACCACGAAACCAGGTGTAAAAGGAAGCACAATACCATTTAAAGTACACCCAATAGAGTCAGATTCAGCTGAGTCCCCAATTATGACACTGTTTTTTACAAGTGCCCCCTTTTGGGTGTATTTATTTGGGGTGAATGTTTCTTTATACTCAATTCCAGCAAGTTTGTTATTGACCATACGGAAGCCATCAAATTGAATTGCTCCGACAGTCACTGCTTCGGATCCTTTTTCACAGTTCCATGCTGTGAGTGTTTGGAATACAGCAGGTTCATCTTCTTTTGAATTGCAGCCGCCACCCTTCTTGGGATAATACTCCTGGAAGATCCAGATCCCGAACCATCCCTGAGAGTGAACAGTGTTGTCCTTGAAGAGTCCCAAGGGCACATTTTGCGGGCATATGCTGTTCGTAAATGATGGACCATCAGGGTGTTTATGCATACGGTACCAGAAGCCAAAATGTGTGCCACCAACAGCTGTATTATTTATGTATGTATTGTTGGGATTTGTCGCCCAAAATGCAGCTGGGGTGATATCATCATTCAGTAAACTGGTGCTCTGTTTACAGAAGACAACTAAATTGTGATCAAATACATTACCAGTTTCTATGCCATCTTCTAAAAACAATGCTCCACCCATTACATTATACACAACATTATTCTCAATTTGTAGATTATGGCTGCCATGGACATTGATGGCTCTGTTGAATGTCTCATGGATAGCACATCCCTTTACATAACTTCCAGACATGTCCCCATTGAGATGAAAGTGGACAGGATAGCGGCCAAGACGGAAGGCCTGTCCAGCATATGTCACTTCGGCATATGAAATATGAGCTACAGCTATCTTCTTATCTTTCTCTGGAGCATGAATCATAATCTGTGCACCAAACTGATCATTCCCCATCTCCTCACCAAACCTGCCTTGGAAACAGGTCTGTGTAACAAATTCACCTACAGGGCAAAATAAAACATATTTTGGTAATTTTTTCATAGATCTGTGTGTTATGGTAGAAAATTTGTAAACCTTTTGCTCTATGAAATATAAGCCATTTGGAAGAAAGAAAAAATTTGTATTTCTAAGGTTATACATTTAAATATCAAAAAGCCTGACAACCTGGTGCCATTTAAAGGAATATTATACTGACGACACAATATAGTCATAGGGTTCTACCCTCAAATACATACCTGGATTAAAACCATCTGGGCAAGCCTCAATAGTGTCATGCCATTGAGGATTGTTTGATCCTCTAACAGTGATGCTTCGAGACAACAGGCCCACCTCAGCCCTGAATTCAATGACAGTCCCATCAGAGAAGGTTTCTGTTACACCAAGATGCTCGAATTCCAAAGGTGTATTGAGTGTCAATATACTTCCTGATATTGCAGTGATTGTTCTCTTTTCATTTTCCCGCTGACTCATATGGCCTCCAGTTGTTGCTATGACAATTTCATCTCCAACATTCCACCCAGAAAGTGCATCATTCAGGGTGATGCTTGAAGATCCAGCTGTTGCTGTAGAGGCTAGATGGCTCCATGTTGGGCTAACAGGTCGACCTGGAGATTTAAAATATCTCATATGTGATGTACAGTATAAAGAATCCAACTGGGGTCTCAGTTTTAGAATTAGCATAGAGATTGGCAGAATAACCAATCTTTCAACTATTGGTACCCATATAATGACAACAGTCACAATCTGTAAACATGTCAAGGTGAAATCAAAAAGTCACTTTGAATATCATTCTAGTGTTTTTCCTCACCATGTAGTTCAAGTGTTCCTTCCCTGACTGCAAGGGCCTTGGTGCCATATATTGGATACTCCGGGCTCCTTGGGTGACCATGCAGGGTGATCCCTGCTTTATGTTGGTAAGGATTATCCACAGAACCAATCTACAAACAATTCATAGTTCACTGTCATTTTTACCTTTATTTTTTCCTCTCTTTTGTGTAAATAAGCCCAGGCGAACATTAAATGATCTTCCATTGTATGTTTGTTTGACACTTATTCATCCGAGCCTTGAGTTGCTTAATTCTGGTGTTTGTGTTTTGACAATGCATTTTGATTTTGCCTATTGCAATTGATTTGGAAATTGGCATCAATTAAAAGTGTTCTCCTGGAAAGAGGAAATGCATCATATATCACTTACCTGTAAAGAGCCTCCTCCCATGATTAAGATGTTCTCTGCTTGGAGATGGATGTCACGGGAATCATCAAATATCACAGTGCCACCTATATAACATATTAATAAACAGTCTAATATTTTATTGCACTCTTGGGTGCTATTTTTGGCTTTTCCATCCTAAAATCCTGTTTGACAAATCTTGTCTATATGTTTCAAGGCGAACCATTTGACAGATTGGGATGTTTCAGGCATGTACACTTGGTATAAAAATCTATATCTGATTTTCCATTTTTTTTCCATGTTTAACTTACATATAACATACACATGTTTCCACATTTACATTTAGGTGATGGTACATTGGTAAAGTTGTGAGCATAAAGTTGTGAGTGAAAGATCAGATCACAGCGCACCTTATTCAGAGAAATTTCTTGGCTCCTTGTTAGGGAAATCTCAGAAGAACTAATGACGGTTGTCTGAAATTTTCTTTTTAGATTAGATTTAAAATTGTTTAAGTTTGGTGATTCCTTGCATGCAGTCGGCTGGAAGAATATCCCAGTCCATGATGCTTTTAAAGATGCACAATCTTGAAATGTTGAAAATGTTGACATCTTCACCAGAATTGGTAATCATTGCTTTTTCGTGTTACTTATGTATGATTTCTACGGTATTGATTGAAGATACTAAATTACAGGATGGAAGGGTATGATTGTGAACTCGTTACATTAAGTCTATGCATTTGTCTTCTATCAGATAACCATGGCCAATGTAAGCAGTATAAGACTTTTGTTGAAGAAGTTAAATGTAGAACACCTGAGCAAATACAGGCTGCTTTGTAGTAGGAAAGTTGATCAATGAGTCAGTTTTGTAATACTTGCACAACCATAATATAAAGGGTGCCATGATTGGGAGTAGGAAAGATTTGAAAATTTATTCCAGGTGTTTTCCATTTAATGTTTTGCTTATTAACTTAAGTGGGTTTAAGAGTTTGTTTGTCCTTTTGATGAGCTCTGTGATATGTTGGTCATATGTTGATTTTCTGTTGTACTTTAATGTTTCATTTAATCATATTTTCGAGTTATATTCTCACTCATTATCTGACAATTTTTAATAGTAAATCCTGTCTTGCCCTTACACCACTGGGACTGGACAAAAATGTTGAGGTTGGTAGGGCATTCAGATTTTAAGGTTTTTTAATATGGGACTAAAAAGCATTCAGACTGAGAGGTGTTCAGATATACAGGTTTTTGGGTGTTTTGGATGAGATATCACATTCTCAGTTTGCTAAGAGTTAAAAGCCATATTTACCTAAAATGAGTAGAAAACTCAAGATTGGTGTGTCAGTGTCTATAAGCAGTGTCATGGAATCAGGGACCACAACAAAGTCTCCAGCCACAGGTGGCAGGTTACCTCCCCATGAGTAGGGGGATGAATATACATCAATGTACCAGAAATCTGCACCATCCTACAAAATAAATAGGTAGTCATGAAATGAAACTGAAGCTGTTTGTTTGATTGTTGGGTGACCAATTCTTAGTGCCAAATATTTTCCTTATAAGCTTTGAATGACATTTTCTCCAAAACAAGATAAAGGGAATCATAGTTGATGATTATGCATTCATGACTTACTTGTGTTGCAATTCCATTTGTACCAATCTCTACCCTGACCTTGGTTTGTATTGCTGGGGAATGAACACCTGTGATGCACTGTATCAAGGTATCTGTCACTGAAGTCACCATACACACTGTACCTGCTATAGTCACATTCACATCACCATTGGTAGATCTGTATAAACAAAATGACATATATTTGAGCAGTTGTGGCATACTCTATTGGCTGAATGAACACCTGTGATGCACTGTATCAAGGTATCTGTCACTGAAGTCACCATACACACTGTACCTGCTATAGTCACATTAACATCACTATTGGTAGATCTGTATAAACAAAATGACATTTATTTGAGCAGTTGTGGCATACTCTATTGGCTGAATGAATACATGTAATGCACTGTATCAAGGTATCTGTCACTGAAGTCACCATACACACTGTACCTGCTATAGTCACATTAACATCACCATTGGTAGATCTGTATAAACAAAATGACTTTTATTTGAGCAGTTGTGCCACACTCTATTGGCTGAATGAACACCTATGATGCACTGTATCAAGGTATCTACCACTGAAGTCACCATACACACTGTACCTGCTATAGTCACATTCACATCACTATTGGTAGATCTGTATAAACAAAATGACATTTATTTGAGCAGTTGTGCCACACTCTATTGGCTGAATGAACACCTGTGATGCACTGTATCAAGGTATCTGTCACTGAAGTCACCATACACACTGTACCCGCTATAGTCACATTCACATCACTACTGGTAGATCTGTATAAACAAAATGACATTTATTTGAGCAGTTGTGGCATACTCTATTGCTGAATGAACACATGTGACACACTGTATCAAGGTATCTGCCATTGAAGTCATCATACACACTGTACCTGCTATAGTCACATTCACATCACTATTGGTAGATCTGTATAAACAAAATGACATTTATTTGAGCAGTTGTGGCATACTCTATTGCTGAATGAACACATGTGACACACTGTATCAAGGTATCTGCCATTGAAGTCACCATACACACTGTACCTGCTATAGTCACATTCACATCACTATTGGTAGATCTGTATAAACAAAATGACATTTATTTGAGCAGTTGTGCCACACTCTATTGGCTGAATGAACACCTGTGATGCACTGTATCAAGGTATCTGTCACTGAAGTCACCATACACACTGTACCCGCTATAGTCACATTCACATCACCATTGGTAGATCTGTATAAACAAAATGACATTTATTTGAGCAGTTGTGGCATACTCTATTGGCTGAATGAACACCTGTGATGCACTGTATCAAGGTATCTGTCACTGAAGTCACCATACACACTGTACCCGCTATAGTCACATTCACATCACCATTGGTAGATCTGTATAAACAAAATGACATTTATTTGAGCAGTTGTGGCATACTCTATTGCTGAATGAACACCTGTGATGCACTGTATCAAGGTATCTGTCATTGAAGTCACCATACACACTGTACCCGCTATAGTCACATTCACATCACCATTGGTAGATCTGTATAAACAAAATGACATTTATTTGAGCAGTTGTGGCATACTCTATTGGCTGAATGAACACCTGTGATGCACTGTATCAAGGTATCTGTCACTGAAGTCACCATACACACTGTACCCGCTATAGTCACATTCACATCACCATTGGTAGATCTGTATAAACAAAATGACATTTATTTGAGCAGTTGTGGCATACTCTATTGGCTGAATGAACACCTGTGATGCACTGTATCAAGGTATCTGTCACTGAAGTCACCATACACACTGTACCCGCTATAGTCACATTCACATCACCATTGGTAGATCTGTATAAACAAAATGACATTTATTTGAGCAGTTGTGGCATACTCTATTGCTGAATGAACACCTGTGATGCACTGTATCAAGGTATCTGTCATTGAAGTCACCATACACACTGTACCCGCTATAGTCACATTCACATCACTATTGGTAGATCTGTATAAACAAAATGACATTTATTTGAGCAGTTGTGGCATACTCTATTGCTGAATGAATACATGTGATGCACTGTATCAAGGTATCTGTCATTGAAGTCACCATACACACTGTACCCGCTATAGTCACATTCACATCACCATTGGTAGATCTGTATAAACAAAATGACATTTATTTGAGCAGTTGTGGCACACTCTATTGCTGAATGAATACATGTAATGCACTGTATCAAGGTATCTGTCACTGAAGTCACCATACACACTGTACCCGCTATAGTCACATTCACATCACCATTGGTAGATCTGAATAAACAAAATGACATTCATTTGAGCAGTTGTGGCATACTCTATTGGCTAAATGAACACCTGTGATGCACTGTATCAAGGTATCTGTCACTGAAGTCACCATACACACTGTACCCACTATAGTCACATTCACATCACTATTGGTAGATCTGTATAAACAAAATGACATTTATTTGAGCAGTTGTGGCATACTCTATTGCTGAATGAATACATGTGACACACTGTATCAAGGTATCTGCCATTGAAGTCATCATACACACTGTACCTGCTATAGTCACATTCACATCACCATTGGTAGATCTGTATAAACAAAATGATATTTATTTGAGCAGTTGTGGCATACTCTATTGCTGAATGAACACCTGTGATACACTGTATCAGGGTATCTACCACTGAAGTCACCATACACACTGTACCCGCTATAGTCACATTCACATCACTACTGGTAGATCTGTATAAACAAAATTATATTTATTTGAGCAGTTGTGGCATATTCTATTGGCTGAATGAACACCTGTGATGCACTGTATCAAGGTATCTGTCATTGAAGTCACCATACACACTGTACCTGCTATAGTCACATTCACATCACTATAGGTAGATCTGTATAAACAAAATTATATTTATTTGAGCAGTTGTGGCATATTCTATTGGCTGAATGAACACCTGTGATGCACTGTATCAAGGTATCTGTCATTGAAGTCACCATACACACTGTACCTGCTATAGTCACATTCACATCACTATTGGTAGATCTGTATAAACAAAATGACATTTATTTGAGCAGTTGTGCCACACTCTATTGGCTGAATGAATACATGTGATGCACTGTATCAAGGTATCTGTCATTGAAGTCACCATACACACTGTACCCGCTATAGTCACATTCACATCACCATTGGTAGATCTGTATAAACAAAATGACATTTATTTGAGCAGTTGTGCCACACTCTATTGGCTGAATGAATACATGTGATGCACTGTATCAAGGTATCTGTCACTGAAGTCACCATACACACTGTACCCGCTATAGTCACATTCACATCACTACTGGTAGATCTGTATAAACAAAATTATATTTATTTGAGCAGTTGTGGCATATTCTATTGGCTGAATGAACACCTGTGATGCACTGTATCAAGGTATCTGTCATTGAAGTCACCATACACACTGTACCTGCTATAGTCACATTCACATCACCATTGGTAGATCTGTATAAACAAAATGATATTTATTTGAGCAGTTGTGGCATACTCTATTGCTGAATGAACACCTGTGATACACTGTATCAAGGTTTCTGTCATTGAAGTCACCATACACACTGTACCCGCTATAGTCACATTCACATCACTACTGGTAGATCTGTATAAACAAAATGACATTTATTTGAGCAGTTGTGGCATACTCTATTGCTGAATGAACACATGTGACACACTGTATCAAGGTATCTGCCATTGAAGTCATCATACACACTGTACCCGCTATAGTCACATTCACATCACCATTGGTAGATCTGTATAAACAAAATGACATTTATTTGAGCAGTTGTGGCATACTCTATTGCTGAATGAACACCTGTGATACACTGTATCAAGGTATCTGTCACTGAAGTCACCATACACACTGTACCCGCTATAGTCACATTCACATCACCATTGGTAGATCTGTATAAACAAAATGACATATATTTGAGCAGTTGTGGCATACTCTATTGGCTGAATGAACACCTGTGATGCACTGTATTAAGGTATCTGTCACTGAAGTCACCATACACACTGTACCCACTATAGTCACATTCACATCACTATTGGTAGATCTGTATAAACAAAATGACATTTATTTGAGCAATTGTGGCATACTCTATTGCTGAATGAACACCTGTGATGCACTGTATCAAGGTATCTGTCACTGAAGTCACCATACACACTGTACCCACTATAGTCACATTCACATCACTATTGGTAGATCTGTATAAACAAAATGACATTTATTTGAGCAGTTGTGGCATACTCTATTGGCTGAATGAATACATGTGATGCACTGTATCAAGGTATCTGTCACTGAAGTCACCATACACACTGTACCCGCTATAGTCACATTCACATCACTATTGGTAGATCTGTATAAACAAAATGACATTTATTTGAGCAGTTGTGGCATACTCTATTGGCTGAATGAACACCTGTGATGCACTGTATCAAGGTATCTGTCATTGAAGTCACCATACACACTTTACCCGCTATAGTCACATTCACATCACTATTGGTAGATCTGTATAAACAAAATGACATTTATTTGAGCAATTGTGGCATACTCTATTGGCTGAATGAATACATGTAATACACTGCATGTACTGTATGTATTTTCCAATACTGAATACTTATACCTTGAACAATACTTTCGAAGTAATGGTCCTTCAAAACTGATTTTTAAAAAAGTAACCTATAGATGTCACTCACCCAAAGCCTGTTCCTGCAATACTGATCGCAAGTCCACCCCCAGTGCCACCCCTGTCAGGTGAGACTGATGTCACAGCAGGGGTGTTAGCACTGTTATAGGTGTAGCCATTGGTCAATGTGTCACTACTGGAGCCAGATGAGATAATGATATCACAGGCCTGAGTGCCACTACCTGCAGTGCAACATGACATTGATTATCAGAATTCGAAAGCATGAAAGATTGACATAAAATCTCATGAATTCATTAATACATTTGGCTCATTCTATGGACTCAAATGAGCTTTCTTATCCAAATCTGTGTTTTGGGTATTTTTAAATGGTTTTATTGATAACTATTTTGTACATGTACTCTGAAAACTGGGTTCGATTGCCTGTATCATCACATGGTATGGTTAAATGATTCTTTTGTATTTATGTTATGCAAATGTTGCCCCTTATGCCTTTTTGATTTTATAACAAACAGTTTGACCAGTTATCCTACCTGAGCTGGAAGGACTTTCACACAGGACATCAGTTGAGTTGCTTCCCGCTTTATCAACCACACATGTCTCGTTACATACAGCAACAACAACATCTGTTGGATCAAACCCTACGCCTGACACTGTCACAATCTGACCTCCTCCAAAACTACCAGTTGATGGAGAGATCGAGTCAGCTCTGAGTGTGTATGTGAAAATAATATTAGATGTCGCCAGTCCTATTCCAGGTATGTCGACATTGATGGTGTAGTTCCCAGCAGATGAGGCGCCAAGGGTACATGTTATATTTGTAGCTGTAGCAGAGGTGATCACACACATTGATCCAAGCGTAACAGTAGCATTTTCATTAAGTCCTGTCCCTGATATGATAATGGAGTCCCCAGTTCCTCCAGATGTGGGGCTTACACTATCCACAACAGGGGTAAGTGATGATGAGAAATTGAAGTCTTGTTGTGGATAGTATATACCATTCGAATTTATATTTATCTTTACTGTACCGGCAGAATGTGCACCTGTGATGCATGTTAACTGAAAATATAAAGAACAAATACATTTATAAATATCTAAGCACAAGTGAAAAAGTGAAAGGACCATGTAATGGAACCTGGCTAGAAAAAGCAAACTCTAAGTTTATACCAGTCATAAGAAAAACAAACCCTTTATATATAGTAAATAAACTATGATCTAACATGAAAAGAAACAATGTCAAATAGCCGTTTCCCCCTAGCATTCAAGAACAAGTATCACAATCCAAGAGAGACATTACATTCATACTAAGTCATGAGCCAGTAAAAACCAATATAAACTATTTAATAAGGGCTAGTAAGTCAATGAAACAATTTCATTGAATAAGAATTTTCCCAGTATTTTGTGCCATGATAAAATAGTATTAGTGACATATCATGAACCAGATATGCAAGCTTGTTTTTAGCAAGAAAAACAGAAATCGTAGATTCAATGTTTCAAGTTTCACTCATCTGAACAAAACAAAATATTTTGGAGTGTTTGTCTTTGTTCAGTTGATTTCACTTTTTTCTTTCAATCTACATATCTTGAAACAATTCTTAGTTCTTCTCCCTTTACATCATGGGAAAACTGAGAGTTTGTGAAGTTTTTTTCACAGAATGAATTTACTTGTTAATACCAATTTGTAAACTTACCTCAGATATGGAGATGGTTTCTATAGTACAATCTACACCACCTACAGATACAGTGGTATCAGCAGGTGCGAATCCATTGCCTGCAATAGTGATGCTTGTACCACCATTGATGCTCCCTTCTGTAGGGCTGACTGAGTATATCAATGCAGAACTGGTGAGAGAGGCATAACCTTCGGACAATGCTGACCCCTGATTCGTGACCACCAATGAGAAAACCTGAGGTCCAACTGTTACATAACCAAGGTCACAAATTATTGATGTGCTGGAAATTGCAGTTACTCCACATAGAGTTTCTCCAACTGTGATCACAACTCCTGTTTCATTGCTTCCAAAGTTTGTTCCATTGATTGTTAAAGCTGTTGATGCTCCAGAAACGATGGTTGGTGAGACATCTGTGACCGTTGGTGTCACACTGGCTGAATACTGAAATGTGCATGTTCCTTCACAAGTTGATGTGAATGATCCTACAGAGACAACAACATCCCCAGTTGTTTCAATAGAAGCACTTGTAGAACAAATAATTGCTGTGTACGTTACTTCATCTATAGGGCAATCTGTACCACCAATGCTCACAGATGTGCTTCCATAACTGCCAGAAAATCCTGAACCTGTGACAGTCAATCTTAAACCTCCTGAAGTTGAACCCACAGATGGACTAACAGAGCTGACCTCTGGCAAAAGAGCAAAACTACGCTCTAATGTTGCAGAGATGAGATTAGCAGCCTCTCCTCTGTTATTTACACTGACTGAGACTGGGTATGCTACACCAGTCTGTTGTATGCCACCATGGTCTATACGGCATATTATTGAGGTATCACTAGCAGAAGACACGACACAGGGTTGGTTTCCAATCTTAACATCATTTTGACACGTTTCCGGCCCAAACCCATTTCCTTTTAAAAAAACAAAACATAAAAATCTTAGCAAAAAATGGAAATGGAAATGAAAAATCATATTTCAAAATCACATGCATTTAATTAAAAGGCATTAGTAACAATCATATTTCAAAATTGCAGTTCAATAATAGCAATACCCCTGTAAATAATATTCATTCATTGAAACTGATCAATCATTATCAAAGGGGACTATACTTGTAACTCACAGGCATTAATCAAGAGGGATTATACATATTCATATATATGTTTTTTCATGTATACATAGTGAACCAAAGAGGGATGACTGCCAATATACAAGCAGTCCCATTTAGTAAGATTGAACTAAAAACTCAAAAGATGACAAAATGGTATAGGGATTCATTTTTCAATTTTCTCAGAGTGTACTTGGTATGCTTACCTGTAATTGTTATATCTGCCAGAGATGTTCCACTGTTAGGGCTGATGCCTGATATTGTTGCTGTGCTACAGTCTGTGAACTGAAAGTTAAAGGTGGAGCCACTGCTGTCACTAGAGGGAGCTGTACTGTTACATCCAGGCACCTCACCTGTGACAGGGGAGCAAATAGATCGTTTCCTACGGCTGTGACCTAGAACAAGGATTTGAGCTGTGAGGAAAATGTTTTGTAAAATAAGCATTAACATAATGTTCATACTTAAAAGTAAAAAAATAACTAAATCTTCAAAATGATAATTTTGTTTTCTAATTCCTTAATATTGGTTATGTTATGATTCGCAAAACTTCATATTAAGCTCCAGGTAAAATGGTAATTCACAAGTACTGTTTAAATGGTAATTAATAAGTACTCAATCTAGTACAATGGTGATTCACAAGTGCAAGTGATCCACACAAAAATCATAATCCACTCCTATCTGCATATCTATCCCTTGTGTTTACATACCAGATGATGCAGCTGTTGTCACTTCAGGAGCAGCTGTTGTTTCCTCAGTTGTATCATTAGTCGTATTTGAAACAGCTGTCGTAACCATAGCTGTTGTTACTTCCACAGTTGTTGCATTATGGGAAGTATTGTTTGTTGTACTTTCTATGGCTGTTGTGCTTCCTTCAGCTGCAGTTGTACTTTCTTCATCTGTTGTACTTTGTACAGTTGTTGGTGTGGTGACATAGTCAGCTGTGGTTTCATATTCTGTTTTAAAAGTATGAATGAGCATTTAATCCACATTGATGAACGCATCTTAACTAGGATCTTATAAAGATTCTGTTTTCATGCTTCTATGTAATACGTACAGCTGTTATTATACTAACATCAAAAAAGTTTTTAAAATAAAATAGCAAACTAGTAAGTTCTGCTCCTTTGAATCAACTCTAATGGACACAAGAAGGTTTACAAACAAAAACCACAATGACTTACCAGGTTGACTTATGTTGTAATCAGCTTCAATTCCATTTAATTTAATAGAGACCTGGCCGTAGTATTTGCTTCTATCCAAGACACGAATTGTTCCTCGCATTATGAGACTGAATTGGGCATCAACGAAGTCACTCCAGTAATAGTAGATCCCCGGTGTGTTGAATTGATGTTGAAATGAACCTGAAATTTTTTAGGAGTATGTTACCATAGCAACCATTTAGACAACCATATTGGGTTATTCGTGACTCCATCTATCTGAAATTATCTGTGGCTTCATCTATCTAACATAATGTATCAATTATATGACCATTTATATTGCAGGATTGAGAGACAATACTATGGATTTTAAAGAATTAGTTAAATGTTTGATCTTGCATAGTTTTACTTTATTTATTTTTTTAATTATTCATTTCTGAGAAAAACATCTTTGAATCTTTTTATATCTACTTCAATGAAGGACCACCCAAAAGAAGAATAGGATTTTGATTTTTGTCACTTTGTATAAAATGATGATATTAACGCAATTCTTTCCTTTCTCTCTCTCTCTCCTTCTACAGTAAACAACATTAATAACCTGTAAAATAATATGTGAAAATAAAGATTTTAAAAAAAAGAAGAATAATAGGATTTTGTCATACCGATTGGAGTTATAGCAGAACCACTAGAGAAACCACCAGGCTTGTATTCTCTAGCAATGCTGGTAGCTGTTTCTTGGACCAGGTATCCTACACTGGTGATCAACTCAGGGGCTTTCCAGCTCCAGTGTATGCTGTCTCCAGTCATGATCTCCATTATAGCAGGATTCCAGGCATAACTAGCGCCATGAACTATAAACAAAACACAGACTAATACTGAGCAGGTTTTAACTGATGATTCCGAGGCCATTGATAAGTAACTTAGATAAAATACTTGTATGACTGAATCACAATGTACATTATAGATTCCACTTACTTGGATGTACCCCACTATTATCAACATGATACACTTGTCCTGGCTCGCCAACAACGCATACAATTTCAGTCATACTCTCAGACTCTATTTCGCAATTTGCTCCACCAATCAGGATCTCCTTTGATGCATTAGAAGTGAAGCCATTGCCAGTGATTGTGATTTTAGTGCCTCCATTCAGTGAGCCAACCAATGGAGAGATTTCATTAACCTCCAGTGTGACAAGAATATTTGGGATACTGTTAGCACTAAAAATAAAGAGAAGTATGTCAGTATTTACACTTTTTTAATCTTTAATCATCAAAGTCATTTCAAACATTCAAATTTTAAAAATTAATTTAATGAATTAATGTTAATTAAAACAAGTTACTTAAGATCAGCATATCCATCATCTCCAACATCAACAAGCAGGGGGTAGGAGCCTGGGGGTAGGGCGGGAAGTGTCACTGATATGTATGTATCATTCCAGGATTCAATTGTTACCGCCACCCCAGCCACAGTGACTGCATCTTCCCCACTGGCTGAGGGACCAAACAACGTTCCCGCAATAGCTATAGTTTCACCACCTGTAAGAACATACAGAGTTTAAACATTTCATGGATCAATCAATTTGGGAATTTCGAAAACAGTATTCTGGTTGTCTGAGCTAAAAGTAATCTTTACATGGGGTCCTTTATCCATTTTGTGTCTATAAACTATGTTTTGGTGACAATTTCAATAAATACCCACTCTTCTATTACAATATATGTAAGTATAAACATTCTCACCCACAACACTCCCAATGTGTGAAGATATACTTGAAATAGTAGGGGTGAGTGCCTGGTCATATGTGAAGTTAGTCCCGCTGGTTATTGCTCCACTAGCCTGGATGACCTGTACCTTGGCATCTTCTGCTAACACCTAGAACACAAGCCATTTGTTAACTTCCTGATTTTGTGTTTTGTGTGTTCATCAGCAAGTATACTAATACCCTCTGACTAAAATAGTTTTTTTACTGTTTGGAGAAGAATTGAAGAATTGAATTTTATTTCTGTGATAAAGGGTAATGAATCATTTTCACTTACTGAAGGAGGTGTGCTACACACAATGCTGGAGTAACTCCGAGACTTCACAGAGCAGTTGGCGCCACCTATTTCAACATTTGCAGATGGGGCAAATCCACTGCCATTAATTGATAATACTGTGCCTCCTGTAACATACTAACACATGTAAGTTTATATTATGATAGTGTATTGCCTTTATTTATGGCATATACGATTTAATTCATGGCCACATACCCTCGTGTTTTCTCTATATTTTTTAAGACATTGATAAATACATAATATTTGCAATATTACAAATACAGCAGGACAATTTTCAACAATTTAGGGTCGACTACACTCATTTAATAATAATAACACAGTTTACCTGCCAAGCTGCCTGATGTTGGAGATATGTCTGTTATGTATGCCTGGTATGTGAAAAGAAAAGTTTCATTCACATGTACTGCATTTCCTTTGCCCTCAATTCTCACTTCAACATCTGCTTCACCTAAAAGAAGATCCATCAAGCTATGTGGCGATGGCAAATAGAACATTGGAATTGCCAAGGTAGAATAAAGCTAGATTCAAGTTCTTCCTAGACTCCCCATTCTGTGGGAAATATAACTGAATAACACATATAAAATGAAGATTGCATTCTACTTTTGGTGAAAACATGTGGGGTTTTTAGAATTATGCAAGGCAAAAACATCGAAAGATGACCAAGTGCTCAATTTAATGAAATGAAATCAATATTCATCCTTAACTAAACTAATTAAATGGTGGATAAGTTATGTAATGGGTAAAATAATAATTTCCATAATTTAAGGTAACACCGTAACATACCCGCAGGTCCATTTCCAATAGTACAAGTAATCTGATTGGCTGTTGAGGCAGTCACATCACACACAATACCACCTATCAGAACTACATTGTTAGCTGGAGTGGTGTCAAATAGTGTTCCATTTATGGTCAACTCAGTGTTGTTACTTGAAGATCCTATCAAGATAAAAAAGTACTGCAATAAACTCACTTTGTAAAGCTAAAATATAAAGAAAAGACAAGGTTTGGATCCAAGTCTATGGTACGGTACAAGTGACAGATTATTTTGATTCTAAATTCTTCAGAATATTTTCAGAACCAGAGTAGGAGATATAACCCCTTTAAGTACATTCTTATGTAAGACCATAGGAAGTATTTGCAAATGTATGTTACAAGTTGACTGACATGTGTTGTGCCCAACACACTTGAAAGTTGAACAAAAGAAACTCCTGGGGGACTAGGAAGAAACTGTACCTTCAGTTGGAGATATGGCTGTTACTGTTGGAGTGGCAGCTTCACTGTAGACAAAGGAACAGTCACCCGAGCACTTGGTTGGAATGTTATTGATCATCAAAGACACCTAAAATGTAAAATATGGATACAAACATCCCAAAGCACCCAAAAAGGTACAACTGAGCCAGCCATCTTAGAAGTTAAATTCATCATGGCTTCCCTCAGTAGTGAAAAATTCATTATGCAAATTCGACTGACTAACTTTTCAGCATTTTAAGCTTTTTAAAATGGAAACTTACTTGGGGTGTGTCATGAGCAGTACGTAACCAATCCCCACCCACAGGATCCAGAAATACTCCCCCATCTCTGGATGTGTGTACACTGGAGTTGGCGTTGATACCTGTTAATCCAGTCGAGTCAATCTAGAATATCAAAATATAAACCAGATTTTCAACCTAAAATATTACTAACTTATAGGATAACACATCAAATTATTCACTATAACTTTTTATTCACATAAAGGTATATGATTGGCCTTCCTACCTGAATCTCTGGCTGATCGCCAGTATTTGTTTCAAATGTAATCCCATAGCTCCTGTCAGAACATGTGCCTGATCTTGTGATTGTAACAACACCTGATGTTGGTAATGTCATAAAGATGTCTCTGAATTCATCTGCTTCCACATGAGTGGGCACTGAAGTCAAGATGAATTGCATCTTCATTAAAATTTGAAAAAGTGTTCAAATTGAAAGCATAAATAAATATAGAATATTAAAGAAGAGATGATGATAAAAAGGACCCAGGAACTGAGAAACCCAAAAGATCTGCATGAATATGACAGGATTAGAAAAATCTGAGCAGATTTTGTTGAAATATCCTTGTTCTTCTAGCTTTCACAAATCAACATACTTTAAATCAGGATAATTTTGACATTGATTATAGTGATGTGTATATTTACACATCTACCCTGAATGGAGGATATAGCCCCAACACCAAACACCTTTTACCCTAAAATTTTACAATGATTATTATGATAAGTATCACCCCTTTTGCATACGCACACCTACAAAATGAAGGACTGATCAGAAACAGTAAGGAAGGAAGTGAGCAAAACTCAACTTACTTGTAACTGTTTCATTCTTGAAGGTAACATCAAAAGTGCCAGCAACAGGGGGAGTTGCCGAAGAGACTCTGTTTGTGACCACTTTGGCATTCCCCCAATTACTAGCTCCAAATGTGGCATTGACACTTCCCAGGGCATCACTTCCAGATTCAACCTGAATGTTTGGATAAAGAAGTAGTTGTAAAATAACGCATCTTAAAACAAGTGGAAATGACTGAAAATAATGCAATGACATGAAGACAACAATAAATGTATGTATAGATTTACGATACGTTTTCAGTGCATGTTGACATCTTTTACTGTTTACTTGAGTTTGTATGGATAAACTGCTGATACCCATTGGCCCATCTTAGGGAGGCAATTTCAATGAAATAGCAGGGAGAAATCATCAATGTGTTTTTCTTAAAAGTTATGGTTGTGTTTTCAATTATGAATCTTAAAATGAAAGAAATATATAAACTTACATTTCCACCTCGTACTTTGAACAATGGAAAGTTATGAGAGCACTCTAAAGCAGTAAGTGTTAGTTTAATTGCATCTCCTGTTCTTTCTACAGCAACTGATGTTACTATTTGCCCATTTGGGGAGGGAGGCGCAAGAATTTGTTCAGGGAGATCTGAAATTGTAAATTGAAGTATGCCCCATGAATGGTTTATTAGATGCTCCATCTGTGTGTTGTAAAGCTTAATATGGTGGAGACGGAGAAATAGTAAGGCATTAAATCCTTTTGGATCCCAACCATCATAATACTTTCTGCACAAGTGATGTATTTGCTTGTTTGTTTGTTTGTTTGTTTGCTTGCCTGTTTGTTTGTTTGATTGTTTGTTCTTGATTAACAATAACTATATCATATTGTCTCAATGCAGCACACATCACTTCACATCACAACACTTGTTCTAACATGTTATGGTGTTGCACAGTTAGACAAAATAACAAAAATTACATAACATTGTTAACATCAGTTTAGATAGATAATGTGAATATGGCAAATTTAATATTATCATTGAACTTTTATAGTTTCTTAAAGTTAAGGCATACATGTGCATATGTTTTTAAGGCTTGAAATACGCTGTAAATTATAAAACTAAAGCACTGAGCGTGCATTTTTGAATGGAATTCTTTATTTGGGATAAGAGTGTATCACACATGCACAATGGAAGTTTTGTTGTCATAGAATAAAGAATAAAAATGTAAAAAAACATGAAAATCTAAAAGCTTGCCTTCAAGTTTGAGAGATCCAGATGTATATTCAGGCATCCATACAGTTGGTCTCTGTCCAACATACAAGACATCTACCCAGGCATAGTTTCTTCTCTCTAGTCTTATCTTTGTCACTCGGAACATATTCCCACTTGGGTGACGGGCAGCTATAGCAGTGTACATATTGAAGCAAGTATAGCCCCAACTAAAAGTATGGAAAAACATACATAAATGTTGATGGAGTTATCATGTAAATCAAAAATTATCAAAATGGGGTGAAATGATATCAAGCACATAGTCTAGGCACTTTTGCCATTTTTTAACAGATCAATACCCTCTTTGCTGAGAAACACATCAAAATTGTATCCTGTAATAGAACTTATGGACTTACAGTAATGGACTGGTCTCCTGATTCATTGCTAAGTTAAAAGTATTTATTGCTGTCAACTATGAGACTATTTTTAAGTACCCATGATCCATAACCCGACCCGACCCGAGAGGCCAAACCTGAGACCCATCCCGGCCTGACCCGCATCCGACCCAACTCTAGAATTTAGGAACAGTGGAAGTTGAAAGACTATCTTACCCTCGTGATTGTTCATCAAGAGGGTCAGTAGTGAGATCATGTGGGAATCCATGATTGCTTTCCCGATTTTCATTATCCATGTATTTATAGTAGATCTTTATGTAGTTATTCCAGGCTCCCCTATAGGCAAAACACAGCTGAAACATGAAAAACGTTTAATTTAATATAATATAAAATAATATAATCATTTCAATCAATGAATGGATATAATGCAATTTCTTGGAGGATTCAAATCTGAAACATAGTCAATTTTGGGACAACATAACAAATTGACCTAGTCGTAATAAACTTACATATTTATACTGTGCGAGGAAGATGGTGTTAGAGCCCTCGCTAAACACATCATCAGGATTCTTCAATGATGTCTTGCCACAATAGGGTGCAATGTTTGTCACTCTTTCACCAGAATAATGCCTCCTGCCATCTTCATAATCCAGGAATAATTTCTTAAATGCTGGGTTGCCAATGTCTGCAGGACAACGGTATCCAAATATATGGTTTACAGCTGCTTCAATCTGAAAATAATGGCAAATGTGCATTTAGTTACACATAGTGTGTATGGATACAGGTATGTTAGTTACATTTACTAAGTCATCAAGATACTGAACAGTGATCGATCCCCAGCATTCAAGCAAGTGGGTGCAGCACCCACCTGAGATTTTGAAAATAGGCTTGCACCCACCTGAAAATCCATTTGCACCCACTTGAAAATGAGAAAAATCATGAAAAATGGGCATCTTTTGATCAATTTTGGTCTGAATTGTGAAAATGATAATTTTGCACCCACTTGAGAAAAAATTCTGTGGAGATCACTGCTGAATGTAGAATGTTTAGTGACATACACATCTGAACACAAGTTAATAATTGCATCTGAATGCTTTGTGTTCTCACTCCATAAACTGGGGGAAAAGACTAGTAGGGGAGACTTCAATATCTTATCTACAGATTCAAGTATATGGGTGTTATGTTATGGCAGGTTTTGGATATTGGGTTTTCCCTGAGGGAAATATAGATATATTACCAAGGATCTGAGATCTCATATGTCATGAGATATATAGAGGTTATTTATTGGGAAGGATTGAATATGGGTTTTATCAAGAGGGACAATATGATACAGGATGTTAAAAAAAACGCAACCAAAAGAAATCGCTATATCTTGGAGAATACTAATCCAATCGTTTTCATATTTTCAGGAAAGAAAGAAGAGACTGTGTATGTGTAGCTCCTGTTGTTAGTTAGTTGTAAAACATGATGTCTTGCGGTTGCAGTCACCCATGACTGCGTTTTTCATATTTTCCTTGTACAACTGTCTTTTGAACAGGTGTCCAAGGCACCATGTTTTACAAGTAACCATCTACTGGAGCTATACGTACACAGTCTCTTCTTTCTTTCCTCAAAAAATGAACATAATTGAACAAGTAGTTTTCAAGATAGCGATTTCTTTGGGTTACGTTTTTTTTAACACCCTGTACGATATTGTACATAATTCTGATTACATTGTACGTGTACATTGTATTACGAGATACAATGACAATAAGTTGTATGTACAACCTAAGATACAAATACAGTTAATCATATGTACATCTAGATACAAACAGTTATTTACATTAACGGTGAGTTGCATAGACACAAGAACAATTAGTTACATATACGAGTAGATATAATATATATGTATTGTCAAAATCATAACATAATAATAAACATAATAATCTTGCATACCTCCTCCTCTTTTGCAGCTATTGGGATGCTAGCTGTGGGTTTTCCTGCAAATTCCAATTGGAAACTCTCCATGCTTGGCTGACCCTTTGTCTCCTCAGAGACCTGCACAACTACAGAACTACCATTGGGAAGCAAGTAATCTAGATTTGGCCAGTCACCTAGAATAAGTATAAATAGGATTTTTTACTATGTAATATGTGGGAAACATATGGGCAAATGGAAACACTAAAAACTGTGAGGGAAATATGTGGGCATAAAGATTATGTGGAAAATATGTGGCCGGACATAGAAACTATGTGGGAAATATGTGTGGCATTGAAACTATGTGGGAAATACAAGCTTGTAGCGAATTTAGAATACAATAAGTCAGCAAGATCATATCACAAGATCAGATCAGGAGTTACAGTATCATTTCAATCATGATATCATGCATGAGTTCATTACTGTGGGGAACTTATTATTGGAGTGTGATGACCACAATCACAGTAGAGTCTGAAAAAGAAGATGGCTGATGGTCTCTGAAACCATTGCTCATCTATTATGTACAGTATGAGACAAATTCACACTCAAATCAGGTAAGGTAAAGGTAATTTTCTAAATAAGCTGCTAATTACTTATATGTACATGCTACAACATATGATGTAATATATTCATACTACAGTCCCATTTTTTAAGTTGCACATGTATTTGCAATGTGACTTGTGAGGGATTGGTCTCACTAATCAATGATGATGTAATACAGATATGTTGCTAGACTGTTTATTTTGTCAATGTTTATACACAGGGGTTGTTTCTCAGAAATTATAAAAATTGCAGTAATTTAAAATAATAATTGTCCACTCTTCCACAATGAGATCAAATATTGAAAAAAATACAAAATTTTTATCATTAATAGATGTTTTACAAAAATATTTTTTTCTCTATTTTTATGTAAAACTTTCAGCCTATATACACAGTAGCATACTTTGCATTCATGTTGCCATGCAACTGATTACAATGCTAAAAACCTGTCATATACGATAAACAAGTATACTGGGTTTTGATGAGGCCCCAAAATGAGGTAAACATTTCAAAAATCATCTCAGTACACTCATAGCAACATTTAAAAAATATCTTTCATATAAGAAGCATAGGATACAATGACCAATCAAAATGCAACAACAAAGTGCAAAAGTCTCCAAGCCCAATCCATGCTATATGGCTAAATAACAAGCCTGAGTTTTTGTATATTTAAAATTGGTTCTATGTGTTCCTGCAAACAATTGTTACCAGTTAAATGTTGTTGCTTTTCCAGTCAGTCTAACATTTTTTCCAATGCGACTTTGGGTGAATGGTCTCATTACTAAACAATGGATTGCAATGCTTAATCCATTACATATTCACATATTCATCAAATAAACTCTTTGTTAAGGTTAAAAAATATTAAAATTAATAGCAGAATATGTATTCTGGCCAGGTATCTTACCTCTCTGAGAGTTGAATGTGATGTCGAAGACCTTTCTATCTATGGATGTCACAGAAACTGATACAGAATCAGGGCTGATGGTGGTCAATTTATTCAATTCAGTTTCTATCACACTGGCACAGTCATCACTTCCAATATCAACAAATCCTAATCAAAAGTATAAAATGGATTATTATCACCTGAAATCGCTACAACCAATGATTGTATTTGTAAGTGAAACATTGAATTTGAAATACAACTACATGTATATCTGAAAAGAAAAATTCTGCATATGTGTATGGACTTGTATACACATGTTTACCTGTATATATTCCATCCATCCCAAGCCTTATTGCTCCTACAAGAGACTTCACAGTAACAATCTGCACCTCATTAATGGAGGCTTGACTGGCCCAATTCTTTAATTCTACAACCTGCAAATCAATAGAAAAATATAATGAGGCCTAATAGTATAAAAAATATTAATATTTGAAAATGGAGCTTATTTATACTCATAAGGTGTTAGGGAACAACTTGTTATTGGCATAGTACTTTGCCTCAAAAGTTTAAAGTACAATAAAAGTACATTCTGTTTATTTTCTCTACGTTGTTAAGTTAAACTGTATGTTCAAACTATCATTGGTACAACACATTTGATTGGCTTGATCAAATGTGTATGTCAAATATGTGCCATGGGCAAAACATTTTTTTAAATGAAAGTTCCAAAGTATTTAACATGCATGTGCTATCTCTTTAGTCTGAATATTGCCTCCATCACCTATTTTTCTATTCAGCCACCCTCCCCATCTTTGAGATTCCGATATATGATAGACATGTGTTCTTCGTGATAGTTCTAATTAACATGCCATATTTTATCAAATAATACACACTTTTCTCTTTTTTTCACACTTTCTCATCTTTGATGATTTGTACATTGTTCAGTCAAACAGCAATACTTTTTAAACACTACCTCATGATATCCTGATCAGTAATATTCCACCTGAAATTTTAACAAAGGAAATCATGGAATAGAAAAATTAAATAGTTGCACCTGTTGTTCCAGAGCAAAGTCAGCGTGAATCGTTACTTCTTGTAACTCTGAATGAACATCTTTCGATTGGTGACTCATGAATGTTGTCTTGTACATTTTCACAGCAATAGAAACCATCTCACCACCAACACCTTCGTACTGTACAGCCTCCAAGTAATACCTGAAAACATTTCACACTGCGATGATTCTCATTTTTTATTCATTATTTTTTCAGTTTTGTCACTAGTTATTTATTTGTAGCTCTGGGAAACAGAAACAAAGAAAACTTATCATTTATTGTCAGATATCAATGTTATAAATAGATATTATGCATTTGAAAACAAAATTGGGCTAATACTGAGATAATTTTTCTTCCAAGGAATTCCTTTCTCTTGCAGTTTTGAATAGGAGTCCCACCACTAAATATATGCAATCAATTCTTAAATGCCTATCATTTGAATATAATTATATTTCAGAGCAATCCCAATTTTAATGGACAACATGTGAATGAGATATATTTTATTGATTATACATGTATACAACTTTCTTACAAATATATTGTTTCTTAGTAGTATTTGAGTTATTTTCTGAAAAAAAACTGATACACTGATAAAACTGAAAGATGGACATACGGCTTTACAATATCCCTACCAAATTTTGTTTGTTGGGATAACAGATTATATGTTTTTACAGGACAAAATGTTGATCACCTTGTAACACATTACAATTGTTTACGTCTCTGATACCAACCCTGAGCGTGAGTTACTAAAAACAGATGCGATTATAACAATATGTCACCACCAAACAACTATGTAAAATTAATAATAAATTTCAAATAATTTGTTTTGCTTAAGATTTTTTTTGCTATGGTAATAACAGTTGCTAACTGCTAATAGTACATGTTATAAGGATTGGCAGGAGTATAGTAAGGAATTTTGCTTTTTATTTTGACTAAAATGCCTAGCTCATTGTTTTGATATTGGACATGACCAATACCTGTGATGTTATGATTTCATACGAGCTTTTGTCCTTACATAGTTTTAAAACCACGCTAGGTTGATCATCATCAAAATTAATATGTCTCTTAATAGAAAAACACTGAAAAGTATTGAAAATTAATAAATGAATTCATGTATAGAGTGTTACAACTTACTTTTTGCCTGCTTTTAGTGTAAATCTTTCTGATTTTTGGCTTGCATGATTATAATATCTGCGATATCTGTCAGAGAAAGCAATCTCTACCTAAAACCAAAGCAAATACAAACATTTAAAATAACCACACTTTAGCAAATTGCAAATATTTATATAAGGTCAAAGAGACATTATGTATTGCAGATACTTATATTAGTGAAAGTATATGTACTGTTATACTGTCTATAACCATGTTAAGAATTTTATGCTGTAAAACACCATTATATTCACCTTTTGTGATGGATCTTCATTTGGACTCATATACAACCTAGAAGGGTCATCTGATTTCACATAAAACATATACTCTCCATCCACAGTTGGTACAAAATATGCCCGGTTTCTAGAATTGAATCCATTGCGTTTATTTTCAGACCAGTACCCCTCATCAAACCAATCAATACTTGCAGCTAGGCTAGCATTGTAGTTCAAGACTTGAGCCAGATTACCGAACTGAACTAAAGCATGGTTGAAGATCTCCCTGTACATCCCTCTGTTGCCTGAATACAGTGTGAAGTTAGCTGGTTCAGACCCAGTGATGCACACAATTTCCGTATCTGTGACATTCTCCACCATGCATGGTACACCTAATAATGAGATACAAACAAAATGAAAACTTCTACTTATCTAGTCTTTGGAAATTCTATCCCTGAAATGGCTCTGAAACTTTCAAAAATCTCCTTGAAATAGATCAACAGTTTGAGACCTGCAAAACTTTTCCTGACCCTATGGAAAGCCTACCTGATATTTCGGCTAATGCGGGTGCATTTGTTTCATCAAAGTTCCTGCCTGATATTGTAATCTTTGTTCCTCCAGCCAGGCTGCCAGTACTTGGTGTCACTCCAATCACCTCTGTAATACAGAAGAATTTTTGTTAATTTCACTCAGTTTTATACTTTTAGCAGTCAATAGACCCTAAAAATGAGTGTCACCCTGTGTTACGTTTTTTTGTAATAAGTCTTTTAAAGCAAAATTACAAGCATGGTCATCTTTTCGCTCCAACCCTGATGAAGGGTGTTTCTGCTGTATGGCTTATTGTAAAAAGACAATTACGTATCATTTGCTTAATTAGGTTTTAAGTTATAACAAAACACATTAAAAAATCATTAAAATAACTTAACAAATGTTTTGAAAAAAGGATTTTTGAATCAAGTATGTGCATAACTGCTTAAGTCGAGGCCTCAATGAATTACCTTTGCAAGCCTACAAGACAATTCTAAAATGTTAAAACATGGCTAGAAGAGGACTAAGAATGTCCAATAGCCTATTGTCCAATCTTTTTCATTATAAAACCACTATAAATCATCACACTGTAAATTAATGTAATGAAAGCATGGATGAATAAAATACTCTTGATAATAAAAACATGGATGTTACCTGCGTAAGTCTGGAACATGGCTATTTTGTTGTTTGAAGTGACATGAAGTAGATTGGTCTTTGTCCGAGATCTCCCATAATGACTTCCAACTATGATGCTACCATTAATGCTGCCTATATAGGTACCTTCCATCTGACACTTGAGGTGACCCCAATCTGAAGTAGAGACACCATCACCATCTGGGTCATCCAGGAACAGACCATGTCTACAAGAATGAGGTCATGAGACTAAGATTGAAAGGAGAAAACTATCGTATATCATATCATATTGCCCTGTTATGCTGGTTTTCACAATTCTAAGCTATCATTAAGGTAGCTGGTGCAACTATAATTAGTTTATTCATGAAAGTAAAATATCAGTCAGACATTTGGTCTCTTAAAACATGATAAATATAGTATTAAGGTATAAGTGTAAAATGCTGTGGAGAAAGGACCATTAATAAATATTATTCCTTGGGACCTTTATCATTTCCACTCTCCTACTCACAATTCATCCGTTAACTCTCCAGTAACATTATCCCGTTTTCTAAGCTCACATTTCTGACCGCCAAAATAGACCCTTTTGATGTCGGTTGTTTTCCCATTACTGCTCTTCTCATCATTGCTGCCATAGCGATCAGTGAACATGAGAGTCCGCATATCAACAATGGTGCCTAGATGTGAAAAATAACAGTGAACATGAGAGTCCTCATATCAACAATGGTGCCTAGATGTGAAAAATAACAGTGAACATGAGAGTCCTCATATCAACAATGGTGCCTAGATGTGAAAAATAACAGTGAACATGAGAGTCCTCATATCAACAATGGTGCCTAGATGTGAAAAATAACAGTGAACATGAGAGTCCTCATATCAACAATGGTGCCTAGATGTGAAAAATAACAGTGAACATGAGAGTCCTCATATCAACAATGGTGCCTAGATGTGAAAAATAACAGTGAACATGAGAGTTCTCATATCAACAATGGTGCCTAGATGTGAAAAATAACATTATCAGGATAATAATAGAAAAGAAGTGGTCTTCTCAGATTAACACTAATTGTGTATTAATATATCTCCGAGTCAACAAGAAATGAAAACATAACAAAACATGTTCATAACATAACATGTTTACACCACTTTTTATGAGGTTTATATGGAATAAAGCGTCCCATGAACATAATAATGGGTATAAGAGCTTTAAAAAGTTACATAACATTCAGTAATTCCCAATTTATACTACACATATTCAAATTTTTAATAAATAATCAGAAAAATGGCTTCTGAAAACATAAGTTTAGACCTATTTTCTAACAAACTTTATTTCACATACCTGGGGGTCCAGACCTGGGAGTCAGTCTATCAATCAATGGAGTGTGCCATTTGTAAGTTAGGAATCTACAATGGTAACCATTGGGCCGGTTGTTGCATAACTTACT
This sequence comes from Owenia fusiformis, assembly GCA_903813345.2. Classification (NCBI taxonomy): domain Eukaryota; kingdom Metazoa; phylum Annelida; class Polychaeta; order Sabellida; family Oweniidae; genus Owenia; species Owenia fusiformis. Next base: position 19,848,660 of record CAIIXF020000007.1, on the reverse strand, counting down.
GTTCGGGATCATGACACCATCAATAGCGACTCTGACATAGTAAAATCCATGGGGCATGGCTCTGTAAATTTAAAAAAAGTCATGAATAATGCGTGGATAATTAAAGATATAATATATGGAAAAATTATGTATATTAAAATGGAAATTTTAGTGAAAAAAGGAACAAAGGGTTAACTGGATTTCTCCCTTTTGCCTCCCATTCAATAGCAGTGCCCTCCCAACCTAAAATCCCAGGGACATAGATGCCTACTCACTGTGTATAGCATTGTATCTGTTTCTCATTGCTCCCATCTTTGTGAATTCTACATGGGTATGAGGTCTTCTGGGACACAAATGTAACAGAATTCCCAACATGTTCATTGCCTTTGTCAAAGTTAAACTGGTTCTTGGCAAATCCTGAAATCAGATATATTCAAAATCATCAACTGAATAAGTATGGAGCAGCAGCAATGTCAACTAAACATATAAACATACAATATTCAATTTTATTTGTATACTATAAAAATAAATTAAATTCTTTTATACTATAGTTGGGCCAACAAATATTCCATTGCCTTATGTATTTTTTAATATGCGACTTTTTTATTCATTTTTTATGTCATTTTATATAAATGATTGACAGATATAGACAAAAAAAATATTAGATCAATGCCATGATGCTGTACAAATGAATAAACGCAAGGGGGACACGCCTCTCGAACTCGCAACCTCGTGGTTATGGCGCCCAATCGCCTAGTCTGAATGCGTCGGCGCCCAAGCCCTCTCGGCCAACTCGACAACCCCAAAAAAAGGTTGTTTTGTTAGTCGATCTGACTAGAGGCAGCTGATGTTAACGCTCAGACACACCAGAGGAAGCACCCTAACCTTTTTTCCCCTTTGGCACTTGTGCTTAGATATTCCCTTCACATACACACATTGCTCAACTGTCCTTAAGAATCAGTTTAATTACCTCGTCCAAATATGGTTATTCTGGTCTCTCCATTAAGTCCACCAATGTGAGGAGTCATGTAGTGTACAGCTGCGGCTAAAGATATGAAACAGTGTTAAAATGGTATCCAAGGAGTACTTCAATGGTAAAATTAGGATGGTTAATACAGATTTAAATTAAAAAAATATTGACCAATAGCTCAAAAGATTAAATAAGCTATTGTTTTCCAGAAAGAAAAATTAAAAATGGGAAAACATCAACACATCACTTCCAATTTTTCAATCTTCTAAAACAGCTAGTGGTAATCAGAGTTTTCAATGGTGACCATATGTCATATCTAGTTTGATTATGTGAATATGCAATGACCAAAAAAGGAGAAAAGCCCTCCAACTTTTTCTTAAACAGTATCATATCTGGATGTTGTTTTTTTCTTTCTTTTTTTCCAGTTTAATACATTTAAATATACAGTTCATTGACTGAAAAAGTTAAAAACATTTATGGCAGTTTTTTATAGGAAATATGCAATATAGATATAATAATGAACAAAATGGTTAATCTGGCTATTGATTTCACAGATTTTTGCTTTCAAAATAATGTGCAGCACAATGAAAACTAACTTGGTTTTAGAGGTAGAACATTCTGTGGAAAGCGCCCTTTGACATTGCCTGGACTCTTATACTGGCACACTACTACAGATTTGAACTGGCCATTTGGTGACTGATACTTGACCTCTCCACATCCCAACTGCAGAGTCCCCTTCCAAATCACCTACAAATAAGAACAAATCACCAATTGCTCATTTAATTACTATCTAGCCTGTGATAAATAATGGCAATAAAAAATAATATTAACAAAATATATGTGATGCCAATAATCCGTATGCGAGTAATGTCAATATTCTATAACATATTTTTATCATTTTGAAGTACCAATGAGATTGATCATTTAGTTAGCAGTTGCTGAAATAGAACGAGAGTTAAGTTGCTGAGTGTAAACCAATAGCAGGGGCGGATCTGGGAACCAACAAGGGGGGGGCCCAAATTTCAGGTCAGAGAAAAAAACGTCCGCGCTTGGGCGGAAAAATTTTGAAATTTTGAGGCCCATTTTCTTCAAAATTTGGCCTGAATTTAAAAAATAAGGCCTTAAAAGGCCAAGTAATGACCAAAAAGGCCGACTTTTTGGGGGGCCTTCTTTTTTGGCCCAAAATTTTTTTTGTGACCAATTTTTTTTTCTGGGCCCACCCAAGGGGGGGGGCCCGGGCCCCCAGGCCCCCCCCCCCCTAATCCGCCAGTGAATAGAAAAGTAGAATTTAGAACAAAGGGTAGCATTGAACTAAAGGTAGTCATTCTTGGCTTATGCGTAAACCAGAGCAACACATTATTTTCATAAATTGATGCCAATATGTAATTCAATCACAAATATATTATTAATGCTGTTGATTTTAATGAAATTAATGCTAATGTTGAAACTTTTAATCATTAAATAAAATGGTAAAACAAGAACACAAGCATTCTGATTATAAAAGTTGACAACAACAATATTGCTAATGATAATATTTCTGGTGATACCAATGATGCTAACTGAAGATGCAAACAGTATTATGAGCTATATACTGTAAATACAGTACCTGTGTAAAATGTCCAGTTTCAGACTTGAAGCCATGGTTATCATAGTCATAAAGGCTGATCTCATCATACCTGACAAGAAAAGGAGAGGTTTAATTATTTCATAATGGGTATGAACGCATATGGTTTTACTGATGCTTGTATTATCAGTATTGAGTGATCACATGTCCATGGCAAAATGGTTTTGTAACCACTTTGTAGTGTACAAATAATGCATTATTATAAAATCATGTAAAAACGATTCAATTTGTAATTGTGAAAATGATTTAACATACCATGCCTGAGTGGCAGCTCTGCAATGATCACCAGAGATACTCCGAGAACTTGACACAATGTAGAGATTCTCTCCAAAACCTGACACTCCCGAATGTTCAAATGCATCCCGATCTGCAAGGTCTTGAGCATAAGCTTGGGCCTGTGTTGCTATAGTGTCATCATAGGACATGAGGGGAGTGTCTGTGTGCTCCACACGTAACTCATTGTGACGACTTAAGCAATCATCTTTAAAAACTGAAATGAAATATATGTTATGTTCAGGTTTTTATGATATAATACATGTACTTTTTCATAAAATAGAAATATCCTCAGCAAAATGATGTGTTTGTTCTGCAGAATAATTAAAATATTGGGAAAACAAATTAATACTTATGAAAAACAATGTAAAGATTGTGAAAGACAATGTAAATATTGGAAAAAAACAATGGAAAAAGCAATTACAAACACATATAACATATATAATCATCTGAAATATGCCAAGAAGAAAATAATAATGATGAAACCAAAAAAACAACAGTATTTACCTTAATAAGATAAATATTTATCAGAGTTTTGCGTAGGTGACATGGGCAATGTTTCTTGTTAGCTCATTTTTTATCTTATTTTGATGAGACTTAATAAGCAAACTTGAAAACAAACTAATAAAATTGTTGTTTATGCTATTTTATATGTGGTTTGATTGACCAAACAAATTATGTAGTAATAATTATCAATATTTCCAATGACTTCATGCAACATCAATAATTCACTTGATATTGTTCAATATATTACTGATTGTGTAATTAGACAATCTTCAAGTAATTTCTATATATGTAATATGTAATACTGAGTGCACTGGGGTTATTATCACAAAGAGTACCATATTTGGCTCACAGGGTGATGTATGTTTGATTAAAGTCATTTTAAACTTTTCAAGATTTCTTTATCAAATAAGATTCAATGAAAATTGTTTTTTGCAATTGATTTAACATTATTTTAACATTTTAACATTATTCTTTGAAATTAAAAGAAAAAATTATATAAAAAATTCAATGTTTTTTAAATGATAAATGGTATAGAACATATACAGTATATATATATAATAAAAAGAAAAAGAATTGTTAAATAAATAAGCATTACCTGAATAAACCCCTACCAGAAGTGGAATCAAAACAAAGGTAAAATACAAAAAATTAATCATGAATATATGAATGAAATGGTTAAGTTTAACTACTTGTATTCTCCTGCATACATATTTTTAATAGTTCAACTTATTTTCTTGTCAAAATAGATATTTATATTCAAAATTTAAATATGTGTCAGGCACATCAAAATTATCTGAATGAAGGAGTATACAAATGTCAGTTTTTAAAAGGTTAACTAAGAATTATGTTAAGTGATTCTAATTTTGCTTACATCAAATATTTAATTTGCAACCTATTTTATTCATAAATTATCCAGTTATATTTAACTTGCATGCGATCTAGAAAAATCTATATGTGCAGACATAACCTTAAAATTATGGTATGTAAATAAAAGTGCCACACTAACTTCTGAAATGAATAGGTACATGTAGTACATATTAAGACATATTAAGTACCCAAAAGAGCAATGAAAAATATTATCTACAATAAAAATGACCTTATTAAAACACATATTATATAAGCATAAATGTGAGAATAAGCATAAACTGACATTTAAAATGAGCAAACCATTGGGGACGGTAGCTATGATGATAATACGAGGGTTGATCCAAAAGTTCTGAACGGTGTGCTCTAAAAATCTTAATACTTTATGAATATTGTTCATATTTGGCCACAGCCACCCCATATATAGTAGTTTCATTTTGTGTAAAAATAAGCAATAAATTTGACCAGCAATATAGGTGTCTGGTTACCATAGCAACATGACAACAGGGTATTATCATCATAGCAGTGTGGGCTTGTTGGGCCAGAAAGCAGGTTGGCGGAAAAAATGTTCTTAACATGGAAATGTGCAAAAATTTGAAATAATTCTGGTTTTCCAGGAATGGTGATTGACAAGATTTATTCAAAAACTTAAAAAATGTACCTTTTTTTAGGTACGACAAAAATTTAGAATAGGGACCCCATGTCAACATTCTTTTTCAAAAGAGGATTTTCTTTTTCTGATTTTTATTTCATGATGTGATAATTCAACAAGGGCTCTAAAACTTCAAAAGTAGAATGTTATTGAAAGTCTAGTTTTGAAAATATCAATTTTAGATGACCAAAATTATGCTGAGAACAATGGATAGCATGAGTTTTTCCTTTGGGAAAATAACATGGGATATGTCTTTTTTTCAATACCCATCCCCCTTTCAGAAGTTCTTAATAAAGTAAAGATGAGAAATTTTTGATCTATTATTTTCATAAAAACTTAACCACAGTATTTATGGCCAGAAAGTACTCATTGTGAAAGATATTACTGTCCAAAATCACTTGCCTTGTAAAGCGTGTCACATTTGGATTCGTCATATCAAATCCCATATAAATGCTTGCCATTCTTGAATTCATAATATTAAATCCCATGGAAACATATTCTTGAATTTTGATATGACAAATACAATATAGGACTAAATAAAACCATTAGTCGAACAATGTAAACAACAATCAAATAAGTTAATAATGTTACATGTATTCTTTCCATAAAAATGCTAAAAAAGTAAAGATGAACGCTACACTATATGAATGTAGGATTGTAAAGCAAATTATTGCACTAGTTACCCAAAAATCTGTTTGGTCATGAAAATTAAGTAAAAACTTAAAAACCTGATGTCTCAAAATTTTTTATGTAATTTTACATTTTGAGATGTCCTTTTCATTATCCGAACAATCAGATTGTAAATGTACAGCTGATGCATCAAACTGATATTCCTATATTTGGTCACAATTTTATACAATGACAATAATGACGTGTATTTTTCTATTTTTTTCTTGTAGCAATTAGCTATTTAGTTTTTGTATATTACTATAGTGACCAATACAATGCGTCATTGCTATGAGAACAACAAAGAGTCAAGAAAGATCAAAGAACCTGCTACCATAAAAAAGCTCAAAAGCAACATATTCCCTCATTTAGAGATTTTGGGAGTTACACAGTGCAATCTCAGTTTTCCATAATTAACAACTAAAAAACACAAGCAGTACCTGATTCTGTTGTTGAAATACTGATCAGCAGCAGGAGTGTTAAATAGAATATATCCATTATCAGGCTGATTTTAACTTTATCTATCTTCACATTTGATGCTTAAAATGTACATGTATTCTTATAAACACATCATCCACCTTGTATTACAATCAAATTAAAGACAACTCATTAAAATTCAGGTATTTGAAAATTCTTTCTATCCATTTAAGTTGAGCTTCTAATTTCTAATGCCATTTAATGCCAAGTGCATGTTCTAAAGTATTATTATATTGTTACATAAACTGCATCAGAATATATTATTAGAAATTAATCAAGTCTCATTATTAATGTATTAGCATAAGCCTAAGACAATTAGTAAACTGCAATAACTATATTGTTCAAACTAAGTTTGTTGGTGTGTTATACTGTAACTGTGGTAACCTTGATTATGCAACAGTATTATCAAAAGTATTAGTTGGGTTGTTCAAAAAGTTTTGCACAAAAATATCTGTTCATATGACAATCAGTTAACATATACCAAACTTGCTGAGCAATGAAAATATTACAAAATGCTCTCGGATATAAAATAATGAATAGAAGTTTTGGTTCATCCATTACTGAGAAGATACTTGTCAAAAAGTAGCACACTTTTTTGGAACACCCAATACACATGATCCAGACTTAAACCACATGTGGATTAAGTCTTTGTGATTGGCCGACACTGGTCAGCCAAGTCAGGTGAGAGATGAATTATCATCTTGGCGCCATTCCTTTCCGAAACACTAAATAACTAATCCAATGATTAGCGGTGGACATTTTCAAAATTGCCTTTTGAGCAGAACTTATACATATAAAGTATAAACGATATTGTGCCAACAATATATGAGTTGTTGCCCAGATGGACAGACAGATGAATGGGCAGATGTATGGATGGACAGATGGGTGTATATTCTGATGGAGCAGTTCTCTATTAATCCCCCTGAATTTTTTCGCTGGGGATAAGTATTCAAAACTATATGAGCCAGGCCACGAGAAAAGTCTTATCACAGATTTTTTCAATGTTTTGATTAAAAGAGACATTTCAAATGAGCCATGGCTTGTGTCTTTATAATTTTTCCTCGCAGATATAGACCAAAAAGACGGATTTGAATTTAGCACATTTTCCTCTTAATCTTGGGCACATTTTTGGCTCTGTAGCACAATCTAAATTTTGTGATAAGACCGGTTTTCCTATAGCGAGGCTCATATAGTTTGCATAGTTGGTTAAATATGGCTAAAAAACATCTGGTCAGGTGAGTGTACTGAAAGTCATTCATTGATCATTTGCTAACAAACATAGTGCTAAGTAGAGTAATAACTTATGAGTCATTATTAGAAACATGTGTACTTGTTGCACATGTTGAAGTATAATTCCTCAAAATCATCAGATATGAGAAAACGTATGCTTTTCTCCGGTTTATTCGAGTTTCATATAATTAATTTTGAAGAAAATAATTCAACCAGTCAGAACAATCACAAAATTAGCACATAAAGTGGCAGAGTTGGGACTTGATAAGTAGATAGGGGAATATGTGATACGACTCAAGATGCAAAAAAGCCCAGGGGGGTCTTGATTGTGCTTTCCTATCGCCACATCCCTCTTTAACATAACATACTTTAATTCATCATTCCTTCAATAACTATACCTCAAGGCATTGACCTTTTGAGAAATGTGGATACATGTTTTATATTATGTTAAAGAACACATTGGTTGCTTCAAAATGGTTCAAAATGCATTAATCAGTAGGGTTACCGTTACCCAATATATGTGCCTTTGATATAATGCATTTTCAAACAAGACTCTTTTGTAAAATGCATTGACAAACAATGCACTCTGATAATCAATGTATTTCCAAAGAATGAATTTTGGTAAAATGCATTTCCAAGCATTGCACTTTGATATAATGTCTTTCCAAACAATGCACTCTGATAATTAATACACTTCCAAATAATGGATTTTGATAAAATGCATTTCCAAGCATTGCGCTTTGATATAATGCATTTCCAAACAATGCACTCTGATAATTAATACACTTCCAAATAATAGATTTTGATAAAATGCATTTCCAAGCATTGCGCTTTGATATAATGCATTTCCAAACAATGCACTCTGATAATTAATACACTTCCAAAGAATGGATTTTGATAAAATGCATTTCCAAACAATGCACTCTGATAATTAATACATTTCCAAAGAATGAATTTTTGGTAAAATGCATCTCCAAAGAATGCGCTTTGGTATAATGCATTTTGATATAATGCATTTCCAAACAATTATCTTTGATATAATGCACCTCCAAACAATGCACTCTGATAATTAATACATTTCCAAAGAATGGATTTTGGTAACAACTAAATGCACTTTGGTATAATATGCATTTCTTAACAACGAGTTGTAAAATAAGATTGACCAACTTGAAGAGTCAAACAATTTATTCTATAGATGACTCTGAAGGCATCATTAGCATACATATTTAGTAAAAGTCTGATCTCATATTGGTTGATTCTAGCAGTTAAAATTACAGATATTGATAAATTAAAACATAAAATGAGCACTAAAATCAATATGAGTGATGTCTCTCAGTCTACTACTTTGACAGGATGTATGATTGTATTTGAATGTCTGCTTAGCCCAGGCTGGCCAGCTATTTTTCGCATTATTCCTGGCTTTGTCCCAGACTGTACAGGATGCTTTGATGCCACTGCATGAGCGATGGTTTGCTGGAATTAAACAATTACTTCAAATCAAAATAATGTCTCCATATTCATCAACGTACACTCTGGTCTTCGTCCTGATCAATGCAGTGATCCTGGGTGAGATATTAGTGCTCTTCAAAGTACATAAATATACATAAAACTCTTGTCCAATCAGATTACTAGTTAAGCATGTATCAAACTTAGATAGCAAAGAAAAAATATTTTTTATTACTGTATCAAATAATATTCGATCTGCGAAAGATTTCACAATCTATGGGTTAATGAAGTAAATTCATGCTTTTGTGTTTCTTTACCTTGACAACAGGTTGATGACGCTCTACTAAGATTGAACTCATAGGTGGCGCTAGACCCATAGGTACATTGGCTCCACCTATATGCTGAGATGAACGTGTGACATCACCTCGTGCTGAGAGGGTAGCTGTGAAGGGTTTGGGTTTACTGCTAGTCGGTCGTACAGATGACTGGAATGAGAACAAATAATTAATTAATTAAATAATTTCAGTAGTAGTTTTTCATTTCAATACATAACATCCTGTTTATGCTATGTTCACAAAATTGCATTGTTCTGCTTTTTTGCTGTACTTATTATTGGTTTTAACTATTTTTTGCAATAAATTGATTTCCTATCCAATGTTTATCAGGAGAGCTGTTTGTCTTGTGCCTGTTACAATTCAACTTTTGCTGATGAGTTAGGATGATAAACACACCAAATCTGAGTTTGTAATTTACATTTTCAAAAGATTTCCCATCACATAAATGAAAATAGGATTAAAATTTATATGTAGAAATAGTCTAAAAAATGGGTTTATGACGAGTGAACTTTATCAAATATTAATATCACTACCATTGTTTTTGAAGCAGTAGTTGTTGAGGTAAAGTTCTGTGAACTTGTGGTACCGCCACGACTTGTCACTACTCTGTGTGAGGCGGGAATGCGAGTAGTTGAGTGTGAGTAGACCGGCTCTTGGCTCAATGTGACTGGACCTTCCCGTATTGAAGATATGGGTGGCATTTGTGGCGGTGCTTGGTTTTCTACATCACTGCTATTGCCGCTGCTTCCTTGTCCATCATGGACTTGTATGTTATCTTGTGTACCTGTTGAATAGAATTACTGTTAATAAGAAAACACATAAAGTGGTTGAGCTTGGTGGAGTTTGAATAAACTCTTGCCTCAAATACAAAAGAACTTTTTGTTGATAATTGCATTTGTACAGATGCGTTTTGTAGAGAAGTTCTACTTATTTGAAATTGGGGCAAGGCTAGAAAAAGACCAGTGCTGTCTGGACTGTCTATGGTCCTTGCCAAGTTAAAGGGGCAAGTTCCTCAACTTAAAATGAGAACTGCATGTATTACAGGAGATATTGCTCACCTTTATGGAGGGTGAACAAAGTACAATACAAAATAGGTTAAGGTGAGCGCCAAACACAAAATAACTTCCTATGGATTGTTGTCTCAAATGTTTCCCACTAAAAATTCTGAAAGGCTAGATGTGCTTTGCAATAATGGAATCAATGAAATAATCAGTTTAGCTTATTGTCTACAGAATCTATATAGGGGTTGTAGCATCCTTCAAATGTTTAAAGCACATCCAGGAGGATCAGGATTAACAGGCTATCCAATGGGGAGAAAGTGTTGTCAAACTGTTAAAGGGGAGTGTATATACAAACCTTGATCTTCCCCATGAAACATTGTCATTGCTTCCAAGTTCAAGGCACACACGCCACGCATGAATGCTTTTTTCATCATTTCTTCATATTTCTCACGTTCCTTATGTAGCTTGGACACCTCCACCCTGGCAGCATCAAGGGCTTCGTTGAGCTACAGGATAGGAATTTCAAAATAACATGATTATTTATTAATACATAGGGGGTAATGTTGAAATGAAACTTACGTAAGTATTTTTTACATGGTTATGAATTATAGTGAACCAATGTTATTACTATTGACATCCTATTAATATCTACTCATTAACAACTCAATTATTATGAAGAGCAGAAACGATTTCCAGATTTTAAATCTAACAGTACAGTGATAATAATATGCTTTTTTCATCATTTCTTCATATTTCTCACGTTCCTTATGCTACAGGATAGGAATTTCAAAATAACATGATTATTTATTAATACATAGGGGGTAATGTTGAAATGAAACTTATGTTAGTATTTTTTATATGGGCATGAATTATAGTGAACCAATATTAGTAATATTGATATCATATTAATATCTACTCATTAACAACTAAATTATTATGAAGAGCAGAAACAATTTCCAGATTTTAAATCTAACAGTACAATTGTTACATACGGATGCAATCTTAGCCTCATAGTCATTTGTCATGTTCATGCAAACTTCCTGTGCTTTTGATTGGCAGGCTTTCTCGACCCGTTGACGCCATTTTGCCTCTACAACAGCATGCCAAGAATCCCAAACCTTCTGTTTCAAGCCACGCTGATAATGCTTCACAGCAAGATTTGAAGCAAAGTGCTGAAAATAACAATTAATAAACTTAAATAAAAAAGGCATGACTCAATGAAATGTTGGTAGATTTGTTGAACAAGTTCATGTATACAAGCATTTTATCCAAATTGCCAGATTGACATATAAGCCTAGTAGTGTCAACCAAAAAATTATAAAGACATTCTCAAAGGTTCTGAAGACATTCCATAAAGGTTTTGTCTCATGTTGCAGAACTCCTGTTTTTAATACTTTGAAACAGTAATATAGACAATCCTTAATTAATTTTTACAAATTTAGTAAAATACCTTGGAGTTTTATTAAGTTATAGCAAATTAAACACTAACAGGGGTCCTTCTATAATAAAGATCCTAACAAAAAAGGAGAGTTTGATACCCACAAATTTAAAGAATCTCTATTTGCATTGCAAATGTTTTTCAAAAATGTCACCACTGTTATTATGCAGACAGCAAAATATGGTCTGAGATGATCTTCAACTTCAACTATTGTTTTTGATTTTCATCACCAGACAAATGTGATCGTGATAATTTAAAGGAAGGTCATATTGTTTTTGTTTTTCGTCACCAGAAAAAATGTGATAATAACCAGTAGGAATGTCATAGAGAAAAGAAAATCTAAAAATAGCGTTTATTATCTAAATAAATATAAATTATATAATATATTGAATAATATATATTATATAAATTATATATTATATAATATATATTATATAAATAAATAAATAAACTAAAATGGTTGTCAGATGTTGAAACTATCTAATCTGATAGTTTCAACATCTGACAACCTTTCATGTAAGGCTATTAATGATATATTTTATGTGAAATGTCTATGCTGTGTTGAGACCTCTTTGAAAAAATATTCTTCAATAATTCTTGAAAATAGCCCCTTGCTACAATGGTCCATAACTTCGAAAAACTCCAACAGGAATCAGTAGAGCACTATCAATTCTAAAGGCTCCAAGTTATAAAAATTATGATTTTTCAACAGGAGATATTTCTGGTTTTTCTTGGGATTTTGTTTGTACTATGCCATACCAGGGATGAGTCCAATAAATCACCCACTATTCATTGTCATATGCTTATATTGTTAAATATTAACAAAAGTCCATCTTCTAAAGTACATCCATCATAAAAGTACCATGTAAATAAGTCAGAACTTGGAATTACGACACAATTGTCCTTCGACAATTTGCTAAAGAGGACAGTCAATTTGACATATGGTAGCAACTTTCACATAAGTCATTTAACATTTCATACCTCAGTAACAGAGCAATTTCACTTTTGCCAGCTTTTGACATCTTATTACATACACATACAACAGATGATACTCATTTTAGTGAAATTAGACGGCAGAGATCATTTCCCTACATTTTAATACAATTTTTGTGTAAATTGGATTAAAATAGTTCAAATAAGAGTAATTTTAGTGAAAAATTTTGTGACCGATTTTCTCGTCGCTCTGGGTTTCAAAGTCATTTCTTAGGTGATGAGAACTCCAGTCAAGAGGTTAATATATCTCATATCTTAGAAGCATAGGGGTTCAATTGTAAACTTTCTCTTGAAAAAATAAATCTTCCAGATTTGTGGAATTGTCGGTTGTATCTTTAAGCAAACAGATCTTAGGTAATTGTTAATTGCTTGTAAATCAAAAATAGGCAGATTAACTCATTAGGTCAGTGATTGGGTTTGAAGTGATACTTTGAAGCTACTGGAATACACAGCAGGTATTATTCATATTCAAATTAGTTTGCCACCAAAATGCATTCAACCTGGTAGCTGCTAGCCAAAAATTGCATTCGCAAATACAAGCTTAGTAAGGTGCTAACTGCATGGTCATCAAACTAATTTTAGAGGTTGGGTTTCTCAAAGTTAAGAACAGATTCAAATGAGGTTGTGTTTTAGGTAAAGGAAAGAAGTTATTTGGATTTTGATGCTTAAAAATAACAACATCTTCCAGTTGTCTGAATGTAAATGGTAAATGTAAGGTTTATTAATGAGCATGTAAATATGTTATTTGATTGGTATTTAGACACGGTTGAATGTCTAATAATGAAACACAATAAGGCATTTGATTGGCAGAGAATGTTTGGTCATTGTTTAATTTGCATCATGTTATCTTCATGATCTTGTTGAATTGCTACGATTCATTAATGTAAAGAGTACATGCTATTTTTGTTAATATCCCTAAACATATTCATTTTCACTATATACTAGAACAATTGATGTGTTCAGCATTTATTTTATGTGCTAATTAGAACAACTTCAATAATTACAATACACAAAATATCCTTCCTAATAAGTACAAGAGAACAATTATGTACATTTGATGCTTTTATACTCAGTAAAAAAACTAGAAGTTTATTCAAACATAAGTATGCTTTTTCTGAGTCTCTCATCCAATTAGATTGCAGCCTATTAGCTTTTCTCTAATTCTCAATAGAAGAATGACTATTCATTCTGACTAAAAACTGAAATATATATTATTATTATCAGCTTAAAAAAATCTGCACACAGTAATCTGCATTGTGTTGAGACATCGCATTGTGTTGTGACATCACATTGTATTGTGACATCACATTGTGTTGTGACATCACATCGATGGAAAATGGTTCTATTACACGGACCTATATCCTCATTCTTTGAACAAAGTTTATCTTTGCTTTTATGTTTGCATCATAGTTTATAATGTCAGGCCATTCAATATGGAAAAATTCCACACTCGTTGGACAGAATGACAGTGCAAATGCACTCACCTTCGATTCATGCTTTACATGATATTATATTTAAATCATGCTGTATTTCACCATCAATGGCCTGCCATTATTTATTTCTATTGAAATAAGGGGATAAGCCAATTAATGAAGTTTTTCATTGTTGTGACTTGATCCGACCATAACCAAAGTCTTCATAATTGAGATAGTCCATAGCAATATCCTGCTTCGTAGTGACTGGAATGGGTAAATGTTTCACTTTTTCTGAATAGTTCTTGCCCAAAGTCTTCCTCACACTGTAGCAACAAGAAGCATAGAGTGCTGAAGGGGATGTTATTTGTGACCTTAACATGGTCAACATCTCTTTGAAGCCAGACTTCTGTAACATGGCCTCTGGTGGGTCTTGTAGCACCAGGAACTCTTCCTGCATCAGTTGGGCTCCACACATCAACAACAAACGTACCATCTTCTCCTCAAACTTCACCAGAGCTGCCAGATATAACGGTGAATGTCCGCCCTCTTGTTTGATGTTGACATCAACTCCTAGCTCAATAAGCTTCTTGGCCATTGAGATGTTATTTCTATTTACAGCTATGTGCAGTGGTGTGAAATTCTTCTTGTTCACAAAATCGAGCTTGATGTTATTTTCAATAAGCATGTTGGCTATTTCAGTATGGCCGCAATCTATAGTGACATGAATGGCAGAATCAAGGTCCTTATTACGTACATTGATATCTGAGCCATAACTAATGAGAAGGCATACGATATTGAAGTGTCCATAGCAAGAACTTGCCAACATAGCAGTCCAGCCATCTTTATCTTTGATATTCACATCAGCACCATTTTGAATGAGGAATGAGCAGACATCCGCCAGACCAAGACATGCCGCAGAATGTAAAGGTGTGAAACCATCTTGCTGGGCAATGTTCACTGAAGCCCCATTTCGGATTAGAAGTTTTGCGACAGAATTGTGGCCATAAGTCGCTGCCCAATGGAGTGGGGTCCTGTTATCCTGGTCACAAAGATTAATATCTGCTCCATGTTTGATCAACTTCTGTACCAATTCATAAAACCCAGATGAACACGCTAAATGGAGGGCAGGACGGCACCACATCGGATCCGATAAATCTGATTGGTTCACATCGCAGTTATGCTTCAAAAGTACATCTACGATTTCATGAAGATTTTCCTGTACTGCAACACAGAGTGGATTGTGAAGATGGTACACACTGTTAGGATTTGTACCACTTGTGAGTATACGATCAACTCTATCAGGGTCATCACTTGATATGGCATTAAATAGACTTATCTTCATGAAGACCTCCTCCAATCTCTCTGTCTC
Organism: Owenia fusiformis; assembly: GCA_903813345.2. Lineage (NCBI taxonomy): Eukaryota > Metazoa > Annelida > Polychaeta > Sabellida > Oweniidae > Owenia > Owenia fusiformis. The sequence continues at coordinate 19,833,421 of CAIIXF020000007.1, read as the reverse complement.
GGTCTGATCACTCTTTAGATCCATCCCAGCCATATTAAAAATGTGTTTTTGTAAAAACGATTCTCTAAAAATTCACTGTGCTCCAACACAAAAAAAAATTGATATTGGATTATTTTTTATGTCTTAGCGTATACTCATCTCACGGATGGAACATGTAAGAATGAGCCTCAAGATATTCTCAGAATCTATATATAAGCGTATATGTTTGTATTATTGAAGCTGAACACTGATTGGTTGCGAGTCTATATCACTGTAAATGTGCATGTTGCGATATTTAGGATTTTAAAATGATCTAGCCATATTTGAGCAATTTAGCTAATTATCACCTTTTGACTTAAACATCATTCAGGACATCGATAATGGCAATTTCCTGCGTCATTTAAATAAACTTTTTTGACTTCATGTAATGAAATAAATATGACGAATATGTTATACAATAAGGTGTATCAAATGTGATTCAAGTATATTATCTTTTAGTACATGTATATGCTAATACTAGAAAATGGCAACTTCATGGAGTAGCAAATCCCAAGTGTTCAAAATATTTATATGTCACAGTATAATATTTACTCTTGATTTGCAGATAATATGATAAGACAGACATTGGATATATATCATAATTTCTACCAATTTAAGCATTTATGTGGCCATTTAGGAGGATTAAAGGTACAAATCATTAACAATATAATATTTTTGATCTAAATGTAGTATACAGGGTGTTCCAAAATCTACTCTAAATTGTCTTTCATTTGAGTATAATAAACCTATACTTCAGAAAAATCTCAAAATTGGCTAAAATTCCTGTTTTCTCCATCCCTCTCCCCCCACACGCAGTACCTAGGGGGTGTGCCAAAAGCATGGAATATATGTCAAATAGATGTATTTTATGGATGCACTAACAAAATTTCAAACAGTAAAACTCATTACTTTGGTGACATCTACACCATGTAGGTAGATTAAAAATTTGTTTTTATTACCAATGTCATATCCATTTTATATTAGAGAGATTTCGCACATAAGTGAAAGTACAACTTATACATATACGTATAATTTAAAGGGTCATGTCGAACTATTATATTTACTAAAGTCAATTTCAAATTGTACTTCATGGAACATAACTATTCCCGATATAGAAAAGCTCCATCAACTAGAGACTGTGAATGCACTGTCATCTGCACGTGTAGATTATGCACATTATAATTAAATGCTTGCTTCTGTGTCGTAGTAGTTGTAGTGTATTATAAACACGATCCTTTAAAGTGAGACATGGTCCTTTAAAGTGAGTCATTACATAAACAAGTTGATTATTTCAAAGTTTTCATGATCAGTATAAGTTCAATGAACTTACAAAACGGTATATATACGAGATGATAAACGTATACTGTTGGATCTCCGTATAAAGCTTTACCTGCATGTGTGTGGAACAATTGACCGCAAGCATTTTTTGAAAATAATTGGCTGAGTAGGAACAGTATCCAATCAAATACTTTAACCATCAATTTGAAACACCAATCAAACCAGTAGGTTCTAGCAATTCCTGGAAACGACCCATTCAGTAGCTCAACAAATGACATACAGGGTGTTTCATAATGAGTATCTCCAAAAAGTAAATTTGAGAAGAGATGGGTCTATAACATATGTACTATATATGAGCCTTTTTTATTCTAGACAAACACATTTGGATCAACTAAACATGCTACAATTCAAGAAAGTACAAATGGCATCCCTTTGACCTTTATTTATTACAGTCTGAGAAGATCTTTCCTGACGAAAATCCCACATTATGAAACACCTTGTACGTTTGCTTATAAGTATAAGTATACGTTATAAGTTGTACTTTCACGCCGTGCGAAATCTCTCTAATAATTACAGACTTTAACTCATATAATATTAAAGTCACATTTGGTACGTTTTAAATCCAGTATTATATAAATTTAATAGGTTCTAGCTATATTTATGTATTTATTTTTTTATTCATTTTTTTATTTCAAAGAAAAAGCATGTTAAAGCAATTGCAAAAAACAATTACAGTACAGTTACATGGTAAACATACATTTTACAATTTTACAATACAATATTGGTTAAACATTAGTCCTTAAGAGACGTTATACCATTGGCATTTTTTTATTTAAAGGAAAAAATCGTCAGTATCATTTGTTTAATTTTAATTTTGCTTCCATGATTTTCCACTTTTAGCCTCTGCCAACCCGTTTGTCCATAATAAAATATTCCTTCACATTACTTATAAAACCTTTTAAGTGTTGGTTTTAGCATAGAATATTTGCACAAATAAACATACCTTTTAAAAATACATAGCATATTATTTAGGATGATTGTCTTTTCATTTATACTCTCAGGTCCTATCAATACATTTTGTTTAGTACATAGCAATGTGAGCTCTTAAGGGAGCCATTGTTTAAAGTCATCTAATAAGGCACTTACAATAGTACATTCATACAGAAGATGGCAAATCGTTTCAGGATTTGCTTTACAAAAAGTGCAAATGTTTGACTCTACAAGTCCACACATTTTTAGGTATGTATTAGTTGCTAAAAATCTATGAAGGACTTTGTAAGTGAAGGATGATAACTTAGGTTCATAGTTTCTCAGTTTGATAAGTTTATTTATCTTCTTCCAATCATTTTGATTGAGTGACAAATTTAGATCTTTATTCCATCCTTCTATAACTATAGAAATGTGAAATTGAAGGAACTAAATTAATTTAAGTCAATAGATAAATGTAGCATTGTGTAAATAATACTTTTTATTACTCTGTCCTTTGTAATGTAAATATGTTGTAAAAAAGAAAGTATTGTCACCAAATTGGTGGTTGAATAAATATACAGGCTTGTGACTCAGAGCATTGGTGGATTTAATCATTAACATCTTTAATTCTGCTCAAAAGACATCGTAATAGAGAAAAACTTCAAAATACAGTCAGGCCTGGTAAAAAAATGCAAACGCAATAAAACCAAATAACTTCCTAACCATAGTGTTTTGGCGCTTCAAATTTAGCACAAATTATCTCTCTATTCAATGTGTGATAAGTCTGTAGAGTTTCATCAAAATCACTCCAGGGACTTTATAATCATCTTAGAAATGCCTTCATCGTCAAAATGCCTTCATCGTCGAAATGCTGTTTGCCTGAACCAGGATGTATGACTGCATTTTGAATAATTTCTCTAGTACAAATGTCTTTTGAGAAATGCGACTAACTTTCAACTTTTCAACTTTGACAAGACCAATGCAGCATGTTAAGCACATTACATAATTGCACTTACCTCTCTCAGCTGTGCATGATGTTTGATCTTCCATTCTGAGAAAGTTCTTGCAACTTGGAATTTTTCTTGTTGACGCTGCATGGCACGTGTTAGGTTTGATATAACATCATCCTTTCTCTGCATTGACTGTTCGTATGTGTGCAGAAGTTCTTTCAAATTTCCAATGTCATCTTGTAATCGACTCACCTCCGCTGCATGCCTGTTAAAACAATACATACCAGTATATCTAAAGTAAATCTCAGAAGTTTAAAGATAAATATTATATGTTAAACCATATGCCATGTATTATATATTATTTTAAAGATAAATCATTTCCTAACAATATGATACCAACAGATTAAAAAAAAGTTTTTTTCTTGTGGAGTAATAGGCTGAAATTAACACAAGGGGTGTCATGAGCATCCAAAAACAAAAATTCCCAAACTGACTTTCTTGTCTTTTTTTCATAAACAGGGTGAAACTGTGACCAAATGCCGTAATATGATAAGGTGACCTTATGTCAAGGTCAACTTTTATGGATCAAGGTCATCTCAAGCTCAAACATCAATATTTAATTATTTAATTACACCCCTTGGAGACTGCTATGACTCTTGGCCCATGATTAAGGTGACATGAGGTCAAAGTTACATTTTGTGGTTACATCAAGTTTGGATTACTCTGTTCCCCTCAAACGGATAGATGCTAGTGTATATTAATGCAGTCACAAAAAACATAAATTGCTAAAAATAAATTGACTCGTGTACATAGTATAATAAATATCAACCACAGATAATCTCAATTTAGAGAATTTCTCCAAGACCTGAAGGACAAAATACATTATGATTATGAATAATAATTTTTACTTATTATCAAAAATACATGTATATACAGATACTAATCGTGCCATCACCTTGATTCATCCATGCCGGTATTATACCTTGTCGAGTATTTTTTCTGTCAATTGACAATGTAATGGACTTGCATTGAATGTGTAATGCACTACTTTGGATTGACATTTCAAAAAGACAAATCATTGAGTTTCAATGTGCTCTAGGAGATCACATCCTGTGTGGTTCCCTATTGTTCCTATGCCATTGTTAGTAAATGCATATAATGAAGTGAGAAAGCATGACTGCTTTGAAGCAGCAATTTGTTCTCAATAGAGTGATGATAGTGCAATATAGGCACTGAACCCCACAACACCATTTATACCACTTTATTAGTAATCTTTAGATGTCATATACACAGAGTGAGAGAAAAATCAAGAGAAAATATTTCATACCTTTCCCTCTCTTTTAAGATGGACTTTTTATGTTGATCAATTAATTTCAGCTTAGATTGGCTGAACTCTGCCTAAAATGAACAAAACATATTTTTTAATTTTTTATTTCAGGATATTTATCATTAATGGAGGCGGTATAGGTATAAGGAGCCCAAAAATGCAACAAACATGTACCATTTATATTTTGACAAACCTCACACTTTCTAAAATACAAAAGTTACTTTTATTTTGAGTGTATCATTTGCAATATATGTTGAAGGTTGTATCACCAATTGCTAACATAGTTGTCAATCATGTTTAATGGAGTGCTCAGCCACTGTGGTTATGCAACAAATATCTGTTCAATGTGTTCAATATTCCCACTGCAGTATAAAAGCAAGTGGGCGCAGCACCCGGCTGAGATTTTAAAAACAGGCTTTGCACTCGCCTCAAAATCCATTTGCAGCCACTTGAATGATGAGAAGTAGGCAAATTTTGACCAATTTCCGTCAGAATTGTGAAAATGAGAATTTTGCATCCACTTGAGAAATTCCTGTGTAGAACGCTGCACTGAGTTTCTTTTTAACTCAAATTGCAGTGAGCAATCTCTACATACAATAATAAATATGTTTTGCAACTTACAAGTACATTTCGTTTAAGATCATAACACCACTGATCTAACATGCCTTCCATCCTGACAACATCACCATCTACAGCTGGGGCATAATCAGGACTCTCTAAGCTTCTGTTGGGAGTTGATTCCAGAGATTCTGGTGAATTGAGATCGAACACTTCTCTATTATAAATGACTCTAGCCGGAGTGGTGGATTTTACTGAAATATGGAAAACTTTGTTAATATTGTTCACAATGATAACTGTTTAAAATGGATGTGTTCACATTCAAAGATGTGTCTACATTCAGATGTGTCCACCTTTAAAGTTGTCCCAAGTATAGGTGTCCACATTCAAACAGTTTGCTAAGTGGAAAAAAAGATCTTTTCATACTCTAGGCCAGGAATGTGTGTGTATGTTGCCATGACATCTATTTGTCTTTTTTCTTAAAATGTATACATGTATTTTCCGTTGATATTGCATAAAATTTGAAAGGAAGCCTCATTGTTTAGCTTTATGTTCCAAGTACATGTAAAAGTTTTCTCCCAGAAATAATATACCAGAAGCAAGAATGTTTTATTGTAACAATCAAACAGATACCTGGAGGTGGACCCCTTGGAGACTCCATAGCCCCACTAACATCTTTTCTTGCACCTGATCCTGGTATATGCTGTTGTGGTATATGACCACTGTTTTGCTGTTGCATTGAAGGGGTCCAAGCTGGAACTCTGCTATTTTCAATTGATTCAATTGAGTCTTCATCCTTTTCTGACAGCTCTTCTGAAATGATACACAACACAACATTATTAAAAATGGTAAAATATTTCTTTCTATCATATTAGAACCTGTAAGATTGACAATGTAATGTACAGGGGTTTATTTCCCGAAAGTTTGTAAGGTTGCGAATTCATACGTCCATTGTTGTATTTTCTCGAAATTTAGTAATTTTACAAAAATTAGTGACATTTTTCGCAAAGTTACTAAATAATGATGTCATGTGTGATGTCCCCGAACAAGGAGTCAAATTTCCCCAAAAATTAAATTCCCAAAGTTGATTAAACGATTTTCGAAAGCATATTTCAAATATGATACCACTTTGACTGAATTTTGAATATTTAATGATGTAAATCAAGATTATTTCTACTCGCATCTAGTCTATTCTCTCTGTGATCAAAATATCAGATCAATATAATAGTAATGTGATAATGGTATGACCATATGTAGTTTCCCATTCACATAATAATGATCCTTCTATCTATCCTTGGAGGGCTCCGCTACTCGTTATTTTAATGAGAATATATAACAAAAACTTAACACATTTTTATCATTCAGAATTGTTTCTTACCAGAAGTTGTTTCTAAAGGCTGGGTACTCTCATCCTGTTGAATGTCATTGATGGTGTTCGGCATTGTTCTTCTTGGCATGAAAGATGATCTCATGTCTGTGATAGACCTGGGTAGTCCCTTTGGGTCAAAGTTTGGGACTACAACTGCATATTTCAGCAGTTCATCATATTCATCCTAAAATATGATAGGACTTTCATAAATTGACATGATTGAAATATCTAAGGACAAATTTGTAAAATACATGTACTTTCATCGCATCTGGCCATATCTACAAATATATGCATACTGCTATATCAAGCAACAATATGATTGTCAAGCAAAATAACATGCATCCACATTTTATGTTCATTATTCTAATTTCACTGCAAGTGCTACAATCTAGCTACCTGTCCATATATTTAATCTGGACATCAGGAAGAAGCAGACCGACCATGAGATGGGAGCATCTTACTTTGTGAAGAAACAAGATGATGACATTTTACTAAGAAATATAAAGAATTTTGCACACAATAGGGTTTCAATGGGAATAAGAAAAATAAATTATATTTGATCTATTTTCTTACATTTAATTCAAGCAAGTGGTATATGATAAGCATGGAGCCATAGTTTTCTCCTGGTGTCCATTGTGGAATATTGTGTTTCATAGATTATGGCGTAGGCTTTTTGGTTGAATGTTAACCCTTTGATATGCTTATCATAAGTTATGGACTTCAAGATTGAGTTTTATCTGTCCCACATCATTTGAGACTGAATGGTCTACCTTGTAACAACTATTTTTGATGTTATTAGTATTGGTTATCAATTTTTAATTTATTCTTCAACATATATTGTAATGACTTCAGTATGAATGAAATGTCTCTTGGTGTTATGATCTCAGATTGTGATAAATATTTGAATGGTGGGGAAGGGGGTATCAGAAACTTTTTATTTTCATGTAGGATTATGATTTGGAATAGTTGGGGTTTGTTTTCCTTATGACCGGTGTACTCTCTGGTTTTCTTTTTCTTGCTTTGTAACCATTTTGGTACTTTCTCATAGGACATTCACATTCCAAAACAACCTGTTAAATCCCATTGACAAAATTAGGCGACAATATCCCGTTTAAATGGAGAGAGTCTTACAAAGCTTAAATCGTATCCTGGCAATATTATACAAAATGTAAAATGATCGTACTTGTAGTCTACTTGATACAGAGCTCCCAGGAGAATCCTCTGGTATAACAGGTGTACTGGATCCACTGCCATTCTCATCTTCTGTTGAGTCCATCCTTCTTTCTGATAATTCACTTGCAGGCTTCTAAATGTGATATATGCAAAGTTCTATAATGATATATGTATATAAAGAACAATCAGACATTAATTGTTGATCATTTCAGCAAGTTATACAAGACATCAAGAAAACAAAAAGTGACCCCCCCCCCTATTTGCTTAAAAAGAATGGAGCAACTCTGAGCATTAGTACAACTGATTTTTCTTCAAAAATAACTAGAAGCAGGCGACAGGTGATTTTCCAAGATTTATCTTTAGCAAAATTGTCTGTCGTCTTAATGAATTTTGCAACTGTATTTTAACAATTTTGATATTTAACTACAACTAAGATGCAGTCAAGTATAATGATGAAGAAATGAAAATCTAATAAATAGACTATAGTGCTTTTTGTATCACTTTGAATCTTTGGTTATTGTCTTCAATCTTCATCTAAGATATACACCAGCAATGTATTCAAATAGCAATTCAGTAGATTCATTAAAATGCTTCTTAAATAAGTACATGTACAAGATGTCAAATTTCTGGGAAGGATGTATGATCACAAGGGGTCTTGCAAATTGCTCTGATTTGCTTGAGTGCTCAAGCAATTAGTCATGATACGAGCATATCGAACAAAACATGTTCGAAAGCAGTTTGAATAAGATTGTATCTTCCCATTTTTCCATATTGTTATTTTCCTTGTGTTATCTGGCAATCTGGCATAGAATGAAACCTCCAGTATAAGATATCTGGTTTCGTTAATGAAAAAACTTTGAAAAAGATCATGAAATAAAAATATAAATCATGGCTAGACTCTGGACACTAGTGGACATTAGTTTTAGGATCGGGAGGACATTCATAGTTTCGTACAATTTCACGAGTTCGAAATTTGGCTGTTGGTACAATTTGCCTCTTAATGTCTTGTTTACCCATATTTTTTTTTAAAATAAAACTATTTGTTACACTCTTACATTGCTTGTATCGTTTGTATCGTATCATGAGCTAAATATCATTGCTCATATCGAAATTAAAGATAATATATTGTGGGACCCCTAATGATCACACTGAAAAAAACTACTTCCAAGATTCACCCATGAATAGCCTGACTATGGTTAAGTCAGATACCGTTGTCACAAATGGCGGACATAACCGTCGCTTCAATTAGATTTTCATGAACTGTATGTTTAATAGAGCACCTAGACTAAATTCCTTTGGAACAACAATCAATCAAAGTGTCTTAATACTCACTGTACAGTTAATTCTACCATCAAAATAAAGTCTTTAATTTAACCGATCAAAATGAGATACGAGACAACGGACACTGTAATTACCATATGCCGTTGTCTTTCTAAATTACTCAAAATCAGATTCTGTTGTCATTGACGATATCGAAGCGATTCCCGACCAAATTTGATAGAAAATGGGATTTCATATGATACATTATCACAAGAGCTTAATGCATGCACAGAATTAGCGAAGATAAAATCCCATGAAATGAGGACCAAGTGATTAAACAGTTGAAGCAACGGTTATGTCCGCCATTTGTGACAACGGTATCTGACTTTACCGTAGTCAGGCTATTCCGGTGTGAAGATTGCAAGCATCAAAATAAAAGAGGCCACACATTTGTTAGCTTCCAAGATTACAAGCATCAAAATACAAGAGGCCACATATTTGTTAGCTTCCAAGATTGCAAGCATCAAAATACAAGAGGCCATACATTTGTTAGCTTCCAAGACTGCAAGCGAATCAAAATACAAGAGGCCACACATTTGTTAAGCTTCCAATAATCCAAGATCACAAGCATCAAAATAAAAAACCACACATTTGTTAGCTTTCAAGACTGCAAGCATCAAAATACAAAATGCCACACATTTGTTAGCTTCCATTACAAGCATTAAAATAAAAGAGGCCATATATTTGTTAGTTTCCAAGATTGCAAGCATTAAAATATAAAAGAGGCCACATATTTGTTAGCTTCCAAGATTGCAAGCCTCAAAATACAAGAGGCCACACATTTGTTAGCTTCCAAGATTGCAAGCATTAAAATATAAAAGAGGCCACATATTTGTTAGCTTCCAAGATTGCAAGCCTCAAAATACAAAAAGCCACACATTTGTTAGCCAAAACAGTGTGCATTGTGGATTGTGCATGTGGATTGTGCATTAATCAAACCTGAAAGCAAGCAATCAAACATTCTGATTTATTAGACCCCTTCTTTATTAAATCTTCCACTTGCACTTCTTGGGCTTCGTTCAAGAAAAAAAAGAGTACTATAACATCGGAATATGGAAAATTCAAAATTACTAAATATTTTACAATTACTGTACAGGTAAAATGTTTGTATATTTTGGCTTGTTGACTAACAAATGAGTGGCCTGTTGAATTTTGATTCTGCCGTGTTATTTTTTAAAAAAACATGGCTGAAACTCCCTAAATTACAAGTCACAGTGGGATTATTGTACAAAAAATTATTTATCTGAAAGTTTGTACAATACAACACACTTCTACAAATCCGGGGCAGGTTGATATTGCCATTACGTTTGTTTGGGGTGTATACGTTTTGTTTTGACACTAAACAAAAATATTCCCGCAATATATGGTGTATTATGTGTAGGGACTGCTGTGAAATAATGAACGTATGTGACATCTATCTCAAATTAAATGTTCTTATTAAGTTATTGATTGCGCATGCGTTATAATAATTTGAACCAATTGAATTGCTGGATTTAATGCGCATGCACTAAAAACCGAACCAAAAAAATCGCGCAGATTGGCTCTAGTAGTGGAAGTATATGAATGTTTTGCATCTAAAATATGAATGTATATTTCCACAAAATATTGTACTGTTGTCTTTTTTGATTGATCATTTTGGGGGTTTGATTGATGCAAAGTCAAACTAACTTGCACTAAATACCATTACATGTAGGCCTAGGCCTATTATCACCCAAATTTTTTAAATCCAAACAAGACATTTGTTACAACAATTTCCGTCATTTAGTACTATCTACATGACACTTCTGAAGCTAAAATCCGAATTTAGACATAATTTTACAACTTAGATAGCTACATACCATACAAAATGTGGCTGGTACCCAGAAAATGGGTAAAAAGTGTGAATTGAATAGAGTTTTGTAAAATTTATCAAATTTTTAAAGTTTGTGTACGTTTGTTACACAAATTTTGATTGGTTCAAATATTTTATCAACTCGGCTTTCATTGGATCAAATATATCTTGTATTTCTCTCCTTCAATTCTAGAGAGTTTTAGTTCCGGGAATCTTATTTTTACGATTATTAAGACTTTAATCTTAATTTTCCCTGAGATATAGTGAAGATAATTCTTTATATGGATTATATTGAACTTTGCCGTGATACCAATTATGATTTGTTGAAAGGAGATAAACCCTAGATCACAGATCGGAGAGATATAGCAAGATGAATTTTCGAATAATATTTTCACTTTCAGCATCGAAGTTCAACTTCAATGATTTCAAGTTTAAATTCACACTTTTTACCATATCGATGAGTGCCGCCTTTACTCTTGCAATGGGAGATAATATCTGCACCTACTCTGTGAGGTAAATATATGATGTATATATGTGTAAATATGTTAAACATTAAATATAATCAACAAGTAGGCCTATAGTGCAATTTGATCTAACTGCGAATCGTGTGTGGTGAACAAACTTTAACAAAGGTTCTCTGAGTTACTTTCTTCCAAAACTTTCTCTGTATTCCAGCCTTACGTTAGCTATGATCTTGATGTATCTCTATGTGACCCATATCCCCGCCTCTATCAATTGTTATTCATTATCGCAACGAACAAAGTTTGATAGAGATATAGTTGGTGGGTCCGTCCATGGGCTTTCAATATTGAATGCCCATGGTCCGTCCGTTCATCCGTCCGGCAGAAAACTTGAATACTTACAGATGGATTTTCATCATATTCAGTGGAAAGATGTATGTTTGGTAGTATATTCACAACAACTATCTATTTCACATATATTCCGTGTTTTTCACCCTGCCCCCATGAGCCGTGCATGGGAGCGTTATTATACTCAAATGAAAGGAAATTTCGAATAGATTGCAAATATTGTTTATTGATTTTTCTGATAAGGGCCTCGTAAAATCCAAAATGGCCACCTAGTGTGGAATTTTCCTATCTCTTCAAAGTTTGGCTATATTATACTCAAATTGAAGGAATTTTGCAGTTGATCACAATTAAGGTATTGTTTCACTGATTTGTACCTTAGAAAATTCAATATGGCTGTCGATAGGAGGAATTGGCTATAACTTAGAGATATATTTAAAGTGTGGTTACGTTACGCTAAATATAGTATTGTCTTTACGATTTGTACCTTTGAAACTCCTAAATGGTCATCCAAATATAATGCTTAAATGGGTGGAAATTCTGATATATCTTTAATGTATGTCTTATTGTCTTTTAATATCTGCCATTTTAATCAAGGGTAGAGTAAATGGTAAATATAAGTATATTACATTGTGACATATACAGATTCATGAATATAGTGTTCGTTGGGATTTGCTACTCTGTGGAATTGTCAATTTCTAGTTGTTTATTTGAGAAAATAGCCTCACTAATATTTTTCTTCACTTTACCGGTGCCAACCGAGTTTCCACCTATAGCGAAAAAAGCTCAACAATTTTTGATGTTTTTAAAATGGCAGACCCTGATACCCATTATTGTTATCCCAGATGAAATAATGCAATTTCCTTTACACAAGCTTCTAGCTAATAGTTATCCCATCGAACGAAGTTCGGAGGGATATAGGGAACGCCTCCGTCCGTCCGTCCGTACGTACATCCGTACGTACGTACGTCCGTCCGTACGTACGTCCGTCTGTCCGTCTGTCCGTCTGTCCGTCCGTCCGGGCAATAACTCAAATACCGTTGGCCCGATTTTGTTCATATTTTGTACACATATACCCTATGGGGGTAGAAGTTCTGCTCAAAAGCCGATTTTCAAAATGGTCGCTCATTTCAAAATGCCGGCCATTTTAGTGCCGATTTTACAGTAATTTAGGTGTAATATGTAAAACTGTAATAGCAATATGTTTTAAATGTAAAAAAATTATAAAGGACATTAATAATGCTACAAATGTAGATATTAAAGAAGCACATGGCAGCCATCTTGAAAAATGGCGGCCTTTACTCGTCATTTTACGATTTTTGCTATAACTCAAAAAATAGTGGAGCGATTTTGTTCATATTTGGTATGTGAATACTATAAGCATTGCACACTGTCTAAAGACACTTTTGGTAGAAGGTGGCCATTTTGAAAAATGGCCGCCATTTTAACATATTTTACTATAACTCTAAAAGTAGTGGAGCGATTTTGTTCATATTTGGTATGTGAATACTATAAGCATGGCACACTGTCCTATGACACTTTTGGTAGAAGGCGGCCATTTTGAAAAAAATTTTGAAAAATGGCCGCCATTTTAATGTATTTTACTATAACTCGAAAAGTAGTGGAGTGATTTTTTCATATTTGGTATGTGAATACTATAAGCATGGCTAACTGTCTATTTCTAATGACACTTTTGGTAGACAGTGGCCATTTTGAAAAATGGCCGCCATTTTAACGTATTTTACTATAACTCGAAAAGTAGTGGAGCGATTTTGTTCATATTTGATATGTATATACTTTAAGCATGGCACATTGTCTAATAAAACTTAGGGGCGTAGTCGGCCATTTTGAAAAATGGCCACCATTTTTATGTGTGTTATTTTACAAGTACGTGTGCGATTTTTCAAAAATTTTAGAGGTGGCTACTTAAAAGCATATTATTTCTTCTGATGACAACTTGGCTAGTGAGCAACCATTTTGAAAATGGTGGCCTTTCTGGTGTGTTGTTTTATGATATTTGCTATTCGTTTGTAAAAATGCCAGCCATTTCTGTTCGATGGGATTTGCTACGCTTTGGCGTTGCCGTTCTTCTGGTTATTGGCAGAGAAGCATCGAAGTACAAGAAGCCATATATTGTTTGTTAGCCAAACCACGTTCACTCAAAAAAGTAGTCATAAAGTTATGAAAATCGGCTATTCATGCTTTGTTTATATATTACTTTATAACTTTTAGCAGCCATTTCTAATTAAGTACTCTTTTATCATATCATATTGAAGGTAGTTCTATACATTCAGAAATTTTAATGGCTTCTTAATTAATTTCATTCTCTATTATATTCTATAAACTGATAAAAGGCCATGCCAACATACAAGGTGTTGGCTTTTGATTATGTTCAGTCATTAGTTGACAGAGTAGTTTTCAGGTTATGGAATATACTTTTATGTTACTATATTTGAATTGGACTTCTCATTTTATTTCCACCTATGGGCCCTCCTGTCACATTACAATACAAAATTTAGGTTTGTAACATACAGGGCCAAAAAATCCATATTTTCATTTGGTGATAACTATAATAATGCATATATTGAAAAAATATTTTTGAATTGGTTGTGTATTCAATTGCTGCATCCTGTGCAAAAATATTATTGAAATCCATGTACATGTATTATAAAGAAACGTAAAAATAAAACTATGGACATTTTTAGACCCATCTTATATGTTTCTGTTTTCTCTAAAATGTTGTACTTTGGTCCTTTGCTTACTTTTAGAAGTGTTAAGGTCGAAAAGATCAGTCAAGTTTATGTATGTTTGTTTAGTCATGTGTTGTTTAGTTCAGAAAAACTAAACTATCTGATCCAAGACTCTTGCAGATTAGGAACATCATTCACAATTACAAACAAAATCCCAGTTCACATTTTATATTGTCCTTGACAATGATGCACTCTTTTATGATGTGTCCTTTAGATGAGTATACTCATGAGCAGACAGCAAAGGCCAATTTTGTTGGTATATAAGAGTATGACAGTAGATTTATAAACTCAGGCCCATAGCCAGAGGGGCTCAATGGGTTCGAGCGAACCCCCCCCCCCCCCCTCCCCTGGCCAAAAATTCTTTCAAAGTCACGCAATTTTTTATCATTCCAAGATTGTCAAAAATGAACCCACCCTGGAATTTTCCAAAAAGTGAACCACCCCTTTGCAAATCCTGGCTACGGGCATGAAACTTCTCTTGGGAGTGACTGAATGGAGAATAATAATGTCAGTGATCTCCCCAGCATTAAAGCAAGTGGGCGCAGCACCCACCTGAGATTTTGAAAATAGGCTTACACCCACCTGAAAATCCAGTTGCACCCACTTGAAAATGAGAAAAATCATGAGAAATTGGCATTTTTTGACCAATTTTGTTCTGAATTGTGAAAATGAGAATTTTGCACCCACTTGAGAAAAAAATTCTGGGGAGATCGCTAGCACTGAATGTATAAAGTTTGATGATTCTACACAAATCAAACTGTTGTTGCTGGTCCCACCCTTGCTACTGCTAAGGTTTGTTTCTTTTCAGAGAGTTGTTTATAAAAACTGATTTTATTTTCAGTGAACAAACGGTGATCCCCTATACTGTTCTAACTGTTAAGACAGTCTCATATACGCCATACTGTAGCGGCTGGGACAGATTCTGGAATGTTGGTGGCAAATGTAACACTAAATATAGGTATGAATTATAGAGTGGTCTCTTTAATTTAACTAATATTGTGTTGTCGCCGACTGATGAATTCTTTCAAATTCTAATTTAATATGTATGTCTATCTGAGCCCCTTGTGCATATGTTGGTATTGAATTTTCTCATATATATAATCTAGAATTAATTTTAATGTGAAACTAAACAACATTTGATGAAGTGCAAGTAGAGATGGCTCGGATGTATTTTATCTCCTTGAGTCAAAGATGAATAATTACCTTACCCAAATCACACACAAACTATTCCCCCAGATAGTATTTACCAATGAAATCTCCTTAAACCCTTGTGTTTTTTACAATTCAGACAGCAGTATGGCACTAGATTACAAGAAAGACAGCAAACTGTATATAAAACAAAAAGCAAATGCTGTCCAGGGTGGCAGGAAGAAGGGGATGGACAATGCACCAAAGGTAAAGTACAACATGAGGGTTATTGCCAGGCTATTTTTATAACATAGAGCAATTCTAAAACTGGCTTACATTGTCGATGTTGGCTTGTAATAGCAATGTTGTTCCTGCTTTGTCTTGTTAACTAGCTCACTTCATTAAAATGTTTTGATATTTTTATAAAGTAGATGCAGACATACATAATAATGCATAAATAACAGAATAAATAGAGAGATTTCAGGTTTACAGTAATTGTGTGTAGATTTAAGTTTAAATGTGCCCAATCATTATCAAGACTGGTTCTGTAAATTAATGCATTGAACGAGCATTGTAAATGTATTTTTCCAGCATGTCCTCATGGGAAATATGGTTCTAACTGTACACTTGAGTGTGACTGTAGTGGGAATTCCTTATGTCATCATGTCACTGGAGTGTGTCAGTGCAAGGCTGGATGGCAAGAGCCATACTGTAATACAAGTAAGTAGATGGGCCATTCTGTAATACAAGTAAGTTGACAGGCCATTCTGTAATACAAGTAAGTAGATGGGCCATTCTGTAATACAAGTAAGTAGATAAGCCATTCTGTAATACAAGTAAGTAGATGGGCCATTCTGTAATACAAGTAAGTAGATAAGCCATTCTGTAATACAAGTAAGTAGATGGGCCATTCTGTAATACAAGTAAGTAGATAAGCCATTCTGTAATACAAGTAAGTTGACAGGCCATTCTGTAATACAAGTAAGTAGATAAGCCATTCTGTAATACAAGTAAGTTGACAGGCCATTCTGTAATACAAGTAAGTAGATAGGCCATACTGTAGTACAAGTAAGTAGATGGACCATTCTGTAATGCAAGTAAGTAGATGGGTCATTCTGTAATACAAGTAAGTAGATGGACCATTCTGTAATACAAGTAAGTAGATGGACCATTCTGTAATACAAGTAAGTAGATGGGCCATTCTGTAATACAAGTAAGAAGATAGGCCATACTGTAGTACAAGTAAGTAGATGGGCCATTCTGTAATACAAGTAAGTAGATACCCTTAAGAAAAAAGCCATGGTAACCATGGTATTCCATGGTGCGCCCATGGTAATCCATGGTTTTCCATGGAAATTCATGGTTTTCCATGTTATTTTCCATGGAAATTCATGGAGGCCCATGGTGATCTTCCATGGATATTTAGCATGATTTTCTGCGGTAATTGGTGGTTTCATAATTGGTTTTTAATGGATGTGTCATGGCTTTTACCATGACATATGGAGATGTAAATCAACAATTTTGGTAGGATTTGTATTTACCAAAATCTCCAAAATGAATGTTTTGAAACAAAATGAATGAATGTTTTTAAAAATCAATATGAAATAGTTTAATAAATAAATTTTCTTAAATTACATTTCGTACATTTGAGAATACAATCAAATACCATGGTTTCTTTCTTTGAAGTTGAGGAAACTGCAATCAAAAGCCATGGAAGTCGGTTGATTGCAATCGAAAGCCATGCTTTTCCATGGTTATTTCTTTGATCTTTCGGAAAGTGCAATTAAAAGCCATGGTTTTCCATGGTTATTCTTTTGATCTTTTGAAAGTCCATGGTTTTCCATGCCGCTATTTGTTTGGTCTTTTGGATGCAGAAAAAAGAATAATACATTATGTTTCTAAATGAACTTCTCCAAATTAAGTCCCATTGAACTTTTATAAGCATATTATCTCTCAAATTAATGTTAAAAAAATAATCTCTTTGCAACAGATTAGTTAATTTGTGCATAATTCTTAAATACTCTGATCTTAATTGTTATGATATATGATAATCTTACTCTTTCTAATGCTCCCTCTTCAGTAATTACTATTGTCTGTGAGTGTAGACAGTTCATGTCAAAAACTCATTGTTGATCAAATAAAACCAAATAGGATTTACTCCAAGTAAAAATGTTTATTCAGTCTGCAATAAGGAAATCCAGTGAGCTGATTTTATCACTTATTTTGGCTATTTTTTACATCAGTGCCAAAGTTAAATGATAGCAAATCCCAGCAAACAAATTATTACTTGTAATTGTGGGGTCAAATCATCAATTAAAAAAATATAAAAGTATATAAAAAATAGAAATAAAAAAAAATATAAAAAGTAAAAAGCTCTTTGTCATATGACACTATGTACAGAATGTATTAAACATATATTCAGATTGTAAGAACATGGTTGTATTTCAGGCCTGAAACCAGCTTTGTCAAGAAGGTTGACTTTCTCAAAAATTTGAGGGGGGAGGGGTGACGTCATATTATTCTGTCTATGATTAGTCTCAATCCAGCTTGGATTCATTCGTCAAAATATTGATTCAATTTTGAAGATTTTGGTAAAAACAAAACATGCCAAAATTGTTGATTTTACAACTCAAGTGTCATGGTAAAAACACGGCATGTCCATGAAAAAACAATTACCAAACCACTAATTACCACAGAAAATCATGGTTAATATCCATGGAAGACTACCATGGGTATCCATGAATTTCCATGGAAAATACCATGAAAAACCATGAAATGTTGACAGGCCATTCTGTAATACAAGTAAGTAGATAGGCCATACTGTAGTACAAGTAAGTAGATGGGCCATTCTGTAATACAAGTAAGTTGAGAGGCCATTCTGTAATACAAGTAAGTAGATAGGCCATACTGTAGTACAAGTAAGTAGATGGGGCATTCTGTAATACAAGTACATTGTAGATTAAGCCATTAGTCAGTTTATCAGTCAGTTTATGTACCTGTATGAACATTAATGAACTGAGATAGAAATTAACAGAATAAATAATATTTCCTCATCAATGCAGTTTTAACCAGATATTGTGTTTGGAATGCCCGATGTTAAATTTAGCTCTGAAATAAATAACACAATCAAGCAATGTAATTGCACCATTATTTTGTAGCTTGCCCCGATGGTACATATGGGTTTAACTGTAGTGATGCATGTATGTGTGAGAACAATGCCAGCTGCAAACCTGAGACTGGCCACTGTTCTTGTATGCCTGGCTGGCTGGGGCAGTTCTGCCAACAACGTGAGTTCAACTTCTCTCACTTCAAACTTTGTTAACTGTAGTAATGGTGTTCTAGATTGTATATAAGTCAATGGCCTCAATGTGCATCAAGGCACTTGGTTTCTGGACCATATTTAGACCATGTAAAGGTTTTCCCATGGATATATGTTCACATTTATAGGATCTGAAATCATGAATTTCATTCAATAACATAGATGCGAGTAGGAAGTTACCAATTTCACCACCAGGTGGCTCGTTTGGGTCAGATAACATGGCGGGTATAGAAGAAAGTTCCCTTTAACTTAAATTACATCTGTTTTAGTGGTTCAATTTTCATATAACCCTTGTGTGTCTAATAGTTATGAACATTAAAATATGTCCAGTAAAGGAAAATGTTATCTGTCCAATACAAGAAAAGATATTTCACTTTTTGTGATTTTGTAGCATGGGGTATATGGGGAATCAACCCGAACTAGAAGTCATATTTTCAAAACAAATTTAATTTTCAAGGTTGATAAACAATTTTCGAAACCATATTTGTAGAAATACTTTTACACGTAGATTTCAAATATGACATCAGTTTGACTGAATTTTGAATAATTAATGACGTAAATCAAGATTATTTCTACTCGCACCTAGTCTATTGGAACTAAAAAACTGACAAAAAGTATTCAGATTTTAAGGTGTTTGCTTGAGTTAGGTATACATAAACATATATCTTTTCTAGCATGTGGGACAGGTCACTATGGTGAAAGCTGTCTATCTGAATGTAAATGTGCCAGAAATGGGACGGACCATTGCGATCCAATAGATGGAGCCTGTATTTGTAAAAGAGGCTGGAACGGGAAGATTTGCACCATGAAAGGTAAGGCCCTATAAACAAATTCTTAGATTTTTGTAAAATTTAAAAATTGACCATGTGACCAATTTGTTTTTATCCTAAAATTGCAAGGATGTTTAAACATATGAAGATTTACCATTGACCTTGAATGAATTTATTTCAGTGGTTGCGCCTCCTGGGGAGGTAGATGTGAACTACAAACCTGAAGTTGACCCTGGTAAAACTGACCAACAAGTGTCAGGTCAGTAGAATTATAATGAAATAATCTTTCTATGTACACAGATCCCAGATTTATGTGTCTAAGTGACATGATTTTGCATTCTAGTAATTTTTGATTTTCTAGAAATGCTGTAATTCATTATTAAATCATCAGCGCATAATTTTTGCATAATTTACAGTTTTTCAAAGAATATCTCACCTGATGTTTCACGGCTTACTTTCATCTTCATAATTATAAGGTAATATAAATAATGTCTGAACTTAACCATAGTTCTCTGTGAACTTAACAAAAACTCAGAAAAGTTTAAAAATGCCCATAATGAAAATGGTGGTACATATCGGAGATGGGAATGCCATTGTAATTTAATAATGAATGGTTTTACCATTTGAATTCTAGAAGAAAATGATTTTTTGAAAGTATCAAATGGAAAGGACATATAGTTAGATTCAGATGTATTTGGTTTATTTTCAGATCCCCCTTTAGTAAGTACTAAGGCCAAGGAGAGAGATAGTACTATGGGACTTGCAGTAGTGGTGGTACCCTGTATTGTCGCTGCTATACTCATAATTGTGGTCATCATAGCTGTTGTCATTGTGATACGAAGGAGAAAAAAAGCAGACAGGTAATATATATTTTCAGATGTTATTTCTCAATACTACTATTCTTTTCAAGAGATATTCCACTTGAAAGTTGGTCTGAAGTAGCATAGCTACATTATTGGAGTCTTTGTTTTTTGGTGTAACCTCATTTAAAATACCATTGGAGACAGGTGATCACTTGAGAAAGGTGTTCACTAGAGACAGGTTTTACTGTATATCCATGAATGTCAAGTTTCCTATGCATTACAATTAACAAATGATAATCGCATGTAAACAGCGGCTTACCGCAAGACTTCATGGTTTACATATTGTATTTAGCTGATTATGTCATATCACTTTGGTGATTCTTGGTTCCAAAAACATTTCTGCATGATCTGATTCATCAAATGTTTACTCAGAATTCATCAATCTTGGTACCATTTCTGCAAATATTTCTCTAAATGTGAATTTGATGTTGCTTTATCTATCCCTGAAAACCAATGGTGAATTATAGACAATTCAATTGCAAAATTCAGACTGGATTTTCCCTGATATGAGAAAGTTCAAATAATTATAAGTAATTTTCCAGTAAATTACTTTGCTTTGTTTTTCCAAGAATCCTGAATTTGAGGAGTTAAGCTAAAATGTCTTGTGAAATATTGAGTATGGGGAAATCAATATATGGATTACAATTTTTTCCATATTTTTCTCTCTGAAATTTTTGACAATATGTTTGTTAGGAAACCTCTGACGCCTGTTGATCACGAAGCAACATTTGAGTTAACGGAAAGTCTCCAACCAAGGCAGAATGAGGAGCCTAATCAACAGAGGGACTCTCATGGTATGTTATGAGTTGATAAAAATTACAGTCATCGTATAAAGGTCCAGCTTCACTACATTTTTGTTGCAAGATTTATTTTGCTTAAATCTTGATGGTCCATTTTACTTAACTGACCTTGTTGTTCAATTCTTTTCATGAAATCATTATGCCCATTAAAACCATTATTTAAATCTGTTAATCTTATATCAATGCTATTATTGTTTTGTTTTAGTTTTGGTCATATATCGTATGCCCCAAATTCAACCAATGTGATATATCAACTTTCTCAAAATAGCCGTTTCTAAAGTTGTTGGCTGAAATGGATAATTTGTTTTGTTTTTCAGTGTCCTGCTCTTCATCAGTGAAATCACCTCATGAAGACTCCATCAAAAGAGGCCAAAAATCTAAGGTCTTCAAGAAGAAGTCCAGAACTAGTAATGACAGTACATTTGAAAAGCTTTCCCTGGTTATGAAAAACTCACTTTATGGTAAATCTGGTAGGGGGTCCCCAATATTGAGTGCAGAGACTCCTCCTATTACCCCTAAACAACCTTCAAATGCTATGAATGCTCAACTTGATAGTGTTTCCGATGTTAATGGCACTTTGAGTATTAACTCAAGGGTAACAAAAAGGATTCCACAAAACAGCGGCAATTTATATGAAGAACCAGAAGATGTGAAACCACATGATAGTGTACACTATGCATATGCTGATGTGGAGAATAAAATCCCAGAAGAACCACAGAAACAAACCAGGGAAAGTTTATGTCAGTCACACATTTATGATGACATTGAAGAAGATGAAAAACGTAAACCTAAACTTGAACCAATTATTAATGAAAATGAATACACAGATATTGAAGATAAATATGAAATTCCAAAACCCAGCTTGGTTAGGGAAAACCCCGGGGAAGGTGCAAGAGAGAGTATAGGCCCCTACAATCAGGGACAGTATGAGTATGTTGGGGCCTCACCTCCTGTGTCCCCAAGGT
This sequence comes from Owenia fusiformis, assembly GCA_903813345.2. Classification (NCBI taxonomy): domain Eukaryota; kingdom Metazoa; phylum Annelida; class Polychaeta; order Sabellida; family Oweniidae; genus Owenia; species Owenia fusiformis. The sequence continues at coordinate 19,811,227 of CAIIXF020000007.1, read as the reverse complement.
CACCTCATATGTTCTCAAGGTCCCCTCCTGTGTCCCCAAGGTCACCGGGGTCAATTTATGACTATGTTGGCCCAAGAGAGACAGCAGAACCACAGAGTATTTATAGTTTAGAAAAAGCACCCCCACCATTACCTGATAAACAGGACACCAATACATTTAAAGATGTTGGTGATTACTTGACTGTTAGTTCTCCAAGTTCGTCAGTGTACATGAACGATGATTCAACTCCAAAGACTGGGCCTAAGTTTTCGTTCAGTCAGGATGGGCGCTTGCCATCCATTTCCCCCAATGATACTTATATTCCAATGACACCCCAAGAAGTTCATTCTACGTGATCGCAACATACTCGAAATAGTGAACCCACAATGCAATTTTACGAGAACACGCCTCAAAGTATTTCCAACACCCTACCGCCTAACATGTTTAGTAGTAACAATGACCCTCAAGAAATATACATTTATAGCGATAATGATCGTCAAGGTAACAATAACCCAGAGAAAATAGAATTCAAAAATGGAAAGTCACATCAAGCTCCAGACTTAAGAGATACATATAATCGGATTCAACTTAACTCAAGTACAAGTTCACTGAACAAGGTACATGATGGAGAAGCAATGTATGATCATTTAAGCACATATACATCTGGTGCTGATAACAATGTTAGTGATATGAAGGCATCTGAAGCTTAAGGAAGTGCAAGGGGCACAGTAGATATTATCTTCATTAAGCTTGATCTTCTCTCTACAAGGTGTTTCATAATGATTAAACCCCTCACGATCAATCTTAGACATAAAAGCTCTATATTTGGCATTTAACATGGTGTAAAATAAGAAGTCTTTATGAAATATCTTGTATTTGTATACATGTATGTATATTAATTTTGAAATCATGAATGATTATGAAAAGAATGGAAAAATGGGTATATATATAGGGTCTAACTGGGAATGTAAGACATGGTTGCAGTTCTATGTATGCAATGTTGATGTGTTAAAGTCAGCTGTTCCTATAGCTCTATATACATGATTATTGAATATGAACAATTAAGAATTTTTTAATACGGTTGTAGTGCATTTTGTTACACTTCATAAATAGGTGTGATTTTGTTGGGATCTAAGGATTATTTGTTATTCCAGCTTTACCTCTCTCTGTAGATGGCAAATAGTACTAAGTACAATTTTGTTTTTGATGAAAAGTTTTGGAATTATTATCATGTGAATCCGTTTTGCTATTCAATCACTTTTAGGGTGATTGATAAATAATGAGACAAATACTCTCACTTTACTGTGAGTTATTGAAGAAGAAATCACAAAGAAAGGCTCTTACTTATTAAGAAAACTCAGGGTTACTGTCATATTGAAAAGTATAGTGCAATTAGATTTGCCAACTACAGAGATAAATGTAGTGTAATGAACAAAGAGAAGCTGGGGCATTTGGAGAGTGGTTTTGTCAGAAACAATAGATATTATATGACCACTTATATTCATTGCCATTGAAAGCATGGGAAATTGAAGTTTGCAGTATTCTCTGAGTTTCTTTTTATTGAATTTTGAAATGAAATGCTCAAAGACTGCATAATATTGAAACGTATGAGGCATTGATCAAATTCAATTAAATTGAATTCAGTTTCTTGATTTAGTTTCTAACTTTTCAATTTAATTTCAATCTCGATGGTTGATCCAGATCAAAAAATAATATGAATATGTCACCATTTACTGTACATATGCACTTTCTAGTAATATGCACTGCACAGTATTTTTGTAAGGCATTAATGGCTAGTTTGTTAGGATTTAGTTTAATCATCAGCATTTGTATGAATTAAATATTTCATTGCCTGAAAATAACTCTAGTCTAATTGTGTATTAATGTCATGCCATTGAATGAGTCATAAACATAGAAATCAGCTTTGTTAAGGCTGGCACTGGTACATGAACATGTTTCTGATATTAGGACATGTAAGTTGCAAGAAGTTTGTGGTATTGTACTTAAGTATTTTGTAGTGTTATAGGTTATAAAAAATGCAGGGATATTTTTTAGCATAATTTTATAAAACAAAATTGTTACATATGCAGCTTAAGGTCCAATTGATATGTACTTAAAATAGTTTCTGAAGGACTAGATATATTTTTGGTGTATCGTTTAGTTATTTACTTATTATTTTAAGTATTTAACAGGATTATTTTGAATCATACAATTCAAGAAACTATGACACGGGTTGTTAGTATAGGATATAATATAAACATCAGAAATGTTTTGAAATCGTATAACTTATCACATTTATTTGATTTATAATCTACATGTACTACATCCAGGAATCAGATAAAAAAGTCTTTCTACATGTATGCATGTACTTAGCAGAACATTTATATGCAATGTGATGCATGATATTGTGCATGTATTTAGCAGAAAATTTATATGCAATGTGATGCATGATATTGTGCATGTACTTAGCAGAACATTTATATGCAATGTGATGTATGATATTGTGCATGTACTTAGCAGAACTTTTATATGCAATGTGATGTATGATATTGTGCATGTACTTAGCAGAAAATTTATATGCAATGTGATGCATGATATTGTGCATGTATTTAGCAGAAAATGTATATGCTATGTGATGCATGATATTGTGCATGTACTTAGCAGAACATTTATATGCAATGTGATGTATGATATTGTGCATGTACTTAGCAGAACATTTATATGCAATGTGATGTATGATATTGTGCATGTACTTAGCAGAACATTTATATGCAATGTGATTTATAATATTGTGCATGTACTTAGCAGAACATTTATATGCAATGTGATGTATGATATTGTGCATGTACTTAGCAGAACATTTATATGCAATGTGATGTATGATATTGTGCATGTACTTAGCAGAACTTTTATATGCAATGTGATGTATGATATTGTGCATGTACTTAGCAGAACATTTATATGCAATGTGATGTATGATATTGTGCATGTACTTAGCAGAACATTTATATGCAATGTGATGTATGATATTGTGCATGTACTTAGCAGAACATTTATATGCAATGTGATTTATAATATTGTGCATGTACTTAGCAGAACATTTATATGCAATGTGATGTATGATATTGTGCATGTACTTAGCAGAACATTTATATGCAATGTGATGTATGATATTGTGCATGTACTTAGCAGAACATTTATATGCAATGTGATTTATAATATTGTGCATGTACTTAGAAGAACATTTATATCCTAGCACTATGAATAACATTTATAAATTGCCCTGATGTAAATAAAATGAAAAAAGTATTATTTATCAACAGAAATTTAAAATTCACCGTGCGGCTGCCGTGGGAAATGTGACTGCAAAAGTATGAGAGCGCAGAAATTCCACGGCGAGCGTAGAAATGTTACTGGCCGCAGAAATGATAGACTGCAGGGTCGCCATAGGAAATGTGACTGGGGTGTTAGTTGTTAAAAATTGTCAAAATTTCATGCTTTGATGACCATGTCATGCTTATTTTCTAAAAATGTGGCCTGTTTTGGCTTTATTTCGGAATAATCCTTTTCAAGAATATCTGGCAGTACTAAATTAGTTTTGAAAATGGGAAATCTCATTTTAGACTATTTTTCATTTACAACGAATTTTGACATTGTTGCATCTTAAATCTTTGATATTTGATCAGATATCTCAATTCTGTTTTCAGAATATAAGATCAGCCAGGATTATAAGGAAAATTAAAGGCAGAATCAGATCTATAGGGAGTGACAAAATTACAAGCAACGTGCATAATTGACCTACCAATCTATTCCTTACAATATCAAATACAATATCTCCCAAAAGATTCACAATATGTTATAAATTGTTGAAGTTATTAATGATTCAAAGTGCAAAAATGGGTGAAAGATGTTTAAATTCTCCCAAATAATAAGTATGGTAACCATTCTTATAGAAAAATAATACATTATTGTAAAAATCTTTTGTTTTCCTTGAATAAAGTATGCACTTTTGTGATTTTTAGAAAATAGACGTGACAAGGAATGACATGAGCCAAAAATATTCTAAAATTGAAACAATTTTTTGTTTAGCCTGCTCGCTATCTCTGATTCTCTCTTTAACTTTAAGAAAAGATTGCTACCTTCTAACATTTTACTCTCTCTCTCTCTCTCTTATCCCTTGTACATCATTCAAGTGCTGTTATTTGAATAAAATATTATTGTACCAGTATTATTTGAAAAGGTTACTATTCTGACATATACTGGAAAGACATTCCAAAATCACTTCATGATCAACTTAAACATACATGTATATATATGATATAGCAAGATAATGACCTAGTACACCATTCTTAATATAGAAATATATGTTTGGAGATCTCAATGCAATATAAATTGTCAATTACTGTGACTATTATTAGCTTGGGTATTATGAGTATCTCAAAGTGCAGTTAATTTTGTATGCTTTTTATTATTGTATTGTTTATATTTGTATGTAATTTTTGAATTTGAATTGTACATTTATATATTCACCACAATTGAATGAATTTTAACAAAAATCAATGTGAATAATGTATTTTTATTTTAGCCTTACGATGTACATGTTCTTTGCTTTATAAGTTGGTGTATCAACTATAACGGATAGAGGGGATTGTCAATTGATTTGATGTCAAAGCTTTCCTCATTGATTGCATCAATTCAACAAAAATCAACGAAGAATGTAATTATTATTATAGCCTTACAATATACATGTGCTGTAAATATACACGGAAACACCCATCTAATGTGATAAACTTTGCTATAGAACCAACTATAATGGATAGTGGGGGCTGTCAGGATTTTAATGAGTCCCTTACACCATATACAGTTATTATTCATGGGCATCTTCTCTGACATTAGGCCGGCGGACGGGGAAGTATACACACACATAGATCAACAATCTTCTTTCGGTTTCTTTTGCTCTGTGATTTCCTGACTGACCCCACCAAAGTGGATTATTCAATATGTTATTAATGTTGATTCTGCTATAGCATTACAAAATAAAATAAATATAAATACACAAGTTTTGGTGTTGAGTAGTACATTTTCAATGCTCACTTTTCTGATGTTCTCGCCTCTTAAGGGGTTATCTCAAAGCCTTGTCTTAACAATTTAACTGTACCATTATCAATAGTCTTAACTACAGTGAACCTGTGAAGTGGAACACCTCTACAACTGGAACACCTCTGTTGCGGAACATTTTTCAGCGTCCCAAGACCAATATACTCAATGTTAAATGAACCTCTATAAGTGGAACACCTCACAAGTGGAATACTTTTTAGAGGTACCAAAGGTGTTCCACTTAGACAGGTGTTACTGTACTAACCCTCTGACCCTTGTAAATAAACATATTTCAGAATAAGGTATTGATTATGAATGATGTGAGCACATGTACTAAAAGAGTAAAGTATTCAAAATCCCAGAGAAAAAAGGAATACAAATAATTTTAAAGAAACAAACTACCATCATTTAAAACAATTGTCTAATATACACCCAGAGGGCAGTTGTATATTTTAATGACTGTGTTCCAAAGCCTACTTGTTGGTTGATTTTGCCAGAAGTTTGGTTGTTTGATTTATTGTGTTTCACAGCCCAGTTGTTTAGTTGACATGGCCCAAAGGGCAGTTGTTTGTTTGATTGTGACCCACATCTCTGTCATTTGGTTGATTGTGCCCTACGGCCCAGGTGTTCGATTCATTATGCCCCACAGTCCAGTTGTTTGGTTGATTGTGCCCCACATCCCTGTTTGGTTAATTGTGCTGCAATGCCCAGTTGTTTGGTTAATTGACCCCTACAGCCCAGTTGTTTGCTTGATTGTGCCCCACAGCCCAGTTGTTTGGTTAATTGTCCCTTACAGCCCAGTTGTTTGCTTGATTGTGCCCCACATCCCTGATTGTCCCCCAAGGCCCAGTTGTTCGATTCATTTTGCCACACAGCCCAGTTGATTGGTTAATTGTCCCCCACAGCCCAGTCCCACATCCCTGTTGTTTGATTAATTGTCCCCCAAGGCCCAAACGTTCGATTCATTTTGCCACACAGCCTAATTGTTTGGTTGCTTGTGCAATGATTCCATTTATTTGTGATCTGTGAAACCCCATTTTCTGTCAAAAAGCAATACGAATCTTTACCCCGAACTTAGTGTGCATTATATTTACAATGTTTTATTCTTTATTATTTCATTAGTAAAAGCACTCATCCATGGCCGGACTCCGCCCTCGGTGGTAACTACATGTACATACTCTTGCATTTTAATTTCCAATAAAGAATGACATATGATTATTTATTCCTCAAAGAAGCGATAAACATTCTATCTTTGAATAGGACATTTTGAAAAACATAATGAGGATTCATGTCAACATGACATGTTGACATGAATCCTCATTATTTTTTTGTCTTGAATATGTCAATTCAAGTTTATTTTGATACGTTGAAGGTGAATTGAGTGTGAATCACTGAGCCTTGTTTGTTTGTGCATCAAGGCAGCAAACAATCCTTCAGATAACGCTCCAAGTTATCAAAATACTCAATTTACATGTCCTGTTTTAAGCATTGACGATTTCCATTCATTAAAATAAACGGTGGAGCTGCCATTTGCGAACTGTTGGCAGCTGTTAGTTTTCCACAGACCTTTACTGGTCTCAATTCTGTATGTTTTTGTGATGCTTTTTATCAACAATAAATGTTAATCAAAGTCAGAATGATATCTTGCAAATCAAAATTGTTTAAAAATAAAGAGAAATAAAAATAAAGTTTCAATCAAATGACTGAAACAGTGGTGCATGTTATCAATGAGCACGTAGAGGAATCACGGAGATATTTAAATATTAACAGACTTCTATTCTTGAAGTGGTCGATCTACATAGTGTACAACATGCGCCTTTATCATTACTTCTGTCCAAAGATCAACTTTAAAATCTACAAACTACATACATACAAAGAATTCACATAAAATGAATACATATAAGGGATTGATAAACGACAAACATAATCATGCCTAAAAGTTTGTTTTTGCTTGTATTTTGTGTGACATTACCAGGTGAGTATAACATTTTAAGATACAGAAATTAAAATTTAAACTTTAGTACACCTGTTGGATTAATCAACTCATTTCATATCAACATTAAGTTTATAGTAGAGGTCTCATTCCAACAGTTTCTACACGAGCATGGGTTTTAGTTAAAACATTCGCTAGTTTAATATGCATTTAGGGATTTCAGGTAGGCATTATTTCATTAGGTAATATCATCATTGGATAAGCCAGTTTTGATGGTATGGTGATAGAGCGCCTGACATCAAGTAAAAATAATTAAGTATCCAACAGATTAACAAACAAACAAAAATAAACAAACACAAACAAACAAACAACGACATGATGACAATACGTCATTGCAAAAATATATATTTAAATACTTTATTGTAAAAATACTTAGTTGTGAACATATTTCGTTTTTTTGCCAATAAGAAATGTTCATTATTGGTAGGTGTTCACTGCAAAGAAGGCAGTCGGTATAGTTTGTGCGGATGAAGGATTCCGCAAGAGACATGTGTTCACTAGAGAGAGGTGTTCACTAAGACAGGTTTTACTGATATATGATTGGACTGAATAAACTAAGTTTAAGTTGTTCATAATAAAAATAACGTTTGCTTTTATATCTAGGTCAAACACAAATGAATTGTACATGTTTATTTATTTGTTTGCAGTTCTTTTACTACCCCTTTATGGAACTAAAATAACGATACTTTAGGTCTACTGATTAAATGGTGTCACGAAGGAAGAACCGCTCTCAACTTGCTTCCCATAATGCACCATCGAGTTATCGGTTATTTTGTCTAAATTGAAGATTTTTTAAAATGATATCATCATTATAAATGATCGAAGTTATTGTAATATCAACACAGGATTGGTGTGTGTACTTTATATATTGAAACGTTTTTGAAGGAGATCCCAAAGTTGTTTTGAATTACATTTATATCTTATTCATGTACTGTTTGGTTATTTTGTCAGAGCGTAACAACCTTCCTTTGAAATGAAATAGACGTTTAAAATGCATACTTCTTTATCAGTAAAATATTACTAAAATATTGTTGTTTATATGGATACTGGTGACAGTTTTAATTTATTAGAGCCACAATGTTATCAAATTCATTCAATTCATTTTTAGTAATGTCAACGTGAACATGTTTGTTTAATCCGAGGTTTTTATGTTATTTTACATCCTCGTTCAATTTTAGCAGAGCCATTTCATCATTTTAGTAAGCTGTATAAAACACAAAGTTTTTTCATTTTAAATTTTTGTTACTAATATTCAAAACATGAAGTATTCTCTTGTCGGTTACTATTACAACAAAAGATTGACATAGTGACCTAATTAAATTTTCATTTCAGTTGTTGCAGATACTTATAAACCCGCTGTTAGAGGAGTACGATACTTTGAACAATCTCAAGCGCATCAAAATGACAGTGGAATAAATACAAATAAAACTCAAAACACTACACCTATTAAGGGATATCTAAAGTTCAATGGTAGTAAAATGAATAACACATCTTCAGCCTCTGGAATGGCCCCTAACAAGTCATCGACGTCATCATTGCCGACAACAAGCACAGTCTCAAGTAGTTTTTGGAGGAATGGTACTGAACCATGGAACAATACCTCATCCACGATGTCTCCACATGGAGTAGGGCATAAGAATGCTGTAATGACGGGTACGCTTAGTTATCTTCAACGTAGATTTCAACGTTCATCCAACGAACACACGGCTCCAGACTTCATCGACTTGACGATGACTAGAGTCGTGTGTTCGGCGGGTTGTTCGGACGAGTTTTTTGTTTCATTATGCATTAGTACCATCCAGACTATTGGTTTTTGGTTGATATTTGGTTTCCAATCTTCATTTCAGCATCGTGATTACAGTCTCTCTTTGAGGCGCTTACGGAGTTTTGTTCAGACTGTGTTTACATCTAAAAGCATCAACCTTTTCTGAATCATGCGCGTGTAACATGCGTACCTTTTTCATTGCTCAATCTCTGAATAGTGAATATAGTGAAAGATGGAGCGACCCATTTCCTATAGTTCTAGAGCAACCCCCACTTTAATTGTGTGTCACATTCCTTCATAACAAATGGTGGAGCTACCACATCTAAAGTTTAAACCACCTAGGCTTATATTCATATTTTAAACTTAAACCCAATGTTAAAGTGTGATATATGAAATTTTTTGAAGGACTTTTTTGTTCGAAAAATCGTGAACTTATCTAAAAGTAATTTTTAGAGGTCATATGTATCTTTTGATAAGCGAAAATTCACACCAATGCATAGCATTCATCCTCACATGTTTTTGCCCAAAAAATTAAGAAAACCGGTGTAAAAGAAATTATGGTCCCCTGGGGATTATGGTCCCCTTTCTTAAAGGCCCTTACTGGCCCTGATTGTGGATACGATAATAAGGGAAAGAATTGTATTAAGGTCACCATGTAAATCAATGGAAAGTAGGACCATACTTTGATAGGACCTCCTACCCTTTTACACCGGTTCATAAAATAAAATAAGCATGAAAATGGTTCAGAGAAAAATGCATTTCAAAATTTTAGTTCTCATAGATACAATAATATCGAAAACATAATATATTCTTCCTTTTAACCTGGTTAGACAATCATCATTGTTTTTTTAAGTTTAGCATATTTAAAGATTGACATAGAAAAAATTGAATTTTTTTTCAAAAAGTTTTGCCACCTGAGTGATGTCACGTTGACATCACTTAGGTTGCAAACTATTTTTGATATGCTAAAACATGATGTGTTGCACATTAGATATGACATTTTATTATTGAAATAGTGTGTTCTTTGTTCAATCTTTACATTGGTGTTAATAATATAATGTTTTTGAAATGTATGGTGGAATATTTGATGATTAAAAGATTTCAACTTTTTGCGGGAAATTTGAATATTTGAGAGATCAAAATCTGACAACTTATTTTTCAAAATTTATTTTTTTCAAAAATCTCTAAAATAACTTTTTTAGTCATGACAAATAGTAAATTAATGATAAAAACATATTTTCAAACTTCACATGGGGACTTTAAGTATTTTTATTGGATTGTGTGGATTGACAATATCAAGTAATAATAGAACAAATTGACATAGTAGGAAGGTTGCGCTATACTTTTTAAGAGAAATTGTGAACGTATGGAATTATGATCCTCAAGTGAGTTACCCATTCATAGTATCCCCTCGCCCAATTGAGTATAAATGAACGAAGAAAAATAGTTGTCCATGGAAAAATAACTGAGAGGGACATTACAATTTCTTTAAAACATGTTGCTTAACCTTCCCATATTACTAGTTCTTAAAGTAAAATTGCCACTTTTATTCTGTGTGTGTGTTATGTACATCCAGGTTTCATATACCAGTACAATGAACTATAGCATGTTAACTGTGTTCTTTTGATCTTTCACTTCTTTTAGGAGCAATAGTTGGTATAGTTGTGGGCTGTCTCGCACTTATAGGACTTGCAATAGCACTAGGAGTTTATCTTAGAAAGAAATACAGGGTTAGAAAATACAGGTAATTGAATTACAAAAATTAGGAACAGTAGTATAACTTCCCCTATCGCACATCCGATTCGTTTTCGCTCAACCGTAACCGTTTGCACGATGATGCATGCTAACAGTAAGACCCAGCACGATATTCCTTTCAAAATGAAATACTTTTAGTTAATTATCGTTTCTCAATTTCAAAATTCCTTTCATATTTTCAAACATATTCTGTCATTTTCTAACACATCCATTCAATTTCCCAAGCATCTATTCACACTCTCACACACCGATTCACATTTCACGCATCTATTCTAAGTCCTACTTATATATTCAAATTCCCACCCATATATTCAAATTCCCACGCATCTATTAAGATTCCAACTCATTTATTCACATTCCCACTTATCTATCCAGATTCCCACTCATTTATTCACATTCCCACTCATTTATTCACATTCCAACTTATCTATTCACATTCCCACGCATCTATTCACATTCCCATGCATTTTATTACCTTGAGTATCCTTTCACATTATCAGACTCCCATTTACCTTCTCATTCTCATGTCACTTTCTTACTGACCCCTTCAGATTCCCGCGAATCCAACATTAATGTCATTTATGCAGTCTTCAAATTTTCTCCTTTCCCAATTGAAATACATATACAGCATCATTGGAGGCTCAACTACTCTGTCACATGCATATCCCTTCTAACACTCTCGTATCCTTTCACAATCTCAACCATCCTTTCGAAATCTCTAGCATCCCTTCACATTCGAAATATCTTGCATCCCTTCACAATTCCAGTCATCCCTTCGAAATCTCTGCATCCTTTCACAATCTCAGCCATCCCTTCGAAATCGTAAGCATCCCTTCACATTCGAAATGTCTCGCATCCCTTCACAATCTCTCGCATCACTTCACAATCTCAGCCATCCCTTCGAAATCGCTCACATCCTTCCACAATCTCAGCCATCCCTTCGAAATCTTAAGCATCCCTTCACATTCGAAATGTCTCGCATTCCTCCGCAATCTCTCGCATTTTCTTTACAATCTCAGTCATCCCTTGGAAGTCGCTCACATCCTTTCACGATCTCAGCCATCCCTTCGAAATCTCGCATCCCTTCAGAATCTCAGTCATCCCTTCGAAATCTCTTGCATCCCTTCACAATTTCAGTCATCCCTTCACAATCTCCCGCTTCCCTTAATGATCTCAGTCATGGCTTCTAAATCTCTCGCATTCTTTCACAATTTCCTGCATCACTCAACAAACTCACATCCTTATTCTCAAACTGAAGTATCCCTTCAATTTCTCACTTTCTAACACAACTACTCCTGTTGTACCTCTCCCATGCCTGCACTTGTTAACAACAATCCCTATTTCAGCCCACAAGTGAACCTCATAGACAACCCATCCTACAAACACCCTGACCTTGCACCTGTTGAAGCTATAGAGCCAGACCAGGCTGAGATGGAATGGGATGATAGTGCTGATCTTAGTCCCAGCACACTAGCTGACGATGCCAACATGAATAAAATAGTTTTTGATAAATTTGATGAAAACATTCTTAACACAAAGCTGCAGTTTTCAGACAATTGAATGTCTCAATAGAGGTAAGAAGAATACCCCAATTAAGAGAGTCTTTCTGAGGTCCCCTTTTCAGTTCAGTTTTCAACCCTTGCACCTCTTAATATGACTATCCCCAAGGATAACTGCTTCCTTTGTGTCTAAAACTGCTCTTCTGTAATGTGATGATCTACAAAGAAGAATCACATGTCGGGGTATAATCAATGAAGATGTGAAGAATAAACTATGGGGAAGTCATCCCTTCCAACCTGGCATCGAGTAGGGAAATCTTATGCCTTATCAAAGTATGAGAAGTAAAACATACACCTTCTGTTTTGGAAGCCTTAAACCTTACCCCCTGCGTGAATCTTCAACCTCAGTTCCTCTCTTATGATTGATGCTATTACCATATTGCTGAACTGCTAAAATCTGAATGGCAAAGATGTAGGCATGTGTCCATATCTCAAGGTTCCTAAGAATGTCATTCAATGGGAGACAACAAAATTAATGGAGAAAAGTGTTCATATTGGCAGAAGTTCTGATTTGAGAGGTCTTTGAATATACATGTTTTAACTGTACATGTGTTCAGATGTGACCTCTAATTGTAGGATAAATACTTGTGGTTACATTTGCAGGAAAGGAATCCAGAGGGCATTCACAACAGAACCTGATGCAGGAGATGAAATGGAATGGGATGATATGGGGGCTACAACTATATATGATGAATCCAGAGATGACTATGTTGTCGAGTTCTAGACTACTATAGGGGCTTCAACATTTACATTGTGTATAACCTAGAATGACTTTGAAAAGGAGCTCTACTGGAATATATGGGATAAACTGTATATGATGGCCCCAGAATAACTATGTAGAGGGGCTCAAGACTGTATGGGCTAAATCTGTATATGATGACCCAAAAATGACTAGGAGTTCTACATGGGGTGTTACTGTTATGACAACCCCAGAATGTCTATGAAATGGAAGTACTAGACTTAATGGGATAAAACTGTATATGATGAGTCTTGATGACGCCCAAAAAGACTATATAAAGGAGTTCTAGACAGGGAGAAAACTTAATCTCTGACAACCTAAAACACTGCATTAACATGCAAAATGTCACAACCTGCCATTTGTAACTGATGCTGAACAGCAATCACCAAACACTTACTGGCTAACACAAACCACCAAACACCATCCACAAAAAAAAGTTGCAGACTATACAACAATATATCACTACTTCTGGTGGTGACATTAAAACGAAGCAGGAGAAAAATGAGTCCATATTGCCTAATAGACCATTTATTCCACATGAAAGGTGCAGATTATACATATATTACCTACATGTGACAATGAGCCAATATAACTGTGTAAGGTGATAGTGAGCTCTTCTATATCGTACATGAGAATAGGAATAAGGTGTAAAATGAACTCGACCATTGACTGTATCAGTCAACAGTGCACTCTTGCATATTTGCTCAATACTTATATTAAACTTGAAAGAGGCACTAGCTGTATACTTTGATCCACAACCCCCTCTAAATCTTGGGATTCCTGTTATCAAATTAGGTATGCATTTATTTTCTCTAAAAACACATTTATGAAAATAATAATATCCCAGGAAATCATTATAAGTATCATTCCTGAAACAGTGAATGAAACTGCCAGCTTCAAAAAAATTGAGAACATTACAGCATAAATCTAATGATGGAACGTCTTAACTAGTGGACAAACATAGTCTCACTTGTTAGAAGATATGCTCATTTTGCTCAAAGTAGTCAAAGATACAGCCAGTACCACTTTAAATTCTTGTTTCTGGTTACCGGGCTGGATTTCAAAATGTATACCAACCAGCCAGGTCTTTCAAAAAAGAATTGATCATCAATTCATTGTCTTTTAAAAATTTTACAAAATGGTATTTTGAAGTATTTACAGTAAAAATTCATATTTTAATATACAAAGTAAAGGGAACTGAGCCTGGTCTTCGTTCTTAAAAGTTGTAACCAGCTCGGCAACCAGAAACATTGAAACAATATTTTCTCTTGGCCTTACAGGCAAACAAATTTAATACTCAATAATCTAAAATAATATTGTGATGTCCACACATTTGTATAGTTAGGTAAAATGTCCCCTTGTGTAGAGGGAACAAATAGATAATGCGGCAAGATTTGGAGTAGAATCCTTATTCAGGGAATAACTTTTGTTTTGATCATCTGACAATTTGGATCTTATTATTCTTCAGGGGGAATTTTTGATATCATTTACAGTTGTTGAAAAATAACAGCATCTGGATGTTGAGATGCTGAGGACTGAATAAGGAGATGGTTTATGTACAATTATGTATCCTATTGAATTTTGTTCGGTGGGATTACCACTGGTAATTTGGTGGAAATAATTAGGCATCCAAATATATGCCTATGTGTAAAGGACTCAATTCCAACCACACAAAATTCTTTTTATCAAATATGATTCAGTATTATATTATAATTCAATGAACTGTGAATACATTACATGAATGCTACTGCAATGATCATAGAGAATATGAAGATATATTACGCTAAGGGCTTGGTCAAAATATCAATCTTGTTTTCACAAAAGTTATTACATCGAGGCATAAATAAAGCCAAGACAAACCATTAAAGAAAATATAGCAAAAGATGGGAAGATGGTCTTCTGCCTTGTTAAAAAATTGATATTTTGATCAAGCCTCCATGACAAATTATCATAAATCATCATTAATTTTTGTACAACTCTATAAATATGTTATAAATCAATGTCAACATACATTTTCATACTGTACTGTACTACATGTGCTATTAAAATAATATAATATATACCATTTACGGATTATTGTTGTATACAAAACATAATACTTAATCATATTCTAGGGCTCAACTACTCAACTATTAAAGTGGATACCCTCAATCTGTCGCAATGGCAATCAATAATGTCCAAGTCATGAGGAAACTAAAATTCTTAGTAATATAAAATAAATTTCCTATCATGAAATTCAACTTCACTCTAATTTTATCACCCATAGCTCAAAACAACTCTATAATGGAATATTACAAAAAATGATATTGCAAAGAAATCTATGGAAACTTGTCCACAGGTGTTGAGTTGACAGTTAACTGATGATTACTGCAAATTGTTACAAAAAGTGTAACAATTAAAAAGTGTAACAATTGTTACAGTTGCAAATTGTTGATGCAAATGCCAAACACCAGGCACAAACAAGTTGGAGGCTATAACAAATACCAGGCACAAACAAGTTGGAGGCTATAACAAACACAGGCACAAACAAGTTGGAGGCTATAACAAACACCAGGCACAAACAAGTTGGAGGCGATAACAAACACCAGGCACAAACAAGTTGGAGGCTGTAACAATCTGTCACCATTTCTTGGTGATGATGTAACAATAAACAATATATCCAGTAAGCATCGGTTATACATGTTATATTACAACATTTACATTGGATAGCTTTCTAATCATAATGGAATGAATTGATACATACAGCAGAAAAGACAAACATATGGCATATGAAATGTCTCTACTTTGTATGATTTTCTTGTTGTTTGCTTATATATTAAGGATAACAGGAGAGATTCTATCATAACCACATGTAGATGCAATATATATGAGCTCCACTTTCAATGAAGAGTACATTAGCAGCTGTCTAAAAAGATAAATATAAAAATGAAACTGACATTTTCTATAAGAAAATATCTTTTTTACTTAGTTACTGAAGCATTCCAATATGTCTTAGAAAGTGGTTCAATTAATGTCATCATGTACTCATACTTTCTATTGCATCTACAAATTCATATTATGGGCGCAAATGCTATTTTAAATAGAATAAAAATAAAATTGATTTCCAGTCCAAAATGACCTAAAACAGATTATTGTGTATTGATATCTTATAAAATGCAAAACTTCAAACAATGCACAATGTTTGTTTTTTATGAATAAAAAATATTGATGACAACTTTTTTCCTCTCAATAGCACCTTTAATTTTCCCAAACTATTCATAAACTTAAACCGTTTTTGAATGTATAACGTGAAATATGGATTTGAACAATAATTTTCGATTAAATTCACATGAAACTTGGGGGAAGTTGTTGAAATATCAAAAGGTTATCAAAATAGTTAGATAAACATTTTGTTTCAAACCAAAAATACCACTTAAGTTTCATGTCAAACATGATATAGAAAAAGTCTACACTATGTATATAGGGCTTCCAATGAGCATATGTCTGGTCCCACTTTTTAATATTTAAAGATGCATTATGCCATAGGTTTCTCCCCCAGACAATCAATGATGTCCTATTGTTATCGCTCATATAATATCTCACATACCATGGATATATCTTGAGAATAACTTTTGGGTATATTATTGCCGAAATATCTGAAATAATCAACAGAACAACCAAACTCCAGAATTAAACACAATCGATTTCTTGGCTAGCGAGGGGAACCTTGAACCAGACAACCAATCAGGTTTATGATAAACAAATTCAACGATCAATCAGATAACAGGAGGACTTTCCTGGTATATTCAAACTTCAGATTGAATTAATTTCTTCGAAAATAATTAGATCAGCCAGCACAATCGCAAAATTAACACTGAAAGAGGGGGAATTAGATGGGTATATATGTGGTGAAACTCAATATGCGAAAAAGTCCAGAGGGGTCTTGATTGTGCTATCCTATGGCATAGGGCCTCTTTAAAGTTAACAGGTCAAATAAAGTGCTTTTTGAATTATTTCATCGGAATATATTTTTGTAACAGGTCCAGTTTGTCTTGAAACCTTCAGGTTCAGTTTTTGTCAGTTTTTAAACTTCTATTGCCACCTTGTGGTTCCCCCATTGGGTGCCCCCTAATTCATTGAATATTCAATATTGCATAGTCATTTATTAAATGTTTAATCAACATTTTTCTTATTTATTTGGCAACCTTATATGCAGTAAATGGAACAGAATAACATGGGAGTTCAAGGAGGATTGCCTCCCAGAGTGCAACATCGATATTTTTGCCATATACTGTATGGGCATGTTGTGATCACAAAATTCAAACAGCTGCCATTTTGTTCACTTCAACATTTGAATCGTGAATTTTGGTCTCCTAAACAAATAATTCTAAAACTCACAAGAAATGATCGAGATATTGGTTCAAATCTTTTGGACTGTTTATTTTGAATTTTTAGTGGTTATAATTTCAGAAAGTAATGATATTTTGAGGTCTTCATAGTTGGAAAATAGAGTTGCATCCTGGGAGCCAATCCTACTTGATGGGAGTTATGACATAAATTCAACTCCAAACCCAAATTCATTCAAATCATTGTTCCATTTCAACTTCCCTTGACTTTAGATTAATAATTCAGATTCTTTCTGTTTTTCCTGGCAGTTCTGAGTGGTTTTAATGTAGTTCCTCTAGTGTTTCCTTACCATCATAGGGTGGTTGTCATTGTATTTCCAGCAGATCACTATCATAACTCAGAGTGTCTTAACATTTTATCTATTCTTGTACGCAGATCTGTGTGATATTTCTTAACCTGAAAATATATATTTTCAAGGTAGCTTATTGGAGGACATGGGGGATATAATTCAACTATGGTCACATGAACAAAACTTATATAACATATAAAATACAAGGCATTAACATGCAAAATCTGCCTTTTGTTATAGACAACGAGCACCAACCAGTGAATGCCAAACACCATCCCAAAAAAAGTTGAAGACTATAACAAAATGTCACCACTTGTGGTGGTGACATAATAATGTTAAACTGTTTTTTACTGTATAATATTGCATTCAAGTCAATCTTTTATGAATAGGCATAAGCAGGGACGAGGCCATTCTTATACTCAGACTTCTGCCTTGCAAATTCTAGAAGGAAATTGATAGGTTTTAATTCAGACACTTTATTAATCGAAACTGTGATATTCTTTATATTCACTACACCATATAATGTAAAATAAGAAATATAATGAAGTATTTTCCACAGGAGTTCGTATCAGCTGCCAATCTGAGAGGCAAAAGTAGATCAAGATCTATTAAATGTACAACCAAATGGTTCTAGATCTTCAAGTTCATCTGCTTCTCGTATTTGCCGTTGAATAAACTCCTTTACTAAGTAAATTGCCTGTACTGCCCTGCCATCTTTAAATAATTTTTTTTGTACTGTAAAAATATTCTTATCTTACCTTATATTGGTAATCTTTTTCTTTTTTAATAAGATTTTCATGTTTTTCTGGACTGTCACCATCCAACTTTTGGCCACTCTGCCTCAGACTGGCCTCTGACAGCAACACCTCATTCTTTATGTATTCATGCTTTTTCAGCTTGTGTTCAAAATGATGTAGCTCTTTCTAAAAATAGAAAATTAATTCGAGCTGTAAAAGTGTATTGATGTACTATAGATTATGAACAGGAGAGCAAAAGCTTCTTTCTTTGCCATTTGGTACAGACGTCGACCGCAGACACCATTCACAAAAAATTGGAGAAATTAGATAGCAGTATCTCATTACATTTGGTGATGACATAATGAACTGAAGTTCTATTAAATTCCTCAAATTGAGCTTGTGTGACAGTTTAATTTGACTTCTAGATTTTGTGGATGACAACAAAAGAGTTCCTACATAAAGAAAACAAAGAGGTTCTACATATATGTTCCTTCATTGTAACATTAACATAACAATACTTCACTCATACTTACTTTAAGAGATTCTAATTCCTGTACTGAGAAGTTCCCCTTAAGGGCAGTTACCCAAAGATCATACACTTTTGGCTCTGTGAACTCTAACTCATTAGAAGTGCCACTTGCCATCTTCTTAGCCATAAGTTCCAGTCTCTCATAGCCTTCCTTCACACTATGGTGGTCTTCTTTTAGTTTCTTTCTACGTTTTTCTGCATATTTCCAGTCAGTATCAACATCTTTCAGGTCTTCTATAGAATTTGTATCCAACCCTGTAATAGGGCAAACAGTCTAAATAGGCAATTTAATTGCAATTTAAAATTCAACAGTTTAAATTTTATAATTCGAATATTAATTTGTCAATATCTTTTTAACTTAGGAGGGGATTTCAAAAAGACTTGTCCTCAAGATGCATGAAACTGTTCCCAAAATTGCACAAATATCTTCAGAGATATATGCATCACACACCTTAGGGGATCGTATGCAAAAGAACACTAAATGGATAATATTTACAGTGATTTCTACAGTGATTTCAGTTATCTGACAAATATTAGTACCAGATCAATATGTTGACATTTTGGGTGGGGTGTGTACAATACTGTGAAATTGTTTCAAGAAAAAAAACCACACTCATGACATATAATTATAAATTGGACAAGTAATATTTAAATTGTAGCTTAAAATGTCAAACAGAAAAAAGCATTTCAGTCAAAGCAAAATGACAGATGTTTGACAAAAAAGTGACCTATTTGACTTTGGAGACCATTTTGAAAATTCTCTCTTGAACTGAGTGGTTGTAATAAATATGACCAAAGATTCAACATGTCGCAAAAAATGTATTTTTACACAAAATGGCAGTCATTTTGAATTAGAGTTCAATTATAAAAAAGCTATGAGTCAGACTTCATGCATATATAAAGCTACTCTATATCCCTATTCAAACTAAAATAGGTTTGAAACGTTTATCCAGAGAATTTCATTTTTGTCAGCCTTTGACATTTGACATATAAAATAGGTAATGTCAACTTATTATTTTGAGTAAATTGGATAAAAATTGTTCAAATTAGAGCAATTTTATTGAAAAATTTTGTGACAGATTATCTTGACACTCTCGGTCATTTCTAAGGTGGCAAGAAATCTCATCACTCTGGGTAGTCAAGAGGTTAATAGGATAACCAATTCTATCAATTAAAACTGTATTGTATTCTGTTTATACAAACAGAACATTAAATAATGTATGAACTACATCAATCTGTCAATAGGCATGTCTATTTGTAACTGCCTAATGCAATTAAGATATTCAATATTATTCATCTATGAATTAGTACAGGCAAAGTACTAGACTATTGTTTGTTCTTCAATGAAAACTCTTTCCATAATGGATGCTACTGATAAGGCTAATGTACTTGCGAGAAATCAATTTTTATAAACTGGGGAAAGTCCAAATTGTTATCATATTACTACATTTTAGATAGGACTGCAAAGAAAAGTAAAAATCGGTAGATATGGCAAAAAAGACATGAATATGCTCAATAAGAGATCCATGAAGAAGATAAAACAATGTAAACAGTGTGAGACTTTAATAAATATTTTACTAACTAACTCTATGAAGAGATAGAATAAATGAGTGCAATAAATAAATAAAATATAATAAAAATATGTAAAATTACAATGCAACAAACGGATACAATAAGTTCCACATTAAGTTGATAAACTCTATAAGCTAAGTACAATTACTTTAAAAGATCCAGAATGGTTAAGAGGAAATATGATACCTTCACGTGGAGCAAATGAATTCGAAATACTATGAATGATTCATGATTCAGCAGACTCCGAATGTGATGCAGCTTTGCATTTACTGTACAGTGCAATGCAACTGACCTTTACATCATGGATGTTATGTGTCAAAAGTAACACACAAGATACAGTGACAACAGTGCAGTTTTAAGTGATGAAATGAATGCTACCATGCCAACAGAACTCTATACATGACAGAAAAATGAATAACACAAGTTACCACGAAAATATCACACAACTGTACATCCCAGAACCATACATTGCCCATGGGTTACTAAGTTTATTTTTTATGCTAATCATGTGGATGGGAAATGGACTCACAATCTACATCATCTGGAAATTTCCCCGCCTCCAAACTGAAACTGCTTATTTGATTGCAAGCTTATCAATGGCTGATTTAGCTATGGGGGTGACAATGTTCTTTACTGCTGTTGATTACTTCATCCCGGGGGTTTTCTACATCTGCATGGCGAAATATTTGATGTATTCAATATCAGCTATTGCATCTATAGCGAGCCTGATTCTGATTGCGACAGATCGTTTCCTTGGAGTTGTATATCCATTACATTACCCATCACTCGTTACAACAAACCGGATGGTGAAAACAATAATTGTGAAATGGGTGTTGAGTATATTATCCGGATGTATACTACTAGTATGGCACAACCCCTTACGAGAAGAAGAATGCTATTTCGCAAAAATAGTACCATTGTATTATATAACCATAGTAACAGGGGGACCATTTTGTTTAAGTGCGGTACTAATTGTATCATTCTACAGTATCATTTTCTACCATGCCCAGAAACAATACGCTAAAATGAATAATGCAGAATACAATCCTGGAAAGAACTCCAACAATAAAGCAAATATAAAATCAGCTAAAGTTTTAGGGATCGTTGTCTCCATTTTCCTTATATGTTGGACACCGTTTTTTGTCATTGTTGCCATAAAGACAGTTCTGGCCAAGGAGAACAAGGATGTACCTGGAGTATTCTTTGAGATAGCAGGACTACTAGCTTCGACAAATTCTTTTTTAAATCCTTGCATATATGGTTGGAAGAACAGTCAATTTAGACAAGCGTATAAAAAGGTGTTGTGCTCAGGGAGAAAAACAAGGAGAATAACAGTCGCTACAGTGACTGACCTAGATATGTCAGTAACTGCACTTTAACAGGTATGACCAACACACAAAAAAAAAATTGTAAAAATTTGTTGGGAATATACACTTTTTTAAGTGTCACCCACTCATGGATTGTACATTTGTGTGAATTCAAAAAAGGAAATAAACATAAACAGACATAAACATAAACTTAGATAATAAACAGATTATCATAATGTGACATGGATATGAAGTCTCAACACTAACTAACCAAGGTATGTCACTAATTTAGATGATACAAATCATGTGACCTGACATGGATATAAATACATTGTTCTTTATTGATCAGTACTTAGACAGACCAAAAAACTGTTATACAAGTTAGGAACCTCTCAATTTAGTGAAAAGGATTAAAATGTGCTCTTTGGACCAATGTAATTCAATAAGTTTATTTAGACAAAGAGATCCATAAATTATGCATTTGTTGAAACTAGATATTTGACAAGAGCGTTATTATGCATTTGTTGAAACAGGATATCTGAAAAGGGTGTGATGATCTCTTTCAATGTCAATTAGTCAATTAGTGAGAACATGTTCCATTATGTAAAGTGACGTCTGGAAAACCATTTACCTAATACAATACTGTATGGGAGTAAGAATCCATTTTTGATTATAAGTGGTGTTTTGTAACGTGATGTACTGCTTTATAGAATATTACTTATGTAAATATGTTACTTATCTCATTTGAATCAGTCACCTCATAAAATCAAACAGCTAAACAGTATACAATACACGACAGTTCAGACAATAAACGCATTTAATTTAAAACAAATTTTAAAAAACAGGATGCATTGAATCTATTGTCATTTTTTGTATTAACTCATAATCATTTTATAAAAAAGGTAGTGTTTATCTATCAGATATGTCACCAATATTGAAAGTAAGGTCGAATGAGAGTAAAAATGATAAAAACACATATCATCTGGCTAATATAACTGACACTTGACCCATCAACTCTTATTTTTTAGAAATCTGGGATTGTTGCCTTTTCTTGTTATATTGGTAGTATTTTGGCAATTGATGACTTAAAGGCAATACCCATTGTCTTCAAGGTTCTGTTTTTGAAATGTACCTAATTAAATACATGCTTTATACATACCATCCATGATATCAATTTCATTTTTGAGGACGTTGTACTCATCAACGCGAAGCTGGTGGTGATCTAGTTCAGTCTTCAAGTCAGACATTTCCTCATCTGTAAATTTAATTTTGATCAAAATCATATTCTATGTGAAGCTTATATGATGTTTTATTGAGTGAAATGTTATCTCCATCCAGAAATTAATGAACTTAAATTGATAAGTTCTGAAAACAGATAACTACATATTAGGTATGAAGCTAACTTATATAAAAGCCTTTGTGACTCCTTCTTCCACTACCTGACTTCACACCTCACACAGGTGTGCGTGCGAGGTGTGTAGTGGTGGGGGGGGGGTCATAAGGGTGGTGGGTCATAAGGGCTTGTAGCTATGAAGTACTGGCAACTTAAAGATAGCCCTAGATCATTTGAAAAACTATGTTTTAAATTACTGAAGCTAACTAATTGTATGAGGAACAAAATAACAAAATAAATAGAGGATATCCTATAATTTATGAGTGATATGATTTTTATCCACGAATGGATATGATATTTGCACGAGCGAGCGTAGCGAGCATGGCTAAAAAACCGTATGCTATGGTTAAGTGAAAATTTGTCAAAAATATCATATTTTACCACTGATTACAAAAATACCGTTTTCATTTTCACATGTTATCCTATGAATATCATGCTAACTATGGAATAATGTAGAAGACCTTTTAAAAATATATAGTCTTGGTGGCCCATTTTCTCACACATACCGTCTAATCCTGCTAGCTCTGCTTGTTTCATGAGTTTCCTTATCTTAGGGTCCATATTTGCAAGCTTTACATCAATATCTTCATCAGGTTTGTGTATTTCATTCACCTCTCTTGCAACTGGATCAGAATCATCGCCTAGTTCTCGTAAGTTATAACGGTCTAGTATCCCTGAAATATTGTAAGGAATCAACAAAAGTCTGGTCTCTGGATAGCACAATATATTATCACTGTTGAAAGATATATTTTTCAAAACATTCATGAGTTTCAAGATCTGGCATACACATAAAGTAATTTTGAGACTGTATGAATTATGGGGAAACACCAATTTGACACCTCTGACACTTTCAGTAAGAAATTGTGAAATGGCACACCCCTTTGGAACTGTCTGACAGGCCTGCTTAATCAATGCAATTGATGTAATCTTGTGGCACCTTCATGGGGAAAACAGACTGTGATGAACATTCTACACCTTAAATGATTTTATTACCAAAGAATTTTCTGCGAACTGTATTCTCATATGCTCCATCTGGGTCAAGTCCTTCTGCCATCTTTCTCTTGGCATCTAACTCCATGCTGTCTTGGAACTTGAGGTCTGCATACAGGTCAGTCACTCTATTGGCAGCTATTCTCTAAGGAATGTAAAATTTATACCTATGAAGTAATGTGATACCATGTTATGAATTCCTAGTCGAGTAAAGTGATGTGATACCATATTATGAATTCCTAGTCGAGTAAAGGTTTTAGGACCATAAGGTATAACTGACCCTTTAATATTTGGACCGAAACCCATAACTGGTACTTGAAGAATCAGGAAAATCATATTTTTCCTGAGAAATGGCGGTTTTGATTCAGCATTCTGTCTTAGGCAGAGTCCTGTGCTATATAGGCATTAGCATACAAAATCTGAACCAAATCTGACCATTGATACTATTATAAAATTATAATTTTTTTACGAAATAATAAGGCCAATTTAAATTCTTGGCAAGGGATCTTAGCATCAGCATAGAATTAGAAACGTCAACATTTCAACAGAGTAGAGTCTAGTGACAATACCCAGTGAGACATATAAACACTAGAGACTTTCAACAATCAAATGATATACGCTCAATTATACTGGCCTGGTGGTGATGCTGCCATTGGTCAGTTGAACACAGTGAAACACAGGCATCAATGATCCTAACAGATACATGAACTAAATAGAATTTTTCGAAAAGAAAATCAGGCTCCTCCCATTCTCCGAGTCCCATACCAATGGAATTTACTTGCTACACAGATGGCAGGGTCGTAGCCAGCTTTCAGTCAGACAACTCTACATCCGTTCCTGTGCTTGTGCGATGAGCATGCGATTGCGAAGATTGAATAAACAATAAGAGTCGAACTAGTTGAAGATCATGAATTCAAGATTGAAATTAGCTCAGCTACAGGGACTCAATAGTCTAGTCTAAAGATAAAACACTTATTCGATAGATAAGTTCATATGGTTAAAATAACTAAATAATGAAATGTCACCGTGTGTCTACTGAGCAGTTCGTTCTATATCATCCCTCCTGCTAGGTTACATTGTGGACCGCAGCCAAACACAACAACGAAGGCAACAACATGTCGATATTGATCTTTTAGCAGAATTTGGGGAAATTTAGATCGTCCATTTTGCAAGCTCACGTGACTGATCGCGTAACATGTGTCTGATCACGTGTCTGATCACGCGACTAGTTACTATATCGATAATGACGTGTCACCCAACCATGTCTTCAAGGAAAGCGGTAGTAAATATTTTGGAAAATGTTTTGCGAGCATTTGCTACTGATTATAGAAGAGGGCACGCCGAGATAGCAATGTCAAACATTGTAGGGAGGGCTGCTAAAGTCACTGGGTATTCCAAATCAGTTTTTTCATCGAAACTGCTAAATTGTTATTTAAGTCTGCGTATTGATCTATTGATTCATAAAGACCTGAAATGATGCATTCAAATAAGACCGCCTCCTGAAAGAAAACACTACACATAAAGTGGTGAAAAAACAACGAACTAAAGTTGAAAGATCGCAACGTTCGCTACTTTGTTCAATTCCGGAAATCTCCAAGGGGCTGCAAATGGGAAATTTTTAAGATTTAGATTTTATAACCTCAGAATACTGCCTTCAGCGTCGTGTTTGCCTGAGTTCCACAATGTAACCTAGCAGGAGGGATGACATAGAACAAACTGCTAAGTAGACACACGGTAACATTTCATTATATCGTTATTTTAACCATATGAACTTCAGGGGCGTAGCCAGCTTTCAGTCAGGGGGGGTGCAATCGCCGAAAATTTTTCAGTTTTCGGTCAGGGGGGGGTGCGATTTTGCCATAAGCAACACAAAAAATTAAGATTTCTTTTGAATTTTACAAAAATTGATGCAACTTCCTTCAAAATTGAGCTAGAAGCTTCAAATAAAAAGCATTTTAAAGCTCTTTTCTACCTCTATCCAATGGTCATATTTTCAAAGGTTATGGGGGGGGGGGTGCGATCGCACCCATCGCACCCCCCCTGGCTACGCCCATGAACTTATCTATCGAATAAGTGTTTTATCTTTAAAATTATTTCCACATGCTATCTATTGCAAGACTTACGCCTGCCACAACCGTCGCCATGTTAATCAGTGTTTTTTAAGTAGCGCAAGGATGCTGCCATGACCGTGGTAGTGTTATCGTGTAAGCCTGGTATAACCGTGACAGGCTGGTATAACCGTGACAATGCTGTATTCTATTGCAAGGCCTGTCATGACCCTGGAAGTGTTATCGTGGAAGCCTGGCGCGACCGTAGCCTTTATTGTGGTTTATAAACGAATGTGAATATTAATGTATAGTAGTAATTTTGATTTTGACATGATTAAGGTAGTTAAACACCATGATCATAGTATCAAACTGTTTAATTGTAATGGGGATCACTTAAAATTGTTAAGGATATTCCTGGCATTAATATCATACATATTTACTAGTCATTGCAATACATTATAACGGTCATAGTAGAACTAAGCCTAAATCTCTACATTACCACCCTCATACCTGGCCTTGCAATACTATATTACATTGTCACGGTCATACCAGGCTTTGCGATCCCATAATACATTGTCATGGTCATGCCAGGTTTTCAAATACACATTGTCACGGTCAATTATAGCAATCATAAATTTCTACATTACCACTCTCATACCCGAACTTGGAATACTATATCACATTGCCATGCATGGCGGTCATACCAAGCCTTGCAATACTATATTACATTGCCATGGTCATGCCAGGCTTTGCAATACACATTGTCACGGTTATAGCAGTCCTAATCGTAAATTTCTACATTACCACTCTCATACCTGAACTTGCAATACTATATTACATTGTCACGGTCATGCCAGGCCTTGCAGTACTATATTACATTGTTACGGTCACACCAAGCCTTGCAGAACTATATTACATTGTCACGGTCATGGCAGGCATTGCAATATAATACAGCATTGTCGCGGTTATACCAGGCTTTCACGATAACATTACCACGGTCATGGCAGGATCCTTGCGCTACTTAAAAAACACTGAATAACATGGTGACGGTTACGCCAGGCGTTAGTCTTGCAACAGATAGGGTCTCATTATTTCTTTGCAACTTTCAAGACTAGAAATCTAAAGAAACTTACTTTTCTTGCTTTCTGCCACACCAAATTTATCTTGTTCATCCTAAAAGGGGTCTCCATCTTGTATTTATCTTTTGGTTCATTCTTTTCCTTTGAATATTTGCTCTGAGATGAGATAAGTGGTAAAAATATGAGGAAAACTCCCACCAAAACTTTTAATTTTTCAGCATCCATTTTGCAATGTGCCCTCTAGCGTCAAGAATGGGCCAATCAGAGATTATTTTCAATTGAAAACGGGGAATCCCCATTTTGAATTCTTACACTTCTGAAGTGATCACAAATTTCCCTGGTTCAGCTAGAAAATACAATTATTTAGTCTAAAATGGCAACAGAAGAAGATACAGAGACAGAGCAGTTATTCAGGACTATGTTGGTAGAGCTGTCTGGCAGAATTGATGCCCACGATCTCGAAGGACTGCTATTTATGTGTGTTGATATTCCAAGAGGAAAACAAGACACAATAAAAAATCCACATCAACTTTGGAAAATATTGATTGAACTTAACAAAATCAGTGCTTATAATCTTCTGTATTTGAAAGAGTTGATTAATACAGCCGTTGGAGATGATGAGTCGCTGGAGATTATAAATCAGTATGAATGCAATGTACGCAATAAATCACAAAGTCGAACAAACAGACAAGACAAAACAACAGGTGGAATTTCAACAAAACAACCACGGCATAAAACAGGTTAACTCTTAATTATCCCGTCGAACGAAGTTCGGAGGGATATAGGGAAGGCCTCTGTCCGTCCATCCATCCATCCGGGCAATAACTCAAATACCGTTGGTTCAATTTTGTTTATATTTTGTACACATATACCCAATGGGGATAGAAGTTTACGCGTTATTTTTATTAATGACACTTTTGGTAGAAGGTGGCCACTCTGAAAAATGGCCGCCATTTTAACATATTTTACTACAACTCGAAAAGTAGTGGAGTGATTTTGTTCATATTTGGTATGTGAATACTATAAGCATGGCACACTGTCTAATGACATTTAAGGTAGAAGGTGGCCATTTTGAAAAATGGCTGCCATTTTTGCTTTATACTTTGTAAAAATGCCAGCCATGGGTGTTCGATGGGATTTGCTAGGCTTTGGCGTTGCTGTTGTCTAGCTATTTAATTATTTATTCATATTTTCTTGTACAGGTTCTCATGGAATGGAATGAAACATGAGTAGGAGTATGTTTGTTATTGTTTAAAGTACCATACTTACCAAATATATATGAGCTGTTATAAAGGTTTTGGCGGAAAAGGCATTAGGCTAGGCTAACAGTGTCAAGATATAGGGACAGAAAATATTCTAGCGTTATTGATTTTCTCCCTATATCATGACATGTAGACATAAATTCTTTATACTGTAGCGTGGATTTATTCAGTTGTTCCAGAATAATCTTGAGGTTAATTATTCTCAAATTGAGCTACTTGAGATCAATTTCAAAATTCCACTTTCAGGAGTAAGGAGTGAAGACATCGGTTACATAGCAGAAAACATAGGGAGAAATTGGAGGACACTGGCTCGAAGCCTTGAATTACATGAATCAGATTTGGACAGTGCTGAAAATAGGTATCCAAGAGATTTGAGAGAATGTACACGGGAAATGTTGAAAATGTGGCAGATGAAAAATGGTGGAGGTAACCGAGAGGTCTTAATGAAGGCACTGAGAATGTCTGGACACTGTGATATTGCAGATGATCTCAATAAATAGTAAAACAGACCATTAATTAATGTCTTTGTTTCAAGGGACAAACATTTTTAAAGGATTGTTGAAAGCTGGAGGCTATTCAGTAACATGGCACTTAAAATGACAAGTTGGATGGACACCAAAATTAATTTTTATGAAGGAACTGAACCCATTTTTATTTCAACAAAAAGGGGAATCCCCTAAAAAGTAAACGAAAACAATTTTATGCTTATAATCATCAACAATGCCTTTATTCATCTAGCTATACATATGCGCATAGCTTTGTTTTATTCTAGATAAAGTAATATTAACACAAACAGAATGCTATCATTGCACATTCACACTAGTGTCATTGAAAGTTGGTGCACATAAGAGGTTCATAGAATACTGGACTACATATTATGATACAGTTCTTTGTTTAATGGGCAAACCATTTGATCTTGTGGGTTTAACCTTTTACCCCTGATCAGAATATTTAAAGATATATAAAAAAGCACAAGAGTCTGTATTCTATATTCCTATTCCTATATTCTAAGTTTCCATTCTTCATATTCTATTTTTCTCATTACCAATACTATATGCCCCAACTCAGCTTGATCAGGATAATTTTTGTCTCATTTAATTTCAAAATATTTTCCTTCGAATATTACTCTCACATTTTTCTGAAAAGGTTTGGTTTCCCCAAGATCTGATGATTGATTTTTTCCCTATCAGCTTTCTCTAATACATAAAATAATAACATGTGTATAGGAAATCAATCTGATATGGAAATAAAGATGTTCTATATTCATTATCTTATAAAACAATGTTTTGACCATTTCAATTGAAATAAAAAATAACAAGTTTAATAAATAAATAATAATATTTGAGTTGTTTGTGCTTAAAATATAACATAACAATAAATCAATTTTGAGATCATGGAAATCAGATATAATAGAATCATGATATTCTATTATAACTACAGTTGTTTATCAAATGAGTGCCTGAAAATGATCATACTCATATAAAATATAGTGCACCTACTATTTCTATCCATCTTTTCTAAAAATATCATGAATTATGCCTAAAGTGGTATGATGAAGACAGTTGGTTTAAAGAAGAGTACAATATGACCAAAATTCCAATGATCTCCCAAATATTGAGACTACCAGATGTCCATACAGTTGAAAATTTGAAATAGCTTTACACCAAATTGAGAAAGCATTTCTTATTTGAAATATAAAGGGTAAAATAAATTTTGAACCTCTTAAAGAAAATCCTAAGGAGACATGTGGCAGTTCCTGGTGATTCTAGCACGATGAATATCAACATTGTGTCACAATTAAAATTAGTGCAATCGACGTAAATGTTCGTATTTACTTGAGTAAATCTGAAAATGCTATCAAAAAGGTATAAATGTCCACTGCGTTAACTACATGTATTCCCATGTACATAATCCTATAAAAATTAAATTCTATGTATATTCAACAAATCACATTTTCTATATAAATAGGTGACTGGCTTTAAACTTAAAACTACTTTGCTCCAGCCAGTTACCTTAACCACTTAACCAGTCTGGCTAACTGTTACCTAGCTGACTAGTTTTCTAACTATTAGACCAGTGAACTGGTTACACAGAGTTTGAAACTAACAGGTTGAAGCAGAGTGTTTTAAAGGATTAGACCAATCCACAATTACCAAAAACATGTCTAAATATTTTCTTTTGTGTGATCATATATTTAGCATGCACCTTTTAAACATAGCTTAGGCCATTACAAATTTAGAGTCTGTCTAGCGGTCGCCACTGTCAGACTGTTGATCCTAAAACTTCTTTGCCCTGGCTTTCTTCATTTTTTCAAAATTACAGGTTTTATGAAATGTAGTTCATATTTATTAATTTTTTGCAAGGCCTTCTGCAATTTGAGAATAGGAAATAAATGAAAAAAATTTTTTTCTCAAGTATGTTTGCTAAACAGACTATTAATTTGCTGGGCCTATTTATTAGCAGGAAAACCATCTACAATCTACAATAAAAACTATCACATGGTGATTGTCAACAACAATTTGTGACACTTTCAACATTTATGCTCCAAGTACTATACATCTCTATCAATCTACCTTGTAACGTTTATGTACAGATGAGCAGTGGAAATTTCATGTTTCTCAAAATGCATGTGAAGGTATACATGTGCATCAAGTTCTAACAATCATATTTTACTTCAACAAAGTAACGTTTTTAATCATTGGTATAACACATTTTATTTTAAATATACACACACAGACGCTGAATGAGTTACAACATTGCCCTTTTACAAAGGTTTATATTCTAGACAAAGTTGTAATACATTCAGCACTTAACTTTCACAACCCAACCCAGTACAGCCTACAAGGCACTGGAAATTACCTAAAAGAGATAAAACTCTATCAAACATATTTTACTTCTTTACAATACATCGATCTATCTACCGGTTGCACAAGATCTGCACAGAGCGAGCCGTGTTGTGGATCTCAGTTTGTAACCTCTTGATGTATGATCCAGTTAAACCTCACCCTTGCATATTCAAGGCTTGTTTTCCAGGACTTTGCAGACTGCGCTGGGTTTAATATGACACTTATATTATGGAATGATACATTTCATTGACTTGGCAAATAAATAAACTATGATATAGGATTTCATTTGTGAGGATTCAGCATGTATTTATGCAATAGATATCAAAAGGTCCATCAAAATACAAGCACAAATTTCCCACATTTTTATAAATAAATACAAGCGTGATATATCTTCATAATAATTATCATATTATTGTCAATTTTTTAGTATTACAAAAGCCACAAGTGACATCCATGGATACTTTGAAAATAATACATTTACATGCATTTTTATTTTCCAAGCACTGACAGACCTATGGTTTTACACATGCAGACATTCTATTAATTTAAGCGATGCATTATTATCTGACTGTATTCCTCTCAATTGTTCATGTATGTTGTCTCTATAACCTAGTGCACAGCCCATGGAAACATGCAACTGACCCATGTTAATAAATGGTTCATAAACTCAATTTGAGTCAAATTCTGCCACTGTGCGTAGAACTGTACTGCACACAATTTTTTATTCCCGGACATTACTTTTCAAAAAAATCATGATAGTCGATCAAGTCATCCCTCAGTTTCGTTTTCATCTAAAGATGGATTAATAAAGACTCATTAAACTCATATTCAATATAAATTGTTTGCCTGTTGTTAACTTTCAATTGTTTAGTTGCAGTTTTCTAGGTTTTTCCTCTCTATTCTATCTGCAATTCTCTGTTTATAACTCTAACTATGCCATTGATCTTTTAAATATATCTCAGGGAATAATATTGTCTCAAATTGTGCAATGTGCATGATTTATATTTGGATATTCATATTTTCTCAAGAATATCTCAAGCAAACTATTGTTTTACATTGAACTAAAAACACTGTTATTCTTTACAAAGTATATTATACCGAATCACCTTGTTTTTCATTTGTAAATACTACCATATACATTGGGTGCACAAAGTATAGATATGTGTTTTCAGTTTACGAGTGCACATAACCTGGTATATTATTCCTCTAGAATCGGGGATGAAAGTTATTTTAAAATCAACCTTATTTCAGCATATGATAAGGAATGACCAGGTATTCTCTTATACTCAATCCTCATAAACTGCAATTTGTATCTTCATGAACTGGAACAAGTATGCTTTTGAACTGGAACTAGTATTTTCATAAACTGGAACTATTATCCTCATAAACTGGAACTAATATCCTCATGAACTGGAACTAGTATCCCCATAAACTGGAACTAGTTACCTCATAAACTGGAACTAGTATCCCCATAAACTGGAACTAGTTACCTCATAAACTTGAACTAGAATCCCCATAAACTGGAACTAGTTACCTCATAAACTGGAACTAGTATCCCCATAAACTGGAACTAGTTACCTCATAAACTTGAACTAGTATCCCCATAAACTGCAATATGATACTTGATATATTCATGAACTGAAAACTAACATCCTCATTGTATATTCCTATATTCTCTTCAGCATACCAAGATTAAGCTGTTCTGGAATCTGAACAGTTTCTAGACTTATGCTTGAGGGGTTGAATGGGAAGGTTACAGGGAATGTATACTTTGTGTCCATAAGCAACATCTGTGAGGCATCCTTGCGTTGTTTCAACTTCTCCTGGATCTTGCGTATAAACGAAATTGGCACCCGCTCCTCAAATTCATTCACCGGAGTATACAAGTTTAGGATTTTGACAATCTGAAAGAAAAAATCTTGGTTTTAAAATGATTTCATTGGTTGATTCGATCCAGACCAACTGATCCATCTGATATTCTCAATATATATAAGAAAAAAATAATATGGTGACTTCTGCAATTCAACTTTGACCAGTAGGTCAAAAAGTCCATCTGTTACACCATAATATGAAGCATCATTCTTACCTGTGGCACTGTTAAGCTACTACACATCTCACATATACTGTCCACATCAGCGTCAGTTTTACGAGCTTGTAGCAGGTGAGATGCCTGGGTGATGGGGTCAAGTGATGCCATTGCGCCAGATTCTTGTAACTTGTTGTCACGCAACCACTCTTCTAGATGGCTCAAGTTGTACCTTAATAAAAATATACCATTTATGTCATGAATTATATATATGAAGTTATATATATGACATTATTTATATGTCAGATGTTACAGTATGTCATACGTTACAGCATGACACCATTCATGTCAGATGTTAATTCATGGATATGACTGGTAGATGTCTGATTAGATGATTTTATGTAAACATTATAGTCTAACCTAATTTATCTAATAAATAAAGATTGACATCATGTGAAGTCTACATTCTTTAAATAATTTACATGATAAATTAGCAGATATATGCCTATTGCCTACCTAATCTGCATGCCTTTAGACCAGTGGCACATCTCCTTACGTAACAGCAAATTGTTTAGAGCACCACCACAGATAAAGTAGAAGAGCTGCTTGAATATCTGCTTAATCAACTCAGGGTCAACTGCATGGGCAAGTAAGACCTTGTAGTAGCTTGATAGCTGAAATAAACATGGGCAAGTAAGACCTTGTAGTAGCTTGATAGCTGAAATAAACATGGGCAAGTAAGACCTTGTAGTAGCTTGATAGTTTGATAAATACATGGGCAAGTAAGACCTTGTAGTGGCTTGATAGATAAAATAATACATGGGCAAGTAAGATCTTGTGGTAGCTTGATAGCTGAAATAAACATGGGCAAGTAAGACCTTGTAGTAGTTTGATAGTTAAAGTAATACATGGGCAAGTAAGACCTTGTAGTGGCTTGATAGATAAAATAATACATGGGCAAGTAAGATCTTGTGGTAGCTTGATAGCTGAAATAAACATGGGCAAGTAAGACCTTGTAGTAGTTTGATAGTTAAAGTAATACATGGGCAAGTGAGACCTCGTAGTAGCTTGATAGCTGAAATAGTACATGGGCAAGTAAGACCTCGTAGTAGCTTGATAGCTGAAATAATACATGGGCAAGTAAGACCTTGTAGTAGCTTGATAGCTGAAATAATACATGGGCAAGTAAGACCTTGTAGTAGATTGATAGTTGAAATAATACATGGGTAAGTAAAACCTCATAGTAGCTTGATAGCTGAAATAATACATGGGCAAGTAAGCCCTTGTAGTAGCTTGAAATCTGAAATAATACATGAGCAAGTAAGACATTGAAGTAGCTTGATAGCTAAATAATACATGGGCAAGTAAGACTGTAGTAGCTTGATACCTGAAATAACACATGAACAAGGAACAAAAATAATACTTGTGCAAGTACTAAGGAGCACTAAATGTAACTTGATAACCAAATGTTATGCTGACAATTAACAACACATTGATATGACATGACATGATACGCAAGAAGTATAACATATCTACTTACTGATTTTAGCAAGCTGTCTAGATTGTATGATTGCACTTTGTCATCGAGCTCTCTGGCATTACTGGAGGATCTCTGCCTGAGGCCTGATGGTTTAGAACTTGATAGTCCAGCTATAGCTTCATGCTCCAATATTGCTGCCACTAAAACAGACAATTCATTTCACTTATTTTGATCACCAAGTGAGCTATCCTGATGAATATGGGTCTTTGAGACATAGTGAATTAGAGATTGACAGACAATCTTTAGCTACTCATTAACAGAATAGTTAAATCCTGTTCTGACCTTGTGTTCAGCACAACTTTGTTTATGCAGCCATCCTGTCCTTTTACATGTAAAGTCATAAGTTACATGTTACAGCATGTTTGAAGATTTCAAAGGTAGCGATCATAATCTCATTTCATATAGAGGTAATTTGTCAAGGAAATAAACCTACCTATCATTGGTTGTATTTTCTCTTGCATAGTTTTAATAAGGGCCTGATATATCCAGACAGCAATATCACTCATGATCTGGCGGTATTCCGACAGGTCAAAGTTTCGCAGACAATGTTCATTTTGCTTCACTGTATTCTCATTTTGGAAGGACTATAACAGAACAAAAAAATATTATATAATGGTGGTCACTTCTGATACTGAGTGGAGAATTGCATAACTAACAAGGAAGAAAGTTACATTTTAGTTATAACTCATAAATGCAAATAAATATGCTTGAAATTCTGTTCTTTAGATATCACATTTTGATGACATGGAATTATGAAAAATTTTGTCAAATGAAAATTATTTTTTAGCTAATATAAGATATTATAAAAAGATATGATATGATATATTCCAATAATACAATACAAATCAACATTATACATGGATTATTTGTCACCGATTTACTGATACATTGTAGTGATTATAATAATGTATAAGTGTGAAAGAAAGAAATTGCTATTGTTTCAAACTGACCTTTTCTCCACTGTATTGCTTAAGGTTGTGTAGCAGTCTGCAGCCATTTGCTAACCACATAGTCACACGCTCAGGGTCATCATGGTGTTTCTGCAATCACACATTCATACAATACATCACAAAAGTTGTCATCACCTTTTAAGTTGTTAACGTTCACAAAAAAGTTGGAGATGATAACTCTGGTAGTGACATAATAATGTGTAACATTTAAATAATCAGCAATGACATAAAAATAAAACGTTTTCTTTTTCTTTAAAAACTGAACAAAAAGGGGCTAGAGATTGTGAAATATATTGGGACAATTTGCATATAATTTAGCCTGTCTTACCTTGACCACTTTTTTAATACCATTGATGGTGTTGGTGAGGAGAGACCTGACCTTCTCATCATCGTTAATGTAGTCTGTGTGTCTGATACACATGAACATGATGTAGGCAGGAAGACCAGGTAGACAAGAAAGGGCATTCTTAGGCTTCAATTCTGCAAAAGAAATATATATTGGATAGTGTGGAGTCTATTCAATGTGACTGATACGTACACATGAACATGATGTAGATGAGAAGACATGGCTTGTGTTGGATCTTTTCATCACATCTTATATTCAAAAATATGATTCAGGCTAGAAGACCTGCTAGATAACATAGGGCAATCTTCAGCTAAATCCTGCAATTGAAAAATATGCTGGATTGCATTGTGATCTTAATACATGTAAACATGATGTATAGTATATACGAATATATGGTACAAAAATTTGACTTAAGCATTGAGAACACAAATATCACCAAAATGTTATTATTCCATGCATACGTTAGGTCAAATATGTATAGACACAAATGATTTTGTCAAATAAAATAAAAATATTCAACAGATGTTACCTGTGTAACATTGATGAACAATTAGAGTAAATAATATTTTTGGAGGGTTTTAAATAGTATTTTGTACAGTGTAATCAGGATGTTTAATATTGCATAAAGTAAATAAAAAAGTTAAGACCATTTATGTTTACCTAAAATTAGATTTCTGATAAGTAGAGTTTCATCTTCTTTGCGATACTCAAACATGCCAACAAATTCTCTCTCCTTCTTTAGTTTCACAGCGGAGCTGTCGACAGACTCCTGTCTCTCTAGTTGTTCCAGCTCAGCCACGATGTCTGGACCTGCAAAATAGGAAAGCAAATGATAGACCACTATGAACCTATTTCAATGAATGTGATCATTGATAAGGAATATAAGTAATTTTAAAAGCTTTAATATATGAGTTCAACCCCGTAAAACTCAAACCTACTCATGTCTGTTATAATGTTGAGACCATTTATTGTGAGAATCATCAATTTAAATGATCAATAATACGAGAGTGGATGTCATGTCTTATTGTTGGAGTGACAGAAACAAAAATGTAAATGCATAGAAATATATGAGAGTGAAATGCATGAGAGTTTTGCTGCATGAGGTTGATATTTACTGTAAAAGAAAACAAAATACTACTTCAAAAGAAAAAAAAAAAAAAGTAACAATATATTGTAATAGAAAAAAGGTAATTTTCATGATGCACACATCAAAAGTAGCAGGCCTACAGTGCACATGACCTCAAACATGTTGGATATCTCTTCCTGTAACAGATGTTATTAAACTTTGCATAGTAAATTCAAGTTTTCATCTCCATGGCCTTTACAAGCCAATCATTTGCTGAAATGATTTCGCTTGCTATACCACTGCAACTATACATGTATAAGCCACTTGAACTTGTCAAACCAATGTCAGTTTGATAACAATTTTCTAGGAATTTAATTTTTATTCATCATTTCTGATTTGATTTTAATTAAATTAATAAAGGTTTTGACATTTAATTAGACTGAGGTCAATAATTATCAATTAATCATAACGAGGTCTCATGAGTCATAATCATCATTAATTTATTCACTGGTGATCTTGTTTTAAACTAATTAATCAATTTGGAAATAAACATATCTTCGAGTGTTATTCAGAAATCCATATATGTTGATATTTATAAACATCGATGACCTCCTCTTTGCATCGCACAATGCAGATCACCATAACGCAAAAAAAGTAGACCCACTATACTTTTTCTCAAGGTCCGTATCTTTAACACAACACACAAGGCTCCACAAACAACATGAACTGTCTAACTACACAATAATATTACAGAAATCATAAAACATGAAAAAATCACACAGCACATGATAGAATCATAGAATGTAAGTCAAGTATAATTTTAGGCATACTGTTTGCCAAAAGGACAGGGGTTTGAATCCTGCATATGTGGAGTAAATTCAGCACAGCATTTCATTATAAATTCTTTTATTTTCCCCATTCATTCATTTTGGGCCTCTATCCCTTTTTCTAAGGACTGTCCACCAGAGTACATTCATATTCATGTTAGTCTAATACACAGCCCAGAAAATCACTTGAGATGCCCTCTCTATTTATAAGCACGGGACGGGGACTAATATTGATTAAATGGTTGTATTTTTTGAGGCTGTGGACTAGACTGAACATTAATATCCATGGAAAACATTCGTAATTTCTATTCCTAAACATGACATCTTCTAACTATGATACCTCTTACCAATTGGACTGATGGGAGTCCCAAATGAAGCCTGTCTCCAGTATGAAAACTGATATCCTTTGCGAGCAGAAAATTAAGTTTAAATCATACATGTTCTCATTGTTAAGCATTTAATATAAGTTTACTTGTATAACCAAAACTCAAGCAGCCAAAGTCTCTTGAGCCCTGTTGATAATAACAGCATATCAATGAAATAATATGTGTGAAAATAAATAAAGATTTCAACACTTGTACTCACATTTAAATAAACAACATCAGGAGAATGATAGGTTTACTTATGCAGCAGCATCTATCCCATATACATATCCATGTTCATAATCAATACAATGTCAATTGAATACTACACATCGCACATGTTGTTTTCTAAATATTACTCATACTGAAGGTCATGTTGAGAATTTTAATTTTCATTAGAGTAGGTTGGAAGTTAGAATTGAAAAAATTCTATTGAAAATGACTTCTTAAGTACGTGTGTACTTACTTGAATCATGAGTTGTGATGCTCTGTCATTTGATTAGATATGTTTTCATAATATTTGGATAATTATTGTATGTTTAGATTCCCAGGTATAATCAAATATAGGTCAAGTGACCACTTGGAAATGTGATTAGTTCAATATCATTATCATGAGATCATGTCAGCCCCTGGTAATTGATTTAATGCAAGGGGTTACAAAAGTGTAACACTTTGTTACAGACATAAATTAGGTTTAAAGTTTTTTTATTATCATTTAAACAAAACAAATTACAAACACAGCAAGGGCCGAAGCAATGCATTATTGGCCCTGGTAGTCAAGAATTTATATAATGTAAAGTGAAGTTGCAATGAGATTTAAGGATCAACTCGGTAATGCAGAACAGTATATAAAAATAAAAACTTACTCATTTAAAATAGTAACAATTAACTGCAGAAAACCTGCAGTCATTTCAACAATTTTCTGATTTGTCAGATACGATAATGAGCAATCACCGTATAACAAATAATTTACCCTGTCTTGCTGTCTGAGTTGACCAAACACGGTTAAATCAAAGGATGGCAGTTCCCCAAGTTCTTCCAAAAACAAGTTTCGCTGAACAATGAATAGAGGGCAGTGTAATAATAGGTGCATTGTAGACTGTGATCTAAAGCCACAATTACAACTTGGAATATCAATGTTTCTAAAGTTATGTGTGAATAAATGCTGCCTAAAAATAAAGTCACATCGAGTCTTATTCAAAGTTGATTCTTTCTTCCTATCAAGATGCAATTTTGGAGTAGGTAGCTTTATTTTAGAATTTTGAATATGTTTCCTCAGGTTAAACTTAAAACAATTTCTAGATTGGATAGCTTTCAAATCACCAGGGAGTTTCTCCCATGCTGTTATACAAGATATCACTGTACCCTTTCTGATCTTGGCCTTACAGTGAGCTGGTATTCTAAAAGATCTGACTCTGCGTAACCGATTTCCATTATTCATTACATTATGATTTCTATATAAAGAAAAGGCCTGGTTTACATAGGAAGGCATTTTGTTGTTATTTATGACGTCATAAATAAACAATAGTTTCTTTTCATCCCTCCTGGCCCCTAGGGACCTCCAACCTAAGCATGAGGTGACTTTGGTTGCATTTGTACCTTGGGTACATCCACTGACAATCAATGCTGCCCTATACTGGATACTATCCAATTTAGAAAGTAAATTTAAGTTTGCACAATCAAAAATGATATTCCCATATTCTAAGTGAGGTAGTATAAATGCCATATAAATCTTCTCTAGATGTTGTGATCTTAAGTTATGTTTTAGTGCCATAAGTGGGTTCAACATCCTGTTACATTTGACAATTATACTGTTAATGTGTTCTTCAAAGTTTAAAGCCTTGTCTAAAATAAGTCCAAGATGTTTGTGACTATTGGTGAAAGGGATAGAGTCACCATTTAACACAATAGGAATTTGAGCAATTGGAGTTCTAGTTTTGGACTGGAAAAACACTTCCTTACTTTTACTTGTCTTAAATCTTAATTTCCAAGTCTTTGACCAGATCTCTATTCTATTAACATCGCTTTGGAGTTTTAGATAAGTTTCATGAACTGAGTCCTCCTTTTTGACAGGTAGAAAAATTGAGCTATCATCAGCATAAAGGTACAGAGTGCTATTTAAAACTGCATCGGCTAGGTCATTGATATAAAGTAAGAAAAACAGGGGACCTAATATTGACCCTTGAGGAACCCCACAATTTATTACTCCTTTGTCAAGCCCCCCTAAATCCCTTCCTCCTGTCCCTAGAATCCCTTCCATTGTCCCATCAATATTGTCATATAGAGTATCTGAATTTATTGAAGTTGTACCATTCACCCTAACTTTTAATTTTCTGTTATTAAGGTAGGACCCTATCAGATTAATAATGTTCTCACAGATACCGTATGATTTTAGCTTATGGAGAAGTAAGTAGTGGGGGACGCCGTCAAACGCACCCTCAATATCAAGAAAGATCCCTCTAGTAGAAATATTATGGTCAAAATTTGAAGTAATCATATTTACAATAGATACAAGTTGTTTCTGAGTGTCATGCCCAGGTAAAAACCCGGATTGGTTCTGATACAAAAGATTGTTAGATGACACATGTTTGAATATTGAATCATATATGACGCGTTCAAAAATTTTGGAAATATTACTTAAAAGGCAAACTGGCCGATAGTTCCCTGGGTCAACTTTTGAGGATTTATTTTTGAAAATGGGGACAATAATGCCCTGCTTCCAACAATTAGGAAATTTGCCTTTAGTAAGAATGAGTTTAAAAAGTTTATGAAGTTCTGCATCAAGTGAATCTGCCACCAGTTTAAGCATTTTATTTGTTATGTTATCATCACCCCCCTTTTTGTTTGATTTAAGCTCCCTCAAATGTTTATTTATTGACTGCTGTGAAAGATCAATTTCATTTAGCATGTTATCAGTTTTTCTTTGACAAGTTGGTAAAGTTTGATCAACAATGTTGTGATGAAATTTCTGTAAAAATTGATGGAGAAATGCATTAGCTTTAGCATGGTCATCTTCAATGATCGTCCTGTTAATCTCTAAAAAAGGAATTCCTGATGCAAATTTAGAACCTATTAATTTTTTAATGATGGTCCAATAATTTTTCTTACTAGCTGCCTCTTCATCCAGATTACTGCACATCTTGTCCTGATAACTGGTTTTTGCATGAACAATTGCATCTGAGACTAAATCACATTGATGTTTAAATGTTGTGAAGTTAAAATCATTTCTATTTTTAATTAATTTTCTATACAATTTATCTTTCTTGTTTAATGCTGATTTCACTTCATGATTAAACCAGGGCATATCACTTTTCTTTATAAAAGAGCAGGTAAGGTATGGCAAGCCATTTTCAAAGGGCTATATCTTTAGTTCGAAGAATAAGTTAACCACAAAATCAAATGGTTCTGTTAGATCCATGTCTTATCTTCAATAAATGACATAAGGATGATAATCAAGTTGATTGAATTATCTCTTAAGCTGTCCCTAATCCACCCATCCTCACCAATTTTCCCTAATTCAGATGCAATTTTCACCAAAAGTGCAGGCCTTTTTAATAATTTTTAGTGCAAAGTTGTATTGAACTTTAAGACATGATTTAAACTGTAAAGGGGAAAAGTTAATTGTAAACCTACTTTTTGATATTTTTTTCGTGATTTTTTCGTATTTTTTTCTGATATTTTAAAGCGCTTCATACTAATATTATACAATTACAAAATAGAGGGCAGCTAAGTGCCATAAATAATTTGTTTCTTACAACACTCAGATAGTGACTTACTCAGCGTTATGGATTATAATCCTGTATTTAACCTTGTATTGTTTGTGTATAAAACAGTTGTGTCATTCACGTATAGCTATTTATATACTGAATAGTTCTTTGTAATTAATGTGCCTGGTTTTGGCTATCCAACCTAGATTCTTTGTTATATTAGGGCAGGCTGAAATGAATAAGTGTGAAAATAAAATGAATTACAGGGTGGGGCAAAAATGTCATCCAAAGAAATGTTATTAACTCATTCATCCAGTATGAGTTAAATCATATTTAGTTAATTTTACCATGTAAAATCTTTTTGCATTTTACCATGTTTCATGGGTCCATTCCTCAAGGTCACAATTCTATGGCCACTCTACAAATTTCAGCCTCGTCCCTTCAGGCAGACCTGCACTGGTTGGTTGAGGTTGTAAGTTCATGGTCACAGAAATTGTTCTCCTACTTGTTGTAGGGGTTGACATTATCTCAGAGATAGCCCGTAGTCATGAGATGAGGCTGGCATTTTGGACCATGTTTCGTTTTATAGCCATAAACTCCCGACTATTGGGGCAGGGCCAATTAAACTTAGTAAAATGAAAGAACATTAAACAAGGTTTTATTATGCGAAATAACATTTTAACAGATGCGGAATTAGTTTGGGCTACATTTTTGGCTCACTCGGTATTAGACTGCACTTTGATAGTATTTATGATGTCATATGTTGGGTAAAAGGCGATGATTTAACCTACTTTTGATGGCAAATTCATTTTAATATGAATGAAATAGTGGCAGGTACTATTTATATTTAATGAGCCATAGAATAGTAGGTTGATCTGACAGTTGTTAGTTGAATTCGCTATTACTACTTGGAATGGGGTTTCAAAGCCCGTGGTCACCTATGCAGTTTCTTCATCCTAGGTCAAATCGACTCAAGAATGGTGTTATATTAGATGCAGCATTTATTGATTTCTGGAATCACAGCACCCCTAAGCGTAATCATAATTCCGTCGATTGACCTACAGCATAGGCCTAGGGAAAAGTAGTAGGAAGGAAGGCATAAGTTTACTCTTTACTACTTTTACATAGACCTATGGCCTAAAGATAAGTTTGGGATCCCTTATTAAAACCAAAACCTCTATTTCTAATTACAGCCCCTAAAAGCAACAATCCCAAACCAAGTGGCAGTCATTGAACCCAAAGGCATTTTTATGTGCCAACCTATAATGAGACCCCCTTTAGTGAATAACAACCAGGTAGTCATATAAGGTATAACAACATGTTCAGTTTGTAATTTTATAGAAGGTCACTGAATCCTCTAACCGTTCATTCAGTTACGGATAAACTATGAGTACTGGGTTTTATGAGAAATAATAGCAGAGGGGCTTGGCGTGAGGCTATTAGTTCTCATATGACCCATTTCGAATAGTTTATCTAACTTAAACTCCACACTGATTCTTATGAAGGGTAATTGACCCATGATCCAAGTTTAGAAAAATTATTTTGTATTAACTATGTGGTAAATGTGTAGAGAAGTGGGTTGGTTTGATTGGTTCAGCTTCAATGCACTGCATGTATCAGGCAAGGCACATTGAAAATTGTATTTATTTTGTGTTTACAATTCAACTATTGAGTGATTGAAAATGGTTTAATAAGAACAGCTTCGGTGCACTGCATGTGACAGTCAAGGTGTAAATATTGAGCCAAAGACTGTCAATCATATTTTGTGCCACACTGGTTTTAGATAGCTGCAGTGTCCATTCTTCAAAAACAATACAACAAGAATGCACTCCTCTTTCTTACTACTGTACATTCATATTCTTTAAGGTGAAAACGGTCTTAAATTGACCAATTTTTCAAAAATTCAAATCTGACTTTAAATTTTACAATTGACCTTCAATGACCTTCTCAAAGTAAAGAGGGTCTAAAAGGTATTTTTCAACTTGCTTCGAATTGACCGAATTTTCAAAATCACCTACAAGTTCTAAGAAGTCAAATCTGACTTTTGAATTGACATTTGACCTCTCAAGTTCATAAAGTTCAAAAAGGCATTTTTCAACTTGCTTCATATAATCATTTTCTTTTCAAGATTTGACTTGAACTACACGGTGGTGACATTTTGTAATGGCAATGCCTTGTTCTACATGTTGTTATTTCATGATTTCTTTACGAAGTATTGGCTTC
Source organism: Owenia fusiformis (assembly GCA_903813345.2). Taxonomy (NCBI): domain Eukaryota; kingdom Metazoa; phylum Annelida; class Polychaeta; order Sabellida; family Oweniidae; genus Owenia; species Owenia fusiformis. The sequence goes on along the minus strand of CAIIXF020000007.1, from coordinate 19,766,855 downwards.
GTACCTCATACCCATGTACGTGGGTGGTAGTCATATAAATCCGACCGTTGTATGCTGTTCTTCGATATTTCTTGTTCTTATTTGGATATTTATTTTTTATCATTTTCTTTGCATACACCGTCGTAGATATTATATGGAACAAATTGCGGTAAACGCTTTTCTGGCCTGTCTCGGTAACCATAGTTACTATACTAACCAAAGTCACACAAATTATCGAGTAATTATTTAGTTCCAACATTAAAGTGTTAAATCTTACCTTAGACATGTAAAACGCTTGATAATTGACGAAATATGATCAATTGAATTATATTTTCATTATCGCCCGCCATGTTGCTGAATGCTGTTTCCGGTAGTCTAAATGTAAAACATGTATCGAAACGGAATCATAATTATTTATTACACAGAGATCGATTCCAAAGCCGTTCTCTTATACTTATTACTTTTCTCATTTTGAAACAATAACTTTTCCAAATAACTTCCCTTCTTAACGACACTGCTTCCCTTTCAACTGAATCTTCGTGTAACAAGTACTTATGATTTCGTTTGATATAGTTTTACATCTAGACTCAGATTAACCCGGAAGTGACCTTGGCATGGCAAAATGAAAAAATTTTAAAATTCAAGCGGCATGCTTATATGTCTTCAATTACCAAGCGTTTTACGTGTCTAAGGTAAGATTAAATACTTTATAGTTGAAGCAAAGACATTTATTTATCATTTGTTTGAATTTGGTTGGGTAGACAGGCCAGGAAAGCATTTCCCGCAATTTAGATGCGCGGAGTGTGTATGACCCTTGTATGCAAGAAAATAATAAAAAATAAATATCCAAATCAGAAAAAATAACAACAAATAACATCATACGAGGGTCAGATTTATATGACTAGTGGGTGGTGATGCAGTTTTTGAAGGGTTCAATTTTTAAAGTTTTAAAAGATTATTCAATTTTAATGCTATCTGAGGTATAAATACATTCATAGTATCCATAGATGTGAACTTCGTCTAGTGAAAGATAGATAGATACAGAGTCATAAAATAAAGCCAGAATTGTTAATTTTTTGTTTTTCATTGATTGTCAAAATAGCGCCATTCAAAGGACTTTTCAATAGAGAAAAATCCATTCTAAATAAGTTTTAAATATGTCAGGGTATCATTTTATTTAATCACAGCATGATTAAAGATAATTGTAGTCTCAGGAATCGTAAATTCACGTTTTAGTGTAGATTGGTTCTATAGTGAACGAGCATTTCAATTAGGCAATTTTTATCAAAATAGCAAAGTTAAACAATTTTGCAATTCTGGCCTTATTTATGACTAGAAAAATGTTGGATCTATAAGACATACACGTAGGTCTACAAGTGCATTAATGCACCTACAATTCATATGATCAGAATAATCTGAAACGTTAGAATTGAACTCTTCAAAGAATGTATCATGCCCCAAGTACACCGGCACGTGGGTACAAGGTATAAGGTTTTTCATACAAAGCCCGAAGTATTGACTGAGAATATAGAGTGATCGAGTACGTGACAATATCATAATTACACAAGGCCATAATTACACAAGGCCATATACAAATTGTCAAAGGGTAAAACCCAACGCATTAAACTGTTTATTCCATAAAAATTCCAATCAGCAAAAACAATCCAATAAAATTTGAAATGAACAAAAAATGCAACAAATGTTTGGCCAAACCATTGGAGAAAATTATTATTTGCATGTACTCCGTATACAGTGGTACCTGCATCAATACCTACTACATATACCACTATTCGAAAGATCATTTACAGCAAACTCCTTTTCATAAGGCACTTTCGAAACCCCCAATATGGTTGATGATAAAGAAAGATACACATGGGAAGAGTTAATTCAAATAAGATGGTATTGAATCATGTTTGTTGAAACATCGCAAATGTGTAATATTTCAAATATTCATTTACACTATACAATTCAAATATATAAACAAGTATTTCCTCTTATGTGTTTTACTAGGTGTTAAACATATTTATGTTTTACTGTACATACTTTACACGACCCAGTCATGTTGACATATCCATGCTCATTGCTATAATACGCAATTATGCAACAATGAATACACAGAGTATCTAGCACTCACCCATGTAGAATATATCATGCCATCTATGGAACATATATAACTCTATCTATAAACATGATTGCATAAAATAGGGTACATCTAAATGTCGATCTAAGTGACATCTTTTCATACACTTCACACTAAGGTCATGGCCTATGAGGTAAAAATGACAAATGGATTATCAGATAATGCTTATCTCATTTCTTTTCTTTTTGGAAATCAATCATGTGACATAGTTCAATGTTTTCATGCATTAATCTCATTAAAAAATTGCTACTTTTAGGTGAAAAATTCGGCCCAAAAAAGTTATTGTTTTTGGATTATCCTAATCCCAAAGTAATCAAGTTTTCCTTTTTAGAGGTAGATCATTCCTTACAATAAATTGTAATTTTGCCATAAAAGCTGAAATAAAATGCTGCATTTTTTGTGAAAATTGCGTCCGAATTAGGGAAAATTGGTGAAGATGGTTGGATTAGGAACAGCTTAAGAGATAATCCATTCAACTTGATTATTATCCTACTGTCATTTATTGAAGACAAGGCATGGATCTAACAGAACCATTTGTTTTTGTGGTTAAAATATTCTTAGAATTAAAGATATAGCCCTTTGAAAATGGCTTGCCATATCTTACCTGCTCCTTTCACTTTGGATGGAATATAAGTTTGAAAAATCTCAAACAATGCATTGGTAAAATTTACAGTGACAGTATCAATGTCTTCGTGAGATAAAAGTGCATCCCAGTTAAAATCAGATACAGCTTGATTCAACTGTAAAATGTTAGCATCACTGTAATGCCAGATCTGCTTATAATCCCCTGCATGTCTATCAGGCAGAGAGAAATCTAAAAGTGCTGAAACAGAGCTATGGTCAGAACCCCCAATTGGCAGTTTTACCTCAGATTTTAATACCTTTCCAGGAAAATTTGAGAAAACTAAATCCAAACATGAGCTAGAAGTGGCTGTAATTCTAGTAGGTTCCTCAATGAATTGGGTCAGAGAATTATTCACACTCACATCATAAAGCATATTTCCTTCTAAAGTATTAGTATCACCAACCCACCATTTTTGACTTCTTGAATTAAAATCGCCACCAAAGATAACAAAGTCAGATTTCACTGATAAAGCAGCTCTAATATTCGAATCAAGGTTATGCATATATTGATCTCTTGAGATTGCAGATTGGGAGGGTGAACGATAAAAGAGGCCATAGAGAAGTTTTTCATTTTTTACCTTAGTTTCAACCCAGAGACACTCTAGGTTTGCATTATTTAGGTCATTGCGAATTCTATATGAAATAGATTCATGGATGTAAATAAGCAACCCGCGTCCCGAGTTATTATAGAGTTCTTGGTTCAAGGTGTGGTAACCATCTATGTTATAATCAGCTAGGTTAAGATTTGTCCCCACTTCACTAATTCCAGCTATATGGACCCCCTCCTCCTTCAAAAATATACTTAAGCTTTCAAACCGACTTCTATTATCCGCTGAGATGCTATTAATATTAGTAAATAACACGTTAACTTTGTTTAAGGGACCTGGATTTACCTCAACATCCCCAGCAAGTAACAAAAGTTGCCTGATTATGAATGGACTAAGTAAATTCACAAAAGGAATTATTCCAGGAATTGTCAGTAGAATTGTAAATATAACCATGGTGGTCATTAACAAACATCTAATTGATAAAAGACAGCTGCATGCATTTAGACAAATGAGCTTTAGGATGCATGATACACACAACAATGCTACAAGATGTATCATCACTGAGGCACTAATTGTAAGCAAAATCAATGACACTATTGGAAAAAACAGAAAGAATAAACAAAGTATTACTACAATGGATACCATATAAACATGTTGAATACATATGTGTTTTAACCACTCTGATATCCCTACTTTGTTTATGCCAAAGGAGCAGTCAGATTGACTTACTTTAACACAATTAAATACACCTATTCTGCACCTCCAAGTCATTAAACTAACCCCCATCATCATGAATCAGTAGAACCCAGGGGACTGCCATCCCTTTAACATTAGGAAAATGTTTTAAATAAAACATTCATATGTAATGACATACAATGTTCAGTAGATAATGAAGTAAATAGGTGCTTCTAATTATTTTACATAATCACTACTAGAATAGAAAACACCCAGCAAAATAAGATAATTGTTATTATTTACAGCTGCCTAAAAAATGCCTGTAGAATGATGCAACAGGAGAGTTTTATATCCCAAACCAATTGATTTGTACACTGTATCAAAGCCAGACAAAATGTAAACAAAATAATTGGCTCCAGTCCAACCTCCCCCCTCCCGCTCGTGAACTACGTGTTCAACCTATGTTATTGAACCAAGTATACGCTCCCCTTACAGACTAAATTCACCGCTTCTCAGATAAACCTGGGCACATAAAACAAATCAATCGATAACACACACACATGTAAAGTTGGAGAGAATTGATGAACTGAAATGAGCCAAATAGAAAAGTCAAATAACTACATGTCAGTATATAATAATGTTGTCCATTGACGGACAGTGAATATGTACAAGCATAACACGCGGTTTTATACGTACACAAATACTTTTTCGTTGTCAACAATTTCTACGAATGCTGTACCTGCAACTGTTGAATTATGACAATTGACCGCTAAGTACATGTACCTTCTAAAGTTTATATCCACATATGCAAAATGTAAATATAAAAGACAACCTTACCTTATACATGGCATTGATGACATCATGAACTGATGCTTAGTGCTTACTGACTCGAAAACGGCCATAACCGATATCAATATTACATGTCAATTTGAACCGGAAGTGTTGCCAAGGTCAAGCTGTACTGAACATAGGACATGTACTTTAGGTCACGTGTCAAAACAAACAATTGCACAGAATACCCTATACACATACCAAGTTTTATATATCAAGTTCATATTAAATTGAAACAGTTATGATCAAAGTAAGTAAAAGACACATTAAAGAACAATTTGAGATCAAGATAAATCAATTATATTAGTAGAGTTCCCTGATATTGGAAGAGTTTGTAGGCAGAAAATACTTGTGGTTTGACATCAGTGTCAGCTGAGTATAACTATAATCACATTGGTAGAGTTAGATAGGCATACCTTGGACTCAGGCAAGATTTGAGCCCTCGCCTACTTGGTCCAGAATTGAAAAGGGCCTAATCCTCCCAGACTTTAGTTTGGCAAGAACTTTACCATTGTTCATCCAGGAACTCTCGACATCTGCGTGCTTTCTTAAGTCATAAAGCAGTTTACCATTGAGGGGACTGGCATCCTCGTATATTCGAATATCAGAACCTTTCAGCTTCTTTTTGTTCTTCATCACTACATCTTTGTGGCCTCGAAGTTTTAGTCTCACGATAATTTTGCGAGTGGTACCAGCTCTGGGTTGTCCGGGCACCCTGTGGGCTATTTCGATCATGTCTCTCGTTATGGGGATTTGTTTATCATTAAGCGTTTGAACGACAGTGTCAGCGCATTGGTCGACCGATTCTGCACTTGAGGATTCAGGGATACCATGAATGTTGATATTGTTCTTTCTTGAATACTGGTTATTGTGGTTATTGTCCAACTTAAGTTGATTTATCTCTTCTTCAAGTGATTTTGTTTTATCTTCAAGAACAACATGCTTTTCCTGTAATGACACATATTTCTTTTCAATCGTACTTACTCGTTTTTGAACTTTAATCCACCTGTCATCGAATTTCATGAACATTTTTGTAATGAATTTTTTAAGGTCCTTGTTGGACATTTCCTCATCGGATTCCTTATCATCATCGTCATTTGCATCATCAAACAGTTCAAACTCACTATCATCGCTCTCACTAAACTCATCTTTAAGCCCACTCCTGTCTACTTTTGTCCTTTTCTTATGTGGTTTTTTGGCTATGTCATCGTCGCCATTTTGTTCAATCTTTTTCGAAGGAGTGCTCGTTATAAAGTCCGTCATTTTGCTTTGACTCGCCTCTGCCATGATTCCAAATGATTCCCAGTTAGTTCATAAACGTTTATCTCACGATATATCCCTACTTAGAACATTCAGGTGCTCCTATTCACATTGAAAATACAAATTACACCGATTACTTTATTTTATGCTACGTGTACATTGCAACCGGAAGTGAATAATAATAAATTAAATAATAAATTATGACACTTCTTATTGATGCTGACACAAAAATCATATACAGTAAAGGCATTTTACATCAAGTTATGCCTTGTATCTAGCTTATGGCCATGTCTTTTTATATGGAAGATGTCTTTGCAAGTGTGAGAGCTGAGTATGTGATAGATACATGCAAGAATATAACAGCTTACAATATGATCATGAGTTCAAGTCCCCCTATGATAGAGTGACTCTTTCATATAAGCTGAGACATATAAAACAGTTTTATATGTCTCTGATATAAGCTTTAACAGAGAAATCAATTACTTGTTAAAAAGTAATTAATTTGGGACAAAAAAAAATTATTTCCAGTTTTTACCTTCTGCACTCTTGAGTCTCTTGGCATATATTTTGAGAGCTTTCTTCAATTTCTTGATGGTTTCATTCTGCTTGTCACTGTTCTCTCGTAGGTCCTAGAATGTAAAACAAACAAGTGTAATCTCCATGCCAATGGCTGTTACATTAACATTCAATAATATATGATGTCATAATTGACATTATTATGAGGTCATTTTCATATTTATCATATTTTTCTGTTTTGCAATGCAACATGCTTTGATTTAATAAGACCACTTTACCCATATGATTGTAAAGTGTGATGGTTAGGGCTAGGGAAATTGTAGATATTTTTCCACATATGGCCTACACATGGGCCTGACATGAGGGCCCTTCCCTATAAAATTGGCATTATTTTCGAAAAATTGGGCAAAATTAAAAATAAACCGAGCCAAGACAAAGGCAAGACACACATTTTTCGAAAATGACTCAAAAATAAGGCTTTAAAAGGCTCAGTAATGCCCAAAAGGCCCACTTATTGGAGCCTTAAACTTTCCCCAAGATCTGCCAGTGAGTCAGCATTGTTTATCAACATGGCCATAATCCAGTGTTTTGACAATGTGTAGTAATTGTTCTTAACTTACCAGGTTCTCTGTAGTGAGCCTAGTGATCTCATGTTGCATTGTGGCCTCTATCTTAGCAGTAGGCGTCAGAGACAGATTCTGAAAGATAAATTACATAATGTTAGAAGTCTCTCCTTCAGGAGACAATGGAATATACTTGATACAGTTAACTGGGGTATCATATATTCTTACCAAAAAACCAATCGACCAAGACCCAATATTGAAATGTTTATGTGAGACTCCCATGCTGAAAGAGGTGGCAATTTTGCCAAATTAAAATTTGACTGTCAAATTCCTAGCCCTGGGAGCAACCTTGTGAGTTAATTTCACCACTTTGGGAGCAATAATAGCTGGACAAAATTATAATTAATGGGAAAATGCATTTCAAAAGTCCCTGACAAAGTACAATGTCGAAATCCCAAACCCATGGACAATACTGTGTGGTAATTTAAAATACTGACCCTCCCAACAAGATATGAATTGTGCATTATACAGGGTGACATAAAAAACCTTATACCCAAACAAACAGTCAAAACTTTCATAATATGAAATTATTCTATTTTGAGGAAATATGAGCTGGATCCATGTCAAACTAATATACAATAACAGTTTGGCAAAGGTAACAAACAAATTAGGATTGAACTATGAAAAGGGTAATACTTTTCATTCATATTTATATCCATAGGATGTGAGTTTAGACAGACAGATGAAGGGTTATTTAGCACAATGATGTTACATGGAATACAGCTTTATTGTACCAAATTGTATGGTACGAGGTCAAAAATTGGCAAAGCCAATTGAGATCTTTTAGGTAACGTTTTTGACTCACCCTGTACAAGACATATTTGTTATTGTGTAATACACATCATATCGAAGAGTACTTTTCTTGTTTATGTTAAAAAGGCAAACAATGTTGAGTTGCATACAACAAGAAAATTACTGGGGTGATCTACCTCAACTTCAAAATTATTGATGTAAAGCAATGTCAACATCGCACTTAGGTCACATCATGTTAAGGGAAAGTCCAGTACTCCAGGAAATAATAAATATGGTATGAATATAGAATATAGACAATAATCTAATTTTCGGATTACATAAATAATTGCTCTCCAATAATCTCTAGTAAAACATTATCTAAAACATTACCACATTAATGTGAAAAAAACAACTACTCTATGTCTCAACAGTTAAATTACAAACCACAATATACTATACACGAGTGAATCATCAAACAGTAAGGTTCTAGATCCAATTCAGAAGGTTAGTGGGCCATATTTTTATCATGCTTGCCCATATGCAAGTTGACTGCCAAATCAATCCACTGGCATATCTTAACTTATGAATATTATTTTGGATATAGAAACTCGGATACCAACAGAGAACTAGCACTAGTTTCTTGTAAAATAACACTAAAATGTGGTTTTAGTTATAAACAACTTAATGATATGGTAACAAAATAAGACCAGTTATTTCAAAGATTAATTTGGTGATTCCTCGTTTAATAAGGGTTTTGTCACTGGTACATGCCCGTGAAAAAGCATATGCAAATAAACAACCATTTGCTGGGTTAAAAGTGGACAGTTATGAAATGTTGAAATGGAATGTTACAGCAGTTGGCAATGTGGTTGCAGCCAGGGGGGTTGAATAGGGGCTAGTCCTAGCATTATCTTGGAACAGGCCCCTACTAATGAAAGATGAGACCCCTGTCATATCATTGTAACTTGTGTTTCCCACCCAGTTTCTAAGATAGCAGGGCTGAAGCTTACAATCACGGGGTTACTTAAACAGTCACATGACTTTTTATTTGACATTTTTGTCTTATTTGTGTCAGTTTGGAATAGCAGTATGTTAGAAATGTTTGAAATTAAATAAATGAGAAATTAACATTAATGAATAAGTGCTATCATGGTTAACATTGAACAAACATTCAGCAACAGTGTTATCCTAGAGAATGATACCTACACTTGTTACTGCATTGAGCTGTAGAGAAAAATTAAAATAAAATTATACGTGAATCACACATAATCATTCCCATTTTCAACATTCTTTTCATTTTGTGATGTTATGAGCCTCGAGACTAATACTAAATATTAAAGTGAAGGGAGTGGTGCATATTTATTTGAACATATAAATTGAATTGAAAACTACATGTAATATAATCACTACAGTAATTATTAGTAATACACACAGGTATAATTACCCATGCAGTTTTCACAGTGACAAAGAAAATAGTAATGGCTCCATGCCTGAAACTGGAATATATATACGATATGTCTCAGTTATGAATGAAATCTAGTCAATCAATGAGTCCTTACCTGACCAATCAGCTTCTGTTGTCTGTCATTGTCTTGCTTCACCTCAGCGAGCTCTTTCTTGATTTCATCTTCACGAATCTTGGCATTGCGCTGTATGGTCTGAATCTGGTTCTCTAGAAGTCTAAATACACAAAACGTATTTTTATATTGTAACCTTATGCACAGGTTTAGGGGTTAAGATGAGGCCACATCCACTACTAGATATACTTTTAGTATGTCCCAATGTATCTAGATGGAGAAGCCTCTCAGCTTGATTCCTCCCAAACCATTTACATAAACTACCATATCTCCTCACCTTGGTATGGCCCCAGTTGTTGAATAATTACCTGTTAACAGAGCCTATTTGAAAAAATCTGTTAAATATTTATACCTGTTAAGATCCTTCTGCGTTTTGTATGCCATTTCAAGCTCTCCATCCTCATTCACCATCTCAGTGTCTCCGTAGTTCTCCTTTGAGACATCTGACATGCCTCGAGTGCGACTGGCCAATAGGGAGCGCAGCTGAATACACTCTTCACGTCGTCTCTCAAGCTCCTCCACCATTGCTTCGAATTGATCTAAAATGAACATAGTTTATGTAAAGTATACCTTGATAAAAATGTTTTTCAAGATACATTGGAAGGCTGTAAAGTGGAATCATAAGAGAGAATCACTTCAGCTGAGGTTTAATTTTGAACACATTTTTCTTGATCATTTATATTTAACCAAATCAGATGGAATACTGGTGAGATACATTGACAGGGCATATCATTTTATTACAAAACTGAATGTAAATGTATGCTACAAAAATGACATAGCGCCTTTTAAACACATGTGCAGCAGAAATTGAAATTCCAAGATTTTTTTGGTGTACCATACTTCCCCTACTGAAATAAATATAATAGATGAGATAGCACTTATTCAATGACAAATTGGGACTATTGGGAAGGTTTGATTAAAGAAAAATAAACTAATATCATGCAACTGAGCCTACTGTTTATACCTAAGAGAATATTAAATACTGAATAAAAGTTCTTAAAATGAGATCATTCCAAAATCTGAGCTTCACTATTCATCTTGTATTTAAATCCATGCAATAAAACCATGCATGAAATTATCATTTCTCGGTATAAACCTAAATGTCAAATGAAAAATATGTCAAATTTTAAATGAAGCACGTAGTATTCCGATTACTTGAAAATAATGTCATATACTGGATGTACATACACGAAGGGTTACCAGTAATTAATGGATGTTTTTTTCCACAGATGCTTCTTATAGACAAAGGATAATTGTGTAGACTTGATAGGACTTATTCTACAGTGTTATGATCCAGTGTGAGGCTACACATATAAGGAGGGAGTTTTGTTATAATCTCAATATGGATATAAAATGAATATTGATAATAAGATTGGGGTTGTGCCTTAGTTTGAAAGGATTAAGCATGAAATAGTGTATAACTAAGGAATATTTCAAGGTCAATATCATATACATTGTTCAGTAATGGGTTGTAACAATCAATCTCCCAATCTTTCAGAGGGATGAGATGAACAGATTTTGAATCACTGATTTATATTTAGTTTCATTTCAATTTCACCATTAATGAAATAATCTGTAGAATAATCAACAAGGTTAATGGGACTATCAAAGGTGTAAAGAAGGGATTTTATTTTCTAGGGCACAGAGAATTTAATAAGTCGGATGACATAAGTCAATAACTCAATATTGTCCTAGTTTTGCAAGGAATGGGAATGAAGTGCAATTCCAGAACACTGGCTATTATAGTGGTTCATACAATCTGGTACAGAGTCCCAAGAAATTGGCATTTATACCATGTAATTGAAGAGAGAGATCATGCAAAGTTCTTGGTTCTGTGAATTAGATTGTAAATTGTATACATATACTGAGAACAGACACGATGCACTATGTTCCTTATAGATAATACTTTAGAAAACTTACTCTGGATGACAGGCTCTAAAAGAAGCAATTATTTAGAGTTAGAAAATGCTTAACATCATTCGGTGTAACAAATATTAACATGAAAACCCTAAAAATACTCAAATAGGTCTTGAATCTTAATCTCCATTGTATTACAGCTCTCTTTCGTAATGTGTTTGTTCCATCTTAAGGTGGGCAGAGAGTAAAATGATACATAAATTTGGATACCGAAAATAGGTATTGAAATCACTGCACAACTCCCACCTTAATATTATGAGAAAACTAGAAATGACTCCTTGGCAGAAAAATGGAGATTATTTTCAAGTTTGGCCTTCATGTTTGTGGACATGATGCAATTAGTAATAAAAGAAACATATAATGAAATAAACTCTCAATTTATCCTATCTTCTTACCAACAAGCAGTTCTACAACTCCTGAAACAAATCAACTGGAGAGTGAGCTTATATCTGTATGTAAAGGTCTGGGGGTCTGTTCAGTATATTAGGACCTCTGCCTTCCTTAATATATATTGATAGAATATTAATATAGCCAATAGATCAATTTTTATAAAGCATTGGAGGTGAAATTTAAATGTCATCAACAATTGTAATTGTAGATGATCCTGATCCTAATATCCTGAACAAACTGCTTTATACCTTTATACATTGTACATTATACTGGGCGTCCAAAACATATGAGAATGACTGTCAGTTAAACAATAATGACTGGCATCAGAAAGAGTCAAATGAATTTAAATTGAAATAAAATATAAAAGAAATAAGTGGCTACCTAAGAAATCTTTGCCAGCTCCATCCTCTCTTACTGCTTTAGTTCCTTGTTCAAAGAGCCCACTCTTTGCTATGCTCTCTCTCATGTTAGCTAGGTCTTTCTTCAGATGGCTGTTCTCCATCTCGAGCTCTTGGATCTATAGGAACAATAGCAATGTATCAATAATCACGGTTGGGTATATTGTTGCAGATCAATTGGAAATCTTTGTTTCATGGAATTACTTCATTGTGGACTAAAGCCAAATTGGAATAAGACTGGTCTAAAAATCTAAAAATAAAATTACTGGAGTCTATGGTGTGACCCTGGGATCCATTTTTGGAAATATCATAACTTCTGATTTTGTATTTTTTTCCTCTTACAGTAGACAAAAGCTTTCTTGGAATCGAAAGTTACAATTGTATCAGGAATGAACCTCAGGCTCAGTACTAGTCTTAAGTTAGTCCTTTGAACCCCCACCTTACATACATACTTCCTACCCTAAGAGGATAGAGATATTAGCAGGGAGAGAACTGAGATCGGTGGGTCCACATGTAAATCAGTATTCTCCAATCCTCAGCTTGAGCAATGGATGTGACAATTACACCTGCTTTGAGAGGCTACTTTACATACCTTAATGGTTTCATAGATGCCATCAGAAGATGATTCCTGTGAGGTTTCAGTGGAGTCACTCTTACGTTCCAACTCTCTCAACAATCTCTGACGCTCTTTCTCTAGTTCCTTTACCTTCTTCTGTAGTTTCACCACCAGAGCAGTGTCCACATGTTTTTCCTTGTCTCCCTGTGGAATAAAATGCTAGAGTTTAAAGCACTTTATAACTTTAATGTTATTGTTTAATTGTTCACAGTTAGTCATTTAATATACACCCAAAAATAGAACAGTATACAAACTTTGCCATCTCCTGTTCTTGGAAATATAATTCAAAACATTCTTCACATTTTGCCAATTAAGTCCATGCGCAATACTGTATACTTTAAGTGATATCAAAACATGGTCCCATTTAACTGATAATAATGCAGTACTCATTTGGAAGAATATGAATTTATACTGTACCTTTTCACCAGCCCTAGGTGGTCTTTCTGGAGCTTGCTTACTGCTAGTCTTGGCTTCTCCATTTTCTACAGGACTTGGTGTACTGCCTGGTGAACTAACAGCTGGGCTAGGAGCTGTACCTGGTGTACTCTGCAGCTGCTGTTGTTGTTGCTGCTGTTGCCATTCAACATTGTCAACACTGCCACGACGACGACGGAAACTACCTTGACGCTGCTGAGACCCATAGCCATAATCCTAAAGTAATGGAAATAATGATTATGTGCATATAATTAAATAAACATTCTGTACAAGTTCGATTTATAAATGATAAAAATATGGCAATCCTAAAGGATAATGATTAATTTTTTCTGGTGCAAATAACAACTTATAAAGACTAACATAAGTGAATATGGAAAAAATCGAAGAACTCTGCCTTATGGTGGTCTTATGGTGGTCTTAATATATTCTCAAAGCTACATACCTCTGAAACATCATCCCCCTTCAGCTCAGCCATTCGTTCGCTGATCTCAGACTCATAACTTATGGTACTTAAGTCTGAGGGTGTTCGCTTGTGACCACGATGCAGCATCATGTTCATCTCACTCTGTAGGTTCTCAAACCTCTGTTGGAGTCTGGCATTCTCTTTGACAAGTCTCTGGTGATGGGCACGGTCTTCTTCTGTTTCATGTGCAGTGGTTTTCTGTAATGCTTCCATCTTCTCTTTGAGGATCTCTACAATTAAGCAAACATTATTAATTTATTATGGATATAATTTCTTTAAACATTTTCAAAATATGAATAATCATATCATTGGATTATCATCCACCCAATACGACTCATTGAAAGAGCAACGTTTAACACTATTGATTGGCCAAGGGATTGATTCCTGGTTCGGGCAAATTCTGCTTGTGCATCATGTAATTCTGGGTGTTTGACTGATTGATCCACAACTCGTATAAAAGTCTCTGGTGTGTAGCTGTATTTCAATGTACAGCTTTTCCTTGAGAGATGAGGAGTCTTTTTTTTATATTGTCTATTGCCTCAAAATGATATCACATTGACCTATCATAAAGTGTCATAAAAGACATTCTGATCATTACATCATTATGGTATAATTATTATCTTTTGTGATCAACCTGTAGTGTACACTCACCCTCATTCCTCTGCTGTTCCAGCTTCAGCTTTTCATTACTGGCATCCAGCTCATCTTTCAACCTGTTCTTTTCCTCATTAGATACACTTAACATCTACAATATCAAATAAACATATACCATGGGCATTCAATAGTATTGAAAGCCCATGCATATACTAAGAAACAATCTGATAGCAGTACCCTATGAATACTGCAAATAATTTCCAGTTTAATGCTGATTAGAATAGTACCTGTTAATAAAAACTTAAGAAGGCTTTTCTGGCCTTTAATGTGAGTTTACATATAAAATGAATTTACAGTTTTGTATAGGCAGATTTATATCTGTACCTTTTCATAATTGTTCTGCATCGTTGATTTCTCAGATACTAATGTATCCTTCTCTCCTTTCTCTTTATCAAGTTCTTCACGTAGAGTCGCCACAAGTTTCTCCAACTCCTCAATCTTGGTTAGTGATTTGGTACTCTTGACTTCTACATCATGGAGCTTGCTTAGCTCTGCTTTCATCTTCTGCACTTTGGCTTCAGCCTCCTTGGCTTGTGTGTTTACCTTGTTCTGGAGTAGAATAAATGATACACAATTAAATAGACTAAACCTAAACTTCGAAGATAGGGACAAATGAATAAAATACAGGAATAATTTTTGCAAAGGTGTTCTGTGAAAAGGTGCTTATTCTGGAGTATGGACGGTTCACTTATGTAGGTGACTGAGCAATGAAAGTGTTGGAATGTGGAACCATTTCATATCTCTTTTTCAGTAAACCCTGGTCGCTTTAATTACATTATTGTATTTATCATTATTTTATTATTAATTTTCTGGTGTCCAAATATTCCAAATTCAAATAATAAATATATGGCTTCAAGTGTAAAGGGAATTTAATTTCTTCAAGAGGTTGAACCATGATTCTTTACCTTTTCCATAAGCTTCTGTTGTAGATCTATGATCTTGTTTTCCAGTCCCTTATTGGTCTTCTTGAAGTGATCAATAGACTTGGCTTCAATCTAGAATAAAATAGCATCCATGTAGTCAGTAGTGCATATCATGGAAGAATAAGGCAGTGCATCTTTCTAAATGATTTTATTTTTGATGGATATTGGGAAATGTTTCTTATATATGAGCAATGAAATCTATTTTGATTTTGGATTTGTGAAATATTTATCTACCTTATTTTAACATAAGATAATAAAAAGTATGCATTTTTTGCATTTCAATTGATACAAAATGATCAAAATATTAGGTTAAATACATTATAAAATCTCAGCTGTGTTACCTTAAGTATTTTAAGCTGCGCTTTAGCTTTCCTACGTCTGTAGTGACTCTGTAGTTTGATTATGCCATTACGCACCATCTTGAAGCGACGACGTGCAAGCAAGCCTCTAATCTGTGTCTGGATTTTAACGGCTCGGTTCTCTCTGACCATCTCCTTAAACATTCTCCTGCTAAACACACCTCTTGCCAGAGCCTGTAATGTTAATTTACTTGGAAATTATTTTATTTGAAAGGCAAAAGGTGCGCACTTTTATCAAGTTTAAGAACCCTGAAATAGGCATAACTAAATACACTGGATAGAACAAGTTGGATTTCACTATGGTATACTCATTCTCATATGGACATTAGACTAATTTCCTTTACCTTAAGGTCACACTTTGGTAAATGGCAAGTTTGTGGATGAGAAGGGTGAGCTTGCTGCATAGCTCAAAAGGTAGAGCATTCTGACGGATTGTGGGGTCGATTCCCACCAAAGTGGGTTGACTTTTTCATGTAGAGCTAAGTAAAGGTTTAAATATGGCTAAATTTGTATAAATATGGCTAACCTGTATTTTCATAACTGCCTCTCGCTGTTGTATAAACCGTTTGCGGCACAAGAAACGTCGAATCTGTGTTTGTATCTGTGTGACTGCATGGGTACGCTTGAGGAACAATGCTTGTCTGCAATACAGTTAAATGACATTACTTATAGCTAGCTATATAATTTTGTTCCATTATACTAATGGCAAAACAAAAGAATTTGTGTCCCTGATACTGTACTCAGTACAAGAGCATTTTTATCAGAAAATACTATAGACCATCCCTTGTCAGTGTAATAATGAATAAATCAAAAAGTATTCTCGTATGCACACAAATTCACCATTGGAAACAAGATAGTTTACTAAACAAGGAAAGTCATACTTTCTCGCAAGGAGTCCTCGTCCATATGTCTGCACCAACTTGACAGTTTTCTTGATCTTCTGGTATCGTCGCTTCTGCAGCCATCCCCTGACATGTTTCTGTATCATTATCCCACAGGCCCGCAGTTTGTCTGAACGTAACTTCTCCAGATACGCCACTTGGCCAGCACGGAAGAATATCTTTGTTTTTCCAAGTTGATATTTGTCTGAATCCTACAAAAGAACCAAACTTTAATCAGACATATATATATTAGATATATATCAGTCTTGCTATTATACTGAGTTTCTGACTAGCAAAAAATTCAATTTAACAAACTGCTCAAATTCTACAAACTGCTCAGAGTGTTCCAAAAAAGATCATTGTAAAGTATGACTTCTTATCCTGCACAAAAATAAAAATTGGTTTATCAAAGGTTTACTATGGATTTCTTTCATTATGCAGTTTTTGTGTAATCATCCCATGAAAATACATTGACCAATTGTTACATAGCAGGATCCTAAAAGCCAATACATGTAAATAAACCAAACAAATAATGGCAAGGCAATTGAAAATAATTTATCAACAAATTGAATAAGAAGCGTTCTTATTATTCATGTAGTCATCAAAAGTTGACAAGATTATGGACATAACAAATGCCTTCAAAATTTTCCAAAACATCTTAGTTCATGTCTTAACGCTTTTGTAAATTCTTCATAAGCCATGCAAAGCTAATGAGGCCCAATTGGCCACATATACAGAAACATATCAATAGCCATAATTTTTACTCCCAACCAACAAAATCTTGGAGAAAATAAACTCATATAAATTCTACACTGATGGCCTCAGACTTGACATCCCACTGAACATAAAAGCAGAAGAGCATGCAATAACATGTGATCCACATAGGCCTAAAATACACCCTAAAAGACACCACAGCATATACTTACAGCCTATCATACGATCCAATGATGTGCAAACAGTATTATATAGTATGAAATAGGCAGTGATTTTAGATTACTAACTCTGAATTCAGACCATATTATACTATATGCCCTTTCTATTTCCTGGTATCTCTCATCGGTTTTAATTGCTGTATATAGGGGGCTCTAGTATTAATATGACATGACAGTGAATAAAAGAATTGTTTGACACTAATTCTACACATAATCCACATTTTCTAAAGAAACATTTATACACTCAAAAAAGATTTTCAGTTCACAAAACAAAATTTTCTAATCCATCCATGGAAGTGACTGTGTGTACAATTTAGTGCAAAACATCTAAGGATGTTTTCGCTTACTCAGCTCCTGTCAGTCGAGAATGCAGAATGCTGAGCAAAGTGAAGACTGAGTATGCAAAGATAGTCTAAGGTAACAACACTAGGAATACTTGGCAACATTAGATTTAAGATTTTTCCTTAAACTTTTTTTGTACATTCACTCAAGGTAAATAAAGCTACAATCACATTAAATATTTTGTATGTACACTATTACATGCAGAGCAGAATTTCTTCAAATAACGATAAATATCAATAGTTAGATATGAAGATTCATTTTCAAATTCTCTTAATTCTCTAAACTGCCAACCAACCATAGCCCTGCATTGTGTTATGAACCATCCATTTTCCAAAGAGTGAAATCAGTGTGTGTTTGTAGCAGAACATATCAATACCAATATCAATATCAAAACCAATAAACCATTTTTAAGAAAAATGCTTTAATAACAACAGTAAACATTAACACCAAACTCTTATCGTCTAAAACTGTTACTTTCACATGGCATGGATGAGTGTGCTCACTGTGATCCCATTATGGGCTTAGTACCAGAAATCAAGGCATATAGTATGGTCAATTCTGGTATGCAATGTTCTGAATGGATGAGAGGTAAATTGGAGAATACAATAAAGCAAACAAACCACATAACATATAGTATATGTCCATCAAACAGATCAAATATATTCCATTTATGTGGGTAATTCTATGTGCTTCTATCTCTAATTATAATGTATAACTTCATGCAATCCAGTTTCCTTTAAAGAACTCCATTCTTACCAACAATGGATAAAAAGAACATTGATAATAGTGTGCTCCACTTATAAGCGCACAAGGCATATTGTATAGAATATATTTAGTACCATACCTGTATAAGATTTGATACAATATTGACACATGTTTTCTTCATGTCAGTCCTGTCTATGTGTTTATGTCTGGCAAGAACTCTATAGCGGGCAAAGAAATCTTGGTATGTCCATCTAGAAACATGCAAAAGTAAGAGTGAATACACAGGGTATTGGGGGGTTTTGGATACGGGGTTTATCCTGAGAGAAGTATGAGGCATTACTCTTAAAAACTCCAGGTTTGAAAACCAAATACAGCGAAACCTGTAAAGTGGAACACCTCAAGAAGTGGAACACAAATGCCAAAGGGGAATATAAAAAAATAGGGAAGGGTGCTTCCTCCGGTGTGTCTGAGCATTAACATCAGCTGCCTCTAGTCAGATCGACTGACAAAACAACTTTTTTTGGGGTTGTCGAATTGGCCGAGAGGGCTTGAGCGCCAGCACATTCAGGCTAGGCAATTGGGTGCCATAACCACGAGGTTGCGAGTTCGAGACACATGTGCACCTTGTGTTTAATCATTTAAGAAGTGAAACACCTCTGTTTGTGGAACACTTTTCCAATACCAACTGACTTGATGTAAAATGAACACCTCCCAAGTAGTACACTTTTGAGAGGTTCCAAAGGTGCTCCACTTTGGCAGATTTACCATATCATCAAAATGTAAGTACAATGTGTCAATGCAATCCTATAATGGAGATTGGTGTCTAAATCTTTTGTTGAATAAAATCGTAATAACTACAAAAGATCTACCTTGATGGATACCCAGCTGCGCTGATACGAATAGTTTCTAGTACTCCACATGCTCTTAACTGCTGTACAGCCCTTTTGTTGTCAAACCTAATGAAAACAGAGATATGAGACTGAAAGGGTACATTTATGATACTAGTACTACACATTTTTATTCAATGATAATTGGCATATATGGTATCTTAAATAGAAAATAGATCTCAAGCAATTTAACTTAATCATATAATCTTTATTTTCTATTATGTTGAGTCAGCCTTGATGGGCCTTTTTCCTTATCATGATAAATAATATAATAAAAACAAAGAAAACACTTTGATTTGACTCAATCTGATCATCGACAAATGACAAAGAAGGGTCTCTGCACTCTGCATTTATCTATTTCATCTTGAATTTCTAGACTGAATGCTCTTCCGGAAAAATTTCCATATTTAGACTGAACTCACGTGAATGCTGCCTTGAGATCATTAGGCTTGATACACCTGACGTAATGTGGTGTTGTTGAGAACAACGTCTCCATTAGCAGCTTGAGGGAATCTCTGAACTAAAACCAATGAGAAGTTTATTAATTTCAAACATAAACATTCTGGAAAACAAGCAAACTGGATTCCTTCTTGCATGTATGTGTATGTTTGTTTGTGTAGCTTCCTTCATTCGTCTGTTCTTCTATGGCAACAATTGCTTCTTTCATTATTTCATCCAGATATTCTTTTATTCATTCTTTGATTTGTCCATCTTTGCATTCATTCATTTTCAATTCATTTAATCATATGTTACAGTTCATATGACATGAAAAAGCCAATGACATGTTATACTTAACATCAGATGTCATCATGAATGATGTCAACAACAAAATGATGTCAACAACAAAATGTTAACTGATGGTCTTTTCAAGACTCAATGAAGGCAAACTGGTAGAATCAGAATAATCTACTTACTTGTGATCCAACAGTTTTCTTATGGCTTGCCCTACTAGATGCTCCACCTCCCTTGATTGCAAAGCCTTTGTCCTTGCTGGTCTTTGAACCACTGCGAGGTTTACCACCTTCATCAGTGAACAACTCAGCCACCAACTCATACTAAAACATTTCAATTTTAATTTAGTCACCCAACTGGGTATATGGCATTCTGATTTACCAGAGTCTCTCTTTATCTAAAGCCTAGGGATAGTAGGGACTGTGGTCCCACAGTGGGTATATGAGGTGGTTACATGGTTTCAGTTTGGTTTAAGCAAACTTAATGATTGGACATTATTTGGAGGGCCAAGTTTGGCAAAATGCTTCATATTATACATTGCAATGCTACAATAAGATAAGGATTTGGGGTTAATAATGAAAATTGAGTGGGAAAAATATTTTTTGAACAGGAGAGAGACTTGAGCCAACGTTGACATTGTGACCTTGACCCAATACAGTCATATTCAAAGCACTCACCTGACTAGCTTTGAGTATATTCAATTGTTCTTCAAGTACAGTGTCACGATTCTTCTCCAAGAAGCCATCACTTTGATATTCCACAGTGTCGGCAAAGTGGATGATCAGGAATGCTGTATTTGACATCCTTGGTTTCTTGAAGTGCTTGGATTTTGTGCATCCTTTGTACAACTTCTGTGTCCAGTTTGCATCTGAACCTTTAGGCATCTGAAATAGACAATCAATAATTAGGAACAAGTAAGTCACTATAGATAAACTGTTGGTATTTAAATAAAATATGTTAATATATATCACTTTATATGTATGATCCAATCACAAAATGAAAGTTTGTGAATTGTGATAACTGTTCTTGTATACTTTTTGGCCTTTCAAAGTGCTTGAAATTACATCTCGTGTGATGATTATTGTACCTTGCATTCCTCATCCAGCAGATCCAGTATACCTAGTTTTGACTCAATGAGATCTATACAGGGCTGGTTGTCATAGAAGTCTATGAATGACCACTCAATCTCTTCTCTGACATACTCCTCTTGTTCTAGTTTGAATACATGCTGAAATAACAGTAGACAACTTAACTTGAACCCTTGAGGTTTGCTTGAATGATGGGAACATACATGTGTATGGGGTTCTTTAATGACCAATACATTATGCGCTAAATTGATCATATATGTTCAAGGACAGTACAACATAGAAACAAGGACAGTACAACATAGAAATTACTGTTGAATGTATGCAACTTGGTCTCTAAGAAATACAAACAAACTTAGTAATTATGAATAACCAATATCTATATTTTTTCTTGGATTTTGATGGACTGTTGTTTAGTGTTTTATGGTAGGTCGTTTTGATACATTATAAATGATACTATTGCTAGCTAATGTAAATATATCAATGTAATAAAAATATATATTTCAGTATTTAGTTGATACATTATACAGATGAACTTGAGAATATTCTTTCACTCATACACCATTTTGTTGCATGGGATTTGCTAAGGGATATGGGCACCTTTCAGATAGGATCTATTACTTACAAGACAGAATTGTTGCTGCAGCTTCTCATTGGCGTAGTTTATACAGAATTGTTCAAAACTGTTTATTTCGAAGGTTTCAAACCTAGAAAAAGAACAGCAACAAATATCACAATTCAGAAACAAACAAAAACAAACAACAGACAAAATAACATACACATTTTAACCATGGTATAATTAGGAGACTGCAAACTTTACAAGATTTCTACAAAACTAAATTTACTTAATCAACCATTTGGTAATCACTGAGAACCAACCAGATATCACTAAGCACAGATTTCTTGCAGGTATGTACAAAAGTCTCGGTTTAATGAAGAATTCTTTTAAATTAATACATATACACGTAAGATGTTTGAGTGTACATACCCATAAATATCTAATACACCTATAAATTTGTTGTATTTGGCACTTGTTTGTAGGGCTTTGTTAAGTTTGGTAACGATCCAATCGAATACCTTGGAGTAAATATGCTTAGACAGAGCATCCTTTGCAAATAATGCCTGAAAGAAAAAGTACTCAAATTATTATTTCACAAAAGTTCAACCCCATGTGCCATTTTATGAATGATAATTTTAGTCTAATAAGTATGTGTATATACCTTTCTTACAGTTAGCACAGTACTAGGTATATACATGTATCAGGTGCATTGTTAGTACATACAAGTCATACCTAGTCCAGTGTTAGCACATACTAAAGACATACCTGATGCATAGTTAGTGGATGAATCAGAACTAAAGACATACCTGATGCATAGTTAGTGGACGAATCAGGACTAAAGACATACCTGATGCATAGTTAGTGGACGAATCAGGACTAAAGACATACCTGATGCATAGTTAGTGGACGAATCAGGACCTCATTCATTGTGGTAAATTTTTTATTGCACAACCACATTTTCATCTGGTTCTCGTCTATTCCTAACAGATTGGCCATTATTGCCAAATGTGGATTCCCTTTCTGAAAATGTTAAATATATCATGCTATAGTATAGGGTCATGATGTAAATAGATGTCTAGAACAAAACATGTTGAAATATGTTTATCAATACATAGTCTTTAAAGTTATGTATTCTATCTTATTTATAGATCCCATGATTGTTTCACAAAAAGAAATTACTCTTGAAATCACAGGCTTTCTAGATATAATGGGCTTCTAATATTAATGTTACATCATGTTCTCAAAATCGTATACTTTTTTTAACAGTCGCCATGGTTACCTGTATGACACTTTGATCCTCTGACTCTCCCTCATCTATCACAACATTCCCAAAATGTAAAATAGCAGAAAATATGCGGAAAATCTCATGCTGTTGTTTCTCATTTATTCCTAAAAGTTAAAAGAACAACACTTTTTAGAGAAAATGTTCCTGTAGACCTTTGGATTGTCAAATAATGCTGTTTGGTTTACAGATGACATGAATGAGCAAAGCTTACAAAAATGCAAGTTGGGTTCATTCTTCTGACACTTATGCTCATGTAATGCATTGAACATCCTTGTGAATCAAATTTCAGGTAATTTCAATTAGAAGTATATTCATAGTATACTATATTTAAAAGTAGATGGGACAAAACAAGTCATCCTTTTCTTTATTCCTGATAACTTTTTCAATTTTCAATATTCTCTGTGACATTTTCACAAGATCAACTTCAAAGCATTCCTAACATACAATATATTTTGTTTAACTCATAATCAATTTTCCTAATAATTACAGCTTTTCAAAAGCAATGACTTGTTCTGTCACAGCTACTATTTAGTGCTTATCCATTTCCCCAAATGAATTACTGACTTTGGCAAAACTGATTTTTAAAGATACTGTAATCTATTAAGAGTTTCTCATAGCAAATACCTAATATGGTGAATGCCTCCTTTAGGTTCTGGAACTCTGCTGCATCATCCACTTCATCAATATAAGGGTTCTCTCCCTGGTTTGTGTAGTAAAATGTATCAGCATCATCTAAAAACATAAAATACATGTACATGCACATAAAATCCAATTATACTTGTATAAACATGAATTTTACTTTTATCTAAATAAAAAAATGAATCTTTAAATAGAGACAAAACTCGGATATCTGAATTTAGCTATATTCAATCTTATTCTAAAAGCTACATCTTTTGCAGATTGTTGAAGACCACCTGATCCTTTTGAGGTCTTATAATACTATGTTGAGACCCTCTTCCCTACAAGAAAGAAACGGAAGGGAAAAAGGGAAGACAGATTGCATTTGAACTTCTCCCTTGTCATGATGGTGGGACCAAAAATCTCTTTTTCTATTTCTAAAGTTATTTACCCTTAACATAATCACATAAACTGAAAGATTTCTCATTGAAGATTGGAGTCAACAAGAGGAGTTAGTCGGCACTAGTTCAGACAATGTAAACACGGTTAAAGAATTGAAAGATCATGTCACTTACGTAGCTTGAACTCTGCTAGCTCTGGAAGATCAGCAGAGGCACACAGTTGATAGAACACATGGTAGTTACGCTCATCCTGGGCTTGGAACACCACCCTAGTTACAAAAAATCAAGGTTAATTTTCAATGGAATGATATTTGAAATATTTCAAAATTAATCTCCACCAAACTAAGAAATGATTGGTTGTGGGAGATGTCGATTCATATTAATATTTTTCCAGAAAATGAAAAGGTTAACCACCAAGGTGATCTGTTCTGAAATCGGGCTATGTAAATTGATACCCAAGCTACTTATAAATAGGGACAATGCTTAACTCTCACCAATAATAAGTCAATGTTAATAAAAGACAGGTCTCGGTTTGGAGAACGAAGTTCATCAGTCTACTGGGCTAATAATTTTTTTATGAAAAATATAGAAATAACACACAAATTAAATTATGGATATTCAACAAAAGAGAACATTTAAATCTACAATATGTAAAAAACATCAAAATTGTCCAAAGCAGGCGTAATGTGCAGTAGACTGATGAACTTTGTTCTCCAAACCGAGACTAGTCTTTTCTTGTTATCATAAATGAAATGTTACTGATTACAAAATATCACTACATGTGTAATTGTAAAAGATGTCTTCACCTATTGGTGATTATATCAAAAATTTTTGATTCAGAATACCCAGAAACAAATCAGATTTAGATCTTCATATTAAGAATCCCATAGATATTCCAAATCAAACTCACCTAGATTTCTCCAGCAGGTATGTCCTCATATTTGCCCCAATGATGTTACTGTTCCTGTTAAACCCTAGCTCGATATATTTGCCAAATCTACTGCTGTTGTCATTACGGATTGTTTTCGCATTTCCTATCGACTGCAAAATCAAACAATCACACTATATCCCTTGGGATATACAATACATCTTCCCTCGGTCCCTCGGGAAGATATATTGTATATCCCTCGGGATATTCCCTGTATCCAAAACCTCCCAGTGCATAACCCCTATATACTCTCTGGGTGGACTATAAATACTGAGAGTGGGTGGACCACAAACACTGGTCTGTTGGTGAGTGACCATGGATTTTACAACAGACAAGCTGACTGATTTTTTCAACATACAAGTATGAAAAAATAAGATAACTTTCCACAATAGTCAAAGCTGAAGTCAAATATATTAAGCCTTCATTTTTACCTCCATTATAGGGTTTGAGGAGAGGACCTTTTGTTCAACTTGTGTTTCATCTTCGTTACCACCAACGAGAGCAAAATATCTCATCGCATATTTGGCAGAGACTGTTTTCCCGGCACCAGACTCACCACTGACAATTATTGACTGGTTTTTGTCAAATCTAAAAAGAAGTTGAGTATGCATTAACATTTTCAAAATCACAATTTTATATTAATGTAAACCAGGGGTGGATCTGAAAACTAAGAAGAAAATCTTTGGGTCCCTAAAATCAAAAATTAGGACTAAATTTTGAAAATTTAGTCTCTGTTGGCCTAAAATTGAAAATAGGACCCACGGTCCTGTGCTCACACAGTTTGGAACCTTCAGAGGAATGTATATTCTGACTTTCAAACAAAAATATTGATTTGGATTTGTAGTCTCGAACTTGAGAAACTTAGACAGGACAGCACAGTTGTGTGACCTAGTTTGATGACCTTTGACCTTGAAAATTTTACTTATTTAGAGCTCAGTAAGGTCTTTTGTGATTAAGCTGACCAAAATTTACATCCAAAAATCAATTTGAAAAATCAACCTATTTGACCTTTCAAAGGTCACTGAAGGTCAAGTAAAGGTAAAATCCTAAAACTAATCCTAAATCTAATTCAGATTTGAACTCCTGGTAACTTATAGATGATTTTCAAAAAAAAATTTGGTCAAATTGAAGCAAGTTAAAAAATAACTTATTTTTACTGTTTTTTTGACGTCAAATATCTCAAAAACGGTAAAAATTTGATGCTGACATATATTGAGCAATATGTAGGGAATGCTTAAATCTAGTTATGATGTAATTCATTGCAAGAAATGATCAAGTATAAGGCAAACTTTGAGAAACTTTTCAATCACAAAACCTGCCATTGACTTTATACCTAAGAAAGTTTCCTGAAAATCACTGTCCTACTTTTTGTCAGATCTTATAGAGTAAGGGCCAAAAACTGTAATTCCAAGAGCTTTGAAATCTTCAGAGGACATAAGTTGCATATACAGCAACTACTACAAGTTATTTGAAAGTTCTACTTCAACAAAGTGTCTAGTATTTACAGAAAATTGGACTTTTTGACGTCAAAATCAGCAATTTCTCGGAAACCGGGTGAACTTGGGAAATGGCGATGATAGGTCAAATAGGCATTATGGATATGCATAAAATGACTGTGGATATGACTCAATCCGAATAGCAGTTTTAATTTGTGCGGCCAATGTTGACGGATGGACCAACGGACGGACGGACGGACGGACGCCTGGTCGATCCCATAGGCTCACTGTGTGAGCCAAAAATGAGGCCCACAAATGTTTTGATTTTTTCTGCCCCCCCATCCTAATCTCTGGTATAAAGAACTGTAGATAGATAGAGGTACAGTACATGTTTTGCAAATCCTGTAAAATCTGCCAACATTAATGTCAAACTCAAAAGCCATTAATCACAACATCTGGCTATGCTGCTACTAACTCTACAAGTTCAAGCCAGCTCTTGCAATAAAACCTTATATTAGAATTAGAAGTGTTCAAACTTTCTCTCTATTTCTCTGAGAGGAATCTAGTCTTAGCTGTCAACAAAGTAATTAACAGGCCATTAGTCAGATATGTTCCACACCTTCTAGAATAACAAGAGTTGGTTTGTGCTACAATGTGCTAAGGAGGTCAGCTGATTGTGAGTTAGATATTAAAGAGGAATTTCATATAGAAACTAGATCTTTATTCTAACAAGAGTAACATCATTTTAAAGCACAGAGAATAAGGATCAAAACTACAACAGGCATACTTTTACTCAGATCTTTTTGTTAGTCTTACTCAACAGGAAGAACCCAAGGAATGTATTAACAGAGGAACTTCAGCTGAATCAAAACTGTTAAGTATATGTATATGCAGTGTACAGTAGAACTCTTATCTATAGGACTATTGTAATATTTTTCAAAGCTTTAGACATTGCATCAATTCTGTAACATAACAATAATCATAATGGAAAAACATGAAATGTATTTAGAAAATACATGTCGAATCTGTGGAGAAAGAGCACAAAAGGGATCAGATGTTCGCATTAAGAAAAGGCCATTTCTTTGTGAAAAATTGAAAGAAATGATATTGGAATATTATGAAATTGATATAGGTAAGGACGTTGGTGATATACACCCCAAGAAAATATGTCAAAGATGTTATCATAGAATGTGCAATGCCCATAGATCAAAAAACAAAAAGCCATTTAAACTTTTTAACTTTCATGAACATGATCAAAGTAGTTGTTGTCTTTGCATCAAGTATGAGTCTAGAAAAATTGCCGGAAGACCAAAAAAGATGAAAGGTCGTAAAAGGAAGTCAGGTGAAATTCAACGTAATGCAGACAGTACAATAGCATCAATGGATATCAAATCTGAGATCTGTACAAGTACACCTAAAGCACCAAATTAATTGAATGACATATAGTAAGTGAAGACTTCCTTCAACCTTCAACTGTTTAACCTGGAGAGACAGGCCTGTTAGACTATAATGTTTATGGGATTATGCTGTTTGGCAACAATGGGAAATATCCATGTTTGTGGGTTTCTGAAAAGATGATCTTGATATTCCACATCACATGAAAGGACATTAAAATCGCCATACGATGGTCATACAAACTATATGAACGAAGGTATAAGGACTCCTTCAAATGCATCAAGTTACCACAATATGACACATGTACTTTTGTGGCTGCCATGATATAAAATTCAGGCACTGCAGGCAGTTATAAATCTAAGCATGCTATCCTGGTATGCTTGTTATCAATCATCCTAGCAAGCCTGAGATCATGACATTAATGTTAAAACAGGACATCCGAATATAGGGAATAAATATATTTCATTGTAATTAAAAAATCTGAGGCTAGAATTCAGAATCTAGATATATCACCTTGTCATTTGTTTGAATGCCTCCTCAGCAACAGCGTATATATGTGGGTCCATGGAGGCCATGTCCTGCCCACTATATGCCATAATCGTCTCATTGCCATAGATAGGTAGAGAGTCATATGGGTTGATGGCAACAAGCACAATTCCTACAAGTCATCACAATACACAGATGTTTTATGCTATTCATTCATTATGAAAATTAGGCTATATTGAATAAATTGATGTTTATCATATCCTAGCTTATCGTAGAAAGGATCATATATAGTACTTATGGAAAGAAATCATGATTCTAATATTATATTGAGTTTTTCTGTTTGGATTCAGTGCTTCACAGTAAGAACTTAAGAAGGGACCTACCACAGTATGTATAGATGGCATTGAGATCAACAAATCGCACTTGTAGATTATGCAAGACAGCAGGTTCATGAAGGTAACTCAGTGACGTCAAATCATTTTCTCCAATCAGGATCTCAGGATTACGCAATGGCGGAAGGTCATCGGGTGTCTTTACAGCAATTTCTTCTTGCTATAAAAAGAATATAAAATGACCATAATTAGGCATCGAATGATAAAACTATATGTTATAAATGATGAAGATCACTTCCACATATGCAATCTAGTGTATGGATACGTATTAACACCAATACAATGAAAAAATATCTTCTTAAAACAGTTACAATAGTAATTGATTTAAAAAACATAAGCTCGAGGTTAGGTGGATGATCAATAATATTTGGATTCATCCATTACATTACATCTACCCATCAAAGAGAATTGTTACAACCAAAACAGCAATTATTTTTTGTGCTTAACTTTATATCAAAATATATATTGTGCTCTTAGGGTCTGATTGTGAAATTGTGTCACTTATATGTAGATGAATAGTTATTAAAACAAATAATCAACTCCTAGCATTCACTCAAAAATGCCATTCCAAAAACAGTGTTAAGAAATTCAATAATTGATTCCCTGATAATTCAAGCTCTTATCAATTGAATGGAATCTATTGTTTAAAATAAAAATGCTGTTTTTATGCATTATAATGATTTTATTATGTCATTCATGAACAGTACAAATTATGTAAGTAGTAATGTATTAGTCAATAGACAATGTAATAGTCAAGTAGCAATACATAAGCCAAATGGCAATGTATTAGTCAAGTGCAATATACTTGTATTAGTCGAGTAGCAATACACAAGCCAAATGGCAATGTATTAGTAAAGTGACAATATACTTGTATTAGTAGAGTAGCAACATATATACTATTATATTAGTCAAGTAGCAATATACATGTATTAGTCAAGTAGCAATGTACATACAACTATATTAGTCAAATAGCAATATACATGTATTAGTCAAATGACCATATATTAGTCATGAAGCAATGTATTAGTCAAGTGGCAATATGCTCTTTAAGTGGCAAGATTAATAATAATCTTAGATGCATGCTAACAATACATTTATCTCTAGAAAATGTATGTAAATCATGCATCTTGTAACAGGATTTTCCTTGCAGAAATATATTTTTGAAATATAATTTTGAATGCATGCTAACAAAACATTTACGTCTAAAAATATATGTTTACCATGCATCTTTTTAATATAACAAAATTTTTCAAACATATGAAATATTATTGGGAGATTTGGCATTTCTAGCATCATTTTTGTTGTTGACTAGATTCAGATGATTCAGGAAAGAACATGTTTGTGTTCTTTTCTTTTCGAGTAGAGTGATTTGTAATTCTTGTTTTGTGTTCTAAATGTAGCATTTCTAGAACCTATGTACAAGATGGTTTCCAACAAGTTTTCTGATCTGACAAGTGATTTCCCAAAGCTGACACTTCTCATGATAATATTATGTTAAAGATCTGTTTTTGACCAGTGTAGGCAATATTGAATGTATAAATTATGTATTTAATTTGACAACAAGCTACAGATATATTAATTGTATTATATCATGTGATATATCACATTCACATGTCTTATCATGCGTTCAGAAATGCAATAAATAAATGTGTATTAATATATAACATATATTCTAAAATATACACAATCAAATGCACAGTCTCAAGAAATGTCTATTCACTGATCCTCAATAATTTGTCTAACTGTGCACTAGACTGTACTAAATGTACACAAGGCATTAACATGTAAAATGTCACCACCATTTGTCACTGATGCCTAACGCTAAACACCGACAGCCTAATGCCAACTGCCAACTGCCAAACACTGTTCACAAAAAAGTTGGAGATTATAACAATATGTCACCACTTCTGGAGGTGACATAACAAGAGGATTTGGTGCAGTGGAATTAAGTTAACAGTTTAGAGCTTGTGGAATCCTGGGTTAAGAATATAGAAAATATAACACTATCCCACCCACTCCTTCAATTCTTTCAGTACTGAGGAGGGGTTCAGGGAGAGAAAATATGTGATTAGTAAATTAATTAAGTTAAAATATGTAAGGCTAAAGCAATGCAGAGAGTATGAAGTACTTACAGTCAATCGACCCTACAATTACAAAAGCAAAGCATGTGATGTAAAACAAGGGTAGTATCCATGACCTGATTATAACTTGAGCTACAACAACTCATGGTACAATAGAGCATAGATACTTCCTGTGTAAAAGCCATATATAGTAACATCCTGTGGTAGGCATGGACAACAAAATCATAATTGCTGGTGGTGTCTGGGGCTGAGCCAATGCTGGGCTCCTCAATTTACTGATCCATGGAGCAGGTAGCCAGGCAGAGGCAACCAGTAATACCGTATAAAGTTCAGACCATCCTTTTTAAAAATGGAATTGAATATAATTGGCAGACTTTCCTGGTATTATATTCTTGTTCATTATCTTTTCTATGCTTTGAAATGTACATGGGTCAAAAAGTAAAGCACTAGCTAAATTTACAATTGTGTTTGAACATCATTTGTATTCTTCTTAATTCAAGGTTGTCCAGTCCTACCAAGGGTTGTCTAAATTTGAAGCAAAAACGTGTCTTAGAATAAACACTTGGAGATTGTATGTGATCAAACAGTGGTTCACAGCCAGTGTTCTACATAGGTTACAGTAAGAAGATGTGTGGCACTTTTACATGAGATCAAAACCATGTACATCTAATCTCCATATATATCAAACACATATAATGAAGTGTAAGATCCTAAGCAAAACCTCAATATAAAGAAGAAAAAACACATATACAATATATACAGTTATTACAATTCAGAAGTGAAAACAGCAACCATTTATTTAATAAAGAAGAATATAACCCACTTACTTGTTTATTTTCATATTCTATCTTCAGTGTTTTCTGACCCTTATAATCCTCTAACAGATCTGCACCCCGCCATACTTCCTCCGCATCGGGGATCCACACCCTTGCCCCCTGAAGCAGACAAGCGAAACAATATAATATAAATTAAAATAAAAATTTAGCCATGCCTTAATAAGCTATATGACCTTGTCTTAAAAAGTGTTCACATTACAGGGTGTTCGAATTCAAGAGGTGTTTGCATATACACTATGTAGGCATGTATCAATAACCTTTGGGACCAGCCAAAAGTGTTCAGATTAGCAGGTGTTCACATTACAAGGTTTTATAAACATGTTAGTCAATGCGAGATAACAAACTTGGGACAGAGAAAACGTGTTCATATTCAGAAGTGTTTGGATTAGAAAGTTATTTGGATAAGAGAGGTGTTCGGATAAACAAACTGTTAAATAACCTAAAGTAAGGTACACTACAATTACAGGGTGATTCTTTAATATGATAAAACAATTTCAAAATCAATTTTTGTTATTTAATTTTTCGCAAGATTTACATTCTAAAATCTGATTTTCCAGAGAATGATGGCCTACTTAAATTAATACATATTTTAGTATACATGTATGTACAATTTACCTTTTCTCACGTATGATAAGTAATGCAAACAAGGTGACTACATGTTCCAAAGCAACAGGTGACTCTTTACCTGAGGCAATGAAATATTCACACAGAATGATTCCATTTCTCACAAATTCTTAGCACATGTATAGTTAAACCTGTCCTGTAAAAAGTATGGATGTACAATGAAAAAAAACAGACAAGTAGTCTCACATGTAGCCCCAGCACCCCCTCCCCTTCCCCATTCTCTTTTGTATACTGTTAGGGAGATAATGAGGGACTGGTATATGGGTCTGGATGCAAGACACAACCACATTCAGCTGATATCTTTGATATCTCTAAATAAACTTCACACTTCAAAAAATAAACAATTGATATTTTTAGAGATATATCAATCCTGGAACTCGTAGTCTAACCCCAGTCTCAAATTTTATCTTTCATTTTTAATCTTGAATGCATCTTTGGATTCTTTGCAGCCATAAAAAAGTCAGAAAAACAAAATGGGTATTGTGTACTTGTATTTATTGAACATCGTGACTACATGTAAGGGTTCATCTCCAAAGCCATTGTTAAAGGTCAGATATATCTAAAATACTAGATATGGGGTCAACATCTACACAAGCACGACAGAAGTACATGTTATTAAGTACGATTAAATGAGGGCTGAACATGACATTACATATGTATTTCAGAACAAAAAAGTTGTTTGAGCATAATTTGTTTTTCAGGAAATGTCAATTATATAGCCTTTCACTTCCTTGTGCATGTACAAGATATGCATTTTCACTTTCCTGCAGTTCAGGATAATACACCATGCAGTCTAACGCACAGAATGCATGTACTTAAGATGACCTCCTCCATTCATTTGACCTTGTAATGAAATTTGCCCCTGTCCTTCATTTTCTATAAACATGGTACAAAGCATATGCTTATCACTAGCGGATCTAGCCAGGGGCGTGCTCCCCCTAAAATTTCTTCCCCAAAAATCCAATAAATAACCTGTTATATTGTTAAAATTTCTCAGAAAAATTATCATTCATATTATAATATTGGGAAAATGCTAAGGCTGCATTCCCCATTTGAAATTTAGAAAGTACATACCCCATTTGAAAATCTATTTGCACCAAAACGATAACACATTGAACATTAAAAAAACAGATAAAATTAGGATTTACCACACTGATAAGAAAAGGTGGTTGATTATGTTAGATTATATAGAGACTTTGAAGTTACTATAGAAACATTCTTTAAGAAATACCACATAAAATATTTATAGAGCTGAACATGAGAAAGACAACTCATTCATTTATTCTATTTGGGAAGCTAGAATGATATTTACAGCGGCACCTAATACTATATTCTAGTACCTGACCTACAAAATTCAACAGTCACAAGATATTAATTTCCAAATTATGACATTCCCCACTTTTATTCACTTGGTAAACAGAATTTAAAAATATATATATCAAGCTGTTCCTTAAAGAAACAAAACACAAAATAAACAAAATAAATACAAAACATTTTTAGAGTCAAACATAAATAATATTAGGCACATATGCACACTGAAATTTTTGGTAAGGGTACTTGAAACCTCCTAATATACAATCATAATATTACCAGAAGATCGATACCAAGTGTGATCGGATAAAACATCCCAATATACAATATGAAAACCAATCACCAAATACTTCATTTCAAAATTATTCAATAGTACAATGTATCATCAAATAATGTTTTGTTTTGAAACTGTCAGTCTCGGACTCGGTTTCAACTAATAGAAATGAAATATAATTTTAGCATTGAAACACCAATTGATTAAGGAGAGGTCAACTATATGAGCATATTACGTGATTATATTCATAGTCTTTGGCCTTTTATCTTCAATCACTTCTGGCTTTTATCAAAGCATTACATAATTCAATAAGACTGATTCCCTTTAATATTAAACATTTCACAGATCATACTCTAAAACCTAGCATGATTGTAAACAACGCAAATCATGGAGGGGTATGACTTCAATGACAAGTCAACTCTAAGATGTGTACCCCAATTTCCGATAAATATAGCAATATCATTATAATGCGCAAATAGAAATATTTCGTAAAAATATTGAAAGAGTTTGTAATATAA
Source organism: Owenia fusiformis (assembly GCA_903813345.2). Taxonomy (NCBI): domain Eukaryota; kingdom Metazoa; phylum Annelida; class Polychaeta; order Sabellida; family Oweniidae; genus Owenia; species Owenia fusiformis. Next base: position 19,732,487 of record CAIIXF020000007.1, on the reverse strand, counting down.
TTCTGGTTATAGCTCCATGATCAATCAAAGAATTGATTCTGATTTCCTATGGGAATGATAATCCCTTATAAAATGTTAAACTTACAGTTTTCATGTTTCAAATAACATTGCAGATAAGATATTTCTAGATGTAAGTATCCACTGAATCTGAACGACCTGTATGCTGAGAATAAAATACATTGTAGAAAGTTCTTGGGGAAGAAATATTAAAGTTTGATACTCATTATTCAGTTCATTAAACCTAAAAACAAAAGGCCATCCTACAATTTCATTGCTCTGGGTTGGAGATGGGTCTGAAATCAGTCAATTAAAATCACATGATTGAGAGAATGATACACTTCACTTCCTAAATTCTGTTTGATTTCACGTTCTCATCACTTTATTCATGAATATATGCAATTGCATTCAATGAATTGAAATGATACGTACAACTAAATACTGTTTTTGTTTTTCATGCTTTATCGTGAAATAGTCTTTTCTTTGGTTCGATACAACTTTAAGGTAAAACTATTTAAAAAACCTAAAACTTGATGCAGTAGATCTGTCAAACTGTCAATAACAATATTATTTATGGTAACCTATGTTGTAATCTATATCAAAGAAATTACAAAAATATTCAAAAAATTAAATATCATGAATACAGGTTTTTATTTTATCGACTTATATCAGTGGCCCATGAGTCCTTAAAGAACTTTGTGTGGCAAAAAATATCAAAATACATCAAAAATTCTGTTAAAATAATCACACGATATATGTAAAAACTGGCTTCATCATTACTACTTATTACAGTTCTAACTTCTACATCAATAATGGATGAAGGGAAATAAATAGAAGTTGATGATGCCGTAATAAGGCTGTAATATCATACTAATATAGAGTTATCACTTTGTACAAAATTGCCTTTGACGTTTAATAGCATTTTCCATATAATGACTTATAGGGCATGGAGTAATGTTGCTACATTTTATCATGTACAGTAAAATCTGTGTACAGTGAACACCAATGGAGCCACAAAAATGTGTATACTATGGGTAGGTGTTCACATACAGAGAGGTAGTTTTATACAGGAGTCAGTGGAGTTTATGCTGAGAAGAGGTGTTCATTAGATACAGGTGTTCATTAGAGAGAGGTTTTCATTAAGACAGGTTTTACTGTATATATCAATACAGATGCATATTAGTGTTCTATAAATCAAATGGTTCACTCTAAATTATAGAGCTGCTTTTGCATTGTGAGCTTATTACTTGTATTGTGAGCTTATTTACTTGTGCTTCTTCATATGTTCATTGGTAGCTATTTATGAGTTGATACTACGATAAATGGCATGATCTACAAATTGAAGTGGTAGACTGCCTATTCATGTCAATAACCATATGAATAGAACATTTCTAAAATCATTAGACTTAAACATCATCAGTGAACTAAACTATCAAGTGAGCTATTTTGGAGGCCTGAGATTAAATATTACAGTAAAACCTGTCAAATCTGAACATCACTTGGACCATGCAGGCAAAATTGTTCAGATGAGCAGGCATTCACATTTATTTAGATATGTTCGAATAATGCCTCGATCACATTTTATCTACGGCAACCTTATGGCAGCCGTAGCTTCCTAAAATCAAGAGAAATACCCCACATAAAATATATGGATAAGCAGTACGATGGAGATTTTCTATCTTGATTTTGTGAAGCTAAGGCAGCCGTACCCCCACCATAAAGCAAATGTGACTGAGGTTTAAAAGACAACAGACTAAAGTAAATAAATGGAAATAAAAGGCAAAATTAATGGAAACCATAAATTTAACATGGAAACATCGAAAAGTCCCTAAAAACAAAATACCATTTTGTGAAAACAACTGGTGAAAATCAGTGGATTTTGATATAATAGCTTTCCCACACCGCACTTGGACAAGTGAATGATAGTGACCTTTAAACATGAATAAAGATTTCCGCGGCCTACCTTTGGTCTCTAACTGTGTCTTATATCAGTATCATCAATCCATGCAAGTATTGGAGCGCTGAAATACTTCTTTTTCGATCAAGACTTGTAATTGTTCATCGAGTGAATGTTTTTTCAACCCATTTCCAATATGGCGGTTACCTAGGAGCGAGATACTGACGAACGAAATGAATTTTGAGAATAAATTAGGCTCGGACAACCTCCGGAGATTCACGAAAATGTCCGAGCAGAAAACGCCATATTGGAATTTGGCAGAAAAACATTCACTCGACTAACAATTACTTGTCTTGATCGAAAAGGAAGTACTTCAGCGCTCCAATACTTGCACGGAAGGATGATAATGATGTATGACATAGTTAGAGAACAAAAGTAAGCCGCGGATCGACTTAATTCTTGTTTCAAAGATCAGCTGTCCATCTATCCGTTGGAGAGCCATAAGTTTCAAAATCTAACATGGCTCTCAAAGTGAAGTACCAAGTCGTCTATAGTAAAAATAGTAATGTATAATATGCAGCAAAGCTGTGGCCTTTTGTAATTTAGGGAATTTAAGCCATGTAATTTTTCCGAAAATAACATGGCAGAGAAGTATCAAAATATAAGAGGACACAGATATGATAGCTAAACTACACAAAACAAACTAAAATATACAAAAGTTGGGATAAATATAAATGTTTCTATTTTTACATAAACTGTTTCAATTTGGTCATTTGATTGCTTATTTTTTATCAAAGTACTCACAAACATTTAAAATTTTACTATACCATTATCATATCAACTTTTTCGTATATTATCACAAAATTGTACAAACAAAGTGTAAATGAATTTTATTGATGAAAGTTCGAAATAACCGATGATGACAAATCAAAACATAAAAACAAAAATCATTGAAAAATTTTATAAGATTCTGAAACTTATTAACGTCATTATAACCATTATTCAAAGCCTTACCTTCGTAAACAACTCTTTAGTAGACATCTCTGACGGTTCATGAACTGCTATATATCCATATTAGTTGGTAAACTGTCCAAGTTAAGTTAATAGATGGAAAAAAGAAGACAATCTAAGAATAAATTTCCGGAAATTACATCCGCCATTTTTTGTTTTTACTTCCGGTTTCGTGCGCATTTTGATCACGCCCACTTCACCCCTCCCACTTTCACATTAACGTTTCAATACGTTTCAGTGCATAATCATACAATATCTCATTCTTAGATATCTGTATAACAATAAAACAGTAAGATAATTTAGATCTCTGTATTGGTCAAGAACTGCCATGTATGCATTTCTGTTTTGGAGCAACCTAATTGATTGACAGGTCTGGTTCATGGAATAAAATATATTTAGGAATGGATGGGTAAAAATGTTGGAAGCAATCTTAAACTCATACTAATGTTTTTGGAATTACTTTCTGAAAAGATAATTGAGATATCTAATGAACTGTTGAAGTTATTGAAATTTTAAGATGCAGAAATGTCAAAGTTCATTAGACTTGAAAAAGGGACACGCTCCTTTTCATTTTTTGGCAGATAATCTTATAAAAATCAAAAAAGAACTAGCCTGGAATGACACTGGGCATGTTTTAAGTCATTCATGATATGGAGAGAGCAAAAATATTAAATTGTAACGATTTCTTTGATTATAAAGTTATTCACTGATAGCAGATATTACAGATCATATGTTCAAGTACTAAATTCTTGAAGAACAAACACAACATGTTGCAAGTGCAAATTATTGATACGTCATTCAAATTTTCCCCAATATATGGTATTATGATTGTCTTCTGAAGAAACATAATAGAATAATATATTTGTAAAATTTATTACTACTTTGTTTATATACAAATACAATAATACAGGGTGGTAACTTTAATTTATAGAATATACAATTCATAGAACTTGTTTCACAGTCAGTCATACCAGCAGAACACAATGGAACAATCATTGAACACAATGGAACAATCATTGATCACAATCTAACAATCATTGATCACAAAACTCAATCATCGAACTGAATGCATCAAAATGTATTACAAGAGAAGAAATTGATTACATTCATGATAAAACATCTTTAGAGAAAATGGTGTATTTGATACATTTCATCAACATTCTATGATTTAGTCATATTAATTAGCTTTGCTATACATATAAAAAATCAAAGGACGGTGATCTTCAATATGCATAACTATTACATCTTGGGTCTTGAATCACAAAATATATAAGATGATCTATCCAATGTCAAATTTTGATTTCATTGCATTGTGCACTCACTGACTACATGCACCAAATACTTTGTCAAATTACAAAATATGTTTTTTGGGGAAATATAACAAATTAGAAATAACCAATTTGCACCATGATCGATGATAGTTATATATTTTACATGAGTCCACCCATATATATAGCTATATACACACTTTCTTTAATATGTACAGGTTTGGTAAGTTTTGTACAGAATATACCTTGGTTGGTGTACTTATATACAACAAGGCAATTTATTATTACAATGTATTGAGTGGTTTCTTGTTTCATGATAAGTTAAGAATTTACAGTGTGCACATGATAACTGTAAACGAACCCTACTATCAAACATACATTGATACAAACACTGAACCATTTACATAAATGCCACACTTTACGGAAAATAACACTGATTTTTTGCAATACATACTTGCATCCAAGTTAGAGGTGTACTAATAATTGGTCTTCTATTTTGCTTGAAATCAGGCATAGTGCCAATATGCATATAAATGTCCCAAGCCATGAAATAATCATGGTAAATGTTTATTACTATTAGATATATGAACACAAGACTGGTGGAATTGACCCTTTTCCAAATAAATGGAAAAGTAGATGGCATCATGGGTATTGGTAGGGCTAAATAACATGGCACCTTAATAGCAAGTCACTTAATTTATTGATTTAACAAGTAATTCCATTTGGATCGACTTAAAACACCATTGGAATGTAACTATATGATGTTATTGACATGTGGATTGTGATTTAACATTAAAATAGTGATTCTTTTAGGAGTAAATGAACTTTTAAAGTCCCCGTCTAAAGTTTGAAAATATTTTTTTATCATTCATTTACTATTTGTCAGGACTTAAAAAGTGATTTTAGAGATTTTTGAACCAAAAAAAAATTTTGAAAAAAAAGTTGTGAGCATTTCATTTCTCAAATATTCAAATTTCCCGCCATTTTTCAAAAAAAGTTGAAATTTCTTAATCATCAAATATTTCTTAATGCATTTCAAAAAAGATTATCTTTTTAACACCAATGCAAAGGTTGAACAAAGGACACACTATTTCAATAATAAAATGCCATATTTAATGGGCCACTTCAATGCTTTAACATATCAAAACTATTTTGAAACATTAGTGATGTCACTAAGGTACCAAAAACTTTTTGAAAAAATTGAAAATTTTTTTTCGATGTCAATCTTTTCTAAATATGTTAGACTTTCATAAAAACCAATGTTGATTGTCTTACCAGGTTAAAAGGAAGAATAAATTATGTTTTAGATATCATTGTACCATTGGTTTCTATGAGAACTAAAATTTGGAAATGCATTTTTCTCAGAACCATTTTCATGCACTGATAAGTTCATTTCTCGCTTATTTATGAACCGATTTTCTTAATTTTTTCGGCAAAAAACATGGGAGGATGAATGCTATGCATTGGTATGAATTGTGGCTAATTAGAAGATATGAGTGACCTTTAAAAGTTGGTTTTAAATAAATTCACAAATTTTGGAAGAAAAAGTCTGTCAAAAACCACTTTTTGAAATTTAAAAAAAAAGTTTCACATATCACACTTTGATAACATTGGGTAAGACTACAATATAAGCCAAAGTGGTTTAAACTTTAGATGGGGCCTTTAAAGGTTTTTCAACATTGTTGTCAATGGGGATTTAGCCCGACCATTTTTTAGAAAACTTGAAAATCTCTAGAATTTGAATAAAGGTAAATAACAGTGCAAATCAACGTTGTTTTGAAAGAAAATTACACACAGAATTCAAATATGCCATCAAATAGAAGAAAATGTTAGTCTTTAGTGGTTAAAAATGCAGATCACCTAAAATCTCATTAAAACGAGACTTTACAAGATTTTTAAAGCTTTATGGAAAAGCCTCTATTGAAGAAATGGGATGTATGTGATACAAGGCTGAATCTGAGTCATATGAGAAAGTAATTTACTATACTGTAAGTACGGGCAAGATGACGGGGTGCCAGGGAACGACATTCCATAAACCGTTAACCCCCATAGGAACTAACACTGAACTCAACCAGAAGTGTATTCAATGTAAAACTAAAGTAATATAAGTAATACTTTTAGGCCACAGTCCTTTCCTATGTTTAACCAGAATAAATAATAAATGCAAATGCAATATATTTGAAATCTTTAACCCAACAAAATGTTCAATCCATGTGAACATCAAAAATACATCACAATGTTAACCTTTTCAAAATGTTATGTACATTTCTCACTGAAGATTGTGTTAGACTCAAATATCCGTAAATTGCAAAATTTAATTTTATATTTCTCATTTTATGAGGCAAATAAATCACTCTTAATCAAGAGAACCAGAACACAACTACAAAGAGCATGTGTTGCAAATAACATACAATAATATTCATACAATATAAATTATTAATAACTTTCAAGTCTACTTATTCTGCTTATTTAAAAGGATTTAATTTTCACAAATATATCAGAATTTCATGAACGACTGAAGGGAAATCAAAAATTAAGGTAAAAATGTAATATTGCAAAGATGTGAACTTCAAGTACAAGTGACACACTACACATGTAATTGGTAGAGATAACGAGAGAAATCTTGACTATCCAAACAGTTTAGATTGAATTCATGTTTTTCATCAACAAAAACATTTCCAACACATACATGTACCACATGATCATTGGTACATTGATTTGGTGGGCATAAACATGTGTTAAAACATGGATGTCCTGGATTCAAAATCTTGAACTGCAATTTGATTTCATTTAAAAATGTTCCCCAGAATGTTTCACATGGGTCATTTAGAGCTGTAGACATTCAGATTTTGAGCAATTTGAACATTCATATCAAGACATTAGGACACTTAGTTGCTCAGGAGTGTAAAAACACCTTTGTAAAAAATCAACCTTTTTGAGATTCAGCACTTGATATCCACCCTGCGTTATGTGTTTGCATGTATTCTTGCCATTCAACACTCATTTCAATCATGATTCTGGAAAAGAATGACATAAAGAGGAATTCCAGGATATCTTTTATAAAGGGCAAGGAGTCCAGTGTTGCATTGATAGTCCATATATGGCCTGCATGTAAGGTTCAATTGGTATCCATGGTTAGGGCCTGTCTGATTGTATCCATGAGTAGGGCCTGTCTGCATGCTATGTTGAACTTGTTTCCATAGGTAAAGACCGCTCTTCTTCTTCATATTCGACAACAAATCTATTTATGCTGTAATAGGGCGCCCTCTCAAGGCTATTGTTTGTATTGATGATAGTTTTACAGTCTTTATTGTCGCCACTAAGTCCTTTTAACCAGTCATCGCAATTTTTCTCCATTTCAGGAGTGACATTCGTTGAGCGCCATTTCTCCACGTAAGCCATAAACTTGTTGTGCAGACGCATTGATACTGCTTTATGAGACTGAAAGCAAATTGAATTCAAATTATTTAACTGTACTACACACATACAATTGTTTTTTAAAGCTCTGTTTCTCAGAAGACTTTATGGAATGACAGTCCACTTAACCTTTAGCTTGCTGCGGACCCGGTCGCCAAGATTGAACTTTTAAAAACTAACTTTTTGCCCCCAACAAATCTGTTGGCCCATCAGATTCCTTGTCACATAAAACTTCTCATTGGGCCATTTAAATGACGTCATTTCAAAAGTTTTCAATTTAAGTCACGTTTGATCGTTTAAAAGTTAAAAATGAATAGAATCGAACAGAATGGCAGCCAGATAAGATCTCAATGAAAGCTTCAACGATATGGACTGGGATTTTGAGCTATCAAGACTTTTGGAAGCCAATAAAGGAGATCAGAAATTGAGTTTCCATGTTTTTTCTTAAGTGAAAAGTTGAAAATAAATCGCTGCAAATTCAGATTTGGATTCTGGCCCAAAGTTGAGTCTTCCAAGGGGCGTAGTGATTCTGGAGGAGTATGCACGGTATGTTTATGCCCAGTTGTGTTTATTTATGGAAAAACTTCATGAGAGGACTTTTTTCATGAGGCAGGCTAGTGTATCTTCCTTTTGCGAAAATTCTATCCAGATTTATTCAGTAATTATTAGATGCGTGGCATAAATTTGCTGAAATAAGGGAGCATGCTAAAGGTTCATTAAACGTGAGTGCACCTTTCTCAGATATTAAAAACAAGTACCTGTTAGTTTGTACTAAATTATATGTCACTCACCTCATGAGCTTTCTTCAGTGCCCGCTGTTTATAGAGACAGCTCTCACTATTCACTACATACACCATTTTGAATGAATTCACATTGAATTTACATTCAGTATTGTCCATGATTATCATATCATCAGATACCCTCTCAACCAGTGACTTGTCAGCTTGTTTCTCTTGCTGTGGAGCATCCCCTCTGGCCTGATCGGTCGTGTCATCCTCCTCTGAAGGACCACTTGTATTGTTGTTTTCTTTATTGCTCTTTACAGCTTCCTGCGTTACATTGCGGTTCCGCCGCCTCCAATGACGGACATTTCTGAAAAAGGCCCTGTAGCATGTTATGTATTTTATATTCTTTATTTGGATTTTAACAAAATTTGACTACTGAGAATCAATGCTTAAATGCAACATATGTCATGTTATGTCAACATAATAAAACAAAGTGATACATGGTGTATAAAATTGTTTCTTGCAATGAAAAATGTTATCGTATTAATGGCGAATCAGGGTAACCCTTCTGCAATAGCACCTGCGTAATCTTTCTCAAAAAAGCTCTACTGTTTAGCATTTCCTTATAATAAATCATAACCAAACATGAAAAGGGAGAATTACCTTGGTAAGAACACAGGTTTATTTGACAGTTGCTCCTTCAGTTCTTCTGATATGGTTTCATCATTTGCAATATATTTCTCTACATATTCAGACCACTTCTCCACTTCTATAGGGTCATCAGAGTTTTCAGTCTCAGTGTCCAGCAGCTCTATGGAAATCTTACATTCATTTTTAAACTGAAAAAAACATGTTCAACTGTCAATATAATCGTCATATAATTCTTAAATGCAATTTTATTTTTGTTACAAGGCATTAACATGCCTTTTGTTACAGACATTGTACCCAAACACTGACCATAAGAGCCTATACATTTTGTTGGTGAACATAAAGGTTTTTCAAACACAAGCTGATACATTATTGGAATGGCTTGGATTGAATTGTACTAAGGTCACATTTTACTTAGGAGAATTTCATTGAGATAAGTTCTTGGGCTGCGTTTTGCTTGGTTGAGATGACATGGAAGCATGTTCATATTTTACAAAAAATTTAAAGTAAAACTACATTTTGAAAAAATCTTCACCAAGCTTAAGTGTTACTGATGACAATTAACAATTATTTACCATCATGACTTTAAAACAATTTTCTTCAGTCAAGATTTGTTCGGCACGTTTCTGGTATGCTAGTTCCTGTTCTTGACGTAAATGTAACGAAGAGAGGGAGCCACCAGTTGCATTGTTCTTCTTCTCGTTGCACTGAAGATCCATCACTTGCGTACAGATCTCATCACCAACCATGTGTTGAAGCTGAATAAATAATTTTCATTTTATTAATTTATTTATCATTTTAGGCGATAGTTGTACATTAATGTTGTTGCTTTAAACAAAAATGGAGGGGTCTACCTCATTGCAAAATTACTTTTGAGAAAAATTGATATTTCATCCTGTCTATTTATTAAGATAGAGACACATATAATGTACCATTTACAATTGCTATGGAAATTCAGGATCATCTTTTTAAACATGCAAAAGCTAAAAAGAGGATCTAGAACTATACTTCGTACAGTTCATTGTTTTATCAGATTGCTCTCAGAAAGACTAATCATGACCTCTCAAAAAAGTATCAAGAGTCAGGGTAGAATCATCATTTGAGCAGGGATACCCTCATTATTACGACATAAACAGGATCAATGGTACACATATTCCCCACATTTTGTCTCAATTTAAATTTAAGTATACATAACCCAATTGCTTTATATCTAGGAAATCTATTGTTGATAACATCTATAATTTTTAACTGCTAAATAATTTTAAATTACCTGACGGACAATATTCTGCACCAGCTTATCCATAGTGAATGCTATGTAGGCATGGATGCCAAACATTTCTCTGAGAGTGTCCTCAAAGGCTGTTGGTTCCATGTTACCATCCAGTAGGTTCTTAACCATGTCCAGAAAGTATGGGTAGTATTCCTCTGGTTCAACTTCACCTTGAAACAAAAGGACATTGTTTGTATCACAAATGGATGGAAAATCTATTTTTTTAATTACAATGTATTAAGTTAAGGGGATTGTTTATATTTAGCTTTATATTTTGAAAATTTTATATAATATCTTTAAACCAGCACAAAATTATCCAAAAGAGATGATTCTTGGAGCAATTTTTGGTGCAGGGGAGATATTTGATGTCGAGGAATATAAGCAAATTGCTGTTTACATCCATAAAATGTACATAAATAGACCAGAATCTGGTCTGTAACTAAAATTAAATTGTATATTATATATATATATATATATGTTATATTATAAGTAAATAATGTAAAATTCATTTAAACACATCAATTATGGTGGATGAAATAAATAAATAAAAAAACCAAAAAAAACCCACAAAACATCCCTTATAAATCAAGCCTTTAGGTGTTTTGATCGAAAATGCAAACAAAAAAGGTGAGACGCTACTACCCACTCACTGGCTGACAACAATATCACACTTTATACATGTTGAAAATTTTGTTGCTAGGAAAATGTGTTCTTTGATCTGCATTTCTAAAACTCCAAAAGAACACAGAAAACAAAAAACATTATACAGTAGTAGCAATGCGAGAACTCACTTGGTGTCTTTAATCTTAAAGCAACAGCTGTAGATTCTTTCCTGTCTTTTTTACACCTCCGTTCTTCCTCTGCAATACGCTCAGCTTGCTCATAAATCTTGTATAGCCTCTCACACAGCAGCTGGTGCAACCGGAAGAATAAGTACCAGTTGTTGTTGACGAAATATACTGAATAGTATTCATCCTAAAGTATAGCAGAAGCACATTATAAGATGATATACACTGAGCAGTATTCATGCTGTTATAGATTTTAAGCATATGAAAATTGCCAAAATCTAGATATTATTGTTAACCTATACACTTACCTGCCTGATTCATTTCTTTAGAATTTGTAAGACAAAAAGCGATATTTCGACTTATTACATTACAATCAACAAAAATTTTATAGAAAGAAAAAGTCAAAATATATGCAACTGGAATACAACCCCCTGTAGTCTTTAACAAAGATGGCAGTTCCATGTTGATGATTCCATCCATTCATTCTCCAAATGCAGAGATTCATTACAATACTTCCAATGTACAAAGCAGTAACTTCATAATCTGAATGGGGTGGTGATTTCCAAAATCAGAATATATTACTTAGAGGTCTGACTTACATTGTCTATATCTTTTTCTGAATCATCACTATTTGTTCCATTTAACATTGGCTCCTCCTTTACAGGAGATTTCTTAACAGGAGTTGTTTTCGCTTCTTTTTCTTTTTTATCCTCTTTTGGTTGTTTATTAGCATCACGTTTTTCACGTGTTTGGACACCTATTGTTTCAGTCTTTTCTTGTTGAGGTTTTTCTACATTTTCCTTTTCATTGTCACTGGTCTCCATATCTGGAAATATCAAAGATTAACTTGATCTTAAAACCTGATTTTGATTGGTCAGGGATCGGACAATTTCCACAGAAATAATTATTATAGACAACGCTGGGATAAAATTTGGAGATCCAACCTCAGGAGAGGCCAGTAATTCATTTCTTATTGTCAGTTAATATGTCATAATGGGTTGTTATAGTTACAGCTATGGATTAAATAAAAGATGACATACCTTCATCTTCCTCTTCTTCATCATCACTCATAGGTAGACGTGTATGATAGAGTAGGTCTGGGAGAAACTGCTTCAGCAGGTGTTTTATCTTGCTCTTATCCTCCTTGTGGATACCTACATACCAAATTATTTATTCAATCTTACGAGTTAAATCATAGTTGGGGATATTGGGGATTTGTGTTGTTTTGCATACTGTGTTTTGTTATACTTTTTACTGTATTTTTTCAATGTTACAATACAATATTATGACTCGATACTTAATTATATAATTTACTTATTCCAATCAAAAAGGGTCAGAAACTGGTCAAATTATCTGAATTTTTTCGAAATTCCAAAAAGTGAAATCATATTTTTAATGTCCCAACAAGGTTCAACACATATTCTCTGTACAATGCAAGATCAATAGCGCAGTCAGATGTCCAGAAATGAGCCCTTTATAGTTCGACTTTTTCAGGAAAGCAACAAACTTGGCACAGTTGTAGAAACACTTGATCTGAGTGGAAAATGATTTCGGGGCAAGTGATCCGGAGTGGTCTTCATGGATTTTTTAGTCTCTGACCCCAACCCCTATCAGGCGGGGAGGGGGTACATTATAAAAAATAAATAAAAATGGTTTTGAAGAAATTTTTTTTAAATGACTTCATTTGGTGATTGCTCTGAGCCTTGAAATTGAGACAAACCGATTGTAGAAGTGGTGTTTAGTGAGGAAAATACATTTTGACCCAATTATCTAGCGTGAATTCATATTTTAAAGGGTCAAATATGGGACATCAAGTACTGTATTTCAAGAATTTGATGTCTGATCATCTTGGAAAAAATCATACTAATAGGGGTATAGGTGTTCATCACAAATATAGAATATGGCTTGGGTAGCTCATGTATTTTTTGAGATAAAAATTATCAAAAATTGAATTTTTAAGCCCTTGCGGCCTAGGGGTAACCTTATTCTACCTTAATAATTTTTAAGATATGCAATGTATGGGTCTCATATGAGCTCAAAATGGTGCATTGAGTCTTGTTTTGTCATATTATTCCTAATTAGATTGAAAAATGATTGGAACTTTTCAAAAAAAAAAAAATTTCATTATCGCTTCTGAAGGGCCAGGGGTAACCATATTTTACCTTGATAACTTTCAAGGTTTGTAATATATGTATCTCAAATTAGCTCAAGATGATGCATATAATTCTGTTTAATCATAATACCTCCACTAAGATGTAGAAAATGATTGGACATTTCTTAAAATTTGAAATTTTCATTTTAGCTTATGATGGCCTGGGGGGGGGGGGGCTTATTTAATCTTGAACTTTTCTTAATTATGAGACGTATGCATCTCAAATGAGCTTAAAATTGTGTCATATACTCTTGTTTTGTCATATTATTCCTTAGGAGATGTAAAAAATAATGGAAATTTGAAAAATGACATCTTTAGCTTTTGACAGGTCAGAGGTGATTTTATCATATATTACCATAATATAGAAGCAAAGGATGGAGTGAGTTTAGCAGCCCCGTCCCCATGACCAATGCCATTGGCAGCTTGGGTCTTAAAGCATTTATGACCCAAGCTGCAATAAACCATGCTGACCTATTCTCAACCGATCAGCGAGCTTGAAGGAACAAGTGCTAAATGCGTGTACATTAATGATGCGATTTCGTCAGAGAAAATGACCATATTTAAAGCCTTCCTTATTTCGACAACAAACTCTGATTAGCGCAGTGAGTTCAGAGATTTATTGAAAACTGATAGAGTGAAGACGAAGCTCTCTTTTGAGAAGGAAAGTCGAATGAATGCAAAGGGTAGTAAGTCAAGTCACCTTAGCCTGATGGGGGGGGGGGGGTTAAGGTGAGCTGCTTCTGTCAAGGATTCTGTCAGTGAATAATGACAGTCAATGATTGGGCACAAGAATGCCAAATGTTATTAATTTTCAAGATAAAATGATCTCAAAATGGGGAAAATAGTCTGTTTTTCACTTTATTCCTACTGAGATAATGATTAACAACAATTAGAAAACTCAATCCATTTATTCCATTTTAGCACTACCAATAGCAGTAGAATACAGATGTAACATCACATCCAATGATTGTATGAAAAATGGGGAGGGTTAAACTTTGGCCATGGGCAGGTAGATATTGATAGGATTTCTCCCTTACCATATGCTATCCAAATTGACCTTTTCAGTTTTTAACATCACATATATGCCAGGATAACCACATTAGAAATAATTGTAAGGAGTATTATTCTTTCTCTTGAAGGCCATGATTGAAGCAGTCTTACTGAAAATATTGAGAAATATCCTTGAATCTGCTTCTTCTTAAGAGCAAGGGCAGAATCTCACTGTTGGGCTAAAACATTGCATTGCCTCCTTAATTTATGTGGTCACTATCTTCTTTCCATCCATTTCAAGGGTTTCAGTTTCCTCTTTAGACTATCCTTGTTCCAGTTCCACAAGTCTCTCTAGTGCTGTTTTAAAGGTGCAACAATTAGTGCAAAGGGGCCATTCAACGATCATGGACCAGTGTCAAAATATATTCAAGTTTGGATATTTCATCAAGACTAACATATATGTTTATTTTTTTCCAAAGAAACCCCATGGATGAACATTATTTCAGCTGATTCCTCTTGAAATGTTTTGGATCTTAAAAATCTATAAGTGGGCCTCCCTTTATAGAAGCTTTGAACTGAATTTACACTTCTTAATGCTAAAATTGATAGTTTATCCATACATTTTAAGAAAATAGGTATGTCAAAGAAGATGTTTAGCCAAATATTACCCTGATAGCTCAAAAAAAGTAAAAAATTGAATCTTCTACAGACCTTGTTGCCCCTTTAAGCTAGTGTCCTGGTAAACATTCCAGCTGACATCAAGGCAATGAACTATTTGCAGACTTTTACGTGGGTAATATCATATTTGCATAATCACCCAATTTTCTTTATATATCACTGTTAGCATGTTTAACTATACATGCCCTGTCTATTATTTTGGCATCTACTATGTAGCTTAGTCATTCAACTTTGATGTTAATGAGCATAGATACAAACAGCACAAAACTGGAACAGTGAGGAAAGTATATCCTACTAATTTTCTTCTGTGGAATTGGCAAGATTTCCTAAGATAGTTGGAACAAGAGGGAGCTGTTTTCCTTCCAGGCATCAAAACTGAAACCCTGGAGGAAGATGACAAGAAGATTGTGACCTCACAATGAGGTAATGCAATATCTTAGCCCGATAGTGAAGTATCTGCCATCACCATTCGCTCGTATGAAGAAGCAAGCCAAAGACTGCTTCTGTCATGACCTAATAAGAATCATAGTCAATACAGTTGATTTTGGTGTGGTTTAAACTGGCAGTAACTTGTGCTGAAAATGTCAATTTGGATTGCATATGGCCTATGGTAAGGGGAAATTCCTCCAGAATGTACGACCTGTCTTAGATATTTCAAGGCTACTTGGCCATGAACGAAGTTTGGCCCTTACCATTTTTCATACAATCTCTAGATGCATTCTGCTACTACTCTTAGTCAACTGATTTGCAGGAATAGAAGGTGTACCCAGAGGTTACGCAAGTGTTCTAAAGCTTTAAATCTTTTTTGATACCCTAAAATTAGAAGACTAGAGTCCTTATTCATTCTGATGCATTCTTAGCCACAGTTTCTATCACCACATGAATGTGGCTGGCCTACTCCCACTGCTGATACTGAGGCAACAACATAAAATGTAGGTCATGGGGTAGATACCTGTGTCAAGAGAACAGATGCAAATGTTTTAAGCAGATCTGATTTGCTCTGAGCTATGTAGCTGTAGGAGAGACTGTCAGAATCCATGAATTGTGACTCCTTTAAATAGGTTTTATAGATTTGGATTATATACTCAAATGATAATATACAGAATCTTAACAATGCTACTACTCGTGCTAGTATGAACTGGACTTATCAAACATTTTCACATCTTAGAAAAATGTTCTATAAAACTAGATAGTATTGCCATTGGTACTAGAAAGGAATAAATGGCTGTTGAGGTTCATTTTTTATAACTGTTAATCATTATTGTATATCTCAGTAGGACTAATATGACAAAACTGGACTATATTCACTATTTTGAGCTCATTTGAGTAGACAATATGATATATCATTGTTTAAATTTTTAAGGTAAAATTAGGTCATTCCTGACCTATCATAAACTAAACTACCAATCTCAAACTGCATCAAACAGCATGGTTTCATAAACAGTGCTGTAAAAACAGTACTGTACACAGCTGTTTTCTAAAACAGTACTGAGCTGTAAAAACAGTACTGTAATACTCTGTCCAAAACAGATGGTGTTAGAATAGCATTGTACCTTGCTATATAGTGCAGTACTCTGACTGCACTGTTCAGTACTGTTTACAGCGCTGCAAGAAGATGTTGCGGATTGGGGGTGTAATATGAAAATGTAATTTTCTTATAATTTCCAATCATTTTTTCACTCCTTGGGAATGATATGATAAAACAGGACTAAATATACCATCTTAAGCTCATTTGAGGTGACTATGTCTCATATTTAGAAAATTATTAAGGTAAAATAAGGTTACCCCAGGGCCATCAAGAGCTTAAGTGAAAATTTTGATTTTTTAGGTATATCCGATCATTTTCTACATCTTATTGGAAGAAGTATGATAAAACAGAACTATATGCAACATCTTGAGCTAATTTGAGATGCATATATTACATATCTGGGAAATTATTAGGGTAAAATATGGTTACCCCTGGCCCTTTAGAACCGAAAATGAAAATTTGATTTTTTTTTATTTTCAATAATTTTTTTACATCTAATTAGGAATAATATGACAAAACAATACTTAATGCAACATTTAGAATTCATATGAGGCCCAAACATCGCGTATCTTAAAAATTATTAAGGTAAAATAAGGTCACCCCTAGGCTGCAAGGGCTTAAATATCCAAATTTCGATAATTTATTTCTCAAAAAATACATGAGCTACACAAGCCATATATCATATGAGTGATAAACACCAATATCTCTATTAGTATGAATTTTTTCAGGATGATCAGACATCACATTCTTGAAATACAGTACTTGATGTCCTATATTTGACCCTTTGAAAGATGAATTCACGCTAGATAATTGGGTTAAAATGTATTTTCCTTCCTAAATAACACTTCTAAAATAGGTTTTTCTCAATTTCAAGGCTCAAAGCAATGACCAAATGAAGTCACTTAAAGAAATATACTTTACAACTATTTTAATTTATTTTATTATAATGTACCCCCTCCCCGCCTGATAGGGGTGGGGGTCAGAGGCTTAAAATCCATGAAGACCACCCCGAATCAATTGCCCCGAAATCATTTTTCATTCAGATCATATGTTTCTACAACTGTGCCAAGTTTGTTGCTTTCCTGAAAAAGTCGAACTACCAAAGGGACATCTGACTGCGCTACAAATCATATACGAGAAAGACCATTGTAATAGAGTAATAATAACTAGATTTGTGAAATTGAACAAGTTCAATTTAAGACTCCAGATTTATTTTACCTAGATAGATCAGTAAAGAGCTGAGTAATTAACTGAGTAATTAGCTGAGTAAGTACCTTAGTAGTAGTTGAGTAAGTAGCTGAGTAAGTAACTGGGTAAAAAGCTGAGTAGGTAGCTGAGTAAGTAGCTGAGTAAGTACCTGAGTTAGTAGCTGAGTAAGTAGCTAAGTAAGTAATAACTAATTAAGCAATTGAGTAAGTAGTCAAATAAGTAGCTGAGTAGGTAGGGAGGTAAAGTAGGGTATGTAGGAATTTTTGAAAGTTTATTTGATCAATCTGCATCGTGAATACTGGCAAGTGCGAATTTCAAACTTCAAAATGGCTTAGAATCTTAGCCGGGGGTCGGATTGCAATTTTAATTTCAGATCCGGATTCCTTAGGAAATTCTACCCCTAATTCATAACTCATACGTTAAATTTGGAGAACTTTTTATTTTGACATACATTTCGATCACCATATCTCAAAAGTGGGTCAAAACACTTCTTGACGGCAACAAGTTAACGTTATGAGCACACTCTTTGCTACATGTATACAAAATTTCGAAGAATATCATTGAAGTGTAGTGTCCGAATTGCAACAATAAGAAAAAACTAAGAATTTGACCTAGATTTTGAACTAGGTATTTTGGTGTCCAAATTTTGAAGGAAAGTAGCTTTTGAGGTCCCCTTCTTTTATGGGCTTTCATTATGTTTAGCTGTACTCATTCTATATCTCGTATTTTTACACTTCAAAAAATTATTCAGTCCCACTGATTTAACATGGGGCACCAAATTTAGCGATTTTTGAGATTTCAAAACGCCATAACTTCAGAACAAGAAGTCGGATCGAAATTTGGTTTGCAGATTTGGATTCCTGAGAAAATTATACCTTTAATTCATAACTCACACATTAAATTTGGATAGTTTTTATTTTGACCTACTTTTCGGACACCATATTTCAAAAGTGGGTCAAAATACTTTCTGACGGCAAAAGGCTAACACTATGAGCATACTCTTTGCTACCTGTATACAAAATTTTAAAGCAAATCATTTGAATATAGTGTCAGAATCGCAAAAATAAGGAAAAACTATGAATTTGACCTAGATTTTAACCTAGGGATTTTGGTGTCCAAATTTTGAAGCTAAGTAGCCTTTGAGGTCCCCTTCTTTAATAGGCTTTCATTATATTAAGCTGTACTCAGTTTATATCTCGTATTTTACACGTAAAAAATTCTTTTTTCCCATTGACATAACATGGGGCAGCAAATTTAGCGATTTTTGAGCTTTCAAAACGCCATAACTTCCGAACAGGAGGTCGAATCAAAATTTGGTTTGCAGATTCAGATTCCTGATAAAATTCTACCCCTAATTCATAACTCATACGTTAAATTTGGAGAACTTTTTAGTTTGACCTACTTTTCGGACACCATATCTCAAAAGTGGGTCAAAATACTTTCTGACGGCAAAAGGCTAACACTATTAGCACACTCTTGGCTACATGTATACAAATTTTCGAAGAATATAAGTAATCTGTAGTGTCAGAATCGCAAAAATAAGGAAAAACTTTGAATTTGACCTAGATTTTGACCTAGGCATTTTGGTGTCCAAATTTTTATGAAAAGAAGGTCTTGTGGTCCCTTTCTTTTATGGGCTTCCATTATGTTTAGCTGTGCTTAGTCTATATCTCGTATTTTACACTTCAAAAAAATATTTTTTCCCATTGAATTAACATGGGGCACCAAATTTAGCGATTTTGAATTTTCAAAACGCCATAACTTCTGAACCGGAAGTCAGATCGAAATTTGGTTTTCAGATTCGGAATCCTGAGAAAATTTCCTATAAGACTGATATCCCGGACATTGGATTCGGTGAAATTTTTTTTGGACCTCGTTTTCGGACACTGATATCTCGAAATCGGTTTGAGATACCAAAAAACTAAATCGACCCTAGGTTTTCTACTTTTTTATGAGGAACACAATGAAAAAAACCAGGACCAAAAATATTGAAGGACGACCGAGATAATGGGAAAAAGTGACAAAGTACTGGATTTGACCTAGTTCTTGACCTTTGACCTAGATAAAAATTTGACCTAATTTCCCAGAAAGCCAGATACATTCCCTAGTTAATCATGTAAGCAGCTTAAAGTAAGCTCTTCTAGTTGGTGAGAAATCTGGGAAGGAGGAAGAAGAATAATAATAATAAAGAAAACTGGCAAAAGCAATAGACTCCAGATTTTCATCTGGAGTCTAATAATACATCCAGTTGTAACAGATGAAAGATATACCTGATTGGCGCTTCATATGGTGAATGATTATAGTAACAGCATCTTCTAGTATGGTTTTCTCCTTGTAATGAAATGTCAAATGACTACCTAGTGTATCAGAGTTGCCTTCTTGAGACTGTTCTTGTCTCTGCAATAAAACATGCCTATTTAGTATGTGTATAGCCATGAGAAATGCCATTTTAGCATCAAAGTGATTTCGACATTCATTTAGTTACATGGACATCAGCTGAGGGTTGTGAGCAAAACTACATTGATATTCTTTTTTGTTCTGTATATGATGACGTAAGATCCAGATGGTGACCTTTGTGACTTCTTAAATTGTGTGCATTGTTTTAAGGATTTCAAAATGGTTTTGCATTGAACAATATCAATGATGTGCTATTGTATCTTTTAATGCAATTTATTTCAATATTAACATCAACTTGACTTACCTCATCAAAAATGGCCTCTATTTCATTGAGAAGTGCCTTGGATCGTATAGCTTTTACATCAGTCTGTTTAAAGTTGATGCCTTGATGGTCCAGTGATTTCAAATAATATTTTTCATTCTGTTCCCGCCAGATTTTGTTAAATCCCCTCTGTGCCTCTCTCCATTCTTCCTCTTTGGCTTTCAATCTAACCATACAATAACACTTTGTTTAGTAATCAGAATATTATCAAAAACTTTAAATTTTATAATTTTCATTAAATGAAATCAAATTTTTAATCTCTCTTTAATGCCTCATGCCTCCGGTTTGATCTACAGCAACCGGATGGTGACAGTAGCTTCCCAAAATCGAGAGAAATATGCAGTATTGCATGTAAATTTTTTATATCAATTTTGTGTGAAGCTACGCCCGCCCTAGAGCAAAAAAATTCTCAAACCTAAAATGTTGTATACATCTTCAGTTGGACTGGATTATCTAACCAGCTCATATGAAAGTAGACACATACTTTAATGTCTGCCTGTTTGCAGTCCTGATAGTCACAGGGAACAACAGGGGAAATTTCAGGCAACAATGTTATTAAACAATATCAAAGAAGAATTTAGAGTACGGTATCGACCTGGAGGACTTTTAAATGTAAATATATAATGCTATAGTTGATGGACTCAAAAATCATTCAAGAGATATGTTAGAAAGTTTTTCTAATTTTCAACAAAGTAGATAAAATATCCAAATGCCTACCTTCTTAGAACTAAAGGCACAGCTACAACTGGGTTCTTCTTCAATCCATCTATGATGTCTGGTGCCTTGTCCCCATATATCCTAAAACACATCAATCATCATTATAGCATCTACCTAGACTAACAAATTAGCCAGTAATACCCAGGCTTTCAGATTATCTCTGCTGAGTAGTTGACTTGAATCAAGTCTTTAATCATGATTAAAATGAACAAATCGTATTTTGTATGGCTTATGTATGTATGACCTCAGATTTGCTCCCCAAGGTTATATTACCTTTGTATGGCTTTCCTATGTATGACCTCAGAATTGCCCCCAAGGGTGTTGTCAAGACGGAACTTGGCAGCCTCTTCAGCAGACATCCGGGACATCTTCTTCTGTACACCTTCCAGGATACGTATTGTGTTTAGATTTGTCTCCACGACAACATCCAGCTACAAAAACAACATGATATATTAATTTTTCTTAGTTACAATATGAACCCTCAGATCTTGAGCAACTTTACTTTCAAGGTTTCCAAAAATTATTCAATTCCTTGTTATGTATCGATGAGAGTAAGATGGATCGGCAATTTGGGATAGCTAACACTTAATAGTTTTATAGTTACGAAAAACAAGCTCTATTTTATCTATAATCAGTCATACCTCAAAGCGTTCATCTTCACAACGGTAGATATGTTCCTCAAATTGAGTCTTGCGTGATGTGACAAAGGTGGAGTCTTCAGACCATGAGGGAAAAGAGACCCAAGTGTCATTGAGGACTTCTTTACAGAGTGCAGTACGGCCACTACACCTGGGGTGCTGGTAGCTCTTTGGAAGTGCCCGGTAGCTCACTCCGTATCTCTTACAAGAGGCATAATCTACAAGCAAAACAAAATTTACATATGCATAATTTACATTATGTGACTCAAGTACAGTATACAGATGAAAGAAATACAAATATCACCCTTGGTATACGCAGCTAACGAAAATTGACCGGTACGGGTCAAAAGCTGGACCGGTACGGGTTAACGGTTTTATTTGAATTTAAAATAGCCATAACTTGCTCAATATTGACTTCCTCGTGTCTAATTTGAAATATATGATGCCTCCCGATGCTTTAAAGCACCCCAATTTTTTACAGATTTTTAAACGGACCAAAACTCTCTAAATGCGCATTTATGCTCTTTTCTCTCGAAAACGACTGTCTCATTTTCACGATAACTTTTATTTAGTTCTTCTAACATATAAGATCTATTTTTCTCCATCAAGGTATGATGTAAATGACATGCTATTTACATCTTGTGAGTTTCAATTGACGCGCGTTTGATTTTATAAAAAATGCCAAACTTAGTGACAAAGAATTTCATCCTGCTTGCAGCGAGAAGACGGACCGGTTCAGGGCAATCTGCTTGTAGCGAGAAGACGGACCGGTTCGGGGCAATAGCTGATGAAATTCTTTGTCACAAAGTTTGGCATTTTTTATAAAATTAAACGCACGTCATTGAAACTCACAATATGTAAATAGCATGTCATTTACATCATACCTTGATGGGGAAAAATAGATCTTATATGTTAGAAGTACTAAATAAAAGTTATCGTGAAAATGAGACAGTTGTTCTCGAGAGAAAAGAGCATAAATGCGCATTTAGAGAGTTTTGGTGGGTTTAAAAATCTGTAAAAAATTGGGGTACTTAAAAGCATCGGGAGGCATCATATATTTCAAATTAGACACGAGGAAGTCAATATTGAGCAAGTTATGGCTGTTTTAAATTCAAATAAAACCGTTAACCCGTACCGGTCCAGCTTTTGACCCGTACTGGTCAATTTTCGTTAGCTGCGTATACCAAGGGTGAATATAATGACGGAAAGTGATTGTATTGTGCTCACTGCTGTGATTAAGAATTCAAAACTATTATCTATTATCTAGTTCATTGAGAGCAGCTTCAACCGCACAATATATCATTTTTAAGCTGTTCTTATTAAATTCTATTCTTAAACATGCATTGTTGTATTATATCAAATCTCTGTTTCACCCCCTACAACTCATTGATATTTTTGTAATGAATTACATGGGGAAGGAACAAGGAACGTCATACTAATTAATTCATTGTATTAAATCTCTAAATTAACTGCAACAAAGCAGAACAACCTGTCCTGGCATATAACACAATAACAACATTAAGTAATTAAAACACATAACATATTTACTAGGTTGGGTCATTAAATCAATAATTGTATAATAGTATGCATTGCAATATACTGCAATTAATGAATGACACCATTGATAAATTGGTTTTAGTGGAAAATTATAAAATGCAATGGTATTATATATTTACTACTGTGTTAAAATCATCAGTTGTATAAATGAAGAAGGGTATGGGCAAAACCATAGATTAAGTAAAAACAATTAACAGATATTGATGTAATGACCCTGGCCTTGAAGATCAGTCATAATACAAAATGGTGGCAGAAAAGAACAAATAACTATGGGAGCAGAGGTGGGTAGGAGCTGGCTTATACTGATTTGGGTGGGCCAGTGAACAATGGGGATCAAAAAATCAATTGGTTACACTAAAATTAAATTCATTGAACAATCTTGGATGTGAACCAGTACAGAAAATTAAAAAAAAAATTCAGCTTACAGTGGAAATAAGGTACCGGAAATAACCATGGTTACCCAACCCACCTCAAGAAGTATGACCACAATCACACTTTCTGCTCTTAACTAAACTGACCCATTTGGTAGAGACTGTCCTCAAAAGAGACAGATTTGGGTCTAGCATCTCTCCAAAGACTGCTGCTAAATGAGCCTAGCCATGAGTGACCTAACACAAGTTGAAACATATCAAGTAGGCAAAATAGCATGCTACCTAACATTAATATGTATATAGTAGAAGTTGCTCTATTACAGAGATTTCATTAAAAGCAGACAACACCTTTCAAGTTATTTTTACACAAATCGTCTGTTGTTTTAAGGAATTTTGTAAGTTCTGTATGAATGTTACAATCATTATATCAAATAAGTTTTGTTATTTTCATTCATTTTTCACGCTGTCAAAAATTGATGAAATCCCTGCAAAATGTTCCATTCGCAAGCACGGACACATAAACATAAATGGTATTGTTATTAAAGTGAGTCGAGAATTCTAATAACAAAACTATTTAATAAAAAGTGTCTTCATTGTTAAACATCCAAACAACACATAAGGGTCTTCAATGTTGATCATCTAAAGTTCAACACCTAGGGGTCTAAGCAAAACAGATGAATGATAAAAACAAACACTTACCAATCTCCATAGCTAGATCCCCACTGATCCTCTCCTTGCCTGTGGCTCCAGATGGCACTGCATCGACCATGTGACCAGACTCTTTGTAACCCAGGAAATCTTTGAACCATTTGAATAACTCTGGTGTTTTACTGCAAAATTAGACAGTTTCTCAGTAATAACTTTGAACACTTTCTTATGAAAAAATTCTGACACATTTAAAACATATCGCTATTACAGTTTTACATATTGCAAAATACAAAACAACATTATGCATTTATTGGTTATGTAAAATACTTTGTATTTTTCACTGTAGATAAACAATAGGGAGGAAATATACAACAACTCAACTTACCCCAGGAATGGCTGTGCCAACTGAACAAGCTCTGAACGAGATATCACCTCCTGATTGAAGAGCACCAAACAGCGCAGGAAATTCTCATACACTTCCTGGTTTCTCAATGCTTTACGGACCTGAAAAAGGTGAGATGTGAGCAATTTTTTTAAGCATTGAGTTAAACAAATTATTTAAACAACTTGTCTTGGTTAAATGTTTGTCAAAATTGAGATCTTTATGTAGTTTCTGAGAGTACAGATTTTTTAACCTGTAAATAATAGATATAATATTTATTCAATGTGCAGTATTTACATACCTTATCAAAGAATGCATATTCATTCAGCGTGCCATACTTTCCTGCCTCTGCTAGTGTGATGTCTTTCAAAGAGCCACTCTTGGATTTCTAAAAGGGAAAATCATTCTTCCATTGAAAACAGGCTCTTCATGAAATATCTTGGGAACAGTATGAATTTATGCAGATAGTACATGGTAAATCATATCGAACATTGTTACTGATACAAAATGTTTCATCCTCCGAAATTCAAGTTAGACAAATTCTAACTCAACATAAAAAGTAACAGGACGATTTAATATATGCCTGTACGCAATCCTTGCAAGCACAAAGCAAGCAAGGGGAAATTTCAGGCAATATAATACTGTATAGAATAAAAATCTGTTAGTTCTATAATGTAATAAGAAATTAGCAGGGAGAGTTTACCTTTGCAGGTGGTTGTGTGCCAGCAGAGGGACGTCTCATGTGGCTGGGTCCTTTGTTGTTTGTCTTTGTTGTATAGCTAGTCTTCTTCAATGTGGATGAGTGGTCATTACGTATAGCACTCAGGTCAGCCTGTTAAACATATATACAAGTGTCATACAAAACATGTACAGTACAGGTACAGTGATGTCATTTGTATAGAACAACTTAAGGAGAAACAAAAACAACTGACGATACATAATCAGTATATGTAAAAGATGGTGTAAAAATAATTGTCTTACCATATTAGCGAACATGCTGCCTAGACCTCCTGATCCATTAGCATCAGGCAAAAACTGACCAAACTCTGAGAGAAGATCCTCTTGGTTCTGGAACAGCTTAGCGACCTGGGAGTAAACTTCAGACTCTGTCAGTGGCTTATAGCCAGGTGTAACAAGGCCCTGTAATGATCAAACAATCAAGTTTTTTACATTTTTCTAACACCCAATTTCAATGCTTATGATTTCTGTTATCTTTTTTTCAAAAACATTTACATCCTCTTTAGCAATCTAAGTTGAAGATATTTCAGAATGTGTCTATGACTTGAAGTTCAAATTGAAATAATGCTCGTCTCATTCTCTCAAAACTGATAGAGAAAATCCAACCCATAAAAGTAATAACAAGATACTTTATAATCACAAAGAAAGCATGGCGAAATCTTAGGCAACATTAAATTAACACAAGACACCAGCTCAGCAGTTTGTCATTGGGTCATGGTGACCAACTTGGGAGTTTTATATTAAGAGAACTAAAGTAGACAAAGTCACAAAAATACAATACTTATTGATAAAATTATATTCACCTCTTTAAGATTTCTTTGTTCTTTTTGATATGTGTGTAGTATCTCCAAGAAAGCTTTATAGATTTCAGGCTGACCTTGGAATCGATTCTAAAACAAACAAAATTGAAAAATAAATCACATCACATAGATATTCAATATTCATCTAAAATTGTGCTTTTAATTAACAATTACACTGAGTCAACATTATTTTTTAATTCAAAGCATCAACATATAGATAGTGCATTAAAATACATATTTCACTAAACTTAAGTTCATTTTATCTTATTCTTACTTTGATTTTATTCACATAGTTGATTGCATGATTGAATTCTACAGGTTGTCCCGCTTGTTGCTGGCCGCTGCCTTGTTGAGGGGAGCTCTCCTGGGTAGAAGGTTTGCTCTGCTGGTGGTACGAGTGATGTGATGCTGCATTATGACTTGTGTTTGATAGTGTTGCCTAAAATAGTCAAATACAACAAATAGGTTTATTGTTTTATTTTTAATAATTAAGGTATTGAGTAAAACTATGTAATTTTATTTACATTTGATAGTAGACTTTTCTGATTTACAGTCTGTCATAAAGTGATACTTGAAAGCATTGGGTTTATATTTTATGTTCGTTTCAATTAGCAATTTTGATGATTTTTCCCATAAGCTCATTGTGTTTTCATAATACTTGCTCAGAGGTCATATATCTATCAAGTGTGATATCAAAACATTGAAATCACTCAGGTGAAGAAATTCTAGCATCATCGCAAGTGATTCCTAATTCCAATGAAAAAACACTACTAAGTAAATGGTAATGGCTAAAAGTTTATCATTTTTTTCTTTTTCCTATTCGTTTTACTTTTTACATTATCAGGGAATTGAAAAAGGTTAATGATATAAGGCCTGAGAGATTATCAGAGATCATCTGATTGGCAAATAAAATATTGTGAGACATCCCTTCGACCGACCAATTATAACACCATGTCTGATTGGTGGACAAGTTATTAAATATATGACTGGCTGACAGATAATTTCTCAAGCCTCTCAAAAATGATGAGAACATCAGACTTACAGCTGCGGCGGCTGCTGCTGCTTGAGATGCTTGATGAGCCTGTGCCATCTGACTGAGTGTCATCATCTGCTGACCTGGCTGGTGTACATTTATTGTCTCATTCCCTTGCACTTCTATCTTGTACCCAGGGGGCAGAAATGTGTTGAAGCCAACTATTAGGTCAGGATGACCCTTGAATAGGTTCGACACTCGATTAATTACCCCAGGGGTGTCAATTCTGAAATGATAACATCATTATTACTTCGATAATCAATATAATTGTTTAATATTTTTTAATCTAAATATCTCACACCTTGATAATCAAATCTAATATTAAAATCTTATGGCGATGAACATGCATGATTGCGCAGATATCATTAGGATTATTTTCCCCATAGGATTGGCATAATTTCATTTACTTTAAAGTAATCTGACTGATGAATGGCATAGACAGATGACATGAATGCTTTTTAAGTACTCATCTAAAATATCTACACTTTCAAGGCAGCAACAAAATAGAACGGCCGTATGTAGTCCCTCTCAATTTGAACACTTGAAATATAAACTTTTTTTTTTGGTTCCATTCTTTTCTTTACACCAATATGCAAATATTTGAGCACACTCAATAAAGTCATCACATTCAAAAGTTTAACTCAACAAATTCTACTTACGTTTGTGATTTGAATTCTTTCATGATATCTAGGAAATCATTGTAGACCTGCGGCTGGTTGCCAAACTGAAGTTTCACTTGGTCCAGATATGAAAGGGCATCCTCTACCTTAAGTCTCTGGAACTGTTGTTGTTGCTGCTGACCCTGCACTTGTTGAACATGAGCCTGCAACAATATGTATGTGTTCCATTATTCAAGGCCATTTGTAGTGCAGAGATTATTGATTCTGCATTTTTCAAATCTTCTAAAAGTGGACAAATGAAAAATTAGGACTGGGATCTATTTTTTCAAGCATTATAAAGTCATGAGTCGCAGATAAATGTATTTTCTTAAAAGTATGAACTGTTACTTTACAACAACTGAAACAAAATGATTCATCTAATTGAAAGCCCATGATATTACTGTATTATAAAGTGCTCTCCCATTATATGTAGGACCAATTCTAAAGAAAAATACTTATGGCGTGATGGATAGTTATTGAACCCAGGAGGTCTGAATTACAGCAAATACTATCGACAAGAAAAACTACAACAAAAAGGTTTTCTTCTCTATATCTATATAAGACTGGAAATAAAATGCAAAGTCAAGCATGTTTTCAACAAAATCTTGAAAACAATTACAAATCACTGATTGACTAGATATATACTCTTTTAAGTTATCTGACCTTTGTTCAACAAACAATATAGAACAATAAATAAAAGTGTTAATCTACTGTCATTTTGATAATTAAAGTAAAGAAATAAATGGATTTTCTAAAAATATGGTTTGATCTTTAGTACAACTTTTTTCATATAATTTGTTGGAGCTTTCGTGACTGAAATTGACTGAAAGATTTTATTTTGGTTATTTAATGGAATTTCATTAAACTTTCTTATATCGTTTTGTGTTATTCTTGCTGCTTCTGTTTCCGTACTGTTAAAAAGAACTGCATATTATCGCGCCATCTTGATGGTATGCTGTAGTACAGGTAGCAGTTAAAAGAGGGTAGTACTTGCTCAAAAGTCATATAAAGCACAAAATTTAAAACATTGAAATCCATCAAGTGGGGGATGCTAGCATTATTGCATTATTCCCAGGCTCTTACTAGGAATTATCTAGGTTGAGATAGAAACATTAACTCTTAAATCCTAAATTCTATCAAGAGTCCTGCTTTTAATAAGGAAATATCATTGCGATATGAAGCCTTTATTACCCAAAATGGCACTCAAGTGCTTCTATGTCCTCTCATAGGAATTTGAAATACTTCATCTCTGACAAGGGAAATGTAGTCATGTAACCACTTTTAGTAATGCTCCATAAAAATATACTCTAGCCTGGGTTTGGTTGTTTGTTTTGTTCAGTGAATGAGTTGTACATATTTGATTATCCACAAATTTAATGGGGAGGGGGGATATTTAAACAGGCCTTCTACGAAAAGACATTTCACTGTTAACCTTGCAAAAGTTTTTGTCAGTCTGAATTTTATTTAAAGTATTTTCAAGCAATGTGTTCAAAAGAAATCTCACATTTCTCTAAAAATAGGTTCATTGTTTCCATTAGATTGGATCAACTATATATCAATTGCCATGTCATATTTTTTTTAGTGGTCTTATTCCAAGTTAATGAGGAGTCTTGTTGTTAAGTAATATAAACATGGATCTGCTATTTAGCAGAAAATATATATATTCCTTAAATTGTATTAATCTCTTCTTAAAAACACTATTATTACAAGGGCCATTCGCAATTCTAATCTTTGGGTTAAGTTGAGCCAGTTGATAATTTATTTTAATGTCATCAACAGTGGCACCTGTTACACAGCATGGTGGAAATTGCTTTAATACAAAGCAATTTGACAAAAAGCTTCGTTACGAAGGATTTTGTTGATGTGTAACAACATAAAAAATCCTTCACACAAAGTTGTTTTTGTCAACTGCTTTGTAACCAAGCAACTTAATCTGCAGTCTAAATCTAATCATTATTAATTAAAGAATAATTATAAACGGCAGATAACATCCTCTTGCAAACATCCTAAATTTTGTGAATTTTTTCATCATAAACAGAAATTGCCATCAAACATAACGATAAACTTCAAACATAACTTGCAAATATTATCATGATATTCCTAAAATTAATTGTTTTCAAGACAAAACTGAACATCAAAATAAAAAATAATTCCAATAACTTTGGTCTGGGTCAGCTCACTATTCAATGAATCATGAATGAAAAAAACAACAGAAAATGCTATATGGTTGTACTGTAGAGTGCCAAGGAACTCCCTTTATTATGACAAAGCAAGAATATCATGAGCTCAGTTGCAAGTCAAACATATTTTGAGACAACATACTTTGAATCCTTGTCTAGATACAGTATAGCTCTGACATACAGAAGCTAGACTAGCCTGGAAGATAGAGACAAGAGCTGACAGAAGCAAGACACAATGGCCAATTTCATCTTTGTTATTTTGATCAAAATGCCAATTTTCTAGCTCCTCTTTTGAAAAATATGAGGCGTCATGAGAACTTTGATATATGTTGATATCTAAAATAAATTGATGACACTATGTTGGAGTGGGTGGGCAAAAATGATGTCCTCCAACACATCAGTTTGTATACTGATGTAATGTGCCTATTACATGAAGATTCAAGTTGTCATAATAGACCAAACATAACTGTGTCTTTTGAGCAAGATGAAATGTGGATTTAAACTGTCATTGCAGATTTTAAGATACATAAGATTAATAAAATGGAAACTTATGGTCAGAAGCCTTTCATTTTGATGTCTTTATTATAAATTTATTTTTTCAATTTTGTCAACATTACACAATGTTCCTATTATCTCTTTCAATATAATAATATCTAGCATACCTGAGTATGAGCCTGCACCTGATGCACCTGTTGCTGTTGGTGAGCTTGGGTCTGAGGCGTATGATGCTGTGGGGGAGCAGCATGCTGGGGTGGGGGAGGATGCTGCTGGGGTGGAGCAACATGTGGCGGAGGTGCAGAATGTTGGGGTGGCACAGAATGCTGCAACCCTCCACCACTACTGGTGTGATGAACTCCTCCACTCACTCTGGAATAGAATGAAATAAAGCAGTCAATAGGATATTGGAGAACATATTTTGGAAAGCTACTTAAGGCGATAAGAAGTAGATTCTTTGTTGTGCGTCCCCTTGCTTGCACGATTTTGAGTAAATCAGAAAAAACAAACACATCCAAATAGCAATCACAAGGGTCTGAAAGTACCATCACATTTCGTTCAATCAGAATCAGATGAAATGGCGGATGGTTTCCCGTGCGTCAAAATTGACAGTGTTATTAATTAGTTTGGCATACATTATAGCTATGTTAAAATATATTGTATAAAATGTATAGATATGTGTTTGTAATCACTGCAAATTGGTATGCCATCCCTTTTTATGCCGATAAAATGTATACATTTCTCAGCAAACAAGTTAGTGTATTTTCTTGAGTTTGTGTTTGTTTTCCTTGTACCCTTGCATGATTTGGATTTTGCCAGGACGCAAAACAAAGAATCTACTTTTTATGGCCTAATTACCATTCAACATATGAACAATGGATACAGAATATCTCCTCATCAGAATGTACATTATCCTATGCCAAGTAAAGTTTTAGGGAGATAAGTTGGTAAGATATATCCTGTATCCTGATTTTGAGGTTTCCATATCCAGAACCTTTATATCTCCCACTTCCGGTAATTGAATTATTTTTTGAATTTTTAAAAAAATTAAAAAGAAAAAATATCTAGATTCATCAGTTGTCTTAACAGACGTGGAGAGCAAGGGTGAATGTTTTTTTAAAATTTTGGTGCTGGACTCGATCAACAGTTAAGTGAATCATTTTCCAGGAGTTGTAGCTTTGAAACCATTGATCACTTAATACAGCGGAAAAGTCAAGAATTTCAGTAGAAAAAATACAGTGAAATCAAAATACCAAAGACATTTGAGAGATTTTGTTTCATCTAAACTGATATCTTATAAGTCCATATATAGCTGTCATCTTACTGGTTCATGGCAGACTGCTTTTATGTTTCACAAATCTGATTGCAGGTACTTCCTACTACATTTTTTTCGTGCCAACAGCTTGTTCAGTGAAAGTCTTATTCATACAATTTCCTTCTAAAATTCACCATATTTTCTAGAATTATGCTCATCTTAAGGAGCCTCATACTGGCCTCATCTTTGTTTCTATGTAACTAGGGACAAGACAAAGAGACTAAAGCCCCGGCTCTATTACTGAAATGATTAAGAACTTACTGATAGCCCTGTACAGGTCCACCAGAATAGGGCATGCTTCCCTGTTGCATGCTGTCAGATGGTCCCTCGTTGAACCTTTGGGCAGAGTGGACACTAGTTGGAGGGGGCTGGTTACTGCCAACGATTGGCCGGGGGTAACTCTCCCCTTGCTGTACAGGAGCCAATGATGTTGGAGCAGGTAGATGTCTCGGTGGGAAATTTTCCTGCTGAAATTAGATAATTAACCATTAGAAAATTAATCATTAATGAAATTGTAATGATCCCCAACATAAGAAAAGAAAAAGTGGTTCATTGAGATTTTGAAAAGGCTCACTTAAAATCGTGAAAATCCATATTTTGAACATTTTCGTCTATATTTTACATTTAAGTCCTCTTTTTATTGAACTTTTAATATCTGGCAGATGAAGCCTACAAAGTCATTACAACCTACTATTCTTAAATGACTACTTTTTAATATCTGGCTACAGGATATTTCACACTAACATTACATAATGATGTAAGACAAAGGTGCATGGCATGGTTATAAGAATTTTTTGCTCTCTTAATCCCTTAATAACCCGCATAGCTGTGGGAAAAAGAAACAAGGCATTAACATGCAAAATGTCACTACCTGCCATTTGTTACAGATGCTGAACAAAAACCACAAAAAATGTTAGAGACCATAACAATATGTAACCAGTTGTGGTAGTGACCTAAAAGAAATGTTTCATTCATTTGAAACTTACTATTTGAAAGTTGTTATACAACTTACCTTGACCCCTGGATTAAACTTCACTCCTTGCTGGTCTTCTATATGGTGCTGCATACTCCTTTATTTTACATTGGACCACATAAACTGATTGTTTGTGAACACAATGTAAACTTATATCTGAAGCAAAACATGAGAATTCTCAATATAATATGCATTTACCCAAAAATATGAAATGGAACAGATCATTTATGAAGTTACTCTGTAAATTCACATTTTCCACTATTGCATGCAATATACAAATCATAAATATATGTCGGAACATCAATATTCTTCAGATAAGGTGTTTTGATGATGTTAACATACTGCTCCAGAAGACAACACTATCCAAGAAATTGGAGTTTGAATAAGATGCAGCGCCAAATTGAGAATTTGAAAATTATTTTGCCCTCTGTTGAACATCTGTAGACTTGCAAATTATTTTGGAAAAAGTGGAATTTAACAGTTACGCTGGTTTATAGTACTAGCAAATAACTGCAAATGTAGAGTTCTTCATATAATTGATAGCAGACCTTTTGTCAAGATGCAGCACTATAAGGATATAACTGGCAATTTTCCAATGTTTACAGTAAAATTACCAATGAGCAAATCTCAGATCTGCTTTCGACAAATACGGATGAGTATCTAGTATCGATAATCTAAGTTGAATTACATGATCCCTTATCAATTCAGTTGTAGGGATTAAACTTGATCAACTCTTTTCATGAATGGAGATATCAAGCTGAAATGGTTGGGAAGATTTTACTTCTATCATTTAGATTACTCAGTCAACTTACATTTTATTGGATTTGAAAGTGGACTCGTCCACATTGAAGACAATTTCCAGAAAAGTATCATATATTTCAATCCTTAATAAACGAAATCTGTTTGTTAAAAATGTAAACTTAATTCAACAAAGTAAGCTTCAGTCACCATAGGATGCAAAATCAAATCTATACGACAATATCAATAGCTCAATTTAACGAGACCAAGAGGGAAAACATATCGGTTTGTAGTGAGGGAAATTGAAATGACGCCAAAATGGCCGCCGAACAACGATGAAAACAATCCCGCTTATTCCTCTACTTTTAGTGATCGAACAAACTTGAAATTAAGGAATGTTGTGCATTTTACAACATATATTGATGTTTAGAAATAGTGACCATTTTCATTGACAGATCTCTGTGAAAATCACATAAAACAAAATGTTCGAATGCAAAGATATTGGACGAGTCCATTTGAAAAAGACCTATATATTTCGGAGTAATTTGAGTCGTTTTTAGACAACAAACAAGAGAATGTGGTCGTAATAGACTTTAGTATAGTATAACTTAATCAGTCATGTTAGGTGTGAAGAGATCTTACAATCAACTTGAAACGAGAAGTATCTTATATCGAATCAAATGCGTCAAAATGAAAAGGGGGCGAAGGCCTCTCTATAAATTGTAAATAATCAGAAATCCTTCATAGAAAAAGGCTTCACCATTCCTCTGTTTGAAGACAACGGGTCTTCATTTTTTGTAAAATTAGAGTAAAATAACTTAAGTGTATAAAAATGTCACACTCACCAACATCAGAGCCTGATTGAAGGCGATTTTGATGGATTTTCTCGGAGGGTCCTACGGATATTCCTTTCAAAGTTCGCCAACAAATTTGTATTCTGGTGACGTCATGAAGGTCATTCCTAGATTTAACCAATTAAATTACGAGGTCACTTTCGAAAAAATTGCGCGAATAGTATACTTCCGGGTTGTGTCAATGAAGTTAGAAAGAACACAAACAGCCCATAAGGCCATTTAAAGTGTATTATATGTTTAACGTCACCTATCTTCTATTATTTATGAAGATTTACAGAAAACGAACTAAAAGTGCCATATATAATGTAATGTACTTGTAATGGAGTCAATGTATTGACAATAGAAATCTTATTGTCATCTTAGTGAGTTCATGGGGTTTCAACTACACCCTATGCAGACAGAGCCTGTGGGAAATATTGGGTGGGGAGCAAATGAGCGGAGGGTGCGGAGCTAACGGTCATTTTTGAATTTCCCACAGGCTCTGTCTGCATAGGGTGAACTAGATGGGTAGGCAACTTCCCATATGTCTAATTGAAAGCCCAAGGTCAGTTTCTGTCCTGTTACAGTTTGGTGTGTCATGAGATAAGATTTTCATGGAACCATGGGCTCTGTGGTAGAGCCCATGATGGAACCAATTAAAAGTGTCCAATTATATGTTTCTCCAGTAAAACACTTAAAATTCTCATTTGATGGCCAATGGGGGGGGGGGGGGGCTAATGAGGTTTCTGTTGTAAGATCCCTTGAACTGATGTTTATCTTAGTATCTTACATATAATCATAACATACTTTGAGAATACTATGAGCGTTTTGTTTTTTGTTGAAGAAGTTCACTCAGTGAAGTGTCCTTGTGATAAATACATGGAGACTAAAATATGTTCTCTCACGAAATTTTCATTTCTAGTTTATGGGACACTCCAAGAGCAGTAATTGCTACATTGAAGGCATGCACCCCTCCCTAATGTAAAAGTCTAGAAATGTCTCAATACTCTGGGTAAAAGGTAAGGTGTCCAAATTAAGTAAACGTGGATACAATCTTAAATTATTAAGGTGAAGTTAGAGTAACCAAAATCTTGTTGAATCAAGATGTGTAGAGATGTCTGATTAAGAAATATGATAAACAAGATTTTGTTATTTTAATTTGTATTTTTTTTCACAAGCTTGTTGGGTTTACGAAAAACACAGACCACAATGGATAATGGTTTATATAACTTCAGTCATGCCCTTGTTAATAATTTGATTGACATCTAAATGTTTTTTTTGTGTGCGTTTTTCATGATTTAAATTGGTAAAACTCGTTTTAATAACGACCTTGATGCTAATGTCATAAGATTCTTTAGTTTTATTTTCTATCCCTAATTTTTTGTAGAAGACTGACTGCAGACCATCGAGCATGATGACCAGACTGTGGAGAGTGACTGTCTTTCTTCGTAAGCCCCAAGCTTGTTTTTTTCTCTTCCCACCCTCTTAAAATTTTGCCCTTTGTCAGGACATTAAAGATAATTAACTTTGGATGGCCTAACATTACTGCTACTGCCAATATTCGAGATGCCACAGCAAAAGTTATTCCAAGAAAACTTCCAAGAAAAATTTACATTCAAATGTTTATTTTTTCTATAAATATTTTATCATTTGAGAAAATGTTTGCGTGTATTGACAGTCACTGTTTACCATTCAGTAAGATATTGTGGATCTTTTGGGAGATACATGTTTATTTGAGATGGTAAAAAACACGAATCATACATAGTTCCACATATTAATAAAGCTTTTTATTCTGTACATGTATAATTACATTTATACAATATGTGTACACAAATCAAGAAAAGGTAAACTCTTATTACATAATCTATAACAGATACACTTTTACAATATAAATTAGGTAAATAATTAAAAATAAGCTAACAACTGCAAACCATTTCAGTCAATGCACTTAAAGGGAACAGTTTATGGTTAATCTTCGAGCAATAGTGAGGAACAATATATGACTGGAACCAGACCTCACCCCCCCCCCAAGATAATCTTTTTATTTGTATCAAACTTATGAATAAAGTAAGCTATGTGCAAAAAAAAAAATAAAAGTAATGATTTAATTTAATGTTGCCAGCAGGCCTCAGTTTATGTTGAAAATCTTTCCTTATAATAATATCATCAACTATGAACTTAACAGGACAGGGAAAGGGGGACAGAATGAACAAATGTTAAAATCTTAATGGGTCAAAACACCAATCCTGATATAAGCTCTTACAGAACAGCAAATTAGATGAAATCAACAAGTGTCAAAGTCATACATGTACTTATATTTAAATGTTATGGTGGCAATTACATTCATATGTCAGATGTAATCGGGATCCGAAGACTTAATTAGGGATAGCTTGCAATTTTGTTTAAGTCTAATAATGCTTGAGTTAAAGTTATTGAAAATGGCACAAGGATATTTGTACACAAAAATATGTTTTCCTTTTTAACTTTTCAACTCTAGAAATATAAGTGAAACCTACAGTTAAAGGGTCTTCTTAGTTTTTGGTACGTATAATCAATGTAATGTTCAATTCTATTATCAACTTCACATGTGAAATACATTTATATTACATTTAGTTGGACATGGCATATATTTGAAAGGGGGTCTGACACATTCTAACATATAAAGTATAAAGTGTGTCTCAGCCAATCAGCTTAGAGTATTTCTGTGCATTAATTCAAGGTATATGGTCAACTAAGCAGACAGTGCATTCACTGCATTGTTGTATCAAATGCACCATGCAAAGCCATTATTGGTAAAATATTGACATCATTACCAGGGGCGTAACCAGCAATTGTCAGGGGGGTTATGATTTTTTGGACCTGCAACATTGCGAGCGAAACAAGCCCCAAAAAAAGAGGGGGGATTTGGGTGTTCACCCCCAGAAATTAAAAAAAATTTACAATGTATTTTGTACATTACTCAAGGGGCGAGGAGGAAAATTCTCAATAAATGGTGTATAGTTGGTTTGGCAGCATTTTCAGTTAGGGGAGAGTCTTGGATGAAACTTCCACCTAGGTGATAGCTTCACAGAGTGGTAGGAAGTTCTTTTTTTTGAGGAGTTAGCCCCCCACCCCCCAAAAACACCCCACCCGGGGAAAAAAAATTGTTCACAGTAAATAACCTTAGATATTTTGATGTTTGTAAGTGACATACATAGATTTTATATATATGAATCACTTGCAGTATAATTGATTCTGATAACTCCTAAAGAATTTGAAAATTAGTACAAAGTATGTACCCCAGGGGGCAAATTCGTGACTCATTTTCTTACTATTTTGATTCTAACTTTTCAATTAGACACTGTAAGAGGTTGGAAAAATTCATGTGAAGTGCCCAATAGCAGGGTTAGAAACCCTGAAAGATGCAAAGCCATTGAAGGAGTAGGAGCTGAGAAAACAATTGTTGATTTTTCGAAAAATTTGACATTTTTGACAGCTGGATTTTGTGTATGACTATAGCTGACCCTTATAACTTCTAGATCCATCCCTCTATGATGATATTTATGGTTTTATAGTGTGAAACCAAGATGTAAAACATAATTTAGATGGGTTTTAAGGAAGTTAAAGGTTTTAAACAAGTCCAAAATTTGAAACATTTGTAAATATAAGGTTTCAAATTTACGAATTCGAGGTATAGC
The DNA here is from genome assembly GCA_903813345.2 of Owenia fusiformis. Taxonomy (NCBI): domain Eukaryota; kingdom Metazoa; phylum Annelida; class Polychaeta; order Sabellida; family Oweniidae; genus Owenia; species Owenia fusiformis. Next base: position 19,694,436 of record CAIIXF020000007.1, on the reverse strand, counting down.
CATGGCTGACCCCTATAGTTTCTAGATCCATCCCTCTATGATGATACTTATGGTTTTATAGTATGGAACTAAGATGTAAAACATAATTTAGATGGGTTTTAAGGAAGTTAAAGGTTTTAAACAAGTCCAAAATTTGAAACATTTGTAAATATAAGGTTTCAAATTTATGAATTCGAGGTATAGCCATGGCTGACCCCTATAGGTTCTAGATCCATCCCTCTATGATGATATTTATGGTTTTATAATGTGGAACTAAGATGTAAAACATAGTTTAGATGGGTTTTAAGGAAGTTAAGGGTTTTATACAAGTCCAATATTTGAAAAAATGTAAATATAAGGTTTCAAATTTACGAATTCCAGGTATAGCCATGGCTGACCCCTATAGTTTCTAAATCCATCCCTCTTTGGTGATATTTATGGTTTTGTAGTATGGAACTAAAGATGTAGAACATAATTTAGATGGTTTTAAGGAAGTTAAAGATTTTAAACAAGTCCAAAATTTGAAAAATTGTAAATATAAGGTTTCAAAATTATGAATTGTTGGGTATAACCATGGATGACCCTTATGGCTTTTTCATCCATACCTCTGAAACATATATTTTTAGAGTGTGAAACTAAGAAGTAAAAAAACATACCAAAGATGAATTTTAAGGAAGTTTAAGAATTTTAACTAGTGCAATGTTCAAAAAATTGAGAAATATCAGGTCTCAAAGGAGCACGGAAAGTATCGCAACATATTTCAGACAGTCATATGTTAGATTTTGTCTGTTTCCCGAGGATTTAAGCAGGTGCATATGATAGACCATTGCATTACCTACAGGAAAAGAACTCTTAGAGGTGATAAAATAGTTTGGACTTTGAGACAGCGAAGGTGCAAACAATCCACCCACATGTTTTTTTCGAAAATGTTGTCCTGATTTTCAAGCCCTTTCACCCATGCTTTTTCAATTTTTGTTGCATCAATATGTTGCGTTTTGAGACAAAGATAACCCATAAAAAGGAATAATAAATTTCTTTTAGATAAAGCAGAAAACAATATATTCCTGTTATTTTCCCATAGGGAAAACTCATGTGCTCCATTACTTTCAGCTTAATTTTGGTCACCCATATTTGATCTTTTAAACCCCTGATGGAATGCATTATTTCTTTAAAGGGGTTAACTGTGTGTCAAAACACAACATATTGATGCATGTGGGTGGGTTATTTGCATGCTGTCTCAAATAGAAATTATTTTATCATCTCTATGAGTGCTTTTCCTAGAGGAAATGCATTGGCCTAACATATGCACCTCCTCAAATCCTCAGAAAATAGCAAAAATCCAACATGTGACTATCCTAAATCTGTTGTGATACTTTCAGTCCTTCTTTTCGATTTCAGGTATTGCCTTTGATGTCTCTTTTTTGAATGTAAGACTTTTTAGCTTAGAAATTAGATGTTGAAAATATTGTGGTCAGGTTTGATCCATGTTACAAGTATTGTTAAAAGAAAAATCCTTAGAGTTGAGGACCTTACCCTAGAGTTCCTAAGGGGGTGAGAGGTTAATAAATCCCCCCCCCCCTAAAGTGTAACTGTTCCTAGGGATATCGTATACAGTGTAGTAATATTGATTGGTTAAATGGATTATAACTAATTAATTATTATTTGATGATATTTATTATGTGATATAGCATTTTTACTTTTTCACATCAACATGTTCGATGTAATGATCTACATTGTCAAAATACATAAAGACATGGTTAATTAAAAGAAACATGATTTCTCTATATTTTGTTATGCCCATACTGTAATTAAGCAATGATCATCTTCTAATACAAAATATTATTATAAATTATCAAATTATAATCACTACACTCCCAATAAAACAACTTGTCATCAGGCAACAGTAATTATTTGGGAAAATAAGGATTATAAGGATCATACCATAGAAACTCCCGTTAGTGCAATGAGATTAGGAACTCCAGGGTAAAAGGGTCTTGTCACACTAAAATCTTCATGTAGATCAAAAAAGTATATATGGTGATATATATGATCAATATGTATTAAACAAACAGACATTGTAGAAAATGTTTACATACTGACTTTGCAGATGACGTTTTCTAGCAGTTGAAGAATTTTTTACATTTATTGAAATGATAGTCATAAAATTAGAATATCAGTGTCATTTGATGCAAATTACTGCAGTCCCACATGTTCTCCTGCTGAATGTAAAACAGAGTGAATAAGTTTAAAATCAGCCTCTTCAAGAGTAGAATTTAACAGGGGATTTCAGTTATCATTTTCACAGATATTTAAGTTCTCTCCAATAGTTCCACTTAAAACAATTTTGACATTTGGCACACTTTTAGAATGCTGCTTTATTAAATTTCTTTGTAATCTTTGAAAATTTGTATTATATGACTTGGCCAAAAGGTATTCATATTTTTAGGTAATGGTATAATTTCTTCTTTGGATTAAAGTTCAGTAGGGGAAGCATCCATTCTTCGCATTCTTTCAGAATCCTTTACTGATGGAGACTACTAGGAGTCTAATATGAAATCTATTCTTTGGGCTCATTTACTAGATTTGATGGAGTAGTCAAATATAGCTTTCCAAAACTCTCCAAATTTCAACATATAAGTTAATCTTAATTTTTTTCCTTTTGTCATAGCCATTGCATCGATCACGAAAGTTTTATCAATTTGTGGTATGGTTTCATCGATCTCCATTTCAAACCCCTTTTTAAGTTCTGATTTTACAGTTAGATGATCATTGTCAAACGAACTGTTTGTATCCACATAAGATCATAGTTTACGCACACATAGCTAGGCAACTTGTGTCCAATTCCAGCCAATTCAATACTTCATATAACTGCATTCCAATTTACCACTCTCATAAACCCAATGTCAATTTTAGATTCTAGAGAAAGTAATGAAACCAATAAGCTGATCAATAACATTGACAAAAAATCTATAAATAGCATCATAGGGAATAGCATGCCAAGTGCGTGTATTTGAATTTATGTGGATTACTCATTTGGTAGACACCTTATCAAATCTTATAGTGTTGTTGATTTTCAAGTTTTACAAGCAAAGTGTCATGGGTGCTTTCTTTTCCTGACATAGTATTAACATTGTGGTAAAAATTATCAAATGCACATAGTACAGTAGTTCTAGTTCATCATCTTGTATAAATGATATATCATCAGTGAAACCTGTATATCCCAACATCTGACTATTGTGAATACCTACCAATCATCATATCTAATTGAAAAATTAACCTGTCTAACTTGAACTCTTTTTACCAAATATCAAAATTCTTACAAAATTGCTCAAATATTGTCAGTTTAACACTGAATTGTTATGATATCAAAACTTTTGAATTGAATTTTGGAATGCTATTAAGCTTTTTATGTGGTCAGTATAAATATTATTAATATTTTTCATTGAGAATGCATTCATATTTCTTCAAAATCCAGAACTCGTATTGTAGATGTAAAAACCTCAAAATTCAAACACTCCTAATTAGAATGCTTTTAGCTGGTCCAAATACCAGTAGCATTCAGATTAGAGAGATTTTACTGTAGTTCACTCCATCTATATGCAGCAGACTAACTGCTGCCTAACTGCTGCAACAGGTATATATTCTACACCTGGTCTCTAAGCTATGATATCATAGTTGATACTATTATGCTCATAACCTTCGATTATCAGGGCTCATTCAAGGCTGTACCTGAATAACGTGAATTTGAGACCAATTTTGAGATCAATTTTTCAAGTTTTGCACTTGTTTAAAACCTTGAACTTCCTTCAAACTCATCTTAGGTATCTTTTACATTTTAGTTAAATACTCTTAAACTATATATTTCATCCCTGAGGTATAGATGTAAAAACCATAAGGGTCATCTTTGGCTATACCTGAAATTCATAAATTTGAAACCTAACATTTACAATACTTCAAATTTTGGACTTGTTTTAAACCTTAAACTTCCTTAAAATTCATTTTGGATATGTTAAATCTTAGTCCCACACTCTAAAACTGTATATTTAATCATAGAGGTATGGATGTAAAAATCATAAGGGTCAGCCGTGGCTATACCTGAAATTCGTAAATTTGAAACCTTATATTCACAATTTTTCAAATTTTGGACTTGTTTAAAACCTTAAACTTTCTTAAAACCCATCTAAATTGTGTTTTACATATTAGTTCCACATGGCAAAACCATAAATATCATCACAGAGGGATGGATCTAGAAACTATAGGGGTCAGCCATGGCTATACCTGGAATATGTAAATTTGAAACCTTATATTTACAATTTTTCAAATTTTGGACTTGTTTAAAACCTTTAACTTCCTTAAAACCCATCTAAATTATGTTTAACATCTTAGTTCCACACTATAAAACCATAAATATCATTATAGAGGGATGGATCTAGAAACTATAGGGGTCAGCTATAGTCATACACAAAATCCAACTGTCAAAAATGTTAAATTTTTCGAAAAATCAACAATTTTTTTCTCAGCTCCTACCCCTTCCATGGCTTTGCAACTTTCAGTTTTACTAACCTTGCTATTGGGCACTTCCCATGAATTTTTTCAACCTCTTAAAGTGTCTAATTGAAAAGTTAGGATCAAAATAGTAAGAAAATGAGTCACGAATTTGCCCCCTGGGATACACACTTTGTACTAATATTCAATTTCTTTAGGAGCAATCAGAATCAATTATACTGCAAGTGATTCATATATATAATATCTATGTATGTCACTTACAAACATCAAAATATCTAAGGTTATTTACTGTGAACAATTTTTTTCCCCGGGTGGGGTGTTTTTGGGGGGTGGGGGGCTAACTCCTCAAAAAAAAGAACTTCCTACCACTCTGTGAAGCTATCACCTAGGTGGAAGTTTCATCCAAGACTCTCCCCTAACTGAAAATGCTGCCAAACCAACTATACACCATTTATTGAGAATTTTCCTCCTCGCCCCTTGAGTACATTCAAGCATTTCAAACTATAATTTGTTAATGTATTTTCAACAAATTTTACAAAAAACACCCCCTTGGCTATGCCTGTGATGACTGTGCATTATAGTTTCAACAATGACAATGTCATTTTTTATAAAGGAGGGATAGTATATTCTAATTACAATAAAGAAGCTTTTATCATTCTTCATTGGATTTAAAAGCATTCATGCATGTCCTAACTAGTGTTGTCGCGATTAATCGATACATCGCGATATACATCGCCAAAGCTGGTTCTGGCGATGCATCGATGTCTGAAACAAAACATCGATGTTTTTAAAAAATTTTAATTTGCTAAAAATCGCCCTTTCTTATCTTATTTTGACGCAAATTGCTCACCTTTTTTCATTTTCAAATGTTTTCTGATATTCTTTCGCTTTAAAACTGTTTTAGCTAGTCGAAATGAACCATTAATCTAAAAAATTACTTTACTTTCATTTCACAGTTACTATGTTCCCGGATGTACCAGCGTACTCTTATTAATTTGTTCTGTTCGATATTTTTTTAGTGCATTAGCGTTCGGTATTTCAGTGCACTTTTCTCGAACTTTTTCTCGATGTACATCGCAATGTGCATCGATGTTTACTACTGAAAATTGCCGATGCATCGATGTACGATTATGGCACATCGCGACAACACTAGTCCTAACCCATCCTGACAATGTACTTTGCCTTCAACCTTGTGCATGTAGGTTAGTACATGCAGTGATGCACTCATACTTTTCACGTTTGAAACTGATCACCCAGGGCTGACAAAAAATGAACATCATTTTTGTATAACAATGATCAAATCAACTCATAAATCTTAGTCTAGGTGACACTAATACTTCCAGAGTTAAGATGAAATCATAGTACTATGTAAATAATAAACATTATAAAGTTGTGACATTAAAAAATTATAAAAATAAAAACGAACATTTTAGATTTCGATATAGCCTACATGTACGTAATTGGTGTTTTCAAAAGCTTTAACTCCTCATATTATTGGACTTCAAACACATTCCATGGAGTGCATGTAGGTTGTTACGAACAATAACCAGCTGATGCCCATTACAAAAACCTTCTAATGACACCCTGTGAGAATAAGAATGAAATGTCAAGGTGAAACATAAACTTGTAAATGAGTACACCCTACAGCCCAAAAGACATATTATTTCAAGACAATCCTTCAGTTCATTTACATAGGCAAGCTTCTATTTGGCATATTTACTGGGGATGTACTATAGTTAAATCGTCTTATATCTGTATATAAAAGCTGTATATAAATATCTGATAATTTTTTTTATCAAGTTGCATTGACAACACTGATATTTTCTAGTCCAACACCAGCACCATCTATATATGCCCAGCACAAGCAGTAGTGGTGTAATAGTTGCTCAAATGACTCTCTTTCATCCAGGAACTCTAGCTTTTCAATCCTGAAATTTAAATTAAAAGTTTGCTTCATCAAATACAACTTCTTTGTTTTTTATTAATTTTTATTATCATCATAATTGTATTTTCTTTGTGTTATTATAGTCCAATAATCTCATGGCTTATGAAGTTGTGTTACTTATACATGTAAGTTATGAATAATTACAATGACTTTTCAAAGGGCAGTTCAAGTTTCATTTTTTCAATACATGTATATTATCATTTCGATTGGTCAGAAATTAGTCTTGCTTAAAAGACCCTGTACTCCCCCCCCCTTTATCCTTCTCTCTGTTTATTGCCAGGTAAAGAGAGTGAAGGTGACGGGGGGGGGGGGGGGGTGGATACAGTCTTTGAGCAAGACTAGTCAGAAATCATCATTTTTTGCACCATTGCAAAGAATTAAACAATATATACAGATGGTCATCTTTTACCTTTGTATTTCTTTTTGTGGCAAGTTGCTATATACAGTGTTCATATCCCATGCCTCTGCAGAAGTCCAACCTTGACTAGTGAATCTAGAAGTTCACAAATTATTTGCTGAGAAAATGCTACACAGTCATACAGAACATTATGTATGTGCACATGTAATATCATTCTATTCAGAATTACACCAATTTTTTGTAAAGACAAATCACTCTAAAAAAATCATTTAACGGAACATAAAATTCACACATGTCAGAAAATTTGGGAACTACGTGGTAAAATGTGATATCTCATTTGCAGGTCATTTTCTCAAGTTATTCTAAAAACATTCTGGAAGTGAAGAGTGAATAACTACTTATGCGCACTAGAAATCCAATTTTCCACAGAATTCTTGGTATTTTAACTTCAAAAGTCTGTAAGTCCAATCCTTGATTTTTGTGTGATAACCCAACAGATTTACTTATTTGTTTGCTGATATTCAGTAATGTCAGTTCGATGTCTCACCACTGTTGGGTTTCACTTAATGTAGTTTATATATTCACATACATGTTTAGATCGTTATTATCCACTAAAGTGCACAGTCAGAGAGAATGTTTCTGGCGAAAGGAGATTCTGGGATTTCAAATACAATAAGTTGGGAATCCAGAATGAAAAAAATGAAGTTACCTTTTTTAATTCCCGAATCTCTCCGAAATTAGCTCATCTTGGTGACTGTAAATTGCACAGCTGTATTCAATGGAGTCTTGTCATATTCGATCAGCCTCAATTTTAAAGTGTATATTTTATTTTTAACGTGATTTCATCGTTTTTTGTCGACTGGTAACAATCCGCGGGGCTAATGGCAAGATGGATGACTTTTGACCTGACCTTGACCGATGGTGATCACGTCATCAATATTACCAAGATGGCGGTTTCAAAATTTTCTAAAATCGCTTCAAATAATATTATGTTAATTCCTAGCGAGTAAAGATATCTCTTAGTTTGCTATTTCACAATAAGATAACAAAATGTGTAAGGAATTCGTATTTATCAATTAAAACATCACATCGACATTTGGTATTCGTAAACTAGACGATGAAGATAACGACCTCGAAAAAAAACAAAAGAGCGAATATGGGATTCGAACCCGGGCCTCCAGCGTGCTAAGCGAGGATTCTCCCCCTAGACCACCGATATGTTACATATGGTATTGGGATTTAAACGCTACTTATTTTGAATGCTACGATTCGGAAGTGACGTCACGTTCTTCACGTTTTGTTTGAGAGCGAGAACGAGACGTGTCAGAAGCCCGGCTTTTTTGTCAGTCGACCTGTTCAAAGTACATTTAGTTATAATTATCGCTTTCCAGAACAATTTAGGAAACAATATTTTCTATCTACGTCGATTACAAAGCATCTAAGGTACGTAAATTTATATGAACAACTGAGTCAATAGGGATAAATAGCCCAACGAGAGTCGGCGGTCTTAAAAAATACTTGGATCTGGATGCCAGTCCTGGTATAAATATAGTTCCAGGGCAATTCGAAGAACGTATTAGATGTCCGTGCTAAAGTGTCCTATTCTAGTAATTTGTGGATATTGTTGGTCCCGTTCGTACTTTTGGCATAATTCTCAAATTATTCTTAGTTCCGTTCGTACTTTTGACGTAAAAAGGTCAAGGTTACTGTCGTAGTTTTCTGGTCTATATTTCACCCTGTTTACTATGTTTTATCATTATTCTAGTAGAATATGCACGTAATACATAAAATCAGCTTTCTATAGGTACTTTAAACTTTGCAATCAGTCCCGTATTGGCGAAGTTATGGCCGTTTTTGTGGATTTACATAAGTTCGTAATTTATGTAAGTCGCTGCGCATGCGCAGAAGACAGGTAGCCATCTTATGTTTTTCGAGTAAATCATTCGTGATTTGCTCCGCTATCTTCACTCAAAATGTCGCTATCGTTGACCGTCGAGGTGTCTTAACTGTCTCACGATTTACACCAGTAAGTCGTCCGTCCACATGAGGTGATTACAACAGGATTTGCACGAAGTCTGACCCCCAAATCAGGCTTGAAGTTTGAGGTTCACCCCTCCCGCATCACTTGCAAATGTCAGCACGTCTGTCAAATGGCGAACTGCGTACCACCACCAACCAACCACTCATATGCTGATGCAAATACCTCATGTGGATGGACACCCTACACCTTATTTTAAGCTGTAAGCACTCTATGTATACTGAGTGTGGTGAAATTGGCAAGTATTACATTTGGATTTGGATTTGACTTGTTAATGCAAAAGCACATTGGAATTATTTGACCCATATTTGGTTTACATGGTTGATGATCAACATACCCAGTTTGATCATGTCAGTTTGCTTCATTGTTGATGATCAATACCCAAATTGATCATGTTTTGGTACACTGCAAACTACCCTGTGCAGCTGTATGTTACGTAATGTCTCGCTTGTATGTAGTCGGCTTATGGAGTTCAAGTCTTACTGTTGGGCAACAGTTAGTATCAGATAGATGATGGTGTTGAGTTAAACCCTAATGGAACCCTAGTTTATGGTCTAGCCTGATACTAGTTTTGAACTTGAACTGTTCTATTGTTTATCGATGGTTGGAGTGTCGGTTTTATTGTATTGTTGCGTTAAGGTCGTACTATAATTTATATACTGTATGCATGTATGGCTTTCCCCAAAGCCACCCTAGGGAGATACAATTTGTTGCACCCAATATTACCAAAGGGAATACAAGTTGTTGCACCCACCCTTATGTTGTGTCATGGAATATTATAAGTTGGTGATGTACTACTACCAACTTGGGTATACAGTTTTACTCATGTTCATGATTGATCACTTACTACATAACATGCACCCACTTGTTACATAGCATGTACCCACATGATGTGTAATCGCACCCATATGTCATGTAGCACGCGTCGGCATGTTTCATAGCAGGCGCCCACTTGTTGCGTGACATGTATATCCATGTCATGTGATTGCACCCACATGTTATATGACATTAATTTTCCTAGCATGTTGCATAATGAGCAGTCATGTAAACATTGTTATCACTAATTGGTATGTTGAATCAAATGTTGTCCAAGTTATTGTTATAGTCATTATTTGGTATGTTTCACCCAAGCTTGTGAATACGTAATGTTACGTTGATATTTTTAGTCGGTCTTACATTTTGTCAGTGGTTGTAATTCGGTTCTTTGCGTCATGTCGTACACTCCAAGGTGCCAGTTGTTGTTGTTCTCATTGTCAAAGGTTGTTACAAAGTCATGGTAATACATATTACTATGTATGTTTATTTGGTCACCAGTTGTGTCACACACTCTCCCAGATGAAAGTATTGTATGTTATATGTGTAGTTAATGTAGGATTTATGAATATGAGCTCAATAATGTGTAATTGCAGTATCAGCTTCTTGGTAATTATGTAATCTTACTTGAGTATGTATTGTACTTGATAGGAAATACTATGTATATTATCGTAACCACATTTCAGGGATCTTAGTTGCATAACGATCCACCTTTGTGCATAATCCTTGAATATGGGTACCCGTTGCCATTGAGTAACGCTGCACCATATATCATCCATGTGTCACAATATCAGAACTTTAATTCATATATATATATATTTCCACACTATGTGTGTTATTGTCATAATTACTATACTCACTTTGTAATCATATTGTAAATAAACCCATAATTATGTTATCATTTATATTTAAACTAAATCGTCTGTTTTGTCAGTTAGGTGTATGTTTTATGTCGCAGTGCGACATATTCAGCCATTTTGCCATTCAACCAATCATGTCTGTAAAACCCTTGAGAGCATATACAATCACAACACGGACCCGGTAATAATGTGACGATTCTTCCACTCACTCATAAACCCTTTAACGCTACCACTACCTTTCGCGCTTACCACGCAGAGTGAGGGTCGTTACATTTTGGTGGCAGCGGTGGGATATAATCAGTTGTGATTGGCTCTCCTTCAAGGCTGTGACCCATAACGGCAGAAACTATGTATATGGCAATATAAGTGTTACAAAACAGATTCCAAGAAATTGTTCAAAAATGTTTTCCTCAGTGCATCAACTCAAAAATGCATTGGGACACTCATTTATTATGTCAGGTATAAAGCTGACAGTTACGTTACCCAAAACCACTCTTAAGGTTGTCATATTGATAACTTTTGCGACTTAGTTCAACTGGGAGGTGTGTGACCCGTAAATGTGTTTAAGGGGAAAATACCAATTTCCTTATTGTGACAATGCCTTCTCTGTGCTCTTAATGTGTTCTTTTCTGGACATGTGGTCAGATGTGATGTCCTGGTCATAGTGCACATATGGACCAAGAGTGACAACTCCAACGGTGGGTCACAGACCAGTGTTCCTACCTAGTGGAGTAAGCTGTATTTACAGGTAACTTCTTCTGCAAACCAGCTGAAGAGGTTCCTCACACAGTTGTTATTCACCTCATTGCATCTCACCACTTGACTGGTTCAGTTCACGGTTTGAGTTCTGGGCCGTCATTGTTACTATATCTAGTAGTAGAGAAGTTTGTGTTGTCATGCTCGACAGGCAACTCATAATGTCTCTAAAAATGGTTCCGGTTAGCCTAGAAGAAATTTGTAAAAAGTAAGCAGCTACCTTTTTGCAACATGTTGCTTGAGCCAATGGATCCGGTCTTTGTAGCACTGGTTGTGTCCGATATGCCTTTTGGCGACCTAGCTAGTCTACTCCAGCAATGGCCAGGGTCTTAGGTCATCAGATTGAGTGTTAAAAGTAAAAAGATGCCAACTGTATGTATGTTACCACCAAAATAGAGTTGAGCTTGAGTGATTAGGTGAGATGAAGTGTGATATTTAAATGGACAACCTAATAAGCTGGATTAGGTTGTAGGGTTACGACTCTCATGGTCTCATATTCTGGCATATATGTGACCACCGTTATGATCACAGTTTGTTGGTTTGTTGCCCCTAACCAACTTATCTGTTTTCATGATTTCATGTTTTATGGTTGAGTCATAACCCTAGATGACCTGGAAAAAAGACATAACCCTGTAGCACATGAAGTCTTCTAGAAGATGGACTATGTTATTTGCGAGGCTTCATGACTTGTAATGATGTACACCCATGTTGTAAGAATGTTCTTATTCCAGTAGTCATGTGGGTTTGTGGTGAGCCTTCATGTTTCTATCAATGGACTGAGACTTTATTCTATGCGTATATCTATTCAGTGTGCTGCAGTAGCTGAATCAAGACAATCTTACTATGTGTCCGTCACATGTGATAAACTTATGATGCTGAGTTTGATAAAGGAATTGATTGTCCCGGACACAGCGAAATCCCCAACTCTAACGATGTCAGATGGAGCAGCGGACACAGCGGAGTCCCCAACTTTAATGATAATCAACCAGCACCTTTGCTGATGGAGAATTTAGTATTAATGTATTGTAAAGTTGTATTTAACATAAATATATCAGTTGGGACTCCTTTATCGATTCAGCCTCATGTTCGAGGACGAACACTTTTCAAAAGGGGGAGTAGTGTGATAACCCAACAGATTTACTTATTTGTTTGCTGATATTCAGTAATGTCAGTTCGATGTCTCACCACTGTTGGGTTTCACTTAATGTAGTTTATATATTCACATACATGTTTAGATCGTTATTATCCACTAAAGTGTCCTATTCTAGTAATTTGTGGATATTGTTGGTCCCGTTCGTACTTTTGGCATAATTCTCAAATTATTCTTAGTTCCGTTCGTACTTTTGACGTAAAAAGGTCAAGGTTACTGTCGTAGTTTTCTGGTCTATATTTCACCCTGTTTACTATGTTTTATCATTATTCTAGTAGAATATGCACGTAATACATAAAATCAGCTTTCTATAGGTACTTTAAACTTTGCAATCAGTCCCGTATTGGCGAAGTTATGGCCGTTTTTGTGGATTTACATAAGTTCGTAATTTATGTAAGTCGCTGCGCATGCGCAGAAGACAGGTAGCCATCTTATGTTTTTCGAGTAAATCATTCGTGATTTGCTCCGCTATCTTCACTCAAAATGTCGCTATCGTTGACCGTCGAGGTGTCTTAACTGTCTCACGATTTACACCAGTAAGTCGTCCGTCCACATGAGGTGATTACAACAGGATTTGCACGAAGTCTGACCCCCAAATCAGGCTTGAAGTTTGAGGTTCACCCCTCCCGCATCACTTGCAAATGTCAGCACGTCTGTCAAATGGCGAACTGCGTACCACCACCAACCAACCACTCATATGCTGATGCAAATACCTCATGTGGATGGACACCCTACACCTTATTTTAAGCTGTAAGCACTCTATGTATACTGAGTGTGGTGAAATTGGCAAGTATTACATTTGGATTTGGATTTGACTTGTTAATGCAAAAGCACATTGGAATTATTTGACCCATATTTGGTTTACATGGTTGATGATCAACATACCCAGTTTGATCATGTCAGTTTGCTTCATTGTTGATGATCAATACCCAAATTGATCATGTTTTGGTACACTGCAAACTACCCTGTGCAGCTGTATGTTACGTAATGTCTCGCTTGTATGTAGTCGGCTTATGGAGTTCAAGTCTTACTGTTGGGCAACAGTTAGTATCAGATAGATGATGGTGTTGAGTTAAACCCTAATGGAACCCTAGTTTATGGTCTAGCCTGATACTAGTTTTGAACTTGAACTGTTCTATTGTTTATCGATGGTTGGAGTGTCGGTTTTATTGTATTGTTGCGTTAAGGTCGTACTATAATTTATATACTGTATGCATGTATGGCTTTCCCCAAAGCCACCCTAGGGAGATACAATTTGTTGCACCCAATATTACCAAAGGGAATACAAGTTGTTGCACCCACCCTTATGTTGTGTCATGGAATATTATAAGTTGGTGATGTACTACTACCAACTTGGGTATACAGTTTTACTCATGTTCATGATTGATCACTTACTACATAACATGCACCCACTTGTTACATAGCATGTACCCACATGATGTGTAATCGCACCCATATGTCATGTAGCACGCGTCGGCATGTTTCATAGCAGGCGCCCACTTGTTGCGTGACATGTATATCCATGTCATGTGATTGCACCCACATGTTATATGACATTAATTTTCCTAGCATGTTGCATAATGAGCAGTCATGTAAACATTGTTATCACTAATTGGTATGTTGAATCAAATGTTGTCCAAGTTATTGTTATAGTCATTATTTGGTATGTTTCACCCAAGCTTGTGAATACGTAATGTTACGTTGATATTTTTAGTCGGTCTTACATTTTGTCAGTGGTTGTAATTCGGTTCTTTGCGTCATGTCGTACACTCCAAGGTGCCAGTTGTTGTTGTTCTCATTGTCAAAGGTTGTTACAAAGTCATGGTAATACATATTACTATGTATGTTTATTTGGTCACCAGTTGTGTCACACACTCTCCCAGATGAAAGTATTGTATGTTATATGTGTAGTTAATGTAGGATTTATGAATATGAGCTCAATAATGTGTAATTGCAGTATCAGCTTCTTGGTAATTATGTAATCTTACTTGAGTATGTATTGTACTTGATAGGAAATACTATGTATATTATCGTAACCACATTTCAGGGATCTTAGTTGCATAACGATCCACCTTTGTGCATAATCCTTGAATATGGGTACCCGTTGCCATTGAGTAACGCTGCACCATATATCATCCATGTGTCACAATATCAGAACTTTAATTCATATATATATATATTTCCACACTATGTGTGTTATTGTCATAATTACTATACTCACTTTGTAATCATATTGTAAATAAACCCATAATTATGTTATCATTTATATTTAAACTAAATCGTCTGTTTTGTCAGTTAGGTGTATGTTTTATGTCGCAGTGCGACATATTCAGCCATTTTGCCATTCAACCAATCATGTCTGTAAAACCCTTGAGAGCATATACAATCACAACACGGACCCGGTAATAATGTGACGATTCTTCCACTCACTCATAAACCCTTTAACGCTACCACTACCTTTCGCGCTTACCACGCAGAGTGAGGGTCGTTACATTTGCATAACTGTTTCATTTTACCAGTTCCCTAAACTTCCCTATACAATGTACTTAATTTTATATTATTTTATGTCCCAAAATTGCATTTTATGCACAATATTGCATTGTCATTAAGAATTAAATAATTTATTTTATTGAGCAGAAATCTATACAGTAGAACCTGTATATCTGAACACTTGGCTAATCTGAACACATTCCAATTTGAACACTTTTTTTCGGTCCCATTTTTTCCTCCCATTGACTTCCATGTTAAAAAAAACTTGAAATCTGAACACCTCCTAATTTGAACAGTAAACAACCAGATTTGAAAAAGTGACCTGTCTAATCTGAACATTTTTATCAGAAATCAACTGTCTGGACATTTCAATTAAAGCCACATATTGAGTCAATGTTATAGTTGTTATTTATCTTTTCATATACAATGTAATCAAAGAACCAATATTGTCTTTATTAACTTATTTAGTCTCAGTGACATCCTTTATTTGTGGAAAACAACAGGATGTTTTGGAAAGGTGTGAATACAGGAGTAAATTGGTTTATCCTATTAGAAAATTACCTGGATGTTTTTGATTTGGATTAAGAGAAAGGTGAGAATCTGGGAGATAATTGGTTTATCCTTATTGTAAATTAACTGGATGTTTTTGATTTGGATTATGAACAGGTCTTAACTATTTAAATATCCCATGGGTCTGTTATGATAGCTAAGATTCAATCAGTAAATGTTTTATAATCACAAAGACAACACAGACGACATTTGCAGACAAGATTATATCACGAGAAAGAGAAAAAATTCAACTTTGTAATATCCTATCACTAAAATGTCTCCTAAAAAAGCATACATCTGACATCCTGAATGCCCTTGATATTTTGAAGGATTATACCACCCTATGCAGACAGAGCCTGTGGGAAATATTGGGTGCGGCGCAAATGAGCGGAGGGTGCGGAGCTAACGGTCATTTTTGAATTTAAAATTGGGATATTTCTGAAACTAAGCCGTTTTGGGACTTCAAATATACCAAGATATGTGTATTTGACACCAAATATTAATAAAATTGTGAAAATAGTAGTGCAATTCATTTTATAGCGACGCAGTATGCCTTAAACATTTCCCAGACCTATATATTTTGAGACTATCATTTTAATACTGCGTCCCCAGCATTCATAAAAAATGGTGTTCAAGATACACTACCCATGCAAATTATTTTTGCATCTTGGAAGCCAGGCAGTATCTGTGTGATTTTATAAAAATTCAGAAATGTTCTTCAGATATGAGCCCCTCTAAATATTGGGTGCGGAGCTACGTTTATGGAGCTGCTCCGCACCCAATATTTAGAGGGGGCTCATATCTGAAAAAATTTCCGAATTTTTATAAAATCACACAGATACTGCCTGGCTTCCAAGATGCAAAGATAATTTGTATAGATAGTGCACCTTGAACACCATTTTTTATGAATGCTGGGGACTCAGTATTAAAAGGATAATTTCAAAATATATAGGTCTGGGAAAGGTTTAAGGCACACTGCGTCGCTATAGAATGAATTGCGCTACTATTTTCACAATTGTATTGATATTTGGTGTCAAATACACATACCTTGGTATATTTGAAGTCCCAAAACGGCTTAGTTTCAGAAATATCCCAAATTTAAATTCAAAAATAACCGTTAGCTCCGCACCCTCCGCTCATTTGCTCCGCACCCAATATTTCCCACAGGTTCTGTCTGCATAGGGTGTATACATCATCTCGAAATGAACACTCGTGAAAAATTATTTTTACTGGAAGAGGATATCTACTCAAATATTGCTAATGCTAAAAGTGCCAAGAAACAAACAACAATGAAGGACTTTTTCAAGGAAAAGTAAAGCAGTGCTAAATAACCATAATATGGGATAAGCCATTTGATAAGCATAAGATTTCGTACGAGACTATCATATACTTTTACTGTGTATTACAAAGTTTTTGCCAAAATATAAGAGTTATTTTTACTAAAATGATGAAATTGTTCAAAACATAAACCAGAACAACGGCAACGCCAAAGCGTAGCGAATCCCATCGAACAGAAATGGCTGGCATTTTACAAACAAAATATATAGCAAATATCGTAAAATAAAACCCATAAGAAAGGCCACCATTTTCAAAATGGTTGCTCACTAGACAAGTTGTCATCAGCAGAAGTAATATGCTTTTAAGTAGCCACATATAAAATTTTAAAAAAATCGCCCACGCATACATGTAAATGCTGGCCATTTTATAAAATGGCCGCCTACTACCCAAAATGTCATAAGACAGTATGCAATCCTTACCAGTATTCACATATCAAATATGAACAAAATCGCTCTATTACTATTTGAATTATAATAAAAAATGTAAAATAACACACATAAAAATGGTGGCCATTTTTCAAAATGGCCGACTACTCCCTAAAGTTTTATTTGACAATGTGCCATGCTTAAGTATTCACATATCAATTATGAACAAAATCGCTCCAATACTTTTTGAGTTATAGTAAAAAATGTAAAAATGACAGCCATTTTTTAAAATGGCCACCTACTGTGCGAAGTGTCATGAGACAGTTTGCAAGGCTCATAAGTATTCACATATCAAATATGAACAAAATCGCTCTACTACTTTTCAAGTTATAGTAAAAAACGTAAAAAATGGTGGCCATTTTTTCAAAATGGCCGTCTACTACCCAAAGTGTCATTAGACAGTGTGCCATGCTTATAGTATTCACATATAAAATATGAGCAAAATCGCTCTACTACTTTTTGAGTTATAGTAAAAAAGGTAAAATAACACGTAAAAATGGCGGCCATTTTTCAATATGGCCGCCTACTACCCATAATGTCATTAGACATTGGGCCATGCTTAAAGTATTCACATACCAAATATGAACAAAATCGCTCCACTACTTTTTGACTTACAGTAAAAAATGTTAAATAACACACGTAAAAATGGTGGCCATTTTTCAAAATGGCCGCCTACTACCAAAAATGTCATCAGACATTGTGCCATGCTTAAAGTATTCACATACCAAATATGAACAAAATCGCTCCACTACTTTTCAAGTTACAGCAAAAATCGTAAAAAGACGTGCAAAGGCAGCCATTTTTCAAGATGGCTGCCAGGTATTTCTTCTGTATTTACATTTCTAGCTTAAAGGCAGAATCAGATCTATAGGGGGTGATAAAATTATAAGCAACATGCATAATTGACCTACCAATCTATTCCTTACAATATCAAATACAATATCTCCCAAAAGATTCACAATATGTTATAAATTGGTGAAGTTATTAATGATTCAAAGTGTAAAAATGGGTGAAAAATGTTTAAATTCTCCCAAATAATAAGAATGGTAACCATTCTTATAGAAAAATTGTACATTATTGTTAAAATCTTTCGTTTTTCTTGAATAAAGTATGCACTTTTGTGATCTTTAGAAAATAGACATGACAAGGAATGACATGAGCCAAAAATATTCTAAAATTGAAACATTTTTTTGTTTAGCCTGCTCGCTATCTCTGATTCTCTCTTTAATCAATGTCCTATATAACTTTTTTTACATTTAAAACATATTGCTATTACATTTTTATGTGCAGTACCTAAATTACTGTAAAATCGGCACTAAAATGGCCGCCATTTTTAAATGAGCGGCCATTTTGAAAATCGGTTTTCGAGCAGAACTTCTACCCCCATTGGGTATATGTGTACAAAATATGAACAAAATCAGGCTAACGGTATTTGAGTTATTGCCCCGGACAGACGGACAGACGAACAGACGGACATACGGACAGACGTACGGACGGACGGACGGACGGACGGAGGCGTTCCCTATATCCCTCCGAACTTCGTTCGATGGGATAATAAAACATAGCATATAGGCTATAGGCCAATTGTAGAATTAACTCATCAACAACATGTATTGTTTTCTGACTTAGTATTAAGTGTTCAATATAGTGGACTGAACAATGAAAATCCCCCCCCCCCCGACCAACAAAATCCTCGAAATTTGAACACCTGCCAATTTGAACGCTTTTGGCTGGTCCCATGGGTGTTCGGATTAGGTTTTACTGTAGTTTCAACAAAGTTACCTGTTCTGTTGAGTATCAATAGTTTGACATACATCAGTGCCTGGAAGCCCACATTGCCTTGATCTGAGATTATCCAACATAACGTGACCAAACCTGTCCCCCATGTTTACCTATAACACAGTAATATACACAATGCACCTTAGATATTGCTGATATACTGTATTGTATACAGTACTGTACTCCAGGTTATTTTCGCGAGCTACTATATTTCGTGAGTTTTTGAAAATTCATGGAATATAATAGCC
Source organism: Owenia fusiformis (assembly GCA_903813345.2). NCBI lineage: Eukaryota > Metazoa > Annelida > Polychaeta > Sabellida > Oweniidae > Owenia > Owenia fusiformis. Next base: position 19,675,202 of record CAIIXF020000007.1, on the reverse strand, counting down.
GCGAAATTCCAATAGTTCTAATTCGCGAAATTTAAAAGTCGCAAAATTCCCGGAAATTAATATCACTCAATTTTGACAATATTTTCTGCCCTGTGCTGGCAATAAAAGGTGAGGTTACTGTATTCTTACATTTCGCATTATGAAAGATCATAATTAAAATGAGAACATTCACAAAATGGCTCAAGACCAAAAGCCAAAATCTTTGGGTGAAGGGAAAAGCATGGCTGATATTGAAATGGAAATGGGTTCTTTTGCATTCTTAAGGAATCACCAACTTAAAGAGAAGCAGGACAAATTTGCAAATCCACTAAAATTAATAGCCGCAAAATTTCAAAGAAGCTTGAAATTAGCAAAATATAGCCAAGAAATCATCTTCGACTTATCAAACTGACATTCTGAACTGAGATAAAATACTCCCACAGAGCATTATGAATGATCATCAAGTTGCATGGCATATGTTGAATGAGATAAAACTGAAGTCCATAATCAATCAAAACAATAAATAAATGATACATGTTCTTACCTGTTCATAATTTACAAAGTAAGCAGTCTTAACATTGTCAGCGATCCATTTTATGATTGCATTCGATTTTTCACTCTCCATATAAACCAGGACACACTCTGCTATGAATATTGTAGGTATGTCATTATCAAAGCCAGACTCTTTAAGCTTTGTTTCAACTTCAATTAGGTTCCTTAAGTCAACAGCAACAATATGGTAATTGTCAGCATGAAGATCTGTCTTGCTGAATCTGATCTCACCATCTGAATTAATAGAAAGAAGTATGCAGTGAAAGTATGATTTCTGGTAAAAAATGAAATGAAATACAGAAAAATGTATTTTATTGCTCAAAATTGAATATCAAAAATTACTAAAATGAAAACTGCATGTATCCAACTATGTCATGTCATTAAAATAACTGAAACAAAGACTATTGCAATCTGTTTTAATGATTGAATTCAAAATTATGAATCTAAATCAACAATTTAAGGAACTCATCCTACATATTTTTTCGTAGTTTCTAATAATAAGCTCCATATTACCTTTTGTTGCTATTTTCTCCAAGAGTGGCTTTCTTGACTTTATAAAATGACATTTGTGTGATGTCACGTTCTCAAAGTCCATTTCAATGTATCTTTCTGGTTGCATATTAGATTCCTGAAGATTCCAATAGGTTGTATCATATCCAGCCCCAAGACTGACAACTTGGCATTTACATTTGGTAGCCTGAAAGAAATAACAAAATTGTGATATTTTCACATGTAAGTTGATACTCTGATGCCCTAGAAACATCCAAAGGAGTGCCATTGGCCTTGGGATTAAGGAACATACATGTACTGTACCAGAGTTCAATAAACTTGAATAACATGATATTAAAGAAATTGAAAATTACAATATTTGCATTCATATAACAACATGAGAATATGACATACTAACTAATGATAAACATGCAACATTCCTGAAGAGACTTCTAACTAAAGAAAATGACACAGAAAGGTCATAGTCCGAAATTAGTGAAGCACCATTACAGGATTCTTTACATGATGATTTATCAACCACTGGGATAGCCTGCACAACAACAAAATATATGACGAGAGAAATTCAAAATAAACCTATATTAGCATGTGGAGGTACAACCCAGCCAAATATGATTATTGACGATAGATGCCCAACAATGCCTAGAGTCTGTTACACTGCTTCAAAGGCAAGCAGCTGAACCTGAAAATTAAGAAATCTATAGACCATTGTGCCATAATATATAGAAAATATATTCATATTGCACACGAATGACATTTGTATGGTTTTGAAAAAAAGGTATAAAAATCTATCGATAGGCTGAACTCTGTTTATTTTCTGGAAAAGTGTTACTTTTGGCCTTTTGTGTTGGTTTTCAAAAAAGGTATGAAAATCTATAGATAGGCTGAACTGAACTGTATGTTTTTTAAATGCCTGGTCATTTTAAATTTTATTTTAAGTCCAAAAGTAGCACAAAATAAAAACCCAAAAATGGCTACCCTATATTGTGACACTGATGGCATGCTTATATAGGTTTATTTTGAATTTCTGCATTTGATGCCGTTACTATACAAAAGAAACATACCTGTAGAAATTGATTCAATAGGCAATGGACACCTTTCACTCTCGCGAAATATCCCCGATTGATATCTGGTGGTTTTCTGTCAGAACTGCGAATGAAGTATTTTATATAAGGATCATTCCAGTAGCCTTGCTGAACTGCAAAGCGTTTACACATCGACGCCTCATCATTTGTAGCTCTAATGGCATCGTCGCTAGCCATTGTCCTTTATATCTGAACTAACTAGAGGTGTAAATTCGCTAAAAACTTCAGAGATTTAGAAAATTTGTTACCGGTGACCACCATGTTTGATCTCGCGAGAATGTCAGCTCTCGCCATATATAGGTCATGTCTATGTTGTCTAATTTCATTTTTATTAGGTCATATCATTCGTACTTACATTCCTGAGTATATCTATGGTATATGATCAATCGATGTCTAAAATCATTTCGGTTCTAATGGTGTGAAAATTATGTACTTGACATTTTGATTTGAAGTCTCGCATGTGACCTACTTCGTAAATTCGCGGGAATTTCCCAAAATGGCTGACCAAATTTTTATGGAAAACCTTGAGGAGTATGTCAATGACGCCAACAAAATAGTAAGTATACAATTGAAACAACATCTTTGTCGTAAAGTTACTATTGTGGACCTTATTGACCACTGTACGATCAATGGCCTCACTCATATATGATTTGATTGACTTCTGAAAAAGGCAAACAGCAGAAAGTCAATGCTGAATGATGAAATGAAACTGAAACTGTTCTCTAACTATATAACATTTCAAACCTATCCCAAATCATGAAATAAATACATCAAGTACTGTAGAAAATAAAATAAATGTTGACTTTTTGTCAATACTCCTAGACTTCGGTGATTTGAAATTACTTACAGTGGACGAAAAATAATTGATAAGTCGCAGGCCGTCCAACTGTCCCGCAATTTGCGTATTTGTCACGCATTTGCTGGAAAATTTGAAGTCACGCCAGTTATCTTTGTGTGACAGAATATTTGTCATCTATTTGTCACGCATTTGCTGGAAAATTTGAAGTCACGCCAGTTATCTTTGCAAATACGCATTTTACCTGATTATTGTCAAGCAAAAATATTCCTGTAGAAAAGTGTCAAAAAAGTGATCGCTGATACCATGGGTTTTCAATTTCTAGTTGAAAGCCCATGCTGATACAGCACAAAACCGAACACCAAAAAAAAACGAACGCATTTCGTTCGGACTTTTCATGTGGATACCGAAAATGTCACACATTTTTCTTGAAATATCTTGTATGTATGCTAGGTGTTCCCAAGTTGACAGGCCTGAAGTCGTATATTGTCAATACTCCTTGACATCAGTGATTTGAAATCCCATACTCTCCAATGTCTAGAAAGATATGCCGTAATATATATTCACCTGTATTTCCTTGTATGCATAGCTTTATTTCAGAGTATGAATGATTCATTTCTCATGAATTTGAGTTCAAATTTTGATTACTGAGACATGAATATCCTTAGGTCTCTTTCTGTTCTCTGTCAATTGTGGTTCAATTTTTATGATAAGTCCTCAGGAGTGAATAAATCGCTTGAGCGAATTATATAAAATAATCTGAATGGTTATCCTGCAAGCGCATAATCCCGCATGCGCACGTGTGCCATTTTTTCGTTCAGTGGGAGTTTGTGTTTAACATGAGTTGCATGAAATGAAAAGTAAGATTTCATTAAGATTTTTTTGCGTTGTTATCGTACCTGGTTATGTTCTGGGATGCCATAAAAATGTAGAAAACACTTTGAGGAAAAATATGATTTTTCTCTTCTCAAACTTTATTGGTCAGATCAGAGACATATGTTTTATATGTCTCTGGTCAGAGCATGGGCTTTCAAGAGATCTGTTGAAAGCCCATCGCAGGTTTGCCTACAGCACAATAGTGGCCACTAGAGCATGTTCTTTTAAGGTGCAACAATTAGTGCAGGGGGCCATTCAACGATGATTGACCAGTGTCAAAATATATTTAAGTTTGGATATTTCATCAAGACTAATATATATTTTTATTATCTACAAAGAAACCCCATGGATGAACATTATTTCAAAAGATATTCCTCTTGAAACATGGTGAATCTTAAAAATCTATAAATGGGACTCCCTTTATAGAAGCTTTGAACTGAATTTACACTTCTTAATGCTGAAATTGATAGTTTATCCATACATTTTAAGAAAATAGGTATGTCAAATAAGATGTTAAGCCAAATATTGATCTGATAGCTCAGAATTTTTTTCTCTCTACAGTCCTTGTTGCCCCTTTAAAGTGCTACAACATTGTGACTAATGATGGTCATGAAATATAGTACATGTAGGTTGGTAGGAAATTGAATGATGTACAAGTGTGTAAAATATCAGGGTTTTATTTCCAAAGATGACAAAGATATGACTAAAATAGCGCAAGGATTTCCATTTTTTGACCACCCTGTAGGTGTATAATCTATTTGTGTATCTGTTGTTAGAAGTTTCTGTTTGCAACACCATTTACAATAGAGAACTTCATGTACAGTATGACAATTTGATTTGAGTATATGAGTTGTGTACAGGATAAGCAAAAAATTCCCCTCTTGTGATCTAAGAACTCATGAGTTGTCAACTTTTGGTTTTGTCTGCATTGGACAGTGTCAGTTTTAAGACTGAAAAGTATACCCTGATGATTGGAAGTAAGCCCTGATCACTGCTCATATCAATCTATTTTCAAATTTGATATTTAATATGAATATTCCTTGTTTCTTTAGGTTTCATACAAATGGCTGAGTCGGACACTTGGAGTTCATGTCAATGAAGCAAAGCAGTAAGTCATAATTTTATTCAACTAAAATATTTTTGCAGTTTCTATTTTTCATCCTTGAAACATGAAGTAAAAACTATAATAACATAACCTAAATAGTTTGTTGCTAATTCACTCGATATTTATAATGAATTGAGACTTTATGTTATTGAAATGTAAATTATCCAACTTTTTCCAGAATGCTACACAGTTTTGTAGAAAAAGAAAGAAATGAGAAAGACAATGACAAAATTTCTGTGGTGTATATGGTGTCAGGTGTGTCAAAGACTGATAAGGTAAATGTCAATCAGTTTTGGCCAAAACCTTACAACAATTTCATATTTTAAGGCCAGGGTATTAAAAAGTCTTTCACTGGTACTCATCGTGAATTGTGGTCCCTTATGAAATTATAAACTGTTTTAATGATAATGTGTTAACCACTTCTGAGATCTGCTATATTGTACTGACAACAACATACATGTACTGAAAATCATGGTATGCATCAGCAATATATCAATAAAAATACAATATAAGTAAAGATTATGGGGGGATAAGGATAACTTTTGTTTGTTTATTCCGAGAAAATCAAGGGAACTCCTTTACAATGTACGTTGGTAAGACACACCCACAATAAACAAACATGATTGTAAGATTAGATTCATCCATTGAGACTTTGCCCTTGGAAGCAGCCTATTGCGATGCATCCCATTCATAAAACAGACTAGATTCAAAATTCTTGGTTCCAGTAATAAAAATTCCATAAATTACGAACTTCAACTTGACCCAGTGACTAGTAGCCATGTCTACAGTGCACAACAAACAACAACTAAGCTTTGTTTTGTATTGTAGGTACACAGAATCTGTGTCATACAAGAGGAGCAACTGGAAGCTACAAGGGCTCAACTTGACCCAGTTACTAGTAGCCATGTCTACAGTGTACAACAAACAATATCTAAGCTTTGTTTTGTATTGTAGGTACACAGAATCTGTGTCATACAAGAGGAGCAACTGGAAGCTACAAAGGCTCAACTTGACCCAGTAACTAGTTGCCATGTCTACAGTGTACAACAAGCAAAGTTGAAGGTAAATCACAATAAAATGTTACAATAAAACCTGTATATCCAAACACCTCTTTAATCTGAACATGTCTCAATGTGAACACTCTTATTTACAACTTATTTGCTAATTATGTGCAATTTAGTTGGGAAAAAACAAAAAGCTTTGTTATATTGATAGAATTATTATATAACTTCAATGTTCAGTAATGTTTAATGAACAGGGGAAGGGAGACTAAGGCATCATGAAATTGGTTTAAAACATTTTAAAATACTGTTATATTTTAGGACTCTAATGCTCTGTACACTGCTGACTATGACCTCCTGAAAGAACAGATATTTACTTCAAATAAGTAAGCTTTAAACGTTTTGATCAATAAGTAATTCCAATGCATAGTTAAGTTTTTATTAAGGCTATTTATTGCAACTTCCAGATTTTATTTTTATTTTGCCATATTATTTTAGAATTAAACATAGACTCTTTTGATAATTGAAGAGTAGAAATATCAAAAAACAAGTTACCTACAATTTGATATTCATATACTTCGTATACTAATCCCAGATTTCCCTTTTAGCAAAGAATATTGAATAACAACAAAATGATCAGGCTCTATACCTATTTGTCCCATTTATAAAGAAATATATGATTGATTTGGTTTGTTGATTTAGATATAGTGCAATCAAATGCACCCTCGCAAAGTTGAGGTCTGCTGATGAGCTGAAAATATCTGCCTTGAAGATCAACGAGTCATCTACAGAGAAATCTGCAGTCAAGAACAATAAAAGCTCAACAGCCGATACTAAACCAAAGAAGGTATGTCAATTGCTTTCACACATCAATGCCGTGTTAGCAGAATATGCTTTTGGTCAGGTGAAGGGTTTCCCATATTGTTTCTCATCATCCCATTCTGTTTCTCTCATCTTCCCATTCTATTTCTCTCATTCTCCCATTCTGTTTCTCTCATTCTCCCATTTTATTTCTCTCATCCTCCCATTCTGCTTCTTTCATCCTCCCATTCTGTTTCTCTCATCCTCCCATTCTGTTTCTCTCATCCTCTCATTCTGTTTCTCATCCTCCCATTCTGTTTCTCACACACAGAGTGACAAAGAATTAGTGGGAGGGGAACTAGTCTTTATTTAACAATCTAGCATTACGCAATCTAGCATCAATCTAGCATCAATGCTGTGTTAGCAGAATATGCTTTTGGTCAGGTGAAGGGTTTCCCATATTGTTTCTCATCATCCCATTCTGTTTCTCTCATCCTCCCATTCTGCTTCTTTCATCCTCCCATTCTGTTTCTCTCATCCTCCCATTCTGTTTCTCTCATTCTCCCATTCTGTTTCTCTCATTCTCCCATTCTGTTTCTCTCATCCTCCCATTCTGTTTCTCTCATCTTCCCATTCTATTTCTCTCATTCTCCCATTCTGTTTCTCTCATTCTCCCATTTTATTTCTCTCATCCTCCCATTCTGCTTCTTTCATCCTCCCATTCTGTTTCTCTCATTCTCCCATTCTGTTTCTCTCATTCTCCCATTCTGTTTCTCTCATCCTCCCATTCTGTTTCTCTCATCTTCCCATTCTATTTCTCTCATTCTCCCATTCTGTTTCTCTCATTCTCCCATTTTATTTCTCTCATCCTCCCATTCTGCTTCTTTCATCCTCCCATTCTGTTTCTCTCATTCTCCCATTCTGTTTCTCTCATCCTCCCATTCTGCTTCTTTCATTCTCCCATTCTGTTTCTCTCATCCTCCCATTCTGTTTCTCATCCTCCCATTCTGTTTCTCACACAGAGAGTGACAAAGAATTAGTTGGAGGGGAACTAGTCTCTATTTAACAATCTAGCATTACGCAGTACATTCCTCATAGATCTTAATGAATGCAACATAAACAGACAATATACCATCCTTTGAATCCTCAATTCAAAAATGTCCTATGATATGAAAACAACTACTGTGACAATGCATTCACCATTCACATTATATTGATTAATAATGAAATAGTCTAATAACCAAGGCAATTACATGGTGAAAAAGTAAATAGTATGAATATCTTATTGTTACAGACTGAGAGTGATGTCTCTAAAAAGGGTGGACCTGGAAAGAAGTCATCTCCCCAAGGGAAGCAAGGGATAGCTAGTATGTTTACCAAAGCAGAGAAGAAATCTGCCCCTGAATCAGAGGTAGGCGGTTGAATGTGTTACTTGACTTCATATACAGTACTATATACAGGAATACACATATTCAAAAGCAATAGGGATCAGCCAGGACAAGACTTTTGCAAATATTTTAAATAATTGAACCCTCCAAGATTGTTAAAGGCAAACTTTTACTTTGAATTGTATTTTTATTTTTTGTGTTGATTTCTGAAAAGTTCTTACCCTCTTTAATTACATTCAAATTGCTATGGATGAAAATCACATTTATTTCCTTTTTCACCAGCACTCCTCTATATATTACAGAAGAGTGTGAAGTCTGCAGCTAAGGGGAAACCTAAGCAGGCAGGAGTGATGTCTTTCTTTAATAAACAGTGTGAGTTATTCTTTATTGATGTTCCCCCTTGTAATAGAATCACGCCCGGTGATCGTACAAAAATGATGGAGGGGGGATTAGGTGATTTCTGCAAGAAAACTCAACAAATTTGGAGAAAATTTACAACTGAATTGCCAAATGAATAGGCGCAGTGCATTGCAAAATATGTTAGGTCATCTCGTATATTTTTGAACTGATACCCTTCTAAGAGATCTATTAAAAAAGGCGCATCAGCACCAACGTGCAAAAGTCAATGTTTTTGCTATAAATCAGGCAACAATGGTCTACACGACCTGTAATAAATAGGTATAAGGGACATTATTATCACAATACTTATGACATCGCTCACTTTTTAGCTCACATGTTGAGCTTTTGCAATCACTCACTTGTCCGTCTGTCTGTCCGTCCGTCCGTCCATCTGTCTGTCCGTCTGTCCGTCAACAATAGTGGCACGTTTTAAAACCTCTGTCGATAGGATTCCTGTTTTAAGTTATTTCTGTTCAACATCAATACAGAAAACCCCCCTATGACTCATGGTTCAAAAGCTCGCCTATTTTCAAAATGGCCGTCACTTTTGTCTCGCGAAATTCACTTTTGGCTCATTTCCTAGCTTTACAAATAATTTCAGTTGTCCTACATTGTAAAAATCCATGTCTATGTAAAGATTAGATATATGAAATAATTTTGTTACAAAAAATCAGCGAAAAATTGTATCCATTTTTTTTTATTTTCAGCCATTTTAGTTAACATTGATTTGTCTATCTGACTCGCGAAATCCACTTTCAGTCAGTCCGTCCGTCCGTCCGTCCGTCCGTTTGGAAGATAACTCAAATACTAGTAGACGGATTTTCTTCATATTTAGTGGAAAGATGTATATTGGTGAATAGTTTTACGCAAAAAAAAAAATTTTCAAGATGGCCGCCGCTTTAAAAATGACGGGACTTTTTCGCAAAAATCATAAATTTTTCATTCTAAACCAAAGTAATTAATATTATTGTTTGAAATTTTGGTAGTATATTCACAACATTTATCTATTTCAAATGTATTCTGTGTTTTTCATCCTGACCCCCAGGGGCCGTGTATGGGGGGTCAGGAAAACAGAAATTTTCGCTAATTTTTAGATCTTTCTGAAGTATAGCTTTATTATACTCAAATGAAAGGCAATTAAGAGTAGATTGCAAATATTGTATCTTTTTTCTGATTCGAGCCTCGTAAAATTCAAAATGGCCGTCTAATGTACGATTTCGCAATAATTTTTCGATCCCTTCAAAGTATGGCTATATTATACTCAAATTGAAGGATTTTTGGAGTAGATCACAATTATGGTATTATTTTTCAGATTTGTACCTCAGAAACTTCAAAATGGCTGCTTAGCAGGAATTCGCAATTCTAAAATCTAATTTTTTCAATTTTAACCAAAGTAATGAGTATAATTGATTGGAATTCGGTAATTGATATTTTGTTCGTTGGGATTTGCTACTCCACAGAGTTGCCATTATCTAGTTTTGTTACAAAAAATCAGCGAAAAATTGTATCCATTTTTTTATTTTCAGCCATTTTAGTTAACATTGATTTGTCTATCTGACTCGCGAAATCCACTTTCTGTGGCACGTTTTAAAACCTCTGTCGATAGGATTCCTGTTTAAAGTTATTTCTGTTCAACATGAATTCAGAAAACTCCCCTATGACTCCTGGTTCAAAAGCTCGCCTATTTTCAAAATGGCCGCCATTTTTGTCTCGCGAAATTCACTTTTGACCCATTCTCTAGCTTTACAAATAATTTCAAGTGTCCTACATTGTAGAAATCCATTGCAAAGTAAAGAGTAGATGTATGAAATAATTTTGTTTCGAAAAATCAGCGAAAAATTATATCCATTTATTTATTTTCAGCCATTTTAGTTAACATTGATTTGTCCATCTGTCTCGCAAAATCCACTTTTGGACCATTTACCTTAAACCCTCTGTCGATTGGATTCCCATTTTAAGTTAATTTTGTTCAACATCAATACAAAAAACTCCCCTATGACTCTCGGTTCAAAAGCTCGCCTATTTTCAAAATGGTTGCCATTCTTGTTTCGCGAAATTCACTTTTTGCCCATTTCCTAGCTTTACAAATAATTTCAGGTGTCCTGCATTGTAAAAAGCCATGTCACTGTAAAAGGTAGTTGTATGAAATAATTTTGTTACAAAAAATCGGCAAAATATTATATCCGTTTTTTTTATTTTCAGCCATTTTAGTTAACATTGATTTGTCCATCTGTTTCGCGAAATCCTCTTTTGGACCATTTGCTTAAAACCTCTGTCGATAGGATTCCAGTTTCAAGTTATTTTTGTTCAACATCAATACAAAAAACTCCCCTATGACTCCTGGTTCAAAAGCTTGCCTGATTTCAAAATGGTCGCCATTTTTGTCTCGCGAAATTCAATTTTGGCCCATTTTCTAGCTTTACAAATAATTTCAGGTGTCTTGCATTGCAAAAAGCCATGTCACTGTAAAGAGTAGTTGTGTGAAATAATTTTGTTACAAATTATTGGCAAAAAATTATATCCGTTTTTTTTTCAGCCATTTTAATTGACTGAGAGACAGATGGCTCACAATAATTTTGTAACAAAAAATCAGCAAAAGATGTGACCATGTGAGCCCAGTACCCACGGTACTAATTTTTAAAGTTAGTTTCCATGCCTTATACAAAAAATAATCGAAATAAATTAATTTGGGATGGAGGGGGGATCGGATGGAGGGGGGATCACGTGGGTAACTGGTCAACTCGTACCCAAGTCAAGTCGTACCCAAGACAACTCGTACCCAAGACAACTCGTACCCAAGACAACTTGTACCCAAGTATATGTTTTGTTTTGAATCAAGTGTTGGGCTGGGAATGGGTATAGATATACATATTATAATGGTTACATACAGTTCAGAATAGTTTGAAGTATGTAGAAGAGTTTTTGGAAGAAATCGATTGAAATTTGTGACCAAATATATTGGTCACAGATTCAGATGTTTGAGGGAAGAGATTTATGTTTATTCCACATATTCATAATCATTGTTCACAATATTAGTGGTATTTTTGTATGTTAATGAGTGTTTGGAACAAGTATCAGATCTAATTCATCTTGAAATATGGTATTATCAAAAATATAAAGATTTTCAAAACTTGCGCCTATTTCTTATTAAACAGATAATCTATTTAGGATTTCATATTATCAGATTAAAGAATGATAATTCTAAGAAGTCACCTTCATAAAATTAAGCAATAAAAAATATTCTAAATAATATGAATATCAAATATTATTTTGACACTTATTCATACATGATATAATACACTTTGCATGCATGTGTTCAAATATAATCCAATTAAGTTCAAAATGGAAAAGAAATTAACAGATTAAAGTTCCCTTATTAATTTTCTCTGAATGCACTAAGCTTAATTATTTTAATTGTTTGATTCATTTGTTGAAAAGTTACTGTTGTAATTATATTCATTTATATATATGTATTACAAAAAAAGTTGAGAACAAGCCCTTCAAAGCACTTCAAAGGTAATCCAAATTAAAAAAAATGCTTCGCTTAATCCATTGAGAAAAATGTCTTCTAAATTCAGAAAAAATATTGAGGCACATTATAACATTAAACATTTTGACACAGACTCAATTTGTTTTCTTATATGCACTCATAATACAGAAAAATAAACGTGGGTACGAGTTGTCTTGGGTACCAGTTGACTTGGGTACGAGTTGTCTTGGGTACAAGTTGTCTTGGGTACGAGTTGTCTTGGGTACGAGTTGACTAGGAAGCATCACGTGTATATAAGACATGATAAGACATGCTACTTGAATTTATTCTTATGACTCCAAATTTTCCCATTTTTCATTCTCCAAAGATATAATATCCAGTTTCTTACTGGGGTACTGAGTTTAGTTTTTTCAAATACACGAGTTCTTGTGAATTTGTTCCATCGTAAAGATATATAAATCCCCCCTCTATCCGATCCCTCGAATACTTTTTGTGACTTCTTAATTTGTCAGACCCGAAAATATACATGTAGATATATAAATCTGCATCATAATATTTAATAGATATGGAATATACTAGATACATGAAATGATTTAGGAAAAATCCAAATTATGATTGTTTGTATATTTTTCAGCAAGTAAACCTGCAGGAAAAGCAACTAAAAAGGAATCTCCAGTAAAAAGGTATGTGAACATATTCAAAATATTTTATGATTTATTCATTTACATCAAAATAGAAAACAAAAATCAGCAAGGATAGTAAAGGCATAATGAAGGCATGACCACTGAAAAACTATTATGGATTAAACTATTTTAATACTTAACTTCATTGTAACTGATCAGCTTCTTAGATATGCATAATACAATTTTTAGTAAGAAGAAGCGGGATGATGACAGTGATGAGGATGTTAAGAAGCCAAAGAAGAGACGTGTCATTGAAAGCAGTAGTGAAAGCGAAAGTGAAGAAGAAAGTAATACTTTATAGTGAAAAATTTTAATTTAAATTATCTGAACTGTGTCGAGGGACCCGAGTTAGTTTAATTTCACCATTCACCTTATTTAACATGTCAGATCATATTTTGAGCTAAATGTATACGATTCTAAAATTTTATAAAACAAACTGTTGGTCAGATTGATTTCAAATTTTCAGCGGTGTTCCTTTCGTATGAAAATGTAGAACTGATTAGTTATAGTATATGTTACGGTTTTCGTTTTGGATTTTCCATCCTTTAATCTTGTCTGTGAACTATTGTCTATGCGTTTTCAGGCAAAGTGTATAACAGATTGATTTCAAATTTTCAGCAGTGTTCCTTTGTATGAAAATATAGAACTGATTAGTTTAAGTTAATGTTGCAGTGTTCATTTTGGATTTTCCATGCTATTATCTTTCTCATGTATCAAGCCAAACTGTTTGATCTGAAATTCTTGTTATGAAAGTCTATAACTTGTTACTTTTTGGGCATTCTGAGTAAATAATAAGGCCATTTTCATCCCTTGTCTTTTTTGTTTTAGTGATGGAGGAAGAACCAATGCCCCCTACCCCACCCAGAGAGGCAACACCCCCACCCCAGGAGCTTACCCCAACCCCAGAAGAACCAGAGAGCCCAATACCCAAAACTAATGCTGAGAAAACCAATAATAAGGTACAGTAGATGACCTTTTAATTCAGTACTAAAGCTACACTTGAGTGCTGGGAGCACTTCAGATTTTGATACTAAATAATTTACTCTTAACCTTCACCCAGCTAGATAAAACATAGCTGCATTAACATACATCTAGTAGTAAATATTAGCTTAACAAATTTTATCTTTACATGTTTACCATGTTGCAATTAGTATACTGAGGAAGAATAACAAACAACACTGTGACATGAGCTCCTAGTCTTACAAAAAAAGAATACCATACCGAGTGATTTTCAAATTTGAGATATAATGCTACCCAAAGTGTTGGTGAATATGTTGAGTGACTTAGAAAACCAAGGACATGTATTTGATGGATACGAAATACATGGAGCTAAAACTGGTACCTCTGTATTGTTGAAATATGTTGATAACCATGATTCCAAAGTAGCAGTTCAAAGGTCACCAAGGACACATAGAGACCACCCTAGTGATATCACAACAAACAGTGATATCGCAACAAAGAATGTTATGACATCACAAACTCAAACAGAATACAGTTCAGCTACTTTGCAAAACATATGCTATAGAACTGAAGCAGTGTTTTACCTTGTAAGGAGAGGCTTCAAAAGATCAATGTCAGTTCAAAAACTAAATAAATCTAGTTTAGGGATGTTGGAGTCCACGGTTTAGTTTACTCTCTGACATTTTCAACTTTCACCATAAATAAAGAATAACATTCAGAAACATCAATTAAAATTAGTGGATACCCCTGAGTACAATACGTTCACATATTCCATGCTGGAATGTTTTCCTCTTTATCAGCATATTACAGGAGAAAATTGTCAAACAGCCAAACAGGAGACATATTCTAAATATCTTTTCTGAAAGATGATCAAGGATAAAACTAGATTTATTTAGTTTTCTATCATACATCAAACTTTTTAAGCCTCCCCTCATTGTAGGACTACGAGGCTTAAAAAGTTTAATCATCTTTGAACTGATAGGTGTACTTATTTTTGCATTGATTCTCTCAATTTAAAGCAAAGAAAAATAGATTTAGTGTGAATTTTTCTTTGGATAGAACTGTGAACAAATCTAAATACTAAGTATAAACATGTATAAAGTATTTGTTTCTTTCACAGAATTCTGATGTGTCAGATGCCACTCAAAAAGGACATAGGAGAAAGAGAAAAAGGAAATTAGTTCCAAAAACTTCCATAGATGAAGATGGATTTATGGGTAAATACCTCTTTTGACCATTCAAATAAAGGATTGCATAGGTATTTCTCATACCTGCGACTCTAATCATTATGTAATGGCATACCAATGAAAAAAAATTAAAGTAAAAATCCAGTTAGAAAATACGAGAACCATTGTTATACTCATTTGCAAAAATTGTAGTAAAAGAGGGTCCCTTGCCATTTCAAAATTCAAAACCTGGCCCAAGTATATCTGCTAAGCTCTCTGTACAAAAAATTGGTGATCGGCAAGACAGGAGTAATGGCCTTCAGGTAACTAAAATGTATTTATATGTTTCTAGTGACAGAAAAGGTTTGGGAGAGTGATTCCACTGATGCCTCAGATGTAGAACCTCCTCCACCTCTAGTACAGAAGAGTCCCAATCCTCCTTCACAGAAGAGGTCTACAGAGGAAAGTGGAACAAAAAAGGTATTGCTCTGTGTGAAATTGGATAAAAAAATGAAAACTATGTCCATGTATATATGTTTTTGTTTTTTGTTTTGTTTTGTTGATGTATTTTAAAATAGCTGTACTTCAGGTGAGCCTTTAAAAGCTGCGTTCATTGTATTTAATCAGCTGAGAGCATCTTAATCAACATTATCTGCATTTATTTTCAGGAGACAAAGACGAAAGCCCCCGCTAAAAAACAAAGCAAGGCAAATACGAAACAGACTTCTCTTATGAACTTCTTTAAGAAATCATGATCACATATTCCTGATAAGGGGTGACTGTAATTGGACAAATGGTTATAGATAAAATACAAATATCACATTCAATGCTGACTTTAGAAAATTATCAATAATTGTATACCGAACAGATATCAATAAAATATATAAATACAATACTAGATACATGTATAGTACTTTTACTTTTGTTATGTCGTAGGATCAAGATGGGGTCTAAGATGAAGTTTTCATTTCAAAGGACAACTGACTTTCCTTTTAGGTTTGACTTCTGATTGAATAATAATAATTTCAAGATATCAAAGAATTTGTTATACCTTGCAGCAAATATTTCCTACTAAATCGGTCAATTTCAATTTATGTCAACTGTTCATATGAACTCATCAATGCTAAAATGAAGAACGGACGGCCCTTCTTACTCAGTGTAGAACCTGTGTTCAGGGTGTCAAATAAATATGTTCTCCCCTCCTTAGCTTTAACATTCAGATGTTGCATAACTTTTTTTGTCTTCATAACTGAGCTGGTCTTTAGGCACATCAAAACTATGCTTCACGGAGCAAATCAATAAGAAGTTTCAGATGACTAGCTCAACGAGATGCACGTTCATGCACAAAAGTTCATTCTATTGAAATTAAGGGGGAGAACATACTTATGTGACACCCTGAATATCCTGACTCAACCAAAATTATTGATTTGGAGTCTCGAACTTTAAGAAACTGTGACCTAGTTTAATGACCATGAAAATTTGACTTTCCAGTACACTATTGAAACAATAAAATAACAAACAAAAGTGTTTTAATTAAAGTATCCATGGTTTAATAACACAATACTTACATGCAGTAGAATGAAAGAACTTTCTTATGAATAAGTATATACAGTATAACCTGTAAAGTGGAACACCTTCAAAGTCCTCATTCTCATTTGTATGTGGAACGTAAAATGAACCTTTGAATGTGCAACACCTCTTAAGTTGAACATTAATTTGAGGTACCAAAGGTATTCCACTTTACAGGTTTTACTGTATACATCATTTAAATATCATCTAATACTGACGTCAGCAGTTTAACAACTGAACTAATATGACAAACGGAGGCAGAGTCTAAGCTGCCACAATGCCTGTTTTGTTTACAACTATCATTGTACTAATAAATTCAGCAGATCTACATTCCTGATATTTCTTTCCAATGGTGTATGAAATCTATGTATCTATGACTTTCAATATACAAATGTAGCACCATTTGCTCATTTCATGAATAACCTAGCTATATATTTCAATTCTGAAATACTGTATAAGGCATATTATATGTGATTCCTACATTTATAACCATCAGTTTAAGGTGTCCTAGTACACAAACAGTAGAAAATCGAACACTACATTTTTATTTATTTGAGGCATGCAATAACACATAGTACACCACAACGATAGTCGAAATGATAAAGTGTAACATGCTTATATTATATGTCAATGATATGAAACAATTCATATATACAGTTGTCTTTATCAAAAAGACAGGGCTAGAGAACAATAGTAACAAGGCACTAAAGGAAGTTGAAGGGATAGAAAGCGTCAATGTTGGAAGCAGACTTCAAAATTGCGTGACAATGTTTTTTTTCTGAGAAAAGAATTTTGAGATATCTGATCAAATTTTTGAAGATCTAAAAGGCAGAAATGTCTTAATTCATTACATCTGAAACATTGCAAAATGAAATAAAGTCAGACCTGATTAAAATGAGATGGAATGATGATACCAAAAATATTGCTAACAACTGTTTTTTCGAAACTCACTCTCAACTGGTTTCTATCCCTTCCTATAAAGAAATATCTTAAATATAAAACAATTAACATGAACATGCATTAATTAATGTTTCACATATACTAACTATAGTGACATTTTTTAAAACAAAGTTTGGGTCATTATATTAATAATGTCTGTCATTACCAAACAACACTAAATTTCACACACTCAAAAAACTGATTTTACAATTCTAAGAATGAATTGCATTTCAAAACATTTTTATACAAGACAATAACATGCAATACTTGTGGTGGTGACATAAAATGTCACAACTTGGCATTTTTTGTAATTATTATTGCATGTTTTTTATGCTTGACAGCAGCTAAAATAAACTGCACTGCTCCAAGAAAACATGGTCTTACATGGTATTTTGCCTATGTTGATGAATGAAATGGATGAGTTTCCCAGGCCTGTACATCTGACTAAGAATAACATGTACAACAGATATTGCCCCAGTAATTATGTTCTTACTCCATAAAGTCTATTTAGGGTTCATTTCAAAATGTTTCACACTAGATTCTATATAATAGTGAACTGCTAAAACACTGACTTACTAAAAAATTGACATTTGGAAGAGCACTTTCAATGTTATCTAAATGACTTTGCAAGCCCTTATGGCATTTTTCACAACTTAGCAGAATCGAACGGAATGATACATGAGACGACACCTTTACTTATACCAATACAACCATGGCACAATATGATACAAAACGTGATATGATGGAGAAATATTACAGGTTAAAAAAGTTAACAGCAGATCTGTGGTTACATTCTGGGAACATCGACCAGTAGACCAGATCTTATGTTAAAAAGCAGCCTGATATTCAAGAGCACATTGTACAGCTTTCAAATATCTAACTAGATAACGGCAACTCCGCGGAGTAGCAAATCCCAACGAACAAAATATCAATTACCGAATTCCAATCAATTATACTCATTACTTTGGTTGAAAATGAAAAAATTAGATTTTAGAATTGCGAAATCCTGCAAAGCAGCCATTTTGAATTTTCTGAGGTACAAATCTGAAAAATAATACCATAATAGTGATCTACTCCAAAATTCCTTCAATTTGAGTATAATATAGCCATACTTTGAAGGATCGAAAAATTATTGCGAAATCGTACATTACATTAAACGGCCATTTTGAATTTTACGAGGCTCGAATCAGAAAAAAGATACAATATTTGCAATCTACTCTTAATTGCCTTTCATTTGAATATAATAAAGCTATACTTCAGAAAGATCTAAAAATTAGCGAAAATTTCTGTTTTCCTGTCTCCCCATACATGGCCCCTGGGGGTCAGGATGAAAAACACGGAATATATGTGAAATAGATAAATGTTGTGAATACACTACCAAAATTTCAAACAATAATATTAATTACTTTGGTTTAGAATGAAAACTTTATGATTTTTGCGAAAAAGTCCCGTAATTTTTAAAGCGGTGGCCATCTTGAAACATTTTTTTTGCGTAAAACTATTCACCAATATACATCTTTCCACTAAATATGAAGAAAATCTGTCAACTAGTATTTGAGTTATTTTCCGGACAGACGGACGGACTGACTGACTGACAGACGGACGGAGGGCTTCACTATATCCCTAACGAATCGTTCGTTGGGATAATTACGTCATAAATGTTTGTTTGAGCTGGACTGTTTAACAGTGGAATGCAATGATCGTCATCATAACTCATCATCGATTTCATTTCTCTTCTTTTTATTACTGTCATTAGTGCGTAGTTTCTCATGAGTGGCAGTTGCCTCCTTACTGTTGGACTTTTTCTTTGTTTTGTTTTTATCTTGGTCCTTAGAGTCTTTCTGAGATTTCTTGGCTCTTGCATCCTGTGGTTTAGGTTTATTATCAACTCCCCCTGGTGCAGATCCCGAATCCTGAAATCAACATTTCTCTATATGTATAAACTAAAAATTTGACTCTGTCACCTTTTTATTCACAACATTACATAGGACAATTACAATTATTTTGGATGTTATAATATGCTGTGTCCCAACCAATGAATAAGGGAAGGTACAGTGAACAAAACTGATATTGTGATAATATGTGTGCAGGTATGTGTCAAAATTGGATTAAATGTTCCAAAATTACACGCTATGATCCAAGACCTTTCCCTACCTGAGATCCAGCAGCTAATCCTGGGAACACCTGGCCCTCTATCGTAACATCCTTGCATCTGTCTTGTTTTACAAGGTAATCTTTAATCTCCCAGGCCTTTGAGCCATCTTTTACCATGAAGATTGCACGGTCATTTCCAACCATGTATCTACAATAATTAGAAATAATTAAACACACTACTGAAAAGTTATGCAGTGTTAGTATGTTCTGGAGCTATATATGATGAATTTACAGTAATCATATGTAAATTACCATAATACAATGCAATAGAATGCATACACTGAATATCAATGACTTAGTAATAATGGGTAAAGGAAATTACTCAGATATACTCAGAATGAGATAGACAACTCTACAGTTTTGATGTAGGTAGACCTCAATGAACCAAATTCCTGAAAAAATCAAAGGGCCTCTGAAAGCCTAGAACAACTGCTATTGTATAAATGATTTAACGTGTGTTATAAAGGGACCTCTGGAAGTCTGTATAAAAAATCTCACTTGGCAAAAATATAGGCTATTCTTATTGGAATATTATTTTCTTCATAAAGATCTGTTTTATCTGTTGGATCATTTGAGGTCTAATTTATCCAAAAGTTATATAAAATACTAATGCTTTGATTTGATTAACCAATGATTACCTTTGTATTTCATAATTTGCATTGAAGAGACTGGACTGCCAGAGTTTGGTTATTTCTTCACTTTCTCTCTCAGTGGGAGTTCCTGTGAATATAAAATATCAAGTTACTATGTATAGGGCTCCAATGAGTTAGGGCATCAACTATTTCTTCAAGGTATTAACGTTCATCAAAAATCAACATATTTTTAGAACAACTACATGTAATTGAATATAGTCATACTCACACATACATGTAGTTCAATCAATAGTCTACTAAATAAATCAACAGGGTGTCCATAAGTCTCTTTACACTTTACACAGACATTGCATTGTAATTATAAAGAGACTTTATGAACACCCTGTATTGTCTAGCAGATTTAAATTGTTTACTGTCTTTACAGACATCAGACTATATAATATGCACAGATAGAGCTACCAAGAATAAATATTATATTACAAATCAAAGTACTGACCAGTGACACTAACAAACATCATAAGGGTCTGTCCCTTCTTGCTAGCTTTCATCAGGCTCTCAGGGTCACCCATATCTACATTAGATAGATCAATCTTGGGTTTCGGTTTCTTCCACTCTGGTAATTCATCCTCTTCAAGTTCATCTTCGTCTGCTTCCTGAAATATGAAATGAGTGACTTTTAGGGATGGGTAATGCATATGTGTATTTTAAAGAGATCGAGTCGTCCAGATTTCTATTCTGGACAATCAGGAATTGTCCAATATAATTGCTCATAAAACATCATATATACCATAGATATATCTTGAGACCAAATCATAAGCACGATATTGACAATATATTGAGGATATCAACAGGACAACCAAAAGAAAAACCAACTGTCAGAATTGAACGCAATAAGTCGAAAACAGAATTCAATGTTTTTTGGAGATTTATCTATATTGCAACCCCTTAGAAGTAATAAATATGGCTTCTCTAAGCCAAAATAATCTGAAGGAAAAAGCCAATCAGACTGGAACAAATTTGAGCGGACTTTTTAAATTTTAATTTATATTGATGTAAGTGGAAATTCATGGCTAGGAACATTCATCGAATTGATGCTGTTAACGAATCAATTTAAGCCTCATAATTGATAAGTTGATAAACAAACTTGTTTTACATCAAATAACACAAAATATCAGGGGGTTACTCTAATTGGTCACCCGGCTACCTAGTCGACACTCAGTTTTTTACACAAAACCTGAACCCAAACAAACTATGCTAGAGAATCGGCCATTCTCATTATAGCAGATCATTTGTGCGTTCCTTGCATTCTCAGCTTTCACAAGTATTGTGGTCACATGATCTCTACAAATTATGATGTGTTTCCCCGGATTGCGATTTGGCTTGGAACCTTGAACCCAATCGTTCTACTGAATGAATAATAAAGCTTAGTTCTCGGGGTAGTCATCAAAAATTTACAGGAAATGAAAAAAACATGTGGATTTTAGAATTTTTTGAACTAGGATAACAGAGTTCTGCTTTGATCTTCAGTCAGTTGTACTACTCCCATATATCATTTATATAGCCAGGATCATGGTCAAAATGACCGCTGAAATAGCCTTTTCAGCCATCTACAAATGATGAACTCCTTCAAACTGTGGTTTCAAAACTAAACACCTAGGTCAAAATATACTCCGACACCTCAAATTTTTTCCCCCTCGCTAATGCTTGCGTTTGAAAAGTCTGTAAATGGGGACGTTCGTTTTTTTACCGAATCAGCATTTTATGAAAAGTATATTTTTTAAAATATCAACATAATGCGTGATTTGCGTGACATTTTATCATACAAGCAAAATTGATGCGTGATTTAATTTTTTCCTACAAATGTGTGACAATCACACCTAATGCGCAAGGGTTGACAGTAACCTAACCTAAAAACATTGGGAAGTAAGTAAACCCACCCTCCATCTTTCATTTTCTATATCAATATTATACATGCAGAGAATATTAGAGGGGGGTCCGGGAGCTTACTACTCCTCCCGGCTACTCCTTAGTATGTATCCAACAGACTGACTAGAAGTCAGTCTGTTATGATGTACTACTTTCCTGTGGAAATTGCAGTGAAATTTTTTGCACAAAATTATCAATTAGAGGAACCATTTCTTCAATAAAATAAACATTACAAAATTTCAATAAATAGTAAGGTACAATTAAATGCAATAAAAAGTAACACAGCATATTTTCAAGTGGAAATAAAGCTAGTTGAAGAAACAAATGTGCAAATCAATTTTACCCAATCGGCCATTTTGAATAGCACTTCCTATGTAAACAAATTACCAAACTTTAACATATGTGCCTTATAGTCTGAATATAATTCAGACTAAATAGGATATAGTCTAGGCTACTCCTGCCCAAAATAATAAAATTGGTACCTCCCACTGGTCATAAAGACGTTCTAAATCTGCTTCACTATAATCCCGGATGTCCTTTTTCTTCCATTTTTCTGATGCTTCGTTCTTCTCATTTACATCATTGTCTTTAGACTGACCACATTGGGCACAAATCAGGAGTAAACCAACAAAATACAGAGATGAAACTTTTCTCATTTTGTAAATGTAAATTTCCTAGCTTTGTATGAAAGTGCTGATTCGCCTCCACTTCGTATCACAATCTTACGTCAAAGAATCTATTTTAGCAACTACTTGAATTCAAAATAATGAAGAAATCAAATAAAATAGTTTATAATTTCTATTCAATGTATTAAAAACAAAAATATGAGGTAAATCATTTACTTTGAGCGAATACGAAACAAACGTTTAGCTCTCGGTAAATTTTGGGTAAAAAATAAATAAAATGTTTCCTGGTACAAAATGAACTGATTTTCTAAACATCATGCTGTACGAATCATTTCATTGATTCTTTACACAATCAGGTAAATATTCAATTTATTTAAGTCTACCCGATTGCGAGTTTTATTTTTGAATACTGCCAATTTTCATAAAAAACACAAATTATTTTCTGCAGAAATGAAAGTCCATGTTTTGATGGAGGATTTGTCACACAACTTTTTCATAACAACATAATGCTTCAAATTTCTCGCTGTCGCCTAGCCCAGGCCCTGATTCATTGGTTGCTTAACAAAATTGTAAATGATAACTGATTTTACTCACTTCGAGAGCCATGTTAGATTTTGAAACTTACGGGGAAATGGACCGCTGAATAATAGTGACCTTTAAAACATGAATTAAGTTGATCAGCGGCTTATTTTTGTTCTCTAACTATGTCATACATCATTATTATCCTTCCGTGCAAGTATTGGAGCGCTGAAGTACTTCCCTTTAAATTGTTTTTATTACCTTGATTCACCATGTTTTTACAGTAGCTTAAAATACTGCTAATTGCTGAATACTGCTAAACTGATCAATCCAAATTATTTCTTATGTTTCAGTTTTAAAATGCCAGGGGTGAAGAAAAAAGATCTTTATCTGGCAAAAGATATAACAAGCCTCAATAAATACTGTGAGGTGGGGAGCCAAAAAATAACAAGTGCAAGACTTGGCGTGAAATCTGCAGATAAACTGTTCAAGAATGGGCAAGAGAGTGACATGCTGGGAGATGAGGAGAGGGCATATGTATTGTTTATGCGCTACTTTGACTGCATCCAGAACATCAAAAAGACAGCAGACTACAAGAAGAATGAAGTCAGTAAAGAAATATATAAATATACAAATATTAGTTTGTGTGTCTTAGTTTATAAGGGGTTGTATTGATGTAAAACTATGGGATGTTTTATTCAATACGCAACATTCTGGTGTCTCATATGACATATAACCAGAAGAAACTTCTTTCAGAAACATTTATATTTTTTGAGTTTCTCCATATGTTTTTCCTATAAGCTGATGGTTGAAATCAAACAAGTAAAAATGTATGTGTACAGTATATGATATCTTATGTTTAACAAAATGTTCTTTGTCTGTCCTAGCAATACTATAGGGATTTAATGGGGACAAAAAACCTTCTGAAAGCAATGGATGAGGCTGAGAGGTTACAAGAGTCTCTCAAAAAGAGGTGAGGAGATACGTCATTCTTTCAATTTTTGGATCTCCTTTCATAAATATTCTTACAGGGTTTGAAATGATTCAGAAAGTTTTATAAATGATTAAATATTAAAAAAGTAACATCGGTCCATTGATTTTATTAGATATGAGCTATTGCAATCACTCATCGATCCATCTGTCCATCCGTCTATCTGTCAACAATAAGCAGCACATTTTAAAACCTCTGTTGATAGTATTTCCGTTTTAAATTGTTCTTGTTCATCAACAATCCAGAAAACCAAACGATAGTATGAGTCCAAGTTCAAAAGCATTTAAAAACCATATAAAAGTCTACAAATGTTTAGTCTTTGGACATTTGGGGTAAATATTAAGGTGGCAATTGTGGAATTTTGTCCTGAAAGCTAGTATCACAATGCCATGTGAGTCAAGTACCCATGGTACTATTGATGAAATGAACACAATACAATACTGTGTTTGCTTTGTTTAGTTGTAAGGAGGGCACAATATGAAAGTGTGTTTGTTGTATGTAAAAGTCTGTTTTTATGTTTAGGTATGAGGAACGTGAGGCTGAAGAGATAGTAAAGAAACTGGATGCTCTAGACATGCAACAGGAAGAAAATTCCAAGAAACAACAAGAACAAGATGCAATTGAGGCAGAGAAGATTAAGGCTGCTGAAATAATTATTCAAGGTACAATACTATAGTAAATAATTGTTAAATTTGTTATTCTATATAATAAGTTAAGAAGCAAAAATTATTTCCAATTTATGATGGTTTAAATAGGTGTTTATACAGTTTATACAAAAATTCATCAAAAATAATTTATGGTGTGTATATTAGTGATTTTCCCTCTAATTGTAGATAAAGTAACAGCTGAAGCTGGCGTGATTACCCCTCAACAGTTGTACACTTTACTGACTGATGGCACCACTAGTCTGCTTGTTATAGACACCCGATCAGAGAAAGAATTTCAAGAGTCACATCTCAATATAGAACAGTGTATCAGTATACCCAGTGACATCATTCCATCTGGGTAAGTGAACTGAATGTATTTAGGCTATTTCATTAGTAACATCTTTTTTTGGTTATAGTAGCAAGTGTGGTTTAACGAAATAAACTGGATATAACTTAAAAAAGAGTTTTTGTCATCTTGTTTTTATGTAATACACCAGATTTATTTCATAAAATGGAATGATTATTCTAGAAGAGCTATTACACTACATTGATATATCTATATTTCCAGGACTACTGTTACTTACATAGAAAAGGCTCTACCAACAGCCTCAAAGGTTTTATGGGACCTTCGTGACCAGGTGGATCAGATTGTGCTCATGGACTGGAAGAGTGCAGCTAAAGGACTCAGTACTGGATCAGTGCTTAAAACACTTAAGGATGCTCTTTATAAGGTACTGTAGAAGTAGTGCTACTTTTTGAATTGTTGGTGTATTATATCTCATCATTATGAGACGTATTAGTAGATTGATTATGATATACATTTTTTGACTTCCCAGTATCTCCACAGCATGAATCACTTTTTGAGCATTTGGCCCATGATTTTGCACAAATTCCATTACAATATAATCTCATTCACCCACTCTTGTTATTGCCTACATTGTGTTGTTGTTGATTTCAGTTTGATGCAAGTAAATGTATCAAGGTAGAGCCATGTGTTCTAGATGGAGGCTATGATAATTGGCTCCTGTACTATCCCACTATGACTACAAATGCTAATATTCCTAGACCCCCTTCATACAGCGATGCAGTCTCTCCTATCCCATCATGTAAGTGATTGAGTGCCATAAATGAGCTGTTCTAGTGTTGATCTTATGATGAAGCTGATTTTGTTGATGTCATGTTTGAACTGTTCTGTTGTCGATGTCATGTTTGAGCTTTCTTGATGGTGTCTTGATTGAACTGTCATGTTGTTAATGTCATGTTTGAGCCTTTATGTTGGTGTCTTGATGGAGCTGTTATGTTGATGTCATGATTGAACTGTTCTGTTCTAGATGTCATGTTTGAGCTTTCTTTTTGGTGCCTCGATTGAGCTGTTATATTGTTACAGCTGAAAAATTGTATTTTCTGTGAACAAATAACACCTTAATTGCATCATTTCTCGGACTGGGTTAAAATGACGTTTCAATTATTTTCAGTGGACTTTGATTATCCAGACTTTGACACAGCTTTTATGGAGACCCCTAAACCAGAAGTGAAACCTCCCCCTCAACCCACCAAACCAGCTACTATAGAGAACATCACTACACCTAGCAATTTGATTTTAAACAATACTGCACTAAACAATTCAAAGCCTAACAATGTCATCTCGAACACTACAGCACAAGTAACTGTGAAGCATATTCCTACTGTTAATCGATCATTAAAGCCTCAAGAGGCCCAAGCTTCTAAACCAATGAACGCACAGCCCACGAACAATTCAACAAGAACATCAGATCTTGAATCATTGCGTAAAGAACTACGAACTGATGATAAGAATATCATGGAGGGAAATGAAAGTGAAATGAAGACACAAGTGAAAGCGCGGCCTAACATGCCTGACAGATCTAGTAAGCCTTCTGATGTTCCTAAGGACATTATAAATGACCTATCGAGTAAAAAGGTAAGGCGACATTTTCTACAAATGGGTCCAAACATTACAATGTTCATGATTTTATCAATTTAATGTTAGTTGTGAATAGATTTTATTTGGGTATAATAAGGCCAATTTTAAATTCTAAAGTAGGTGCAGTGCCCATATGCTTCAGTTCTGAGGAGATCACTAATAGGTTTAATAGAAGTGCATTTTCATCCATATTTAAATTAATGGCTGATATAAAATCAGTGCATGTTTAAAGCCATTTAATGTTGCCATAGGTGCTTAATACAGAGGTCACAAGAGAACTTATTGAGGCTCAAGAGACCAGAAAGACAAAGGAAGAGGAACTCTTGGATTATAAAACTGCTGGGAATATTGCAGATACAACACATCAAATGACCCTAAGTCGACTCCAAGAAGACCAGAAAAGGGTAGGTGTAAAACCATTTAAAGTTGCATTATATGTACTCTGATTTGGGGATGAAGCTATTTTTCTTTAAAACTATCTATTTATTTACTCAGATGTTTGTTACACCAAAGAAAATAATCTACTCCACGAATGTATAATTTGTGGATAAGTTTCTCTTTTGTTTGAATAACACTTAAAAGTTAACGTTTTAAAGCAATTTTTACAATATTACCTATTTTATTTATTTACATATTAAATCTTATTCATATTCATTAGGCTGATGAAATGCAACGAAGATCAAAGGAAGAGGCAAAGAACTATGCTGACCTGCTCCGCAAAAAGCGTCAAATAGAGGAAGAAATAAAAGTAGAGAAAGAAAAGTGGGAGACCGAGAAACAAAAGAGACAAGAAGAGGAAGCTAAAAGGTGAGTTTTTACATAATTTTTTTCTTTTGTATTCTTTGTGTTTTATTATAACACCACAAGTTCCATGTTTTTGTTCAAATTGTCTTATGTTTGACTGTGGGCTTCGAGATAATAATATCACCATGGCTATGTTATTCTCTTCCATTTAGACTGGCTGAAATTGAGCGACTGAGGAAACTAGAGGAAGAGAAGCGAGAGGCACAAACTGAGGTAGATCAACTGAGAATAGAGAGAAAGAGGAAAGAAAATGAAGGGAGGAAGAAACAAGAAGAATTAGACCAGGCAAAGTTAATTGCAGCACAAGAGGTAATTGGTAATAATTAATCATTTAGGAGTTGTGTGTTGAACTTGAATAATCCCAGTGAGTATGTTGATTCTTATAAGTGCAATCAAAACCTGTTTGTTGTTGAATATTTAAGGCTGCATCTGAGAAGGCAAAAGAGGCTGAAAGACAGAAGATGGAAGAAGATCTCAAGACACAACTGAAACTGGAACAGGTGAACAATCCCATTTTATTTATTTTTGTGTTTGTATGCGTCCAAGCATGCAAGTCCCACCATTTCCACTCGAACTGCTCCCCTTATCCCCTTAACTGTTGGGAAGGAGATAGGTCTTTGTTTTCATTTTTATGTAATTAGAAGCTTTAATTTTTTGAAATATCAAGTCAGTCAAATGCTTCATACTTCAAATTAAGTTAGTCATGTAACGTAAGAATAAAACAACACACATTTGTCAGTGTTATCACTCACATACCTTTTCAATGAAATGCACCATTACTGAAATGTTACAGGAGAGAAAAATACAACAGCAGAAACTTATAGATGAAAGCATTCGCCTACAAGAAAAACTTAAAGCAGAGAAAGAAGCTAATGAACGAAAGAGACGTGAAGAGGAAGACAAGAGAATTGCCAAAGAAAAGAGTGATAAAGAAAAACAAGACAGATTAAGAAAAGGTACATTTGAGAATTCAGCAGTACACCGAGTACAGTAATATTAAGTGCAAGTGTCAATCATAATAATATTGCTATTTTACAAGATTTTGCAAGTATTTATTTTAATTATCAAGGGTGTGCCTCAAGTTGCCTTTCTCACCCTTCTGCTTTTTATTTATTTTTTTCCACAATATCTATGACTTCATCCATTTAATCTGATAATCAGTTGACTTACATTCATCTCAAAACCTATTTATTATAACTACTGGGACTTTCAAGATGTGTCAAGAAGTTTTTATGACAATTGAAGTGCAATGTGCTTTCATGTTTTTATCAAGGTTGTTGTCAAAATGTGTTAATATCTGTTAGGAGGGAACACATTTTAGAATAGTATAGGACTCCAAAAAAGTTGCCTTGTAAACAGTGTATTCAAATATTTGCTTTGTTTCTAGTTGAACCTGAGATAAAATTGCCAACTGGATGGGAGAGAAAATGGGATGAAAAATCACAGAAATATTTCTTTGTCAATCACACCAAGGGGACAACCCAATGGGAGCCTCCAAGCATTTCTACAACAGGTATTTAATACAGTCATCAACTTCAACAGGATGAAATAAAGAGTAAATACAGTCATCATCACCATCCCATCCCTTGCGATGTTGAGAGTCTCTACATCTTTCAGGAATTAGTCTGACTGGGCTGCTCCTTTCCTCAAGTTTTCTCTTTCTTGAATGTGCGGACCCTTATTTCCTGCGGAGATGGGAGGTAGATCCATCATTTCTGCAGGAAGGGGAGGTAGACCCATAATTCCTACTAAGAGGGGAGGTTGATCCATAATTCTTGTCAGCATGTGTCTCATTTCCTTAAATTGTTTCAGTAAACAAACCTGTCCCCTCTATTACAAAAACACGATTACGAGATGAGAATGATACACCGAGGAAAGGTTCAAATCTTGCAAGATCCCATTCATCACCAAACATAGCACAAATGTTAGAGGATGAAGCGCTTCATAAACCTATTCCAAAGTTTGAGAGATTCAGCAAGCCAACTGAAGAAAAGTATGTGTTTATATTATATTCTTCATATCATTTTTGATGTATATTTTAACCATTTTCAAATCCTCATATTGATATATGGCCTATTGATAATCAAATGTGTTTTCATTTTGTTTAATAGTAATTCATGAATAACAGTATTCTTGCAAAATTTTCATCTGGGTGTAGGCTCATTTTCATACTCTCGGCTGGATGTAATGCCCAGCTCCTTTTACATGGGGCGAGGGAGTGTCTCATTAACATACTTTGACTAATGGCATACACATAGCATCTTGGTTGGGTACTCCATTGTCGGGTTGTATAAAGCCCCTATACTGAGCCTCATGTATTGATATTTCAGACCTAAGATGACCAGACAGCAACCCATTGTGAGCCTCAACTCTGCAAGGGTGCGAAACCTTCAACCAACTTATGGAAGCACGGTAAGACCAAAATGATGAATGGAGATTCTCAGTTGACTGGTTCCCTCTCCCGAGTATCTTTAAATTAGGGGAGGGAGGAAGTATAGTTTATGAAAGATCCAATATGCATTTGGAAAATTACACTGATCAATAATTTTTCTTTACAACCCTTGGGTGTTGTAGCCTATATCCATGTGACATGTATGTAATGAAAAATTGAAAATACTGCAACATGTACATGTTTCTTAAACTTTGAGATCCAGATGGAGGCCAATCATCTCTTCAAGGGTCCTACCATTAAAAGTTTAAATAAACTAAGTTAACTAAAAGTTAGATATAATAGGAGCGTGGGCTTTGAGAGAAAGTCCAATGCATTAAGCCCAACAAATATGATAGAAGACTTCTGATTATGTGGCTCACCTTGATGAGTACTTTGTGTTTATTTCTCCAGGGCAGAGGACTGACTGGTCTGAGGAACATGGGAAACACATGCTACATGAGCACATGTATACAATGCCTCAGTAACACCCCTGCCTTGACAGCTTACTTCCTGGCAGATTATTACAAAGAAGACATCAACAGGTGAGCAACAGTAGACAGTTGGAAATAGATTGCATATTGTATTAGAAATGATGTGAGAGAATTCTATAGTAATATACTAAAATCCAGTATTTCCAGCAATTTTCACATGTAAATTGGGATACAGAAATACATGATTTTCTGGTCTTGATTTATAATTAAGATGCCCTCTGTTCTGAAATGTTTGGTCTTGGCTCATCCATGTTTTTTAGAAATAACATTTTTAATGAATTAATTTACAGAAATAAGAAATTGTCTAAGAAACTTTTTGTTACATCAATATCTGTTCTTTAAGTTTCCACCAATCATAACTTGACAGTGAAAATGATAATATGTTATTTTATATCTTAGGGAGAACAAACTGAGCAAGAATGGTGAGCTTGCGGAGGAGTATGGCGTTCTATGTAAAGCACTATGGCAGGGACAATACAGATCTATTACTCCCATTGATTTTAAGGTATGAATATTGATAAACAAGTAGGAAATTATAGGATTGTGGTCCAAAATAACCCAATACTTAGATGCGTGAAAGTACATTGGACTGTTAGTCCGTAAGAGAAATTCAAGATGGCCTATAATTGAGATGAAGTCTCCAACTATTATATATATATGACATAAAATATTTCAGTATACTAAGAGTTTGATTATTATCCCATCGAACGAAGTTCGGAGGGATATATGGAACGCCTCCGTCCGTCTGTCCGTTCATCGTGGATACAGCCTACTTTAAAGCAGGGAAATCAATTCTAAGACAGAAAATTGGAATACCGATGGGAATCGATCCGGCGCCATATATGGCAAACCTATACTTATACAGTTATGAATTTCAAGCCATTGAGAAAATGTATAGGGAAGACTACTCCAAAGTACTAAAATATGCTAAAACTACAAGATTCATCGATGATTTATGTACTATAAACAACGACGGAGAAATGGAGACTGATATGAAGAACATCTATCCTGAAGAACTAGTGTTAAACAAGGAAAATGAGAAGGATACAGAAACAACTTTTCTGGACATACAAATGAAAATAGTAAATAAACAAATCACTACAAAACTATACGACAAAAGGGAAAACTTCAATTTCCAAATAGTCTCATATCCTGATCTATCTGGAAATATTCCTAGAAACCAATCTTATGGAATATTTATATCACAAATAATAAGGATTTCAAGAATCTGCAGTCAACTGGAAGATGCAACAAACAGAGTTACCAGCCTGGGAAATAAACTACAATGTCAAGGCTACAGGAGCAACATACTAAATTCGTATACTAAGAAAGCTATAACAAGAAATAAATGGATATGTACTAAATACAATATGCAGGAGAATATCATCATGAAGGACTGGAAAATTAATGAGAGAAGAGAACATTAACAAATGAATATGAAACAGTATCTTCTCCGCAAAGAGGGTAAACTAAGATGACAAATCAGCATAAGACCAACAGTAAGGGGAAGGGGAGAGTTTTCCGGCCGGATCAAAACGTTTAACCCACCTATGCGCAGTCTCAAGTCTGTGGACCCTGAAGAAAGATAAGTAACATCGCAATCAAATCAAGACAAAGAAAGAAGAAAATGAATGAAGAAACCAATGCAGCAACAACAAATGATGTCCGTCCGTCCGTCCGTCTGTCCGTCCGTCCGTCCGTCCGTCCGGGCAATAACTCAAATACCGTTCACCCGATTTTGTTCATATTTTGTACACATATACCCTATGGGGGTAGAAGTTCTGCTCGAAAGCCGATTTTCAAAATGGCCGCTCATTACAAAATGGCGGCCATTTTAGTGCCGGATTTACAGTAATTTAGGTGCAATATGTAAAACTGTAATAGCAATATGTTTTAGATGTAAAAAAATTATATAGGACATTAATAAAGCTAGAAATGTAGATATTAAAGAAGCACGTGGCAGCCATCTTGAAAAATGGCGGCCTTTACTCGTTCAGGGTTCGTACACACCTGGAAATGTCAGGGAAATTGATTTATTTTTCCAGGTGCTGGAAATGTCAGGGAATTTTAAAATTGGGTCAAAAAGGGCCAAAAATGTCAGGGAATTTTGAAACAGTAGATGTGTCAGGGAAATGTCAGGGAATTTTGTATCAATGTTGAAAGAATAATGTTCCAGCAAAATACATTTTAGGGCTATGACAGGATATAAGTGAAATCCAAAATCATCTAGTTGTTTCCACAAATTCCAAATCGTTTCATTAGGGTTGGTTGAATGACATGAGATCTGGTATTGTCTATTTGTAAGAACAGTGTGAACATTACACTGAAACCGAACAATAAAAATAATGTATAGATGATTTAATACAATTATGCTTTTTTATGTAGTAAGCTTAGTCTTAGGCCATTCAAAGTTAATTACTGGTATATAATTCATGGTTTGATGAGGGGTTAATCTGAGGGGGGGAGGTGAAAAACAAAAAAAATTCTGGGCGCTCTTTACAATGTAAAATTGTATTTATATTAAGAAGCTGTCTGTTCGACAGTCCGATCGTACGTCAGTCTTTTTAACTTTCAGGGGCTTTGCCAATTTTGAAAACCTTAGCACATGGAAGTACGTGTAGGCAACCAAAATGTGTGTGGGGTACTATTAACAGTTTTTGAATTTGGTCCAAATTTTTCTTCTTGTAAAGATGAACCCAGCATTTTACTTTGGCTCAAATTTTGTATGATGTAGCCTTAGGGACAAAGGACCTGCTCAAGAAGAAATATTCAAGATGGTCTCTGAATTCAAAATTGCCACCATTTTTTATGAAATTTTTGATAATTTAAAGAAATTTGATTCCTGATAACACAAAATACTGATTATTTGATTTGGTATCATAGGCCTGAGCCTTTTCGTGATCTGGTGATGCTACTTAAGAAGGAATTTCTAATATGGTGTCAATTGTTTTGGTGTAATTTTCCCAAAAGGGAGAAGACAATAGTAATGCCATCATTATTGCTATCATATAATGTTCACAATGATAGTATTCAATAGAAACATGTTTCATTAGGTGGGAATTGCCCCTCAAGTGAGTTGCTATTTTTCTAGTAGGATTTAGATCAAAGTTTTAAAGTTTCAGTTGTCATTTGGATTCATTACAAAACATTAACAAATTATAGTTTGAAATGCTTAGAATGCACCAGATACAATTGCCAATTTTGAAATATTTTCGGGGGTGAACCCCCGTACCCCCCTTCTGGTTTTCCTTCGCTCACAATGATGCAAACCCCAAAAGATGCACCTCCTTGATACTTGTTGGCTATGCCCCTGTACATGTATGTTTACCTTTGGCCTTATGCAATGTAGAATATGTAATATTAAAAATAAAATGTATCAGGAATAAATTGGTGAATAAGACTGCCTGTACAAGTAGTTAAGTCATGAGAAATGGTACCGAAGGAGAAACCCCAAATGTTTCATAATAAGTCTTTTTGTCTTGAATAATACAGTTGTTTGAGACTTTTTAGCGCGAGGAAAATTAGATCTGGAAATTTCCTTTTTTGCCTGGAAATGTCAGGGAATTGTCAGGGAAATTCATTTGAAAAAGGTGTACGAACCCTGTCGTTATTTTACGATTTTTGCTGTAACTCGAAAAGTAGTGGAGCGATTTTGTTCATATTTGGTATGTGAATACTATAAACATTGCACACTGTCTAAAGACACTTTTGGTAGAAGGTGGCCATTTTAAAAAATGGCCGCCATTTTGAAAAATGGCCGCCATTTTAACCTATTTTACTATAACTCGAAAAGTAGTGAAGCGATTTTGTTCATATTTGGTATGTGAATACTATAAGCATGGCACACTGTCTAATGACACTTTTGGTAGAAGGCGGCCATTTTTCAAAATGGCCGCCATTTTAACGTATTTTACTATAACTCGAAAAGTAGTGGAGCGATTTTGGTCATATTTGGTATGTGAATACTAAAAGCATGACACACTGTCCTATGACACTTTTAGTAGAAGGTGGCCATTTTGAAAAAAAATTTGAAAAATGGCCGCCATTTTAACGTATTTTATAATAATTCGAAAAGTAGTGAAGCGATTTTGTTCATATTTGGTATGTGAATACTATAAGCATGGCACACTGTCTAATGACACTTTTGGTAGAAGGCGGCCATTTTTCAAAATGGCCACCATTTTAACGTATTTTACTATAACTCGAAAAGTAGTGGAGCGATTTTGTTCATATTTGGTATGTGAATACTATAAGTATGGCAAATGGTCTAATGACACTTTTGGTAGAAGGCGGCCATTTTGAAAAATGCCTGCCATTTTTGCTAAATACTTTGTTTGTAAAAATGCCATCCATGGCTGTTCGATGGGATTCGCTACGCTTTGGCGTTGCCGTTGTTCTGGTTGTATGCCATTTGATATTTTCAGTGTACAGAGGATAAATATATTCAATCTCTGCTAGGAGAGTTAAAATATTGTATGCCTTTTAATGTTTTCAGTGTTCAGTGGATAAATATTTGGACCACTGCAAGGAGAGTTAAATAGTATATGCCTTTACTATTTTCAGTGTACAGTGGATAAGTACTTTCAACCCCTGTTTGGAGGGTTTAGTCAACAAGACTCCCAGGAACTTCTTGTATTTCTGTTAGATGGAATACATGAAGATTGCAATAGAGTAAGTAAGCTACACGAATAGTCAATACATGATTATGTTTTGTTCAATTAATAAATACTTCAACTGTGATATCTGAGTGTAATGAATTTGATTCTTTGATCAACCAGAATTTGTCGTTTGAACATTTTGTCGCTAAATTTTCTGCTTTTATAGGTAGATGATAAGCTAACATATTCATGTTCGAATTCTCGTAATATATTATGAATTTGATGAAAGCTTCATTTGAGGCCATTGAGATCCTATCATCAAACCTTTAAATTCATCTGTCAAAAAATATATACAGAAACCTGTCTAATCTGAATGTCAAAGAGACTAGCCAAAAGTGTATGGTTCAGCGGGTTTCAATATTTCAAGGTTTTTTAACATGGAAATCTATGGTAGATTAAAAATGGGACTGAAAAAATGTTCACATTGAGAGGCTTTAGAAAGGTGTTCAGATATACATATATGTAGGGGTTTTACTGTATTGTTTATAAAATCAGCTTTCAGGAAAAAAATCCCTCTATCCCAAACTCTGATATTATGCCTAAAGAAGTAATGTCAAAAAACCCCTCAGTCCTATAACCAGGAATTTGGTTTTTCCAGGTGAAAAATAGGCCTCAAGCAAAGGAAGATGACTTTAGTGGTCAACCTGATCATACAGCAGCAGAGAAGGCGTGGCAGGTCCACAAACAATTCAATCAGTCAATCATGGTAGAACTATTCCAGGTAAAAATACATATTTCACATACAACATATTTCTGAGGCATTTTATGCATGTAAATGAAACAGGGTACAAAATTAAATCAAAGCTCATAAAGAATATACATAAACTTGCATCAATGAAGGATTTTCAGTCTTTCAATGGTGCAAATTGGTAGAAACCTTATTTTCTGTAAATATTGCAGTTTAAATTGTTTGCTTTATAACTAGTGTGTGAATAAATCACTAAGGTGTGCATTTGTCTCTTATAATTATTGCACTTGCCAGTCCACTCACGAAAGGGATTTATCAGGCCTAAATACAGAAGGAAGATTGTATCTACATTGTAAATAAATTGTTAGTGAAAATTGCAGACTGTTTGATTTTAAGGGGTATATTAAGACTGGGCCCTTTTTAGATATCTGAATAAATTGATAATACAAAATGTATTCTGTATTGTATAGTGAATATTGAAATTCATTTAAAATTGACTGTATTTTTCAGGGGCAGTTGAAATCCACACTTACTTGTCTAACCTGTGGTAAAACATCAGTGAAGTTTGATGTATTCATGTACATCACTCTCCCTGTTCCAACTTCAAGAAGCTGTTCTTTACAGGTAAAGGACGGGTGTCATTAAGGGCCCTTTTTAGCCCACAAAGATATCTGATAATAATGCATATCATATTGAAGAAAAATCATTTGTGCTTTATAAAATTACAATTTCAGCGAATTTTGAGCTTTGATGTTCATGCAACAGTCATTTAAAGATCATATACCATTTTTGGTGTTTTTACAAAAAAATCTTTATTTATTGTTGTCTAAGTAAATAGTATATAAATATTAACCAATTTAAATATATTAAAATGTAATATATGAAATACTGAAGAAAAGATACGATTAAATTATTTTCATGGAAAAGCACATAGGGCAATATATATATATAACATATATAACATATGAGAAAGTTGTAGCACAGTAAAGGATATGTATAGGATATCATATGATTTTAAATGATTTTATCTTTATCTCCGAGTTGATATCAATATCTTGCCAAGTTAGCATAGCGAATTAGCGCAGATATTGATATCAATGAGTTGGATTAACACAATATCACGAAAATTCATAGGATGTTCTATTTTTCCCATAGTTCACCTCTAAAACTAAACAAAGCATATCAAAACAACATCCATTCATTCATTCATCCCCGTGATGTCATGAAATCACTATGTAACAAAACACATCATATTGGTGGTAGTTTTCAAATCCCTGCCAAAAGGTAATATCTGTGAAATATTTTCCGTATTCCACAGATATCACTTTTTCCACGCATTTACAAAATATCATAAATATGTTTTCATGTTACCTAACAGAGTGGAACAGAGTTCAACTATGGGATAACGAATAAAAAATAGGTACATAATTGAATTACCACTCCAAAAATATTAAATATGAGGGTTTAAAGAAAGAATATTGAATATGAGATTCAAAAAGACAAGTGGCCTCATGTCTCACATTACCCAAACCCCAGATCCTTGATGTCATATATACTTTTATTCCATAGTTAGCATGATATTCATAGGATAACATGTGAAAATAAAAACGGTATTTTTGTAATCAGTGGTAAAATATGATATTTTTGACAAATTTTCACTTAACCATAGCATACGGTTTTTTAGCCATGACATACGACGTCGTATGCGATGGTTTATGGATTTTTGCTACTTCAGACTCAAAACGAGGCTAAGTGTCAACATCGCCGGATCGTTTGGAAAATTCGAATTAAATGACTTAATTTCTGAAGATTCTGATGATGACTTTAACTATGGAATAAAAAGAACATCCTATGATTTACTCGTGATATGATTTTAATCCACTCATGGTTATTGAAATCTGCACTCTCTCGCTACGCTCGCTCGTGCAGATATCATATCCATTCGTGGATAAAAATCATATCACTCTTAAATCATAGGATATCCTCTATGTATACTGTATATCAATGTTATTTACTGGGAGGATTAAATATGGAGTGTACGAGGGTTGTCCCAGAAGTAATGCACTATATGCTCTAACTTTCTTTAATATTCTTCAATTCAGCTGAAATTTTGTGTATATAACAATTGAAGTTTCATCTATTATATCCTGAAGTTTCAGCATCCAACATTAATATTAAGTCTCAATATGGTTGCTATAACAACATGGGGGTAGGGGTGGGCGGGGCAGGTACCAATTTTTCTAATTATGAAAATATCGAAAGTGTTATTTTATTAATATTTCTTTCCTTTAAATGGTCAAAATGTTTGGGAAATTGTTAAATTTATTCAGCATGATGTTAACCAAGTACAAATAATGACATTTACCACTGTGGTGTCATAATACCACATTTCAATTGTCACGAATTCAAATACAGTCACAGGCAAGAAATTGCAAAAATGGCTGCAATTTTCACCTGATAACAGAAGGCATTGCGTTTGGTGGCCTAATTTCATACTTCACTTGGACTCACAGCCACGCAAAACAATGCTACCTTGAAGAAAGTATATAAGGAGTATATACCAGATAGAACTACAATTATGGGGTGGCAGAAGAGTTTTAAAAGAGACGATTTGACCCTGGATGACAACTCCAAACATAAGAGGCAAAAACTCAACAAGTCAAAGTTGAAGAAATTGCCGAGAGTGTTTGACTTGACAGGCATCAAAAGTACATAACATGCAAAGGTCAATATTTTGAGAAAATGTGAAATGGAACACTGTGCATAATATACATTCATTAAATCTAGGATGTGCTCATAGTAGTTTATTATCTTAAAACGTGTTTTTGAGCATACTTCTTATAGCTTCCCCAAATGGCATTTGTTGATTAATTATTTCATATTTTCAATTTTTTATTCCTTTTGACGTGACTGTATAACCTGCCCCGCCCTACTTAAACACACCAACTTGATTTTATTATAACATCAATATAGTTTTATCAGTCAACATGAATCTTTTTAGAATAATCAAAATGTCTCTAAGGAACATTTACTGAAAATTTAATGGAAAAATATCAATTATTGATAAAGTTAGAGCATATAGTGCATTACTTCTGGGACAACCCTCGTATATAGCAATCATCAATACGATATTTCCAGATGGATATTTTTTCCCTAGAAGCGGAACCCAAACTCAGTCATGACATAGAAGCTAACTTTTGCAATTAATAGAAACTTGTTTTTTATTATATTTTTGTGTTCTATATTTGAGATGAAATAATATGAGATTCATTTCTACAAGAGGATGGAACGAATGTGAACTTGCATATTGAACTATACTCCTTTTCTGAATAAGCAGAACAACATTTATCCAAGCCAATTAAGAAAACCAATGCCAATGAGTTTAATTTATGCCCAGTTAAACTAACACAATAACAACTTTTTGTCTGGACTCACTTATTATGTAAGAATGAATTGTATTACTGTTTACTGCATTAAATGTCAAGTATACTATCTGTATTTAATTTCAAATGCCTATCTCACTTAGGTATACAAGAAATGTTATTTTGAAACAAATTCAGCACAACCAAAACCATGTCCACATAATATGACAAATCCAAGATGGCTGCCACAATTTTAGATCCATGTACATGTGAAGAAGTTAGAAATACACATGGTCCACAAGTTCCATCCCCAATAAAATGTGAAGTTTAAAGTTTTCATACATATCAACTCTATTCCTATATACTTTATATTTGTGGTAAGGCTTGTGATCTAGGTAAACTTAGCATGTTCATGTACCTCCTATCCTCTGAAGCTAAAAACAGAAAAAGTGACTTCAATTGAGAAAAATGAATCTTATGGGCTCCATATACATTCTGAGTGGCTGTCCGGCTTAAGTTCAGAAGTTAGATACAACTGATAATCTGAGATTGAAAATTATGTCAAGTTTAGTCCTCAGCCTCTCATAACGGATAACTTCGAGGTAATTGTGTTGTTACTGCAAAAACCTTTATTTCTTCATCACAAATCTACCATCTTTTGCATCTGTCAAAACCCTTCATTTCATGTTAATTTTCAGACTTTTGCTTGTGCCATCATTAAATATATATATTCAACTTGTTATTCAGAATATTTTAAGAACTTTTCATGAATTTTTTTATTTTGACACTTTTGAAAAAATGACTAAGTCAGAGAATGGCCTCTTAATGGCATGTCCCCTTTGTGATTAATCTGACAGTGATTTAAATGTTTTCTATTCATAAAACGGTACTAGAATAGTCTAAGAATACTATATTTTAACACCAGTGTTTTTGTCTGCTCAGTGCCTCCAATGTTGAAAAATTCTTTCAGGATTGTTTCAAGCTATTCCTTAAAGAGGAAAAAATGACAGGTGATAGTCGATGGAACTGCCCAAGATGCAAATGTAAGAGAGATGCGATCAAGAAAATAGATATCTGGAAAACTCCACCAGTTTTGATTATTTGTCTCAAAAGGTAAGTTGGTGAAGAAAACATAGAGGGGGTAAACAGAACTTTTGGTTCCTGAAAATACTTTATAAATGGTGTACTTTGGCAAGACAATTTGTTTAGGAGGATTGGATGAAATTCCCACATAGGGGATGGCTTTATAATGCGGTTGAAAATAGATTTTCTTGATCTAAGCATGTACTCCTTAAGAATTTAGATTCATTATAGTTCACAATAATATTAATTAAAATCAAAATCCCAAGACTCTCATGACATCTGAAATGTACTTACCCTTTTCAAGAGTTGGGGGTTTGTCTCACACTCTCAATATGCCTCTGTCTCACCTTGCCAAGCAGAGTGACTTATCCCCCAATGACAGTTCTCTATCTATGTAAAAAATATTTGTGTTGTGGATCTTAGTTAAATGTACTCTCAGACTGGTTCACCCAAAGTGTTAAATCATCAGTTCTAGTCCTAGCCCTAGAGGGCAGAAAATTTACAAATATGACCAGGGTAAAATTGATTAAATTTTTCAGGTTCTGGTTTGATAGTCATCAATTTAGGCAGAAGATAACTACAACAGTTGACTTTCCACTGAGGGATATGTCATTGAACGGTATCATACAGGGCCCTAAGAGGACAAAGCCTTACAACTTATACGCAGTTTCAGTAAGTTATTTTACAAATAGATGTTATTTATTAAGAGGAAAGGAGGAGTAATATAATATTCTCAAAGAAAATATCATAATACCATTGATTTAAGGCTTAATCAATCTCATTGTAAGGTCAATTTTATATTATGGTGAAAATACATATTACTTCTCTCATTTTTTACGAAAAAGATATCTTCAATTTATTGTATTTTCCTAGTCTTGCTTCGGGACCCTGGACCCCCCCCCCCCCCTCCCTATCTTCTTTTCATCATGTGTTGGAGAAGTAGATAAGGGTCCACAGTCTTGAAATAAGACTAGTATTTTCCTGTTTTAAGTTTCTTACTTATCTAATAATTAGATCCAAAAGTGAATATGAGACTTCTGGTTAATACTGGATTAGATATGGATGTACTATTTTTTGCAATATGTATTTTATGGTGCCTGTTTGGCCTTTCTCATGGAAAAGTCACATTCTTGACTGAGACTTACATAAAATTTATTATTTTTGAACACCATTTAATATAATAAATGATACTCTAGTAATATTACTTTCTCATTTATTCAGAATATCAAATGAATTCAATTCTCCTTCACAATTTTTATTTGCAGAACCACTATGGCACAATGGAAGGAGGTCATTGTAAGTACAAAAAATATATTACTCTTGATTTATACAAAATGCATGTAGTTTTTTCTTCAAACACATCAATGTAAAATAGAGGTTTAATGTTGCATTTTTGACTGGATTTGTTTCTAAAAACACATTTAAATCTATTTTGTCTGTCATGATGTTATTTTTGACAATTGGTTTTGAATATTTCTGCAAAATACCTGTTGATATTTCTCATGTAAGTGGAGGGTGGGGGGGGGGTCCTCCACCACTGAATTAGAAATAAAGTACCACTTATTATGTGCAGCTGAGGGACTAGATCCTAATATCAGTGCTATTCCCTCTCCCCAAAAATATTAAGTAAATATTTCATTCTATGGGGGCAATCATCTTTCAATGATTTTTGCAGTATGTATTTCCCGCAGCCCATCCACAAACATAGATAATTACATTTTGGGTGTAAAATCAGTATATAGCCCTTGTCTGTTAGAATATGTCTATTTATAAAATTCATATTTTCAGATACTGCCTTTAGCAGGAATAGCTTGACAGAACGCTGGCATAGGTTTGATGATCACATGGTTTCAGATATGTCTGAGAGAGAAGTTAAGGTACGTCCTGATAGTGCATTAGGCTATAAACAGTTTAATAGTACACATGACATGCATGACGTGTGACTTAATTTTTACTTCACCACCATGAGTGGTGAAGTGGTATTATTATAGTATCCAGCTTTTTTGTGGATGGTGTTTAGTGTTTGACATTTGGCATCTATAACAAATGGCTGGTGGTGGCATTTCGCATGTTTATGCCCTATTTATTGAATATTGGGCAAACCTATTTTTGCCACAGGAGTTGATCATAATTAATTTAATTGGAATGGATAGAAAATCATAATAAATTACCTACCAACTTCATATCCCCATTCAATGATTGTTATGGTTCCAGTCATTTCGCACAAACTGGATTTTAGCGTATTTCAGAATTTGGAATATACATTTATAATGTTACTTTTATTCCATTAGTTTCCTTATAAGTATGAGTTACCCTCCAACAATAATCTATTTAATTATTTTTTTCAGACTTCAGCTGCATATATACTTTTCTACAATGTTCCCATGGAGGTTAGGTTCTGAGGTCAGGATTGAGAAACTTGTGTGACATGCTACTGAACAGTGGACATTGTAAAAGGCCTACTGTTGAAGGTGACATAATGTTGCCAAGTACAGTAAAACTTTTTAAATTGAACACCTCTGTTAGTGGAACTAATTCATGAGTGGAACACTTTTATAGCTCTATGACCAATGGCCTTAATATCAAATGGAACACCTCCCAAATGGAACACTTTTAGAAGTAAGAAAATGTGTTCTTCTTACACAGGTTTTACTGTAGGCTGGACTTTCTGTCTATTGACAAGTATAGTTCACAACTTGCATTTGATAACATGTAAATATTGCAGAAGTAATACAACAAACACACTAAATTAATTACAAGAATGAACATAATTATGTTTTTAGATGAAAGAAGATTTAAATGTTATTTGGTATTTTCAGTGTAGAATATTTAAATTAAGTGATACGTTTTACGTGATATTTACATGTTTATGTGCATAACACAACCACCATATTTCTGCCAACTATTGAGAGTCCTGAAGGACATTAATGGATTAAGTAATGGCATAGCCAGGCATGAGGAGCCAGACAAGGCAACTGCCTTTCCAAAATTTAGCAGAAATGCATTAACTGAATACATGTTTTCTAATGAAAATGTGGAAATGAAGACTTATAGTATTGTGTTATTTCCTCTTCAACCCAAAATTGCCTCGCCAATTTAGATTTGCCTCGCCTTTTTTGGATTCTAGCCACGACCATGTAAGAGCTAAGATTAGAACATATAATGAACATGAAAATTGTTTGATATTGTAAGAATAAAGTCCTATTTAATGGGAATTCTGAGGAACCTCCTCAGTGCCATGAGATACTGTTAGTCAAAACACAATGTATAAACCTACATAATGGAAAAAGAGTTCTTTAAAGTGCAGTTTTGTATAAAGTTTATATTGTCTATGTTATATCTCTAGCTATATGTATTTATCTGTGTGTAAGAAGGTACATATGATTTTATGTTTGTATTATAATTCAGTTCTGGAACTTATGTCCTTAAGATATTGTACAGTACTTGTATTCAGAGTCTTGTTGATAAAATATATTATATAGTGCAATGAAAATTATATTATAACAACACAAATGAAATATATATGTTATCTTATCATAATTTATACATATTGATATTTGTGTCTTTTTGAGAGATGGTTGATGAAAAATATTTGTTGGTCATTTTTCTAAAAATATAATATATAACACAGCAAATTGACCCTGACCTAAGAATGTAATCTTGAACTGAGTACATGTACATTGTGACATGATTTTTTTTACCTTGATCACTAGAAATATTCCCATTAACAAAAATGCATAACAGTTATATAGCAAAAAGTAACATGCAGTATACCAGGTATATACAGTCAAACCTGTGTTAGTGGATCGCCTCCCAAGTGAAACACTTCAGAAGTTACAAGTGTTCAACTTACACAGGTTTTACTGTACATCTATGTTATTCTGCCAATCAAAACAGTTCCACAGAATGACAGAATGGAGTGTATGCTGAATGTTCAGGATGCATTGCCAATTATAGTAAACATGCATTTACATCTTCCCATGAATAGTGCTATGACAAGTTAATCTTATATCAGGTTTGACACTTCAAAACGAAAGTTTAATGCATGATTATTTGATTTTTTGTACATTTCTAGATGGCTTAATGTCAAAACATACTGTGCCCTAAGAAATTTTACAAGTTCAAGTTGAATTGTGTTGCTTTTTTAAAATCATTAATGAAAATCCTTTGCAAAGTGTGAAAATAATTATTATGCATATTGTGATAGGATGAATATGTTGGACCATGCACTTGTTGCATTAATGTACGCTTATCTAACATTCACACACAGCTAGGCAAGGTGTGTCCCATTCCAGCCAATCCGAACACAGTATTTCATATAACTGCACTGCATTATATAACCAATAACCAACCCAAGGTCATTCTTTGAATTTCAATTTGTTTATTTCATAAATACATAC
Organism: Owenia fusiformis; assembly: GCA_903813345.2. Taxonomy (NCBI): domain Eukaryota; kingdom Metazoa; phylum Annelida; class Polychaeta; order Sabellida; family Oweniidae; genus Owenia; species Owenia fusiformis. Next base: position 19,630,591 of record CAIIXF020000007.1, on the reverse strand, counting down.
AATAAAGTATACAATTAAGTGGGTGACACAAGGATTTATGTATATTCCCACGGATGGATTAAGTTAATTACAAAGTTTGTTGGATTGCAGTTATAGGGATCTACCAATGCATGACTTCAGAAATAAAAAATACAGTATGTGCCATCAAATTGCCCCTAAAAATAATTAAAGTTTTAGTAAATATTTTTTGATCTGTTTTTTTTCATGATGCTTTGCCAACTTGACCCTTGCAAAAAGTAACTTGGAGTAACACCTTTATGAGGAATGATTTGCACTGAGTTCAGGGCTTAAATCCTTAAGGTACAGCTGGAAAGTAACATTTTGGTAAAAAATTGCTATACCTGCACATGTTATTTTCTGGTACAAAATAAAGTATGAAGGCATGTATCAATTTCCTTGCTTTTTTCAGGAAAGTATCATTACATTGTCTTCTTTTAGAATAACTGGTAGGCGTTCAATGGGAACTCCAGGAAATTCTGATATTTCACACTTTGTGTTTTTCCAAATTTTCTTTCAAAGTTTCCAGACAACACAGGAGCTACCATTGACCTGTTTCCAGGTTTACTAAAAGTAGACAGTGTAATGATACTTTCCTGAAAAAAGCAAGGAAATACACACATGCCTTCATACTTAATTATGTACCAGAAAATAACATGTGCAGGTATGGCAATTTTTACCAAAATGTTACTTTCCAGCTGAACCTTAAACCTGCACATCGCTCCAAAACGCAATCTTGGGTTGTTTCGGGGGTGAACTTTATCATTTTGAGCTAAATGAAAGATTATAGAATGATGAACAAATGGGGCAAATCTTGTGTAGAATGTATACTTACGATAAATGTGTCATTTCAAAGATTTTTCATTGAATTGCTTCGATCGGCGCCGACGATATGATTTTGGAAAGGTTTCTAAATGAAGAACGTGACGTCACTTCCGAATCATAGCATTCAAAATAAGTAGCTTTTAATTACTTCCACCTTTCATAATAACGCGGTGGTGTAGCGGTAGAATTCTCGTCTAGCGCGCGGGAGGCCCGGGTTCAAATCCCGCATACTCTTTTTTATTTTTTTTAACTAAATGATTGTTCTTTGATATTACGCAGAAAAAACAATTTTTATTTACATAAACTTTATATTAGAGCTTAAAAATGTAAAAACAATATATATGTCAACATATTGCGTTTTGGAGCGATGTGCAGGTTTAACTCAACTTCTTAATTGACTACTTTATGATGCATTTAGCTGCATACAATACAACCTGTGCATATAATGCGAAAATCTTTAGTTGTAATTCAATCTAAATGGATTGGATAAGAAACATACAGCTGATTTAAAATAAATATGAAATTACTAATAAATGATATTTTGACAGCTGACAGTCTGATCAAGTTGTGTGATTGATGTTTGTCATTTGTGCTCTTGGCCAGTCCAGGTTATTTACATGGGCACCTAGAACAAACATTGTAGTAACCATTTCAGCAATGTATTGAAAAAATGATAATAATGTAATATAAATAAATATGTTTATTTATCCATTTGCAAAGGTCTAGTTCATTAGCAAAGCCACAAAACCTGGATAACACACTCTCTTTAATAAATAACGTGCTCTCTTTAAAAAATAATATTTAAATATTTTTCAATCCAGTTCAACCCAAGCTTGATCGATCTGCCACCCCTATTTCGTGACCTGGCAAAACAAATTTAATGCCTTTGATTTCCTCAGTACACCCTTGTTGGTAGTGTTTGTAAGCGTCTACTTCAACATAATTCAGCACAATCGGGTACTATAGCTTTTTAAGGTGCAAATCTGAATTTTAAATAATTCAGGGATGTTGTTCGACTTATGTTCCTACAATTGAGAGAGAATATGTATTGAAAATACATACCACTATTGCCATATTTCTGTCGCCCTAGTGCCTATTGAAAAAGTCAGTGACATATAAAATTATGTGTCTTTGAAAAATGAACCATTGTGGCATACTCTATTCACCGGAATTTATTTAAAAAGTTTAGATGTCCAATGAGCTATTATATTGGAATGTAGGATTTTAAGGAAAACAAATTGGTTAAAATGGATCGTACCATTATAGAAATAAAAAAAACTGAGTGAGAATAAGTCTGTTGTATCATGGGCTTTCAATTTGTTGAAGGCCCATGGTTGTATAGAGATTGTTCCAGACGCCCATGCATGAGCTTTAATTAACCTCATCACCGTCCCGTCCGCGGATGAATAAAGAAACGAACTATTTTCCAATAAATACAACCACTAATTGATCCTCGATTAATATTTAAAATACATAATGCAACTATAGAGTTTGTTTCAATTCAAAAACAAATTTATGATCATTGCATGCCACACAAAAATGAGAAATAATGATTGCTTACAGAACTATATCCTCTGACTCAAAATTTCGAGAGCATTTCCGCTGTGCTGTTCGGTCAATGTCTGCAAAATTGAGCCATCAGTCGTAGTTTTCAAAATAATACCTGTTTTCAGTCGATGTTCCGCAAGACAACTTCAGATTGAGCATTCAATGGTGAAATTGGATCTCCGTCTGCGTAAAGCACTAGGATTTACCCGTAGGCACTATGTCTGTACTCCCTTTTACACCTCCGATTGTAAAGAGACTTTTGGGTTGGAAAAAAGGAGATTTGGACAAGGAAGATAGGTGGTCTGAAAAAGCTGTCAAAAGTTTGGTGAAGAAGCTAAAAAAGACAGGAGGTTTAGACGAACTAGAGAAATCTATAACCACACAAGACTCTAACACTAAGTGTATTACTATTCCAAGGTGAGACCAAGCTTCGTAATTTCAAAACAATCTTGTCATGCGTCAAAATCCAACATGGCCGTCAAAATAAATACATGCCAGTCACATGTAATCAGCTGTATACAGTGAGCTTATATGCTTGAAAGCCCATGATGTAAATCTGCATATTCGTCAATAGTCATTCTATTTTGTATTTTGTTTGGTTGTATTTATGTCATAGTTGTCATTATCTATGTTTATCTTGGTATGAATCATGTGCATGTCCTGGTTTGTTGTTATCTGTTAATTATGAATAATCTGTAAGTACAGTTGGGGACATAAATAAATGACAGGTGGATTTGCTGAAGTGAGGATTTCCCATGTTAAAAATAAGAGAATTTACAAGAGGCCATACATCAGTGGATGAGATTATACAAAATGTAAAATATACAAATTTTAAGGGATATATATCTAGACAATATTGGAAATTATGGGCTTTCAGACCACCATAATTAGGAAATGGTGATCGAAAATCGACCTGTCATTTATTTTTGTCCCCAACTGTAGCAAGCTTATTTGACTGTTGCGATGATTTTTACTCAAGATTTTGGATATTGCTTATGTGGCTTATGATATCACAGGAGCCTTTTGCATTCTGACGATAGAAGCTCCTGAAAATTGAGAAGGAATGTGGCATGTTACAGTGGCGTAGCCAGGATTTGTCAGGGGGGGGGTTCTAATATTTTCTGCCAAATTTGCCAAATGTGCTTAAATTTTGCCAAATTTGCTTAAGTTTTGCCAAATTTGCTTAAATTTTGCCAAATGTGCTTAAATTTTACCAAATTTGCTTAAATTTTGTCAAATTTGTTTCAATTTTACCAAATTTGCTTAAATCTTGCCAAATTTGCTTAAATTTTACCAAATTTGATGAAATTTTGCCAAATTTGCTTAAATTTTGCCAAATTTGCTGAAATTCTGCCAAATTTGCTGTATGTTTGCCAATTTACCTCAATTTTGCCAAATTTGCTTAAACTTTGCAAAGTTTTCTTAATTTTGGTCTAATTTAATTAATTTTTGACAAGTTTCTAAAATTTTACTTAAATTTTGCCAATTTTACTTAAATGCCAATAACGGATAAATTTTGCCAAAGTTTCATTGTTGCCAAATTTTCATAATTTTTGCCCATTCGCTAAAATTTAAAATTTTACCAAATTTTCTCAAGTTTACCAAATCTCAAACAATTGCAAAAGCAAAAAATAGGTAAAATATCCCAAGACCAAGTTCATTTATTTGGGCAGATTTTTTAAAATTTGGACCCAACATACCACAAATTCACAGAAATTAGCAGACATAGAACCCCCTCCCCCCAATTTTCAATCGCTTGTACAACGAGCTTTATAAATAAATAGGAGCAAAAAATCTCTGTGTGAGTGATCTTTATACTTGCTCTCTGATCTAACTACAGCATGAAAAATAAGAACGTTGTAAGTAAGAATTTTCTAGCGTTCACAATTTTGGTGCATCACGGCCCAGTGTCACTAAACATTCACATGTTCAAAATTCTCTGCTGATTTATATCAAAATTTAGACCATTTTGACGTTATGTACAACAATCAGATAATTTCAACTTGGTAGGTATGCTTTATGTGTGCATTTGAATTCATTTTGAAGATATTACTTCAGTATTTCAGGCCTAAAGTGCAAAGAGCATACCTATTATCGCCCATTATTGATTAGAAGTTTTTTGTTTTTCTGTTTTTTTAATCTTATTTACTCAAAATGAAGCTATAAATCTCACATATTTCCATCTTGACATAACTCAATTGTCTTTGGGTAATCAAAAACGATAAATTATTGAAAGACTGCAAAAATTTTACTCAAAGTTTGGAGGTTTGCATAATTGCCAGAAAGGGTGGGTTCGAATTTTTTTTAGGCAAGATTTGGGGGGGGGTTCGCACGAGCCCTACGAACCCCCTCTCCCTACGGCCCTGTGTTATTTCATGTATTGTAATTTACCTTTTGCGATGTTTTATTATTTCGTCATGCAATTAGATCGAAAAACTAGATTTTCCCAATGAATGCAACTGTCACTTTCCTTCCTTATTTAGTCAACACTCAAACATTTAGCTATACTGTATAACACGCCTTACCATCGCGTAAGCAAGCGTCACCGTACAGCGTCAAAAAATAGCGGAGTACAGTTTTCTGTACGGTAACGCAAAATAACTGCTTTGAAGCAAAAACTATGACAAGGGTTTAAAAAAATTAATTTGATGAAAACGAATACGATTTCATGTTAAATAAAAACAGCATTCTCTTAGAAATGGTTTTAACTTTCTGATTATGATAAACGTTTTACGAGCACTGTTCGGATTTTTTCTGAGTGAATCGGCCCACATAATCGACCAGAGTGAAAAAAGGTTGTTTTTTCACATTTTGTTTGGTTATTATTTTCCCTACCGTCTGAGAGTATGGATTATTTTTATGAGAATATGTATTTGTTACTTACACATTTTAGAACGGGCGAAGATTCAGCAAACAACCATTCATTATGTATATTTAAAAAAGATCAAATTTGTACGGTGACGTACCAGCTGTACGGTGACGCTATGCTTTGATGAACTAAATGAGACTAAGGGGTGCATGGGCGCTACAGTTCAACGATATCTTCCACAGCCTTAGTGGAAGGTTACTGGAAATGTATGATACGGTAAAGATCATGAAACCAAAAACTCTCTTGTTGCTATGTTATTGATGTTTTAAAACAAGGGATGTCACAAGTAAATCTCATCTTGCACGTGTGACTTTTTAGGATGAAAGATGCAATATCTTGCATGGGGTAAAGATGGCTATGTAGGCTATCTTTGTTAGTCATATGAGAAAAGCCTGGTTTAGTTCAAATGATACCAAAGCATTACGTCAACTTTCAAATAGTTAATTCCATGAAAACTAAAAATATCGAAATTAATTTCCTGTCCGCCATCTTAAATGCGAAGGTGACGGCTGTAACCTTCGCTTGATACTTACCAGTGATAATGTACATGTAGATCTGACGCTTCTTTACCTCTTGTTCGAACAGTAAGCTTAGAGCACTTCATAAAATCTAAGGAAGCGTCACCGTACAGCTGATGCGTCACCGTACAGTTCTGATCTTTTTTAAATAAATACACTGAATGATTATTTGCCGAATATTCATCTGTTCTAAAATGTGTAGATAACAAATACATATTCTCATAAAAATAATCCATACTCTCAGACGACAGGGAAAATAATAACCAAACGAAAAGTGAAAAAAACACCATTTTTCTCTCGAGTCGATTATGTGGGCCGATCCGGTCAGAAAAAATCCGAGCAGTGCTCGAAAAACTTTTATCATAATTAGAAAGTTAAAACCATTCCTAAGAGAATGCTGTTTTTATTACACCCGAAATCGTATTTATTTTCATCTAATTAATCTTTTTAAAACCTCATTATAGTTTTTGCTTCAATTCAGTTAATTTTCGTCACCGTACAGAAAACTGTACTACTGTATTTTTTGACGCTGTACGGTGACGCCTGCTTACGCGATGGTTAGGCGTGTATAAGTGGTATTTAATCCGAGTGGTTAATTTTCCGAATGGTCAAATTTCATCATTTTCCTAATTTTAATTTTCCTAATGACAAGAAACCTCCCATTGGATAACATTATAAAGACAATATTTCCGACATTTAATTTTCCGAACCTGGCAAAAATGAGGAAATAGGCAAATTAAATGTTTAGGCAAAATTACCACTTATACAGTATCAGCTTTGTTTTGTCGACCATGAAGCATAAGAACATTATCTAACAGAAAGAAGGGCTGGTACTCTGGTAGTTTTTCAACTTTCAATTTTCTCTAGATCTACTGGTGACTTTCATAAGTTGTTGTTCCCTGTCACAAAATCAGTTATAGTGCCGCTTAATGTAGTTTGTTGACATGTTAAAATTATTAAAAATTTAACAAATTGCTTTACACTAATATTTGGACAAGTTTCTGAGTTTCGGATAAAATAACAAATAAGATAGAGGAATAGGCAGTGGTAGTCAAACACTTTTCTTTTCATCTATTTCAAAATCTTAGATTAAAAGATCAGTTGCTCATATGCTAACAATCACTGAACTACCAAATGTAAAATCAGTAAAATCAGCCCAGATATTACTTAGATAGTAAATACTTGTTTATCCCCAATTTAAAGCTTAATTAAAAAAACATCAATTACCACAGCAAAAAAAATCATTCATAGTCATTACAATACAGTTTTGTTACAATTCATTAATAATCCAGGATTTTGTTTTATAGTTAACTTTGATGAAAATATACTAGTAAATGAAAAAAATTAATAAAGAAAACTTAATATCACGAAAACATATTGAATAATATTAATTAATTAAGAAATAAGAAATGGTTACCTGTAATGAAGAAAATCATCATCTTCATCATCAAAAAATGAATCTTCAAATACTGCATTTCTAGCTTCAACAATCTCATTTTTTGTAACCTTGGGTGAAAAAGAAATTAGTGATTATTGATTTTGATAAATGAAAACCTTAACCTTACCTAACCTGCACTATGTACTTTTTATCATATAAGCAAATAACTTAATGAAAAAATTATCTTCAAGAGAACTAAAAAATAGCGCCACACTGGCATGTCTATGGCAGGTCATTCATATTTTATGTTTACCATATTTGTGATTGTTTAGTCTGGTGACAGTAGCAACATTTTGTAATAGAATATGAAGAAACCATAGATCACTCTATATCCAATACTGAATCTTCTATTATTATTTCATGGTGTTAATTTTGTAATAATGTGTAGTTATTGGTTACTTGTCACTCTTTGAAATGATAATGCATAACATTAACTTTTGACTTCTCCAAAGGTTCATTGTTGATTATTTTTGTAAGCAGGAAATGTACTTTGTGATATTTCAATTTTTGGTTCATTTAAAGTACATGTATTGCGCCCGGTGATCAGACAAAATGAATGGAGGGGGAGTAGGGGATTTCTACAAGAAAATTCGACAAATTTGGAAGATTTATTTTCAAGAGAAAGTTTAATATTGAATTGCTAAATGAATAGGCGCACAACATAGTAAAATATGTTAAGTCTTCAAGTACTTTTTAAGAACTTATACCCTTCTATGAGCTGAGATCTATTAAAAAAGGCGCATTGCACCTATGTACAAAAGTCTATCATTCATAATTTTATTTTTCTCGAATATATGAATATTTATGTACAGATGCCAAAGGGAAATTAACATAAATGGTTACAGAACGCAGCAAGAAGAAGAAAATATCATAGCACAGCAGTCATAAGGAAAACAAACCCCAACTATCCCAAATCATTATCCCATGTGAAAAGGAACGGACGAACAGTGTCTAATATGTCTCCCCTACTCTACTATTCAAGTACCAATATCAGAATCCGACACCATTTCCATAATACCAAAGAACATTTCATCCATACTTGAACAAACTTGGTTATGCATGCAGTTGGCAAATATTTGACACAAAGTTTTCAAATATTAGGAATGCAGTTTGGGAAATTCATGTAAATGTAGGCATATGGTTTGTTAGGAAATTTTTTTAAATCACATTAATTGGTTGTAATCATTTTACACACAAACTATATGTCTAATGAACTACACTGACCTTGTATTCCCAGTATTTTGGATCCTTTTCAGAGCCATGTTCTCCCAGTCTGTCATTTTGAAATATGTGCGCAGTTTCAAACTGCACGCCTAGTTGGCACGCAGCTTGACTACCTTGCAGTGATAAATATCTGAAAGTTTTACCAGGTTATTTTATTTAGTTTTAGAGAATTTAAGGTTTGTTTCAGCAACATCAGCAATTTTTCCATGTTACGTTGTAATTACATTCAGCTCTGCATCAATTGAGATGGAGGTTACTTAGAGTATGTCATTGTCATGTTAATTACTCTGCATTTTGCGATGAACAAAAAAAGAGTTATTCCCATTTCATTTGGTTACAATTTTTATTTATGGATACCAGGTCATTATTAATACTGTTCAATGAAAGATGTCATGTCTGAGAATATTTATTTTTAAACATGTTAAAATATAATGAACACTATCTTGGACTGATTTATCACATCCAATAACTAAACCTTTTTTTAGTAGGAATAGACAATGTTACACCAGGTCCATATTTGTAGCATGCACCATCTGACTTGAAGCATGTTTTATCCAGATTTGCATAATATTCCAAACAGACTTGTATCCTGTACCAATCAGATTTACAGGATGCACCATCCAGACTAGCAGCATGTACCATTTAGACTTGTATGATGTACCATTCAGACTTGTATCATGCACCATCGAGACTTCTATCATGTGCCATTCAAGCTTGTATCATGCACCAACCAGACTTCTATCATGTATCATTCAGACTTCTATCACGTACCATTCAGACTTGTATCATGTACCATTCAGACTTGTATCATGTACCATTCAAACTTATATCATACACCATTCAAGCTTGTATCATACACAAACCAGACTTCTATCATGTACCTACCTGTTAAGCACCCTACCCCTAACATTTTTAATTTGCACTATAACCTTTGAAAGTTCTGCTTGGTGATAACATTTTTAGAAGTGTTATAGCTTTTTTGCCCCATCTTTCATTCAATTGAGTTACGTATTGGTATATGTGTGTATGCATGTCACAAGTATTATGTAATGATAAGTGCACTATAGGTCAATAACATTTGTGTTTCAGTTTAAGGTGTCAAGGTTTTTTATTGCCATTTCCTTATGTTTATTTATTAGATAAATAATAGCTTTTTACATAAACCCTATTTCACTATTTCCCTATTTTTGTTGTTGATTATTTCTACGAATTTCTTGGTAATACTGGTATAAGAGTAAGAGCTGATGAGATACATTTATGTCCTTAAGTTTCCCCAAAATATATATCATGTTTCCTTGAGATATATGGATGTCCTGCTGTAAATAGTATAGGATAAATTAGTTATTTAATGCTCAGCTTTGGATACAGGATATATCCCTTGAGCAATAAAATAAAATATATCTACCCTTGCAGTGTGCAAAATAACTTTTTTTACATGTGGTCACCATCTGGCGAGGTCCTTTCAAATGACCAAGCCAATTTTTCTGTGTGGCGTAAAGGGGGCCTTTTTTGATTAGTAATCAAAATTACCTCTCGCCGATATAGCGTCATAACTGCTTCATTATTCCAAACAATTACCTCTCGCCGATATAGCGTCATAACTGCTTCATTATTCGTTTGGAATAAATTCGCTTATACGAATATTAATGTAACATTTACAAATAAAATTCCCAAATTACAAATACAAATATGATGTATCAAATAAACAAATAGATACTAAATTCGGGTGCATTTTATGTTTGTAAGGACGAGAATTATTTGTAACTAACAATTTATCATTCGCCAACTACAGCTTGCAATTCGTAAATTTCCCAAAAATTGCCTGTTATTTTATTGAAGAGGTGTATTTTTACCAATAATAATCTTGCATATTACCCATGAATTATTGCAGAAAGCAAAGGAATATTCGTACATTAGCGAATGATAAAATGAAACTTTACGAATATAAATGTGAGTTTACGAATACAAATGTGAATTAACGAATATAAACTGCAAGTCTCGAGGCATAGGTCATGTGACATGAGAGTTTTAGGTGTGTTTGGGGGATGGGGCGATGACTTTGACCATGGATTGACCACGTGATCTTAATATTCAATGAAAAAAGAATATAAGTGCAATTTTATGTCTTTGACATGTTTCGATTGTAATTATCATTATTGTAATTATTACGCGAGGGTTAAATAACATTTAATTCATACTAAATCCTCATAATCTTTTGTATAGGATAAATCTTTAAGTATAGGATAAATCAGTTATTAAATGCTCGATTTTTGATACAGGGCATATCCCTCGGTAAATACAATATATCAACCCTCGGTCCCTACGGTCCCTGGGGTAGATATATTGTATTTCCCTCAGATATACCTTGTATATCAAAAACCTCCCATTAAATAACCTCTATTTATTCCATAATAACATGTTTTCCCTGGGAAAATAATAAGGAATAAATTGATATTCAAATAATTCCGTATCAGATCCCGTATCAGCCAAAATCCCGTATCAGAACTATCAGAAAATTTCATGAGACTTTATATTGTGTTATTATTATGGTATATTATGATCCATATAAGTATTATAAATTATTTCTATTTTAAAATTTGTTAATAAAGGTTGAAAATGTCATTGGATAAATTAGATTGTATGATTTAATGCCACCATCATTGGGTGACGACACACAAAACAAGTTTCAGAAAAATATTATGGAATAAAGTGGTTATTGATGGTCGTGGTAGAATATGAATTTTTCCTCAAAATATGATATTGGTTTCGGAAAATATCATATTCACACTCGGGCTGACTCGCCCTCAGCCAACATGATAATTTCCTTGGTCAATATATTTTCCCCGAAATAAAATTCATATTCCATCCCTCCCATTAAATAACCTCCATGTATCTTGGGATTAGAGAAGAATGAATGTTACTGTATCTATCCCACATTACCAAGGTCTGGAGAATATCTATCCATCTTGAAGTTATTGAGAATTGACAAAATTATTATGGAAAAAGAGAGGGATACTGATTTGTTCTGTCCCGGCTACTGTATGTACATGTATGTCCCGTTTTCCCAAGATATCATTTCTATATCCAGTTATAATATATCTGAAACCTCACAAGTCATAGCATAATATTTTCACTGTATATCAAAGGTTTTATTGCTTCATATTCCCTCAGATTTTTTGTATAGTATTTATAAGGCTTCAAAATGCTTCAAAAATTCTCCATGTAAGAATTTCCATTTTGAAAATATCTTAATTGAATACATGTTGGATAGGTCCTGATGAAACAATATCAAAATGTACAAAAACCTTTAGAATAATTAAAAAAGAAATTCTTTATTGGAGAATTTTCCTGAAACATGTAGAACCTGCTTGCATTTTTGCCACATTGGCAGGTTGTGATTCACTACAGTATCACTTTTGTAGTGCTGAAAATTACAGGTCCCTAGACGGGCGACTGCAGGTACAACATAGGAAAGGTCTACCACACGTTATATACAGTCGATTGTGGCGGTGGCCTGACTTACAAAGCCATCACGAGCTGCGAGCAACTGAGAAGTGCAAATTTTCCTTCAATCTTAAACTTGACGAAGTGTGTGTGAATCCTTACCATTATACAAGAGTAGAAGCTCCAGGTTAGTATATTTACAATTTTCAATTTATTTTTATCATGACAAGGTCAAGGTCAATATGATACACAAAGAAACATATATAATTAAATTTGGAGGAGGTAGATCCATTGTGTTTTTTAAAAGTGACAAATGTAGAAAAGTTCCTTTGTGAGATGATAGCAGGGGTTAACTCTGATGTTATTATTTTGGAACAAGATCAGAATATTGAGCTGATCCCTTATTTAAGCTTGACCCAATTTGAGATGGTCCATATATTTATCCATGTTTTTTCAGATAACAGGATCTTTAAGTGCAGTAATTACATAATTGACATTTTGACACTTGTTACATCTTTCTGTTTTGCTAGTCATAAAACTGATAGAAGGTTATCATATAATTACAATATCATGATTAGTACATTTCCAGCAAATATCAAGGATGCTTTTAGTTTCAGAATCGCTAGATTTGTTCATGAACAGGGTGGGCTAAAATATGTCAATATTATTTATTTTGATATTACTTTTTTGAAACTGCATGGATTTTGATATATTTTCACTAAAGATGCAGGAATCTAATAGTCTTTGCTATTGTTTCTGAAATGGGATAAACAAATATTTGGTGATTTCTGAAATATAAAGGTAAACAGATACGTGTACTTTTATATGAAAATACACAGATTTCACGATGACATCTGAAGCAACAATAGTTGATTCACATATTATTCAGTCTCAGAGAAACACAAAGGGTAGCTGGGGTTTTCTTAAATAATTTTCAGACAAAAATGGAATATTAGAAGTATCATAAGACAAATAGGTCAGAAGAAGATTTTTATATAGCATCAAGAAAAAGAGTGATTTTGGAAAATCAGCCTGAACAGGGAAAGGTATTCTGAGATGTTACTTGTGGCAAGGAGGACCAGTAAGGTGCTTGATTGAGCCCATATTACATTAACCTTTACCATGCTGCCTTATTTCAGCAAATATATCCCACGCAACTGGCTTATTTTTCAAAGAGTGCAAAAAATGATATACCTGGACTAAATAATTAATATCTCAATAACTACTGAATGAATCTGGATAAAATTTTCACAAAGGGAAGATACAGTGGCCTGGCTCATGAAAAAAATATTCTCATGAATTTTTTCGTACATTAACACGACTGGGCATAAATATACCATGAATACTCCTCCGGAATCCGCCGCTCCACCTCTTCGTCTGGTCAGAATCCAAATCTGAATTTGCAGCGATCGAATGTTCAATTTTTCAATTCAGAAAATATTCTAGTTTCTATTTTCGATGACCGTTATCGGCTTCCAAGAGCCTAAAGAGCTCGAAATCGTAATCCATTTCCTCCACATTTTCGTTGTGATCGTATTTGTCCACCATTTTATACGATTCGTTCACTAAAAACGACTAAAACACTGTTTAAATTGTTGAATTGAGAATTATTTTTCGAAATATCGCCATTTCTAGGTCAACAGGAAGTCATGTTAGGCACTGAATAAATCGGGCAATCTAATTGGACAATACGAATGGCGCGAAAAAGTAAAGTTTTTAAAAGTTTGAAATCGGGCGTACGGGTCCGCCGGCAGTTGTGAGAGACATTTTAGTCTCGGCGGACGAGTCCGCCGGCAGCACGCTAAAGGTTAAAGAAGTCTTTTCTTTTGGCCAAAATGATCTAATGTCTAATCTTCCTTATTTGTGTCAGTACCCTCCCAGGGTTTCAGTTTTTACCAGAAATATAAATTGTACAATAGTGTAAAGAAACTTATAATGTTTCTCTGACTGACTGTAAGATGTCAGTCTGGTACTATTATTTGAGGCATGACCAATATCTGTGTAGTGTGTATACATTGTTATTGTTGCTTTGAATATTATCCTGAGCTTCTCTTGAACGCTCGCAAGACCAGAATGAAGATATACCAAGACCATATCTACATTCTGGTCTTTGGAGCGTTCAATAGAACACACTGTACAGGCCCGTAGCCAGGGGGGTTCCCTGGCCAAAAATTCTTTCAAAATCCTGCAGTTTTCACCATTTTGAGCACTTCTCAAGTGATTTTAGCCATATTTGGGCCAAAATTGTCATATGTGAACCCCTCCCTGGAAATTTTTGAAAACTGAACCCCCCTTGGGAAATCCTGGCTACGGGCCTGCTGTATTTTATCAAGTCAAGTCAAGCAATATTTTGAAAATATGGTCATGGGCATTGACTTGCCGATGTTCATAGCGGACATATTGAAAAACTGGCCTATTCTATGTATCACCTCTGCACAGCCAATATTTTTTCATCTTTTGAAATACAAAGTGTGCTTCTGTTGAAGACTCTTAAGACCAGAACGTAAAGATAGTCTTGGTTCGAGATAAATTTATCTCATTTTAGAGAGACAATTGCAGAATTGATTCCAGCATCTCTAGCAAAGAAATTAAAAAAATATATGCATTATTGAAAAAGTTGTGCTGAATAAATAATATGGATGTTTTTTTGACCCACCCTGTAGATACATGTAAACATACATGTATGATATTAAGTCTATTTGATACCAGTGTTATATGATTTATGCTTTGATTTTCACTAAAGTATATAGTCTCGTTATTGTAATTTCATGGATTTATTTTAACTGGCATTTTCAATAAGCATCTTTTTTCAAAATTAACCAAGTTGTCATTTTATAATTTCTTACAATTTTTCCATTGTCATCATCTTTAATAGGTTTAAAATGTTAATACAAAAAGTGTATGATTCCCCATATGAAAGAAAGGGGAGATTTTTGTCTCATTGCTATATGTGTATCTAAATTTCAGGAAATTGGTTATATGTCATGAATTTTTACCTAATAAATTATTCCTTTTTATATAAAAGGCACAATCCCTATACTTAAGCTATTGATTTCATTCAAATTATATACTGGTATAATTTCCCAAGGCTATATACATCTAAGTGAAAACAATATTAAGTTATAAAGTAAATCATTGACAGGGAAGAAGGTAAGGGTTTATTTCATCATTATCATTTTGAAATGTCAATTTGCAAAAAGTCTTTTTTACATTTTGATGGTGGTCATTTTTGAAAACTGATCTATCAGGTTGCCTAGATATGTGATAGTACATATAGCCTTTATTATGTGGTTAATGGAGGCTGTCTTGTTGATATTTTCTGTACTTTAATACATGAAAGCAGGAATTTTTGACAATTGCCAAATATTCCAGGTCTTTTGAAAATGAGTTATATAGTGAGAGCCAGTATTCTAGTTGACAATATGTCATAAATATTTAATTAAATGTTCCACTTGGTAGGTGTTCCATTTATAGAGGTTTATTTAACATTAGTTTCAGAGGTGTTCCATTTTACAAGTTTCACTGTATTGTATTTTAAAAGCCATGCATGTAAGGGATGGTGGGGAAGGTAGTGAACTTTGTTTTAAGAAATCAACTTCTATGTTCCTTACCATCTCAAATGTTATCACCAAGAAGAATATTGATATTTGATTATACTGGAAGAAATGAGCAATTCATTGAAATTGTCTCTTATTTTAAAATCTGCTTAAAGTGTTTGAGAACTGAGCATTCAATTACTTGATGATATGTTTGTGAAGTAAGAATCATAGTAGAATTCTGCCAATTTTTGAAAGTTCCCAGTCTTTTGATTGTAGGGCCAATGTCACATGGCATCCCAGATAGTTTGCCTGCAATATTTATGTAAGACAATAAAAAAATAAAATCCAATCTTATTTTTGGGACTCTTGTGAATGCAATCCAAGATATTTTAATATCTAGTCATTTTATCATTTACTTCAACATGGCGAAGACATGTCAAAATGAAAGAAAACTTTAAAAAAAATCAAAGACAATAGGACAGGTTGATGCGGTTACTATTGCTAAACAGGTATCTTATATAGTGGAGAAAGGATCCTTATATGTGACATCCTCAAATTTTCTTGAGTCAAACTGGTTATGTTCTTGTATTTTTGAAGCAAGTTCAGCTTCAGACCATTAACTAGCATCACATGTTAAAAAATGGATAAAAATGGAAAGTTTAGAACATAGTTTCTTAATTCCTGATAGACCGATCTGTAGGCATCATAAATGTTACCTAACTATGATAAGGGTCATGTGTAGCCTCAGCTGCATAATCATCAATAGTGATCTTTAATCCGCACATACATGTACAAGTCTTTTTAGTGAGGATTCTTAATGTTCATGATTTCGTTCATTGTTTCAGATTATGGAATTCCTCTTATTGGAGTTTTCTCTTGTTTATAACACAACCTAGCCTTGCCCAAGTCGGTATTTTTTACTTATCTGATCTTGAATTATTACCGCCTTGTACAATCCAATACATCTCCGCTGTTATTATGCTGAAATATTCAACGGTTTCGAGATTTCCATAATACCTACGCTATCAGGGGTATCGCGAAACCTTATTGATTGACAGGTATCGCGTGGACACGACGTGTGACTTCAGGCTGAATGACCAATCAAAACGTTATCAGGTTGAGCTGCATAAACAAAACAAACTTCCCATCTACGACTTGAAATTCAGATCTGATCGAGTGTTTCTTAGAGTTACAATATATTATGTAATTAAATGTACATTGGAAGGTAAGAGTCATTAATATGAATTAAATCATGCGATTCAAGTTTTATTTAAAACTCATTTCGCGATGAAATTGTACGAAGACCTAGTCCAATGTAGCGGGTCATGTTGTCGTCGATCGGTGATTGAATCTCAGCCTACATGTTCAGCGATCGTTTCAATGTTTATTGTTGAAATCTTCTCACCTTTGGTTATCCGATCGATGCCCCGGCATCCACTAAACTCTCATTGATATTTATCTGATAAAATATTTGTATTTTCATGATGAATTCGTGCTCAGATTCGTGCAAGATTTGTTCGTGAAAAGTCCCAGTGAAAAGTGTACTTGTTTTTGACCGTGCATAATAATGAGCTAACGCTACAGGGCCGTCGTTGATTGGTCAAATTTTACCGACATCAACAAACTGTCGGTAAAGCACGTGGCTTTCTCTTTGGTACAAGGCGGTCATAATAGAAATCAAGATAAGTAAAAGAGACCGACTTGGGCAAGGCTAAACACAACCCTCTTCTGTAGATCATACCTTAGGAAAGTACGAGATGATAGAAAAAACAATCATGAGTTTTGGATTAAATTATGACTATAAAAGTCTTTTATTACACCTGTATGTTATACATTTACAAACATCCTCCATTATCAGCATTATTTCCCTCCTCCATTTTGGGATTACCCCCATTTCCCGTTGAAAGATAGGAAAAGTTTTTTTATTATTAGCGGGCAAAAAACAATATTCTCCCATTGTTTTTAGCCAAATCGCACCCTTATTTAATAAATGTCTGTTTTAATATTTTTCCTGTTTGAAATTCTGATTGAACCCCTGGTATCATTCTCATATAAGCATCAACATATTTTTCTTTAAAAACTTCAAATCTCATAGATTGCAGCCATACGAGATATAGTCTATAGTCTTTATGGCACGTCTTCATAGTCATACATGCCATATCTGGATTTTATGTTGACTCACATTTTGTCTTATATCGAAAACGTCGATAAATTCTCGTTCTCGTTGTTCATTTGATTTTAGTTATCTCTTCTCTTATTTATTTATTTGGGCGTTGCCATTGTGTAGTTTTCTGAACTGCCGTTTGGATCGCAAAGGTCATTCCAAAATCTCGTTATGTTGGCAATTCTCCATTATTTAAATGGATCGAGGTGACATGCTCTAATTTTAATAATGTTGTTCCAATGATTGTGATAGAGTATATAATACCAAAGTTCTGAAAACTTTCTTTAAGACCAAAGAATGATAAAAATTACCCATGATTCCACACTGAAGGGTTAAGGGTAGGTCACATGATCTACATTCTTTCCGATAATATACAACAACTTTATCGACATTTTTTGCTGCATAATAACATGAAATGAAATATTCAAAGACCTTTCGACCTCATACATGAATACGTAAGTACTTCGTCTGTGTTGTAATAGACTTTAACTTCATTTGTCAAACGAATTCTGGTCCCAATCCAAAATCTACTTCTCGTTTAGTCGTTGTGACCTAGCATCCTTTAAAATCATTTTTTGGAGGATCAAAGTGCATGTAAGATCATGTAAACACAAAGATTTACTGTTAATAGTACTCACTGTATTAACTGGTTTCAAATTTTCATTTATTTTATCTGTTCTTGTTGAATTTTCACATTTGACCAGTTGTTGGTTGTGGTCATGTGACCTCTAACCAGTCTTTATTTAGCCAGGCAGCCATATTGGGGTCAGAAAAATAGGGTAAGAAGTGAAACCTGTGTTGATTTAAATGTTTTTCTGAAGTTCTTATTGAGATTGAAGTCTAAATATCTTAACTCCTTACCTTTTCAGTTTGACTCTCATTCATATAAAATTACGAAACTTATCGATCAATCCTTTCTTTGCAAAAACACTATGAGTAAACAACAATAACAGCACACTTTCTTTTCGTAAATAGTGTATTTTTTAATTTGTCTTGTAACCGTATAAAAGTTCTTTTTAGCTTGCCAAAAAATATCTTGTGTTGTGTTATCACATTACGAAAACCTAACAAACTATTTTTTCAAGATCATTTTTAGAGTTGATTCATGAAGTGTCCTTGAAGACCAGCTTTGTGTGCTTGTAATAGGTCATATAAATCCGCTTGTACTGATTAAAGGTTATTAGGTGTGGAGATGTCATAAAATAAATCAAATCAGCAATGGCAGATATTTTTATCACAAAAAGATACAAGCAGATGAAATGTAATATTTATTGTCAGTTATTTAAATTGATTATGTTTAGGTATACGCATGCGTGGGTTGAACATATGTAGGTCACAGAGTCCTCTTACAGTACATCCATTAATATTTCTCTCGATGTGGGTAAACATTTGTTCATGATTATTATCACTAGGGGCCTCTGTGGTATAGATCTGTACTGGTTCTCTAATCAATCAATGTTGTATGTGGTCATGACACTCTTGTAAGAAATGGATTTATTATCATGACTTGATTTGAGTACATTTGAGTATTCCATCATTGTTTTACCTTAGAAATCCTCTATCTAGTACAAATAGCAGTCAGAATTCTGCTTAGTTCAGTTTCTCTTATTTACCTCATCTCAAAAAAATTAATATTTGCCTGATTAAACATTATGGATAGAAGTGACATGTCAAATGTGATTACAGTTAGTGCATTATTGTGAACTTGAATTTTACCTTCTTTTCAGAGTCATTATAAAACATCTGTCCATATAAATATGTTATTGATAATGTTGGAGCTGTTGATGTAAATTTTTTATCATTAAAGGCTTTGAATTATAAATCACATGTTATGACATCCCCAACCAACATGGCAATTATCTGCTAACCTATAAATATCATGTGCAGTATATTGTGAATGTAGACAGATAGAAAAATGAGCACATTTTAAAAACTGCAGTATATTAAGAAATAAAAGGTTTAGAACATTTTGTTATATTTAGAGACAAGTTAGTGTGTTTTGATATCTTTACGAATCAAATGGATAGAGATATGTGACAAAACTCTGTTAAATAAGCCCAAAATTGGGTTTCACAGTAGCTGAAACTCGATTTCTTTCCTTGAACTGGCTTTTTGGTCTTTCTCCTTTTTGGCACTTATGATTATGGTTTTTACAGTCCCTTTGCAGCAGTGACATCATGCATAATAGGCATTATGATTAACATTCAGCTAACAAAGGTCATTTACCATTCATTTTGGGGCTGATATTTTTTTCATCTTACTAAATTCTATACAACATTTTCATAGATGGTAAAAGGCCATTTTTTAAATAAGATGTATAAAAATCATTTTATTGTATACAGTAGCTATCATTACAATAATACAAAAATACCCACAACTTGATTTCATAATTGTTAAAACAAAGAATATTCTGCTTTTCAAAGACCAGTTGATAAACTGGCATATTGCCATCTGTATAAATCTGGTTTTTGCAGAGGGGACAGAAAATATATTCTTTGTGTTAACCAAGGTGTACCAAGAAGCAAAACATTGATAGAATAAAAAAAGATTTCATAGCTACATGTACACTGACTATGCACCTATTTTAAAGAGAAATACTTCTACAGGTATATACTAGAATAATGACCAAGCTCATAACGCTTCTGTGAGAATCATGGTTTGTAGTTATAATATAGACTTTTTGAAGATTTTAAATTAGACCATTCACCATTCTGCCTGAATGATAATAAAATACATCTACGTACAAACATGATTTTAAGGCATCACTTTCTTTGTTATTACAGTTCTGCCACCAGTCCTGGTGCCAAGACATACCGGTGAAATTCCAGCTGAGCCTCCCACCATAGACGATTACAAGAACACTGTGCCTGAGAACACTGACCTACCTAGTGGCCCTGGGAACTTCAATCTTGGAAACGATATAGGTATGTACTAAAGGTAGCACTACTCATTTTAAGCCTGATACATACTTGAAACAATGAAATGTTCATTGTTCATGCTCTTTTTGTTCTGGCTAGTGATTCTAAGATTTTTCCTTCTGAGGCAAAACAGTTCAATTGACTGAATCAATTGAACTGGTTGGAATGATAAATACATTGAAATGGACAAAATGATGATCGGAAAAATAGACTAGATGCAAGTAGAAATAATCTATGTCATTAAAAATTCAGTCAGTGATATCATATTTAAAATATACATGTAAAATATACATGTGGTTTTGTGTTAATCAACTTTGAAAATTTAATTTTCTTTGAAAATGTGACTTCTAGTTCGGGGAGATTCCCCATAGACCCTATGTTATAAAATTACAAAAAGTGAAAAATCTTCTTGGATTGAACAGATAAAATTTTCTTTTACTGGTCATATTTTGATTTGTATAACTATCAGATATAACAGGGTAACATGAAAATAAAATCACTAAAATCGATGAATCGATTAAGCTTAAGGAACTTTCTAATACCCTGCCATGTTATCTGACCCAAATTAGCCATCTGGTGGTGAAACTGGTAACTCCCTACTCACATCTAGGTGATTGACATAAACAGACTGACATAGTTAAATGCATTTCATAGAGTATAGAGAAATTCACCTTAATGTAGCAAACCTTCCGTCTTATTATTTAAGTTTCAAGGAAACTGGAAGCAATGATACAGCCTTACAATGATTGTTGGTTTTAGACTAATTGACATTTATTTGAAATAAGTTATAACAATGAAATAGTTCTCCTGGCAGTTTGGTTCAGTTTGGTGAGATATTGTTATGGTCTCCATTTTTTGTAACAGTGATTAACATCTTGCGTTCGGTGTCTGCAACAAATGGCATGTTGTGGCATTTAGCATGTAATCCAATAGTTTTCCTGGCAGTTTGATTCAGTTTTGTTCATCTTTGCAGACTCTTGAATCAGTTTTATTCAGGTATACTTATTACAATATACTATTTTCAGACCCTCCTCCTGGATACATGAGCGAGGACGGTGAGAATGAGAATGGAAGTGAAGCAGGAATGGGTAAGTTATTCTACTACATTCAATACTTCCTTGAAAGAGTTACATTATGTATCTTTGTATATTTAGGCCCATACCAGCCTCCTACCATCTGCAAGATCTACAAATCAGTGTGTTTAACTGAATGGTCCATAACTCGTACAAAAGGCTGTTGTTATTAGTACTTGTGTGCCTATGTATGAGTGCACATAAAAAACACAGGGCAGTTTCTGAGTCAATGCTGTCTTCCAGGATTAATTATAAATTACAACCATACATATACAGGGTGGGCCAAAAGAACGTCCATATTTTTTATTTTTGTAATATCTGCTGATATGTTCAGAATATCCATAACTTATATATCATTACAAAGATAATTCAATTTCAAACAAGATGATGTATGGTTCATAAAACATGAATGACTATTGGTGACTACATGATAGTTTCCGTATCATGAGGTAGTAATAGTCGAAAACAAGATTTTTCTATAAGGTTTGAGCTTATTGCATAATATCACATTGCTTAATCAACACTTTTAGGCTTTAAAATATGAAGAAAAAGTATTAGAGTTGAGTTTTATTATTTGTAAGTAATTTTATAGCTCTAAAATAATCATGGAACCTATTTTTATGCATCATAGTTCGTAATAAAGTTAGATTGATAGATACATGGATATTTGCTTCAAACATGTTTTACAAAGAAGCTCAATTAAAATTTTGCCATAACCCATAAATTATGGAATAAATTTCTATTATTTACTCTTCTGGTCTCTATAATTACTCTGTTTGCCATTTAAAATGTCAGAGAAGTTAAGTTATATAAGAGCAACATCATTATTACCCATTTCATGATAAACATTTATTGAGTCCAAAATGTCTTGAAAATGAGAAGTATTCAGCTATTTGATACAGACTTCACTACATTTTTTAGGCTATATTACCAATACCTATCAAAATGGTAAAAAAAAACTCAATAAAAATGCATTTGTAAATCAATTTTCTTTCATTTGATACATAAATCAACAATTTTGACCTTCTTTAATTGGAATTTTATCCCAAAAGTTGACATAGGGTTTTGTCTATTTGGTCAGTTCTTAGCATTCTGTATTCAGCAATTGATAAATCAAGATTTTGACCCCTGTGGTAATTGAAGTGACATTTTAAGACGAATACTCCTTTAAATGAAATGAATTATATATCATTTTGTTGGAATTTGAATTGTCTTTCCAATGATATATTGTTTATACATTTGTCGGTAATATCAACAATGTTGTAACTTAAACAAAAATATGGACGTTTTTTGGCCCACCCTGTACAGGATATACCCAAGACTAGAGGTATTGCTCTTCTTCATTGCTGGTAAAAAGATATGAATGAAGTGAACAGAAACCCAAGTCCAACAAGGCATGTGAGCACTCAAGCACCACAGTTCAACATTTTTTCTTGAATTCTACATTATTTGGGAAAATCAATGTACTATTGATCAGAACATACTATCACGTAATGTCCTAATGTCATAATGTCCTCCTGATGCCATAATGTAGGTTTATGATGCAAATGATTGATGATTTGTGTATATCTGGTTGATTAACAAATGGCATAAGGAAAGACATGATTTAACAGGTAAATATTATACCTGGCAAGAATTAATATATATTCACACATGATTATGCATGCAATCACTTTCTGGCCAATCATTACACAGTGCAGCCATGCTATATCAGACAACTAAGGATGGTTAATAAGGAAAAAACTTTTATAATGGAAAACATGATCTTGTGTGGAAGACTTACATGTATTTCATAAATGAATAGGCAGGTTGGTGCTTAGGCATGTCTAAGTGTTAGGAATTATTATTCTGTGAACAAAGTTCGAGTTGTGAGTATCATAGAGGCACTTTCTGTCCATCTGTTTGTCTGGTCAGTGTAGGCAAGGAGGATTGGCTCCCAGGATCGAAACTCGATATTTTCCAACAATAAAAATATCAAAAATAATAAACAGTTCAAAAGATTCGAACCAATGTTTCTTGTGAGTTTGGAATTTTGGTTTGGAAATAAGACCAAA
The DNA here is from genome assembly GCA_903813345.2 of Owenia fusiformis. Taxonomy (NCBI): domain Eukaryota; kingdom Metazoa; phylum Annelida; class Polychaeta; order Sabellida; family Oweniidae; genus Owenia; species Owenia fusiformis. The sequence continues at coordinate 19,606,980 of CAIIXF020000007.1, read as the reverse complement.
ATTTACGATTCGAATGTTGAAGTGAACGAAATGGTGGATGTTTGAATTTAAATTTTGTATCACGACATGCCCATATATGGGACAGAACATCAATGTTGCACTCTGGGAGCCAATCCTCCTTGTATTGGTGAAAGTCAACGCCCAATAAACATTGAAAGTTTAATCAAGGAGGAATTTTCAATATGGCCACTCAATTCAAAATGGCCACCCTTTTTCTGAAAAATATTAATGCATAAATATTGTTCGATGATTTTAAGAATATGATTAGAAATATTGCTGCCAGGTTATTTTTAGTATGAAATTTTTTTTTAAATAAGATGATTTGAGAAAGCATATTTTATTCAATGGGATTGCTGGTTATCCCACCAAACAAAGTCTGAGGCCGATAAAGGAAAACCATCCGTCTGTCCATCCGTTCGTTTGTCTGTCCAGGCAATAACTCAAATACCGGTTGACAGATTTGATTCAAATTTTATAGGCTTATGCTTTATGGGGGTAGGACCTCTGCTTGAGAAGGAATTTTCAATATGGCCACTTACTTAAAAATGGCAGCCATTTTTGGGAAAAATTTAATCTTTGATAACTCAAATACTAGTAGATGGATTTGGTTCAAATTTTGTATGCTGTTGCCTGGGTACAAAGGAGCCCTGCTTAAGAAGGCATTTTCAAGATGGCCACAAGGCCTATATTTTAAAATAGCCGCCATTATCATTGATGAATTAAATACCATTGAATGGATTTGGTTCAAAGTTTACATGCTGATGCCTAGGGCCATAGGAGCCCTGCTCAAGAAGGGATTTTCAAGGTGGTAGCTAAATTTCAAAATGGCCGCCATTTTTCCTAAAAGAACTAGCCGTTGATAACTCAAATACCAGTCAACAAATTTGATTCAAATTCTATATGCTGATACCTAGAGACAAAGAAGTTCTGCTCAAGAAGACATTTTCAAGATGGCCACTGAATTTCAAAATGGCCGCCATCATTGATAACTCAAATACTAGTAGATGAATTTGGTTCCAAATTTATATGCTGATGTCTAGGGAAAAAGGAGATCTGCGTCAGAAGAAATTTCAAAGATATCGGCTGAATTTCAAAATGGCTGCCATTTTTCATAAAAAAGCTAATCTTTGATAACTCAAATACCAGTGGAGGGATTTACTTATTATATATATTTATATATTGATGCCTAGAGATAAAGGAGCTCTGTTTGAGAAGAAATTTTCAAGGTGGCTGCTATTTATTGAAGACTTGCTACTCCGTGAAGTTGCTGTTTTTCTAGTCCTTGTGATTGTTAAGACTTTGATATGATAAAAGAAATCTGAAATATTTTGTAACTTTGATAGAGCATTAAGCTTATTATCTCTCTGAATTTTTTATGTATATTATATGTATAATGTATTAAAACTTTACATGTTATTTTTTGGAATAAAAATTTAATAATATATATTTTTCCAGATGCAATGGACATGCCAGCTAGTCCCCCAGCAGGTGAGTCAATTTTGCAGTTTTTCCTCATAATCAGAGACACACATTACTTGTGTTCTTGGCCTTTGTAATTTATTATACATTTAGGTAAATCTGATGTTAACAATAGATGAAATTAAAATTGTTTTAAATTCCACCAAGAAACAGACTCACAAAAAATGAAGATTTACATAATCTCAATAATTTTAAGATCCACAGCATGATTTTAGAAATTTTACTGCATAAAACTGATGGAATAGATTAAGCAATTATATAGATCAATGATACATCAGAAGTAAACACCCTGATTTGTTTGTGATATAATAGGGGCCGATCGCATAGTGTGTTTGCCCTGAGTACAGTTGTACACTGTTTATCAAAAACAATGAGGAATTTATATTTTTTAGTGCTATTCCAGGAAAACCACTTGTCTGATTTTTTTCAAATTTGTACACATCTTAGAGGGTACTAAGTTCTACAGCTGATTAGCTTAAGATGAACAAATATGCATTCACTCAAATAATGGTTTGTCATTACTTTCAGATGCCCAGCCTGTCACATACACAGAGCCCACATTCTGGTGCTCAATATCCTACTATGAACTGAACCAACGGGTCGGGGAAACATTTCACGCCTCACAGCCCTCACTGACAGTGGATGGCTTCACCGACCCATCCAACTCTGAGCGCTTTTGTCTTGGCCTCCTTTCTAATATAAACAGGACACAACCTGTAGAAATGACAAGAAGACACATTGGTAAGAGATTTGAGTTACTGTAGCGTTAATCATTGTGGATGTCAGACTTTGATACTTAGCCTAACTTGTGTATCATTTTGATTATACGTTTTTGTATTTTTGCACCAAACCTTTTTCATGCCTGTTTATATAGATTCTAAATCAAATTGAGAAAGTATTTGTTCAGCGGAACAAGAGCAGTCTTCTTTTGGAATTATGATATCAGAATCGTATAGTGGAAGTGTTTTTTAGCCATGAAGTTTCGTAAATTGGTATGGACATTCTTGGTCTGTACCAGGTGGTGCTTTAATTACTGCATATTTAAAAAAACAATGTTTGAGCACATTTATTATAATGAATATATATGGTACTAAGACAACATCACATATTGCACTTGTATGTAAAGGTGTACTATTGTTACATATTTTACTTGTAGTTACATATTGTATTTGTAGGTAAAGGTGTAAGACTGTAACATCACATATTGCACTTGTAGGTAAAGGTGTACTATTGTTACATATTGTACTTGTAGTTACATATTGTATTTGTAGGTAAAGGTGTAAGACTGTAACATCACATATTGCACTTGTAGGTAAAGGTGTACTATTGTTACATATTGTACTTGTAGTTACATATTGTATTTGTAGGTAAAGGTGTAAGACTGTATTACATCGGTGGAGAGGTGTTTGCTGAGTGTTTGAGTGAAAGTGCAGTATTTGTTCAGAGTCCAAATTGCAATCAGAGGTATGGCTGGCATCCTGCTACTGTTTGCAAAATACCACCAGGTGAGTCTTACGCTAGGTTTTGTACTAGTAAACTAGGTCTTGTACTATTCTATTAAACACTTCGTTCATTACAAAGAGATGTCTATGTGGACGCATTTTATTATGCATTTTGAATTATTTTAATACCATATGTGTCCTCTTTTGGAATAGCAAAATTTGTTCTAGTGATTTATTATTTCAAGTTTTCTTTTAGCTAGATAATTATTTTGAAAAGACCAATTTGCGTCAATTTTGAGATCTTTCTGAAGTATAGCTTTATTATACTCAAATGAAAGGTAATTTAGAGTAGAATGCAAATATAGAATCATTTTTCTGATTTGGGCCTCTTAAAATTTGAAATTGCCACCTTATGTCAGATTTCGCAATAATTTTTTGATCTCTTCAAAGTATGGCTATATATTATAAGTCGAGTTCCAATACAGAATATCGAGACAGAATATATCCATTCAAATCATTCAATAACATTTTTATCGTGTGATCCTCTGTATTGCTACTGAGATTGTCCCCTCCGTTCCAATATTTTCTGTATTGTGATGAAGCTGATCAACGGGGACAATCTCAGTAGCAATACAGATTGGTACAGCACAAGAACTGACCAATCAGAGGGCTTCATTTTACAGATCATACGATAAAGTTTCATATTTGTTACAGTGTTCATTGGGATTTGCTACTCTGTGGTGTTGCCGTTTTCTAGTTATGAAAATCGTTCCTACTGACCACAAATATCCTAAAAATGTTGATTTTTATATTAGTGATGCATTTTGGTGAAATCTTAAATGGTATGTGGACATTTGTATTAAACTTGAAAACATGATTTTATATCCGTTTCAGGGTGCAATTTGAAAATCTTCAATAATCAAGAATTTGCCACATTGTTAGCGCAGTCGGTTAATCAAGGATTTGAAGCAGTCTACCAGTTAACTAGAATGTGTACCATAAGGATGAGCTTTGTTAAAGGATGGGGAGCAGAATATAGGTTTGTATTACATTCCTAGAATTATCATTGTATGTCAATGGAAAAAGTAGGCATTATAATATAGAATTTCATGACTAGAAATGCCATGGTATTGGAGTCGAAAGAGTAGGCAAGCTTTGGCAGGCTGGCAAAGCTGCTTTCATATATTACCATGACAACATTATGATATTATTTTTCATTTCTGTGAAATTCTAATCCCACATGTGGTGTCATTGATACAAAATAAATATATTTTTTACTCAAATATAGGACCCATCAAGTCGGCCTATACTGGCAGAGCTTGGGCATGTCTTTCACTTGCCAATTACTCACTCTGTCATAAATCGATAAGTCCCAGAAAATATGCTTGATTTGAGAATAATTATGAGTGTATTGTATTAACAAATACAACACTGCTGTCTTTCAATTAGACTAGAAACTATTGTTATGGGATGAGATGTATTTGTAGCATATTTAGTTGCTGGATGCCCTAAAGATAAAGACAAGATGATACTGGTGATAAAACTTCTCCATTGCTTCGTTTGTCACTTGTCATTAGATGGTTGTTCATTCCTAATAAGATCAGTTTCATAATCACAAAGAATTAATATAATCACAAACAATTGATAATTTGTTCATAGACTACCTGTACCCTAAGCTCACTGGCTTGTATACTTTCATGTAATATACTTCCCTCTAACTAGGAGCCACCATCTTACAATTTCACATTTAACCAATTAGAGAGTACCATAGAACAAAGTAGAGCCACAGTGATATGTGTATTGTATTTATCAAGTATGAACATGCATATGCCACAGCAGACTCTGATTGGCCTGAGAGTTCAGAACTTTATTGGTATTATAGAGTACTTGTCCCTCTTGCAAAGATTTCTTGCAGTGTCTAATATATTGATATTTATATCTTCCAGGCGACAGACTGTAACAAGTACGCCATGCTGGGTGGAAATCCATCTAAATGGACCTTTACAATGGCTGGACAAAGTCCTCTCTCAGATGGGTTCTCCTAGAGGCCCATGTTCCAGCATGTCTTAAACAATCTCTAAACACTGTTGATACCAACTATAAGGAATGTTCTCCATGTGAGGAGGACAGTTCTGAAATCCCTTAAGTGGCTCCTCTAATTTAACAGCATACTGAGATACAGTGATCCGAGGTACATTGCAAATGACCAGGAGGAATGATGCTGTTAAAAAGCATCTCATGTAATTATTATATTATATGATATGCGGCAGAGATGTTCGACTTGGAGGTAGCTGCTGGAGAATGAATCTGTTCTCTGCAAGTGATTCTATTGAAGAATCAGAGTCAAATATATATAGGAATACATACATTCAGGAGTGTGGTACTACATGAGTCCTGAAGTCCGGAGCCAGGTAGTTTTGATCTGACCTTGTTAATTATTTCATCTATTAAGAATATTGGTCAGAAATTCATTTTCGACTAGTATGTGTGAATTTCTTATGGCACACCCTGAATATGAGTGGACAGATGTGACATAGAAAAAGAAATTATGAATCTAAATTCAAAGAAGAAATGCAGTACAGCACAACACACGCAGGAGAAGAAAATTCTAATTACTCCTAAATGCTAGCGTAGGCCAGACTGAAGAAACTTATGTAATTCAAATCTCATCAATTATTGAAGGCAAGCGAATTCATTTCTCATGATTTTTGAGTGTGTATGCTGTTATATAACTGTAATGGACCTCAGGCCTGTAGCCAGGATTTCTCAAGTGGGGTTCTCTTTTTGTTAAATTTATACGCAGATTTGCACCACGCGCAATACCTAATTCAGTAATTGACTTAATTATCATAGTATATACAATACATTTCCTTCAGATAATGATTGGATCTTAAAGATATGCCTATCTTCGTGGTCAGAATAGCGTTATAATCCAAGAGATAACTGTCTAAAATTGTTTGCAATAACCTATTTGTCTTGCAAATTCTTCTGCAAGATTAACTTTTAATGTCAATTAAGTTAGCATTTGTTTCTGTCACTAGTTTGTCAATAAATAATAAGCCAAGACAGCAAGATCAAATATCGATCATAAAAGATTAAAACGTTCCTTCATTTCTTTTTTTATTGTTATATGTAAACCAGATCATTCTGACACTAATCTTATTTTATTTAAGATTTAAATTTTAAAAATCACTTCATTATAAAGTATTGATTCTAAAAGATACACCATTATTGTGTCATTGTGAATCCGTAACTTTTCAGAAGAAATATTATTAAAAAAGTCAATTAAATGGCCAATTAGTATTACTATAATATTCAGATGAAATGATTTTGCCCCAGATTTTGCTTCTAGACACCACATGAGCTCTAGTTACAGATACAAACAGAACTAACACGCTACATATATGAACACCGCCAATGGTTGAATCCCTATCTAATTTATTTATTTGTTTGCGATAACCTGTGTGGCATTTTGTCTTGCTAATGTTGCAAGATTATCTTTTAATGTAAAGTTGGGATTTATCTTTGTCACTAGTTTGTCCATATGAGTCAAAACTCAGCACGATTAAATATTGATCATAAAAGAGTATACCGTTCCTACATTTCTCATTTATTGAATTGTAATACTGTATGTAATCGATTCTGACGCTAATCTTATTTTATTTAAGATTTAAATTTTAAAAATACACTTCATTATAAAATATCAATTCTAAAAGATACACCGTTGCTTAATTGTGAATTCATAACTTTTTAGAAAAAATCTATTATTAAGATTAAATTAAATGGCCAATTACTATGTTTAATATTTTGATGTTGAAATGATTTTGCTCTTACTAGACATCCCGCCCTTGTTTTAGATTTGAATGGGACTAATACGCTACGTAGCCCCACCTGTAAATGGTTAAATCCATTCTGATACTCATCACATTCTGCCTTCAACGAGAAATATGAAGGCCATGCTTTCTCATTGATGGGTTAAATCTTACCTAATTTATTTTATGAACTTGTTCACACAAACCCCTGCTGGCTACAGGCATGGACCTATACTCTACGCAATGATCATCTGCTAAATGGCTTCTAATAAATAAAGTGACTGGTAGTCAAGACTCCATCATTTGTCTGTCTATACTAGGACTCTTGAGGCATAATCATATTCTCACTCATATACCAGTTTTACAATTAGGACCCCTTAGAAACAGTACGATACAAGGACTAACATTGTGATTGCCATTATAGGTAATGAGTCACGTAATGAAAGCAGTTATAGTCAATTTTTGTCATACAGTCCATGGCATTGACATTTGTAGGTAGTACAGGTTTCTTTTGTGTTGAATACAGTAGAACAAATTAATGTGAACCCCTCAACATATTAAAACATTTATTGTTAATTTACGTTTTTGGATGTACCTTTTATTTCCAAGGTATTGGAACTTTTAAATGTGAACTTTGCTTTGTGTATGATGTAACAATGTACATGCTGCCATATGTGTATGATGACACAACATACACTCCTTTCAACACACATTCTGAAAATATGTGTATGTCAAAAATACATTGTGACATCATTCTGATTTTTGTGTATGATGTCACAACATACATTGTTGATATGTGTATAATGTCAGGACATACTTTATGATGTTTGTATGGTGTCACATTGTTCACTACGATATGTGTGTATGTTGTTACAAAGTTCTTTCTGATATGTATGTATTTATAAATGATGTCACAATGTACATTTAGTGTACATGTACACTGTCACTATTCATGTATTCTATAAGTAGCAGTGTATGATGTCACTATGTACATTTTGCAATTTTCATATGATGTCACAATGTACTACGTGTGTACAGCATCACAATGTATGTTATGCTATCAGTGTACATTCTGCTGCTATGTATTTATGATGTCATAATGTACACTGTTCTTTCTGCTATTTGTATATGATGTCATACAAAATAATGTCACATTGTACATAGAGGTATATGGCATAGGTGTCACATAATGTTACACATGTGCTATGTTAGATTACCTCACCTTCTGTAAAGAAGAATAGAACTTCAGGATACTTCATGGCTAAATCATGTACAGATAAACACTGTCCCAAACTGTCCTAAAAATGCCATATTCAAGGCACTCCTTTAACGGATGTGCCATAGACTTTATAGCTAGAAAGAGAAACTTGTTTCAGACATGTCAGACTTAAAACAGTGGTTGGCTTAAGCTTTTGTGCGAAACACACTACTTGTTACTTCAGAGTACTGTACACATAATAGGGAGGTTAAGCTACATGTTCTCAAAAACTTGTACATGAACATGTAATTTAATGAACCTCAGGGAGAATCATCCCCTCTCAACTGGTTTTTCCAGGGATCTTCCTAAGTGCCCATAATTCTACACATTAAATTCTCTTATAATGTGTAATTTAACTTCCCTATTAGCTTATTAACTTATTAGGAATAAGTATTATTAATGTAATCATGGTTTGTCAAAAGTGTTCAAAATTGTGCAATAGCCATTCGTGCGTTCAGTGAAAGTTCATATTTGTTACCTTAAAATTACTTTCTCTGAACAATGGTACTTGGATGGAGAAATTGCCACTAATTTGAAATTGCAGCTATACTGACTGCACTCTGAAAAGTATATATGAATTGCCATGTTCTGGAAAATACAGTATGATATAGTATTGTATATGGAAAAATATACTTCATTAGTACTTATTATATGATACCCCATGTTATATCACATATTTTAAGTGTGTAGCTACGGTATGTTGAAAATTAAGTGTATCAATTTATACATGAGGCTCATTGAACCTCATGTTACAGCTTTTTCTGCATCTTAATGTCTCCTTCTCCTTTGTGTTCCATAACTGAAATGCTGCTATCACCCTTAGTAAAACAAATATCCCTAAAATGAATGTGGCAGTTAGCCTAAGACTGTCCTAATTTGGGCCACCTGACTAGTTCCCTATATAGATATGAACCTGATGAAGAGATGAGATCTGTCCACTGTAATTAAGGCAGAAGCGCATGCTGAGAATTTTCATAGAATTCTCATGATGATAATAACCAATGATCAATGATGTGGGTAATATTTTTGTAAATGTTATGTGGATATTAACATGTTATTGTAAAATACATAATTTGAAAAATCCCCAAATCATTTTTATTTATGGAACATAATACAGTATGATATGGTTGTGCAGCTCGTGCTAAAATTGTAGCAATTCCCATTTGAAGTGCAGTCATAACTAATGATTCGTTCACTTACTAGCCAATATGGTCCTTCAAATATGGGCTCCTCTTTACATATTTGCCTCATTGAGAGAAATATAGATTATTAAGATTAAGGCTGAGTAGAATAAACGATCTTGGGACTTCCATGAAAACATCATTAGATTACAATTCAATGGCCCTTTTCATGTAACTTTGGTAAATTTTGCAGATCATAATTCACAATTTCGTACATGTCATGATAGAGATATGTGAACATAAGGTGCATTTAGGTTCCAGGTTCATTCACTTCTACCCACGTGACGTCCACTTAAGGTTTATGGAATAATTTTAATGCAAAATCTCCAATTTGCCAAAAATATACTCTTAGAAAAGATGTCAAAATGATAACTGGTAGGAAGCTTATAACAGCAAAAAATATATTTTGTAAGTGTGCTAAATATTTTTAAGTAGGGACAAATAATTTGTCAAATGTAAGGTATAAAGTAGAATAGGCTGCAAAATCTCCTAATTAGTACTATTGTTTTTGAAGAGTTATTCTAAATAGGTGCAGCTGATACGAAACAATGATGTTCAGTTATAAAAATGGTGCATCATAACACTTATTGAATTTGAAGTGATAACAATGGTTGACATAACAACAATGGTAGTCATAACAGTTTTGAATAGTGTTAATGATTCTTGAAGTTAGCCTATGTCAGATAAACTGGTTATAATGAATAATACACAAGACCAAGGTAGTTTAAGAAATTTAATTTTAATCTTTATTTAGCTTTAAAAATGTTCTTATTTGCAACTACTGAAGTGGTACAAAGCTATAAATCATTTGCATGTTTACATTACTAGGCTTTCATAGCGTATCCATGGTTACATATGTAAATACTACCATAACATGCAACAACTCATGCCTGTAGTAGTATGTAAAAACGTTAAATTATATTGTAGAAAAGATACAAACATAAGGGATCATCTCATATGTGTCAATCTAAATCCATAATACATAATCACTTTCATTTCGTCGTTAGAAGTGCTGCTGTGTAATGTTTTGCTAACAAGGTTGGGTTGGTGCCTAGTGGTGACTGGTGAAATTGATTATATGTCGAATTTAATGTGAAACACTTGAGATGATCCCCCATTTTACAGATATGTACACAATCTATGGTTCTTCAATATTGGTGCCGCATTACAATGTGTGGAGGTCATGTTACCCCCTCCTGAAGATGGATGGGAAATACATTGTTTTTCATCATTGTATAAATATTCCTTAAAATGTTGTTCTATTGGTTATTCTTTTGGTGATATTTCTTTTCCTCAACAGTGAATGTACTTGTATCCCAACAAATTGAGTTTGAATGGAGGAACACAGTCCATTTCATATGTACTGATCTTTTTGACACTTTGGAATTCTGTGATGTCTCAAGTTTTCCTGCAATAACTCAAATACCAGAAGGCCAATTTTATTTGTGTGAGTCGCAAAAGTTTGTGACTCAGAATGCAGCGATTGTGATTAAAATTCTTAATAGCCCCATGAAAAGTTGTTATAGAAATTTCTTTAAAGGTTGACTTTTCGAATAAAAATATTGGCCTTTTATTTTTTAATCCAAATCTTATTCTACATTCATATTTTCTAAATATCCTAAACTCTCTATATTCATAAAATATATCGTTTGACTCTGTAAGTTGCACTTGCAAACATGTTTTATCGCCTATGAAAAATGGGGATTTACCATGTAATTGGTTACTAGATGTAGCATTTCTTAAGCATATGTACTAGAGTGTTTGCTACATTCTGTATGTAGACATATGGCCTCTTGCAGTACAAATCCCTGATAGTCTTAAGCAAACTCTCCCTTGTTCCGTCTTGCAATTACCAGACATCCCGCTAGAATTAATAGGATTACCAGGAATGTACCCGAAAGGACCCCAAGGGCAATTGTAGCGTTCCTTAAACGTTCTTTTTCATCAGTTACCTGACGTGCAGTAACTGCTGGCACTATTGTAGATGTAGGGGCAGGCGTCGTTGTGCTTGGAGGAAACTTGGTTGGTGGACCCCATTCTCCCATATCTGAAACCATTGTATTCTGTGTTAAACCTGCCATTTGTCCATCGTTTGTCCGTCCGTCCGTTTGTTATTTAAGAAGCCAACATGGCTACTGAATTCAAAATGGCCGACAAATATCAACTGATTTGGTTCAAAATTTATATACAGATGTCTTAGGGACACAGGACCTTACTCATACTGCCTGTATGTTATGTTCAATATTAAAAAAAATATTTATTAGATATGTTTTGTTCGATAAAGAGAAGGGAAACCCTCAAAGCTTTATCGATGACAGACATATTACGTCTCTTGCGTACCACCTTCATTTGCGCAAATTCTCACCAGTTAGTTTTTGAATATAACACGTCGTTGTTGTTTTAATCGATGTAAGCATATTCCTTAGGCCTACATCTTTCTTTATCTTGATGTGAAATAACATGCTATGATATCGGCCAACACGGCAGAAATTAACATTCGAAGCGTTATTAGAAAATTTTGAATCCGCCATTTTTGATTGTCGATTTGGACCAATCAGGACGGTGGGTCATCTCAATGCAGAATTACATTAAAGACGTAGGTTATTGTTGAACCCTGGGGTTTTCCCTCTCTTTGTCCGATAGGAGTAAATGCATTTCTGAATCTGAATTAGGCTATTCACTTTTTTAGTGATCCAAAAATATGTGTGACTACATGTTTATGGTCTATTGTCGACTAATATGAACTAGTCTTTCTTGTTTGTACGTAAATGTAAGTGAAAACATTATAAAACCAGCTGGCAGAAATAAGAAATACTTAAGAAATACTCGACAAGGTCAAATTAATAAATTTAAAAGTGCAAGTAAATGTTGACAAGTCTCCAATCAGCCTATATCCAGTAGTACCTAGAGTCGATCTCAAATTCAGAGAATCTAGCTTTGCGGTGTCCAAAGAGGTTGTAAACATGTTCTAATATAAACACGATTACATGAAGTATTGAGCGTACCTCCATTCGACTTATTGATAAAAGTCGGCATATACTCCTGCCAGAACGCCAGCTCGTGGACTCTGTAATGTTGCTTCTCCTAGATCAAATTACAGAAGTACATATATAATTAAATGAAATGTGATATTTTACATTAGGTTGTCTTTTGTTGCTTCCTTTCTGAAAGTAAGCCAATTATTTCTTTTATTACTCTTTATGTCTAATAATTAATGAGTGATATTTCTTGGAAAGATGGACATCCTGATATTCTATATGCTTTAAAACTTTACTAACAACAATTCTTTTCAATATATTACCTTCAGCCAATACATTTTAAAGCATTTCAAAACATTTGACAAGTAATCTTATGATCTTTCTGAAAACGTTAATATGATGTTTTGCAACCATTAGTTTTAATCCTTGATATTTGCACTTTTACATTTGTTTTTTAGGCTGGTCTGGTAAATATTTATTTTTGACAAAAGTGCATTTTAAAGCCTAAACATTTGGTTGACTATGACTAAAAATCTAGAAATGACTAGAAATCTTCCAAGGTAACTTTGAGAATGTCATCGAGGACGCACCCACTATTCAAATAAGTCTGGATTTGTCATACTTTCACGAATGTACTGACTGGTACAACTAACAAAGCTCTGAACTATTCCTAGTCAAAGTTGATATTAAAACGACACGAAAATATTAATCGGAATAACTCAATCCGCAAAAAAGCATCACAGTCTAATGTTACACTGTGATATAACCGTGAGTGAACTTATTTCACGGCGAGTAACATAAACGCACCAGTTCCATGTCTACTAATGCGTTGGATGTCAAGAGTAACGCACTGCTCTATCAAGATGGTGGACAGAGAATTCGGTTTCCCAAGAAAATATAATTTATTGAAAACTCGTGTTTTGTACGACATTCTGTCCAACTCGTGCTGCATTTCACCATATTGAATGGCTTGCATCATATTTTATTCCTGAACCCTTACACCCGGGGATATATAAAAAGTAATAATTACACTGAATGAACTTAACTGGGGAATATCATTTAATATATCCTAGTTAAATGTCGTGTAGAGTCGGAATATCTCTTTTTGCATTATATTTGTAGCTATATATTTTTTAGGATCAATGATATGATTTTTCTTAATTTTATACTTTATTTTGGTCTTATAAAACCGATTAAAAGTAGTCAACACACGCTGATATTGCAATTTTCTAAAGTGGAACGAACACTCACTTGGTAATCTCGATCTATCCATAGGTATTTTCTGTCTTCAAGTTCCCATTTATTCCAAGTTGTGTTCCACACTGGCTCTGGTGTAGGGTTCCTAGACACAAAACAAAACATGAATAATTGATACAAGTGGAATGATAACTTAGGAGGTGCGGTGATCTTGGTCATATCAATGATGTTTATGAACATGTCATTTCTTCGACACTGACCTTACATGTGTCTTGGTGAATTTACCTTTCCCTCGCGGATTAAGTTACTTATTCGATGCGACACCCAACTACCCAGAATATCTACCTATAAAGGCGATTTGTAACTTAGATATACTTGAATATATAGTAGTGATTGTTAGGAATCAAAATCAATGAAAAGAGCTTATATTTATTATTTACCCAAACTTTGCAAAGTTGGACCACATGGTCATCACATAATCTGCATATTCGGCATCCTCTTGGTTCCATTCAATGGGGTCCAATATCATACCCGTCTGGTTTCGAACGTTCTCGTTGAACTGTAACCAGGACCAGCCCCACACGTAAGGTAACTCTCCGTTGTGAGGAACGCCTAAATTCAAAATCGAAATTGTTCTCATTAAATCGTAACCAGGACCAGCCCCATACGTAAGGCAACTCTCCGTTGTGAGGAACGCCTAATCACCAGGGTATACGTTAGACTGCACTGGGGGATCTGGGGAGGGGGGCCTTCAAAATTTGTTTTCTCTGACCTGAGATTTTGGCCCTCCCCCCTTGTTGGTTCCCAGATCCGCCCCTGGACTGTAGAACCGTTTTTTTAGAACAAATTTCACAATTCTTCACCAAAGGTAAATAGCGCAAAAATGTGAAAATTATCTAAAATAACTAATTGAATTGAATTGGAAACAAATTCAGTTCTTAGATTAACTGCTAATAACTACGCATATACCCATCCACTCGGGAACAACTCCAGATGCATTGGTGCTACGGAAACCAAGGCAGTATTGGTACATGTTAGGATTGTGCTTGAGGTGGCTCTTCAACTGTAAATCCATTCCAATAGCAAAGCCAGCATCAGTGAACATCTAAAACAAGTCGCACGAATCGTTAAGCTACCTTGGTGAGATGATAGGGGTTAAGGGAGAGGAGATAATTACGATAGGATATGTATGGTCGTGGATAGAGAAAAACCATAGTACAGGGTGGAGGGGACTTCTAATTTTGGTAAATAGAGCCGGAGTAATCGATCTGCCATAGCAAATGATCTGCTCCGGCTCGCTACCAAGAAATACATCAATATCTTTTCGCAATGCGGATACGCATAGATATGAAATATTTTAATTCTTGTTTATAGTTTTGAGATATTTTATCCGGCTGTTTCCTTGCCTCTTGCTATTTGGCGCTCTATCAATCAGAGATCTTAGACATAGACGACTTCTCAAAATTAAGGTTTCGAATTCCAAAGTTTGAAATCTCCATTGGTAGTTATTGGTATCCAAAAGTCTAAGTAGACAAACTCACCTCATTAAACTTTTGTCTATTAGCATCCAAATCATTGATGTGTGGCCAAGGAGAGAATTCAAAGGCAACAGCTTGAGTAACATCCTCATAGATATCGTTGTAGCTGAGGTCATAGGCAAGTATAGTGAGTCGCTCAAGGAACTCGGTTCTGTTATATCCACGATCAAGAGAGTCAGGGAGCACTGTACAAAGAAGATATAACTAACTAGATAACGGCAACTCCGCGGAGTAGCAAATCCCAACGAACAAAATATCAATTACCGAATTCCAATCAATTATACTCATTACTTTGGTTAAAATTGAAAAATTTAGATTTTAGAATTGCGAATTCCTGCAAAGCAGCCATTTTGAATTTTCTGAGGTACAAATCTGAAAAATAATACCATAATTGTGATCTACACCAAAATTCCTTCAATTTGAGTATAATATAGCCATACTTTGAAGGGATCATAAATTATTGCGAAATCGTACATTAGACGGCCATTTTGAATTTTACGAGGCTCGAGTCAGAAAAAAGATACAATATTTGCAATCTACTCTTAATTGCCTTTCATTTGAGTATAATAAAGCTATACTTCAGAAAGATCTAAAAATTAGCAAAAATTTCCTGACCCCCCATACACGGCCCCTGGGGATCAGGATGAAAAACACAGAATATATGTGAAATAGATAGAGGTTGCGAATATACTACCAAAATTTCAAACAATAATATTAATTACTTTGGTTTAGAATGAAAAATTTATGCTTTTTGCGAAAAAGTCCCGTCATTTTTAAAGCGGTGGCCATCTTGAAATTTTTTTTTTTGCATAAAACTATTTATCAATATACATCTTTCCACCAAATATGAACAAAATCCGTCAACTAATATTTGAGTTATCTTCCGGACAGACGGACTGACGGACGGACAGACGGACGGACGGACAGACGGACGGAGGGCTTCACTATATCCCTACCGAACTTCCTTCGTCGGGATAATGAAATAAAACCTCCATAACTCGCCATAAGTAGAATTTATAGTGGAGACGTACGTCTCGTATGTATTTATTTATCCTTTCCCCATAAGCACAATATTCAAAATTCAGAGGCGATCCCAAAATTGGTATGTACCCTGACAGAAGGGATACAACAAGACTACTGCGTGGCTCTGAGAAGAGATTTTTGAGGAAATGGAACTTGAGACCATGCTTATGAATCTGTCTCCTGTGTTTAAATTAAGCGGTCTCTACATTGATGTATCTTCAAATTCCAAGATAGTTCTAATGTGGAGCAACTGAAACCTCGTGAATCAAGATTTATGGGAGTAATGGTTTATTAACATGTGCGCAAATGGACGAACTGCAATTTCCCTATTCAGACACTTTAATTCTGATATTTTCAATTTCAATTTCAAAATAATTTATTTCAGTTTTCATTACATTACAATTTTCAAACGAGATATGAGTGATATCAAATTGTTAATTGACTATACTGATGCTGGTCTTGTATCAACATCTGGACATCCCAGACCTTTCTCTGGACACGCACCATGGGCATCTCTTTTCACCGCTCTTTTACTCCTTTATTCAGGCGAGGTAAGAGGGTAGAATCATAAGGGCTTGAAGCAAAACTATCGGCTACTAAAATATCACATCAATACCAGTTTTATTGAAATTTCATCACATCAATACCAGTTTTATTGAAATTTCACCACATTTTGACTGTATTTTATAAATACAATACCTGCAATTACATATAGGGAGCCGTCCTCTGAAGTGAGTCCACTGATGATGTTAATGTCTTTATCGAAATCCTCTCGATCCCTCAGGTTAAACGGCGTGTCTTCAAGGAAGGCTTGATCCCGGGGTCTGTGGGGATGATCCACGACAGGCACAAAACCCAGACTGATCCAACCAGGCTTGAAAAACACATTAATAAAAGAGAATCTCTTCTTAAAGAGTGGGTGCATGATAGTGCAGAGGGCAATTATGAACACACATGCATGAGGTAAGAGCTTGATTTGCTAATGTCACGACACTCATCTATCGAGCACATATCGCCAACATCCAAACAATCTGGGTAGACATGCATTATCTCAACTAATTGTTCCCACACCCTGTGTTTGAAAGGGTAGGGAGGTAACCACGATTTTTTTGCAAGACAACTCTATGAAGTTGTAACCCTACTTTCGGCATTGCGAAATGAATGAAAACTACACAAAAGTCACTAAAACGTTTTTTGAACTTAAAAAGAAAGGAATTACAGATATCTTTGCCTGTCTTTCTTGAGTTGAGAGTGATTTTTATAAACTCCATGGTTTTCTTCTATCTGCATATTTCTTTTGAAAACAGATAGATGTAATGGGCAGGAAATTATACTGTTGTTTCCCCCTTCCCTGGTCTTACCTTCCTCGTTACATTGTCAGCCTCTAGCATCTCCCAAATGTCTTTTGTTCGGAGGGAATCGAGCATTGCCTTTGAATCATTAGTCGGAATATTCCAATCAGGATACTCCTCGTTGAAGTCCTCTACAAGTTGTTGAGTGTACCATTTGGGAATGAGGTCGGGGGGACTGATTGCCCATTCAGTCAAATCTGAACCACTTTGGCAGATTATCTGATGGAATAATCCTGAAAACAAGATGTACATTTATGAGGGGGTTTACTGGTCTCTCTAACTGAAAGTTTGGACTGAGATATAATACATGGTATTTACTTATGGTGGCCAACAGAGCAAGTGCCATGCATGGGACTCACAAAGCAAATAGTCTCAAAATGCAAATCTAATACAGAGTGAAGAAAGAAAGAATAAATAAATTCATTCTTTTGTACGACGACATTGTCAAGATGTCCCAAGTACTGCGTGCTCTGAGACCCCTTCTGCACTAAGGTTCCAATACACCGTTGGAAAGCTGAGAGCTGTCAGCTTAAATAAAGAATCTAACCTCCTTTTGAATTTTCAATGAATGCAAAGTAATATATTAACCCTTTCATCATCAAGGGGTAAATTAAGAAATCAATCATGCTTTTTCAATCGAAATATGTTTTAGCAATCGGTTTCTATTTTCAATCTTAAAATCCATAACAAACAAATATAATGTTTCAACTTCGTGGTTATGTTTACATTTTCTCTTTGAAAGTACTATCCAAATATCCATGAATACATTGCCAAGTTTCTATTTTAATTACATCACACTTGATTTTTCATATAAAATAGGAGTATGTACTTCAGTTGCATAAAGAATACATGTTTGACACTCTCTATGATAAATTGTGTGATTGTGTATCTCCCCTTAGTTCAAATGAGGGAGGTTCTACATAAAAATGATGTTATTCTCAGATTGCCTTTATGGACTGATATGCCTAAGAAAGTATTCAAAATTGGATATGATTATACCCCATTTTAAGTCAAAGGTGCATATTCTCATGTTTTAAGTCAATATACACTTGCTGCAATCTTAATATTCTTAGGAGAAAATTAGTAATTTGTAAGTGTACATTCCCAAATACGCCAAATGTACACACTTTTTTCAAATATCAAATCTCTCTTGTATCGAGAACAAAAATTCTGACGCATGTTGTAGAATAATGGGGTCACTGCACTACATGACCCCTATCTCAGCCTATCTGGGTTCAAACTCTTAAACATTTATGATTTGACATTGTGAACCTAAAAATAATCCATTTTGGCCATAGGGGTATTTGCCATTATTAACAAATGACTCTTTGGTGCTGAAAGGGGTAATATCTAAATTTGCATTCCCTAAAAATTTAATTGGAGGTCAGATTCTTAAAGTGGACACTCAGCTTTCCAATGGTGTATTGGAACATTAGTGCAGAGGTGGTCATTTATATCACCCTCGTTTGGACTACTATTCCCTCACCTTTTGATCGTTTCGAAAGGACGTGTAAGGCGGCACTGCTAGCGCCTGCACTCTGCCCGTAAAGTGTAACCATGTTAGGATCTCCATCAAACCTTGCAATGTTGTCTTGTACCCATTGCATAGCCATCACCTAGGCATTATAACAGTCATTTTGTAAAATGTTATGTAAAATGTAATAATGTATGCATGTATGTGTACTTATTTCCCACATATGCGTGGATTTCATATGAACTTATATCATAAATAGGTGCGTTGACGCTCGTAATCTGCCAGGATTATTAACAATAAAGTCACGGGGTACCATCGAATAATTTTGGCAACGTACCGGAGAACGACATTTTACTAAGAAATGGCAATAATTTAGCACAATATATTTTTTAACTAGAGTTCTACTTTGATTTTGACAAAAGTAAGTATTCCATGCAATGGCTATTTCATTCATGAGTTTGTAGGAATTCTGTTGGAACCCAGTTCTGATCAAGTACGAAGTTATTGAAATCGGCGCAGTCGGACTTTACTGCGAAAGATGGTTTTTCGATTATAACTTTTTACAACATTTAAGTATAGACTTTTGAAAAAAGTACAGAATAGTCCTTATACTATTGAATAATTCTGTTATTTCTGATTCACACGACTCTGATTTGTTTAATTAAAAAAAAAGTTTTAAAAATATTACTTAGGAACGTAACCGGAGCTGGGAACGTAACCGGAGCAGATCAGTTGAATTATATAATTTAAAAAAATAAAATATATGATTTAAAGCATATATATTAATAAATACGCATTCGAACAATCCCGTATGTTTTTAAATTAGTGTGCTTTAAATCATATATTTTAATTTTTTTGATTAAATAATTCAACTGATCTGCTCCGGTTACGTTCCCAGCTCCGGTTACGTTCCTAAGTAATATTTTTAAAACTTTTTTTTTAATTAAACAAATCAGAGTCGTGTGAATCAGAAATAACAGAATTATTCAAAAGTATAAGGACTATTCTGTACTTTTTTCAAAAGTCTATACTTAAATGTTGTGAAAAGTTATAATCGAAAAACCATCTTTCGGAGTAAAGGCCGTCTGCGCCGATTTCAATAACTTCGTACTTGATCAGAACTGGGTTCCAACAGAATTCCTACAAACTCATGAATGAAATAGTTATTGCATGGAATACTTACTTTTGTCAAAATCAAAATAGAACTCTAGTTAAAAAATATATTGTGCTAAATTATTGCCATTTCTTAGTAAAATGTCGTTCTCCGGTACGTTGCCAAAATTATTCGATGGTACCCCGTGAAAGTTACAATCTTAAGTCAAAAGTATAAGTTTAGACAAGAAACAAAACAATTGCGTGGTTAGTTTTGTATGTAGTGTTGGGAAAAGGAGGTACCAATGAAGATACCAATGATACATTATTTTCCCTTATCAATTGGTCAATGTAATGTAAATACAAGTTGTGGTTGAGATCTCTGTAGTTAAAAAATTCCTCCTTTTGCCAACACTCATAAGGTCAAAAACGACAAGCGTTACATTTTTGCAAGTTTATGTCAACCGAAACTTTATCCTTATCCAATCATGAAGAAATTCACAGAGTAACAAGATCTCGAGGACAATATTTCGAAAATGTTTTTGAATTTTTGAAAAACGGTCAGGAAATTCACATGAAGCGTTAGCAAAATTTGATATACATGGACAACGTAGTATTTGACCATGTCGGGGTATATTCAATTTTAAAAATATGGTATATCACATCAAACTTTTCTAGAAAAAATAATATCTCTGAAATGCGTATAAAAATACTTCAAAATGATATTTTAAACACATGATTAGCTTTTTTAATAAGGCAGGGATTAATGCTTAAAGCTGACACACATCCCCAGGTCCGTGCACGCCATTTAGCAAAGGGTGGGCGAAAAGTGATTAGATCAGAAAAATGAAGCCAAAACATGTTTGACAAAAAATTGTTTAATCTTAGTATTTTGTTTAGGATCAGCTATTAAATTCTTTTTCTCTTGGTATATGATAAAATACCCTATAATCAGGAATTTATTATCTTTCACCCCAATGTAAGGTATGTTCAAATATGAGTGTTTGAAAATAGTGTTCTATATATCAATATCATTTAAGAAATAAGATAACCTTCCTTTTGATATATGATGATCAACTATTTAATCTTATGTATTGACCGAGTTATCTTATTTTTGCAATGTAGCTCTCCCTGTATAAGAGCCACCAAAAACACATCATAACAATCCATACAGCCGACATTATGGCACAACAATATCACAACAAAGATCGCGACATTCATGCAAACAAATTATAACACATTTAACAACCTTATCCACTGCACTACAAGCTTACCTGATCCAACATCCCATAATTTCCTGGAGCATGTTCATCTTCGGTCGTCAAGAAACCTGGTAACAGAGATGGGCAGTTTCGGTGTTAGTGCTTCGAATTCGTTGCAACTCTTAAACCAGTTTCTGGGCGAAAAACTAAATATACATGTGCAACTAGATTGTCGAACTTTGTTTCCTTTCATTCAATGGATGTAAATCAAAATTATGATTTGAGTTTCCCCAGAAGACAGCTTTATTCTCAGTGAATTGTGGGGTCGATTGGTCTTTTTAGCCGATTGAATTGTTCTAGAAGTCATGATTGTAATGAATGTACTTACCCATGAATCCCAGCCTGTAGTTGATTGTGACCACTACCACTCCTTTAGATGCCATGAAATGACCTGGATACTGGACATTGGCGGAACTAGAATACCCTCCCCCGTGTATCCATATCATCACTGGGTAGCCATTTGCAGGTTTGGGGGGAGAATTGACATGATTGGGCTAAAATATTCGATCATTGCATTCAGCTTCACGAAAGACTATTTTCTCAATTTACAGTCTATTGAAACAGAATCTCTCACCGTCTCTTGATGTACAGTTCGATATATTGGCTAAAACGTTTTGGATTCAAGGGCTCAGAAACCTCTGTCACATTTGCTTTATGACAACAGTACGACGGCCGTAGCTTCACATTATTGATGTAGAAAATATACACCGTACTGTTTATCCCTATATTTTACGCTGCATATTTATCTCGACCTAAACAAGCTAACTTGAAACGTAACGTTAAGAACAAGGTAACCACACTCCGGTTTTGAAGTATTGCGCTGAACGAAATACTGCATTCAAAGAAGAATTATCATCGTGTTGGCTGAAAACCTCGCCACACGTTTTCTATTTCTAGCCAAGCTTTCTAGAATATATTTATTTGATCCGGATGTATTTTTACAAAAAGTAAGAAAAGAGGAAACGGATGATTCTTCATTTTTCATAGAGATGTACCTAGTGGGCTGTCTCCAAGACATCTTGAAAGAGTATAAATTCAAACATATTTGCAAGACTACTTGGAAAAGATACATAAGCTCAAACATATTATGTATGTCTTGTATAGAGTAATCCAAACTCAACATTCGTAAAATGTACCTTTTGTTTTGCAAGAGCTCATACCTTAAGCCGTCTAGGATTGTTTTGGAATGTATGAAGTATTATCAGGGTTATAAATGCTCACCTTTTCGACCCAGGAACTACAAAACATTTATAATTTATGAACATTTAAAATAAATAAAATTTTTGAATCTATTTATTAGTTCGTTTCCTGTTACCATCGAATCACGGTTAGTATCCACCTCTTCTCATTTTCCACAAAGAATTGTGCATAGATATGTAGAAGCTATGGGAGGGTCTCCGATCAAAACGATTGAATGTACATACCTCCAAAACTAAGCAATATGTCTATTACAGTAAAACCTATGTAAACATCTTTGGTACATCTAAAAAGTGTTCCACTTGGGAAGTGTTCCACCTACAGAGGTTCATTTATACACAATTAGTCAAGGGTTTGGGTGGACTATGAAAAGTGTTCCACTTATGGAGGTGTTTCACTTAGAGAGGTGTTCCACTTTACAGGTTTTACTTAATATGAGTCCAAATGCACTTTATGCATGTGCATATTTCATATTATTTAAAGTGAAATGGCCTCTAAGTTTAATATTTGACATCTCTATCGCACAAAACAAAGTTACATTTTTTATAATCCAAGTAATAAATCTCAAATAACATACTTGACACAGGCGTTTATATGCGACTAGATACAGAGTGATCCACAAGAATTTAACATAAGTTCTGGTACTTTACACTAAAATACTGTAGATAAAGGTGTGTAAGATTAGGGTAACGAATGAATTAACTTACCTCGGGAGAATGCACATTTAGGTTGAGACAATCCTCATCAAAGTTGTCAAAGAGTAGATTGGTTGCCGTAATGAGTAGGCTTAATTGTGGACATGCGCTGCCGAACTCTTTGGCTGGTCTCGTGCCTTGCCACGGATCTGGCTTCTGTGGCGGCTACAACAAAATATAGGCATGATTGACTTATCATTTAAACAGTAGGCTAAATATAAATAAATCCAGCGAGTGTTAATGAATTAAAAGTAATCAATTTGAAGTGGATCAAATCATCAGTTCAATACCTTGGCTCATGTTCCTATTGAGATAAATTGTCATTTTTTCGTTTTTGATATGATAATAGATGTGATATACATATAAAAGTCAAACATATTTATGTTTGTACAGAGTGCCATGGGCTTGGGTGCATACAGGTATAATATTCATAATATTTAACACTCTTAAGCTAATTACTGAAAAAATGAGAACGCGACCAATTGATTTAGATCGCAGACCATCTTAATTTATTATTTATTTTTTGAAACATATATTAAAGACATGCAACAAAATCAAGAAATCCAGTTTCAAAGATCGACAGAAAACATTCACTAGACACAAATCAGCCATCACTTATCACATAGCCTGCAACAGTTGTTTTGCTGATTTGGAGAATCTTTAAGTCATAGATTCAGAACAAGTTAACACATTATATTAATTATATCCGTCCTTGTATATTGAGTAAAACACCGGATAAAGGGGGTCTTGTGGGACAGCCTCCTTCTTTACTTGTTAATACCAGTCTATCTATCATTCCCGAACGGTTTTTGACAGAAGCTCCTTTTTAAAAGTACTAGCACAGGGCGAACCACGACTTACCCGCCATCTTAAATCTCCTTTTGGTGCTTTCGCAAATGGAATGCCAAACCAAGTATTAATTCTATGTCCCGTGTGGATATCTAGTGTGTCCCCGTCCACTCTTCCCGCTTCTGTATCCACTATTTTTCCATCGATGCAAACGGACAGCCCGAATATTATAAATGCAATGTTGCCTATCATGTTTGATACCGATGGGTGCGCTGGGTTAGAGTTCACGATTGAAGCCTGCCGCGATTACTAGATGGTTTGGTATCTAGTCAAAGCCAAGACTGGACCAAAGGGCATTGCCTTTAGTTGATTTTGAAGAGTGAAACCTAGTTTTTTGTAATTTCAGATTAGATTATAATATGATTTAGTTTATGACAACTTAATGGCTATCGTAAATAAAGATTCTAAAAATATTTTTAATTTTTATAAACGCCATCTGTATGTGATTAGTTACTATCAAAGTCGAATGGTTTAGATAATTGAAAGTATTGGTGACTAAAGGCGATGGCAATCTTTGACATAAACGATTTGACTTAATTGGAATAAACTTGATTTCTTAGAGTGCAATTTTGAATTACCCGCGTCGCTAGTACATTGCGTAATAGGTAATGAGATTTCCTCCCAGGTATCAAGAAAAAGAACAAAAAGCCCCGTAGCACAAATTACATGGTCGCGTGTTTTAAACAAAAAAAAACTCATCCGACCGCACTTACACTTACATAATTCTTGGAACGACACCACGGTTTATTGGTCATTGGGGCATATTGCCCTACTATCACACCAAACTAGTTTTCACTTCGTTCTCGAAAACGGGCTTCAACTGTGTACGAACGGACTGGACTTACTTAGAACCGTTTGGGGTCTATTTACAAACTACACGAACGAACTCGAACGGGTAGGTCCTCTAGAACTTAGAACATGCTCAAAATGTTCTCGTGGTCGATACGTTCTACACTGGAGAGGTTAAGCTAACGATGTTTTTCACAACGTAACCGTGAACGCAAAGTACAAAAATTAACAAAGGAATGTATCGAGCGCTCATAGTTTTATGCGCGCTTAGTCTACTTCAGATACTCTTTCAGCATCAGAGTTTCGGGTTTAGAACGGGATAATTTGAAATTTGACGTTGGGTCAACGGGAACCATTTTACTCGTGTCTATTGAACACTATGCTGTCAATTTTGATTTCGATGCACAGTTGAATTCTTGCTGAACACGATGATGTATGTCATGCGTGATTTAGCGCCAAAAATCTTACGAAACGAGCTCGTTTAAAATATGTATTAGAAAACCAGCCATAAAACCGCATCAATGACATACTATAGAATCATTACACACGCTATGGTGTAGTCTAAACAAACACTGGATTTGAACGGCTATTTATATGAGAAGGCTACATGAATTTGTATATGGTCGAGTGGTACGTACAGGTTCAGTTTCGATTATATATGCAAAGCTTAACCTCTCCAATAAGAACGAGTGACAACGTACTAACGACGAGCTGGACATACTACGAACGGAACGTCGTACTTCAATCCTATACTAGGGACATTTTAACAACGAGTTGAACTGTCCGAGGACGTATCAAGAACGAGGTAAAACTAATTGCAAACGGGTTTAGATAAAGAAGGTTTTTAAGACTGCTTATGAACGAGTTAGCAAAAATATAGCTATCACACCAAACAAGTTGCCACTGCGTTCTTCAAAACTGGTTCAGATCCGGAGGGGGGGGGGGGCGTGGGACCCGCCCCCTCCCCCTAAGTTGGGCCCCGAAAAAAGGCCTTCTAAGGCCTTATTTTAGGCCAAATTTTGAAGAAAATGGGCTTCAAAAATTTCAAAATTTGTGCTCACTTTTCGGTTTTAGGGGCCCAAAATTTTTTTGGGTCCCTAACCCTACTATCACACCAAACTAGTTCTCACTACGTTCTCGAAAACGGGCTTCAACTGTATACGAACGGACTGGACGAACTAAGAACCGTTTGGGATCTATTTACAAACTTCATCGAAAGTACTTGGAACGACACCACGGTTTATTGGTCATTGGGGCATATTGCCCTACTATCACACCAAACTAGTTTTCACTTCGTTCTCGAAAACGAGCTTCAACTGTGTACGAACGGACTGGACTTACTTAGAACCGTTTGGGGTCTATTTACAAACTTCAACGAACGAACTCGAACGGGTAGGTCCTCTAGAACTTAGACAATGCTCAAAATGTTTTCGTGGTCGTCACGTTCTACAATTAGAACGAGTGACAACGTACTAACGACGAGCTGGACGTACTACGAACGGAACCGTCGTACTTCAATCCTACTAGGGACGTTTTAACAACGAGTGGAACTGTCTGAGGACGTGTTGAGAACGAGGTAGAACTCATTGCAAACGGGTTTAAACTGATTAAGAACGTATTTAACACTGCTTATGAACGAGTTAGCAAAAATATAGCTATCACACCAAACAAGTTGCCACTGCGTTCTTCAAAACTGGTTCTAAACTGTGTGCGAACGGAATGAACGTAGCTGCAACTTTCTAAGGTCTATTTTTGAACTTTATGAACGTTCTCAGACGGGAATGTGATTTTAGAATTTTGAATCGATTCAAAATTCGATTGCGACCATACCGTTCTGTTATCAGGTCATGATGACCTTCTAGACTAAGGGACGCGCTCTACGGCGTTGTACACCGACGTGGTGCGACCTGAACGAACTGCGAACGAGATGGACGTATTGGAGACTGTTAAAGAACGAAGAAGCTAATTATTTCAGACATATTTCCCGACCACAGCCAGTTTGAGCCCGTTTTACGACGTTTTCGTAGGACTGGCAAGAACGGGTAAGAACGAGTTTGGTGTGATAGGGGGGTAAGAAGTTTTTTGGAAGTTTTTTTCTCTGACTGGAAATTTGGCCCCCCCGCCCTTGTTGGTTCCTGGATCCGCCACTGGGGAATGTGATTTAGAATTTTGAATCGATTCAAAATTCGATGGCGACCTTACCGTTTTGTAATCAGGTCATGATGACCTTCTAGACTAAGGGACTCGTTATACGACGTTGCACACCGACGTGGTGCGACCTGAACGAACTGCAAATGAGATGGACGTATTGAAGACTGTTTATGAAAGAAGTAGCCATAATCATTTTAGACATATTTCCCGACCACGGCCAGATTGAGCCCGTTTTACGACGTTTTCGTAGAACTGGCAAGTACGGGTAAGAACTAGTTTGGTGTGATAGGAGGTTACCACGATAAACCCTACCGTTATACAAGTCATGTCCAAAAACCCATCTGTGCTGATATTGCGTTTTTACAACGGTGTCAACCTATTCAAATGTACTTGTGCTGGTTAGTCGCTGGTGCGGTTCCATCGAAATGTCACTGATTGCAATAACTATGGTGAATTGCCCAAAATGTTTACGTGTTTTCAATCTACCCGCGTGTATGAATTTGACCTCTGCTGTGTACTTCAGGGTCACTTTAAACTTCTCAGGACGACTGAAAGAATGGATCACTTCAGAAGCCGGAGGTTCACGGTGACCCAAAAAACAGAAATAATTTCTTTTTGTGCAGAAACTGCAATTTATGGATGCCAATGTGGGACCAAAGGCCCATGTGCAGTATTGCAAGTGATTTTAGACGGTCATATCTTTCACCATGAGTACTTTCTGGCCATAAAAACAATGGTTTTTATTAAAACAATATGTTTTCTTTCAAGTGAAGTCCCCATGATAGTAAAATATCAATCCAACTCTCTAAAAACGTATGGATTAGGGCCCCACCCTGGCACTTTTTAAATTATTTTCTAAAAAGAGGATCTTGCTTTTCTCAATTTATACATATCAAAAGTTTCTTCTACACTATATGAACAATTTCTGAAAAGGTGATGCGTATTGAAATGCGTTAAAGTTAAAAAACACATATCCCATGCTATTTTCCCATAGGGAATACTCGTGCTATCCATTGTTTTCAGCATCATTTTGGTCATCGAAAATTGATATCTTCAAAACTAGACTTTCAATACAATTATATTTTTGAAGTTGTTTTAATAATCTTTTCATGCAATAAAATCAGAAAAGGGAGATCATCTTTTGAGTAAATAGGTTCAATATTTTGAAAAAAATGTTGACATGGGCTCCCTATTCATAATTTTTAAATTGTTCGGTTAATATTTTTATCATCATGGGTACTTCACTTGCAAGAAAACATATTGTTTTAATAAAAACCACTGTATTTATGCCCAGATGGAACTCATGGTGATTGGTGAAAGATATGACCGTCTAAAATCACTTGTCATACTGCACGTGGTCTTTTGTTACTTAACTTTCAAAATTCTTCTTGTTATGGTCAATTAAAAAAAATGTGCCCACTTTTAAAAGAAAGATTTTCGACAAAAGGTTACATATTGTTTGTTAAAACCCACCACGATCTTTTAAGCTGCATTTTGTGAGTATAGAGAGGTTGAGATCATTAATTAGGAAGTGTCCTAGATAGGTGTAAGCTAATCATTTTTTCATTCAGGTGTTCAAAAGTTGTTCAACTGGTAATCATGAAATAGAATTAAGTGAATGCAATATTGTAAAAATCTTTAGTTTTCCTCAAATACATACAATGGTTATTTTTAGAAAATAGACATAACAATGATATCGGAGCCCAATATATTAGAATTGAGACAATCATTGTCACTAAAAACTACTGTTTCTTTTTGCTAGATCTGATTCCACCTTGAACTTAACAATAAGCTTAAACGACTAAAAATATGGTAAACTGTCGGTATGACATAATTCTATCTACGAAAAAAGTTTACCTATCAAAACATGGAATCTCTTTGACTATTACTGATGTCACTTTAATATCAAATTGGTCAGTAGAATACAATAATCTTGAGTCCCTTACCAGACGCACATTTACTGGGCCATATATACGATAATTGAAGTTTCGAAAACTTAAAAATAACACATGGTTTTACTATCCTATTGATAATTCAATACATCTGATTATTTTCAATGTTCTCATGATATCTAATGAATTCAAGAGTTTCACAATATCACCCGGCTTTGTTTTCAAGTAAATGGGGTGACAATTTTATTCTTTACATGTATATACGAGGGTATATCATAAAGTTCTCATAATATCTCTCTAATTTTTTTATTTTTCAACATATTCTCATGAAATTTTCATAGAATCTGCAGTATAGAATACTGTATTAATCTATCAAGAAATATTTGGTATAACAGAAATATTAGATAAGTAAGGGTTGCCATAGTAACAGGAAATCAAGGCACCCGGGGCAAAAAAAAATTGAGATATAATGACCTTTGTTAACCTTGTATACATACATAATAAACTCTCATAAATTATCAAACACATTAAAATGTTATCTTGAATATGTTGTTTAATGCTTTTACTATAAAATAAATTGACCATGTGAATTGTGTGATGTCATAGAGGATGCTTACATGCTTCATTAGATGTGATACCAGACTCTGAGAATCAAAGCTTAATTATCAGAAATGACTGAGTTAGATAATGCATAGATGCAGGGATCATCAGAAAAATAATATTCATACTGATAAAAAGTTTAGTTTAGTTCGAAAAATCTTTGCTCATACTAAAGATGATCTAAAACAAATATGTTGCAAAGATATCAACAAAATTACACCCTATGTGTGGTCTATTATTTATTTAAGATGAACTAAAGTGGAAAATCGACTTTCCTTGGAATATTTGACAAAACAGTTGTAGTGTCCAACATCACTTCTAATGAAGCATTACAATCATCCATTATGAGATCACGAAATTCATATGACCATTATAATAGTTCAAAACAGTCAAGAATGCATGGTGTTTAACAATTTGATGTGTTTCATAGCTTATTTGATAACTTATTATGCATTTTAACATGGTTAGTTGGGGCTATTCTTGCACGATTTTCTATTTGCCCCGGGTGCCTTGATTTCCGGTTACTATGGCAACCATTTCTTAAATAATATTTCTGTTATACCAAATATGTTTTGATAGATTACTGCAGCATTGTATACTACACATTCTGTGAAAAATTCATCAGAATATATTGAAAAATAAAAAAAATTAGAGAGATATTATGAGAACTTTATGATATACCCTCGTATGTTGTAAATCGATCACCGTTGTGAATAAACACCAGAAGTTAGCAGAGATCCATACTATTTTTTGGATGTATTCAATTGAATTCGGATGTCTTTGTCAATATTTTTAATCGGCGAAACGTGAGGCACATGTCCCTTGGGATATCAATCACGTTAAACTGACTTAAAAGTACACAGAATGTAAACAATACTCTTAATATGCACTACTTACAGCGACCAGGAAGTCAATGAACTCTCTAGAGCATTTTAAGCAGAACCCTCATAAACATGGCAAGTAAACAAGTTACCTAGATTACCTAGGTAAAGAAAATAAAAAATATTTCTAATAATGTGCCATTGTATTTTGATATTAGATTTATTTGATATAAAATTCATTAAAACAGATATTCACCCCCTCTTTAAGTCCGGCAGTTTGATGGAAAGTAATATCGAACCTTTGCCACGAATAGTGTCATTATATAAGTTTGATAATAAAAATTACAGGGAGATCTTTCGAAATGTGACTGTTACTATGACTTTATAAACAGTCATAAAAATTGAAAGTACAAATGACAGTATAAAGTTATTCAATTTAGTTTTATTGTAATGTTTTCTGAATATTATCATTAACTATACCCCTTCACTTCAACCTACTCTTGTAAACATCTGTTTAAAAATGTTTTAAATAACATATTTACATATTAGTTCTCATAATATCTCTCTTATTTCTTTATTTTTCAACATATATTTTGTTTTCACAGAATGTGCAGCATAGAATGTCTTATTAACCAAGCAATATTATTTAGTATAACAGAAATATTAATAGAAAATGAACCAAATATCAAGGGATCCGAGGCAAATTAAAATACTTGCTCGAATAATGATCATTTTATCAATGATCTAGTTAAATTGAATCAACTCCTAGCAGCATGCATTCGAAGTAGTGCAGCTCATTTTAATTAAGAGGTATAAAAAAGAAAAAAATGCAGTCTAGGTTTAGTGGTTCATATTCCAATCAGTCAGTACCCTGATGATGTCATTATTGGATCCACAGCCAGTACCATCCCTGGGAATAGACGCTCACTAGCTTTAGATAAATAAAGACTCTGATAAATCGGAATGGGATGGTGTCGCCTTCCAAGAACTTTTAATCAATGCTCACGACCTTCCTTCTTGGGGTTAAGGTATAACAGATAGCAATAGTGTCATTACCCTTGATATCGATTCAAATCTTAGAAATATTTCAAAACCATTTTCTAGAATCCTGTATTGTATTTATTCGGCCTAACCAGTATGAGTAATCACTGCATGGCCGGTGGATCCTTGCACGGAAATGTTACTTTCTGACTTGAAATGTACCCACCTTGTACACTTCTGGATCCGCCAGTGAAATAGTAAACCTTTACTATTTAACAAATTATTGATTTTGCAAAACAATGTAGTTAAAGTGTTTTAGCCAATATTTCAAAACAGTTTTCACAACAACTCAAAATCTGAAAAACTGGAAAAGGGACGTCATAAGTGTTTTCGAGGAAGACGTATCACCTGTATTTGCAGACTGATAACCATATAAAGTTGGTCAAGAGTTCTTGACAAGCAATTAATCACCTTATTTATAATACTGTTCTTTACAAAAGCATTTTCACTCGTAAACATTCTGGTTCCAAAAATTCCGACAATAAAATCTAACGATGATTGGTCAAGACATCCTGTTGTTGGTTACTCAAAAGGTTAAAATAACTTCCTGATTCGCTTTGGCTGTCACTATAAATAGAGATGCTGAATCCAGCTTGATTTTAATTACAACCAAAACACTGCCGACAAGAAACAATTTTATTTTACAACAGATATAAAAACATCTTACGGAAGAATTGAAGCAAAGGGATCCAACGTTTGCAAATACATTGTAAGTTTGGAAAACTAATTTTTTTGTCTGCTAAATTGTTGATTCAACTTGCAAAACCATTGTTTATCGTTTACTTCTTGAATTTAAATGGACAATATTATAAAATAACTCGATCAAGTGATTTTATAACAGCTTAATCTGATTTTTCAATATTTTAACTCAAGTTTCTTTTTCAGGCAAATCGAAAAAATGCTTAATTAAAATGACATCTACTTAATTAAAAAAGTCAATGAAAATTTCTTTAAAACATTTTACATACATTTTTAGAGTTGATTGATTTGATTAACAAAAAAGTCAATTAAGATTTCTTTGAAACATTTTACATACATTTTTAGAGTCGATTGTGATTTTATTAACAAAAAAGTAAATTAAGATTTCTTTAAAACATTTTACATACATTTTTAGAGTCGATTCTGATTTGATTAACAAAAAGTCAATTAAGATTTCTTTAAAACATTTTACATACATTTTTAGAGTCGATTGTGCTTTGATTTGGCCTTACCCCAAAAGCAACTTGTACTTATATGAAGGGTGATGCAATAAAGCAATCTAAGCAATTATAGGTCAGAATAGAATTTAGTTCTGAAGAAATGTCTTTCATGTCACAAAACTTGATCGTATTTTTAGTTTTACTGATACATTTTTAATGAATAATATGTCAAATCATTGACAATTGAGTTTTCACTAAAATGATGTATATACAACTCCGTTGTTTCTGCTCATGCCTATAAAATATAACAACTTAGTTACTATAACCATACCTTCGTACATCTTCGCATTGCTCGGTCTTCATTGCATTCTTTCAGAGAGGGAACGAGTGATCGAAGATGTCATCTGATTAAAAAAGCCCAATAATCAAGGATAATCGGATAATGATCAATAATCATACAAATGCATTCCAGAAAAAGATATAAAGACAGTGAAGGTCTATAATTATGGCACCTCGTGATGGTGACCAGAGAGGGAACGATCCAACCGACAACGCTGTCTCAGACATCGCACATGACATCAATTCCGATCCCTCTGAAGCTGGCTTTACAGGACCTTTGAGCAGTATGAGCGAGGTAGGTAGCCCATTGCAATACTTAAATTCATATCTGAATTTTTATTTACATAACCTGCGGAGAAAGTACTTATGAAATTGATGGAAATGTAACTTGACTTTATTTCCAATACCTCCAAATTTTCCCAATTTTTCCTCAATAGCAATAGGTCGAAAATGGATGATAAAGGACGATTCTCGGTTTGGAGAACGAAGTTCATCAATCTAAATGAGCATTATCCCTGCTTCGGACAAATTTGATTTTTTTACATAATATAGATTTGAATGTCTTCTTTTGCATAGTCATAATTTAATTTGGGTAATATTTCTAGATTTTTCGCAAAAAAATATCAGCGCAGTACACTGATGAACTTCTTTCCCCAAATCGAGACTTGTATTTTATTGAATCGGTCTATTTGAGCATTATCCCTGCTTCAGACCAATTTGTTATTTTTACATCTTGTAGATTTAATTGTCCTCTTTTGAATATTCATAGTTTAATTTGGGTAATATTTCTATATTTTTCATGAAATTTTTTTTAGCCCAGGAGGCTGTTCTCCAAACCGAGAATCGTCCTTTGATGAATTTTAGAAAAACGTCATTCCCATGTAAACCAATGGGAAATGATGGGTTCGGGGCAAATCTGATTTCAGGATATCTATTCAGTAAAAGATTCACCAAAAAATATTTTGATATAGAGAATTAAAAATCTTTGTATGCTAAGTGTTTAGCTTACTGTATGAATATTACAGAGCTTCAAAGTCATTTTTGAAAATCATTTTTCACCTCCTGTGTTATTTCAATGGGAGAGGTTTTTGAAAAATAATTTTGACTTTGAAGACCTGTAACTTTGTTGAGCCCGAAGAAACGTATCATTTTTTGTTAAATAAAGATAGCAAATTAAATTAACTACCTAATTTGTATTTTTGCGAGAACTCACAGATAGACGGATATTCTGTCATATGACTTGCGGCAAACCTACCATTTCCCGTTGGTTTACATGGAAATGTAGATTTTCAAGAATTCATCAGATTTGTCATCAATCTCCGATCTATTGTAATCGTTGATTTTTTTTAGAAAAATTGGAGGTATTTGAAATAATGTCAATTCATATTTCCAGCCCTAAAAGTAGATTTTTCTTTATAGGCTATGTAAGTGAAAAAAATCAAACATAAACACGTAGTTCAATGGGGGGGGGGGTATATCATTTGCACTAGTTGTTGTAGTGAACGAGTATTGATATTCATTACCACGAGTTGAGGAAAGATATGACATCTGATTTGAAAATCAAATAGAAAATAAAAAATGGAATTTTAAACCCAGCGTCTTTGGCACTCTATGTGTTCAATAAAATAATCTGATACTACCATGCACGTTTTTGAAAAGGCTAAAGAATACAAGATTTGATTTTATCAACCTGATTTGCAGCGTGTGGTGAATTTATGGATTCTCTGACGTATTCTTATCCTCTCCATGCTGTCGAAAACACACCGCCATCTATTTTTCATCAAAATTCGTGACATACTGTTAATTATAGTTTCCAACTTTTTGTGGACGGTGTTCGGCATCCGGAGTTCGGCATGTGTAGCAATTTGCAATAACTTACAAGGTGGTGACATTTGTCATGTAAATGACCTGTTTATCTTGTTTTCAAAATGACATAGATCATACGAACACAAACACTTTAATAATGATTTAGTGAATGGCTGTACAAGCAAACATTCATGTAACAATGTAAACAATAACTCAGAGAATATTGATTTATTTTCGACATTTCGCCAATTATCCTACCAGCTTTTTTAAGATTACTTTAAAAAGCTGATAGGATAACTCGCGAAACGTCGGAAATAAATCATTATTCTCTTAAGTAAATGAACTAGAGTTGTTGTAAAAATTAGATACGTGTAACTCGGTAAACAATGTCGATTCTTCATTTGAATAATAAAAGGACTTTTGATAGGGCATTTTATTCTGATTCAATTATTTTATTTTTCATGCCTGATATCACTCGAATCACATTTAAAAGAACCAAATCTATTTCCAACTTCTTTAAACTAAATCCAGATTGTAATCAATCAATGGGATCGAGCATAAGGAATGAGGAAGTAAAATAATACAAAACAACTAGTTGTATAGACAACGAGACATCCTTGTTCTAATGAAAGGAATTCTCTGAAACCTAGACAAAGAGCTGATGATAGGATGATGATGGAAGAGAGAAAGGGGCGTAGTTTGAAAGCAAAATCAGTTCATCACCATTGCCATGATACACTCCCCTTCGTGAGTTTGGCAACTCTGACTCGTTCATTGGATAACGGGATATTTATGTTTAAATATTTATTTGCATAGTCTGTAAAGAAAAGACTACCTTTAAGGACTTGAAATATAAATTGACATCATTTCGAATACCTTTATTAAACAATAAGAATAGGTCGGATATTGATGACAAATCTGATGAAGTTTTGAAAATCGACAATCCCAGGTTAAACCTATTGGAACTGGGGTTATGTAAATAAAAATTCTAACATGAAGAGGATTTAACACGTGGTCCAATGAGGGAGTAAGGGTTGCCAAACTTGTGGAGGGGAGTGTACATGATTTCCTGACTACATATTCCTGCAGGCCTCGGGAACAATCAACTTTTGGGTGGGAAATCCATAAATCTATAATAATTTTGAGGGAGTCTCGTATACCGGTATACGTTATCTTATACTTGTCTTTACATTATGCATGTTTATTAGTCCGCAAAGTTGATTGATGATTGATTGATGATGATTGAAGAAATGCTTACAATGTTTTTTAATCCAAACATTTTGACGTAATTATTATTCATGTTTACAGACATCTGACGTAGATGATATCCCAACCAATTCACAACCATTTACGCCAACACAAACCAAATCGAGGTTACCAATGGGTTATAAGAAAATTGCTATTGTCGGCATAGGTAAGTAAACATGCCTTACTTTCCATAAATGGGAATTCTTAATAAATAATGGCATTTCGCTTTCTTCGTAGTGATTTTTTTGAATTTATCTGACATTTCTATTCTCCAACGTCAAAGTAACACTATAGAGGAACTGCATCAGTTTGAGTTTGGTTTTAAAAGAAATCGCAATTTATATTTTTAGTCCCCCGCTTTTGTTATATTGAAGAATATTACCCATGTTACTTTGACGAGGATTTCCGTCTATGTAACTAAAAGGAGGCACTAAATGTATGAATTGCGGCGGCCTCATTTGGAAACCAAATACATATAATTATTCTGAAACCAGAGTATTTTCTCTGAAGGACCAGGTATAGTATGGTACAGTAAATGATTTTGGGCAATCATTTCTCCATGAGTACTTTCTGGCCATAAATACCGTGTTTTTTATTAAAACAATATGATTTCTTTCAGGTGAAGTGTATTGAAATGCAATAAAGTTAAAACCCACATATCAGATGTTATTTTCCCATAGGGTAAATTCATGTTATCAATTGTTTTCAGCATAATTTTCGCCATGGAAAGACTTTCAATACCATTTCACTTTTGAAGAAGTTTAGATCCCTTGTTGAATAATCTTTTCATGCAATAAAAATCAGAAAAACGACTTTTGAAGTAAATAGGTTCAACATTTTGAAAAAAATGTTGACATGGGTTCCCTATTCATAATTTTTCGTGTTCGATTGATATTTTTATCATCCTTGAGAATTTACATGAAAGATAACATATTGTGTTAATAAGAAATGTCATATTTGAATTGGGAAAGTACTCAAAGGTAAAATATACGAGTGTCTAAAATCATTTGCCAAACTATACCTGGTCCTTTCAGTCAAATTATAATATGAAACTTGACTTTTAAGTTGGTTTAAATTGAGAAAACGTAAAAGCTCACCAAACTCGAACACAGGCAATTCCTCAATTTTATTATTTTGACGTTACGTCAAAGCAACTACTACGACTTTGAGAACAATGTGACATGCTCAATGTAAATTTTCATGCAGTTGTTGTAGCCTTGCCTGTTACTACTCGTAATACCCGAAAAATTACTGGAAACATTTTAATTTGACGTATCAAAATAATCATTTCAATGAACAATGCACATTCATTCCCTTGCCTATGTATTAACATGATTCTTTGATAGGTTGTCGAATGCCTGGTGATGTAAACAGTACTTCTGACTTCTGGGATGTCATTTCAAATGGTAAAGACACGATAACAGATATCCCAGCAGACCGTTGGTCCACAGAAGCCTATTATAACGCAGATCAATCCAAACCAGGAACACACGTGACAAAACGATGTGGTTTCATAAAAGACATTGATAAGTTTGACCACACATTTTTCAAGATTTCCCCTCGTGAAGCAGCCATGATGGATCCCCAACAGAGACATAGCCTCGAGGTCACACAGGAAGCGTTTGATGATGCGGGAATTAAACCAGAAGATGTCGGTGAAACATGTGGCGTATTTGTTGGTATAGGTATGATGGACTACCCAATGGGGGTCGTGTTTGACAAGACGCTAATGAATTCCTACACACATACAGGAGTGGCACATAGCGTGGCTGCTAATCGTCTTTCATATGCTTTTGATCTCAAAGGACCGAGCTTTGCAGTGGACACTGCTTGTGCAGCATCAATGACCGCTCTTCACCTCGCTTGTACATCTCTATGGAACAATGAATGTGAGACTGCTGTGGTTGCTGGAAGTAACGTTCTTTTACTTCCCGAGATAACTGTTGGCTTCAGTGCTCTTGGAGTTCTTTCACCAGAGGGAAAGAGCTGCCCATTTGACGCCAACGCCAAGGGTTATGTTAGGAGCGAGGGCTTTGGTGCGATGATTCTTAAACCTCTCGAGACAGCAATTGCAGATGGTGACCATATCTATTGTACCATATTGGGAACTGCCATCGCTGATAATGGTCATAACCAGAGTATCACAATGCCATCAACCAAGGGTCAACAAAAAGTCATAAAAACAACATACGAACGATTCGGTGTTCCAATGGGAGATGTGTCCTATGTAGAGGCCCATGGGACAGGAACACCCGTCGGGGACCCCATTGAGGCGGAAGCGATTGGTGAAGCCTTCAAACCCCATAGGAACCATACAACAGAAGCACTCCCTATTGGCTCATCTAAAAGCAACTTTGGGCATATGGAATGTTCATCAGGGGCGGTTAGCACAATCAAGGTTGCACTCATGGCTCACGAAAGGAAATTATGCCCATCCATCAACTACACTAAACCAAATCCAGCCATAGATTTGGAGAACTTAGGAATCGAGATTCAACAGACTGTTAAAGAGTTGCCGAGTAACAAGAAACACATTTTTGGTGTTAATAGTTTTGGATTCGGAGGAGCTCTTGCTCATGCTATTATAGAAGAATACATTCCAGAAGATATTCCTCGTTTCAAAGGTTCTGCCGGGTGGACTTTTGGTGATTCAGACAAAGAGGGCAAACAACTGATGATCCCTATAACCGCTAAAAGTGAACCAGCTTTAAAGGATGCTGCAAAAGCCTGGATGAATTTCACGTCTGATGTAGACGCACAGGGTATCGTGTCATGGCTTGCAATTAAACGCAAACACTACGAGTCACGATTGGTAGTTATTGCTAACTCAGGGGTAGACTTCAGGGAGAAACTTCAAAGATTTATAGATGACAGACCGATACAAACATACGCAGGGTCGCTTTCAACACAATCAGAAGAACAGAGGAAAATATGTTTCGTTTATCCAGGTCAGGGCCAACAGTGGGGCAAAATGGGCTCATCGCTGTATAGGTCTTATAAAGTATACCACGATGCTATCAACAGGTCCGACACCATCTTCAAGAAGCTCAGTGGGTGGTCGTTGTTAGAGAGATATGGTGTTTTTGCTGATCAACCAAAACAGGGAAGACATCTTCATGATATTATCAACGAAACTGAAGTTTCACCTCCCGCTATCGTGTTCCACCAAATAGCACTGACAAAGTTATGGGCATCATGGGGTATCACCCCTGCTGCTGTTGTCGGTCACAGCTTGGGAGAAGTCGCCGCTGCATTTGCCTGCGGAGGTATAACGTGGGACGAGGCAATCGCAGTTGCTCTGTACAGAAGTCAGGAACAAGCAAAGATGTTTGGAAACGGAGGAATGGCAGCCATAAGGATGTCTGCTGACGAAGCATTGGAACTATGTAAAAATTATGATGATTTACATTTGGCCTGTGTCAACTCACCTGTATCTGTTACTGTTGCTGGGAAACTAGAGACAGTTGAAGCGCTGGCAAAGGCCAACCCTTCAAATGTAAAACAACTGAGAGTTAATTCTGCTTACCACACTGCATACATGGATCCCATCCAGGAAGGTTTCATGAAAAAGCTCTCAAAATGTATCAAGAATAAGGTGAGACCAAGAATTCCGATGTATTCAACTGTGACTGGGGATATCAAAACAGGTCACTTTGATACACAGTACTGGTGGGAAACAATCAGAAAACCAGTCTTATTTGAACCAGCGGTTCGAAAGATTCTTGAGACAGGAGCTGATTTATTCATAGAATGTGGAGCATCTGCAACCCTTCTACGATCTGTCAACCACACTGCAAAAGATCTTTCGCTTCCTTCCCCCTTAGGCTTCACATCAGGTCAGAGGGAGAAAGATGACAGCACAACACTCTTATCTGCAGCCGCACAACTCTACATAGCTGGGGTGTCTGTAGATTGGTCGAATATCTCGGAGAATTGCCCTGTCTGGGCACCCTTACCCAGGTATCCTTGGCAACATCAGAGCCATTGGTCTGAAGCAGAATTTGTTCGTCAAAGACGTTTAGGTTTAGTCGAAACAACGTTCAAGTCTACAGATGGAAAGATATCGATTAAAGATTTTCCGTTTCTAGAGGACCATAAAGTTCTTGGTAAGGTGACATTCCCGGGAGCAGGCTACATTGAGAGTATCATCCAACGTTGCACAGAAGAGACTCAACCTCCACCTACAATGAAGGACATTAGGTTTAAGAATGTCCTACTTCTCAGTGAGGAGGAAAAGGAGAAATCTGTTCATCTAGAATTGGTTAAAAAAGGGAAAAAGGTTAGCCTTATTACCGGATCTACAACACACATGGAGGCACTGTTAGATACTACAAAAAAGCCGATACAAGAGATTTCTTTTGTGGAAGATCTCAACCCTGCTTCTACCAGTCTTTGTCTCACCAAAGAGAAAATCTACAAGTATTTCGAAGGTATTGGACTCGATTACGGTCACGAGTTTCAAGTTCTGCAAGAAGTATCGATAAATGATGGTACATCAAAGGGACGATTGGTAGGAAAACGAAATCAGAAAGAAAGAATATGTTGTAACATTCTGGACAGTTGCTTCCAGCTTGCAATTCTGACATGCCAGAGTACATCAGCATACATTCCAGTTGAGATCGAGTGGCTCACAATGGCAGTTGATCATATTCCGACTGAGGAGCCATTGTCTGCAGTTGTGAAAATAACTGACGTGAACCCAAGCGTAATAAAAGCAGACATACAGTTGTTTTCAGACGACGATGAACTTCTGGTTGATATTAAAGGCTTCGTCGCTCAAAATATGGACACAAATACGCAGAATGTTGATGTAGATTCATGTATGTATGAAACTAAGTGGCAACCATCCGAGGCATGTCTCCCACCGGTCTCATCGTGTGCAGAGATATTTGAAGAACACACATTAAAGACCATGTACCCAGATGAGATGTCTGAAATTGAAGCAGTTTCCCCCTTTGTTCCGAAACTTCAAGCTGCTTGTGCAGCATACGCCAGGGTCGCCCTTGAGAAAGTACCCGAGTCCAAATACCACAGCAGAAATGGCAGATTCGTAGAGAGGTTAAAGCACATTGTCGCACGTGACACTGTAAAGCTACCAGAGGAAGAAATAAAAACGCTCTTGCTAGATGTTGAAAATAAAGTTCCCCAATTCAATACGGAGATAAACATGATTAGAAAAATGGGCGAAGCTCTTCCTGAAGCTTTGGTGGAACCAAGTAAATGTGTCCAAATCCTCTTTGGAAAAGATTGTCTGCCCCTCTACTTTATTGATTCCCTATCAACCCGAATTTACTACAAGGCTGGAGCGGAGATCCTTCATCGTGGGGTCTTAAGCAGTCTGAAATCAAAACAAGTTGTTAGAGTCCTTGAAGTAGGCGGGCGGATGGGTGGTATGGCGCAATACATGCTGAAGCCCTTGAAAGAATTGGTAGAACAAGGAAAGGTTGAATACGTATTCACAGATCTTTACTCAAC
The DNA here is from genome assembly GCA_903813345.2 of Owenia fusiformis. Classification (NCBI taxonomy): domain Eukaryota; kingdom Metazoa; phylum Annelida; class Polychaeta; order Sabellida; family Oweniidae; genus Owenia; species Owenia fusiformis. Next base: position 19,565,850 of record CAIIXF020000007.1, on the reverse strand, counting down.
GTTCTTCCCACATGCCCAACAGACACTAGAAGGGTATGACAACATCAAGTATCGTGAACTGGATATAGAGAAAAATGTTGCAAGTCAAGGATTTGTACCTAGCACCTTTGACATCATTGTTTCTATGGATACACTCCATTCTGCAGTAGATCTGAACAATGGTCTGAAAAACATGCGTGACTTGTTGGCCCCAGAAGGATGGCTGCTACTTTATGAAGGTAGCAACATTGAAAACATCGCTGAAATCATATTTGGTTCTCTTGAGCTGTGCTGGGTATTTGACGATTTCAGACAAGGACGCTGTTGGCTCGACCAAAAAGGGTGGGTGAATCTGATGTCTACGGGGGGATTTGACAATGTTACAGGATTCTCAACTCCATCAGAGTTCTTTCACTCCATCATTGTCGGAAATAAATCGAGCAATGTTGATCATAAAAATGAAACCACGACTGTCATATACGACCCGAATCTCCGATCCAAGCCAGTAACTTCTCTCCGTCGAACGATCACAGAATATGCTCAGCTAGAAGAGGTTATCCAAGACTCAAAGATTCCAGTCAATGTCATATTCACCTGGTCTTCTACTGAGTGCTTATCTGATTATCTACGTTTTGTCAACAACATCAGAGAAGCTGCGAGAATAAACAGCCTATGTGTAGTCATTCAAGATGATGTTAACAAACCATACAATGACCTAGCGACTGGTTTTAACAGAGTGGCAACAAATGAAATATCAGAATTCCCTATTTATTCATTTAAGACTGATATTACCAGAACAAGTATGGACCATGTTATCCAACAGATAGAAGCAGGAAATATTCTACCAAGAGAGGCTGTACTTAACGAAGATAGTCTTATGGTTCCCAGGATGGTTAGAACTCACTTGCCCAGTGGAACCTCTACAAAAGAAAATCCTAACTGGTGTCTAGATTTTGAAGGAAGTCACTCCATTGATAACATAACCTTTAGAGAGATGATTTCACATAATCTGGAACATGGTCAAATACGAGTAAAGGTAGTCGCGTCTGGCGTCAACTTCAAAGATGTGATGATGGCTACAGGTAATCTGAAAGATCTTAACATAGCAACACAGTTTGGTCTGGAATGCGCTGGAATCGTGACGGAGGTATTCAATGACGTAGCTGGATTTAGAGTCGGTGATAGAGTAATCGCATTTGCTGATCAATGTTTCGCATCGGAAGTGATCTGCAACAGCCTTCTCACAACAAGGGTACCTGATAATGTATCTCTAGAAGAAGCATCTGGTATGGGAATCATATTTATGACAGTGTATCATGCTCTTATCGAGAGGGCAAATCTCCAACCAAATGAAACAGTCCTTATTCATTCAGCGTGCGGTGGAGTTGGCCAAGCTGCCATACAGATTGCTAAAATGATTGGTGCAAACATAATTTGCTCGGCAGGCACAGAGGAAAAAAGAACCTTCCTCAAAGAACACCATGGTATCCAGTATGTAACTGACTCCCGATCGCTAGGATTTGGCGATGATGTCATGAAGTGGACGTCCGGGATGGGTGTAGATGTTATACTTAACTCACTAAGTGGTGATTTCATAACACGTGGAATGGAGGTACTTTCTCATGGTGGGCGATTCTGTGAAATTGGGAAACGAGACATACTTGATAATTCAGCTCTTGATATGCAGCCATTTTTGGATAATGTTTCGCTGCTTTCCGTTCAGATCGATGTCTTAATGAAGAAAAGACCAGATAGGATTAACCAGTTACTATCTAAGGTCATGTGTCTTCTTGGTGATGGGACGCTTAAACCAATAACGATAACAAGACGTGACATTTCACTTTACAAAGAAACCCTACGATGGATGATGACGGGACAACATGTTGGCAAAGTGGTATTTACTATTGGGGATGATTTCGTGCCTAATGTCATTATGCCATCAAAGCAGATATTTTCTGATGACGGGTGTTTTCTCATCACTGGGGGAATGGGAGGCGCAGGGTTGGCACTCGCCCGTTGGATGTCAGAAAGGGGGGCAAAGCACATTGGACTTGTGTCTAGAAGTGGATGCAAAACATTCAGACAAAAATGTGCGATACAAAGCATTCAAAGAAGTGGTTGTATTGTTTATCAACTCCAAGCAGATGCCAGTGATTTAGAAAAGATCTCAAATGCAACAACCAGTCTCTGCCAAAAATCAGGAAGACCGTTAAAGGGTGTATTTCATCTAGCAGCTGTTATCGATGACGCTAGCATCAACAAACTTACAGAGGAACAACTTACAAGAACTCTCAACGCCAAAGCAAAAGGAGCTGATAATCTCCACAAGATTACAATCGACAAGAACCTGGACTACTTCGTCATGTTTTCCTCTATTACCACCATGTATGGTAATCTGGAACAGAGTGCATACTGTGCGGCGAACGCCTTCCTCGACGCCCTAGCTACAACAAGGCACGAGCAAGGCCTACCAGCATTGTCGATACAATTTGGAGCCATTCGCGGTGCAGGCTTTCTAGAGAGAAATCGGACGGCGCTCCAGATCACAGACTCCAAAGGCTTGAAAACACTCCACATTAATGAGTGTCTAGAGTTTCTTGGCAAAGCATTACAGACGCCACCAGTTAACCCAGTGGTTGCCTTTGCAAACATGGTGAGCCATTAATATATCATTTTAAAGATCAGAGGCATAATGGGCAGAATTGAAAAATACATACATATTTCAAAATCTAAAGCATCGTAATTATATTATGTAGCATATATTATCCAACGGCACAAAATTATCACGAATATTCAGACATAAGTCATGTAAGTTTTATTTCTTTGTATTCTGTATTTTGATATCTTGAATCTTCAAGGGTAGCATTCGTGACAGAAATATATGACAGGGTGAGTAAAGTACAAAGGCTGTTGTTAGTATTACTAACTTTACATTGTTAATGAGTACTTTTTATATTGTATTTCCTTGATATTTCAGAAGTGGGACGACACTCTTAGAGTGTGTCACTCGCAGCACATGGTATTCAGACATCTTATTACGCAGTCTCTCTCTGGAAAAGGTATGCGGATTGTCGTTCAATTAAAACTATTCGTCTCATATTTATGTTTTGGGATATACAGTAAAACCTATGAACATCTTCTTGCCAAGAAAAAATTTCAATGTTGTTAGGTGCTCATTACAGAGAGGGTAATCTATACAGAAGTCAGTAGAGTATGTATGGGGGAAGGGTGTCTAGTAGAGACAGGTGTTCGATATCTCGAGAGGTGTCCACTTAGACAGGTTTCACTGTACTAGTAATATGCTAAATGTAATGAGTTATATTGCAAATAATTATTTTTTACGATCGCTTGTAATTCTAATGTGTGAGTCAGGTTCAAATGTTAAAAAACAAGAACTTCATACATATGTTGATTTAACTCCATGAATTATCAAAATCGCTTTGTTCACTCCTAAGTACATTGTACAAATTGTTCTCTCCTTTATTTTATACAAAATAAAACAATTATTAAAAAATAAGAACTTATGACCAGGAGCTTTAATAATTACGTGTGATGTGATTTCAGTTAAGTGTGAGAGCAGTAGGGAGGAACTACAACAGAAGGTGGTCACCAAACTAGCCGAGACACTATGTACTCCTACAGAGCAAATAGACATTAACAGGGCCATGACAGACTATGGTATAGACTCTCTCATGGCTGTAGAAATGGTGCAATGGATTAACAAGGAGATTGGTCTAAATCTCTCACAACTGGACGTACTAGGTGGTATCTCAACTGCCCTGTTATTGGACAAAGCGATGGAGGGGAAAGTTGGACTGTCTGGATAGACATCGTTCTAAATCTTTTAAAACAATTAGTTTAGTGCTACCATAGGCAGGAACGCCCCGAATGTTATGCGGCGTGTATACATCACAATCTAGGAAATGTAAAACATAAATATGATTAAAATGTTTACTGATAATTAATACTTAAAATTATCAGTGTTGATCTACACTGCATCTGCAATGTAATGAATACGGCACTTCGTAACGCATATTGTGTAATCCAGAAATGAACGTTTTTGATTTATAAATCATCATACACATTCAAAAGTATTTACTAAATTGTTTTATATATTTAATTTTATATATTGATTTTGTATAGTAATTTGTTACTAGAATAGTATGTAGTAGTTAGCTGTTGTGTATCGGTGAGTAGAGAAGTGTATTACTTTTTCAATTTATAATATTGTCAAGAAGAAAGCTGATCAACAGATGCGTTTTTGTTCAATACTATAAGTTATTGAATGATTTGAAGTGCAATACAGGATATATTCTGCTCGAGAAATTCCGTATTGGAACGAGACGAAGTCGAGTGCCAATACAGAATATCGAGACAGAATATATCCTGTATTGCACTTCAAATCATTCAATTAACGTTTTTATCGTGTGATCCTCTGTATTGCTACAGTACTTAGATTGTCCCCTCCGTACCAATATTTTCTGTATTGCGACGGAGATGATCAACGGCGACAATCTCAGTAGCAATACAGATTGGTACAGCACAAGAACTGACCAATCAGAAGGCTTCATTTTACTGATCATACAATAAATATACATTCCCCGGGAATAAAGGCACCATTGATCTGATGAGGAAGCAATTCTTGCAAAATACATGTAGATAAGAAAATATTTTTTCATTTAGTTATATTATGTAGACTACTGAGTGCATGTGTATCATCAACAATGTACATATTATGAATAATAATCACATCTTGTTTGTATTATTTTATATCAAATAATGTATAATTTATATACAATTGTATTTATTATCATTGGATGGTGTTACTATTTAATTTTGCATTGAGCATCTGGTAGTTAGTGATTTCCCAAAATATTAAATTATTTCCCAAACTTGCTTTTTGAGTACCACTGGGGGTAGTATGACTTTGTGTAGACATTGAAAAATTTTGATGATCCATCAGATCTGTTTTTTGTGAATTCTATAAATTATTCTATGAGTTTGTAAATATGATTATATTTATTGTTTATATACAGTATAAAACGTATTGAACTTAGCTTGGGCGTAATCAGGAAAATGGGAATTAGCCTAATACTCAAACTAATATAAAATGATAATGAATGTGACATATTTATGATTTACTATATTTATATGTTCTTTATATATTCAAGAGACTTTAATATTAGAATAATATATAGTTTATATATCTTTGTAAGAATGGGTTCCGTTTTAATACATTAATCATATCCTGCCCGAAGACACGTCCTTTATGTCTCACTACACTTTTGAATACGTGATCTAAGCCACTTCACATACAATTCTTAACATGTCCAACTTACTGGATATTCGTGATACATATACACGCAACATTGACAATCGAGTAAATTGTACATGTATAAGTAACGAGCATACAACTAAGCCGACGGTTTGGCAACGATTTCTGAGGTAATCCGAAATGTTACTTTTGTACCAAAGACAATATATTTTGATGTACGTTAATAAAAACATTTATAAATGGTAAAATAATCTTTAAAATCAATTCAAATTCCTAAATTCGTATGTATATATTTTTTCACTGAACATTTTCATTTTTTCGTTTTTTTCTGAAATTATAATTGCTTTTCAAAATCTAAATTACGGCCAAAATTTTACACAATTATGAAAATAATCAGATCTATAGTGCCATTTTCAAAATCTTAATTGCATGGTTATGCGCAATACAAGAAGAAAAACAACAGTGTATCTTGTTGTTCAATCGAACCATCTAAATCCGATGTGAGTTCTTGTAATTCATAAAAATTCCTATACTCGATCCAGTTTGATACTTGATACATGAATAATGAATGAAATTAACTTCTGTTTCCATTTGTTTGCTTTGTCCATATAGTGACTCAAAACAGCAACTTTTATAATACGAATGAATTAAATGATTGGACTGACAGACGCTTTAGCTGCATCTTTTTTAATATTAGTATTTATTTCGATACAATTTGAAAAATTAAACAATTTCAATGTACAATAAAATGAAATCTTTAATTTTGCAAATCGAAATAATGTTCCATCATATTTAACGATATTCCTTCGTTTCCTTTTGCAGTTAAATAATAAGCCATACACCTGGACTGTCTATCACTGCTATGTAACATGTTTATCTTATAATCATATAAAAACAAATATTCAATAGGCAGAGAAGAAAGATGAGAAATTATGGTAACTAGACTTAACTGATGTGATTAGATGCCAAAAGAATTCTAACATAAAACGCAAAATTCTAAACTGTGTGATTATCAGCATAACGAAGCAATGTTAGATGCAACTACTTTCAAAGGTTTTTATGATTGAAAAGCAAATGCGTCATCACAAGTAATGAAGCAGTTAAGGGGAGGCATCAAAAGTTCAATGTCTGATAGGAAACTAAATAAATCTAGTTTTGAGGTGGACCCCCCCCCTCCCCCTCAAAACGAAAAATTTAAATGTTGAAACTTGTCGGATAGCAAACTGAAATAGCTTTGACCCCCTCCCCCAAACTAGATTTATTTAGTTTTCTATCAGACATTGATCTTTTGATGCCTCCCCTAATAAGGTCAAAGTTGGTCATAGAATGATACGTTTTGTGATTTTGATAAAACCGCGATGGATGCGTTTCATAGTCATCCCAGTCAGGTGTAACCAGTACTGAATTATGTTTGGGCCGGGAGTTGGATGTGTGACAAAAAGAGTGAAATCGAAATCATTTTAGTTATCATTTTCATCCACTAGATTGTAATGAATAAATTATAAGAGCAATTGTTTCTTTGTTTCTATTGTCTTTACTCTAACATATCAAGCAAGTGCGAAGCTGTTTATATACATTCAATTAGCACTCTATATTGAGCTCATAAATATTTAAACCAGCTTTTGTTTCTATTCTGATGATGATTTTTAGTCCAGATATCAACATGTCATAAAGAAGTGCTGTATTCGTCGTTCACACCCAAAATGGATCTAATAATTTGATTCGTGAGCAGCAGTGTATGGAGGTTGAGCTACATTTTTAAGAGAACTTGTACCCGAAAAGTGAAATTTTATTACTGTCCCTTTCAATCGTTTTTTTCCACGGACCTAACTACATCCTTTTCTCTCATACCTTTAAACCCATTGAGACAAAAATAAACGTAAATACTAGAAAGGGGAAAACTGATCCGCCCTGAGGACCATGATTCTTCAGTTATCTAGCTTGTAGCTTAATATCCCTTATATCCGAAATGTTTCACTCTTCACCAAACAATGAAATGAACCATTCTGAGGGGATTGACATTCAGGATGCATATTAGTACACCAATATTTACCTCAGAAAGGGACACTTAGAATCAATATGTGAACCCTTGATTGGTTAAGATTTAAATTGAGTCAATTTTGAGAGATTTTTCTTCTAATGATAATAATCTGCCAATTTAGGTTTGCACTGTACAGTCCTTAGTCATAACCCGAGTGATACAAACTGAGATATATTGTACATGAATATGTTTGACTTTATCAAAGAAATCTATATAGATCTCAAAACAGTGCTGCTATTTTAATCATTTATCAAGTGTAGATAAATGGATTTGTCAACCAAAATACAACTTGTAGAATTGTCCGAAAGCACCTTATACATTGTATTTGAAATTGTGCCGCTTTATCAAAAGCAGTTCCAAAAAATAAAATAAAATTTCTATACTACGAGCTGCCAGATAGCATTTTTTGACAACAGTTATTGATGTTATTGACGTACAACATAGAAACCAGTGACAACAACTAATTGGTTGTTATGCAAACAAAATTGTCGACAATGTCCCAGCCATTAAATATAAATAATTCAGGTGTTTTGAAAACATCTATTTGACAATTTGTTCCATATGTTTTGTGAGATTTAAATTTTTTATAAGCATTTAATTGATCGAAGACAAGAGGCAGATAATCAATTATTTGAGAAAAACATTTGTTACCAAGTTATTTCACGTACTGGTATGTGATTTCGTTCTAGTATCTGCAATATTTTTTCATTTTTATATTTTTTGTATGATATATCACATATTTCCTTTATCTTCGTATGTGGCGATTTAGGTCAATCATTATTTTAAGGTAAACGTGAATACTTGGATGCGCTGAAAATGTTCAACAGAATTTAAAATTAACTTTGTAATCATTTACTAAACTATTTCATACCATCGTATGATATATAGTCTAATATGACATATTATATGCTTGAAGGATCCAAGAGTCCAAACTGTCAAAAATACAGATCTGCGTGAGAAAAGCACGTTGGAATAAACATAGTGACAATAAATATTGCAATGTTGCAATGACTTAATGACTACATCGTGTTTCAAAAGTGCAGAAAATATGAACATTTGTGATTGTAACAAAGAGAAGGCAGAATTGTGGAAAAGCCAATGACTGATTTATTTCAAATTTCACAAATCTTACCAGCCTCTCAAATTGAGATAATATATTTGTTCCAATACGCCATATGCAGTAACAGTAACAGCATATTAGAAACAGGCCCGTGGCCAGTATTTGCCAAAGGGGGAGGGGGGGGGGGGGGGTCAGGGTTCAGTTTCCAAAAATTTCCAGGGGGGTTCACATATTACAAAATTGGGCTAAATATGGCTAAAATCACTAGAGAAGTGCTCAAAATGGTGAAAAACTGCATGCTTTTGAAAGAATTTTTGGCCAGGGGGGTGGGGGGTTCGCAGGATTCGACCGGGCGAACCCCCCACCCCCCTGGCCAAAAATTCTTTCACTGACTACGGCCCTGAGAAATATAAGAATCCCTTAAATCAAACTTGAATGTTCAGCAGTGTTTTTAAATAGACTTGTTAATTTTGAACAATGAAGAAGAATACATGAACGTGTAAAATGACATTTCATTCCTCTTTTTCCACTTATGTTTCTTTACATCAGGTATTTAATAACAATGACTTATATTTTTAATATACTTTTTAATCCAATCAATGCGCTGCTACTAACTGTGGTGTTATTCTTTTTTTCTAAAAAGAAAAAAATACAACGGAAAAATATTTCATCATTGTCCTATTGGAACACCCTGTATATTGATGTTTTTGTATCAGTGTTGATTTGTTTCTAAAGAGATGCAGATTTGAGATTGAAGGTAAGGTATATTTCTTCCATAGCTCCTATTTTTTACACTTTACTAAATTTAAATATCTTGTAATAACTTTTAGGAATATTAAATTGTTTCTATTATTTTTAAAGTTGCAAACAAACCTATTTTTCTATAATATATAGATCATAAAATAATATGCACCTTTTGGATTTTTTTCATCAGATAAAAATATACCTTGTTTTGTAATCTTATGCATATGCTTGTCTACGTATCATAGTGGGCAATCTATTAAAAAGACAGTTGAAATCTCGTGATATCAGCATAAGATAAATGATATTAATTAGCGCTTTCTGCCTCAATGAACATTGGGTAAACTTTTAAAGCAAGAATTCCACTTAGGTACTTATGCTATTACGTAACTACTTTTTAGATGCATTACAATTGTATGCAATTAATGCAAATGTGATACTACGTAACTTCTCATGTAGTTTATTGTTTAAGAGTAGATACAATAGGTTACAATAGTAGGTACAATAAACTATATTGACCAACAACGAAGTAATTATATTTATATTGTTTGATACAATCAAAGCTTTGTTTTGACAATTAACCTTCATGTTTAGATAGTACTAATTAATTACTAATTAATATTATTCTCTATTGCAGGATCGTAATACAAGAGAGTTAGAAATTCGAAATGACATGGGGAAATAGTCCCTCATGTTTTCTGACGATCGCACTGCTAGTCATCTTATGTAAGTACTTTATAGTAGTAAATGATTCCATACGTTTTATTTTATTTCATTTATTAGATTACATAAACACTATTCATAACATAACATAACATATCAGGTATTGCGTACTAGATATATGTATTTTTTATTATTGTATTATTCTTCTGTGCATGGTATTGCGTACTAAATATTTAAGGAACCACAAGCGGGATTTTATCAGGTCCACTGGATTTACCATTACAATTACATTCAAGAGTAAATATACGATTGTCCCTCTGGTTCTCTTGTGCACCATTTCTTGATTTCTTTGCGTCACAAACTGCTAAACCAGTATTCCTCTAGTCATTACTTATTTGAATCAAAATGAGTTTGTTTTCCCCATGACTAGTTGTGTTATTTGACACCTTTTCCTTCTTGCTATGTTTTGCGGAATTCTATGGTTACAGTTGACATCGATACGTTTTATTATTTGGGTGAATCATATATGGTTTACATTTGACACCCATGCTTATTGATTTGTCGCCACCAAAAGTGGTGACATATTGTTACCACCATTATGGTCTTCAATTTTTGTGACGACGGGCGGCGGTTGGCGGTTGGTGGTTGGCGTCCTGTGTCTGACGTCTGAAACAAATTCTAAAAACTTCCAATAACTTAACAAAAACTGTTTACACTGACTTCAACCGACCATTTTTCAAAATCATCTACAAGATCTCAAAAAATCAAATCTGATATTTAAATTTAAGACTTGACCTTCATTGACCTTCTTAAAAAGGTCATAAAGGTATATTAAACCCATAGTATTGTGAGCAACTAGGTAGTGACATGTTGTCACGTTAATGCCTTGTTATTTTTATAGGGGAATCATCCGCAGCAGAAACATCGTGTGGAAATGATGCTGACTGTAATGCGCAGCTCGGCAGAGATGAAATGTGTGTTGATGGTATATGTCGATGCCCACCCGGTCATACCAATATCCCTCAACTGAATGAATGTAGAGAAGGTCAGTTCAAATTTTTGATTTTCAAGAAACTATAATGGAAGTTTAATTAGGATATTCGATTTGTCGTGAGGATTTATCAAGTCATTAGGAAGGTCTATTACGTTGAGAAAACAAACAAACAATAATGATTACGTTTGGTGATATTACGTGATGTTACAAAATATATTTTTAAGTACTGTTGAACTACCATAACTAATACATCCCATGCAGACAGATCACCTAAAATTACATTCGTAAGATGCGAGACTCGACATTCACCTTGAAAGAAGAAACATTTTGTCACCCATGAAACAAATTAAGATTAAGTTCTATAAGTATTAGGATAGCACGACGTTGTGATATTTCAAGGTAACGTTTGAAAAATGATGGCGGTGATTGAAATTACGATATAAAGATAAAACCGCAACGAACTATATGTAGACTCCTTTGAAAATTAAGAAATTACATCAGATATCGATCAAGATGATCATCCAGGAACCTCTTTATAATAGTTCTCCTTCATTCACTTATTCTCAACGGGCAAGTGAAGGCCACGAAAGAAAAAGCAATACAAGGATAACCAACATTTAATCAATGCTAACTTAACCTCACATTGACTCATGAACTTGCCAACCTTATTGAAGCCGTGGAGGGTAGTCCGATAAAAACATTGATGAAGCTTAATATATTTTCAGAGACATCTTTGGGCATAGGAAGTGGCCGTATACCAGATAGCGGAGCATATTATTTTTTGCCTATAACTGATCCAGAGAAGCTTCAACGCTTGCCATTGAAAGGTAAATAATATTAAAAGTATAGAATACGAAGATTTAATGGACACTGATTTTTTCAATGATTAAAAGGCCTAGATAAATTCAAACCAATAGAAGACACACATTTAATATACTCATTACGCACGGGTGATCCGCTCGATAACGCTGGTTACCGAAACGGTTTTATGAAAATAGCGAATAACATCTTTCTTAGATCGAGTTGACTTTACAATGGCATACATCTTTAAGAGTTCCAGCTAATTTTTGAAATACATTTTAAAAAATTAGCTGGAAATCTAAAAGATATATGGGGAACTATTAATGAGATTCGAAGACGACAAAAACAATCTGGTAAAGACACGATATGCAATAGTTCTCCCCACGCATGTCATAATTTTTGTTTTTATTAAGATTTGAGCTTCGCGGGAAGTGGCTGGGCCTTACCGCTAAATTCTGGTGAATATGCAAGGCTGAGAGTTGACCTTGGTTTTACGGCATACATTACATCTCTGCTTTTAGACGTAAGTATATCATCATTATTAAACTGCAATATAAGTGTAATATTGTCCCTGGTCATATAATAAGGATATTCACATCTTCGTGAAACACTATAATTGTTATTTTTTCACAACGTTTATCAAGTTAATAAATTCTATTACAGGATGATGGACAAACAGAAACTTATGCGGGGCTTAAGTTATTCTTGGATGATAAACTATACGACAAAGATGGGGCTATTATAGCAGGTGGTCCACCATATGCAAATTACCGCTACAAATTATCGACTCCCGTAAAAGCAAGATCCATTGCAATCAATGCAATCGCAACTTCAACTACTTTTACGCTCCACCTCAAGATGGATGTGCTTGGAACAATGATGAGCGATGTGTCAACATCTGGATCTAAAATCAGTAAGTGAATACTCTATCAACTAAATCTAGGTGTTTATTTCAGGGACGTAGCAGATCTATCAGCTATACCATATACGCACAAATGATGTCAATGAATGATTCAATTAAAGGCCCCATTTAAAGTTTAAAAGTATTGTTTGCATTTCATCTAAAATTATTTGAGGATCAGAATGTATCATGTTGTAAGCATATGCGTATAACAACTAAGTTATTCTTTTAAATAAAATCACATTTTTGAATAAAGAAACACGTTGTCATGCTATATTTGCAGAGTTGGTATAATGACATGAAAAATGCAGTCCCAATCGTGGTACACTCCCCTCCATAAGTTTGCCAACTTTCCCCTCATAAACTTACGTGTTAACCCTTAAACAACAGTTAGAGGGGGGGGGGGGGTAAAGTCACAATTCTTTCGGTAAAACATGCCTAATTCAGTTTTACAGAAAAGCCAGAAAGTTTCTGGTTAAAAGATAAACTTCGAAAAAGGTTATTTTTGTATTTTCATTTTCACACCCTGCAACGACAAAACTGATAATGAAGGCGGCGATGTACAAGTAATTAGACTTTATTTACCATACATCCAAATTTTAAAATTGAAAATCCACATTCCAATGTAAATTAAAGAGAAATTGTGGGTTTGGGGCAAATCAGATTCCAGGTTATCTATTAACCAAAAATTATTTTTATATACGAGTTTAACTTTTTTGCATGGTGTTTAGTTTACTTTGTGAACATTAAACTTACAGAGCTTCAAAGTAAATTTTGGAAATGATTGTTAACCTCCTGTGTCATTTCAATGTTAGAGATTTCTTGAAAAAATATTTTGACTTTGAAGACCTATAACATTTTTAAACCCGAAGATTGTGAAAAAATTAGGAAATTTGGAGGTATAGGAAATATATAGTCAAGTTGCATATCTTTCTGCATTATTAGTTTTTTTCTCTTCAGGTTATAAAAATTCAAACATAGAGATGGTTTATATTGATAGGTACGTCTATGGGAAAAAAGGTTGCCAAACTTATGAAGGGGAGTGTAGTTATATACAAAAATATATATGTACAATGACAGTGCAAGTAAATGTTAAAGGCATGAAACATAATGATATTATTGCACCTCAGCTGGTCATGTTCATGATGTCACATTAATTAACCCTAGACTTGATATCATCAATTCACCCTTGGTTCCCGGGGATAGAAAAAATAACATTTATTTTACTTTCAAAGAAGTATTAGAAGAAATTGTAACTGGAATTAACAATGAGTAGTTTTGATGAATTATGTTATTTATAAACCATATGTCTACTGGGTATTAGGTGAGATAATGGCAGAAGGCCGCATGAAAGGTAAATGGTACATGATCCATTTACACTGTACTATTCAAATGTAAAGTTTGATTTCTTTTGTTTTGACTATTCAACTACTCACGTTTTTTTTGTTTTTGTTCATTCTAGTGTGTGGTGGGGTTTGAATGATGCAGGATCTGTTTTTAACCTAAAATACCCAAGTGACACTTTATAAAAATAAACCGTCTGATGGACTGTAAGTTACAGGATATCTGTAAATCGTTTATGATACTCTTTTTTTAGAATATACTAACTGCAAAAGTCCTCTGCTTGTAAAATACCAAAAATATTTCGACGGATCTTATATAACTGGACGGTTACATTCAGATACACCATGGGCCATTTCCTCAGCTACTACAAACCCATTTATAAACGTATGTATAATTCAGAAAATAGAATTTTACAAATTCTGGATGAACATCATTCCCAGTCGCCAGCATAATAACCAATCAGTTCCATTTTAAAACAACTTTTTCTCATCAAAGGCAAAGGGATGTAAAGGTAAAGGTCATATTACAAAATGAAGAGGAGGTGATAAGTCAAAGTCCATAGTTGACCTTATATTGCCTCTTCTGCGCATTCCATTTCGTATTGTAAGTAAATCCATTTTTTCTTTCTATCATCTGAATACTACATTTTAATGTGACGGTTTAATGATGAATGGTATATTTCATATCTTTTATCTACAAGTTGCTAAACTGTTGCTTTATTGTGCAAGAAACATTTTGTTGTCCGAATCGTGTTGACATAATTAGATTTTACTAAAATGGCTACTGTAGAATACAGAATAAAGCAGAATACAAATGCTGATTTGTATTATCCAATTTGGCGTGGAACTACTAAGAGGAGGAAAACCCCCAGAGCTGTAGAGATGACAGACACATCTCTTGCTTACCACCTTCGTTTGTCAGAATATTTATCCTGGTATTATGACCCCTCTTGGAACTACTCATACTTCTTCAAAACTCACATTATTTGAACATTTACCTAATATGGTGCACTTTTGTTTTGGGCAGAATAAATCGAACAAATTCAGTTCATTCATCTAGTATCTATATTAAGAGTTTTATTATTAATAAAAGCTCTCGAATTATACCTATTCGATTATATCGAGAAATACAGAGGTAATGGAAATTGAAATGGAAGATGTTTTGTTTCCATTTTATGAGGTAACACAAATTGGTTTTTAATATGATAATTATGATTATGAAAATCGTAAAATTATTTGATTCACTGGCATTAGAAAGTATGCGACAGAAGGATATGAACCTCTTACTGCACATGGTTTTGAAATTAATCAATCAGTTAATTTGCAACTACAATCATATTTATCAATTTAACAATCACTCACAAAAATCCTTTTATATCATGTGTATGATCTCATCATCTTAATTTGTAACATCATATTACATTGTATACGTTATCTCATTATTATCATTTGTAATATCCTATTATATTATGTATATTATCTCATTATTTTTATTTGTAACATCTTATTATATTGTATATATTATCACATTATTATCATTTGTAACATCCTATTATGTTGTATATATTATCTCATTATCATCGTTTGTATAACTATAGTATTAAAATTTATTGTATACGTTATCTCATTATTATCATTTGTAATATCCTATTATTAGACTCCAGATTGAGATCTGGAGTCTATTGCTTTTGCCTGTTTTCTTATTATTATTTTTTTTATTAGACTCCAGATGTCAATCTGGAGTCTATTGTTTTTGCCAGTATTCTTCTTCTTCTTATTATTATTATTATTATTATTAGACTCCAGATTGAAAATCTGGAGTCTATTGCTTTTGCCAGTTTTCTTATTATTATTATTCTTTCTCTCTTGTCACGTTTTCTCGGTAACTAGAAGGACTTACTTAAATCTGCTAACACAGTCAACTAGGTAATGAGGCCTAGTTTCTGGGAAATTAGGTCAACTTTTTATCTAGGTCAAAGGTCAAGAACTAGGTCAAATCGTGGTTTTTCACTATTTTACAAGTTTTCTCAGTCGTCCTTCGGTATTTTCACTCCTGGTTTTTTTCATCATGTTCCTTAGAAAAAGCTCATTACGAATGGTAAACCGTTTTTTGATTACTCTTACCGATTTTGAGATATGGTGTCCGAAAAGTAGGTCAGAACATAAAAAGTTCTCCAAATTCAACGTGTGAATTATGAAATAAGTGTAAAATTATCTCAGGAATCCGAATCTGAAAACAAAATTTCGATCCGACTTCCGGTTTGGAAGTTATGGTGTTTTGAAATCTCAAAATTCGCTAAATTTGGTGCCCATGTTAATTCAATGGGAAAAAAGGCTTTTTCGAAGTGTAAAATACAAGATATAGACTGAGTTCAGCTTAACATATTGAATGCCTATAAAGGAAGGGGACCTCAAAAGCTACATAGCTTCGAAATTTGGACACCAAAATGCCTAGGTCAAAATCTAGGTCAAATTCATAGTTTTTCCTTATTTTTGCGATTCTGGCACTACACTTTTAGGATTTGCTTCAAAATTTTGTATACAGGTAGCAAAGAGTGTGCTAATAGTGAGAGCCTTTTGCCGTCAGAAAGTATTTTGACCCACTTTTGAGATATGGTGTCCGTAAAGTAGGTCAAAATAAAAATTTCTCATAATTTAACTTATGAGTTATGAATTAAGGGTAGAATTTTCTCAGGAATCCGAATCTGCAAACCAAATTTCGATCCGACTTTTCGTTGGGAAGTTATGTTGTTTTGAAAGCTCAAAAATCGCTAATTTTGGTGCCCCATGTTATGTCAATGAGAAAAAAGATTTTTTTGAAGTGCAAAATACCAGATAAAGACTGAGTACAGCTTAAGATTCTGAAAGTCTTTAAAAGAAGGGGACCTCGAAGGCTATCTAGCTTTAAAATTTGGACACCAAAATCCCTAGGTCAAAATCTAGGTCAAATATATAGTTTTTCCTTATTTTTGCGATTCTGGCACTACACTTTTAGGATTTGCTTCAAAATTTTGTATACAGATAGCAAAGAGTGGGCTAATAGTGTAAGCCTTTTGCCGTCAGAGAGTATTTTGACCCACTTTTGAGATATGGTGTCCGAAAAGTAGGTCAAAATAAAAAATTCTCCAAATTTTACATATGAGTTATGAATTAAGAGTAGAATTTTCTCAGGAATCCGAATCTGCAAACCAAATTTTGATCCGACTTCCATTTCCAAAGTTATGGCGTGTCCGAAAAGTAGGTCAAAATAAAAATTCGCCAAATTTAACGTATGAGTTATGAATAAGGGGTAGAATTTTGTCAGGAATCCGAATCTTTAAATCAAATCCGACTTCCGGTTTGAAAGTTATGGCGTTTTGAAATTTCGAGAAAAATCGATCTGATGTTATCCTGATAGAAAGTCAAGGAAAAAAGATTTTTTTGAAGTGTAAAATACGAGATATAGATTGAGTACAGTTTAAGATAATGAATTCCTATAAAAGAAGGGGACCTCAAAAGCTACCTAGTTTCAATATTTGGACACCAAAATGCCTAGGTCAAAATCTAGGTCAAATTCATAGTTTTTCCTTATTTTTGCGATTCTGGCACTACACTTTTAGGATTTGCTTCAAAATTTTGTATACAGGTAGCAAAGAGTGTGCTAATAGTGTTAGTTTTTTGCCGTCAGAGAGTATTTTGACCCACTTTTGAGATATGGTGTCCGTAAAGTAGGTCAAAATAAAATGAGTTATGAATTAAGGGTAGAATTTTCTTAGGAATCCAAATCTGCAAACCAAATTTCAATCCGACTTCCGGTCAAAAATTCCTACTTACCTACCTACTTACCTACTCGGCTACCTACTTAGCTACCTACTCAGCTACCTACTCAGCTACTTACTCAGCTACCTACTCAGCTACTTACTCAGCTACCTGCTCAGCTGCTTACTCAGCTACCTACTCAGCTACGTACTCAATTACTTAATCATCTACTTACTCAGCTTCCTACTCAGTTACTTAGTCAGCTCTTTACTCAAGTAAATCAATCTGGAGTCTTAAATTGAACTTTGTTCAATTTACAAGTCTAGTTATTATTATTTTTCTTTAAGAGTTTTTTCAATAACTATAAGGTATCCAGTAAAGATCATAATACAGTTTATTTAGGTTCAGTATTTAGTTGGTGGGAAATTGGGTCAAATTTTTATCTAGGTCAAAGGTCAAGAACTAGGTCAAATCCAGTACTTTGTCACTTTTTTCGATTTTCTCGGTCGTCCTTCAATATTTTTGATCCGGGTTTTTTTCATTGTGTTCCTTATAAAAAAGTAGGAAACCTAGGATCGATTTAGTTTTTTGATATCTCAAACCGATTTCGAGATATCAGTGTCCGAAAACGAGGTCCAAAAAAAGTTCTCCGAATCAAATGTCGAGGATATTAGTCTTATAGGAAATTTTCTCAGGATTCCGAATCTGAAAACTAAATTCGAATCAGACTTCCGGTTCGGAAGTTATGGCGTTTTGAAAGCTCAAAAATCGCTAAATTTGGTGCCCATGTTAAGTCAATGGGAAAAAAGATTTTTTTGAAGTGAAAAATACGAAATATAGACTGAGTTCAGCTTCATATAATCAAAGCCTTTAAAAGAAGGGGACCTCAAAAGCCACATAGCTTCAAAATTTGGACACCAAAATGCCTAGGTCAAAATCTAGGTCAAATTCAAAGTTTTTTCTTATTTTTGCGATTCTGACACTACACTTTAATTATATTCTTCGAAATTGTGTATACATGTAGCCAAGAGTGTGCTAATAGCGTTAGCCTTTTGCCGTCAGAAAGTATTTTGACCCACTTTTGAGATATGGTGTCCGAAAAGTAGGTCAAAATAAAAAGTTCTCCAAATTTAACGTTTGAGTTATGAATTAAGAATAGAATTTTCTCAGAAATCCGAATCTGCAAACCAAATTTCGATCCGACTTCCGGTTCAGAAGTTATGGCGTGTCCAAAAAGTAGGTCAAAATAAAAATTCGCCAAATTTAACGTATGAGTTATGAATTAGGGGTAGAATTTTGTCAGGAATCTGAATCTTTAAATTAAATTTAGATCTGACTTCCGGTTCGGAAGTTATGGCGTTTTAAAATTTCGGAAAATCGATCTGATGGTATCCTGATAGAAAGTCAAGAGTAGAGAAGAAAATATTGAAAAATTCATCCATCCTTCCTATCTGATCCTTTCCTATCCTTCCTATCTATCCTTCCTTCGTATCCTTTCCTTCCTATCCTCTCCTATCATATCCTTTCTTCCTATTCTGTTCTATCCTATCCTTCTTTCTTATTCTATCCTATCGTTCCTTCCCATTCTATCCTATCCTACCTTCTTATTTTATCCATCCATCTTATTCTGGATGACTCAGCTTATTCTGGATGACTCGGCTTATTTTAGATGACTGGGCTTAAAAAAAGTCTAGATCTGGAGTCTGAAATTGAACTTCGTTCAATTTCCAAAGTCTAGTTTTTATTATTCTTTCCATCTTCCTCCATACAGATTTTCTCACCAACTATAACATCTTACTTAAACCAACTTACATGGTTAACTAAGGAATGTTTCTGGCTTTCTGGGAAATTAGGTCAAATTTTTATCTAGGTCAAACGTCAAGAACTAGGTCAAATCTTACATTTTCAACATTCTTTCAATTATCTTCTTCTATAATTATCGGAACTCCTTCATCTTGTTCTCATTGTGTAGTTAAGAAATAGCCGAAGCAAAGATATGACATTAGATTTTTGATTACTTTTACCGATTTTGAGATATGGCGTCCGGAAAGTAGGTCAGAGCAAAAAGTTCTCCAAATTCAACATGTGAGTTATGAAATAAGTGTAGAATGATCTCAGGAATCTGAATCTGCAAATCAAATTTGGATCAGACTTTCAGTTCGGAAGTTATGGCGTTTTAAAAGCTCAAAAATCGCTAAATTTGGTGCCTATGTTAAGTCAATGGGGAAAAAGACTTTTTCGAAGTGTAAAATACAAGATATAGACTGAGTACAGCTAAACATAATGAATGCTTATAAAAGAAGGGGACCTCAAAAGCTACATTGCTTCAAAATTTGGACACCAAAATGCCTAGGTCAAAATCTAGGTCAAATTCATAGTTTTTTCTTATTTTTACGATTCTGACACTACACTTTAATAATTTACTTCAAAATTTTGTATACAGGTAGCAAATAGTGTGCTAATAGTGTTAGCCTTTTGCCGTCAGAAAGTATTTTGACCCACTTTTGAGATATGGTGTCCGAAAAGTAGGTCAAAATAAAAAGTTCTCCAAATTTAACATATGAGCTATGAATTAAGGGTAGAATTTTCCCAGGAATCCGAATCGGCAAACCAAATTTCAATCCGACTTTCGGTTCGGAAGTTATGGCGTTTTGAAAGCTCAAAAATCGCTAAATTTGGTGCCCCATGTTATGTCAATGAGAAAAAAGATTTTTTTGAAGTGTAAAATACCAGGTATAAACTGAGTACAGCTTAACATTCTGAAAGCCTATAAAAGAAGGGGACCTCGAAGGCTATCTAGCTTTAAAATTTGGACACCAAAATGCCTAGGTCAAAATCTAGGTCAAATTCATAGTTTTTCCTTATTTTTGCGATTCTGACACTACACTTTAATAATTTACTTCAAAATTTTGTATACAGGTAGCAAAGAGTGTGCTTATAGTGTTAGCTTTCTGCCGTCAGAAAGTATTTTGACCCACTTTTGAGATATGGTGTCCGAAAAGTAGGTCAAAATAAAAAGTTCTCCAAATTTAACGTATGAGTTATGAATTAAGGGTAGAATTTTCTCAGGAATCAGAATCTTTAAACCAAATTTCGATCTGATTAGATAGTTATAGCGGTTTGAAGTCTCGAAAAGTCGATATGATGATATCCCCATGTTAAGCCAATGGAGTCGAAGATAACATTCTTAAGAGTTGTCTAAATGTCTATATTCTAGCTGACTCAGCTTATTTTGAATGACTCAGCTTACAAGTATTTGGATGACTCATCATTCCCAGTCGCCAGCATTATTATTATTTGTAACATTCTATTATATTGTATATCTCATTATTATCATTTGTGATATCCTATTATATTGTATATTTTATCTGATTAATTATCATGTGTAACATTCTATTATACTGTATATATTACCTCAATATTAACACAGTGGTTGAAATTTTTTAAAACAAAAAACGAATTAAGAACAAATATTGTACATATATAATTAATCACTTGCTATCTTATGTTTTAAGATTGATTTAGGTGAAGATAAAACAATCGTAGCTGTTGCAACCCAAGGTGGTATTGAAACGGGGGTAGAGGGATGGGTTACTTCATATTATCTTAAGTATAACAAAGACGGCGAAACTACAGTAAATACGGAGGTAAGATTCACGCCTAACCATCGACAGCGTAAAGTGACAAAATATATGGGTGTACATTTTTGATGTACGTAGTCATATATTAATGATTTGAAGGAAAAATTGTTATATTTGAGGAATATGATAAAGATTTTCATGCATAATTTCTTGTGCATGCTTTTGGCAAGACTTTTAACTTTTTAATTACGTTAACAGATTCTCGAGTAGTGCTCGAGTTTTTTTCTAGGTAATTCCAATGTTTTGACCTGTGAACATTTATTATAATTAATAAGTATATCATACGTAAACCTACACGTTAACATAATTACGTACAAGCATCGTTGTGTAGTACACTTATATTTTCGTCCAGTGCAGTTGTCAGAATTCCTGGGCGGGCAATACGCCGGGCAATACGTCTTTTATAATCCACAAATTGAGGGAGCTGTGAAATACTCTATGGTATTTTCGATCACATGGTACTGAGTCAGCCAATCAAATGCCACGATTTCTAGCAATGATATAATAGCATATCGTATTTCTTAGCTCTCTTAATTTTCTGATTATAAAAGATGTATTGCCCGGCGCGGCCTATTGCCCGCCCGGTGCACTATACAATGATACTTGTACGTAATTATGTTAACTTATGGGTTTATGATATATTCATTGAGGTGAGAACAAAAATTATATCTTTCTTTGAAATGCAAAATGATCGTAGAAAATGTCTAGCAATGATATAATAAAACAAATATTTCATTCTATGTTCGGACAATACCTGATGCACTTTCAATAATTTTACAGCATGTATTTCCCTCGCCCTATTGGTTGCGGGCATCACATACTACAAAAGCCATTGAAAGATTAAGCAAATATTTCATCTTTCATCTTCTGTTCATCTTTCAATGATTTTTGCAACTTGTTCATTGCCCACAGCCCGAAGGGCAAAATCATTGAAAGTGCAGCAGGTATTGCCCGAACATAGAAATAAGTATTTGTTTTATTATATCATTGCTAGACATTCTCTACGATCAATGTGCATATAAGGGTCTTAAGTAACATCTGTTTTCAAAATTTACAGTGTAAAGTTATATCTATGTCTTTTTATCGTCATATGCCGTTTATTCAGCCATTGTGTCTATGCATGCTAGAATATATAGGATCACTCTATCTGATTAAAGCAGCATAGTTTGTGTTCAAAACGATAATACGCCATAAACGTGATTTAAACATTTTTCTTGTCAAACTGCGCGCCTATGTTCACACGTATTTCCCAAACTGCGTGCCTGATATTTCCAAACTCTCCAAAACGTTCTTTTTAATCTCCTAAATATCAGTTTTATCTCGAAATATTTTGAATTATACATGATAAATGCGCAAGGAATTAAATATAAAACGAGTCTGAATTATTTGTCATTTATGTTTAAAGTGCTAGATCGATTTACGTATAAATTCCCGTTAAATCAGTGACAAAAATGCCATTAATCTGCTTATGTTTTAAAACTTAGATTCATTTGCACATAGTTTTTGCTAGTATTTGCAAGACTCATATATTCGCCACAGAATGAATGCATTAAACAAGAAAACATGCAGGATAAATGTCTTTAAATTACATTTCAAAATACAGACTCCAACTTGAATGATGCAATGTTGTTAGGCACGCAGTTTGTGATCTAAACAAACTGCGCGCCTAAGTAGGCGCGCAGCTTGACATGGGCACCGTTGATAATATATTTAATGAATGGTGGTATTCTTCAACTCTAAACAGAATCATGATCGGTTTGGTTTTCAGTAAAATTCTGTGTTTACTATTAAATGGAAGTTATTTGAATAAATAGCTTCACCAGGCTATGACCAAGCATCACTATTGAAGATCGATATTTTAAAACGTATGTCATAATATATGCCCGAGGATCTGGAACGATCCGGGTCTTTGCCCATGGCCAATTAAATAAAATGATATCACTCAATTTTTGATAATCTTAGCGTGATCCACTGATATTGATTTTTCCCAGTAGAATGATTAGGAAATTAAAGTTGTATTAAACAATATTGACTAGGAAAATTGGGCCATTAAATAAATATTTTTTCCTTTTTAGACGATAACTGGCAATACCGATACACATTCGGTAGTTATGTATAACTTCCCGACCCCTTTCGTGGCCCGGTATGTTTCTATGTATCCACAGGGACATTCTGGTGCAACTAACTCAAAAATTATGTTACGATGGGAAATTTACACTGACTTGTGTGAAGGTGAGTTTTATTCTTGCAGTTGACAGTTTGAAACTGATACCAGAAATCAATTCATAGGAAAGCATATCAAAAGTATGACTTTTATGATTTTTTACCATAAGCTGGCTTTGATAATTGATCAAAGGGGGACGTCGGGTTGATAGCTTGCGGAGGGGAGAGTGTATCCTTTGTTCTTCGTACATATACAGGCAGGGTGCGCCAATAAAATGGAACACTCACATTTTAGTTAAAATAACTGTATATGTCATGAAAACTTATGAGAACAAAGTTGTAACATTTGTGACATTACATTTGAAGATACATGATGCGTGGTTTCATTTCTTGCTTCTTTTGATGCTGGTCAACCCTGTTTAAATAGCTCCTCTTAAACATCAAATTAAGCTAAAATACAACAGATGAATGCACTGCGTAAATATGAATTTATTTTATTCTATTTCAGAGGACAATCCATTTGAATATGTAAAAACTGGAGCGGTTAATTGCCTCGGAGATGTGGAATCAATTTCTACCGCCACTGTAGACGACTGCGCTGCCGTGGCCAGTGCCGTCGGGTCCAACATATTTGATCACAGTGGTTTTACATGCAAGCACGCCCTATGTATATTGAAAGATACTCAGTTTACTAGTGGTTCAGCCCTGGTCTATGCAAGACTCGGTAATACTGCACATGATTCTCGAAAAAATGTTGTCAGCATTTATAAAAAGATAAACAGATTAATCAATCCAAGCATTTGTTAAAACAGACTAATCAATCCAAGCATTTGTTAAAATTCCCAAATGCCTTTTACTGAATTTTCATACTTCTACCTACCCTCAATCAAAAGATTTATTTTGCTTTTAATTCTACAGAATCATGTACACCTGGGTTCGATGCAATTGGCTCTGGTTGTTATTTTGCAACAGACGCCACTGCATCTTCAGTAGTGCAGGGACATCACAGCTATAGCCAGGGGAAGGATGCGTGTCGTGTGGCAAATGGGGAGCTAGCGATTATTGAATCTCAAGCAGAACTGGACATTTTAGTCAATATGATCCGTAAGTATCGATTATCTTTCATGCAATATTTAAAAAGTATAGACCGAAGAGCAGGGCTACTATTTTTGAATACACCCGAAGGGCTTGGCACAAACATTTTCTGTACCCCAAACGACCGAAGAGAGTGAGGGGTTCGAAAGTTTTTGTGCCCATCCCTAAGGAGCAATAGCATATTGATGCTAAAGGTGCCTATTTTGAGCACCTCATGAAGTCAGTCCCGTAGCCATTTTTGTCGAGGAGGGAAGGGGGTCACTTTTCAAAAAATTACAGGGAGGTTCACAGTACACAACTTTGGCCCAAATCAATTGAAAACGCCCAGAATGGTAAAAAAAAACTCTTTGATGTTGCTTTTCACACTCTGTGAACGTTTTGGATTTTTTTCCTTGGGAATTTGCCCCCAATGCATGACAATGGTTACCATAGTAACCATAACTTTGTCAAAACTGAGTGGATTGTCATGAAATTTTAATGGGATATGGTGGGATGTACGTTACGTATGTTGTTGTAAAAGCTTCACAACGACAAAAGTAAGAAAACAAAAGTTATGGCAAAATTAGCAATACTTATTAGTACAAGACTTATTATACTTAAGGAATGAAAACGAGATTTTATGATTCATATGATTTTTTAATATTAGAGTATCCAATATGCAATTAATTCATGTAAATAAGTACATGTAGGTGTACAATCCAATCCAAGTAGTATACTAGCCTATAGTATAATGATAGTAATACAAATAAAGTTTGATAATCACCTCAAATAAAATCAAGCAACCAACGATACGGTCGTCCTACAAAACATTTTATGTCGCATAAAAACCATTTGAGGAACAGTTGTGAAATTGATTCCTGCATACAATGTCAACATTTTATTAAAAATCTATTTAAAAAAATTATATCGAAATAAAGAATTATCAAGGCCGATCGAGTGTAAGAAGAAACGGTCAGAAAAACAGATTACTATGGAGATGAAACTGTTTTTTTGTAGATACCCAATCGTCTAAACATCTAATTGGGCTAACATACGATGGAACAAATCTTGTATGGGACAATGGTGAAACCGCTGAAGCATGGGTCACAGACAGCATTGTGGGAGCTTCCACAGGCCCTCATTACGTAGTTGATCTTAGCAATGGGGAAATCACTTCCGTAGATGCAACATCAGATACAAACCCAATACTCTGTGAATCAGGTACATAGTATGTGTTAGTCCTCTTTTAACAATTGGAAACAGTTTCAGAATATTGTGAACAACGTTCTTATATGCATCTCTCTGACATACCTTTAAAGACGTTGATCTTGAATTAATATTTAAGGCATCAGTAATATCATCATTGTGAAATGTTTCCATCAAATAGTATCCTATAACTGTTAATTTGTATTCACGCCCTAGCACTTTCAAATTGTATCACCCTATACCACGTATGTTTTGATTTATAGTAAAAAAAACTTGTTTTACTCTATAGTATCAGCTATACAAGGCATGGATGTGTCTATAGACCTGGTATCTTCAGGCACCACGTCAGACTTAGATATAGTATTTAAATCTGGCAATCTTGGTGATATATTCATAAACTACGGAGATGGAAAGATAGAAGTCATCAGGCTGCATAGTTTCGTACCTGGTGAGTCTACTACTGATGCTTCATTTATTTTATTCCATGTCTGTAAATAGTAAGCCCAAGCCATTAAAATGATTGCTCCCCTAGAACCATCTCAAGCGCCCCGTTTTGTCAAAGTAGCTGTTCCCGAAAGCTTTTTAGTAGATCTTCAGAAGAGCTCTCTGTTATCTCTGAGTGCTTCCTTAGCCAAATAGAAGGATTCCATTCAAAATAATTATCATTACCTAATCTAAATGATATCTCTACAATAACCAAACACGCTTCTTCTGTACATTATAGGGACGACAGTCCAACATGATTTTGGAAGCATTGGAACCGGGAACTACAACGTTGCTGTTCATGCATACAATAAGAGGAGTTCAGAGACTCGCTATACAATGGCAATCTTTGGAGACCCACTGACAGCTGCTCAAGTGTCGGTAGTAGGTCCAGTTGTTCTGTCTGCCCCATCTGAATTCACCGTATCTGCCACGACTGGAACGGGGATAAATGGCCTTATCAAGTAAGACCTGCTCCTACTTCATTGTATCTTTACATTTATATTTTGAACGGAGCGTCTTTAGGACAGCATAGTGATGACATTTGTGTTTCATAAAAAGCATATTTAAAGAATTTATTTTTTTTACATATAAAGCGTTTGATTAAAGGGTGACGATTAGCATCCCGTATAAAAACAATATGGCGGCTCCAGGCGAATCAACTGGATCAGTCCATTTTTAAGAAATAAGGGGAGTTCTGTAAAATCCAGTTTATTGAAATTGTCTTTGAGATAAAGTAATCCGTTTATAATGATTTTGAAAACGTTATCCAAAGAGTGATTGCGTTCAAAGAATATATGTACAACAGCCAATATAAATCCTTGTATTAGAAACAGGTTTGTCTTGCTTTGTTTCATTTGTAGGATATTTCATATGCCAAGCTGTGTGCTATTACGTTATGGGGAAATTTAGATGCCAATTTTTCCTTATTACACACAAACAGAAGATCCTGAAACTTCACCCATAAATGTCGAATTGATTTGTCAAAATAAAAATCACCCTTTTATAAATGTGTGACGATCTATAATATACTTATGCTATATAACAGTTAGAGGTGTTGACACAACGGCCTCGGACCTGTGAACCCTTGAGTATTATTCCGGGATCGGGCCTTTTATACTAAACGGTGAGCAACACCAGAAACGAGCGTTCGATTTGCTAAACGATATGCGTCACCCTTTAAAGGATTTAAGCCCAAGACCCAAGATAATTTCTTTTTCTCTGGACAGGTTTAATCTTGATGTTGTAAACTCTTTCTTTTTTCCATTCGAAAATGTTCTTATTTGGTACTTGTATGAGTTGTGCGAGTGTGCTTGTTTCAATTCATCAGGTACTTTTTCCCATAATTGATACTAGATAAAGCTGTAAACGTTCTAGGTTTAGTAGATGCCTTCAGTGGGACCTTAATTGTGATTGTGTTTGGATTGAAAGATAACCTCTTCACTCTTGGATGCTTTAAATTTGAGTTTCCATTTCACGGACCAATTAACCATTTCATTGATATCTGATTAATTTTTTTGATAAGTTGCTTCAGCTGTCTCATTCTGCCTAGATATTGAAGATTTTGGGGAATATTTGTACCAGATTTAGCATTAAATGAAATGTCTGAATAAGTATCGTGATCTTTACTTTTAATTTTCTATATGTTAGTTAAGAGGACAAAAACTCTATAATATTGTTGCCCAATCCATAAGATTTTTTTTTTATTAATTGGTGATCTTGAGTTTGAAATCTATTGAAAATCGTTCAAAATTCGGATAGATGTCGGAAAAAGCGGTCATATCTTTTTATTTCAACGGCCTTTCTGTTCAAAAACATTTTCAGTTTTAAAGGGGACACATGGAGCCGAATATTGGATTATGTACCAAACATCCTTGTTTTTTATAATTAGTCCGAAGATTTCAATGTTTCCCCATTGGATTGTATAGGAGCATTTGTCTGTGGAATTAACCCAGTCACAGTTAGATGTGTTTTGTGTCTATGTGCATGCACCAGATGTACTTCCGCTATTTACAATGCCGAACACCTCGATAGTCGGTGTTAGTTGAGTGTCGTAATGCGCCGCAATGACAGTTATCGGTTATTATGTCACCACCAAAAAGTGGTGACTGGTGGGGGTGGTGGTCTTTTTTGACGGCGGTTGGCGGTTGGTGGTTGGCGGTTGGCGTCTGTAACAAATTCTTACAACTTCTAATAACTTAACAAATTCTGTTTAGACTGACTTCAATTGTTTTCAAAAGCTTCTTCAAGTTTTCAGAAGTTCAAATCTGACTTTACATTTAAGATTTGACCTTCAATGACCTTTTCAACGTCAAAAAGGTCAAACAGGTATCTTTTCAACTCGCACCAAATTGACCAATCTTTTTTTCAAAATCATCTATACTACAAGTTATAAGAAGTTCAAATCTGCCTTTAGATTTGAGATTTGACCTTCAATGACCTTCTCAAGGTAAAAATATGTCAAAAAGGTCGTTTTTCAACTTGCTTCAAACTGACCATTTTTTCAAAATCATCTACAAGTTATAAGAAATTCAAACCTGCCTTTAGATTTGAGATTTGACCTTCAATGACCTTCTCAAGGTAAAAATATGTCAAAAAGGTCGTTTTTCAACTTGCTTCAAACTGACCATTTTTTCAAAATCATCTATTGGTTATCAAAAGTTCAAATCTGACTATAGTTTTGACATTCAATAATATTCTCAAGGTCAAAAAAGATTCGACCTTTAATGAACTTTTCAAGGTCAAAAAGGATTTTTTTTCAACTTGCTTCTAATTGACTAATCTTTTTTTCAAAACCATCTGCAAGTTATCAGAAGTTAAAACCTGACTTTTGGTTTGAGATTTGACCTCCAATGACCTTCTCAAGGTAAAAATATGTCAAAAAGGTCGTTTTCAACTTGCTTCAAATTGACCAATTCTTTTTCAAAATCATTTATAAGTTCTCAAAAGTTCAAATCTGACTATAATTTTGACATTCAATGATATTCTCAAGGTCAAAAAAGATTCGACCTTCAATGACCTTTTCAAGGTCAAAAAGGAATATTTTTCCAACTTGCTTCAAATTGACTGATCTTTTTTTCAAAATCATCTACAAGTTATCAGAAGTTAAAACCTGACTTTTGGTTTGAGACTTAACCTACAATGACCTTCTCAAGGTAAAAAAAGGTCAAAAAGGTCGTTTTTCAACTTGCTTCAATTGACCAATTTTTTTTCAAAATCATCTACAAGTTATCAGAAGTTCAAATCTGACTATATATTTGACATTCAATGTCATACTCAAGGTCAAAAAAGCTTTGACTTCAATGACCTTTTCAAGGTCAAAAAGGTCTTTTTCAACTTGATTCAAATTGACAAATCTTTTTCTTCAAAATCATCTACAAGTTATAATCAGAAGTTCAAATCTGACTATAAATTTAGGCATTCAATGTCATACTCAAGGTAAAAAAGATTTGACCTTCAATGACTTTCTCAAGGTCAAAAAGGTCTTTTTTCATCTTGCTTCAAATTGACCAATTTTTTCAAAATTATCTTTGAGACTTAAGATTGAACTCATTGTATTGTGAGCAACTAGGTAGTGATATTTTGTCATGTTTATGCCTTGTGTTTATTTTTTATGGTAGCTAGACCACCTATGTACACTTCCTAACACTATTATGAGTGCATCACCTTTTTGAAATTGAAAATGTTTTATCGACAGTAAAATTTGAAATGTTTGGAACTACTTTGAATCTAAAAAATAAGCAATCAGATGACTATGTTGTAATTGTATATGAAAAAAGAAAACATATGTACAAGCCCTAACTGTTGTATATGTCAGATAGTTATGGCTAATGTGCAGCAAAGCTATGGTCTCTTGTAATTTAGGTAGTTTCAGCCATGTTAATTTTTTCGAAAATAACATGGCAGAGAAGCATCAAAATATAAGACACCGCAGATCTGATAGCTAAACTACAAAACAAACTGAATATACAAAAGTTAGGACATGTATAAATGTTTCTATTTTTACATATTCTGTTTAAATATGGTCCTTTAATTGCTTATTTTTTAGATTCAAAGTATTTCCAAACATCTAAAATGTTACTGTACAAAAGGTATTCAAAAGGATCTTTATTTACAACGATATTTTAAAATACCCAGAGTTGTGTTTCTGGAGTCACACTGCACACGACCTAATTTGGAAATTCTGGCACTACATTTACAATTTTCTTAAAAATCTAATCCATCTTGAACATAAAGAGAGACACATTTTAAAATGATAATAGAATTCACGTTTATTGAAACTTCCGGTTTAACTTGATCTTTTGATCATTTAAAAAATCTAATTTTTTTAAAAAGGATCAATTTTAAATCCCTTTGTATGGTATTTAGAGGTCAATTGTCAAATTCAGGGTAGACTTTTATTTTAACGCAATGTTTCCTTGATGCAGTTTGGTAAAAAAGTCTTGGTTGAACTTGTTAGATTTTAAATACGTTTTTGTTTGTTTTAGTTTTGGTGATGGAAACATGAAACAGATCTTTGCCCAGACAACCACAGACCTCACAACGATATCACACACATATGAATCGATTGGGCACTACGACGTGCATGCATTTCTCTCGACCTCGTATACGACCAAACATTTTGAAATTGTAGCAGTTGTGGAAACAGCGATCACAGCAATCACATCTGTTGTTAGTGACCTTTGTGAACTCAATGAAACGAGCACAGGTAGGGCTATTGTCACATTCAAAAGAAACATCATGATAAATTAATATTGATATATAGATATTTTGACATTACAGTAATATTCAATTTCCACAGCTGAATGACTCTAACTGCAGTTAGTATCATTCAAGATGGTGGCCAAAATTCTCTCCTTTTCGATAAACCGACGATTTTAGCTAAACTAAGTTGAATCTGAATTCCAAATATTTCGGCCTCACTTAGAATGACTCTAACTGAATTTAATAATGACGTAGGAATGACACTTACTGAAACGGTTGATGACACTAACTCTATTGGATGAATATATGCAGGGTCATCTGAGTTAGTGCCATCAATGGTGAATATCATGATTGAGTTTTGTACCATCAACTTCAGTTAAAGTCATACTAAGCGAAGCTTCATCAACTTCAGTTAGAGGTCTACTAAGCGAAGCTGTTTTCTTTTAAATTATCTATTATTGCGAGTGTTTGAGCATCTTTTCCTGGCTGTTTACACTTGTTTTATTAGTTTTCATGGCGAAATATTCGGAATCCAGATTCAACTTAGCTTAGCTGATATCGTTCGTTTATCAAAAAAAGAATTTTGGCCACCGTCTTGAAGGATCCTAACTGCAGTTAGAGTCATCCAGCTGTGAGAGTGATTATTGAAACGTTAAAGAAGCTAAAGACGACATATTAATTTGATTTGATCTGTCGCGGCACTAAAAACGTTTAATTATTGACTCGTACAAATCGTAGTATTCTAGGAATCACCAAAATGCATCAGTGAGATCAGTAGCATTTTAGATGCAATTAAGGTGGTTGTATACCCGGATGTTTGAATATAACGATTGAAATGTATCCTCTGTAAAGTAAGTCTTTTCCTAATTAAGGAAAAGTTCAAATAACTTGAATGGCTGGGAAACTTAAAGTTTTCCACTGATAATATGAGGGGTATTAACAACAAAAAATTGAAGACAATTGATTGATTTGTATTCAGAGTATACCAAAACACCAATATGACTTTTTACACGATTTTGACGTCAAAATTAATAAGATCATCAAATTGACCAAAATTGGCAAATTCTGTAAAACTGTGCAGCAGACAAAATTGTTTATGCGTGTTTATGTTAGCCAACATATTTAGTGTGTGCCAAAACTCCAGAAAATCACAAAAACCTATGTTGGGATAGCTTAAAGTGAAGTGACCCATCATCATTATATAGATTGGTCCATCAACTATTCATTTTTACTTGTCTGCAAAAAAGGTGACACGAAAGGGCTAAATGGCTTGCAACAAGGTACAACCATCAAAAAGATGAGTTTGATAAAAAATAACCTTGTTGAAACAAAATAGCATATACAACATTTCCTTAGAACTCTAAATATTATACAGTTATACAAAGGAAATTTTGGTTGATTTAACAATAAGTATGCAAAACTTAAAACAAAACCACACAAAATAGATAAGAATTAAGATAAACCTTTTATTTCATTAACAAGATACTTTTTAAAAATCAACCCAAACTTTCCATTGTACAATTACAATATTGAGAGACCTAATCACGTTGTGTTTGTATCGTTTTGTTCCAATGAGGTTCGGAAAGATTTTTCATTTCATTCCGAACACATGATACCAAGAAGAAAAGAAGTGTCTGATGTGTTTTCTAAAACAATATAGAGAAAAGTATTTATATATTTACTTCAAATTATATTGTTACCATTCATAAGATGACTTTTGAATTGACAATGTGTAAAATTTTCAAAATTTTTCGTTGATTGGTCACTGGGAGCCAGTATAGTAAACTTCACAAGACTTAGTTAAGCAGCCTTGTGAAACCTGATAGCCAAGGCTGATACAGCAGAGAGCCTCATTCTGAGTTGTTGCGTAGTGATACCTTCTGCTTCAAAATGGCCTATCTTGTAATGTTTTTAGACATTCTTTAACAGTCTATCATATACCACCAGATTGATAAATTCAGATTGAAATTAAATATGTTGCAAGGGTAATATCTAAACATCACTTTAGTAGAGATAGAGATGTATCATTGATGATCTCTAGGGATTTCTGTGGTCTTACTCTCAGCCACTCTCTTTGAAGATTTGAAACTCTCTTAATGACCATTAACATTAATCTATTATAATGAAAAATCTGATTCTGGCACTACTCTCAAACATCTTCATTAGTGTTGTTCAAAGTGTCTCCTATGCAGGTCAAAAGATTTCCAAGCGGTGCCAGAATCAGATTTTGAGAAAAATGTGTTTCAAATCATACTATCACTGGACTATCACTCTCACATAATCCATACTTGAAACCAAAAATTCATTTCCCTAACACAAACTGAATGTAACAAATCTTGCTGATATACTGAAAAAATGATTGCAAACATTTTTAGACCTGTGGAAACAAATTTGCTGAAATAAAGGAGAATATAAATCAAAATTAAGTGAAAGTCAAAATTATGTAATGGAATAATAACTCTGATGAAATATTATTTGGCGTGTCAACCTGAGATGTAAGTGATAAACTTCTTAAAAACATACTTTCTCCAAGAACCTGTAATATGTATGTTAAGACTTTTCACATTCATAAAAGACATAGTCAGGGCTAAATGATTTTGCACTGAAACAGCATTCATTTACATTTATCATTTCTCTCAAAAACAACCTAAGGTAACACCATCAATATTAAATGCATACTGATTAATTTGAAGTCAAGAAAAGTGCATGTTATAAAATAATGACTAAATAATTAAATCATAAAGTAACAATATATCACATTATATTACTACTCCAGATAATGCAAGAAATTTTTGGGAAATGTATGTTGGCCATTTAAAGTGCATAAGTGAACTGACCAGTGTAACCTAATACCAGTTGCATTCATGGCTATTAAGCATAAGTTGTCTGTGGCAGTTTAATGTTAATGGGATCTCCACTAGCACCACCAGTGGTTATCTGTATCACTACAACTAAATCTACAGTTCTGGCTCCCAGTGTGGTTTAAGAGAAGCGTGTGATCAAAAAGTACACCATATTAATACAATCCTTTGATATTGATAAATATGATAAACCATTTGCGTGTGGCCATTTTTATAAAAAACAATAATGGTGAAGAATTATACATGATGATATTCGTATTTTATCTATTCAGTATTTTCAGAATACCTTAATTACCATTATATTCATTTTCGGCAAAGTAAATAAGTATAGGGCTCACACAAGGATCAACTTAATTTGCAACCTTTTCATATTTGGTGAAGTTTTGAAAATTACAAAGTAAAACACAATTTTATTTGTTAAATGAAACAAAATAAAAATAATGTGTTTATTTTATTGTTTCGATCTGAATATGTATCCTAATAACCATTATATAAGTTTTTGGCAAAGTAAATAATCGTAGGGCTCACACAAGGATAAACTTTTTATTTATATAATTAAAAAACATTAAATATATAAAATAGGAATAATGTCCTTGACAACAGTTGCTTTTTAATCGAAAACGCATTTTAAGGTCATAAATGTCCAATTTTTACCATTATTGTTTTTAATAAAATTACCACAACCCAAATGGACTATCATTATACATCAATATCAAATTTGCATCCTATTTTGTATACTTACTACTATTATTCTAAAAAAATGTATATTTTTCGCACACAGTAATTTGACGAATGTTCATGTTCATGACAGTTGCAGTTAAGTATAAGGAATATTTTTTTTACAAAATGTCTACTTTGAATAAAAACCCTGGATGTGGTACTAGTTTTGGAGAGAAAATTACAATATACAGATGTGGGTGGATATTTTGAATCCGTGAATTTTATTTAACCAACAATTATTCTATCTATATAAACTATATATACCATTTAAAACAGACACTTTTTTGTAGTAACTATTGGATTGGCCGCTGGGACGAATGTTGAATGTAGGGTTGACTACGGCGATGGTTTTGGCTATTTGGCAATTTCAAAGACAACGCCGATGAGTGAAAATTTTACCTATGTTTATCCGGTATCAGGAGACCATTTGCAGACGACAACCTGCAAGAATGCTGTCTCTTCGCCTCAACCAATTTCCACTACTATTGTGGTAAGCAAGCTTAACATTAGGCGTAGTGTCAAAATCATCAGACCATTCGTCGTTTACGAAAAGAGATTATTAATCAGATAAGCTTTAAAAGTGTATGTACATGTAATGAATTCGAACACTTTTTGAAACACCCATACATGGAGGTTCTTCTGGTTTAAAGGTTAATGAAATATTCTTTGAATTAATCTACTGTTTACTTGAAATGGATATTTCATCACTGCAAATTTTTGATGGATATCCCCTATTATCCCATGGTTACAAGGATATACATGTAGATCGAATATAAGGTGAAGATATATTTGATATGTGGATCAAGATATCATATTTTAGCAAAAATCCCCAAACCATCGAATATCACTTCTCAAACCATCGAATATCACTTCTCAAAAAGTGGTTTAGATTTTTCAATAATTTTTGTCAAATTTTTTTCTAAAAATCTTTTTCAAGATTTTCTAAAAAAAATTTTTTAGATTTTTTCAAAAATGTTTTCGAAATCTTTTTAAAACTTTTTTTAAACGTTTTTTTCGCTGGGTTGAGATTTCCCATGGGATAAACGGAAAATCCTATGGTTTTTCAAAAATATCAATTATATCCACTCATGGATATCAATATCTTCACTCATTCGCTGCGCTCACTCGTAAAGATATCAATATCCACTCATGGTTATAAATGATATTTTTTCAAAACCATAATATATTCCTATAATATCTATTTTACAGTAATCTGGCAGTTTTTTGCTACAAATACATTTATGATACAGTCGCTGAAATTGCTGTTATGTACTTGCTCGTTACATATAGAAGGCGACTAAACTTTTCTTCTGAAATCTGGATCGTAATTTTGGAGATCACTCAAACGTTGGACCTCTGATCTAATACCACGAAAAGTCAAGTCAAATTGGCTCAATAGTCCCAGATTGTTTTTACATTTCATTTGATAAATGTAAAGGCAGTGTATTAATGAGTGCCAAAATATCAAAACGTAATCAAAGTTTTTAAATCGATTCAGCAGAATGCTCTTCACTTACCGAATGACGGTAGACGAAATCCAAATCCTAGATACAACTGTTATCCCAAGTGTCCAAATGTAACAATATCTCTTTCCAAATACAGCAATATAAACTGATGAAGAGTGATTACTAGTATAGTATTAATAATAGTAGTTCATAAACTTGTATCTAAACAGTAAATATATTTGAAGTGTTCTGCTGTGTGTGTCTCTACTTAATATGATAATGACTGTGATAATAGACGCTATGTTAATAAAAACGCTTATTTGGGATAAGTGATATGTATACAATGTATATTGAAAAATAGATGTAAACAATTGTCAAAATGAACGAGAATATCGAATAGAAAAAGAAACATTTGAAAAGTAAAATCCTTGACAAGAAAATAAAGCACAAGGATCTAACGTTAAACACAGTGTAGTTTTAAATAGTGTCTAAAACATCCTCCAATATTAAGGAACCATTATAACCGTCAAAAAACCAAAATAGTATATGAACAATGCCACATATTCATTCGTACTGAAGAAAGAATTTATACGTTGAAGAACAAATTAAATGTATCCAGGCATCATGTGAGAGCATTTAACCCCAAAATGGATAGAACTGCATTATATTTTATCATTTTCCAGGTGAACTATCCAATATTGTCGTCGGGCTTCGAAACGACCCCGGCCTTTGATGTTGGTGCAGTTGGCCATGTGATCGGTAATGATATTGTGATATCTATAACAGTACATCAGGGTACACGAATACGATATACGTGTTTGTTAAATGGATCACCAATAAATGAATATCTGAATGGTAAGTCTTCTTTTACCATTTACAGTTCTTCCGCTCATTCCTCTGATCCTTATCAATTACCTTCTGCAGCTTACATATACTTAAATTCCCAACAATGCCAAATAAGAAAATAGACGCTAGGAACTACTTGTAGTTGATCAAATAGTTTATCGTACCTAACCCCCCTATCACACCAAACTAGTTCTTACCCGTTCTTGCCAGTCCTACGAAATCCTCGTAAAACGGGCTCAATCTGGCTGTGGTCGGGAAATATGTCTAAAATGATTAGCTACTTCGTTCATAAACAGTCTTCAATACGTCCATCTCGATCATTCACAGTTCATTCAGGTCGCACCACGTCGGTGTGCAACGTCGTATAACGCGTCCCTTAGTCTAGAAGGTCATCATGGCCTGATTACAGAACGGTATGGTCGCCATCGAATTTTGAATCGATTCAAAATTCTAAATCACATTCCCCGTCCGGGAAAGTCCATGAAGTTCGTGAACAGACCGTAGAACGTTGTGGCTACGTTGATACCGCTCGACCACAGTTTAAAACCAGTTTTGAAGAACGCAGTGGCAACTTGCTTGGTGTGATAGCTATATTTTTGCCAACTCGTTGATGAATACGTTCTTAATCAGTTTTTAACCCGTTTGCAATTAGTTCTACCTCCTTCTCAATACGTCCTCAGACAGTTCAACTCGTTGTAAAAACGTCCCTAGTAGGATTGAAGTACAACTGTTTAATTCGTAGTACGTCCAGCTCGTCGTTAGTAGGTTGTCACTCGCTCTAATTGTACAACGTGACGACCAAGAACACATTTTGAGCATGTTCTAATAAGTTCTGGGGGACCTACCCGTTCGAGTACGTTTGATGAAGTTTGTAAATATACCCCAAATGGTTCTAAATACGTCCAATCCGTTCGTACACAGTTGAAGCCCGTTTTCGAGAATGTAGTGAGAAAAGGTTCGGTGTGATAGTAGGGTAACTAAACTAAAACAATAAACTGCAATAGAAGTTACATCAAACTTTAATTAATAGATGTTACGTAATAATACAATAGAAAATACACATAAACTGAATCAGATAATCTGTCTGCCATCTTGGATATATAAAATATCAACGGCCAGGTTTGTCTCAGTTTATACCAATCCATATGGTATGGTTTAGTTTGTGCTGTGTTTTTGATATGATTCATATGTATTTTTGTATTTTGGAGAAATAGCACATGTATACATAGTACTATATATCTTTTATTGACTCTGTGATGTTATTACAATGACATATTAGTCACTAAAAAACTACAATATAGAAAATTGAACTAAGACTAAACTAACTTCTGAATACAATAATACAAAGTAGATGTAAAATACAAGTATTATACAGAGTGATGCATTGTAAAATGCAAATACAGCATGACATAATTCAAAACATCTGTGTGATGTATCATTGTCACAATATATTCGAATATATAAAAATTGTATGTACACTCTACAAATATCTACTTTACCCTACTATCACACCAAACTAGTTTTCACTACGTTCTCGAAAACGGGCTTCAACTGTGTACGAACGGACTGGACGTACTTAGAACCATTTGGGGTCTATTTACAAACTTCATCGAACGTACTCGAACGGGTAGGTCCTCTAGAACTTAGCACATGCTCAAAATGTTCTCGTGGTCGATACGTTCTACAATTAGATCTAGAACGAGTGACAACGTACTAACGACGACCTGGACGTACTACGAACGGAACCGTCGTACTTCAATCCTACTGAGACGTTTTAACAACGAGTTGCACTGTCCGAGGACGTATTCAGAACGAGGTAGAACTAATTGCAAACGGATTTAAACTGATTAAGAACGTATTTAAGACTGCTTATGAACGAGTTATTAAAAATATAGCTATCACACCAAACAAGTTGCCACTGCGTTCTTCAAAACTGCTTTTAAACTGTGTGCGAACGGAATGAACGTAGCTTCAACGTTCTACGGTCTGTTTACGAACTTCATGGACTTTCCCGGACGGGGAATGTGATTTAGAGTTTTGAATCGATTCAAAATTCAATGGCGACCATACCGTTCTGTAATCAGGTCATGATGACCTTCTAGACTAAGGGACGCGTTATACGACGTTGCACACCGACGTGGTGCGACCTGAACGAACTGCGAATGAGATGGACGTATTGAAGACTGTTTATGAACGAAGTAGCCAATTATTTTAGACATATTTCCCGACCACAGCCAGATTGAGCCCATTTTACGACGTTTTCGTAGGACTGGCAAGAACGGGTAAGTCTATTTTATTATTTTGAAGTTACGAATAACGCTCATATTACAAAGCCTTTACAAATGTTTGTTTTACATATAATATCGAATTCTATGAATAAAAATTACCTTATAGAAGATCAACAGCAACCAGAAGAATATGCAGCTGACACCCCGGGTGAATCGGTTGCAACATTAACCATACCTACAGCGGATCTCTCCCCAGGAGAGTATATCGTGGATATTAACCTTGATAATGATGTGTCTAGTGAAAATATAAGTGGGGAGTTTACATTAGACACTGAAATATCTGGTAAGTATATTCATCAAAAATATGAAGTTTAGGTTCATGTCTCACATTGATAAAATATTGTGTCATCAATTCTAATGGAATTGGAATCTTATTGTTGTATTAAACTATAACCGGAATATTTTTCTGCAAACCGATTCTGTTTTAGGGGGGGGGGGGGGCGGGGTAGATAGACAGTTTTTATTTTCTATTTTGTCTTATTTTCCCACCATTTGTTGAAACTGAATGCTCAAGTATACTAGAACTACAAACACCAAAATAGATAAATTGTTTTGCCAAATAACATGATATGATATTTTATTTTAAACAATATAACTCTATCATTGTAAGTTGTGTAATAAAAACAGCGGGATGGTTTTCAATTCTCAACATGTTTTGCAATGGCTTTAACGAATGATTGTCCTTTTCTCGCTTTTAATCAATTATGATATTGATTCCCATTATTGGGGAAAGGGGTGTTAGACGGTGTTTTGTGCGTAAGTTTATATTTTAGGATATTGTGAGAGTATTTTTCTATGTCAGTCTTCTTGCTGTGTTATGTTATACTGTGATATGTACTGGCCCTTTCGTTTGGAGTAAAATTAAATATCTATTCTTTACGTTAAACCTCTGTTTGGAATACGTATTATAGAATTATTTTCTATTCTGACTTATCAATTCATGTGTTTAAGTAAAATAATTATGTTTTATTCTTCTTTCATGTTCAGTAATATTCTTTAATCTTTTTTAGGGCTTTTATTGGCTGTTGCGAGCGAATATGTGCCCTATGGAACTGATATTGTAGTTACTGCTGATGTAACGGAGGGTTTGTATACTATTTGTGTCCGGGATCAAGTGACAGTTGTAACATTTAAGTTATTTAATTGAAAGATATGATATTGCTCAAATCATATTGCCTGACATGATAGAAAATGATGTTTGAAATGTTTCAGAATAATTCTTTAAATAAAAGTTACATTGGGAAACAGTTGTATGTTTTACCAAAATTGCCTCTTAAGATTTTACATTTTCTATTCCTAACGATTTTATGTTATTTATATTTTTACTAAGGTTCGCGTGTTTCGGGCACCATTGTTTGGGGTGATTCAACGGCTGACACAGTGATAAGTGACTTGAATTCTGCAACTGGCCCGATGTCACTTTTCGATGTTTCCCATTCTTACGTCCAACAAGGTAAACTACTTGTACATGGTACACAGGGTTATGACACTAGGTCTCCTATCTTTACAGTTTTCAAACAATTTATTTAGACGTTGCTAATAGTATCTGTAAGGTAATTATAAGCAAACATATCATTTGATGTGTCAACAATAAAAACATTTACCTATATATTTTTGCTACGTGGCTTTTAAAAAAGCAAAACCACATTTAACAATAATGAGGAATATATAGTCCCGAGCGTTTCACAAATATAGCGAATCTTGCTTGCTATTACATGTTATTTGTGACTAAATGTTCAAAATAGACTAAAATGTTCATTTACCCCTTTAGGAAATGGTTTGTCGGACTACCACAATGTGGAAGTAACTATTTCAAATCAACATGGTTCAGAAACTGCTACCATATTTGTGGGAGTTGAATCACGTGTTCCCGATGGAACAGTCATGGTCATTTCAAATATAACTGACATTGGCAATGCAGTTTTCAACCTTGACCAGACAGGCTGTGATATCGCAAGTAATGCTATTGTTCAATGGAACTTCGATGATGGTTCCGCCCCTCTGATAATCCCAGTTGAGCCTTCCTTTTTACAAACGAATATACAGGTATTAATATACTCACATTTTATAAAACTGACATGTATCTTATTTAAGGAATAAATAATGATAGGCCATTCAATGTGGTGAAATTCAGCACGAGTTGGACAGAATGTTGTACAAAGCACGAACCGAAGGTGAGTGCATTTGTACTAACATTCTGTCCAACGAGTGCTGAATTTCACCATATTGAATGGCCTATCATTATTTATTCCGATTCAAACATAAAAATTAGTAAAAGCCGTGTCTGTGGAACGGGCATGAAGGAAGAATACGCATGCTGTCAAGATTCTGAAGTCGGCCGGAAAAATTTTAGAATTTGTTTGGGCTGTTCTATTTTACTCCCCGTTTTAGATTTTATACGGTGTATAAACTTGAAGTCAGCCATAGTTAAATAGTTACAGTAGTTACGGAGGGAGTAAAAAAGAACAGCTATCCCCGGACAGAGCCCCAGATGTGCAGCTGAGATGTGACGTCACTCAAAACAATGCAAATTGCAGATTGAATAGAGCATGGTCGTGCATCTATGGAGAATTAGAGAACGTTCTATATTGGCTATGCTGCATTCTGATTGGTTGAGAAATTCGAATAGAGCACGGTCATGTTTGAATGTTGAATAAATTCGTGTCAAACGGCAGGAACACAAGAACAGATCAAACCTTACAGATTATTTTTAAACTTTTGCGTTCCTTCAATATCAGTTTACTTGAAATACATTTAATTATAAGCACTAAGGTCAGTGGACTTTGATGCTATTATGCTTTTGCGATTTTGTGGCTCAAAATCAAAACGATGTAAATACCTTGTTTGTTATTGTTTTCATAGCACTATTATAGTGATTGGGGCTACTATGACGTGTCTGCAGAGATCAGCAACAACGTTTCCACCAAGACGCTTAGTAGAACACTGATGGTAGGGGTGCTGATTGACAACTTTGCTATATCTGTTCTTACACCAGATGTGAAGACTTTGGTTGAGGATGTCGAACTCGTGATTAATGTAGATGCGGGATCCGATATCACGTATGTACAAAGAGTATGCATTTATTATAGGAATAAAGAGCGAGCTCCGAAAGAACATCCTCAAATAAATCTAGGCTTCATCAATTTACCTAAATGTGGTTTTGATGTTTATAAACCAATGGCATTTCTCCCTCCCGATTATATCTTGTTTTACAAATATGTTTCTCCCATAGCCTATATTATTCACTCGTCCTAAAATAGCTAAATTCTCTCTTGTCAATATATTATTTTTGATTTCTGCCTCAAAAAATCCAAAACGGTTAACTTTATTTATATGGGGAATCATCATTTTTATTGTAACATACTAAACTGGAGTTGCTGCTTTCTAATTTTAATTTTATTTTGATTAGTTATGTTATTAACTGGGGCGATGGTGCTTCTGGTACATCATCAAGAGCCACCAATACATGGCACCTCGGTGATACGCAAACGATTACACATACATACAGTACTCCTGGTGATAGGACAATCACTGTAACTGCAAACAATCACTTCGGACCGGAACTTACAGAAACAGTTGAGGTCAATATCGAAAATGAAATCCTTGATCTTATTATTCAAAACGATTCTCCCGTCTCGCATGATAGTACTGGAACCTTAGGAACAGTGATATTTACAATTGAAGTCGATCCGGCTTCCCCTCACCCACCTCCTTCCGATACCACTTGTGTATTTGATCACGATGATGGATTGGGAACACAAACGTTCGAGTTTACTACAGGAGAGACAATACAGGGACCTCATAGCTACACGTATCCGAGTACCATGCGTTTAGATACTTCGGTCACAACTGTCACATGCTCAAACTTGGTTTCATCATTTTATCTTACAACAGTCGTAATTCTGCAGGTATGTAAGGCTACTTGTCTTATCAATTTCTAGGTTCATATTTATTTTCCATCAAGGAGTCTAACGACTAGTCGAATACCAATTGGAGGATCTGGTTAAAATTTTATGTTGATGCTTGAAAGAAATAGTAAACGAATAGAAAAAGTAAACGATTGAATTTCTATGCATAATCCAAGATTTAATACGAACGTTTGTAACATGTCGGGGGGGGGCATCTCCATAAAAATATGGGTTTGCACAAGCTATTCTTTAACAGCAACTTATTGAGAACTACAAGGAAGTTATCTCTTTTCCGGGGCGACTGTAAAGGTGTCGAAAATCATATAATTATAGTAAAAATATATTATTTCGAAATTCATCTAGTTGCTTATTATACACAGGTAAAGTCATATTCATTAAGAACTACGGTACTTACATTCTTAAGTTGTATTGTTCCATCATGCTTAATAGAAAAATAGTCCGTTTTTTATTTGTATACTCAGTTATAAAATGGCTTAATATTGTCAAAAAGAAGCAATTATAATGTTTTAATATATTGCACACTAACAGAGTATTGGGTTTGAATATGTTTGAATATTCTTAACTCCACGTATAATCAGTGGTTATTTGTGCTGTTCTACAAATAAAGAGGAGCAATACCTGAATATACAGAGTATTCCATATATGCAGCGAGTATCGTCTCTGTAGTATTTTTGCTGATTACAAGAGATTCTTACAAATAGACACTTCTTATAACCAAACAATATTTTGTATTTTATCTAGTGTTGCCACCACCTTACCATAAAAATGTAATTTTTATTAACTTATATATACTAGTTATAGGAATTGGTCCAACTTTTTTGGACAATTGATTTGATAAAATCTAGTTCTATTCCGTATGTTTAATGTAGGAACCCATCACACAACTTGCATGTGAAGCTGCAGAATACTACCTAGCCACTACAGACTACGCTGCTATTTCAACATCTTTAGAGTCAGGTTAGTTTAGAATCAACTCGCGGTACAATGACAACTGATTGTTATAATCGTAATTGAAATGTATTGGCGAATCTCGCATGATTATAATACATTAAAAAGCACATACATATTATCAAAGAGATTCTTCCGCGATTGTGATACATAAATTCATTGGGCAATCTTCTGTGATTTTGATGCGTTATAAAAGGCAACTCGAGTTATGATTATAATACATTCAGTAATCGCCTGTAAGTCCATAAGACAGTCCTTTGCAGTTATAGTACATCCGAGAAATATTTATTGTTTACAGTTTTGTATAAATTAATTATATTATGAATATTATATATGTGAACGTTGCCAAAAATTCCTTTCCATCTTATTTGTTGCCTTTACATAATTTTAGGAAGCCATCTTAATTTCGCATTCTCGTACGGAGATGGTATTATTGACGATACTCTTTACAAGTTAGAAATACCAAGAACTGTAGTTGGAATAACACCTGTAGTTTGGACACACTACTATGCTGTAGGGAACTATACTCCGACAGTCACAGTTTCCAATGACATAAGCTCAATGACGCAAACGTAAGCTATGAAATTTATGAATTCGGAAGTTCAAAAGTCAGGGTATATACTCAAATTGCAACTGGGTTTCAATATACCGTTATAAACGTCTGGAGAATAAGGACCTAATATGAGTTTTGGCTATACTTACATGTACCTTGTATTCGCGAATACAAATAACGGCTACTCATATGGGCAACTCATTTAAATATTTATAGTATCTGTCACTATTCCATTCATTAAAGGAGTTGGTCATAAATAATAGGTTAATCCGCCAGCCGACAGTCGAAAATTGCATT
This sequence comes from Owenia fusiformis, assembly GCA_903813345.2. Lineage (NCBI taxonomy): Eukaryota > Metazoa > Annelida > Polychaeta > Sabellida > Oweniidae > Owenia > Owenia fusiformis. The sequence continues at coordinate 19,521,156 of CAIIXF020000007.1, read as the reverse complement.
CGCGAATACAAGCTTACTACAAGGTTGATAGAATAGATATGGGTAGAAACTTATAGTAATATATTGGAAAAGGGAATTATGTACTCGTATTTTCATAAAATGGATTTTGAAGAAATTTTACAGATGAAATTACCTTTCAAGAAGTAAGAAACATGAATAAATTGGAAATTTTATTGGATAAATAAAAAAAGGAGAAGTGCTATTGTTTTTTACAACCTGTTTATATAGTAGTTATATAACTTGGTGTGATAATTAATTGAATTTCTACATTCTAGATGTTCTATGATTGTTGTCCAGTATGTTGTACCCGCGTTGACATGGGAGGTGACTGATCCTGTTATTTATCCGCCAGGAATTATGACTTACATAATCGGTGAGTAATATTATCTATCGTCTCATATGCATCCAAAAACATCAATAATTTGAATGCTTTAGCATACACAACCAAAATGTTCATTAATTTAAATCCAATAGACAGCTAGCTTTTTAGATCATTTTGTAGCAATATTACTGGTCCAACGTAGAATGATACTAAAACTCTATGGTACGAGGGAAGATCCAAAAGTTTCCGGCCTAACATAGTTCAATAGATGGATTTTCAAAATGATAGTGTCATTTTTCAATGTAGTCTCCCTGTACTTCGATGCACTTGGCCCATCTTCTTGGCAGCATCTCAAGTCCAGTTCTGAAGAAATCAGGAGCATGACCCTCCAACCACTGGTTAACAGCTATCTTGACCTCATCATCATCATCATCATAGCGTTGCCCTCGTAGAGATTTTTTGAGTTTCCCAAATAGGTAATAGTCACTGGGTGCTTGATCTGGAGGATAGGGTGCGTGCGGTAATAATTCCAGATGGCATTCTTCCGCTGCATCACGAGCAACTTGGCTTGTGTGAACAGGTGCATTGTCCTGTTGATGCAAAACTCCAAGACGGACTTTGTGTGGCCTGGTTTCATCAAGTCTAGCTTTTAAAGTACGCAACAAAGCAGCATAATATACTCCGTTCATTGTAGTACCTCTTGGAAGGTAGTCTACTAAGATAGGACCTTCACAGTCCCAGAAAATAGTGGCCATCATTTTTTTGTTGGATGGGGTGGTGCGAAACTTTGGGGGTGGAGACCCCATATGTTTCCATTGCATTGACTCATGTTTGGTTGAAGGCTCAAAATGACGCACCCATGTTTCATCACAAGTGACTATTCTCTCCATAAAACCTTGTGGATCAGTGTTATACATGTCCAAAAGCTCTCTTGCAACAGCAACTCGTTTTGTTTTCATGTCCTCTGTGAGCATACGGGGCACCCATCTTGAGCTTAACTTTTGCATGTGTAAATCTTCATGAATTATTCTACAAACGGTACCATATGATAATCCAGTTTCTTCTACAAGTTCACGTATACATTTCCGCCTATCTTCCAATATTGTTCGATGTACAAGATCAACATTTCTATCTGTAGTGACATCTTTAGGTCTTCCAGAACGTGGTGCATCATCAATTGATTCCCGTCCACGTTTAAATTCAGCCACCCAAAATTTTATAGTAGAATAGGAGGGAGCACCTTCCCCATACACATCCTTAAGTCTATCGTAGATTTCCTGCCCTCCATTTTCTTCTTGATATAGAAACTTTATCACAGCTCTATATTCAGTTTTCTCCATTGTGCAGCCACTGTGACCTGACCTCATTATGAATATTCTCAAAATGAGGCTGTGACCCCTAGAGTTTAATCATATGCATAAATTATGTTCATACATAAGCAACATTTGAACTGTGAAGAATGGTTGCTCTCAGACATCGGGAACTATGTTAGGCCGGAAACTTTTGGATCTTCCCTCGTATCTTTGTACTCTTGTACATGCGATTGTATGTGTTAAAGGACTTGCTTGGGGAGTGCAGCCACCAACTGACGTATTTTGCCGATTTGTTTATGGCGATGGCTCTTCTGCGTCTCATTTTGCAAATGATATGAAGACAGATGGGTTGGACTTACCTTGGACACATACACATACCTACTCTTATGAACATATTGGTATAATCAGTACAATATTGGTCAACTGTTCAAACTATATTAACTATCAAACCCATACCTTCAATGATGTTACTATTGAATGGATCGTGGACAATGTGGATGTCACTTCCGACAAGATGTACCTGCCCGTTGGAGAAGGAGCTCTAATAACGGCACATGTGGCAAATGGTAGTATGGTTCAAACGGAACTTTCCTATGGTGATGGCAAAAGTGATGTTGGTACACATTTTTCATTGCTTGCATTTTCCTCAGATGTTATACTTGGGGCTAACCACATCTACAGTGAAGCTGGAAACTTTACCCCTACGACTAGATCATTCAACCGAGTTTCAGAAAAGTTGGCCTCATTGCCAAATCCTATTGTCGTTCAGCGTCCTGTAGTTGATTTTCAAGTGAGTGTGAATGTAGGACAATATAACGGCAATACAGTTGCATACCCAATAGGAGAAACCATCTACACTATAACTGCCACTGGATATCCAACCGATCCATTCTGTAAGTTTACGCATGCTGATGGTACAGTGGAAACTGTATATGCAGGGGCTTTAATGGATAACCAACCATTTCTGCATACCTACCTCCACGGTCCTGAAATCATAGGCGATGTTAGTACTTCGATCAATTGTTCAAATTACATTTCACATGTTGTTAAAACAGTGGATTTTACAGTCGTTCAAATAATTGAAAACGTAACAATCGCGTCCGATGTTAATGTTACCCATACAACAGGCGGTGTGCAGTTCACTCTGGTACTGGGACGTGGTACACATGTGAAGTTTGATATTTACTATATTGCCAATACGGGATCAAACCAAGATAATGAATATGAGCATTTCGAACATCCTGATCAGTTGAATAGCACTACACCGTTTCAATTCACTCACATATTTAATAAACATGGTAACTTCACGGTTAGTATGTATGCTGTCAATAGCGTTGGTTATACTCACGCCACCCTCGAAGTGCCTATCGTGGTGATGAATAACGTGACTGATTTGAACATCCGTACGACTGATCCCGTTGGATTTCCATCAGGCATAATGATACTTGAGCTATCAGTTCCTTTAGAGGTGAGTATCAATAATATATGTAAATCTATACATTATAATTAGAACTTTGTCACTATGATGCATTTTAGTAAAACTGTATAATTTGTTCAACTCAGTTTGTAGATAGGAACAGTTATGGTAGTAATGAAATCAGAAAATCTATGGAATAATGCAGTCCATTAGCAAACTATCATTTATGTGAAATAAAGATACTCACACCCAACTGACTGTCCAATTTGAGACTAAATTCATATCAATGCTGTTTGCTATCGACTAGTTCCTTCTGACTTTATTTTGATATCTGTCTATACTACATGTATATCTAAGATATTTTCATTTTTCCCACGATTATTGAAATATATGTATAGCAGCGAGTGATATTCCTGAAAGTATTGAACATGTACATAACCGCGCTGGTTAACAATTCAGTATGGGATAAATCTTAAACCACATCATTTTTATGATACCATTTTATGGGGTCGTCAATCATATCAAAAATTAATGATCTGATATTCTACATATATAGCAGATATATTATGTAACATTACTGTTACAGATTTTCGATTAATGCACATATATTAGTTATGGTATGGAAATATGCAATCAGATACATTTTGTAATATCTTCAATCGTATTAGTTTGAACACAACAAATGGCATAACAATATGATAATAATAAAGGAAACTACCATATTTTATAGGTCATGATACCCGACAATGTATTTATTGATTGGGACATGGGCAACGGAGACACATTTACGACGTATGCAGAGGATTTGACGATTCATCAGTTGTACCAGAAAATGTACACATACAAGGAGGAGGATGTTGGCCATAGAACCATTAACTTCACTGCAAGAAACGAAATCAGTTCAAAGAGTTTCGAAATCAACACAACAGTTGTGAGAATGATTGAGGATCTTAGTATTGACATACCTACATACCATATTGCAACAGGTAAAGTGATTTATTTAGAAATTCATAATCATTTTCGATTATTCAAGTGAAATAACATTAAGATAATATCTTACCAGGGAAAACTTTAATTACAAAACAACTGGTCATTATTCTAGTATATTTCTTCACTTTATTTGTAACAAATTGATGAATTGGAATTATAAATTGATGAATTGGAATGTAATAGGGAATGATAAAGACGTGGGATTTGCTTGTCAATTGAGTATAATCGTGGAATCTGTAAATATAGGTCAGTTGGTGAATGTAACAGTCACAATGCAGAAAGGAACTGATGCCCTCATTAAGGTTGACTTTGGAGACTTTACCGAACCTTCATCTTTGGTAATACAGTATTTCAATAATGTTTTAGATGGTACATGACAGCATAAGGATGTGCTAATATATGATAATATATTCTAAAACACAAAACGAAAAAGAAAGTATCTATAAAAATAATTTGTTATAATAAAAAACGGATCCTTAATATCCCCGAGTATAATCTATCGCATTTTAATACAAAATATATTCTCATTAAAGATCACACTTCAAACAAAACATGTCAAAATGTTGTTTTTGAACCAATGAATTTTGAATTACAGGAGGTCCATGGATTGGCGAATGAAGATAACCATACTTTTGCCCATGTCTACCTAACCCCCTCTGAGTCGTACCAGATCGTCTGTACTGTAACTAATGCAATAAATACCTTAGAACAAAGTTTATCATCACCAATTATCGTACAAAATAGAATAATCAAGGTCAGTATCATCATCGTATTAGTGCACATGTACTTTTTTATCAAATAAGTTGTTATTTGGTTCCTTAGAATTAGAATCTATGGTCAGAGTTATAACAGTACGGTCTGTGTGCATAAATATATATTACATACTATTTACCCTGTGTTTTAAAATGCTGTATAGGATGTGTAAATAAAATTAAGAATTTATTCTAGATTATATTTGACCATCTTGAGTTTTGGGGAATAGATGGACAAATATTGTCCACGCATGAGTCTGAATCCAAGGCTCTTCCTTCAATCGACACAATATTTAGTCTTCAACGTCCCGTGGATATTGAAAACATTCCAAATGCTGTCACATGTGACTGGGATTTTGGTGATACAACTACACTTATCAGTGATCACATTTCAATGTGGCCATATAGTGTAAAGCATACTTATACTACTGAGTCCCTTGGAGAGGTCCACGTACGTATTTTTCCCCAGTTATTTTACGATCTTGTTCAATTTTAATTCATTCATGATCATACATTTAGTTATGAGTTTTAGTTGATAATAGGTGGCACCATGGTCAATGCTTATACCTGTACTTTTTTTTAATAAATCAGGGAAGATGATGTATTGAATGGGTTGATCTATATATTTACTTTTCTGCAATCAATCTTCTACGTCATTCTTCTAGGTTCATGTCACCTGCCGAAACCTTGTTAGTGAGAAATCAAACAGCACAATGTTCATACTACAGGAACACATTATTGGTGATGCTATCAAGGTTACAGATATTGTTGAAACACATATCGAAACAATGATTGATATCAGCCTCTTGTCCGGATCCTCATTTAGCGCAATTGTAGACTTCGGTGACTCTACAGAACTGACACTAGAATATGAAGATCCAATGCGAAGTATACCTCCCATTCCACACACATATACTGAACCTGGAACATATGTCATCACTGCTACCTTTTCAAATGATGTCACAGAAGAGTTGATAATGACAAGTCAATCTATCATAGCCCAACACAGAGTAAAGGGCTTTAGTATTGACACTATCGAATCTGTAGGCATAATAGGAGAAACCGAGGAGAACCTCATTGGTGAGGTCATTGTTAACGTAAGAAGAGACATTACTTTGACTGAAATCCCAACAGCAACCAAGGTGAGTATTTCATCAATATTTTCCTATGTTATTCGAAATACAATAATGTTAATACTTACTTGAATTGAGTAATGTTTTTGAGATTATGATTCTCTGAATCGCGTGCATAGTTCATTGCCATTTGATTGAAGGTCAATCAAGATATTCTTGATATAGTTGTACGAGTGACATATTCAGTCTTAGATTACATAACGATATTTCGAACAGAGTTCATGTCGATTCTTTATACTAACATTCTGTACAATACCTTACTCAGGACATTTGGAAAAATCAAATGGATCACAGATAATGGTATAAACTGTTTAGATAGAAGGATAGTTATCCGCCAAAAATGAAGTCAAAACAAATCTTGACAGCACTGCTTCTTTGTGCTTAATAGTTTGTTCATTTTCAGATTGAACTTCTTACCTACAATGTAACCCAAGTAAAAGTAGCTCAAGTGGAGGACTATATATCATTTCAACAAGAAATAAGGCAACCAGGTAAACAACAAAAAATGTCCTTGGTTATTTTATGCTTCTTTGTCCAAGTCCAAAAGTAGAATTTTTTTCGATCAATAGCAATAAAGTGACTGTGCAGTTCAAATTCCACAAGGGGGAGGGGGAATTTGTTGATGCACATAAAGTCAACTCAAAATAACTTGCATAGCATCTAAACAACTCAGTCATAAGATCAGCAACAACAGAGAATAGAGCATTTGCCTATATAAATATAAATGATAAAATAATAGAATATAAATAATAGAATCTTGATTCTATAAGTTATTGAATGATTTGAAGTGCTATACAGAGGATCACACGATAAAAACGTTAAAGAATGATTTGAAGTGCAATACACGAAATATTCTGCTCTCGATATTCTGTATTGGCCCTCGACTTCGTCTCGTTTCAATATGGAATTTCTCGAGCAGAATATATCCTGTATTGCACGTCAAATCATTCTATAACGTTTTTATCGCGTGATCCTCTGTATTGCTACTGAGAATATCCTCTCCGTACCAATATTTTCTGTATTGCGACGGAGATGATCTATGGGGACAATCTCAGTAGCAATACAGATTGGTACAGCACAAGAACTGACCATTCAGAAGGCTTCATTTTACAGATCATACGATAAATATGGATATGATGGTAGTTTTTTCAAAATGTGTTATTGTATCAAAATCTAATTGAATATTGGCATTTCATTTCAGGTATATATACCGTAGAGGTGGAAGTGTCTAACCTTGTAAGTTCAGAAGTCTTCTCTGCAAGCTATGAAGCTTATATAGTAGTAACAGGACTAGGTATTGGACCCCCATTAGTTGATGGGATGGAGAATGATGGCGGGGAAGACGTCGAGCTGGTATTTCCTTTAGATGTTCCCATTGGGTTTTCAGCTTCGATTGAATTAGGTATACATCATTTTAAATTCAATAAACCAAGTTTGATTATTGATTAACAAGTATAAAAATGTGTTGTCACATCGTCAATCTAAACTGTGGGTGTATACTATTGGTCGAAGATGTAATATTTAAATGTTTATGTGTTGATATAATGTACTTTTGATATGAAACAGGTACCGCTGTATCAATGACATGGACATTAAATGGTGCATATCTTGGTGAAGGAGAAGCTATAGTTCATACGTTTAATGCACCTGCTGATTATGTACTAGCTGTAAATGCAAGCAACGCGGTCAGCTCAAGCATTGAGTCAATATCATTCCAAGCAGCTGCGAATATGATCATCAATGCAGTAGATTTGGGAGAAGACAATATCATAGTTGGCAAGGAGGCTAATATTATCATAGATTTTGCTCCAACTGATAACCTAGATACTGTATGTATGAATGTACAGCTCGGAAATCTAGCATCCTATCTATTTGGCCCATCGGAAGAGTTCTGTACTGAAAAGGGGGAACTTCAATGGAAAAGTTTTGAGGGTCTCCTCGAAGCATCACCAGTAACAATATTGCACACATTTGACGTAGAGGAAACTGTCAATTTAACAGTTAAAGTCTGTTCAACGGCCATGTGCGCAGAAGATGTGCGGACTATTCAAGTTACTGATATACCTTGTAACTCTCCAAAAATTAAGGTAAATATGATATCAAGAAAGAAATTCCACACATCATTTGACATATGATTGATTATATATATTAATCCTACGTTTTTTATTTTGAATACTAAATCTGCATTTCAGACAAATCAAGGATATCTGGAAACTGTGGAGCATAAGAAAGCTGTATTCCTTGAGATTGGAAACAATAAAGAATTTGATGTTACTTTGGACTGTCCACCAAGTGAAACTCGTGATGTAAGTCAGCAGTGTCTCCTGAGTTGATATTTTTAGCACTGTTTTGGAAGTATCCCATTTTGATATCTGTATCAATTGTGGCACAACAAAACACTTTCTCCATTGTGTATTAATTTGAGTTTCAAGATGGCCACTTATTATCAAAATAGTTTTTTTTCGGTGGGATTTGCTACTCCGTGGAGTTGCTGTTTTTCTAGTTACATTACGTTCACTATTCATCGTGTCGTTGATACTACCAAAATTAATTTAAAGCATAATTTGGAAAAATATATTTTACTCATTTTTGTCTATCAAAACACTACATATTGTTCATTCGTCTTCTCACAATATTTAACTTGATCTCGTAAGGTGGAGATCACTAAATACTTCTGAAGATCGAGATCTGTATCATCCGAAGGTATTAATGTTTCCTGGTTGAAATTTAGGAACTTTACCCGATGGAATTGTGAAAAGTATTTTGCTCTTAATGTGTTATTCAAAAAAATCAAAATTCAATTAAAAATAATGCCTTTCTTATTATAAACAATTCTTAAAACGATCTTGTAAACAACTTAGACCAAGTAAAATATATTTTTCATATAAATCACTACGTTCAATTATGTCATTTAGGAAGCAATATACGACTTTGAGTGGCAAGTGAAATACACATCAGAAGAAGGAGTGATTTCAACGGTTGAATTAGATGATAGTAAGATTTTCATTTTAAATATGTTATCAAGAATGAAGATGAAATATGAATTTTAGTTGTCATTTTAACATGGTGAATTTGCATATCACGAATGTAAATTATTAGTGGAAAATCAACTAAACTTGGAATGTGAATTAGATACAGTTTTAATTCAAAGTATCCCAATTTTTAGGTGTGATTCAAACATACTCATCAATACAATTTGCACCTGGATGGCTTCCTTATGGTATTGCAAATATATCTCTGACATTAAATGTCCAGGGAGTACCAGATACAACTTCTACAAACTACACCCTACTAGAGATCCTATCAAGTCCTTTGATAGCAGAGATAGAGGGTAAGAAATCTCATCATAAATTACCAACTGGTGCTCATGTTGACAAGTAGGCCTCTTTATGAATAAACATTGTTACATGTATATATATGTTTTCAAGTACGGCTGTTCTTTGGGTATTAAAGTACAAGTATACCCGTTCTTTAGGTATGCATTGTTATATGTGTTTACAAGTAACCCTGTGTTTAATGTATTCGTTGTTATAGAATATAAGGATCACCTTTGTCAAAGTGTCCTCGTATTTATAAGAACGTATGTTCTTCATGTATACATTGTTGTATAAGTTCACAAAGTACTTCTTTGCTATTATGTATACATTTTCTATACAACGCGTATCAAAAAACGCAGCAGATTGTTATTTCGGAAAAGCACTAAGCCAGTGATAACAGCATTGATTTCATTCAATGTACCATTAAGCAAAGTGTCTCATTTTTCCAATGGTACATCATTCGTTGATATTGGGTCATGGGCGAGTAATCATTCCCTTTGCAAAGTGAGCCAAAATTAGCTTGGGACCAAATTATAAATTTCGCGAAAGTCAGCGTACGGGGCCCAATGCAATATTGGAAGAAAAATAAAACCAATGATGACTGCATCCGTTTCATTCAATGTACCAAAAAGCCAAATTACTCCTCTTTGCAATGGAATGTCATTCATTCACAGGGAGTCGAATAATCATTATTTCGCAAAGTTTTTTTCAAAATTCAGCTCGGACTAAGTTTTAAACATTGCAAAAGTCAGTGCATAGGGGATGTTGGAAGAAGGTGTGGAAGGTGACATAAACTGTAAAGTGTTCATACTCATACTCTTGCAAGAATACATCCTACACCCCTCCAAATTGCCACAACTTCTTAGCACACAAAGATGCCCTCATCTCTCCGTGCCATTTATGGCTCAGCTCTGAGTCATCTGTGGGTTAAAGCAGAGAAAAGCAGCCCATTGGCATTTCTTTCTCAACGTTTTGCAATATCTGGTGGAGGAATGGTGAGCACAGATCCTCCTGAGATAGCTCCAAAAGAAAAAGTCACAACAATTCAAGTCAGTAGAACTTCCATTGGCACTTAGCCCTTGCACTGATTTTTGCAATATCTGAAAGTTGGTCCAGAGCCAATTTTGACCCACTCTGCAAATGGAAAGATTTCTCACGCAACCATGACAACATGCAGTGAATGAATGAATGAATGTCCTTGCAAAGAGGGGGGACGTGGCTTTATGGTACATTGATCGAAATTGATGTAGTCATCACTAGTTTTGTGATTTAACGAGATAACTTGTTGCATTTTTTATAGTCCCTGTATATTGACAAGTACGCCTGTAGTGTGTGTATTATGTACACCTTGGTTTATATGTTCACAAGTACGCCCGTTCTCTATATATTCCTATACAATGTTTATTCTATCTATTTTGAAGGTGGGAAAGAACGTAGTGTAAACAGCATGGAAAGACAAGTGTTTTCAGCAGCTGCCTCTTTCGATCCTGATGTTCCAGAAGGCATGCCCAGTGAACTTACATTTCATTGGTTCTGTCAACATGTTGATGAGACTCTAGATATTAATGACCCAGCCTCGGCTGACAAGATCCTCATCCCCAGTAAAGCTGGTATGGAACTTGGTGTATCGTTAATTTTCTCAATGTCATCCTAGTACAGAAATATACAGTCATGTATCTATAATAACTGACTCAATTGATGATGATAAAAACATAATAATAGTAAAGAAACCTATTTAAAATGCAACTCACGCTTAACTTATGTTTACCTTAAAATTTCATATTTTCATTTCATATTTTGGTTTCTGAAGATTCTTTAAGTTTAACTTCAATGAGACATTTCATATTTTGCCGTGTTTGATCCAAGGTTACACCATACTGTATCACTTTGGGTCATATGTCACAAGTCATTTCACGTTTAGCAGTTTTATGTTTAAATCAATCTGGAAACTCGTGAAAATTAATAGTATGAATTTGAATCTGAATCTGAAAATAGTATTCTTTGAAGGAATCCATGAAGAAGTTGCGGATACGACAGTGAATGGTTGCTTTGGTTCGGGACCCGGACAACTTCATTTGGAAACGTCTGAATTGTCTTTCGATACGTTTGAAGTAGCCGCTTTACAAATGAAGGAAGGGGTCTATATAATGTCGGTTGTTATATCAAAGGACACTAGGAGCGTCGTTTTCCAGCAAACAGTAACTATAATCGGAGGCAAAACTGCAGATGTTTCTTTGATGTAAGTATTTTTTATTATGGAATGAGACGGAATCAAGATAAGTGTAGGCAATCTCAAGCCCGGGTAACGGTTGTTGTGACATCCTGTCGGGTGGAAACCATACAATTTCCCTAAACAAGAATGAGGCAAAATATACCCTCTGAACGAATATGGGTACATTTGCATTGGACAAGTCCTTTGATTGACTGTCATCTGTCAACAGCATGATCCTACTAATGATCAAAGATTCAATCAAGCAGTAAAGAACAATTATCACATTATCTTACTGAATATACAATTCAATTCCATTTTCATTTGTTTGAATAATTTCAAGGTGTGATGATACAGTTGGTAATGGATGTGGCGGTAAGAAAGTGAACCCGCAACAAATCTACTCTGTCATGACCCAATGTAATGAGTTCCCAGATGTGTGTGGTGAAATTAAGTACGCTTGGGAACTAACACAACGTGTGAATGGCAATGAGGAAGAGCAAGACATCAATAACTTTGGCTCTTTCACTGAGGACGTTGGTGGTATGATCATTTTTTCACAAATGTTCGCTTTCGGAACATCGGGTTTCGGATCGAGTTTAGCATTTTACAGTATTGGTTTTCTAATGAATTGGTAACAGAGTGATGGTTTCGGGGTATTGGGTGTTGGGTATTGGGTATTGATATTGGTGTTTTCACTGTAAATGGTGCACATTTTTAAAATACATATGTACATTGCATCCTCTATTCTCTTTTGAGGATTGTGAAGATGATACCCTACCATACCCTACATACTGTAATATACATAATTTACAAATCGTCTCTCCATTATCTGCTAAAGGTGGCGTTGTGTACTTTGAAGCCAAACCCGATTCACTTGAAGAGTTAAGTACATACATCATTAGGGTTAGTGCGAGTGTTGAGGGATTCATGGATAGCAAAACTGCAATTGAATTTGTAACTACAAGACCACCCAGCGGTGGAACATGTGCCCCTGACAGGCCTGAAGGTAAAATATATCAGTCCAGTAGAAAACAAGGTTTCTAAAAATATGAGGAAAACTAAAGATTTTTACTAAAATCATTCATTTGTCTATAGATACGGTTTCAATTTTATCATTTTGGTAAACTGAAACATTTTCCCCATTTTTGCACTTTGCATTTTAAAAAATTTCACCAATTGATAACATATCACATATCTTTAGGGAGATATTAATTATATTTGAGATTGTAAAGAATATATTGGTAGGCCAGTTGTACATATTGTTTGCAATTTTGTTATCCTTATACATACTGCTTTTAATTGCGCCTTTGTCTCGACAGCACATTAGCTATACTTTCCTTGGTATCCGTCCAAGTTTTGCATCCTTCTCGTGTTAAGTCTGTCTGTTTTATCCTCTATGTACCCATCACGTTGGCATTAATCTTTTCAAAATCGATGATTTAATTATCTTGTCTTATGTGGTCCGTAATTGCTGATTTGTAAAGTAGAAGATAATCATTCAGATTCGAGATATAATCATGTGTGATTTCTTCATATGTTAATGTAGATGTTCACATGAAAACTAGCACAAAAATGATTTTTGTTGCAGTGGTGTTGTTGCAAATGTTCAAAAAACTACTCTACACTTATTGATAGGATTATTCAAAATTTACAGGTGAGGCATTGGAAAAATTTGAAATCATGTGTACTGGCTGGGAAGACGATGATGATGCTGGCAATATAGTCGAATTCAAAAATCCAAGCTTCACATATTTCTACCCAGGCCAAGTGATTGGAACTGCAAACAGAGTGTTAATCCTGCCACCAGGAAAGGAAGCTGATGACTATAATGTAGAAATTGAAATCCAGGTTGCTGATGAATTCGGCTCATATGCTACAGTCGTAACCCCAGTCAAGGTAAAAAATGAATATAAATATGATTTAGTGCTAATCATCAAATACAGAAGAGTCGATTCTAATTTAAACGCACAGTGCGTCTAAAAACGCATACAGTGGTTTTTATTAAAACAATATGTTTTCTTTCAAGGAAGTCCCCATGATAGTAAAATGTCAATCCAACTTTCTGAAAATTCATGAATGAGCGTCCCACCTCGGCAATTTTTAAAATATGTAAGGCTTATTTTCTAAAAAAATAGGATCTTGTTTTTCTCAATTTAAATATATCAAAAGTTTCTTCTACACTATATTTTAAAACAACATCTGAAAATGGGATGGGTATTAAAACGCAATAAAGTTAAAAACCACAAATCCAATTATATTTCCCATAGGGAAAACTAATGCTATCCATTGTTTTCAGCATAATTTTGGTCATTGAAAATTGACATCTTCAAAAGAATACCATTTGTAGAAGTTCTAGACTCCTTGTTCAATAATCTTTCCAAGCAATGTAACTCAGAAAAAGAAGATACTCTTTTGAGTAAATAGGTTCAACATTTTGAAAAAAATGCTGACATGGGGTCCCTATTCATACTTTTCAAATTGTTCGGTTGATATTTTTATCATCATGCGGACTTCCCTTGAAAGAAACATATTGTTTTAATAAAAACCATTGTGTTTGTGCCCAGGAAGTACTCATGGTGAAAGATATGACCGTCTAAAATCACTTGCCATACTGCACGTGGACCTTTCATTAGAATACCCTCAGGTGCAAAGTAGGACTGTTTCGACTTTCGATCCCCATTCATCTACTACAAACGCACATTAAAGCAAGGGTCCATTTATAAAAAACGTTTATATTTACTTATAATTTTCTATGATTGATTTAGCTGGATCAGCTTATATTCCAATATCCCAATCTTAGTGTAGTTGGTTGTTCTTTAAAAGATGAAGGGGTATATGGTTTTATCATTTAGGTAACCCCTAAGAGTGGAGCTGCAGATAGTCTAATGGATTCACTGACTTCATCATCAGCTTCTAATTCACTTGTATCATTATCATCTGTGACATCAGTAGTTGGCACGTTGATCTCCATGGTAAGTAAACAATTTTGTATATAAGCCCCATACTTGGAGATTCTTGCCTCACTAAACGTCTCTTGTAGATCAACAACATCAACAACAAAGCATTTTCAGTGTACGTATCAAAGTTATAATCTGTAATTTTATTTAGTAGCACAAATGAATAAGATAGCAACACAATCCAAGCTCTTATATATCATTCGTTACAGCAGTAGGTATGAAACCATATATCATGTGAAACATATGATTCATCGATGTGATGTTAAAACATCAGTTTGGATCAGCCCAACTACATCTATCAGCGGTAAAGGCGTTTATCTCTTCATGCAAAAACAACTTAGCATAGCATAGTATAGTTTGTAATAATGATTTTAAGGATGAAGAGGAAGAGGTTGAGGAGGAGGTGGACACTTCAAAATCACATAGTGTCTCAGCCTCAAACAAAAATTCTATTACTAAGCAGAAGAAGAAGAGGAGAAAAACTAGTGTAAGTCACTTGGTTTATACTGTGGTACTTTATTTTCCTTTATGTACCATAAAAATCAGTAGTGATCATTTAAAGATAAAAAGTATGAGGAACGCATATTAAATATACATATGAATATACATATTATATATATATGTACTCATTAGCATAAACCAATGCAAAACAAAATATGAGAATTTATCCTACACTTAGTATAATGACACTAAATGTATGGTAATATTAAAAATTAATTCAATATCTATTGGCAAAATGAATAACTGGAGGATATCGCAACAATATATTACGGGAAACCAGTATGCAGAGGATATCGTGATGATATACTCTGGAAAACCGATATGCGGAGGATATTGTGACGATATACTCCGCTTGTTGATTAACCGCCAAATTGAACATGAAATTTAATTTTCAATGATATTATACATTAAGTACACTACTAGTAAGTGTAGGATAATAAGAACATCTTGTGATTTTTTAAGAATATCATTTTAATCTACTCGGTGATATTGATATATGCACTCGTTCGCTTCGCTCTCTCTTGCAGATATCAATATCAACTGGTAGATAAAAATGATATTCCTCAAAATCATATCCTATTAATATCGTTAATCACAAAAAGAAAACATCCGCTGTATACCGAATGAATTTGATCATTATTGAATAATGCTGATTTTCAGAGAGCGAGTAAATTGGTCTCATTTATGAGTAGTCTGGTGTCTGCTGCATCGGAGGTGACAGCCTCACAGGTCGAGAGTTTGTTGCAACTACAGGCTCAAATGGGACCTTCTATGGCGAGTGGAGACACCGATGATGACACTAAGGTAATACAATTATACGAGAAGAACTTCGTATATTTACACAATAAGCCCTTTTAGCCTTAGCTAATTCCATTTATAGATGGCAGTCATATGATAAAAAATCAGGAAATGATAACATAGAAGGTATGGGGATTCTCTAGATTTTTCACCCTTTTCTTTGATTCTTTGAAAAAATTATTTTTATTTTAAAAAATTCTTGGGCCATAGGTCATGATGAAATTGTTATCTATTTAAAGACATCAAAGATATATCTTTTCCAACTGTTATATAACTGGAAAATGACTAATTGGTCAAGGGTCACTACAGGGCCATACATTACATGTGAATTATTTAATCTACTTTCTTCTTAGTATTTCTTCTGGAAGAACAAGATATCTAACATCTATAAGGCCATAAGAAGTAGATTCTTTGTTTTGCGTCCTCGCAAAATCCAAATCATGCAAGGATACAAGGAAAACAAACACAAACTCAAGAAAAAACACAAACTTGTTTGCTGAGAAATGTATACATTTCAAGGGCATAAAAGGGCATGACATACCAATTTCTATGTATCTATACATTCTATACAGTATATTTAAACATATAGCTATTTCAAGGGTAAAAATAAGAAAATACACAATGTATGCCAAAGTAATCAAAAACACTGTCCATTTTGACGCACATCAAATTATCCGCCATTAGTCTGACTCTGATTGAACGAAATGCGATGGTACTTCCAGACTTTGTGAATGCTATTTGGATGTGTTTGCTTTTTCTGATTTACTCAAAATCGTGCAAGCAAGGGGACGCAAAACAAAGAATCTACTTCTTATGGCCTAATTACATTTTGTAGTATTCGTTAATTAAAATGTGTGGAGAAAAAACTTTAGAAACATTTTCAATGATATCAAATATAAGTGTAAGTTGGCACATTAGATCAGTTTCTGAGTCTGCGAATAAATTATTTGGGATTAGTTATAAAACTATGTCTGAATGTAAACTCTCAAATCCTGCATCAAATATCTGAATGATCTCTAAATATCTAGTTAACTTAACCTTTTATCCTGTATCAGTATGTGGACAATAGTAAACATTGTAATTCAAGCTGCACTTAAAACAAGCAGTATCTTACTGGTGGCTATATAAACTTATTGACCCCAGGTCATTTTGGTGATTTAAGCTGACCAACATCAAGCCAAATATTTTAAACAAAATAGCCAATATTCATCTTTATTTTCCATTATTTATGTTGTTTTAAAAGGCTAAAAAACTTTATACCAATGATATATAAGATCTAACCTAAAGATCTGTTGATTTTCTGAATGAATGAGGAAACAGAAATGGTAGCATTATGATGTTAAAATCATAGTATAAATGTGATGTTTTACATGTTGGTTCAATGGGGAACTGCTTTAGGCCTAAGATTCTTTTCCTGAAAATGGGCTAGACATCTATTGGCTGTTTATAGAGTATTTTCAACTATCTAGCTAGGCTAAACTCCTGTATTGATGCAATCGTTTGTTGCAAAAACATCAGTCTACCGCGGTGACGTTGCAACTACCGATCGGGAAATCCACAAAAGTAAACTGAAAGCATTGTTTAGTAGTTGTGTACCATTCAGCAGGTGATGATAAACTGAAAACAGGGCTCTAACAAGAAGGAAAACTGAAAGTCACAAATGATCATAAGGATATCCAAACTGTGTCTAAGTAAAATATTTGCTATTCTCCAAATGAATGCTCTCTCACACTTTCAGGCAGAAGCCATTGGAATGACAGCCACCTTACTGAGCAGTGGACAGCTCAACAACATGCCACCAGCTGCACAGCTTAGTGCTATCACAAGTAAGTCAAACATGTTGAACAATTCCTAAACAACAAGGGGAAACAATAGAAAACTGAAAACTTATGCCTTAGACTCTTCTATGCCACGCTTTACAATACAATTTGGATAGCGGGACTGAAATTCACTGGTAGGAACAATTTGACTGTAGTTTCATTCAACAGTATGCTTGAAATGTCTCTGGTAATAAAATGAATGAATGCATGTATATATATTTTAGATGCAGCAGCATCTATGGGAAGCTCGTTGGCAACAATGTCAGTAACAGTAGAAACTGAAGGTATGCCATCCATCATATGATATTGACATTATTAAAATAAATTCTGATATTTTTTATAGATATTTGTTGATTGATATAATAAATCATAATTTATTCTCTTAAACATACAGTATTTTTCTTATTTTGTTACATCTAGAATAAACTGAGCATAGGATAGTGTGTTATAGTAATAATATTATAATGGTTATTATTCCAGTTGGACCCCTTGAGGCCGATCCAGAGGAAGCCGTGTCTTTTGAAGTCGACCCCAATAATCTGAAAACTGATTCAGAACTTGAGGCTGAGAGACTTGCCCAACTTGAAAAAGAAAAGAAAGCAGAAACTGAAAAAGTATTGAAACTTACTTGTATATAATGCATGGGATGTTTGGTCAATATGAATTATTTAAGCTTTCAGAGATATATGTGTATATATATGAAAATAATCTCTAGTTTAGGATAGACACATTGCGTATACTTTAATTAGGATAGGATATTGATATTTTGTTGAAACCAATCTGTGAATGTAATATATGGTCAAACATTTGTCTTCCCCCACGCACGCATTTAGTCATTGGGATATTGGACCCGGTTAATTGAAGATCTCGTGACATTTTTGTTTTCTATATATCCAAATGGGACCATGTAGAAGTGAAATCATAGTCCCAATCGCCACGAAGTATTTATGACATTTTAATTCACAGCTGAAAGCAGTTGCAAAGCAGTTAACTGATGCAGCTGACAGTATGGCACAAGCCTTATTGAGCAATGCACGGATGGACGCTGAGCCAACTGCAGCTGGTGATGAAAACCTTTTTGTATCAGCAATGAAGAGTAGTATATTTGGACTTGAACAAGGTAAATAAAATTGAATTTTGGGATAATATTGAAAGAAATTTGCAGTACGAGTATACGTGTAGGATAAGGTCGACACTTGAGAGTTGTGTTACGAGCTTAAATATATCGTGATACAGAATATATTAATCGCAGCGCTGCTGCTAAACTTCTCTCACTGTCTTCCCCTGTGGTATTTTATAATAGAGATAATCACTCTGTTGTTTTAGAAAAGCCGGTTGAGTCACCTGGGAGTACATTATCACTGCCCTCTGCTGCAGATCTTATGGGAGTTGATGATCTATCAGAACTCCCTCCAGATAGAGTATCAAAATATTCATTCAGCACTAAGGTACGCATTGTGTAAGACCAAGAAATAACGCAGATGCGAGTAGGTAGTTACCAGTTTCACCACCAGGTGGCTCGTTCGGGTCAGATAACATGGCGGGTATAGCAGAAAGTTCCCTTTAAATTAAATTACATTTGTTTTAGTGGTTCAATTTTCATATTACCCTTATGTATCTAATAGTTATGCAAATTAAAATATGTCCAATAAAAGAAAATGTTATCTGTCCAATATAAGAAAAGATATTCCACTTTTTGTGATTTTGTAACATTGGGTCTATGGGGAATCAACCCGAGCGAGGAGTCACACTTTCAAAGAAAAATTAATTTTCAAAGTTGATAAACAATTTTCGAAATCATATTTGTAGATGTACTTTTACATGTAGATTTCAAATATAACATCACTTTGACTGAATTTTGAATATTAAATGACGTAAATCAAGATTACTTCTACTCGCATCTAGTCTATTGGACAATGCTTTTAGGTTTTGTTTGGGATAGTAAATCCTCATTACTACGAGCATGATAATAGTTATCACATGACCAACATAGATGTTCAATTTTAGTAATACTTGTACGATCAGATAATAGCAATTTAAGTTTTTTTGTCAAGGAGGGAAACATTTTATTGTATATCTTAGAAATGGGCGATCCATGGATTTATATAATTTATCTGTTATATATGGTTATAAGGATTTCTACGATATTTCATGAAATAGGGAAATACTTTTTGCCACGTTCCGGTCTTATTTTCACTTTCATATGACAAATATACCGCATTATTTTTTAAGAAGATATATTTTACTTTCAGCTTTCGTTTTTGGCTTCAAACATATTCAGTTATGCAGAGAACTCCAGCTCGGTTGCCAATGACCCATTGACCCTCCTGAACGTGAAGGATGAATCGGGATACGACGTTGAAGTTAACAATTTAAGTATTGAAATACCAACAAAATATCCGGTAAGCTCTATATATTATTCACTAGATCTATTGCAATTGAAGGTATATATGTGAAAGTATACAAAACTGCTTATGAGGTAGAAGTATAACCAGTAGTAAAGATTCAACATTATTTAAGATTTCTTAGAATTAAATGGGTTACAATGATTAGTAGCCAAGTGTGAACTGATCAGAATTACTAAAATGTAAATATTAAAAATAATTAGTTAATGAACAGACATTGAAAAATACATATTACCTGAAGCCCAGTAGGGCTCATATACTCAACATAGTGCTACTATATTGCCTTTTCTCTAATTACAGGTAGAGCAATTTCCCCCAACAACGTTCAACCCTGATCCTGAAACTGGGCTGGAATATGTCCAGATAGAGCTAACAGAACTTTCAACTGCAATAATTCTAAATCTGAACCCTGAGAACGATACCCTCGTTTATGAGGTAGGCATTTAGATTTGAATTGGGCTAGCTTGCGTAAAGGTACTAAGAGTATATCATATAGTATATATATATTTATTTTTTTAGTTGAATAATCAAATACTTGTTTCGTTGATTTGATAGGCACTGTATATCAGTTGCATTTTTAGATATCAATTGAATTTGTAGAATGTAGATATTCATTAAGTGGGGTGTGACATTGGATTTGGACCGTTACAAATCAATGTTCTTTTTTGATAAGAACTATAATATATCAATTGTATTTGTAGAATGAAGGTATTCATTCAGTTTAGTTTTTTTGTTTTGATAAGCACTATATATCAATTGTAATTATGGAGACAATTACAAACCAATGAATGTTTTATTTTTTTATGAGTACCATATATCAATTGTATTTTTTGTAGATATTCATCAAATGGGATGTGACATTGGATTCAGACAAACCAAGAGAAACATTATATGATCACCATGATGTCATTATGCCCACATCCGCTGATGAGCCAACACTTTCAAAATATCAACTTATTCTCCCCGAAGAAGTGGCTAATACTACAAGCAATTATACATTTGGTTACAAGGCAGTTGGTAAATATGCATACAAGCACAATTATAATTGGTTGATGATAAAGCAGAATTATACATGTTTGGTTATGATGCAAACTATACATTTCGTTTCAGGGTATTTGCAAAATATCCTTACACTACACAATGGCATCCTCCGATCACAGGGCTTCGAAATCCAGAATATATTCTTTCTTTTTTCCCCCTGCGATAAGCAGTTAGCATTTCCCCGATTAATCAATCTGATTGGCTGTCCCAACACTGTGACAAAAATCATTATAATTAGTTGGTTATAAAGCAGAATTATACATGTCTGGTTATGAAGCAAACTATACATTTCGTTTCAGGGTATTTGCAAAATATCCTTACACTACACAATGGCATCCTCCGATCACAGGGCTTCGAAATCCAGAATATATTCTTTCTTTTTTCCCCCTGCGATAAGCAGTTAGCATTTCCCCGATTAATCAATCTGATTGGCTGTCGCAACACTGTGACAAAAATCATTATAATTAGTTGGTTATAAAGCAGAATTATACATGTCTGGTTATGAAGCAAACTATACATTTCGTTCCAGGGTATTTGCAAAATATCCTTACACTACACAATGGAGGCCACAGCCAATTGATACACTTGTTTCTTTTTCTATTGAATGCTATAATATATATATTACCCTTAACAGAGGTAATTGAACGTTAGCCTAGATGTCACCAATTTGATATTAATTAAGTAATACTGTTGTCTCATTCCAGATGTCTCGGATCCAATTAAGATAATATTCCTTAATGATTTTGAAGAAATGGAGAAAAAACTTGGAAAAGAAAACATGTTAAAAGATATCAGGAAAGGTTTAGCAGAGAAATTAAATGTCCATGAGCATAAGATTCACGACCTTAAAGTGGTTCAAGGTATGGGCAACTATTAAGAGAAATAATATTCATGTCAATCACGTTGACTTTTTACCGTTTATATGGTTACAGTTTTGATATTGGAAATGTATATAAACAAATGGAAAATACAATTTCCATTCGTTTGGCTTAGCTTCTGAAAAGATCGTTGTTACTTTTAAACTGACCTTTGTACCCAGGTTAAATGTGGATAAGAGATGTCTCCTGAACAATAATTATAACTTCCTCAGAGGTTTTTATTTCATTCCAGGCAGCGTCATTGTAACCTTTGTCATATTAGAACCAAGGCAGGAACACGTAGATACACTAAGAAAAGCTGTTAATGATTTACAGAAGCTTGACCTCACTATGTCAAATGGTGATAGCTTGATGCTGAAGCCAAGTAAGTGCATGTATAAAAGAATTAGTAAATAAAAAATGTCATAAGGTATAGGCAACACTGTAAAACACAACGCCGTACTTATATTACCATTCCTATATATGTTAATAACGGTTCTCCGAATTTTAGATGTTCGTCATAGCATACCAGATATAGGCCCAAGCTCGTTGAATGGCACCCAGCCTAATGTCACAGCATCTGTGTCCACTAGCAGATGTAGGGCATGGAACTCCAAAGAGGAAGCTTGGGATTCATCAAACTGTAAGGTAAGGCACATTTTTAGGAATCATTATATATGAATGAAAGCATGCACCATGCATTTAAGTTTTGAATTCGATACTGGATTTGAGAATCAAGAAAAGGGATAAATCAAATCTACAAAACATAGAATGGGAATTTTTTTTATTTCAAAGAATAAGCATATCATGTCAAAGCAATTGCAAAAAACAATTACAATACAGTTACATGGTAAACATACATTTTACAAATTTACAATACAGTATTGGTTAAACGTTAGAGATGTTATACAATTGGCAATTTTTTTATTGAAAGGAAAAAATCATCAGTATCATTTGTTTAAATTTGCTTCCATGATTTTCCACTTATTGCCTCTGCCAACCCGTTTGTCCATAATAAAATATTCCTTCAAATTACTAAAAATATGCTAGCAGAGAAGACATACAATACTTTGTAAATCTAAAGAGGGTGAAACCTCAAAATCACATACCAGCAATGCAATTGCTTAGGTCAAATGCTGTTCCATAACCAACAACCTCCAGTTTATGATCTTCCTTTGAAGGGTATCTGGATAAAGAAGCCACCACCGCGCCTTTATTGTAATATATTTTTGGACAGTACGTGAGTGAGGAGTGCTTCTCCTCTACCTTGTTTTGTAGTGTAATTTCTGCACTGCTTTGTTATGTAGCTGCATCAATTTATGCAATCAAAAGCAATTATGGTTACTTCTTAAGTTGCCGTATTAAATATAGATAATTTCAGTTATATAATTTCAGGTATCTCCGAAGTCAACACCAATTAAAACAATTTGTAAATGTAAAAAAGCCAATCGAGACATCGGATCATTCTCGGGAGGAGTAACTTTACCAAAAGTTAACACCATCAACTTTAAGGCAGTGTTCAGCGAGTTTGGTACCCGGTTATTGTCTAACCCAGCTGTATTCGCCACGCTTATTGTTATGATAGTGATTTATGTACTCATCTTAATATGGGCACGTAGGGAGGATAAAAAGGATATAGAAAAGGTACTCGAGATTTTATTTGCAGTTTTATATTTTGATAATTACAAGAATTTTACACTTCATCATCAAAGTACTGTTTTAGCATATGTGACTTGTGACCCTGGTAAAATAGACCCTGATGGATAAGAACGAGCATCGAATCATTTTTCATTTCATAACTAGTTTTGAACATCCGCGGCATTTCATAGCCTGGGAAAGTGTATTTTACATACAAGTCTACATTTATATGAAAAAAATATATAAAATACAGATGATATTCTTAACACATTATCTTATAAGTTGCTTGCTTTTTCAAGTGGGGTGTTCGTCCTCTGCTTGACAATTGTGTGACTGAGACTTATTGTTATTTAATCACTGTGAATACTGGTCTAAGAAGTGGCTCAGCAACCATGTCCAAGATCTCGTTTGTCCTGTCAGGCTCAGATGGAGATACAGGTGTACGCTACCTTCGAGACGGAAAACACGAAGTAGGCATAATTCGAATTTTATACCCTGGATTCAATTTGCATATATCATATGTGAACAACATCGTTGTGAAATTAGTTTGTTAACTTAAATTTTTATGTTGGGCCGACATTTTCAGGGTAATCGGTGAACAATTCATGTATTGAAAACGGTTTAATGAAGTGTCTGCACCCTATACTACACGGAGTGCTACGTGCATATTACAGATCGAATGTGTACGTGAACGTGTTGAATTATACCTCTGGGGATTAATCCCCCATCGTATTTTTAACTTGCCCATTTGAGTATAAAGATACGAGGAACAATAATTATAATTGAGAAAGGAACAGGTATTTCTAGTAGGCATAAGATCACACGTTCACGTACATATTCTCTTAGAAACGCATGGCTTCACCTTTCTGTTATCGTTGTGTAGATGCTAAAAAGAGGTAGTGTACACTACTACCTGCTGACCACAAGTGAATGCCTTGGCGAGCTAGACACATTGAGAGTGTGGCATGATAACTCCGGTAGCGCATCTTACAAGAGTTGGTTCGTGGATAAGATTGTTGTTGAAGACATACAAACTAATAGTCGGTACGTTGAATGTGTTGTAGAACATATGCAAAAGCAATTAAAGAAAACAATTAAAGAAAAATTAGTCCAATAAGTAAGAATACATATCATAACTCTTCAATAAGTTGTTTTCACGTTTCTACTTTCTAGAGCATTCTTTTTGTGCGGATCGTGGTTAGCCCTTGAAGAGGCAGATGGTTTAATTGATAGGACTTTCCAGGTTGCTTCTGAAGCTGAAATTAAAGGATTCAATCATCTTTTTTTTGCTTCATCCCGTAAAAATGCCACCGATGATCATCTGTGGTTGTCTGTGGTGTCAAGGCCTACTAGAAGCAATTTCACTCGGGCACAGAGAATAACATGCTGCATTTCAATCTTATTCTGTACAATGATTGCAAATGCCATGTGGTACAGGTGCGTACTGATTTCCAAATATATATGACTTGACACTTGTACTATGTAATACAGGTGCGTACTAATTAGATGAAATATGACTTGACAAATATGTTATGTAGTACAGGTGCGTACTGATTGGTTGAAATATGACTTGGCACTTAAAACATGTGGTACAGGTGCGTACAGATCGGTTGATATATGACTGTACACTTATGTCATGTGGTACGGGTGCGTACTGATTGGTTGATATTGAATTTGACACTTATGCCATGTGGTACAGGTGCGTACTGATTGGTTGATATATGACTTTACACTTATGTCATGTGGTACAGGTGCGTACTAATTAGATGAAAGATGACTTGACACTTATGTCATGTGGTATAGGTGCGTACTAATTAGATGAAAGATGACTTGACACTTATGTCATGTGGTATAGGTGCGTACTGATTGGTTGATATATGACTTGACACTTATGGCATGTGGTACAGGTGCATACTGATTGGTCGAAAGATGACTTGACACTTACAATAATCATATAGCTCAATAGATTGTGTAATTTCCTAGAATATAAAATTATTGCAAAATTATTCACCTTGATGTTATCATGGAATTACAGTGCCTATATCGACGTCCATTTGTAAATAATGATGACAATACAAAACAGCAGGGGATGTAAGAGTGAATAATAAAACAAATATTTCTTTTTATTTTATTTTGGGTGAATGCCTGTGTCACAAATGAACTATTTTCAAAGTTCTTCACACTTCCCGAAATATTGTGAAGATGCACTGCTATTCTCCTCAATAATTGAAAAATTATTATGATTTATGAATTCATTTTATAAGAAGGCTATGGTCATTAAGCTTTCTTAGCTAGCATTTGCGAATTCAAATACAGGCAGTCGGCTGACGATTTGATTGCTACGTTATGGCAACACAATTTTTAAATATTAATAGTAGCAGGTACTATTCATATCTATATTCAAGCTAGGAATGCTCATATCAATGTAGACCTATTACATTCCAACTGTTGCTTTCAGGAGTGACGAGACTGTTACCCAAGATCAAGCGTTAAGACTGGGACCATTCGTCTTCACAATATCTCAGCTCTGGATATCCTTGATTGGAAATCTAACTGTTTTTCCAATCAATATGATCATTGTAACACTGTTTAGAAGAGCTGCACCCAAGAAGTCACTGATTGAGTCGACATTGAAAAACGTTGATTCAAAAGAACCAGTTAATAAGAAAGGTAAACTTTACTTTATCTATTTCATTTCAAAATTGTAAGGTGAAAACCTTTACTGCTTGCATTTTCAACATATTAATTACATTTTAGTTTTGAAATTATTCCTGGTTTCCAAGATTATACTTGACACTTATGCCAACATTCACATATGCATCAATACTTTTTTAAAGGATTGTCTATCACAGCTTATGGTAAATCATTGACTTGTATCCTACTTAGCAACTAAATATTATGAGAATTTTAAGACTACAAGGTACGTACGCATGTATACCACAATTATATATGTCATTACTTTTGTTTTTTAGCGCCAGCAAAAAAATATTTGGAGGATGGTGAAAACATACAAAATAAATCTGAAACCAAATCTAACAAAATGAAGAAAATAAGCAAAATACAATTCCCCTACTGGTGTATATATATCGCATGGGTGTTAGCCATCCTGGCCATTGCGTTACCCGGATTCTTCGTGCTTCTCTACAGTTTGGAATGGGGCAAGGAAAAGTCCGAAGAATGGTTAACATCGGTGTTGCTATCCACTTTGCAATCCACGCTTGTTATCCAGCCAATTAAGGTAAAATATCAGCAGAATTTCAATCATCGATATTGTTCCAAATGTTTTATGGATAGAAATTCACCCTACAAATTAAATAAGGTATGAATTTTTCATTGAACTATAAGTGAAACCCTATTTGGACACATTGCGACTTGTTTCCTTGTTATTTTATTAACATCATTATCAACGGTGATTATGGAAATGATTGCTTTTTTGATTGCGTATGTTTGAGATTTACAATAAGGTCACATGGTATTCCAGATATTCTTTATTGCGAGCATGGTGGCTTGGATATTTAAAAAAGTGGAAGGAGATGAGCTTTCCGAGGACGAAAAAAGAAAAAATGCCACGGCTGAATTGGATGAAGAAATTCTAGAACAGTTGGGCGATGCTAGTAAGTAATTACAAATGTTATGTATGACCCGTTGTACTGCCTTTCGTGCTGAATCTCGATAATAATGCGATTGGTACAAGTAGGTTAATTAGAACTAGATACAAATATGCTGTATGTAATGCATTATCAGCTACGATATAAATGAATGATGTATGAGCAATGTAGATGTCTCCAATAGACATTATCAATGCTAGTCTATTTTTTTCAGGAAAACAACACCGACCACAAGCACCTAAACCTATAAGTCAAAGAAGACTTGAAGCGATGAGAGCAAAGCGACAGCAAGAACTAAACATGTGGGCAATCCTGAAAGAAATCTGTTTATATTTTCTGGTCATTTTGTTGGTTTCCTTCATTGCATTTGGTTCGAAAGACATTAATATATACAGGCTCAATGGTAATCTCTATGGTAGTTTGGCTGGTGCCTGGCCTGCCCCTCGGATTCATCTAGTTAATTCTGGCCATTCGTTTTACCAATGGCTTGAGCTCACGGCATTACCAGCACTGTACGCGGGTGCTAATTACAATGGCGATGCACCTTCTGTAAGGGAGCATAAATATTTAGATGACCACGAGAATTTTAGAGTTGGCGTCCCACGACTTCGACAAGTTAGAGTAAAACCTGGTAAGAACTGTACAAGCTGATGCCATCAATATTAGGAAGATCCCGAAAACTTGAAATAGTGTTGTAAAAAACCTCGTCTTGTGTAATGATATCCAAACAACAGAAAATAAATTTTTCCCCATTTCATCTTCTCTGACAGTTGATACGTTTAGCTAAAAGCCTCTTTGCCCCCCCCCCTCCACCCTCCCCCTCTACTTGACTAAACACCTTTTGGGGGTCACAAGGTATTGTAGCAAGACTAAACGTGAATGCCATGTCCAGGTAATAACTATCACCTGACAAAATGTTGTTCTGTTGTTTTTCAAGCCCTTTGTAGTCCAGCAACAGAAGCAAAAGACATTATGATTGAATGTAACAAGGAGTATAGCTATACTGATGAAGAAAATAAAGATTTCTTTCCTGGTTGGTTTACTGAGTTGACAAGTAATGGAACTATCGGGCCATCACCCATTGATGCTGCATACACATATCGAGATGCAACAGACCTAAAGGTAAATTTTTCATATATAGATTTGATTATAAATAAATTTGACAGAAGTGTTATTTGATGCCTACTACATCTTGTATATACTAAGATGTCTAAAAGTTCATAGTAAGATACATTCATCGATTTTTCAAGAATATGATATTGACACACTATTTTGAATACAACCTATGGTCCCTTATGCAGAAGCTTTACCTACAACGACACTTATAAAACCATAATTTTTACAATTTTTTACCCGATTTTGTTTAAGTTATAATTCAAAAAAGGCACCTAAAATTAATGAACACGAACGGATGAACACGAAAATCACTCTTAACATGTCCGTTAAAAAGTTACCCGATTTTTTGGAAAAAAAACTTTCAAAAAGTAACACACAAGCGGGTGATATTTGTAGGCAGTGCCGTATACAGGAGCAATGGGTACATATGGTGGGGGTGGATATGTACAGGAGTTGGGTAGGTCAATAAGGAACGCCATTACAATCGTGCGAAAAATAAAGCAACATGATTGGATTGATTATTACACAAGGGCAGTGTTCTTGGAGCTTACCATCTACAATCCGAATGTGAATTTATTTGCATTTGTGGAATATTGCGTTGAGTTTCCGGCAACTGGAAGTACCCTGCCTGCCCCACGAATCACGTCATTCATGATATATGAAGGTTAGTATTCCATTTGACATTTGACCTGTTTATATGCAGGGAAATATTGAAGAGTTGATTTTATTACTTTGTTTTCGTATTTTGTGAATGAAATTGCGAATCTAGCATGATTGTCGTCTTCAACAATGTCTGGCAGGTGGAAGTTTGATATTTTAAGTGACATTTTAATACTTTACCATGAATAAAATTTGTTTTCCTCTTTTGTTGTAGTGATCCGTTTTCAAACGATTCTTACAATGTTTCAGGTATTGACAGTAACAGCACTCTAGTTCTAATAGCAGAGCTGGTGTATGCTATCTACCTGATTTACATAACTGTTGTCATGGTGAAGCAGATACGAAAACAAGGCAGAAGTTATTTCAAACAGCTTTGGAATCTCATAGATATATTTGGCCTTACAACAAGTTATATGGCCGTTTGTATGTTTATTGGCAGGATGATATATGTCCGTCTAGTCATGAGAGAAATAGCAGATAATAAAGGTACTAGAATTTTTAACCACCCTGTAGTATCATCTTAGCATTTGAGTTTGTATGAACAAAAGGAATAAACTGAAATAATTAGTTGATTAATTTCCGGTTTTATTTTTTCAAATGTGTATTAGCCAAATCATACATACATGTAGAATACAAGTATTTATGACGTGAATATTATATGTTTTTTTGTGTTTCAGACAAAAGTGTCAGCTTTTCTGAGTTGAGTTTATATGATGAGCTGTTTACTGCTTTGGTTGGAATCATCGCTTTCGTTGTTAACATCAAGTTCCTTAGACTCCTGCGTTTTAATCCACATATAGCCTTACTGAACATGACCATGCGTTGCTGTGCCAAAGACTTGGCGGGATTTTCTGTGACGTTAGTCATCATATTCATGGCTTTTGCATCGATGGGAAATATAGCGTTTGCAGCCGGGTATGAATTCAAGTTTCTGATATAGCCATATATATTTTCGGGTTAATGATACAGATCAATGATTTTGATGATTGCGTTTTATCCAATCTTTAATAGTTTCATGAATATATCAAATTCTAGTTCTTCTCACATTCCTGAGACAATTGGAAAATATATACCAGCCACCTAGAATGCATATCTATCATTAATTGTAGGTCATATGGGTTTTCGAGCTTTGGTCGATCAGTTGTAATGCTGTACTCCATGATGTTGGGGAAGATAGATTTTGATGAACTCAAAGACTCCCACAAGATCATCGGACCTTGTTTCTTCATTTCGTATATGGTGTTTGTCTTCTTCATCATTGTAAGACTCATTTGTTTATTTTCCATCCATCTTATTACCAAAAATTTAGATGTTTCTACGATATCCTGCGTTCAAATGTACCATTACATATTATTGCGGAGAGGATTTCATATACTGAAAATTCCAATCACTTAAACTTTCCTTTTTATTTACACTCAATATCATTCTTTTATTTGTTAGTCAGAAATTTTTCAAAGATCATTCAGTCTAATTTGGATCTGACACTGAGAGATCAGAAATCCTGATAATCTAACCGAGCTTCATTTACAATAATTGCAACTTGTTAGGTGAAAATGAGATATTAGCTTACTACTGATATGACGCAGGTGCCTCGACAAAATGTTTCAATTATGTATTTTTGTGGATGTTTATAAATAAAACTGAAAACTATGTGTCATACAAGTGTAATGACTTCTTTAACTTCTTGTTTGCTTGTTTTTTATTTTCATATAGGGACATGAAATGCCGGAAGGCGATTTTCCTCAACCCTGTTTATTCACTGTATGCGTGTATTTTATAAAACAAACCAACTGATTAAAAAATAGCATTTTGGCAATGACCCTGCTGGTAACAGTTCAATAAATATTCATTGCCCAAAATCCTATCACACTTGAATGTTAATATACTAAAATATGAACTTTTGACAATTTCTTTTCTAAGGTTAATATCATTGTTGGTATAATCACTGAGGGCAGAAGCATGGCTCAACAAATGAAGCTAGATGGATATGATGACATACAAATGGTTCCATTTATCATCCGCAAAATCAAGGACGCTGTAGGAATCAAGCAAACACAAGATGGTAATATTCGAAATCATTTAAAATTTAGTTTTATGCCGGTAGCAATTTGTATCATCCTTCCAATCCTTACATGTATTTTAAACTCAAATGTATTTCTTGCTCACTGGCTGGCAGCTGTTGTGGAGACTTAATATGATGCACACAATTAATAGCGGTGAATTTTTGTCCCTCGGGAGATATAATTGTCTTCGCTTGTGTTATACCTACGTCATGGTTTTCATGTGAAGACAAATATATAAATAAGGTCACATTCCCTATTTAAATTCATGTGAAGTTTAACAATAAATATTTTGCATGTATACACCGGTTTAATAACATTGGTCATGGATATTTTTGGTTAGAGATAAAGTATTTTACAAAGACAGCCCAGAAAAATAGATAATTATGCACAGAAGCCAAGTTTCTATTTTTTATGATTTAGATACTGGGGAGTGTAGGCCAGATCAATATGTTGATACTATGGATACCCTTCAAATGCGTGTCGACCAAATAGATGCCCTGGTAACAAATGCTTTCCGAGACATGAGTCTAACTAAGGCAAAGGCTGTGGACAATTACCACAAACAGGCATCTTCGTGGAGAGACGAGCCTGTTGATGCCCTTGGTGATATCCCTTTGACGACCCTTGATAAATATGCACACTTAGCCCCAGGTGATTGGGATTATAAAAGTGAAAGGAGACCTGCATCCCCTGGCGGCGTGATACTAAGTTCTCACAAGTAAAGAGCATACAAATACCGATAGTGATCGACATAATGGCAACGACCGACCATCGCTAAAAAATATGGACTACGAAAATGGATATTTTTTAATCGTTCAATCCTTCCCTAATTGAACTTGCTAAATCTATCATCAGAAGTAGTTAAACCTATTAGAAAAATTATTTCTAGCCCATAACATTTCGGGTATTGTAGTATCCATGCACTATATGGAGTGGCATATGAATCCTCCCTTTCTGTCATTTAGAAACACTTAGAGCTGCTCGTATAAGAGTGGTAATAATAGTGCAATAAGATGATTTATGAACTAGATTCTCCAATAATCATAGTTTCTAACAGTCCCTTCACTGCCAATCAACCTAGACAAGACAGACCTCCATTTTTTATTTTTCGAAGATCTCGAGTTTTAGAAATCGGAGTTATCTGTTGCTAATTATATTGTCAGTTTTTTGTTGCTAATGCATATTTGTCGTTTTAAGAGATTTTGATTTTTTGATTACATCGTGTGCCACTCCATAAGTTCAGAATAAGCTAGAGACATTTAACTTGCCAAATTCAATAATCGAAATCAAAAACCGTATATGATTGATTTTACAAATGATTTATGATAAGTGCTGTTCTTCCAAGGCCTCCTTTTCCATATCTCCCTCCCATCGATCATTCAATCTGATACTCATACAGGTAACATCTTTCTGTTTCACCAGAAACATCTCAAGCTCACTGGTGAGTATCAAGCGAAGGTAACGACCGTCACCTTCGCATCAAAGATGTCAAAGGTGGTGTAATTTCGATATTTTTAGTTTTCATCGAATTAAACTACTTTATAGTTGACATAATGCTTTTATATTTGTCTTAAACCCGACTTATATGACATGGAAACTCTGGGGTATGATCATGTGTTCATATATCATGCGTGTGCGCCACTGTTAAACGGTATCTTCAACCGCTTAACCTCTTGAATACCAGCCTCTAAAAAGGGTTTGAAACCAGAGCATTTTTCATTTTCTCCTAGTTTTCTGGATATTTACATCTAAAAACACAATATTTGATATTTGATTTCATAAGAATAGTAAACATAGACCCATTACATACATTCTAAACCATGATTTGTGAAGATTGGATAAAAGTTAAAGCAGTTTTTGTGAAAAATTCTGTGACAGATATATCTGTCGCTCTGGGTCCCAAATGGATTTTATTTGTGACAGATATATCTGTCATTCTGGGTATTCAAGAGGTTAAGGGGAGGTAACTGGGATTTTTGTTGGAGTACTGTTCAAGCAGAAAAGAGGCCTTAGAATAGAATGTATTAATTTGGATGGCAAGTTTTGTGTCACTTATGCCGTAGTCCTAGACCTGTTTTTCTATTTTATTAATTCTATGAATAGCATACCTGCCACCTATTACCTTAAATCAGAAGATGTGTTGGTTTTTCAATTTTTCCACTTCTCAGTTTTCTTGCGTTGAAATAGCTCTTATGATATATTCCTTCATATTTATGTTAAAATTGGACATTCAAAAAGAGACAGGAAAATTAAAAAATTAAATGTCATTGTGATGAAAATTATATTTTTCCTTTCTATAACATTTTTCTTAAATATTAATTATTTAATTATCCATTTTTCTCGATTTCTCACTTTATTCCTCGTTTTTCTCTTGGTTGAGAATTAGAAATACGAAACGTGCTTTTGATTTTATTGGCAAATGGGTGGCAGGTATAAAATAAATGTACACCACAAGTTCAATAAAAATGCACATGCAGAAAAAAGCTTTAACATTATAGAAACTCCTAAACTGCCCCAACTCAACCCCAACCTTGGTGACAGACATCAAAAAACAAGTAATCAAAATAATGATTTTCAATAGATAAATTGAAGATCCTCGCAGGATTGTGCAGCGAAGTTTCAGACACTGCTTTTTGAGTTGGATATTTCTGACCACAAAAACGTATGTGCCCATTTATAAAACGGTGTGTAATCTTCAAAAAGTGATCATTTATAGTACAATAATATTGTCAAACGATTATCTCATAGCCCATTAATAATCCATCCATTACAATCAAATACAGAAAATATCTAATATGGAGAATACAATCAGACTTTGAAGACCCATTACTCCCGTCAGCATACAGCACTTGAGTTTAACCAATACCGAAATCAACCTAACACAACCTTATGCAGTACACTGCTAACACTGAAGCACCACAATTATTCCAAAGCGACCAGCTATGAAACTGACTTAAATCTGTCACACTAAAGTATTTCATTCTATTGGAGTGAATACCTGTGCAGCCACCACAGGTTCCGATGTATTTCATAACATGTAACCCTGTTCTGATGAATAATACAATTACAGTCCGATCCAAAAGTAAAAGACACCTGGAATTTTTGGCACAGTTTGCTGAATTTGAACATTTAATGTGCCAAACACTCCTCCATTGCTAGAATATATACTCCTGTAAATGATTATTAGCAGAATAAATGTCTCCAAGGCTTTATATCAGCGTATGGTGGATAGTTTGTTAACATGTGAATCCATTTTTCAAATGGCAGCCATTGTTTTTGTAGTCTCAAACAAAAATTAAAATTGTTCAATTTGTATATCTGGTAATTGTATTGTATCAATTGATTGATAAAGACATATAGAGTATGGTATAATACATATTATAGATGTGTAAGTGGTGAAATGTTATTTTAAAATGGATTGTTGTAGAATTGTTTTTGAGACTATGCACAATTATTTTCAAAAATGGTGGACATTTAACATGTGGAAATCACTTCAAATTTTAATGATCCCAATGGTCATTATGGACACAAATTCCACTATATTTGTATTTTCCAGAACGTAGAAAATATAGTGCTTAATTCCCTGAGGTAAGAATTTATTATATGTGCGACAGATTGTCTTTTTAAAACCGATAGTAATTATTTATGGATCTGACTGTACAAGCTTGACGAAAATAGAATAAATAGTCAACAAAGCTAATAACACATTGACCTGATAGAAGCAATTTTTCAAAAACATATATCAACCCAGACTATATAAGATCTACTCGTACTGTAAATCACCATACTGATGATATTCCTAATATGAGACACGACTCTTTTCAAGGTATTCTGACTTGACCCAAGTATTAGATGTTTCTACTTATTTTATCAAATACACTCGATACGTTGATTTAAAATTTGCAATTGAGTTTCATGGTCTTTCAAGAGATGACTGTTGAAATTAAGTTAACAAAACCGCTTATGTCTGCCTCGTGCACAAAAAGCCTACCATTTTCCAGTTTCAAAAATATGCCTCCTTTTTGAAATGGGCTTCTATGAAAAATGGGTCTCTATTTTGAAAATGGGCCCACATTTTCAAAATGGGTCAAATTTTTAAAATGGGTCATTTTGAGCATATTTTTCCAAGCAATAACAATTATTGACACCCTCGATCCCTTGTGAATTTTCAGATCTGACAAAATAAGTGAACTTGGAATACTCCTTTTGTCAGAATAGTTAGGCAAGAGTTAAAACACTTTGGTAGCCCAGAACAGCTTTCACACAAGTGCATTTAAAAATATAAAACAGTCCGCTGCATGCTTAGAATGTCAAAATGAGCCTGTTCTTTATTCCGGTTACTAAATCATAAAATACTTACAAAAAGCTGAACCTTGCCTCATGTTCCCATGAAACAAATATAAAAGGACCAGGTAAAGTATCACAAGTGATTTTGGACAGTCATATCATTCAGCATGAGTACTTTCTGGCCATAAATATTAGATTCAATTTGGCCAGGAAAATAATTTTGTACAATGGTCTTTATTAAAACAATGTGTTTTCTTTCAAGTGAAGTACCCGTGATAATAAAAATATCAATCCAGCTCTCTGAAAAATTATGGATGAGGACCCCACCTTGTCATCAGAGGATCTTGTTTTGCTCACTTTAAATATATCAAATTTTCTTCTATGCTACACATATATTAACAACTTCTGAAAAGGGAATGGGTATTGAAATGCGATAAAGTCAAAACCACATATCTCATTCTATCCATTGTTTTCAGCATAATTTTGGTCATTGAAAGTTTGTATTTTCAAAACTAGACTTTAATACCATTATACTTTTGGTCATGGGCATTCAATAGTTTTAGACTTACAGTGAATAATCCTTACATGCAATAAAATTCAGAAAAATAAGATCCTCATTGATTGACATTTTTATTATCCTTGAGAATTTGCTTGAAAGATAATAAATGAAAAAATGTCATTTGAATTGAGAAAGTACTCATGGTAAAGGAACTAAAATCACTTGCCATACTATACCTGGTCCTTTACAACAGTCTGAATCACGGTAACATACCTAAATACAGGATAATCGCGTATAATGTAGACTTATATTTTTACATGAACATGGCGATGCTAAGAAGAATCTCTACTTTACTAAGTAGGAAAATTCCTTCTAATGTACTTAATACAATAGCTCAGAAGCAACATTATTCTGAAACTGTGGAAGATGCTCATAGAGGTCAAAATGAAGACATTATTTTTGCTATGGTACGTATGTTTTTTTTATATTTTGGAACGTGCACTAAATTATTCACTTTTCAGTATTTGAAAGCCGACTCCCTGAAACATGAAGTATAGAATTCCCATCGAATTTTACCCAAAATAGTTTTGAGTAAACGTTTGAGGTATCGGTCGTGGGTCATTGGTCTTGGGTCACCATCAATTCGGAGTTAGAATTTTTTTTACCTTTTTAGTATTTAAAATTCATCTACCATGTACATTTTTTCAAATTTCACAAAAATTGTGTTGCTCGAGACATACTTAAAATGCACGTAACATCGTCGGATAACCTCCATGCCAATCGCGTTTCCCCAAAGAAATATGACGTATGTTGATCCATCGTAACTATATGCCATACTCTCGTGTAAGGTAGAAGAAATCATAATTTTGAACGTGACTTGAAATCTTGCAAATATTAAGAAAGAAACATTGATATTATTGATGTTATTTTCTAAGTGTCAAGAAATGATAAAACCACTCAGAGGGATGTGACACCAACTAGTCACTTATGGCACATGGAATATTCAATAACACTGAAATATGTTTATTTTATCTCCTGTTTTGTATACTTTTGAAAAAACATGGGATAAATCAGAAACATCATATGTTTTTTCTTGATATCCATTTTTATCAAAGAGTTGATATCCGAACGAGGTATTCACTAAAAACCATTATACTTAGGTGGTTCAAAAAGTTTTGCAGTTGATGCCATAACTTCAAGGAAAATATAACTTTTACAATGAAACTTAGTACACATATGTGTTATACATTTATACATTATACAGTAAAATTTGGGACCTCAATTTTGATTGGTTCTTGAGATATGGTTGCTATGGTAACCAGAGTGGTGGGTACCATGTTCAACCCGAAATTACGTTTTTCCAAAAAGTTTTCTTGCTTGAATAAACTCTTTGTAAAGTGGCAATTAGCAGGTGTAAGTGTCTTTGGGTGGCTATTTTTCTTCAAATTCTTCAATTTTTCTAATTGTCTCTATGACATCACAATAGACAAGTGACACGATAAGTTTCGTTGTGATGTATACTGTCCAAAACCCAGTTGCAAAATTGAGATGGAAAAGTGAGGAAATTTTGAATTTTTTTTCCAAAATTTTCAAAATGGCAGATGTTTCCACACCAACCAAATTGTTGAAATGGAAGCATAGAAATCTGATACAGTGCATGGTTCAAAATGGCAAGACTTTGCAAGAGACTTATGAACTGGTTCAGGGAGCATTTGGAAATAATGCCAAAACGTACCGAGAAATTGCCTAGATGCTGCAAGACGCGCTTCATTTTGCTCTACTGTGAGGAACTTTGGAATCCACTTTGCTGCAACATACCGCTTTTTCAAGATCTTTATGACAATTGTATGGCAGGATCCCTTAGATATATCCAGTAAATCACTTATTTCCTCTAATGAAATATGCCTGTCCTGCTCTATAAGAACTTTTATCTTTTCTGCATTCACATGGTTGACAGAGGTCATTGGCCTTCCTTTTCTGGGGTTGTCTGGAAGACTGTCACGCTTCCCCTTCTTGAAATCGTTGTACCATCTCATTACAGTTGTGTAATTTTTGGCATCATTTCCAAATGCTCCCTGAACCAGTTCATAAGTCTCTTGCAAAGTCTTGCCATTTTGAACCATGCAATGTATCAGATTTCTATGCTTCCATTTCATCAATTTGGTTGGTGTGGAAACATCTGCCATTTTGAAAATTTGGGGAAAAAAATTCAAAATTTCCTCACTTTTCCATCTCAATTTTTTAACTGGGTTTTGGACAGTATACATCACAAAGGAACTTTTCGTGCCACTTGTCTATTGTGATGTCATAGAGACAATTAGAAAAATTGAAGAATTTGAAGAAAAATAGTCACCCAAAGACACTTACACCTGCTAATTGCCACTTTACAAAGAGTTAATTCAAGCAAGAAAACTATTTGGAAAAACGTAATTTCGGGTTGAACATGGTACCCACCACTTTGGTTACCATAGCAACCATATCTCAAGAACCAATCAAAATTTGAGGTCCCAAATTTTACCGTATAATGTATAAATATATAGCACATATGCGTACCAAGTTCCATTGCAAAAGTCCTATTTTCCTTGAAGTTATGGCATCAACTGCAAAACATTTTGAACCACCTAAGTACGAATATTTTAATATTCCCCTAGCCCTCTGAGCTTCGGAGAATATTACTTTTGAGAGATGCACATGTATTCATATCAACAGAATGAGATATTTGTTTTATAAAACAAACTGTTAATATTCCTCACTCTTAAGACCTTCATTGATCTTTTTGTTGCCTTTGTTACCTGAATGGATATTACCATGAATCAATTATATGAAATATATAAAAGTACACAGTGCAATTGCAACATGACAGCCAGGGTATATGGTACAAGAACACTGGAATGCAAAGGGGCATATGATTTAGATTAAAGACGAACTCTAAGGCTTCTTATTTCCCAGTAACATGTAGGACATAGATCAATCAGAGAGTGAGGATTATGGCAGTGAATATTAACCCTTAAACATCAAAGGAAAATATAAATGTATACACCTTAATTATAACCTTTTGTAGAATTGGGAAGACGTTGCCCCTATTAGACATGTAATGAATATCAAAAGCGGAGACAGACTCTTCACAATTGCATCATGTGGTGCCAATGCTATGACCCTTCTACTCGATGATCCTGCTGAAGTTGTGGCTCTTGATTTATCAATTCCACAGCTACATTTGGCAAAGTTACAAGCAGCTTGCACTAAACACCTGTCATACAAAGAATTTATTGACTTCACCGGAATAGACAGGGAAAATGTCAAACCTCAGGAGCGAATCAGAATATACAATGCCATTAAATTAGCCCTTGAACGGCCAACGCAGGAGTACTGGGACTCTCGAATAGAAGCTGTTGAATTTGGTGTCATGCACTGCGGCGAGTTTGAAACCAAAATTCGTACTGCAGCTGAGGATTTTTTCTTTGTTGCCCTGGATCAAGCGGACATCAAGAGATTCATATCGATGGGAGACGATATGAAGGAGCAATCTGAATTTTTCGAGAACGTTATGAATACAAAGCATTTTCGAAGGGCGATGAAGAAGTTTGTTCATCGGTTCATGTTTGATTTCAACTATTCGATCATTCCAGATGTGGACTATCCCACATTCTATGGAAGGAGAATGGAAGAGATTTGCAAGACTATCCCAGCGAAAAGAAATCATTGTATTGAGTATATGCTGACAGGTGGCTACTCGGGGAAATACAACTTACGAGATTATCAACTAAAAGAGAATTTCCAAATATTGAAAGAAAGGGTAAATCGTATGCAATGGGTACAAGGTGAACTTACTGATTGGCTCGGAAAATACCCGTTGTCTAAGCAACCAATGTTCGACGGTGTATGTGTCTCGAATGTAACAGACTGGTTAACATATGAAAATCATAACTCAGTCATTCGATCAGCAGGGAAAATCTGCAAACCGGGAGGGCGGATCGTGTTCTGGAATTTGAAAGGTATGCCGAAGGATTGGCCTCGCGAGATGGTTGATAGTGTTATCAAGGTGGAGCACAAGCTTGAAGCGGATTCTGTTAAATATGACAGGATGCCATGGTGGGAACCACTTAGAGTGGCCACTGTCTTATAAGAGACACTAACTCAACTATTACGGTACATTATATGTAAAAATAATTGTAGAAGATTTGGGAACGAGTGCAAAGAAACAAATTCTGACTGTCTTTCTCTGCCCTTTTCAAATGAGCCTTTTTTGCTATTTTTGCAATTTTATGCGGGTACATGTATTAACTCTAGTGCCATAATAAACCATTATTAATATGTTGCTTTCTTTTAGTTATGCTGTATTTGCAAACAAATATTCAAGTGTATATGTAATGTTTTCAGCTTCAGGGTATGGTGTCTTGGCTCCTTGATCAGTTGATGTGCTCACCTCTGGAAATATAATTTTGCCTTAGACATGTGCTACACCCCATCTTTTAAACTTATTTACAACATTATCAAACAAAAAATATCCATTTTCACCTGTCCAGAAAGAAACCATTTGAAGATATAAGGACTTGCTTTTTTCGTGATAACTTCTCTTTTGAAAAAAAATTTTTCATCTTGTAACTTTCAAAATTCAAATATTTTATTTTCTCACCATTAAGAAATAAAAGTTCAGATTTTTAGATTTAGATCATCAAGTACAACTTTGTAAAACACTATTTATTTGTATTTGTATATTTATTCAACCACCAATTTATGCTTAACCTTCAAAATGAAGCAATATTGTGGGCCTGTATAGGTTGAAAATAAGTTTTTATCATGATTAGATATTCATGTAGCTTTGGATTCACTGAGAACTTAGATTAAATGCCCTTTCCTCTGAACCACTTTTCTGAGCCTTTGAGTTAATTTAATTTCTTGCTTATCTTTAAACAAATTTTCTTAATTTTTTCAACACAAGGATGTTTGTTACCATTCGTGTAGATTATTGCATATATGTGCGCGACGACTAAAATTTTATTTGAAATGATGTCACATTTTTAAATAAAGTCCTTCGATATCTACTTTTTGAAATTATATTGAAAAGTTTCATATTTTGATAACATTGGCTAGGACTATAAGATAAGCCAAACTGATTTAAACTTTGGATAGGGCCTTTAATTTCCTTTTGTATACTGTATAAGTGGTAATTTTGCCTAATCATTTAATTTGCCTATTTCCTAATTTTTGCCAGGTTCGGAAAATTAAATGTCGGAAATATTGTCTTTATAATGTTATTCAATGGGAGGTTTCTTGTCATTAGGAAAATTAAAATTAGGAAAATGATGAAATTTGACCATTCGGAAAATTAACCACTCGGATTAAATACCACTTATACAGTAATGTAGACAAAGAGGGACAGAATGGAATGGTCTCAACGCAACGTGTTGTCAAGTTACCGTGGAGCTTTCTAGTAGCAAGCATTGCTAAGATATATATATATTATTTTCTCCTTATGTAATACTCAAAAACCCTATATTTTTCTATCTCAAATTGTTACATTAAAAGGGAGCATTAAAAGTAAAACATTTTGACAAATTCAGAATGCAGATCACGTTTACTAATACATACAGTCCGACCGGGCTCAATTTTCATGGTTTTTGTTTACATTTCTTAACAGAATTCATTTTGTGGATGTATGCCAAAACATGTGGAACAGTAGAAAAGAGGAATGTAAATAGTTAATGTCTATCCCAACACCTCACAATGTGAATACTCTTTCTTGGTCCTTTTATTATCTCTCATTGAGCTATATGTTGAAAAACACTTAAAATTTTTAACATCTACTATTCCGAACGCAGCTTTTGGCTTGTCCCAGAGTCGTTCAGATAAGACAGGACGGGTTTTGCAAAGTTGTTTTATAATTTGTTGATTTTTTTAACAGAGGTTTCATTAAAATATGCAAGTGATAAAATGAAACTTTAACAGTCTCTCCAAGGGCTCCTAAAAGGGGTCCACACTGTATAAAATAAAGAATATTGCTTGCAAATAACGAGCAATTCTAGTGTTTATTTACTTCGAATTGCATGTTATAACCAATAATCATCACTGACAGAACGCAGACAATAACTGCATATATGGAACACAAATATATGCAGCTGCATATAACAAACATCCATGGAGAATACTGACTGCATATACGGGTACTGTCACTGAGTATATGCTTATATTCAGACATACTTTGCATATTTGCTGTTTACTTGTGATTATATGCAGCGCAGAAACTGCACATACATGCACAATCCAAGATACAATCCAATCAATATGGACAAGAACATAATGGCTAATTATGCCTGGACCCTGTGTTTGGAGAATGTAATTGATAATTTTTTCTCCCAGTCCATCGACATAATAATTTTATACAAAAATTTACAATGACTATCGGACCTAACCAGTTCCCGGTGAGTATACTGATGCACATAACAATACTGTGTGACCCTAGACAAAAGTACTATTTGACGTACACAATTTTTGCACAAAACACATATATTTCCGAACGCTTAATGTTCTTGAATTATTGTTCCCTCTGATTTCCTCGTCTCATTTAATGTTATTTATTTCTTATTTATTTTATTAAAGTGTCCAAATTATAAAACATGTATAATTAAAAAACACCCCAGGCCGACAAACGGTCTATAAGGCACTATAACAATACATGTTAAACAGTATATCATTTAAAGAGAATGTTACCAGAAGTTGCAAACATCTTGTCATATAATCATTTTGAGAACATGTAGCTTATACGAAAGGTCATATTTCGTTTTCATGCGGACGAGAACTTTCAGTTTTATATCTTAAAACAAATACTAACTGTATATGCTATGTAGACAATTATGCTCAAATCGCATTTAGTATTCTATCATATTTCATTTAAAAGTTGGAATAAATAGTAATCAGTGTTCATGATTGCAAAATAAGTATTTTTTCATGCCCCTTCACCTGAAATAAGTCGATCACATGATTGCTACCACTTTGGCAGTATAGTATTTCCTGCTTAGATAAGCCGCTAATTGCTCCATTCATCTCACTGTTGACTTGATTTACTATTTGCGTTTCCACCAATCGTTGCCTATGTGTACATACTTCCTTTTATTTTCAATTATAAGAGATGCAAATATATATTTTAAGCGATATTCCCATAAGTCAGATCACACGGAATGTCTAACAAGCTCAACTTTAACTTTTTCCACATCAGACTCTGGGAACGCAAATTGTCCTCGTCCCATTCAACGTAGGTTACATGACGCATAAGTAAGCTGATCTTTTTTGGGAGCTTCTTCTTTGGTATTTTTTCGAGAAATATGAGAACGATTAGATTTTTCTTTTCTTCGAATTGTCTTAGATGCGCCATTTCTAGTTCGAATGCACACCATTGGCTTTCAATGAACCTTTTACTTATGATAAACATCATTTTTCTGCTCTCTTTGATAGAATCAACAATATTGTCAGCAATAAACTTCCCTGGTATGAAGTCACGCCCATCAAAACACAATTTTACGTTGACGTCGTCAGGAGATCGCTCCATATTTGGTAACAGTTGATCTATCACCCAACCTTGACTCTCACTATTGTACGAAACGAAGCCATCATATACGAATCCGTTACTGACTCTCGATTCTGTCAACTCGGTATACCCCCTTCTAGTACGCCTTGACCTTCGAAGAATCCACCAGTATTTGATGTCCCAACGATAGTAAGAAATGATGACAGCTACCATACTCGCTAGTAAGAGTGGAGCAGCGATCCATGCTGATACCATTATGGCTAAGTGATTGTCACATTCGAGCCATGGTAATTCAAATCTCTTGATGCTAGTTTCGTTAAATCTACTAGGGGTCTTGCAATGCTGATTTTCCCCTTTTACTATTACCACATTTTTGTTTCTGGAATTGAGCCATTGTCGAAAATCACGAAGATTACAGCTGCAATAGAATGCATTGTTTTCTATGTTCAACGTAAAAGATGAAGTTAGTTTTGCAAACATGGTAGCGTCTATCCAGGTTAATGCGTTCCTTTGAAGCAGTAGCCTTTGAAGTTTTGGGTTGTTCATGATGTACTTGTTTGAGAACGATGTCATACGATTACCTTGGAGTATGAGTTCTGTTAAATTTGGCATTCCGCTGAAGACATCATATGGAAGATGCTGTATGTTGTTAAACGACAAATCTATACTTTTGAGGGTCGGAAGCTGATGGAAGAACGCTTCCAAAGCGTCAAAAGGTGTGTTTGCCAGATTGTTGTACGACAGCACGATTGTCTTCAGGCTTGTCAGACCCATAAAACTGGCATTTAATGTTGTACGGTTGATATAGATTTTATTGAGACTAAGGTCAAGGAACTCTAGTTTTGACATGTTGGTGAGTCGTAGTGTGCCGATATCCATGTTATGTATCAAGTCACTGTTGGTATTACTCAACCTAAGTATACTCAGATTTCTCATTGCTTTGTAATAATCGAGCTGTGATGTTTCTGTAACGATTTGATTGTTGTTTGACATATCAAAAGTTTTAAGTGATGTGCTGTTCAATCGTTTGATATCTTTGAAGTGATCTTGAAAATGATTACTACTTATGTTAAGATATTGGATCTTTTTTGAAGAAGCTATAATTATAGAAATAA
Source organism: Owenia fusiformis (assembly GCA_903813345.2). Lineage (NCBI taxonomy): Eukaryota > Metazoa > Annelida > Polychaeta > Sabellida > Oweniidae > Owenia > Owenia fusiformis. The sequence continues at coordinate 19,476,810 of CAIIXF020000007.1, read as the reverse complement.
TGTGTGTTTTAAGCAATCCATTTGAACTCAGTGAAACATTGAGTACTTCTTCGAGTTCCTTGGCTGCCTCAAAGAACGCGAAGTAACGACAGTTATTTACTGTAAGGTTTCGAAGGTTTTTTAAATGTTTTAGTGTATTCTTTGGCCATATTGTCCAACTATTTCCACTTAGGTCAAGTGATTCAATTGATGAGTTAGACATTGTTTTAAACATTTTCTCTGTCAATGTACGATTCAATTTGCAATTAGTCATTTTCAGAACCTTTGTTGGTTTGTCTCGTATACAGAGTCCGATATCCATAAGTGATATTTTCTTCCCGAAGTTGTTATTGCTCAAATCAAGAATATTAAACCTGTTTATACCCAAAAATGTACTTGGATGAAGTGTGGATATATCGTTCCCGTCTAAGAATAAAGACACCGAAGTAAAATTCGCCAGGGCATTGAAAGTTCCATTTTGAATGGTAGTCTTCCCGATCATGTTATAAGACAGTCGTATTGAGATATCGATGTCTTCTCTTGCGGAAATATTACTTGGAAATGTTATGTTTCTGATTTGATTGCCACTTAAATCCACGTTTGTTATCCTATTTAACCAGAAGATATTAGCTGGGATCTCCTTCAATGTATTGTTTGATAGGTTGATATCTGTGAGGTTTGGCATCATACTGAATGCGTCTGGGGCTACTAAAGAAACATTAGAATACGATATTTCCAGTTTCCACAAGCGTGGAAGTAGCCCATAGGAGTAGTTCTGAATTATTGGCATTTTACACGTATCAATCACTAAATCAGTAACATCCTCTGGAAGTTTTGGAAACCCATTTGAAAAATCCATGTTTTGACAGGAAACGAGAAGATCCTCTGGACCGGGGATTTCATCGCAGGTAGCATTCTTTTTAGCGAATTTTTCACTTATACTTTTTCCATTTCTGTCGATCGTTGAATGTACATTTCTCATCATACAAAGAAGTACTGCCAATCTCACAAAATAAAATTCCGACGAAAGAATCATGATCCTCCTGTAACAAAAAACACTTTTTAAGTTATAACGTGATATATGCTCTATATAGAAATTTAAACTTTAAATAGTCTTGCAGTTGTACACAATATGATTACAACACCATACACATGTTCGCATGCTACGCATCTGTTCAGAAAACTTTGTAAATAGCTTCCTTTGATTACTTACCTATAAAGAGCTACAACAACGTCCTTATTGTATTTGCAAAGGTCTATTGATACCATACGTTGAAAATCGTGCAAAACACTGTATCCCAAACTCCCAGTTTCATAAAGGTCCTGCCTTTCGAAACCATACGTTGGTCTTTGTTTCTGTTGCACATGTTAATCTAGAGTATCCCTTTTGTAGACTTAAATTCGAACCAGGAAGTTTATTATTTTCAATCTGTATGATTACCAACCAATGGTCAATGTCGGTTTTATCGATACAAACTGCAGTGGAATTTCACCTTGACAAATAGAGTTTTTTGTAAATATTGGCACACACGACTTTTCAGTCATCAAATTTTATAATTAGAGGTTATGTCACTATCGTGGCATATATGCCCGAGGTCTCAGTGATATATGGCCCGACCTTGGGAGGGACATTGATCTCTGAGAACCGAATTTTTAGTGGAAGATGACGGGACGTATTGGTCAAATTTGAAGAGATGTGTGGATGATTTAGAAACTGCTGCGTTTGATGCCCAAAAATCAAGACGTAGCGATGGAAGGTTGTAATGGGAGTCCATTCTGAAATTATGGGCGAGAATGGGTAAAAGACTGGCGAGATAACTTGACTTACAGTTGAAAGTTATGAAAATTTGCTTTATCTCACAGCTGGGGACCAAAACGCCGCTAAAACGAGGTACTTTGTAAACGAAAACAATGTATCGACTGAAAGGTATTTCTGTGAAGCTTTGTACGGAACAAGTTTGAAGAAAAACGGTGAAGTGTGAGACTCACAATCCTTGATTTTCAAACACTGGGGTAGGTTTTAAATTCAAATTAACGGTTTTTCGGGACGGAGTGGTTTCGATACGTCCCGAAGAGATACTACCGCGTGTTAATACGAAGCAGCACATCTATTTGATTACTTACCTATAACTTTAGTATAATGTTCTGTGTTGATAAGTGCAAGATACTATGCAATTGGGTGCAGAGTTGCAAATAATTTACATGGCAACATGTTATGATGGACAAACAAGTTCAAATGGTAACTCGAAGTAATTAGTACAGATTAAGTATTCATTCACAACCACTAATCTCCACCTGAATCCCCTCTATTATATTTTTCGGTTACAAACATCGCTGACACTTCAGCTTCACTTGATCGGATAGCATTATATCCTTGTAAGAGTCCTGATAGTGATAAAGGCATTTTTCAGATAAGTCTCAATTAAGCTGTTCCTCCTGTTGATCCTCCAATTGTTTTGATGAGTTAAAATAATAAAACATATATTCCTACATACAGGGTGATCATTAAGTTCTGGGAATTGGTCTGCCATTTCAAGATTTCTCAACCATTTGAGTTGAAATTTTCAGCAGATGTACATTGAATAATTCTGAATTGACAGACAATGTTTCATATACATATCACTTCTACAATTTATTTTATTGTAATTATAAAAAAAGTAAAAGTGGTCCGCGGGTCAGCAAATTTTGACTGATGTTTATCTGAAAATTTCCTGCCAAATATATTCATCTTGCCTAGATGGTTGCTTCAAACTACTCGTACTAGAGGCAGAACAGTACTCTTGAAATCATTTATTCAGAAGTATTCTTAATTGCTGAGAGGATCATTTCATTTATAATTGTTTCCATTAGCCTGGACGCAAATGCGTTGTTGACAAACCTAGTCCATAAAGACGTGTTCCAAACCTCCCTTTGGTATCCCTCGAAGATTTGCTCAAGCCGTTGAAATCAGTCCCTTATCGGAATCAAACATATGACCTCTCATATGATGCTTTAGCATTAATTAATCATTAATTAACCATACTTTTGGATCAAGCAAAATTTGAATTCATTTTTATTTTACTTGACCCGCTACGCCATTTGTCATGTTGCTATAGTAATTATCCATTGTGACATAAGATATATACGTTTTAGTGTAACTCACATGCTTGTATTTATATTTATGATCATTTACTGTACACATTAATTTAGAATTGCACCATATGGCAACACCACCATTTTTTTAAATTTACAATTGTATATCTTTTACTAGCTTACAAGATAGTCAAAGCATCTCATACTTTCATAATGTACTGCAGTGCCGACCTTGGGGAAGGTACGATGATACGCTTTGTCTTCGTTTTAAGTTTGTAGAAAATGCAGTTCCATAATGTCATTGTTTTGTTAATCTCAAGAGTGTTAGGTAACAGGTCTTCTAGGCCTGCGGCGTGCATCTACGCGGTAGCTAGGCGTCGTCGCCAGTCCAAAACAACAACAACAAAACAATGAGTGTTTGTAAAATATAGTGACTTTTTATAATCGCGTTACAATTAGGTACTAGGCCAATCTTGGTCGGCGGCGTGCGTTTACGCGGTAGCTAGGCGTCGTCGTCAGTAAATATAAATAAAATATTGTTTGTTTGTAAATAGTGATTATTTTCAATTTAACATTTACACAATTTGCATACATGTATCTCCTTTATATAAAGGGCAATAAATATATACATACACACATAAGATGACAATGAGACTGTTTTATCCGACCACAAATCACAATTCCCATGTACCTTGAAAATTGGTTGAGAGATAATGAAATGACAGATAAATTCCCAGAACTTAGTGACGTTTTCACTTGTTGAGGACCTGTCAACATTACCGTTTACCTGTTTTTGAGGGTTTTAACAGGGGTCCACAATAAAATAAAAAATATAAGATTTTGATAATTTTAAACTTTATAACGGATCTACTTATGAATCGTTTTTTGGAAAGGTCATTAGCATGAGTTATTGATTTTATCTGTTTAATTGAAAATAACATCATCTGTATGACTATATTTTGCATTCCAAATGATTAAAAATAATTGTTCCATTTAGTTCACTTTCTTTTAACATCATCTTGTTTTTCGTTGATCCACCAATTGTTTTGATATGTTTAAATGATAAAAAATATATTCCTACATACGTTTCCACCTGTTGAGCACCTGTCAACATTACCGTTTACTTATTAATGTAGGGTCTAGAAGGGGTCCATAAAAATTTGAAAATATTTAATCTTGATATTTTTTAAGTTTACAACTGATGATCTACTAATAAATCGGTTGTAAATGTAGTTAGCATGATATAAAGTTAAATTAAAATGAGACCATCTGTCCGTTTGTATTTTTTATTAAAATTCTTAAAAATAAATGACATAATTAGTACACCTTCATTGTACATCTATGTTGTTCTTCAGGATTTGACAAGTAAAAGAATACTATTTATTTGATATTGTGTAATCCATGTTTTTTAATTTATTTATTTATTAAAATAGTTTATTATAGTGTCACTGGTTTACATTTGGTACAAATAAATACATATTCTAAAAACCACCAGCCGATGTCGGCTTATGAGACACTGGACTTTAAAGGTCAATAATAACAGTGTTTAAATAGATATGACATTCAACAATAAAACTACAATTCATCTACAAGTACGTTAATGCATAGATTGATAAATATTAATAATTCCATCTATAAGTGATGATAAATGATTTACATCTTGTGAGATAATGACTAGATTCTTGACTACAAAATGGTGTGGAGGTTAGGCCCTCACTGCAATAAATACAATACATAGGAATAATATGGCAAATTATTATACTGCAGTCAACCGTTCCAGGTCAAATTGCCTTTTCATGAACATTTTGTATAACAGAGCAGCCCACTGTCTCTGAATTGATCTTGAATGCATTAGGCTTATAAATAAAAGTAACTCATTGTCAGTGTTTGTTCTTATATGTGGTGTTAAAATATCAGTTACAGTTCTATAAAATTGTGTTCTCAAGTTGGAATAATGTTTACATTGGACAGCAAAATGAATTTCATCTTCAACAAAGTTACCATCACATAATTTACATGTACGATCATTTAGTGCTGTATTTGACCAACGACCTGTCTCAATGTGAAGTGGGAGGCTACCTGTTCTCAGTCTAGCAAGAATGGTTCTGTGATGCCTTGGAATGTATTCAGACACATATGGTTCATTAACTACTCCATATTTAAACAATCTGTATGTTCGAAGCTTATTGCCATTCTGTAAATTATTTGTATCATCCCAAATGTTTCTTAAGAAGGGGTCTTTTGCATTGAAACTGTCCTGTAAACGTTTTACAGTTGATTTTATATGCAAGAAAATATTATGATCAATAAAAATGCCATTTTTAGTCAGCATAGCTTTAGTGTGATAGTCCCAACTTCTTTTGTTTTTTAATGACCATCTATGTACCTTATGATTCAATCTATTATTGTCCATGTTATGTAACCTCAGGTATTGTCGAGCGCATTCCACTCTTTGTTTATCAATTAGGGGACTCCATCCAAGGTCCCCACGGACTGCTTCATTACTGGTTTTAGGGCTAACTCCCAGGAATGTTTTACCAGCACGATTTTGGAGATTATTGAGACATCTATGCTCCCTGAGGCCAACAATAGCACTGCCATAGTTTATCACTGGTTGGACGAGGGAATCATAAAGCTTAGAGAACACTTTAAAGTCCATTCCGCCAGTGGCCTTAGCTTTAGTTGTTATTGCACCCAGGGCCCTTGAGGCTGATTTGGCAATTTAATCATCTTTATCACTGGAGTTCTCCAGGGTTGCACTTATTGTCACGCCTATTTTGATTCATGATCTTGTTTTATCTTGATTCATGATCTTATTGGCAATAAAATTTGAATGTTGGAGCGTACATAAATGTATGTAGGCCAGTTGAAATGGGGGATGGTGATGTGTTGGATGCGACTGCACTCCCTATTGCACCCCCTCACTAAAACGGAAGAGGGAACTTTTATTATTTTTTCTAATTAACTCAACACTTTAGAAGTGCATAGAAATCACTGAATAGCATTGTACCCCGTGCACCCTCCTACCAGAAAACATTGGAATTAATAATTAAGTGTCGAGAAATCATCAAATAGTACCCCTCCCAAAACAATTGAATAAAATCAATTCTGAATTTTATTATTTTGTTTCTAACACTTAAAGTATTAGTAAAGAATCTGTCAAGTATCAATCATAAATTAGGTATAAATCCAATTTAATTTTGTTAAGTTAATTTTCTATAAAATTAACTTAACATGGGGATTTCATCATATTTTAAAATCTGATGATATCCCCATGTTAAGTCAATGGAGACAAATAAAAATAAAAACATAAGATGTGAACTTTGCAAATGTTCAAATACCTTCTAAGGTCAAGGTCAAAGTTTTTCTTAACACTCAGGTTCTCTAACACTCTTAAAAATGAATTACTTGAGTATTTCCCAAGTATTTCCCAAGTATAAAAATTACTTAAAGTTAAATACTTAGTTTTACTTCATTTTACTCAGGTGTAACTTGTCATTTTGAGTTTTTTAATTGCTTAATTATGTAAATGAGTATTACAATTACTACAGTAAGTATTTCAATTTCTCTCCTTGCATTAGTAAATTCACCATAATGAATTACTTAAAAATTACTTAAAAATTATTTAGTAGTTCAAGATTATTTTTAAGTAATTTTTACTTAAAATGAGTAGTACAATTTCTCAATATAAGGAAATCCAACTAATAATTTTTAAGAGTGAATAGTTCATCATATAATCATATTTTTGTTATTATGTTTTTTACAATTGATGATTTTGTAAATTAGACCCCTGCTTAAATCTCAAATTAATAAAAATATGTTAAGTTGTGCGATGCTCAACAAATTCAGAAATAGTCATTGATGTAATTGCAACTAAGATAGACTAATTTGAATCGTTAGACTTTAACAGTGAATTAAAAAAAATAAACAGTGTTAAATGAGTACCCACTGTGAGTTTGGAGTCCATTTTGGTCTTATTTTTCAGTTGAAATCGTATAAATGTTCTTAGTGTAAAAGAATTTATGATATTTTTACTCATTTATTATCTATTCAAAAGAAACTTTTAAATATAAAAGAATTGTTTTGAAAAATGACCCCTGCGTATTCCCAAATGAATGATAAACGGTCATGTTGTGTGATGCTCAACAAGCAAAAATATCTACCAACATATTTAAAACAGTGGAGCTTCAACAGGAGGAAGTTATTAAAATTTTGTACTATGAGAGGTGAAATACATATCTTGAATCTGTAACCAATCAACATTGCTAAATGCCTTAGTAAGTTTTAATCATCCTCCGATCACAGGGCTTCAAAATCCAGAATATATTCTTTCTTTTTACCGGGGGAAGGAGGTACGGATTCTGGATACCTGCTTAGGAGGATGGTTTTAATATATCCCTGTTTTACTATTGAAATAGAGTCTAGCAATACTATCCCACATGAGTGTACTTGTTGAGATTTGATCAACTTGAATCTTTCTGTGAAAATGGCGATTTTTATCTTAAGACTTAACGCGAAATGCTACATGTAATAAACCTATTAGCCAAACTCAGTCGGATGCACTATTTGACGTATTTTACAAGACGCATTAAAGGCAAAATGATGCAGACCTGAGTACAGTATCTATACGAGATTTCGATCATATTAATAAATTAAAAAATAAGAAATCTCAACTAGTTGATTATTACCTAGCTATGACCATTGAATGGAAATCATAAAACAATTTTAAAACTTGAACTTGAAACTGTCATAAAACTTGAAGTGAAAAGCTCACATTGTCGTAACCATTACGATGTCAGTAGTTTCCGTTATATTAAGAAATTAAAGATGGTGTACAAGAGTGCACTTACATTTTGCTCTCTGTCGCTAATCACAGGGTGTGTACCAAATTAAGCGTGACAGTTCAACGCGAGGGGTAAGGTACAACACAAGAGTGGTGAAATTTGAGCAAACTGAGGTTTTCATGTTTTCAGAAAGATCTGGATATTTTTTATATGTAATGTCTGTAACAACATCCTAAACAGTGAACAATTGGCAGTGAAATGTAATCTACATAAACTCCCAATGTAGTTTACGGTATCACGGGCGGGAAACAGCAAGGAATGTGAATTTGCGTTATATAATATACGTTTATATATAAATATCTAAAAACTAGACCAAATCTTTCGATCATCAGTTTGCTCAAATCGCATCATCCTCATTGCTGCGGTGGTCGTGCACATAGCATTTCCACGACTAAAGGCAATTATAAGGTCGCCGTAAAGGTAGATGAAATGATGACGCAAGATCGCTCTCGGGCGTTTCTGCTGCGGCCACAAGTTTTTGACAAATACACAAGCAGACTCAAGACGATCGCATGAGAACCATACCCATTCGGTGACCATACGACCAGTCTGACGCAGTCTAATGAATGGCTATAATGGCATGTAATTACTACATCGAAACTAGAAAAAATTAACTCAAATTGATAATTCCACAGCGACCCACACTGCTCGTAAAAATAGGAATAAGCCGGAGGGCGACCGTTTTTTATTTATTTTTAACTTTTTCCTGGATAGATGATCTAATGTCACTGGCCTGACACCAAACTCTTTTGGTTCAAGACAATTATAAATCCAATTGTAAAAGTACATTTCTAAAGTGATTCAGTGACTGTTGTCCGCCATCTTCGAACGGTTTGTAATACTGAAACTTGAGATATCGTTATACTGGTTACCCTATAATATAGTTCTCACGGCTAGTAGGCTAGGTATAAATGCCAACAAGTTGGACATTAAGTGTTAACCTGTCCCGTTACTAAATAATGCGAAAGTTTTATTACTACTTAATATAATTTGCATTGAATAACTTTATAACACATTCTATGATAGGTTACTTTATAACTTTATGTTGAAGTCATCTCGAATATATTATGTGTCCGAGGTCAGCTCAGGTAGTATCAAACAATTTGAAAGAGGAATTGTAGAGAGGGTGATATATGAAAATATGGAAAATTATTACACAAATAAAGAGATATCACCCACATATGATGAGGCCAGAGTTAAAGTAGGAGTTAATGTCGTTGACGTAAAAAAAGTTGCTAGTCTGCCTAATTATAATGTTAATGGCTTAGATTCTGCTTCAGCTGATGTTTATTTTGCTAACTCAGCATTCGAGGAAGATGCGGATTTACCAGAGAAGCATACTTTCAAGTAAATATGATTGAATACATGGGTGAATGTCACCATCTAGTTTTAGAATAGCTTTCTAGATTTGTGAAAGAATCTTCATGATTTTTATGTGATAGAGTGTTTGAGATAAATGAAACAGCATCGGTGTACTTACATCAACAACTTAATACAGATATCATGTTTTCCATGGAGACATGCTCTGACTCAAAACCACTCAAAATGTAATCGGTCTTTCTTATGATTGACCGCAAGTCATTTCATCATATTTGACCAAATTATTTTAGAAATATGGGTAGATACGACATATCTCATTGATAATATGTGTGAAAACAAACGAGAAATTACTAAAATAAGGGCTAAGACAGAAATCCCAATTTTAGAAAAGTGTATTTTTGATTTCAATTTGGACGATTTCACATTAAAGCATACCTGGATGAAAACATGATTACTCTTAATCTCAAAATCATAATATAATATTAGATACAATATACTGTTTATGCACATCACTGTTTTCTCAATTGGAAATAATGGGTTACGTTTTTGGGTCACCCTGTACCCGGTTGACCAAAAACGCCCATATTAGTAATTAAAGAATAAATCAACGATGCAAGTACTCCTTAACTCGGAATATCACAATAATATCATGAAATATGTGGAATAGAGAGTTAAAAGACACATATACGATGGAATCCCCAGTGAAAAAATGTAGTGAAACAGTTTTTAGTAAATTTCAATTATTGTAGTCGGTGCTCAAAATGTGTGTCTCTATCAACATTTTATAAGTTAATATAGTAAGGTACTCACGACGTCTCGAAATTATATCCAGCCAGAAAATGGTATTGAAAAAGTATCACATGGCACATGAGAAAAAACTGATCGGAAAATGGGTGGACGGGATTAATCTGCTCGTTCAAGAAAAAGTAACAATACGTGTTTTTGACCCTTCGATAATCTGTTAAAAGCCCAGTGTGAAGTTATGAAATACCACAAGCACAGCATTGTTTGATGTTTTGGCCAAGTACATACGGTACATATATTATATAGATATAAGTAAAGTAAAAAAGCTTATTTGAATTACAAAATTTACCTTTTCAAAATGCATTTTATGGAAAAATAACTTGTGCGAGCAAAACCTTTTTAAAATTCGAAGACCTCCATTCAAAATTGCCCCCTATTCATGAAAGCACTATTCAATGAACTTTGTATCCAGCAGAACTCGTAATGTTATCAAATCAGAATCAACATCATCATTCTATTGACACTCATTTTCTCAACTAAAACATGTAAAAGGTTTCTGCATGCTGTGTTAATGCCACTTTAACTGCTGGCTAGTATTGGTAAGTATGTAAGTAAATCCTGGCCATTTACTTAACATCTTGTTCAGACCACGGATATAGTGGCTATATATACATATATATATAATATTCAGTCCGATTTATGCAGACTCGGGACAAGACAAATTGGATATATTTGAGATGTCTGGTATAACTTAAATGTATATAATATGGCAAAGAAACAGGATTGATTGGTTTTAAATCGAGCGTTTACAGCTGAGAGTAAACATATTCTGTAAATATGAAATAAATCCCTTTACAAAGACAAGGGTTTATTTTGAAGGAAACTTAAATATGGTAACTGGTTCAACATACTCGATAAGTCTACTTAAAGCAGAGAACTGGTAAGACAGTATAATAACCTAATTGTTACTCAGGCTAATTGGTTTTGGAGCAACAAATAGATATCAAAAGTGTGTTCATTGATTGCAGCAACCTGACTGATGAAAAGAACACAAATGGAGATACGACTGCAATTCATTTTGATGAGGTGTTTGCGTACATAGGCGATTTTGGATTATTCCAATGGCTCCTGTTTCTAATGTTAGGTCTTGGTAAGGCACATTAAGGTGGTTATATATGTCTGCTAAAAATTGCTAATCGTGTTAATGCGGGGAAAATTAAAGGTATTCGTTTTAGCCAGTCTTAGTTATTGGTATCAAAAGAAGCGAAATAAAAAAGCCATTACTTGGCCACTTGGTGTAATGCAATAGGTTTGTATCTATAGCTAGTTTTGAATCTACATCTATGTCAAACAGCCATTTTATGTTTCAGGTGTAATGCCAGTAGGTTGGCAGTCTATGTCAAGTAACTTTGTGGTTGGCAACCAAAATCATTGGTGTAAGGTGGACGCTTTGGCTAACCTAAGCCAATACCTCCAAAAAGAGATTAGCATTCCTATAGAGACTCTGCAGAATGGGGAACAAGAATATAGTAAATGTTTTGTGTATGATCATATCAACTATACACAATACTCACAAGAAGATTTTTCTTCTTGGAACAGAACATTGCATGTTTTTAAGACAAATACATCAACCACGAGGTGTCGGCATTGGGTGTATGATCAAAGTGTCTATACATCAACTATAGTCAGTCAGGTAATATATATGGGGTGAGCCAAAAAAACAATACCCAAGTTTAAGGATGAATATCGTATGATATAACGTTAAACCATGCCATATTTTGTATAGGCCTATCATTTTAAAGATTAAAATCATTTCCTAACAATGTGACACCATCTAATTGAAAAACCGTTGTTTTCTTGTGGAGTTAGAGGCTAAAATTGACATCAGGGGTGTCATGAGCGACCAAATAATTATTCACTGCGGATTTCCACATTGTGGAAAATGGAGGGAAATTTGAACTTTGGCACCTTCAAAAGAGGGTGGCGACATTTATACAAGTATAGTGAAAAATTCAGCAATAATACTCATATGTATTTAATTAATGATCAATTGTGTATTACTCTTAAATAAATTTATGATAATTCAGTCAATCAACTGTGACTGCAATATGGAGGGAAATTTGGAGATTTTCATTTTTTGATTTTTGGTCGCTCTGGTGTCAATTCTAGTCTCTAACTCCACGAGAACAACGGTTTTTCAATTGATGGTGTCATTTTGCTAGGAAATGATTTATCTTTAAAACGATGTATAATACATGGCATGGCTTAACATATATGATATAAATCATTCATCTTTAAACGTGGGTATTGTTTTTTGACCCACCCTGTATATAGATGAAATGTATCATAGGTTTTGGGTTTTATACCTATCTAATACTAGACACGGAGATGACCAAAGAAGACCGATGAAAATCACCCCATTTTACGGGTTCCATATGTATGCCCCTAATTGCCCCACTCGGCGCACCTTTGTTTCATTAATGATGGCTCTCAAAATATACACCTAATGTAATAATTTATATGTTTTACTTCTGTATTTCTAGTGGGACTTAGTTTGTGATGACGCATGGATGGCTCCATTTGTTTCAACATGCTTCATAGGTGGAATGTTTTTCGGTTCATATGGAGCTGGAGCGACCTCTGACAGGCGAGTCATCTTGTCAACTTATAGGTTGTCGATTAAGTCCTAATACACTATTGGAAAATTAATATGGGAATTCTCTTGTAATACAACAGGTGTTTCTTAAATCTTATCAAACTTCGACTGTATATTTTTTATCATATATCTTAATTCTTTGGATATATTTGCATAGATTTTGAAAATGTTGTTACCAACTACCCTCTCTTGAAATCCCAAATATATAGAACCAGCATCATGTATATCACAAAGTCGTCTACACTGCCCATATTGAAGACTTGAGACTAACAATAGTATCTTGTTTCAGGTTTGGAAGAAAGAAGACACTTATAACATGTTACATTGGCGAGTTTATATTTGCTTTGATAGCTGCCTTCATGCCGTACTACGAGTTGTTTTTGGTGTGTCGCTTTCTTGTTGGAGTCTTCTGTATTCCATGCAACATGGTTGCTTTCGTTCTTGGTATGTATGACAATGTTTAGAAAGTTTTTTGCTTCAACTTAATACTTTAAAGCACTTAATTTTGTGGCTTACTCGGCGGAATATACATCCCGTGTTAGGCTTAAATCAATTGCAAATGCTTAAATCACGTCATGGTGGGCTACAAAAGCTTTGTTATTAACATTTTTTGATAGAGGCAAGCAGAATTTATGCTATAATATATAATGCAGTGAAGTGCATCGAAAATAACTCAATTGGCATTTCAGTTCCATCATGAGAAACCACGGCCTTCTATATTCCTTTCAAGTTGAAAACAGAGAGATGTGATGAGTATCAGTATGTTTCAGTTCATACCATAGGCTAAGGTCGATAGAAATATTGTTTAAGATAAAGATGACATGGTAATCGCATCTCTTCATTGTTATAGTCTTCATTTTTTGTGACGGCGGTTGGCGTTCTGCTATTGGCGTCTGTAACAAATGAGAGGTGATGGCATGATGCATGTTAATACCTTGTTAGAACTAGTTGTAATTTCCTGTAGTTATGGAACTGGTCGGTTCAAGATACCGATCTAAGGTCGCCATGCAGCTTTGGTTTGCTACTGGGTTCATGCTCCTGGCGCTTATTGCTTTTGGTATCAGGGACCACTTTAGACTCCAGCTAGTTCTTGCCGCACCTAGGATAGTCTTCCTTTTATTCGTTTTGTAAGTATTATAACTAGTCATGTGTCATTGTTTTACAATAGCTTAGAAGTTAAAGTGAAAATACGCAAATGGCAGTGTTAGATCCCAGGATCCACAGAAAGCGACCCAACTACACAAAGCATTGACTGACATGAATGACATAACGACGGGTTGGGGACGTCATGGCATTCATTAAGAAAAAACATCAAGAATTTCGCAAAAATGACAAAACAGTAACATTAGAGTGTCAAATTCTGTTTAAAGATCTGTTTGAAAAGCACGCACCCATTCTGTTACATATATAATACAGGGTGACCCCAAAAAATGCAACCCTCCATTTCTTCAATATTTTTCTTAAATGGAGGTTAATTGCTCTGAAATTTGGCACACAAGGACTTCATTCAATGTGGGATCCTCTTGTCAAGTTTCAATAAGCATAGTCATATATTGATAGAGTTATGGTCATTCCAAAATATGCTCCAAATGTCGTCCATTTCCAATGTTGGGTTTTCGGATGAATCACACTCCCTTCTTTCTAAACATGTAAACTCAAGAAATAATGTGTTCTGGGATCACAAATTCCAGATGTAGTGCTTCAAATGCCCCTTCATTCTGTTAAATGCACAGCTTGGGCTGCCAATTTCCAAACATGAAATCCTCAGCCCTTTTGGGTTTGAGGTTGATAATGGCAACACTGTTACTGTTAACACACAGCGCAATATTGGCCTTCCCAGGAAGTTCTAGACAGTTCTAAAATGACATACAGGCTTCAATAGACAACAACAGTGGTTCTAGAAGGATGGAGCTACTCCTCACACTTCTAATGATAGCATAGCCTGGCTCACTAGTCATTTCTTTGAGAAGATATCTCTCCTAGGATGGAGAACCCATGGTCATCCCACAGTCTTGAACTCTATGCCCCTGACTTCTATATATGGGGTTATTTAAAGGATAATGTGTATGGAAATAACCCTACAGCAATTGCAGAACTCCAACAAGCAATGGCTGCAAAGATTTAAGCCATACCCATGGGGAAGAATGCATCAGTGTTATGAACAGTTTTCCTTGAACATTGCAAGTTTGTTTTTAGCGAAATTGACGATATCTGGAGCATATTTTGAAACAACCATAACTCTATCAATATAAGACTATGATTATTAAAACTTTGTCAGAGGATCCAACATTGAATGAAGTCCTTGTGTGTGAAATTTCAGAGCAATTTATCTCCATTTAAGAAAATTATTGAAGAAATGGAGGGTTGCATTTTTTTGGGGTCACCCTGTGTATTACAAAATTGACAGATGTTGAATTCAATTGTATTTTTATTTAGTTCTTATGCTTCTAGTATTCTTCCCGAATCTCCCCGCTGGTTGGTTACCAAAGGACGAATTGAAGAGGCTAAAGATATTTTATGCAAAATAGCATCAATCAACAAACGAGAATTCCCAAGCAATGTTTCCTTTATTACAAACGACAAAGTAGGCATCAAATCATTACAAGTTAAAGAAAGCATAACAGGAGCATTCGGAAAACACAAACAATAAGTATAGAAACGATTGGTTCTAATATTTAGTTGCTGGTCAGAAATCTTAGGGGAAATCTTAATGTCAATTTACGCTTCCAGAAGGTGGTTCAAGGGAAAACTTCGGATCTTTTCGTGACTCCTGTAATGCGGAAACGAACACTAATTGTGTGCCTTGCCTGGTTGGCAATATACATTTGCTACTATGGGTTATCTTTGAATGCGTCCACACTGGCTGGAGATCCTTACTTCAATACATTTCTGAACGCTGCACTTGAAATTCCAGTGTGGGGAATATGTGTGGTTATGATGGATAAAGTTGGAAGAAGAATCTGCCTAGTTTTTGTACTGATCTTTGGGGGATTGATGTGCTTGATTTGTATCCCGTTACTTTTCTTTCCAGGTAGACGTATTGCTAATCTTTTATGAGCAATACATTCTATTGGCCAATCTTAAGATTTCATCTTTGCAAAAAGATTCTCACATATTTCAAGAATACTTTGTTTTTGTTTGATATCTTAACATCTTGATATTACCTGAGATATATTTTTCCATTCTTTGGACATTGCTTGTACATTTATGAACGTTTAAATTTACTTAAAGACAAAATAGTGAAAAGTGGTTTGATGTAGCCATTATTGAAGTATATTTGGAAGTCGTGTTCTCTATTTAATCTTTTCAGACCTAGCAATGGTAGTTACGGCGTTTTCCATTCTCGGCAAGCTAGGAGCGTCTGGGGGAATTGTGGTCATCTACCTCTACTCTGCTGAGCTGTTTCCTACTGTTGTTCGTAATGTCGGGGTGGGGGCCGGCTCAACCTCAGGCAGAGTGGGTGGAATGGTATCTCCCCAAATAGGACTACTGGTAATGTCATTTTTGTTTGTTGAATTTCTGAAGCTATAGAATGGAGTTATGATATTTGTTACTTGTGCAAGAATATAAACCAAACTAAAAATGAATCCCATCCATGACATGTTACTCAGTACTATTTGATTGATAGTATATGTATTTTCGGACTCTTGTTCTAAATAAGTATAAAAACTATAAAAGGATAAAATTGAATAGGCTATAAATTCCAGAGCTCCACGTGGATAGCGCTCCCCTCTATGATATTTGGCATATTTGGATTAATTGCTGGGGTTGCATCTTTGCTTCTCCCTGAGACGCTTGGACAACAACTTTCAGAAAATATATCAGATGTGGAGAACTCAGATGTGAATCGAAAAGTAAGTCTCGCGTAACACTCTCATCAAAGTTGCCGCTTTTAGTTAAAGGGGCGACCCGGATTAGAACGATTGTTGTCAAATATTACATGATTTAGTTTTCAACTTTTCATGCCTATTCTAACAAACTTTTTTGTTCAGAAATAGTTTGGGAACTTAACAAGTTAACATACTGTTGTTCATCATATTTAGATTCGTTTGATTCATTGATTTCATGCTAGTTTAATGATCTTATCGGCTGATTTGAATGTGAAAATGTTTGTTAATTCAAAATGGCTGCCAAAAAGATTCACAAGGGTGCCCGTTGGGCATCCGGCAGTTTCTGTATTTGGATATCATGTACAGACAAAGAATGCAAAAAGTTCATATAATAGATATTTCAAGGTATATCGACTCTACATCCAGACAATGTGTTTTATCAATTGCTATAATTAAATTCTGTCTCGAATTAATTATGTTAATCGCGCTATTTTACCATTTTTTGACAATGTACCACTTTTAACAACATCGGAAGCTCTAAAGTTACGTTAACACAGTCATATGAACTAAGTTGTAAACTACTTGACCTAGAATATTTATTTTCAGAGAAAAGGGTCCATCACTCTTTAAAACCACTCTTTAAAACTTGGAAATGGTGGATTACACATAGTCAACCTAGCAATCGTGACTTTTTATATGATTGAAGTACAATAGCTGATAGTTGTTTTCAAGACAATTTTAAGAGACCTATGATTATTTACATACATTTGATTATAATCATTGTGAACTTCATTGAGTTGGTTTTTAATTTGAAACATAAATAAACTGCTAATTATGTTTTGTAAAATAATATTTGTTTGTTGTTGCTTCTCAAATATATGTTGGCATTCAATAATGAATGCATGGCTAGTGATGAGGTTAAAACAACATTTGAGTCCCTTACAAATTAAATTAATGTACAAGTTTAGCTTTGCTTGTCTCATTCCAAATCTCCCTAATAAAAACTGTTTTTTAATTTCAAAAATTAATACCTGATAAACAAGCAATTAACGTGTAGGGTCTTACTAGTATTTCGACTCATATAGTAAAACTTGTGTATATTGAACATTTTGCCGAGAAAAACGTACATTCTTGGTACGTGTTCACTAAAGAGATGGTAATATATACAGAAGGCAGTGGATTGCGAAGAAAGAGTGTCCGCTAGAGACATTTGTTCACGAGAGAGAGGTGTTCACTAAGACAAGTTTTACTGTACTTCTCATCTCGTCTCCTGATTCATCTGCCTACTTCAATTTACTTTTTATTACCCGAATAAGTAAAAATGACATTCGGCTGTCTAAGTAACAAGTAACGGGGTAATTGTTGCCTCACGAGGATGATCCAGGATCGATATCTGCTTTAACATTTCCTAAAGCTCATCTTACAATTATAGACCGGATTAGAAGCTATCTATATGGAATCCGATACAGCTCCATTAGCAGGGATTTACATACAGAGTGCTCCATGAATATATTTGATAACATGCAGAGTAAGATAAGCTACAACCAGGCCAACAATAACAAGGCAACGAGGGCCTTCATACATCACAGTTAGGCTACTTGTATATACAATATACAGGGCATTGCCTTGTCTGAGGGTTT
Source organism: Owenia fusiformis (assembly GCA_903813345.2). NCBI lineage: Eukaryota > Metazoa > Annelida > Polychaeta > Sabellida > Oweniidae > Owenia > Owenia fusiformis. The sequence goes on along the minus strand of CAIIXF020000007.1, from coordinate 19,458,725 downwards.
TTCTGATGCCTTTTGTAGATTGAGGTATGTATAATACATATTGATTCGTTTGTTATTGGTTATATTGAAATTTGAGCACTTCTGCCAAAATTGTCAATATATTACAAGTGATTAAGATGGATGATATCATCCACTTAGCACTGTAAGCAAGGGACTTGATGGTATGTCAACACGTAAAGAAAAGCAAATGTAACGAAAATCATTTCAACATTCGATAAATTGAATCGTGGAGGAGGAGCTGAAGGTCTGAATGAGCCGTGGATGATGTTGCAGAATGCAGACTTGACTTGCAGAACATTCATGTTTCAGGTGAGGTATGCCCGTGATTTGAACTCCTGGAACCATATAAAATAAAACCATGAAAAGTTAAATGGTGGTCTTTGCAATTATACTTGGAATAGGGGAAATTGTAGCTTTGAATTTTGGTCCGTAAAACCTTCCTGGTAGCTACTAATTTTAGACGTCTCTATAGCTACGAATAGTGATCTTTGTTAGTTCGTTGGTTTAAAAAGTGATATTCGGTGGTTTCGAATTTTAAAAAAAATTATTGCATCAAATTCAAAAAAAAATGTTTTTCAAAATTTTTCAACTTTTTTCGCTGATGATGAATTCCCAGGGGATAAACGGATAATCCTATGGATTTTCAAAAATATCTCAATTATATCCACTCATGGATATCAATATCTTCACTCATTCGTTGCGCTCACTCATGAAGATATCAATATCCACTCATTCATATATGGATATAAATTATATTTTTTCAAAACCGTAAGATATTCCTATAATAATGAAAAACCGTAGGATTGTCCGTTTATCCAATGGGAAATCATTATCAGCGAAACAAATTGAAAAGATATATTTTTAAAACATTTTTTGAATTTTTTTTGAATTTTTGTCTTTTTATAGAAATTAAAAATTGAAAAAATTGAAAATAAAATTGAATTTTTTAACGTTTGTTTTTTTTATAGAAATCGAAACCATCAAATATCACTTTTTAAAAGGTGATATTCGATGGTTTCAAAAGTGATTCGATGCTGAAATATGATATCTTGATCCACATATCAAATATATTTTCACGTGATATTCGATCTATATCCTTCTAACCATGGGATAAATAAGTTATACGTCATAAGTGAGTGCTTAACCTGTATACTGGAGTTGCGAAAACTTATTTATTACTTACTTATTAAGTTATAAAAATACGTGAATTAAAATTTGGCAAAATTTGGCAAAAAGATTTACTTATACTTTATAGAAATATTTATTTCATCGATCAATTTTAATGTTCTTTTTACCAAAATTCTTGTTTATAAGGTGGGTTGCATAGTAATATATGACTTCATTCCAAGCATCACGAAGATTCGCTACCAATAATGTCTATACGAGATAATTTACTCACTTATAAACAACGTTTTTTGGATAGAGCTGCGTTACAAATGATGACGTATAGAGTACACACATTTTTATAAGTTATAAACATATTTATTGGAATTTATAAACACATAAGTACGTTGCGAAATATCTCTAATAACATGTGTAGTGGTTTGCTAAGCTTGAAATAACACATTCGTTACTATTAACAGTTATGATCGTCGCTCAGTGCCCAACTTTGACTTCCAAGTGGTTTTAACACATTTGTTTTATTTCCAAAGTGTATTGCACTTTAATTCTCATGGTGAATGTGATTATCATGTGAATTGTTATTTATCATTAACTCGGCATGCTACGAGTGTAAGTACAAGCTATCCTATAACAACCTTCTAATACAGTACTGTTTCAAAGTTCAGAATTTAACTATCTGTTGCACTCCAGGACTCTTTCAAACACAAAAGGCTAGCAAATTAGAAAGGTAAGTGATTTAAAATGTTCATAGATTTATAGCTATAGATGCTCGATTCGACAAGGACAAGGGCCCATTTTTCATTATGTCATGTATCGCTCAATATTTTCTCAAAGTATTGCAATAACTTTAGCCTTAATGAGTATAAATTAAAAAGTCGACAAATATACCATATCATGGGCTTTCAAGAGAAAGTCCGTGACCAAATGTAAGTAAGTAAAATATTTATTTTAGTCTCAGGTTGTCGTACACACGTGATAATAAATAAGGGTTATGTACTTGGATGTTTTGGAGATGGGTTTATATAGAGGAAGATGTGTATATCTACTTGAGGAAACGAAGGGATAAACCCCATTTCCGAACCGACCATACATAATTGCGTTATCCTATACCCAGGAGAGATTTCTCATTTTTTCAAAAAATATAGTTAAAATTCTAAATAGATGAAAAATGAATGAAACCCAGTGCTGCCATCTTTTTTCCATTCATTGAAGTGGGAAGATATGCCCAGGAGCGGGAGATTATGGAAACCTCAACATCAGAATACATGATGACCAACATTTTTGGAAAAAGCTGCCTATATTAGTCAAATTATCATTAAACATTACTTTTCCGGTTATAGCAAAAAAACAGAGAACACATTAAAATTGCCACTATTTTTCAAAGTGGCCCCCATTAGCTAAATTGTTATACGCTTCTTAGTATTCACATATAAAATTTCAACAAAATCGCTGCACTACTCCAGTTCCAGAAAAACGAAAAATTACGGACAAAAGAATAGCCGCCGTTTTTCAAAATGTCCGCCTATATGCCAAATTTACAAGATGGCGCCGTGTTTTTTAAATTTTAATTATGAATTAAATAAAGACATGTTAATAATACAGTTTTATAAAATGTAGCTTAAATACTGTAAAATTGACACTGAAATGGCAGCCATTTTGAAACCGACAATCATTTTCGAAATGGGGTTGTACTTATGGGCACGATAATTGATATTTTTAAATTCCATGAATTCTGTTATTCTACCAAGTCCTGCGCCATGTGTATTGATACCAACGACATAATATGTATGCTATCGTGATATCAACTGTTTACCATGACCATGCGAATTATAATAAAAATATTGCTTATTAAATCTTAAAAACAGCTTAAAAGGTTGATATATATAGAAACTCGGACAACATTACAAATTATGCACCTCGTCTGTCAATAACTTCAAACTGGTTAATAAAATCTCTTTCCGACCAGCTCTCAAAATGGGTTGCTTGATATTTCATACTCATTAACAAATAACACGTTTTATAATGTCCATATGCTTTGTGTCCTCCAACACATGCTCAGCATATTCAATTCACTAACAAATTAGATATAATTGAGACTTTATATACATGTAACTCTGTTTAAATACTACATCGGATTAGTCTCATTTCTGAAAAAATTGTTTGAAATCATTTTTGAGCATTGATGAAATCTTAATGTTTGGAGGATCCAAAATATCGGTGAGCAAAACCTAAATCCACCACAAAAATAACAACATTTTGTCTGATGTTTTGGTTGTCTGTCATTTAAGAGTTAACCCGTAAGGGCACTTTCAGGCAAATCTTAAACAAATGATGCATCAGCAATGCTAATTCAACCAGTGTGTTGGAGGATACAAAATATCAGACAAATGGTATGTGCATAGAGAAAGTATTAAAGGGCTGATGTCAAACATATTTTTCATGTAGTTTGAAAAATCTTAACGCAATCGATGAACACACACGACGCAGGCTTCAGTATAAAACATACACGATATTTGGCTGACGTTATTTGAGTTATTGCAGGGACAGACAGACGAACGGAGGCGTTTTCTTCATCCCTCAAATTTCGTTCGATGAGATAAGTCTTCGTACAGACAATACCTTCTTCACTGTTCGTCCATGCAACATGTTTCGTAGCATTTATGAATGCATATTATACAGAGTCAATCCTCATTTGTAATCATTTGATTAGCTAACTGAAAAGTAGGCATGCTTTTTATCTACTGCCATCAAACAAAATAGCTATTTTACCATTCAGTGGGTTTTATTTAATTTTTTCAATAATCAAGTAAAAATGCCTGGACACATGTAAATGCCCATTAAAGCAGGCAGATTCTCTTTGATGAAGATTAATGGACTTGTAAAGCAAAATTTGTTACTTCCGTCATTCAATCCCATTATCAATTTGTTATTCCGTTTTCACCGTGTTCACGGAAATCAAAATCGATTCAATAATGTTTTGGAATGCTTGCAATGTTCTATTTGTTTCATTGTACTTCTTCCATATTTTGAGCAATAGTAAATGTATTAAAGTCCCCATGTAAAATTGAAAATATATTTTCATCATTCATTTACTATTTGTCATGACTTTAAAAAAAGTTGTCAGCTTTTCATTTCTCAAATACTCAAATTTCCCATCATTTTTCAAAAAGTCCTTCAAAAGTAACTTTTTGGAATTGAAAAAAGTTTTACATGTCACACTTTGATAACATTGGGCAAGACTACAAATACAAGCCAAATTGGTTTAAATGATGTATATAAGTATCAAGGGCTTATAAACAATAAAAATGAGTTTTTTGACGAATATCATCAATAAAATTCATTTTCATCAATTAAATGCAATAACAATATATTGTTATATCACAGCAAACATACTGTATTAAGACTTTAATAGTTACAACCTCTAAACTTTATATGGGGGTTTTAAAGGTAATATTTTTTCATTTGAAACTAGTTCAAACACAAAATATTGTTGTCGAATATATTAATTCAATCACACAAAGAGAAATTGTAAGAAAGTAGACCTATTTCGAATTAAAGCTACAATAAACCCGGACAAACTTTGTATAACACTTTCATGTTTTTCAGAATGTCTTTTGAGGTTTTCTTTACTGCACTGTGGGATACAATGTGATAAGCTCACTTGTAAAATGGACGTATTTGGAATTAATGTCAAAATACTAGTAGACCCTGACTAACTTTGGAACTCATTCATATTTTTCAGAATTCAATTGTTAGAGGCTTGCATAACTGTAGAGACAGTCACAGTTGCATGTAACAAACTCGATACTTGTCAAATGGACGTTTTAAGTAATTTCAGTGTCTAGTCACCCAAAAGACTAAAATGGAGGAATGTATCATCCACGGCCAAGAAGAAGAAGTAACATCGCAAACTGTGCATGAATACTTCTCCAACTTCATAAGAGCTCAAAAAGTTCTCAACAAAACAGCCCTAAAGGAGGGGGAATCAACGTATTCATTTGAGGAGTTAGATGCAGCATCGGATGAAATAGCAACGCGATTGCTATCCGGTCAAGGAGAACGCTATGCGAAGCAAGAATCCCCTATTGTTTGTATCATGATACCACCAAGTATACAAAGAATATGTGCCCTGTTTGGAATATTAAAAAGTGGCGCAGCATACCTGCCACTTGATCCAGGTATACCTAGCCAAAGGCTGATAACAATGTTCGCTGAAACTGACCCCATTTGCGTTGTTACAGTCAATGAATCGGAGACGGAGAATATTAAAGACGCGATTCTTCAATCAAAGAGAGAACTGGGAATCGTAGCGTACGATAGCCTGATTGGTGATAACCCGGGGACGAATGATGAACACATAACTAACGGGCGCAAGTCTGAGCTTGCAAGTGTGTTATACACATCAGGTAGCACCGGGACGCCGAAAGGAGTGAAGTTGACACACAGAAATATAATGAATCGACTGATGTGGCAATGGCGGGAATTTCCTTTCGATGATGATGATATAGGTTGTCACAAAACATCTCTACTATTTGTGGACTCCTTGACTGAAATCTTTGGTAGTTTACTACAGGGTGTTCCTATTGTTATCCTACAGAAAGGTGAAGTACAAAATACGGAAACATTATTGAAAATTCTCGTGAAAGAAAGGGTTACCAGAATTACAACGGTTCCATCTTTGTTGAAAAGCATAGTTCTTTATCAGAGCATGTCAGAGAATAAACTAAAATCAAGTATGCGCCTGGTAATATCAAGTGGGGAAAAGTTACCTTTCGATGTCGCTGTAGATTTTTTCAACGCATTGTCCAACGATATCAAACTAGCTAACTTATATGGAAGCACAGAAACGCTCGGAGACGTAACGTTTATAGTATTTAACAATGTTGAAGAATTGAAAAATGTTATGGGGAAAGAACGGGACAGCGTTCCGATTGGCGTGCCTATCGCAAACTGTATTACATACCTTCTTGACGACAATAAAAATCCAGTGGGGTGCAATATCGTAGGAGAGCTATATGTGAGTGGTATTAGTGTTACAAATGGCTACGTAGATTCTTTGAAAAATAATTCTTTCGTCCCAAATCACCTGTTTGGATCGGGAAAGAACGCAGCAGTACATTCCACGCTGTATAGAACTGGTGACTTTTGCTCGTTTAAAAATGGTGTTCTTTGGTACGAGGGGAGAAGAGATTCTCAAATTAAGCTCAGAGGTCATAGAATTAATACAAAGGAAATTGAAAGATGCGCCAGGTCGATAGAAAACATTGACTTTTCGGTAGTTTTACTTTGCAATGAGCAATTGGTATTGTTTTACACGACAAAAACCAAAGAAAATGAAGATGATAAACTTCTTGAAACACTTATTTCAAACCTACCACCATATATGCTTCCTAAGGTGTATCACATATTAGAGCTTCCACTCATGAAAGAGACGGGAAAATTAGATCGGAAACAGCTAGTCGAGCATTACCATGCCGTCCAAGTGAATAACCCAGACAACCCTACATTCGATCAGACTTTATCTGCCATAGAGCGTGGAGTGATTGATGTCATTTCTGGCGAATTGTTACTTCAACCATCGGGCTCGTACCTCAATATGAACTTCTTTAAAATAGGGGGAAATTCATTAAATGCTATATCAACAATAGTAAAGCTCAAAATTGCCGGGTACAGCATCGATTTTGCAGATTTCCTGGAGTCAGGGACTATAGGAGATGTCGTCGAGCGAATCAAACGAAACGATGAGGGTGTGAATGACTTTCAATCAAAATCAAAGAGGTACACCATAATGCCTATGACTTCTGCAGACGATAACGAGGATGTAATCCCATTGGTTGCAAAGTCATTCTCGACGAAAGTTGACCTTGATGTTCTCGTTGATTCAACGTTTGAAGACCTAGAGCTCCTCGTGAAGAGTGTTTGGAAGGAACTGATAGAAGAAGATTTGTCTCTCGTTGTTCGAGACAACGAAACTAACAAAATTGTCGCTGCTGCATTGATCCTTGACATACGGTAAGCAATGGAAGGTCATCGTTACATTTTCATTTTGGTTGTGCTACCTAATTAATAACTGGCCTAATTTTCTTGCCTAAATCTTGCTTAAAGGGAGATGAGAGAATAGCTCATTCGAGTGAAAGACAATTCTGCTCCCAATGTACAAAACGCAAAATACATATTGATTGAAAAGATTCAATGTTTGATTCATGTGGTTTCATCTTTTTACATTTGTACACTTTCTCCTACTTTCATTCTCTGCTTCATTTAATTCTTACTCACGATGAGCATGCACAGTCCTATGTAATTATTTTGGTGAAAGTATTATGTTAATGAATATGTCGTTGTGCTGAGTTTCACCATGGGCTTTCATTAGTTCACAAATAAACGGACCTACCTAACTTTTAAAATTATAGATCAACTGCAAAACCACTGTTTTTAAAAGAAGCTGTTGGTGCAATATTAGAAGACGTAGACTTGCCAGTCCGTGAGAAACTTCTTCAAATGGGAGGTGATTGGTTAGATTCATTCATGATATCAACAGACACCATGCTCCCCCACAGAGAGAATATGGTTTTACTACACATGATCGAAGAGGAAGTACTAAAACTTGCTAAAACGAAGGGATGCAGGGGAATACTTTCTGTGAACGCCCATCAGGTGACAATGGTAAGACATAAAATTTCATTCCCTTTGAAAAACATTTGGTTTGGTTTATGATTTTCAAGTTAAAAAACTGACTGAACACTAAAAATCTTAAGCTGCTAAAACATGCTTCAATTGGAGAGTTGCTAGTCAGAGAGTGTAAATCAGTAGGCCTACCTACATGGTGGACCAATTAGCAATACCCCAGTTTAAAGATGAATATTCTGGATGATCAGGAGCTGGATATGGCAGAATACCTATTTGAGAAACAAATAGAGATACATTTATACAAGTTTAGTGCAAAAGTCACCAATAACACTTATCTTTTGAATTAACTGTATCAAGTGTGTAATGATTCGGTCAAGCATATCGATTGAGCTGTGACTGCAATATGAAGGGAAATTCTTGAATTTTATTTTTTTTATTTTTTGTCGCTCGTGACACTCTGGTGTCAATTCTAGCCTCTAACTCCGCACTAAAAACTAAAAAATTTCAATCCGATGGTGGTATATTGAATGTAAGGAAATGATTTATCTTTAAAATATATAATACATGGCATAGTTTAAGATACATCATATGAATCATTCATCTTTAATGGGCGTCTTCAGATTATCTTCTACACTTCAGGCCATTACTGTAGGCCTACGTGTGCAATTATCACGACAATGAGTACCTTGATCTCATTCGATATTTTCAAACAGGCATTGAGAATTCGGGATGAGGCTGTATTGGGTAAGACGCTCATATTTTTATTATATTTTTAGGATTTGGATGAACATTACTATGGATACACAGTTGAAAAAGTGATTCACGTAAAAAGCTACAAATGGAATGGCACGACACCTTTCGAAGAAGCCAAGGATGATTACTATCTCAAGACAATGGTCAAATACCTCTGAAGTTTAAAATACTTAAGGCTATAGACTACAAACTCAGTCAACACTTCAAACACCTGCATATGCCTTTCATATAACTGGTGTTACAGTGACGCGTATTCATGTCACTACTTTATTGAAATAAAAACAGGCTAAAATATATTTCGGTCGAGGCTTTATTATTACAATAATGTATGTCATCTACATACTACTGTCGTAGTTTAGTGCATTATGTTATTAATCTTCTTTTGCCTCTTTCTTTTCACACAACATCTTATACACAGAGTACTGGACGTCACCACTGCAACAATTGCTGAAATGTGCAGCTTGTTTTGCTTCATTTACACTGTCGAAAAAGTTTCCGCATCTTCTTCCTTCTGTAAAATCCGTGCAGTCTTGGAGTTCTTGTGATCCCTCGTCACAAACATTCGTTTTCCTCTCGGCCACCGCCATTGCCACCACCACCAAACCAATCAAAACAGCTATTGTTAGTTTTGCTGCAGTCATAGTAGAAAGCTACAATGGATTTAAAAAAGATCATAGAATTGATTTTGACATTACAGATATATTAAGTAAAACTTGTATCGGCTTTTGTTAATGGTTGATAGTATGCCGAGTCACTCGAGTGGTCATAGTTATTGAAGAGTGGAAAACTATGAATAAAAACTCCCTGGAGGTTGAGAAACCTACACATTTTCTAGAAATGTTGTTTTTATCGGTTACTTTCGCTATGAATAAAGCCTTTTAAATCGGGTGTGATGGTCGCAATGTTTCATATAGTTTAAGAACTTAAAGACCTCTAAGGTCACACTTTCAAATAATCGACATTTTTCGGAATTTAAAATAATCTGCGACATTTAAAAATACATCAGATTATTAATTGACGACATTTATTTCTTGGACACTAATGTATAATGAACGGTAACTACTGTATAGTTACATAGATATACAGGGTGGGCCAAAAACAATACCCAACTTTAAATCAGAATAATAATAGTTACATTCAATATGGTACATTGACTTATATAAAATTTTAAAGGTAACACTTTTTCAAACAATTTGGCATATACCACTATGTCATAAAATCAATAGTTAAGTTTTATTATACTCATTTGGGAGGCTGGGTTGCTATTTAAGGTTTCTAGATTTTAGGGAGAAAACAGTAAATCAATGGAATTATGTAAACTTTTTATTTATAGAATATTATTTTGTTAGGTGAATACATGCTTGTTTCTTTGCATCATTTGTGACTTAACATATTATTTATGAATTTCAGTGTACCATATTGAACATAACTATTTTTATCTTGATTTGAAGTTGGGTATTGTTTTTTTGGCCCACCCTGTAATTAAATAGAACTCAATCAAGTAATCAAGAACTCAAGACTGGCATGACATGTATTATATATACAAATGTTACAACTTCCAAAACTTTCAACTAATTAAAATCACACAACTACAGGGTGTCCCGAAAGTATCCCCCCTCCTAGGCAGACATATACCAATGTCTCCGTAGTATGTGTCATATATCATTTTAAAGCTCATCCAAAGTTACATTGATTTTCCAAGTATCGTGGTTCAAACCCCAAATGGTTAAAAGTTACAGGAATTTCAAAACTTGGTATTTGGACAAAAATATACTTCATTTCAGTATACTGGGAACAACCCTGACCTAAATGTAACAAAGATTATGGGTGCTATTGTCGAAGAAAGGATGGATATTGAGTTCTAAAAAAGGTACGTTGGGGTTTGGCCAAACACTAAATTGCTTCTGGTTTACAACTAAAACATGATTGCTGAAAATCTAATGAAAATCGTTTTCATGTATTGTGTGAAAGAGTGCATGATTGACTTTTAATTAAATAAAGTGAATTGAATTTTTCCAACAGTCACTATATCTTTGGGGCTATCGCAAAGCAATGTCTACACTAACAACCCTGAACTATCAGAGAGTTGAAAAAGGAGATTTGAGTTCAAACTACAATGAACTAGGATTTTTCTTCATCCTAGGTTCAAGTTTGCTTCCAGTTTTGGCCAAACACTAAATTGCTTCTGGTTTACAACTAAAACATGATTGCTGAAAATCTAATGAAAATCGTTTTCATGTATTGTGTGAAAGAGTGCATGATTGACTTTTAATTAAATAAAGTGAATTGAATTTTTCCAACAGTCACTATATCTTTGGGGCTATCGCAAAGCAATGTCTACACTAACAACCCTGAACTATCAGAGAGTTGAAAAAGGAGATTTGAGTTCAAACTACAATGAACTAGGATTTTTCTTCATCCTAGGTTCAAGTTTGCTTCCAGAAAGACGAGATCGGCATTGGGCCCGTAGCTCAGGGTTGGGGTAGTCCGGGCACCCCCTCCCCTTAACATGCAGTTTATCATCATGTTGAGCAGTTTTCGCTTGATGAACCCCCTGGAATTTTTCAGAAATTAAAGTCACCCCCCCCCCTTTGGGGCAAAAGCTGGCTACGGGCCTCAATGAAAGAGCATTGAACATGAGCCGAATATGAGTTAAAAATCTGAACGACTGAGTTATCAAAATCTCTCAGAATTACCCTTTTTGGCTCACCCTGTATATAACATTTCACAACTTTCGCGATTGATGAGACGTGCGAGTAGCCGTGGTCTCTTTAATTATTTCAAATTGATTTTTACACATTAGTCAATCGTTTCTATCTACAGGTCTATGGCAAAGTATGAATAAGATCACATGGCCAAGTAAGCAACATTTATTACAATGTGACAAAAACAATCAAGTTTTGTTTTAATGGTCACCGAGATTCAAGCAATCTAACAGTAAATGTTGGTTCAAGTTCTGATTTATATTAAAAGTGTTAATTTGTTGAGTGTATTTCATGTATTTAGCTGAAGGATATATAAAATAAGAAATTGTTGATTTATAAATCAGATTGAAAAGGTCTTTTTTGAATAGTTAAAAAGGTAGGCCTACTTTGAATTCACCTGGACATAATTATCACTTTAGAAAATAACTCAAGGCCTACGTGACAAATCATTACTTTAAATTGTTAGTGTAAAAACACATAAATAGAAATTGAAATATAAATGTATCCAGAAATAAAGAAAATCAATATAAAAAATCTTCAAAAATTACCTTTATGTGTGTCAGCAAGTCAGCGATTGCAAATCTTGAGGTTCTCCTTTGACGTCGTCAGGCAATTTTGTTTGTAAGTCGGTAGCCCTTGTTTAAATAAGAGTGTGTAGGCAAAAAATCATAAAAGACATATGGTACCCAACTTTTTTCCAAAAATAGGTCAACTCATAGATGGATAGATATCGTGAAATAATTTAAGGATCAGCTTTAAATCATTTATTTTTTACTGCCCACAATCGGACAAAAATGATTCATTAATTCATGTATCTCTAAAAAAACATAGGTGTTTAGCAATAATATAAAGTAAAGAAGATTTTTCTTCTTTTCATTAGTCTAGATGTACACACGTGATGTAAATGATTTATGCCATTTTTCAGTTGAAGTTTTTAATCATGAAATATTTCAAATTATTGGACTCGTTCTTGGGACAACAAGCGTTATTTCTTTATTTCTTTATGCGCAATCAGGTAGTACACTCGCAAACACAAATCGTTATCGACGCGTTTGGCCTTGGTTTTTTTTATGTCAGGTATGATTTATGACAAACGATTTGATTCTTATTGGAGACGCTTTATCGCATCTTAAACTAGGCCTAGATATAATAACAGCAACGCCAAGCAAGGCGTGGCCACCATTTTCGGAATGGTCGAGCCTAATAGCCAAATTCTCACTAGAAAGCGTAATAATTTTCCAAGTATTAGTATTCAAATAAAATATAAAATTTCAACAATATCGCTCCACTACTTTTTAGTTACATGTATAAGTGTGTTCCGATATTATTGATTTTTGTCTGTTTTGCCATCCTACAGGCCTTGACGATAAAACATGGCGTATTATACTAGGATTATTGTATAATATGTTTGAAAAAGATGACGGTGAACCATGATACTTTCATCCTCCGATCACAGGGCTTCAAAATCCAGAACATATTCTTTCTTTTTAGAAGGAGGTACGGATTCTGGATACCTGCTTAGGAGGATGTGATACTTTGCAAATCAATGTTATTATTATTATTAAAAATATTTTATTCGTCTATAAGTTTTACATACATTATATTAATACAATTGGACGAAATGGATCGGACAAGAGGCTTTCGCCTATTCTAAGTCCTCTCCTTTGGTTGTCCTAGAGAATTATTACAGTTTTATTTATTTGTGCAGGATGGGAGGCTTGGGAAGAAATGAGAGAGTGAAAGGAGGAAAAACTACTTGTTAGAGAATCTTTTTGTAACTCTTATGTAATTGTGAACAGCAGTGAATGTGGCTTTGTTTTCTTCATCTGTTTTCCTTGCATTTCCATGGATAAGTTCTGTCAATGTTGTCCTAGGTAGAATTGTTTTGTGTCTTTGGTATAAAGTACATTCTTTGAAATAGTGTTCGGCACTTTCTATTGGGTTTCCGCATTCACATTTGGGGCTGTCCTTTACATGGTTGAGATGTAGATCTTGGTTTAAGTCGCTGCATCTAAGTCTTATCTGTGTGTGTATTATTTGAGTGTCTCTTTTCCATGCAAATCAATGTAAATGGATATGCTTTAAAATGACATATGGCACATCCATTGGAGACATTGGTATATGTCTGCCTAGGGTGGGGGTCCCATACTTTCGGGACACCCTCTATAGCAGCAACGTAAAAGTACCAGAAATAAAAACGGCCGCCAAATTGCCATTAGAAAGTGTTTAAGAGTTATCAGGTTATTGCCTTTACGGACGTACGTTCTCTTAACCCCTTCTCTTTGTTTAGAGAATCATAGGAGCAATTATTGGATTGTTAATGTACTAGAACGACTCAATGCATCTCATTAGATCAGCATTTATCAATAAGTTGATAGGTCTAAGCAATAAACATGGTAAGCCAATCATGAAGATAAGAATACTAAAAACGCGCAAATTGCAGCTTGTTTTGAATCATTCATAATTCGGAAAAAGAACAATAATAAATTATGAGTGTCCAATGAATATTAATCAAAAAGCACGAAAACAACTTCCAAATACTTTTAAGATTTGTTTTATTCATGTTATTGCATAGTACTTTAACGATCAGTTTTTACCACCTTAAGCACACAAAGAATTACACAGCAGAACGTTTACAATATTACAATTTATTACATATTGTACAGGGGCGGATCTGGGAACCAACAAGGGGGGTCCAAATTTCAGGACCCCTAAACCCCAAAAGTGGGCCCAAATTTTGAGGCCCATTTTTTCAAAATTTGGCCTGAAAATAAAAATAAGACCTTAAAAGGCGCAGTAATGACCAAAAAGGCCCACTTTTTGGGGTCTCAAGGCCTTTTTTCGCCCAAAATTTTTGAAGGGCCCAATTTTTTTCTGGCGGCTTTTGCACGTCGCATTAAAGCGCCATCAAAGCGCCGTTGGTGTGAACGTAGCTTCAGGTGGGCGTTTTGTTCAGATTATTCAGTAGGCCCCTATTGTTATTTTTTGACGTCTCATGCATTATTTCTTATGACGTATCGCAAAAAGGTGGCGCATTTGTTTTTTAAGCGTATCGCGTGAATGTAACTTTGATTCCCCGGATTATAAGATAATATTCTAATTAAAGTTATATATCATTTTAAAGCTGTTTCGATGAAGATTTTAGATCAACTACACTCCGCTCACATTTTTTGCGCGTTCGTTTTTAAAAAAGAGTTTTTTACCAAAACATCTGGCAAATATCCCATGTTGACACGTTACATTTTGAATTATTTTTCGTCTTTAAACGCTCATAACTCAAACAATATATGACTATTATACTTATTTTTCGTCTTGATAAAGGTAGATGGAAGTTTTATTTCAAAGGATGAATTTTAGTAAGCGTCCCATATTGTGACGTCATAGAGTCTGAAAAATAGAATCTGTTGACAGCGACCTTTTTTGCTCATTTTTTGGTACCTTCAACTTTTCAGGTGTACATTAAACAAAAAATACGAGATCAATTTTTAATAAATCATACATGATTATTTTGCTCCTAAACTCTAGTTTATTAATAAATAGTTGATTTTGTTCACAAAAGTATTTGTTTTCTGTTGTATGTGGAAAAGTGGAGGACGAAAGGTTTTCAAAATTCATTAAAATAGGGCTAATTTACGCCATTCGCCTATTTTCAAGCATGGCAACACGTATATTTATTTCACCTAAAATATCAATTGATTCGTGTTTTATGATGCTCCTAGCCCATTAACAATATATATATGATATCAGAGTTATTCGTCTAAAATGTTTTGAGATATAGAGGTAAATGTGGAGGACGAAAGGATTTTCATGTGTGTACATTTTTCTCAAAAACGTCACATTCTATCATGTTAAAAGCGAGGATCCTCTGGATTACGCCACAAAATGTGTAACAATGCGTGCGCGAGCTTTTTGCGACACGTCTATATTGATATTAAACAATGATTTAAAGCATAACAGACATCCTATTTTGTGTTGAAAAAAATAAGAGAATAATAGTCAATTTATAACTGCAGAAATGAACTAATTGCGCACAAGGTGCTACATGCGAAATAAAAATTAAATCGGTCAAAACCGTAACTGTTGCTGGGATTTATCCAATGGAGTGGAGAAAACAAATTGTTTAAATGTTTAGTATTTGATGATCTCAAAACCTAAATTTAAGATTATTGCATAAGCACGTGCAAGATTGTCCATTCTTGATGAGCTTTTATAGTTATATTTCATCGAGCGGAATATAATTATTTTTCTCGTCTTTACTCTCAAATATTGGAATCCAGCTTTTTGGGGAATTCTAGCTTTTATCCTAATGACAATATTTTCAAAAATTATTCTCAAAGCACAACTAGTTTAATCTTGGGGGCTTAAAGGGGTGTTTCCTGAAGTTTTGATCCTAATACAGGTGCGTTTTTATAATGGTCGGCATTTGCTTTCTTTTGAAAGCTCAAGTAAGTATTTAACGAGCACCACATTTTGCTTCAAGCATCGAACTATTCAAAGCTTGAAAACGAACGTATTTTATTGAGAAAATAGGTGTTCAAATGTCCGTTGATATTTCTTCAAAGAAGAAATGAAGTTTTTGCCCTAAATTGCTGTTCTGTAACCATTTTTGGAATTTTCCCCTTGGCACATATTGCAATAGTACATTAGAAATACAACTCTACATTGTATTTCTAAACCTGAATAATTTCATGATATTCCAAAAGATAGACGTTTTAAAAAAGTTACCAAAGGAAGAAAGAAATACACATACAGACATAACTGCAAATAAATCTATAAGGTATCTTACTGGGAGGAAGGATACTTGTCACGTGCTGTTATGAGATTCGAAACATCTGGTTAGTAGATTGTGAAGACAACATTCCTCTTGGATCACCTGTCATATCTCGTGTATCTGGTAAATTATTTTCTAATCACACTCAGAACTGCAGGTTGCAAACCAATCTGCTGATTAAAATATGATAAATGTCAGCCAGTGGAGTAAAAACAGAAATCTAGGATATTTTTAGACATAACTGGATAATTATTGAACTTACATTTCCTGTTTTTAAACCAATACTAGCCTAAGTGATAGTAAGTCCAATAATCCTCAAGATTTTTCCTCTAAAAACAAACCAAATATGTCATTTTGCAGAAATCCACCAATAATTCCCAAGTTATGGCCAAAAAGATTTCTTCAAATATCATGGTCTTTTTAGATTTTTGTCTGGCTTTGTTCAACCTTTGTCAATACAAGTTATCTATTAGGGACAACCATTTCGGATGTTTGTTTGGGCTTCAAAACCCTGAGGTTGGTTCAATACTTCGCAATTATGATACTTTTCTAGTAACAATTTGTAAATGCAAAATGGAGTGACAATTCTTGAGGTATATCTCTAAAAGGGATTTTTCAGACAAAAGTGGTGGCCAGTTGATATAAGAGGTACTGATGGCTGATAAAATTTCTCATTTAACACTGATAAACTTTCAATACTTGACCTATGACTGCTCCATATTACTACTCCAAAGCACATGTTTGACCTTGAGGGTGACCTTGACACATCACAAATGGAAAAGACAAACAAACTCATATACAGTTAGACATAGATTTATTTATGTTTATCCGAGCTTGACAGGACAATACATACCTTAACTATACACAGATCCTTAACTAATGTTTCTTTTGATTTTTACAGACAAATACAGACGACAGACAGACATTGTTCACACTGCTTCTTTAAAATGTACTACAGAGACTGGTCGATAAGTTATTAAGGTCTACCAAGTTGTGGCACTTCATTTGTCACAATTCACTTGGAAGATCTTCAATACAATACCCAGCTCTAAAACTACCATTTCTTAAAAGTTTAATTCTATTATGAAATTATACAAAAATTAAGTTAATGACAATCAGCTAAAATAGATCATAGTGAAATAATAATATAATTGTGGAACAATGTCCAGTGAACAAAATTACAAACATATGCTAAAAGATCTGAACCTAAACAGTAAAAATTTGATTTGTATATAGATAGGATAATGTATAAATGAAGATAATTAAATTACTTAATATAAATTACTTCTCAATTACCGATCATTATTATATATTAGAGGTTTCATGTTGTAGCCGATAGAGCAAACTGAAAAGTCATATCACAGAAATATTTTATATGCTACCTGATCAAAGAGTCTTATAACTTGCAATTTTATACATAGATGGCATCGCAATCAATGATGCCCATCTTTTTTTCTTAATATGATAGACTTAAGATATGACTACCCATATTGCTTCATTCTTCAACTACAATATGTGGATATGTTTGCTTGGCTGTAACCTTGAGGCATTCTCTTCCATTCCCATGTTGCTCAATGGGTATACAAACTATAGTAACAGACTTCTGTTCAAAACTGCACCAGAAAGGAACACCATGGCAACCAGAACAAATACATCCACAGTGATTCTTTCATAAAGTATTCTCTATGTACAAAATATTTTACATATAATGATCAACATGTAGAATTACATACAACAAAATATAAGCTGCTGGTCTACTAAAGTACATTCTCAACTACATGGCATAAAACATGAGGCTTTGAACAGATGAGTTCTCACAAAAAATTGCAACGTTTTCATTAGATAACTTGTTGAGAGCTTAACACACCTAGTTAGCTGTTTTTAGGGGTTAAAATGTTAGATAGATATGTGAGGTGGGACTATATCTTATGCCATGTAATGTGAACATTTTGGACAAGACAAGCACATTTACTTTACTGATTATGGCTGAATATACCTTACATGCTATGTATGTACAGATATATATATGAAAATATAATACACCTTGAGTGCGACTTCTATTAAACCTCCCTTTTTAAGGCACTTGTAACCATTGGCATCCTTTACATTATTGCAGTTTCAATTTAACCTAATACTGTATCAAAATATTTGAGACTAACAAAATTGATAATTTAACAAACAAATTTGATTGCATATTTATGATTGAAGCACCACGCATTAACACTGACAAGTTTTTAACAACAATGATTGACATTATTTGAATATTTTGGCAACATAACAACAGATACTAATGTATTTTCAACAATGTATCATCAACCGATAACAAAAATATTGTATACGTTAACAGAGCACCTTTAACAAGTCAAAGTTCAACAGACAATTGGTTTAATTCATTTACAATAAAAATTGGCATTCCAAAGTGGTTTTACACCTACAAATAAAGATGTACATTTTAGTTTCATATTTCTACAATTGTAGATGGAGTTGTATGTTTACATGGTTAACTACATACTCAGCAGTTTTTATTTAGCAGTCGCACTTTGATCAGTAGTTTATCTCAATAACCCCTGCCACATCAATTTTTATATAAAATATACAGACGAGACATACGTTCTGGTTGGATTAAATATTCAGCTGTGGCAGGGGTTTTACAGGTCCTCCTAGTCAGTTTAAAATTCAGCAGAATTATTGGTAGAATATCACAGGATGCTATTTCTCTCCATGCTTTGTAGTTGTTAAAATCTACCGTTTTTTCATACTCTCTGGCCATTGCAGACACTAAAATATTACGTTGTTAAAAGATCACCCGTAATAAATTGCCTAGAAGGACCTTGGCACTATATACACTTACATTGTCTTTGTTTTTTTGGCTTTTTCATATTTTTATGGTTTTTAGTTATTTTGTACAGTGCCTTTCAGGCTTCAGATTCTGCAGTGTCTTTAGAAAGCTACCACTAACTCCCTCTATCCTTTCTTACTTTCCATAAATATTTGTCATTAATTTATGCTTTTAACAATATATTAGGCGTACAAATAATAAATAGTATCGAAAGTCAACTACATTTTACCAAGATATATATATCAGATATTCATAAACAACTATAAGAACAAAATGTATACAAAAGTTACAAACGCCTCAGCAAATTCAACTGGAAAGTACACACGTTTGACTTCAACTTTTAATTATTAAATAGTGTTTTACAGTGAGTGCATCCAATAGTCTATGTCCACCACCCTTTGGAGATCCATGCTTTCTAACGTTTTATTATAAGTACAGTTAATATCTCTACACTAGAACTACGCGACACTAGAACTAGGCTACAAAGAGAAACACATGCTGGCTCAGTGGCGATTTATGCAGCATTCAGGGGTGGGTGGAGGCGTGAGAGGATTGCCAGCATTGCGGAGGCAGGACTCGGGACTCTGTGGGGACATTAGAGCCTGGGTGCATTCTCCAGGCTTAGCTAGCACATTGATCAGGGTACCATTGACATTCTTGGTGACAAAGCGGGGCACAGGTTTGGTTAGTATAGTGGTGGTTGGCTGATGGTTGAGTGGGGCCTGTATGAAGGTGACAGGACGGCAAGTAGAAGTGGCTTGCTGGAGACTGACACCAACTACAGAGCTTGGAGTGTTGGGCATCAGTGGTGGCTTTCTGTTGTTATCCCCCGTGATGCTAACACTAACATGATGTGGGGTAGACCGTTCCATACTGCCCTAGACAATAAACACATCTAGAATATCAGTACATAAGTCTAGCCAAGCATAGAAGCAGAGCAATTAATATAAGCAGCATTCAGTGAAATATCAAACAATTAACATGTTCACCAAATATGTGTACATATGTTTGCAAACTGAATGGCATTATCACTGATCTGGTCAGAGCTGAGAGAAATGTTTGAATTAGTTCTTCTATTCATAGCACTTTATATGTGCAACTGCAATAACCTTTCATCTCAAAAATAATGCTAGTTCAAAATGATCCACATTTCTCCCAGCTCTGGCAAAAGCAACATAAGTTAGCAGGTACAGCAAGGCATCCAATGCAAACTAAGTATATAACCAAATGGCAAATGGCTCAACTCCCTTCTCCCTAACACAGTGCTAGATTCTATACAAAGCAGGTATTATGCAAGGGACTTCTATATGGTGCAGTGCCACTAGACAAAACACAAGTAAGCAACCAAATTTAAAGGTTAGTAGAGAGTGTGTGGTGCAAGCTAATGAGCAGCTGAAAACATGACATAACAACCAGGTGAAACCTTAAAAACATGTTATTTTGCTACAAAACAATATTAGTTACAAAAAAAAAATACCTCACTTTTTTACTGGTTTTCATAATTCAAGATTATCAGAAAAATTGTGGTCACTTATTGCTGATTCAATGTTGAGTCAAATAGTTTAATAATGGTTAAATAGATGGCACATAATATCAAAATATCAACTTTTATATACATTTTTGGTTTCATGAAAAATGTTCCTGTATCATACGAAAGTATTCTCTTGTGATTTAAAATCAACTGAATCATTCAGGATTGGAAAGAACATGAAGAAAAAGCAAAAAGAAAAAACATTTGTACTTTGTACATACTGTATATTGTATAAGAGTTAGCTTTATTCCTCTCTATTATAACTTGGCCATCTTTGAGGTAATCTTTAGGATGCATATTAATTCATCCCTAATTGAAAGCACACAATCTCACACACAGGTAGCACCTGATGTATCAATCTAGAGATAACTCTATTACTGAGCATGAAATCAAATATCTGCCAATCACTTATCCCTACCTTAGTTAGTTCATCCCTCTGATTCCTAACATTTTAATGAGATTCTCACTCCAACAGATTGCACTTAATTAACATAGATTGCACATGACTAAAATCATAATAAATTAAATTACAACATAAATTAAATAACTTAGACCTAACAATAACTTAATCTATCTTATACTAAGTGGAAATAAATATATGCTGATAAATACAAATAATAAAAAAAAGGTGCAGATTTGGCGCACATTTAAGAGTTGTACATATATTATGTCATAAATACAGTCTATGAAATATATACATCTGATTTGACTGTTTATAATGCAATAGCATTTTGAGTGTTTTGACACATGAAACTCACAAGTAATTTACTGTAACTATTTATTGTCATATTAATAGGCTAGACTTTTGATTTTGTAAATATATCGAAAGAAAAGATCTTGAAAATGGAAATTCATGACAAAGACAAAACGCCAAACTTTGAGGGAAGTCATTCTTGAATAATTTAACTGCAGTAAATTAATATGATTACAGTGTACAGTAGACTTGTAAAGTTTCAACTGAGCCATCAAAGCTCATGATTGTGGTAAAAAATATTTACAAATATTTACAAGTACATGGAAAGATATCAGATACAGGAGCTCTGATAGTACATGGGCTAGGAGGATAAGATCTGCGCTGACTGCACATAATGTTTACTAGATTTGCCCAACCCTGTGATAGATCAGTCACACACTAATTATAGAAGGTCATCACCTCTTGTGGGGTAGCCTCCATCATAGCAGCCTCCATTTCCTGGGGGGTATGGCCGTATTGCTGGGGTGGTGCATACGCCATCTGCATTGCCATCTCCTGGGGGATAGTTGGCAACTGTTGGTAGATGTATGGGTTCTGGGCCATTGGAGGACTCTGCAATTACAAAAAATTAACATACAGAACTTACCACTATATTTTAGGATCGCCAACATTTTTATAAACTGTCAAGAATCACACAACCTTACCCTAAAGATTAAGGGCAAAAGTTTAGATTTTGAAAATTTACTAAAGGTCTACTGAATTATTGGAGGCAAAATCTAACAGGCTGTATCTCTGAGTTTCAATTGGGAAGAGCACTGGAGGAGTTCAGCGAAGCAAATGAATTGAAGATACAAAAAGTCTGAACTTGATGCCATGTATACTGTATAGTAATAGAAGATTGTATTTAGTTATTAATTAATTCAGTATTGTAAATAAGTTTATCAACACCAGACTGTAATCCTATCCCAAATATAAACCAAAATCATAATCTTGACTATCAGCAGGATTTTCAATGTATTTTATGCCCTGTATGTGGCACATGTCTAATGATAGATGATAAATGAGAAGCTACACAGTATGTGAGGGAACCAGGTGAATCAGCATGCAGTACCTTAAATGGTTACACCTCAACCCACAAAGTCAAAAAGAAATGACCCCTCGCTTTATTTACAACTGGGAGATAGCCAGAAATAAGATAGGATATTTTGACATTTTCCAAGAGGCAGGAACGCCAGTGTTCTTCAGAGCCTATCTCCAGGTAGTGTTTTCATTCCAAACTGCAGTATTATCTCCTGTATAAACATTCAACATGGACGAGTACCAAGTAGTATAAACATTCTTTTTTCTACCTGGGTTATCATCATGTCCTATAATTTTTGTTTATTGATTTTATGAAGAATTTTGAAACTTCAGAGTTTGTTTCTTTTATGGTTCACTCAAAATAGAATGGATCACATGACAGAATTTCACATTTTGTGAATTTACAAGCCAGTGATATAAACAAACATAAACATAACATAAAAAGCATTTTTCTGGACACCTTATGTGAACAGGTTACAGATGATGAAAGTGGGAATCCAAATGAAGATGAGAGTCACATTAGCCTTTCATGGAGTCCAAAAGATCAGTGGTCCAAAGCTAGAAGCAAAAAAATCCCTTATTTTCTCACCATTGGCCTAAATGGCCTCATTTTCTAAACAGACCTCAGTTTTTGAAAAATGGCCTAAAATTTCCTCTCCTGTCAATTTCCAGAGCCACCCTTGAGATATTATGTTGATGTGTAATTTGGGGGGGGGGGGGGTGAATGAGAACATTCTTGGATGGAATTCTCTTTCTAAGCCAACATAGTCTAAACCAAGAAGGCTCATGCAAAACATTCTTCCTTGTGATCTGGTCCCTTATCATACATACTTCGGCAAAGTTTAGTTGGTATGCTTATTCAAAATTACTTTAATTTACTTTATAAGAAGGACGGCAAGATGACTCCATTGGTTCCATAGTAAATTGTGACATGAATTGTGTACAATGTTCAGAAAGAGCACTGCACATTGGCAGACATAATTTGGAAGGGTATATCTCAGATGTCAAGATCCAAACATCAGGTATCATTTTCACCTTAACTTTTTTCCAAGCAGAAAATGTTAATAGCTAATTGCTCCCTTGTGGTCCACACTAAACACTTCTCCTATTTCATTTCTAGACTGTCCATGATACCTGATGTTGACTCTTCCTTATCACTCCTGCATAGATAATCCCTACCAGGAGGTAGTCATTATGAAAATCATAACAGTTTTACTGCAGATGAAAATATCAAAATAAAAATAAATGCAAAACTGAACTGATGAGAAAACCTTTTTGTGTACAGTAAAACCTGTATGTGTGGAACAACTTTGGTACCTAAACTAGTATTCCACTTGGGAGGTGTTCCACTTTGAGATGTTCATTTTACAATATTGTAATGGTTCATGGGAATTTTAAGCATTTCCCTTTAATAAGTGTTCCATTTTACATGTTTTACTGTACAGAATTTAAGGTCAAATCAAGGACACATTAATTTGTTAATTATATCTAGAAGAGATGGCAATCATAGCCAATAGATCTTATAAGTTAGTCATTTTAAAACTTTGTGCAATGTTGCACCTACTAGTATATACAACAAAAAACTTTATTAGAATTTTTGCTTTATTTAACAATCTGACAATCTTCAATGTTTCACCTGCACTTTAAATTGTAGACTTGCTGAAATGTTGGCAGTTAGTGGAAATTCAGGAAGGTCAAACAGACACCTTGGTAACAGGTAAACCAGAGGAAGCACATGTATACAGATAGTGTCTAAGAAACTAAAACCCATTATCACCTGTGCAAAACCCAGTTAAGAATAATGAATTTCATTTGATGTTTATCAAGTAATCCTGTAATCATCATTGTAATTAAATCAACAATCGTTATTTTACCTTATTTGAAAAATCCAAAAGAACAATTTTTAAGTGATTGGAAAACTCCATAAACTTCCAGGAGAAGTGTACAATAGAAGATTTAGAAGCAAGTGAGCCTATAGATATTCATTAAATTAATTGGGAGTCATCTAATTACAAGATCGGCTACATGTTTACCTGGAGTTTTAATTGCTGTTAACTATCCTACTTTGTTTATCAACAACACATTTCAGGAATAACCTTTAATCTTGATAAGTTGATATCCATGCTTCAGTGCTGGGTAATACCATGAGCTAGAACTAGTTGTATAGGGTCTGTAAGATTTTCATGCTTCCCATATTTCTTGGCTATCACACCCCGGTGGTAACCCCTATGATAGAGGTAATCTTGAACATACTATATGATATGCTCGCCTCCCTCAGTTAGTAGAGCATATTACAATGAGTGCAAAGTTCTGGATTCAATATTTAATTTAGATGAAAGTCTGCACTGCACTTGTAGACAAAAAGAGTAGTCCACAACTCTAACTATAATGTTGCCTAAAATATCTGTAAACAAACCCATAAATTGAACATATAACCCCTTCAAAAACATGTTCATTGGGTTCTCAACATTTTAACAAACTGAAAAGTAGAGTGGGTCGGTAAAATTAGAGGGCCTATTAAGTATAGAGGATTTTTTATTTTGGGTGGTACAAATGATCTTGTAACAGAGAGTTGGCATCACTGCTCACTATTGCATAATAGAGAACAAAACTATTCAGTAAATAACTAGATAACGGCAACTCCGCGCAGTAGCAAATCCCAACGAATAAAATATCAATTACCGAAAATCCAATCAATTATACTCATTACTTTGGTTAAAATTGAAAAATTTAGATTTTAGAATTGCGAATTCCTGCAAAGCAGCCATTTTGAATTTTACCAGGTACAAATCTGAAAAATAATACCATAATTGTGATCTACTCCAAAATTCCTTCAATTTGATTATTATATAGCCATACTTTGAAGGGATCGAAAAATTATTGCGAAACCGTACATTAGACGGCCATTTTGAATTTTATGAGGCTCGATCAGAAAAATCCCCATACATGGCTCCTGGGGGTCAGGATGAAAAACATGAAATATATGTGAAATAGATAGATGTTGCGAATATACTACCAAAATTTCAAACAATAATATTAATAATTACTTTGGTTTAGAATGAAAAATTTATGATTTTTGCGAAAAAATGACGGACGGACGGAGGGCTTCACTATATCCCTACCGAACTTCGTTCATTGGGATAATCAGTATACCCTTAATATACCCTCAGGTAAAGTGATGTTATGCTAGTACTCTCTTGTATCTTTTTGGCCCATATCTCCACTATAACACCTCATTTATTACCTTTCTGTGTACAATCTCATGTCCGTAGGTGCAATATTTACTTTTTACACTTACCATATAATAATTACCTAAGAGAGTTCATACAGAGTCATATACCAGAGCCAAGAGTAATTAAATTCTATGTTTAACATTATTTTGCTTTAGGGAAAGGATGAGGCATCTATAAAACAGTAAATTCTGTTCAAATTCCCTAATAAAATACGTGAGAATTTTGAATAATCTAAGGTTGCCACAATTTTTTGAAATACCACTACCCCAGCACTGTAGTATTCTACTCGAGAAGCGTTTCACTTACATAGGTTCATTTTATACTGACTAACAGGACTTAGGAGTGTTCTCCTGATGAAGGTATTCTACAGATAAATGAATTACTGACCTGTGGGGCCCATCTCCACTGGGTCGATGCAGTCTGTGGGGCTACGGGCCACTGAGGGGCCGTACCAGCAGTCTAAAACAAAGCAACATAAGAAACTCTCAACTTAACTTAAAGTAACACAACAATAAGCAACATTTATCTTGTCATGAAACATTGGGACACATTGTATAGTCAATTGAGACATTTTATATGGTCATTTGGCATTTTCTATTCAATAAATCTCAAATGCATATTTGTTCTTCATCCGAGTTACAATCCCAGTATTATAGTACCCCCAGCCATTCACCAATTATCTGATTTGGGATATCATGTGTAAAATAATGTCAATACTGAGGTTATAGCCTGGCACCATGCAATTTCTCTTTTCAACCTTACTTTTAAGAATCTGAGATGTGGAGCTAAGCTTGAATTTGCGAAATGCAAATTTTTACTGTCGGCTACCAGATTAACCTACTATTTTATGACCAATTCATTTAAATATGAAGGAATAGTGACGGGTAGTATTCATATTTAAATGAGTTGCCCACAAAATAGTAGGTTAATCTGGTAGCCAATAGAAGAAAGTTGCATTTCGCGAATACAAGCTAAATCTACGCTGCTTGTAGCATTTGAAAATCAATGCTTTGATCAGTCAAATATAGAATAAATTTTGACCTGATTTGTTTTAAAAAAATGATTGATTAGAAAGTAAAACAGACAAATATATGTCAGAGATTGAAAAATGGACCAAATGGCGCAGCTAAAAGTTGTCATAATTCAACATGTAATGCTGGAGATGTGTAAACAAGTAAGAAAAGAAAATGCCAATGAGTACATAGTCTAGTTGTGATAAGAATACAACAATTGCAGATTATCTCTTTAATCTATCTTGTGCATTTTACTGGAAAATAAACAAATCTACTTGGCAAAATATCACCACCTGGTTCACAGTTCAAGAATTTTTCACTATCATCAAACTCACAAATTTCATGCTGGTATTTTAAGAAAAAAAGAAAAACATGATACAATATTTATTGTGGTATCACACAACATTTGACTTAAAGAATAAGAGGTGTCACAGTATCCAAGATTGTTTTGAATTTCTAGGTTATATAAACATCATATGGCCCTCAAAGAAGTGTCCCCCTCCCACTGCCTATATATGATGCCACATTTTTGTGAAATACAGTATCAAAGAATCAACTACAGTGTAATTTTCTCACAGCTTATTCGATATATTATTGGAAAGATTGAATTGTGATGTACCAATTTAAAGTTGAAACTGGAAAGGTTGTGATGTTTTACAACATTAACTCAATATGGGATAATAGTAGAAGTTCACATGATTTTATTGCACAATTTTAGAAAGTTAGACTAATTCATGTTTTGGAAAGAAAAAAAATGTTAAGAAAATGTAACAAAATATTAACTTTAGGATTAACAAAATTTGAAGAAAACTAGTCAAAATGCATGGAAAATTGCAAGCTGAAGTAATTAACAAGCAAAAGTATGTGTTTATAAATAATTAAATCATGACTAAAACTTCTACCATTATCCAAGCAACAACATGGTAGTATAACCAACAACAATACAGTGGTGTCCAAACTGGATGCAAAAGACATGAAATCCGCCACTAAGAGTGGAATCAACGTTGATATATGCATCCAATATGAACTCCTTATAAATCTAACAACATAAAAATGGTCAGTCGAGTGCCCTCCTGAGGTCCATGGGTTGTGGAGGCCTATAGATGGTTGAATCTGGGCACACACTTCTACTGGCTTCGGCTTACTCTTCAATAAGCAGCTAACTTAAAGACTGATATATTCAGTGGTTGGCTCAGCGTTGATCCACTGATGATTGAGTGCATTTAGGATTTGATAAGTTTTCTTGGTGGTTTAAGATCCCACAGCCCAACAGTGGTGTAACCAACCAACCAACCAACAGGAAAAAAACAAGTCATGCATAAAAAAGAGACATGCATCTTCTGAGATTTACTGTGAAGCGGAACAGGACCCTAATAACCAAATTAAACAACACATTAAAATTCTGAATAAAGCCTGAAACGGTAAAGTTAATTGGAACTGTAACATCAACCCATGGCATCCACTTACTCATCATATGACAATAGGTAGTGATGTCAGAATACTCTGATGTCACACTGGACACTCTCAAGTCTGACTCCGTCAAGCCATATGGTTCAATACATCAACCTCCCTATAAATTAACAACAAAAAATAGAACCAACTTAATAGAGGTGAGAGACGATGTGCAATTTCTCATTATATTAATTTTACTGCATAACATCCCCTTCAGTTAGACAAGTATGAAATACCTTGATTGGTCAAGATGGATAATAATATAATCTTAAGAAAATGGAGTTCATGCGTAATGTCCAATAAGCAAAAACTGGAAGCAGGGTAACTCCAATGCCATCAATTCACCTAAAAGAAAAAAAACTGTTCTGTTTGAATTTGACAAATGCCTCAAGGTCACAAATTATAGTTACATGTATTTGATTTGTTCTCCAACAACCATATCACAGAACCTGAATTACCACATACATTGTCTACCCAGTTGAACAACTCAAAATTGACCAAAATCATAAAAATTGAACAAAACACATGATGCTAAACCTTAGTATGATGCAGCTTTGCATATCCATTCAACCTTGCTTTGACTTACATTATTCTGAAAGGTTGATGCCACAATTTTTCTTATTTACATTTAACCAAGTCAAAAACTGTTAACATTTAGTTTTTTAAAGGTCTAATAATATTGTTTATTTTGCTTGATCATAAATACAAAGTGAGGAATCTAGAAGAACTATGTAACAAGATGCTAGCTAGGCTCAGGTGCCACCATGTAACATAGTCAGCAACTGTAGGGGGCATGGGAACATCTCAAAAATCTTGCATCTATTCTCCAAGCATACTCTGGCCAAGGTAAATGGAACAGTAGGAGAGAAATGGTGAGATACAACAGTCTTGGTGCAAAACAAGGATCCCAAGAAAACATTTAAAGTGCTAAGAAACTTCTGCTTCTCTGGTTTTTGCATATCATCACGTTTAGAAATACAGTAGGACTAAAAAGCCACTGTCCATTAACTGGGATGTTTTTTATATTGGGAAGTGTGATTATGTTCAAATATTATGATATCAACTGTCAAATTCTGCTTTTTGGTGTTGTTCAATTGAACTGTAACAGTTAAATCTGTCTGGGGGAACCCCTCTCTGTAAGGAATGCCTGTCAACATGGAACAGCTTTCAAAAGAACCAAATATTTTTCCATTGACTTGCATGTTAATAGACACTCTGTATGGAACACCTGTCAACTGGGAACAACACTGTTTTAGGGAAAACTTGAAAATTGACCCGTTTACAAGGAACATGGAAAATTGGTTACACTGTACATCTTATTGTTATGACTGAAGCTAATATCTCATTTGAAAGATCTTAAATCAATATGAATAAGATACAAGGAACAGTTTTGGTAAATCCTGAGAGCGTTCCCTGTTAACAGTTATGTTACTGTATTTCGGGTTCACATTAAAAATTGTTTAGCACTGCCTTTGGGGTTAAAAATCCCCAATGTTCACTGGGGATCCGCTTGATTATGCTGGTTACCGAAACGGTGCCTTAGACATTCCGACATTTTGTTACCGAAACGGTTCCAGCGTAATCGAGTGGATCACCAGTGAATGCTACTGATTGCTTCAACAAAAAATATTGAATATCACAATTTGTGAGAAAATCATTTGATATATTGAGTTGGTCCCTAAGGTATGGCGTATATTGGGATAGGCAACACCTGGTGTAGCTATGACCTACAGAAATAGGATGCCAGAATTTCCATACATCTTCCACAGCTAATGGTCTCAATCATATTTCATGTTCTCGTGTCAGGACATTCTGGTCTGAAGGAATACTTCACCTAATTGACTTTTAGACCTTGGCTATTGGAAAACATCTAACTTCTTGTGTTTTAAACATTTCAGAGAGTAAAACGCAGTTAAGTAAATGCATGACTTGCATCAAACAAAGATTAAACTGACAAACAATCATCCCTGATGATTATTTTATTTTCCCGTGAAAATATATGGCATCCTGGTTCATTTCAATTTGGCTGTATAATGTGGCAGAAATAAGAGATATATATTTGATATGGTGTTCTTAGTGGGCTGAATTATGAAGAAAAATAAATATTATAAATCATTGCAGTTTAGAAAATGTCATTGGTTTCCTAAAAAATGAGAATTTCTTTTAAAAATCACTGAATCTTCGAGAGCTCTATTTGAAAAACATAGAGATATCAAGATGATTTTTTACTAACTGATGCTCACAATAATTAGCCTAAATTGGCTATTTCTTGAATGGCCATTCTTGGGCTATTTGTGCCAAACAGTTCAATTGGCTGAACTTCTGAAAATTGTGGAGAATATGCCACACCATTAACTCAACTTTTGTTTGAACCTTTGAGAAAGAAGCATTTATATTTGTAATTTTAAAAATATATAGTTTTTCATACATGCATACTTGTACTACAACTAAAAGTGAAATACTTGAATCATGGAAACCATAATCCTTATCATAAAATAATCAAAAATAAGAAATAAAAAAAGGATTGTCAATACGATAAAGAGTGATTGCATAGAAATGAATATATTGCAGTGAACTCCCAAGCATTAAAGCAAGTGGGTGCAGCACCCACCTGAGATTTAAAAACAGGCTTGTACCAACCTGAAAATCTATTGCACCCATATGAAAATGAGAAAATTCATGAAAATAGGCATATTTTGACCAATTTTGGTCTAAATTGCAAACATGAGAATTTTGAACTCACTTAAGAAAACAGTTCAAGTATACAAATTGTCAAGTGGAACACATCCAAGTAGATCACGTCCAAAGTAGAAAAAAAAGTCCTAAGTGGAACATCAAGAAAAAAATAGTGTCAAAATAAAACAATCAAAACAGGCCCTTGTTTCTGCATTGGAGAATAGTTTTTTCTAATGTATATAAAATGCACATAAATGCGATGATGCTTAAGTGTTTCCCCATATATTGCTGCTATCTCTATGCATAATAAAATACCCAAGTTGAAATTCAACAAAATATCCAATTACTTTAAAAGAAGAATCAAAAAGGATCGATGATATAAATTGATACCTGTACAATAATAATATTTATCAACATGTGGGGAATCAAAAACTGAGAGTCTACCACAACAAAATTTACTTCACCACACAATATTAACGAAATCTGATTGAGATCCATCTGTGTTAACACTTATAAAATAAATCAGATTACAATTCCTTGAATAGATAAGATTAGATAAAAACCTAGAGGGCCCAGAAATCCAAATTTGCCCCTACGCAATGTTTCCACTGGAATAGTCTAGAATATTACACTAGTTGGACATAACGGATAGCTTTGATGCTTTATTTCACCAGTTTCTCAAGCTTTAGATAAGATTATAAAAGTGTTGATAGTTCTCAAGAGAATTCAAGATTTTCTAGGTTGGGGTAAGGCTTGTAATGAAATATAATCCAGCACTTGATCATGATCGCAATCTGCAAAGGGTTAACCCAAAAAGCCATGTGCTTTGTGAGGAAATGTTTACATATGTATTCGCCAGTCCTCATAGGCATATAAAGGTCCAGCATCATCTTATCTCTGCAGCTGTTTTTGAATTGGTGGTTTTTATATGCCACAAAAAATGCATCAAGCTATCTTAGACTTATCTCACTTAGGTTTGTGGGAGAGAACCTGACATGGTTACTACAAAGTTTATGTTTCAGGTAATTTGCCAGAAAAACAGAGTGCTAACAGAAAATGTTGATGAACCTTATATTCATGGGATGGCACTCATGTCAAAGAAAACCTCAAACTCCTTGATCTTGTTAACATGATACAATATCAGAACAGAAGTATCCAAGTGGTCTAGCTACAAGATACTATGACCCCCTCCCACTACCTTACTACACACCTTCTTACACAGGGGAGGTATGTAGTAGGATGGGCTTACAAGGGCTTGTAGATAGGTTATATCCAAGTGTTGTGATATAATCCAGTTTGACAATATCACTCATTTTTATTGGAGGTTATATTTTAACATGTGTGGCTTACTGAATCAAGATTAATATCAATTAAACACACGTGGCTTGCTCTATCAGTCATCAATTTTATTAACTACTATGATTTTGTTAAAGTTTCTCAAAGATAGTACGTGATGAGGGGTCAACATTCAAAGATATTCCTGTAAGTACTAATAACCTTTACATCAGGTACTCAAAATCATCAGACTGGAAAAATAAAGTCACACACTACTGAACATGAAACAGTATCTGGCTCAGGTAGTCTAGAAGGAGCCCTACCTGAAAGTTTGCAATATATCTGCTTGTTTGGCCATTTGATAGCTCTGAGAGAAATAATGCCTGTTTGTTTATCTACTAGATGAAACAGTATAGCCTTTAAGCAGCAGGTCCCAGTTGCCAAATATAGCCATATGATAACATGAGTCTACATTGTAAAACAATACCTATCTGCTTAATCACATTATAAATGAGAGGAATTTAGTTGAAGTGTAAAGCTTATCATCAAAAACCAATTCAGTTATTTATTCTAATGTTTTGACAGTTCAAAACCAAAGTTTGTTGGGAGGATTTGTATGATATCCTTATTTCCATTTCAAGAATTATCTACTTTAACTTTGAAATTGTTTGATTCACAGAGAATTTTGCCCAAGAGCAACAGTAGAACAGACATAAGATAGAAGTTAAATCATCAAACAAAACATCATTATCAGTTTATCAGGAGATTTTGGTTGATTATCTAACAATACTACAAGCACTATCTGATCTACCTGATGCCAGGTATTCCTTTAAGACAACAGAATAATTGTGTAAAGTCTTGGAAAGGTCACATTAACCCAAGATAATTATTTACTGAACTTCAAAGAAATGAAACAATGATGTCTGCACCCAATTGAAAATAGCTTTTGAACCCAGTTGAAACTGCCCTCAATTGAAAACAGCCTAACATCTATACATATGAAAAATACCATACACCATTTAGTCTAGTTTCAAACCCTTGTGACCCCCACACATTACAACCCCCCCCCCACAAGGTCTTATATGCTGGTAGTGAGGTGGATAAGGGGGTTGCACACACGACTATACCAAGTTTGAAATTCATATGTAAACATCAATCAAGAAGTTAATTTTTGACATTTTGACATACATTGTAGTTTGGAAAAAGTTTTGTAGTCTACGAAAAAATTCTTGTGATATTCTCCCTGCTCTTCCAATAGAACCCTTGTATTCTGGCTAAGTGCATAATCCATGTCTATCAGTCATATATTTCACCTTGTCTCATTTGAAGACAGGCATAACTAAGCAATGGGCCATGACTATCCGGATCCTATCTTCATGTGAGACAGAATTGTTTCAACAGACAAAAATATACAATGTACTTTGTGTACACCCAGACACCATGTTAAAAAACTGTTGAAATCTACCTTAAATACAATGTGATTCAGAGTTTCTACCGAATTACCATGTGCAACAAATTCTCCCAATGTTTCCTTTCGCATCAAGCATCATATCAGCCTATAAAGTACAGGTATCCTTTTGGCTCTTAGTATTCACAAAACATATTATCTTTTCAGGAAATATCAAATATCATAACTCCATCTCAATTCCTCTAAGTCTAAAATTTACGGCATATTTCACCTAGTTTTTCAAAATATTTTATGAATATGAGAGCCAGATGAGTGAAAACATCTGTAAGGGAATCCCATCAGGTAACACTGAACATTTTTTGTTTTCT
Source organism: Owenia fusiformis (assembly GCA_903813345.2). Lineage (NCBI taxonomy): Eukaryota > Metazoa > Annelida > Polychaeta > Sabellida > Oweniidae > Owenia > Owenia fusiformis. The sequence continues at coordinate 19,425,178 of CAIIXF020000007.1, read as the reverse complement.
TTGTATCCAGAAATATCTTGCCCTGACCTATATGAACCACAGTATAAACAGTTGAAGATCTTTGGATGTAGCTCCACATGGAATATTTGACCCAATTATACAAATAACTTTGATAAAATGGAAGCTTTTAAATTCTATACCCATTTGTTCTGGCATGGCATCCACCATCCAGTATCTTCTAGACATATAGCTTTGAAAATAGTATGATATAATATTCCATGACAGGAGTTACCTGGGTTAAAATTAAATTAAAATCATTGGTCAGTACCAAGATGTACTTTTAGCAAAAGCTTGTTGATAAACTCATTGACATAGTCTCAAATCCTTAGTCTGAACAACTTCATTATAACTTCAAGATCATTTTTTGAAAAGTTTTGATTTATTTATTTTTCACCAGAGATGAAACTAAAATCTATTTCAACCCTGTGTTAATGTTAAGAGTGTGAGTAAATCAACGACATGCAGAGACTTACCTGAGTTTGATATGGGGACTGAGGGAGATACATTTGTGGAACACCCTGTAGGCCTGCAGCTTGCATCACGTAGTGGGCTGTCTAAAATACAAACATAAGAGTAAACAATAGAACCTAGTGGGTAGATGTGGGGGTGGATGCTTCTTGAGTTACACAGTATTCTCTCCAGAATGCATCTTAACTAAGAAATTCCAAAATGGTCATAATATTTCAATTCTTCACGATCTTAGAATGCAAGCTGGTTTTCCAACTCCTCAATTGTGTACAGTTGCTTCAATATGGAGAGATCACTGGACCCACTCAACTGGACATTTCTGACTTCATCAGTTAGAATTCAGTAACATGCACAAACATCTAGTCACCTCAGTAACTTAGAATATGAGCTTGAATATGAATAGGCACATGATTGTCCTCCTAAGACAAAACAAAGGAAACAATTTTATGCCTATGAGCATGAGACAAAGATTTAATATCTACCTGAGGTTGTGCAACTGGATAACCACCATCCGGTGAGTGGAATATGGCCATACCATTCTGGTAAGTGTAAGGGACCCCATTAGCAACCATCACACCAGGACTTAAAGTGGGGTCATATCGAGGAAAACTTTGCTGAAACAAAAGATAATAAACATGATTCTGATTAAGAATATTTTTTAATTTGATGAATTTTCACATTCATTAATTCTTTTTCCTTGTTTTTATTCATGATGCCAAGAATCAATCCATCCATTATCACTAGAGAAGGGTCGGTCACGGTTCGGTTCGGTACGATTCTCCGTTCTTGTCTCTCGGTTCGGTCGGTTCTTCAATCATATACTTAATAAGGTGGGCCTCATAAATTGCAATTGGTGCCACAAATATGGCAACATAAAAAGGTGTTTCACTTTTATTTTGTATTATTAGGGGATATTATTTTATTTTCAATCTTATAAATGATCAATATGGAATGATGATAGCTGATAATCATTGAATATTTATGGAATTAAATAACTAGAATTGAACAATTTGTATGTGGCTCTCAACAAGTTGCTTGCCCCGTATTAGATGGGAGGGATTCCTTTTTAAATTGGGTCTGGTTGGGTAAGACCTTTCAATATGTTTCCTCACGGCAGATGTGTTTCCTGAAAACTTAAATTATATGGAGAGCCCAGATGTCCTTCAGTTGGGAATAACAGTGCAGTGGGCTAGGGGGGTGTTTACCCAAATTCTCAACCTGACGTAGGACCTGGGGTAGGACACATGAAAAAGTGTAAATATCATTCATAAAAATGTACAGTTACTATGAGTGGGTAATAGAAGGCAGTTACAAGATAGGGAATGAATTGAAGTCTAATAAAGATTGCAGTCTTAATTTTTAAAATTAAAAAAAAATTACAAAAAGTTTCAATCACAAAAATTGGAAACCTGCAGCGTACTTCAATGTTGTGTTGCACAACCGACATAGGGTAGACATATTCTCATCGTAGAAACCGAATACTTCCAAGCATCCAACTTAGGCATCGCGGGGAAAGGCTCTATTACGGTTTTACTAGCTCTTTTCCTAAGACTTCAAAAACTGTCCGCCATTTTTAAAACACGCGAAATTAATTCACGCTCGCACAAGGAGGATTGGCTCCCAGAGTGCACCACCGATATTCTGTCCCATATATGGGTATGTCGTAATACAAAATTCGAATTCAAACAGCCGCCATTTTGTTCACTTCAACATTTAAATCGTGAATTTTGGTCTTATTTCCAAACGAAAAATTCCAAAACTCACAAGAAATGATCGAGATATTGGTTCGAATCTTTTGAACTGTTTATTTTGAATTTATAGTCGGTTTTAATTTCAGAAAATAACGACATTTCGACGTTTTCATTGTTGGAAAATATCGAGTTTCGATCCTGGGAGCCAATCCTCCTTGCGCTCGCAAATAGATTTATGTTCCCTCGAGACGTGGAAGCACAATGAAATACCCAAGGAGACAATTTTATTACCGTATGGATCGTTTAAGTTGTTCAATTGTCGTTTAAATGGTTCTTTCATTCGCTATTAAGATGAAATAGAGCTGAAATTATTTGCGCAAAAAATTGGTATTCATGTTACACTGCACGAAAATAAAGTATTTCCCCGGGAATGATGGAACCGTTCTGGACTCGGTTCTTGGTGATCAGACGGTCCCAGTAGAACCGTGAGGCCAAAAACCGCGGTTAATCGAACCGAACCGTAACCGACCCTTCTCTTATTATCACCTTGCCTTATCTACTATACCTCCAAATGTAAGTCAATGTGCTTAGGGGCATCCTCCGATCACAGGGCTTCAAAATCCAGAATACTTCTTTCTTTTTACCCCCTGCGATAAGCAGTTAGCATTTCCCCGATTAAGAACTCGCAATTTGATTCACTGTCGCAACATTGCGACAGCAATCATGTATACGTCATCGGCGCATAATTAGATCACGTGATTCAGTTTTATCGGGTGCTTCCAAATTGGTTATAGCAGGGGGAAAGAAGGAGGTACCTACCCTGGACACCTGCTTAGGAGGATGGCTTAGGGGTCACATAGGTTTGATGTAAGACTGTATTTTCTGATACTTCTAGGTTATCCTATGTTTTTGAGGAATATCATTGCACAGAGAGAGCGTAGCGAATGAGTGCATATATCACAGTGTAGATTAAAATGATATTCTGAAAAAATCATAGGATGTTCTTATTATCCTACACTTACTAGAAGTATACTAGTGTATAATATTATTGTCAAAGAGTTCAATATAGCGGTAAATCAACAAGCAGAGTTTATCGTCACAATATCCTCCGCATATTAGTTTTCGAGAGTATGTCATCACAATATCCTCCCCACATTTACCCAGAATGCCCAAAAACTAATCAGTTCTTGACGTTGATACGTAGAAACATCCCTGAAAATTTCAGATGAATCCCTCAAATGGTTTGGCTGGAAACCTGTAGACTAGTCTTGAAAGTGAAGATTTTAGGACAGAAAATCCAAAATGGCCACCTTAAAAATTTACCCAGAATGCCCAAAAACCAATCAGTTCTTGACGTTGATATGTAGAAACATCCCTGAAAATTTCAGATGAATCCCTCAAATGGTTTGGCTGAAAATCTGTAGACAAGTCTTGAAAGTGAAGATTTTAGGACAGAAAATCCAAAATGGCCACCTTCAAATTTAACCAGAATGCCCAAAAACTAATCAGTTCTTGACGTTGATATGTAGAAACATCCCTGAAAATTTCAGATGAATCCCTCAAATGGTTTGGCTGGAAACCTGTAGACTAGTCTTGAAAGTGAAGATTTTAGGACAGAAAATCTAAAATGGCCACCTTAAAATTTACCCAGAATGCCCAAAAACCAATCAGTTCTTGACGTTGATATGTAGAAACATCCCTGAAAATTTCAGATGAATCCCTCAAATGGTTTGGCTGAAAATCTGTAGACAAGTCTTGAAAGTGAAGATTTTAGGACAGAAAATCCAAAATGGCCACCTTAAAATTTAACCAGAATGCCCAAAAACTAATCAGTTCTTGACGTTGATATGTAGAAACATCCCTGAAAATTTCAGATGAATCCCTCAAATGGATTGGCTGGAAACCTGTAGACTAGTCTTGAAAGTGAAGATTTTAGGACAGAAAATCCAAAATGGCCACCTTAAAATTTACCCAGAATGCCCAAAAACCAATCAGTTCTTGACGTTGATATGTAGAAACATCCCTGAAAATTTCAGATGAATCCCTCAAATGGTTTGGCTGAAAATCTGTAGACAAGTCTTGAAAGTGAAGATTTTAGGACAGAAAATCCAAAATGGCCACCTTAAAATTTAACCAGAATGCCCAAAAACTAATCAGTTCTTGACGTTGATATGTAGAAACATCCCTGAAAATTTCAGATGAATCCCTCAAAAGGTTTGGCTGGAAACCTGTAGACAAGTCTTGAAAGTAAAGATTTTAGGACGGAAAATCCAAAATGGCCACCTTAAAATTTACCCAGGATGCCCAAAAACTAATCAGTTCTTGACGTTGATATGTAGAAACATCCCTGAAAATTTCAGATGAATCCCTCAAATGGTTTGGCTGAAAACCTGTAGACAAGTCTTGAAAGTGAAGATTTTAGGACGGAAAATCCAAAATGGCCACCTTAAAATTTACCCAGAATGCCCAAAAACTAATCAGTTCTTGACTTTGATATGTAGAAACATCCCTGAAAATTTCAGATGAATCCCTCAAATGGTTTGTAGACAAGCTGAAAAGTGAGACGCCGCCCGCCCGCCAAGCTGACTACAATATCCAGTGCTTTCAGTAGGCTTGTCCAAAACTGCTTCCCTGGGACGGATTGATTTTCCAAAATTGCGTCCCCCCTCAAAAAAGTGCGTCCCCATGAAAAAAGGTTCCCGGGAATTCAAAGTCACATTTTTGCACTGAACGAAAAAAGTTGATGAAAAGTTTGCATCAGTTTTGTTATTTTTTGGCCCAGATCAGTGTACTACACACGTCTAGTAGGTCATTAAATGATGCAGATACCTTCATTAGAAAGAGATAACTAATTTTCAACCATTAAATACCATTTTTCTTCGCGTATTTCAAAGCAATTTGCTATTGATTTTGATCGCTCAGAAAGTTTCATTAGGAGCAATCTCCGTGAGGTTCCATTTTTTGGTTCAGTTTTTTGCGCATGCGCAGCAAATCCAGCAATTTGATTAGTTAAAATTATTAAGACGCATGCGCGATCAATAATCTCGGCCAATCATAGGTCTCATACCGATTACCGCTCGGAAATCAACTACTAGTGATTGTCCAATCACATACCTCATACTATTTTGATCAGAAATCAACTTCCGGGAAAGAAACTTCGAAAGAAAATTCTATTTCTTTTAGAAATAGAATATCCTTTGTTTATTTAGCGGATTTTGACCAAATAAAAGAGTTGATTTTTTTGATATGACCTGCACTGCGTCCAAGTGACCCCTCATTTTCATTGTTTGGGGTCCCTATAGTAAAAACCGGGTCCTCTCCATTATGGGACGGCGTTAATGAAAGCACAGATATCGTAACTCTTGTTAGGTACGATAAAAAGAATTAACTGTCATATCTGACTCCACACTGTCTACTTGCCCAATGCTAATTCAATTGTGTTTGAGAGGACAAACTGGAGAGGGCAACACAGATCTAATGCAAAGCCATCTACTCACCTGTTTCCTAACAGCTGTTCCAATGTTTAGTTTTCTGTCCTTAAATATGAGGTTGTCCCCCTATAAACGTGTATAAGATGGGAATTAAATCAATTTAACAATTTTTATAAGATAAGGCTGCTAAATGAAGCATGAGAAAAGACAAGAGGTTACAATTCTTAAAATCGCGGATTCGGTAGTATTGAATCTCTAATAAAGATGGCGCGAAAGTTTTTCCTTATAAGGTCAAAATATTTCCCATGATGCAGTTCGCGGGGGAACAAAATTTTTCTACCTTGTTTTTCCCCGTTGGTTTAACATGGGGATTTTCATACCCATTTTTCAAGCGATATTTTCGATCGAATCTCCATGCGATCGGAGAAAACAAACTATCAGAAACAATTAGTCTTTTAATAATCTTTATATAACATATATTTTTTTTCATTTTATTGGCTCCTAACGGGGTGAAAACAATGATTGAAAATGGGAGTATATTCCGGAAGAGAAGAAGTCACGTGACTAGTCGCCATATTGGAAAAAGCAATTCCATTCGACTTTCAACACGTTCATGCCAATATTACTGCACTACAAACTGTAACATCGATGCAACAACTGAATAAAAGTACTCATCTTCATATTACATTATAGAGTTACGTTGAAAACCCACAAACAACTGAGCATTTGACCAAAGAAGACACGTCGCTATTATCTAGGTCAAGTTTAGTGGTTCGAAAGCAAATCTTACATACTCGTTTCCGAATTTTGTTGTTAATTGTATAATCTTTTATTGATTAAATCTGGTATACTGACTATTAATTCAATGACAAAGAAGAAGAATTCCGATGGTGTCATTTTTTTATTTAGCTTGCGGGTGTAAAAACAAAATTGCGTAATTAATTTGATTTAGAACTTTCGGGTCTCACAAATAGCTACACGAAATGCATCGTTGAAAAATATTGACCAATCAAATTTTGTCCTTTTTGAGTACATATATGCACCATATATGCGAACGTTCTGATTCAAAGAGCGAACAGCGAAATGGAGAATTGTAATTTTTTGATATAAAAAATGATTATATGAAAGATATGCTAATATTTCATTCTTCTAAATATGAGATAATAGACAAGATGGCTGCTGATAAACTTTGTCAATAGTTTTGGAAACATCTTACAGATAAATGACTGGCATAGTAGGTGTGAACAGACACTGGAAACAAGATAGGGTCAGTGACTCAGCAATGCCTAGACTATAACCAGTCCATCAAACAAAATTGAGAGAATCAAAGGGTTTTAGCATTTGAAATTACATAATAGAAATCACATGAAAATGACATAGGGTCTGGGTATCAGAAACTCATGTAATTTTCAGCCAGAGTTTGGTCACAATAGTATTGTGACAAGAACTCACCTCTTTCTTTATTATCTTCTCAGCATCCTCCTGAGTTTCAAAAGTGATGAAACCATAGCTGGAACAAAAATCATAAAACATTAAACAATGCTTGTGAACAAATCGATGATATGAGACAACAAAGTTTGAAGCTACAGCAGGATCCAAAATCATTTTTTGGAAATTCTTCAGGACTGCAGGAGGAAAGACATTTAGTGACTTTTTCATAACATTTCCAAAATGAGACTGATTTTATATTAGTATGAGCCCCATTAAACCTCCCCTAGTCTATATCCAACAGACTTCAGAGAATCTAGTCTATTGATATCCCATGTTTATCTCAGCAAATTTCACCAAAAAACTGTATACATCAAAATTATGCAGACCTGTAATTATATATTTGAAGATAGTAAGGTACATTTTACTTTCAAGAAAAATAATCTTGCATTAACAAGTAGAAATAAAGAAAGAAATGTCGTTCACGTTGCAGCATTTTTATGATGGTCCCCTGCTCTTCCTAGCAATTAAGTAAATAGGTGATGCACCCACTTGAAATTTTGAAAATGGGTATGCATCTAGTTAACCCATATGGAAAATATTTGTCAAAATTGTGAAATGAGAATTTTGCATCTATTTGATGAAAAATCTTGGGAGAGTAGAGAATGCCATTTGTGCTTATTTATTGACAAACAAGACATGCAAAAACTAGTCTAAAGTTCCCCCTCTGAGTATATGGCAGGTTTATAATGATTATCTTGTATTTTTAGATAAAATGTATCTCTACTTCACTGAGAATCATCTTCTTTATTGGATTAATTTCAAAAATCAGTAGGAAACTCGTCCCTAATGATGCACCATATATCAGATGTTGCACTCATCAGTTTCCTGTCAGAATTCCCATCAGGTAAAAAACTTGCAATATTTTAGCAGTAATTTAGGCTGATCTTTTCAACATGCCATCCTAGCAGCTAAGGGAAGCATTCTCAGTTTTATAACAAGCATATTGGAAAGCATGTACTGTATGTTTAAAGTTGTTACCTGCTATATTCAGATAAGCCAGGAATATCTCTTTACCATTAGATTCTAAATATTTGGACCTGATAATCACCCTAAAAATGTTTTACTTATGTCAACAGATTGATAAGCTAAGGAAACAGGACATTATTCAATGTCTGAATGCCATGATCAAAAGCTGAATGATGTATACTATAACTGAGCTTGAATAATTTTGTTGGCTTTAAAGTACAGAATACTAAAAACAATTGAATCAACTTACCCCTTTGATACACCTGCTCTATCAGCTATTATTTTGGAATCTTTAACTGCCCCGAAGCTTGAGAAATACTGTTTCAGATCTTGTTCAGTGGTCTAAATAAAATAAAATGTATGATATGATCTAAAGATAGTTACCAATTTTTTAAAACTTGTTTTGAATTTTACAAAAATTGATGCAACTTCCTTCAAAATTGACCTAGAAGCTTCGTATGAAAAGCATTTTAAAGCTCTTCTTCTATATCTAGAGATGGTTCTATTCGCACCCCTGGCTACACCTAATTCCTCGTTTACTAATAATATGCAATCAAGTAACCTAGAGAAAACATATATAACAGGTGCAACCTCTCACATTCATCAAAGCTAGAGGAGTTGAAGAACAGGTATTTTTTCGGAAGGAGCCTGAGCATGATATTTTACTAAGAAATATCAAGAATTTTGAACACTTTATTTTGAACAAAAAAATATAGATCCGGTGCAATGGCTAAAATCAATCATTCTTCTGCAGGAATTTTCTAGGCAGCCAGTTCTGATCCAATATATAGTTATTGAAAATGGGGCACATCATGTACTACTATCGTAAAGGTCATCTTATTTTTACCACATTTACATGAAGGTTTCTCCAAAATTACTGGGATAGTTGTAATATTGATGAAAATGTTTATTATTTCAAAGTCATGCATTATTTGGTTTGTTCTATTTTTGAAAAATTTCCATCATACTAGATACTAGATAGTATTTCTGAGAGAGGACCAAAATGGACCAGATCAATTGCTTCAGAAAATATTTTAAAATGGCAAAAGTCCCTTTTTCAGTTCTATAAAATTTGGACATTTCTGCAACTTAATAACTTTCATCTTTGATCACAGACAATATAGATAAGCTTAATATCAAATGTTCTAGACATGACATGTATATCAAGTATAAAATTTGCGATTTTAAGGATTATATGTCTATTTATACTGTTAAATTATACATCTGCTTCAAATGGCCTCATTACTAAATTAACCTTTTGCAGATTATTGATAAAATTAAAAGGCGAGGAGCTCACAAGTTTCAAACTCATGACCATGGTTATGGCGAGAGCACCAAGCTTGCAGTTGTGACATAAAAATAGATTGAAGATCTCCTTTGCTGTTCACTGCAAAGCAATTTCTCGATTTATTAATGCATCAATCTAACAATGTCAACATTTGGAAAAATAACAAATTAAAGGCTACTCTACGATAAAAGAAGTTCAATCAAGATAAAAAAAAACTGCCCCATGTAATTGTTGGTGTAATGCTCAAGGTACTTACGTTTGGGGGTATTCCTCCTACAAATATCCTATTTGGGATAACTGTCCCAAATTTTGGAGGGTATGTACCACTTGTAGATGCAGGACTGCTGGAAGGGGAAATATCTGGAGTGGACTGAAAACAGCAGGAAATATTCATGAAATTAATAAATTATTTAGAAAGAATGATAGACTGTGGAGACTTCTCTAGATTTTCAAGTCCATCCATGATCACACCATAGGCCACAATTCCATTTCATGCATGACTGATGCGATACATCTAGCCTTTGCTTGGAGGAAATGAAGAATGTCACTTGACTTTTAGGTGATTTAATTTGAAGTCATGTCTGCACTTCACAGTTCAAAATCAACTTCTGTAGTAATTTGACACCACACTCTAATTTGCCTCACTGAACTTTCTTTAGGAATAAATTATGATATGCCACTCAATATGGTGAATTTCAGCAGAGTTGAATGTCATAAAAAGCAAGAACCAAAGGTGATTGCATTTGTACTGACATTCTGTCCAACGAACAGTGTAGAATGTCACAATAATGGCCTATCATTAGTTATTCTGATTCAAACATAAAAAATGAAAATACTGTTGAGAGAATTGGGGATTGGGGTCCATGAAATAATCAAACTTGCTGTTAGGGCAATTTCTTTAAAACTAAAATTGATGAAAACGGGACCATTCAGTGACCCCCCCCCCTTTCAGGCCTAAGAGCATCACACAAAAATTAAAAAATTGCCCGTTGTTGTGATCAGAGGCATAGAAAATCAATTCAGTCAATTTATAAAACACATTCAAATACATTTGGTAAATCGTGATTAACGGTAGACTATGCGATCAGGTGAAATACGAGCTGAACAAATGTACAGAATCAGCTAAATTTAGAACACGGAAAGCAAGCCAGATTTTGTAATGAGAAATGTCTGCCTCGAAATCTGCAAAAGATCCATCGTTTTCCTTGGAAACATGAATGTAATCCACTGTGAAATTGTATGAGTTGTCGAATAGAGTATATGAACAAACAATTATTGAAGTAAAATTGGCTTACCATGATTTATAGACGATCTAACCAGCAGTCTGAAAATTCTGACACAACTTTCACTCCGGATAACTGGAAAGATGCGCATGTTTATATGGGCAACAGGATAGGAAACACACAAGGGGTGTGAGGATGATATTACGAATTGATTAACTTGTTCTCTTTCACAAAATTTATATTAATTTAATTAATGAAAGCTATGCCATTTATAAAAAATGTAAATTAATTTGATTCTTAACAAATTCATCGAAATTGATACGACGGGCCTGGATTGATTTTTCCTCCGTCCCCTTTTTAATCAACTCTTCTAGAACACGTGCTTGTCAATCAAAGTTTTCCCGCCAATTTACTTCAAAATAGATGATCATTCATTGGTTGATTGATTCACAGATTTCAGTGATTTCAAGACGTTGACACTTGTGTAGTACATATTCAGATCATGATAAATAGATCCTCTGTTTAACGTCCCTTTTCGTGGAAGGACGAAATTTGAGATAGGCATTGCAGAATTATTGCAGGCCCAAGCCAGCTTCCAAGGGGAAGCTTTTCGACAGTTTTGGCTAGAAAATCATGCGAAAAGGGTTCAGATTAGAATGGTGGAAAAGAGCATGATTTTGAAAGAATGTCTGGCTGGGGGGAGCGACCACTCCTTCCGCTCCCACTTGCGGATCTGGGGTGATGGGAGGGTCTGGGGGCCCGGCCAAAAAATGGGCCTTTTTGGTCATAACTGGGCCTTTAAAGGCCTTATTTTTTAATTTCAGGGTAAATTTTGAGGAAAGTGGTCCTCAAAATTTCAAAATGTAGGCCCACTTTTGGGGTTTAGGGGCGTAAAATATTTTCCGCTCAAGGGTGGAAGTTTTTTCCCTGACCCGAAATTTGCCCCCCCCCCTTGTTGGTTCACAGATCCGCCCCTGGCTACCACCACCCCTTGGCTACAGACCTGTACAGTCGTAAACATAATAATGTAATTCCCACTCCCATGACATTTGCTGGCTATGCCCCTGTTTGATAATGTTTGTCAAAATATACCCTAAGTACAACTGGGTTGAAACTTGCATTGTATGTTTTTTGTTTTAAATTATATTCTATTTAAATTCTATCACTGTTAAATTCTATCTGCTTTATATGGGCTAATTAGCCTTTTGCAGATTATTGCCATAGACATAGACAGTCACTGCAAGTCGGTATGTCCTTGGTATATCCATGGACCTATATTATATCATACCCTCCTTTTATTTACGTGTTTGTGTACTAAACAAGATGGCAAGTTTGTGTTTTTATGAGTTTGTACTTTATTTTCCTTGTATGACTTACTATATACTCATGCCCCGACTCAGAGACATATAAAACACTCCCATGACATTTGTTTTATATGTCTCTGACTCATGCACATTTAACAAAGTATTTACTTCGTATGGCCTTGCAAGACCAGGTGTCACTTGTACAGCATTCTGAAGAAATGTGGGTTGCATGTAGAGGTGTTTTCTTGAACCACCATGATGCCTGGCAGGCTAGTATTATATTATTTTTTGTTCATAGAGAGGAGCTTTTTTGACAGTTTTTGGCAAAAAACATGTGAAAAGTGCTCAGAATGGTGAAAAACTGCATGATTTTGTAAGAATTTCTGGCCGGTGGAGGGGGGAGTGGCCGCTCCCTCCACTCCCCCTGGCTACGGGCCGCTTCCCCTGGCTACGGGCCTGGGGAGGGGGCACAGACATCTTCAAAGTATCCAGTATACAGATATTTTATAGATAATTCACATGTGTTCATATCACTGGCGGATCTGGGGGGGGGGGCCTTGGGTGGGCCCAGACCTTTTTGGTCATAAATGGGCTCTTTTCGGTTTTAGGGGCGCAAAAAAATTTTTTTCTCTGGCTGAACATTTGTTGGTTCCTGGATCTGCCACTGCATATGTTCTTTTATTGATTTTGTATCTTAGATGATTTTTTAGAAAATACTTTGGTATGTGTAAAAAAATTTAAGCCCAAGACTCAATGCATTATGTGACCATTCCTTTTAGCAGGCGTTGTTTCCTAAAATTAACAATGGATGCTCCGCATCTCATGCAAATTTTGGAAAGCAACACCTTCAAGGAATGGTCAATCCACATTGTTCTGAGTCCAGGGCTTAAATCTTTAAACCAAGCTGTGTTGGGTACTAAGTTATGGTCATACAGTCTAAATATAAAGATATAAAAATTGGAAAAAAATTATCAGATATGTGCTACCCCTAAACACTTGGTGCGGATAAGCTTATAAGCAGGAAACTTTATGATTTGATGATATCATGATATTTGGTATCATACATGAATGGACTTTGATCACAGCAAAAGGTTTCAACAACTAAATCCTTGCACTTCAAATTATTATTGTGCCCAAAGGGAAGGTTTACTGCCTATTGAGTTGCTCCAGAATGAATAACATTAATGGTTTACACAATTTCCTTTTTATTATCTTCAACATGTATGAATATAAAGTCTGGGGGGGCACTAATAGGAACATGGGCGCCAATTACGGCAAATACGGTAGTTTAAAAATTTCACAAATTCAAATCTAAAAAATAACTCAGATGCGTGTAGGTAGTTACCAGTTTCACTGCCAGGTGGCTCGTTCGGGTCAGTTAGATCTTGCAAGAATCTAACTAGACAATGTTGACAGTGATTGAAGAAATCCCCAACAGAGCCCCTCGATCAAATTACAAATATGTCATGTTTATAGCAGTTTAGTGCAGTGTTCTATTATCACCCTCTCAAAGTGGGGTGGGTGCTTATTAGGGGGTGGGCAGTAATAACAAAGAATACGGTACCTATGGCTTTTGCTATTTGATGCAGTATCTGTGGGATACATGTATCTTTAAATTATTGATGATCTGTAACCCTCACCATCAATTGACTTTCACAATAGATAAAATTGCTTATGTGTAGTAAGTGTTTTTTTTAAACTGAATAGACGAGTGGAAATAATCTTAATTTACGTCATTAAAAATTCAAATAAAAATATTATTTTGATGGTAAACATGGTGTACCCATATTCAGACAGTCTTGTGATAGGGGTTCTTACTGCCAATTTTTCAAAGAAACGGAAAACTTATGCCACTTTTAGAAATTGCACATCTCAAGAACAAAGGTTTATCTACAACTTGCAATCGGATTTAAAAGTAAATGGAAGAATGAGTTTTTCAGAAAAAATCTAAGTGGGCCAAGAGTCTGTTAAATGGACCTGTTCTTTAATCTTGAAAATGTGACTTCTGGTTCGGGGAAATTCCCCATATGTTATAAAATCACAAAAAGTGAAATACCTTTTCTTGTATTGGACAGATAATATTTTCTTTTACTGGACATATTTCAATTTGCATAACATAAGGGTGATATGAAAATTGAACTACTAAAACTGATGAGTATTTCAGTTAAAGGGTAACTTTCTACTATACCCGCCATGCTATCTGACCCAAATCATCGAATGAGCCACTGGTGGTGAAAGTGGTAACTACCTACTCGCATCTGAGTTATTTGGGATGTGAATTTTCAGAAAACTGAATTTTTCAGAAAACTGAACTAAATTCAATTGATGATCAAGTAACATATCATGGCTTTACTAATATCATGGACTTTCAACTAGTCTAATTGAAAGCCCATGCTAGTATTGAATAAATTCTGCTGTATTGATAGATGGCACTAGTAGTATGGCTAATTCATTTTGTGGTGAAAACAGGAGGAAATATCCCAGAATTCAAAGCTGAACCTATCTCCATGCAAAGATGATCTCTGTGGGAGGGATGCAAATTGCAAACTGTCCTCCAAGCAAGCTGATTGGATGAAATAATTAATGATTGGCCTTCCATTTGCAAATTCCCTTAAAACAGACTACAACAAGATTTTAAAGTTTGATATTTCAAATGCACGAGGAGGCCTAAATATTAATTTATTGTATAATTTATAATTATGTTTCATGATCAAGAACAGAATGTTTTCAATAGCTATTATTATTTTAGGTAAATAGAAATCACTCACATTAGGTTTTTTGTTATTGCTTAATTGATATTTTATGTTTTTGTGCAATATTTTTTATTTTTTGTACCAAAGTGCAGCAAAATTTACCCTTTGCATTCATTCAACTTCACTTCTTAAAAGAGAGCTTCGTCTTCACTTTCTGAGTTTCAAAAGTATGAAGTAAAATAATTTAAGGCCTTATAAAACTTGATCATTTCTCCTATGCTGTAGCATGAAGACATAGTGCCATTATAACTAACTCAAATTGAACAAAAAAATTCTTGGTAGAAATCCTAACCTGTCATGCCTCCTCTGATTACATGCCACTGTGTATATTTACCTTTATTAGTAAACCATGCAATATAACGCCCTGTTAATTATTATCTGCAAGCTATATAAACACACCCAGTTCAGAGAACTGTCAATGAGTATTTTACAGCAGTTGGGGAATTGAGCACTGGAGAATCTTCTCAAATGATAATTTCTCAGTATAATCAGGAATTTATTTATTGATTATATAAAAATATGAGAATTGATTGAAATTGGATTTTAAAAGATGGGATTAGTGAAGACGTTCAGGGATGCACTTGTGATGCTGATGCTTTTGTCGCAATGTGTTAGTCCACAAAGCCCGCAGAATCTTACAACAGAGGCAACAGGAACAGGTAGATTTTTATTATATCAGGGAAAAAATTGTCACTATGGTATGTGGGAGAAGGTTCGAGCGCCAAAAACTATAAAATTCGTGCACTTTTTCACCATTCCGAGCACTTTTCAATTGGCCAAATTTGTTAAGTGTGGACCCCCCCTCCCTGAACTTTTTGAAAAGTACCCCCCCCCCCCCCTTAGCAGGCAATAGCTGGCTATGGGCCTGATATTTATAATATTTATATTTTATTGCTGGGTTGATGTATAAAGTCTTGAACGACATCCCAGTGCTGCATGCTTCGAATAATCTATTTAAAAACATATGTACATGTAATATGAATTTCATTCTTCACAGGGTCTTGTAGCTAGAATAGATATGTTTTTGGATTATAAATAATATCACTTCAAAAAGTGCTTTCTTTGAAACTATAACAAATTAGAAGTATAATTAAATAGTTATACTTCATTACTATAACACCACAGCATATGACTTCTGTTGCCTACTGGGTTTCTTGCAGCTTATTATTTTAATTACATTGATTTTAAAATAAAAAAAACTGAAACTTTTTTGCTGAAGAAAGCATAAGAAAAAGATAAGACCATTTAAAAAATTTGGAACTCGGTACTCTAAAATTCTAATGAATGGCGGTTTTCAAATATTTTCAAATATTTTTTTACTTTACTTGTCAGGAACAATTAAATGCATTTTGGCCATTTATAATATGTTGCATTTTACTTACATTAGTAACAATTTATTTTTGAATATAATTTCAAATGATCAACTCCTAAATCTTGGTTTTATCTACCATTCATTTAACAATTTAGAATAATCAGCATAATTTGTGCATCACACTTTAAAATATTTTGCCTCTCTTGTATGCTTTCAGTAAATATATTAATCGTGTATTTTTATAAAATATCTAGTTTTAGTTAGTAGTTTTAGTGAGGAGTTGTGACTAATGTAATCATGTTATGATACAAGATGTAAATGTAAATAAAAGTTATAAGTATTTATACATACAGTATATATACATTATTTAGCCGCTTAATTTCGCATTATTTCAAGACAAATAAAAATATTGTTATTGTAATAATGAAAGTAGCTATAATAGTGATCAATTTGAATTGTATATCAAATGAGGTCACATGTATGAGTATGAGTTACTGGAGTGTCCTATCCAGATATAAGAGAAAAATATAATAAATGATTGATTATCCAAAATGCTCTATGATGCCATGCAGACTAGTAGCATGATAACATTTTTATTGCTCATAACCTGGGATGGTTGCAACACTCTGGGTCATCTGCTTCAACATAATTCCAGTCTGATTAAATATTAGTTTGTGATCAGCAACATTACCTGATTAAGGACAATTTTTATGATATGATGTAAATACACGCAATGACAGCAAAAGTATAAGGGTAATTAATGAACAGATTCAGTGTAACAATCATTATCAAAGCTCAAAATTGTGTCTGTAAAGTCTTGTCTACTCATTTTCAGGATAACCATTTGACGGATCAATTTCACATTTTCAGACCTGATTAGTTTTTCGGCATTCTGGGTAAATGTTAAGGCAGCCATTTTGGATTTTCTCAAGCACAATATATCCTGTATTGCACTTCAAATCATTCAATAACTTATAATATAATGAAAAATATGTTTTGTCATTTGTTCATTGGGATTTGCTACTTTATGGAGTTTTTCTAGTTGACAAATTGAGAATGTTGCTTACAATTTTGTAATATCTGATCTAGTTTAAAGTACAAGTATTACAGCATATTCTGAGCTATCCAGAAAAGTATTAAACCCATAGGTAACAAAAAACACCATGATTTTTAAAATACATTGTTTTGACATCAAGCATACTTTATCAGCAAAATCATTGAATGATGAATATAAGAATTCTTAAAGCTTCAGGAGCCTCTCACCCTTGTCGTGTGTCATTTGACACCTCAGGTATAAAAAGTCATGAGCATCAGGTAACCCCAGGTAATAACCAGTTGGAAACAGGATGCTATCAAGTTCTAAACATGTTTCATTAATTGTCAAAGGAAATCAGTTTTGCTAGCTAACATATGAGAGCTTAACATCCTGCTTTTGTTATTATCATGTTCTAGCTGTCATCCATACTTCTGCGTACAGTGAATCTTATATTACGGGTTTATGAGCAATTCATTTTGCTTATGATTTATGATTATATTAAAAATGCTAGCTGCTATGAACCAGGAGAGGTGACTGCCTCACCAACATTTAACAGAAGAATGTTTTTGATTATATGAACCATAGAAGTATGATATCCTCTTTGGCTTACATGTTACCTCAATTGCTATCTAAAGGATTGGTATCGATATGGTGAATTTTTTGAACACACGTTTCTCTTAAACCAGTCATCAAAAAATTCTAAAAATTTTACACATATCGTCAATTTAATGGTCATCTTTTGAATGGTAACAATATAATTTGAAAAAAATATATACACTTTTCTCTATATCGTTTTAGAAAACTCATCAGACAGTTCTTTTGTTCTTGGTATTATGTGTTCGGAATGAAATGAAACATCTTTCCGAACCTCATTGGAACAAAACAACATAAACAAAACGTGTTTAGGTCTCTCAATATTGTAATTGTACAAAGTAAATTTTGGTTGATTTTAAAAAAGTGTCTTGTTAATGAAATAAAAGGTTTATCCTAATTTTTATCCATTTTGGGGGGTTTTGAATACTTTTTGTTAAATCAACCAACATTTCCTTTGTATAACTATAATATTGAGAGGTCTAAGAAAATGTTGTATATGCTATTTTGTTCCAAAAAGGTTCGGAAAGACATTTTATTTCATTCTCAAGAATTGGTAGAAAGGAACAAGAAACAATTGCACCAAAAACAAAAAATGTTAATAAAAACAGTTGTATAAAATATATATAAATACTTTTTGCATTAAATTGTTTTCAATCAGTCAACATTACATAAAGGATTTTGTTCTTTTACAGAATGTTTTCAATGATTGGCTAAAGAGAAAAACATTGTTGAATTCAGTTCACCATATCGATACCTATCCTTTGTATTATTTTTGTCAAAATAGAATAACAGTTATCTTTAGACATTTATCATGTTATCATTTAGTGCAGAGACGTATCCAACGATCATGGACCTTAGAGTCAAATATATCGAAGTTTAGATATTTCAGCAATGCTAACATCTATTTTCATTATCAATAAATAACCCCCCTGAATGAACCTTATTTCAGCTGAAATATCTGCATTTATTTACACTTCTAAAAGCTGAAATAGATAAGCATGTCCATACATTTAAGGAAATAGGTCTGACAAAGAAGACCTTAAGCCAAATGTTACCCTGATAGCTCAGGAAAAGTGAATGTTTTCAATTTTCCTCTCTACAGGCCTTGTTGCCACTTTAACAGAATATGAAATATGATTTTCAGACTTTTTCCTCATCTGAGAAGTTCCACCAGATTGCAGATTACAATTCATAATCAGAAGTATGATTTCTATTTTCAGCAGATCCAGCTATGAATTTCACTATGGAAACATTGCCCACCAGTGATGCAACAGTAGAATCACTGTCTGGTGTCTCATGTAATACTACAATTTGTGATTGTTCTCCAACAGCCGTTATTTGCACAGATGGAATTATATCACAAGTCCCTTCATTTAAAGACCCAAGGGACATTGAATTGTTGTAAGTATCATTATTTTCCAGTGTTCCAATTGCATATATTGAAAAGCAGCTAGCAACGCTGCAACAAAGCATTAATTGGTGCATTGAGAATTCACTAAGGGCAACAATAGAAAACACAAGACAATCAAACCTCTATATAAACAAAGTTAACCGAAAAAAGTTAACCAAACATTCTAATAAAATATAGAAATAAAATTACTATAAAATATGGAAATCCAAAATATCTCCTGGTCAAAACCCAAGATAAAATAACAAAATGCGAACTTACTATGTATAGTATATTACATTCAAAAAGTCTAATGTTTTTGAAAACTATTTATTGCATTAAAATATTGAGGAAAGAAACTGCTTTACTAGGTTAAGTCTATCAAATCACAAACTAGAAATTGAAACAGGTAGATATTATGGTACAAAACCTGAAGATAGATTATGTAAATAATGTGAAAATCAAACCAAATGTACATGTAATACTAGCAAAGTTCTATTTAATTTGATAAATAACTATCTCAAATAAAAACTTTAATAGGCTGCCTCCAAAAGAAAAATGATTATACTTGATGTCATACAAATCACATACATCTGGTCATCTGATATAGTCCTGTAAATAGTCATATGTAATTTTTCTCCAGACATCGTTTTGTTTGTTTATGCTGAATGTTTTGTTTATTGATTGTTTGTTGGTTTGTGATGGGTACTATTATATTTGATCTTTTTAGAAATCTGACAGGCAACATCATATCACATCTAGATGAAACAAGTCTGAAAAGCTTCATCAAAGTGAAGAAAATGTAAGTACAAATATGAGCCCATCATCATGATAAACCATGACATCTCATTTCTTCTCAGCCCTGAGGTGAAACAGAAAGATGCTATGAGTATCAGAATGTGAGCCCATGTGCTTTACTCTATTGCAAAAATGATAATGTATAATTATAGAGGTTTTGAAAATAAAACAATTGGCAATTAAATCTGGCAAAGGAAGCTGATGATTGAGTTCAAAATTGTACAGTGAACATAGTACTTAGTTTCAAGACTTTTCAAACATAACTGTTGATATTTCTCAGTTTCGGAAAAATGACAGGATCACATGAGTAGAAAATGAAAGATAATGCCACTTGTTATCAACTGTATTTAAATATAATATTACGTTCTTATTGTAGTGATTTGTCATCCAACAGAATAGAGAGTATACACAGGGATGCATTTTCACAACTCAGCCTTTTGGAAGAATTGTAAGTTAATTCATATTTCATCTTTTAAAGCTATACTAATCTCATTTAAAGGGGCAAGGTCCCCCTCCCAGACAATCAATGATGTACCATTATAATTGCTCATATACATTTTACAATATCTTGAGACTAAATCATGGCCACAGCATTGCCAAAATACTTATGAAATCAACAGAATAACCTGTCAATGTTGAAATGGACCATGGTCATTCCATGGTATGACCATGATCATTCCATGGTATGACCATGGTCATTCCATGGTCTATGGTCATGAAATACCATGGTAATATCATGGCCGATCTTGATTGTTAAATGGCACCATTGCATTTCATGGTTAACTGCTTTCCATGAGTTTTCCATTGAAAAAATATTGCCGTTTCGCAGTATTTAATGGTCAGAAACCATCAAATCCAGTGATATCACAGTCGAAAAAAACCCTGTTAACTTTGAAATGCAATGGTGCCATTAATGATCATGATATACCATGGTATACGAATAAATTTTCTAAACTAATATCATGTCAATTAACAAGTAATTTTGTATATAAAAAATGCCACCGTTTCACAGTAGTTCATGGTCAAATACCATCAATGCAGTGATATCATGGTCTAGACACTCAAGCATGATATGCAGTGGTACCATTTAATTATCATGATATACCATGGTATACCATGTCAATATGCAGGGGTTTCACTAGATTTCTCACAACCGGCTAAATGAATGAAAACAACAACCTGTGAAACCATCAAATATCATGGTATAACCATGGTATTTGATGGTCATGTTTGACAATGAAATGGTATGAAATACAATCAACCACGAAATGCAATGATATGCCATGATAAATCATAGTTATGATTATGGCAATGAAATACCATGGTATGAACATGGTATTTGATGCTCAGGTTTGACAATAAAATGCTATGAAATACCACCAATCATGAAATTCAATGATAAAACCATGATAAATGAGAGTTATGATTTTGGCAATGAAATGCCATAGTATGACCATGGTATTTGATTGTCACACCATACAATGAAATGCCATGAAATGTCATCAACCATGATATACCATGGTAATACCATGGGAAATGATGGTCAGGAACATGTAATGGGCATCTTGGGCATAATGCACTACAAATGCATATTTTTGTGACTGTCTTTTGTACAAATCTCACTTTATATACAGATTTCATACAGCACCGTCATTTCTATATTCAATGTTTTGTTGTTCACAGGTATCTTGACAACAACCCCTTACTCTCTATATCTGGTGGTTTGTTTGAGGACCTTACTGCCCTGAAGAAAATGTGAGTTGTTTATGGTTTCTTTCCATGGTGTGTCTTACTTCTGCAAGGTTGTTCCAAGTTCAATAGCTTATTTCCCTGTTCTTTTTCAATTTTCTTTCATGTCATTCCAACATTTTTATTTTCTTGCAGTTTAAAATTTTTTAAACAATCATTTGTTATAAATAACTTCATTGATAATTTGAAAATTCTTTAATCGTGGCTAAAACACAAACAAAATGTCATAGCTTGATCCAAAGCAGTCATATGCATTTAATATATGAATGTATTAATTCCATGTTCATTGCTTTAGAGTCATGATTGACCTCAATACCTCAATGAAAACTCAGCCCAGTGGCATGTTATACTCTATTGAGAAATATCTCTGCAATAGCATCAAGGTATTTTAGGTGAGATTCTATGCATCATACAGTGTTGTGTTTTCTTATTTTTTCTTATTTGTTTCAGTGTTGTGGACCACAATGCCTTCTGCTGTGAGTTTACCAACAAAGAGGTTCAATGTATGGCTACAAAGGAACCATCCGAGGTTCCAGATTGTTCTGACCTTGTTCGGAGATTTAATGACCCATCCTCAAGAGTGCTTGAAATTGTATGTTGGATACTTGGGCTGGTTGGTGTACTTGGTAATGTTTATGTCATAAGTATGAGGATTGTTCGCAAGGAGTTGTCCATCCCTCCAGTCATCCTTGTGTTCCACATGGCTCTTGCTAACCTCCTTATAAGCATCTATACACTCATCATTGCTGCGGTGGATCTGTACTATCGTGACATGTTCCCTTACGTCAGCCCAGCTTGGCGTAGCAGTATTCTGTGCATCAGTATTGGTGTCATTTCCACTGTGGGCATCATTATGTCTCTGTTCAGTATCATTGTCATCACTCTTGAGAGGATGGTTGTCACTGTTATCCCCGCACATATTGATAAATGGAGCCCCAAAGCAATGCACGTCACTATGGGGATAGCATGGATCTTCAGCCTTGCTTTCGGAATCATACCTGCCCTCCCGATTGCATACTTCGATGGTTTGTATGGAGACAACAAAATGTGCGTTGCTTTACCTCTAGTGAGTCAAGGTCTTGGACCTCTCCATAGTCCCGCATTCGAGTATACCCTTGGTGTGTTCATGACCCTTTTGGGGAGCTCCACTATCATTGCCTTCGTCTGCTACACAGCTGTCCTAATCAAAGCCTGCAAGATTAAGTACAGTGAGGTCAACAGGCATGTGAGGAGTGAGTATGTCCTCTCACTACAGATGCTGGTGATTGTGCTGACTGACTGCCTTGTCTCTCTGGCCATCTTCATCTGCGTCATATTCCAGCTGGCAGGTATGTACTTGTAAACATTCATTTTAACAGATATAAGATTATAACAATATATAACATTTTAACAGATATATAACATAAGACAATTGTTAACTTGTTGGAGTATGATAAAATTCAATTTTATGTTGCGAGAGTATTGCTTGCTTATTGTGCACACATCCCTGACATTTATCAACTTATCTACACTGGGAAGATTTTGTTTGGAAGAGGAACTATGTGTCTAAAAGAAAAGAATTAGATTTTTACTGCTTTGAGGAAAAAAGGAAATTATTTTCACCATTTTCACCAAAGAGATATCTAACTGTCAAAAACAGTTTTGGATGCAAAGGTTGAAGTGGTAGAAAACAGGATTGTGATGCCTACTTCTCAATTTTAATGTAAAATTTGCAGGTCTAAAGTTCCATGAGGACATCATAGTATGGTTGGCTGCCCTTGTGCTCCCTTTGAATGCTGCTTTAAATCCTGTCCTATATGCTTGCTTCTCACTGGGGCATAATCGCCAGGATGTGACTCCCCGCTCCTCCCTAAGGCGCTCTCAAGGACTCCGCAGATCTAAGTGTAGATCACTGCCAGCCCTTGATGTGAATGTGGGAGCTGCAGGTTGGTGGCAGATATTGAAGTTATTGTAGTGTTTACATATAGTTTAAGTTTGCAGTTGTGTCATCACTTATGTGACCATCGCAAGTGGTGACATATTTTTATAGTTTCCAATCTTTTTGTGGATGGTGTTCAGCAATCAGTGTTTGATGTCTGCAACGAATGGAAGATGGTGACATTTTGCATGTTAATAACTTTGTATTTTAATTGTAAGGACTCACTCAGATTTAAAAGTGATGTGACTTAAATTGTTTATGGTGTAAGTATGTAGAAACTAAAGTGAAGTCTGGTGATAAAAACAATATCAAAAATGCATCCATCTCACATGTTGATATATAGAGACAGGAAAAACAGTCATCTTCTGTCAAAAAACGTCTTTTTAATTGGGATGATATTTATTGTTAACTTGCCAAACTTTTCCGCATAGTATTCTATCTTGTCTTCAGACATAAATGAGGTAAAAATCGAGAAGGATGGAATGTCCCTAGAAAACTTTCTGAACTCCGGCAACACCCTAGACACAAGCAAGATAAACAGTTTGAGGACACAGATTCAGAATTGTCTCACTAGTTGCCATGAGAACAAGGTGTTACATAGTGAAGTCACAGCTGGAAACATTGTTGTACATTGCATAGAGGTAAGGGTGGTATTACTTGAAATATTATACAATACAATTCTTGTGTTTGAAATAATGATGTGTCACATAACAGGGTGTGTCCGACATGTTTAGAACTATAGATCACAATTATGGAGAAGCCAATTATTTTTCCACACTCAGTTAACCCTTTAAGTTACTTTTGATTGATTCCCTCAGCAAAATTTATTATATGTTTACAATTCAGTAGAACCAGTACAAAACTTTTGAGACACTAGTTTCTGAATATTTTTTAAAACGCTTTGATAATCTTATGCTATTTTTGTGTCACACAGTGAGCATTTGTTAATAATATATTCTGTGTATTGGTAGTTATGTTAGTGTATGTTGCCATTTGACACCCCACTGTCTGTACAATAGATCGTGAATGTGTGAAAGCTTACACTAAGCTTCATAACAGTAATTAGTATCAGAACAGAAATCACAATGTTACCTGAAAACAAACTGGAAATTACCTTAGGATTGGAACAACTAATTTTGGTAAAGTGCAGAACATTTTGCCAAGAAATATCAAGAATTTCATACAAATTTATATTTCAACTTAAAATAAGCCACGTCTTGTTATTGTTCATTCTAATCATTCTTCTACAGGAGTTCTGTTGGAAGCCAGTTCTAATTAAATACGAAGTTAACGAAAATGTCAGATTACATCTTTCTTTGTAAAGTATTGGAGTCAATGGCGTAGCATCATATACGCATAAAATACCATGGCATACTTTCAAAATTTAGAGAACAGTTGATTTTCATATTGAATTGCCCCACACTTTAAAAATTGATAAAAATTGCAAATACATGTAGTTTACATTTTATTAGTCTATATTAGTCGGAATCTTGTATTTCAAAATACTCTAGAACGCTTCAAATGCAATCTCATTTTCAAATTGCCTTGAAGGGAGAAACCACCACCCCTTTCACTTCAAAGCTTGTTCGTTTCGATCAGTGTTGCGTACACTCACAAAATACCCACGCTACACCACTGAGAGGAATTAATATATATGCTCTTGCGCTTTACTAGCACCTGCACTTTACCAAAAAATATTTTAAAGAATTTTTTTTAATTTTATCAAAATATGACATTCCCACCTCATGATAACACCTATTACAATTCTTGGAATATAAAACAAGAGTGGGAACTTGTCGTTCTTCCAAATTATCAAATAAATATTCACACACTCATAGCTTGTTGTTTGTTTCATGCAGATCTGCCTTTAACCTGTGAAAATAGTAACAGAATTCAATTAACATTGTAAACTATTGTAGGGTACTAACCAGGCCCATAGGTTTACCATGAAAGAAACAGAAAGCAGTGTAAAAGAGTATAAAGATGATGATAAGGCTACTGATGAGACAGACCTGAACAACCTTGTTGCTGATCTATTGGAACGATTCAAAGATGTACCTGTTAAGGACATTGAAGTGAACAATGGAAAAGCTGAAGGTTGTATTGATGATAAAAACGGTGAGATTAAACAAGACCCAGAATCCATAAATGATGAAGTGAACATTACACGGTCTCCTTCTATAAGTTCTCAGAAGGAATGAAAAAAAAGATATTTTTAAGATAACATGTAAAAATTAAAACAAATTATTACTATTGTATTTAAAAATGATATTCAGAAAATGAACACCTGTAAAGATGTAACAAGAGATTTTGGGCAATATAAGTTACCGTGACAACAAATTATAATGAGACTAAAACAGTTTTATTACATTTAGATGAGTTTTCGCTTTCTTATACTTTGCGCAACAAGGTGTTAGCAGTATGTCCATAATATGCCCATAATTGTTAATACAGGCCCTTGATTAATTGTATATTGTTTGTGAAAGGTGTTGTCATAAGGCGAGTGTCACACCTATAATAAGGTAGAATTATATGCTATACAATATCAGTTAGAAATTACTTGTGCTTGTCACGCAGGACCATAATCAAATCTAAAGGCGTATCACATATCATATTGTCACAAGACAACCTACTTGTTATCCTGTTTCTATTGGCTCAGATGTTACTGTAAGAGTGGAAATTTTAATGACGCATAGACTTTAACAGATTTTAAAGAGGAGAGGGTGTCGATAAAGTTAAATTTGTTATTGTTAATTCAAACGTTGACAAAGGGCGTTAATACCAACATTTGACAGACTTGAAGTAATCTACTGTAAATTGCTTTAATTTGGCGCCCACTTTATAGCCACTTTGCCAATTCTGTAAAAGATCACAAATTGTTATGTTATGTTAACCTATGATGCAAATTCACAAAATTATGCTTAATTAAAAACTGTCAATGCTTTTTAATTTAAAATGGAAAATATCCCAAAACACTGCCAAATTAAACTGATTTAAAGTATATTTTCTTGCAGTGTTTGTTATTGTTTAAGGATTGTGATTTATCTAAACCCCAGCTGGTTTAGAATAAGCTTTATTAATTGTTTTTACATTATTAATTAAATCTACAGGAGTCATATTCCAGTGGTGAAATTAACATTTGTGTGCAGAGGTTAACGCTGCTGAATATACTTTGATCAATATTTAAGCTTTAACGTTTCTATACTGTATACTTTTGAAATCAACTTTTATAAAACAAATGACCTATTAATATACAAATGTACCAACAAACACAGAAAAAATGACTCACAAGTCATTACCTAAAATATCACAGTTCTTGGAATCACTTATTTTTGAAGCAAATATGATAAATATTTTCTCGATAACAAAATAGCATATCCTAGTTTTAATTTCTTATTTTCAATTATTAGAATGGCAGCAAAGCATATAAAACGTTGGAAGTAATCTTACTAAAATCAACGTCTACAAAAATGTGATTGTTCAACATTTTTTATGACTGACATGTGGACTTCAGTGTAGATGTTGACAGATGTTGGCAATATGTAACAAATCGTTACATATATTTACTTTTGTAACGCGTAGCAGGTGATAGTGACATATTTATTGTACGTGTATATTGTTAGAGCTGAGTAACATGATGAAGCATTCCGTGCCTTTATAATTATTGTACATAGTTCACATTATGTGGATTAACACACTCAAGTACAAGTATTTTAATCCCAGATAATTGTAGAAATTGCATGCACAAATGCCATTACTATTTTTGTATAAATACATTGTTGTAATTAAGTAAACAGAAAGACTGTGACTTTTAATGTAGGCTATAGCTGGTATATCATTTGTTGTACATTATAATATATATATATTTCAAGATTTAAATATGTATATGTATTAAATCTCTTACATGACTGATCTACATTTATGGTATTGTGGTATATTATGAGACTGGATGCGGGGGGGATGATTAAATGTTAGGCAGTATCCAAATTAATAGATAGAAAGCTGACAATTGCTCAAATTGATTCTTTAATTTTAAAATTAGTGTGCTAGTAACTTCTGTACAAATGCCAGTGAAGCTACATTTCTATTGCAGAATTGTACTTCAGAATCCTTTGCTAGAAGTCATCTTTGAAATAACTGCAAATGTGTTAATATCTTTTTTGAATCTGAAGGATTTTGTGGTAAAATATTCTCTTCATTTCACTCAACTCATTTTATTTCAAGAGAAGATATTATTATTGATATTATGTAATTATTGACAACTTGCTCACATAGATCAATTATTTCTACTACATGTATTTATTCATATTTTATATACCATACATGAATGGAAATTATATAAATCAAATGTTTTGACCACATTTTAGATATTATTTTCGCTATGATCAAGTAGATTTTGATAATGCCATGATAAAACAAGACGTTTCCCAAAAACCTTAACCCTGTGTATATATATATAATATATACTACATGTATTTTTGTACGTTTGTAAAATATGTATTATTTATTCATTTTCGTCAAAAATGAAATTGGATGTAATGTTTACAAAAGAGGAGGAAATACGCCAGAATTCATAGATGACCCGACCTTCATGTAAAAATGAACCTCTAGAAGTCTATTTGTACCCAAACAGATTTGTCATCTATGAATTCTAAAGTATCCCCTTCTTATTCTACATAAAGTAATAAAAAAAATATAGTGTGCTATAAAAACAAGATATCGCCTTCAACCATATTATGATATCAGGCCTGTAGTCTGCATTTACCGGGGGGAGCGGTTTTACCAAGGGAGAAGTTTTTGCCAAGGGGGGAGCTTTTTGACAGTTTTGGCAAAAAATCATGCGAAAAGTGCTCAGAATGGTGAAAAACAGCTTGATTTTGAATGAATTTCTGGCTAGGGGGAGTGGCCACTCCCTCCGCTCATCTTCTGGCTGCGGGCCTGGAAATAATGTAACCAGTTTTAATTTGGTACCCATATTGAATTGCTGATTAAGAGTCCATATTCCCAACATGAATTTCCATT
This sequence comes from Owenia fusiformis, assembly GCA_903813345.2. NCBI lineage: Eukaryota > Metazoa > Annelida > Polychaeta > Sabellida > Oweniidae > Owenia > Owenia fusiformis. Next base: position 19,396,747 of record CAIIXF020000007.1, on the reverse strand, counting down.
AAATTCTTAATTGCTAATTGAAATGCGGATTACATAAGTACATCAAATTAAAACCTTTCGAGAGTCTAAATTGCCAAATTAAATAGTGCCAAAATAAACCTGGTTCCATTATTTTATATCTTTATCAGACAGTAGATTACTAAATAATATAATTCTTTGGGTCGAATCAATTTCATTTCACATTTCAATACTGTGCATTAACAAGAAAACTTCTAAAAATGCAAACATTTAACAGTTTCTTTGCTCACATGTCTATTTCCAAAAAGTCTAACAGTTCTTTACTTTATTTTAAGATAATGCTTAGATTTTCCATAGGGTTTCAAGAAAAAGCCCATGGAATTTTTAAGGTTGTTCAACAATAATTTTGAAAGGTAGACATCTCCTTTTTCAATTCTAATGAATTTTAACATTTCCACATTATATATCCTTAACAACTTCAAAATTGTACATGAAACATTTGCAAGCGCTTAAAAAGGTTTTATAACATCTTACACTCTATTGTATGTATGTATGTATAATTAATTTATTTACGTCTTAAATAAAAGAGAGTTACATTCATATTAACATGTAGAGAAAATTAAGTAATATTATAAAACATATTTGTGCGCTGTCACTTAACTTGGACAAGTAAGTGGGCATATTCATATCATGCACAGCACGAACATGTCAGAAAGTCATCAGACTAAGGCTATCTTAATTAATATGAAATTTGAATAACACACAATAGAATCCACTCTGTGTGTGTATGTCAGTTTGTGTCAATTGTGATATTATATTTCAATCAGCCCTATCCATGTATGACACTTATACAGAGACATGAAACAGCCTTATTTATAACTGCAAATATAATTCTTAGAATCAAATCTGGTAGCCATTTTGAAAAAATAGTGCCGATTTACTGGTATTTTTACCAAAACTTAATATGATATAGAAACTGGTCTTATTATTATGCATTGCCTCTAATCACCTTGCAGCTATTTTGCAGTTTCAGACCCAAAACATAAATCATTGTCTCTGAATAAAATAAAAATCTTTGGCACTATATTTTTTAAATGTTCAGTTATTCATTTAGAGGTAGTAAATTGTACACTCATATATTTACATACATATGACGCTTGATACTAAATAATGATATTACTACCAATTTTAGTGTTAAAGTGTGACACCGTCAAGATGACTTAAGTGGGCACAAAATCAAAAAAGAGAAACAATATGATCAGATGATATAACTGTTAGAATGATTGATATTAAATATGTCATGAATAGATACTGCAAAACATATACTGCAACATATATTGCCTGATTTGGAAACACTTTGAATGATAAATCCATGTTGTCAAAATGTGATGTTTTAGTGAAAAAAAGCTGATCCCTCAAAAATGAAGCACAAACTAAGAGTGCATCCTCCAAATCCAGGGGTCCAGACAGCATCCTCTCTGTTCCTTCAGAGCAGAGTGGATGACGTCTACACCGATGCATTTGGAGGATGTTAATATGCCAGTTACAAGTATGAACCCTCATGCATTGGATCAGAATATCATTTGAGTCAAAAAGTATCACGCTTCCACTTAAAACCCTTTATCATACTGTATACACCTGCAGTATCTATACACCAAAGTGAAAGAATCAAAAATTGTGACAGAACCCAGCAAGAACAAGAAAAGAAATGTTTAAGAGCACACCGGTCATAAGGAAAACAAACCCCAACTATCCCATACCATAAGTTGATTAGTCTTAGATTAGTCTTTAATTCAACATACATGCATTTCACTCTAACGATTGTTTTAGCTGCTTAATAAGCAATATTCGAATTGGTTGTGACGTTATAGGCCCCCACGTGATCTCTCACTGGTCCCCACGTGGCCCGTTTTGGTCCATTAGATCATGACGTCATAATGCCAAAATGTTTTGTTATTTGTTTACACAACAATCCTATGGTTGCCGTGACATTGTGATTACTAAGGAACCAATAAACCAAAGCTATATTTTGTATATGACGTTACTAATCACGTGGGGGCCAATTTGATTGATCAGTTAGTTTTATTTCGTTATCTATCACCGTTAGCAGTTATCTAACATTTATTTTATAATGGCTATCGCAAGAACTCTACGTTGGGCTTACAATGGAGAAAACCGCATTTTTGTAGCTGCAAGTTGAGAAAAGCTATTTCAGTTGTCCTTTAAGGTATTTTGAGTGTTTTTCAAGTTGATTATCAATATGCTTGTATCATTACAGAGCACTCGAGCAATCGCCGGACCCCTAAAGCTGACTACGAAGGTAAAATAGCACATGTCATAACACATCCTTTTATCAGACCTTGGGTCTATTCCTCTTAGCATCATGAAGTTGCATATCTGTTTTACAAATACTCTGTAATTAGAGAACAATTGATTTGCAGATCCATAATATAATGCTGTTTTTAAAAATTGATGCCAGGCTCATAATTTTACAATTTCTTAAAGCTATATCAATGACTAAAAACAAGTCCTATAATTTGAGCTAAAGTCCCAGGTATTATATCTCTAAGGAGAGTCATTGATCGCACCTGCATGAATGGATAATAAACTTCCCGAGCCCTGTCGGCTCCTCCTTTTACAATGGCAAGTGCGGCACTGGACGGAGTTGACATGGGTACATAGTCAACTATTCCTTTGAACCCATAATTTCTTAGCTGCTGTACTGCATTTTCTGTTCCTGGAAATATTTGTAAATGCATATATGAACTCAAATAAACATGGGGGTACAGGGGTTGAACAAATTTTACAAAATTGCTTTTTTCTTTTTTTTGTGGGGGTGAGGGGGTGTGATCTTATATTAGTAATACAAGAGATATAACATGTGAAACAGCACCACCTGTCAACACACTCATGGGATCCAGCTAGAAATTGAAAACCAAACAAACAATATATAATTTCTTAAATAAAAGTACAGTTAGCTCTAAACATACCTACAAATCCTAGCAGGCACAGTGTGACAGAGACATCTATTTTTCTTAGCGAAAACTCTATTCGTAATCCACTAAAGAAACCATCTAAGGCAAATTTTGAAGATGAGTATGAGATGATATAAGGATGAGGCACTTTACCTGAAAAACAAATATCAATACATGTATCTTGAAAACTTATGCATGTACCGTATTCTCTGTAATTAGCGCCCGGGGATTTAGAAAATTCAAAATACCTCCTTCAAGCCTTTCTAATAAGTGTCCACATATGTCAAGAATGGCTTATTTGCAACATCAGAACGAACTAACAGCATATTTTTACAATAATAATATGCATTGAGTTTAAGGTAAAGATCGCTAAAATGAACCAAGAATCTAACTAAACATCACTGTAGATATTCCCGAGGAGCTCCACGAAGTGACTGAATTGTTCTCCTTGATTTAAAGTTATACCTTATGTTTTTAATTTGATGATAGGTTATCTTTTTTGTGTAAATCATAAATCGTGTAAAAGTCAAGAATTGTTAAAAAGAAACTAGAAATTTCATGACCTTTTGAAGTGCACAGAAAACCGGTGCAGAAGCTTTCTTGGTTAAATGATGATCAAAATTATTACAATAGTATATTCCTTCACAAGACCCATAAATCTTGAACTTTGCGAAACAGGGTGGGCGCTTATTAGGGGGTGGGCACTAAATACATCGATTAGGGTATTGAGTGAATTATGGGTATAATCTATCTCTTCCAGAGATGCTCACAGCCAGATATTTTTGGTCTGGGTCAGCTGATTTTTTAATAACATGGTAGCTGATCTATTTTCTTACACATACTACAATAGGCATCAGGTCGATAGTAGTGGTCTTCAAATATGGTTACAACCTAAGTGGTGCCACCTACCAGCAAGTGATGAAACTGCGACTATATGTCCCCTAGACTGTTCCAGCAGAGGGAGGGCATGAGATGTGAGATGGATGTAAGATTTAGTGTTGACGGTGTACAATGTGTCCACTAGGGTCAGGTTCTTATCTGACCCTACCCAGGGTGCCACAGGGGAAAGAGCAATATGGTTCAACACCAGGTAGTCTATACCTCCAAGTACAGACTCAGCATGCTAAAATAAACAAGGAATTATATTTATTCATTTTAAGTCCAGTTTCAATTCAAATGAATTCCTAATCAAAATATGTTGATAAATAGAGAAAAAACACTGTCTTTAGTTATATTAGGGATAAACAAAAGAAAACTGACACATTTCTAAAAGTACTACTCTTACCAATACCTACCAGGGTGTCTAAAATATGATACAGCTGAAATCAGCTACAAATACTACTAAGAGTTTTAATGAAAATTAAATCCGCATACTATTACATTACATTACACTCTGACTTTAGTCAAAATGGCTTACTTGCGTAAGAAATCATGGCCAAAATAATGGACCCTCAGAGAAAAAGGTTCATGCCAAAACCTAATCAGCTCTAGCATTACTGGATAAAATCCAGACCATAGATGACTTTAGCTCATACTTTTCAATGCTTACCTCTATAAGAAGTTTTGTAGCTGAAAGGTCTGCCATATCAGCAACAAAATAATGAAACTCCCCCTCTGGCCCCCCGATCTCCTTACAGCGCTCTATTACCTGAAGGAAATGAATATAATTCATCATGTAAAAATAGAAAGAGTATTACAGGTACTTGGATCAGATTTTCAACTTGTCTTTATAAGCTTGTGGCAAATATGTTATTTCCCAACAACTCAAGTACCAGCCATTCTGTTTGGAAGATATTCGTCCAAAAATTCTCGACCTTACTGATATCCTTACCAATCTGCACATATACAATTTCAAGTAATATTCAATAATCACTCCAACAAGTGATTTTCAACCGTAAAACTGATGGCCCTTTTAAAAATAGGTGAGATTTTGAATCAGGAGTTTCATCGGGCTTTTTAGTTTAAATGTATAATTTAGATACTTAAAAGATAACAAAAATATCTTAATCAACTTGTCTATGGTCTAAGTTGCACCTTTAATCCATTTTCCTCATTGATCTGACTGTTGTTTGTAATGAGGTGTTTTGCTATATGATATCAAAAAATATTGATATTAAACCACTTTTATGGGGAAGTAAGAACAACAAAAACCACACAGAAAATCAATTGTTTGAAAATCAACTGCATTTTAACAGGTATGACAACACACAACTTTTATTGTAAAGGTTTTGTTGGGAATATACACTTTTTAAAGTGTCACCCACTCATCATTCTCATGTATTGTATATGTGTATGTATCTAAAAGGAAATAAACATAAAACATAGAGCCAATCATCAATCACTGTGATATCACTTTCATCTCTGATTCTCAAGGTTGTTGGTTGAATTAAGATCCTAATAAACTGAATACTAATGGCGCCTTACTACTGAGAGGTTAAAACAACGTGTTTTATTTTCCTATAGAATTTTTATAGATGCGTGACATTTGGAGATTTTCATTTCATGCTTTTTATAACACAGACTACTATCCAATAATGGAAATTATATGATATCAATAACAATTCATGATGGGCTATTGTGACACTATAAAAGATATGCTGAGACAAGGATATTTCTGCATCCTAAATATAGTAACATCAGCATGAATATGAACTAATATGGACAATATATTGATGCACGCCTACAAATCAATCAATTACATTTTGGGGCTGGCAGTTGAAATCCAGTTACAATTAGGAAGCAGTAACATATAGACTTTATCAACATTTTCCTTATGGATGGGGAAATCTGTTGGTTCTGGGTGTTTGGGTGAGAGAATGAACTTTCCAACAAGTTCTTATCCTGCTCTTATAGGTCCTTGGTTGGACTCAATCACTGTCAGTTGATCACATTCTGAAGAAGCACAGTATTGCTTTGCAAGAAAATAAACTTGGCCTATTAATTAATTTGGTCAGGAAAAAATCTAGGCCTCATGTCATGTTCCCATTTCCTCTCTTACATTGATAAGTTCTTACTTTCTGTAATACATGTTCTCTCCTAGCAGTGATAAGCAGTTTGGCCCCTAACCGAGCATAGTGGTATGCCATTTGCTCCCCTATCCCAGTGGAAGCCCCGGTGATGATCACATTTTTCCCACGGATTAACTCTGAAAGTTAAAATATTTGACAATGACAAACTAATGATGGTTGTTACAATATCTATCAATAAAATAATGATAAAATTAAATTACTAACTATCAACCTGTCAACTACATGTATTTATATAATACAATTACAAATTGCATAAACAAGAAATTGCTTAAAGGTTGAATCAGATCTAGCAATTATTTTCCTTACTTTGGTGCTTCATCTTGATGAAAAATTGTTTCAATTTTACTTAGGAATATTTTGGGCTCATATCATTCCTTGTCATATCTATTTTCTAAAAATACTCCCAAGTATGTACTTTATTTGAGGAAAACTAAAGATTTTTACAATAATGCTATCATTTGTCTATAAGTATGGTTACCATTCTTATTATTTGGGAGAATTTAAATATTTCCCCCCATTTTTGCACTTTGAATCTTAATAACTTCACCAATTGATAACATATCATGAATCTTTTGGGAGATATTATATTTGAGCTTGTAAGGAATACATTGGTAAATGTACATATTGCTTGCAATTTTGTCACTCCCTATAGATCTGATTCTGCCTTTAAGATGATTATTCTGAAAACAACTAAATCTCCACCCTCCTTCCCTGCTAAAAACCTTCAACCCTTTCTACCTGAGTCAATGTTGTCCGTGAGGGTAAGGCCAATGTACACTCCCGCTGCCACCACCAGCACTTTCAACCACATGCTTGATGACTGAAATGTATTGACAAATAATAAAATTCATAATACATAAACTCCAAAACATAATGTTATGATTTTATCAAGGGATTGGATTAATAAACCAACATCTGTCAAATACTATGTATGTAATTTTGACATAAGCCCACCCTTCCCTCTCAAAATGAAACCTTCGATGTTGATTTATAGACAAACCCTAGGAATGCAGAAAAGCGATGTTGTCCACCCCTCCCTTAACCTGCACAATTATGTATTTTAACAGAAGTAAGGACTTTGACCTGATCCCTAAGACTAATAAATAACATGAAAATACAACTTGATGCACACTTCGTGAGTTTTTGAAATAAGAATACACTTTTTGATGTCTGTCAAGTTAATGCATTAATTTCATAATTTCAAAGAAGTGTAACTGAATGGATTTAGGATCTCTTTACTATCAAAAATACTTAACTTGTTACCTTTTAACCTTTTCAGATATATTTTATAAAACATTTTCATGAAATAGAATAGAGTATTCTAGTCACCTTATCTTTGATCAATTTTATGTTAATATTATGGTAAATAAAAATGAAATAAAATATTTTAAATTGTACAGTAAAACCTGTCTAATATGAATGCCATTGGGACCAGATAATTCTTTTCAGATAAGAAAGTAAATCATGCAAGATTTTTATATTCACAAGATTCTGGATTTTGAAGAAATGTGAACTGATTCTCCATAAATATTTAGAGTTCAATAACGCAAATGCGAGTAGGTAGTTATCAGTTTCACCACCAGGTGGCTCGTTCGGGTCAGATAGCATGGCGGGTATAGTAGAAAGTTCCCTTTAACTTAAATTACATCTGTTTTAGGGGTTCAATTTTCACATAACCCTTATGTGTCTGATAGTTATGCAAATCAAAATATGTCCAGTAAATGAAAATGTTATCTGACCAATACAAGAAAATATATTTCACTTTTTGTGATTTTGTAACATGGGTTCTATGGAGAATCAACCCGAACTAGAAGTCACACTTTCAAAAATAATTAAATTTTCAAACTTGATAAACAATTTTTGAAACCATATTTCTAGATGTACTTTTACATGTAGATTTCAAATATAACATCGCTATGACTGAATTTTGAATATTTAATGGCTTAAATCAAGATTTTTTGTACTTGCACCTAGTCTATTGACCTTATTGCTTAATGACAATCCAGGGATTTGAAAAGCTAGAATTCAAATAAAGTCAAATAATACAAATGAAGACCATTCAATATTTTTTCCCAAAGTTTAGATATCATAAAAACAGTGATTCACAGAAATTATTTGAGCAAAAAATATATTACATGTGAAGGTGTTCAAATCTACAGGTTTTGCTGTAAGATGCAACTTGCATTTTGTTTCTATAATCATTTTACTACATGGGTTGATCAATTCAAATCATTATTCATCTAGTATGCTGGTGATTAGACAAACGGAGCAAATTCTTCACTCATTTGACTGTCATACAGAAATGGATATCCTCAGTATATTTTCAGTGTATAACACTACCATGATGACACAATAAAGAAATATTTGCCAAAGATTACTAGTAGGACATCAAAAATACATGTGGCACAATAGACCATTTAAAAATGTATGATTTGAGGATGTTTATCTTGACTACACTTCTGAATGGTGTCATTCCTAATTATAAGAATGGCATTTGACATGAATGGAGTTTCTATTGACTTATGTTTTCGGTTAAATGTTTTTATGTTAAAAATCAACCACATGTATTTGTTTACCCGAAATCTGTTCACACGCATTTATAATGAAAAAATAAGACATTTTCTGCATACTTGAATCTTGAAAAGTGTATCCTTCATGAATGCAAAAAATGTAAATTTTCCAGAAGGTTAAACTTTTCCATGTAAAATCATCACTTAGTTGTAGAAGAAGATATCAAAAATGAACTATGATATAAGCTCAGAATGGTGAAAAGTTTATGTATATGTGAGCAAGTTTTGAAAATGTGCAACATACCTACTGTTGAATCTAGAAGCTAACAAGGGGGCCTACATTTCAAGTCAGAAAAAATGTCCGCTCTTGTTTTAAAGCCCCTAAAACCAAAAATCGGACCCAAATTTTGAAAATTTAAGGCCCATAAGCCATAAACAGGTGCAAGTAATACCCAAAAAGTCCCAGAGTAAAACATATCTTGTACATGTTTCCAATTAAACATCCATTCTTCATTTTATGTTTAATGTGTTATTTAATGTGACCATCAAAGAGCCAAATACCATTAAAGTGTCCAATAAAAGAGAAATAACTCTTAAAGACATGTCATTCCTCAGATAAAACATTACCCTGGTTTATAACAGCCAAGCACTCTAGCCTCTGACTACAAATTATTTAGTATTGTATTCAATGAATCAACGATTCCAAACGTAGCTTTTATGGCCTTTATCATTAGGGGAGATTGAATTTGAAATGAATGTGAGTTAGCTATAGGCAAATGTGTAATGATTTCCTTAAGACACATTCTGATTTGATATAGAGTTGGTCAAAGAGTATAAGAGCAGTCAAATTCAAGCCATACTCTAATAACTCACAATATGAACCTTTGACATTATGCTATTACTGTATTAAAACTCTTTTTGGCAAAATGGTGATTCTTTTCAAGACTCACATTTTTCTTTTCAAGGAGGTAGAATTAAGACATGCATTTCTACATACTCAAGGCTCACTGATTTACAAACAAAACTTCACATTGAGAATTGCGATGACATTTTCATGATAATAATTTTCAATGGTTAACGACATGGTTGATGTTACATTTCTTTGTGGATATATCACATTATGGAAGTATACAGGTTCAAAATCAAAATATGTACACATGAACACCAAAAATAAAGTGTACATAATTTGAAAGCATTAGAAAATATTCTAATCCACCATGTTGAGTATGGAGATATGAGGATGTTTTATCTCCAAAACTGACTGAAAGGGTTTTTTAATTTTTGTATACTGGATATAGTTTAATATAATGGTTATTTTTAAGAAAATGAAAATCATTTCCTATTACTAGAATTGCTTCTCAAAAAAAACATTTTCAATATTTTGTGTGATTTTGTCAAAAAAAAATCAAAAATGCCATTACTGGGTATACTTCATCAAATACATTTATACATTCATATAAACTAAAAAAAATCATTTTTCGAAAGTGTGATATCAGAAAATATATGAGACCTAAACCTAAAGCATTCATCAATTTTTTGCACCTTTGCTATAGTATAGAACCATTTCCCCCAAAAATTCAATTTGTTTTGGCAAAGTGCAGAACTACCTTAAAGCATTGTATAAATCAGTCCTATGTCTAACAATAGTAATACAAATGTACATGTTTATGCTATATTGTATCTATCATTAATCTCCATCTTGTTACTGAACTCAGTCAATATAATTTCAATAACCACACTCTGTATAAAATAAATAATGTAAAGACTTAACTTAAGAGTATCTTTAAGATAATCATAAAGGTTTTAAAAATAAATATTTTAATAATTCTAACAATATTAACTCAATATGTAACAACATTTTCCTACCTTTCTGTTGACACTTCTCTGTGAAAAGAACCAAAATAAACCTCACTCATACAGATTTAAAGTTCTCTAAATAATGCATAATCACAATGAACATGCTTAAATGAATATAATGTAAGTGCCACAGGTTGAATATATACACCTTTCCCCTGTCAGCTCACAATGAGTAAATCAAATAAAATCTGTATCAACTCTTGTTTTGATTGTTTATTCAATGCCAGATTTGAATATGCAACTACAATAGCCTGGTCTTAAGTATAGAATTCAAAGTATAATATCATACACAATGGAGTTATTAAACAGTAAACTGGACAATGCATGTACCATGTGTATACTGGTATATTAATACAGGATAATTTTGCTAATACCACACTTGTACAAAAATGTGCTAATTGCCAAAGGGAGCTGATTAACACATGAACAAACTCTGTCGTCTCAGTGCTTGCATGTTTACCTCTAATTTTTACCTCCAGTGTGATTTAAACGCTGATTTTGACTTTGTACATGGATATACTGAAAGACCAGTGTCTCATAAGGCTGACAACAGCTGGTGGTATTTTAATAAGTTAAATATTACGCCAGTGACTAAATCATAAATGAACTATCAATAGAGTAGATGGAAGTATATATAATGTTGATTTACGTCATAATATATTCAAGATTCAGTCAAAGTGATGTCATATTTGAAATCTACATGTAAAACTTCATCTACGAGGGGTGATCAATAAGTAATGGACGCTTTTTTACACAGATACTTTTTATGGACCAATCCCTCTGATTTTCCTACCAGTGAAACATCATTCAATTATCTATCAATTTTGAAGATTTGAAGACAAAATATGTAATACATGCTGATATATCCTTATTTCCGTGAAGGAGGTACAGGTACCCCGGGACCGACATTTACGTCACATATTCAGTTTTTAGCCAGTTTTACAAATTTCAGTTAGATTTAAACTTTTTTATATGCAACAAGTATTGTGTTGTTTGAAATATTTTGCTGACTGGTAACACACAAACAGTAAGTATTGTGATGTCAGAGTGTTGTATGGTCGGGGTTGGCAGGTCAGTTTGAGGAAGCATTGTGGAAGGGGTTGGTGAGAGAAGGAAACACCCTACTCCATATGGACAATGCACCTGCCAACAGATCTCAAAATGTTCAGAAAAAAATATCCCTGGACCTCAAAATTGAGCCCTTGGTCAATGCACCATATTGTCCAGATCTTCCCACATGTGACTTATTTATTCCTATACTACTTATTTCTATAGAGAAGGGACGCAAGTTTATTGACATTGATGAAATGAAACAACCCGTGCTACTGCATCTTGCTACCATGTCAGAGAATGGATTCAGCCTTGTCTAACAATCTTGAGTTAAGAGGATGAGGAATTATGTACATGTAGCTCTTGATGGAACCTATGAAGAGGGCCATGTAGAATGAATGTGGCATGAATACCACATAGTAATGACAAAATATACAAAATCAACTATGGCATAACAAAATGGGGTAATTCATGACCATAACGGTTTGTTTTGTTCAGCCTGCATTCAACTGCGTTGCATGTTAAACAAGCTAAAATAGCTTCAAAATATTTGACGAAATGCTGGTCCCGGGGTACCTATACCTCTTTCACGGAAATAAAGATATATCAAAATATATTACATGTTTTGTTTTCAAATCTTCAGAGTTGATAGACAATTGAATGATGTATCACTGGTAAGAAAATCGAAGGAATTGGTCTATAAAAAGCATCCGTGTAAAAAAGCGTCCATTACTTATTGATCACCCCTCGTAGAAGTATGGTTTCGAAAATTGTTTATCAACTTTGAAAATTCTTTTTTTTTGAAAATGTGACTTCAAGTTTGGGGAGATTCCCCATAGACCCCATGTTATATAATCACTAAAAGTGAAATATCTTTTCTTGTATTGGACATATAACATTTTCTTTTACTGGACATATTTTAATTTGCATAACTCTTAGATACATACTGACATAAGGGTGATATGATTGAACCACTAAAACTGATGATATTCAAGTTAAATGGAACTGGTTTACCTACTCGCATCTGAGTTATTGAAAATAACAATATTTTATATGTAATTAATTATCTTATACCAGTGAGCAGTAACACTAAATAAATAAACAAACAATTATTAAAAAAATAATTTGACTCGGGTTAACATAATTCAGTAATCAGTATTGAATACTGTTAGAAATGGCTAAAAGTATTTTCAAATATGTCAAAGGTGAAATAAACTAAATCAATAAGTAATCATATAATGAGGTTTTCAGATTAAAATGTTCTCATAAAATGAGAGTGGGATATCTCAAAAATGGAACCAGGGATGGTGTCAAGATGTCAACAGTTGTATAAGTTGATTGAATTGAGAGAGGGGTAAATAACATGTAAAATATTGAATTTTAGCCATTTTGAATTTTGAACCAATTTTGAATTTTCATTATGAATAGAGGAGAAGGGGAAGTGAAACCATAGCCATTTCCAGTAGATACGTGGATATCCCTGTCAGGGATGACGATAAGGAAAAATAATGGCATTAACTTCCATATTTGGGCACTATCCCTAGGTGTTCACATGCAAGATGTTCCCGTTCAATGTATTCAGATAAGTGCGGTCTTTAACAGGTTTAAAAGTACATGTACAGCATATTGTACATGTTAATTATATTCAGCAACCAAAGTCCATGATCCAGTATTCACATGTGACACTAAGTACATAGTCTCTACCGGCTGTCAACATGCTCAACAATGCAAATGTAAGGGAGGGAGGGGGTACTTTAATTACTACAAATACACAAGGAAATGTTTATTTCAATTTTTTATAGATCATTTCTTAAGCAGAGATCTGACATCCATATGCAAAAAGTTCCATCTGTAGATATTTCCTGCTCATTTAAATGGTCAATCAATGCTGTCAATCAATTCATATAATGAAAGTACATTATGGCTAGTATGCAAGCTCATGTTATAGAAGTCTTAAATTGAGTACCAACATCTCTTCATACTTTATTAATCTATCAACTATAAATAATAAAATAAAATGATATAAGCTCTGATTTGTATAATATGAAGCTCTGTGTGTTTAAAATACTTACACTTATTGTTTTAAACATCCTGTTGTCCAGTACAGTGTATCCACTTACGAATAATGCACAAACATATTTGTTATTTTAATCAATTTAAATTCCAAATAATAACAAATTGAGAGCCAAAAATAAGCCAATCCAGATTTTGCTGCAGTGTGCAAGTGATCAGACAAGCAGTTCCACAATCAATGCAGGTCTAATCCACTGGAGTGGAAGTCAGTGAGAAATATCTCAGCAGTTACCCTGCAGCACTATAAGCTGGTCACACTACCCTCTGACAATGTTCAAATGATTTTGCTGTTTTTAAGCTCATAAGATGCTAACAATACATAGATGTAACCAAAAATGAAGTATAAGATCAGTTTTCTGACTATGCAGTCTGATTAGATAATAGAAATAGGCTAGAAGAAATCTATTTCTTATGTAAGAGTACAGATGGCATGATCAACCTCTTGTAAAGGGTATTTAAGTAGTTAAGATTATTTTTACTTAATCAGTCTGTTAAGGTAGGTTTATCTGGATGACTTTTGAACTTATGTGTCCATGTTTGTAAGCCTACATTAAAGCCATAACATTGTACTTGGTCTGCCTTAATCTTATAATAATTCATAATACTAATCTCACATCTGTTTAAATCAGAAAATTCATATTTATAATGGCAATGTGTCACTTCACTTATGTAATGGTACTTATGTATGTTATACATGCAACTCATATGTGCATGTCATTTTCTTTAACTTTAGATAAGATTAATTTAGGGTTAAGTGAATATATAGGAAATAAATGCATGTACAGTAAAACATGTACATGTGATCACTTCACTGAGACTATATGTAATAAACAATGTTTTTCTGCATGCTTAGTACTAAAGATGTATTAATAAGGATGTTTTTCTATTATTTTATTAAAAAAACCTGCAACTCGAATAGCAAAATTGAAAACATATTTGATGAAAATATATATTTTTCAAATGATTTTAAACATTTCATGGTTGATTTAATGACAAGTGACTCTTTTTGACAATGTAACACAAAACACAAGAGCATACGTTGACAGAAAACATTTCTCTAAACCTCTGTGTCCTAGATGCAATATACTTATATCACTGCTTTCTCCTTAAAGTCTCTCCAACATATTGGTCACTATTGAACATCCTAATGAAAACAGTGTCAGAATATCAATTTCTACCATTTCTTTTTTAACTTTTTAATGACTCAATATGGTGACTTGATAATACATGTATTTACATTATAACTCTAGTTGTAAATGACATCTAGATGTATTGGGTCTTCTTCCTTTTTTGTAAAAAATAAGGTTTAAATCATTTGTCCGTGGTGGAGGAGCAGTTTCAAATGTGAAGTATCTTTTATTACTATACTTTACAGGAGAGAATGTGTCAATTTGGGAATGAGGTACCCACAGAATAAAAATAAGGTATACAAAGACCCCATAATCATGCATTTTTTTATTTTTTTATTTATTAAATTATTCATTTGTACAAAGAATACAATACAAAAATACAGTGTGAGTGGCTGTGCTTTTAGCATTATTAGCCACGTTAATCATGCATCATGATTATTGTGTATATAATTAAACATGTTGGCTCTTTTGCAATAACCAAGCTCCCCACCAGTGATTTATCAAAAGACAGAAATACTTACCAAACATATGTAGTTAACAGTCTTTACTGTTGTTGTTATTGTCCCTGAGGCCGATTGCTTCTTTCTTTACATTCTATTGCTGCATCTATCTCATCAAGAGATTAACTCTTCACCTCCTATCTCCAAAGATTAACTCTTCACCTCCTATCTCCAGAGATTAACTCTTCACCTCCTATCTCCAGAGATTAACTCTTCACCTCTCATCTTCACCACCTGTTTCTGCTCTTATGGGGCCATTATACTGAAAATAGAACATGTTAATGGTTTATATTACCCTGAACTACAGAGGCAAGTACCAGTTACTATCCTCTGACAACAACAGACACTGTAAGTCTAACATTCAGAGCAATAGACTAGATGCAAGTAGAATTAATCTTGATTTACGTGATTAAAAAATCAAAATTAAAAGTGATATCATAATTGAAATCTATATGTAAAATATAAGCCAGAAATCTGGTTCTAAAAAGTGTTCATCAACTTTAAAAATTTAATTTTCTTCGAAAATGTGACTTCTAGGTCAGGGAGATCCCCATAGACCCCATGTTATAAAATCACAAAAAGTGAAATATCTTTTCTTATATTGGACAGATAATATTTTCTTTTACTGGACATATTTCAATTTGTACTATCAAATACATAAGAGCAATATGAAGACTGAACAGGCCCGTAGCCAGGATTTGCCATTTTTCAAAAATTTCCAGGGGGGGTTCACATTTGACAATTTTGGCCCAAATATTGCTAAAATCACTTGAGAAGTGCTCAAAATGGTGAAAAACTGCATGATTTTGAAAGAATTTTTGGCCAGGGGGGGGGGTTAGCCCGAACCCTGCAAACCCCCCCCCCCCCTGGCTATGGGCCTGACTGAACCACTAAAACTGATGAATATTCTAGTTTAAGGGGAACACACTACCATGTTATCTACTACGAATTAGCCACCTGGAGGAGAAAATAGTAACTACCTACTCTACTGGATGATATCTACCTCATTGCAATCAGTTGAAAATACTGCACTCAATATGGAAAGAGGTGTGTATAATTGATCAGTGTAAATACATGAAAAATGGGGACATTGGAAAATACTGTACATGTATGCATAATCCCCAGATAGATATATCTAAACTAAGAAAGTTAAAGATTAGTAAAAAAAATATTTTGAAAAAATTCCAAAGTTCATAAATGATTTGAACACTTATCCTATATTGAGAACGTACAAATTATTTAAAAATGATTTTGGTAAAGAATTGTACTTGAAACTAGATAATAAAAAGTATAGATTGGCTACAAGTAGATTTAGAATGAGTTCTCATCAGTTAGCAATTGAGACTGGAAGACATACAAAGCCAAAACCAAAACCTTTAGAGGAAAGAGTATGTAATATTTGTAAAGATGTAGAGGATGAATGTCATTTCTTTTTAGCTTGTACAAAAAATGATGAGAATAGGCAAATATTATATACAAAAGCCCGTGAAATTTTACCTAACTTGGATTTACAAAGTGAAAATTTATTTGTCAATCTTATTTCTAGTAAAAATGTAACCTTGCAAAGACATACAGTAAAACCTGTCTAATCCGAACACCCATGGGACCAGCCAAAAGCGTTCAAATTGGCAGGTGTTCAAATTTCGAGGATATTGTTGGTCGGGGGAGGGGGATTTTCATTGTTCAGTCCACTATATTGAACACTTAATACTTAGTCAGAAAACAATACATGTTGTTGATGAGTTTATTCTACAATAGGCCTATAGCCTACATGTATATGCTATATTTTATTTACATTTTGAACAATTTCATTATTTTTGGAAAAAACGTTGTAATACACTGAATAAGTATATGATAGTCTTGTACGAAATCTTATGCTTATTAAATGACTTATCTCATATTATGGTTACATAGCACTGCATTACTTTAGCTTTAGGTCGTTCATTGTTGTTTGTTTCTTGGCACTTTTAGCATTAGCAATATTTGAGTAGATACCCTCTTCAATTAATAAAAAGAATTTTTCATTCGAGATGATGCATAATCTTTCAAAATATTAAGGGCATTCAGTATGTCAGATGTGCCTTTTTAGGAGGCATTTTAGTGATAGGATATTACGAAGTTGAATTTTTCTCTTTCTCATGATATAATCTTGTCTGCAAATGTGTCTGTGTTGTCTTTGTGATTATAAAACATTTACTGATTGAATCCTAGCTATCATAACAGACCCATGGGATATAAAACAGTTAAGACTTGTTCATAATCCAAATCAAAAACATCCAGTTAATTTAAAATAAGGATAAACCAATTATCTCCCAGATTCTCACCTTTCTCTTAATCCAAATCAAAAACATCCAGGTAATTTCTAATAATGATAAAACAATTATAATCTTGTCTGCAAATGTGTCTGTGTTGTCTCTGTGATTATAAAACATTTACTGATTGAATCCTAGCTATCATAACAGACTCATGGGATATAAAACAGTTAAGACTTGTTCATAATCCAAATCAAAAACATCCAGTTAATTTAAAATAAGGATAAACCAATTATCTTCTTGATTCACACCTTTCGCTTAATCCAAACATAAAACATTCAGTTCTTTTCTAATAGGATAAACCAATTAACTCCCGTATTCACACCTTTCCTGTTGTTTTCCACAATTAGGGATGTCATTGAGACTTAAATAAGTTAATTAGGACAACATTGGTTCTTTGATTACATTGCATATGTAAAGATAATAAGAACTATAACATTGACTCAATATGTGGCTATTATTGAAATGTCCAGACATTTGATTTCTGATAAAATGTTCAGATTAGACAGGTCAGTTTTTCAAATCTGATTGTTCACTGTTCAGATTAGGAGGTGTTCAGATTTCAAGGGTTTTTTAACATGGGAGTCAATGAGAGGAAAAAATGGGACCGAAAAAAAGTGTTCAAATTGGAAGGTGTTCGGATTAGCCAGGTGTTCAGATATACAGGTTTTACTGTATTGGCAAATTCATTTACCATTCATTTAAGAATTTAGCATGGTCATAATGCATTGTGTGTGCACCACACTATTATTGTTACCTTATATATTTTTATATATTTTTTGTATTTTTAGTTTAGTTGGTGTTTTGTAGTTTAGATATGTAGTCTACCATAGTTCTGACTAATGTAATCATGTTATGATACTATATGTCAATAAAAGTTATATATACATAGTCAAACACCTCTTGTGTCACTAATCTCAAATTTCATAAAGGGTGTCAAAATCATTAATTCAAATTTGTTTTTGCATACAAATCAGTTTCTATGTCAGTTCTTTAAACATAATACCCACCACTGTTATGTCCTAAGTAAACTCCCTCATGCCATCTTTCTGAAGTTGTTTTTGTGAGAACACTGGGATTATTTGATCTCGAAAGGACAATAGTATATAGTGAACAATACAATGATGATATCGTTTCTATAAGGTGAGGTATATAGGGGACAGACAAGAACTCAAAGAATAATTGTAATTAAGACCATACAGAGAGAAAATGACTTTATGGTGGAATGTTACAATTTAGCTCTAAACTGAACTAAACTGAATAAACCGAAATAGACCAAACATACATGTAGCTGACAAAGCCATCTAGTGACAATTTGAACATACTTTGAAACCTCTGGGTAAAATTTTATATCAACCCACTCATTAGTCCCGCCATACTATTTCTATTGCCTTTCTTTAAAAATACCTTTTAACAAGTCAAGATATTGTCCAACCTTATTTCCCGTACAATATATTCAGCAATGGTTCACTCAATGTTTACAAATTGCAATTTAATAACAAGACAAAAGAGCAATTTCACCATGGACCAATTTGTCATAATAACTTAAAAGGCTCAATCTCCCGAGACAATTTGCGAAGGGAAATTGCCCTTTGAAAACCAATACATCATTGAAATTTTTATTGTTTATCAACAATCCAGGCTTTCTCTTTTCTCATTTTGATCAGTCAAGATATTACATTATGTCTGATGAGAATAGAGTTCATTTTCTGAAAAATCAGGAGAAAATCAGAATTTCTAAAAAAAAATCATGCAAGAAAATTGGGGTTATCAAAACTAAATTGATAATTTGAAAAACTAGGAAAAACTCTGAATCTTTTTGTAAAAATCTGGGTTGTTTGGAAAAAATTGGGGTGAAAGTTAGGGTGCATTTTCTGAAAAATTAGGAAAAATCAGGATTTCTACAAAAATCAGGAGAAAATCGGGTTTCTAAAATAAATGAGGACAAAAAATAGGGTTACAAAAACTAAATCGACAATCACACTTGTAGTAATGGTATTTTTGTAGGAACATACTGAAATGTTATAGATTGGTAATGGTAACACATTGAAATCTGAGGGAATCACCCTTGAAAGCCCATCTTGAAAGCCCATGGGTCAGTGGAGAATCATGCTTTGGATCTGAAGGTCTCAATTTCAATTCACACACATTTCTAAACGCTGTGTGCTAAATGTCATGTCGCCATTTTTGGCGGGACATAAAAATTTTGACCCTCCAAATTTTTTTCTGTCACAGTATAGACATAATTTGGCTAAAAGTGGCATGAATGATGGCACTGTTTTTAGATGATAAAATGGTAGTTTTTTGCAGTTACAATACTCTAGACTTTCTAAACAGACAACCCTGAATCAGCCTCATTTTCACTTAATTGAAAATTTACAAAAAACATTGCAAATTACAAACTACAAACGAAGTAAAACACAATAAATCAGTTGCATATGCATTCAAAAGAAGTTGAAGCATCTCTGCAATTGTCAGGTTGTTGCTTGTGCTGAAACTAGTGATATATGAATGAAAGGTAAGGAAATCTTGATTTATTTTTTCGAGTCCAATCATACTTTTGTTGTCTGAAAAGAAGGTCCACTTCAACCATCAAAATATTGTATCCATCCAGTAAATCCAGTTTTATGCTAATTTCTAGTCTATGGAATATGTTTTCAACAAACAGGGCGAATATGAAGGCTAGCAGGCAAAGATAAATAACAATTTTGTAACGTTTAAAAAAGGGTTGGTGGATTTTCGGTCTTGACTAGGAGCTCCTTCTCAAAGATTCCGGCAGGATTCTTTTGTATCAGGATCGGAAGCTCAATAAAATAGCCTCTAGATCAGTCACTTGCAAGAAATTTCAAAATGAGGAATGTGCAGCCATTTCAGAAATACTCCCAGTATTTTAAGCGTGCGATTTAGTTTTGCGCTTTCGCGATTGTGATAAATCGTCCCGAATTTCCCCAATCAAAGGCTGAGGTGTGACATGCCATCGACTAAGATCTAGAAATTGTAAATCTTATCCAAATATGACATTGGGTAGGTGTAATTAATGTAGATAGGTTAAATTAGTTTACAGAGCTTGAGGATTCAGAAAATAATGGAATTTAAACTTTTTAAATCTGCGAAATTTAAAACCCCTGTTGTCTGTCCAAATCTGAATGGTGATTCTGTGATTCCAGAAATGTGACGTCAGCATTACAATGATATTTTGACAGTGACACACAGGCTCCCGGAACAACTCAGTAATATTTGACGTAGTAAAAGTTAAATTCGAGCGTCTATGGCTTATTTACTCGAACTAAATTGGTAGAAAAAGAAAGATATAGATCGCTCAGCTTTAAATTAAGTGCAAGATCTGTCACGGCAGGATGCGTGGAAACTTTTTTTGAAATTTTCCAATTAGGTGTCTCATCTTTAAGCTTATTCTTTGAGCCTATGATCCACTCCAAAATGATCTGGCCGCCATCTGTGCTATAGCTTTCCCCGGGTAGCTTTCTAACATATAGCCTACATCGCTCTATCTGACTCAGACTGATTATAAACTGGATAATGGCCAATGGTCGTGATAAAGCTGAATATTATTTTTATGAAAATATCAATATTGTTTTCTGAAATTACCTTCATGACGATGACGTCTTGATCCTTGTCAAGCCGGTGTTGATACATGTTCATGTTGGAATGACAGCCCGTGAATAATGCATGACAGCCTGAGATCTATAACTCTGTCTATTCAAGAAAATCGGTCTAATGTTAAATATGACACGTAGAAGAACTATTTTTGAATGTATTTTCTCGGTTAATTCGACATATTAGACAATATCGCAAGATTTCATAAAAATTTTAAATTTTAAAATTCCATACTCATAGCACTTCCGGTTGTGTGTCAAACTTGTTCAGGAAAGTTTCAAATGAAATTCAAAAGACTGATCACAAATTAAATGTAAGCAGCAGTAATTATTGAATAAAATATAATATAAATTTATATTGTGTATTTTTTTAAGTTCAACAGGCTTTAATATACGGATATAGCAGAGTTCATTTATTCATTTTCGTTTCTCAAAGTGCAAGTTGACTTTTGAAAAATTCATGCAAAAAAATTATCTTTTTAATTTTTTATTTATAACTCGGATTTAGTCTGTATGGGCAAGAGGACGTGATGCACATGAACAACTGCCGACAGTACTTGAGAGTTCTGAACAGGTGAGCACAATTATGGATAACCATAGATTTTTATGACACTTTTTATAGCCTAGAAAAAATGAACTGTTTTCATCATCCCCAAGCCAAGGCAGGCACTAAGGGCAATCTACATCTGATTCGGTTCTTTGATGAGGATATGGAAAGCGTTTGGGCGTGCAGCGTTTTAGTGGATTTTGATTGAATGCAAGTCCTGCAGGCCTGTGCAGATGTTCATGAAGTTAACCCAGTGCATCGTGAAGTCAATAAACATTGCCTCGAGCATCGTATTTTGAATTATGAGACCTCCGTGACGCCGTTCAGTCTCGTTATTTCGTGCTACGTTTTCAGAATAAATGAAACTTCGTTCGGCGAGAATACCATGAAAACATTTGATCCTACGTTCGCTTTTGTGATACATATTATTTGTCGACTTTGTAAACTAAATGTAATTTATTTGTTTCTATTTCTAAACTTTTCTATTTTTAGCCAATCAGAGCACCAGTTACAAAACGCGACAAAGATTAACATAAGAGAGGTGTACTATCGGGATATTTTAATATTTTAATTTCTTTTCTTCTATTTTGATTGGTCGAGAATAACGACTTAGTAGAAATTCAACCAATAGCAAGCCAATCTGGCGAATACAAATATCGACCTGATATACTAAGATATCTGGACTATGTGACCATCGTCTGGACTTTGCAAGTCTTGCAAGCAAAATGGAGAGTGATTTCGCTGAACCGGTGTTTAATTTAGTTATTATTATACAAAGTAAACAAACTAGTCAAAGAAAACAACTGAAAGCCAGGCTTCCCAAACGTTTCATTGACGATGACCTTGAGAAAACAAAAAAACAACATCAAAAGTATAATTTCGCCATTGGACGGTTTAGCGATTTATTTAACGCCCGTGAAACGTAAATGTAATGATATTTGATCTTCGTGAATTGTGAATGTAATACATGTATTTTGATGATCAAGGATGTTAAACGTGAAAGTAATTCTGATTAGTAATGTGTGACGTGAAAACGCTTTACCACCTGACATGATTACATGACAAAACCCCCTTTCCATAGGCTCTTTGATTCGGTTCTCTGTGTATATTTTCTGCGCATCTCAAATGCGATTGGTTGATCTTATATGATACACGCACAATGGTCATTGGAAAAACCACGATAGCATTTATCCAGGGGGCATTACGCTCCGAGTTTGGGCCGTTTTGCCCCTCTATGTAAAGAAATTTCCTTTCATTTACATATGTTTCGCCCATACAGAAATACACTATCATACTTTAATACATCCTCCTAAGAACGTATCCAGAATCGTACCTTCTTCTTCCCCCTGCTATAACCAATTTGGAAGCGCCTGATTTAACTGAATCGCGTGATCTAATTATGCGCAATGACTTATACATGATTTCTGTCGCAGTGTTGCGACAGCCAATCAGATTGCGAGTTCTTAATTGAGGAAATGCTAACTGCTTATCGCAGGGGGTAAAAAGAAAGAATATATTCTGGATTTTGAAGCCCTGTGATCGGAGGATGACTTTAATATTCAACAAATAAATGTGACTAGTATTGATTTTAGATGTAAAGGTCCAGTGTAAAAGTGAATGGACAATGGTAGATTTGAAGCAACTACCTAGGATCATGGGTGTCCATGTAAGGATGATCCCGTAATTCATACTGTTCACTGAACTACATGTAATGGAAGGATGTACCAATCGAAAGGTATCATGGGAAACACCTTTTATTTTGCGCATGCGTGGAAATGAACCGAATCAGTTCCATAACCGAACCAAATCAGTTGTAGATTGCCCTTACTCAAGGCAGGACCATTTAGATCTACAGCCCATTTCATTGTTTCATTTCCTCAGTAAAGCCTAAAAAAATAAGAAATCAAAAGATCATTGTGCAATAATATATTATGGTTTGTTTGTTTGAATATATGGAAAAATATATTCCAATTGTACATAAATGACATTTGTATATCTTGGATTGCTTCTAGTTTGGCTAATAATGTATGTGGCCTCTTATATTTTGATGCTTCTCTGCCATAGTATTTTCCAAAAGATTAACATGGCTATTAATTCATAATCAGCACAATCAAAATGTTTATACTAATATCACGATCACCTCTTATATGTTTTGAATTTTTTTGTTATGGAATAAGACCAAATCTGGCAATACAAAATCTGAAGCGGGAAAATA
Organism: Owenia fusiformis; assembly: GCA_903813345.2. Classification (NCBI taxonomy): domain Eukaryota; kingdom Metazoa; phylum Annelida; class Polychaeta; order Sabellida; family Oweniidae; genus Owenia; species Owenia fusiformis. The sequence continues at coordinate 19,372,977 of CAIIXF020000007.1, read as the reverse complement.
TTAAAAAAGGTGACATTTGAACTTGTAATTACGAAATCCTTTAGATTAGCCTATTCATTCACGACAGGCGGAGCACGGATCAATTCTAAATTCTCAGATTTGGTCCATATCAGGAGAATCTTGTAAACATAACAAGGCAATACTCTGTTTTTTATTTTCATGTCTCCACCTAAAAGTGGTGGCATATTGTTTTGGTCTCCTTTTTTTGCGGTGGTCGGCGGTTGGCCAAGTTTTAAGAAGTTCAAATCTGATTTTATATTTGATTTGACGTTAAATGACATTCTCAAGGTCAAAAAAGATTTGACCTTCAATGACCTTCTCAAGGTCAAAAGGTCTTTTTTCATCTTGCTTCAAATTGACCAATTTATTTTTTCAAAATCGACTACAAATTAAAATCTGACTTAAGATTGAACTCATAATATTGTGAGCAACTAGGTGGTGACATTTTGTCATGTTAATGCCTTGTTTCAAACTTCTATCAGCACTTGGTGTAACCTATAGATAACATAAGGGTGGCTTCTGCTCACTATGGAAGTGCAGTGTACCCCCATAAATGTGAGGTTGATTTTGATATTTTTTGGACTTTAACTGAGAAAAAGGCCTGCATGTACAGTTTTGACTGATTGTCCCGCCAAAGATCTAACCTCGTGCTTATAGCCAGATACTCTTAAATTCTTTGCTTTGTAAATGAAACTGTAAATCTTCACACCAGCTTCAGAGAAGTCATTTTCAAATGTAAGTCTTAACAAAGTGAACATTGGCAGGTTCCTTCTCTTAATGTACAAAGCAAAACGATGGGGGTTTATCTTATTTGCTAATTTACTGGCAATCTGAATATGTTTATTGTATATTTGTAGATGTGCAAAAGTATTATGTAGGAGATATAAGAGTACAAGGCCAGAAGCAGCTGCTGCTACTGCAGTTAACAATGGCCAGATTAACCTGGATTTGTTCAAACCTGGTAGTGCTCTACATGGATACACAGTTCAAGAGGTACATGTACTGGAGAAATATGATTGTCATAAATGTTCTGTTACATTTTTTAAATTGATTTAAATAGAAAATGTAGATGCATTTTATTGCATTTAAATAAGCATGAACTGATGATTATGAGCTTATTTACTTAAATATTTGTTTCTTTTACAAGTTTCTTTTTTAAAAGATTTGACCACCATTGTAATATCTTATGACATGATATTTGTAGGTGGTTCCAGTACCAGAGCTTCATCTTACTGCGGTAATGCTTACACATGACAGGACTGGAGCCAAACATTTTCACGTTGCTAGGGATGACACTAATAATGTCTTCAGGTAATTTGTAAGCTCCAGTTTTAAAATAGTGGTTGTTGGAATTATGGTTGAGATATTTATGGTTGTCAGAATTATGGTTATCAAATTATGGTTTTCAGATTTATGGTTGTGGGACTATGATTTTCAGATTTATTCTTGCTTGATTATGGTTGTCAGATGGTTGTTAGGCTATGGTTGCTCGATTACACTTGTAAGATTATGGCTGTAACCAAAGCTATGTTGTAACTAGCTGGGAATCTTTCATGATGATTTCAGAGATAACACATATTTCTGTGCAATGTTTCACATCTTTCTTGATCAATTATTGTCAGATATTTTCATAAATTTCAGTTAGATCATACAACCTTACATGTACCTCCAATGTGATCTACCATTTTACATATATCTGAATCTTGCATTTTCAGCGTGGCATTCCGCACAACCCCCATGGATAGCACAGGAGTGCCTCATATATTGGAGCATACGACACTGTGTGGCTCAGAAAAGTTCCCTGTCAGGGACCCATTTTTCAAAATGCTAAACAGGTCTATGTCAACATTCATGAATGCATTCACAGGTATGTTTAGTATGTATGTTAACTAATTGTGATTATCATTAATTTGACTAACATGTTGAGTCTATAATTTCACTCTCATCTCTGGAATTCTGAGTTCAGAAGTAAAATCTTTTTTGGAGTGATTAGAGTTTGCACCAACCTATTAGTTGAGCAAAAGTAATACATGATACAGTTTTTGAAGATGAATGTTCATTTCAACTTTCAGCATCAGATTGGACGATGTATCCTTTCTCCACTCAAAATGAACAGGATTTCCAGAACCTTCTATCTATATACCTTGATGCTGTCTTCAAGCCTAGACTACGAGAACTTGATTTCTGGTAGGTACAATTACCATGTGTATGTACAGGGTTACTTGACGTATAAACACTTTCCTTTCATTTGTCTAATGAATTGAATTATCACCTATGAATAGAGATAGAAAAAGATTGTAAACATACACAAGGACAGTTTGCAGTAAAATGTACTCAGATATGCACCTTTTTGTTGTTCAACATTTTGACATTGTAATCCATTCCTTTATTACAAATACCTCTCTGTTCAAGTCTCAGATCATCCTTTCATTGTATTACATTGTATTGTATTGTACTCTGTTGTATTGTATTGTTGTATTGCATTGTAATATATTGTATTGTATTGTACTCTATTGTATTACATTATTTCAGCCAGGAAGGATGGAGATTAGAACATGAGATTACAGATGATCCAAGTTCTCCCATTGTCTTCAAAGGTGTTGTCTTCAATGAAATGAAAGGAGTATTTGTAAGTACATTATATGTACATGGATCACTATGTTGCGACTTGGCATTTCCATCAGGGTGTAACTGGAGTGCCAGCCAAAATTTTGAGCATTTTTCATGTGATTTTGGGCCAAAGAACAGGTCCATTTAACAGACTATTGGTCCACTAAGATTTTTTCCAAAAAACTCATTCTTCCATTTACTTTTAAAACCAATTGCAAGTTGTAGATAAACCCTTTTTCTTGAAATGTGCAATTTCAAAAAGTGGCATTAGTTTTCAGATTCTTTGAAAAATTGGCAGTAAGAACCCCTATCACAAGACTGTCTGAATATGGGTACACACTATGTTTACCATCAAAATAATATCAAAACTTATCATTATATAGAATTTATTATATGGAACATATACCATACAAGCATTCGGAGTAGAACATTAACAAAATCCAGCTATATATGAAGTTTACTACTGCAAATCTGGAAAACATTGTCATTTTTGTTCACTTTGTCATCAAGTTTAAGCATCTTGCTCATTCCCTTTCATTGAAAATTTAACCATCAGCCCAAACTCCCACAAAAAAGATATTGAAAAGTGTATAATGCGTAGACTGTGAAGTAGCTTCCCTGCAAATATCATTCTTGTGGGAGTGTGGGCTCACCACTAAAACTTAAATTTTGTGATGAAAATAAGGCTGACTGGTTTATGTTTTCAATATGGCTGCTAACCTGGGCATACATGTACACTACATAATTGCATGTACAGATAAGGCCATTCAAAATTAATTATATGTTGGCATTCTGATGAATGGCCTTATATTAAAAACTACAAAACCTTTATTTATTTAAAGGGTTTTATATATTTTTTAATAGCGAAAATGCAATAACACACTGTGGGAAGGCAAGTAACATACCTCTTGATTCAGATGACCTTGTTAATGAAGACAATACTGAAGCCTATATACACATAGTTTTTAATCAATCTGGAACTCATTTCACTACAATATAATCCAAGATCACAATCCCCTTTGTCATTTATATGCATTACAAGTACAGAGTACATGGGAACATTTTGTTTTTTCTGAAAACATAGAATTTAGTGACATTAATTATAAAAACATCTTTGAATGGCCTAAGAGTTTTTCTAAATAGTGTATAAGTAGAGAATTTTAAGCAATCCTTTGAGTGTCATGCCATTTATACATGATGCTGCCTTATATTTTATGATATATATTGAAAGAGGATTTCTCTGAATTATTTGTGTTTCAAATATGGGAACTGCAAATTGGCAAGTAACTTTAAAATTAAGTGTCCATACAGACATTTAATTTCAGATTCCAAAGCAAATGCCAATGGGCATTTATTAAAAGTGACCCTATAACTACTTAAAATATGGCAAACATGTTTAGAAAACTGGTGAGAAGCAACTGAAATAAGAAAATCCATTCTCATGGAAGTGTCCTTGTGTGCATTTAATTGCAGTCATTTTATCCTTATTGCCCATGGGCATTAAAACAATAATCACATCCCAACTCTTAAAACATGCTTAGGATACTGTTGGAGTCTCAAAAGGCAACAAGAACATTCATTTTTGAAACAGGAACATTTAGTCCCCCTAAAAATGCCCATATGGGGATTTATTCTCAAGATTTTCTTGTAATTGCCCGTGAGAATTTATGAAGAACATTTTTATTTCCATTCACATGTCTTATTATCAGTCACAATCAAAATAAAGCCAATTGCTTTCATTTCTTGTATTAGAAAATGGCAAAATTTTGACAAAAATAGCATCTCTCAAAGTTAACCTTCAAACCACCCTAATGTCAAGGTCAAATGTCAAAATTCTCAGAAATCACATTTTAAGTAATAAGTCATACTTCCTCTTCAATTCCATGTCAATATATACTTGTTTTGTAGGGGGGCTAAAAGAAGGGTTTACCGCCACCTGTCCTTTGTCGTGAACCCTCTTGAATTTTCTGTAAAGTGAACCCCCCTTGTCAAATGATTTTCATCTTTCCCAGCATATTTTAGAAAATCAACATATTTACAAGGCATTAATCAATTTATTTGATTTATAATACATTTTAAGTACAACATTGAGATTGGGTGTTCAGTTGTCCAAACTTGTTAAAATATTAAGTTAATTTCATTATTGAATGATTCCAACCCCCATTTAACAAAACTTGAAATTGTTGAGTATTATTATGTCTTTCAAAGGAAGTTTTAAAAAAAATCAACTTTCTTCATTAATGAAATATCATTTACCCCTCCCCTAACAAAATCAACTGCATTCATACACAACCGGACAGTCCCTTCCCAGGAGATGAACTTAATAAAAGTGAAAAGTGTCTTAAATCTACTTACCATATCGTACATATATTTCCAGTCTAATCCACAACATTTATTCTGTGAAGCAGTGCAGAATCACTTGATGCCAAGCCATACATACAGCGTAGTTAGTGGAGGGGATCCAATACATATACCTGATCTTACCTGGTCACACCTGAAAGACTTCCATGCCTCACATTATCACCCTAGTAACTCCAGGTAAACACACCTTCCTCTATTTGAGATTTTAATTGAACAATCAGGGCATTTATCATTATTTTTTGGGTTTATTTAATTTTTTTAGATTGCATCTCTTTGATCAAATGAGTTCCACATTATGAACCAGAACATCCAATGAACCATAAACTGAATAAGCTAATACTGAACTCACAGAATATTTATCATATTTTATATGAATACATGTACATGAACGAATATAATATGCTCACCTAACACTTGTACTTCCATCTATATGTCAGTTTGGTTCGAAAACTTTGAATTATTGTACATTCAGAAACTGATAAGCAGATATCTTTTGTTGTTCACTAATTTCATTCTTTGTCATAAATGTTACAGGTTTTACACATATGGAGATATGTCTCTTGAGCACCATCTAAAGGCCATAAATGAGGGATATTTACAACATTTTAACAAGATTGACCCAAAGACTGAAGTTCCATCTGAGCCAAGATGGTCAGAAATGGTAAACCTTTATTCATATTTATAGCAATTTGTTATTTGGGTTATGTAAATGAATAGACGAATCGGCCAAAGATAAGCACCTTTTCTTGGCTGTTTCGCAAATTGACTCATCCTCCGTCCCACTTTTATACTCATCTATCAATGCTCTTTCTAGCCTTTGCATTAGTTAGACTTCGTCTACATTACTTTGTCACTAGACTCTGTGTTAAGCTAGATTATTTTAGTTCCACAGAATGCAAAGAGTATATTATATCAAATGTGATCTTCTGTTTTACTTCAGAGAGAGGCTAGGATAACATGTCGTCCTGACCCAATGGCACCAGATCCAGAAAAACAGACAACTGTTGCTGTGAACTATCTGCTAGGAGAGTAAGTTTAAATCATTTTCTCTCACCTCACCAAAAAGTCATGACATATTGTTACAGTGACATTTTTTGTGACCAACATTTGGCATTCGTTTTCAGCATCTGAATTTGGTACACTTGTGTAATTTTCAACCAGGTTGTGACATTTTGTCCTGTTCTTGTCTTGTTTAATGGTATAATCATTGCTGAATACTAGTTTATACCTCTGTTAAAGAGGAAATTTTCAAAATGGTCTCTTAATTCAAAAAGGCCACCATTTTTCATGATAATTTAGATATATTGATTTGGTTCAAATTTAATAAGCTAATTCAAGTTTTATGGGAAAAGGACCTCTGTTCCAAAAGGAAATTCAATATGGCTGCTCAGTTCAAAATGATTGGCAGTTTTTCGTAAATAAATGTTTTTTTTGATTACTCAAATGCAAGTCGTCAGATTTGGTTCAGATTTTGATTTGCTTATGCCTTATGGGTTTAGGACTCTGCTTTAGAAGAAATTTTAAAGATGGCTGCTAAATTCAAAATGAGCACCATTTTTCAGAAGAAATTTTTCCTATAACGCAAATACCAGTTATTAACTTTGGACCTGATAGGCTAATGCCTTATGGTCATCGGACATCTACTAAGAATTTTTAATATGGCATCATGTCCATGGATGTAGATCCAAAAATGGGACAAAACTGCTACTTGTTTTTTTGTATCATAGTACTATATTGTAAAACAATGATTGCTTTGATATAATGTGTTTTGTTATTTGCTTCTCCTGGGAGTTGCTGTTTCAAGTTGTTTTAAAAGACTTGTGTAATGTATATGTACATAAAAAGTGTTTAGCTATCTTACAAAACACACTTACAGTTCATTCAATTAATAGAGAAAGTTAACAGGGTAGCAAAAACATTTCATATTTCTGTCATATTTTACAAAGAATTAGCCATTGATGAACATATTACTGCTAAGTGCTGTCTATCTTGTATTTGAATCTACCAATGTTCTGCTTTCATATTGGAACTTGAACTCTTGCGACGTCCAAATATTCTTCGACTTTTCATAGTAGATTTAGAGTCTTCAATTTTTAAGTTATTATGAGTCTGTTCAATCTCAATGGTATATTTCCGCTTTTCTTTCGAGAACTTGGTCAGCTTATCATGGTTTTTGCTCCCAGCAGTTATGTATATCAGAAGATCTACAACTTCCTGGGGCTGCAGTATTCCTGTTGGAGCAACTATACATCCTAAGTCAGAGGTAGAAATTTCTAAAAGTCTCAGATTATATAATGCATCCCCTATTGTTTCTCTCATTGTGGCGCCATCTTTTGAAGAGTTTAACTCTTCGCATCGATCTTCTGCCCATCTGACAACAAACCGAAATACATCAATTTCTGATGCCATATTGAGTACATTAAGCTGTAAAATCATATTCAACGCATTTTGGGAAATCCTGAAAAAGCTCTCAGTTTTGATAATTTCATCTGTTTTCTGGCGTATCACTCTCAAGCATTTTGACTTGAGTTTGTCCTCATCAAATTTAATGGCAACTTCTAGGAGCATGCATGCATTCTCAACACACAGGTTGTCGTTGAGGTATCTCCAGCACTGCTTCTCAAGGTTGGCCACAAGGTATTTCCTTGCTCCATGTAATATCTCTAGAACATTCTCAGCTGTAAGTTGGACTTCCCCACAGTAGATATATCTGCAAGAATGATCAGTGAAATGTGGGCGCTACATTTCTAAAGTTTGGCTGTGATTTGTTTATAGTTTTTATTGTGAAAAAGTATAGGTGTCACCGCCAACTACTAAGAGAATAGAAATGCAATATTTCTTCTGATTCTAGACTTGTTTAAAGTAGCATTAGACACATTGTTTTATTGAAATTTAAAGGGCTACCTGAGAATCTCTAGGAAGTCATCTCTGCTTATATCTGGAATGTGGATGATACCCTGAGACTCCTTCAAACCACCATAAAACATCCTTTCAAATACATCGCTGGCTGCTCCCAATATTAACTTGTGGCCATATATCACTTGCTTCAAGGGGTCTTCACCACAAGTAAACCTGAAGTGAAGAATAAAATCCAAATGTAATTAATTTATGTGTTATCCAATTTTATCATCACTTTGAGGCAATTACTGTATATGTTCTTTTGCATTTTGATTTCCCATATTATATTTTGCATCGTATCCTACATTTGATTCTGGTTCTAGGCACAGAACCCCAAATTATTAAATGTTCTGCATGCGCATGAACAATATTTTGTAATGACAGTTTTTATAACATTTATACATATTTACAATCTCATACCAATTCATGAGCATATTTCAGGGGGAGATATTAAAGTTGATTCATTAAAAAATAGAAATGAAAAATGCCCTAATAAGGAAATGGATGAATAAAGTCCTTACTTTATGTCTGACATTTTTTCCTCATTGTACAGTGTTCTGTAACGATGTGCTATCAACTCTGCTTCCCGATCCATCACTGGAAACATCTCAATGAAACCACTGAAACAAAGTAAATTTAATAGGTCTATGAATAAATCAAATCATGATATAGAAATTACATAAATTACTAAAACCACAGAATTAGCTCCACTGTATAACAACAGTTGAACATGCACTTTGCATAATCAACATCTTTTCATTAAAAAGTTTTAAAGCATATTCTTATTTATTTACAATACTTTGACAATTTTGTGGAACTGTACAATTTTGCCAAAAGTGCTCATTTAGAAAAAATCTTAATCTTGTTGATAGTGAATTGCAAGAAATCAGAATATATAAGTGCTCACCTTGTAAAGATGTCTTCGACTGAAGCAGATGTGCAGTAAAACATGTTTATCTTGGCTTATCTTTATCTTTCAGCAAGTTTTTTGGTTGACATTGATTGTGATAGATTGTAAAAGAATTGAATTATTCTCCCATTATAGAAAGAGAGTACATGCCTCTATTTGCATCGAATTAAATTGTCTTTAATTCCATGTAAAGAATGTTTGGTGTTCAGCTGATAGATCAAGACTGCAATCCTAATTTAAGATATTTTCCTAGATTGTTCAGCGATAAAAGTTTTTCTGTGATTGTTATTTTAATTTAAAGTTTTGTTTGTTTTTGATATTGAATGAGATACTTACCTTGTGAAGGCCATATTTATATCTATCTTCTTAGTGATGATTATCTTTTGATGATCATTTAATTACCCATTAAGGCTCTGGATGTGGTGCCACCCCTGCTTAGAAATTTAATTGATAAATAAAAGCAAGTTACTAGTACATATCTAACCCTGTAATGTCAACTTGATAAGTGAAGTAGTTTTTAGCCTTACCTTTAGTAACTGATTCTTATCTTATAATTAGATTACCAAGATGTTCTAGGCACTGACTGAATACATAGCAGTCATGATGTTATTTGATTAAACATTGTTTTTTTTAAATTTCTACACACTCTATTTTTAATCCATGAATGCTTTCTTACATCATTTCAGCAATATTATTGCTCATTTTTTCTGTAAGGGTAACTTTTTTTAATTTATCAATTATTAATTTATATTAATATGCAGTCCTTGGTATTTACAATGTAAAACATTGAATTCAGTGTTTTCTCAATGTTTTCAGTCCTTATCAAAAATGACTTGAGTCAATAAACTAAACTCAGGTTTACAGTTAAAGCAATGGTATGAAAGAATCATTCAAATTGATATGATACAAAGATCATTTCTACACATATTAAGACATTTTGGTATAAATTGCATGAAAATTGTTCAAATTAGAGCAATTTTAGTAAAAGAATTTTGTGACAGATTATCTTGTCACTCTAGGTTTTAAGGCCATTTCTTAGGTGACGAGAAATTGTCACACTGTGTAGTCAAGAGGTTAATAATGTTGAAAATTCAGTATACATGTATACCAGTGAAAATCGTCGTTCAAAGTGATCTCAATTGATCATCATATGTTTGTCAACAATTATCCTTAATTTATTGATAACATTTTATCTGTTTACATTGGTATATAATTGTTAATTCTTAAAAAGAGATTTAGATATGACTTTGGATTATTATTTTTCACATCTAACGCTATCTACAAAAATAAAAATTGATTGAAGATTTTAAGATCTTTTTTAATTTTGATTTCAAGCATAAGTCAGAAATATCTGTAAAAGAGAGATTGATTTAATATATGATAAGGGACTTTATGCTAAATTCCTCTGGTTATTTAATTCAAACATATCAGTGTAATCATGTAATCAGTTTTGAATGAGTAAGGTGAAAAACACAGAAGGTTTTTATGTAACCATCAGAAATGATGACATATTGTTGAAGTCTCCAACCTTTTTGTGGAGTGTTTTTGGTGTCTGGTATTCGGCAGTTGGTGTTTGGCATTCAGTGTCTGTAACAAATGGCAGATAAAAATGGTGGAAGATTGTTGCATCATACCATTTTTGACACAAAGGGTTTAGATAGTCAGTTTTGGATAAATGCCTCTTACATTCTAATAATTACTGGTGATTCCAAGTTCAATGTTATGGCGATATGGGTATGATTTGTTTTATATTGTTGAATTAATCCGAATAACCACTTTAATGTGATCATGCTCATATTAGCCTGATGCTACCTTTGGCTCAGACTTCAAAAAGATCACATTAAAAAGGAGTTCAATAAAATGTAGATATTTTATAGCAAAGAGAACTAATTGCACTCAGCTCTGCAATGATCGTGATGACGGTCATTTAGAATATGCCATCTAAAATGTCAAATATAAATATCTCAGTAGGTAATTCACAACGTTCTATGAATTTTTAACTGTTAACTGAAAATGATTTTTATGTCACAATTACAAGTGGTGACATATTGTTATGGTCTCCAATGTGGTGACATTGTTTTGATCAAAGATCAAGATGAAGGAACAAACAGTTATTCCCATTTTATTTGGGTAAATTTTTAGGGGACACACGATACATGCACAAATACTTACCACACTAATCTAGTGTAAGTCTTCAGTTATTCTTCAATTAAGCCACAAACATTGAATAAATCGTTGATAAATTGTGACTGTTTTCTATGTAATAAATGAGGTTTTAATGAATAATCATCATGTCCTAATCTTAATGCACCTATTTCTAAGGTAAACATTATATTAACATTTGCATTAAAATTCAATCAAGAAGATAGTGAAATTGTATGTTGTACTCAGGCAGTTTAAAAAAGTATTTAATGTATCAGGATCAGCTATAACTGATGCATCATAGTTCAAAGTTTAGGTTGGAGCAAATAACTAAAATGTTCAGCATATTCCCCTGTAGCATCTAAAGTATGTTCATACAGAAAATCATTTAACCTTGGCCTCTCATACTTGGTCAACATACTAATTGGATCAAGGTCATTGCAAGGTCATAGGTCGATATCTTAGTATTTGGTGATTTAAGGCACTTGAAGGATACTGTGACCCTTGATGACTCACAAATTAGGTGACAAGAGGTCAGAGTCAATGTTATGGTCCAAGGTCATCTCGAGATCATATCTAGGTATTTGGTGTTTCAAGGCCTTTTGACAAGTTGACCTCTCGAATGAAGAGATTGCTAGCATTTATAAATGATTTTGAAAGAAATGAGGATTTGTATTTCCAGTTCTAGAATATACTGATCAGATATAAAATCATAGATAGTTTCATAGTCCCGTTGAGGATATATAGTGGTACCAATGCATACACTTATATTTTAGAGTTTATCAACGTAGAGAACTATTGTACCCTTCCCTGCTAACATCACAACATATAGCCCAGCCTTCATTCAAAAACACTTCATGAAATGTTTTTATTATATTTCCAGTATAACGGACACATTTGAGGCATTTACATTGAACATAGTGTGCCATCTATTGGTTCATGGGGAGAAATCACCTTTTTACCAGTCACTGTTGGAGGCCAACATAGGATCTGACTACTCACCTGTAATAGGGTTGGTAACATTACCATGAGAAAAATTATTAAAGGCTTCCATCTGATATGATCAGAAAATATACAATTTGCTATTATAATAGTCTTGTGTGATGTTTCTCTTCTTGCAATATATGTTGCCTTAACAATTGTTGCAAATAAATGTGTCATAATAGTTTCCGATTAATTTATTATATGCAATAAAAATATTTATTTCAAATATTCTACATAAATATAAAATCACAATTAAAAAGCCAAGTCAACAAATGCCTTGTCTCCTATGTCTTTGAGGAGACAAGATGTCATTGACTTGACCTCTAAGCCAGTTTGACAACACCTTCAAACCCATTATTTCTTTCTAGATATAATGGTTACACCAAGGAGTCTTCTTTCTCTGTTGGGTTACAGAATATTGCAGAAACAGATGTTGATAAAGTGTGTAACATCGTAGAAACAACACTGGATGATGTTATAAAGTAAGTTTAAATTAAACATGGCTCTTAGCAGCTGTATTCATTTTTCCGGAAAATGAATATCACTTAAAAACTAAGGAGACTGTAAGTATGGTTTTGAACTTCAACCATCTTTTATTTGCTACTGGTATTTTTATATTTCGACTTTCACTTTTATAACAGTCCTACACATTTGTATATTGTATGAGATAGCATTGATTAATATTTCAACAACTCCAATTGGTATTTCAATTGCTTGCTTTATGTAAGGATTGCATGGAGAGAATTGTTTCAAAAAAATATTTTTGTCTTTTATTAGGAATGGATTTGATGAGAAGGCAATTGAAGGAGTTTTACACAGAATAGAATTGGGACAAAAACATCAAAGTGCTAACTTTGGTTTTAATATTGGAATGGTAAGAGATGACATTATTATTGTACATATTGTACCCATACTTTTATTGTACTTATACTTGTTATGCATTTAGTATATTACTTCATGTAAAGTAAAATCGAAGTATTAGATAGTGTACTGTACTGGAGGCAGTACAATGTGCCCATAATGCAATGTCACAGAATGGCTCGGAATTCAGATATTGTCATCGTCCAAATGAGGGGCTCCAGGTATTATTATCTGAAGGAAAAGAGTAGATGATACCCAGTAATGGTGTCTGGAGTCCTGTGTTCAGAAAATTTGAAGGAATGAAAGAGTGAATGGCAATGAGGCTTTGTTCTATCCTCAAAACTCAAGTGCATGTACGAGTTCATGCGTTTATGTATGTTTATTTCTCGTATGTGTTTCTTTTATTGTAGAGTATTGTTTGCAGTTGGAACCACAATGGAGACCCCATAGAAGTGTTACAAATCAACAAACATGTCACTAGGTTAAAACAATGTTTAGAAGATAACCCTCGTTTCCTTCAAGACAAGCTTCAGCAATATTTAAAGGTAATCGCTTATGTCACCACCAAAAAGTGTATTGTTATGGTCTGTTTTTTTTGTGGTGGTGGTTGGTTGTTGGCGATCGGCAGGTGGCAGTTAATTTGGTGTCTGTAACAGATTCTTAAAATTTCCAATAACTTAACAAAGACTGTTTATGACTGACTTCAGTTTTTCAAAATCATCTACAAGTTTTCAGAAATTCAAATCTGACTTTAGCTTTAAAAATTAGCCTTCAGTGACCTTTTCAAGATGAAAAAGGTTTAAAAAGGTCAAAGAGGTCATTTTTGAACTTGCTTCAAATTTACCAATTTTTTTCAAAATCATCTACAAGTTATCAAAAGTTCAAATCTGACTAGGTTTAAGATTTGACCTTCAATGACCTTCTAAAGGTAAAAAAAGGTCAAAAAGGTATTTTTCAACTTGCTTCAAATTGATCAGTTATATTTCAAAATCATCTACAAGTACAAATCTGACTTTAGATTTAAGATTTGACCTTCAATGACCTTCTCAAGGTCAAAAATGTATTTTTTTCAACTTGCTTCAAAGCAACCAATTTCTTTTTCAAAATCATTTACAAGTTCTCAAAAGTTCTCAGAGTGCAGAGTTCTCAGAAATTAATATCTGACTTAAGATTGAACTGATAATACCTTGTATAACTGTCTCAGTCATAATGTATTTGTAGCTTAGTTATTACTATAAGGTTTGTGGCTACAATATTTCTTTTATTTACATATTCTACATTTGTAATTTTGAAGCTAATAGGCACTTCAGAATCTAGAGCCTAGAGTTGCATTGTCAGGGAGTGATCTACAAGTATATTTAGTGAAAAAGCACAAAATGCCCGATTGAACTTATAAATCATTTGAAAAACACCTAACAACAAATCTTTTTTAACATTTTGATTCATTGCAACCTTTTATATTTCTAATTGTAGTCCAATAAGCACACTCTGACTGTGACCATGACCCCTTCATTGTAACTTTTCATATTTCCAATTGTAGTCCAACAAGCACACTCTGACTGTGACCATGACCCCTTCATAATAACTTTTCATATTTCCAATTGTAGTCCAACAAGCACACTCTGACTGTGACCATGACCCCTTCATAATAACTTTTCATATTTCTAATTGTAGTCCAACAAGCACACTCTGAATGTGACCATGACCCCTTCATTACAACCTTTTATATTTCCAATTGTAGTCCAACAAGCACACTCTGACTGTGACCATGACCCCTGATGAGCAGTTTGAGGCTAAGAGTCAGGAAGAGGAACAAAATAAACTCAGTTATCTTGTCAGTCAGCTATCTGAGTCTGACAAGGAAGAGATATATAAGAAAGGTACTTTACTATACTAGTATTAAGCAGGGTGCCACATGAGCACCAGCTCAGAAGTGCTAGGCCTAGAGCCAGTTGCTTGGTGATTTGTTCAGCATATATAGAAAAACACAATTATGAAATCATTTGAACTGAGTAGAACTTCTTTTTTGACATATTAATAAAATAACAAATCATTTCATTTATATCATTAGGTTTAGAGTTAGCCAAGGTTCAGATGGCTGAAGAAGACCTCTCCTGTCTTCCTACTCTTAGGGTGGCAGACATAGACAAAGATGTTATAAGAGTACATACTGACATTGAAAGTGCAGGTACGATGTTCAACAAAGTTTGATGTTTGATTTAGATTTACTGGTTTTAGAATTTAATTAAATAGAAGGCTAAGAAAACAAGAATATAATAAACATGCAGTATTCAGGACATCTGATATAAATGAATGAAGTAACCAAGACATATATTTGTTAGAAAAAAGAGCAAAAAGACATGTTCTTTTTCAAATCTCTGTATAGTGTATATGTTTTATTTAAAGATGGCGTCCCTGTGCAGCTTTGTGAGCAACCTACCAATGGGGTGACATACTTTAGAGCTGTTGTTGACACACAGTCTATACCTGCAGACCTGAGGCCCTTCTTGAAACTGTTTACTAATGTTGTGACTAGGTATGTATGTGAGACTCTATTTAAAACTAGTTTAAATCAAGTATGCCAGTGTTCAACTGACTTGTTACCGTTTGACTCATCTGAAATTTACAATTTTCCATCTCTGAATCTCTGACTGTGAAATTCGGCGGTTGGCATCTTTGACAAATGGCAGGTGGTGACATTTTGCATGTTAATGCGTTGTATGTCTATGCTTTCAAATTACTTAATTCCCCATACAAGATTGAAGCAGTATTGGTGTCATCTTCATTGTCATTGAGTGACCCTTCTCTGTATATCATTACAGCATGGGTGCTGGAGGTCTAAACTTCAAGGATTTGGCACAAGAGATTGAGTTGAAGACTGGAGGCATGTCAGCATCTAACATTATCTCAGACAATCACTCTAACCTTGACATATATGAACAGGTAAGTGATGGCAATCTCAGGTACTTGTAATGTAAACACATTTGCTGTAACTCTTTTACAGAACTACTAGAAATATATGTACAATGAGCCACAATAAGCCATAAAAACCTGTGGGAGCATACATTTTTTATATTTTGTGCATTTACTAGAAAATACCAGTTCAACTATGGCAAAGCTTAAAGCTTAAATTAGAATCGCATTTTAATACCCACATCCCATGTTTTTACTGATGTGATGTTTTAAACCTTGAGATTCTTATAATTTCAGGGAATCTTGTTTTCATCTCATTGTCTGGATCAGAATATTGAAGCCATGTTCAACCTCTGGGGACAAATATTTAACAGGTAATTAATTAACTACCAAAGAATTGACAGCTTTTCAGAAAACTTGGAGGATTGACAGTGTGTATACAATATGCATTTAATGGGGAAATAACCAAAGACTATTGTACATTGTAAAGTATTTGCTCACAGAAAGTGTTCACAGTGGAAGTTTACAATTTTATCATTGGAAGGGACTATTTTTATATTGTTTTATCAGATGAAAGATCAGCTAAATCATTGACACCTCTTTCAGTGTAGTATCTTTAAAATGATGTATAATACGTTTGCCTGAGACATCTGCATTCTGAAGATATATTTGAAACACCCTGTTTTTATACCCCTTTAATTAATAAGTTGATATTTTCTTTCAGTTTAGATTTATCAGACATGAATCGGTTGACAACCCTGGTGAGAATGTGTTCTGCAGATATGGCTGGTAGTATAGCTGACCAGGGTCACGCTCTAGCTATGACACATGCAGCAAGCTATCTAAGTCCCAGTGGACAACTCAAGGAACAACTTAGTGGCATGACTCAGGTATTGCATTGATATACTGTATGTGCAGTATGACTGATAGTTTTGATGGGGGATAGATGGGGAATAAAGAATGTTGCTATTTAATTGAACTGCCATTTTTAATTTCATAATGTATAAGCTGGTAATATAAAATGATTGCATGATTTAGAGGTTGACTGGAAAAAATTCTAATACCTCTATTGTTACATTAAGGTTTGCAACAAATTGCCTCGTCAACAAATGATTTGTAGTCTAAAATTCAGCTATGAGAAAAACACTTTGGTATAATTATGTAACAATTTAATAACTTGTGTTTGATTATTAGGTTTCATTGTTATGACAACATAACAGTATCTCTGATTGGCTGACATTTGTATTATATTTATCTACATTCAGGTGATGTTTATGAAGACAATAGCAGAGATGGAAGATCTCACTCCCATTGTTGGAAAACTTAAACTTATAGCACAACATGTTCTCAATAAAAATAACATAAGGTATGGTGTCTGAAAAGAGGAATCAATATTTGAAATATTTTTTAAGCTTGAGCAACTTTTAAGGTGCTAGAAATGCAGTTTAATTTAAAATTTCCAGTTAGTTTTAGTATTAACAAAATTAACATAATCTATAAAAATGGAAGCAAATCCAACTTCTGTTTGTGTCACTGTTTTACACACAGTAAAGAACTGTTAAACAGAACGATCAATTAATCGAGAAATGTATATCATAATACAGATAATTTCATATCCAATCATCTCCAGTCACATTGACCAAATAGTCCTGATTTTGCACATTCTATTATTTTGAACATGGCCTCTCATTTAGAAAATATACATGAAAGTAATGGAACAACCTTCCAGTATATCCAATGTCTAATATGTCCCATACTTTTCAGGTGTGCCTTGAATGCTGGTGCTTCAACTATTGACAATGCATTGAAAGAATCCAACAGTTTTCTTCAAACTCTGCCTGGAGATTGTGCAAGAAGTGCTCCACCCATATTGGAACCATTCAGCCCTTCTCCCTGCAGTGTACAGTATGAGCTTCCATTCTCTGTGAACTACATGGCACGGGTGGTGCGAACTGTACCTTACACACATGAGCACTTTGCTCCTCTTAGGATCTTATCTAGGCTCATGTCAGCTAAATATCTACACAGGGAAATCAGGTATATTAGCAATAAGAATCTTCTCTATATTTCATTTGTAGCAGTGCAAGGTAAAGTTTTGATATAAGATTATTCTGAGTGAAAATATGTTGTCATCTCAATAGAATGAAATATTTTAAGAATAATATTCAAAAGCTGAGCTGTATATCTAAATTCATCCATTAAAAAGTAAAACTTGTGATAGCGGAACCTTCAGTACCCCAAAATAGTGTTACAGGTTTTACTGTACTAAACTACTGATTCATTCCATATTATGGAAGTGTTATAAGTTGCTTCAAACAGTTTCTTGTGTATTAGTAGCTTAAAACAGAATGGATCACTTAAGTTAAGGATAATCTTCATGTGAAAAATAATATTTAGGAAGGACGGGTGAGAAGCAGGTCTTTCATGGAAGTCAACATGTTAACATCATATTTTGTAAAGTGCATTGCATTTTAGAAATTAGTTTATTTGTTATTTGTTTGACTGATTTTCAGAGAGAAGGGAGGAGCATATGGTGTTGGAGCAGGAGGAAGTTCTCCTCATTTTAGAAATTAGTTTATTTGCTATTTCTTTGGCTGATTTTCAGAGAGAAGGGAGGAGCATATGGTGGTGGAGCAGGAGGGGGTTCTCCTCATGTTAGAAATTAGTTTATTTGTAATTCGTTTTGACTGATTTTCAGAGAGAAGGGAGGAGCATATGGTGGTGGAGCAGGAGGGGGTTCTCCTCATTTTAAAAATTAGCTTATTTGCTATTTCTTTGACTGATTTCAGAGAGAAGGGAGGAGCATATGGTGGTGGAGCAGGAGGGGGTTCTCCAGGCTCATTCTCATTTTACTCATACAGGTAAGCCAATTGAAATGTAAGTGTAAAGGTGAAACTTTTTTTATTTTATATTTTTTATTGCATGATGATGTAGAATTGCACTATCTGTAAACATTAAACACTGTATTCTCATATTGAACCATTGAAAAATAATGTTTCTATGTTTAAAGCAATTCAAAGTGAACAAGGCATTAACATGACAAAATGTCACCACCTAAAACAATTTGGTCAATTTAAAGCAAGTTGGAAAATACCTTTTGACCTTAAGAAGGTTTGATTTGAACTTCTTAGAACATGTAGATGATTTTGAAAAAAAAATTCGTCAATTTAAAGCAAGTTGAAAAAATACCTCTTTGACCTTTTTTGACATTGAGACGGTCATTGAAGGTCAAATGTCAAATGTAAAGTCAGATTTGAACTTCTGAGAACACGTAGATGATTTTGAAAAAAAAATTAAGTAAATTTGAAGCAAGTTGAAAAAAGACCTTTTTGACCTTGAAAAGGTCATTGAAGGTCAAATGTCAAATCTAAAGTCAGATTTGAACTTCTGAGAACATGTAGATGATTTTGAAAAAAAAAATTAGTCAATTTGAAGCAAGTTGAAAAAAGACCTTTTTGACCTTGAGAAGGTCATTGAAGGACGAAGGTCATTGAAGGTCAAAGGTTAAATCTAAAGTCAGATTTGAACTTCTGAGAACTTGTAAAGTCAAATTTGAACTTCTGAAAAGATGTAGATGATTTTGAAAAAAAAATTTGGTCAATTTGAAACAAGTTGAAAACAGACCTTTTTGACCTTTTTTGACCTTGAGAAGGTCATTAAAGGTCAAATCAAATCTAAAGTCAGATTTGAATTTCTTAAAACATGTAGATGATTTTGAAAAAAAACATTAGTCAATTTGAAGCAAGTTGAAAAAAGACCTTTTTGACCTTTTTTGACCTTGAGAAGGTCATTGAAGGTCAAATGTCAAATCTGAAGTCAAATCTAAAGTCATATTTGAATTTCTGAGAACATGTAGATGATTTTGAAAAAAAAAATTAGTCAATTTGAAGCAAGATGAAACCTTTTTGACCTTTTTTGACATTGAGAAGGTCATTGAAGGTCAAATGTCAAATCTAAAGTCAGATTTGAATTTCTGAGAACATGTAGATGATTTTGAAAAAAAGATTTAGTCAATTTGAAGCAAGTTGAAAAAAGACCTTTTTGACCTTGAAAAGGTCATTGAAGGTCAAATGTCAAATCTAAAGTCAGATTTGAACTTCTGAGAACATGTAGATGATTTTGAAAAAAAAATTAGTCAATTTGAAGCAAGTTGAAAAAAGACCTTTTTGACCTTGAGAAGGTCATTGAAGGTCAAAGGTTAAATCTAAAGTCAGATTTGAACTTCTGAGAACTTGTAAAGTCAAATTTGAACTTCTGAAAAGATGTAGATGATTTTGAAAAAAAAATGTGGTCAATTTGAAACAAGTTGAAAACAGACCTTTTTGACCTTTTTTGACCTTGAGAAGGTCATTAAAGGTCAAATCAAATCTAAAGTCAGATTTGAATTTCTTAGAACATGTAGATGATTTTGAAAAAAAACATTAGTCAATTTGAAGCAAGTTGAAAAAAGACCTTTTTGACCTTTTTTGACCTTGAGAAGGTCATTGAAGGTCAAATGTCAAATCTGAAGTCAAATCTAAAGTCATATTTGAATTTCTGAGAACATGTAGATGATTTTGAAAAAAAATTAGTCAATTTGAAGCAAGATGAAAAAATACCTTTTTGACCTTTTTTGACATTGAGAAGGTCATTGAAGGTCAAATGTCAAATCTAAAGTCAGATTTGAATTTCTGAGAACATGTAGATGATTTTGAAAAAAAGATTTAGTCAATTTGAAGCAAGTTGAAAAAAGACCTTTTTGACCTTTTTTGACTTTGAGAAGGTCATTGAAGGTCAAATGTCAAATCTTAAGTCAAATCTAAAGTCAGATTTTAATTTCTGAGAACACATAGATGATTTTGAAAATTTTTTTTAGTCAATTTGAAGCAAGTTGAAAACAGACCTTTTTGACCTTTTTTGACCTTGAGAAGGTCATTGAAGGTCAAATGTCAAATCTAAAGTCAGATTTGAAGGTCAAATGTCAAATCTAAAGTCAGATTTGAATTTCTGAGAACATGTAGATGATTTTGAAAAAAAATTTAGTCAATGTGAAGCAAGTTGAAAAAAGACCATTTTGACCTTGAGAAGGTCATTGAAGGTCAAATGTCAAATCTAAAGTCAGATTTGAACTTCTGAGAACATGTAGATGATTTAGAAAAAAATTAAAGTCAGTCTAAACAGTATTTGTTAAGTTATAGGAAGTTGTAAGAAATTGTTACAGACGCCGGACGCCAACCGCCATCGCAAAAAAACGGAGACCATAACAATATGTCACCACTTTTGGTGGTGACATAAAAATTGATCATGAATGAACATTTAAAGGCCTAAGGAGTAAGGACAAGTTAAAATGTGGGAATCATATGTGAACAAATGCATAATACTTTTTCTGAATAATAATACCCCAAGATATATATTTTTGGCCTGGAAATGTTAGAGAATTCAATCATGTAAAAGTTGTAGGAACCCTAACCCAAACTTTACTTAGTGAAAAAAACTGAAGAGTTGTTTTGTAGAGTAGTATAGAATGATATTGTCTTCTCCAGGGACCCTAATTCAATGCTTACATTAGAGAGATTTGATAAGTCTGTGCAATGGGCTAAAGAAGGAGGCTACAAAGAACAGGATATAGAAGAGGCTAAACTGTCAGTTTTTCAACAGGTAACCTTCAAATATATGTAAAACATAACAATACATATTTTCAAATTGAACTTGGTGACTTCTCTATATTTAGCACTTATTATAGTTTAATGATAGAGTATGAGCATCTATGCCAGTTTAATAATATAAATATCTATTAAAGCCTCTAAATTAAAAAGAAAATAGATCCAAGTAGTAAGTATTCTATATCTTGTATCACTCAAAATGATAAGATATTCAATTTTGGTATCTGATAATTCACTCCAGGTGTTCAGTATCTACCCCATAGTATTGATTCACATTATTTTTTAAGTGAGTATGGTTTTCACTTTCACCCTTTTCTCTTAGCTTGACAAGCCAGTGTCACCAGGAGATCAGGGAATGACACCATTTCTATCAGGCATTGATGATGACATGAGACAGACTCACAGAGACCAGTTATTTTCTACGGACAAACAGCAAATACAATTTGTGGCAGAGAAGTGAGTTCTTTCAGTTCAGATGGATATAATATTGAAGGGAGGGAGGGAGGGTATTTATGTTTCATTCATGTTCATCACATTTTGTCAACACAAATTTTTCAAATGTTGATCTTAGGGGTGAAACGAATACTCAAGTATTCGGTTGCAAATAGGTCTGAGGTGATATTCGAATGGCATTTTGTGGTATTCTAATATTAAACGGTATGAGAATTTACTATTCCTTTCAGCCCTAGTTGATCTACACATTTTTGAAAATATGAAAATATCATGCCATTATCATTGAATGTAGATGTAATATCTGTTCTACTTTGACCAGAGTATGTAAAGCCTTGAATCAAGAGAACATTGTCAAGGTTCTCTTTGTTCTTACCTCATTGTAAACTGCTAGGACAACTTATATTTCACTTTTTTCAATTTTGAGACATATTGTATTTTTTGCTATTCTATGTATTCATTCTTCATGATGACTTTAATAAATAAGTCCTTTTGATCATACATGTTAAATATTTTCTTCTAGGTATCTTTCAAATGGAGCAGAGAGTGCTACAGCATTTCTGGGCCCTGCTAATGAAACAACTGCTGCAAGTAGTACATGGACTATAAAGAAAGATCACTGATGCCTAATATTATAATTTTATGATGGCAGAATCAAACATCAGCTGCACGAACAATTCAGTCACATGGTCGTTCATTCACCCAAAGGATATTTTTCCATCTCAGACTCATGACCAATCAGATAGGTCTTTATTCAAAATGTCCCAGTGACAAAGGCCAGGACAGTAAAAGGCCAAAAGCTCAGAAGGGTCTTTTTAATTAACAAGAAGCAACAGAGAGAGATAAGGTGATGAATGCACAGCGCAAGCTTGAAGAATAACAACATTATGTCCGTTATGAATAAATTGAAACTGTTCTTTGACTGGAATGGCTCAAGATGATTTTACAGTATTGACTCAAACATACATGTACATGCACATGTACATGTAGTAAATTGAAGTCAAAAAACTTATATTACCAGGCTATAAAATAATACATTTTACAATTAATTTACATCAATGAAATAAACTACAAGAAACCTATTTATAGTAGTAATTACAGACAAGGCATTAACATGACAAAATGTCACCACCTAGTTGAAGCAAGATAAAAAATGACTTTTTGACCTTGAGGAGGTCATTGAAGGTGAAATCTTTAGTCAGATTTGAACTGTTGAAAAAAGAGTTAAAGAAGACCTTTTTGACCTTAAGAAGGTCATTGAAGGTCAAATCTTAGTCAGGTTTGAACTTCTGATAACTTATAGATGATTTTGAAAGAAATTGGTCAATTTGAAGCAAGTTGAAAAAGACCTTTTTTGACCTTGAAAAGGTCATTGAAGGTCAAATCTTAAATTTAAAGTCAGATTTGAACATCTAAAAACATGTAAATGATTTTGAAAACATTTGAAGTCAGTCTATACAGTATTAGTTATTGAAGTCAGTCTATACAGCATTTGTTAAATTATTGGAAGTTGTAAGAATTTGTTTCAGATGCTGATCGCCAACCGCCGTCAAAAAATATCCGAGACCATAACAAAATGTCACCACTTTTTTTGGTGGTGACATAAAAAGGTGTGACAATAAGTGACATCAGAAGTCCATTGGGTTTATGCATTACCAATAGAAAACATATTTTGTTTACCTCTTCCTTTGTTGATGACCCTGTACCACATGTACCAAGGGGATTTAATAACCTCTCAATGTGAATGGATCTTAAGATGAAATTCTATCTATTCACCTTTCCACAAAGTCAGCTTATGAATATTATAATGAGCTGCTTAAAAATCGGTGACGTCAATGACTGAAACTTTTTCCCGCGAAAAACAAATGCAATTGAGTTAACATGTAAATCCTCGGTTGATTGCGGTAAGTTTTACCTCTTCAAATGTGCAAGTAATCAGTAAATTATTGACAGATTCTTATTGAACGTCAAATTGACATTTATTTACGCCTTCTAAGTGATTTAAATATTAAATTTCTGTTCATAATGAGTAAATAATTTGAAGAAAATTACTCCCGGTCAGTTTTCAATCATGATAGGAACTGGATGTGAACAGGTGAAATTATCACAATCATTAGTTCACCAACATTATAACATGTCTCTCATGCATAAAAAATATATAGATAGACAATCTATTTTAAGATAATCTTCAGTGTCATTTGATGAATGACCTGTTCAAATTAAAAACATTTGCTCTTATTCATTAAATCATTGTCTTCACTACTTCCATAATTCAATCAACTAAACGATTACTTCCTATTTATTTCTGCAAGTCATATCAGATCGTATCTTGAAAATATTATACTTGAAAACATTGGAATATAGAATTGATATCTTAGAGGAGCGTGACATATATAGAGATTATCCTACATGAGGTTCAGGATATTGGGATTATCCCGAGGCAATTATAATATATCTGCCCGAGGGCCGAAGGTCCAGAGGGAAAATATATTATATTGGCCATGCCAAGGGATAATCCCAATATCCTGAACCGACTATAGGATAATATGTTTATCTCATACCAATCTTGGTCATCCGCTTCACATTGTTCAATCGTGGAAATACTTTAGAATATTCATGTCCAGTTTTGTTTTCTTGGCCGTGGGCGGATTTTCCTGTTCTCTCAAATATTCCCAATTTACATCCAAGTATGGGATAAACGTGTATATAGTCCAATGTATATTTCCCGCTGCGTATCTCCCGATCCAAATATCCCCGGGGAAATGTTTTTTATTCAGTGTAGAAACAGTCAATTGGTTAAAATATCTTGCTAAAACAAAACTGTCAAAATAGATCCAGCAGACAGTAGAATTTATCTTAACCAAAATGATGATGGATTTCTCGAAAATAATGAGAATGAGAAAGCTTAATAGAAATCAAACATGGATATGGGTGTCCTGATTTCACTTGTGAAACCTCACTTGTCATTGGATAAATTAGTTATGTGATGATCGGTTTTGAATAATGGTCACTGGGAAGATTTCAGAGAAAGAGCGTATATCATATAATGTTTATTGATGATATGTTGACATTGCTGATCATTATTGACATCGCTGTTGGTGAATAAATACCAAAAGGTAACGCTTTGTGCGAATGTCACTCATTGTGAATTTCTGATGGAACTTCTTACTACGACATAATAACCATTTAACAGGATAGTGTATGACCACTATCAGATAATTTAGCCGATGTTTGTAACTTCACAATTTACATTTTTTATTTACAATCACACGAGACACGTGAGCCCTGGTATGTGAGGCTGATCTGAGAAGTCTTAATAAACAGTAGTTCTGTCAAAAAAATGCTTAAATTAAATTACATAAGATTCAGAAAGAAAGTGCCCCGTCCAGATTTCATATTTGCTTAAAAATAATTAGTGCGTTGGGCAAATAGAATCCTTTTTATAGCAGTTAATTCAAAATATTCCTATGCTGGCTGTACTAATTCTTCAAAACTTTCCATCATTGACGTCATTGATTTGACTCATTTGCATACAACCAATCAGCGTGCCGGAAATTATCAATTTTCTTTACTTTGTGGAAAGGTGAATATAGTCTTCACTGAGATCATGTCATCATCGCTGATTGGTAAAAACATTTACTGATTATATCTCTAACAGAAACAAGGCATTAAGATGCAAAATCTCATCACCTACCATTTGTAACAGATGCCAACTGCTGTACCCTGTCCACAAAAAAAGTTGGAGACCAAAACAATGTCACCACTTTTGGTGGTGACATAAGAAAATGAAAAATTTTAAATGAGAGTTGATTAAATGATTCATAAATGAAATAATCTCCAATATGTATCAATTTATTCTATAAATATGAAAAGATCCAGTATAATCTATCAAGAAGAATTACCACCATCTTTAGTTTCAGTCTGATTAGATTCATTTAATGTTTCTGATTGTGTATTTTGTTTAATGAACTGTCCTAAACTTGTACTCAGAGTCTGTTGGTGTCTCTCTAACAGAGATTTTGTATTTGATGCTGCATGATTGAGTATGCCAACTAATTCAGCACGTTTTGTCTCTATGTCTGGTAATGCTGCATAGTCCATCAGACCCTGCTTGGAAAATAACCTATCGTCTGCTACTGCACCTGAAATCAGAAATATCAAGAAATGATTATTTGTAAGTTTATTTCAACTTTTAGTCTATTTGTAGTTTTACATGAATTAAAACATTATTAAGTGATCACTTGGTTGTATTTGTAGTTTTACATGAATTGAAACAATATTAAGTGATCACTTGGTTGTTGTAATATCAACAGTGAAACAATCTGTTACAATTGGCAATGCTAGTTCTTAAAAAATAGTGGATACAAAAATATGCCACCAATTCTTGATGATGTCGTAAAAATAATGCAGTTTACTTTGTTAAACTCAAGAGATAAGAGAACTAGTAAAGCAGGGAGGAGGCATCCTCCGATCACATGGCTTCAAAATCCAGAATATATTCTTTCTTTTACCCCCTGCGATAAGCAGTTAGCCTTTCCCCGATTAAGAACTCGCAATCTGATTGGTTGCGACAGAAATCATGTATAAGTCATTGTGCATAATAAGATCACGTGATTCAGTTTAATCGGGCGCTTCCAAGTTGGTTATAGCAGGGGGGAAGAAGGAGGTACGGATTCTGGATACCTGCTTAGGAGGATGGGAGGAGGCTTCAGCATGAATACTTACCTAATAGTACAAAGTCTGTCACCTTCTTACTGGCTTGTACAAGATCTTTCACTTTTGCCTCCTCACTTGCGATAAAAAATGTTGATGAGACAAACAAAGGTGCCATGTTTGCCCACTTAGTGTCAGCTATAGATCTCCTGGAATAATCAAATGAATACAATCAAATAAGAAGTCATGCTTAGAATCAAAATAGCATGTGTCGATGAAAACAAATTGAATATACAAAGAAAGGCGTATCATCTTTCATGAAGTCATGACATGTAGCAATCATCTTCTCTAGCATTCAAGCAGCTGGGTACCTTTGCAAAGATCCATGTGCAGTAAGGCAAGTGATTTTAGACAGTCATATCTTTCACCATGAGTACTTTCTGGGCATAAATACAGTGGTTTTTATGAAAACAATAATATGTTTTCTTTCAAGTGAAGTACCAATGATGATAAAAATATCAATCGAACAATCCAAAAAATCATGAATAGGGACCCCATGTCAAAATTTTTTTCAAAATGTTGAACCTATTTACTCAAAAGAGGATCTTCTTTTTCTGATTTTTATTGCAAGAAAAGATTATTCAACAAGGTGTCTAAAATTTCTTCAAAAGTAGAATGGTATTGAAAGTCTAGTTTTGAAGATATCAATTTTCGATGACCAAAATTATGGTGAAAACAATGGATAGCACAAGTTTTCCCTATGGGAAAATAACATGGGAAATACGGTTTCTAACTTTAATGCATTACAATACCTATCCCCTTTTCAGAAAGTGTTAATATAGTGTAGAAGAAACGTTTGACATGTTTAAATTGAGAAAAACAAGATGCTCTTTTTAGAAAGTTGTGTCGTGAAAATTCGATACTAGACACACCAAAATTCTACAAGAATTTCATTCACTGGGCACACAATACTCACTTCACAACTAGGTTGTTAAAATGGTGGCAAGTAAATCCTTTTTTCCTGAACTTGTTCAAATTTTTGTTCTGCTCATTGCGACTTGCACTAAGCTGTTGGAAGACAGCTACCATACTGTTCTTCTCAAACATTTCTTTACATCTACGGATAAGGAAATCTTGATATGGATGATCCTGTAAATTATAAAAATAAGTAATAATGCAGCAGTGTTAGAAATGATTTTTTAATTAGTATTGTATCACTATGGCCTAACTTGTTATCATGAAACCTGTCCAAGATGTTCAACCAAAATGCAAAATGGGAGCATTTTCAAAGAGATCCTGAAATCATATCATCTTTAAAATTTGAATCGAGGGGTTGTGGTCATCTTCGTTCACTCAACTCCAGTCGGTGAAGACCGAGCGTGCAAAAATGGGTTGTGGTAGGTTCTATACTACTGACTTCAGGGCTGTCAACTTGGTACGAAAAATTTTCAATGAACATGCGTGACACATACGGGATTCGCGTGACAAATCCGAACAAATTGCGTTCGGTTTTTTCCGACGTTCGTATTTTTACCGTATCGTAAACATATTTCGAAAAAATTTCTACAGAAATATTTTTGCGTGACAATTGCCAGGTAAAATGCGTATTTTGCGTGACATTATCTGTCACGCAAAAAAAACTGGCGTGACTTCAAATTCTTCAGCAAATGCGTGACAAATACGCAAATTGCGGGACAGTTGACAGGCCTGTGACTTTTTCACATCAGCTCAAGCACAAAATTTCATTCTGTGATTTCATTAACCAATATACAGTTGAAATATGATCATGACTATTCCACAACTTGAACTGACAGATTTTCTTATCTTATATTGATATACAATACTTAAAATTCACAGATCTGTTTTGCCCTTCAAAAACAACATACAGTGCTCTCACTAGGTAATCGTAAGCCATTATTGTTTACAAAATTCAAACAGCAGAATGAGACTTACAATTTAAAAAACAATAAGAGTAAAACAATGAATAATATAATAAAATTATAATTTTATTAGTCAAGAATACAAAGTACATACTTGTATCAACTGTTGCCTCTGATTATTCAGCTTCCCACATCTGTTGGCATAATCAACTGGAGCCCGAGGCATCAATGGCACACTTATCTTTTCAACAATTGATCTTTCATACCAAGTTGGCCTGGGCTTTCCCTTCAGATTCACTTTGTGACGCACAATTGCCCATGGTGTGACATACAGGTTTCCTAAAATTAGAATTACAGTACACAAATTAAATTTTGACTTTTTAACAATTCCTTTTGGAATATTGTACTCCAACTAATATTTGACGCTACTTTGTGTGCTTATCAGATTGTGGGAGTTTATGACATTAAATATTAAAATTCAAGAAAATATGCCAACTATACATATCAATTAATTTGTATCAGCACTGTATTAATTTTCATTAATTTCTGCTTATTGATATTCTGTGGCTATTGATTTTTGTGGATCTGCACTGTACTGCACTGCACTGCACTCTGCACCTGAAGCCAGGTTGATAAGAGGTTCATTTTGACTATATGTAGATACTCTTATTGAATTGCATAATGCTGTGCTTTAAAGGCCATGGTGCATGTTCGGAATTTTGCTGCATTCCTCAATTGAGTGCCATGTTATTTTTTCAAACAGGAATCACTCCTTCCCCACATTGTCTACATCTTCCAGTTTTGCACAAAGAGTGCACTAATGTGCCTAGAAAAGACTGGTGAGATTTGTTTTGTAAAATGTATAAAAAACGAAAAAATTCAGTGAAAAGATTTGAAATTTCTTGTTTTTTATACATTTTATCAAAACATTCTTCTCTACATTCTTTTCTAGGTACATTAGTGCACTCATTGTGCAAAAGTGAGAGATGTAGACATTTTGGGGAAGGAGTGATTCAAATTTGAAAAATAATATGCTACGCTATTCAGAATTGCAGCAAAATTCTGAACATGCACCCCGACCTTAACATTTCCAAGAAAACTCATTCAATAAGAGTATTTACATAGTCATTGATAATTATTGGATAATAGAAACAACTGCTAACTCTAACACCCATGACCAAAAAAAGAAAAAAAAGAAAGTATAAAATGTAAATAAATGTATAAATTATTAGGTAGGTACAAATTATTTCGAAGTAAATGCGTGACATATACACATATTTCAAAGCAAATGTGTGACATACGGAATTCATGTGAAAAGTCTGAACGGAATCTGTTCACTTTTTTTCAACGCTCGTTTTTTACTATTTCCGCATTTTATAATAAGAAAATTTTTTAAATATAAAGATAATAATGGGTGATTTGCATGACATTTTATCATACATGCAAAATTGAGGCGTGATTTCATTTTTTCCAGCAGATGGGTGACAATCACGAATAGTATGGAATATTTCAACAAAAAAGCGTGACATATACAGTATCAGCGTGAAAAGTCTGCGACGTTCGGTTTTGTGCTGTATCGGCGATCATTTTTTAAAAAAATTTCTAGAGGAATATTTTTGCTTGACAATTATCAGGTAAAATGCGTATTTGCGTGACATTTTCTGTCACGCAAAAAACTGGCGTGACTTCAAATTTTCCAGAAAATGCGTGACAAATACGCAAATTGAATGAACCTTAGGAAACAAAGAACTCTAGGAACTACCAATTTTTAACAGTGGACGTGTCTTGGGGAAGAAATCGACTCTGGAGGTAATAATTTGGCTTCAAAAATTTTCGGTACTTGCAGTGTAATCACTTCTTTACATATTCTTCAGATTTCTCAGAAACTAGTAGATGGAATTCTACCATTTTAGGTAAGTTTACTCTGTAGTGTTGTTTGAATCAGCATGTCGATTATTGAAAGGATTCCATTTTACTGGATATATCTTACAATCATTTTCTACAAATTTCAGGTAGCATCAAAATCGAGCTCCCTTTTTACTCTTAATAAGCAGTACACTCATCGGAGGGCTTGCCCGTCGCCTCGAGACAAGCCCCTGTGCAATAATCAGCAAAAATAAAAACAAAAATTACTTTTCATGAGGGCCGCCATCTTTGTTTTTACCCACAAGTCTTATAACGGAAGCTACTCCAAGGTCAACATTAAAAGAGTATTTTCTTTATGGCTGCACAATCTACAAAGAACATGCTCTCCTGGAACGATTCATAGAGATAATTCCTTTTGTTTTTCTGTGTTAAGGTATAATATTGATGTTATTCTATCGCGAAAATGCTAAATGCCTGAGGTGCGCACAGAAACGAAATTAGGCTGATCAATGCGCATGTTTAAATTCCTGCTTCCTGTTCGTTTCAGAGAAAATATTTCTGGACAACTTTACTGATTTGCAGTGTTGTTGTGAGTACATTCGCTTAGTCATTTGTTTCATTGTAATACGGACATTGGGCCTATTGTACACAGCTGTTATCGTTTGAATCTGTTCTTTTTCTATGTGATTTCACTTATTTTTCTGAGATTAACTCAAAACTGCCAGTGAATCTTCAATCTCTTTTGAATAAGTAAAGTCTAGTAAAGTTAGAGGGGGTTAGTAAGAGAAGGGAAAACCCCAGGGGCGGTGAATTCATACGATCTGAGATCCGATGCGGATACATTTCGTCATAGTAATGATGCATTGTGGGATTAAGGTTCAGCTGGAAAGTAACATTTTGGTAAAAAATTGCTATAGAGATCTACCTGCACATGTTATTTTCTGGTACATAATTAAGTATGAAGGCATGTGTGTATTTCCTTGCTTTTTTCAGGAAAGTATCATTACACTGTTTTCTTTTAGAATATCTGGAAACAGGTCAATGGTAGCTCCTGTGTTGTCTGGAAACTT
This sequence comes from Owenia fusiformis, assembly GCA_903813345.2. Classification (NCBI taxonomy): domain Eukaryota; kingdom Metazoa; phylum Annelida; class Polychaeta; order Sabellida; family Oweniidae; genus Owenia; species Owenia fusiformis. Next base: position 19,341,737 of record CAIIXF020000007.1, on the reverse strand, counting down.
TGAAAGAAAATTTGGAAAAATAGAAAGTGTGAAATATCAGAATTTCCCTGAGTTCTCATTGAACGCCTACCAGATATTCTAAAAGAAGACAATGTAATGATACTTTCCTGAAAAAAGCAAGGAAATTGACACATGCCTTCATACTTTATTTTGTACCAGAAAATAACATGTGCAGGTATAGCAATTTTTTACCAAAATGTTACTTTCCAGCTGTACCTTAATCCAAGAATTAATCCAAAAATCGGTGAATTCGTACGATCTTGGGATTAATCTCAATCAACCTCTTGAGGTTGATTACTTTTTGGATAAATTTATCTGAATTCCGATGCAAATTGGATAAATTTTGGGGATTCCCCTCATAATCCCCCAGCCTTTCAGTAGGTTCGCTTTAGGTGATATATTTAACTAGGATTTCTAGGTTCGCTTTAGGTAGTTCCCCATGTAAAAACTCCATTGGTAGGTTCGCTTTAGGCGATGTTCAAATATGCTAATTAGGTCTAGGTTTACTTTAGGTGATCACCTAAAGCGAACCTATAACTACCTAAAACTTCCAAGGGCTGGGTTGGCTTTAGACCACCCAGCAGCTAGGTGACTTGATTTGTTGATTTGAACTGTTTATATATTTCTCACACATTTTGATGCATATATTTTCACGCAAGTACATTTATTTACAATGATGGTCCTAAGCTGGCCTATGGAGGTAGCCGGGTGTCTGGACCCTACAAACTTGTGAACTGTATAGGCTATATGTCAACTGTTTATTTATTTCTCACACATTTTGATGCTTAGTTTCTCACTCAGGTACATTTATTTAAAATTCCTCCTATTTTATAATTGCATGCTTTTATAACACTTAACCTCTTGAATACCAGCCTCTAAAAAGGGTTTGAAACCAGAGTATTGTTTATTTTTTGCCAGTTTTTTTTATATTTACATCTAAAAACACAACAGTTGATGTTTGATTTCATAAGAATAGTAAACATAGACCCATTACATTCATTTTAAAACATCATTTGTGAAGATTGGATAAAAATTGCCAAAGTTAGAGCAGTTTTAGTGAAAAATTCTGTGACAGATATATCCGTCATTCTGGGTATTCAAGAGGTTACAGAGCTGGCGTTAACGCCGTTTTTTACCGTTTTTACTCACATTTGATCAAGTCTGACGCAGAATTGACAACTAATTGCGTTTCATTGACGCACTTTGATCCCCAGGTAGACTAACGCTATTTCCCGGGAAGAATAGCAATACATAAGAAAAAACAAGGTTTTGACCGATAGTCTTACCGATCAGATTCATTCTCCGGCTTTCAGACGAAAATCTCCGGCTTTCAATTAAGTTAAACATATCAAATGAAAGAATATAAATTGGCCTACCTTGTGAAGACAAAATCTAAGTATGATAGGCAGATAATCAGCAGTGTTTTAGAGAAACACTGAGATAATTATCTTACTGTAATCCGGCCACCATTTTGATTGACCTCTAAAAACCAAAACGTCATTGCTTTGAGATTAATGGGTCAGTAGCAAAAAACCTTTATCACTGTCCTGCCAACTTTCAATGGATACTATTATTAACAATTAAACATAAACTTGAAAACAAACTGTTTAATTAATACAATTGATCTTCTTGGCATTATCTTACATCATAAGGAAGCACAAAGGGCAACATTTGAAAACAAATAAAATATTACAAGTCAGAGTGTTGATCCTTATATTTCATTGAGATTGATAATGTGTCAGAAAGGAATATTGAGTTTATTAATTTACACCAGAGTGAGGAGGAACAAGGGGCAACATTTAAAAACAAAGTAATTAAGAAAAAAATTAATTACAATCAATTATGTATTGATCTGCTTCATTGAGATCAATTGCTCATATACAGTTTGATATTAGTGACAGGTAAATACTGATTTTTATCTTATGGTTAAATGTTTTCAAAAAAAGTTCAAAAATCTGCATAATTTATCTGAAAAAATAAAAATAAAGTTTTCAAACAACACAATTTTTTCTTATTTTTCTTATTGTTTATATAAAGAGAGGGTCTAAATTTCAAATTTTTCGGGGGGTGGCATGCCCCCAGACCCCCCTAGTTTGCGCCGCACTGCTATTTGGTCATTATCCATTGATTTGGTTTATGTTTCACCCAACCTTTTGGCCTAAGCTGATTGTCAGTCTCTAAGACATGAAGTCTCATTGCAGCACATTCGTTTTTGTACTTTAGATTATCCTAAAATGACGCTTTATTATCATAATTCAATTTGACCCACATTTTCCAAGTTTGTCCCACTTTTTTGATTGAACTGGGTCATGTGACCCACAAAATGTTGAGGCTACCGCCAGTACTGGGTTAAAATAATATATTGATTGATCATTTGTACACTTACTTACATGTACTTTGTAAATGAGCACTGATGTGATGGTCATTTCAGCATATTTCCCCATTTTCCTGGCTATTTCCAAATTTCCTGTCTAACTGATTTTAGTTTGAATATTATACCCACAATGCATTGATACTTCCTGCTATCAGCGCCCCTAGTGGCTGTGACAGAACTTCTGTTTTGTAGGTTTGCTTTAGGTAGCTTTAGGTAGCTTTGGGTTTGAACCTAAAACTACCTACAAGTTTGAAGTGTTTAAGGTAGATTTAAGATTTTTAGGTTCGCTTTAGGTAACTCTTGAAGAATGACTATGTTTTTTAGGTTCGCTTTGGGTTCGAACCTAAAACTACCTACAACTTTTCGATTTTTTTAAGTGTTTTAGGTAGTTTTAGGTAACTCTAGATAATTTCTAAGATTTTTTGGTTCGGTTTAGGTAAATCCTGAAAAAGTATAACATTTTTAGGTTCGCCTTAGGTTCGAACCTAAAACTACCTACAAGTTTCTGATTTTTTTAAAGTGCTTTAGGTAGTTTTAGGTTCGAACCTAAAGCGAACCTACATGAAGTAGGTTCGTTTAGGTAGCCATCAAATTGTGGGATTCACTTTTAGGTTCACTTTAGGTTCGAACCTACATCACCTACTGAAAGGCTGGGCGGATCGTACGAATTCACCAAATATTTATCGGATTAGTGATCCAAGATTTATCCCTAAAGATAAAATTTATCCGGATTGGATTGGGGATCGTACGAATTCACGGCCCCAGAACTTAAAGATGACAGACATGATTATGTCTCTTGCTTGCCACTTTTGTTTTTTCGAATTTTCACCCAGCCTAGAGGATTGGGTTTGTGCATGGGCTCTACCACCCTGATAGAGCCCATGGTTTGTGTAAAAACTGGATGGTGACTGGGTACCTAACATTCCCAGCAGGGTTACCAACTTTTAAATTTGCACATTTTCCCCTTTTATAGTAACTAGAGTCCATTTCACTGCTTCATTTCGTCAGTAGAACGGCAAAAATAAGAAATTGGGAGACCATTTTGCAATAATATATGGAAAAGTATATTCATAATGTACATGAATGACATTTGTATATTTCAGATTTTTATTTTTTTGTGCAATAAGCCTGTGCCGTCTTGTAATTTGAAGAACTTCAGCCATGTTAATCTTATTGAAAATAACATGGCAGAGAAACATCCAAATATAAGAGGCCACACACTTTATAAGCCAAACTAGAAGCAATCCAAGATATACAAATGTCATTCATGTACATTATGAATATACTTTTCCATATATTATTGCACAATGGTCTCCCAATTTCTTATTTTTGCCGTTCTACTGACGAAATGAAGCAGTGAAATGGACTCTAATTGACTGTGTAGACTTCTGTTTGATATTAAACTTTATCTTTTTACCGAATACCTATAAGAGACAGAGCAATTTTCTAAATAATCGGCTAACCTATTAATATCAGAAAAACTGAATGGTTACCTGATAAACAAGATATCAACTCAATAAACATGCATGAACACAAAATCGACTGGATTTGGCAGTTCTAGGTGTCTTACAACTGTACATACCTGTCCTATAAGTATGAAGCTGTGCAGATTTAGACCCAGAACAGTATTCAGATTCATCCTTATGAAAGCCCAAGTTAATTATTTAAACAAATCTGGACGATTTGCGTACACATATATTGAAACTTGCTTTCATCTGTCAATTGACGTACAGTGTATAGGGTACAACATTGGTTCATTCATTGCCTGAGTGATTGACAGTATATCAATGATTGTTTCCTACGACGTTGATTTCTACTAGCTATCTTCCCGGGTCATAAATCATTTTAAATCTACCACACTGATCTTTTCTCAACCAATCAGTGAGCTGGAAGGAACACATGCTAAATGCATTCTCATTAACTGTGCAATGACCTCAGAGAAAATTATCATAGATAGAAAGCGGTCCATATTTCGATGATGGACTCTGAATGGCTCGGTGAGTTCAAAACTGAAAGAGTGCCATCTATTAAAATTTTATGAATTTCACTGAAAGTATGAACTGCAGACTGGTTAAAGTTGACGCTCACTTTATTGCAAATAAGCAAATTTGGCAAAATAGAAAAAGACACCAATTTACATCTTTTGCCAAAGTTTAAAAAAAACAAAAAATTTGTCCTGTGTATTTATCCTTTCGGTTTACTTTTTACAAAATCAGAAAATGTCACTTCTAAATTGGCTCAGTACGGGTCAATCAAGTCAATTCTGATAGAAAAACTAAAAAGAAAAACTTTGAATTATAGCACCATCTATTGAGGTTCATTCCCAGGAAGATCTCGAAAGAAAAAAAAAATTGGTAAACCTAGTCAGTATCAACAGATGTTGGCGACTGATAAATATAACATTGCAATGTCCCAGCCCTAGTGTCTGCTAAATTAAACAGCCAACAATATTCCAAAAATGGCAAAATCTCCAAATTGAGTAGCACCAAAATAACCCAATCTACAAAAGTCATCATAAAAGGTAACAAGGTTGACCATGGGCATTTATTGAAAGCCCATGGGATGGGTTGACCAACAAATCTTTGTTAATGAATGGTTATTCATTAAGTTAACAAATTAGAAAAACGTCTGCACTGTAAGTAAATTTTTTGTCAGTCTGAGAAACAAAATAATCAAACAGAAATGGAGGCATAAAACCATACAACTGTTACAACTATCAAACAAATAATCCTAAACTATATCTATTAAGTAGATAAATTATTTATTTGAAAACTGCATGCTGGACTGGGGCCTGGATTCTACAAACACTAATAATGCATGTAATAAGTGGTTTGATCCATTATTAAAATCATAAATATTGCATTCTGCTATATTGATAATGGTATGAATTTGATATGTTTATCTGATTATTTGATTCCAATACATGTATACTAAGAATATTTTTATACCTGGGATTTGGAGCATTTAATTGATCATTTTAACCAACTCTACTCCTTGCAAAATCCCATCCTTCAATATCAGGCTTCACTGCTGTATACGGAATGAAGTGAAAAACTGTACTCCTGTAATTTTTGGTGATCTTGTATGCCAAATCTGGGAAAATTAATAGCCGCAAAATTTTAAAAAAAACTGAAAATTAACGAAATATAATAGCCATGAAATTTCAAAATGCCAAAAACGCAGATATAATAGCGTCAAATATTAGTGAGAGTATAGTTCCCATGGACCAAGGATGGCAAAATCTTTTTACAGTCCAGTCTATGTAATTAAACATGTTTCAAAGTGAATAAATAGCTTAATATTAACAATTATTGAGATAATATTATCTTTTATTCATCCTTGAAATATCATAACATAATAGACGTTACAAGAATAAATCTAATCAACTTCACCACACTAATTATAAGTTCCAGCAAGTGTATGACCCTGGACCTCCCACCCCTCTTATAAACTTAAACAACAGGCCTTAGTTAGAACATCAACAATTCTAACGACTGTAACTATTTCAGTTACACTATCTAAACTTAATGGTAATCTGATGTAGGGGGAGGGGGTTAGATTCTTAGTTATTTCTTTCTGTCTTGCACTCAGTCAAGGTGAATTACCAACTTATCTACAACTATTCAACATGAACAGTATTAACTTAATAGAAAAGATTCAATGAATTGTGGCATTCATGTCATTTATATATTTTGCAAATGCCATTAGTAGAATTTGTAACATTAGATTAAAAAGGAAGTACAATGCCAGTAATGCACCAATGATAGCACATGATCTTGTTGCACCAATCAGATTAATTGAGGTTTGCAAAGAATCATGGGAATAAGATAGTATTTCCATTAGATTTATTGATTATAATTATAGAAAGTGGGATGTTTTTCAGATGTTTTTCACATAGAAAACATTTCATGGTGGATTGGTGGTCATGTTTTAAAATCAAAAATGGAATAAAAAGATTGGAATTAAAAAAAGAAAAAAGTAATCCATGTATTTAGATTGTAAAGAAATGCTAGAAAACAAGCAAGTTTTTGAGAGAAAAGATATGAAATAAGCAAGAACAGATATAGACATGTTAGTTAATGGGATGTTTAATCTGGAAGTAGAGTCCATTTCACTGCTTCAGTGCGTCAGTAGAACGGCAAAAATAAGAAATTGGGAGACCATTGTGCAATAATATATGGAAAAGTATATTCATAATGTACATGAATGACATTTGTATATTTCAGATTTTTTAGTTTTTTGTGCAATAAGCCTGTGCCGTCTTGTAATTTGAAGAATTTAAGCCATGTTAATCTTATTGAAAATAACATGGCAGAGAAGCATCCAAATATAAGAGGCCACACACTTTATAAGCCAAAGTAGAAGCAATCCAAGATATACAAATGTCATTCATGTACAATAGGAATATATTTTTCCATATATTATTGCAAAATGATATTTTGATTTCTTATTTTTTAGCTTTTACTGACGCAGTTAAACAGTGAAATGGACTCTAAAGTAGGATGAAATTAAGAATTTATATACATCCTTGATTTCATCCTACTTGCCTTCCATTTTCTGATATAAGAAATAACAATTATTGTTCAAGTTCAGTGCATGAATATATCAGGGCCACATGGCTGCAATGGACCAGGATCAATACAAATAGTGTCAGGATAACAAATTGAACTAAAATGGAAGTCTCAGTTCAAGCCCTGTCAATCTGATTATCTAGTAGGCCTATAGATGTTTATCCCATACTGGGACGTGTTTCAGGTACATAAAGCAAGATTATAAATACATATTATATTTTCTTCATTGGGCAGATATAGCTTTACATCCCGGTTGGAGCAGGCATATATATTATATCTGCCCACTACGTCATAATCGCCATTCTCAGATTGGTTCATTTTTGTAACATCCGCATAATCACTGTACACAACAATTGAGTGGCGATCTGTTTGATGGTTTATAGTATCATTTGTTTAATTTCACTTCCATGATTTTCCACTTTTCACCCCTGCCGTCTTGTTTGTCCATAGTAAAATGTTTCTTCACATTACATGTACTTATATTGAAAGTGTTGGTTTTAAGCATAGAATATTAGCACAAATAAACATATCTTTAAAAAATACATTGGATATTTCTTGAACTTTGTGAAGTGGGGTGGGCGCTTATTAGGGGGTGGGTGCTAATTACAGAGAATACGGTATTCTGTATTTCATATAACAAAGGATATTCTGTCAAACAACCCACGCTTCATTTTAGACTGACTGACAGAGGAATATCCCCAGCAAATTGAATTCCATAATTGCAAATAAAAAAGTGAATAAAAGGTAACATTCTAAAATATGTAATATTAAGAAAATCTGACACTTCTGCCGATTCAAAAGTTAGATAAATCTTGTGCAAACGGATGTCATTTTCAAAATAATCTGGCTAAACTATGATCTGTGCAGTTATTTTCTTGCATGAATGTATATCTAGAGGTGAAAACCAGGCCTGTAGCCAGGGCCCAGCCAGGGGATGGGGAAGCTGAGGTTGCCGAATCCGCTGAATCTCACATGTCAATTTGTTACATCCTTTCTTTCTCACAGATTCCTCTCTGTTCCTCTCTATTTTCTGTTTATATCCTGACTGCAATACAATGACAATTGATGAAGTTCAACTCTACACTATTTTTCTAGATCATCAATTTTCTCCTTCATTTGTACTTGATGCATCAGTTTTGACAAATTGATTTTTGGCTTATTAAGAAAAGGCAAGACTGTTTGATACATCTTAACAACTACCCTTTGAAAAGGTGATTGTCTCTTTCTCACCCTCTTTATTTCTGACAAATCTTCAATTTTGCTGAGCTAATCAGAACCTTTCATTCAAGATAGTTCCCTATATATACATGATTGTAATATGTAAGGATGACTATATGGTGCTCTCTGATTGGTTGAACATCAGACTGTAAATTAATCTATTTTAGTCGGAGGGCAACACATGAATATTTACCAATGAACTTTGGGTAGTTGCTGTTGCTTTTCATTTACACTAAAAGCAAATGCTTACGTATGTCTACTCTCTTTGATATATCACCACTGAAACTGCTCATTTGTGACAATGTATGAAAATTGCAGCAATATTTCAAGTCTGTGTATCCTAGGTATAAGCATGGATTCTCAACTATTTATAATTTTCTGGTCATTTATAATTTACAGATCTCATATTTTTCATTCTAGCATTTACCATTTTAAAACATGGCTACTTTGAACATTTCCTCATGGGAATATTAATCCAATATTGTAAATGCCCAAATTGATACTGTGGATGTGGCTGTCCTGTAAAAAACATGTTGGCTAATCAGATTAGGATGCATTTGTAATATATGAAAAGAGTGGAATCAGTAAGGTATAAAATGAATAGCAAATTACATGATAAGCGCTCGTATCAGCAAATCTAGCAGATTGTTCAAATTTTAGAGAGAAGCCATATTTTTGTGGGGTATGTATGGTATATTAGACACTGCCTTGTTATATGTCTCATCGTTCTTGGCTCATCATAAATCATTGATGCAATGATTTTTCCAGCAATCTGATAGAATATTAGACCCTTAATATTGTTTTGGTAGTCACTATATCTGATTGATCCGAGTCCACGAGTTTCTACAAAAATTGGGATTTCTTCATTAAATGGTGCTTTTATAAATTAATGGATTATTTAAATAAGTTGTCTTGAGATCATCTTTCAACGATAAAATTAAAAGGGTGTAGCATCTGCTGGTTACTACAATGCTGGAGGTACCATTTCCCTCAGGGATTCGGATCCTGCAATAAATTATTGGGCCAATTTAATGATGAACTAAAACTTGTAATTTCAGATTGTAATTATGTAAGCAGATGATCAGAGACGGGATGATGACATGCTCCAAGACCATCAAAGAGTGGCTAGCGGAGTTTAAGGTGAGAGACATTTCACAAAGGTTTTTGTGTTTTAGAGATCAAGGTTTAATGGTTTATTATTATCTGACTATTGTAAAAAGTCTTTAGCAATGGTAAAGATTAAAAGGTGGATTGGATCGAGTGGATTGGATTCATGTAAAAGGTGGTTTGGATCAGGAATCTTCAAAATATGGATTTTCCTTAAAAAATCTATTGATCTCCCTCTAAGAAGATTGGTCCTCTCTTCACTTCCATAATGTCAAATAAAAGATGTAATGATGTAGAAGGGTGATACAGTATCTTATTCATTCCAAGTGTAATGTTAAGGACATTTCATCATCTTATCAGAGTATGTGTTTGTCTTTGCTTTGTTCTGATTTCTCAAAGGGACTCAATATTTTAAAGATGGAAATAGCAAGAGGAAAATTAACAGAAAAAATCAAAAGAAAGAAATTCTATATTTTGAAGATTCCTGATCCAATCCACCTTTTACATGAATCCAATCCACTCGATCCAATCCACCTTTTAATCTCTACCTTTGCAATAGGGAGAATAAACTTGGATGTTATAGTTTTTTCTCTTCATAATATAGAGGCGAATAGTAGAGTTAATTTCCTTCAAAATATTGAATTCTTCCCAAGGCCTAATTGGAAGCCACTGAGCTTGGCTTTACGATGTTAAAGAGGAATTAAAGCTTGATTCTCTAATAAATTGCTATCAAACAATTGTTACGATAATGTAACATTGACAGTCATTGAATGTCACATTGATAATGTCACATTGACAGACAGTAACTGCAACCTGAATCCCAATAATTACTGTGTACTTATTGCAGTGTGCAGTTAACCCATTCTGATGATCATCACAGCAAATATCATGTTCATATTTTAAGGTGTTTGTATACATATGACCAGGTTGTAAAAAACACCTTTAGTTAAACACTTCCAAAGTGGAATACTTTTTTAAAAAGAACTAAGGGTGTACCTCTTAGACATGTTTTCTGTATTAACCTGAATGATTGAATAAAGCCCTCTCAAGCCATTGTATTTAAGATCATCGGGTTGAATAGGAATTAAAGAGTAAAGATAATGAATGTTGGGCACCTTTTCCATTAAGATATTTAGTGAAGATATATACAGTAAAACCTGTCTGAGTGAACACCTTTCTCTAAGGAGCAGCACTCTACAGGGAAATGTTCACAAAATCACTAAACATTTTTCACCTCTCTTTAAAGAACACCTTTCTTCAAACTATGGTCTCAGCCAAGCTATTGCGATTTTGTTCATATTCAACACTGTCTAATGACACTTGGTAGAAGGCAGCCATTTTGAAAAATGGCCGCCATTTTAACCTATTTTACTATAACTAATTAGTGGAGCGATTTTGTTCATATTTGGTATGTGAATATTAAAAGCATGACACACTGTCTAATGACAGTTTTTGAAAAATGGCTGCCATTTTTACGATATACTTTGTTTGTAAAATGTCAGCCATGGCTGTTCGATGGTATTTGCTACGCTTTGGCGATGCTGCTGTCTAGTTGAGTATATTGGTAATTAGTATAACATTAAGATTTGATAGTGCACAATCTTATACTGTATCCACATAAAATTATATTGGGTGAAAGATTTATACTTAAACTGAGATGTAGTTTCTATAGAAACTAACTTGTAAACATGTAAAGTATGCACAAGATCTTTAACAAATGAGTTCCTACCAACGTCATCAAAGGGAGATTTCAGCATATTCCTTGATATATGACATTGCAACCATGTAACACTGATTACATTGATTTTCTGTCATGGATCGGATTCCGGAAAAATATCATATTATTCATCATAGTTATTTTCGTTCCAATAACTACTTATGGCCAGCGTTATAATAAATGTATTGCAGTGAAGATTTATATTTTATATCAATGTAAAAAGTCTATTTTTATTTCATCATCTTGCAAATACTGGAACATCGATCACTTCTCCTTTTGATATTTTATTAAGGGAATCCTGGTTAATTATAATAGAATCCTCCAAGCTTCTTAGGCAATCAATGTTGCCTCTCATCTCTTGATAAAAGCTAAAATGAATGACAAATACAATGAATTCTAATTAGCACTTGACATCGCCTTGTTGTTCAGGAAAAGTCTGAGATATTGTTAGAGTCTCTAATATTTTTGTGGACAGTGTTCTGCAGATGGTGTTTGGCAGCCTGCAGTTTGTGTTATGTGTTATTTGTCTGTAACAGTTTGCATGTAATCCCTTCTTTTTACTTGACAGGATCATGTTTTTATTTTTAATCTTACAAGAGTGAATGTGGATAGTTATTAACACTTTAGGACATGATGTGTTTCTTGACACCTTAGAGCAATAGTGTATTTCTTGACACTTTAGAGCAATATAGTATTTCTTTACACTTTAGAGCAGTAGTGTATTTCTTGACACTTTAGAGCGGTAGTATATTTCTTGACACTTTAGAGCAATAGTATATTTCTTGACACTTTAGTGCGGTAGTGTGTTTTCTGACACTTTAGAACCAAGACAATAGCATGTCTCTGATACCATAAAGCAATGATGTATGTAACAATGTGGCTCTAATGGGTCTAATAAAACAGCAAATGAGGAAACTCCCATGAATAAAAATATTTGTTTTTTGATCCTTTTAAAGAGGGCGTAGTTGTACAAATTCTTCATGTTTTTTTGTTAAAGATGCAATTCTTAACTCTTTATATCCTATATGGAAATCATTGTGATTTCTGTGTTCTGTGTTAATTGTGTGTGAATTGATGAATGTATCTTTGCTATATGCAATCATTTTAATGGCTGAAGTTTAAGGATTGTTTTGATATACTACATAGAAATCAGCTTATAGTTTTCATATGTAGACTCGTAGGAATATAGCTATATAAGAGCATGGCAATCGATTCAGCCATAGTCTCTAAATGTAATGAAATTACCTGTAACTTTAGATTGAGTACCTTAAAGACACTTTATATCACTTTCTGTCTACTTAATTGAATTACTGTGAACAAGTTCAAACTCCCATGAGAAATATCATGGCCATACATGTACATATAGATATATATCAGTGTGTCAGATAAGCGGTCGCCATTCGCCAAATGCCATCAGAAAATACATCTGGCGAACAGTTTTGATGGAGCACTTGCCATATCGGCGATCTGGGATCAAATCAGACATGAAAACCCGAAGATAATGGCATATTTCCGCCAAGGAACTCACCGAGATCGAAAATCCAGAACATCCCGATATTCCTTCTTGATCAATCCTGAACCGTTTTATTTCGTGGATTCTTATTGGCCGTGCTCTGGATTTCTTTATTTGAGAGTTGAGAGTTGAAACACTGCGAAAATTTTTTTTTAACTGGAACATTTCCTTCTTCATTCATCATAATATTAGTTTAGTATAATGTGGAAAGCACCAAATGATAGATATTTATCGTGATGATGCAGTGAATTACAAAATGCGCCACTTTTTCTGTATTTTAGTGTAATGATGAAATACTCTATTATCGCCCGCTGACTTCTTTCGGAAATAATTTTTTCTGTGTATTCGATAATAATACTTGGTTATTCCTTGATATTTTTGAACTTTGGCGGGGTGAATGCTTATCAGGAGGTCGGCGCTAAATACGGCGATGACTGTTATTAAGCCACGTGTATGTTTTGTTCTTCATTAAATTTTCTGTGTAGATCCATATGTGAGGCCTAAAACTTGACTTTTATGAGGACTTTCATGCTCAGTTTGCACATGAGAGGTTCTAAATTTCAAAAAATTTATGGAGGAGGGGGGGCATGGATGCACAGGTTTCTGTACTTTTTAGATATAATTAATGATTTTCGTAAGAATTTCCGATGTTAGCATAATTTTATACTGGCTAGTGCCAAATCTGTTTGGCCAGTGGTATCTGAAATCTAGTGGCCAAAATGGCTAGCAGAAAAAAAACCTTATCTGACACACTGTATATATACCATATGCACTCTGAAAGTTGGGGAGGTTATCACCATTACATTTTTACCCAGTTTACACCTAGTTTACACTCAGTTTACATCAGACCTAGGTGTAAACTGTGATGAATATTGAACATCCAGTAAATCAGTATTTACAAGCAGAAAGTAATACTGATTTTCTTGATATAAATTTTACTGAGAGATTCTTACAAAACTTGGTATATATTGATTGTTCCATTGTCAGTATCATCTAATTCATCTAATTGATTTGAATTAAAGGTAAATTGAACAAATGCAAGCAATACATTTTCAGCTATTTTTATTAATTTTTGCAAGCAAGCAAATGCAAGCTGTGGCATGCATGCATACATATAATTATAGAATTTATTAAATAGATAGGAGTTAATATGAATTTCAATTTGAACAGACAATATGATATTGACAGAAGAATGATATATTGGCTGAGGCTTTATTCATATCAGGGTTGGAATCCAGATTCCTTCCCAATTATCACATGATCTATTCAATACTTGAAACAAATTCCTAGTACCAAGGAAATGCATGTTAATACAATAATGATTAGGCCCATCCTTGGTCCAAAGGTATTTCACTTTATTCCATAGCTGCTATATAGCAGTGAAGCCCAATCTTGAATGATGCCCAGGGCAGAAAGTCAACATATCTGGTGTCCCAAAAAATGAGCCACTTTTTGACAAGTACTATCTCGGTAACTGATGAACCAAATTCACTGAAAATTTGTACAAAGTAGCCCAAGAGTATCATTAGCAAGGTACAAAAATATGAAAAAGACAAAGTACATGTTATGTGAATACTAGGAAATTCAAGATACCATGTCATAATATCCCATACCAGAGCAAAAAAATGAGAATTTCATAGTGATTGTACCAGAAATTGAGAAGCAATTTGACACGCGATTTCTCAGCAATAGATGAGCCAAATTATTTGAAAACTTTACCTGATGCACTTTAGGGTATCTTCTGCTAGTGCCATGAATATGTAAGAGATTGGTCTCATATTATGTGTGTATTTCTACTGATCATATACAGTAGTTAAATATGTTCTACCATCGAAATAAAGGCTTAAAATTTACCAATCGAAATATGACACAGGACAATGCATACTGTATAAATGACAACGGTAGGTGTAGGTCAAATGAGATGTAAAATCGGGGTCACAACGGTAATATTTGACAACGGTGTATGTTAAGACAACGGTAAAGTGTCTATTTACCATTGTCATTTTCCTATGTTCCAGTGCTATTCATCCACCATAGTCCATTGTCAAATCTTAGCATATGCTGTTGTCTTTGTAAATTATTGAGTTGAAGCGATGCTTATAACCACCATTTAGTACAATGGTATCAGACTCAACCATTGTCAGGATATACACAGGCAAATTACATAGGATCCCATACAATCCCGTACGGAGTTCGTTGAGTCAACGGACCCTGTACAACCTTGTACGGGACTCGTTACAAGTTTCATAATTGCTTGTAATTTTCGAGCCTCTTAAGAGCTTTTAATTACAAAGCCTGTAATAGCTCGTAATTTTCAACCCCCATACTTGACCGTACGGTGCCCGTTACGAGCCTTAAAAATAATTTTTTTGTTCAATAAAGGAGTATTATAAGAGCTCGCACGGGTCTCAAAGACGAGGATGGTGCTCCTTTTTGTCCGTAATGGCTCGTAATTCTCGAGGCTAGTAAGAGCTCATACAGGGCCCGGTGTAATTTACCTGTGTAGCGGTGTGAGTATGTCAAAATAACCAATATTAATATAAAAGTCACTTATTCATCCATTTTCAAGCAAAAATACTTTACCATATTTATTCTAACAATATCACCTCCAATGAATTTTGAGAATGAATTGGATTTTGGATATTCGGGGTGAAGGAAAAGAATGAATTAGACATCACTTGGCTCCCATCGAATGCAGTGAAGACCGAACGTGCAAAGATGATAACTGGTACAAACAAGAGGTCTCATATCAGTGCTTCAGTATGGGAATTTTTGACATGCTATTTTGAATTTCTTAGTACTGTACTAATAGTAATATTTACTTGATCCCTTAGGGCCTCGTAATAAACTAATTAATGTAAAAATTAAAACATATCTTTCCCCATTGGATAATGTTTATCTTACCTGACACTAGCCTCAGTAGGAAATATGATATTTATCTCCCATGGGAAATAACCTCTAGTATATATTTACATGTATTATCTTCCTGTCACTTGCCTAAGAATGGGGTAAATTATACGAATTATACATAGAAATTTATTGATAAGTAAACTATATTTATTAAACTGCCTCATACTGATTAGTGAAGAGATTGCCTGCTATTCTTGCATGGTCATTACAGTATACAGCTTCCCGAATGTAAATAACAATGGTGTTAATGAATCATGCGGTCCTTATTAAAGTGCTTTGTACTATTGACAGAGACAGAGCATATCAGGCAAAATGTCCAAGAAGCACGCCATAATTCCATTAAATGACTTTGTGGTTAGAGCTACAACCTGGATTCATTGAATTAATGAGTTAGCTTTGGCCACAGCCACATGACATATGATGGATGTAGATTGGAAGAAATGTATCACCATGGTGATGCTTTAAAATGAAAAACAGAGAAAGAGTACATGGCTCAGCAAGTAAAACATGAAAAATATATTTGATCAACACATTCAATTCTATACAAAACAACAAAAGCAGTATATTTATTTTAATTTGAGAGACAATCATGGAATGGTTATGACCAGAGAGAAGTTTTGGTTATGGGATTTTATAGATACAGTAATAATTGCAATCTCTCTGTTCAAGAAAGATAGGGTTCAAGCCATGGGTTACTACACAAAATACATTACCCATTATCAAAGAACCTAGTCCATTTTGAGAAAATGATCATGATCGGATACTGCTTCAACTACACACTATTGTCAAATTCCAAAAACTCAAACTCCAAAAATCAGATACTTTACAAAGAAATCAAATTCAGGAGATGTATATAAAAATGCCGGTAAATGAAAGACTGACATCTTAGTTTTTTGCATGGGTAATTAAGGGAAAATATTGCAGCAAAATGGCCAGGCTACCATTAAATTCTCACTACTGAAGATTTATGTATTTTCCAAGGATTTAAAAAACCCTTTGCTGACTTCAGAGTATAATAACAATGAAAACGTGATTAGGAGAATGCATTATCAGCTGGATATAATGTTGCAGAGACAAAAGCCTGATTGCTATTTATAGTCAATGTTTTATAAAAAATGATAAAGGATAATCAATGGCCAGATAATAAATGTGCAAAATACTCATTTTAGCTGATTATATCCATTCATTATGTTATTCTATTCAGAGAGCTAAACCTTTTTTTATTGCATGAAAATTATTGTTTTCCCAAACAATCTCAGTTTCCATGGTTTCCATATAAAATATTCCACTGTCAGTTGCAGAAAATCTGATATGGGAAATCAAATCTGATTCAGAGTGCACTAATACACAGAACAATTCAGTTTTGCCAAAAGGACGATTCTCGGTTTGGAGAACGAAGTCCATCAATCTAAATGAGCATTATCCCTGCTTCGGACAAATTTGATTTTTTTTACATAATATAGATTTGAATGTCTTCTTTTGAATAGTCATAATTTAATTTGGGTAATATTTCTAGATTTTTCGCAAAAAAATATTAGCGCAGTACACTGATGAACTTCTTTCCCCAAATCGAGACTTGTATTTTATTGAATCGGTCTAATTGAGCGTTATCCCTGCTTCAGACCAATTTGTTATTTTTACATCTTATAGATTTAAATGTCCTCTTTTGAATATGCATAGTTTAATTTGGGTAATATTTCCATATTTTTCATGAAAAAAATTATTATCCCAGGAGACTGTTCTCCAAACCGAGAATCGTCCTTTAGTGTTTATTGTTCACAGTAGGTGTGTGTTCACTATAGGAATGAACTTTGATATGGGACTCAATGGGAGAAAAAGGTTTTGCCAAATAGAAATGCCCACTGTAGAGAGGGGTTCACTAGAGAGGGGTGTTCCCTAACACAGGTTTAACTATATACAGCAAAAAAAATAAAACTGAATATGTTGATTTCTGTGTCTGTGTATTAATGTTTAGTGCAATCTCTCACTAAAGAGAGGGGTTCAATTGAGGTGTTCACTAACACAGGTTTTAGTGTATCTGGCTAAATATTCTGGTAGAAATTTTTCGAAGTAAACCTTTGAATACACTCCATCTGAAAGATGAGATATTTTTGTGTTTTTGAAATGAAATCATTTATGAGACACCTAGAAAGGGTTAAGAGAATATGCTTAGGTGACTCAGAGTTCTTGGTTTATTTATAGATAAATAACTAAGTCTTAAGGAATATTTAGTCTTATTAATGTAACTTATAACAAAGAATAGGATTTAGTAAGACATCAAGGAAGGCATTTACATAAATAGAAATATATTGATATGTCTACAATCAATATAAGATTAAAAAGTGTGATTATAATGACAAAGCTTTCACTGTCAGAAATTCCAATTCTATCCAGTGTCTGGATGGCTCCCAGGGGATTAAAATGTCAAAGGTAATTTAACATTTTCACAAGTGATATCCCCATTGTGACCTAGGCTCAATCAGCAATTAAAACTAGATAAAGTGATGTCGAGATGATGACTTGTTACTTTTAAGAAATTAGCACAATTACAATAATAGAAACAACCGCAATTCCGACAATCTGGCACCTGATGTAATTCAGGCAATTGTATCTTTAGAAAGTTTTGTTCTGCTTACTTGACTAAATATGCAAACTTATAAAGTGTTTGTTGTTTATTTACCTTTTGTCTCTTTGCTGTAGTTCAAGATAAGAAGTTTTACTGTTGATTTTATATGAACAGTTTTATCGTTTAATATGAAAGATTTTACTCTTCAGTTTGTGCAGTTTTATTGTTGTTCATTATGAAATATTTTACTGCAGTTCAGTATGAGATGTTTTTCCTGTTGTCTAATATGGAAGGTATTACATGTACCATCATTCATTATGAAATATTTTACTGCAGTTCAATATGAGATGTTTTTCCTGTTGTCTAATATGGAAGGTATTACATGTACCATCATTCATTATGAAATATTTTACTGCAGTTCAGTATGAGATGTTTTTCCTGTTGTCTAATATAGAAGGTATTACATGTACCATCATTCATTATGAAATATTTTACTGCAGTTCAGTATGAGATGTTTTTCCTGTTGTCTAATATGGAAGGTATTACATGTACCATCATTCATTATGAAATATTTTACTGCAGTTCAGTATGAGATGTTTTTCCTGTTGTCTAATATAGAAGGTATTACATGTACCATCATTCATTATGAAATATTTTACTGCAGTTCAGTATGAGATGTTTTTCCTGTTGTCTAATATAGAAGGTATTACATGTACGATCATTCATTATGAAATATTTTACTGCAGTTCAGTGTGAGATGTTTTTCCTGTTGTCTAATATGGAAGATATTACATGTACGATCATTCATTATGAAATATTTTACTGCCGTTCAGTATGAGATGTTTTTCCTGTTGTCTAATATAGAAGGTATTACATGTACCATCATTCATTATGAAATATTTTACTGCAGTTCAGTGTGAGATGTTTTTCCTGTTGTCTAATATGGAAGATATTACATGTACGATCATTCATTATTATGAAATATTTTACTGCCGTTCAGTATGAGATGTTTTTCCTGTTGTCTAATATAGAAGGTATTACATGTACCATCATTCATTATGAAATATTATACTGCAGTTCAGTATGAGATGTTTTTCCTGTTGTCTAATATAGAAGGTATTACATGTACCATCATTCATTATGAAATATTTTACTGCAGTTCAGTGTGAGATGTTTTTCCTGTTGTCTAATATGGAAGATATTACATGTACGATCATTCATTATGAAATATTTTACTGCCGTTCAGTATGAGATGTTTTTCCTGTTGTCTAATATAGAAGGTATTACATGTACCATCATTCATTATGAAATATTATACTGCAGTTCAGTATGAGATGTTTTTCCTGTTGTCTAATATAGAAGGTGTTACATGTACCATCATTCATTATGAAATATTATACTGCAGTTCAGTATGAGATGTTTTTCCTGTTGTCTAATATAGAAGGTGTTACATGTACCATCATTCATTATGAAATATTTTACTGCAGTTCAATATGAGATGTTTTTCCTGTTGTCTAATATGGAAGATATTACATGTACCATCATTCATTATGAAATATTATACTGCAGTTCAGTATGAGATGTTTTTCCTGTTGTCTAATATAGAAGGTGTTACATGTACCATCATTCATTATGAAATATTATACTGCAGTTCAGTATGAGATGTCTTTCCTGTTGTCTAATATAGAAGGTATTACATGTACCATCATTCATTATGAAATATTTTACTGCAGTTCAGTATGAGATGTTTTTCCTGTTGTCTAATATAGAAGGTATTACATGTACCATCATTCATTATGAAATATTTTACTGCAGCTCAGTGTGAGATGTTTTTCCTGTTGTCTAATATGGAAGATATTACATGTACGATCATTCATTATGAAATATTTTACTGCCGTTCAGTATGAGATGTTTTTCCTGTTGTCTAATATAGAAGGTATTACATGTACCATCATTCATTATGAAATATTATACTGCAGTTCAGTATGAGATGTTTTTCCTGTTGTCTAATATAGAAGGTATTACATGTACCATCATTCATTATGAAATATTTTACTGCAGTTCAGTATGAGATGTTTTTCCTGTTGTCTAATATAGAAGGTATTACATGTACCATCATTCATTATGAAATATTTTACTGCAGTTCAGTATGAGATGTTTTTCCTGTAGTCTAATATGAAAGGTATTACATGTACCATCATTCATTATGAACTATTATACTGCAGTTCAGTATGAGATGTTGTCTAATATGGAAGGTATTACCATCATTCAATAGGAAATGTTTTGCTGAAGTTCTATATAACATGTTCAATTGTTGCCTATTATTACAGTTTATTATGAAAGGTTTTGCTCTTGATATGAAGCCTTCAAATACAATTGGTTGCTATGACAACCTATTATGAGATAAGCAGCGCTGAGTCTGTTTAATAAGTCTAATAGAAAAATCTGATACCTGGGCCAATAAAAGTTGACAACGCCTAATAGATTACAAATACCTGGAATGATCTCCTAATTGGTAAATTGAGTGCTACCTTTGTGGGAAAGGCATGATTCTCAGGAAAAGGTGATGTAATAGAAGCGCTGTATGTTCACCAAAAGCAGATATACTCGTATATCATTATGTGCATGATTAGATGTCAGAAATTGCAAAATATCATGTATTTATTTTTTAGGAGAAATTTGAACTAAAGTTTTGAGATTTAAGGATAGGGATAGTTCAATATAGATAATTTGATTGGCTTTACTTTATTGAACATGATATGGATTAGGGTGAGTGGATGAGAGATGTAATTAGGAGAGTCACTTGAGTGTAAATGTCATACATAGGTTAATAATCTCCTTTGAAGTAAATGCTTGAGGTGATTTTTGAAACAGGGGAGGAGAATTGAATAAGACGATTTGTTCTGTCTTATGTGAGAGGTTCTGCTACAAAGCCCTATAAACCCTATCTATCTGACCATCCTTGTATATGGAATTTATTTTGTATCAAAAATGGACAATACACAATCCATATGAAAAGTCGAACCCTATGATGCGCACAATCGAACTATATGATTCGGACAGAATATTTAGCATAGAATACTGAAAGAATTGTACAAAGTAAATTTTGAACGAATGTGTCAATTTTACACATGCATTAAATTCAAAGTCTCTTAGGATGGTTCCAGCCCGCATAGGCTGTCACAATCAACTTGCACCTCACATAGGGTGCGAGATTTGGAGTTATGTGACATCCTGGTTTCTACAATACGGCGCCTTCCATAGAAAGTCATAAGTCACATGAGATTTCAAAAAATCGCGAACAAAATCTTTGTTTGTGCGAGCCGTATAAGCATTTGTTTGACATTTGTACTATGTTCGATGTCATTTTTATTAAACAATGCATTTACAAATATGCATGTACAAGTGTGATTTTACTAACACGGTGTGTGCAAACTTGAACAAAC
The DNA here is from genome assembly GCA_903813345.2 of Owenia fusiformis. NCBI lineage: Eukaryota > Metazoa > Annelida > Polychaeta > Sabellida > Oweniidae > Owenia > Owenia fusiformis. The sequence continues at coordinate 19,320,315 of CAIIXF020000007.1, read as the reverse complement.
CATGTATGAAATTAAACGGATTGTGTATGTATTTCTGCTAGACGCTATTGAATGTGTTAGATATCACATAAATATAAGATGTCCAATTTTGATACAATTTTAACACCTTACTTGTCAACATATTTTGCAAAAATAGTAGTGTAATGACCCTCAATAACAAGTTGCTTCTTCAGTATCAGCTGTAGTGGTTAGCCCTTATGGCTCAATCATCAAACTTTGGAGCAGAAGGTCCTTTTCTTATGTCACTCTCTTTCATGTCCAGTTTTTGGCTTGTAACACTATAGTTCCCCAGACGAGCATCCTCGGGTTGTTACATTAGCACATTTTTAATTGTATTCATTATCAATCACTCCTGCATTTCTTATGCAAGTCTATCCAATCGTACAACACTCCCGGTTTACAAAAATTGTTTTCAAATTTTTCAATTTGGCAAGAGTCATACAAACACCTTTGAAAGTTTTGATGATGCTCTGAACTCAGATTTCTTCCATTTTAACATGGCACTTCAAAAAACTAATATTGTCTAGGGGTTATGATGTAAAAATTGTTTCTAACCAGATTTGATTTAACTTCTGTTTCTGTTAGTAAAATAAGAAAGTACTTTGATTTTATCAGATACCGAGTAAGTTGCATACAAAGTTGTGTGCAGTATAAAATGGGATGTCTGTAGTGAAAATCAAAGGGACCATCTATGCTGTACAACACATGGTCTTATCCTAAAATAATTGAAAATAGGCCTCAGGCCATAAGCAAGGCCCCAACTCAGTTACTTTTGACCTGAACCCGATTTTTTCAGCCCCTAACACCATTAGAAGTAGATTATCTGTTTTATGTTACCTTGTGTGAGTGATTTAGAGTAATTCTGGAAAAAACACATCCAAACAACATTAATATAATATCAAGTCCAATAAAAATACAAGTGGAGCTAAAAGTACCCTTTGCTAATGCCCGGATGAAATTAAACAGCATCTTTTATGACTTACATCCGTCCCTACTCTTCACATTAAGACAATTAGAATACAATATTAGTCAATAATTGTATTCGCTTTTCATTTTTGTTATTTAAGGAGCATTATTTGAACTTTTAGTGTGTTTCCGGAATCTTCCGTTCCATTGCTATCATGATTATTGATCATTATAAAAATTTCCTATTGCTAAAATGTTACCATGGTGATGTTTAGTACAAAAGATGATAAAAAAAACAGTAGAATCAATTAGATATAAAGAATCAATATAACATGAAGTCAAATGCATGAAACTAGCCTTTTTTATATTCTCGATTAAGGTAATGTTGAAATATTCATGACCATAGAGATATTTATTGATAGCTTTGGCAAGTAGTATTTACAATCAGTTATTTAGTCAGGGTGCAAATAGAGATCTTGTTCTAGAGCTTTACAATAATTTACATTTATTTACTTACAACAGTGTCAGTTCACTGGCACGTTAATTGAAAGATAATGACATTGCACTTCAGAATAAAGTAGACTGTAACAGTAACCTAAGATCGATGGACCATTCATTTCATTCCAAAGTGTCACCTCATGAAGGACTCTACTTCATTAGTAATGAAGATGTTGAACTTATACAGATGCCCTATGAAAAATGTGTATATCTTTACCATATCATTAAAATATGAATGAACTGCTGAATCATCTCCATGTGGATATCTTCCTTATTCTTAGTATTTAAGACCTGATTACCATAACAGGCTTCTCATGGAGGGTAACACTTCTCCCCTTTTGTAAAAAAGTTAGAATCGTATAATGAATAGACTGAATTCTCAAAGTTGAATATTAGTGTTCAATGTATGTGTATGTTAGACTCTGTTGGTTAATTAATATGTATCTGTTGTTTGTTTTAGGTAGCTCTGTTAGACTTTGTTGCTTTTGTAGCATTGTGTTTGACTGCATTGCTTATATGTAGCTGTAAATTAGGCTATGTTGCTTTTACTTGTATGTAGCTGTGTGTTAGACTGTTTCGTTTCATACAAGAAGTTGTTAGACAGTGTTGTTTGTATGTAGTTGTATGTTAGACTATATTGCTTGTATGTATTAACTCTGTTATTTGTATGTAGCTGCACGTTAGACTATGTTTGCTTATATTTATAAACTGTGTTGTTTGTATGTAGCTGTATGTGAGACTGTATTGCTTGTATGTATAAACAATATGAATATAGGGATTATTCCTCATGAGTATGTCATATTGCTCCTATTGTCAGTGCTTCGTAACCATGGCAATACATCTGTAGTAATGATATGGAATTTGGCAGATTGACAAAATCGATAGTAGGTTATTAGTTGACTTGCAATGGAATTAACCTGCCCTGCTGGCGCTTCAGGCAATGTTCTTTGTAGACTTAATAGTTTATAACATGCATGATAAATGATGGCTTTGGTTGAAACAATCTTGCAAAATTGAGAAGACTCAGAATAAGATTAAAACTATTTGAAACATTTTAATCTCAAATGATTATTATTATTTGTTCTAGTCATTGAATTATGTCTTTAATTTCAGGTATATTTCAACTGTACTGGTTAACAGCTCATTATTATTGGGTGTCACATCAATGATTATGTCATGAGGTGTCATGTTTAGGATACTAGAAATGTCATGTCATGTCTAGTTAATCACAATATTTCTAGAAAGTAAGGCTCTTGACATTGGGTAAAGTACAATTCCATTTTTGTAATTATTTTATTTTGTGGTATTGAAATTTCTATGTATTTTGTGTCTTTCAGCGCCTACCGACAGACGCTACGGTTATATACAATTATGCATGTGCCCTACGTGACAATGATGCCATATATGAAGAACTGATTGACTTCCTCAATTCCGAGACTGATTATGAGGTATGTTAAAACAATGGTGTTATCTTGATCTTGTTTTAAAAATGGAAAATATGGTAGAAACAATGAGAAAACGCATTGAATTAGCACACATGAAGTTAACACCCTGAGTATATAGAAATATATTATATCATTCCAGTTCGAAAGAAAAATTGAGGAATAGGGACTTTAATTACGTATTTGTAAATTAGATATTGCACCTGACGATTAATGCATGTTTATTATATTGTAGATTGGGAGAAAATTGTATTACATGCTGGAGAAATGCCAACATATCCTGATAAAATATTCATTGAACACATACTGTATATATGTTAATAATAGAAATTTGAATAGTATGGTTTTGTTTTAGGATAATACCAAAGCTCAAAAGCTCTGTCCAAGAAATTACACTCTAACAGTCGTTAATAGTTAATTATCAACGCTGACCAGGAATGGACTGAATCTTAGATATTTAATCCACCACCGCGAGATAAATGTATCAAGAATGCAAATACTAATGGCTTAATATAGACGATTATCACCCTCGTTGGCATATAATTTGCCCAGGGCATTTATCAAGCTCATGTTCACTCAAAGATGGCCATCTGATTATGCCTTGAACCTACCCTCATTCATTCTCGTATAGCTGATTCTTTAATGAAAACATAATGCAAAAAATGTTATTGATCAAATTCATTAAAGTTAATATAGTCAGGTTCTTGCATAGAATATCACCAGGCATAAACTCCAAAGCTACCATTTCTTTAAAATCTTAATGAAATGTCCCAACCTCTTGTATTTCTATTGAATTTAGAGGGCAGACGTTTTGCGTCTGACTCATTGCCGCCAATTCTACTTTTCTCTCTTTTTCATTTTTAGGCTTCACTACATTGACATTTTGCTCGTGGGTACAGTTCACTCCCCAGGGCCCTTTGTTTCTCCTTATCTCAGATTCACACTCTAATTGTTTTGCAATTTCCATTAGAGTTAGTGCTTATCCAATGCTGGGATTCTGCAATAACGTCAAATAAGAGAATATAGTAATCAATTATATGGCAAAGTTGCAGGATTTTGTTTCAAATCCAGGTTTTGTGGGATGTGATTGCTTGAATGATACAATTTGCTGCTTGAAACTTAAGACAGTGTTTCTGGGAAACCAAACTTTTGCTATTTTTATCTGAGACTGTTTTTATTCAATTTTGAGTGTTCACATCTCATCTTTTCCATTGTTTTTAGATTGTACGAAATGAAACTTTCTGCTGAAATCACGGGGTATTGATTTTATTCCTTGGTACAACCTGGGACTTTAATCTTTATAGGGATGTTATCACACCTATACAAAGAACTAGTTTGAAAAACTAAATGCTTATATTACCTGCATGATATTAGAAATATTAGTAGCAGGTGGTTCAGATATTGTCTTCTGTGGTACCTGGGAGAAGTATATCTGTCAAAACTTATTATTTTATCTAGTGTTCATGATTTGACTCCATTTCTCTGTAAAGTATGATAGAAGTGTTTGACTATTTGGTATTTCTATATATCAATGCTACACGCCTGTTTACATTATTCTTTACTTGCTCCACTTTTCTACCAGAGCATTTTCCAATTTTAACAGCTCTCACTACCCTTTCCTTTATAAGAGCTTCATGTACACTCCTTGATCTAGCCTCCCTTTCCTTTATAAGAGCTTCATGTGCACTCCTTGATCTAGCCTCCCTTTCCTTTATAAGAGCTTCATGTGCACTCCTTGATCTAGCCTCCCTTTCCTTTATAAGAGCTTCGTGTACACTCCTTGATCTAGCCTCCCTTTCCTTAATAAGAGCTTCATGTGCACTCCTTGATCTAGCCTCCCTTTCCTTTATAAGAGCTTCATGTACACTCCTTGATCTAGCCTCCCTTTCCTTAATAAGAGCTTCGTGTACACTCCTTGATCTAGCCTCCCTTTCCTTTATAAGAGCTTCATGTACACTCCTTGATCTAGCCTCCCTTTCCTTTATAAGAGCTTCGTGTACACTCTTTGATCTAGCCTCACCCACATCCCAGAACTTGCCCTCTCTTCCTTTTCTATCATTCCGATTACTCATCACATCTTTCTGCCTTCAACTAGAAATATGAGAGAAGCTTATAGACTGTCATGATCTCTCATGATCCTGTTCTACATACAGATGTACTATACAGATTCATTAAACCTGAGGCACTTCAAGACATTCCTCTTATGTACTTTTACATAATTTCCTCAGTTAGACAGGTAATGTAAGGTTGCTTGTGGGTGTTAGGCTAAGTATGTTGCAAGTTGTTAGGTTAGTTCTAGTGCCAGTTTCAGATTGATGCATTGTTTAAATTTGTAGGTACTGGATGCAATATGTTTTAGTTTGTAGTTAAAGTTTTTTTTATATTGCTCACTAATGCTGGCTGCAATGAGGAAATTACCACAAATAGAAAGATAAAAAATGCAAAATAATTCATCCTGGAATTAGTGTCTTATCTATAATGTTTGTATTTGTTGCAGGTACTATATAGGTCACCAATTGTTTGAGGTCATTTTCTGCATTGTTTTTTGTATTTGTTGTAGGTACTAGATCCAGTATGTCACCAGCTGTTTAGAGGAACCATTATACGGTTCACATGGGAACTATTTTCTGCATTGTTTTTTTTGTATTTGTTGTAGGTACTAGATCCAGTATGTCACCAGCTGTTTGAGTTCTATAGGTCAGAGGAACCCCTACTACGTAGGTTTACATTAGAACTAGTCCCGACCCTCATCACTGCCTATCTGATTGCACACTCTAACAACCAACTGAAGGTGAGAATATGTTTTATTTAGTCATCACTATAGTATCACTTCAAAATCTCTTGACCTGAGATTGACCCACAAAGGGCAATTGCCCAAAAAGCCCAGTTTTGCCTTGGCTATGTACAGGGTGTCAAATAAATATGTTCTCCCCTCCTTAGGGGAGGCATCAAAAGATCAATGTCTGATAGAAAACTAAATAAATCTAGTTTGGGGGAGGGGGTCAAAGCTATTTCAGTTTGCTATCCGACATATTTCAACATTTAAATTTTTTGCAATTTGGACTCAAAATGCCTTGGAATGGTTTTAGGATAAAGACTTCAAAAGATGCCTTCTTCACCAAGATACATGCAACATGGAATATTATGCCTATTGTTGTTGACACGTTATAAGAATCATAAATAAGTTATTAATAGTACTGCCCCCATGAAAGTCCAAATTGAGTCGTTAAAACATGTGAAAAGTCTGCGATCAAATTTCATTGTATTTTGTTTTGAGGGGAGGGGGGGTCTAACTCAAAACTAGATTATGCCTCCCCTTAACTTTAACATCCACATAATGTTAGATAACTTTTTTCTCTACATGATATCTAAATCGTTCTTTAGGACATCATAACTAGCCTTCACAGAGCAACTGCACAAGAAGATGACAAGCTCAACTAGGTGCACTTTATGCACAAAAGTTCATTCTCTTGAAATTAAGGGGGGAGAACATATTTATTTGACACCCTGTATTTACTGTATTCGCGGTAAAAAGCACCCAGGACACCTTTGAAATTGAAATTCCAATTGTAGAAGCCAAAATTCCCCGGGAATTCCTCAATATTTCTTGAAGTCTGTGAGGCGCGGTAGGTGCTTATTAAGGATGGGTCCTTAATACAGCAATTATGGTATCTCATTATCTATATTCAAGGTCTTGGGGTATAGGTCACCAAAATAATCTGTTATTAAGATATTTTTCAACAGATACTAAATATGAAGTGTAAAGGTTACCAATTCAAATTGGCCACATCTATTCACTTATTTTCCGATCCTTGTTATGCATTGGCTATTCATGCTCAAGAATAATTATTCCAAATCCACAATCTTATGCATCACCCTCTGAAATGACCCAACCTTAGTTGAACTCTTCATTCATTTTATACATGGGTAATTATCCTAATCTATACTTTCCTGGGGAGTATTCTAGACTATCCAAGCTGCAAAAGGAATAGCAGAATTTATAACAGAATAATGCACAATCCCCAAAAAATCGTGTATGATTTAATGGATTTCCTTGAGAGAGATCTTTTGTGTAAATTAGATTTAGTTTATTTTGCAACTGCACTTAAATTGAAATTGGAAAGCTGCAAAACTTGCAAAATAATATTCATTTTGTGATTTTTATGAAGAGGCTGTTGGAGCCAAAGAGCACGTCTCCTGAGAATTAATAAGACATCTTTCATTTTCATTTCCAGCCATGCATAAAATGATCAATATTTCAGCCATTTTAATCAATCTGGAATTGCAGGGATGGTATAATCCCAACGTCCTTCAGCCCTTTAATGTATCGCAGGCAAAGAAAGGTTAATTGCGTACCTTTTAAGATTTGCACGTAGGTAATTGAATCACTGGTACCCATTTCTTAAATGGATTCCTTTTGTGTGCAGCTTTGAAGAGATAACAAGACATTGTGATATTCTTACAACATACAGTGTTGACAAGATTAAGTTTTACTTTATTTCTTGCTTTTATTACTCTTTTTTAAAATTATGACCACCGTGGCTTTGACTAATTATTGGAAATTTATTATTTATTCAAGAAGATAGAGTATATGCTTCATTTACATGCAATTTCTTTATGGATTCCTACCAATATATTCTTTGTACACAATGATATGTCTGTGTGTTACAATATTTAAAGATCCATCCATGATTTGATATTGTTGATAATGTCTGTCATGATATCACTTTGGCAAGAATGACATAATGGTCATTTGAGAAAGGGCTCACTGGATCATATGTTACCTTTACAAAGATATCCTACCTTTACACTTGAAGATACATCTTACTTATGAACAAGAAGAGATGTTGCCCTTGCACTTGAAGATATTTTACCCTCGCACTAGAATATGTTTTTACTTGAAGATATTAGAATATTATATGAGATTATTTTCTGTTACTCATGAGTTAATACAAGAAAATATTTAGCCTTACACTAGAATATTTGTTACCCTTACACTAGAATAATTGTTACCTTACACTGGAATATTTGTTACCCTTACACTAGAATATTTGTTACCCTTATACTAGAATATTTGTTACACTTGCACTAGAATATTTGTTACTCTTGCACTAGAATATTTGTTACTCTTGCACTAGAATATTTGTTACCCTTGCACTAGAATATTTGTTACCCTTACACTAGAATATTTGTTACCCTTACACTAGAATATTTGTTACCCTTGCACTAGAATATTTGTTTCCCTTACACTAGAATATTTGTTACCCTTACACTAGAATATTTGTTACCCAAATATTTGTTACCCTTGCACTAGAATATCTGTTACCCTTGCACTAGAAGGCCTTTGCACTGGGGGATATTGCACCTTGCACTTGAAGAAGACTTCTTCATGGGGAAAAGTTATCAGAGAGGCTTCTCCCTTTGTTATTCACCTCTATTTGACATTTTCAAGCATGGTCACTATAACTTTGGGAATAGTAGAATCTCATTAACAACAAATAATTAAGTGATTGAATACTATTGTTAATCTACTAATGCAGACTATAGCGAAAGTTTAATGGAGAAATGTCGTGATAAAAGTCTTATTTAGCAGAATGTATTTGGGTGTTTGGAACATTCAAAACATGGTGTTCTTTTACATACATATGGATGAATATACAATTTTGAAATCGATATTCTCATATATAAACATTCTTGGGTGATATTTTAGGTAAATCATAGTCCAGAGGTGTAATTATAATGTAACAATAGCCTATTGTGCAAAAAAAATTATGAAATAATAAGACATTTTATCTTTAGTATTAACTGATAAATTGATTTAGAATAGAATATGCATATTTTTTGTTCTTTATATCATGTCAGATAAGACTGTAGAATATCATTAATGTCCTCTGAGAACTATTAAGTTGATAAAAACACAAGAATTTTTTATCCTCTATTGTTGCATTTTATTAGCTTACTTGAAATAGTCATGCTTGATCAGTCATGCATTTCTTACAAACATATTCATCTCAAAGAAATAATTCACTCAAATATGACACATTGCCCTTCCTTAAAATACTCTCTGAACATGCTGTATGTTGCTCTTTAAAGTTTGAACAAGTTTTTGTCATATTCTAGTTTTTCTTTGAAATTATCACCATGACTGCATTCCTCTTTCTAATTCTGCCCTTGCACTATTTTTATTTTGAAGAAATTGATAACAGAAACAATTTCTTCCAGATTACCATCAAATGATTTATGGTAGTCAAGCTTCTTGGAATATGATTTTTTCTTCAAGTTAAATAACATATAAAATTTAATTGTTTTATTAACGAACTCATATTCATTTAAATATATTTCATATTTCATTTTTTTATTCTTATTCATTTTGGAGGAATAAATTATGTCCATATAACTTCACCAATTTATAACATATCATGAATCTTTTGGGAGATATTGTATTTGAGATTGTAAGGAATAGATTGGTAGGTGAATTGTACATGTTGCTTGTAATTTTGTCACCCCCATAGATCTGATTCTGCCTTTAAATAACATATAAAATTTAATTGTTTTATTAAAGAACTCATATTTATATTTCATCTTTTTCATCTTTTTTTATTTTGTATCAAAAGCTAAAAATGCTCAAAATGATTAGATTTATATGTGGGTCCATTGTTCTTTAGTTGGAACTTGTACAACTCAGTAAATTAGTATTGATTTCTTTGTTGCTTTTACCTTTCGAGACTAGAATAATATTGGACGTATCCTTTCAATTTACTACGTAGATGCAGAAGTCTAAAAGCAGTTTTAAATAGAAAGCATAAATAGAGCAAAATGAAACAAAGAAAAATATGCCATCCTAATGAGTTATAACAAGAACTTAAAATTATAGAGTGTTAACTTATATACTCTCCTCAAAACGAACTATTTCATAAAATTATTAACATATATGGGTATTTTATCAATTATGGAAATATTTTCAAAATTATATTGCAATTAATATTAAATGCAATGTATATTAGTCTTCTTGAGTATTGACAGCATAATAAAAACCTGGATACTTTTTCAATTTCCTATCATTATAGTTGTTATTTAAGCTGATTTGAGATCATGAAGCATGTCATGATTTCAAAGAAATGACTTTTTGTGTCTTCTATCACAAAGAAACAATATCAGTTCATTTAGTAGAACCGTACGTGATATTTTCACGTCACTGATATTTCCCATAGGGCAATATTGATTAAAGTCTGACACAGAATCTCCACATGATAAAATCTGGGACACATTGCCTCCTTTTATGATATTCATGCTACAAAATGCAAACTTAGGGTGGAAAAGAGTGGAATCAGCAAGGAATAAATTAAACAGGCATATAATCAACACTCAAATTATATAATAATTTAAAAAACAATTTACTGTTATTCATTTTGGAGGAATAAATTATGGAATAGGGGTACCCACATTATGGGACCCACATTCTGCACTGTCCCTTAGAATAGACATAATCTCACAAAGAGATGACTTTTAGGCATGGGTAGACTACAAAACCTTCTCACTTCTACTTTTGTGCAGTTAATCTTATTTTTTTAATAATGAAAGTTGCCTCTGTCTTCTCTGTATAATAAACCTTACTTATGGTCAAATGCATATATATTCTCATTTTCTGAAGATCTGTCAATGTGAATGCTTTTTTCAATCTCATACTTTTAGTATGAATGCTCAATCTGAAGGCTAATAACTTGAAATGTGAACACCTGCCGATCAGAACACTTTTTGCTGGTCTGAGTGGTGTTCTGATTTTGGACAGGTTTCACTGTATTTATTTGTCTTTCAGAAATGACCAATATGTTATTCTACTCATTGTACTGTTAATATATGTGGATTGAATGTTTCTGTGATAACATGATGAAAGTACATATGAGATGTTCTACTATACAGTGTTAAAGCTACAGCAGGGGATTTACAGGGGTGGCCATGCAATATCAATGACATGTTGGACAGGCGGGATAATACAGTAAATGAGGGGTGGGTTCAGGGGGTTTATGATATCAGTGGTCACAGGAGTTAAATATTTCAGATGGATTATGGGAGGGTCTGGATTTCAGTAGAGGGGTGGCTTCTGACATTTTTTAAATCTGGCATTATTGGCTGAAAGTATTTTTCTGGCGACATTGAGAGTTACACACACATCACATGTTCAACAAACAATTTCTACAAAATGAATAATTTTGCTTTAATTTTACTGTAAGAAATTATAACTGCAGAATACTTTGTCCAACACTTTTGATCACATCTTGTAATTTTTGTGTTTCAAGTTTTGACATTTTCCTACATGTACATTTTTTCAATTATTTCAACGGATATTCCAATTTATGATGAGGTATAAAGGTCTCAGATGATATTGCACAAGCCTGTTAGACATAATGTAATATTGAATTTTGATTAATTCACCCAGCAGACTGTTTTTGAAAGGAATTTGATATTTGTTTAATATGATTATATTTGTTTTTTTTAGTTTTTCAATATAAGGAACAACAATAGAAAAAAGAAGCAGGTGGGCACATGATTTATCCTGCAAAATATCATAGCTTCATGCTTATTTCTTGTCTGGTTGTACAAATAGAGGGAATTTGAGAGAAAAGTGCATGGATCTGAAGTTAATGCTCATATTATAAAAATGCAAGAAATTTAGATATTAATGAAGTAAGCATGTAGTTAGAATGATATTATTTGAACTGAATTGGGGCATATAGAAGTGTTCAGCATACATAGATCTGCTTAGTCTTACTTCAACCCCCTGTGAACCCCCACCCCTCCCTCCCTAATACACATCCCCACAAGATAGTTGGTAGGAGTGAAGGCTGGGGATTCCATAGACTTGATGCAAGACTACAAATTGCTTTTCTAGAAATTGCTTTCAATTTAAAGCCAATATCCATAATGACATAATCAGTCTTGTCATTGGCCTAGATAGATTTTTTTTGAAAATTTAAACGGACTGCATTGTTTTCTTACATTTTCATATCATTATATTTAGAGTGATGATAACACATGAAATCTATTCCTTGCTCATTCTACTCTTTTCCCTTCTGTTTTGAATTTCAGTTCCAGAAAATGTGCTAATCAGAAATTCAGAAATTACTCAAAAATAGACATTAGAGAATGGATAATACATTCAGATATCACTCAAGTGAAACAACATGGACTTTATTATCTGTCCCTAGAACTACATACAGATTCTCAAAGCTCATCACCAACCATGAATATTTATGAGATTTGATGTTATATATCCTCCCTTAGAACATAAAAATGCTCAGAGTCACAAAGTAGTCTTTAAGTTTAATATATAACCTGACTGTAAGACATCGCAACAGTGGTCATGTACCATCCTTCTTCAAAGGACTTATTCTTAAATCCAGGTACGATTCATATTTAAATAAATGAGTTGCCCATAAAATAGTAGGTTAATCCGGTAGCTTTCATTCGCGAATGCCCTTGCTTAAATTATATTTCAAATCTAGGCCTGCTAAGAAAAATAGGAAAAAAGACAAGATTTCTTGAAAATGTGTTTTTAGTATAAATCATGACACATCAAAGTGCTATCTAGCTCCTTCCATTTCAAAATATGAGAGGCCACAGGCAACCAAGCATCTCCCATTGCAAGACAAATGATTGTCTTTCATGGAAATTGCAATAATGAAAGGTAGTAACCAGACCTTATGATACCATGAGTTTGCTCAGAGGTTTCATAGCAAAGGCAAGGGTTTACATGTGTAAAGCCTCAGTCACATTTCGTCTGTGTGGGTATAGGATGGCCATAGCTTCACAAAATCAATATGGAAAATATACATCGTACTGCTAATATATTTTATGCCTATATTTTATGCTACATATTTCTCTCAATTTTGGGAAGCTACAGCCAACGTAAGGTTGCCGTAGATCAAATGTGAACAAGGCATAAGTGAACTCGCAGTATAAGTCACATCAACTTGGAGCCTTTATGCTCATGGTATGGTGAGGTCGGTTAGTATAAGGGCTTGTGAGCCAGCTTGAAGGCACTTGCATATATCACTCCTGAATGTTATAAATCTATCAGAAACAAGTCAAATTCAAATTCTGAAGTAAAGAATTTGACTTGTTTCTGATATATTAACCAGAGAGATGAACTTACATAGAACTGTTATAAATCTATTTTTTTATGTATTAACATTCATACCCTCTAGCTGTATTAGCTTGATAATCCCTTGACAAGTTCCTCATGTTATACTTGCTATAATTCAAAGAGGAGATATTTATCTAGCTTATTAATGCAACCACTCGTCCCAAATCATTCATCATTTTTTCACATTTTGTTTCATCACCTGATTATAGAATTTACTAATGGCTTTCTACACCTGATATGCTATCAATATTGATTATTTTAGTGTTTTGTAGCTAATTGTGGTCTCGTTTATTCTCTTCCCCCTCACTCCTGCACTTCTTTCAAAGTCTGAAATTAGTTCATTTTTCAGATTTCTCTTGCAAGCACCTATACAGCCCCATCTGTCCCCTCTGGGTTGGGAAAAAGATGGGTGATTAGTGACCAGATTTGATGTATGCTGCAGGACTTTGTTCATTTGTACCCAATCTCTATCTCCTGTTTTCTTTCTCTACTTTCCTCATATGAAATACATTTTCATATATTTTTCTACCTCTCATTCTCCAGGTTTCTCTTGCTTCCCTTATTTTTGACATTTGTACTATTAAACATACATGTATGTAGTTGATGATAATAACTTGGGTGGGACTATGAAGTCATCACATGGGTCAAAAACCTAATGGTCCTTACCCTATAATCATCCAAATCCCATGTGTCAAAAACTTAATGGTTCATGTGAAACCCAATAAACTAGATGCGAGTAGAAACAATCTTGATTTACGTCATTAAATATTCAAAATTCAGTGATTTCTAGTTCGGGTTGAATCCCCATAGACCCCATGTTACAAAGTCACAAAAAGTGAAATATCTTTTCTTGTAATCGACAAATAACATTTTCCTTTACTGGACATTTTTTAATTTGCATTACTATTAGATACGTAAGGTTTTTATGAAAATTGAACTACTAAAACAAATGTAATTAAAGTTAAAGGGAACTTTCTACTATACCCGCCATGCTATCTGACCCGAACGAGCCACCTGGTGGTGAAATTGGTAACTACATACTCGCATCTGCGTTATTGTTCAAAAAATACATGGTGCTCATTCTGACAGTTTGATACACATGCAATGACTAAAGGCTCTAAAGAGATGACTAAATTTATTTTGTAATGATATTTTCTTTCATCCTCATCCTCATCTTCAAAGAGATTAGATGATTCCAATGCAGTTAGAACAAAACAAGCAAGGCTCCAGCTAGAGTTCATGTTGCTGTAGTTCTGAAAAATGTAATAAAATGACTGAATGTTTTACAAGATTAAATATGCTTTCATAATTGTCTCTGTACTTCCAGAGAAGCAGCGGAATAGAAGCTTGTTTACTGGCGATATATAACTTGGTAAGTACTGCATTTATATATTGTGAGGCATGCTTAAAAGACTCAAATGCCCATATTGGAAACCTTTACCAGCCAAAGAAATCACATTTACCAGCCCAAAGTAAACACCTTTACCGACCCAAAGAAAACACCTTTACCAGCCTGAAGAGAACACCTTTACTAGCCAAAAGAAAAACCTTTACCTGGCTAAAGTTAACACATTTACCTGGCAATAGTGAATACTTTACCTGGCTATACTGAACACCTTTACATGGCTATAGTGGACACCTTTACCTGGCAATAGTGAACACATTTCCTGCACACAGTGAACACTGATCCCTGTACATAATGAACACCTTTGTTTAGGGACAGAATATATATCTTTCTTGTGAGCTCCTCTCCATAGTCAAACATTTTGTAATAGTTATTTTGTAAGAAACACCTTTTAATAGTTTTTTTCAGAATCATCAAATACTATAGTTTGGCTTGAAGGCTCTGAACCGCAGGGGTCTTGAAGCAAGACTACAGATACTAACAAACAAATGCTTGGAAATAAAACAAACAACAACATATAACACAAACAACAACATATAACAAAAATTAAGAATAAAAAAAATAATACTAATTTTGAAAATATACTTGTGTATAAAAATGTATAAAATGTAACAGTGAAAGAAGATCATGACCTTTATATACCCTTCCCCTACCCCCTTGTACAACCAGCCTTTGGTCTCTATGAGCACCATATGGCATGACTACTGAATGCCTAAAATCAAAGCATGTTTCTGTAAATTAGAGATGTGATTATTTCCATGCTAAAGCTCAATAAACAATAAAGCAGTGTTTTATAGCAGGTGGGACTTATTAATATCTGTATACAGGGGCCATATTGATGTGATACATTATATGATTTTGAACCTAACTCGGGTGGGAATGGCAGGATATCAATAATTTTGCCAATTCCTCAGTGATTTGTTCAGTGCTACCATGCCTTCAATCAATGAGGTGCTTCAATCAGAGTAGCTTTTAGATATCTAGCTTTTGAGAATATAATTTGGTATTTCATACCTGCTATGTACAAATAGTTAAAATATGATGGAGTATGTATGGTACATACATAGGCTTCAATTAAGATTTTCCTTGTCAAAGGATTTTTTCAGAAGAATAATGTTTTACGATTAGTCTTATTGTCAGATAGATAGTTGGTTGTCTTTTAAATGTTTTTTTATTATTGCTGTTGTTATGTTTTAAATTCATAATTTATGAATCAGAATGGCTAGGCTCATCATTTAGGGGTTGATTAAATATCAATATTTGTTATGGCTACTTTATTATGACATCACAATTGTGGTTCCACCAACAACAATAACGATCTTTCAGCTATGATGTATGATTAACTAAGGTTGATTTGTAACATTAGTATAGCATGATCAATGTCAATACTCATTCATTCGTATCTTTTATATCAAATAATTCTTACTTGGATATTTCTTTGATCATTGTTAATGCGAATAAAGATTTATAAATTGAAATTGTAACCTTTGAGCCTCAAAGCTCTTTCCAAGTAAACCATGTATCATTTATCATGTATCACAGTCAGTTATCTATAACATGTCCTGTGAGAATGATATCATGGTGGTCATTGTAAAATATTGAAAATAGAATGGAGAAGTGTGGAATTCACAAAGAATATCAATAGCATGTCCTGTGAGAATGATATCATGGTGGTCATTGTAGAATATGGAAAATAGAATGGAAAAGTGTGGAATTCACAAAGAATATCAATAACATGTCCTGTGAGAATGATATCATGGTGGTCATTGTAAAATATGGAAAATAGAATGGAAAAGTGTTGAATTAACAAAGAATATCAATAACATGTCCTGTGAGAATGATATCATGGTGGTCATTGTAAAATATGGAAAATGGAATAGAAAAGTGTGGAATTCACAAAGAATATCAATAACATGTCCTGTGAGAATGATATCATGGTGGTCATTGTAAAATATGGAAAATAGAATGGAAAAGTGTGGAATTAACAAAGAATATCAATAACATGTCCTGTGAGAATGATATCATGGTGGTCATTGTAAAATATGGAAAATAGAATGGAAAAGTGTGGAATTAACAAAGAATATCAATAACATGTCCTGTGAGAATGATATCATGGTGGTCATTGTAAAATATGGAAAATAGAATGGAAAAGTGTGGAATTAACAAAGAATATCTATAACATGTCCTGTGAGAATGATATCATGGTGGTCATTGTAAAATATGGAAAATAGAATGGAAAAGTGTGGAATTAACAAAGAATATCAATAACATGTCCTGTGAGAATGATATCATGGTGGTCATTGTAAAATATGGAAAATAGAATGGAAAAGTGTGGAATTAACAAAGAATATCTATAACATGTCCTGTGAGAATGATATCATGGTGGTCATTGTAAAATATGGAAAATGGAATAGAAAAGTGTGGAATTCACAAAGAATATCAATAACATGTCCTGTGAGAATGATATCATGGTGGTCATTGTAAAATATGGAAAATAGAATAGAAAAGTGTGGAATTAACAAAGAATATCTATAACATGTCCTGTGAGAATGATATCATGGTGGTCATTGTAAAATATGGAAAATAGAATGGAAAAGTGTGGAATTAACAAAGAATATCAATAACATGTCCTGTGAGAATGATATCATGGTGGTCATTGTAAAATATGGAAAATGGAATAGAAAAGTGTGGAATTCACAAAGAATATCAATAACATGTCCTGTGAGAATGATATCATGGTGGTCATTGTAAAATATGGAAAATAGAATGGAAAAGTGTGGAATTAACAAAGAATAAAGTAAACAGACATGTAATGCATAGACTTAATTCAATAGACATGTTAGAAAACAATGCATTTTATTCATATTTAATAGATAAATTCATAGAATAAACATGATCTAACTCCAGAGAGAGGGTTTTAAGTTTTAGCAAAGAATAAGTTCATTTTTCACATTTGTTAATGTCTGTATCATAAGTAAAATAAAGCCACAAACTGGCTACTCATTTAGTAGCTTTTAAACTGATTTTTAACAGATCAAGAAATCATAAGTTGACTAAAGATGAATTGATGCTTTAATTCCCATGAATGTGTATAACAGTATATGCTCTTGTTTCTATGTTCCTAAGACATGCAAAAAGTCCTATTGCATTGTCCATGTGATCTATTTTAGCCAAAACATTAGTTGACTTAAAAGATGCAATGACTTTCCATGCGTATGATTAGATATTGATTTCACAAACTTAACGCCCACAAGTCTTTACAAGATACCAGTGAGGAAATCTTAGAGATTTCATTGTCTAGTGCCTACAGGATACCAACCACTACAACCAGGCAGTTCTGAACATTATATAGTTTGGTGCCTACAAGATACCTGCCAGGCAGTCCTGGACCCTTGAATTCGTACGATCCCCAATCTAATTCGGATAAATTTTATCTTTTGGGATAAATCTTGGATTACTAATCCAATAAATATTTGGTGAATTCGTACGATCCGAGGATTATGAGGGGGAATCCCCAAGATTTATCCAATTTGCGTTGGAATTTCGGATAAAATTTATCCAAAAAGTAATCTACCTCAAGAGGTGGATTGATATTTATCCTGAGATTAATCCCAGGATCGTACGAATTCAACGATTTTTGGATTAATTCTTGCATTAATCCCACAATGCATCATTACCATGATGAAATTTATCCGGATTGGATCGCGGATCGTAAGAATTCACCGCCCCTGGACATTACATTACCTGGTGCCTACAAGATACCTGTCAGACTGTCCTTGACATTACACTATCTGGTGCCTACACTATACCTGCCAGGCAGTCTTAGACATTACACTATCTTGTGCCTACAAGATACCTGCCAGGCAGTCCTGGACATTACATTACCTGGTGCATACAAGATACCTGCCAGGCAGTCCTAGACATTACACTATTAGGTGCCTACAAGATACCTGCTAGGCAGTCCTAGACATTACACTATTAGGTGCCTACAAGATACCTGCCAGGCACTCCTAGACATTACACTACCTGGTGCCAACAAGATACCTGTCAGGCAGTCCTAGACATTACACTATCTTGTGCCTACAAGATACCCGTCAGACTGTCCTAGACATTACACTATCTGGTGCCTACACTATACATGCCAGGCAGTCTTAGACATTACACTATCTTGTGCCTACAAGTTACCTGCCAGGCAGTCTTAGACATTACACTATTAGGTGCCTACAAGATACCTGCCAGGCAGTCTTAGACATTACACTATCTTGTGCCTACACTATACCTGCCAGGCAGTCTCAGACATTTCACTATTAAGTGCCTACAAGATAACTGCCAGGCAGTCTTAGACATTACACTATCTTGTGCCTACAAGATACCTGCCAGGCAGTCCTAGACATTACACTATCTGGTGCCTACAAGATACCTGCCAGGTAGTCCTAGACATTACACTATCTTGTGCCTACAAGATACCTGCCAGGCAGTCTTAGATATTACACTATTAGGTGCCTACAAGGTACCTGCCAGGCAGTCTTAGACATTACACTATCTGGTGCCTACAAGATACCTGCCAGGCAGTCTTAGACATTACACTATCTTGTGCCTACAAGATACCTGCCAGGCAGTCTTAGACATTACACTATTAGATGCCTACAAGGTAGCTGTCAGGCTACACTATCTGGTGCCAACAAGATACCTTCCAGGTAGTCCTATACATTATACTATTAGGTGCCTACAAGATACCCCTCAGGCTGTCCTTGACATTACACTATCTGGTGCCTACACTATACCTGCCAGGCAGTCCTAGACATAAGACTATCTGGTGCCTACAAAATACCTGCCAGGCAGTCCTAGACATTATACTATTAGGTGCCTACAAGATACCTGCCAGGCAGTCCTAGACATTACACTATTAGGTGCCTACAGGATACCTGCCAGGCAGTCCTAGACATTACACTTATAGGTGCCTACAGGATACCTGCCAGGCAGTCCTAGACATTACACTATTAGGTGCCTACAAGGTACCTGCCAGGCAGTCCTAGACATTACACTATCTGATGCCTCCAAGATACCTGCCAGGCAGTCCTAGACATTACACTATTAGGTGCCTACATGATACCCATCAGGCTGTCCTTGACATTACACTATCTGGTGCCTACACTATACCTGCCAGGCAGTCCTAGACATTACACTATCTGGTGCCTCCAAGATACCTGCCAGGCAGTCCTAGACATTACACTATTAGGTGCCTACAAGATACCTGCCAGGCAGTCTTAGACATTACACTATTAGGTGCCTACAAGATACCTGTCAGGCAGTCCTAGACATTACACTATTAGGTGCCTGCAAGATACCTGCCAAACAGAGATTATGCTATCTTGTGGATATGAAACCTGATTTCCCATTCGATGACATAGCCAATATCATATTTTATTCACTTTTTATGAACTTAGCATAACAAAAGGTCCTAAACTTGATTCACTACTTTTATTGAATCATAAATACCATTATGTCATCTTAACTTCTTACAGGTTGATCAAATATTGTAGAATTATCCAAGTATCATTTCGAAGTGTCATTGTATGATGTGACTAATCATAGTATATCATTTTTTAGTATTAGTAGATGGTTTATATCAGTGGTATTTTTTAGAGGATTTACAATTAACAATTTGCATTACATGCTTAATAAATTGAGTATTATCAGGAGGAATGGAAACCTCATATCTGGTTCAATTAAGGATTACTGATTTCTGTTCTTCTACTCTCATGACGTGAGATGAATGAGACTAACAGAATCATAATTATCCAGCTATTATTTAGCGTCAGTAATTTACCTTTTTCATCAAAGAAAAGATAATTTGTAATTTTGCAAAGATCGATATTTATGCCTGTATATATATATTCATTCTTTAATCATGTTTCTATGTTCTTTTCAATAGCATGCATAATACGATGGTATTATCACCATAGCAACAATGGTCACATATGGAATGTTTATTCTATACAAGAGATGAATTCATCTTCATGTATGTTGTTTATCTTCTTGAGTAAAATCTCCCTAAGAAACCCCATCCTAACATTTCTATTCCCATTTTCTCTCCCAAAGTGGGTTTAAACATTTTAATCCCATCGAGGGAAGTTCAATAGCCAAGTTGTCATAAGTCTACAAGAAGATACCTACTAGGCAGTCCTAGACATTATTATACAGATTTTACTGTACACAAAATTAGTGATGACTAGATATACACAAGTGACGAATAACCAAAACCGCACCATACAGTTCCTATTTTAGAGCTAACTTTATTTGTATCGATTTTGAATCAATGTGTCCATGTGATGTATTTGTGACTAAAATGTTTGATATAATTCCATTCAGCGAGCCCATCTGATTGTTGCATATTTGTGAAGTTTTTAGCTAATAAGCCTGGGCTAATAAGATAAGTAATTTTTATGCCATTGTACCTGAAGAGTCTCAAAGTGATATTATGCCTCAGCCCTGAATATATTTAATTCATAAATTTTAACACATGTACTAAATTAATCATGTGAAACATTTTTGTATGGCTGGCAGAGGTAATGTTGTATACAGTAAACCAGTAAACAAAATGTTGCTATATATAGAATGTTTGTAGTATTATCTCCTCATTCATTAAAACTTTTCATATTTTGCACCAAAAGTCTTCAAATATATCTTTAAAATCCATAAATTTTTCAAATATTTTGAATAATGGGGCAGATGTACATTTGTACACTAGCATAGCTTCATTGAATGAACATTATTTACAATCTTAAAGAATATTTCAAACAAAAGTCGTAAAAGGATATTTTTCAATGAAGCAGGTGTTATTTGAAGGCTGCATAATACAATGTTGTATAGGGGTCATTTACTGTAAAACAAGAAAGAAGAATATAACCTTAAGAAATGTTATCAACATTTCTGTCTCTCTTTGATGATTTGGAATGATTTTTTTCATTCCTGATTTGAAATCAAACATAAACTATCAATTACAATTTATTTAACATTTAATTTCTTATTCTGTATATACTTAATATGACTTGATCCCCAGAAAATGGGTTTGTTTACCATATATTTGAGTGGTCCATGCATGGCACACGACATACCCCACCCCCATTGTATATTCAGTAGGACTTGAATGAGTCTTTAAAATACAGCTGACACCTAGCTGTTGACATTGTGTCCTCGCAAATAGAATCAAAATGTTAAGTTCATTTTTGTATCTTTATTTGAATCATTTGAAAAACATCTTATTTTCTTGACCTTTTATCGAGTGTTCATATAAACCTTTCTGAAAAAAAATAGTTTCTTATTAATTACTCTGTTTATAAGCATATTTTGCATTAAAATGTCACCTCGTGGTCTTTTACTTTGAGGGTATGTAGCTGGAACTTTTCAGGCCAAAGTTTGATCAATGTTACAAAAATCGATGGCTGAAATTGAAATCAAATATTAATGAAATAAGTTTAACACAGAATTGTTTATCCATTATGAAAAAGGTTATAAATATGTGTATTTTAATTTGAATATGAGCTATAATTGCATAAAATAGGCTCATATGTTGGCATATTCACAATAAATGAAACCAATATGTTAATATTAAACTTCAGAATTAACATCACTTTTTCATCTTCTACCTGTATAATAAATAATCATACTTTGTTTTAATCGTTTTAAAATGATAAATGCTTGAATTTGAGATACCGGTAAGGTCAGAATTATTTGTATGACAATTTATTTTAATTACTGTAGTTTATTATTTAGATCTGAACATGCAGATGTACATGTATTATGTCAAGTCTATACATATTTGTTAAGATAAACTTGTAAAAGGATATGCAGTGAAGAAGGTCACCAATTGGCAGCCAGTGAGAAAATGGTTCTCATCATTGTCATGCCTCTTATATTTTCTCTCTAATATTTCAGTGAAATGCCAAGTTTTAGATGTTTATCAGACACCTGTTTGTTTTATTTCTTGTTGGTGCCACTCTTCAAAACTTAATTACTCGGGCCTTGTAATGTTTTTCAGGGACTTTTTAAAATCTTGAACTAGTTATTAATTTAATTAACCTTTGTCATCTCAGGGACTTCTCTGGTCTGAAATATAGATTAGTTCATTCAAAATCAATAAAATGGAATAGGCCATTAAAATAGAATCCATTGTTTATTAATGTATTGAGAATTGAAGATTATATTCAGAGTCACCTGTGTATATATGTACAAACATACATGTGAGATTAAAACCAGCGTGTGCTGTTCGTACGCACCTTACAGCTGTTAACCAATGGGATTAATCATTACCAAGGCAACCCTGGATCAGCCAATAATGAGCCGCATATTTAATGAGGCAGTGTGCAAGGCAGGCGTGTGCATAAAGCAATCACACTCCCCATCCTCCCATCATTGCTAGCTGTCAATTGATGGGTAACGGACTATAATATTGGAACATCTGCTCAACAATACAGACAAAGACAAAGAAATATAACGCAAGCGTCATTTTATAATTCAAGCATCATTACTTGGAGAGAGCACGGGGAGTCGGGAGCACAATGTCGCTATCTCAGAATTATTCTACAATAATTTCTATCGAATATACAGAGCTTGGTAAGTGAAATAAAGATTTATTTCTGAATATTATAATGGATTGATGATTCAAATTGACGTCGTTTATTGAATTTGATTTGATGAATCACTGATTTAAAGACAATAGAAACATGACGCATTGTTACGCATTGTAACTTGTTTATGCCAGTTGCTATTAGATCATGAATCATTCTACTTATGTTTAATAACATGTAATAATCACCCAGTATATGGGTATTTACAATCATTATAGATGTGACACATATAACATTATGAAAATCACAGATTACGTAAGTGTCACATGAGTTAGAAAAGAAAATCTAGTAAACACCAAATACCCTGGGACACATAAAGAATAAAATACTGCGTAAAAGCAGAGTACGAATATAAATGAGCTCCAATATCGATTTGCGTCAGGCAAGCTGCAAAAACTAATTTTCATTCTCATGTAAGATGGTACCATGGGAAGCTCTTTATGGGTTGAGTTTCATTAAATCGGTATAAACTTCGTATAGCCTCAAGGCTCCTATACGAAAGTTATCTTTTTAAAGGGATAAACCTTGCTCATTTATCGAGCTAATATTTGCATAAATGAAATCCCTGTGATGGATGAGTTAATGTATGATATCGATCTGAGATATTTTGGATGACGCAGATTTCTCTCGTGCTTCATATAAAGCTGTCTTGGTTCTTTTTTGAAGATACACGTTTGTGGAAATTAATGAGGATCCAGTGTATACTTAATGATTTTAATCTTGGACATAATAAACCTACAGGAGAATAAAAAAAATTGGATGAAGACTTTGAAGATATATTTTGTCCCCACTAGGGGATAATTACCAAGACCAGTAGATTCTCATTTGTATTTGTATTGATTCACTGCTGAAATATCTATTGATTCCAGAATGTTTTTGTGTCAGATTGAATTAATTTCATTAAATCTGTTACATTTTTGTTGAAGGCTGTATTTCACCTATGTTTAAAATGTCTGTCTGCTTATTTCACACTATTTCTCTTTAAAATTTGAATAAAGTAAATGATCTTCTGTCATTTCTATGTAATATTAAGTATATTCAACAATGCACCTGTTAACTTAATTCTTCTCTGATTCTACGTATTTAAGACTCTATTTTGAATTTTAAAAATATCTTTCATGACATCTTTTTGAATTTTAGGGAAAG
Organism: Owenia fusiformis; assembly: GCA_903813345.2. Lineage (NCBI taxonomy): Eukaryota > Metazoa > Annelida > Polychaeta > Sabellida > Oweniidae > Owenia > Owenia fusiformis. The sequence goes on along the minus strand of CAIIXF020000007.1, from coordinate 19,296,144 downwards.
CAAAAACTAGCAAAACGCTTGAAGCACTTTGAGAATCTGATTAACAATGAAGAGTATTCTAGATTTAATGAATCTAAATGTCCGTGAATCAGATACATTAGTATCAGAATATTGATTCATTAATTCCTTGATTGACTCATTACTTGTAACATGGGGCACTATGTCATAAGACGTAATTATAGCTATTTGTGTTAATTATTAATATTCACCTGGAATTCAATGTATTATATTAGTATGATTATGTCATGGAATTTTGTTTTAATATTTTCCAAGAAATGAAACAATTAATGAAATATAACATTCAATGTTTGTCAGTTTTAAAGGTATAACAATGATATTTAATTGATATGTTTTAATTTTCCTTTAATTAGTAAAGAATAATATTTGCAAAAATAAAGTTAATGTTCAAAGTTATATTATATTCATAGAAGGAAATAAAACGCAGTAGCTTCAGTTGAAAATGTGTTAACTATAGGAACATAAAAATATCAGTATTAAATTATTGATTACAGTACACATATATAGTACATGTACATACTTTGCATTATTGAAATCAAACACTATGATATGCAAACTAGTATTATTGATTTACTAAAAATTTTGATATCAATATTGTCAATCAATAACACTATCTGTTGGTTGCTTATGTATAATTTTAGCTGAAATTCTTCCTATATATTTATTCAAATAGCCTCAGTTATTGTTCAAAGTAATTTCTTCATTTGTCATAAAAGCAGCACAGCAACATGGAAAATATTATTAATGTAATTGGAAAATATTCTGAATGATATATTTATATCTCTGTGGAGACGTAAAAATGTCAGCATTAATTCAGGATAATGAATACCTAGGAATCAATTGACCAACTAAAATATTAAGAAGACAAATGTCCGAGGAAAACATGGAGCAAGATATCTTAAATTTGCAGATGACACATTTTCATGTTAGACTCTATAGAGACATCCTCATAATGACCAAATTATCTGAAAACGGAATTTATTTTTCTGATGAATTGTTTCCAAATGTCATTGCTAATACTTGAGTACTTAGATCAAATGACTAAAAATGCAAAAATTTCAAGTAATGAAACACATTGATGAATAGTTAGTCTGAAAAAGAATATGACAAAAAAGAAAAGGTTTGTTTATTTTGGACACTATTTACCAAGGATGACTAATGAGAAAATGAGTCATATTGATTTATCATTCCTTTTATAACAAGAGCATCCGTTTATCTCTTGTAATATAAATCCATTTGGCAAAACTTGAGTTAGACCCATAGTTAGATAGTCCAGTAGTATTATAACAGGGCCTACACATGAAATAATATAATATAGTTAAACCAACAGGGAATTTTATATAATATGTTAGGCATTAATGGACTATATACAGATATAATATATATAATATTACATCATAGGAATATAGGCAGTTTCCAACTGATAATTACATAAGTCATTAATTATTAAAGGAATTAAATCAGTTGACCCCAGGAATCAAGCTAATGGTTAGAGTCATTATTATCAGATTGATTGCAGTTTCGCTGAATGTGAGACAAAAGAAGAAAACAACAAAGAAGCTCCAGCAGGTGTAAATGAATCCAATAAAGTGTGAATTCCCTTGAGCATTTGACAGAGTAAGACTAGGGGTCTGTCATCACACATTATTATGTGCTGAGCTTGGCTAGGGATGACACTGGTTAAGATACCTGACTATCTGATACCTGACATGCTCTTGTTGAAAGACACAACCATAGGATGATATATAAAATGTCTGGTTTTGTGTCAAAGCAATCATTATGGTATATTAATACTGCCTATGGATTAGTTATAGAACATTATTTTGCTTTAGCTAACAACAAAGAGAATCAAAAATACTTTAAAGGTAATAGACGGGTGCTTTTAGCTTTTTTTATTTTTTACATTAGTAATCTGTTGTTTGTCATCAAAAATATGTACTTGTGTTTAAAAGAGCTAATGCAATAGAGGAGCTAACTAACATCAAATTGACAACTAGAACTGTCATTTTTGTATGTTTCGGATTTTCTAACATTGGTGGATGCTGAAATTCTTCTGGATTACACTGTATTCTGACTGTTCATTGGTGGATAATTGCTGGTAGTATTTTATCATATCAGCAGTTGTACCACTGATGGGTAGTTGGGAAACTAACAACAAAATCACAACATTTGCAACATTACAACACAGCTTTACTAATATACATATAATATGTACTAAAATTTAATAATATAACAATTTCTCTGTTTCAAATATATATATAATAGTGTAAATGAAATTATACTATTTTATCTGATTAGACAATGTGTCAAAGTAATGACATTCTAATTATTCAAGTTGAATAACTTATATTTATTTATTCTGGATTTTTGTTTTATATGCGAAGAGAAAAACGAAAATTTATTGCTAATACATGGAATACATGGAAATAAATGCAAGAATACAGATGCTGCTAATATTTTCTAAAACCTTCATTTATTTTTTATTCATTTTGCATTTAAATTTATTTCATATCTCAAATTGATCTAAACGTAAGTGATATGTCTTTGTAATATGTCTTGCAAATTGTTGATGAAATGAGTAGATCATCTGGAATAAAGCAAACATGCCGTTCTTACTCTAAAATATATAGAAACCTAGAATTATGAAATTTTAGAGAGAAAGAAATTGGAAGGAATGATGATTGTTTTTCATGGGAGGGCTGGCATGACAAGGTAGTCTTATAAGAGTGATAATTCATGAAATTGAGATCTGCAGAGGTAGCCAGTAACAGATGTCTGCATTCTACTGTTGTAATAGGCTTTGTTATACACACAGGCTGTTGGAAATGAACAAATGAAAATGTTATGGGGCTTTCAAAAAACATTAAAAGTTCAGAAAATTATTATAAGCAATGCACACACTCTAGGAAGCAGCTGGGGCTTGTTATTACAAAAGATAAAAGGTTTAATAGAAAAAACAGAATCGACACAAAGCAGACTGTATTTTATGCCGATTTAGTCTTTTTGAGGTGTTTGAATAGACACACGCTCATGGTATTTATGGTGTAATAGGAGATGATTGAACTGGCTGAGCCACTGGGGTAAAATGACTTGCGAGGAGGGGAGAGTCAGAATCATTAAATCTTAGATTTTATACAATTTTAACAAAATTTATTTTGTACATATTGCTCAAACTGCTTTATTACAGTTGACCTTATAGTTCATCTCACATTCAAACTGTATTCACATCACATCAAAATTTTGGGCATAGTACTGAAATACCCCCAGTTCATGTTTCAGTTCAAAGAAAGGTGTTTAAACAAGAGATTTGGGGTCATTCAGAACACAAAAGAACCGATTGAGACATCTGCCCATGTAGACATACAGCAAATGCACCTGTCCCCATAAGAGTTATTTCCAATATGAAAATGTTTGATCCAATAGAAAGGATTAATTAAAGTGGGTGTAATTAGGGGTAACAATGTGCAATTAGTGAATTGGTCATTAAGTTGAGCTAATAACAGCTTACTTTTGGCTTTTATGTTAAATTAAATCAGTCTTAACCTGGAGTCATACATTCTTCTATGAAGTATATGCTGTAATACATTAAATATACAAATATGCTTATTTCACACATTTTCCCTGAAATTCAATGAACTGCTTGATTTTCTGGCATTTTTTTATTACATTATTGGGAATGTTGACATCATACTTGTTTTCATTTTTTCCTTGCCAATTCCATTCTTTTCCACCTTATTTTACATTTCAAATTAATCGGTGACATAACTGTTACCAATTTGGTGACCATTATGTGAGTTTTATATTGGTGCTCATTGGTTGACATCTGTAAAAAATTGTTACATTTTGTAACCATTGCAATAGCTTAATAATTTCTAGATCGTATCATTTTTTAATGCCTATAGTTGAATCAATACATTTCCGACTCCCTAAAACTACATGTCTCGGAACTCCATTGATATATGGTGTGCAAACCCATAGTTAGACAGTGAAATATATCATAGCTATATATAACCAAAACCTTTTGTCTAAATCATAGAAAGCACTTAGTCTAGATTACCTTAGCTGTGAAAACACCTGAGCTCTTGGTAAAATGGCAATATCCCCTAATTAGTGCCGGTGCTTAAAATATCTCTGTCATCATGACCATTCCGCGTTTTTCCTTGTAATATTTGAATGAAATACTTATTCAATATTTTTACATAATTAATGGGTGTTAAAACATGCCTATTTCCATTATTACCAACTTGTTCCTCTCCTTTTGCATTATTTTTGTTTTCTTATACACTCCCTGTGTTGTCTCTCTAACATTGGGGAATGCCAGCAGGAGTATGAGGAATGAGGTCCCCATACACTTACTGAGCTATTATGCCCCACCCATGCAACAAATACTTTTTCCAAAAGTTTGATTTCTCTTCTTGAAAAGAGAGCTAATTGCAGCTAGTACCAGACTCTATGCCGTAGTATAGAAGAAAATATTTTAAGGTCACATTTAAAATCAATTACTGATTTTTCTTAATTTTAATCATCGCAATTTATATTTAAATTGATCTAAGGATTTGCAAATAGCCTGGATAAGGTGTAGAAACATGAAAACAGCATCTAAATTCTCTAAATCTACATACATTGTTCTCTTACTGATGTCTTGGAAATAACCTACTTAGTCATACTTTTTACTTTGCATTCTCATCAGACTTGCATCTGAGGAAGCCAAATTGAAAGCCAGTTAACAGTCATTCAAAGACTAATTGCTATAAATTATTGGTTGCATGTAGAATGAAAGTCGCTAATGTAGCAAGCGCTTTATACCCTGGATTCGCATTATCATTTATTGTGTATTTGTTTATATAGCAACCTGAGTAATGCAATTATCTTGTTTTTCTACTTTCGACCTTCATATTTTGTTGCTATTTTTTCTTTGACAAGTGCTTGTACAAGCTCCATGTGAATATATAACTGATCAACATTACTCATAATGATGGGAATATAAGTTATTGTTACTTACATAGAGACACTGGGGCTGTCATAAAAAGTGTTTGTCCTAGAGGAGTATTTAATTTCTATTATATGATGATTCAGTTCAATGTGCATAAACTCTACCTATAATTTGGTGCTAAATTAGCACTTGAATAAAGCATTAATTTTGCACTAATTTGGTGATAACTTGTCACTCAGAAAAAATTAGCACTAAATCATTTTTGTAGATATTGGTGGGGACATTGATTGGTAGTGCTCTTAAGTTTATCATTCGGCCAAAAACATCTGATTATATACAGCACATTAAAACACATTATTACATCTAAGATATGGAAATATATTCGTTTTTTCATTTGTAGATATTATTCAGTCTTCTTCCTTATCTCTGCAAATAATATGCAGAATCTTTTTTTCCGCAACAAAGAATAATAAACTTATAGAAGGTTGTTAATTAGATATTTATGTTAATTTATGTTAATTCTGCAAGGGAGACTACACAGGTAGAATCTATAGATCCATCTGCTGTTAGCTGTTGTTTCACCTGTCCTACCCAGCATCTACTTTAAAATGTCTGCCTGTGTCAAAATCTTATCTCTTTATTGAACTTTTTCTCAATTTGAATTTGAATAAACTTCTGTATTTTGGGGATTTCTGTACAATTTAGTGTGTCTACTACATTTAAGTTTACTCTATTCCTTGTTAATTATACTGGTTTCACTCCATTTTGCATTTTGTGATCTGACCTTGATATTCTCCTTTTGTCTCGAGTTATGCTGGTATGATAAAGATCCCATATCACATATATTTATCCAAAATATTATTTTATTTTATTGTATACAGATGCTTAATTTAGGTTATTAGACTTATTGGAGAAACTAGCAAAATTAATGATAATCTTTTTTTAATGTTTTTTGTTTTTGTAATGTTTGTGTATTAATGAGTTTCATTTGTGTATTTGCAGGAGGTGGTCAATGTAGATGGAACTCCAAGAGTGAAAACACTTACAATTCCCAGCCTGGCTAAACCATCACTTTACCATGAGGTATATACAGTAATCATACAAATTTAAAATTAGTTATTTCACTCCCAAATTTTCTACTGTTAATTGTTTGATTGTTCTATTTTCCCATTTATTCTGAATGAACTACCTGGTATCCTGAAATGTCTATACAATTTAGAGTGTTGACTATAGCATGTCTGTTTACTTTATTCCTTACATATTCCACTCTGTTTAATTATATTTTTCATTTCAAAATCTGCATGAAAATTTCCCAGTTTTACATTTTTCTCTAAGAATCATAATTATATTTTATGACGTTTACAATCTTTAACTCAACCATTCATTGAATTTCTCTTATAAAATGTACATCCTCTTAAAGTATGACCATGACATAATGGCTGAAATCTGAGAAGTCCATATTGGTCAATAATATTTCTTGGAAAATCAGATATATAAAGTGATTTATTCTAATGGGGAATTGATCAATATACTCCTGTATGAAAAATTGCATCATGGTCATGATTTAAAACACAAAATAGAGTGGAAAAGAGTGGAATCAGCAAGGAATAAAATAAACAGGCATTTAGTTGACACTCTAAATCGTATAGATATGCAAGAAAATCGGGCAGTTTATTTCTTTAGAGGGAAATGAGTGGAATGATATTAGTAGAACTTTCTCACGGGATATCCAGCCAGCATATAATCCCTTGAAGGGGATCTGTTGTAGGCTTGTCAGTTTGCTAAATTGACGATGTCTCACTATTGAATAAATTTATTTTTTCCGATACTTTCTGCTTGGTTGCAATGTCTCCTAAATCTATGTCTGCAAGAATGATTGGGTGTAATCAGGCAGCCATTTTTCTGCATTACATTTGTGCTGTAAATAAAATGATAAAATAAAATGATTGTAGTGATAAATGATTGCAATGATAAAATGATTGAGATGTGGTGAGAACCAGAATGCAATATTAGTATTTACTTGACCTTTTTGTACATTTTGATACTTTGCATTATCAAAACTTCTTCCTTGAAACCTTGTTATAATAACAGCTGACCACCAACTCAAGTCCGCCTTAAGTTGACCCTCTTTAATTAAAGTATCTTGTGATATTTGATCAGTTGAAACAATCAGATAAAATAGTGCAGACTTCTGTGATCAATAAATTTGACAGATGTGAAGGGGTATTGTGTGCCAATTGGTAAATAATTAGCTATTCTTCAATATTCATTGTTGTTGGCAAATTACTGGAATTAGAAGCAGTACTTGATGCTTGGTAGAACAATATATATGGTTAATATATGTATCTCTAACTGCAGCTACATAGCCCATAATTACAGTATATTATTGAAGCATTCTGTTCAGCCAAGTTGGTGGCCAAATTGTGATATCGACTCTTTGTTATTAATTATTTGTTCATGTTTAAGTGGCTGAATCTTTCTGCTGTATTACTGTCAACTGGGCAAGTCAGATAAGTTGATGTGCTGCATCAATTTAACTGGTGTCTTGTTGTTGTAATGAAGTTAATAACCTGAAAATTAGTTGATGATTTTATTCATTGTAAAAGGACCTATCATGTTACGGAATCTTTAAGTTAAAACTATATTTGTAAACAAGATATTTATTATTTTATTTTAGTTCAATATGTTAAACCGTCTGCTCTGTTGCATTATGGGAAATAATATTCTCCTTTGTTTTCAGCCTACCCAACTTTCACAGCTGTCCCTCACAGAGACATCTCTGTCCCAGTATGCACATGGGGAGCCTCAGATCATCACCATTGGCCCAAACCCACAGGTGGAGTGCATCAATGCACAAAATAGGTATGGCACTCAACTTTCACAATATATTACAGCACTTAATTTCATATGACCTTGTTTTATCTGTTCAATTTCAAGTTTATTATTATTTCATTTAGATTATTATATGGTATTGAACTGTAAAAAGATTATTGTTTACCATTCAAAAATTTGAAAGAATTTTTGTTCCTTTAAAACAGCTCATTCATCACAGAATGAAATATACAGTGAAAGTGCATAAACTCACACATTTGCCGACATTTCACATTTTTTCATCTGGAAAGTGTAATTTCTATTTACAGGAAGCCACTGATAATTCATCATGTCATGACATTTTGCTAATTCTCCCAGTTCAATCTTCTTTGCCTGTTCGCCTTGATTAACACTCGTTGAGTAGTGTTAATAATTTTTGGACATTTCTATAGAATATGGTGTATAGATTTTCTAGTCCTTGCTGATCTTGAACCTTTTAGTAATGGCAACCATGATATCCGTTAATGTCTTTATGTAATAATAGATATGCGGTACCTGACAAGGCATACTTCAAATGAGACAGTTCTTAATCAAATATTAATGAAATAGCATCCCTGACATAGACAATAAAAGAAATGTCTGAAATTGCAACTCGATGCGGAATTTCTTTTTTTTGGTCAATTGTTTTTTCAGAAGTCCCTAGATATTGGATTGAATAGGTAATTGCCCATGGATATAACATTTTACTTAGTATGTTCTCAGTGGTTAGAATGAAACAAAATGGACGTTTTCAATGAATTCATTTTGCGACATTTATTCTTGGTTATAGAAAAATCAGATACTTTTTTCAAAACTTTGGAGGAAACAGCATTTCATTAATTAAATGTGCCTGGAATATTTTATTTTTTTGATGGAATAGAGTATTGCATAAAGAACCTTGATACCTCGATACTCTTGTTCTAATCAGTATGCTATGTTCAATTTTGATATTTTCAACCCATTCTACAGAGGTTAATAGAAATATCGATTTCTGTGCTGGGTGTTACCTGGAGAGAAAACACTTGAATGTCATAGTCATTGATCTTTATCCGTGTCCTTCAAACTCCATTTTGTATTGGAGAATAGATGCCCGTCTGCAAATATAGCTAATTGCATTATGGGTAAAATACTTAACTGATAGCAATTATTTGTTCAGCTTGCAAGTATTGAGTACATTTATATTGCTGTTGAATTTTGTATTATTATTAGGATTTGGTGTCTGCTTTATAGAAATAGTGTTGCATTATGGGTATTGATATGTCATTAATGTTGTTTCAGGCTCATGTTGCTGACATATATCATACTGAGGTTCAACAATGATAAGTCATGAATTACATCTGCTATCATTGCGAGGAAATTAAACCAATTGTTTTAGGCTTAAAGTTTTAAAATGTCACTTGTCATGGATTGAAGAGTTTATTCATTTGATCCATAGAGGGACTTTACAAGGAGACATAAATTAGTTCTGTGCGAAACAAAATATATGTGTCTTGTAGTTCTTGTATTCTGAAAGGTATTCGATATCTGAAAAATGTTCTTGGTCTTGATGGGAGAGAAGAAATTCCTCCCTAACAAAATCAAATGTTCTACCATATATATTTTTTACGTACCATATATGTTTCGTATGTCAGAGCATTATGGGTAATAAATGTATTATTTCAGGCTACAGGTGCTAACCTACATTCTCCAGAGATTCAACAGTGATGTGGTCAACCTCAGCTCTTTCTGCCACCAGTCATTATGCAAAAACTGTTCAAGGTGAGAATTCTTTCTTAAACTGGGAAATGAAGTGAATGTAAATATTATGCTAACTACTTACATGCTACAATGTTCTACTGTGTGTGATGGATGTGTGAGCAGATAAAAATATTAGGCTCGATAGAGTGGGATAATTGCTATTCTTGTTAGATGTCTGAGATTCTTTTTTTAATGTAAGATTAATTTTTTATCAATTCAAGGCTTGTGAACACAGGGTTCGAGAATATAGATGGTATGACAACATCCCCATCTATGACATCACATTCCGCAGGGTCTCCAAGTGGAAGACGTCAGTCCAAAGTCCAGTTCCAGCCATCACCGCCTCGAATTTCACTCAACTCTGGCTTATTATTAGAGATGCTTAATGGGATCTATTTTGCAATGTAAGTTTAAAAAATAATCTCAGGAGTATGTGTATTTTTCACACTTTTTTCATTAAAGTTTAAAGGAACTGCTTGAATTTCTGACATTCTATACAATTTTAAGTGTTGGGTGCACTTTTTCTCTTTATGATTAATTTCAAAACAAATCCAGTTTCAAGACAAACCATCATCAAAACTAGGATGACTGGCAATGTTAACATAGAAGCATAAATGTTTAAAAACACAAGGGGCAACACTTAAAAGAGATATAACTAGAAAACACAAAATAGTAAGTATTTCAAAACTACAGTGATAAATGTTTCTAATGTGTGATTTTAGGTTCAATGGTCAGACGAGAAAAGGGAAAGCAGCCTTAGAAGATATACATAAAAGAGCTAGTTATGAACTCTACAGTGACGTACTACTGGTAATGTATTCTCTATTTTATTCTCAATGCATTCAACTTGATATTTTCCTATACAAACACATGGCCAAGTCTTTGTTTCTAAAATTATTTCATTCATTAACATTACATTTAAAATAAGCTTGAAGTATGAAATTCAATTCAGAACCTATCTTGAGCTAAAGCTGTGGCCATTGAAAGTAAATTACTAATTAATCCTTTATTGTTTTTTGAATGGATATTGAACTTAGTGCTTCTTTAATGCCTGTTCCATTGTTGATGTTAATTAGTACTGCATTAATGTAGTGTGTTGCTATTGTTTTACCTGCCAACTGAACAGCTGGAAAATGAACGAAGCATTGGCCACACATCATTTCTTTATTCATATGGGACATGTGGTGAGATCCATAAATTGCAGCCTGTCACATATGCATATTTTCATATCAAAGCCTTTCCCAATATTTATTTGTCTTTCCTGATGATTAAAATTTCAGGGGTTGGGTTGAGGTATCTGTATTTTGATTGTAACAATAGACCCCCTGTACAATCTATCACACAGAGCAAGAAATCTGTCAACTTAAGATAATCCTTGTAAAATACAAGAAGATTTTTGTGTCAGTCCTGAGAGAAATATGTCAAACCTGGCTAGTAAATTTGTTTTTAGCTGTCTAGTTTTACATATTAAATGTAATTTATTCATTTAATTACTGTGGCATTTACAAAAATCAATAGCTGGAACTCAACTCCTAAAATACATTCTAACATCCTGATCTAAACTAATGAAGCTGGAGTTGGAGTGAATTGTATATTATGAGGTTATATAATGGTTCTTTCTGTATATCGTGTTTATACTCGAGTGAGTATATGATATATTCACAAGTGAGCGTAGCGAACGAGTGAATATATGATATTCTCACGAGAGTATAAAATGCACGATATACAGAATGAACCATTATATAATCTTATTATGCCACTCTAAGTTCAATTACAGTTGATTCGAACACAATCATAACAATTAAAAACCCTAGAAATATCCCATAGCCAACTCGATAATGCTGATGTTGATCTCGAACCATTTATGACGTGGCTTGATTCTAGCAAATCATGCCGGAACCATTTATGACATCACTTGATTCTACAGTGGTATACGCTGGAGTGTATACGGAGGAGTTGTATACGATGACGATATACCACTCTCCACTGTATATCGTTGTTATAGACCCATGTTATACAACTGTAATCGGACTTAGAGTGGTATAATAAAATACATAATCTCCATAGAATCATCTTTAATTGGATATTGATCGGAACTCATGAGAAAAATGTCACGGTTGCCATGTTTTAAATTGAAAAACAGATAAGAAAAGAGTTGAATCAGCAAGGAATAAAGTGAGCAGGCATGTAGGTGCCACTCTAATTTGTACAGAAATGTAAGAGAATGATGTAGTTCAATCAAATTTTAGAGAGAAAATATATGTGAAACAGGTATGACCAGATATGATTATGGCCCAGGATTCAAAGGACTTATTTGTAACTTACAATGTATTATATCCATTAACCTGTAAATGTAACCTTTTCATACAATTTAATTTGTTGAGAGAATTTGCAAATTTCACAATGCAATCGGACAATATTTGAACATATGGAGCTGAGTTTTACTTATTAACTGAAGTAATACATCACATATTTTAGGCTTTTAGAGTATTTTGAGTGTGACTCCCTCTGGTCTGACTCAATGCCATTTCTGTATGTTTAAGAACTTTTTCCATGTTTTCTTTTTGTGTTTCTTTTCCTCTTACTGAGCTGATTTCTTATCCCAGATACAAAAATAAAATTGATGATATAATTGATTTGCAACCTGATTGGTGTAAGGATTACCAGAACATTCACATCATGCATATTCAAATTTTGTCTCAAATGAATTTTCTAATTTTCTAAGATTTCTATACAATTTACCATGCTGACTTTAAGCCTGTTTACTCATTTATTCATTGTTAATTCCTCTCTTTCTACTCTAATTTCCATTTTTAAATGTGTCTCCTATTGAGTTATTCTCAAAAATAAGCATATTTAAAGCTATATAGATTTAATGTCTGACCACATGGCATGTTCACAGGGTATGTAATCCCTTAAGCTGACAGCCTATTTTGCGAGATACAAGAAGATTCATTGTGTCGATCCTGGAAAAATTATGTCAATTCTAGTTAGAGAATTTGTTTATAGCTGTCTCTAGTTTTGCATATACAATATAATTTATTCATCCAATAATTTTATGTAACAAATTAATCGGCTGGAACTGAAAAATTGTAAAAAAAGTAATCATGAAATATTTTATAGCGGTCATGAATTGAGATTAAACAGAGAGGAATGGAATCAGCGTGAAAAATCTGAATCCTGAATAAAAATAAGTTTTGTTTTTACTTACAGATTACAAATGCAGTTAAGAATTCCCTTCAGTTCAACCCATCAGGTCAGCCAGAGGATGGGCCAATGGGTGTGGCTATTGCAGTCACGCCATCTACTTCTTCAACTAGCGTTAGTAAAGCTGCTATCACCAATGCTTCCTTCAGAGCAAAGAAACTGCCTGGTGAGTAAATATGAATACCGTACTTTTTGTATGGGTTTGAGGCAAGTGGAGGAAAAAACAATTAAATATATACGTATTTGATTTTTGATTTAATATCAAATTGGGTCACGACTAAAAGAACTATTTCATACTTGCATTATTTTGAGGTTGGTTCTGGCTGGTTTAATGTTTTACAAAAGAACATATCATAAAACCATTGTAATACATCCAAAATCGGTTTCTGTTTATTTCTTTAGTTTGGTGTATTAGATATTCATTAAGAGCATAAACCCCTAAAAATCATATAAATCATGTGTTTGTTTTTGCAGATGATATCGCACTCCAAGAAGATGTAAGTGACCTACCACCAAAATATGACGCAATCACAGAGGAGGATGGTACTACTGCCATAAAATCCGAACCAGTAAAGTCTAAAAAATCAGGACCCTTAAAATCTGTCCTTAAAAAATCTGACAATAAAACAAAATTAACAAAACGAGACTCTGATGTGTCGGCAAAGAGTTTTTCATCGGATGGTCCACAAGTTCAAGTGAATGGTGACACGGCAGATCCAACAGGGGTGGTGGTTGTTCTAAAAGAGGCAAAACAGCATGTAGATACAATAGAACTTAATAAAATTGCAACAGTTTATAAGAAAAAGGCTTATGATGTAAGAGACACGAGCAAACGGAATTCCACTGGTTCATCAATGGAGTCCAAAGTTTCTATTGACACTGTAGACTATACAAAACTCTCAGGAAGTGCTGATGATGTTACAATACGAAATAGTCATATAGAAAGCATAGAAAAACCTGTGATAGTTCCAGCGAGTCATAGTAGTTATATTGTGAAGTCAAATGGTAGTTCTCCCAATATGAATAGCTCAAATGGTACGGAAACAACACAAGACACTCATATGTAAAACACCATTCAACAGAACTCCTATTTTAGTAGCCAACTTACATAGTTTACTATACATGTATACATGTTAACTATTTTGTCTGGAAAAGTACAAATAAATATCGTTTCATTCTTGAAGCTTTGTAAAAAATATCAGATGGTCATGTTCGTCATTGGTCACCTTTTTTTCATCAAATTTTCATCTTTTTCATTCCTGTACAAATTGGTAAAATGTTTTTGCAATTCACACTCTGTTTCGTCATGGGCTTTCTCTTTAAAGCCAATGGCTTCGCACAGGAAACTGGTCCAATGATTAAAATATTTCAATGGCCATGCACAACATTTTTTTATTCATAATAACCAAATGACTGATTTTGTCGCATATCTATGCAATTAAGAGCATAAACACATGCCTGTTGACTTTATTCCTTGCCAGTTCCACTATTTTCCACCTATTTTGACTTTAACAATATGGCCACTGTGACATTGCGTGTATGAATTAACATTTGCCTTGATGATTTATTGCCAGTATGAACACATACATAAAACTCTAGCTTTACAGCATCCAATTATTATGGAAATCTATCCTTACTGCAAACTTGTTTACCAGAAATACAAGAATAACATATGAGTATAATACACTCAACACTTCCTGCCAAGTTCTTGTCAATTTATCTAAATAATGAACTCAATATTCATTGCCCAAATGGAATGGCTGATTGGTCCTTTGAATTTGTATGTTTTGAGTCCAAATTGCAATTCCAGTCTTTAGCGTAAGTTCAAGATATACAATGTATATTGTATGACTGAAATCAAATTTAAAAAAACAAGATGCGTAATTTATTGGAATGTCTTTATAGTTTAACTAAAACGTTTCATTGGACTGTGTGCCTCAGCCTGACTATGTGAAATGAAAAATAATGTAAATGTATACAAGGTTGTATTACATACCTAGCGAAGCATTTGTATGGAAGTCAATGGGAAAGTTAGCGAGCTATATCCACCGATATTGCCCGATTACCCCGATATAGCCCGCTTACCTCGTTTTGATATTAGATTTCTTTAATAACCATGATAATATCATGATGTCACGTCATTGATACAAAGTAACCATGGGAACAAAGGCATGTAATACATCAGTTATGTCACTATGACGTGAAATATGCCTTCGTTCTTGCCCAAATATAGAGCCTCCCAAGGTCGGCCTATATTGGGAGAACTCAGGCATATTTCACGTCATAGTGACATAACCTCTAAATATACCAGTATTTATGATTATTATTATTAAGCTAACATGGACATGAAAAATGAAATGAAAAATGAAACGTTAAAGTTTTGAGAATGATTATATGATCAATTACTAAATCTATCCTGCACATAATAGAATTTTCTAAAATTCCAGTTCAATGTGTACTCTAAAGACAAAAACCACTTAAACTCTTAAGAAATATTTTGAGAGAAAATAAACTTTATAATGCTATCAGATCATCAAAATATTCTTGTTGATCATTGTTACCATGGGAATTATATCATGATCAGAAAACTATAAAAGTAATACTATATCTAGAATCTACATTAGGGAATGTTTAGTGGTATTTACCCCTGATATTTAGTGGGTTACTTATACAGTAACCATAGAAACAGCAATTGTTCATAGGATTAGTTGCCATTGGCTGATTTCAACCCATAGCAGATAATTGCTTTAAAAAGTACTGATCTTTGTATTAATGCCATCTGTTGCCAACAGCCATGTTAACCTCATTATTTTTTGTACCCTCATTACATTGACACAATTCAAATTGGCTTTGTTTAGACTGTAATGCTGTGTGACGTGTTTGAAATGTTGGAGAACAAAAGCCAGTTGTGTTTGGCACCATTTTTAATTATATTCTTTCACTTTTAGCCAGTATTTGTTGATGCATAAACAATATTTATTTTATATTTATGAAATCTATGTTTGTTTTCTATTTTATCATTAGAGGATATGGTTGATTATAATTGAGTCAGTGTGTCAACAAATGCATAACCTGTGTACATAAATGAACATGTGAATTATGTACATAAGTATGTGAGTAATGAACATATGTATGTGTGTTATGGACACATACATGTGAGTAATATACATATATATGTAAGTAATGTGAGTAATGCACATAATATGCATGTGAGTAATGTATACATGCATGTGAGTTATGTATAATATACATTTAAAACATGTGCATGGCATTTCATAATGATCACACCACCCCCTTCCAAAGTCAATCCTAGAATAGTCCTTTCAATAACTACAATTGAACAAGCTTTCACATGATATAGAACATAGGGAGCTATGCTATTTAAGATTGGCAGTTAATGGTGGATGGTCATTATGAGAACTTTGTCCATATATATATGTGAGTGGTTATGTATATAAACATGTATAATGCAGTAGGGTGGGAATTACAAATGATCATATCAAATACATTCCCAAAATTGAATAAATTAAATATAGAAATGCCACAGAGGTAAATGTTACATTGGAGAATAAGCCTAGAAATATAAAGATTAGATGAAAAATTCATTGTTATGTTCTTGTTTTTATTGTACCTAAAAAGGAACGATATTGTCGTCAGCTTTACAGACGGGTGGCGGGCGGCGTCTCACTTTCTTCTTATCCCTATGTGTAGCTACATGTACACTAAGTACCAACTAAAGTACATTCTACATAGAGACAAATATAAACCCTGAGAAAATAAAATCAGAAAGTCCTTGGAAAATATTGCACAACCTATGACACCATGGGAGATAATAGAGATGATATATACTTAATCAATATAATAAGAATCAGCCATGAACTTTTTTGACATAACAGGTAGCAGCACTATACTAGACAAAATACATCAGTTACATTTCAAGGACCAAATTAACTACATAAAACATAGCAACTATTACATTGCCTTCTCTCTAAGTTTCCATGGTTATTGAAGGATTGCAAAATGAGCCGGGTATTACAAAATCTTTATTTTTGATATTGATTTTGAGTTGAAATATTAGGATTGACCATTTACACACTGGGCTGAACAATCTACATCTGTGTTTGATCCCTTAATCCATTTTGGTTCAACTTAATCCATTGTTGCAGATTAACACTTTTACAATTGATACTTCCCTTTGTGATAAATCACAAATCTATTTGTCCAATAACTTGCCTGTGAGGAAATGATTATGGTAGTCATGCATATTTCATGCTTTTTCTCTTAAATTTGAATGATCTGGCTTATCTACTGTCATTTCTGTATAATTTAGAGTCTGTATTTTTTGTCTGTTTACTTTATTCCATGCAGAGCTCATTCTATTTTCCTTTATTATCCATTTCAAATCTTGACCACCACAACATTTTTTACAGGTATTACTCTTTGAACAATTGACCAATTTCATGCTAGTTTCGCGTGTTTGTATTGTCAACGATAGGAACTTTTGAATGTTAATCTATTTACTTTCTTGATTCTTTGGTGTTTATATGAACAAGATATTATATGGAATGGAAACATTTAGTAATGGATATAGTTTATATGGACATATGTAATATATAATGCACATGGAAAATCTTATACATTGTTTCAAAGCACAATAAACAATAAGTAATCAGACAAACAAACAAACAAACAAAATGTATATGATATAACATGATGATGTACAAGAAAAATAAGCAATTATTTTTTACAAAAGTGACACATTGGGCTGAAAATACCAGTAAATATAAATGAATATAGAGAATATATATGAAAAGTGAAACATGGTTGATTAAACAAAAATAGAGCCAGAAAAGTAGTGCAACAGTAAGGAGAGCTGTAAGGAGATGTTGCAGCCAATGATTCTGAAATGAAACAAATTATTTTGATACTTTTGATGATAACAAATGAAACTTGGCAGGAAATAAGTAAGTTATCCCAAACATAATCTATGGTACATACAGTACATATACTCTATGGTATAGCAATTCATATGTCTCTTATGTTTTTATTCTTTTAGCATAGTAAAATACAAAGCAATCTTAGCTTTCTTAGAATTTCTTGAGCACACATTTTTTATATTAGGTCAACAGCTATAAGTACAGTATTCAGTAAAAATCTCGGATCTATGATAAAATGTTAAAGGTTTAAAGTCTCTGTCTTAAGTTTGTCAAACATTCTCAATTGATGTGTTTACCTTTACAATTCTTATTATTGAGAGGTAAATCTCTCTTGAAATAATTCCAATGACACAAAGATTGGCCATGTTGTCAAACCCATCATGATACAATTTTTTCAGTCCACTTTAAACACATTTTGTTGTATTGCTTTTTTATTGTAGATAGTGTTGATTCGGTAAAACAAGTACCTCAGGATATCATCTTCTCATTGGATTGTTCTGGCAGCATCGATCCAATGACATTCAGATTTATGCTCTCTTTTGTGAACGGCCTCGTTTGGAACATGGATATTGACTCTGGAGCAGTTAGAGTTGCTGTTTTGACTCTCTCAGATGATCCTATAGTTCATATATCATTTGAAAGCTATATAAACAAGATTGATTTAATGCTCATGATTGCAAAAATACCTCATATTGGTGGATCAACCAATTTTGCAAATACTTACCAAAAATTGATAGAAATAAGTGCTGGTGACTATGGCAACCGCATTAATGTACGTGATACAACCATCTTTATTACAGACGGGTTTTTCACTGATGTCTCTCTTACTGAGGCAGCCTCAATGATTACAACATTGAAGAGTGAATTTAAATTTGGACTCTTCCTGATACAGATATACATGGGTGGAGCTTTCTCCGACATGTGTTCCATGACATATCCTTTGATTCAAGACAACTGCGTTCTTATCTCTGGTGAAGTTGAACTGAGAAACATTACAATAATGAAAATAGTTGCAGATGCTTTGTGCAAAACATTTAACGTAGAAGAAACACTTCAGCCAAGTATAACATCATTGATGCCGACAATACCTCCACCTTTCACACCCGCAATATTCCATCAGCCATCTTCAAACACATTTGATCATGAAAGTGAAATATCTCATTCATATTATTTGCAACAAACTATACATGGATTGCCACAATTAACAGAAACACGAGGATTGCCACAATCAACAGAGACACATGGATTGCCACAATCAACAGAGACACATGGATTGCCACAATCAACAGAGACACATGTATTGTCGCATTGGACAGAGACAAATGAATTACCTCAATCAAAAGAGACACATGGTTTGTCGCAATCAAAAGAGACACATGGTTTGTCGCAATCAAAAGAGACACATGGTTTGTCGCAATCAATAGAGACACGTGGATTGCCACAATCAACAGATACACCTGAATTGCCACAATTTACAGAAACACAAGATTTGCCACAATCAAAAGAGACACGCATATTGCCACATTGGACAGAGACAAATCGTTTGCCAAAATCAAAAGAGACACATGGTTTGTCGCAATCAATAGGGACATGTGGATTGCCACAACCAACAGAGACAAAGGTATTGCCACATTGGATAGAAACAAATGGATTACCTCAATTAATAGAGACAAATAGATTGCTAGAATCAACAAAGACACATGGTTTACCATTATCAACGGAGACACAAGGATTTACACAATCAAAAGAGACAAATGGATTACCTCAATCAACAGAGACAAATGGATTACCTCAATCAACAGAGACAAATGGATTGTCACATTGGACAGAGACAAATGAATTACCTCAATCAACAGAGGCAAGTCATTTGCCAAAACAAAAAGAGACACATGGATTGCCACAATCCACAAAGACACATGTATTGCCACAATCAATAGAGACACATGCATTACCACAATCAATAGAGACAAATGGATTGCTAGAACCAAAAGAAACACATGGTTTACCACTATCAACAGAGACATATGTATTGCCACAATCAACAGAGACACATGAATTGCCACAATTAACAGAAACACATAGATTGCCACAATCAACAGAGACACATGGATTGCCACAATCAACAGAGACATATGTATTGCCACAATCAACAGAGACACATGAATTGCCACAATTAACAGAAACACATAGATTGCCACAATCAACAGAGACACATGGATTGCCACAATCAACAGAGACACATGGATTGCCACAATCAAAAGAGACACATGGATTTCAACTATCAAAAGAGACACATGGTTTGCCACAATCAACAAACGCATATAGATTGGCACAATCAACAGATACCCATGGATTTCCACATTCAACCAAGACACCACCTTTACATGCAACAAATACATATGATTTACCACGATTAACGAGTGCATATGATTTGCCGCAATCAACAGAGACATATAGTATGCTACAATCAATGGGTACACATGATATTCAACTGTCAACAAATATATATGATTTGCCACTTTCGACAAAAACACTTTTGTTGCCACAATCGGTGAAGACATATAATTTGCCACAATCAACAGCAACAAATAGTTTGCAACAGTCAATGTTGGCTACAGAGAGCTTACCTCAATCAACTCTGACACATATATTGCCACAATCAACTATGATTGACAGTCAGGATAAGCCACAATTAAACAAGCGTATCACTTCTACTACAACAATGCCATACACTGTGCCAATTTCTTCAGAACCAGATGGTTTGACTGCACCAAGTGAGTTCACAGCACAATCATCACAATTACCAAAGTCATCACAATTGTCACAATCAATAATTGTACCAGACTTAATCTCTTTTCCATCCACTTTGTTAACCACTTCTGTTAAAAGCATGAAAGGTTCACAAGATGACATATCAAGCACCATTGATGTAAGTGCTCATCCTCAACCCTCTTTCAAGACACACAGTCCTGAACTGAAAAGCAATCAGAACACAATCACAAATACAGATGTTATACGAGTACAACCAGCTTCTACCAAGAGTATTGCTGCAACACAATGCATTGAATGTGTTACTAAAACAGACACGATAAAACCGAGTAAACCCCTCCCTATAATGAGCAGTAACATTGAAAGTAGTCAGAGTTCAGGTGAGTTCGCTATAGCGGTTTATATTCTAGATGTATTTTCCCCTGTTGGAGTTCTTTTAGAAGGAGGTAAGAAAAGTCAAGAGAAAAGTTTTAATCCAAGTTGTTTTATTTCTTGTTTATGATCGTTTCGATGAACTATTTTTTGCTTTTAGATGTGGCAATTACCAAATGATAAATAAGGGGTCAATTACAGTAGAATCATTATGTAAAAGCTAACTAAGGCAAGGTAATTCTAAATTGTCACAGGATCTTGTAGCACCTTATGATTTATCCCGTTCCCGGACTATAGTCATAGTCCGGGAACGGGATAACTTATGATGACTGATATGGGGCTGCCTTTACTCTACCGAGCTGCTTTTGAGCCAGGTGTGTTCAGTAAGGCTGCCTGATATGGGGCTTTATATTACTTCTTATACTATAGGGCCTACAGGCCCGTAGCCAGGGGGGGTTCGCAGGGTTCGGGCGAATCCCCCCCTGGCCAAAAATTCTTTCAAAATCATGCAGTTTTTGACCATTTTGAGCACTTCTCAAGTGATTTCAGCCTAATTTGGGCCAAAATTGTCAAATGTGAACCCCCCTGGAAATTTTTGAAAATTGAACCCCCCTTGGTAAATCCCGGCTACGGGCCTGGCCTATCATAGTGCTCATCTCATATCATAGTGCTACATGTCTCTGTGGTAATTGTCAAGAAAACATCTTTTTGAAAAAATTGATATTCCTGCATCCCATGTTAGATCTACTCTACCAGGGGGGGCGAGATTTCCCAAAGATGACCTATCATATTAGCACGTTCGAAATTTTCTTTTATAAACAGGCCTCAATTTGCCGTTGAAATTAATCTCCAAATGTTCACTGTACTGGTTTTATGAGTATTCTCTACAACTTGGATCGAGTAACTCCAATTCATTATTACTGTAGGTTTGAAATGATGATGTTGAACTGCTGTTAACGCCATTCCCACTATTTCAAATTTAACTCTGCGCATGCGTAGCACTGAGAGAGCATGTGCTCATGATTGTTCACATGATCGAATCCTGCAATTTGATAGTAAATCCCATGCCTAAGGTTACGCTCATAAATGTGGGTTCGGTTTGCTTTTTTTATTTTTGACAACATAAGAAAAATTTCAAGACCCAGATATAAATGCTGAAAAAAGGCAGATATGATATGGTAGGTTTAAAATTCAAACTAACGGTTTTGTGGGATATATTGGTTACGTCCCGTATAGTTGTACCCCATTCTGATACTCATAGCATCCATGGGCGTAGGGCTATATTTTGAGTTGGTGCGCACACTCGGGGATGCCTGATTGCTTGGTTGAAGGTCGTGCATCACAGGGGGTCTGGGGGTATGCTCCCTGCGAATTTTTTTTCAAGGACGTTATTTGATGGAATCTAAGTGTTTTTATCAACTTTAAATGTTGACAATGGCATACAGATATGGTAGGAAGCATCAATAAATTTGCAAATAAATTAATGCATTTCAACACATTTTTAATTTTTTTCAAATTCATTCGGTACGCCTGTGCGTATTTTGCGTAATAGGCGCTACACCCATGGCATCTCTCTCTGATGCATCGCAGATTCTCTGATATTTCGAGATTGAAATGCCAATCAAAGGGGCGGGCCCAAATATTCATAATATTGATTTAACGTATTGAATAAGGACCAATCAGATACAGGAAATACTTGATTTAAGACACATAAAGACTAAATTGAGATAAGAAGCCCTGTTAAACAAACATATCACAGTCAAAGTTTTATCATATAAATTCCAACTGGACGAAAGAAATCCCATGAATTGTTTTCTAAGTGAGTCACGTGACCTTCCATAGCCAATGTGATGACTATCCAAAAATTTGTTAATGTCTTTATGATTCATGCATTTCAAATCTCTTTGTTTTATTCATCGATTGAATGCTATCTTTAGATTAGTTAGACCGGGATATTTAAGTGCTAAAGCTGTTTCGAATTCAACGAATTTTTTTCATATCGAGATTCAACTTTCCCTAAGCTTAAAGTTAGTATCAGTTCAAAATGCCACCAAAGCTCAAGTTTGAACTACAATCCCGACTGAAATTCAGTTTTACGATGAGATAGACTCACTAGCGATGCCATTCTGTGTATTGTGTTGGACTTGTAAATTTTTTTATAAGGTAAATCACTAAAATAGTACATTAGATGTGACATTATATTATAGTGCATCCTTTGTTCAATCTTTCCAATGGTGTTAAAAAGAACAGTTGATGACTAAAACATTTTAACTTTCTTCGAAAAATGGTCGGAAATTTGAATATTTGTTGCTGACAATTGTTTTAAAAATTCACTAAAATAGATTTGAATAAGAAAAATGCATGATTTGAAAAGTAATGCATGATAAAAACATATTTTCAAAAACTCAAATATAGGACCTTTAGTTATAATGATCAATGCCATTTCATAACAGTTGCAGGTCACTTGAGGAGTTAAGGTCATTAAGGTACTACATTAAGGTAGTACATTTAGGTTCAACATGTATACTCAATGGGTTTATTTACCTGCTTATTTTTCTGTCATATTAATATTGCAAACTGTGTGAAAAGTTTAATACCAAGGAACTCTATTTAATACCATTATCCCGTTTTTGTATAAGCACCCATTAGTATTATATTAAACGTCCACATTGGATGTTTAACAAATAAACTATAGTATGATTAATACCTTAAATATACAAAAGATGGCAGTAAGGCCTTAGCAACCAAACAATATCCCTAACAACGGAACATAAATAGTGCCTACTAAGCCAATAATGTGGTCAATGGATTGTATTGAATTCCAACAACATGGCATCTATAACTGGATAAAATAAATCGAACTTGAAAGTTTTGTATAGAAAAGGTGAACTTTTAAGGATATACTGTGCATAAACCAAGATTATAAGGATATAACTAGATAGTTGTGAACTTAGATAAAGTACAAGTATGGCTTGTAAAGAGATCTTTTTACTGTTATTAGTTTTAAACTGGATGAGTTCAAATA
Source organism: Owenia fusiformis (assembly GCA_903813345.2). Classification (NCBI taxonomy): domain Eukaryota; kingdom Metazoa; phylum Annelida; class Polychaeta; order Sabellida; family Oweniidae; genus Owenia; species Owenia fusiformis. Next base: position 19,272,296 of record CAIIXF020000007.1, on the reverse strand, counting down.
CAGGTGAGAAAATGTATAAATTATTTTTTACGTGTGAGTATTTGACATTTGAAAAACATGAATTATGAATGCACATACAAAATAACTTTGCTCTATAGAAGTATGTATATTCATGGAAATTAGTATCTTCAAGTATGTGGAATATTAAAGACATATTTAATTGCATGCTTATCTTTCTTTTTAATGTTTGAGTTAGTGTCATTCTACAGCAATGCGATTCAAAATTATTGTTGATAACTAAAGGGGATGGGATAAAAATGTCTCCACAATTTTAGATTCAGTGACTCCAGTCTTACAGTACATGTAATATGTACATCTTTAGATGCCATAATGAGTACGAAACAGTATATCCAAGTCATCATTTACATTTACAATTTTGTTAACCTCACTTTTTAATAGTTCTTGGCTCCCCATTGTAGAGCAAATAATTTATGCTTGGTAATACCTTTTATGAAGAGAGATACATTGTAAAAGGAATGTTGCATGCTTCATATAAATTCTGATTGATTCATTTAGAACAATTATCTCTAACGCAAAGTAGATTACATTCCAGTGTTATTGGAATATTGCAAAGATTGAAAGCTGTAATCGGATTATAGATATAATAGTATATTCAAGTTAGTGCTGCTGTTCAGTTTAAAAAAATCTATCATCAGGACATTTTGTATTATACTATGAAACTAAGAAAAATCATGATAATAAGTAGAACTTGAATTTGAAAGAGGGAATAAAATCATCAATGAATATTTTCAGAAACTTGCATACTGATTTTATTATTCATTGCAGGCTGTCCAACTACATGTATCCCCTAATTTGCGTATTTGTCACACATTTGCTGAAGAAATTGACCTGTTTTTGCGTGACGGAATATGTCATCAAGTCATTGTCAAGCAAAAATGTTTCAGTTCACGCCAAAAAATGAATGCCGAAAAAATGAATGCCAAAAATAACAGTTAATGGATGTCCTATGGTGACCATGTCTTAACAAAATCAAAATATGTTGTTCTGCTGCCATTGCAAATGTGACTGCTAAAATATCTGACAGTAGATTTTCCATGCCAGTTGTAGAATTACTTTTGGTTGCAGTAACAAATGTGACTGCGAGGCATAACAATGGAATAACAACTATAAAAGGCTATGATTATATTTTTATTTTATACCAGGAAATCAAGCATATCATATGTGGTGTATCATAATAACATCATGCCCCCTAGATGGTTATGCAAATACCTTAAATATTTGCAAACATTAAATCAATTATGACTCTTTGTTTTTTGTCGTGTTGATCGATAAGCTAGTGTACCATTACTTCACTATCAATAGTGTTTCCTAAGGATGTGTTTATTGTCCTTTTCTGACTCTGATCTAGTCTCCAATTGATCAGACATTGTTTTAATCCATTTACTGGAGGGGTTAGTACATTAAGTGCTGATAGGTTGCAGAGGAGAAAGTGAATTGGTTTGCCAAGATAGACTTATGTCCTAACCATTTCCGTGGGGGTGGGCAGTGAAGGTCTATTGTAAAGGCCTGTGTCATCAACTAACCAACAGTAAAGGGTTTATAGTGAAGGTCCTGCCCCAAACCAACTAGCAATAAGGGGAAGGTCTACTTAGACCTGTGCAGTGTGCCCTAAATCAACTAGCAATTAATGGGGAAGATCAACTTAGATAGGCCTGTGCCCCAAACCAACTAGAAATGTAGAAGGAGAAGGTCTACAATATTAATCATTGACAAACAAACATACATGATCTCATGGTACATATTAGTTGTGTATTTCATAGGATTATTAATAAGGAATTAACAATTGGTTGCTGGGCCAGAAATTGTTATCAATTGAAACAATAAAATGTTCAATAGATTCTAAATTATGATGAAAAAAATCAAATTTTGTTTTGAAATAATTCTTATATGTCTCAATTATTCAGCTGTTTCTTCTCTATGTGTACATTCACAGAACAAATGATTTCATGAATTATTCAGTTTTATTGATGGCCTCTAATACATCTAACCAAATGAGGTCTGGTGATATTATAATGGAGCAATAAAGAGCTTCACAAAAAATTAATAATCAATCCAAAAAATCAGAAATTCTCTATGTTCATTGCGCTACATTGTTTGCTGTTTTATGCCATGCATCACTTCATCTTATTGCTGTCCCTGTGTTGATATTGAATTGCAGAATAATAGGAAAATATTGATTGTCATGGTGTGGTTAGGTATTTGGCACAAATAGCAACCAATAAAGAGGATTTGATCAATTGAGTCAACAGATTTGTACATTTCCAATTCCACAAATTAGTTAGCAAAGGTACAAGATCGATGAGGTTTTGGTAACCAAAATATTGTTCAGGTGTGGAAAGGGATCATTAGAATGGCAGTAATCTGGAGGGCAGAGGCAGCAATTTAAAGTGACATGTAGAATTACCTGTGCCTAAATGTCGAGAATCTCTACTCGGGCCTCTATCTTCTCTCTTAAACTATTTGAATGCATTGCACTGGTCAAATGTTTGTACAGGGGGGTGCCGCTGAGACTCAAAATATCTACCCACATCTAGGGATTTTTTCTCTAAAAATGGACCCACATCTAGGGTTTTTCTTTAAAAAATAGACCCACTTCAAGGTAAATTTTAAAAAACAAGACCCACTTCCAGCGATTTTTTTCAAAAACAGTACCCAGTTTTAGGATTTTTCAAAAAGTAGACCTACTTCTAGAGATTTTTTCATCAAAATGGGAACCATGTCTAGGATTTTTTCTTCAAAATGGGACCCACATCTAGGGATTTTTCGGCGAAAAAGTGACCCACTTTAGCTGCACATCCCCATATAGCCAATATATGGGAGTATCCCCCCGGGGGTTCTTGGCATCTGTATTGGTGTCAATCTCAGTGGTATGCAAGATCTGTAACAAATTGTTACAATTCTAGTAATTTCAATTATTAGGTAGTAACATTTGTCATATTAATGCCTTCTAGATGCATCATTTATTGCAATGGTTTTACATTTTTACAACAGCAAAATAATATATTATTCTTATTTGCAGTATCTGGAGTCTGCACAGGTTATCCCAATGGGTGGTTGAACACAAAGTGGCTTTTCACAAAATATTCCAATGGCCAAAATTCCTACCTAGAATTTTCTGGAAGTAAGGTGACTAAAAAACGTTGGGGAGGTGCAACTATTTGTAAGTATACAGCATTTCAGAATTATTCAGTATATTTCTGTTTCACCCTGTATTAAATCACTCTGTTATTTTTAGAGAATTGCACAGTATCATTTCTCTCATTAATTATTATTTGCAATTGATCCATTCTTCATCATAGATGGTTCATGATATAAAAAAATTAATATAAGTATTCTATTTTGCATTTGATATTACTCTGTACATAACCTTAAACAACTTAAATAATGCCTTTAGTATATTTTATATTTTGGTTTTTCTGATTTGTCAAATGAAACTGTATTATTGATTTGAATGGGAGTGGTAAATGGAACCATTGGTCATTAGTAATCAATATAAATGTGGTAACTGATCCTGTCTCATTGTATGATAACATATACTACTACTGTATACTCTCAAAAATATTTGTTTCCTTTAGATAATAAGCAGGCTGAGATTCTTGGTAAACAATGAAAATAAGATATTAAATGGTGCTTTTGGTGTCAAGCATGGCCATATATTGCTCATCAAGGGTTGATAACTTCTTAGCATGCTTTTATAACAGTATTCTCTTCCTTACACATATATTTTGAAGTCTATGCTATGCAATATGAAAACATTTTTGTCTAACCCATTCAGCAAAAAAATGAATACAAAAACTTTTCAAATGGAACTCTTGAACCAGTCTTGTGTTTGATTGAGAATTTGGAGAACATCGGAGCTTGATAGAAGACAATGTTTACTTTTTAATTTTAAAAAAAATTTATTTTCCTTGTTTGGAGAGAATTTTTTGGCCCATATACTTCATCTTGTAAGACCCCTTCCCTATTCTGATTCATCAGAGTCTCCCTAAAGCTTGTGAGAGGTCTATTCCAATGGATAGTACTGGCTGTCGGTCCCAGGCCCACTATGCCCTCCCCAATGATGATGTTTTGTTCTTAAAATACTTAACCTGTATTATCATGTAACTACTTAAAGCTTCTGAAATGGTATGTTATATTAACCTAACACTTCATCACCTTAAGTTGAAGAATGTTTTATAAATCGCATATTACATTTAGCAAAGAAATAAAGTATGCATGGTTGATTAATGAAAGGCCTTTCAGAAGCTTTTGTAATATAAAAGTTCTTCCTCATTTTATGCTGTTCTAACATAATTATATTTATGAAGGTGAACCTGGCTTGATTATTTGCTCAGTGTAGCTTCATTAAGATAATATTTAGTAAATTCGTCATTGATTCAATGGCAAACATAACAAATGATGTTACAAAGATGCATGTTGCTATGGCAATTGCTGCAGTGGTGCATGTTGTCTTAATAAAGGTTTTAATGGTGCATACATATGCTGCAATGGTGCATGCTATACTGTCGTAGAGATACCTTTGCTATAGTAAATGAATAAAGGTACATGGTTGTTTAGAAATCATATATTTTTTTTATTTTTCCTTGTTATCAAAGCAAACATTCAGATGTATAATGTATGTATACTTTGACCAATACCCAAAATGTTCATCTTATTCACAATGTTTACACCATATCTGAGAGTTTGTTAATTGAAAATGTTATGATTGATAAATGGCCTGTGCACCTTTTTTCTTTACAGAGGGTATGCTGTAATGATAGTTGTTTTAAGATATATGTTGATGCAATGGTACATATGTTTCATGTTGAATGTTTTTGCAGCTACCATTGTTGACAGCTTCATCAATTAAAATTTCATTATTCAGTTCACAGCGGTTGTTCATAAAAGTTATATCCAAATAAAATCATAGATATCTATAATAATATTCCATAAAGACATCCATTTGTATGTATAACAAAGACTAATGAATTTATTCAGTATGGACATCTAGTTAATTCACATACACAATGCAATTTGGTTCATTTGCCAATACCATATTTTCATTGGTTGATGTTTCAGTGGAGCGTGATTGCCAGGATGAGTACAGTGATGGTGATTGGTTCTTCTATTATGAGATTGGGGGGTCATTCCACTATTGTGTCATGTATTATCGCTATAGGGACGTCCTTCAGGAGATGGTCTATGGGACAGGTGGTGAGTACTGAGTCCTTTTTAGGTTTGTAATATTGTATCCAATTTTTGTGTTATGCCATTTCATACCATGATATTCTCCCATTGAATGTTACAATTTATAAATGAAAGGACGATTCTCGGTTTGGAGAACGAAGTTCATCAATCTAAATGAGCATTATCCCTGCTTCAGACAAATTTGATTTTTTTACATAATATAGATTTGAATGTCTTCTTTTGAATAGTCATACTTTAATTTGGGTAATATTTCTAGATTTTTCGCAAAAAAAATATTAGCGCAGTACACTGATGAACTTCTTTCCCCAAATCAAGACTTGTATTTTATTGGATCGGTCTTATTGAGCGTTATCCCTGCTTCAGACCAATTTGTTATTTTTACATCTTGTAGATTTAAATGTCCTCTTTTGAATATTCCTAGTTTAATTTGGGTAATATTTCTATATTTTTCATGAAAAAATTATTAGCTCAGGAGACTGTTCTCCAAACCGAGAATCGTCCTTTCATCATTTTTACATAAACCCATTACATTTACTCAATAGATGAGATGCAAGTACATGTAGAAATCATCTTGATTTTCATCAGTTGTAATTCCAAATTTATTTGAAGTGCCATCATATTTGAAATCTACTTAAAAAATCACATGTAGAGTTATGATTTCAAAAGTTGCCAGGGCAGATTCCCCATAGAGGCCACATTCTTGTATTTGACAGATATTTTCTTTTACTGGACATATTTTCGGTTGTATAATATCAAACCAAAAAAGGTTACTATATTTGTTTTTAAGATTTGAAAATTGACCCAATAGATCTCACAAATATTGAAGTTTAGAGAAACTTTTTCCTATATCTGCAATGTTATTTGACCCGAATTAGCCACCTGGTGGTGAAACTGGTAACCACCTACATTTGACAAAATTTGAAAGATTTGGCCGTTATAGTAACTTTAGAGCCTCTGTTTATATATAAAACACCCCTTGTATGCATGTTAATATAATTAATAATATTATGTGTTTCAGTTAACCCTATAGCATCTGCCAAGACATGTACAAACTATGTAGGACCCAATGGGACTGCAGTTGAACTCACACTCTATCATAAAGGTAAGACTTGACACTTCACTTAATTGATGTTCTCCCTCTCATTTTACCTATATACAGGGTGTCCCGAAAGTATGGGGCCCCCCCTAGGCAGACATATTCCAGTCTCCTCATAGTATGTGTCATATATCATTTTAAAGCTTATCCAAAGTTACATTGATTTGCCAAGTATCATGGTTTAACTCCCAAATGGGAAAAAGTTACAGGCATTTCAAAATTTAGTGTTTGGTCAAAATTAAGTTCAATTTTACACCAAATCACTAGTCAATGTGTCCTCCCAGGCCATCTTAACAGCAGCAATTCTTTTCGGGTCGGATGGATATTGAGTTGGAAAAAGAGGATGGTGAGGGTAGAAACTCTAAGGAAACTCTTCTAAAGTCCCTTAACAGGTTTTAAGAGGGTTATAAAATTCCACACCCCTATTTTAAGGGCTTTTAAGGTCATATCTGAAAATAATTGCTGCTGTTAACAAGGCCAAGGGGGGACACATTGACTAGTAATGTGGCGTAAAATTGAACTTTATTTTGACAAAACACTAACTTTTAAAATGACTGTAACTTTTTCCCATTTGGGAGTTAAACCATGATACTTGGCAAATCAATGTAACTTTGGATAAGCTTTAAAATGATATATGACACATACTATGAGGACGCTGGAATATGTCTGCCTAGGGGGGGCCCCATACTTTCGGGACACCCTGTATACGTAGGTATACGTATAAGTAAAAGGAGGGGTCTGTGACTTACTGTCTATGAAAATTTGATTACATTTGAAAACATTTTTTTTGATGAAGTTTGAAATTCATCATCTTAAATTTATATTTTCAGAAAGCTGGCCAGATTTCAGCTGTTCCCCACTCCCCCAGGGAAACTATTATGTGTCATACACAGTGAGTGACTCCATAAAGAACCAATGCCTTGGCTCAACAACCTCTGTCAGCTCTGTCAGATCGGACCGTATTGAAATGAAAACTTGTTACGGTGGTCCTACCACAAGCTGTAAGTAAAAGTAAAAGTAGCAATGTATCAGTAGAGGCCCTCTGTCTCTAGGTTCCCTCTGGAAATATTACCATCCTTGTGACATTCCCCATATCAAATCCCTCCTGGTAAATACTACTTTTATCCCATGATCAGGTGTGTAAAGCACTGATAGAATTGATATACAGATTTTTGATATCTAATATATGCTCCTTCAGGATGATATGATTTTCTTGCAGTCACATTGGACAAAACATGATTCTGTGTTGTTTAATGCAGTGAAACAATTACTTGAATAAAGACTTGAGCTCAAGACCATTTGTTCAGAGCCTTTGTAAATTTATTAATAATACATTTTTGAAGTCACACTGTATACTATTGTACATGTATTGTCTGATGCACTGAGACATTAAAATGAATATTAGAACTTGAATTAATATATATATTTGTCCAGAACTTTAAATATATTTTTAACTTTCAGTCACACCATACAACACAACCCTGTATTGTTTAATGCAGTGGGACAATGACTTGAATAGGGGCCAAGGAGATTACATGGCAATTGTTTATAAGGAGGACACATTGGAATATCTTTATTGTGCTGTGAGTATATTTGATTCAAAAAGCATTAATAAACTCAGTTTATTTAAAAAGGAATCTGAGCTATAGGGGTGACAAAATTGCAAGTAATATGTACAATTGATCTACCAATGTATTCTTTACAAGCTCAAATATAATATCTCCATAAAGATTCATGATATGTTATCAGTCAAGATCATGATAAAAATGATGATGAGAACTTGCTAGATCTTATTCTGCCTTCAAGTCTAATTCAGTAATATTAATATGTGTTTTCTTGTTAAAATAGATTCAATGGATATAAGAAATAAAAACAGTGTTCCAATGGAATCGCATCTTATTCTGATTGCTCATTATATGGGCATAAAAATATTTCCCATGAAAAAAACATGATGTCAGGATAAGAACCAGTAATAGATTCTAAATGTAAATGTAAGTTGTCTAAACTTAGGGTGATTGTATTTTGAACTGCTTAGAATATTTTAACCCTAATGTCATAATATGAACTTTGACAAATATTTCATATTTCATTATTGTCTTCCGATTGCAGCGCTACACAATTTCTGGTGACCGGATAGATATGTCAATAGATGTCAGGGCAGGTACACAATCTAGCGGGGGACCCCTGAAATGTTCTGTCACGAAAGATCCCAACCATTATGAAGACTCCACATACTTCAAACACAGAGCTTTTGACTTCTTAGGTATTTGCATCATTCATAATTGTCTCATGACCACCATTAGAAAAAGCATGACAGTCACATTGACATGATCCCCATTTTCTTTGTGCATTTTCTAAGCATCTATTTTACGAGAGCATCTAAACAAACATTTTCTAAATGTGTAGTTTCTGAATGCAATTTCTAAATAGTAATCTTTAATATAAATGCCAATTACACAGATGCGAGTAGGTAGTTACCAGTTTCGCCACCAGGTGGCTGATTCGGGGGAAATAACATGGCAGGGTATAACAAAATTCTTTTAAACTTGATTATTCATCAGTTTTACTGGTTCACTTTTCATATTACCCTTATGTATGTGATAGTTATACAAATTAAAATATGTCCAGTAAGAGAAAATATTATCTGCCCAACACAAGAAAAGATATTTCACTTTTTGTGGTTTTGCAACATGGGGTCTATGGGGAATCTCCCCGACCGTCACATTTTCAAAGAAAAATAAATTTTCATAGTTGATAAACTCTGCAAAACCACATTACTAGATGTAATTTTACATGTAGATTCCAAATATGACATCAGTTTGACTGAAATGTGAATTTTTAATGACGTAATTCAAGATTAGGATCTAGGATATTGTCTCCTATACTATTATATTTCTATGCAAGTCTGTAATAACTCATTAGAAGTAAATTAATTCCCCAACCAAATATGAAAACATTAATTTGATCAACAAATATATCAAGTATCAAGATTGAGTACATTAATAAATTGCTTCTAATGTCATGGATAAATCAATATTCTGAATAATACACAATTATTTTTCATAATAACTCATTGTTTTGTATAAATTCAACCAAATCAATGTATACTTATTCAGATGAAATCAATGCTTTTCCATTATAAGTATGTCATAGTGATGTTATTGGAAATACATTATAATTGAAAATCAGTGAATTCAATATATAAAGTGATAGACGAGACTGCAATGAATAACAGGCAGACATTTGTATTGATAATTGAAATTGTACAAAGATTTCACAAAATCAGAATTTTTCATTTTTGATAAAAAAAAGATTCTTTAGGAGAGAACTTTTTGCCGATCTCTATTTGCATATGTCAGGGCTCTCCCCATTTCCATTTGCAAACTAAAATACTCCATAAACACATAAAAATTGTTAAATGTTACACAAAAATTACAAAATTTGAAAATGTTCTTTTAAAAATCAAAATATGAAACTACTCCACACAAAAAATCCTGGTTAGAGCACTGTCATGTATATAATATAAATAATATAATATAATAATATAAAACAGCTGAATCATATTTCTGTTGATTTGTAAATTGCCGGAGAATTTTCTTTCAATAATATTATAATAACTCTTGTCCCATCTATACTTGGAAAGAGTTATATAAAGCATCTGAACCATTCTACTGCAGATTGTAATTGTAATATCACTTTCACTAAATAGATGTCACTCATGTCAGTGATTACAGTAGCTCACAATTACAGTAATTATTGAATATAATTTGAACATAATTTGTTGATTTTTTATAAATGTTCAGGGGAAACAGCAAAATAATTTATTTTTCTCTTTTAGGTAATCACTCACCTGTTTATGTTATTATTTTGTAATCTGATTCATCACGTTAAGAAAAAATGATTTGCTTTATAAGAGTTTCCAATTATTTTGTCACTATGAAGACAGATGGTACATTCTCTATTATTTACGTTATATATTTTCTCTTTCAGCTGTTGACAATTGCAACCCTAACCCCTGTAAGAATCTTGCTACGTGTGTCCCCACCACATTTGGTTACAAGTGTGACTGTGTACCAGGATTTGAAGGTGCCACCTGTGAGACAGGTAGGTGATTAATAATTATGATAACTGCCAATGCAGTGTGTAATTTGCTTATTATACATCAGCTGTGTGCTATGTACGCATGGATTTGGATAATTTCATATAAATTTCTTTCAAATATAGTTATGAATTAAATTATGCTATCTATAAACTATATTTCATACTTTGTATAGTCTCTAAGAAAGCAAATATAACCACAGCCAGGGATGAGAACCCAAGACCATGTGTGCTTTAGAAGATATAGGCTCACTTAAAATCCCAGTATAACTATATATTTTCTGATGTTCCAGATATTAATGAGTGTTCGTCCAACCCCTGTGACAATGGTGCCACCTGTTCTGACAGAACCAACAAGTATGTCTGTGAGTGCCCTCTAGGCTACATAGGCATTAACTGTGAAACAAGTAAGTTACTTCCAATGTGATATCATAAAAAAAGTTTTTTGTTACCCTATATTATTTTATATGGCCTGAATAATTGAGAACCTGTGATCATAATGACAGAACCAAAAAACCAAAGCAATCAAAGTATTTGATCAATCTTAAGGTGGTTCAAGTACTAATTAATAATGTAAACTATGTTTTACATATAAACTTGCAGACAGGCTGAAGGTCAACCCACTCTGCCTACCAGAATAAAAAAGAAATCAATTAAAATTGTTTTATTTTTAACTTTCCAAATCTAAATATTCTTAATGAATTTACATTTAGTTAATCTGAAAACATAGGATCAAATCCTATGTTTTCCCAGTATAAAAAAAAGTAAAATAAGATACTTGTATAATAATAATATATTTTGATGTTGACGATGTTGAAATGCTATACAATATTTTAGGTTATTTCTAAACGTAAGCTCAGGTATATTTCTCTTATAAAAGATCACTTTTATTTTTCATGCCTGATTTATTTTCGTATCAGCAAAATTGTAAGATCAAAACAGACATGCATGTTAATTGATTTCTTTTATCTGAAAATTGCAAAGAAGTAACTGCTCATTAGTTATTATGTCACCACCATAAGCACATGTGAATCACAACTTATAAATGGAATTACTATTGAGTATTCACAACTGATGAATGAAAAAACGATCGCTTTGGAAAAAAATAGCAAATTATTATCAATGAAATACCTTATGTTTATAAGTTATTAATAATTACTGTCACAATCGTCTCACTTTCTATGTGTACAGGTTAATCACAATAAGTCTCTATTCACATCTAATGAATGAATAATCCATCACTTTGGAAAAAATTGTAAAACACTTCTTCATGCATGATGATCTATTTTTATTATAAACACAACATTTCATTTCATAACTCAGTATACATTCTACAAATACAATTTTGATATTAAATTGATACAATGTATTACTAAAACCATGCTTCACCAGGCACTGTTGACTGCTTTGAGGACACGTGTTCTTTTCATGGAACATGCATTGATAACCTTAGAGCTCCCAATAGCTTAACATGTAGTTGTGACTCTGTTTATTAAATTGATACAATGTATTACTAAAACCATGCTTCACCAGGCACTGTTGACTGCTTTGAGGACACGTGTTCTTTTCATGGAACATGCATTGATAACCTTAGAGCTCCCAATAGCTTAACATGTAGTTGTGACTCTGTTTATTAAATTGATACAATGTATTACTTAAACCATGCTTCACCAGGCACTGTTGACTGCTTTGAGGACACGTGTTCTTTCCATGGAGCATGTATTGATAACCTTAGAGCTCTCAATAGCTTCACATGTTTTTTTTGTTTTTTTTTAATTAAAATTTATTCACATACAACACGTGTTCTTTCCATGGAGCATGTATTGATAACCTTAGAGCTCTCAATAGCTTCACATGTAGTTGTGACTCTGTTTATTAAATTGATACAATGTATTACTAAAACCATGCTTTGAGGACACATGTTCTTTTCATGGAACATGCATTGATAACCTTAGAGCTCTCAATAGCTTAACATGTAGTTGTGACTCTGTTTATTAAATTAATACAATGTATTACTTAAACCATGCTTCACCAGGCACTGTTGACTGCTTTGAGGACACATGTTCTTTCCATGGAACATGTATTGATAACCTTAGAGCTCTCAATAGCTTCACATGTAGTTGTGACTCAGGGTATGAAGGAACCAATTGTGCTATCAGTAAGTCAGAGCTCAATGCTCAGAGGGATTGTTATTGTTTTCTAGATGAGTTTTTGCAGCAAGATATACATATATGCACTTTTTGTATAAACTTGAATACACAATATTTGGTAGATAATTTTTTATCACATGATCAGTTCCAAAAAACAATTGTTTACTCTGATATGATACATTGTATAGAAAGTGGATTTCTCTTTTGAAGTTTGCATGTTGAACTGATGATTATTTACATGAGTAGATGAAAAAATGGAAGGAGTTTATTAACAAAAAATGGGAGCCGTTTCCCGTTTTCTTGGTGCTATTTACAAAAGTTATGCATTTGCTTATACAAATAGAAGCAACTTTTGAATTAAAGGTGTATTTTGTTTGCCACATAGAGATGCATCAATCTGATATTCATTAAGAATTTTGATTGTTTTTGATTTTTTTAAATTTTTGTAGACATATATCCATTTTCTAGACATCTGTTTAATATATTGAATCTTGGATGGTATTGCTTCTATAAAATTGTGAAAGGAATTTGAGTTTGTAAAGTTTTTTTCATTATCATCGAGAAAACTGGACATCCTGGCTTTCATTCCAGATGATCACACTACAAATTCCTCCATAATCTTTTGTCTGCATGATGATTTGAAGAATTTATCAATTTAAACATTTAGTTTTACCTTTAAATATTGCATGATCATTATAAATAAAGAAATATTTTGATCTAGAGGTAATACATCAATCACAATAGAATGGAATACGAGGGTATATCATAAAGTTCTCATAATATCTCTCTAATTTTTTTATTTTTCAATATATTCTGATGAATTTTTCACAGAATGTGTAGTAAAGAATGCTGTATTAATCTATCAAAAAATATTTGGCACAGCAGAAATATTATTTAAGAAATGGTTGCCATAGTAACCCGAAATCAAGGCACCCGGGGCAAATAAAAAATTGTGCAAGAATAGCCCCAACTAACCATGTTTAAATGAATAATAAGCTATTAAATAAGCTATGAAACACATCAAATTGTTAAATGCCATGTGTTCTTGACTGTTTTGAACAATTATAATGGTCATGTGAACTGTGTGATCTCATAATGGATGATTGTAATGCATCATTAGAAGTGTTGTTAGGCACTACAACTGTTTTGTCAAATATTCCAAGGAAAGTCGATTTTCCCCCTTTAGTTTATCTTAAATATGTTTAGACCACAAATAGGGGGGTAATTTTGTTGATAACTTTGCAATATATTTGTTTTAGATCATCTTTAGTATGATCAAAGGACTTTTCGAAATTAACCAAACTTTTTGTCAGTATGAATTTTATTTTTCTGATGATCTCTGCATCTATGCATTATCTTACTCTGTCATTTCTGATCATTAAGCTTTGATTCCCAGAGTCTGGTATCACATCTAATGAAGCATGTAAGCATCCCCTAAGACATCACATAATTCACATGATCAATTTATTTTATAGTAAAACCATTTAACAACATATTTAACATAACATTTTGATGTGTTTGATAATTTATGAGAGTTTCTTATGTATGTAAACATGGTTAATTTAAGCTCATTTTCTCAATTATTTTTATTTGCCCCGGGTGCCTTGATTTCCGGTTACTATGGCAACCATTACTTATTTAATTTTTCTGTTATATCAAATATTTTTTGATAGATTAATACAGTGTTCTATACTGCAGATTTCCTGAAAATTTCAATAGAATATATTGAAAAATAAAAAATGAGAGAGATATTATGAGAACTTTATGATATACCCTCGTATGTAGTAAGTGTAGTAAGTGTAGTATGCTCCTAGCCTGACCCCCACCCCAGCGTAGTAGCGTAGTATACGTAGTAAGTGTAGTTAGTGTAGTGGTGGAATAATATTATTGTAAAATGAAGTGAAAACATTGAAATATTTCTTTGTCTATGGACAAAGTGTAATTGACATTTGAGCCTTGCCATAGGAAAACTGCTGTTAAGAAAAATGAAAAATGTTGAAAAAATCTGTGATAAGACCCCTTTGGCATGACTCATTTATTGATCAAGGAAACCTTGAAAGGACAAAGCTTTCGTACATACACATATATGTGTAGATATGTTATGTTAGTCAAGGATTGCCCTATTTATATTATTATGAGTCCTAATAGCTTATACAGAATTTATTGATGAAAATAAATGAACAAATCAATGTTTCTTTGTTTTAGACTCAGAGGATTGTGTTGAAGGAGCGTGTGCCAATGGAGGAACATGTATTGATGATGTGGACAGCTTTACATGTGAATGCCCACCTGGATATGCTGGACCTACCTGTGGAGAAGGTAGGAGATTTATGATTTATTATAATTCAAGATAAATACATTACATTGGGCAAGGCTTACAGAGGATAAACAAATGCACAAACTCACAAAATAGTAAAAGTAGGAGCAGGACAATATATTCAGAAAACTTGGTATTTGCAGAGTAAAGTACATGTAGCCACTGAGTTATCATGACTGTTTCCTCATTTCCTCTCTAAATCGACAGAAATGAACTTCCTGATTTTCTCACATTGTACATCATAAGGTATTTCTGTATGTGAACTATTTGTATTATTAATAAGTTACAAAGCTCTTGCTTCAAGTCCTTGCATCAATCCCTTAATGAGTGTGCATCACTTTCATGTTTTGCTTTTGAGTCCCCATCTTACTGTACTCCATGCTGTAGTATCGCAGACTCATACACCTCCCTGTACTCTACTTGTATCATTTCTTGCAGATGTGAATGAGTGTGCATCATTCCCCTGTCAGAATGGAGCACTTTGTAACGACCTTGTCAACTCATACAGCTGCAATTGTGGGACTGGATATACAGGGACGTACTGTGAGACTGATGTCAATGAGTGTTGGTCTAATCCCTGCATTAATGGCAACTGTACAGATTACCTGAACAGGTATAGATGCACCTGTGAACCTGGATATGAGGGGCTCAATTGTGACGAAGGTAAGAAACAACCAGGATGTAGTTTCTCAAATGCTATTGTTACAATTTCACAAATCACGGTCTTTCATGCTTATGCTGATGCAGTTGAGTTTCATGAGTCGTAATGTTTATATTTTTTATATGCACCCATGGGTCGTTTTTGTCAAAAATATACAGAAATATTAGATTGTCAAATATTCCTCTTTCAATTATAAAACATATTATTTCATCTGTACAACTAAAACATTATTCACATTGTTCCATACAGTTTTCTTCCTATATAAACCCATGTAATTGAAATTGTTTCCAGAAACCAATGAGTGTACCTCTAACCCCTGTAAGAATGGTGCTGAGTGCCAGGATCAGGTGAACAGCTTTAAGTGCAAGTGCCCTCTAGGATTTGTTGGAACACTCTGTGAAACTGGTAGGTGAAAACTCTCAATAATGTCACCAATTTTTATCTTTTGCTGTTGTGGGGTGAGATGATTTTACACTAGCTCATAAACATTGGCATTCTAGCATAGTATAGGCTATTTCTGTCTGTCATTGAGCAAGGTGTCACCTCAAAAGAGGGAGGGAGATGGTTTGTCATGATGTCTTAATGATCATGATGTCATAGATTTTAACAGTGGAAAAAATATATATAAGGGGCGGGGTCAAAATATCAATGTTCATATGGAGACGAAAGTACTTTCGCGAGGGGGGGAGGGGGTTTTTGGGCACTTTCGTTGACCAAAAAAACATCGATAATTCGGATCTGATATACAAAAAATAATTGGACTTACCCACTTTTTCTGGCTCTATGTTCTGATAAAAAGGCTTGTTTTCAATAGTTTGTGAGCTTTTTTGTGTGATAGGTCCAAAATATTGGTAGATAAAGACGATAATTCGATCATTTTTCAAATAAATTCCGTACTTTTCCCTCCTCCTTTTGAAGAGTTCAATGCAGTTAAATTGCGAACGTGTGTTAATTCACCGTAATAATAACCCGGCAAATAGGATACGATTATGCCTCTCATAAATCAATGTTTTTTTGAAGTGACCTAAGCTTTCGTCTAGAGGGGGGGTGGGGGGGTTGTTGTCCAAACGAAATTACTTTCGTCTCCATATGAACATCGATATTTTGACCCCGCCCATAAGTACTGTTGAGGCTGCATGTATATCTTGTGTCTTTAAATTAATCAATATTATCTATTAGAGGATTAGATACATTTGATGGTGAAAGTTCAACAATAAACTGAATTTTAGAAATTAACCTGTAAAGTATAGCTACATATTTTAAAAATATATTTAGACAAGAATATTTTGATACATTTTAAACCTAAAACTACTACTAAATGTTTCTTATTTTTCCAGAAATCAATGAATGTTACTCAGAGCCATGCTTCAACAATGGGACGTGCGTTGATTACATTAACAGCTACGAGTGCCAGTGCTTAGAGTATTATCAGGGACTAAACTGCGAAAGTAATATTTTACTCTACTTTTTTATGAAGTTAATATTAAAATGGAAGCTATTGATACAAAAATGAGATGGTGTTCATCTTATAGAAATGTTAATTAAAGAAATTAGCTACATGTAGACATGACATCAATATCCATTAATACAATGAAAGGTTCAAGCAAACTACTACTGGTGTAAAATGATGAATGCTTTTCCCTCATTTTTGTATTCAAAAAGTGAAGAACATATCAAAACTAATTGTTTTCTTGATTGAGTAAAAAAACAAAGTCTGTTTTGGTGTGAAAATTTGATTTTTTTTAGATAGGATCTGATAGGAAGCACATGTGGGGGCCTCTAATATATGGTTCTTAAAGTTTTTAGATTAATGATCATTAGAATCTCAGAAAAGCATGTTTGGGGAACAGTTACTAGTTTGACCTAATTTAAGAATACAATTATATCATACATAATAATTAAAACTAGGAAAATATGCATTTACATCTTAATTTTTTGATTCATCGAAAATAGACCAAAAAACTACACCTTCAACAACTCCAAAGTCGACCGTACAAACATCTACAACTTTGACTTCCACTAAAATGTCAAGTGCTGCTACAAGTGATTTGCCAAGCACAACCTTAGTATCAAATACAGATGATTTGTCAGTTACGCATACTATTTCAAATACAAGTACTACAGCTAGTACTACAGCTGCACAAACTCAAAGTAACGCTACAGCTGAAATGCCAACTGCATTGGTTGAATACTCAAGCACAACTGAAACGTCGAGTATTGATCGTAAGCTGCATGGGAAAACTTTCAATATTTTCGAAATAGAAGTTTTATGGAACATATTTATATTGAAATGTTAACTGTTTTTTTAGTCACACTATGGTAATATGCATGCTGATCATATTTGAATATACATATCATATTTGATCTTTTTCAAAATCTATACACCATCTAAATACTGGGCATTTCTTACTTTCATAGACCTTCATTGCTGCACATAATTAGTTTTAGATCTTATATGACATAATTTTCATGCATATTATGTTTGACTATTTATAACCATTTGAAAGATATGTGGCAAACAATTATTCCATCGAAATAACATTTATGTTATAAAACAATATAATATACAACATGATGTCATTGATCTTCAATAAACAAAACCAATTGCTCTTAATGTCTTATTCAAACAATTCATTCATTGTTCAATGTGTTTTGCTGTACAAAGGGCCAGTAAGATGAACAATAGATCTTAATGACAGACTTAAGTACCTCAAAAAACAACTGTATTTAATTGATTGGCATATGAAAGTGATATCTAGCAGCTTATAAAATAACTCATATATTGATCAATGCTTAGCAACCCTTAGTTACATTATAAACAATACACTGAATAATCAGATATTAACACGAGTTGAAAAGTTCCAGTTATCAACATTTTTAACAGATACATTTAAAATCTTCTTTTTTAAAAAGGAACATTAAATGGATTTGATTAGGATTAAGGATATCTGGACTAGTAGTACAGGCTTATAGTAGTCTGGATGAGGTGCTAAATAATTGATCAGATGTTAATTTGAGACCTGCTTGGTTAGCTATAATAAATTTCTGTATCATAAATAACACATTTAAGCTTTACTTTGTGAATAATACTAAGGTTGAGGAGTTTGACATTCCCAGTCTTCTGGTCGTGAGTGAAATATTTAAGGAAGGACTAGGTGGACCGGATCTGGAGCTATATATGCAGGACATCATTTAAGGTCCTCATCAATTATCATATATATACTTTAAGATGTGATATTATTGTACATCATTAATGAAGATCTGATTTGAAGATCATTTTATAACTGGCACAAAAATTGAGATTGTGACAATACATACATGTACCTCCATGAGCAAAAGATCATCACACACACAGTACAAGTAAAGGATACAAAAATAAAATAGCATAACAAAAATATTGTATCTGGATCAGGTATCGGAAAAGACTCAAAAATGGCTCACAGGCTTGTATGGATAATGTGGACAGTCTGCTATATCGCTACAATTGTTCTTGAAACATCTGGTCAAGATACAACAACTGTATCAGACATTGTGATGTCACCAGCAAATACTTCAGTTTTCCCTAATTCAACAGAACCATTAAGTACTGTAGGACTTCCGAGAACTACACTGTCTAGTACTGCAATATCTGATACATTAACAACAAAGGCAAATGTTAAAAAGGTTGTGCCAGTTGATACACCAAGTACATCTGATCCATTGAATCCTATTGAAAAAGAAGAGAAAGGGGATGCAGGTATAACCATTAGGGCATCTATGTACATGTATGATCACTTGCTTGATTTTCACTTTCGGTATTTGTTATTAAATTGGGACAAATTGAACTTTGTTTCAAATCAGAACTATTGGCGTCCATTTGATTTGGTGTTTTTGCTACTCTGAATTTTTCAACTTTGCTTCCTAAAAGAGAGTTTCATTGGTAGTTTATAACTAGACTCTGCACGCAAGGTATGCTTTTGCAGGAGTTAAATTGACTGAACAAACATGTTAATTTTGCATACCTGATATGAATCCTATGCATGGAGCTCAAGGCATCTCATAACATTTACAATATGATAAACCATTGATATAAGGACAATGCATTGATGTTATGTTTCCCTTAGATACATTCTTGGGGATATTATACAAATACTTTATTCTGTTGAGGTGAATGCCTCAGCATTTTTTACAATTAACTGATATGCTACGAAGTCCCGATCCCGACTTGTGAAAGTGCTGAAGGTATTGATCATAAAAAAAGAAATATTTGTTTTATTTTACATCAACGACAAGCTTCATCCTGAATATTACATTTGTAGAGTTCCCTGTCTTGATTTCTGGTTTAACAAAAATCTTTGTAATTTCTAGTTTAGTTCAGGCTTTTGAAAATGTAAATTAACATTGTTCCTTGTATCACACATTCATTGATTTTTTGTTGTGTGGGTACTTTCCATTAATCTAAATTTTTCAATATCAGAAATAGCCGCCTTCCAATAATTGATGAACTGACGCTGGTGGCAGGTTCAAATCATTTGTGTATCTGGATAGAAGAAGTGATCAATATACATGTACAATGTACATGTATGTCATATTTCATGAATTTTCTCTCTTAAGATCAATAAACTTGGTTATGGGAAATATCCAATATGTCTATTTTGTGCCCAAGTCACTTCAGAATTGATTTTAACATGCAACAGTGTGATTAGCTGTGTACAGAAAGTTGCATGCTAATTAATTTAATTTATACTTTCCATGCAAACCTTTCTAAAAATGGTAGACTTAGTCATTGTGATCTCACCTTTTATAGGCTTTTTAAAAAAGAGTGAAAGATATATGTATCATATAGCATATAGTATTTGATTATGCCTGTTTTTTGTTTTTTTTATTCCGTGTTGTTTCATTTGTGTTATTTTATTTGTGTTATTTTGTGTTTTAAAAATGAAAAATGTGATATTTTTCTTGCTGGGGTTTTGGTTATTGATTCATCTGTCTGGGACTGCTAGCAGCAGCAGGAAACAATAACAAGCAGTCAGAAATAAAGCTCCCTTGGGTCATGTCTTGAGGGATATACAGTACAAGAGGGCAAATCAGGAAAATGGAGTAAATAAATCACAGTCACTCTGATTCATCCCTCTTTATTCATTGTTTGAGAGGGATAGATAGTATGTGGGTCCCACAATGAATCACAGGGTTAACACAATAAATTGCTAGAAATGAAAGATTGTTTGGTCCTTATAAAAATTAAGCATAGAAATCAGTATGATAGAATGAAAAGAGGAAAAGGTAACAATTTGTTGGTAAGTGAACAACAAATAAAATATCAGAAATTAGAGAGCTCATAATTCTCAGCTTTTAAATACTTAAGAATGTGCATTATCCTGAGCAGATAATTATTTGGAACAGGAAAATGATATAGATACATGTATAGATAAATGATACGAATTGAACTAGACAAGAGAACGAAGTATGTTTTACAGTAATAAGATAAAATATCAGCATAACTAAATTTGGGTTCATTGTTTTCACATGAAGTGATCCAATTAAGGCTGAGACTGTTGTTCCCTTTGTTCAGTTCATAGATGTGTTCCCATATACAAGCTTTACCCTTACTAAACACCTGTTTAGATGTCACAAAGACAAACTTGTGTGAACTTTATTGCTTTAATATTTACATACAATGGAAAATAATGTTACATAATAATATAATAATGATAATATAAAATGTAATTAAAAAAACTTTATGACATGTATGTTTTGATATTTGATAGGTAAAGCTTTGTACAAACTTTGAATCAAGTAATACCAAACTTTGAAATATGTTTTCATTTAAAATGCACTTTTATAATTTTATTGCCTTATTTTGAGGGTATATTTGAAGTCATTAATCAATTACAAACTGTGAAATTAAAAGAAATTGCAAAAGAGCATGAGTCATTTTACTTTTGGTCCACCCCTTGTAATTATTTGAGCCTACCACTCCTCTTATACATTGTTATATTTTATATCAATGGTCATATTTATCATTCAATTTTGTAGTGGTACCCCTTATGTCACACACTGACATTTCATCTCTTTGTATTTGTAGTTCACCTGACAACCACCACGATCCTGACGACGACGTTTAACCCGCTATGCAAGTGGGGTCAATTTGTCTGTGAGTCCGATCTCAAGTGTATCAACTTCCAGAGAACATGCGACTGCGTCCAAGACTGCGATGATAATTCAGATGAAGCGTACTGTCCTGTAAACAAGATATGTCACACAAATGGATACCATTCTCCCTAAATTCTAAAAGGAAATATGGATATGGGTAATCTGATTGGTTCACATGCAGCTCCGTATGATGACACATACATTCAACTCTGAGAATGAGGAAAATAAGCACCAAAAGTGACACAATTAGCAGTGACATCTATTTATAAAACCAAAAATATCTATATTTATGGAAGATGGGTGAGACACGATCCGTCCATTTAGATGCAATATCTCATGTGCAACATATATTTGTGTTTAACCTGCTCAGTTTGAGAAGTGATAAATTGATGTGATTTCAGTATTTAGTTATTTTTCACAGATGGCATCTTGTTACAGACATTGATTTTGTGACTTCCATTATATTGTAAAATACTGATTAGAAAAATCAAATTAATCAATCATTACTTTGTACTTGGTTTTGACAGTTTTATGAATTCTGTTTTTTGTCGCCATCAAAGTAGTAATGTATCGTTTCAGCCATTCTATTTGTTAATAGCATTTTTGTCATGTTAATTTCTTGTTATTATGTAATATGATATTGTTTAATTTTTTGCATCTCAAGAAACATTATTAGGAAAATACTCTATGAAACAAAGATATGATATTAGATAATCATACAATATTTATAGGATATTTTATTATTTTGAGGAATTTCATTTTTATGTACGAGGTGATATTGATATCTGCACGAGAGAGCAAAGCAAATGAGTGCATATATCAATATCACTGAGTTGATTTAAATGATATTCTTAGAAAATCATAGGATGTTCAATATGAAATTATGTAAAACACTAAAACCTTTGTGATACTATAGATATGTGATAGTACAGACATGTGATAATACAGATTTGAGATATGTGATATTACAAATGTGAGATACTATAAATATGTGATAGCACAGACATGTGATATATATATCACATCATTTTGAGTGATATCATTTTTATCGCCGAGTGAGCGAAGTGAATGAGTGTTGATATTTGATATCTACGGGGCGATAAAATGATATCACGAGAAATTATGTGATTTGGGTTTATCCCATGATTACAATCACCTTGTGATGTTCTGATCCAATTTCCAGGACATTGGCAGACAATATAAACTAGAAATTAGAATATCAATTGAATATTTGAAACACTTTTTTTTAACAATTAAAAGTAAATAACATGATATAGTTTGTCATAAATACCATTTTTTAATCGTTAGTTAGCAGCCTTCGAGCATATTTAGCATAATTAGCATATGCGTTTAATAAACGATTTACTGGAAAATATCACACGGATTTCAATAATATCAGAAATATCAATAGCTGTTATTGTTCAGGTAACACATTAATCGTGGGATAAAACTGTATAGATATGTGATAGTACAGATTTTATAGTACATATGTGATATTATAGATAGATCAGTATTTACCTACTGTCATTACATCATCTTAAACATATGTAAAATATCAGAGAAATACATGATCTAGATTATTAATGGCTTATGTCCAGAAATGAAACTTCTTTCCATTGATACATAACATATATGCTGGCTGTTGCCATTTGACAACTTGAATATGGTATATTGAGACCATAGTTTTGTATGACATATATGGTGATAAATTTATATCAGATTTTAAACCATGTCATCGTTATCATGCAAAATCAAGTGTAATCAGCAAGGAATAAAGTAAACAGGCATGTTATTGCATGAACCTAACATGATTATCATGGTATTTTTCTCATGAGCAAATGAAAGCAAATTAGTAACTTGAGTTATGAATAATGTAAAAGTGATTATTTCAGCTTTGTAAGCCATTGGCTGGTGCATAATATTCAAGATATATTGACATCGTACATTAATGACATTTTCTATGAAAATATGTAAAAGATGTGTACATAAACAATTTTGTAAATACAACACTGTCATTTTTATTGTGCTCATTGGGGTCTATCTTGATTGATCTGAAGGTAATTAACTACATATTCATAAAATTGGATGATAAAGGTACTGTATATGACAAATATGTCAAGGTACTAGCTATAATAGTCCTGTTTTGAGAGCCAAAATAATGTGAAAGAGTAAAATAGCATGGAATAAAGAAACAATGTCTTTTTAGAAATACTAAAGGAAAAGCTCAGAAAGGGCTTCTCAAGAGGATTATATAGTTATGGAGCACATTTTTTGAAAATAATTGAAATGGAAGTTTTACTTCTTATAATTTATTAACTTTATTCTTGTAAATATTTGTAGAGCTGTAAGATAATGTAAATATTGTACAGTTTAGAAGAAATACAATTCTTTATACTACAATATGTACTTTATGTGTTGGAATTGTAGAGGAAGTTCAGAGCCTTTTAGCTTTTAATTTTATGATTAATATTGAAAGACAGAAATTCTAAAACTCCTTTGCTCCAAGTTAATAAGCTACAACCTTGCTTTTCCCAGCAAAAAACATTTAAGTATTTTTATGGACTGGTGTCTCAAATTCCTGTAATGCCAAATTAAGTAGCCCCTAGTAGCCGATAATTTTAGTACCATGTAGTACATCAAAATCGCCAGTCACCAGCAGAAAACCTCAAAAATAGCTTAGGCCAGCATTCAGCAATGAGTTAAAAACATGAGAGCGCGTTTGTGTAACATTGTAACTGTTTGATATGATAGATGGCACAATATTTATTGTTACTGTGCAGTGTTTGTTGAAGTAAATGGCGTTTATAGTTTATATGTACCTGTCAATAGATGGTGTAAAATTCAATGGGCTGGATTCTTTACTGTACCTCCATTAATTTGGCGTTACTAATTTTGGTAAATTTACTGTTTTGAACATTTGGCGGCTACTCCTTTGGCTGACTTGCATTACAATGTACTAAAGAAGACAGCCAAAAGTCCCCAGCTTACAGCTAGATGTAACTTCATTGATTTCGTATGCAATCTAGAAAAAGTGTCACACGCACCGAGAACTCCTATTTAAGTTGAAGTGTTGCTCGTCTGGATTGAGATATTTCAAAATTTATTTTCGGAAAGAACCTCAAACTCAACAGATCCGCCATTTATACAGCTCACTCAGCAGAAAAATGGGGGGCAATTTGAAATGAAATTCCACTTAGTTATTTCAAATATATAATATATAATTGATTAGGACGGGGATATGAGCTGATATTCTGTAAATATATGCATAAAGGTATGTTTCATTCCCGGTTTCATGTAATTATGCCATAACAACTGTGCGTGTGTCACCATGCTTTACAAATATTGAATATCACGGCGGCTGTAAACAATCACTCGAAGCCGGAATATAGAGAAGGCTTTGGACCTAAGTAAGACATATGCACGTTCTGTAGGTGCCTAAGAGAAGTCCATAACTTTGACGTCACCTTGATGATATTTTCCGGTCGCCCAAATCCAAGATGGCTTGTCAATTGTCATGAAAAGCCAGATGTCTGCGATGCAATCATCCGATCGCCGAAAGAGGTCGACATACGACCTTTGTTAGGGTATAACGGATTCCTCATTGTTACTGCTGGTGACGTCAATGAGAGCAAAGGATTCTACATTGTTGGAAAAGAGAGTAAACAAATACAACACATAGTGCTGGGAAGTGCACCAGAGAGCGAAGTAGACAATGAACTGCGTCGCTATGTATCGAACGCCATTGACAATCAATGAATAATCTCTAATCGAATATGTAATTTGAAAAGAAATGGAGAAAACATATTTTTGTCAATTCTCAACCGGGTTACATTGACAAAACAATACTAAATAAATTGTCAAGAACATTCCAAACACAGCTTGTTGTCACAGGTACTATATGGCGCAGGTAGGCAGTGGTGGATCGTATTTGAGTGGTATCGGAAGCGGCAAAAAAATCACAGATGGCAGAATTTTTCTTAGGAAATACATCCTTAATAAATATTAGGATGTATTTCCTAAGAAAAATTCTGCCATCTGTGGAAAAATTCCTTTGAACCATGGGGGATAAGTTATCTGTATTTCATGTCTGAATCTATAACGGACACGAAATCTTAAAATTATTAAGTGTAAATGGGCGGTGGTAGGCCCGTGGGTGGTGATTATAAAAAGTCAACAGAAATCGAAACCTACCTTTTGGGGTAACTTGAATGTATATGCAATGTTGTTTGGGTCTCGCTATGAAAAGGTATCGGAAGAGACGTGGGGGTCACATTATCCCCCTTTTTTAACAAGGGGCGGGCTTGGACATCTAAAATGCCCACAAGTGTTGTTTGGACTCACGAGGAGGAGGAACCTACGAGGAGGCCACATATTACATGATTATCACTCATCTTCTTCTACTTCCAATATGGTTATATCACCTAGCTTAAAACCTTATGAATCAAGGTGGCTTATCTTCACGTGCTATTACTATCACGTGCAAGGTCCTTTTCCTACAAAGCCTCCCTGATATCCGATATCGATACATAATTCTTTTGAACAACGGAAAAACGAAGAATTATCAGGATGACATTTAGATATTTGAACAATGAACCTAGTATGGGTTACGGAGACAATCTATGATCCATATTATGAAGTACATTTGTTCAATACCTAGGATGAAGGCCGGGATGAAGGGTCATATACCGTACACAAATGATAGACCTCATCAATAAATCATTATCCCAAGTCATACAAGGGCATTGTCATGATGGTGACAATGCAATTTGATAGGTACGCTTAACCACCTCTGATATATGACAGCTGAATAGATTTTGATTAAAATTTTGAAGGAAATATTTGGATTTTATCAAATCAATTTCTGTTTTTGCGATGCTCGTTCAAATTGGATTTTATTTGTTGGCATGGGTTGGCCAGGCTGCACCATCATCACATTTTTCGACTGGACTGCTTCTTCAAAAAATTGTCTCGGGTCAGAGTTTAAACGGATATACGTTGCAGAGCGTATGGGTAGAAAGTTTAGCAAAATGCAGCATATTGTGTAGTGCAAACGAAGCGTGTCATTCCATCAACTATGAAGTTGGTGCGCCATCTATTGGGCAGTGTGACATTATCATGTGTTCTACGGACAGCAACGACCCAAATTTGGTTACGAACACAGGTTTTTCCTACTTTGGAAAGGTATCGTTTTTACTTCTTTCCATATTTTAAAAGGCAAGTCCCGGGAGTAAAGTTCTGATGTTTTTTATATTTGAGAATTGATTCTGAAAACTAGAAGTATTTGAGTGCTAATTTTTTGAAAAACATATTTATAGTTGGTAATATGTTTAAAAATTTCACGTTTATAGACTTAAGGAATCGAAATATACGATTATCACGCCCGGTGATCGTACAAAATGGATGGAGGGGGGGATTAGGCAATTTCTGCAAGAAAACTCAACAAATTTGGAAGATTTATTTTTTCAAGAGAAAATTTACAATTGAATTGCCAAATGAATAGGCGCAGTGCATGGCAAGATATGTTAGGCCATCTAGTATTTTTTTGAACTGATACCCTTCAAAGATATGAGATCTATTAAAAAAGGCGCATCATCACCAACGTGCAAAAGTCAATGTTTTTGCTATAAATCGGGCAACAATGGTCTACACGACCTGTAATAAATAGGTATAAGGGACGTTATTATCACAATACTAATGACATTGCTCACTTTTTTAAATTAGTTTCCATGAATTATACAAAAAATAATCGAAATAAATTAATATTGGATGGAGGGGGGGATTGGATGGAGGGGGATCACGTGTATGTAAGACATGATAAGACTGTAAGACATGCTACTTGAATTTATTCTTATGACTCCAAATTTTCCCATTTTTCAATCTCCAGAGATATAATATCCAGTTTCTTACTGGGGTACTGAATTTAGTTTTTTCAAATACACGAGTTCTTATGAATTTGTTCCATCGTAAAGACATATAAATCCCCCCTCCATCCACCCCCCCCCCTCCATCCACCCCCCCCCTCCATCCAATATTAATTTTTTTCGATTATTTTTTGTATAAGGCATGGAAACTAACTTTAAGAAGTGAGCAATGTCAATAGTATTGTGATAATAACGTCCTTTATACCTATTTATTATTATTATGTCATTTTTCTTCGACATGTATTGTAATGACTTCATTGTGAATGAAATGTCCCTTGATGTTATGGTCCCAGTTTGTAAAAAATGTCAATGCATGTTCTCAATAATGAAAACGAATATATCTGGTATTACAACAAGGCATTAACATGACAAAATGTCACCAACTAGTTGCTTACAATATTATGAGTTCAAGTCTTAATTCTAAAAAATCAGATTCGAAAACTTGATTTCGAGAAAATGTTGAAAAAATACTTTTTTGACCTTGAGAAGGTTAATGAAGGTCAAATCTCAAACATAAAGTTAGATTCGAACTTCTGAGAACTTGTAGATAGGTTTGAAAGATTTGAAGTCAGTCTAAACAGTATTTGTTAAGTTATTAGAAGTTGTAAGAATTTTTTACAGACGTCAATGGCCATTACATATGGTTGGCCTATTAGTATAAAGAATGCATGCGTTGTTTACGGGTGTGTAGGCGTTAATTACGCTCGTGTAGATGTAAAATTACGCCCGTGCTGACGAAAAATTACGCCTGTGTAGGCGTAAATTACGCCCGTGAAGAAGTAAATTCTACGGGCGTTCAGAATACATTTACAGGCGTGAACTTACGGCGTTAAGATTATTAATTACGGGCGTTAAGACTGTTATTTTACACGCGCTGAGAAACATCTTCACGCCCGTCGAGTTCATTTTAGCGCCGTGAATTATGAACCAATCAGCATCTTGCTTACATGATGATACGATGCATTATAGCTAAAAGTACAACTCCAAGATCCTTGTGCAAGTTAATAACATACTCATGATTGTGCCAGGAACAACTGTTGTAATTGGAGGCATATGAAATATTATTTCTTTTCTGGGTATCTCGGTGCACTATTTGTGCAAATGTGAAAGATTTACATCGTATATTAAATGAGTTATGTATTCCTGGAAATAACATGTGACATATAAAGACGGCTGCATAAAGATTCCAAAAAGTACACATCTCCCTAACACCAAATTTGAACATATGTTGGCTAGGTATACTAGGTATATAGGCTCATTTGACATTTTCAGTACATTTTCAAAAAATGCCAGATCTGCAGGATATAGCTTTAGTCTAGAGTCAATTTGCAGTTGATCAGATAATATAATTCTAGTATCTGGACACATCCTTTAGAGAGATACATTAGCGATCTGACTGTATAATGGAGACTGTAAGCTGCAATGCGTGTGAGCTTAATAAGTCCCTACCTAGCCTACCTCTGAAGCCGACGCCTAGATTGGAGAATTATACAAAAATCATCGTATTTAGAAACCAAACATGTATACCTTTTCAAAATACTCTGCAATTTTGTCGTTTCTACAATGAGTGTTGATAACTGCCAACACAGTACATGTCTCTTCAATTTGCCTTTTAATATAATTTGCTCTAAAAAATGAATACTTCTTTGGTTAAATCTAGTTCAATCTTGAACGAATATTTAAGGGCCTCAATGCAACACACTAAAATGTAAGCAGGCTTCTGATTGTTGTTTACTATATACTAGCGCAAGTATCTCGGAGTTGCTCTTTTAGCAAGGATGCATTAAATCATCATGTAAGTAAGGTTCTGATTGGTTCATAATTTACGGCGCTAAAAATAAACTCCACGGGCGTGAAGATGTTTCTCAGCGCGTGTAAAATAACAGTCTAACGCCCGTAATTAATAATTTTAACGCCGTAAGTTCACGCCTGTAAATGTATTCTGAACGCCCGTAGAATTTACTTCTTCACGGGCGTAATTTACGCCTACACAGGCGTAATTTTTCGTCAGCACGGGCGTAATTTTACATCTACACGAGCGTAATTAACGCCTACACACCCGTAAACAACGCATGTTTTCTTTATACTAATAGGCCAACCATAATTACAGACGCCAAACGCCGTCATAGAGAACGAAGACCATAAGAATATGATGTCACCACTTTTGGTGGTGACATAAAATGTCATTCGCAAAATTTTATAATGAGCACATAAAGCGACCCTTGTTTATTTTGGTTTCAGATTCCAATAGGCTCTGCTCCAGTATGTGGTAGGTATAAGTTCTTGTATATTCTTCCAAATAATTGATTAAACGAAAATATCGTCCTCTCAAGAGACACGAAACTGATGGCACAGCGAAACGATGGGAGAGTTTTTGTAAAAATTTTGAGGAGTTTATGTTCTGGAAGGAGCACGGAAAGTATCGCAACATATTTCAAACAGTCAAATGTTGGATTTCGGCTATTTTCTGAGAACTTAAACAGGTGCATATGTTAGGGCAATGCATTACACTCCAGGACAAGCACTCAAGGAAATGATGAAAAAATTTTGACTTTGAGACAGGGAAGGTTCAAACAGCCCATCAACATTTTTTCTGAAATGTTGTCCTGGTTTTCAGCCCTTTACACATCTCTGGAAAGAAAAAAAGCATTCCTTTGGGATAAAGTGGAAAACAATATTTCCCATGCTATTTTCCCACAGGGAAAACTCTTGCGATCCATTGTTTTCAGCTTAATTTTGATCACCCTTAAAGGGGACCACCACCATGGTCACATGATCAGTCGTGTGGAGGTAAGCTCCAAGTTGAAATAAAAACACTGTCCTCCTTTGGTTTATGTGAAAAGTAGCTAATACCCTCATGTATTGGTCAGTTTGTGTGTCACACGACTAATCCACACCATATGCTTCATTCAACATATTTTATGCTATTAAGCTGCATATAAAAACACTACTTTGCAGTAAAAACGTACTACTGGATGAACTAAGGTTAGGGTAATTAAATTAGTTGTTTCTCATTCTTGCCCGCGTGTGGCCCAATCCCCCTCCACCCTTTTTCTGCCATTTCTGAGAAAAAAACACCGTACCTCGCGTGCATCCATGGCGTGTGAAACACTTTTTCTTAACTTTTTATGGATCAGGATAATTGACAATATCGTGGTACTGATATATGATCAAATATACCAGTAAAGTAGGCTAAATTCAACATATACATTCAACATAAACTCAGTTTATTTCCTTCTAAATTAGTTATTTGTTTTTACAGTTATTTTAAAGAAAAAAATCATCCCGTCCCTCATCAGCATTTTAGATAAACAAAAAAGGTAAAATAAATAAAAACCGTCATTCCCGTATCAATTTTGAAAAATAGAAGAAAGAGAAACAACTAATTTAATTACCCTGGCCTAACATAAAACTAGCTAGCTAATACAGTATACTTACCCCTTGCAAATTGTAATTTATTGAATTCACAGTAAACCCATCAATTTAAAAAAAAAGAATATTGTTCTCATGGATCTATTATTCATGTTAAACTAACTATGAAAATATAAATATGAAATAATATGTTAGCTTGAAGTCATATATAAGATGAAAATATATGTTCATGCATTTGCATTTTTCCAAATGGAATATATGTAAGTAAATACAGGTGCAATATATAATTTATATGTATATCTATGTCATCTGTCTATACATGCGCGTATAGTGATACATTTGAACAAGATGATGGTTCTGGAAAGAAATGAGCGTGGAAGATTTGCTAAAAAGCCACATACACCACAAAAGCAAGACCAATTTGAAAGTAAGTTCATTATTCTCAAGGGTACACTTCAAGTGAAAGCTACATTGCTACAGGGCGGCCTATCATTCTGAGACAAATGTATTATCCAACGATTGTGATTTTCGAAGCTAAAATATAATATCTTGAG
This sequence comes from Owenia fusiformis, assembly GCA_903813345.2. Classification (NCBI taxonomy): domain Eukaryota; kingdom Metazoa; phylum Annelida; class Polychaeta; order Sabellida; family Oweniidae; genus Owenia; species Owenia fusiformis. Next base: position 19,240,787 of record CAIIXF020000007.1, on the reverse strand, counting down.
CAGATGGAAATACATTCCCATGAGATATTTATATATAGTCAAAAGTGATACCTATTTATTGAGTGTAATGAAACGTATCCTTCGCCAACTGCTTTTGTTTGAGATAATTATCATGAAATATTTTTAAATTAATTTTTATGTGTGTCATTGATCCTAATCCACCCTGTAGTGTGGTGTTTGTAGAGCATTGCACCTCGTACAACTTATTCTCACAAATATCAAACCTCATTTACTAATTAATTTTTTGTGTGAATATGAAGAGTCCAAGCATTGCTTTTTATGTTTACTATAGCTATATTTAGCCTTGATATCCATGATTTTTTAAAACAAAATCTCACCGTTATATTTCGGGCTATTCATGTTTACTCATTTTTCTAATTGGAAAACAATGCAAATCTCATTTTTTCAAAGGAAAAAAAATTGAAATTCTAAGACGGTGAAAAATCATTAAAAAATACACAGATTCAGAATCCGGCAAGCATTTTCCCTTATTCCTCTCCGTTAAGAAGTTTTGTAAGGTGTTTGGTCCCTTTAATGCATTGATATCTTAAAAAACCCGAAGTAATGCATTTTCTTTTTAAAAAACGTTAACTGTGTCTCAGGACGCAGCATATCGATATTTAACTGAGCACATAATTTGTGGAAGCCAAGAAGTATTCAGGGCTACTCGGACGTGCTACCCTGCGTGCAGAGTCTAGTTAAACTAAAGACGAAGCTCTCTTTTAAGAAGTGAAGTCAAACGAATGCAAAGGGTACGGACGTGCCTAACTTTACACGTATTCTGGGTTTATTATTTTATCAAATAATTCGATATGTTTGCCATTGAATTTCACGTTTATTAGAAAGGTGTATGTGGGAAGTAATTCTATATCCATTTTATTTGAAAACGAGATAGTAACCCACTGAAGGATGCCCATGTGTGGGAACTGTTTAACCTACATCGCTATTTTCGTATGTGAGAGCAGAATTATGCCAAAAAAACGGCATAATGACATGAATGATACGACGAAGTTATACAAAACTCAGGCGCCATTCGGAACAAAATCATATAATTAGGCTTATATGAAACCTGACACGTTAAATGGGTCTATACTTTGTGAGTCAAAATTTCAAAAGGTAAAAAGAATTCCCGAAGAAAACATTGGACATATGCATGTGGTGTATTTGTTAAATAAATGACCTCAGCAGAACAAAACTTTGAATTCATGGGTTTTTAGTAATACGTCTCTCTTTGTAGGCCCCTGTACAAGCGCCCCGTGTCACAACGGTGGAGACTGTATAACAGGTGTTTCTGCAACAGACTTCACCTGTTCGTGTGTACCTGGCTTCACTGGGGCGACCTGCGAACAGAGTAAGTCACTTATAATAGAGCCAACAAAAAGTTCTAAAAAGCAAGCCCTATGTCCTGTTAAGGACCACTTTTAATTTACTACTATTGAAAATGGATTCTCGCAATACTATCCAACATGAATCTGTTTTGTCAATTTGTTGAGACTCGATGAACTTGAGTTCTTCTGAGAAAACGAGTATTTCAGCAAATGTGCATTGACTTACGTGGGGATGTACACAAATCCATTGACTATTGACTTAGCAACAGAATACCATTTTCGATAGTAAGAATAGGGGTTCTTCACAGGATCGAAAAAGTTTGAATAAGGCGTTATTTTGATTTTTTGGGTCAGTGCTATTATAAGAGGGTGATAACAGAGACGACAATTTGGATTAAATACAGTAGCTAGCTTTATACATAAATTAATAGTTATTGTTTCTTTATTAATTTGCACTTATTTAGCATTATTACTCAGTAATGAAGATTTTCAAACCAAGGTCTGGTCCAATATGGGATTTATCACACTCACAGTGAACTGAAATACCGAAGACGCGTTTGAAAAGCATTTTACATTCAAACGTTAACAAATACTGTATACTGTAGACAACGGTTTAAAAAATTCAATCCCTTAGGACTTAATTCAATCTATGAACGATGGATAAATTTCGTGTCACCTCCACATGTATTCATGCTTTGGTTGTGCCCCGGGGGTTGTGCTTTTGCTGTCATTGCTTCTGTTTGTATTTTGATACATTTTGGAATTTTCTCCTTGGATGATTGTGCTTTATAATGTTAATGCTACCATTTTAGATATTGATGAGTGTGCTTCTTCTCCTTGTCTTAACGGGGGGACATGTAATGACTTGAACAACCAGTATGAATGTGACTGTCAGCCCGGTTACACAGGAAGTGACTGCGAAACAGACATCAACGAGTGTTCAAGCATACCGTGTATGAATGGGCAAGCGTGTGTGGATTTGGTCAATGGCTTTTCCTGTAATTGTACCGGATTTACGGGAACTCTTTGCGAAGCTGGTATAGTGCAATTATGATATGCTAGTTTTAAATGAATATTAAATGTATCATGGTCTTTCAAAAGACTTAATTTTATGTAACATTGTAACTACACGTATGTAAATAAATGTATGTGCCTCTATTAACTGTTCCACAACTAGTTACTTTGACGGAACGTTAAAGTAACAAGATGGCTCAACTTCCGGTGTTCACAATTTTTGTTTTCTCGATTTAAACCAATTCATAAGTTTGTCACAACGTTAGACGATGTATTTTGGCTTTAAGTTTAACGTTTACCGTTTAAACGAATGCATACATTTAATCACTGGCTTTTGTTACATTGACGTAAGACCAATGTTACTTCGACGATTTCATTATTTTTAGCTTATGTTACTTTCACGTATCAGTTTTACATGTGTTACATTGACGAATGTTCATGGCAATTGTATTCACATACGCCATTGCGTATTCTAGGAAGTCTTGGCAACCAGTGACCCTATGTCTTGAAATTTAAAATGATTTCTTAGAATACATTTAGCATCACCAAGAAGCGAGAAACTCACGGTTTGAATTCCTAGCTTTTGATTGAAAAACAACAACACTGTTTATTATCAATTATACAAAAACACCAATGAGCTGATATAATGAGCCAATATAATTTATTAATGAATTACATTAGAAACATTTATTCATGTTAACGTCATGTGTTAGTGGTGCATGAAACGCACGACTCCGTGGTTCATGAATGAAATGCATTTTGTGATGTTTTTGAATGTATTCGTATCAAAATGGCACTTAGACTAACGAAATATCAAAATGGTTCAGTGGTACAGATGCCCTATTGTGAAATTGAAAATTTTGGGGCCCTAAAAAATTTCTGGGCCCACTAAAGTGATGCTTACTTATTATGAACATTCAACTGAGTAGAGAAACTTTGATGCCCATCCCGGGCATCAAAGCGATTTTGTACAATCATTTTTGGTTTTGGTTTTTCAACACTCACATCGTTTAAAATTAAACAGTTAATTCTTAATGGCATTGCCAACAAATAATTCGTTATCACGACGGAGTATGACTATTAGGAAAAATCCAGCTCTGTCTCTTATATATTGCAATAATGAAAAATATCTCTTTATCGTCCGACAAACCAGATGATGCTGTATCATCTGCAAAAAAGAGGCATCCAAAAAACTTTTTATTATTATATATATGTAATCAAAGTATCACAAATACAACTAAAATATGTTGTTCAGTATCATAGACTCAAAGATGATTTTGTTATTCTCATATATATGTCTTGCCAAGGTGTGGAGCTAGAAACGACATATTAATAGTTGGCCAGACATTGTTAAAATGGTTTAACTACTAGTTGTGCAATTTCGTTTTGGAAGTCTTAAATGACTGGAAAATGTTTACAACTTTTGATACTATTGTTTATTAACCGGTCGGTATCAGCATTGCACAGATCAATCTACCTTAATTTATTTTCCGTCAAAGTAACCAAGTGTCTACGTCAAAGTAACATTGGTAATATCATGGTCTTACGTCAATGTAACAAAGGCGAGTGGCTAAATGAATGACTGCTTCGTTTAAAGGATAAATTCAAACCCGAAGGCATTTTTCAAAGCCTAGATATATCGCCTAACGTTGAGCCAAATTATAAACTGCGAATTGACTTATAAGTAGGTTTAAATCGACAAAACAAAAAATCTTACCGAAATCGAACTTCGGAAGTTGAGCCATCAAAGTTACTAGTTGTGGAACAGTGTTTATTTTTCTTCATTTTGTACACTCGAGTAATTTTATATTCAACCAATGTGTTTAGGGTTACTTCAAAGATTTGAAGAGGGCAGTGTCCTTATAAGCTTACGACATAATGAATGATAAGCTTAGTATAAAAATGTACCAGTTTGTACTTTTATGATTTCACTGCGTAAACAGACATTGATGAATGCCTTACAAGCAACGGAGGGTGCAGTGATACTTGTACCAACAGTTTTGGCTCGTACGTCTGTAGTTGTCCACCGGAGAAGTATCTCCATGCTGATGGTTTGACATGCTGCTTACGTAAGAACCATTTCATGTTCGAACATTCCGAATCTCAGTACTCAGGAATAGTTTTAATAAAAGAAACAGTTTAACCTTAATGCGTGAATTAGACTCTCTAGGCCTATATAAGACTCTCCTAGAGGTTCATTGTCCTATATATAGTTTTTCTTTGAACTCTGCCCGATTTGTGTATGTAAGCCCATGGTGTGTGCTAGATTAGATGGCTCGACCTTATGGGTCGGTAATTGAACCAGGGCATACTTTTGCATGGAGTCTGGTATGCTGAACCTTATTGATTAAGTTAATTTAGTCATTTTCTTGATCAAATTCGTACCAATGTCTATCACATATTCGTTCTCTCGGCTCCTGTCGGTTGCAGTGAAGAGCGAGCGTGTGAAGATGTGCCTGTAAACTCCCTTGATTCTTTCAGCATTTTGGCCGTCTGGCTTCTATGGTCTTCCTCGTGTTGGCCCTCTGAATGAATCCATACCACTGGACGGTTGTCCAACAATCGGAAGTGAAGGTTTCGTTTGGTCAACAGGGGACCGGTACTTTGATACCGAAAATACCTTTTCTTCAAACTCTTGGACAACCGGGATTCATTTTCCTTTGACTTACGGAAAGGACGACATTCGTCTTCATTTCTGTATGAAAACTACAGACTATGCCGCGATCTGTGTTCCTAATACGTGGCCTACTGGTAGCTACTGCCTATATAGAGCATCGGGACAGGCGTGTCCAACAGGTAAAGAGGAAAACTATCATTTTATTCGACAAAAATACAATTTACAAGTTATTTTGTTAATTCAGTAATTAAGGAAAAAATGCATTTCTTTGCATTTCAATAAATGGTTACCGAATTTTTGTCACACAATGTATGTCCTTTTCAAATAGATATCGTATCTTAGAAGCATATCATTTCAACAAAGCGTAGAGCACCCAACAGATTTTACCGTATGGTACAATGCGCTTATTCATTTTATTTGTAAAATTTATTGGTTTATTGGTAAACTTTCTTATCGACAAAAGTAATCTTGCAAATGTTTTGTAATCGTAATCTCCATTCCTACTTATGTTTGAAACGTTTTCCCCATTTGTTAAATCGCCAAGCTTTATAATCCGTGATCCACTTGTTGCTAAAATTTTGGATACGCGTAACAATTTTAATCTCATCTAGCTAAGCTACTTGTAGGTTTTGAAGACGGTTGGCTCAAGTGGGACGATGAAAATATTTTCAACTCCAACTCGTTTAGTGGTGAACTGCCATACGGGATATACGACCATAACACCAAGATCCATTTCTGCTGTCGTGATGATGACTCTGTCAGTACCCCTATACACCTCCCCACTGATCAACCCTTCTACATGTTCCCAAAGACAACAGGTGCGTGTCAAGCTGTAATGGGAATGACATCAATACTGGAACTTTTTCATTTTGATTGTGAGGACTATTTGATTGCGGCAAATTCACTGGTTGATACAGGTGGTAATACACCATATTTGTCTACATCTGGCGTAAATGTGGATCTGTACATTTGCTATTACTATAAGTGACCCGATTGTTGCATTCATTCAGTAAGAAAAGGAAACCAAAAAGCATACTGGATGAAACACATCCTTCAGTGCTTGGTCTGGTATTCACACGTAGCCATAGGCACAATATTCTATTATATGCATTGAACGAATAAAATTGCTCCCATACGGAATTGTTTAATTGTTTATTTTTGGTACGATCGTAACTTATAAATGAAACTAAAATGAATAGTAATAGTGCTCATACTTCCTAAATGCCCGTATAGTAAAGCATTTGAATTAATAAGGTTTAATTGGTAAACTTTCATGTTAAAAGTTCGTTTATACTCACTGGTCACGAACGATCTGGAGGTGACGCGTAAATTGTGGTTAATTTTACGAACAACGTATTTTTTCCAACAGTTCATTTTCTCAAGAAAACTTATATGAAAAAGCTTTGTACAGCATTTAATTTAGTGAACAAAAGATAAACCCTCTTTTCCTTTTATTGGAAGCGTTTTCAGCAGGAACTTACCCTAGAATGATAGTGCTTATTATAGATTAAAGTACAACCGTTGTGAAAAGTCAAGAGTAACCTTTTAGAAATTGCGATATTTAATGTGTTTTAAAATGCCCCCCCCCCCCCTTTGCTTCCTCACTGTCATGTAAAATAATAAATTCAGTATTTCATTGCCACTTTAATGCAATCTGTATGGGAGCAATTGATCTGAAGATGCATTTTTGACTTGTTAATTACTGTATGTGTTTTCAATGTTGCCCCTTGTTCTTTTTCATTGTGATGTAAATAGATAAACTCAATTTTCTTTTCTGCCACATTTTTGCAAACTGTTTGTCGACGATTGATCTCAAAGAAATGCATAGTTTGATATGCGTTTTTGACTTGATATATTTTATGTGTTTTCCGAATGTTGCCCTTTGTGCTATCTCACCGTGATGTAATACACCAAGAAGATCAATTAATAAAAAGTCTTAAAATAATGTAAATAATAATCTTTTGATAATAAATATATTAGCAACAGAGTGACAATAATGACGTGAAAAGAGTGATTTTTCCTTCAAAAGGTCATTTTTTTGTTTTTGTTGGAAACGTGTGACCATGTAAGTTGCACCGCACTTTGAATATGTTACTTCTTTTGACATTAATATACAACAAAACCCCCAGTTAACTGTTATTTAGATACTGCGTGTCATTGTGTTCGTTTTCTAGTTTGCTATTCAACTGTTTTTTTGTTTGTTAATTAATTGTTTTTATAAAAATTTAAGATGAATAAAAAGTGCCAGAACTGTGCCTTTTCTTTATTTAAATTCTCTTGAAAGCCCATGGTATGGGTCAGTTGTTGAAAGGCACACTGCCCATACCCACATATATATATATAGTTATTTCACTGTTTTTGGCAAGCATTTCCAGTCCACATAGCATTTGAAATATTCTAATGACGTCCCCCTGTAAGCATTCATTCATCAATGTAATTCAACGAAACGAAACGTATCATTCCTTCTATTATTCCATAGTTAGCATGATATTCATAGGATAACATGTCAAAATAAAAACGGTAATGTATCCAGCCTGCAAAAATGAAAAATCGCTACATTGTAGCAATTTCAGTGAGATATGGGCCCTCAAAATCATGTAACTTTAGCAAAAAAATGAAGAAATAACCTGCAATTCGACGGAATTTCAGAGTGCTTTCTTTCATTTATGACCCTCAACGGGCCTCTTATGACCATTCTTATGCACACAGAAGGGTTGAAAGTGATTTTAATGCCCTACGCAGAACGAAAAAATCGATTCTGTTCTCAAATTCTGCTGGAATTTTGGTCTCTGGCCAACTAGCAGACAATTTTAAGCATTTCGCTGTTCAAGAGCCAAAGTGTTCTATGTCACTTTTTGGCCAAAATGAGATAAATGTGGATTCCCCCTAATTTGACGATGCTCTTTCCATCTAGCATGGTCTCAAGTGTGAAATATAGCTGTAAACATGTGATTTTCAGTATTCAATTGTTCTATGTCTGGAAAAACAGTTATCCCAAATGAATTAAATTATCCTATGTCAAGATCTCAGAAAACTGTAAAATTTGATTTGTTCTATCTCATCCAGCAAAAGGGGGAGTAGCAGAGAAAACAAACAAAATTAAAAAATAGAGTGTAGAAAGATGAGTGATTTAACAGAACTGAACGTACCACACAGAGATTTTGATCTTAAAACATAGAATGACATCTACAAGAAGAATTAACTTTTAATTTACTTAATTTTTTTTTATAATGAAAGGACCCACGGTCCTATGCTCACACAGTTTGGAACCTTCAGAGGAATGTATATCCTGACTTTCAAACCAAAATATTGATTTGGATTTGTAGTCTCGAACTTTGAGAAACTTAGATAGCACAGTTGTGTGACCCTAGTTTGATGACCTTTGACCTTGAAAATTTTACTTAGTCAGAGCTCAGTAAGGTCTTTTGTGATTAAGCGGACCAAAATTTACATCCAAAAATCAATTTGAAAAATCATCTTTTTTGACCTTTCGAAGGTCACTGAAGGTCAAGTAAAGGTCAAATCCTAAAACTAATGTCAGATTTGAACACCTGGCAACTTGTAGATGATTTTCAAAAAAAAATTTGGTCAAATTGAAGCAAGTTGAAAAATAACTTATTTTTACTGTTTTTTGACGTCAAATATCTCAAAAACGGTAAAAATTTGATGCTGACATATATTGAGCAATATGTAGGGAATGCTTAAATCTAGTAATAATGTAATTCATTGCAAGAAATGATCAAGTATAAGGCAAACTTTGAGAAACTTGTCAATCACAAAACCTGCCATTGACTTTATACATGAGAAAGTTTCCTGAAAATGACTAAGTCCTACTTTTTGTCAAATTTTATAGAGTAAACACCAAAAATTGTAATTCCAAGAGCTTTGAAATCTTCAGAGGACATAAGCAGCATATAAAGCAAATACTACAAGTTATTTGAAAGTTCTTCTTCAACAAAGTGTCTAGTATTTACAAAAATTTGACTTTTTGACGTCAAATCAGCAATTTCTCGGAAACCGGGCGAACTTGGGAAATGGCGATGATAGGTCAAATAGGCATCATGGATATGCATAAAATGAATGTGGTTATGACTCAATCCGAATAGCAGTTTTAATTTGTGCGGCCAATGTTGACGGACGGACGGACCAACAGACGGACGGACGGACGGACCAACGGACGGACGCTTGGTCGATCCCATAGGCTCACTGTGTGAGCCAAAAATTACTTGTACGACATAATGCTAATTAAGTGTGATATAACTTACCAAATACGTAACGTACCAAAAGAGATCTTTAACTTAGGACATAAAGTGAAAACAACAACAAAAAATTACTTGTAATTTACTTAATTTAAAAAAAACTTTACTTGTAAGACATAAAAATGACAGATAGCTGAGTAGTTGACGAAGTCTCAGATATTGATAATGATATCTTAGTCTTCTAATTAATGATATCTTTTATTTTTCAACATGTATCTATGCGTGTTTTTTCTCAGAGTACTGTTTATTTTGTATTTTAGATTGTAATTTAACGTAACTGTGTGAACGAAATTATTGATAATGTAAAAGTAGGAAAAAGTTACAAGAAAAACAATGAAAACTCAAGCACAAATGAAAGGAAAATGAGCAGACAGCTTGGGATGGACAATTGCTTCCAAGGAACTTTGCAGCAAACGAGGGAGTAACAGAGAATGAGCAATAAAAATGACAAGTTGCTGATGTAATTGATGATGTCCCAGATAATGATATTTTATATATAAAATGATATATTTTATTTTGTATTTTAGATTGTAATTTTACATTGTCTGAACCAAATTATGGTGCCATATATAAAAACCAAACTGTTCAAATTGTGTAATTGTTCTATCTCAATTCACATTTGTCCTAAGTCAGCTTTTCTAAAAAAAATGACTCAAATTGTTCTATCTCCACTTGTCATGTTTTTAAAAAAGCATACTTTAACTAATCAAATAATTCCCATTTTTTGCAATATCAGAGATCATATTAATATAAATCAGTTGTAGAAACATCAAAAAGCTGGGTTTCATACAAAAAAAATCAAACTTTAAAACTTGATTTCCCAAAAGTCATGTTTTTTGAAATAGAACACTTTGGCTCTTGAACAGCGATTTGCTCCGAATGCTCTATCGTTGCTAGCTGATAAGTCTCCTATTGAACAAGGGTATCTATTTAACGATGTTGTTGAGGCACTAATATTCAATTTTTCCTTTACTACTGTTTTATAAGTTTATTGTTTATGATAGCACATTTGCACCCAATGCTCTATCATCGCTGATAAGTCTTCTATTGAACAAGGGTAATAAAACCATAAACCAGAGCTATTGTAAAGACTTATCGGTGAATATAGATAAATCCCAGGTGCTACAGAGGCGTATATTCATGATCAGTTTGGGTATGAAACTCAATTCAGCAACACAGATTCGACTTCTTCTTTTCAGTTTGTTAGCCGATTATGCTGATCACTAACCCTGGTACCTATTAGCAAACGATCATACAAATCCTCTCATGAGCCAAGATCAACAATTACTGCATGACTATCTCAGGAGAATTGGTTTAGGTATAAAACCAGCAAATCGTATATCAGCTTACTTTCTCGCGTCCTGTACTATTGGACAATTTACATTCATTGTACCCTGTATAGATCAACATTTTCAAATCATGCGCCCTGTATTTAGACATATCAACATCGATTTGAAAATCTAAAATGATATTTTTTATATGTTTCTTTGTACAGAAATATAGTTTTGAACATGATGTACTTCACTAATTTACAATTGGAATTGAGTGAATAACAATACTAATTCCTTACTCGAAACATTCTAAGCTTTCGAAGTTGCAGTCGATTTACTCAAAAGCTCCCTGGACGAAAGTCAAAAATCTCGCACATGCGCGATCGAGGTAGGGTGTGCAGACACTTAGTGTATGTACTCCTTTTTTCTTTTGTTTTCATTCAAAATTCTTAGCCTATTCAAACTTTATTAAGCTCGCGGGCAACATTCAACATCATCTAAACCTGGATTTCAATCTTCAGGTCACTTAGGTAATTAAATCTGCACGTATGTGGAGATAAAGATAGATACAGCTTACATACAGCTTGGTAAAAAAATCGGTTACCCTGCCGCTATTTCTCTCATATCTTTGTCATTTTAGGGAATTACTACCTGGATTTTGGCACATCTGTACATCATTCAATTTAGTACCAGCCTGCCATATTTCATGACCATCAACTCATAATATTAATGTTACAGCACTTTAAACAACATGCTCCAGTACAGAGTAACAACTATTGCAATGTAGGTAAACCTCTAACCTGGCTTCTACCCGTGAGTGGGGATATACCAAAGATAGAGCGTACAAGAATGATTTCAGGACAGTTGCAGACCTCAAAAGGGAGATCATCCGTGTCATTCAGGCCATACCTTCTGAGGAATGCAGTCGGGTCATTGACAACCCAGGTTGTGCACGCTTGCTTATGAGATATGTATCTAGACAATATTGGAAACTATGGGCTTTTAAACCACCGTGGTCTGGAAATGGTGACACTAATGGTGACACTAAAATATTTATATACGTATATATAATTAATTAATTAATTAATTAATTAATTAATTCAACTGTTAATTCTCTGAATGGTAATCCGTTAAAATACTAATTTGCCATTATCACATTATTATCTGTTTTCATACCCAGATATCACTGTAGGAGGTAACATGTGTTAATATAGAAATTTATGGAAATTGACTGTTCCACTTAGCAGATTAATTATGTATTTTTTATTTTATTTATTTATTGGAATCACTTTTAAAACAGTGGCACACACATTGAAAATGTGGTGCATCCACATACAAACATGCATACAATTACAGTTAAAATTAAAATACATAATGTCACTAAAATACATCAATCCTTATTATAGGGAATATAAATTGCTTTCAGATATTTCTTTACACATTGATCTAAAATATGACCTTGTTCATTTCCCCAGTCAATGAAAGCTTTATCACCCATGGTCAAGCATATTTTAATTGGAATATTAGCAGAAATAAGGCTAGATGACAGTTGTTCATTACAGGAGTTTATCACGTTCAGAAAGAAGTTAGTTCTTTCATTGTTAAAATGAGGACATACAAACATACGGTGCTGGATAGAGTCCTTGACATTCGTATCACATAAATTGCATAACCCATTACCTTGGCCCCATCGCTCCTTGTCAGTATTCAGACCAAAACACCCTGATCTTGCCTTGAATTTCAGTTTCTGACCATAAAAGTCAAAATCAGTCTTAAGGTAGTTTTCTTGAAAACAATTTGTTTTTAAGGAGCTGTACAGAACAAGAGAGGATTTGTCTGCAATGGTGTCTAGAAAACTGCTTTTGCTTCTTTCATTCGATATTTTAAGATATCCCTGATACCAGTCCGTGTCATCAACATGAATGGCTCTGTCTAACCCATGTTTGATCAAAATGTTATTGATATTTGAAAAATAAGGCAATGAACGTTTGTCATTATGTGAAATGGAAAACTTCTCATACATTGTGTTAAAAATACGTTGATGTAGAGAACCTGGCTTTAACCTACTTTTCAGATAAATAAAATAGTCAATTTGACGTTTTTCAATAACTTCGGTTATGTTTCTCCAACCTAAGTCACCTAGAATAGCTTCCCTAGCAGGACGGCAGGTCAATTGTAGTACAGATCTTGCCATATTATATTGCATGGATTTGAACTTATCTTGCATAGAGGCATTAAGTAAAAATATAGGGCAGCCATTTAATAAAGCAGGTAAATACATTGAATTATACATTGTGGTACCAAAATGTACTCTTTTGATGTCGCAATGCTTTGTTAAGGTTGCAACACACATACCGTTCATTTTCTTAGCTTTTGTTGCCAGAATACTATTCACATGGTAAGAATTTTTAAGTGTTCTATCAAAATAAATACCTAGATATTTGTAGTTTTGTACTTCTGAAAGTTCCAAATTACCAAGGATCCATACTTTATGCCTATCTATCCTTTTGCCAATGACCATAACCTTGGACTTTTTCGAACTAAAGTTAAAGCCCCATTTTAATGCAAAATTGTCTGCTACTTTTAACATTCTATTTAACTGGGTTTCGGATTCAGCGATTAAGACTATATCGTCAGCAAACAAAAGGGCTGGGACATTTTTATCTGCAAAAGGGATGCCAAGTCTTTCTTCCTTCAGGCAATCAGTTAAAGTTGGAGAGAGACAGCATCCCTGCTTTAAAGAGTTAGTTGGGCTGCACTCGAACCATTCACTGGAATTCAGACCAAAGATTATCTTATTCAATACCCTATCATAAAGCGCACGTAAAAGACGCCAAACTTTGCCTTGCACACCTTTTTCCCATAACTTGATGAACAATTTATCTCTGTTTACAACGTCAAACGCTTTAGATATGTCAAGAAATGCTAAATATGTTTTAAGGTTCTTGTCCTTTCTCATACTACATAAACCCTTAAGAGCAAAAATGTGATTTTCTAATCTCAGGTTTTCACGAAATGCACCTTGAAGGTCGCCAAGAATATCATTATCTTCAAAAAAAGTGCAGAATATTCTTCTCTATAAGAGATGTAAAAAGTTTATATACATTTGAATTTATTGTGATACCCCTATAATTGTCTAGGAGTTCTGTAATAAAAAAAACATGTAGGAATAATTTCTCTGTTTTTTATTTCGGATTATTTTATTATACGTATATATATATTTATTAATATAATTTATATTATATATTAATAAAGCATTACGTGTTACTCTATAGTTACAAAGTTGATTTCACTTATTGTAGTTATTACATGCCCACATGGTGCGATATGGTTGTGTGTATTTATAAATAGTAATGGAAAATCGAATAGGGTGCAAGCACACTTAAAGTTTGAACTCTCTCAACTTTGGGAATTATTTACACGGCAAAAACATTTAATACCATACTGGTCACAAAAGCGTAGGCTATTACTTTCGGAGTACAGTAGAACCTGTGTAAGTGGAACACCCTCCGTTTTACTCAAATAAGTATCTGACATTCATAATTCTACTCATTCTGCCAAAAATGTTTTCTGACATTCTTAATCCTACTCATTCTGCCAGTCTCAGGTACAACGATTTTTTAAGTAAGTTTTTAAGACTTGTTCCCACTGCTAATAATACAATTGTTTTTCACTGACATTCCTAATCCTACTTATAAGTTTAAAACATACAGCAAGGGCTATTAATTAGTGTCCATCTCTACAGGAGGTTAATCCAATTTTCTGAATGATAATCTTATGAAATCCTAATTTGCTGATTATCAAATTAATTAGTGTTTGCATCACATGTTGACCTCTACAGGAGGTTAATTCTCTGAATGGTAATCCGTTAAAATACTAATTTGCCATTATCACATTATTATCTGTTTTCATAACCAGATATCACTGTAGGAGGTAACATGTGTTAATATAGAAATTTATGGAAATTGACTGTTCCACTTAGCAGGTTAATTTTTCAGTTCACTGTTCAAGTTTGGAGGTGTTCCACTTACAGAGGTTCAATTAACATTAAGTCAATGGGTTTTTAAAACGGGACTTTGAAAAATTGTTCCACTTGCGAGGTGTTTCACTTACGGAGGTGTTCCACTTAGCAGGTTCTACTGCATTAATATAGACCTGGTTAATAGCAATGAATGAACTTTCAGTTGAATAATTAGATATAAGAAGTATCCAAAGGGCAAGAGTTCTCGTCACGGATTTACGTTAAATTGTAACTAGATGTGGAAGATATATGAAATACGATTTTAAACGTTTTAAAAAGTAAGTTATACTACATATACTTCTTTATAAACAAATTTTGATAAACAAAAACTATACGGATTTATTATAGCGTGTACTCAGGTACTACAGGACGTGAAATATCGAGATGATAAAGTTGATAATACTAACAATTATCATGTGTTTAAACTAATGTTAATTATAATTAATTTAATTATAATTAACTAGGATAAATATCAGTGTTTAATCTAATGTTATACTTAAATTATAATAAAGTCTATGCTAGACTCCCTCTTTAATTTTTGTCGTAACTATCGTCTAAATCAGATGAAACTTTTAAATTCAATAATGAAGTGATTGCATGTGTTGAAGACTACACATATCTAGGGTGTATTTTCAATAGGAAAAATAATTTTGAAAAACAAATATGCTATCTTAAAGAACAATCTAGAAGAGCTTTATTCAAAATAAAGCAACAATATCACAAGATATTTCAATATTTCAATTTGCTTTACATTTATTTGATTCACTTGTCCAACCAATTTTGATGTATGGTTCAGAAATGATGTCAAGTAAAAAACATATCACGTCACTATTCACCTGTCCTTTTTAAAAAGCACTCTTTATGTGAAAACATCAACTTCAACACAGTTTATGGAGAGCTGGGTCGTTCAGAACATTTTAAAAGATTGTAATCTCCAAAGCACTTGGAAATTGAACAAGTTGTTGAGGATGACTACACTGGCGTAGCCAGGATTTGGTGACCAGGGGTTCTATTTTTTATGTTATTTAAGTTATCTAAAGTCCCCATATAAAGTTTAGACCACATCGGTTTATATTATAGTCTGTCAAGATGAATACGTGAAACTTTTTATTTTGATTTCAAAAAGTATTTTTGAAGGACTTTTGTTCAAAGAATCGTGAATTAATTATTTAAAACTAAATTTCAAAGGTCACAGGGGACCGTTCTTGGAAACGGTCGTAACTTACGACCGGTCGTAAGTCATTGTACTTTTACTACGACTGGCAAAAATTGCGTTTTTCGTACATAGTCGTAACTTCCGAATTTTTGTATTTGGAGTGATTTGAATGTCTTGCACATGGAGTATGCCGTGCCCCGCCGTCTGCCCCAAAGTATTCTCACGGTACCAGATCTTGTGTTTTTAATAAAGTGAATATGTCTGCAGAAACATTAAAAATGCTTCAATATCCAAAGGTTGGGGAGTCCCCTTCATATTCAATGGGTTGAAAGAAACATACAAGAGGCATATCGAATCGAAGGGGCAATGAAAAATAAAAATTATATTAAAGTTTGTCAGAAAAAATCGAACTCCCGTGCAGTGATATATCACTGCGGCGGGCAGGTATCTCACCGTAAGCATGGTAACTTCGTAATAAACAACTGACGTGATTGGTTCAAGTCCCATGCTCAGGTCGCGTGATTGTAAAATTTAGACAATTTCATTGGTTGAATTGCGCGTATTAACTAATAAACAACACGTGCGGTAAACTATTATCAACAAAACTTTTACTCAGAATTCCTTCCGCGGTGATTTCTTCTCATATTTCAATAATTTTGAAATATTTTGACAAAATAATGTTTGGGGAACATTCATGAATACATATTTTATAAGTTGTGTGAAAATTGACTACATATGCGATGAAAAGGGGAACTATTTTCCCCAACTTTTGGGGATTTGCTTCATCTGCCCGCCGCAGTGTCTATACCGAGACACTGCATTGGAGTTCGAGAAAAAATACATGGCATATTTTGCGATATTTGTATACAATGCTACTGCCAAGAGCCTTATCCGGTGTGAAAGAAATGATGGTCCCCCAGGGGTTTTGGTCCCCTTTCTTAACGGCCCTTACTGGCCCTGATTGTGTATAAGATAATGAGGGAAAGAGTTGTATTTAGGTCACCATATAAATCAATGGAGAGTGGGACCATAATTTGATAGGACCTCCTACACTCAATTATTTATATTATTTATTTCATAATTCTTATATAATATACACTATAAAAACAAGCCGCTAGACACCCTAGTGGGTATATGTTGCGGTTTAACAGAAATCATTAAAATGACAACTAGACTACATATAAAAGAAAACACTTATATTATGTTACATGTAGGTATATAAAAATGGTATTAACAATTAATCAAAGGATGTACAATGTAAAAATGTTACAAAAATCGGGTACCAGTATAAAATCAACAGTATAGTATGATATTGGTATTATACATTATCGATAGATGAGTAGTTTTTTATATGAAGATTTGAAAATATTTAGAGTGGAGCATTTTTTAATATCATGTGGTAGAGCATTCCAAAGATAAGGACCCAGATAGCGAAGGGAAAGTTTAGAGCATTTAGGGATATGAAAATAATGCAATTGTCTTGTGTAATGATGATGAATATTAATGTTGATATCAAACAAGTCTTGAAATAGATTTTTTGGAAGACTGGGGTGCTTATTAAAGATTTTGTACATGAACTGACCAGTACAATATCTGTTGACATCAAAAATACTTAATAGTCTAAGATCTTTAAATAGGGGAGCGGAGTGAGAAAGTCTATCCTTATTTAAAGCTAGCCTTAAGAATTGTTTCTGCAGTTTATGTAGACGATCATAAAATGATTTAAATGTGTTACCCCAGATTATGTTGCAATAATTTAATTGAGAGTGTATCAATGAGTAGTAAATTGTTTTGAAACTGTCTATTTGAAGTAGATGTTTAATGTGATAAAGAGAACCAATGACGCGAGAAATCTTTGTTTCAACAGATTTTATGTGCTCTTTAAATTTCAAGTTTTTATCAATAATAATTCCAAGAAAGTCAATTTTTTCCCGGAAATTTATGTTCTCATTGCGTATTTTAAGATTCAGATTTGTTTGATTTTTTGGGGTCCAAATAGAATAGCATTGGTTTTGCCAATATTAAGTGAAAGTTTGTTTGCTTTTATCCAGTCATCTATTGAATTCAAGTTTGCATTAGTTCTAGTCATAAGTTCATTTAAATCATAATCACTATCAAGAAGATTGGTGTCATCAGCAAACATAATAAATTTTAGATTAGGGGCAACAAAAGGCAGATCATTTATGTAAAGAATAAATAATAGTGGTCCAAGTACCGAGCCCTGCGGAACACCACAATTTAATGATGATTGTTTAGATTCATAATTGTTAATGGTGACATATTGTTTGCGGTCTTTTAAATAACTTTCAAACCAGGACTTAGCTATTCCTCTGATGCCATAATATTCAAGTTTTTGTATCAAAATGTCATGATTAATTGTGTCAAAGGCCTTGGAAAAATCTAATGTTATGCCAATGCTCGTTTTCCCCAAATCAGTTGATTTTCGAATTTGTTCAATGAAATATAAAATGGCCATGTAGGTAGAGTTGAATTTCTGAAATCCAAATTGATAAGTAAAAATAATTTCAAAACGTTCTAAAAAACCAGTGAGTTTGGCGTGCATGGGCTTTTCTAACAATTTAGAAAATACAGATAAAACTGAAATTGGTCTATAGTTCGAAGGATTTGTAGTGACACCTTTTTTAAATACAGGTGTTACTTTGGCCAATTTGAGGGCGTCTGGGAAAATACCAGATTTAAAAGATAAGTTAAATATATACAAGAGTGGATCAATTAAAAACTGTCTTGCAGACTTAATAAGTGATGGTAGAATCCCATCAGGTCCAGGCGAGGAAGATTTTAGAAGACACATTTCTAATTCAAGCTCAGTTTTTGAGGTCTTTTTGAGATAAATAGATGATTGAACTTTTTGAGCTCTTGCTAGGTATTCATTAAAGCATTTTTTGGATTTTGGAATCTCCTTGGCTAGATTTTTACCAATATTGGTAAAAAAATTATTAAATCCATTGGAAATGATTTCATGATCTGTTGTTTCCTTTCCATTTATAGTGAATTTAGATGGCAATGCAGCTTTTTTGTTTTTTCCAAGTAGTTCATTAATGATAGACCAAGACTTTTTAATGTTACCACTTACTTCGGCAAACTTATTTTGATAATGTGTACGTTTTGAGTATTTAATTATGTGCTTAAGTTTATGGTTGAAGGACTTGTAAGCTTTTCCTGTTTTGCAACAGGGATTTTTCAAATATTTGGTATATAGCTTATTTTTAGTTTTGGCAGAAGTTAAGATGCCAGAAGTCAACCAGGGTCTATTAGGATCATGATTAACCTTGATAAATTTGGATTTGAGTGGAAATGAAGAATCATATTGTTCCATTAACAAGTTAATGAAGATATTAAATGCTATGTTAACATCTTGACTTTTATAGCAAGGGGTCCAGTCGACATTTGAGAGTTTCTCAAGAAATAATTGCTTATTAGAGTCATTGAAATTACGATAACTGCTTAATGTTTTTTTAGATTTGGTAGTATCATAGTGTGAAATGGAATAGATTGGAAAGTGATCAGAAATGTCCTCCATGATGATACCACATCCATCAATATTAGGGACATTAGTAAAAATATTATCTATAAGAGTTGCAGTCTTGTCAGTAATTCTTGTCGGCCTATATATTAGTGGGACATGGTTGAATGAATAAAACTGGTTCAGAAAATCATGTGTGGGTTCATGAGATTCAATTAAAAATGAATTACTTGAGTATTTCCCAAGTATTTCCCAAGTATAAAAATTACTTAAAGTTAAATACTTAGTTTTACTTCATTTTACTTAGGTTTAACTTATATTGTCATTTTGAGTTTTTTAATTGCTTAATTATGTAAATGAGTATTACAATTACTACAGTAAGTATTTCAATTTTTCTCCTTGCATTAGTAAATTCACCATAAATGAATTACTTAAAAATTATTCAGTAGTTCAAGATTATTTAAGTAATTTTTGACTTAAAATGAGTAGTACAATTTCTCAATATAAGGAAATCCAAGTAATAATTTTTAAGAGTGTACCCTTTTACACCGGTCTCCCTTTTTTACTCAATAGCTAGAACTTTTGGGTTAAATCCAGAAAAAGAGCCTGAAAAACAATTTTTTTATAGTGCCCTGAAAAGACGAGTGGAAACCCTAGGAAATGATGAGGGGAAATATCTAACTTTCAAAAAAGTATCTATCGGATATGAAAATCTCTAGCACAGGTCCTTGGTCCAATGACCATCGGTAAGCTTCTACAATTCTAAGCAAATCCGATAACATACTAGTATAACCAGTTATGAAGGAGACAAAGACCACACTTCAAAAAATAGTTAAAGTGCCCGATAAACTATAAAATGCGCATGCGTCCAGGTGTTGATAAACTATAAATAGCGAAAATCCAGGGTTTGTCACCACAAGGTAAGTAGTTCAATGGGGGAGCTTAGGTTGCCAAACTTATGGAGGGGAGTGAAAAATGCCGAAAATCGATTTGCCACATGATTGTGTATTATGCAATGAAAAATAAATTAATGAAATAAACCTATGGTTTAAAAAATAAATGTTTAACTATTTCATTAGTTGTTATGTGAAGGAAGCATAAAGACGAACATTTCCAATAGCTTAAATTGCTAATATATAAGCCTCAACAGACACAGAATTAAAATTGTGCTACAGAGACAAAAATGTCCCCAAGATTAGGAGAATCTTAAAATACAAATTACAATAGTACGAGTTCCATCGTTTTATATGATGCCAAGATTGACGATGTTCTGAGATTAAATATGTGGGTCAGTATTACATAATCATGAAATGAATAAGTCTGAAAATACAATAACCCAGATGCGAGTAGAAATAATCTTGATTTACGTCATTAAAAATTAAAAATTCAGTCAAAGTAATATCATATTTGAAATCTACATGTAAAATTACATCTAGAAATGTGGTTTTAAAAAGTGTTTATCAACTTTGAAAAATTAATTTTCTTTGAAAATGTGACTTCTAGCTCGGGGAGATTCCCCATGGACCCCATGCTATAAAATCACAAAAAATGAAATATCTTTTCTTTTAGTGGACAGATAATATTTTGCTTTACTGGACATATTTTCATTAGTATAAGTATCAGACGCATAAGGGTTATATGAAAATTGAGCCACTAAAATTGATAATATTCAAGTTTAAGGGAACTTTCTTATATACCTGCCATGTTAATTGACCCGAATCAGCCACCTGGTGGTGAAACTGGTAACTACCTACTCGCATTTGGGTAATTGGTCAGAATGTACTAAAACCTGCTTGAAACTGAAAAACATCACATGCTCTATTCCACACAATTTGGAGGCTTTTGAAATTGGCAGTAACAATGAATAAGTGCCTGTATATAATCATTGCATAGAAAACACTTCATGTAGTGTTTATGAGATGTATTGAGTATTGACCAAAATACTCATTTGTTTACTATATACTGGAGTACATTCTGACACCCTTACATATATGTTACTGTACATATTGTAGAATTAACCCACAAGAGCTTTGCAAAATCAACATCTTTTATACTATCAACCTAATAGACGGCTTGTCCAACCTTACAAGCAAACTATTGAAGATAATACTGATATTGTCACATTGAATTATGATAATAAGTAAATAATATTTTTGAAATATTTTGCACCGGTATAACCATGCCCAGTAGAATAATACACAGGGTTACCCAAAATTGTAGAAACATGAATATGTTTCTTATAAGTAATTAATTCATATATCCCAAGGATTTCACCCCTTCCCTTCCTGACTAAACCTTGTTTGATTTTTGATTTTTTTAAATAAAAGAAACCACTCTTTTTGACATCTTATCATTTTTATTTCCATATGTTATTGACGTGAGAACTCAAATGATCAATGGGAAAACAATGCTAAACTTGCACACTGAAATAGGTATTCCAGCAGGCCTAGGAAAATATGTCTAGAAAAAGATGCAACACCTAAGGGCTACAGGTGGACAAACTATTCCCCCTGAAAAGTATTTTAAGGGTCAGATCACTAAATTCATGATTGCATTGAAAAGTTTTGAATGCTAATTTTCAAGAATGGATGTATTACCAAAGAAGAAAATATGTAGAATTCACATTGTTTATTTCGAGTGATTCTTTAGTGTCAAGTTTTGTTTCTAGTGACAGCATGTTACTGAATATCTCATCAAGTGACCTAAACTACAGCAGCTAAAATAATCATACCGAAATATTTTAATTAGTATGATTCGGAGATAGAAGGGGATTATACAGTTATAAGGGATTAGCAATTTATTTATTATCTTCCAATTTAACTCAATTCTTGAATTTAAAGATCTACTGCTATTGTTTAATATGCATTATAATAGATCGATTTGATGGTAAGAACTAGTATGTGATATGATCGATTTTATTTTTTGTCATCATTGCTAAGGAATACAATAATACCATTCCAATTAATGATAACTCACTTATTGTATTACTTGTGCTTGATACACATGCTGGAAGATATAATTTTAAAATTAGTAAACCATTACCGAAACTTTGGATACCCTGTAATAGTGAAAGGCACATTAAAAATGATATCACCCCCTTCAATCTATTTTTACAGGTTTTTATGATTATTTCACATTTTTCTATATTTTGCGTAACCAGGACGGTGAATTTTCTTCATTTTTCTTCAAACATTTCGTCCTACCAATATTTATTATTATAATTTATATCTGTCAATTTCAAGAAAATTGCGCCGCTACGTTTGAAGATAATTCAAATTATGTCGTTTTTCCCATTGAGCTCCATTATAAAAAGGAATTTCAAACTTAATATTTTAAAATTCTACGTGGTGAAAAGTTGCATAATGAGTAGTTATTTAAAGTTATGGTGTAAAAAATTCAAAACAAAAAGGAATGAAGAAAAAATGCCACGGAGAAGTCTCATTAACATCTCTTTAAATTAAAAGCAGAAACAGAGACACACTGTCAGAATTGCAAGAAATATCTACGAGAATAACATGCAAACACCAATCATCCGATCTACACACCCCTCCAAGAGTTTGCCAATTCTAACCCCCTATCCGATCATGTGTTAAAGCGTTTGAATTTGGTTTTGAATTTTAATTAAATACCTCGAATTTTTTTCAATTTTCAAAAATTACAATAGGTTGGAAATGACATATCTGCTGAAATTTTGAAAATCGACATTCCCGTATACATTGAACAAATAGGAAATGGAAGGTTTGCCGCAAGGAACCTCCCCCATAGAAATAGGCGGAACACAGGAGGCGAAAAGTGATTTTCAGATATAACTCTAAACTAATGAATTCAACCATCTATATAAAAATGTTTTTGGTGAATCTTACTGAATAGTCTGAATACTGATTTGCCCCGAACCCACCATTTTGCGTTAGTTTACATGGGTATAACGATTTTCAAAAATTTATCAAAAAGCATCAATTTCCAACTTATTGTAATTTAAGAAATAGGGAATTAAGTCAATCTACATTTTCTTTTATTCATTGCAAGGTCAGTAAATGAAAATTCAAACATAAATAGTCCAATGGGGTCACACGTATCTTTAATTAGCGATGGTTCACACCAATGCATAGCAACATCCTCACGTGCTTCTGTCGAAAAAATTAAGAACATTGGTTGATAAATAAGCGAGAAATGAATTCATTCATGTATTGAAAATGGTCCAGAGAAGTGGATTTTAAAATCTTAAGCCTAGTTCTCATAGAAACCAAATGAATGGTATATTCTTCTTTTTAACCTAGTTGGACAATCTACTTTGAAAGCTTAACATGGTTTGAAAAGATTGACATAGAAAACTCTTTTGCACCCTAAGTGATATCACAATCATGACATTTAGGGTGGAACATTCTTTTAATATGCAAAACATATAAGTGGCACATTAGATATGACATTTTATTATTGAAATAACGTGTCTTTTGTTCAGTTATCGCAATGGTGTTCAAAAGATTTGTGGCATGTTTGTGATTTATACAGGGCGTCCACAAAAAAGTACACCCAACTTCAAAACCAAATTACTAGAATCCTGAGCAATCTTTTTGAAATCAAAAGGCTACAGCAAAAAGCCTTATTTGTCCTCCATCAAACGGTACCTAGATCATTATGTAACTGTCACGTATGACTAAGCAATCATGACCATTCTGAGATGGGCGAAGTGACTAAATATAAACAATTTTAATCACAAATAATCAGCGAATAAGTGATTATTATATGGTTAAAACCCATTATCGAGACTATTATTGCTGGTTATCGCTGATTATCGAGACTTATTAATCAATTCTTATTAATGTGTACCCAATGGCAAAAAAAGTCCAACTGATTATCTAGTCAAGTGATTATTGATCCAAGTGGTTATCTGTTTGCTTTCATTAGGAATTAAGAACTGTCTGCCACTTATCCATCCAGTCCTTCCAATTATTATCCATTGAGTAAACAAAGTAGATTTTGTCTAGCTAAGGAATATGAATTTTTGCGAAATTGAATTTTTTATTCAAACATCAATTTTTTGAGTTCATTGTCAACAAAAAAATAAAAGAAACATATTTTTATAATTTCATTTAATGTTAGATTTTATTTAGCTGTCCAAAGTCAATTACCAGGATTCGAGATTTTTCATTAGCAATTATCATGCAGCAGATTTCCGCAACTTAATCAATAGTTTATACTAATTAGTAGCAATTAAAGAATATCACCAAAATATTTCATCATCGTGTAGAAAGTCCAATCTAAAATTTTGTAAACGTGTTGCATTTATTAAAGCAATAACATGTGATACCACTGTAAAACTATAATTAAAATGTTTGATATGAAAACGGTGTTAAAGAGCATGACGGTGTAAAAGGGTAGGTGGTCCTATCAAATTTTGGTCCCACTCTCTATTGATTTATATGGTGGCCTAATTACAATTATTTTCCTTATTATTTATACACAGTCAGGGCCAGTAAGGGCCGGAAGGAAAGGGGACCAAAATCCCCAGAGGACCATAATTTCTTTTACAACGGTTACGTCAGGGCGATTTGCAAAATTTTGCGACAACGGATAACAAAAAATGGCGGGTGGGAAAGGCAGCATGTCCTCTTTCTCGCCTGTAGGCTAGATTCACAGATAAGATTTCCTTTTAAACT
The DNA here is from genome assembly GCA_903813345.2 of Owenia fusiformis. Taxonomy (NCBI): domain Eukaryota; kingdom Metazoa; phylum Annelida; class Polychaeta; order Sabellida; family Oweniidae; genus Owenia; species Owenia fusiformis. The sequence goes on along the minus strand of CAIIXF020000007.1, from coordinate 19,215,980 downwards.
AGTTCCATTCGGTGACGTATATATGGATGGTTATAAAGACTGGGTCAATCTGCAAGGTGGTCTAGGTCTACATGAAGCAGAATATAAGCTGTAAACCTACTGACTGAGATATCCAAGTTCATAATTGTTAGTCCATTCTCGTGTTTTCTCAGCCCTACATGTGCCCCAGACCCACCCAAAATATTATCTGTAAGTAAACTGTGTATAAACAAGCCATACGATGACAAATCCAGAACAGGAACGTGGTGTATATTGTAAATAATAAGGTTTCAAAAGCAATGCCGTTAGACGACTAAATATGAATTCCATGGACGGTAACGTATTGTATTAGTTGAACATTAGATATTTAGCGGGCGGTTACGTGCATGTACAGCTGCCAAGTCAAGGTTGCTAGATATGATAGCCACTTTCCATGTTATTGTTATAATGGTTAAGGAATGGAATATTGAATTTCCTATATTTGCTTTCAGGACTCGCAAGAGACGCTCTTGTATCAGCCTCTATAGGGCAAGGAAAAAAACGTGGCTTCCTTTATTTATGAAACCAATGAAAGTGAAAAAGATAGCAATGAAGAGGCAAAAGAAGATTTAGCATCAAGTACTGATGAAGATGACAAAATTAATAACAATGAATCAGGGTTTCACATTTGAATGAGGTTCGCGTAACCGTCCATCTATTGTTTACGTTACCGCAAATTCAAAATACATTATTATGGCTTGAGTAGAACATATTAGGTGATTTCCAATGCTCAATTGGCTTTGAATGATCGTATGTAGGTTACATATACAAAGTGGGCCAAAACATTTTGCAACCTTTTTAGAAGGCAAAAAAAGTATCATTTTTGTCAGATGTTTGAATATTAATGGTAAATTGTTTATTTGTCCGAGATTTACCATTTTCCTAGAAAGTCTGACTTTCTATGATTTTATGTGATCAACAATAACACATTCATTATGTTTACTAAATCTGCTACAATCTTTGATAACTGTTTAACCAATGTCTAGTACAGGTTTATATCAGTATCTAATCACTATGGTAATATTGTTACACTGTATTAATTATTTATTAAACAAATGCATCTGCCTTTCACCTTCACAATCACATGGAGACGAGAACTGAACTGGTCAATGGCGAGATCCAGCAGTTCTTGTGGTAGTCGTCTCCACTTATCCTGCAGAACTTCTTATAGTTGATCAATAATTTGTGGGGTATAACTACAATACATTGCTCCAGGTGCCCCCATGTGTGATGGCATCTGTTGTATTGGGTGGCCATTCGACTCAGGACTAATCTTCTTCAAAAGGGACATCTTTCAAGAATGGGGCTCTTTCAGCCCCAAGTGATTGTATAGTCCAGCAGGATAGCGCTCCTGGCCATAGGCCAAAAGTCACTATGGAATATCTGGGCAAAATACCCCTTGATTCATTAGTCCTGGTGAATAGCCCCCCAATACACCACTTAACAAAGATTGCATCAGCTTTAGTGAACATAATAAATGTTCTATCGATGACCACATAAAATTATAGAAAATCACATTTTCTAGGAAAATCGGTAAATCTCGGACACATGAACAATTTACTATTAATATTCAAACATCTGACAAAAAAATGTGTAGTCAGAATTAGCTGAAGTATTTGAATGATAAAATATGCCTATCCTTAAGTTTCTGTAAAAAAAATTCATGTCAATACCTTAATGTTACGATACTTTTTTGCCTTCTAAAAAGGTTGCACATTTTTTTGGCCCACCCTGTATATACCCCAAGGTTGTTAGGCAATGTAGGCCATGCCCTAACGACAAATATGAACAAATTACTAAATTTTATGTAGTTTTGAATTTCAATCTCGACAGTTTTTCGCTTATTTCATGTTATCCCCGGGCATCGATTTGCAAAGACTGTTACGCGGTATATGGCATACATTCATGGTTGCGCGGTATTTGTGATACGTAGTGATAAAGGAATTGGCAAATATTTGAAAATTACCTCCTGTTCAAGTTCCAATCATTTTTATAGATTATATTGATAGATTTAATATCACTGAATATGGTATTGCTTGTTGAGGATCACACAAAATTACCGTTTATCATTTATTTGAGATTTAAGCAGGGGTCCATTTTTTAAAGAAATAATCGTTTTAAAAGATTTCTTGTGAATAGATAATAAATAAGTACAAAAAGCATGAATTATTATATATCAAGAGCATAATGTAAAATTTCAGCTGAAAAATTAGATCAAAATGGAATCCATGTTCACAGTGGGGGGTATAACTCATCAAACATTTGATAATTTTTTTAAAGCTTATTGTTACAGCCTAATGTTTTTAATTTGCTTTTTTTAGTTAGGATTATAGCATTGACCATTTGTGAATTTTTGAGCACCATATAAAGTTACAGAACTTCATTTATGAACGATTTCAGCAGGGGTCTATTTTACAAATATTAAATATTTTTCCGGATAGTTCTTAGATGAAAAGCTAGTACATTGTTACGATTAAATTACATCATTGAGGTGTATAAATCATGAAAACAGGTTTCATCTTGATGTGTTCAACCTAACTCGTATAACGCCATGTCACAAATGGGGGGAGGAGACATTGACCTACACTTGGGGATCTTTATTACTTATATGATTTCAATATTACAGTAATGTCGGTATCATTATAAACAGGCATTAAATAAGTGTAGACTATTATAAATACGTTGACAGCAAGAATATTTATACAATTTAAACTGTAAAATGAGATAACAATGGGCTCTAAAATCACAATGATTGGTGTAACTAATCAAACTTTTACTTTATAAGCTTAGTATCATGTCCTAACAATTTAATTTTAAATAGTTATCCCATTGAACGAACTTCGGAGGGATATAGGGAACGGGCCTCTGTCCATCCATCTGTCCGTCCGTCTGTTCATCTGTACGTCCGTTCAGGCAATAACTCAAATACTGTTTGCCGGATTTTGTTCATATTTTGTACACATATACCCTATGGAGGTAGAAGTTCTGCTCGAAAGCTGATTTTCAAAATGGCCGCTCATTTAAAAATAGCGACCATTTTAGTGCCGATCTTACAGTAATTTAGGTGCAATATGTAAAACTGTAATAGCAATATCTTTTAAATGAAAAAAAAATTATATAGGACATTAATAAAGCTAGAAATGTAGATATTAAAGAAGCACATGGCAGCTATCTTGAAAAATGGTGGCATTTACTTGTTATTTTACGATTTTTGCTGTAACTCGAAAAGTAGTGTAGTGATTTTGTTCATATTTGGTATGTGAATACTATGAGCATGGTACACTGTCTAATGACACTTTTGGTAGAAGGCGGCCATTTTAAACATAGCCGCCATTTTAACGTATTTTACTATAACTCGAAAAGTTGTGGAGCGATTTTGATCATCTCTGGTATGTGAATACTATAAACAAGGCACACTGAATTTTTTGAATATCTTAAAGTGGTTCAGATTTTCATTTATCGAAGATTTAATTCAAGATTAATTCAAAAAGATGAATATTTTTGTGGATAGTTCTCGGATCAATTACTATTATTACCACCTTGCAGGGCATGTTTTAGGGGTATTAGTGCTAGTTTATGTGGCATTTATGTTACTATATCGACCTGAGCAATAATTAGAGGTTATGTCACTATGACGTGAAATATGCCTGAGTTCTCCCAATATAGGCCGACCTTGGGAGGCTCTATATTTGGGCAAGAACGAAGGCATATTTCACGTCATAGTGACATAACTGATGTATTACATGCCTTTGTTCCCATGGTTAATTTGTATCAATGACGTGACGTCATGATATTATCATGGTTATTAAAGAAATCTAATATCAAAACGAGGTAAGCGGGCTATATCGGGGTAATCGGGCAATATCGGTGGATATAGCTCGCTAACTTTCCCATTGACTTCCATACAAATGCTTCGCTAGGTATGTAATACTTCTAATAACGTCATTTCTGCGGGCAATATAAACAAATACTAGATGATCAGGAACTGGATATGGCAGAATACCTATTCGAGAAAAAAATATTGGGCGAGACGGTATTAATTAATTTCAATAGAAAGTTTGGGTTCTAGCATTGCCTCATGGGACAGTCTATTTTCTACTGAATAAAATAATCAGGGTAAACGCTTTTCTATTACTAAAGTTATTTGCTTGTAGAGCCCGTATCGCAAAAATCATATATCCTTTCACCCCACATCATATCATATGCTTTATTGATGTTAAAATTCATTTTTATAAATAGTGGGAATAAATTCCTAACTCATCTTAGATTGTGATTTAAATGCAATATTATATGCGATCAAATGCTTTTTCCAAGGTTTAAAAATGTAAACAGTGCTCAGTTTCAGTGCTCAACAGGTGAAAACGTATGTAGGAATATAGGCAGAAACAATTTGCAGATCAACGAAAACAAGATTGTGTTCAAAGAAAGTGATCTAAATGGAACCATTATTTTTAATCATGTTGAATGCAAAATATAGTCAGACAGAAGATATTATTTTCAATTAAACAGATAAAATCAATATATCATGCTAATGACATTTCCAAAAGCCGATTCATAAGTGGAAAATATCTAATATTTTTCATTATCATGGACCTCTGTTAAACCCCTCAATGATAAGTAAACGGTAATGTTGACAGGTCCTCAACGGGTGAAAACGTATGTAGGAATATATGTTTTATCATTTAAACATATCATTAACAATTGGCAGATCAACGAAAAACAAGATGATGTTAAAAGAAAGTGAACTAAATGGAACCATTATTTTTTATCATTTTGAATGCAAAATATAGTCAAACAGACGATCTTAGTTTCAATTAAACAGATAAAATCAATATGGCATACTAATATTAATAACCTTTCCAAAAAACTTAATATTTTTTATATTTTTTTGTGAACTCATGTTAAACCCCTCAGTAATTAATGAATAAGTTTATTGGTCTCTTGAACATCTAATGTACATCGAGATAAAATCAATATGTTATGCTAGTAAACTTTCCAAAAGCCTATTAATGACTAGCTAGATAATCTGTTGCAAACTTCAAAACTATCAAAATCTAACATTTTTGTTGACCCCTCCCTGTTAAACCCCTCAATAATAAGTAAACGGTAAAGTCCTCAACAGGTGAAAATGTATGTGAAAATATATGTTTTATCATTTACACATATCATTTAACAATTGGCGGATCAACAAAAACAAGATGATGTTAAAAGAAAGTGAACAAAATGGAACAATTATTTCTAATCATTTTGAATGCAAAATATAATCAGACAGACGATCTTATTTTCAATTAAACAGATAAAATCAATAGGTCATGCTAATAACCTTCTCAAAAACCGATTCATGAGTAGATAATCCTTTGTAAACTTCAAAAATACCAAAATCTAATATTTTTATTTTTTGTCGACCTCTGTCAAACCCCTCAATAATAAGTGAATGGTAATGTTGACAAGTGCTCAACATGTGAAAACGTATGTAGGAATATGTGTTTTATCATTTAAACATATTAAAACAATTGGCGGATCAACAAAAAACAAGATGATGTTAAAAGAAAGTGAACTAAATAGAACAATTAATTTTAATCATTTTAAATGCAAAATATAGTCAGACAGGTGATCTTATTTTCAATTAAACAGATAAAATCAATATGTCATGCTAATAACCTTCCCAAAAACCAATTCATAAGTAGATAATCTGTTGTAAACTTCAAAAATATCAAAATCTAATATTTTTTATTTTTTGTGGACCCCTGTTAAACCCCTCAATAATAAGTAAATGGTAATGTTGACAAGTGCTCAACAAGTGAAAACGTATGCAGGAATATATGTTTTATCATTTAAACTCATCAAAACGATTGGAGGATGAACAGGAGGAAACAGCTTAATTAAGGCTTATCTGAGAAATTCCATTATCACTAACGGGTGAATATGCCATACTCACCTGCGGTATATGGCATATTCCGCAGGTGAGTATGCGATATTCCGCAGTGAATATGCAATATATTGATTTCAGTGAATAACCGATACTCACCTACGGAATATGTCATACTCACTTGCGGAATATGCCATATACCGCAGGTGAATATGACATATACCGCAGGTGAAAACGTGATACAGAAAGCCTTGATTTGATTGGTTGCGAGAATCGACTCTAAATGTAAAACTACGCTGGATTACCACTATAGTTAGTGCGCCGAGTACTAATATGAATCCTGGATTGATTGAGTAAGTTTATTACACGAGTGATACTTCTGCTAAGTTAATATATTCGATAATGTTTGATTCAGTAATCATTTAAATAATTTATAACGTTTTGTACTTGTTCGTTCAATCGATGCAATTGTGAATTGCGTACTTCCGTATCACGTTCTCATTGGTTAGTGTGTATGCCATATACCGCAGGTGAATCTGTCATACACCGCAAGTGAATATGCCATATTCGTTGCGGAATATGACATATTTTTGTATCGCGTTTACCGCGTAACATAAAACAACATCATGAACATGCATTCATTATGTTAATTTCTTCAAAAGATAAATATGTTCAGAAGCAAGTTGGAAGTTTTATTGCAAAATCATTCAAAAACTTAAAGCTTGCCTGGAGAATAGCATTTTGGGTGCATCACACGCAAAGTATATTGTAACATGTTATAAGTAGTTCTTTTGTATAAATTGACTGTATATAATAGGTTAGACTTAGTGTAGTGTAGTGTAGTGTAGAACAATGTATTTATGTTGTAATGACTAATATGTTAGGGCATGACATCTAAGAGTCAAGAAGAAAAGAAGAATGGTAAAGAACTGTTTTAAAAGTTGCAAGAACATAGTACGAAATTAATGATGAATACTATATAAATATTTAATTCTTATGAGGTGAATATATACCTGTGCATCGTGGTATTCCATGAAGTCGGAAGGGCGAGTGAAATATCATCTTCTGAACGTGCAACAGGTTTTCACCGAAAATAGAATTAAATATTTATTGTTTCAATGTCGATGTCCAGCTTAACTTTCTCAATAGAACAATAATAGATAGAGCTGAAACATGAAACATATTTGAAATACATTTATATTTCAATTAACCTAGCGTATAACTATACCTTCTGTACAGAAAAAGGTGCATGGTCCTTTATCAATCATAAAACTTTCAATATTGTCTAGTAATCATGCTAAACTCTTAGAGAGAGGTAGGTGTGATTTTACACTGTAGCCTGTGATCGTTTTACAGTGTTTCCTGATCTAGAAACAGGCTCATCAGATTCCCAGTTCATTGAGGAACACACAATTCTTACAAAATGACAGTCATTCATCTAGATTTTTGTAATGTGGGGGTTAGCACGTAAATCTTTTGATTTTTTCCCAGGAAATACACAAATCGAATCAGATTTTTTTTATTTACCATTTCATTGACAAGATACGCAATTTTCTTGTGTATGGAATAAGAATACAGCTTTCAGTCGTCAATTTTTGGCTTTGGAATGATAGAAAATAGAAAACGAACCGTTTCGGTAACCAGCGTAATCGAGTAGATCACCAGTGTTTTTGAAATATTACCATAAAAAGGGAAATAGTCCATGGTGTGGCTCATAGATATTACAAATCCGTGGCACCATATCTGCATAACGACATTTGAACCGATATTTAGGGAGGGGCATATGTCCTTATGCTTTTAAAATGCCATTTGGTAAACAATATTAAGGCTCTCGGGTCGCATAATGTCTGTCATCACAAGAGGTCAAAAACGTGAAACTTTTCATGCGCATTTTAGTGCATTTTATGAGACTCAAATTGTAAATCGAAACTTATATATAATTTAAAAGATTTGGATTACATAGAAATATAATACCATTTTAACGTAAATGTCATTTTTCAATTAGTGCATTGCACTAGGGTACTTTTCAACGTTTTATTATTTAGAAAAAAATAAGACAGAGCAGATGTGACCAAATTATGCGAAATATTCAGAAAATCTATAATTAGTAACATATTAGTTTTGTACTTATAGAAACAATATATTCACGGAAATATTTCTTTCGTATTCAAGGGTCAAACAACGGATTATTGTTAATGATATTCAAAACGTAATCAAATAAAAATATAAAGGATGTATCATTTAAATAATTAATGTCATTTTGGTATTGGAATGTTTACATTTTTAAACTAGATGATTTGCATCGAGGAATAAAGAAGGCGCAGTCAAATGCGTCGCATATATCATAGTGTCACAATGCTGTGCTCCCACGATAAATTAACCATGCAATGTTGTAAGAAAGTAAACATTGAATGCATTATAATATATTTCAGTTTTAATTATCGATTGTTTTATAAATGAGAACGCTAGAATGATTGATTAAGAAACCAGAAATCAACTTTCGTGGTTGATGAGTGACTATATTCAGGACGATTTCATGCAGTAGAGGAAGATTTGTGAAAATCAAGATAGTAATTTAGATTTTTGAACTGTCCCTTGCGAAGACAAGATTTAGTTTTGTTTCGATCATAACTTGACAAATGTTCGTTCTATTCTAAATGTAAATTCATAAGTGAGAGCCATACTGTCATTAATAAAAACCAGAAACCAACCTTCGTGATGGATGAGTGACACCGTTAGAGACGATTTCATTCAGCAGGGCGAGATTGTGAATTATACGAAATTAAAGGTACTCATTTATATTTTATTTCATTGACTATCTATATTTTATCATCTGTGTTCACGATATGTATCGTTGTTCCAAGGTATGACCCTATCAATCATAACAACTCACCCATCGCGTGCAAAGTCCCGATTGGAATTGGGAGAAACCTATAGTGTTGCACACATCCAATCTTTCAGACGAGCCTCCGATATTTAAAGACAACATCGAATCATTTTTTGTAAGACCGGTTCTCTCAATTTTTTCAGCAATCCAACATCTCTCGTTTTCCGATCTTTCCATTCGAGTTTTAGGAACCCATACTTCACTCCAATTGCTCTCTAGAACATTCCAATTCTTTCTCACCAACTCCCATTTTTCTGGTTGACGATTTTTCTGAAACCCTTATTTTTCTCCAGACTTTTACTGGACAACCCTTTGTAAATGCTCAAAATGTAATATGATCGATATACACTTGGTTTTACTTTGTATATAACATATCGAATTGATTTCAAAATAAAAGTCCCACCCAAACCAGGTTTGGAAAAATGTCCAACAATACCTCGACTAATAAAATGAAACAGTCATCTCTTAAAAGGAAACAATCTTCAAATGACACATACACTTACGATGAACCATCTCCAAAAATGCCCACAGGTATATTACCTAATGAGATGTCTCCATAAATCTATTGTTATTCACTCGAGAGACACAGATGTTGAAATCAAATGGTTGGAAGGTTATTAAAGGCGAACTTTCCATTGAATGGACAAAACAAAAAGTGGACGAGTGTTTTTTGTGCATTCTATACAGGAAAGTCAATGTAATTTGTGGAATACTAGTTCTGTGACTTCAGTTATAGCAAAGAGGCTTCATATTATTCACATCTTTGTGTGAGGCATTCGTTTTTGTTTTGAAAGTGCACTGTTATTGTTATTTTTAATTTTTTGTGAGTATATTCTATTAGGTAGTAAGCTAGGACACAAAAATGTTTTTACCAGTGAACAAATTGAAATTACTTGTTTCTTATGTATTTTTATGTGATACTTCAGAATTTTTTTGTCTGACGCGCCGTTTCCGGGGCGAAAGTTGCCAAAGTAGGGTTTTTGACCCTAATATAGAAAATAACAGGGGGTACTTTATTATCCTTGAATAACTTTTTCAGTTGATCCTTAATCATCACAATAACTTTACTGGAAGTTGTTAATATCATTCTTAATTAGTATGCAAAGTTTCAATGATCTGTCATTAATGGTTGTCATGGAAACCATGATCTTTGTTGAAAAAGTCCATAATTTTGATAAAACCTTTACCTCTACATCATATAGAATAGGCATTATTTTTCAAATCAACAGATATCAGAACATGTTAGTACTCTAAAAATTATCAGGACAGTTCAGACATTTGTTTAAATATAATAGATATTGTTATTCACATGATTGGTAAGTGTCAAAGACCATACAATTACATAGGTGATCAAAAGTTGGCGTCGCCCTTATAATAGTAGGTGATTACCATTCCCTATAAATAAAGATTTTAACTTGACTTGAGATACAATTATAATGTACTTCTTTTACCATAATCTATATCAAGCAATTCTGGAAGATACATATAAGTGTTGTAGGTATTACATCATGCTAGGGATGGGGGGGCGTATATGGGGGGGGGGGGGGTAGAGGTAACCAGCCTTATATAAAACTCATATATAAAGTTTTAGTTTAAAAGTGGGGTTTGCCTTCATTATAACAGGGTTCATACACCTTTTTTAAAATGAAAATCCTTGACATTTCCAGGCAAAAAAGGAAAGTCTTGCCCAGCCTACTAAAAAGTCTCAAACAACTGTATTATTTAAGACAAGACGTATGATGAAACATTTTGGGGTTCTCATTTGGTACCATTTTCTCATACCGGTAACTTAAAATTTACTTCTAAAGGCCATCTTATTCACCAATTTATTCCTGATAGATTACATTTTTAATTTTACAGATTTTACATTGCATAAGGCTAAAGGTAAACATCAAGTACAGGGAGTACCCAGTAAATGTTAAGGGGGGTGAAATTATTTGGGTTTGCATAACTATGAGTCAAGCGAAACCCAAAAGGGAATACTGCGGTTCACCTCCCTGTAAATGGTGCATTCTAAGCATTTCAAACTATAATATGTCAACTACTGGTCATTGTTAACATTATATGATAACAATAACCTGGCATTACTATTGTCTTCTCCCTTTGGGAAAATCTACACCAAGACATGACATCAAACTAGAAATTCCTTCTCTAGTAGCGTCACTATACGGAATAGTCCTATGATACCAAATAAAATAATCGGTATTTGTGTTATCAGGAATCATACCTCTTCTGAAAACAGCAACTTTTTGAGTAGCAACAACCTTTTTTCTAGAGCAGAGTCATGTGCCCATCTGCACAATTAATCTGAACCAAAAATGGTGAAAGTGTCTTTTTGAGCAGAGGCCCTATATGACCAAATCATCAGTACATGTATATAAAGTTTGAACAAAATCTGTGAACTGATATTTGAGTTATTGCCTTGACAGATGGGCAGATGAATAGACTGATGTAAGACCAGACTGCGGAACAGACAGCTTCTCAATATAAATACAGTTTTACACAGAAAAGAGTTCCCAGAAGCTTTATTGTTTTTCACCACCCACTCTCCTCAGTTTAAACCCTCAACAAAACATTAAACATATACCAATAATTAACTTTGAATGGCCTAAGACTAACTTACTACAAGGAAAAGCATAATTGTATTGAACCATCTATACATATATGTATATTCTTTATTGTTCGGTTTCAGTATAATGTTCACACTGTTCTTACAAATAGACAATACCAGATAGATTGTCATCCAATCAACTCTAATGAAAAGATTTCCAATTAGTGGAAACAACTGAATGTTAGAATGTGGATTTCATTGATATCCTGTCATAGCCTAAAATGTATTTTGCTGGAACATTATATTTCAACATTGATACAAAATTCCCTGACATATCTACTGTTGCAAAATTCCCGGACATTTTTGACTCTTTTTGACCCAATTTTAACATTTCCTGACCTTTCCAGCACCTGGAAATTAAATCAATTTCCCTGACATTTCTATTCTAAATTCTAAATATTGAGTTTAACTTATAAGATACAATTATACTGTATATCTGTTACCATAATTCATATCAAGCATTTCTGGAAAACACATATAAGTCTTGAAGTGGGGGGATAGAATGGGTGGGTGGGGGTGATGGGCTATGCTAGCCAGCCTTAGGTATAAATCTCATCAACATAATTTTGTGTCTCATAGTCAGTACATTCTTGGCTTTGCATTTTCTTAGCATATTGTGGTCTTTTCCAATCATTTAACATTAACTGGCATAGTTGCTTCTTGTTTGCATCATTCTTCAAGAACTCATTCCAATCTTTTGGGACTCTTATATTTTTCCCTTTGGTTAAGTTGCTGCCAAGCCTCTTCTCATCATTTCATACCGAAACATGTGAAGCCCTCCCAGCACTTCACACTTTCACTGGGTGTAACACTGTAAGTGCCATGGTTCGGAGGGGCAAAGTAACACCTTTCAAAACAATGGCAAAGGTGGAGAATCATACAGACACATTCAAAGGACTAGGACTCTCAGCAGACATATGACGAAACAACCAGTAAAGTAGAAAAGTTTGTGTATACCATATACAGGGTGTTTCATATGTATGCACCTCATACATTAAACTCATACATGTAGCATTGCCACCCTATTATGTTATATATCATTTTGTTCCTTATGAAAAGTAAATAGGACTGGAAAGTTTCAGAATGAAGAGGTGTCCCTGAAAAAAGATACAATCCAACAAAATATGTGGGTAAGGGGTCATTTATAAGCACTTTTGTAAGGATTTTTATGCCTGTCTGGTGATCTGTTCACTTTGTCTGCTACCCAATTATAGCCATAAAGGTCATCCCATGGTCCCTGACCTCCCTATAAGCCACTGCATGAATCCTGTCTATACCTCTTTATGCATAACTGCCACTGATATGTGGACTGAGCTTTGCCATGGTGACAATAGCAAGAAATGTGCAATACGGAAACTAAATTTGTCCTTTAAATTGTCCTCAAAATCACCAGAAATTGCCATCTAAATGACCGGTACCCACAATCTTTGATAGATTATAACTTTTGTCAGTGACACCCCTGGATTCTGAAACTTTGGAATCTTATGTAACTTTCCATAAGGCACAAAATGATATGTAATATGATACGGTGGCAATGCTACATGTATGAGTTTAGAGTGCATACAAATGAAAGACCCTGAATACTAGTATGGGAAACCACAAATATCCCAAATTCAGATATGTGTTAAGCCAGATATGTGTTATTTGAAGTTTAGGCCCCATACTAAAACAATATCTGACAATGAAGGAACAGATATTAGTCTACTTCCCCCTTGTTAAGACTCCCCAATGCATCACTTAGCAAGAGCCAACTACCAGGCACTTATCTGGCGTATGGCCCATTTTGAAAAACCTAATATTCCAGCATCAGATGGGCACGGGTGGAAACTTAATGATTCTAAAAAATCTGGAAGTTCAGTAGGTAACAATAGATATTCTACCACAAGAGACTGTTGATATCTTAGCACTAGGGGAAGAATCAGAAGATGACCCAGAAGATATACCCTATAAGATCCAAAATTATGTTGATGAGATTTATAACTAAGCCTGACTAGCTTTCCCCCCCCCCTCCCACATTCGAACCCCCCCCCCCTCCCCAGCCTGATGGAATAACATCAAGACTTAAATGTGTTGTCCAGAAATGCTTAATATGAATTAAGGTAAAAGAAATTCAGTATAATTGTACCTCATAAGTTAAACTCCATATTTATAGAAAATGGTAGTAATCTATTACCATTATGAGGGCAAAGCCCATCTTTGATCACATTTGTATTGTAATTGTATGGTCTTTGACACTTTCCAATAATGTAAATTGCAATATCCTATATATTGAGTTAAATCAGAACAAGATCCAAAAGATGTACCACATGAAACTAAAACTTTAAATATGAGTTTTATATAAGGCTGGTTACCTCTACCCCCATGTACCCCCCCCCCACATGTACCCCCCCCCCCGCCCTCCTCTGCAAGATGTAATACCTACAACACTTATATGTATTTACCAGAATTGCTTGATATAGATTATGGTAAAAGAAGTACATTATAATTGTATCTCAAGTCAACTTAAAATCTGTATTTATAGGGAATGGTAATCACCTACTATTATAAGGGCGACGCCCACTTTTGATCACCTATGTAATTGTATGGTCTTTGACACTTACCAATCATGTGAATAACAATATCCATTATATTTAAACAAATGTCTGAACTGTCCTGATAACTTTTAGAGTACTAACATGTTCTGATATCTGTTGATTTGAAAAATAATACCTATTCTATATGATGTAGAGGTAAAGGTTTTACAAAATTTATGAACTTTTTCAACAAAGATCATGGTTTCCATGACAACCATTAATGACAGATCATTGAAACTTTGCATACTATAATTAAGAATGATATTAACAACTTCCAGTAGAGTTATTGTGATGATTAAGGATCAACTGAAAAAGTTATTCAAGGATAATAAAGTACCCCCTGTTATTTTCTATATTAGGGTCAAAAACCCCAATTTGGCAACATTCGCCCCGGATACGGCGCGTCAGACAAAAAAATTCTGAAGTATCACATAAAAATACATAAGAAACAAGTAATTTCAATTTGTTCACTGGTAAAAATATTTTTGTGTCCTAGCTTACTACCTATATACAGTAAAGCCTACAGTATTTGTGATATTTTATGCGGCTGGAATATTGATTTTGTGACTTTACTCTGTACCAAAGAGGCCTTATGATCTTTGAGTTTACATGTGGGTATTCTTGTTTTAGAGTTTACTCAATTATATCATTTTTTGATTGCATTCTTTATTGCTGCATCATTGCTGGAGTGGTATTTTTTTTACTTACTCACGTTGTATATTGATTTGGGATAGATGGATTTTCTTTCCATTTGGCAATGAGATCTTAGACATTTCATTTTCTTGCTACGACGTGTCGCAAAAAGGTCGCACACACATTGTTACACATTGTTACACATTTTCGCTTTTTAACACCATAGAATGTGACGTTTTTTTTAGAAAAATGTACTCATATGGAAATCCTTTCGTCCTCCACATTTGCCTCTATATCTCAAAATATTTAAGGCGAATAACTCTGAAATCGTATATGTATTAACAATGGGATCATAAAACACGAATCAATTGATATTTTGGGTAAATAAATATACGTGTTGCTGTGCTTGAAAATAGGCGAATGGCGTAAATTAGCCCTATTTTAATGAATTTTGAAAATCTTTCGTCCTCCACTTTTCCACATACAACAGAAAACACATACTTTTGCGAACAAAATCAACTATTTATTAATAAACTAGGGTTTAAGAGCAAAATAATCATGTATGATTTATTAATAATTGATCTCGTATTTTTTGTTTAAAGTACATCTGAAAAGTTGAAGGTTACAAAAAATGAGCAAAAAGGTGGCTGTCAACAGATTCTATTTTTCAAACTCTATGACGTCACAATATGGGACGCTTACTAAAATCCATCCTTTTAAATAAAACTTCCATCTACCTTTATCAAGATTAAAAATAAGTATAATAGTCATATATTGTTTGAGTTAACGTGTCAACAGGGGATATTTGCCAGACGTTTTGGTAAAAAACTATTTTTTAAAAAAGAATGCGCAAGAATCGTGAACGGAGTGTAGTTGATCTAAAAACTTCATCGAAACAGCTTTAAAATGATGTATAACTTTAATTAGAATATTATCTTATAATCCGGGGAATCAAAGTTACATTCACGCGATACCCTTAAAAACAAATGCGCCACCTTTTTGCGACACGTCTATGTTTTGTCATTTTTGGTCTTTCGCATTTGGCACTTGTGCGTACATATTCATGACATTTTGGATAGAATTTGGGACAAAATGGCTACTCCCAGGCTATATCTCTTTTGTTTTTATATCGGGTATTGCTAGAAAAACTAGTTTCTGGGTGAAATTATATGTCACATATGAAGGAGGTAATTAAATTTATACTTGAATACCATGTATTACTCATTTCTGAGTTAATTCTATGCTGAAGAAGTAGTGAAGAAGTTCAATATCATTGTTAATGTTTTATGTGGAGTGGTAGTCATTGTCCCTAGGTCGTTGCTATTTGTGAGTACTATCCATACACTTAAAGGCCCCATATAAAGTTTAAACCACTTTCACTGGGGAGTATCGTGATGCAACAACACCGTGTTGTTGCATCAAGATGGCCAGACTTCCGGTGATAGATTTTCGTACGATATTTTGTTTCCCCAATTAAACCCATTTCTAGGACGAGTTGCTCAATAACCATACACGTGCAGTTAGCGCACGATCTATATTTAAAGAAACTGTCATTAGTATACATGTACCATCACCAAGAAGCAATAACTTCACGGTTTTAGTTCCTCACTGTTGATGCAACAACACCAAACCGAAGATGCAACAACACTCCTCTAGATTTGAGCAATGATGCAGCAACACCAATTAATAGTATAATTTCAGAAGACCATAAATCTCGAGAGGAACAAATTTTTAAATGCTACTATTGCAACACCGTTACCCATTACCCATATTTGCGTTCTTCTCAAGGCTTTCAAAATACACGTCATGCGGGCGAAGATCCTTTATATGTTTTTTCAAAAATTTATACTTTTAAATATTATAATGTACATGACGTTGTTCTATAACATAGTTCAATCGCCTTTAACATGACAAGCTTTAGTAACCCAATCTATTTTCATAAACCACTGTTCCATAGCTTGATGACCCTGACTCCAGTTAGTATCATTCAAAATGGTGGACAAACATCTTTTGTTCTCGATAAACATGATGAGCTATTGGAAATTATCTGTCATCCATCTGTGGAACAGTGATAAACTAGTAGATGTACGTTACCACTGTTTATCAAATTATAACTAAAACAGTTTAACTGTGACATTGGTGAGCTTATGTTGATGGGATGATTGCTTCATCTATGATATAATATGATCTGATTCTGTATTTCCTCCAATTTGGAGAGCCAACGTGTAAAAACGTCTAATTGACTTTATTAGAGAGGCCGTTTAGTTACACGTTTAATGGAAATCTTGCACGACGCACATGTAGAATTATTGATCTCTTTGGATTCCTTTTCTCCGACTGTGTAAAAAGGTAAACAAAAGTGATAAGATTAAGGGGCAAAAAAGGTAAATTGATAGGGGTACAGTTATTCCAGATATCCCGGGCCCTCGGGAAATATCATATTGTCTCTCGGAATAAAACCAATATTGAATCCCTCTCAGTAAATAACCTTTATATAATAGCATTGTATAACTGCAATATCATTAAACCAACACTCATCCTATACAATTCCTGAGAACTATGTACAACTCCTGGATAGCGTAAACTCCTGAGCAGCGTATACAACTCTTCAACTTGATATATGACATCATACTTTGGGTGGGATAACAAAGGATATACAATACATAATTTTGACCGCTAATCACCCAATCAGAATCGAGTATTTCAGTTGAGGTACTAACAATACATTTTGTTGACCGCTCATCAACCAATCAGAATTGAGTATTTCAATTGAGGTACTAACAACACAAAATGACTGATATCTGTTGTCTTTCCAAAATTATATTAGTTATTTGTAAGCAATTTCCATACGGTAAATCAAGGGCATTTAATTTAGAAAACGTATAATCTTTATTTTTCAGATACAATATCAATGAGATTGCCTCCCGGGGATTCTGTACTTTATTTAGTTTGTCTTGTATATCCTTTTAACTTTGATATAGACAAAGAGACCAAACAAAATACGTTTCGTTCATGGACCACTGACTCACGCGTTTTATTCATGTCCCGACCTACACCTGTAAACAGAATATAAAACAGTTTCTCTTGTTGTTCAATGATACATTATATTGGCGTTTTTGCATCAGCACATTGGTGTTGTTGCATCATCGATAAGAAACAGAGTGGTGTTGTTGCATCAATAGTGAGGAATTAGAACCACGAATTTATCGCTTCTTGATGATGCTACATGTATACCAATGACAGTTTTTTAAAATATAGATCATGTGCTAACTGCATGTGTATGATTATTGAGCAACTCGTCCTAGAAATGGGTGTAAATTGGGAAAACAAAACATCGTACGAAAATCGATCACCGGAAGTCTGGCCATCTTGATGCAACAACACGGTGTTGTTGCATCACGATACCCCCCAGTGACTTTGGCTTATATTGTAGTCTTACCCAATGTTATCAAAGTGTGATATGTGAAACTTTTTTTTTAAATTTCAAAAAGTGGTTTTTGATAGACTTTTTGTTCCAAAATTTGTGAATTTATTTAAAACCAACTTTTAGAGGTCACTCATATCTTCTAATTAGCCACAATTCATAACCATGCATAGCATTCATCCTCCCGTGTTTTTTGCCGAAAAAATTAAGAAAATCGGTTCATAAATAAGCGAGAAATGAACTTATCAGTGCATGAAAATGGTTCTGAGAAAAATGCATTTCAAAATTTTAGTTCTCATAGAAACCAATGGTACAATGATATCTAAAACATAATTTATTCTTCCTTTTAACCTGGTTAGATAATCAACATTGGTTTTTTATGAAAGTCTAACATATTTAGAAAAAATTGACATCGAAAAAAAAATTTCAATTTTTTTCAAAAAGTTTTTGGTACCTTTGTGACATCACTAATGTTTCGAAATATTTTTGATATGCTAAAACATTGAAGTGGCCCACTAAATATGGCATTTTATTATTGAAATAGTGTGTCCTTTGTTCAACCTTTGCATTGGTGTTAAAAAGATGATCTTTTTTGAAATGCATTAAGAAATATTTGATGATTAAGAAATTTCAACTTTTTTTGAAAAATGGCGGGAAATTTGAATATTTGAGAAGTGAAATGCTCACAACTTTTTTTTCAAAAATTTTTTTTTGTTCAAAAATCTCTAAAATCACTTTTTAAGTCCTGACAAATAGTAAATGAATGATAAAAAAATATTTTCAAACTTTAGACGGGGACTTTAAGCTTATTTTAGGGGAGTACAAGTTTCTTTTAACTTCATTCTATGTTCTGTATAATATTTGAAATTTTATAAAAGATATTCCTTTCAAATAGTGCACTCTATGATGCTATATTGTTTTTTATGTGAGGCGCATCCTATAACGTTTGATTAATCCAAGTTTTTTTTTATGTGGAGTATTAGGTTTTTTGAGTGCATTTTATACAGTACCACATAATAAGCGAGGAATATACTATACTGAAGAAGTTGTTATATCAGTTACGATTTATATGTGAGGTATTCGTGTTTGTGAGTATATTCATGAGGCTATTATGTTTTTGATTTTTCATGTGAGATGTTACTAATGCGAATTATGTTAGGCAATATTACCTGTGATTTATAAACGAATTATTAGTTCTATATAAGAGCTTTCATGAGAGGATTGGTTTATGAGAGTGAATCCAAATGCTATAGTCACTGATTTTTATTTGAGGTATTTTGTTTCGTTTGATGAACAGTGTTCCTTTTTGTAAAATAATAATCTGGATTTTAAGTTTATGTACTCGAGATGCTGAAGGATGTGGGGATTATTTTAGGCATTGTCAATTAAATTGCTAAAACTGAAGGCTTTAGGTTTGCAGTGGGATGCTGACCCTTTTAAACGTTCAACGAAGTATATCTATCTCAAAGCATTAAGACCAAATTCTAAATATTGTATATCTAATATACTATTTGTATTGTTATGAGTATTGGCTCTCAATTTGTATTTTTATTCAATTTGTAATGGCTCGAGTATAATGTGCTACTTGGTGTAATGGTCTGGGAATGATGTTTATACTTAGCTCGTGGGTCGGGAGGGGTTGAGAGACGTTTGACTTTGGGATTGCTAGGGTTTCTTATGTCACCACCAAGAGTGGTATGACATATTCACGGTCCCCGATACTACCCAACGTAAATCGTTCCGGACTTGTTTTTCACTTGTTTTTCATAACCATTTGGACTTATTTTGAAAGGGAATGAGATGAGACATTCATCAGAATGGCTCAAAAAGATAATACAATTCAATCGTTTAGAAAAATACATATATTAACTTCTACCTAAGACATTCTTTTTCATACACACGTATTTTTTTTGGCGATCGTGCCATCATAGATCATATTTATCGGCATTAAATAACAAAAAGTGCCAGAAATATGCTCTAAATCTCCATTAGTGTCATTTTACCAGGTTTAAACAAAAAAATCATTTTATATCGTGGAACACTATCCACTACATTAAAGATCGTATTAATATCTTAAGTATCTGTACCTTCAATTTGCCATAAATGTCCGAAATGAACAAAGTGGAGTTAACGACGGCGAATGGTCATTATTCTGACACGGACTTGTCTTGTTATCACTAGGTGAACGACTGCGAATTGTACACTTAATGCTTTCGACGTAATAAAAATATAATGATTTAGAATTGTCTTGTATTCATACGTTCTGTTGCTTGATAATTTGTCTATTCTTTTGGAAAAGTTGCATTTGGTATGTTTTTGTATTCTTTTCAAAATATATGTGGGGCTCAAATCATTACTGTAAGTTTACAGTAAATCCTGTCTTAGTGGACATCTCTCTCGTAAAGAGGTAAAACCTATAGATTTAGGCCATTAAATAATTTAGTGCATTGAAAGTTAAAGGGAGAGTCTAAAGAAGAATTTGAGGCAATATTTGCATGCTGTGAGGCAATGTATAAAATAAATACAAATAATAATTAACAAATTAAGTTGTTAACAATCCAGAGGTAAACTAGTAGATTTTTAACAGTGTAATGACCTTCGTTATCAAGTCGCTACTACAGTCTCAGCTGTATGTAGTGGCTAACCTTTATGGCTCAGGGGTAGAACGTCTGACTCGAGAGTGGGAGGTCCTGGTTTCGATCCCTGTACGGGTCGTTGAATTTAGCACATTCTCTTTCGAGTCTAGTATCTGGCTTGGTACACTACAGCTCCCCGACTAGCGTGCCCAGGGGTCGTTACAACAGTAAATAACGATTAAAACTAATTATTTCTTCTCAACTTTCACTAGAACTTAGCACTAATGTAAGCATGCAAGTCAGGTTAAAGCCAATAAGGGCGTTTTAAAGTCTTATTTGAGGCAAACTTATGCTCACATTTTTCATATTCAAAATAGCGACGAGTGTCTTTAAAAAAGCGAAGAGGCAAAATACAAGAACATGTAAAAAATCAACTTTTCTCTCTACATGCATTCTTGCCCCTTGAAAGTATCAAGTAAAGAACATGTATCTGTAATGATTCCCTAATTCAACCTTGACAAGTATCTCTTATTTACGTTTAATTAATTATCATTTAGATAGTATCACTCGGACAACTTCTTCCACTGTCCTCATCCACTCTGATGATTTGTTGGAAATCTTATAAAGTTTATGGAGCTGTTCCACACTTAAAAATGGTTCATTGTGTTCTACAAGTCAGAAACGTTCATATAACACAAGTCAGAAACGTTCCAATAACAAGTCAACATCATTAACTGAAATATTAAGGTCCCGTCCAAATGGTTAAATCTAAAAAATATTCTTTCGACAATTGCTACTCATTTAAACCATTTTAAATCATGATTTTCGTTCACAATATGGCTACTTTCATTATGAATTGGTGTATTCATTTGATACAAGGCAGGCTGGTGATTATCTATCAAAATAGGTGAAAACACTGGCAGAATCGCTCACATCCCAAAATAACAAGACTTTAGCAAACAGTTCGGACAAAAAAGGCGTTTGCAGGTGCCTGAAGTTAGGGTATATAGTATGGTAAGTTATCTAATTGTATTATATTTACATAAAGTCAAGTGAAAGCAATTTTATAACCAAATTTACAAACATACCTCTACTTTTTTCCATAAATCAAGTCCAAATGGTTATGAAAAACAAGTCCGGAACGATTTACATTGGGTAGTATCGGACACCGTGATATTGTTATAGTTTCCATTGACAGTACATATTCGGCGTTCGGTGTATGTAACAAATATGCGTTCTGGCATTTTGCATGTTAATGCTTTGATATTCCCTTATATTAGTATACTCTTGAACACATTACATTTGTTGCTGTGCCTTTTTTATTCCACCTGTGCGTTCATGTTTTGTTACTTCAGAATTCTGATTTTTTATTAATGTGTAGCAAACAGTATGATCACAGTGATAATATAACAATTATATTTGTCACTGTGATGCATTACATCGATTCATTTTTACATGATTCATTTCAAATGTTGATGATATGGTCCTTATATAAGCAACCAATTCATGTTCAACCATATGCAACAATTTTCAATCGCAGACGGTATTAGACAAGGAAGAACAACGAGTATCCATTTATTGGCAATTGATCCCTGAATACGGCTGTCCATATCTCAAAATGTATTACAACTAATTTAGTAAAAAAGTGTCATATTATAACCATATGTTATTCACAGGTAATAAAGGTGCCAATATATTGATTGCTTCACCAATATCTCCAAAACGACATAAAATGGTGAAACATTGATTTTTTATATATAAGGTATTTTAAGGAACACATACCGCAAAATTATAGCCAAGAAACTTGATGTATATATTAAAAATATTTTCATGTCATTTTCTTTTAATGTTTGTACTTTAAATTAGGAAACAAATACGAAACACTTTTTACACGTTTTTTTACCCCTGATAATGACATGCATTATTCGGCCTAAAAGCCCGCCGTATTTATCACGGCTATAAAAAAATAAAACGCGGGACACATGTAGGTATCTAAATATAAGCTCAAATATCGTTATGCAGATATGGTGCCACCAACTCCTTAATTAGACGTCCTAGAAATTTCATACCATGGACTAAAACATGGCATAGCTCATTTTGAAGGTCTCATGTTAATTACACAGAGTTGCATACATACTAAAATAAACAAAAGTTAGGATAAATATTTTTATCCCATACTTGGACGTGTTACAGGTACATAAAGCCGGTTTGTAAAAACTTATATTTTCATCAGCGGGCAGATATAGCTTTACGTCCCGCTCCGAGCGGGCAGATATAGTATATCTGCCCGCTACGTCATAATCGCAGCTCGCATATTTGTTCATAATTTGTAACGTTCGCGTAATGACTGTAAACGACAATGGAGAAAACACAGACTATCGGGATCTGTTTGATGGCTTAAAAAAGGGAAGGAGCATCCACTTAACCAATCAAAAATTAGAGAAAATAAATATGGGAATATTTGAGAGAACAGGAAAATCCGCCCACGGCCAAGAAAACAAAACTGGACATGAGTATTCTAAAATATTTCCATGATTGAACAATGTTAACCAGATGACCAAGATTGGTATGGGATAAACATATTATCCTATAGTCGGTTCAGGATATTGGGATTATCCCTTGGCCAATATAATATATTTTCCCTCGGGACCTGCGGCCCTCGGGCAAATATATTATATTTGCCTCGAGATAATCCCAATATCCTGAACCGACTATAGGATAATCTCTATATATTTTTACATAAACTGTTTCAATTTGGTCAGTTGATTGCTTATTTTTAAGTTCAAAGTACTCACAAACATTTAAAATTTTACTGTAGTTGTAATACTATATTTATTGGATTACATAACAGCAATCAGCTAATACAAAATGTTTTCAATACAATGCTACATGTCCTTTGCTTTTAGGTGGCAGTGAACAATTTATAAACGTCGGCACCTATGGTAAATTATGAGAATATTTATACTATTTCACGGAATACTGCTTTCCCTGGGTGTCGTCATCACACATGGCGCTGTTAGAACCAATAAGGTAACACCTGGCTCAGATGAGGACCAATCAACGGTCGAGTTTTACCTTGTCATTGAGCATAAGTTCACCATGACTAAAAAGGTCAACGGAAAGACGCTGCCTGTTCGTGTGATGTCAAATGGCACTCTTTCGTACAGAACGGCATCATGTGACGATTTTATACACATAGATGAAGATGGTAAGCATATGTGGTAATCAAAAGGTGCAAAGGGTGACATTTGAACATAGGCTATATCATCATGTAGCTAGTCTATATCCAATAGACTGAATATCCTGAGAATTCAGTCTATTGATCACTGTGTCCCTCCAGTGGGAAAAACAGGAAATTTCCAGCACAAATTTATCAATTTTAGGAAGCTTCACGTCCCAAAATTAAACATTATAACAATTCAATTAAGTAGTAAGGTACAATTAAATGCTATTAAAAGTAACGGAGCGTATTGTCAAATGGAAATAAAGCTAGGGGAAGTAACAAATATGCAAATCAATTTACTCCATCGGCCACTTTGAATGGCACTTCCTATGTATACAAATAATTTTAATCCCAGATTGTGGGCTATAGTCTGAATATTTTCATTCCAAATTTCCCAAAATTTCAGACCAGAGGATATAGTCTAATCATGTAGCACTGTATGAATGGTAAGCTTAATTACAACAAAGTGTATTACTGCTCCTAATATCTTGATATTGATTCTTGATATTACAATTTGTTCAAGTTAACCAAAGAAAAAACGGTACCAATCTAATTCTTTCCATTTGTTCCAGATTCTGATGACATCATATTTGCCGATGGAGGTTATAAGTTAGTCCATGCAATCAATGGGTCCATACCAGGTCCTCCTATTGTCGTTTATGAGGGACAACAGGTATTTGATGATCCATCATGTATCATTTAATTTGAACTTTTATCGAATTACACTGTATGAGACATGAGTCAATTACCCTGTAGCGATCAGTTATCTCAAATTAACACCACGTGTCATTTGTTACAGACGCTAAACGCTGACCCCCGAACACCGTTCACAAAAGGTTTGGGACTAAAACAATATGTCACTACATGTCACTATGTCACTAAATATTCAAATTACTACGCATCCCTACATCTTATCCAAATATGTTACTAAATAAGGAAATATAATAGTATAATCTTTGGTTTTACAGAGTTGTATGATATTTGACAAGTGTAAAAGTTGTTTTTGGAGCATTTTTCTAAAGCCATTTTGTACACGCCTAACCATTGACAAGGTACAGTCACGTGACAGTGACAAAATATACCGTAGTACACTTTTAATGTACTATGTCACTATTAACTAATTTTAAGCAAGGACTATGATGTAGGTTTGATGCAGGTTTTCAAAAATAAATTTGAGGAATACATAAAGGATTTCATGTTTGATTTCGCGTGTATTCGATTTCAAAGAAATTTATTTTTCTAATTACCTTAAAAGATCTTCGAGCAGTGCTCGATTTTTTTTCGTTGTAAGTCTACCCATACAATTGTTCGGTTGGAAAATGTTGTTTTTACACATTTCCTTTGATAATTTTCTCCCCTGACGTCTCAGAGTGTCGAATATTTTTATGAGAATGTGTTTCTCTAAACTACACAGTTTAAAGGCAGAATCATATCTATTGGGGGTGATAAAATTACAAGCAATTTGCATAATTGACCTAGCAATCTATTCCTTACAATATCAAATATAATATCTCCCAAAAGATTAACAATATGTTATAAATAGGTGAAGTTATTAATGATTCAAAGTGCAAAAATGGGTGAAAAATGTTTAAACTCTCCCAAATAATAAGAATGGTAACCATTCTTATAGAGAAATGATACATTATTGTAAAAATCGTTCGTTTTCCTTGAATAAAGTATGCACTTTTGTGATTTTTAGAAAATAGACATGACAAGGAAGGACATGAGCCAAAAATATTCTAAGATTGAAACAATTTTTCGTTTAGCCTGCTCGCTATCTCTGATTCTCTCTTTAAGACGGGTGAAGATTTAATAAATATTCATGCATTTGGTATAATTTAAAAAATCAGAAATGTACGTTGTCAACTCATAGTGTATGTTGTCCCTGTAATTAAAATTCTGAGTTAAAATATTTTATTTACATTGCAATGATTTAATTTCAAAATGCATTAAGGGTTTTATGCGTAACAAGTGATGTTCAACGAACATGCTCCTGTATCCCTAGTACAGATAAACAGGTAAAAGTGATTTTTTTCGTTGAATGCTATTTTATTTTATGAAAGTGTTATATGTGACCATGGCGTGTTATCTTCCGACCTCTTTGACCACTCGGCGTCGGTACGCTACGTTTACTTGCACTTTTATGAATTTTAATAATCTTAAGGAGTTTATGGAGAGATCTATATATACTAGCTAATCCAAGATGACTTTCAAAATTTATGCTCCAGGGTGTCCCGAAAGTATGGGCCCCCTAGGCAGACATATACCAATGTCTCCATAGTATGTGTCACATATCATTTTAAAGCTCATCCAAAGTTACATTAATTTGCCGAGTATCATGGTTCAACTCACAAATGGAAAAAAGTTACAGGAATTTCAAAAGTTAGTGTTTGGCCAAAGTTAAAGTCAGTTTTACACCAAAACAATAGTCGGTGTGTCTCCTTAGCCGCCATGTTAACAGCAGTAATACGTTCGATATATGACCTTAAACAGGCTTCAAATAGGGATATGGCGTTTTGTAATCCTCATAAAACCTTTTTAAGGCATACGAAGAGATTCCTTGGAGTATCCACCCTAAACGTCATCTTTTTAGAACTCAATATCCATCCTATCTTCGAGAATAGGATCCATATTTTCTGTCACATTCAGGTCAGGGCTGTTTCCAGGATACTGAAATGAACTATATTTTGGGCAAAACGCTAATTTTTGAAATGCCTATTACTTTTTACCATTTGAACCATCATATTTGGCAAATCAATGTAAATTTGGATAAGCTTAAAAATAAATATATGACACATACTATGGAGAAATTGGTATATGTCTGCCTAGGGGGGGGGGCATACTTTGGGACTCTCTGTGTATCTGGAAAGTGCAGAAGTTCAAAAGCCAGGTTATGGAACACAAAAAATAGTAACATTGAAATTTAATCATATCAATGACGATTGTATGGATTAACGGACAAAATATAAGAGTAAATATTTCTGATATGCCTATTATATTGTGAATAGAGATCTGTAAGGCCAATGTGACAACATCCATTCGAGTTGACAACATACATTATCTATTTTTCGTAGTAGCATCCAATGTGAAAAGCGGATTTGCATTAACTCTGGATGTATATTTGTATACTTATCTTAAGTTGTGTTAGTCGTAGTTTGGCTGTTATTTGCATAGCAAAACAAAAATTAGAGAGAATTTTGCGAAATTCAGTCAAGATTTAGAGATCCCTGACGTACTGGGTAGATCTATAACAAGCTATTGAAGTTGCTGAAGATCATTTGAGGTAGATGTGCATATTTGCAACTTAATTACAAATCGAATGCAACAACTACCCGATGATGAACTGACACAATATTGATCAAATCAATGCAAGATCTTTCCTCACTTCCTCATTCTAGAAAATGGCGATCTAAAATGGCGGAAATGACATCGTACATCAAAAGTGTACTACGGTATATTTTGTCACTGTCACGTGACTGTACCTTGTCGATGGTCAGGCGTGTTTGTAGGGAAAAAATGATTAAAAAAATGTACAATCTTTTAATTTAAAGTATGACCTGAATCGATTGCAAACTTCATATTTGCATAGTTGATCAAATAAACCATTTGTGTCATATTGTAAAATTATTAAGTTTGCAATCGATTCAGCTCATAGTGTATTTTGGTATTTTTGTGATAATCAATAGAAACCAATGGCCACTATTGAGATATGATGATATCTACATGTTAAGTCAGTGATGTACAGCCCAATGAAAGTCAATACAACCTTGCTGAACTAAATGACCCCTATCTCAGCCTATGTGTGCCTTTAAGCACCCTAATATTTCCAAAGAATTATATGACATTCTATTCTTCATGTTACACCTCAGAATGATTCATTTTGACCATAAGGGTATTTGCAAATTATCGCACCTTCTCCTATCAACTTGAAAGCATAATATTTTAAGCATCATTTTCAAGTTGCCTGGAGTTTATATATGTGTAGTTGACCTTCAGTGACTTTCCAAAGGTAAAAAAGTTGATTTTTCAAATTGATTTTTTATTCAAATAAGGTCACCTTGATTGAAAAAACATATTGATGTCCAAAACAATTTTATAACCATTTGCAGGTGGTGACATTTTGTCATGTTAATGACTTGTACTGTATTGTTTTATAATCCTTTTCCCGCTTTTTCAAAAGTAAAGAACTTTCTAAAAATTAATTTTAAAATACTTCTTGCTCACAACATTCAATACCATTCCTGTTTTCTAAAACGTCCCCTATTGAATTCTAATTTTGTACTGCTGCATCTCAAATCCTCCCTAAACGATCTAATATCTAAATTTGTATTTCACAGATTGCAAAGAAAATATTGCTTTCAACGTCTTACATTTTTCTTTGCTGCCACTTTAAGGTTGTGGTCCACGTGACGAATAAGCTGATCAATGAGGGAACGACGATACACTGGCACGGTGTGAAGCAGCGGAACTCACCGTGGATGGATGGGGTAGGGGCGGTCTCACAATGCACCATCAATCCACATGAAACATTCACTTACAGGTACATGGAATGCATCGAATTTACACAAATAGCAGATATTGTACTTTGACTTCTTTCCAAGATTACTATTATATACACGGTGTCCCACAAATTGTACCAAAATGAAACGTAAATAACTTTTTTTTCGAAAAGAGCTGAACTTTTCACATGATGAAGAGCATTTATTTTCCAATAAGCTTTTGCAAAATAGAAATTTTGTAAATTATCTAGTGGGTTTATTAATGAGCTGAATGCAATTCCAAACATGAAAGAATGGGTGACGATAAACCAGTAAACAACCTGCTGGAAAAACTTTCAGATGTTTATGATAATTAAATTGTCTGTCCAGTCCATTTAGCAAACTTTGAAAATATTCCTCCATCACTCTCAGTTCTATGTTTTCTAGTTACAATTAACCGGACATGGAAAAATGGGTGTTCGTACAAAAACAGGGCTTACTCTAAAACTGAGTTACTTGGTAAAACTTTCAGATCTTAATGATTATTTAGAAAAAAGAAAAATCACATGTCATCTCAAGGGTCTTATGTATAGTCTTTACTCTTTATGTCTTTATTCCACATCACATTTTTTAAAATTTACATTCATCGTTTTACTTTTTGTAAATATATCATTCTGAGCTAGGAAGAACGCTAAAATGTGATACAAGGATGGTGGATGAAAAATGGGTGTGGTAGTATGTAGGTCATTATTTGAGGTCAAAGGTCATTTTGAAAAAATTGCCATTCAACTCATTTGAGCTAAATATTTTTCAAAAATTGCCACCTTACCATTATTTTTATGATATATCCTAATTCTTTACAGTTTACTCGTTCTAATGGTATATTAAAACCCAAAGTACAAATAGTGTAATTCCCTTAACCCTTTTCCTCAGCTTTAGATTGCTTTTAGTATAATTCTAATGTGTGTGTTTTAAGGTTCATAGCTGATGACCCTGGAACCCACTGGTACCACGCCCATGTTGGTGCGCAGAGAACCGAGGGAATCTATGGGGCATTCACAGTGTTGGAGAAGAAAGCAGATGAAATTAAAAGAAGGGTAGGTTATACATGATTGGTATCAAATCAAATTTATCTTATGACGATGGTTCACATTGTGGGTTAGGCTAACTTTGTTCATACATCGTTTTAATCGGATCTTGCAGTCATATAACAAATACATCAAGTTAATGCCGTATTGACAGTGACCTCCAACTAGAAACCCACCAGATCATTATATTAGATTATATGATATGATATGATTTTCGAGTCAAAGTAATCTCATTGCCCTACTTTGGGGTTGTTACTTAGGTGAGTTTTAGTATTGGCTCATACGTCAAGATTTGGCCTCGCTTTCCTTGGGAAACAATTAAAACATCCTTTGACCAAGGATGGTATTGGCATCGTATAGCCCAAGGGACTTCTACTTCTTACTTAAAGGAATATTCCTTGCCAAACCATCTCTCTCCTCATATGGTAGCTATAACCATATATATGCTTCCCATGTTTAGCAAAACATGCAAAAATGTTTTGATATGGTCAAATTTGATCACTTAGAAATGTGATGCTCAATTCCAGTAAGCTGCCATCTTTTAAAATTTCACACAGAAAGTGATGTCATCGACTCTCAACTTTGCATATAGCATTAGGTGAGGAGCTATTAAGAATTACAAAACCAGCTAAATATTCTTTTTCAACTTTGTATCTTATTTAATCCTTCTGAAAATCTCTTCTTTTATTCTAAGTTGACAAGCCCTGAAAATATTTTTGCACAGAAAGTAATGATCACTTGTCTAGAAGTGATTTTGTGCTACTTTCCTATACTGTTATGGGCAAGGTTATAGAAGTTGAGAGTTGATGACATCACTTCCTGCAAGAAATCTTAAAAGATGGCAGCTCACTGGAAATACGCACTAGATTTTTAAATGATCAATACTGACCATATTAAAACATTTTCCCATGTTTTGCTAAATATGGAAACTATATATATGATTATAGCTACCATATCAAGAGAGAAAGGGTCTGGCAAGGAATATTCCTTTAAGCTAAGCTGAAGCCTGATAAAGGTTCGGTCGCTTGACTTTAGCTACAACTGAGACTAACATAAAACTTTGATCAGTAGTAGATTGATCATCGTAGAATATATACTAGTATTGGTATGTAGATATATTTATATTGCATAGGTGTTTTAATTTATAGGGCAGTGATAAGCTTCCTGTGTTCGGTAGCGATCACCATATGATTGTCCAGGACTGGTTGAAAGAGAGCTCCGTTTATGTTGCTACCTTACTTCACTTTGATGATGTCAGGTACAGTGTACTGTATGTGCTAACTAATTAATAATACTAATTATGTTTTACAAAATGTTCGTAAACCATTAAATTAAGATTTACAAAATGAAAAGGATTTCTCTTTTCCTTCTAGCTTTGCAACTGGGTTTGACAACCCAGTCTGCTTCAGATCCTCTAAACAGACAGATGGAATAGATTCAGGTGTCTTGCCATTTGAAGCAGGAATAATCAACGGGAAAGGTACACAACAACCAGTCTTACACCTATCAAAATCAATCATAATCCATGTGATTTATCAATTGATTATTTTATTGTTTTAATTGATTCATTGATTGATATCTTCCGTTTTTCTTCCGCTGTAACTCTTCTTCTTTTTTGATGTACATGATGTGTATTCAGTCATTCTTGCCAAGATGGTCAATTCTCAATTTTATGTACATCATATGTTTTGATAGTCAAAGTTACCAACATGGTCAGTTGTCTACTCTTGTTCGATGAACGGTGCATGTACATCATATTATTGTATTACTATTTCAGGTAACCTGCACATCACCCAACCTGGCAAAAATATCAATGAAGGTCTACCAACTGAAACATTTGTTGTGGAAAATTCAGCATCTGGTGGAGTTGCAATGCGATTCCGCCTAGTGAATGCAGCGATGCATTTTGCCTTCAGAGTGTCCATTGACCATCATCCTCTTAATGTTATTGCTACTGACGGTAACCATGTGAATACAATGACAGTAGAGTCCGTCATTATATATGGGGGCGAAAGATATGATTTCTGGATCAATGCAACTGATCCACTTGGTACTGGAGTATATTGTGTACGATTCGAAACGCTCGAGAAAGAAAAAAATGGCAAGGTAGGCTAATGAATAGGTTTTCAATCCAAACAATATATATTGCCATTGAAATAACATATTTACAGAATAATTTCTAACATATCCTCATTTGATAAAACAATACATATTGTACAATGCAATGCACGAAAATATAAATTGCAGATTAACAATCCAAATCAAGCCTTCAAGCATTCCGACGCATGGTGTTATAAAGTCACAACAATAGGAATTAAAATGCAAATTTGCAATACCAATAAACCAAATCAAATGATCTACTTTTGGTACATATTGTCAATATCAATAGAAAATAAGAAATTGAGAAGACATGTTAGATCGTGGTCTTTTAAGTATATAAGTCTGTTACATTAGTGAATAATTCCCTAAAGTTCCTAAACATATTCCACGTTTTAGCTACTACAACCCAAGACCACAACCAATAATTTACACTTTAGCTTCTCAACGAAACCTTTGTCTAACTAGTTAGCTGTTTGTCAAGTAGACACCCTTATTACAGACGACAGAACAACTAACTAGCCATGTAAAAGTTCCAATGAGAACCAATTAATCAACATACAAGTTGTCAATTACTAAAAATAAATACGTTTTCAGAGAATCGAACCTGGGAAGGTGTATGCATTACTGAGATATCAAAATGTCAAACCAGACAAAACCAATAAATTCAAAATATGCCATGAAAACAGGAACAAGTGTACAGCTGGAAAACCATGCCTTGTTTTAAACTGTCCATACAGGTATATAAATATATACCCCCTGAAAAGAAGAAAGGTGCATGGTCCTTATAAATCATAACATTTTTAATATTTTTTGTATAATACAACCAAACTCTTTGAGGTATATTGTGTGAGTATTGTGAATAGCTGGTGGAAATCTTAAAGATTTAAGCCGTGGATCTTCTCACATCTGGGGACCAAAACGCCGCTAAAAAGAGTGACTCTGTACACAAAAGCAATATCTCGAGTGAAAGGTATTTCTGTGAAGGTTTTAATGGAACAAGAAAAACGGTGTACTGTGAGACTCACAATCATTGATTTTCCAAAGAAAGGGTAGGTTTGAAATTCAAATTAACGGTTTTGCGGGGCGTTTTGGTTTCGATACGCCCCGGTGAGTTAGATTTTCTGGCTTTTGGTTTCGATACGCCCCGGATTAAAGATTTCTTTCAAAAATATTTAAAAATAATTCTTGAAAATCACCCCTTGCTCAAATCCTCTATAAAATAACTTTAAAAATCTTCAAGGAAAAATGATTTGCTTTGAAAACATGAATCTGAGTAATAAATATCAAAACTAAAGGTTCTAAGCAGTAAAATCATGGATCTTCAACTATACATATTTCTAGATTTTCTGGCTTTTGGTTACTATTAATATGTGACATTCCTCATACCATTGTAAACCCTGCCCAAACTGTTCATAACTGACAGGTTAAAAATAATTATGAATATTAAAACACTTACAAAACGTACAGTAGTGCCAAAGCCAATCCAAAACATATTCACATTTGAATGAAATTTTCGTATGCATAATTATAAAGTGTATTATGGATGATTGAGAAAAGTTAGGCTTATCATTATTATCATAAAATTTCATGTTTATTGTTATATATGTGACTGCTTCCTCTAAATTTGAAATGAGGAGGAATCTCTGAATCTGATGGATATTACCTCAAAAACCAAAAGATAGTTTTGATTAATCAGACTTTCATTCTTTTACTGATATTTAAGTTTTATTAGATTGAAAACTTTTAAAAATAGTGTATTCTAAGCTTTACTAGCAATTGAGTTAAGTTGGATATTGGATTTCTAATGTTTGTGGCATTAATTTATGGTGAAAAGTCACACTCACGCTTTTATGAGTTGTTCTGTTAACTTCTTTCTAGACTTTAACCATATTTACAAAATTGGAATTACCTGCTCTGAATGTTTCTTATATGATAATACAGAAATGTAAAAACATATGATTGATAAAGCACCTTATAGGCACCTTTTTTCTTTACAAAGGGTATATCTATATATTTCAGATACTCATTTTAGTATCATATCAGTCTCACACACATCTGTGCAAGTGTTTGCATGTGTATGTCATAATCATAGAGCCAAATTAAGAAAATTTAAGAAAAAGGTTTATACCAATATGATGTACCAGTAATAAATATTAAAGGATATTTGGCAAATGTATTTGCTACTTATTTCAATTTTTACATAAATAAGTATAATATAATTTTCAAGCTTCTTTCCACATCAGTATTCTATCATTTTAGGTTTTACCCTGTTGAAGAAAATACATTGTGTATTCCTCTCACAGATCTAAGATCTCCTCTGATGGATCCCACTCACAACTCAGATCCTGAACATTTCACTGAAATGTTTTTGAATTATCATTTCTCTGGCTTTGATGTCTTAGGCCAGTGGGTTCCTACAGTGAATGGCAGAAGACACCAACCATTCATTATGCCACCCCAGGTAATTCCATTGATATGATAGTCATACATGGCAAGCTATACAGTGGGTTGAATTATATGCATTACCGTGACGTTACATTACAGTCTCACAGATAAAAACATAAATATCTCAAATATGTATGACAGGATGATATAGAGATTACGCTTTTATTCTTCAGGTGTATCCACAATCACTTGATTCAAAACATGGCATTTGTAAGCTAGGAACAAATCCTGATGTTGATGAGTGCACCCACATGGTGGAGCTTCCTCTGGGAAACACTATACAATTAGTACTTATGACAACAATATCACCAGCAATCAGTAAGTCAGAAGTTTAGGAGTTCATAATCTTTTTTCATCATGTCATAATTTACAACAATATGTAAGACAAAAATGTACAAAGATACACAGTATGAAAAATAAGTAAAGATTGGAACATGATAACAAAGATCGACTTGATGCTGAACTTCAAGCTTCAATAATTACAGAACACAAGGTTTTTTCCAAGTCTATTAAGTTATTAAGTTACATTTTACTCCACATTAAAAATAGTTTAGGGTTGGTGTGAAATGGTAGCTATTAGCCATTTAAATGCACATGCTTTGTACATTTCATTGTTATATTATCATGAAATAAATAAATAAAAAAATAAATAAATAAAAAAAAAACCTCATCCGTGTCCTTTTCCATGGACAAAGCACACAAAATAAGGTCGTTTCTCAAGAAATTGTGGGACAAAAATTGTTAATGCAAGAGAAAATTATGGTGGTTCACATTTTTAACAATGTCATTTTCAATCATTATTTCCTAGTAAATCATGTCCAGCGAGATCTCGTTTTAATATTCTGACACAATGACATGCTACATTTTCATTGCAGATGGAGTTCTAAATGGAAACTCTCATCCAATCCACATCCATGGCCATAGCTTTCAAGTGCTCAAAGTAGGCTGGCCACATTATAATAATATGACTGGGAGATACATGCAGCGGAATAGTGACTTCGAGTGTCCATCGGGTTTATGTCATGATGATGTAAGGTGGAGGAACTCAAGCTGGTATAATGGAAACATCCCTGGCATTGTGAATCAAGGGGCCCCTCTTAAAGATACTGTTCTTGTACCTGCAGGGGGATATGTCGTGATCAGATTCAAGGCAGACAATCCAGGTAGGATTTAGCTCGTCCAGTGACTAATGGTCACACAAATATATTGCAGTTATAAAAGGCATTCTGATACTCATCATATCTTTGTTTTTCAACCAGCAACATATCAAGAGAGGGAATCAAGATGACATAGTTTATCAGGATAATTTGGGGATTTGAATGATGCTTGACAGTTGAAGCCCCATCGCACAAATAGCTACACAAACTGGTACATCAAACCAACACAGAAGTCAGAGCAAAATATGTAAATAAAACAACACCTTGTAAAAACAACAATCGAAGAAACAACTCTATCTGAATTCAGGTTTCTGGTATTCTCACTGCCACATTGAATTTCACAATGACGAGGGAATGGGGATGATCTTTAAAGAAGGAGCCATATCAGACATGAATGCTGCCCCACCTGATATGCAAAGGTGTGGAGATTTTAGTTTCTCTGAAGATACATTCAATGAGCTGATGGCTAATCCCAGACCCCCAGGTATGTCAGATTATGTACTAGATATGATAGTCTTTTTTACTGACATATCATTTGTCAAAATAAATATAAGAATAAATTTAAATGTATATGAGTGAGATCAATCTTTGGATTGTACTATTGTTTTCTGTTTGGTCCGGGGACAATTTTTCTTTAGCCTAGGACAGAGTATAAGATAGTTAAGGGTATTTTATATTTAAGAAATATAGACCGACGAGCACAGGTAATATCGACGAATACACTCCGCAGGGCTAGGCACAAACGTTATCTGTAACCCGAACGACCAAAGGGAGAGTAAAGGGTTCGAAAGCTTTTCTGCCTAGCCCCAAGGCCTGTGTTCGACGACATTACACCTTCCATTTGCACAGTGGGTCAAAATCGGATGTGGACCAAGTTTTAGATATTGCAAAAATCAGTACAAGGGTTAAGTGCCAATGGAAGTTCCTCTGACTTGAATTGTTGTGACTTTTTCTTTTGGAGCTATCTCAGGAGCATCTGTGCTCACAATTCCTCCACCCGATATTGCAAAACCTCGAGAAAGAATTGCCCATGGGCTGCTTTTCTCTGCTTTAACCCACAGATGACTCAGGGCTGAACCATGCATGACGTGGACAGATGAGCGCATCTTTATGTGCAAGGAAGTGGTGGCAATATGGAGGGGTATAGGATGTATTCTTGCAAGAGTATGAGTATGACCACTTTACTGTCTATGCCACACCTGTCACACCTTCTTCCAATAGCCCCAATGCCCCTTATTCTGACTTTTGCAATGTTTAAAACTTGGGTCCGAGCTGAATTTTGCACCACTTTGCAAAATTAATGATTATTCGGCCAGTATTGACTCCATGTGAATGAATGATATTCCATTGCAAAGAGGAGTAATTTGGCTTTTTGGTACATTGAATGAAAAGGATGCAGTCAGCATTGGTTTTATGGTTTCTTCCAATATTGCATCAGGCTCCGTACACTGACTTTTGCGATGTTTATAACTTGGTCCCAAGCTAATTTTGGCCCACTTTGCAAATGGAATGATTACTCGCCCAACCATGACCAAATATCAATGAATGATGTATCATTGTAAAGAGGAGACACGTGGCTTTATGGTGCATTGAATGAAATCAATACTGTTATCACTGGTTTTGTGCTTTTCCGCGATAACAATCTGTTGCGTTTTTTTTTGATACGCACTGTAAAATAGCTTCAAAAATTCCCTGTAGTGCACAACTCTAAAAAACCTATGTTAAATGAATGGAATGAAATTAAAGTTTCACATATTTCTTATGGCTATGGGTAAATCAGTATACCAATTCTATAGAAGTATATGTTATTTATTAAATAAATATGCACACAATTTTAATGCACATATATCTGTTGTACTTATAGGACAAACAGACACAACTCAAGAAGATTTTGAAAATACTAAGCAGTACAATAAAATACTTGTGGTAGCATTAGGGACTGTCTCTACACTTCTTGTCTTATCTATCATATATCATGTATATCAGATATCTGCCAGGAAGGTCAAGAAACAAGGTTATGAAAGGATTCCATCAGATGAAACGAGTTCTAGACAACATGCTGTTTATGATAGGATAAATAACAAGTCCTACAAATATTACCATGAATGAATGTTGTATCAATTATCTTAAGATCATTATGAGGAGATGATGAGTTTACTTCGTCACGAAGATTTTACATTTATGAAGGGCCAAATATTGCACTATACACAATTGCAAATGGTCATTCATAAAATATCTAGCAATCTAGGAAATACGCAATTAAATATTGCATGCATTTTATTTCACTATTATTGTGTTATATGTACAATAACACCCAGTAGTAATTCTGATATTATGTGATACATGATCCATGTGATATTTTTTAAAAAATCGTTTTGATATCGTTTATCAGTCACAGATATGGCCGACATCGCAAATAGCAAATATGCAAATATTGCATTGTATCTCATACTTGAGTGGGTTTGGGGTAGATATCACCCGGGAATATATCGTATCTGAGGAGCGGGCATGATATATTGTATATGTCCCGCTCCAGGCCAAATTCGGGCAGATATAATATATCCATCCCGCTCTCGGGAATTTTTCAAAAGTTTAAATAACAAAAGTTTTACTTTTTTAATTTTAAAATTTAATTTTTTTAAGTTTAAATGTTACAATTTCAAAACAAAAAGAATATTACGAAAATGTTAAATATAAATATCTTGTCATTTGAAAAAGGTTGAAAAGGTTATATCTACCCTAAACCCACTCAAGTATGAGATACACCAGTTATGCACGGTCGGTTTGGATACATGGAATATCCCTTGGGATATACAATACATCTTCCCTCGGTCCCTCCGGTCCCTCGGGAAGATATATTGTATATCCCTCGGGATATTCCCTGTATCCAAAACCTCCCAGTGCATAACCCCTATATATCCAGAAAATATAAGCCACGCACGCTGTATTACAAAAGTAGTATGACAATAATAAGCAGGGCTTTAACTTTATGCATTTTAATAGTTTTGAAAATACTATAGTATTTAGTACAAGGCTAGACAAACTTCTACTTACTACAAAATGGAACAGGGTTTTTTACTGTTATTTTTAAGAATTTTTATATTTACTCAGCTTTGGTTTATCAAATCTATTAAACAATATTGTACATTTTAATTGCTGGTTTCAGTCACATTTGTATATATTTTTGAAACGTGTTTTACATGTAATATACCTCTACTCTACATTACCCCATTTAAATACACTTTAAAAATATGTCACAACATTTATAATGCTTATAAATTCAGTCAGATATCATACATATTGAAATGCATACTGTATGACTCTATGATATTGCCTGATTTTAATAGTCTATATGATGACTTTAAAGCTGGTTTCAGTCAGATTTAGTATGAGTGCTATCAAATCATTTTGTAATCAATAGTTTTGCCTTTTGTGATTTGAAAACATGAAAAAGGTTATACAGTACCATACAGGATATAAATTACATAAGCAAGAACAAAAACATATAACATGTATATATGACTACAATATTATCAAAGGGAACATGGTGAATTATATTCCCGGGATTATAATCTGCCACAGTAAATCATTAGTTCACATTTGTATAACACACGATCGTCTTCAATTTTTATTTTCACATGCACATTATGACATTAGGCACATGCTATTATCAGTCAGACTTGTATATCAGTTG
Source organism: Owenia fusiformis (assembly GCA_903813345.2). Lineage (NCBI taxonomy): Eukaryota > Metazoa > Annelida > Polychaeta > Sabellida > Oweniidae > Owenia > Owenia fusiformis. The sequence goes on along the minus strand of CAIIXF020000007.1, from coordinate 19,177,204 downwards.
CATTAGAATTGCAATTTTTCACATTTTATAACACTTGTAATCATTTTGGTGATATAATAAAATCATTACGTTTTACATTTAAATGTCACTCTCAGTTGTAAATTACTATGTTGACAAAATGTTTTCATCGAGTTTCTGTCCATTCCTCCAAAATCTGTACTAACTACTAATGACATGATGTAAAACCATAATGGATTCCTAAAAACTTTGGGGCGAATCCGAAACTATTTATACAATATCACTAAAAAGATATGAAATGACCTAAAAGAATATATTTTCAAAGAAACTTTTTGTATTGCAATGGTCAATTTGTCACTTCTGTTTGTGTCAGTCGGTATCATAGAATCTCACCATGACAACAATACAACATTCTTAAACATGTTCTTCAGGTTGGATTGTGAAATCACAAAACTATTTTCTATTCATAACCTTTACTTTAATCACAGGACGTCCCTTTTCAACTGTAATAAAAACTGAACTGAAGCACTGCAAAAACAATTAAATAAAAAGAATATCATTATACTAGTATTTCAATTCTATTTAGATGAATACTTTAAGAGTGTTACTTTCGTTAACATTCCTTATATGGAAAAGAGGCGGTCTTAACATTCTTTTGAATCTGGTTAAGATAGCATCTTTTCAGTATAGAATCACTTTTCCACGCCTAACCATCGCGTAAGCAGGCGTCACCGTACAGCGTCAAAAATACAGTAGTACAGTTTTCTGTACGGTGACGAAAATTAAAGATATGCTAGGCAGATAAGTAGGTCAGTATTACATAATCATGAAGTGAATAAGTCTGAAAATACAATTGGTCAGAATGTACTAAAACCTGCTTGAAACTGAAAAACATTGCATGCTCTATTCCACACAATTTGGAGTAACAATGAATAAGTGCCTGTATATAATCATTGCATAGAAAACACTTCATGTAGTTCTATGTAAGTTCATCTCTCTGGTTAATATATCAGAAACAAGTCAAATTCTTTACTTCAGAGAATATTTTTAATTTATTGAGACTTTCGACTAATATCCCTTAGTCTTTTTTCAAAATATAACAGCATGTATACATTTATGTGACGTCATAAACAGACAATGGAAAATTTAATTATGTAACAAATGACCTAGTAACCTAAAAAATAATAACAACAAAAAACATAGATACGAAAAAACGAATGACCTAATAATAACCTTAAGATAAATATATCATCGTTATCGTAACAATTAAACTCCAATATTACTATTGCATACTTTGCTATACCATTCTTAATTTACAATATTTTATGATACAAATTGTCCAACTGATACCCATTATCTCTGTTCATTTTAGGTTGCATTGTTTTAATATGAATTGCTTCCTTAACCCTACGTTTAAGATCATGACTCTCATTATCAATGATTTTTACATTGTTCCAGTTTATATTATGATCATATTCCATGGAATGTTCAATAACCGCAGAAGCAAGAATTTACAAAATTGATTGTAAAGACTGTATTGCCACTTATGTAGGTGAAACAAAGCGGGAACTAGTTACTAGAATCAGAGAACATCGTAGACCCACATTACTGTCGACTGGAGGTCTTGCTTTTGCGGTTATTGAACAGATTAATTTTTTTTTTTAATTTTAAAACCCTCATTATAGTTTTTGCTTCAACTCAGTTAAAGAGACTCTTGAGATTTCTCTGTGGCATTTTTTCTTTATTCCTTTTTGTTTTGAATTTTTAACATCATAACATTAACTAACTACTCAATATGCAACTTTTCACCACGTAGAATTTTGAAATATTAAGTTTGAAAATTCCATTTTTATAATGGAGCTCAATGGGAAAAACGATACAATTTGAATTATTTTCAAACGTAGCGGTGCGATTTTCTTGAAATTGACAGATGTAATAAATATTGGTAAGGCGAAATGTTTGAAGAAAAATGAAGAAAATTCACCGTCCTGGTTACGCAAAATATAGAAAAATGTGAAATAATCATAAAAACCTGTAAAAATAGATTGAAGGGGGTGATATTCATTTTTAATGTGCCTCTCACTACTACAGGGTAACCATAGTTTTGGTAATGGTTTACTAATTTTAAAAGCATATCTTCCAGCATGTGTATCAAGCACAAGTAATACAATAAGTGAGTTATCATTAATTGGAATGGTATTATTGTATTCCTCAGCAATGACGACAAAAAGGTAAAATCGATCATATCACATACTAGTTCTTACCATCAGATCGATCGATTATAATGCATTTTAAACAATATGGCAATAGATCTTCAAATTCAAGAATTGAGCTAAATTAAATAAATTGCTAATCCCTTATAACTGTATAATCCCCTTCTCCGAATCATACTGAATTATAATATTTCAATTATATTTATTATTTAGCTGCTGTAGTTTAGGTCACTTGATGAGATATTCAGTAACATGCTAAATAATCACTCGTAATAAGCAATATGAATTCTTCAACACAATCATTTTCAACAGCTTTTCAACACAATCATGAATTTAGTGATCTGACCCTTAAAATACTTTTCAGGGGAATAGTTTGTCCACCTGTAGCATCTTTTTCTAGCCATATTTTCCTCGGCCTGCTGGAATACCTATTTCAGTGTGCAAGTTTAGCATTGTTTTCCCATTGATCATTTGAGTTCTCACGTCAATATTATGTGGAAATAAAAATGATAAGATGTCAAAAAGAGTAGTTTACTTTAGTGTAAGAAATCAAAAATAAAATAAGGTTTGGGCAGGAAGGGAACATATTCATGTTTCTACAATTTAGGGTAACCCTGTTTATTATTCTACTGGGACTGGTTATACCGGTGCAAAATATTACAAAAATATTATTTACTTATTATCATAATTCAATGTGACAATATCAGTCTTATCTTCAAATTTGTCTATAATAGTTTGCCTGTAAGGTTGGGCAAGCCGTCTTTTACGTTGATTGTGTAAGATCTTGATTTTTCAAAGCTCTTATGGGCTAATTCTACAATATGTACTGTAACATATATATATACATGTATATAGTCCAGTATATAGTAAACAAAGGAGTATTTTGATCAACTCAATACATCTGATAAACACTACATGAAGTCTAATCTTCCAGCATGTGTATCAAGCACAAGTAATACAATAAGTGAGTTATGCTGGAGATCTAATTAAGATTAATTAGATGAAAATAAATACGATTTCGGGTGTAATAAAAGCAGCATTCTCTTAGGAATGGTTTTAACTTTCTAATTGTGATAAAACTTTTTTGAGCACTGCTCTGATTTTTCTGACTGGATCGGCCCACATAATCGACTCGAGAGAAAAATGTTGTTTTTTCCACTTTTAGTTTGGTTATTATTTTCCCTGTCGTCTGAGAGTATGGATTATTTTTATGAGAATATGTATTTGTTATCTACACATTTTAGAACAGATGAATATTCGGCAAATAATCATTCAGTGTATTTATTTAAAAAATATCATAACTATACGGTGACGCATCAGCTGTATGGTGACGATTCCTTAGATTTTATGAAGTGCTCTAAGCTTACTGTTCGAACAAGAGGTAAAGAAGCGTCAGATCTACATGTACATTATCACTGGTAAGTATCAAGCGAAGGTTACAGCCGTCACCTTCGCATTTAAGATGGTGGACAGGAAGTATTAATTTCGATATTTTTAGTTTTCATGGAATTAATTATTTGAAAGTTGACGTCATGCTTTGGTATCATTTGAACTAAACCAGGCTTTTCTCATATGACTAACAAAGATAGCCTACACAGCCATCTTTACCCCATGTAAGATATTCATACTCCAGAGTTTCCATTTCATACAATCTTAGTCTCATTTAGTTCATCAAAGCATAGCGTCACCGTACAGCTGGTGCGTCACCGTACAAATTTGATCTTTTTTGAATATACATAATAAATGGTTGTTTGCTGAATGTGAAATGAATGTGAATGTGAAAAAACAACCTTTTTTCACTTGGGTCGATTATGTGGGCCGATCCACTCAGAAAAAATCCGAACAGTGCTCGTAAAACGTTTATCATAATCAGAAAGTTAAAACCATTTCTAAGAGAATGCTGTTTTTTTGTATTAGTGTTCATCAAATTAATTTTTTTTAAACCCTTGTCATAGTTTTTGCTTCAAAGCAGTTAATTTGCGTTACCGTACAGAAAACTGTACTCCGCTATTTTTTGACGCTGTACGGTGACACCTGCTTACGCGATGGTAAGGCGTGTTTTCGGACATTTTTGTTTTAAGCAACATTAACTTCTCATTTAGATATAAACTTCAAAACTATGTAACTTTCTATCAAAATTCTAAATTATATAAAAACCATCAACATAAGTTGAGAACCAGGATACAATCAATATAATTATCGTCGTAGAGTAGGATTAATCCTGAACATTAAATAAACATGGAACACTACTTCTTATTTTGTGTTAAATTATTTATACGTAACTAAAGCTTATACAACAATACCTACATGCATATTTCACAAGTGGATATTAGTGGAATTATATCATCTTGTGAACTCATCAGCTTATCGGTTTGATTAGTTTCAATAGAATTTAGAATGAGTGACCTTGGGGTAGCCTTGCCCAAATCGGTATTTTTTACTTATCCTGATCTTGAATTATTACCATACTAGAAATCAAAAGAGACCGACTTGGGTAAGGCAACCCGTAGGTGAATTGTTGGTCATACAGGGGACGATTCATATATTCTGATAAAAATGCCTTCATTTTGTGATTTTTCACATGTTATTCTCATTTTTTCAGAACATATAGATCATGTAATTAATAACACATGTAACATGTAAAAACCCATGTATACTATGCCTTGAAAGCAAGATAAGGAGGACTCAGAAATGCCTTCCTCGCGATTTCGAGAAATACCGAGGGACCTGGATTCTACACTCTAAAGTAAACCCTGCGCATACGAAAATTATTTCGAATCGAATAATGAAATCCAATTTTCTTTTGTTTGAACGTCATACAAAGTTCTTAACCCATTCAGACTTTATTAGGTCGAAGGCAACATTCAAAATCGGTCAGTATAATTCTAAACCAGGATTTCATGAGTTCAATCCTAGCGTCATTTAGGTCATTTAGTCTGCACTAAAAGTTTTTATTTAGGATCACGGGTCTATGCATGCGACCCATTGTGAGATCCACAGCCTTTATTGGTATCCATTGGAATACACACCTGGGAATACACACAAGCTTTGGATAAAGAGAGGTGATGAATCAGAATGTATGGTGCCCGAATTAGTCCAACCTGAGACCATCATAAAATGTTAGTCTCAGGTCCAACTGGGACAAGGAAAGCCTGACACAACTGTTAAATACCACTAGGGTGAGTTCTCATTTAAAATGCTTTGATCATAAACGAAAAATGATAAGTAATAAATATGGCTGGTGCTGAACGAAGATCAAATATAATTCTTTTTATGTTTTGACGTGTTTCATGTGTTACTCTAAAATGATTATTAGAGCTAACCAAAAATTTCAAAAAGGACTTAGATGAGCTTAATTAATATCCTGTGCAAAAACCATTCTTAATATGAAAGTGGATTCTACTAATACTCTCCCACATGAAGCTACTTGTTGAGACTCCATAAACTTGAGTTCCTCTGAGATTCCTCTAACCCCATGATGGCATGATGATTTAAGCCTTGCTGGAATCTTTATTTTCCCCGAACTCAAGTTGGTAGAGTCTCAACAAGTAGAATGTAGATTGAATCAATGCGAGATAGACCTGGATAGTATTGCTAAAATCCATTTTAAATTAGTAAGAATAGGGGTTCTTAATCAGGACATTGGACTTGTTTTAGAACGTTTCGTTGGGTGGGTCTATATTCAGGTACATCACACGGAACGATGTGGTATTACGGTATTACTGGATTTCTCAAACACTGTTAAATTCATGTTTGTGTGTCTTTAATAATTTAATTATGTCATGGAAAATCGCATAGGATGCAAGCACACTTGAAATTTGAACTCTCAACTTAATAAGGAACTATTTACCCGACGAAGAAAATATTAACATCGCCAATGTGGACACGAAAAAGGAGGCCATACATTAATTTGATGAATGATCAACAGAGTGGTTAGCCGATTTAGATCAAAATATATTCTGTCACAGGAGACCTAAATAGACGTTCAGTTGTATGATAAGGTAAGAATACAACACAAAACGTTTAATACGAACCCCTATAATTTTTCTACACATGACTGAAGGAATACATTGGTTTAAGGTCAGGGTGCACTTTGGAATTTTTCTGCAATTTTGAAAAGTAAACCACTAAATATTCTAGTTATTCAAACATTCTGAAGAATTATCAACCCTCAATTAATAGTCTAGGTACACTAATGCTTCTATTGTGCAAGAATGAAAGATGTAGTCTAGATGATGTGTGGAATGAGTTATGTTTATCTGAAAATAGCACATGGTCGTGAAATTTCATCAAAGCACTTAAACGTATAACCTTTCTATTCGCACGCAATTTGTTATAAAACATCTCGTGATATGCGCTGTAAAATGGAGAAAATTCAACAAATCTGGTAAAATTATTTTTTCAAGACAGAGTTTACGATTGAATTGCAAATTGAATAAGCGCACGGTATGATAAAATATGTAAGGTATTCTAGGATTATTTTTCAACCGATACTCTTTTAAGATATAAGATCTATTAAAAAAGGCGCAACGCAACCAACGTGCAAAAGTCAAAGTTTTTGCTATAAATCAAGCAACAATGGACTACACGACCTGTAATAAATACTTGTAAGTGGTGTTATCATAACTAAATTAATGTCATTGCTGAATTTATAAAATAAGTTTCCATACGTAAAATAAAAAATAATCGAAAATAATTAAAATGGGACGGAGGGGGGAGTAATAATTCTATAAAGTGAAACAACTTCACACGAATTCTTGTATTTGAAAATTGAACTCATTAACTTAGTAAGAAACTGGATGATATACCCCTGGAGACTGAAAAATGGGGACATTTGGAGTAAAAGGACTTAAAGTCGCGAAACATCTCTAATCATGTCTTATATACATATTGCTCCCCCCCCTCCGTCCCCTCCCCCCCCCCCCCTCCGTCCCGAATTCAAATGCTGGTGGAGACTGAGCAACGTAAACAGGAAGAGTGTATGGTGTTTTGAACAATCATTTAAAACAAGTTCCAATGAAGGTCCATTTCAACACCCAAGTGGAAATGGAAATTATTGGGACATATTTTTTGGCGCTTCACTTCAGGATAGTCATCCTACATGTCCTTTGCTTTCAGGTGGGTGGCAGTGAACAATTTATGAACTCCGGATACCTGTGTTAAACTATGAGAACATTCGCCTTCATACTGCTTACCGGAATACTGCTCTCCCTGTGTGTCGCCATCTCACATGGCGCTGTTAGAACCAATTTGGTAACACCTGGCTCAGATGAGGACCAATCAACGGTCGAATTTTATCTGGTCATTGAGCATAAGTTCACCATGACTAAAAAGGTCGGCGAAAAGACGCTGCCCGTTCTTGTGATGCCAAATGGCACTCTTTCGTACAGAACTGCATCATGTGACGATTTTATACGCATAGATGAAGATGGTAAGCATATTTGAGAATCAAAAAGTGCAAAGGGTGACATTTGAACATACGTCGTATATGATCATGTAGCACTGCACGAATGGTAAAATTACAGCTAAGTGTATTATATAATTGCTCCTAATATCTTGATATTACAATTTGTTAAAGGAATGGCAAGTTAACCAAAGAAAAAAGACTTGGTACCAATCTCATTCTTTCCATTTGTTCCAGATTCTGATGAAATCATATTCGCCGATGGACGTTATAAGTTAGTCAATGCAATCAATGGGTCCATACCAGGTCCTCCTATTGTCGTTTATGAGGGACAACAGGTATCTGATCCATTTTGTTTCATTAATTTGAACTGAAGTTTGAGTACATGACCAATCTGTGTTACCTCAATCCTACTTTATTTTTTTAGTAAAGCATGTATTTTTATATATTTTAACCATGTATGAATAGTTCCCGCAGACCCAGCGTAGCGTGTTCAAAGTCTTTACTTACAAATCTATTATTCCTGGAAGTGAGTCCAGATGCATTTATTGCACAAATATCAACTAGCAATAAAACGTTTATTTCCAAAGGAATATCTGAATATCCAAAAAAGTTATACACTCTTTTTGTAGGATCATGTTTTGTTTTGTATTATTACTGTCGTATTGCTCTTTGTGCGTTCTCGTTTTATAAAAGGCGAACAAATATTACCTCAAAGACGAGTTGAATGTAACTTTTTGAAAATTGTCAATTTCGGATAAGAGAATTCAGATTGTAAGAGGGATATTGCTTTCAACGTTTTACTCTCTCTTTTCTTTGCTGTCACTTTAAGGTTGTGGTTCACGTGACGAATAAGCTGACCAATGAGGGAACGACGATACATTGGCACGGTGTGAAGCAGAGGAACTCACCGTGGATGGATGGGGTAGGGGCAGTCTCACAATGCTCCATCAATCCACATGAAACGTTCACTTACAGGTAGATGTTATGCATCAAATACCCTTTGCATTCGTTTGACTTCACTTCTTAAAAGAGAGCTTCGTCTGTAGTTTAACTAGGCTCTGCACGCAGGGTATGCATCAAAGGATTGGTATCGATATGGTGAACTGAATTCAACAATGTTTTTCTCTTAAACCAATTATTGAAAACATTCTGTAAAAAACACGGTCCTTTATGTAATGTTGACTGGTTGACAACAATTTAATGCGAAAATTATTCATATGTATTTTATATAACTGTTTTTGTTAACATTTTTTGTTTTTAGTGCAATTGTCTTTTTTGTTACTTTCTACCAATTCTTGAGAAATAAATAAAATATCTTTCCGAACGTTGTTGGAACAAAATAGCATATACAACAATTTCTTATAGCGGGATAAATAGTGTAAAGTAATCGCCGTTTGTGGAACAAATCGTGAAACTTTCCTCAAATGATCACTGATTGCTACTCTTTAAATAAAGCAACTGTGCCAAAAAATCGCTCCATAGGAACTACCCTAATTTTACAATTCTTACCCCCCCCCATGGTCACGGAGGGGGGGGGCTAAAAAATATTTTCGACAGAATTATTTTTACTAAATTATGCTCATACTTCAATTTTAATATTACCTTATCATGTTAAGAAGTTAATGTTGAACTAAAAATATGAAATACCATTGATTTTCAATTGCTATGTTAAAGGGTGGTGATGGGCGACGCCCACTTTTCTTGTATTGAATATTTTGCACCATATCACAGTAGCAGGAGTAAATCAAATAAGTGATATATGATTGTAAAATTACATCAATATCTAATGCTTCACATGACTATTATTTTTCACCTTTTTCACTGTTAAAGGCTTGTTTTGAGTCAACCATCTTTTAGATATACAGAAAAAATGGTAGATACGGTTTGACTTGTGGTTTCTTTTGTCTTCTAAGTGCAGTTAGACTCCATATATCAACTATCTATATCTGTTTCATAGTTCCTTCAGTTTCACTTTGCACACATTTTTAAATCATAGTTTTATTAATCTTATCGATAGAAGGATTTATACTAGTGTCTATCAGTTTCATAGTTACTTTTTGGTATGTTGCAGTGTCCTTATGAAGAGCAATATCCTAGATGCGAGTAGAAATGATCTTGATTTACGTCATTAAAAATTCAAAATTACATCTAGAAATATGGTTTCGAAAAGTGTTTATCAACTTTGAAAATTTAATTTTCTATGTGACTTCTAGGTCGGGGAGATTCCCCAAAGACCCCATGTTGTAAAGTCACAAAAAGTGAAGTATCTTTTCTTGTGTTGGGCAGATAATATTTTCTTTTACTGGACATATTTTGATTTGTATAACTATCAGATACATAAGGGTAATATGAAAAGTGAACCACTAAAATTGATGAATATTCAAGTTCAAGGGAATTTTGTAATACCTGCCATGTTATTTCCCCCGAATCAGCCACCTGGTGGCAAAACTGGTAACTACCTACTCGCATCCGAGTTATTGCCATCACACACACATAATGCTGTACAAACAAGATTTCCTTTCATGCACTTGCATCGTGTTGATATGCATTGGTTTTTGCAGCTTCCTTTTATGAGAGCCTGGCAAGCCTCTGATGCTTGAGGTGAAGTTGTCCACCTTGTCGTCCAGTATTAGACATTGTTTCTTTTCATGTTAGATCATGGTTTTGGGCTATATGGGGTTTGTTTTTCTTGACTGGTATGCACTTAGAGTTTGCTTTTTCTTGCTAAGTTCCATTACAACTTTTGGTCCTTTCCCTTTGGCACTTGTGCTTATATATTTATAGGTATCCATTTGGGGTCTTCAAATATCCATCCCCACTCAGCTGGGGAAGGAACTTGAGGGTTCGCTGTAAGTGATTGCCCCCAAATAAATACAGCTTGGTATATGACTCTCTTCCTATGCTGTAAAAGGGCATCTGATGTTGGAGGAATGTGAGATATTATTGATGTCCTCTTTGTGAACATCTCCTTCCTCGCAGCATTGATTGATGTTTCATTGCTTGTTTTATTGTAGACCAGAATAATGAACTGCTCTAAAATAGGCATGGCATCAAGCAGGGTATTGGGTCGTATTGAGATTTTTTTTAATACTGTAGTCAATTCAGGGTAGGTACTCCATTGGTTCCAGGCTGATGTCTTAGACTTTCCATTAAATCCTGATGTGGTGTCACACCCAGTCATAGCTTGGAATATTGGGAAACACAAGGCTTACTGAGGAGTCATTACATGGGCAATTTCATGGGCTGGAAAGTTATCTATAGGACTTTCCCTTGCCAAATGCGGGCCAAATATGAATGTTAAGTTGTGCAGCTATACTACATGTAACTGCCAGAACAATAATGTCTGAATCAACTGTTCTAATCATCATTTTTGTGAAGCCTTTTTTCATTGCATCATATATGTGCAGAAAGATTCGGGAATCTGCCTCTTCATGGGATGATGTGAAATCTCAGAAACATGCTGCTTAGGATATGCCTCTGCAGTATTCCCAATTGTAGTAATCAGCATTTTATTCTCTGGTACTGGAATGGCTGAGACATTTGATGCAGGGAAGGTAAAGAGATCACTTTTGTTGTCATCTGAGCGTAGAAATTCTGGCCAATTCCCTGGCAATTTGTTTTCTGGATAAACTATTTGACGCTTTCCAGATCCTTGCTTTTTTCTTGTTGAAGATTTGAGACTATTTGGTATATTGATCCCATACAATATCAAGTCTTTGAACTCTATTAAGTTAGTCCACAAGATACTTATTAAATATGTCATTTTTTTTTTTTTTTAAGGTTATTTTATTTCCATATTTAAGACATATATAAACATACAATAATACAATAATACATGAATATGGAGAAACAAGCCTACGTTTGCACATTATTGGCTTGTGAAAATACATTTTATACAGCGGATATTTACACATACAATAGTAGTGTCATAATTTACATAAATGCAGTGTTCAGATGGGATGAAGATGAGTGATGATGATATGAAATTTGGCAAGGTACAGTAGCTATGGCACTTCACAATATTTTATTAATAAAATCTGATGATAGATTTATAAGTGTGGAGTTAAGCTTTGGTGATAGTTTTTTATCACCAAATAAAATCATATCAACCTTGTCATATTTACGTTTACTGGAGAAAAGTTTGAGGTCAGGGTCAGCTTGCTGGGAGAGACTTAGGAGAAATGTTTGTCTTGCATCATGTGTAAGAGGGCAATCAAGCAAATAGTGTACCTTTGTCTGGTTTCGAAACCCACATGGACAACTTGGATCTTGGTAATTTACAAAGTTGTGCCGGAAAAAATCAGAGCGCAAAGACAGGTCACATCTCATTCGATTTAGTTTTATTTCCAAAGGTCTCTGGATATTTAAATGGGGTGTCAAAGCAGAGATCATTTTAGTCTTTTTGAAAAAGTGATTTGCATATGATCTTTTGAACTGTGACTTAGTTTCTTTGTTTTTGATTTGCACTGGGATAGGTATCCATATTTTAATAGGAGATATTGCAGGCGAATTTAGGAATTTTGATGATGCAGAGGCTGGGATTATATATTGACGTTGAGTTCTTAGTCCTGGTCTATAAGCTGGGTTTAAAAGAGGTGTGTATATATCTTGAACATAGGTGGGGACCATTTCTCTGTTGACTTTGAACATTAATATTGCCTTCTTTTCCTGTCTACGCTCAAGTAAGGATTTCCATCCCAAGGCTTGTAAAACTTTGTCAAAATTTGATCCGGTGATAGCACCTGAAACTATAAGCGCAGCACGATAGTGAATTCTATTGAGCTTTTCAATATGGACTCTTGAGGAGGAGTCAATAAAAGTTGAGCCTTGTTCTAAATGAGGAAGGATAAATGATGTATACATTGTCTCCAAGTGTTTTGATGAAATTTTTGACTTTAGAAACAGAAGTGGATTGAGCATTTTGCTAGTTTTCAAAACAATGGCATTGATGTGTTCCTCAAAATTTAGATGTTCATCAAGAATGATTCCCAGGTGTTTGTGACTATGGACTCTCTGAATTTGGTCATTATTTAAGAAAAGAGGTTGGTAATTTCTTAACTTTGCTCTTGGCTTTTTAAAGATTACCTCTCTCGTTTTACTAGGCTTAAATTTCATTTTCCATTTATTTGACCACAAATGTATTTTATTTAGATCAGACTGGAGTATATTGTGAGAGAGTGTAGTATTATCATTATAGGACACTTGAGCATAAATCGAAGTGTCATCAGCATAAATGAAACATGTGGAGTCTAGAATATCTGGAAGGTCATTTATGTACATTAGAAAGAAAATCGGTCCAAGAATGGATCCCTGAGGAACTCCAGAGTTTATGTATCCTATTTGAGACCAGATAGAGAAATCTGAGTTTACTTTTGTTCGTACTCTACGTTCACTTAAGTATGAAGAAAAAAGTTTAATGATATTTTCACCGAAACCATATGATTTTATTTTATGAAGAAGTAGCTCGTGTGGAATTTTGTCAAACGCAGATTCTATATCTAAAAATAGAGTTAAATATGTCATTTGAGTATTGTAGGAAGGTTCTTGCTTCTTCTTTCAGCAGGTGGACTATTATGGCACCATCAAGAAACAGGGCTTCAACATCTTGTGTATTGATCTCTCTATTTGAGACACGGTCTTCCACTGGTTTTAAGATATCTACCTTGAGTCCAGTCTTGATTGCGCCATCTTGTGAAAGGGATGGAGGTAATGCCTGAATGCCTGGTTCTCATGTCGGAAAAATTCAACTAAGTTGCCGTCTTTATTCTGGCACGCTATGTATAGTTGTGAAAATAGGGCAGTGTCTTTTTTCAAGCTTGCGAGCTTTGAACTTGAGTTAGATTTCTTCTTTTGTTGTTTGAAGGTCTTGAAATTGTTTCTCTTGATAGGGTCTGTGATGGCTTTTGATCTTTCAATAATTCTCTCCTTTATATATACTTCACATTGATTTTTCCTCAATTGTGTTCAATGTGTCAACTGCACTGCTTGACATTACATCTTTAGTATCAAGTGTCCAAAGTTCATTTGATGCTGCAATAAAGGGGTTTCCTAAATCATTGATAACCTCAGTAAGGGAATTGACATCTTTCTTGAAACTGGTTTGATAACTAACACTGTGCTCATGGTTTGCACGGACTTCATCATCATTATCTTTCATCTCATCCTCAAACTCAGTTAACATTCTTGCCATCTCTGGACCACCAACCATCCACATCTGTAATGCGGTTGGATTGTTGAACAACCCCACAGCTCCACCCTCACTCTTGATCACTATTATTTTGCTCATGGGCTTGGTCTATTGACATGGAGGAGAAGCTTCTTCTTGATTTGCTGACAGTGAAATGCCCCTTCACGAAAGCATTGTGAACTTCAGGGTGGGTTTCTTTGAGCTGAACCATATCACTTACATGGACAGGTAACCAGCAAGCATAATTGGTATGATCCAGGGAGAAAAACCATGGCATGATTTTAATGATAGTTTCTTTGTAGAGCTTGAAGTCCCCAAGTCTCACAGCTCTAACATTTGTTAGACACAGAACTTGTAATTGGAGTACCATGTACCAGAATTTGAATATAGGCGACCCTGTTTCTTCACTCTGCTGTGTATCTATCCAAGATTCAAAATCAAGAGGCAAAATTGTATTGATTGGCAATCTACCTGAAATCTACCCAAGTAACAAGACCCCCTCCCAACACACACAACACTCCTTCTTAATTCAAAACTCCCCTTATTAGACCAGACAATATCATATTTCGAAACATAACAGTTCAGCAAAATAAGCAGAACTACTTCTTGATTATTTTTATTAATCATGTAGGTCAAAATCATACTTACAAAAACTGATCTAGATTCTATCATAAACGTTGATGCTCATTGTCACTCAAGCATGACCTTGTCAAAAACTAGAAGTGATTTTGGTAGTTGTAATAGTAAGAAAGATACCGTTTTTGCTAGATTATTCTGTATTTGCATTCAAGTCACTCATCAGATGTCACATAGTTTGTCAAACATTATTTTCAATTCAAATTACATTGTTTATCATGTCGAAGTACATTTCACTCTGGAAAAGCGATAAAAGGAATTAATTAAAGATAAGTAAATATCAATTTTACTAAAAATTGACTGCAATCTCAATCATTATCATGTGTATTATGGTAAAAGGTACCAACATTGAAATAATGATACTATATAATGATAATCCTAAAATGTTATGGTTGGTCATTAAGCCTACCCCTATAAATTTTAGGGGTAGGGGTAAAAATTGCGAAAAGTAGATAAAAAATGGAGGAAATTTTCGGCACAGTTGCTTTTTACACCCAGGAAGGTTGTCTGGTCGTATATGGAAAGTTCCACGATTTGTTCCGTTTTCGGCGCTTTCGCCCTTTTTTAGGTCACTATTTATCTCGCTATTAGACCTTTCAATATTAGTTATACAAAGGAAATTTTGGTTGATCTAACAAAAAGTATTCAAAAAATTAAAACAAAAAACCAAAAATAGATAAAAAATTAAGATAACCCTTTTTGTTTCATTAACAAGATACTTTTTTTTAAATCAACCAAAATTTCCTTTGTACACTTATAATATTGAGAGACCTTGGATAGATGTTTTATTTCATTCTGAACATATGATACCAAGTTCAAAAGAAGTGTCTGGTGTCTGTCTAAAACAATATAGAAAGAAATATTTATATATATTTCAAACTAAATTGTTACCATTCAAAAGATGACCATTAAATTGACAATATGTAAATTTTTCAGAATTTTTTGATTACCGGTTTAAGAGAAGCGTGAGTTCAAAAAGTTCACTATATCGATACCAATCCTTTGCACCAATACCAAATATTGTATGGTTTGATTTTGGTAATTTATTCATGGTAATAGTTCCATAAGCCTCTTACATAGCCTACCCTTTCATACAAAGTTGAACTAGATTAGAATTCTGAATTGGACTGGCTTTATATCATCCCATGCCAGGCACTGGATAAGCTACTGCAATTGATTGCTTACATTGCTTCCAGGTCATCAACCCCAAAAAAGTCAAAAGTGACACCTAACCTTTATTTTTAGCACTATTTAATCAACTTTGAAACGAGCAATGATATGTCCTCATTCTTTACATTTTACCCTTTCTAATGGTAAATTAAAACCCAAAGTACAAAGAATGTCATTCCTTTTAGTTTTACCCCTTTCCTCAACTTTAGATTGCTTTTAGTATAATTCTAATGTGTGTGTTTTAAGGTTCATAGCTGATGATCCTGGATCCCACTGGTACCACGCCCATGTTGGTACGCAGAGAACCGAGGGAATCTATGGGGCATTCACAGTGTTGGAGAAGAAAGTAGATGAAATTGAAAGAAGGGTAGGCTATACATGATTGACATTGAATCAAAATTATTGATGTTAAGGCTAACTTGTCTAATCATCGTACTAATCAGCTCTTGCAGTCACACGGCAAATACTAGTTCAACAAGTTTAACCACACCTGGGCCTTATTTAATTCAGATTAAAGCCGGATTGAGTTAAACTTGTTGAACTAAGAAAATGCACAACAATACAAGGGGAGTATCGACGGTATGATATGATTTTCGACTACAATAATCTCAGTGGTCTATTTTGGCATTGTTATTTAAGTTGAGTTTGAAAAAGGTAACCTAACGCATACGTTTTGATTTTTAGGGCAGTGATAAGCTTCCTGTCTTTGGTAGCGATCACCATATGATTGTCCAGGACTGGATGAAAGAGAGCTCCGTCTATGTGGCCTCCTTGCTCAAATTTGATGATGTCAGGTATGTGAAATACTTAAAGGGATATTCCTTGCATGCACATTTCTCTCTTGATAAGATCGCTGAGACTAACATACCTTTATGTTAGTCTCAGATGATGGCTATATCCACTTATACACCATTAATAATAATATTTAGAAAAATGTTTGAAAATGTTTTAAAAGTGCAGTGCTCATTTCAAGTAGGCTGCCATCTTTTAGAATTGACGTCATCGACTCTTAACTCCAATAAACTTGTTCGTAACAGTATGGGAAATTAGTGTTAGCACGAAATCACCTCTAGACCGAAGGTTCTATACTTTCTGTGAAATATATTTTCAGGTCTTTTCAACTTAAATTAAAAAATGAGATTATCTGTAAAATTAAATAATAAACATAAATCAAAGAGAACATTCAAATGATTTACTCTTCAATACTTTATTGTCTTATGTATTGTGGAAACTTGAGTTGATGACATCACTTCCTGTTTGAAATCTTAAAAAATGACACTCAATATGGAATGAGCACTTTTCTTAATCATCAAAAACCTTTGTAAACATTTTCCGATGTTTTACTAAATATAAGTAGTAGATAATGGTTAGAGCTGTCACATCCAGAGAGAAATGGATTGTAATAAATACTAATTATATATTTAAAAAATGTTCACAAATCATTAATTTTTGCAAAATGAAAAAGATTTCTCTTTTGTTTCTAGCTTTGCAACTGGATTTGACAATCCACACTGCTTCAATTCCTCCAAACAGGTAGATGGTTCAGATGCAGGTGTCCTGCCATTTGAGGCAGGGATAATAAATGGGAAAGGTATGCTACAACAAGTACTACAATCATCTTAGGCCTAAACTCTTTAACATCGATCATAATACATGTGATTTATCTATTGATTATTTTATTGATTTCATTGATTCATCAATTGATATCTATCTTTCTTTTTACTCTTTTGCTATACCTCTTCTTTTTTCTTTCTTTTATTCATTAATCCTCATATATTGAGTATTAATAATATGTACACTCATAAACAAGAAACGGTTTGGATCTTTCTTGCTGTAATTTTATTTTGATTTATTTTAAATATATGGATTTTACTATATTATATTATATGTTTATTATAAAATATTATATTATATCATAAAAGGCTTATAAAGGCAGAATCTGATCTATAGGGGGTGACAAAATTACAAGCAACATGTATAATTGACCTACCAATCTATTCCTTACAATATCAAATACAATATCTCCCAAAAGATTCACAATATGTTATAAATTGGTGAAGTTATTAATGATTCAAAGTCCAAAAATGAGTGAAAAATGTTTAAACTCTCCCAAATAATAAGAATGGTAACCATTCTTATAGAAAAATAATACATTATTGTAAAAATCTTTAGTTTTTCTAGAATAAAGTATGCACTTTTGTGATTTTTAGAAAATAGACATGACAAGGAATGACATGAACCAAAAATATTCTAAAACTGAAACAATTTTTTGTTAAGCCTGCTCGCTATCTGATTCTCTCTTTAATTTCCATATCAAGTTTTCCATTTTTATCATGAGCTCACATCACATAAAAATTTCACTGAACATTATTATTTCCCAATTCTATGTACATCATGTGTTTTCAAAGTCAATTCTGCACCCTATGTACATCATGTTTTTAAAATGGTTGATTTTCCACTCTGTGTACATCATATGATTTTAAAGTCACATTTGCCAGAATGGTCAATTCTCAATTCTATATACATCATGTTTTTTCAAAGACATTCTTGTCAAAAATTGCACGCTACATGTATGTACATCATATGTTTTTAAAATGGTTAATTCACCGCTCTGTGTACATCATATGATTTTGAAGTCTCACTTGCTAGAATGGTCAATTCTCAATTCTATGTACATCATGTGTTTTCAAAGTCATTCCTGTAAAAATGGTCAATTCTGCACCCTATGTACTTATATGTTTTTAAAATGTTAAATTTTCCACTCTGTGTACATCATATGATTTTAAAGTCACACATGTCAGAATGGTCAATTCTCAATTCTATGTACATCATGTTTTTTCAAAGTCATTCTTGCCAAAATGGTCATATGTTTTGAAAGACTCGTATTACTATTTCAGGTAGCCTGCACATCACCCAACCTGGCAATAATATCAATGAAGGTCTACCAACTGAAACATTTTTTGTGGAAAATCCAACACCCAATGGAGTTGCGATGCGATTCCGCCTAGTGAATGCAGCGATGCATTTTGCCTTCAGAGTGTCCATTGACCATCATCCTCTTCATATTATTGCTACTGACGGTAACCATGTGAATACAATGACAGTAGAGTCCGTCATTATATATGGCGGCGAAAGATATGATTTCTGGATCAATGCAACTGATCCACTTGGTACTGGAGTATATTGTGTACGATTCGAAACGCTAGAGAGAGAAAAAAATGGCAAGGTATGTTTTCAGTCTAAATAATATGGAACAATATCTGAATATAACCTCATTGAGATAACAAATATTCTTAATAATTTCTCAAATACATATGTTTTCCTTATTTGCAAGACAATAAAAACTGTACAATGCACGGAAAGCATAATCAGCAGATCTAGCTCCCAATTAAGCCCTCGACATTCCAAAGCACTATGTCAAAGCCCCCATATAATAAAGCTAAAAACCACAATGACATATTAGTCACTAAAAAAAGAAACTAATAACTACAATCTACAGAATTGACCTAAGACTAAACTAACTACTGAATAAAAAAATAAAGTTGTAGTAAAATACAATTCTAATTACGACTTTAGGAAGGCGTTTGATTACATAGATCGCTCGGTACTGTTATATAAACTATGTAAATCTGGAATTCATCCACAGACTAAAATGTACAAGATTATAGAGAGCATGTACTCTAAATCTAAGTCATGTCTCAAGTTAGAAAATGGAGTCACGGAAACTTTTGACACTGAAATAGGAGTTTTACAAGGAAGTGTTTTAAGTACATTTTTATTCAATCATTTCATAGATGATTTAAATGAAATATTACCACCCAGATGTGGTGTTACTTTGAATGATGCCAATTTTAATCATCTACTATGGGCAGATGATCTTGTACTAGTTTCAGAATCACACAATGGACTTCAGTTGTTATAAGATTCACTTTTTGCTTTCTGTAAAATTAATAGACTTATAGTCAACACCCTTAAGACAAAGGTCCTGATTTTTAACTCTAAATATTCAGATCCTTTCACTTTTAATAATCAAGAAATTGAACGTGTAAATAAATATAAATATCTCGGTGTTATTCTTACTGATAGCAATAAATTTGATATTAACACTGCTTATCTTAAAGAACAATCACGAAAGGCAATATTCAAAATCAAATAACAGTATAAAAAATTCAATGATGTACCACCCGATGTTGCTCTTCACCTTTTTGATTCATTAGTCAGTCCAATACTTTGTTATGGATGTGAGATTTGGTATGATAAGAAACAGATGAAATCTATTGAAACATTGCATTTGTCCTTTTTAAAATCTATTCTAAGAGTCAAAACTCAAACAGCTAATCCTGCAGTATATGGTGACCTCGGTAGATTTCCCTTATCCATCAAAATTGAATTATCTTTGATAAAATACTGGTTAAGACTTATAAAACTACCAGAATCTAATATTCTAAATCAAGCTTATTTATATGGTCAAGAAAAACATGAATTAGGGTTTAAATCATGGTCTGGAAAAGTTTATGATATTCTTCACAAATGTGAACTAACAGAGTATTGGGATGACCAAAGTCAAAATACAGACAACTTAGTAAACTTGGTTGACAAGAAACTAAAGAATGCATTTATAAATAATTGGAGAAATGATATTCTACAATATCCTATATTAAGAACATATAAGCTATTTAAGAAAGATTTTGAATTAGAACCATATTTGAAACTAGATAATAAAAAATATAGATTAGCAATAGGTAGATTTAGGTTAAGTTCACATCGGCTAAAAATAGAATCTGGAAGACACATAAAACCCAAACCTATATGTAAATGTGTGGAGGATGAATTTCATTTTATCATAAATTGTACAAAGCATTCTCAACACAGGCAAATTTTTTTCAGTAAAATTTCTGAAATATTACCAACATTTGACTTGAATAGTAACGTTTTATTTATAAATATAATTTCTAATGATAATATCATCTTCCAACGACATCTTGGTAAATTTATATACCATTCATTTAGCAATTTAGAATAATCAGCAAAATTTGTGCATCACACTTTAAAATATTTTGCCTTTCTTGTATGCTTTCTGTAAATATATCAAATCATGTATATTTTTATAAAGATGTAGTTTTAGTAAGTAGTTTAGTAGTAGATAGTAGTTTTAGTGAGTAGTTTATGACTAATGTAATCATGTTATGATACAATTAATATGTCAATAAAAGTTATATATACATCATCAAATGTAAAATACAAAAATACAAGATAATTGTAAAATACAGATACAAATTGAAATATCAGTGTGATGTATCATTGACACATTAATCCAATTTTTTGAGTGAATGATAGATGAACTTTGCTAAATGTAAAATTACATAAGAATTTTTGTGAGACATCAGTTTTTTAAAAATAATGTCAGAACTGCCTACAAAATTAAATTGTGTAAGGGTTTCAAACAAAAGTTTTCTTTCTGTAGTGTTTTTCTTACAAATCATGATGAAATGTTGTTCATCTTCATATCCAATGCTATCAAAATGTGCTATGTGAAACTTTATTTAATTTGAAAAAGTGGTTTTTGAAAGACTTATTGTTCAAAAATTGTGAATTTATCAAAAACTAAATTTGAGAGCTCACAAATATCTTTTGATAAGCGATTATTCACAACAATGCATAGCATTCATCCTCACATATTTTTGTCTAAAAAAGAAGAAAAAGTGCAAAACTGGTTGATAAATAAGCGAGAAATTAACTCATCCATGCATTGAATCAGACAATAATGCATTTTAAAAACTTTCAATAATATTTAAAACATAATATATTCTCCTTTTCAACGCTGTAGACAGTCAGTCAAAATTGGTTTGTTTAATTGGTTAAATTTAACATATTAAGAAGAGATTGACAACTTAGGGTGATGTCACTTAGGGTGCAGCATTTTTTAATATGCTAAAACATTTAAGTGGCACATTAGATATGACACCTTGTTAATTAAAATAGTATGTCCTAAAGTGTTCTAGAGAGTAGTTGCGACTAATATAGTTATCTAATGATACAATAAAAGTTATATTAGAGGATTGGTATCGATATGGGGCTTTGAATAAAAAGCCTCCTACCTCACACCCATCCACCCACCTATGTGGGACATGATACAGTCATTACAGGGTTCAATTTTAAAGATTTTTAAATCTCAAAATAGCTCTAATTATTAACATTTCTACAATTCCAGCTTTATTTTATGACTAGACGGATGACAGATCCATAAATGAAAGCATATAGGTGCATAGTAATGTCCAATGACCCGAGGGTGCCCCAGGGGAATAACTAATTAACGACCGCGAGCATAGGTCCAACAAGCCAGATAAAAAAATTGAAAGAAAGTGTGCTAAATCAAACCCAGCTGGGCTGTAGTTACAACTTGCTACCAAGGGTCGTTACAAATGCATCTATAATTCATCATAAACTAGGACTTAATAAACTAAGATCTTTAAAATTGAACCCTTCAAAGACTGTATCATGCCCAACGTACGTAGGTAGGTGGGTATGAGGTAGGAGGTTTTTTATACAAAGCCTCAATATGGATCGCATGATTCTATTAAACCAGTCATCAGAAAGAAAATTCTGAAAATTTTACACATCATCAATCTTGTGATCATCTTTTGAATTGCAACAGTTTAATTTGAAAAAAAATTAATATACCTTTCTCTATATAGTTTTAGAAAACACATCTTTTGTTCTTGGTATCATATGTTCAGAATGAAAATAGAAATATCAATCCGAATCTCATAGGAACAAAACGATATATACACAACATGTTTAGGTCTCTCAATATTGTAATTATACAAAGGAAAGTTTGGTTGATTTAAAAAAGTATCTTGCTAATGAAATAAAAGGTTCACTTTAATGTTATCTATTTTTTTTTTTTGGGGGGGGGTTGATTTTTTGAAACTTTTTGTTAAATTAACCAAATTTTCCTTTGTATAACTATAATATTGAGAGGTCTAAGAAAATGTTGTATATGCTATTTTGTTCCAAAAAGGGCCAGAAAGATATTTTATTTCATTCTCAAGAATTGGAATAAAGGAACAAAAAACAATTGCAAGTTATAAAAATATATTTAAATAATTTTCGCATTAAATTGTTGTCAATCAGTGACCATTACATAAAGGACCGTGTTTTTTACAGAATGTTTTCAATAATTGGTTAAGAGAAAAAGAATGTTGAATTCAGTTCGCCATATCGATACCAATCCTTTAAAAGTTCAACCTTTGCTATGGTGTTAAAAAACGCAAAGAGACACCCTGCTTACAGACAACTATAACAAACAACCAGTCAGGTAAAAGGAAATGGGAAACCACTATGTAATTTTTGTCCCTACAAGTTGCCAATTACTTAAAATAGATATGTTTTCAGAGGATCAAACCAGGAAAGATGCATGCATTACTGAGATATCAAAATGTCAAACCAGACAAGACCAATAAAATATGCCTTGAGAGCAGAAACAAGTGTACAGCTGAAAAACCATGCCTTGTTTTAAACTGCCCATATAGGTATATAAATATTATATTATATTTATTGGCTCATTTTAGTGTCATATCAGTCTCTCACCTGTTTACGTGTGTATGTCTGAGTCATAGAGTCACATTAAGAACATTTCAGAAAATGTTTATACCAATATATATATACTGTATTAAGTTTAAAACAATTTTCAACCTTCTTTTCATCTCAGTATTTTATCATTTGCTCTAGGTTTTACCCTGTGGAAGAAAATACATTGTGTATTCCTCTCACAGATCTAAGATCTCCTCTGATGGAACCCACTCACAACTCAGATCCTGAACATTTCACTGAAATGTTTTTGAATTATCATTTCTCTGGCTTTGATGTCTTAGGCCAGTGGGTTCCTACAGTGAATGGCAGAAGACATCAACCATTTATTAGGCCACCCCAGGTAATTCCTTTGATGATGTCATAAATGGCATGCAATGCAATTGGTAGTTCTATTACCAAGACCGTCATATTTTTTTTATTTTTTTTTTATTTATCATGTTTTATTTAATACAACAATAATATATGTAAAAAGAAAATTTCCAAAAAGGCGACTTTGTTTAACATTATAAGTCGCAGGGTTAATTATACCGTCATATTACATTACATTCTCACATATAAACATCAATAATATTATACAAAACCAATTGAAAGTCTTTTTTATGTAAGGATTATAAATAGAATTTATTTGAAAAAGATATACCAAGGAAATAGACAGCTGATTATGAGGCAAGACTACAATATTGCAATATACATGTATATGTCTGACAAGATGATAATAATATGCTTTTATTCTTCAGGTGTACCCGCAATCAGTTGATTCGAGACATGAAATTTGTAAACTAGGAGAAACAAATCCTGATGTAGAAGAATGTACCCACATGGTGGAGCTTCCTCTGGGAAACACTATACAATTAGTTCTTATCACTACAATATCACCACCAGCCAGTAAGTCAGAAGTTAAGGAGCAGTTCATCTTTTTTCCATCATGTCACAATTTTATATGTATGTCATGATTAAAACTCAGCAATTATTCACTAATACTAGTATTTACAGGAATTCCATTTCAAGCTTCAATAATTACAGAACACAAGGTTTTTCCAAGTCTATTTGATAAATTTACATATCATTTTGAATTAAAAATATTTTAGGTTGTGAGAATGATAGCTGCCCTTTAATACTGTTATTCATTTTGTGTCATTTTTCATGGACAAAGTAGAGAAAATAAGGTAGTTTATTTAGAAATTGTGAGACATAAATATTGTCAAAAGCTTAATGCAAAATAGAACTACGACCCTTCACATCTGTAACAATGTCATTCTCACTCTTTATTTAAATCATTTCTTAATTTAGGTATTTCTGACACTATGAAATGCTACTTTTTAATTGCAGATGGAGTTCTTAATGGAAATTCACATCCAATCCACATCCATGGCCATAGCTTTCAAGTGATCAAAGTAGGATGGCCACAATATAATAATATGACTGGGAAATACTTGCATCAGAATAGTGACTTTGAGTGTCCATCGGGTTTATGTCACGATGATACAAGGTGGAGGAACTCAAGCTGGTATAATGGAAACATCCCTGGCATTGTGAATCAAGGGGCCCCTCGTAAAGATACTGTTCTTGTACCTGCGGGGGGATATGTCGTGGTCAGATTCAAAGCAGACAATCCAGGTAGGATTTAGCTTGTGCAGTGACTAATGGTCACACAAATACCTGGCAGTAATAAAAGACTTATGACCATTTTAGTTAGTTTAAAATATTTGAATTTGCATACACCTAATGCCTGCCAGTTAACAAATAGGTACAAAGCCCAGTGAACCACATCAACTCATTAAACCAACAAAAGAAGTCAGAACAAAATATGTAAATAAAACACTACTTTGTAAAACAACAATCAAAGAAACAACTCTATCTGAATTCAGGTTTCTGGTATTCTCACTGCCACATTGAATTTCACAATGACGAGGGAATGGGGATGATCTTTAAAGAAGGAGCCATATCAGACATGAATGCTGCCCCACCTGGTATGCAAAGGTGTGGAGATTTTAGTTTCTCTGAAGATACATTCAATGAGCTGATGGCTAATCCTAGACCCCCAGGTATGTCAGATTATGGTAGATATGATAGTCTAACGGATTTCTTTTAACCATATTATATCATAGTATGAGATAGTTTAGGGTATTTTCCTTTTTCTAAATTCTGTTCTTTTATAATTCCCCTTTAGGCACCTGTGTTAACATATTGAGGACTAATATCAAGATGCCTTGGCAAATACATCTCATTGTCTAGTGTTCTGATGGAATATATCAGTATAAACAGAACCTGCCAGTTTAAATGACATTTGTATTGTAAAAATAATCAAATAAATGCGTACCACTTGCACTATATTGTCCATTTCTAGATAATCAAGTACATAACCTATAAGTAAAGTATAGTATGACCTATGGCCAAATATAGTTAAATGAATGCAATGATAGTTTCACCCATTTCTTATGACTATGGGCTAATCAGTATACCAATCCTATTCTTATACTATATTGCATCTATACTATCATGCACATACATGTATATGTGTTATACTTATAGGACAAACAGACACAACTCAAGAAGATTTTGAAAATGCTAAGCAGTACAATGAAGTTCTTGTGGTAGCATTAGGGACTGTCTCTGCCTTTCTTGTCTTATGTATCATATATACAGTGTCTATCAGGAAGAACAAAAAACAAGGTTATCAAAGGATTCCATCAGATGATACAAGTTCTGGATGACATGTTTTTGATAGACCAAATTACTGGTCCTAAAAATATTACCATGGATGATATCTACTATCATGCAATCACAATGGGCAGATGTTGTATTCACTTTACAAAGATATTACGAGACTTGCTTTGGAGCAAAAGTTCAAAATTGCATTTGACACCATTGCAAATGTTTTTTGTACATTTTTTATTTATATCTTGCAAATATGCAAATATTACATTATGCACCATTCCAAATGATTATCCGTATATAACATGATGATGACCAGCAGTCACCTTAAGCCCAAGGCCCTGACTTTTGATATTGTATTTTAATATTTTCTTGGTGTAATATTACTAAAATATTCAATAGAGCGCTTACATCTTCTAATTCAAATAATGGAACAAGGCTTATTATACCATTATTTTTAAGAATATTTATATTTACTCAGCTTTGGTTATCAAATCTATAATCTATTATACATTTTTGTACATCAGTGTATATTCCTGAAACATATTGTCTATAATATACACATATACACTGTATTCTACTTTAGATTACCACATTAAAATACACTCTAAAAATATACTGCAAAAATATATATAATGCTTATAAATTCAGTCAGATATCATACATATTGAAATGCAAACTGTATGACTATGTGATATTGCCTGATTTTAATAGTCTAAATGATGACTTAAAAGCTGGTTTCAGTCAGATATTATACTTATTAGTACTATCAAATCATTTTATTTAATGATAAATAGTTTTGCCTAATGTGATTTGAATCATGAAAAGATTCCAGTTCTACGGTATCATACAGGATGCAAGTTACATAAACAAAAAACATATACCATGTCTATTGGGTATATATGACTGTACAATAATCAAAGGGAACATGGTAAACCATTATTTCAAATTGATATTATATAATACATGATATTCATGATATTCTTCAATCTTCATTTTCCACATTATAACATTGGACACATGCTGTTATCAGTCAGAATTGTATATCAATTGCATTAGTTTTGTCATTTTTGACATTTGTAATTTCTTTTGGTGATATAATGTAATAAAAACATTATGTTTTACTTTTAAATTTCATGTTCTGTTGTGAATTACTCTTTTGACAAAAAATGTTTTCATCAAGTTTCTGCCCACCCCTCGAAAATCTATACAAATGACATGATGTGAAACCATGTTAGAAATTCCTTCTCAAGGTCCAATGCCTGAAAGACAATTAAACAGCCTATAATGGATTGATGTATGGGTGGATGGATGGATGGATGAATGAATGGATGGGTGGATGGATGGGTGGATGGATAGATGGATGGATGAATGGATGGATGAATGGATAGATGGATGTATGGGTGGATGGATGGATGGGTGGATGGATGGATGGATGGATGGATGGATAGATGGATGGATGGATGGATGGATAGATGGATGGATGAATGGATGGATGGATGGATGGATGAATGGATAGATGGATGTATGGGTGGATGGATGGGTGGATGGATGGATGGATGGATAGATGGATGGATGTATGGGTGGATGGATGGGTGGATGGATGGATGGATGGATGGATGGATGGACTGATGGAAGGGCTGTGAACTAATTGTTCAGTGGGATAACAACATACATGAACATAAGCAACATGATAGCCTTGAACCAATATTCAAAACAGCACAATAATTATTATCATGGACACAATGTGTCATGTCATATTGCAAATGCACCACGATCCAAGATATGGGTAATTAAAATAGAAGATGTAATTATACTTCTGCAGGTTATAATCTTCAAAGACATACATGTAATCATGGCAAAATGTCAAAATTGGGAATAGCAATCATGTTACGATCTGTTACATGTGTTTTGAATGTTACATTGAGGTATGATTTTTAAAATAGGTAAAATATTTAATACATAAATTATACTAAAAAATGTTAGTCTGGCTGATCAAGTAAAACAATATTATTTTAAGAGGATAAATGTCTATACACAATCTCTGACTGATCAAATATAACAATATTATTTTAAGAGCATAGATGTCTATACACAATCTCTGACTGATCAAATATAACAATATTATTTTAAGAGCATGAATGTACATGTATATACACAATCTCTGACTGATCAAGTATAACAATATTACTTTAAGAGCATAAATGTCTATACACAATCTCTGACTGATCAAATATAACAATATTATTTTAAGAGCATAGATGTCTATACACAATCTCTGACTGATCAAGTATATAACAATATTATTTTAAGTGCATAAATGTCTATACACAATCTCTGACTGATCAAGTATATAACAATATTATTTTAAGAGCATAAATGTCTATACACAATCTCTGACTGATCAAGTATATAACAATATTATTTTAAGTGCATGAATGTCTATGCACAATCTCTGACTGATCAAGTATATAACAATATTATTTTAAGTGCATAAATGTCTATACACAATCTCTGACTGATCAAGTATATAACAATATTATTTTAAGAGCATAAATGTCTATACACAATCTCTGACTGATCAAGTATAACAATATTATTTAAGTGCATGAATGTCTATGCACAATCTCTGACTGATCAAGTATAACAATATTATTTTAAGAGCATAAATGTATATACACAATCTCTGACTGATCAAGTATAACAATATTATTTTAAGTGCATGAATGTCTATACACAATCTCTGACTGATCAAGTATAACAATATTATTATAAGAGCATAAATGTCTATACACAATCTCTGACTGATCAAGTATAACAATATTATTATAAGAGCATAATAAAGAGCATGAATGTGTATGCACAATCTCTGACTGATCAAGTATAACAATATTATTTTAGGAGCATAGATGTCTATACACAATCTCTGACTGATCAAGTATAACAATATTACTTTAAGAGCATAAATGTCTATACACAATCTCTGACTGAACAAGTATAACAATATTATTTTAAGAGCATAAATGTATATACACAATCTCTGACTGATCAAGTATAACAATATTATTTTAAGAGCATAAATCTATATACACAATCTCTGACTGATCAAGTATAACAATATTATTTTAAGAGCATAAATGTATATACACAATCTCTGACTGATCAAGTATAACAATATTATTTTAAGTGCATGAATGTCTATGCACAATCTCTGACTGATCAAATATAACAATATTATTTTAAGAGCATGAATGTCTATGCACAATCTCTGACTGATCAAGTATAACAATAATATTTAAGAGCTTGAATATCAATACACAACTCGTCTATAACAACATTATTTTAAGGTCATGAATATCTATACACAACAAATCTGACTGATCAAATACAACAATATTCAAGAGCTTGAATATTTATACACAACTAATCTACAACTATATTATTTTAAGAGCTTGAATATACACAACTAATCTTGAATATACACAACTAATCTACAACAACATTATTTCAAGAGCTTGAATATCTATACACAACTAATCTTCTTTCTCATTTTACACATAACTGATCAATCCTAAGCATATTACACACAAGACTGTCTGAATTTTACAACTTAGCTGAAAATCAAATCATGGATGAACAATACACGAGGGTTGTTCAAAAAGTCTTGAAATTTTTGCCCCAGCCATATTTGAGTAAGCTAAAATCATGACAAAATGATCCAAAACTAGAAATTTGAGGCCACATCCTACATGTATTCATGGAAAATGTATTGATTTTGATGTTACATGAAATCAATATTACTACTTTATCAAAAGATTGAAATTCACAATTCCCTTCTGACTTTACACTTAGCAATGTTCTCAATCAGTGACTTCCTTTGTTGAAGATGTGTAGTTCACAATCAATCAATCAATCAATTGTTCCTTCAATTATGTCAGAAACACTATGGCATCATAATATAATTCTATTTTGTCATTCAGGAATATTTCTATGAGATTTAATAGTGCATTGAATTCAATGTATATGTCTATCCCTTGGTTGCTATAGCAACCATATAACACAAGATATCTTACATATTATTATGCTTTTGAACACAAAGGAAAGATAAATCGCGATATACATATGACATTTCAGTAAAAATAGATAACAATTGAGTAGTTGCAAAAATTTAAAGACTGACAACCCATGTACCCTAGCTTGGCTGTATAAGGGGATGTTTATCATACTTTGCCTGTGTATTGTACACCTATGCTTTACCCTCATATCCTCTTTTCTTACGTTTTCTTATTTTACACTTCAAATAATGAGCAAAATAGAGGACCCCTCCTAGGCATATTACTCCAAATGACAATAGAACCATGAGTCCAAATGTTTCTGGTCTTGGTAGAATAATGACAAGTATGAACTTGATGGTGTCCACAAACATGTTCAAAGAGCTTTGTACTCCATTCACTATACCCCTCTCTGACTCATGTATGGTTTCTTGCATCTGCTGGCTTATTGTCAGATCTGTTAACCAAAGACCTGTAAACATAAAGGTAGCAATTTGCTTGCAATCATATAGGAATAACTCATTAAATAAGCTGTAAATGACATAGATGAACAGTATGTTATAGCAGAGACATGTCTCTGGTTAAAGCTAACAATATTTTTCAAGATTTTTTAACATGAAATCCCATAAAGTGAGTATCATTTAATAAACAAGTATTAATAAACGTCATGACCATTTGTACTACCATTGACAAATATTTTTTACCTGTACTTGCAAAATCTGAATAAACTCACCTACTCT
Source organism: Owenia fusiformis (assembly GCA_903813345.2). Lineage (NCBI taxonomy): Eukaryota > Metazoa > Annelida > Polychaeta > Sabellida > Oweniidae > Owenia > Owenia fusiformis. The sequence goes on along the minus strand of CAIIXF020000007.1, from coordinate 19,146,593 downwards.
GGAGGCAATAATGCCACCCATCAATAACCATATAGACAGATTGCTTCCCTTCTTAGGTAAGTTAGTACAGTTCAATAATCCTGTGGATCCATTTCCTACGACTGCAAGACTCTCAGTTAAACTCACTTCAGTTCCATGTTGTGTAATTCCTGAGCTTGTGTTGCTCCCAGTTGAATTTATGTGTAGTAATGGCTCAAATGTCCATGGTGATTGATTCAGAGCTTTTGCTTCAATAGACAATGGCGACAGAAATGATGGTGTCCCATGCATCACTGCATCAAATCCAACAAAATGACCATTCGATGTCAAAGATTCATCAAATGAGTTACCCATTCCCAAAACACGAGAGCCTTCTGAAGTATCCACATTAGCAATTCCTGTTTCTAAGATGTTAGTGCTGACTGGGATTGAACAGTTCACAATCAAATCAGTTGGTGTGTCATATATATACCTCAGGTCAAACACAGTGCCGGGTGCCCACACTGACAGGACACAAGGTGACAGACATAAAACTTGAAGGAAAAATGAGATGAGACCCATAGACTCCAGGGCAATACATTTCCTTATTTGTGTAAAGAGAAATGCACCAAAGATTCCCAAAAGCGAGGCTCCTCCCATGAGAATACTGACCATGGATTCAGACAGGCCTTGCGAATAGGCATAACCTAAAACAAGGAACATTTATAGACTAGGGTGAATAAAACTATTGTTCAGTTTGATTAAATCCTAGTATACTTTCTACAAAAACAAAACATTACACAACAAGATCTTCTCAAGTAGATGTCTTGTGCCAATAAGGCGCTTCTAAAATTTTAACCAAATTAGATAACTGGTATATTTGAGTTATCATCTATTACATTTCTAAAAAAATTTGAATGGAGTAACCATATTCAAAACTCATTCTCAATACAAGCAGAGTTCCTATCTAAGACATTAGTCTATGTTTCAGTTATAGCCTGGACAGACGCTGAACGATTGGGATGACCATTTCATTTGAAGGGATGGATTCCATTTGGGAAACACCACATATGGTTGTTGTGAAACATTAACTTACTTGTTGTGATGCTGTCAAATCCAAGCACTGTGAAGTAAAGTGTGGATAAGGCCATGCCTGCTAGTACAACCTCTTGGTTCATGTAAGTTTTCCAGCCTCTTATCAAAGTTAACAAGCTTTTGAACAGTAACGCACAAATGTTTCCATTCTTCTGTTTTGGTTTTATGTTTACTTCATCTGATTCAGTTGCAGTCTCAATCACCTGTTTGATAACATCATTCTGGTTTGGGTCAGTACTGTCAATTTCATTTGCTAGTCTCTCATCATTTGATTTTGGATCTTCAATCATGCAAGTTTCTGCTGTATCAGTTTGTTCAGACTTAGCTATACCGCTATATGATTTTTGTGAGTTGTTATTTTTCCCATTTGGCAGCAATGGCTCGTTTTCATCTTCAACATCATCTGAATTGTTGAAACAATGAAAATTATTGTATTTTAGAAGGGGAATTCTTAAGATTCAACTTGTTACAGCTGATAAGTTGAAATACAGTATACATACATGTACCACATAGCAACTTGATAAAAAATGAATTATTTATCAATAGCTCACTATATATAAGACATTTTATATTGACAATCACATGTTCATCATTGATTTTCTTATGCTACCTCATGTGACCTCTTAATCCATGACTAAGCTTCTATGATTTTGTCTGATATTCACATAGTAGACGATGTTTTTAAATTGGTTTCAATTAATTCATTTGGTTTAAAGGGATCTAGGTTGTTTTGTGTTTTAACATGTTGCTTTTTGTGCTTTTACATCACCGGCATGATGTGGTATAAAAACTAAGAACAAGTAAAAAAATAACCTTTTTTGACAGTCTTTTTCTGTCCTTTACTTGCCAGTTCTGGATAACGTTTATACACGATCCATAACAACCAGACCTCAATCACTAAAGACAACATGTTCCAGCCAGCAATAAAGATGGCACTGACAACTGTGGAGCCATATGTCATGATCTGTCCAGTCAAAACAGGAGCCAGGATGTTTGTTGTCAGATCGATGGCTCGAGTCACTGCATTCAAAGCTGTAAAATAGAATTATGTTGACAGAAAATCATAACAAATACGGGGTCTCATGTAAGGTTAAGAGTATTTTGTATCATGTGGTAAGATGACAATCAACAAGCAATGGTGTGCATCTTTTATGTACTCAAACAATGTACATAATATGTACAGTAAAACTTGTTTAAGTGAAAGGTACCTCACAATACTATACTAATTTGGAGGTGTTCCACTTTCAGAGGTTAATTTTACATAAATAGCTGATGGGGCTTGTAAAGGTGTTTTGCCATTTCTTAAAAACCAGCTAAGGGGGTTTCTACCAGGTAGTATTATATGGGATCTTACATGCTAGTTTAGATTCATTTCCTCGCGACACCACCACAATCCAATCCCTTTCAATTGAGATCCTGTTGGCCTCATTGCCTGGAACAAAAATTCATTGTTTAAAATATACTTATAATATACTAAGTAACAGTTTTACAAAAATGCTGGATACTGCCTTCACAAACTTGTAGTCTGACTTATATAAGCTGAAAGCCTGTAAACAGTAAAACCTGTATAAATAAAACACATTTGGTACCTGTAAAAGTTTTCAAGTTAAGTGGCATTCCACTAACAGAGGTTTTTTTAACATTAAGTTTGGATTCTGAAAAAGTGTTCCACTTCTAGAGGTGTTCCACTTTACAGGTTTTACTGTTTTTTCATTTGACACCTGACTGTAGATGATATATTTCTTGAATATCTTATCCTCCAAATGTCACACTGACATTTAATTGAAAGTTGCAAATTATCATACTTTATAATACAATCATAACCTTACTTTTTATGTTTCTCTATAGAACCCCCTACTCCAACTGCACGATTCTCACAAAACCTTATACGTACCTAACCTGGCCAATACAGCTATGATGATGACCAAAGCCTGGAATATAGTCTCCAGCCATCCATCCCATATGGCAATGATTGGCTCTTTGTAGATGATTAACATACAGAGGAGCACTGCACAGATAGCTACACAAACCTTAGCAAAAACTAGAGAGTTTCTGGCAACTGAAATGTGAAAATATGTGAAATGGTGGTTAAAATGTGAAAGTTTTATTTACATGTGAATGATTGAAGGTGCATGTAAGATAAGATAAGTTTTGATTGTTCTTTATAGTGGTAGGTTTACATACATGTAACTCAACCCAGCCCACCTGGGCTTATCAACCACTTCAAATTTGAACATTTTAAATCATATAATAGATAAAAATAAATATCAGTCTGTGCTAAATATATGGTTACCTCTTTTGACGAAGCACTCTCTTACAAAAATGGGCAAATTTTCTTGTCATTTTCTCAGTTTGTGTCTATACATGAACATTTAAAATTGTTGTCAATAAAATACCTCTCTCTAATTCCATTATAAAAATGGCAATGAAAGACAAAATGTATTTCATCTTCCACATAATTTTGTTCACAGACACAGTATAACCTTTCTTATATATTTTTCATTCTAAAATGACCTGTTTCTATTCTTATATGGTAAAATACACATACTAAATTGTGCTAAAAGTGACCATTCATATTTACTTAAATTCAGTGTCAAATATTTTCAGTTTCATAATTATGTTTAAAGGTGGCATATGTCCTTTACTTTGGATTCGAACTAACCATATCTGGCCATCTAGTTTTATTATCAGTCATAAAACTTTTTAGCACAATTTTTAAATCACAATATGTCATATCATTAAAATGCAGAGTTAGATTACATTTATCTAAAATACCTTTTACAGTTTGAGACCATTTACTTTTCCATTTAACATCCAATAAAAACATTTTCCTTGTCAGTCTACCATCTTCAAACCATGATAAGCAGTTAAATCATCTAATTTGCTGTTCAATAACTAAAGGTGTCCAACCAAAATCTGCATGCAAAGCATGTAAAGCCACAAACTCGTGTACACTTGAATAATATCTTTGTTCTCTATCAAAAATAACATTACAGCATTTTAAATGATTTGCTCCCCATGTAGCATGATTGGTCTTGGTAAAAATATATGCAATAGTTGAAAATTACAGGGAAATATGTGCTTGATTATTGCTTTGAATTGAAGAAGCTTTGATTAGAATTTTGAATTTTTTTCTCAAAGCTGAAAAATGGAGAAAAGCAGTCTTGGACACTCTTTTGCTTTTATGACCACCATTTTTGTCTCAAAAGGTTTTTCAAAACATAATCACTTCTTCATTTCTGATATGTCAAGGTATTAGCCAAGGTCAGTCAAAACGTTAAAGGTCAATTTTGAATGAACCTTTACATCCTGACAAATGTCATTTAATATATAAGTTCAACCAAACTATTGTTTATGACCCTAACACAGTTGCAATAAAGTGGTTGTCAAACTGCCTTGAGATATAGGTGTCCATAAAATATATGTACTGTAGATGTATTTTACAGCCTTCACAATAATACACAGGAACAATTCAGATTCCCACATAATTATGATACAGAAGGAGCATACCACCATAGAGATGCTAAGAACAAATGTATCAATGAGCAGATGTAAGTTTTACTAAAATTATGTGGGCTGGTAAAATACTTAGGCTTTCTACAAGATACATATCATTTCTATATAAAAGCAGGCTCGCATCAGACTTGAAGAAATAACAATTTATAGACAATCGTGAACATCGTTCATCTGAATGTCTGGTACACTAAAGGCAACATAACTGATCATCGATGTTATACTTAAAAACATTCTTAAAACACTGAAACATTTTCATATAAAGAAGATTTCATTGGAAAAAACTCGAGCTGGATTATAATTAGTGACAGGGATTACAGTGACAAAAATTAGTGACAGTAAGATGAAGTTACTGACACTATTTTCTGGAATCATTCTAGGATATCTCATTTTCCTCTACTTACACATTATTCTCAAATCTCCTGTCAAATCAGAGTCATGTGACAAAAACTGTTTAACAAATGGGATTGACCTAACATTAAAAGAATCTCATAATTTGATCAGAGGAGGTACAAGCGATGATGAAGACCATATTGATATTGAAACAACGGAGGAGATGGATAAGACACACCATTATATAATTGTTACATCACCAAGGTCCGGTTCAGAGTATCTAGTACATCTATTAAACCAGCACTCCCATTTGTACAACTATGCAGAGCTACTTAATCCAGGGATTATGGCACAAGCTGGGATAGCCACGAAAAATATAACAAAAATGACCACATTCAAGTCTCGTGTTTTTGATTATCTACGCAACATGTTAAAACAAGACACAGATGCTTCATGTGATGTAAGAATATCTGGGTTTAAACTATTTATGTTTCAGTTGCAGTCAATGGGATTCACCCTTGCTGAGATTATCAATGAGTTATCAGATCCCTATGTTCTTGTACTCTATAGAGAGAACCTACTGGAACAATATGTCAGCTGGAAGATCGCAGATAAGAATAAAGTGTGGTGGTCTACGCATTCAAATCCTGATACAACTGTGCCAGTGACACTATCAGCTCTTGATAAGTTTATACAAGAAGAAAAACAACAGTGGGCTGAAGCCATGAAACATATCATCAAATCTAAAACAATGTTTGTGAAATATGAGAATTTACGTGATGATAAGTACACAGAGCTGAATCGAATATTGAAATTCTTTAAATTAGGTAGAACAGATAGAGTATTTCTTGATATGATTACGCAACAAAATCCACAAAAGATTGAAAACAAAGTGTCCAACTATGAGGAAATCAAGCGGCATATCTTGCAGAATACTGATAAATACACTTTGAATTTACAGTAAGGCCTGAACAGGTTCATTTTTTGTTTGGATGGACATTAACATTTGAAAAAGGACTTGGTGAACGGGCTTTTTTCTGTTAAATCATTGAAAAATTTATTTACCAATGTCTATGACAGCTCTGGTCTTAAATCATTTCACACCTACCACGCTAACCTAAACTGATCATGAAAAGCAGTATTTAAATGATAAAATTATGTTTTCAAACTATACACAGGGCCTTGAATAATGTACATGTGACACTTTAGTGACAATCAATATCTTGCACTTGTGTAGCTTATAAAGATAGTGAATGTAAATATATGTATGGGATTTAGTTGAAACATAACAGCAGTCGAGATAACGTTAAATATAACTCAAACATTGCCTTATAAAGCTACATGTACGTTATTATATCAGATTTATCAAGTGGATTTGACAAGACTATCAAAACACAGGTTGAAAGCCCATGTTATAATGAAGGTGTTGTCACAAGTCTATGGACCCTTTTACACAGAGGGTAACAGTCGTTATAAAATAAAACGAAGGATTTTGTAACATGTGTAACACCAAAATGTTTCATTATGAAGCAATTAAACTCAATAAACTGTGTAACTCTAAATAATAACTACCCATAATATGTCACTTGTATGTCAGAATCCTAATATAAGGAATTTTCATACCATATTTGGAATGTCAAAAAACCATGGTACATTATAACTAAACAGTTATATTTTAAAATGCAAACTTCATAAGTCTACCATGGCTGCATGCAATGTGGTTAGGGTCTGTAAAAGTATAGTTTACCTTTCAGTCTTTCATTGTTATCTATCCACTCTCCAATGAGAGCCCCACAGAGAAGCACAGAAAGACAGCAGAGTAGACCGTATATAGCTGGGAGTCTCAATGAATCTGGAGATAGCTGCACCAGAAACAATGCCACTGCAAAACTCCACATCCGAATACCCTGCAAAATTGATCATTGATGTGTATATTTACTTTCTTGTGACTTACAAACTCTTACATACATGGAATTAAAAATGATATTTCAAACTAAGCAAATAAAAGTTATACTTCAAGTCATAAATTTCACTTCAGAAAGGTACAGACTTACTGTATATACATTTTGTTGATACAAACATAGAATCCTGAAGAAGATATATAAAATAAAAATATATCAAAACTATTATAAATATAACAATTTGTTAAAGATTTTATGAGATTTTCCTGTAACTATTAACAATTTATCCTTGTAATCAAAGATAGGATTTCAGAGAAACTCGGTCAAAATGGAAATCATGGACTTAAAGAGTCCCTGTGAAAGAGTACTTTTTATGCTGAAACACTTCAATTTTTATGTTGGGAAATACGTGGAGAAAAAATAAGAAATTAAATGTAAGAACATACCCAAGCTGAGAGGGCATGGCTGATATATATGAGATTTGATGAACTCCCTAAACAACTCTTGATTCTGGCTGAAAATGTAATAAATAATATATAAATAATAATATATTTCATTCTATTAATAATTGTTTTATGCATATTTATTATATATGCATTAAACATTGTCTTTGTTAATAGAGTAAAATGTAGAAAAGGGAACATCAATTAATTGTAGATGCCAAATGGAAAATAAAACACTAAAATAAATTTCATAACGTTTATTTCAAATATAAGCATACTTGAAGAACCTGTAGAAATTATTATTATCAAATGTGCATCTTGCGTTATGTATAATTCATTATTTATTTATTATTGATAGAAACAATTAACTTATATTGCAAACTAATAAATTAATAATTTTAGCAGTACAAGTGTTCCTAACTTGATAATAATATAAAAAACAAATTTTCTGGAATTTACTTACATGACTTTGATTTTGATTCCATTTCCCTCGCCATTATTTAATAGACACTGCTACTGAAATAAAGGCTTGTGATTGGAAGTTAGATGATTATAGAATCATTCTTGAGAATCCAAGCATCTATCTATACCTCATATCTTTAACCTACAAAATATTATCAATTTACTGTTAAGATAATAACAATAAACTCGTAAAATGTGATGAGTCATTCAATGTTTTATTGATGTACTGATTGGGATGACAGAACCACACATGGTATGCCAAGAGACATTACATAGTCATATCTTTGACCACGAGTTATTTCTGACTATGCAAATGATCCTCTTGTAAAGTCCCAAAGTGTGCCCAATAGAGGCTTTTCCATACAGCTTTGAAATCTTGTTGAACATGTTAAAGTCTCGTTTTTAATGATATTTTGGGATATCTGCATTTTTAACCACTAAAGACTAGCATTTTCTTCTCTTTCTGTGTGTAATCTTCTATCAAAACAATTTTGATTTGCACTGTTATTTACCTTTATTCAAATTCTAGAGATTTTCAAGTTTTCTAAAAATGGTCAGGCTAAATCCCCATTGACACAATGTTGAAAAACCTTTAAAAGTTCATTTACTCTTAAAAGGAGCACAATTTTAATGTGAAATTAGTGACTCTTGCTATTAAGTTGCCATGTTATTTAGCCCTACCAATACCCATGATGCCATCTATTTTTCCATTTATATGGAAAAGGGTCAATTCCAGCCAATCAGAACACAGTATTTCATTTAATTACACTGCTTGAAATAATCAACCATGCACCCACTCAAATGCACCTAAGGAAACTGATTACACCAATTCCAAAGTTGATTGAAAATCTATATCTGGAAAAGGAAATGACAACCCAGGTGCTTTAAATATTGAGGATGATAAAGTTATACAGTCCTTATGTTTTTCCCAAATATACCTTTATGTGTTGTATACCCAAATGAATCCATCCCTGTTTAAAATAACTTAAGAACAATAAGAAAATCATCTTGATTTTTATAAAGGAGATGGAGCTTTCGATGCAGTAACAACAATCTTTTATGTTTATTTACCTAAAAAGTAGTTTCTGTATTACTTGTTTGTCATTTGTCAACTTCGATTAGAACATGATGTACTTTAAACATTGAGAACTATTGTTTTATTCGTGTTTTATTCAACCTGTGAATGTAAGTGACACTCACCTTATGCATGTGCAGTTATGCATTACCTGCCTCTTTAATTCCTTCTTATATGTAAAACTCTATCATGAATATCAAAATTTGATTTGTATTTAAGTGCGTAATTCTTATTTATAATAGAAAATTAATTACATTTACTTGAAGTTACACCTTATCATGTCACATGGTATATTCTTAAAACGTCATGTTCTTAACCCATTGATATACATTTAAGGGCTGATATGTACATCCAAGTGCTGTTCTATTTGCTTTTTTATCATAAATTACAATTGTTTTGGGTAAGCACATTGCAACCTACTGTACTCCCGGTTAATTTAGCGAGTTTTAATTTGGCAAATTTTGAGAAAACATGATTTCACGGCTATTAAAATATCGCGAATTTCACTTTGTACACCTACTACTATGTCATCTTGGTCAATTGCACGCAGCACCTTAACCTCTCTTACATTGTTATTTTTGTTTACTTGATCTAATAAGCCACTGTAACAGACATTGGTACTAACTATTCCATTTATCGCCTAAAAACACTTGACAAACATTTTACAAAACATGAGATGCAATGGAGTCCCAGGTAATAAAAAATTTCACAAATCCCCGGGGATTTAATTGACAATTTTGCGAAAATTATTTTTCCCGATTTAACCACAATCGTGAAAAGCGCGAAAACTCAATCCCATGTGAAAAATATACCGAGAGTACAGTCTTTAAAGAGACAAAGAGACCTTTACTGTTTTTTTCTCAGTCAGTGCAGGCCGCGGGGGGGGGGGGTTAAAATCCTTATTTCAGTTGAAAACATTATAAAGTCTGTATATTTGTATCATTATGTTAATAATACCTTGATGTAACTATTTTCATACTTTATATATATATATGAGCCACAGAAAAAGGGGTTTACTCACAGATTTTTTGAATAAATCTTAAAAAGCACAAAGAGACCTTTGAACTGAGCCATGGCTCGCATCTTAACAATGTTTCTTTGCAGATATAGACCAAAAGATGGATTTGAGTTTAGCACATTTTCTTCTTAATCTTGGGCATATTTTTGGCTCTGTAGCATAATTTTACTTTTTGTGATAAGACCGGTTTTCCTATGTCGAGTCTTATATAACTGATGACTATGTTATATACTTGATACAAAAGCCATGTAACAAACAAAGCTGTCAAAAAATAATTATTTCAATCTCTGAAATGCACAACTACAAATATGTAATGTAGCTTCCACGTCCTCCAGGTCTCTGATGGAGCCTAGCAACTGCAAAGGTCATGAAATTTGTTACCATAGCAACATACCCCAACAAAAATGTCTGAACCCCATAACATGTTTCTATCTCTCTCTTTAGTAAGTTCTTATTTATAAGGATAGAACTATAACATATTGCCTATTACCAATATGCAAAATTGAACTGATCCTGTTACTGGTTGCTATGGTAACTGATTCAAATGCTTAAATGTTTGCATCTTTTTTTACATTTTTTATCATGTTGCATTTTAGAAATATCACTATATGGTTGATAACAAGTTATTGATTCTTAGTACTGCCTTAAGAAACTCCATGGGGACCCTTGTTAACTATTGTAAACAAAATATTTAGCTTAAAATTGTACAGCTTTTATGAAATACATGTAGTTACAAATGGACATAAAATAGTCAAGTAAATGGTATATAATAATGCCCCATTGCCGTTCATTGTATCCAGGAATGGCTGGTCACAAACATACATGCAGGTATCACCCAATGCTACCAAAACAAAATGCATCATTTTTTCCTCAAGACAATAAATATACATTGCAAATGATTAAATCTATCCTGATGACAATAAACTTGAACAAGTTGATAATATTAATTTTCTTGGTATAACAATAGCACCCTTGGTATACGCAGCTAACGAAAATTGACCGGTACGGGTCAAAAGCTGGACCGGTACGGGTTAACGGTTTTATTTGACTTTAAAACAGCCATAACTTGCTCAATATTGACTTCCTCGTGTCTAATTTGAAATATATGATGCCTCACGATGCTTTAAAGAACCCCAATTTCTTACAGATTTTTAAACGGACCAAAACTCTCTAAATGCGCATTTATGCTCTTTTCTCTCGAGAACGACTGTCTCATTTTCACGATAACTTTTATTAAGTACTTCTAACATATAAGATCTATTTTTCGCGTCATTTAAATTCACAAGATGTAAATAGCATGTCATTTACATCATACCTTGATGGGGAAAATAGATCTTATATGTTAGAAGTACTAAATAAAAGTTATCGTGAAAATGAGACAGTCGTTCTCGAGAGAAAAGAGCATAAATGCGCATTTAGAGAGTTTTGGTCCGTTTAAAAATCTGTAAAAAATTGGGGTACTTAAAAGCATCAGGAGGCATCATATATTTCAAATTAGACACGAGGAAGTCAATATTGAGCGAGTAATGGCTGTTTTAAATTCAAATAAAACCGTTAACCCGTACCGGTCCAGCTTTTGACCCGTACCAGTCAATTTTCGTTAGCTGCGTATACCAAGGGTGAATAGATAAACATTGAAGTGGAATCGCTATATTGCTTCAGTTAAATGCAAATATCTCTAGTACAATTGGTATTTTATGTATAGTTCAACAACTGTTAAATATCAATGGATTTATGAGCATCTTTTATTCACTTATATATTCTCATCTTATATATGGCAATATTATTTGGTGTCAAACATGTACTTTACCTTCGCTATATCTTGTGCAAAGAAATTCACTTGTATTGCACTGAACATAGGCCCCTAGAACATGTTTCATCCCCTACCATTATTCAAACAGTCACACCTTTTAAATATATTTGACATACACAAACAACAGAAAAAATATCTATACTATTCATGCGTTAATGGGTCAATAAGCTTGATAACTGCCAGAAGATTTTTTCCTTTTTCAAAATTGTTCAGGCGAGACATGAACACAATACTAGATAAAGGATAGTTATGATAAATCTATGGTGTGGACGAACAAAGGAAAATCTAGTATGTTAACTTTCTCAGCACCAAGAATTTGAAATCAAATGCCAAACAAGATTCAATCCTCTCAAAGTGTTCCAATCATGAAGATAGATAAGAGCTAAAAAATACTTTAATTAATTAGTTAATTAGTTGAAATATTACTCTTATACTATACTTAATTTGGGCATTATAAGACACACAACTTAAGTAAATGAACCCATTGTAACACACAAACAGATCCCCCTCTGTTTCTATGTACACTCCCCTCCATAAGTTTGGCAACTTTAGATCCCCCATTGAACTACGTGTTAAAGCCTCCTTACATTTGAATTTTTATTTACTTAACCATGAAATAACTTATAATATCGATGGAAACGTAACTTGACTTTATTTCCAATACCTCCAAATTTTCTCAATTTTTTTTCTCAATTACAATAGGTCGAAAATTGATGATAAATTTGATGAATTTTTGAAAATCGTCATTCCCATGTAATCCAATGGGAAATGGAGGGTTCCGGACTTATTATATAAAAATTCAAAGGTAAAGAGGCTTTAACACGAAGTTCAATGGGGGAGCTAAGGTTGCCAAACTTATGGAGGGAGTGTATGTACAGTAATATACCACAGTCAGAAATATGCACAATTTGTGTCAACCGCTCATTGTCACATTTTGATGCATAGCTTAATAAATACACGTAATAATAATACAATACTAAACCCATACTTTGCTCGTGATATATAATAATCTTAATGAAGTGGCATGTTCTGTACTAACAATTTTTATTACAAAATAAATAAAACTCAAAGAAAAGGGCAACAACTCAATTAAAATATATAAAAACATAAATAGACTGATTACATTTTACCACGGGCATTTTACACTTTTGAAAGGGTACAGTTTTGGAAGTGTTTTGTTAGATGTGGAATAAGTGGTAGAAATTACAGATACATACCACAGTCAGCACCATCTATCTAATATAATAGATGATAATAATGCTCACTGTGCATCATGCAGGTTAATTTACTAAGTTGATTAGCCTAATAACTTTTTAGTAAACTAAAAATCTTAATTCTTACCTGGAATTTAAAGGTGTCGTTAGATGTCGAACCTCTTTGTGATATTGATCGGGCGGGAACATAAATTATGCAGATATGGGTCACTAAATCCAGGTCCAACACATTCTAGATTCAAGTTGAATTTCAACATAAACTTTTCATGACCTTTCATTCGACCTTTTCATTCAAATCACGTGACTGTTCAAAATGGCGAATGCAGACGAAGAAATTGAAGGAGCGACAATTATTGCAGAATCCTTGAGAGATCAGGTAGGGATCACGATGAATTCAAGTCATATAATTAGTGTATAAATATATAAGAAATAAAATTGCGAAATACAAATTGAATATGCTGTCTGATGTTTGCGAAATAGCCATTTAGTAGTTGTCCTAATTTCTGACCTGATTTGTGGACTTTCAATTTCATTCAGTCAGTAAGTTACATTTGTAAATTTCAAGGGTAATTTTTTTATTTTGTACATGTACGTTCAGTAACATGAAATAAACTAGCAAAGACTCCGCCTTTGAAAGATTTAAGGTGAAGTTATGCCTTGGTTCTTTCTGTAACGACCCCATATGTGATCATATCAGATATTATTCAATATAGTGCTGACTGAACGACCCTGGGCACACTCGTCCGGGGAGCTGTAGTGTATGGAGTCAGCTACTAAATCTGAAAGGGATTGTGCTTAATTCAATGCCCCGTGTGGGAATAAAACTCAGGACCTTCCCCCGCTTACGAGACTGACGGAGGACTTCCTGTAATACATGTAACTGTTACACAAGAGCAATTCTACATCTGACACCAATAACAACTTGGCACGCTCATCTGGGGAGCTGAAACCGTGTAACAAGCCAGATCAGGCCCGTAGCCAGGGGAGTTTGGGCGAACATCCCCTGGCCAAAATTTCTTTCAAAATCATGCAGTTTTTCACCAATCTGACTATTTTTTGAGTGATTTTTGGACAAATTTGCCAAACGTGAACCCCCCTAGAATTTTTTAGAAAAGCGAACCCCCCCCCCTTGGAAAATTCTGGCTACCGGCCTGCAGATACAACATGTATCTGAAAATCTGAAAGGGAGTGTAGTAACTTCAATGTCCCATGTGGTCCCCCACCGTTTGCCCCAAAGAATTCCCACGGTGGTGAACAGTGAGCCCATATGGCCCGAGTGTGACAGCTCCATAAGAATGTTGTCATTTATAATGGACACATTTTTCTGTTCCATGTATTTGTAGGGTGTCCAGTACATGTTTGGTATCGTAGGTGTGCCAGTTATAGAGATCGGCATTGCAGCACAGGCAGCTGGTATAAATTACATAGGCTGTAGAAATGAGCAGGCGGTAAGACAACTGGGTTTTACATGTTGTTTTCTCTTATACAAAAAGTCATAGCAGTGCTTGTGTTTTACACCAATTTCAAGAAAGATTAAACAAAGAATTAAACAAGTCATATAAACATTGTGTTGTATTGACACTTTCATCAGCATTACACCGGAATAACCTGACAATGTTGTCACAAATGGCGGACGCTTCAATTAGATTTTCATGAACTTCATGTTAATAGAGCACCTAGACTAAATTCCTTTGGAAAACAATCAATCAAAGTGTCGTTATACTCATTGTACAGTTAATTATGTTCTACCATCAAAATAAAAGTCTTTGATTTAACCGATCAAAATGAGATACGGGACAACGGACACTGTATTACCATATGTCGTTGTTTTTTTAAATTATTTCAAATTCAGATTCCGTTGTCATTGACGATATCGAAGATGCTATATTGTGGCGATTCACTACCCAATTTGATCGAAATTGGGATTTCGTATGATACATCATCACAAGAGCTTAATACATGCACAGAATTAGCGATGATAAAATCCCATAAAATTAGGACCAAGTGATTAATGAGTTGAAGCGACGGTTGTGTCCACCATTTTTGATAACGGTATCTGACTTTACCGTTGTCAGGCTATTCCGGTGTGAGCATCAATGGATAAGCAATAGTAGTCTGACATTTACAAAGCAGCACTAGTCTTTGGACATTTTGTGTGGAAATCTTTCAGGCTTGTTATGCTGCTCAGGCTATAGGCTATTTGACAGGCCGCCCAGCAGTGACACTGGTGGTGTCTGGTCCAGGTCTCTTGCATGCATTGGGAGGCCTGCAGAATGCACAAGAAAATTGCTGGTTAGTGTAAAATGAGAAACTTTTAAGGGATGATTAAAAACTTTTTGTGTACAAATAAAAAAAAGTTTAGTAGATATTTTCATGGTAAAACATTTTTCTCAGCATACTTCGTCATTTTGCTTTTTTGAATTACATGCTATTATGTCACCACCATACACGTAAGTGGCATTCACACAAGAATCAAAGAAAATGCCTTGTAAAATCTCCATTTAACTTATTGTTTGCTAGTATTAGTGTTTACTAGTGTTTATAAACACTGTTTGAATATAGTATATATGCTGTAGAGCTCTGTCTGACAGCGTAGTATGTTTTGTAAATTCCAGGCCTACCATAGTGATTGGGGGATCCAGTGATGAAGGGCTAGAATCAAATGGAGGTTTTCAGGAATTTCCACAAGTTGAAAGTGCTCGTCTTTATACTAAATACACAGCACGGGCCATGTCCATGAGCCGCATACCATTTTATATTGAAAAGGTAGGCAATCATTGAGCTACTACTGTACATGGTACTAGTCGAATCCAGTCTGATTATGGCACTTGTCTGCTTTTGCTTCAGTAAAATTATCAACTTTAACAGATGGACCACTGCCATCTTGGTAACAAGTTTTCTTGTGGTGCTCACATGCCTGTCCATTGGCACAAAACAACTAAGCAAATACATGTAAGTCTGATATTATATTGGAATTCGTCCCATTTGAGTGGTTTTCATATAAAATGTTACGTTCATGAAATCTTCCCCTTCTTATGCATACTAAGTTATTGCTCTATTACATCATCAATAAGCTTTATTGATTTTAGTTTACAGGTGTACATGTGTGAACAATTATTTCATTTCAAATGATCTGAAAGTTTAATAACTTAAACAAAGTGCAGATTGATTGTTTTGTCATATTTAACAAATAACTCTTAAAATGATCCAACAAGGAGACAATATTGATTTTATTTTTTATTTATCTAAAAAAATATTTTATCAGTAAATGTAACATCTTAGTAGTTTGTAGAAATCTGCTCTGTCAGTTACAGTGGTCATTTAGCATGGCACAGCCATCCCATCTAGAAAGCTGAAAAGAGAAAAACATTTTTTGTCAACACACTCATTATATTATATTATATTATTGGATAGTAGTAGTAGCAGTCATTAAATAAAACACAGTGAATCTGTACACCTTTATAATTGCGTCCCAGCCTCATGCATGCAATTTACATAATGTTGAATGACACACAGTAAAATATTTTTTAATCCAAACACCACTGGAACTGGTCAAAAGTGTTCAGATTGGCAGAGTTCACATTTTAAGGCTTTTTAATATGTATGTCTATGGCATGTTAAAAATGAGACCAAAAAGACTTCACAATAAGAGTTGTTCGTATACGGAGGTGTTCAGATGTGGCTTGTTAGCTCAAATTTTACTTACTTTAATAATGTCCATATCCCTCGGGGGCAACATATCCATTTGGTCCAACAACCTTTCCAGTCTGGGCATTGATGTAACCACCATTGTCTCCAACAATCAGACCAGATGGGGACTTAACAACAGCTCCATTGGGTCCAACATTGGCATACGGATAGCCATCCCCATATGGGACATATCCGTAATAATGATCCTGGTATCCATAGCTGCCATGTCCATAGCTGTTCCTAGCATATCCATGACCATATCCGTAGTCAACTTTGCCATCACGGTTGGCATCAAGGGAATCTGGGACACCATCACGGTTCTCATCATCTCCATATCCGTAGCTACGGGGAGCAGCACAGGCAATCGCCACAAGGGCAAAAAGGCACACAAACTTAAG
This sequence comes from Owenia fusiformis, assembly GCA_903813345.2. Taxonomy (NCBI): domain Eukaryota; kingdom Metazoa; phylum Annelida; class Polychaeta; order Sabellida; family Oweniidae; genus Owenia; species Owenia fusiformis. The sequence goes on along the minus strand of CAIIXF020000007.1, from coordinate 19,129,680 downwards.
CATGTTGAATGAGATTCTGGAAATAAGACATCATCACTTTTTACGAGATCTAATCATTTTGCATTATTTGGACTAAAATGTTGAAATAAAAATAATTAAAAAGCCCTGAACTTGTAAAAAATCAACATGTGACAATTCAACTGATGTTTTTGAGGAAATATTTGAAAAGATAAACATTAGGTCTTACCTGTTTAATTAAGATGAACATAAAATTACTAACATGTACTGTACTTACCTTGTATTGAATTGAACCAAATGAAGTGAATGTTAAATCATTGAATCGTCCTGGATTTTATACTGAATTAGGATGTTTCCTAAAGCAAATACCAAGCCTTGCCACTCCATATTACTCTAATTAACATAACTTATGCAAATGAAATAATTGTTTATAACCTGGAGCCGGGATACTTTCACCTTCAGAGTTTTTTTAATGAACTAAATCTATTTGAAAGTTTGGACAAGGAAGCTTTTTTTCCCAATTAATTTGGGATGGCTTATATTAAAGTCCTCCGTCAGTTCATCAGTTCGTCTTTCTGTCCAAAAACAACTCAAATGCAATATGCATTTATCCCACATAAGTTTTTGATGAAATTGTTCAAAACTGTACATGTAATTTGAACATTGTCTACTGTAATTACGTAAGCGAATAATATATTGGGTCTGCTTTATGGAATGATTCATTGTCCCCCCCCCTCCTCTGAATTTGCTGAATTGAGCTGTTAATAGCCTGTTATAGCTTGTTTCAGGCAGTCAGAACCAGTATGTATGGGAGACCTGGGGCCTGCTATCTTGACTTCCCTGGAAACATCATTGCTGGTAAAAAGATCCCAAGAAGCAGCATCATGTAAGTAATTTAGTGTGCTATATGTGATGCTACTAAATAATACCCAAATGTATGTGGGTCAAAAACATTTCAAAAAGCCTATACCCTGCTTTCTTGGAATTTGTGAAAGATTTGCTTTTATTTTCAGTTTTAGTCAAACAATATGCTAGATATCCATATACAGTATGCTAATTATCCTATATATTTATTTATTTTTAATGCTTCCATTTTTATGTCACCACCAGAAGTATAGTCTCCAACTTTTTTATGGACAGTGTACATCATTCAGCGGTTGGTGTTTTATAAGTACATGGGGTCATTTATCATTATACATCTGTATATGAATCTTTCGTGCGGAGTAAGTCACCCCCCTCTTATATTCTATATATTGAACATTAATATATAGAATATAGGAGGGAGGGGTGACTTAATCCCCATGCTTTCAATGTTAAACAAGTGGGCCATAACAAGTGCAGTGTTGGACCGGGGTGAGTGAGAGAATTAGTTACCTTGTCATAAGGCTGAACTTTTAGACTTATGTGTCTAAAGAGGATCAGTCTTGCTATCAAGGTAATGAAGTAGAATGTTTTCCTGATTTGATCCTTAGAGTGTCTGTCTACTTGTCAACATCACTCACCAATTTAAACATACAGAAGATATCGTTAGTACCTCAGTGTAAATACTCGCATCTGATTGGTCAATTAGTGGTCAACATTTTTGCCTGTACCTCACCTGTGCATCATGGGATATCATATTATTGACCGCATATGTGACTGTACTACACTTGTGAATTATGGGGAATATGACATCACAATGTTTACAGAAAACAGTGTAGACGGACATTTTGTAAACGTTGATGAAAGTGATATTTTGACTTTGCTAGACAACGAGTATAGCAAAAATACAAATACAAACGCAAAATTAACATTAAATTTTCGTAGTGAGTTCGCAGTTATGTGCCGAAAACAGAGAGTCTAGCTACCACTGTCTTCAGATTTTCTTAAAAAATTATTGCTGGCGTGGTTCAAAGAAAAGATTGTGAAATGAAGCCATGATTGATGACTGTCATCTATATGTGTATTATTAGTTTCTTCTGACTAACAAAACAATTGTAGACCTCTCCATTCGGTCAACCGTCAAAATCATATACCTCGACTGTAAACCTTGAAACTACTGTTGACCTCGACCTTCTGTCTCTGTCAACAGTAGTTTCTCGGTTTACAGTCTCGGTATACAATTTTGCCGGTTGACCTCTGGAGAGGTCAACAATTGTATATTGTAGAAATTATGATTTAAATATGAAATCATTCTCTAGCCTAGTATTTAATGCATTAATACTGTATGTACTTTTCAGCACCAGGCCAAAGGTGCCATTTCCTCCAAGAACATTTGGAGACCCTGATGATATAAAGTCAGCTGTAGAATTACTCACACATGCTAAAAATCCATTGGTCATCATTGGAAAAGGTTTGTATGTTTAACTGTATGACTCAATTATATTATAATGCATACTGTAAGTGCCTTACCAACACACCAACACATTATAAAAGGATAGAACTGGCATGGTTTAGACCTCCTTGTGTTCAACTGCCTTAACTGTTTATGACATTCCTAAAGCTTGAACTAGTATAAATACTGTACATGTGTTATGATTATGAAGAAAGTAAATTACTCTCAGTTTTATTCAGTTTGATATACTGTACTATTAATGAAGCATTTTTCACATGAGATGTTTGTTCATGAAATCCACCAATCTTTTCAATGATAGCTCATCTGCGTCCTTGTTATAGCGATCACCATCAACCCTATTGAATGCATGACCAGCATTATCATAGAAGAAGAACTCATTTTTATCACCAATATTTTCCAACAAAATGCGCAATTTCTCAGCCTCTACTGGATTGGCTGATCGGGAAGTATCATTCATTCCAAAATGAGCTTGCACAGGTACAGCAATGTTGCTAATGTTGCATCCACACATCTCAGGATCTGGTATCCCATAAAATGGTGCAGCTGCTGATATCAAATCAGGATTGATTAATGCTGCTGCTGATAATGTAATTCTTCCTCCAAAGCAAAATCCAGTGATACCAACCTGAATGATGTGTAAAGATTAAAGAGTATAACAGAAGGTCCAAGGAACGGCATAATATATTGTTAGTACCTCAACTGAAATACTTGATTCTGATTGGTTGATTAGCGGTCAACAATATGCACTGTTGACCGCTACTAGATACTGTTGACCGCTACTTTTGAAGAAAAAAGTTTTATGCCGTCATCCTATTGAAAACGTTGATGAAAGTGATATTTTGAGTTAGCAAAAATAGCAAAAATGCAAATAAAAACGTAAAATCAACATTAATTTACTAATGAGTACGCCGTGATGTGCTGAATATAGAGAGTTTAGCTACCACTGTCTTCAGATTTTCTTCAAAAATATTGCTGACGTGGTTCGGAGAAGAGATTATGAAATGAAGCCATGCCAATTGATGATTGTCTTCTATATGTGTATTATTAGTTTCTTCGGACTAACAAAACAATTGTAGATCTCTCCAGAGGTCAACCGTCAAAATCGTATACCGAGACTGTAAACCGAGAATTCTGTCTCTGTCAACAGTAGCTTCTCGGTTTACAGTCTCGGTATACGATTTTGACGGTTGACCTCTGGAGAGGTCAACAATTGTATACAGTAGAGCATTAACACAAAAAATTACTATTACTATACTAGCCAGGGATAAGAATACCTTTTTGATTCCCCTTGACTTGAGGTACATGGCCGCACCCTCAATATCCTTCATGGCTCCATCATATGAGAGCATTCCGCTTAGTTCACGAGCTTCATCATGAGTCTGAGCTATGTCACCTCTGATAAAATAATGATGTGCTTTATTCTAATCACCGATTTCCTGGCCAGTCTACTATACATGTACATATACATGTATTTATCTTATTTGTGTATGGGAAGTTACAATTTGTTGGCACTATATATATTCATCACCCTTCACGCATGGTTTAAAAAGCGGGTCCCTTACATAAGATATTTTCTTCATACATTAATAGAGTTAAACTAAGTAGTACATGTTATACCTGTAGTACATATACCCACCTATAGAGATCCACTGCAAGTGTCACTAAGTTACCTAGTTTAGCAATCTTCAAAGCACGGTCAGTTATCTCATTAGTCATACCTAGATTCTCTTGGATGACGATTAGACCTTTAGTGGACTTCATCAAGTCTCCACTTAAACTTCCATACATGTGATCAGCCTTTGGATTCTCAGATGTGAACCTCACAATTTCTTTTTCCATCATAGTTTTTGCTTGTATAAAAACATTTCATCAGTAAATACCATCATAAAGTTTATTCAAAATTTGTTGATAAAGTAAGTAGCCTATTTTTAAATTGCCTACATTTTCGTGTCACACCACATATTGTTAGTCTCCAACTTTTTTGTGGTGGCAGTCACCAGTTGGTGTTCATTGGTTGGTGTTCATCATTTGGAATCTGTAAAAATGGCATGTGGTATCCAACCAAACGAAGTTCCGGGGAGATATAGAGAGTTGTTAATCCGTTAGTTTGTCCGTCTGTGTGTCTGGGTGATAGCTTAAATACCGGTTGACAGATTTGATTTTAATTGTGTAGGCTTATGGGTGTAGGACTTCTGTTCAAAAGAGATTTTAAGATGGCCACTGAATTTCAAAATGGTTGCCATTATTTGTAAAAAATGCAATCTTTGATAACTTAAATAACAGTGAATGGATTTGGTTCAAATTATATATGCTAATACCCAGGGATGGTCGCTATTTATCATTCACTTTATTCAAGTGGGATTTGCTTCTTCGTAGAGTCGCTGATTCCTAGTTAACATTGTATTTCAATTCATGTTGATCTATACAACTTCTAAGATAATTTGAAGAATACCTTCACAACGCTTATTGACCACTGCTTCCAAGTCATTCAGTTTACTTCTGATATCCTCTTTCAGTTCATCCAAACTTGCCTGTGTTGCTAGTATATCCATAGGTAAATCTACCTTGAAACTCCATCTATTCCGTTTTGGTTTAGCATTTGCTAGGTGTGTCAATTGCACTAAAAAAATGGATGACAAAAGTATCCTAAACAATGCATTCATATTGCTTTTTTTCAATTTTGAAGTGTTTCGTAAGGAACATGTACAGTAGTTTAGTGTAAATTCTGATAATTATAAAAAATTTAATCTCTGATAATTGAAAAATATTATTAAATAGCAATTACTGAAGATCATTAATCATCCACTGGACCATGATAATATGTGCAGATCAATCAATCATTCTAGTTTTTCTAATATTTGAAAATCAATGTTTTTATTATCAAAGTTCATTGGGGTATGAATGCCTTCATCCTTTCGTCTTGGCTATAACTCAAATACCAATGACCAGATTTTTGGAATGGCTATTGGTCTCATAAATGTTCAGTTCATTGAATTGTCCAAAAAGCAATTTTCATAAAATATGGCATACATTTAAAGAAAAATAGTACCCCTTATTTCATATTACTATTTGTCATTTTATATGTTCTGCTATCTAGAGTTATTTTGTTGATATTTAATATTACATGTGTATACTTGGCAATTTTTAATGATGAATTGTAATTTTATTGTAGCATGGACACATTCTTACTTGTTTCATAGTTTGCTCAATTTTGGTAGCCATTTCTGTTGCCATTGCACTATTGTAGGGAATAGATGGCATTACTTAAGAGAATATATCACAACATTGTAGGGAATATACCCTGTACATGTATTACAACATTGTAAGGAATATACACTAAACATATATTACACTATTGAAAGAACAGATTGCAAAATTGTAGGGAATACATGTATATATTGTAACAGTTTGGCCTATTTTTGTGGATATACGTGGTAGTGGTAGCGTGGCTAATAATAGGCCCACTGTTTAGTAAACGGTGTTTACTTGGTGAGTTACACGGCACACGTTAAATGTGCGATTGTCCCTAAAGAATTAAACAGACATATACAATTAAATATAAATATAAAACAGTATATTGTGGCGTTTATAAGCCCAAATAAAGATGTACATTAAATGTCAAGTATGAAGGTTAAAATGCTACGATATTATTATCTCTCTCAAAACTCACAACTCAAAAGTCCATATAAGCTAATATTTATCACTAATAAAGCAATATCTAGAGTCCGAATAAGCTAATAATAATCACTAAGAACACAATATCCAGAGTCCATATAAACTAAAGTAGATGATCACTATATACCACTGTTGTATCTCCAATATTAAAAGTTCATATATGTTGTAATACTTGTACGTCTTGTATTGTACTTGTAACTTGAACCTGAAATAGTAATCTCCTGGATCCTCCTCTATGTAGTGTAGTATGATTCAAATTTGATGATGTGAAATCATCTAAGTCAAACTATTGCTCCGTAAACGTAAATCTCCTGGATCCTCTTCACTGTATTGTAGTATAATTCAGCTTTGATAATGTGAAATCATCAAGTCAACTATCGGCTCGGTAAATGGCTATCTCCTGGATCCTCCTCTCTGTGTTGTAGTATAATTCAACTTTGATTATGTAAAATAATCTAAGTCAAACTATCAGTTGTGTAAACTCCTAAGTCCTGGATCCTCCTCAATGTGTTGTAGTATAATTCAACTTTGATTATGTGAAATAATCTAAGTCAAACTATCAAGTCTGGAAACGACTATCTCCTGAATCCTCGTCACTGTAGTATAGTATAATTCAACTTTGATTATGTGAAATAACCTAAGTCAAACTATCTGTTGAGTAAACTCCTAAGTCCTGGATCCTCCTCAATGTGTTGTAGTATAATTCAACTTTGATTATGTGAAATAATCTAAGTTAAACTATCAACTCTGTAAATGGTTATCTCCTGGATCCTTCTCTCTGTGTTGTAGTATAGTTCAACTTTGATTATGTGAAATAATCCAAGTCAAACTATATCAGCTCTGTGAACGGCTATCACCTGGATCCTCCTCAATGTAGATGTATATTCTAACTTCAATGACACAAAATCATCAAAGTTAAAATATCTCACTGGATAATCTGCTAAGTCCTGGAACGTCCTCTCTGTAGATGTATATTCTAACTTCAATGACCCAAAATCATCAAAGTCAAAATATCTCGTTGAATAGACTGCTAAGTCCTGGAACGTCCTCTCTGTAGATGTATATTCTAACTTCAATGACCCAAAATCATCAAAGTCAAAATATCTCGTTGAATAAACTGCTAAGTCCCAGACCTCTTCTCTGTAGATGTATAAGTCAAAACTATCACAATCTTCAAACTACCAAGTCCAAGGACATCTAAAACACGGCATCAACTGCTAAGTCCATGTAGCCTGCTTCCTTCACAATTACATAATAAGGCTACCTACAAATATAGCATGCACACAACGACATATGCAAAAATATAACATGTGAAAATATTTGACCTCTAAAATGACTAAGTTCATTTAATGTTAAGTGATACTGATATTAAAATATTCTAAGTTCAATATTTCTCTTTCCAAAAACAACAAAGTCCACAATAATATTTCACCAAATATTGAGTTAAGTTAATTTCATACTAAGTTATACTGATGTTAAAATATTCTAAGTTAAATATTTCTATCTCCAAAAACAACAAAGTCCAAAATATTGTTTTACCAAATATTGACTAAGTTCAATAATGTTGTAAATCGTCTAAGTTCCTTGATGATCAAAATAGCTTGTTTCTCAAACACAAGTTATGTCAGCATTTCCTCTCAGTCTATGAAGGCTGGACAATACGTCTAATGCTTTGCGCTGGGGATAGCTTCACCCTGTTGAAGTTTTGTCCAGTCTTGTAGATCTCCCTTACTTCCAGTGCGATAAATAAACTAAGTCTCACACACTTAGTTGCATCAAAGTTTTCCCAAAATTCCAATCTCCAAAATAAACTAAGTTTCGCACACTTAGTTTCCTCAATCTGCCCTTGTATACTGCAAACGTATAGCATGGCTCATCAGATGTATTCTACTGAGGTACAGCTTCTATCTTCATGTGTATACTGCAAACGTATAGCCTCAACACAACAAAATTAACTAAGTTCTCAAAATAACTTAGAAAATTTAAGCTGTTTCCCGAAATTCCGCTCTAGAGGTCCTTCCTCGACAACATCTGGCATCGCACTGACGAGCCTTCAACAGCGAGATAGTTATATAGGCCCGATGACGTCATTAATTTTCGGACAAGATTTCAACTGTGAATTACAGCTCATTTACGCCATATTTCGCTTCAATATTGATCATACAGCAAGATTATAATATTGACTCAAGAAATATAACAGTAATTAATCACTATCTAGTCTAATTTCACTTCGATTCAATCGAATCAAAAGCAGGAAGTAAAATAATAAAGGTGTCATGTTAGACTACCGATCATCTACAAATTAGACTGCCAGATAAGACTGCCCGATCAACATAAACAAAATCGTGATCAAATAAATAAAACATGTGAACTATTTCACCTCTGTAAGTACAACCTAAGTGCTGCAAATGATACTACATTTATAAATCTTAATAATCTCAATGGGAAATTACTTTCCAAGTGTAATAATTACCTAATGTACAAAAATACAGCACTTTATCAAAAATCAAAAATTTTACATTTAAAATTCCGTTACAATATATTACATTATTGGAGGGAATATTACACTAATGTAAGAATACTTAGAATAGATTATATGTTTACACGATTACAAATTTTTAAGAATTCTACTACATGTTTTGTAGAGAATATCTCATTCATATCACTGCTGTTTTAGGTGCTGCCTATAGTTGTGCAGAAGATAACCTAAGGACACTTATTGACCTCCACAAGATTCCATTCTTGCCAACCCCAATGGGGAAGGGAGTTCTCCCAGATGACCATCCATATTGTGTAGCACCAGCGAGGTCTTTGTAAGTAGGATTAATTATTATTATACATACTGCATAGTTCACCCTACATTGAAATCAATTCATTTCTGACAAACAGATCTGCCTCAAATATTTCAATGCAACTCCAACACTGTTCCCCAACTCGTTTCTATGAAATCACATCAAAGTAACAAACTAGAAGAACTGCCTGTGTTTTAGTTAGGTAAGATTTTTTGCGATTTAAACCTACATGATGTGGCTAAAATTTAAAGAATATAGTCTAGTTTCAGAATGAACATACCATTGGGAACAATATTCTAGACTTTCGTAAATGTAACAAAAATATTTGTTAATTTGACGTTACTTCAAAGTAACTACCGTACTTGAGGAACAGTGTCCAAAAAAGTTTCAAAAATCTTATAATGTTGCACATAAAATTTCTAAATTCTAAACTCTTCTACTAAAAATATAAATCTTGAAATGACCACTAAAATAAAATTACATTTTTTTAAGCTGTTCTCAACTTCTAATAAAGGTTTACTGTATCCTGATTGCTGGAATGCTCATATGTAACTGCTTTGCATGAAAATATATCCATGTTAGTGTTAACATCAGGGAAGTGTTCTCATTTACAAAATTTACTTTACTTTAATTTTGCCATGGTTACAGGGCTCTTCAGCAAGCAGATGTTATATTCCTATTTGGAGCTCGTTTGAATTGGATCCTTCATTTTGGAGCACCGCCAAGGTTTAGACATGATGTCAAAATCATTCAGGTGAGTGGAAATAGAGCTGGTTGGTTAGTTTGATTCACAAAGATTAGTTTTATATGAGAATCAAAAAAGGCACAAAGGAAAACCAGGCATTGACATGGAAATTGTCACTACCTGCCATGTGTTACAGATGTAGAATGCTGTCTCAGATGCTGACTACCAAACACCAGCCACAAAAAGTCGGAGACTATATATAACAATATGCCACCATCAGAAGTGACACTACTTACATGTATGAGCCAATGTAACCAAGGATAGGATCACACACCCACCACCCCATTATTAACAATATGTACCTCAATTCAAAATTCATGCATTTTTTGATTTTGCATCTTCACAAGTAAAATCATGTCTGGTTATATTAGTTTGCATTTCAACCATGTATCTTCCTCCTCTTCTTACTCGTGGGTAAGAGAGGGGAGAGGGAGGGTCTCGATGAAACATTATTGATACGAGAATACTCTTTAAGTTATCTTTTATATACTGGTATATCCCTACATATACTTCTGACTTGTAGGTAGACATATCTGCAGAGGAATTACATTCTAGTCGATCAAGCGCAGTTGCAATACATGGTGATATAGATACTGTAGTCTCCCAGGTAACTTACAATACTTTTTAACTACTCTGATGTATAGAAAGCTACATTTTACGGTTCTTACATTTACTATATTTTATCGCTGAAAAAGTGCACAGTTCTAATGTTTATTGAATTCAATACCACTACACCTACCATTGTATTGTGTTGATGTCTGTATACATTGAGTGGATGTTTTGTAATAATCACAATATAAAGATGGCATGTATGTATTCTTCCAGCTTAATAAAGAACTCATTAGTCAACCAGGGAAATTTGAGTTCAGTATTAATTCACAATGGTGGAAAGATCTCAGACTGAAGATTGACAACAATCGTAAAGTAACACAAGTAAGTTCTAGTGCCTCTAGAAGTGAAACAACTCTGTTAGTTGAACACTTTTCAGAGTCCCAATACCAACTGATTTAATGTTAAATGAAACTCTATAGGTGTTTCACATAGACAGGTTTTACTGTATAATCATAGTGACTAACTACATTAACAGAAAGATGGTACATGTAGTTGTTGTTTATCTATTTAGATCTTAAAAGATTACCGTCATCTTTCCTGGCCTATTTGTATATCAACATATGGGGTTTGAATCAATAAAAAGATGGCAACATGATTTCCTTACATCATGCTCTTGATCAGTATGTGGGTTTTAAAAGCAACATTAAGCTACCCTCACTGGCTTTAGAAAATTAGAAAATTAGCCTTCAAAATGTTGACCCAAACCTGTGCTTACATTTTCAAAGAGCCTTTTAATTTTTAATTTTGCTCCCCCTAAATTGAGAACTTCAAGGCCCCTCGTAATTTGTAAACATGTGTATAGTATTTTAAAGTGTTTACTTTATACATTGTATATCTGATTGAAAATGGGCTGTTTCAAAGAATTATCTTTTATTGAACACCGCGTGATATCACAGACTTGGCTTGCTTCACTAAGTTGACTGTATTTCTTTTCTTCATATTAATGTTACATCTATAATTACAGTCCATGTATATTTACTAAGTTACTGAGCCTGTCAATCTTCAAACTTACAAACCAGTTGTTGACATCTTCATGTAAGCAACTTTGGAAATTATATGCTCCACTAATATACTGAAACTTCTATATTTTGAGAGAGACTATAGCGGGGTACACAATATGCATAGTTGACCTCAGTCATCAATTGTATGAAATTTTGATTTGATTTTCTTTGTTTTAAATGTAGTCACAGATAATTGATGAGAAACCTATGAATTACTACACTGCGTTCTACAAAATCAATGCAGAGCTTCCCAAAGATTGTATCATTGTAAATGAAGGCTCTAACACTATGGACATAGGGAGAACTGAACTGCCCAACATCTTACCAAGACACAGGTACATGCAATATTTTGGATGTCAAATCAGGGTAATTTCTGGAATATTGTTATGAGCTTTAGGTTTAGATGTTGATTCATTTAATATTGTTAAAATATTGGATATATTTATGCCACTTGGGCCTATCACATCGCTAGATATGTCAACGTCATTTCATGTAATGTATTGTTAAGATTCAACAAGTTTACAATTTTATCCCAGCTCCTTATGTTTCAAGTTTTTCTATTTTGCATTATATATTTTCACCCAGCCTCAGTATAAGTTACAGGATTTTTTAGTTTCACAAAAAAACATTAATATGTTCATCTTGCCCCTTTAAATGTGTAAAAATTAAACAATTGTCTTTAAAATTAGAAAGGGTAAAACCACAATGTTCCCAACTAATTATCAATCTTGTAATGTTTAGATGGCCTTGTCTGTCACGATGGATAAATGCTTTCTTTTAAAATAAACACATAGTAGTTGTGTAGTTTGCTTATTAAAATAAATCATTCTTTATCTGATCAGGAAATGGGACACTGGCACACATGTACATGTACTTTAAGATAACAATTATATGAGCCCTGAATCATTACTGTCAAAAATCGTATTAAGTTTCCCAAGTAGACAACCATTTTCAATATAGTTGATTGATTTTGCTTCTTTAAAAGAGAGTTTCGTGTACTCTAGATTAGATTACTTCGTAGATTAGGAAACTTTTGTTTTCTTCATCCTAGATCTACCCCTGGGCATCAGGTTACTCGTTCATTAAATCAAAGCAATAGGTCTCAATACAAAAGCTCCGGGCATTCATAAGTGTGACCTCATAAAACTTTTCAGTGATAAATTAATTGGAACATGTACTTATATCACATCTCAAAATCTCTTCAATTCAAATTCAGAATATTGAGGAGAACATGTGAGATTAAGAAATATGTCCAATTAAAATTGTTTTATAGATTTTTGAAATTTATTTGAAACATAGGAACAAATCCTACGCCAAGGGCTGGTGTGAAAAAGTCACTCCACCTCAGTGGGATATTGAACCCACAACCTCCCGATTAGATCTTGGATGCTCTACCTGTTGAGCTACGGAGCCGCATGGCCTTTCCACATCAACATTGCATATATGCCTTCTCTGCCATGACTTACATGCACAGTTTTCTGGACCCTTGCAGGGTTTACCTGTCTTTCCAGGTTGTTAATCACACTATTTATGATGTTACATGGTCTTTCCCATGCACCACTCCCGGCCAACTAGGAATTTTTTATTAGTTTATTTGAAACCATGGGCTTTCAACTAGAAAGCCCATGTTGAAACATAGGAACAAATCATACGTTAAGGGCTGGTGTGAAAAAGTCACTCCACCACAGTGGGAATTGAACCCACAACCTCCTGACTAGATCTCAGATGCTCTACCTGCTGTACAACTGTAAATCTATAACATCCACTGATTACATAGTTAGTTAAACATACAATACATTAATATATTGCATCAATAACCCACTGCACTATATCATTATAATGAGTTTACCATAATATCACCAATGATTGATGTGTCTAGCTTGTCAAATAACTGATATTTATTTTTATATTCTGATTGATGGTGCAGCTGTTAAACATATAGTGATTGTACAGTAATATCTAGAATGTTGTTGTCATTGGCCTTTTGCAAGTACATAATTAACAGATTTGAACAAAAGGTTTAAAATTAAATGTTGTGATGCATAGTGCACTTTACCTATTGTAATTTAATACTTCAGCCTAATTCCATTAAAAAACAATACTACATTTACATTTTTTATGTCACCACCAATAGTTACAGTCTCCAACTTTTTTGTGGATGGTTCTCAGTGGTCAGCTTTTGGTGTTTGGCATTTGGCAATTGGTGGTCGGCATTCAGCGTCTGTAACAAATGGCAGTTGGTGACATTTTGCATGTTAATGCCTTATTTATTTATAATATTGAGAGGTTATCTCATTTTAATTCGCAAGGTTTCAGCTACTCCAACTGTACCATGATATCTCCAACATATAATTTGGTTGACTGAGTTGATGCCAATGGGCGTGCAGGTAGCACGAGAAACCCATTAATTTTTACATGTGCAAGAGCAAACTAGGTGTCCATTATAACACATTCACATTCTAATATGTGTGTATAATTGTTATAAGATATAATGAGTATAGGCTTTAAGTGATGACTCAGTACTGACCATTACAGATCTACTTTACAGATGTACTTTTTGAAAATGTGACTTCTTGTTCAGGTTGATTCCCCATAGACCCCATGTTACAAAATCACCACAAAAAGTGAATTATCTTCTCTTGTATTGGACAGATAACATTTTCTTTTACTGGACATATTTTAATTTGCATAACTATTAGATACATAAGGGTTATATGAAAATTGAACCACACAAATACATGTAGATGTAATTTAAGTTTAAGGGAACTTTCTACTATACCCGCCATGCTATCTGACCTGAACGAGCCACCTGGTGGTGAATCTGGCAACTACCTACTCGCATCTGCGTTATTGATTATTGCTATGTATACGAAGAAAATGATAATGTTATTTATCCTCTAAGTGCACTCAGCAGTCAGCAACTAGGCCAATTGCCTGGGGGAGGGGGAATGTATACTGTTGATCATAGGATGGTTTGGACTATAGTTATAGTGGTATTATAGTGCTTGAAGACTAAATCGGTTAAAGAGTTTATTGCACTGTATATCAATTTTCTTTTCCTATCGAAATTATATAAAACGTGCTCCCCTGAATCAATATAGATGCTCCACAGGCGTAACAACCCCAAGACTTCACTATAATGGACGAATAATGAAGTATAAAAATGCCCATCTGAATTTTGTTACATTTATTCTCCTTGGAAAGAGAGAAAATGGCCTTGAACCTAGATTGCACGCGCGATCTGAAGTAAGCCTACGTGCAATGTATTTCTGGTGTACAAGAATAATCTAATTGTACATCCCGTATTGCACCAATCAATCGAAATATTGTAAAACAAGCATGTTTCTAAATTGAGTAAGAGGAAGTGTTTTAAACAAAAATGATAATAATAATATCAATATATATATAATTTGCGCAAGCCAAGCAGACTTTCAAATTTCTGTCATGATCATGAAGTTGTTGTGTGATCAAAATAAGCTCAGTTTCATCACAAGGGCGCCGGGGATTAGTATTGTGTTAAAAATTAAATCCACATAATACTCCCATCGCCAAGGCCCCGATACAGTGTGAATCTGACCTTATGTAAGCGAGGTATTAGGCGTGTTCACTCAGGTGTTGTAATAATCGCTCGCGAATCGCAGCTCTGTCACGGTGAATAGAGGAGACACGATTCAAATTCAAATTGGTTTTAGCCTACTTCAAACGTATTCCGAGTGAACACAATCAGGGGGCCCAAACATTGTGAACTATTTATTCACAATTACAGGAGTGAGCGTGATAAGCTCTACTCAAAATGTATTCTGAGTGAACTCAACATGGGGGCCTAAACATCGTCAAGTAGGCCTATTCATTCATAATTACAGGAGTGAACGTAACCAGCTCTATATTCATGTAGTCTAATGTGCCTATGTAGACGTCATCGTAGGCTCATGAATATAGAGTTCAATTGATCGAAACCGAAACAACACGTTCACTGAAGTGTGATTTATTAAGAACAACAAACGATTATTTGTATTTTTATATTCTAATTCATTTCCTTATGCTATGATGAAGTTTATTCAACGGGAGTCGCAATTATTTATATATACCGTACAATAAACACTTTAACTGGTTAACCAACAATAGTGCATTGACCTTTCTGTATTTTTACTGTTAATTAGTTGGGCATGTATAATTTTGTTATTTCCTGTGTTTACATTGCACAGTGGTCTATTTGTTTTTCTACATGTCCTTTAGTGACGCTTATTATGGGCTAGGTTGTAGCCTTAAGACATACATGTGTCTTTTCTACAAGGATACAATAATACGATGCAAAAATATTTTGACCTACTTTATATTCTTGTTTTTAAAATGCTCCCTACATGTTTATCCCACAATTGGGCACATTTTACAATGGGTAGCCCAAGTGCATCCAGTGTTGTTATAACCTCCATTTATAACAATTCTTCTACACAATGTTGGGGGAATACATAAAGGGGATAGGGAAGGGGGTAGGATTGCAGAAATGATGCATTAGACTTCTTATATACAATATTAAGTACTAGTATGCTTCACCTATATATGCAACATAAAATAACTGAGAGTCAAAACATAAGAATCTTCCATATAATAATAAAACAGGTCATTTAAAGGAATGCTCATGCAAAATATTGGTTTAATCAACCCATTCTTTTAAGTTCAATGTAGGTGTCATATAATCATATATATGCCTTTTATTGAGTCTCTGTTGCCATAACAACAATGACAAATTGTTACTATAGTGTACAATACACAAAGATGGGCTAAGACCAAACTAAACTAGCCACAAAAGGCCCACAAAAATGTTTTTAAAACATCAAATGATAAAAGGTAAAAATATCAGTATGATGGTCTCATTTGCAAAATATGGATCCAGTTTTTTAAATGAAAGACAATAAACTTCTGCTAAATGTAAAATACATAAAACTTTTACAAGCAATTTAGTATTTCAAAAGCAGTTAAATAAAAGCATTTACATGAAAACGCGATTTAAGAAACATGCAAAATAGCACTAAGTTCGTAGAAAGACTAAAATGTTAATAAAAAATAGTATCTCAACACTGGAATGAATCCAATCTTATAATATACTATTCATATGTATTTAATTATTATGTTACTTGTATTTATCACAACATTGCTATTTTTATAATTGATTACTCCATTTGTCCGAAGGCTCATTACTTCATTGTTAAAATGATCTATTTTTACTTGACCTAAATTGACACAATGATATGGCTACACATGTTTGACCGTGTTAACTATAAAAATGATTGTAGCTATGTGTTTTGAACAATAATGTATTATTGATCTGCATGGTTAAGACTATTACTGTTCATTAGCAAAAATTGAATTAAATTGTTGCAAATGAATGCTGGCCTTTTTGCCTTGTTTTTTATTGTTTATTGATGCAGTCTTACAAGTTTCAAAGTACACATCATTAATCAAATAGCAATATTTCTCTTCATTTTCTGTTCTGCAAATTCTGTTCTTACATGTTAAAATATAGATAAATCTTTTTTTCTGATGACCAAACTCCGATCAAGCTGTATCTATTTTTCTGATGTAATATGTTAATAAGTGTTAAAAACAAAACAAAATGTTGAGATTTACAAATTTTACCTGTAACTGTATATTGTGATGTCATAATTGTATGAAAATCAGTTTACCTGATGAAGATGTATGAATACATCGAAAATTTGTTATCTCAACATTTGATTTTTCTGATGATATTGCATTGTAAGATTTAATTTCTGATGAAATTACATTGTTAGATCTACTTTTTCAATGATATCACATTGTAAGATCTATTTTTGTTATGATAATTCATTGTAAAATGATTTAATTGGAAGTTCTCTTCTTCTGATTTTTCTGTTCAGACTGGATGCTGGTACGTTTGGCACCATGGGCGTTGGAGTAGGGTTTGCAATTGCTGCTGCCCTCTGGTGCAGGGACTATGCCCCAGGAAAGAAGGTTGTCTGTATACAAGGAGACAGTGCCTTTGGCTTCTCTGCTATGGAGATAGAAACTGCTTGCAGGTAACCTTTCACTTTAAAATTACGCACACACCTTGTTAATGAAACATGTTTTGGAAATGAGAGTTTTATCAATAATAATGAAACACTTAAAAAATGATATTCATACTTGTTATGTCACCACCAAAAGTTGTGACATATTAGTTGGATTTACACTAGAGCCATAAGACATCTTGGGTAAACCGTTTTAGCGTTAAAATATTTTACAAATGTAATGTAAATCCACATTTTCTCAAGAGGTCTTGGCTAAGAGCGCCTAGCTAAAACGTTTAAGGACCCTAGTCATAGCCAAGACATCTTAGCAGTAAAACCTTTTACAAAGCAAGTGTAAATCCATCAGTTTTAGCTAAGAGCTCTTAGCCTGGTTTTGTGTGTTGTGCTGAACAAAAAATTGAAACTTTCTGTTTAGATATGTAACATGGTCCTTTCTTTTGTCCAAACCATTGTTCCCAATATCACCCCAAAAATATCGAGAAGAAGAACCATCTTCATCTTTGCCTGGTGTTCTTACATTTTCCTAATATATGCACTTTATCGTGCAACTCTCTTGAACGTGCTTTTGACAATGCTCTCTTCATGACATATATTTGCGAACCCAATGCATCTTTAAGCAAAAAGTATCTTAGTAGGAACAGAAAAGCCATGTTGACTAAACCATCCTTCAACCAGGACTGAACAAGATATCTTCATATTACATGTATTCCTACATGTCTGTGTAAACTCAATCATATTTCGTAAGACATCTTGAAAATGCTGATGTAAACTCAACATGATTTTTCTAATACGTTTTAGCCAAGGTCTTAGATTGCCGCATGTAGTGTAAATTGGGCTATTATTGTAGTCTCCAAATTATCAAGTCCATTGTCTTGCATCAGTATTTGGTCAACAACCAGCCCTTTAGAAAAAAGCCAACCCTGCTCAGAAAGTTTGATAGATGGATTTAAAATGAAATTCGAATAATAGGCCTAATTTTCATGAATGCAAAAAATCAAGTAAAAACATTTTATAAAAATATAAAAACTACAGGGTGTCTCAAAAAAAGGACACCGAGATTTAATTGCTTATTTCTCAAATACAAATAATAATAGGATAATTTCACAGCTACCTTCCGACAGGTAATGATGTTCCCTTTTTTATGATACCAAAGTTGTATATTTTCCTTCACGGATGACTGAGTTCTAAGGGATTTAAGCGACCATGTCAGAAATGGGTTTGTGCCACTTTTCCTTTCATGAATGACTGAACAATGGGGGATTAAAATGGCTATGCCAGGATGGTTTCGCACCCTGTGCCTCCTTATTTGGGGTTATCTCAAGGATAAAGTCTACACAACATTACCAAGGGGCATTGATAATCTAAGGGCCAGGATTGTTGCAGCAGTGGAGGATCTAAGGGGACAGAGAGACATCAACAGGCACAAACCCATTTCTGACATGGTCACTTAAATCCTTCATTGCTCAGTTATCTGTGAAGGAAAATAGAGCATCTTGGTACCATATGAAAGAGAACATAATGACACAAATGATGGTTTTACGAATTGCCCTTAACATTATTCATCTTTGAGAAATTAGCAATTTCATCTTGGTTTCCTTTTTTTGAGACACCCTGTATATACCGTAAATAAAATGTATGTGACTGGATTAACAATAACTTATTTGTTTTCTGTAAAGAATAACAAAATGAAGTGCAGATAGTCCTGCTCTAAACTTATTAATTATATGAAAACCTCAAGTTATAACATAACTTAATTCAATGAAAACTAAATTATCGAAATCGACAATTACCTTCCACCATCTTAGATGTGAAGGTTACGGCCATTTCCTTCACTTGATACTGACCAGTGACTTCTGTATTATAACTTCTGTGACTTCTGTATTATAATGTTTTTATGTTTTGTTTGATGTTTGTCAGGTATAAGCTGCCAATCACATTCATCATTATAAACAACAATGGGATTTCATTTGGAACTGACCAAGAGAGCTTTGCTGACTTACAGGAGGATGACCCCTGTATTAGGTAAACATCCTACTTGTTATTATCTTGTAGTATCAATTAGCTGTTTTGTAAGCTAGTATAAAGATATTGTTTATTCTTTTTGCATTGTTTTTTTCGATGTGCATGTTATATAAATGTCAATGAACTGTAAAGCAGTCGAGTCTTTGGGTGACAAATATTAATTGTGTCCGACTTTTTTATCTTTTTGAAATCTTGATCTTGTCGCCTTTGTCAACATTTCTGAATGTCTTAAATAACATTTTATAAGATCAATTTTATCTGTTTATCTGAACACCTCTCTAATCTGAACACCTCTCAATGTGAACACTTTTTTTCACAGTCCCAAATTTGTTATTTCATATTGTGTGATATAATAATTATTATTATTATTAAAATATTTTATTATAGTGTCACTAGTGTTAAAAGTATAAATACAATGTCAAATACAAAGTAAACTAAAACACTACCAGCCGGTGTCGGCTTATGAGACACTTAGGTCCTTCTACAATCTGGAACAATGTCCATTAAATAATAAATAAATATTCTATTCTATAATATACAATTATTGCACTGTTCAAATATAATATCAGCATGTTTTTAGAGTAAACATTTTAAGTTGACTAGAATAAATATCTGTTGAGCAGTTGTTTTGATCATTTCAGACCCTCTCAATATTGAAGTTCCTTTTTTGCCACATTTTAAATAGAGTTGAAGCCAATAAATTTTGGATGTTTTTGTCATGCATAAGACTGATCAGTGTACCCAGGCCATCATTTGAGTTAATGTTTATATGGGGGGCTGTTACTTTAACATTGTCATAAAATTCTTTCCTGATGTCCTTATAATGTTCACATGGAGTCAAAAAGTGTATCTCATCCTCAATACAATCATTATCACAGAGAAAACATTTTCGTTCTTGCAGCGGTGTATTGTTCCATCTACCTGTCTCTATATTTAAGTGGAGACTTCCTGTTCGGAACTGAGCAAGTATTCTCCCGTGTTGTCTGGGCATTCTGTTTTTTAAGTACTGTTCAGTCACCACACCATATTTAAATTGACGGAATGTCCTAAGTTTGTTTCCATTTGCTTCATTATTTTTGTCATCCCATATGTTGGTTAGGAATGTGTCATTTTGATTTAGGTAATGTTTCAGTGCATTAAGAGCAAGTTTGGTTGAGACGTTTGTGCCATTTGTTATTGGGACTCCTCCTTTAACTAATAACTGCTGTGTTTTATAGAAGTCACACCTCTCTGACAGATTGAACATAAATAGTAATTTTCTTTATGAGTGTATGTATGTGTACTTTAAACAATGAAAGGTAGAATCAGAGATAAGAGCTAGCAAAATGTACAAAAATTGGAGTCGTACTTCATGACTGTGGACCTCAGTCTCCTCCAATTTACTTTACCAACACAGGGGGGGGGGGGCAGGGTCTTGACATGGAACAAGACTTCAAAAAGTGTGTCTCCTTCAGTTTCTTTTTGTCTCATATCAATCCTTATTATGCAGGGCTGCTATAAGGAGGCCATTGTGAGCCTTGTTTTCAATTTTTGGCAAATTTAAGGAATGGGGTTAAATTTTCTAAGAAAGGGGTCTTTATTTTTGTCCACATGCAGCAAGGAATTTAAAAAGTATCAATTTCTATTTACTCACGTAAATACTAAATTTTGAGTTATAGGATCAATGATCCAAAGTGCATTTACGTGAGTGACCTCCTCCTGACCTTAGAAATTGATTGTTTAACCATGCCTTTTTCAATTTTTCAGTTTTTTACCTTATTCAAGGAAGGAGAGGTCTAAGAAAATGTTGTATATTATGTAATTTTGTTCCAACAAGGTTTTGAAAGATCTTTTAATGATAATATTAAAAAATATACATAAATAATTTTAGCATTAAATAAAGAATTTCCTCAAACTTTATTCTATGACTACTTCATATCAAATGCTCAAACTCATGGTCAAGAGACACGTTATAGATTCAATCTTAGAGCTAATCAATTTAAATCCACATTTGGACAAAGGAGCATTAAATACATAGGACAAACAACATGGAATGAATAACCTGAAACTTTTAAACATCTGAATTCTAGAAATAAATTTAAGTCAGATTTGAAAAAGTATTATCTGGACAAGTATTAAATTGATCTGTATAACGTTTAGCTATATGTGCTTATATGTATATTTCTTTCTCTTCTATTACTTTCTCCTAACTTTCTATCTTTAAAAACTGTTTTATATCTTGTCATCTTGATTAATCATATGTAACTAACTATATACATCCGCATGGGTGTCAGTTGCCTGTACACTGAACATTGATATAATTGATGAATAAACAACTATGCAAACTGTAAAAAAAAATTGTTGTCAATCAGTGACCATTACATAAAGGACAGTGTTTTTTTACAGAATGTTTTCAATAATTGGTTTTAGAGAAAGACAGTGTTGTATAGAGTTTGCCATATCGATACCGATCCTTTGAATGATAGAGGCACATTGGTTGGTAAATTTTAAAAGTTGCTTGCAATTGTATCACCATGTCACCCAAGCTTTAAACCTTTTTAAATGGTTTTAGTGGATATACATAGGCTTAGGCCAGGGGGGTGCCCCCTTAACCAAGATAAATATAACCATGAGATAGAAAATAGCTTTAAAATGCTTTTTTAAGCTTCTAGCTCAATTTTGAAGGAAGTTGCATCAATTTTTGTAAAATTCAAGATAAATTTTTTGGCTGTTTATGCCACAATCGCACCCCAATTTTTTTGACGATTGCACCCCCCCTTCCCTGACTGAAAGCTGACGACGTCCTTGACATATTGTATACATATGTACATATTAAATATGATTTCAGCATTCCACCATTTGCACTTACTCCCAATGCGCATTATGAAAAGCTAGCAGAAGCATTTGGTGGGAAAGGTTATTTCCTAGAAGATCCCAGTGAGCTGCAAGCTACAGTACGCAAATGTATTCAGGGGAATGACACATCTATTATAAACTGCATGATCAACACCTTTGCAGCCAGAAAGCCACAGGTACAAATATTATAGGAATTACCTATGGTTTTGAAAAATATCATCTATATCCATGAGTGAGTGAGGACCGCGAATGAGTGGAAATAATTGATATTTTTGAAGAACCATAGGATTGTCTGTTTATCCCATGGAAAATCATCATCAGCGAAAAAGAGTTGAAAAAAAGATTTGAAAAAGTTGAAAAAAGATTGTCTTAAATATTTTGAAAAAAAATTGTTTGACAGAGAATTTTCAAGATAGCAGCTGAATTTTAAAATGGCTACCATTTTTTGTAAAAAATGTAATCTTTGATAACTCAAATTGCTGTGATTTATATGCTGATGCCTAGGGACACAGTAGCTCTGTTCGAGAAAGATTTTCAAAATGGCGGCCAAATTTCAAAATGGCTGCCATTTTTCTTCAAAAAGGAATGTAACTTTAATTACTCAAATGCTAAATGATGGATATGATTTGCATTTTATATGATGAAGCCTAGGGAAAAACAAGCTCTGCTCAAGAGGGAAATTCAAGATAATGAAATAGTAATCAAAATATGTTTTGTTCGGTGGGATTTGCTACTCCGTGGAGTTGCTGTTTTTCTAGCTATTATATCATTGGATTGTTCCTCCTCTCTCATTGGCAAATATTGCATAATGGATAGGCACATATTTTTCTACAGCCTCATTTCAGACTGTGTATTGTTGGATTTAGTTGTCAAAATAATGTCTTCACAGAAAGGTCAAGGGGTCAAGGTGAACTCTTTCCATATCATAATGATGATTCAAATAGATCATTCTTTTGATCTGAACTCATGTTCATCTTTCCCTCATGTTTTGAACAAATGTTTTTTAATAAACGTTTATGTTCATTGATTGTAAAATGAAAACATGTACTGCATGTACTTATATCTATAAATGTTTGTATAGTACAGTGTATCATGAAAAACTTTTAAACTTCACTTTTATACTTCACCCACATTAGTAATTGTATAAATGATATCTGAATTTTTCATATTTAATGTTTTCTATTTTCAGAGCTTTGAATGGTTAACAAGATCAAAGATATAAGCGGATAAGCAGATATAAGTTGGTGTGATGCCGTATATATGCAATGCAACCTGTATTTAAAAAAACATTAAAAACATTTCATGACAGAGTAATTTTTTGATTTGATTTGAAAACTATATTTTACCATTCCATCAATCTTACCATTCAATCAACATAAAACAAGGTATATACCACCAGGGTATATTTTATAGTAAGAAAAAATCTGGCATGAAACTTATTATGATAAGAAAAAGTGTGATGATATATTGTGTTCTGACAAAGAGGGTAATAACAAATAGTTTATGAAAGTCAGTGTGGTGACAAATAGTAATGGCAATTTGTGGAATGACAAATAGTGTAATGACAAATAGTGTTCCACAGTTTCAAAATCTTGACCACTTTTTGACTAATCAGAATCCGGCATTTCAACTGGGGTACTCACAATATTCACTATTCATATTTCTGTACCATTAGTTTCAGTGACAACTTAAATTTTAAAATGTATTTCTCAACCACTTTCCGGCACTTGTGAGCTTATTTCTCTTGTTTTGAAAACCTCTTCCAATTTTTTCAACATAATATTTAAATATGGCAGGTGACCTTTTTTGTAAATTCAAATGTTTTTGATATGAGAGCACAATGTAGTGTTATCTCCAAGGTATTTGCTGAAGTATTGAAAATGTATGGAACACCATTTGTAACTCAATATAGTGTTCCACTTTGGAGGTGTTCAACCTCTTACAGAGGTGTTCCACTAACTTTAAAAGATAAGCACTTCATGTCATGCTCAGTTTTGGATACAAGAAACATCCTTAGGGAAATATATCATATCTACCCTTGCTCCCTTTATATGTTCCTGGAGTCTATTTCAGGGATGGATACAGGGTGTTTAGAACTATAGTTATATACACATGTATTTTATTTTTGATAGTGATACACCTTATTCACACTACCCTACCACGTGACCACGTTTAAAAGGGAAACAGGGTACAGCTTAGTTGCAAATGGAGGACGTGGGTTTAATTCCATATTTCTGAACGTAAAATACATTTTACATATATTTCTAGTGTTCTACCAGACATAGAATTGATTCATCAAGGAGTGTGTAGAATATTGTTGGCAAAAAACCACTATAGGCAAAGATAGATAATAGTGGGCGCAGTGAAGCAAAACCAAATGCAATACACGATACATTTCAGTAAATCTATCAACGTACAGGGAGCATGTAAGTGTCCCTTCGAAAATGTTACATTGATAACCAAAAAAACCCAGTTAACTGTTGTTTAAACTGCGTGTCATCGTGTTATAGGTGGATACGTTTTCTAGTATGTTAGTCAACTGTATTTTTGTGAATTTGAACAAAACATTTTGAATGGTCGGGTTTTTAGGACGGTAGTGAATTAGACCATTCAAGGGGTTCTATAGAAAGATTCTTCATATGTAGTTCAGGCAGTTTTAATTATTCTGAGTAGCAAATAGTCATTAATACTGATAGCGGATAGTCATTTATCATTAACGTGTTGATATTTAATTTCGTTATTTTATTTCAATTTGATACCCTAGTAACACGTATAATCTAGCGTTCTTATTAATTTAATGACTAAAATGCATACGACTTGAAAGCCCGTGTCTAAATCTACAAAATAATGTTTACTTTATTTGGATTAAATAACAATTGATGACACCTCAAAGCATCAACAGGCGGCCTTTTTAGCATTACTTTCACTGTTTGCAACGTAAATGTACATGAGGTCGGGACATAGTATGTCTGTATAATCAGCTTACTTTCTCGCTCCCTGTACTATTGAACAATTTACATTCCTTGTACCCTGTATTGATCAACTTTTGCAGCTGTGTACCGTGTACTATGACATATCAAATATTTTAAAATTTAAAACGATATTATTTACATTATTTCTTCAACTATCATATAACTTGGAACATGGACTTCACTATTGCACCACTGAAGTGTAGCGAATAGCAATATTGACTCACTCCGAGCACCAAACGTATTAACCTTTTGACTAAGCAGTCGATATACTCAAAAGCGACATGTTTGAAGGCCAAAAGATTCGCGCATGCGCGATCGAGGTAGGGTAGTGTGTTATTAGATCGTACTGATCATGATACAAATCTATTTCCCTTTGGATATTTCAAAAACTCTCATAACATAACAATTCATCTACAGTACATTATAATTACTGTACACTATAGTACAGTACAATTTGTTGACAGTGAATCAGTATTATTAGTAGAGTATTAATAATTATTTAATGTACTCTCAGACTCTCTATGATAATATTATTACCATGCTAGTAGTTGTTTTCACACATACACCATATAAGAGTGCAGTTCTAATCATGTTATCCTACTCAAATTAATTTAATTGAATGTATTTAATATAGCAATTTATATTTTTATACAATATATTTTGATTCGGAACTTTTGTAATGTCTTTATTAGAACCTAATTGGTCTGATGAAAATATAATTTTTAGAATATTTTATAACAATTACAATTAATTTTATTGTTATTTGTAATTGAATGGAGTATAATGAATGAGTTCATTGCAATAAATAATTTATGATTCAATAAATCAAATGCTTTCTGGTTTAAATACCATTACAAAAAGCTTGTTGTATATAAAAACAAATAAACTCTAAATCATATATATTTTTGTATCAAGGATATTGCAAAATGTAATTAAGCTTTTACCCTTTTTTCATAGGCTGCCTTATGGGCATGGGACTTCTCCTCGAGAAGGAATATTCAATATGGCAGCTCAATTCAAAATGGCCATCATTTTTTCGAAAAAATGATTAATTTGATACCAGTTTACAGATTTAGTTCAAGTTTTATATCCTGATGGCATAGGAGATATGAACAAGAATTTTTTTGACTGCCATTTTTATTTTTGATATTTTCGATTTAAATACTAGTTATTATATGATTTGGTCACCATTTTTTGTAAAAATTATACAATAGTCATCTGTTGAATTCAAAGTGAATCTTAAACTTTATGTGCTAACTGCTGATGGCTTTTTGTCATAGACCTTTGCTTAAGAAGGAATTTTCAAGATGGATCTTAAATTCAAATGATTTTGCTTTTTAAATATGATACAGAGGATATCTTATGATTTTTTAGGGATACCATTTTTATCAATGAGTGGAAATCGCCGATTTCCAGGAGTTAGCTGCGCTCACTCCTGGACATCCAAGGGTGGATAAAATTGATAGCCCGAAAAAATCATAGGATATCATATTTATCCTATGGTCGCTATTTTTGTATGGACTTAAAATAATTTGACCTAAAAGTTTTTTCATTTTCTGTGAACTTATTTTTACAAAATAGTTGCACAAAAATGTAACTCATTTTTACTGAGCACATAATCTTGGAACTTTAATGTTGCAGATCAATGGCACGAGTGGTTATTTGGCGCCAAATTCAAAACTAATGAAAAAATCATTTTTAAGACGTCATATGAGTCAGATGCGATTTTAATGGCGCATACCAAAATTATGTTATGCGTTATGTTGGATTGGCAACTCCAGTGAGTTCAGTCGTAGTCAGTTGGTCATATCATAGGCTAAAGGGCAATAGAAATAAAGAGGGCGTGCCAATCAATCTGTATTTAAAGAATAAAAGAATTCTACCACTGCTGCCTTTATCATTTTGGCCCAAAACCTATGCTAAACACAATATAAACAAATCAACAGCATACATATACTATATCTAGTATACTTGTAGAATATAACAAACAATTACAAATTGTAGTGCTTAATGTGTTCTAGATAAAATATATTTCAAATAGTGACATTTATTAGCAATTTTCTATATACATGTAGTCCCATGGATTGATTCAAAAGGTTTCAGTTGCATCCAGCTTCCTCTTGATATACGAGCATAACCTGGCAAAATTTTATTTGAAAATATCTATATATAATATAAAACAATTCCAATGGATATGTCCTAAGTCTAAATACCTCACCTGTTTTTTACCTCCCTATATGTGCATTCAGGGCAGATGTAAAACGCTTTAGAAACTTAAGATGCCTTTCTAGTATGTCCTTAGAAACCTTAGATGACTATCTGTTATTGTTATTTGCTAATAAGATATCAACAAGGGAGTGTTGATGTTGAAAGATAATAAATGTATTTGCATTGTCACTAACAGAGTGAGAATAGACCTAGTTGATACATAACAATAACAAAGCTATCAATGATTTTGTTGATCTGGATTGAAATGAACTGCATCAAGGTATTCAACTCAGCTGTGAATGTTACATAATCATTATAACGTTATGACAATTCAATAGACTGCACAAATGCTATGACAATTCAATAGGCTGCACAAATGCTGTGACAATTCAATAGACTGCATACATCCTATGACAATTCAATAGACTGCACACATGTTGTGACAATTCAATAGACTGCACAAATGGTATGACAATTCAATAGACTGCACAAATGCTATGACAATTCAATGGACTGAATAAATGCTGTGACAATTCAATTGACTGCATAAATACTATAACAATTCAATAGACTGCAGAAATGCTGTGACAATTCAATAGACTTCTCAAATGCTATGACAATTCAATAGACTGAATAAATGCTGTGACAATTCAATTGACTGCATAAATGGTATGACAATTCAATAGACTGCACAAATGCTATGACAATTCAATAGACTGAATAAATGCTGTGACAACTCAATAGACTGCACAAATGGTATGACAATTCAATAGACTCCATAAATACTATGACAATTCAATAGACTGAATAAATGCTGTGACAATTCAATTGACTGCATAAATGGTATGACAATTCAATAGACTGCACAAATGCTATGACAATTCAATAGACTGAATAAATGCTGTGACAACTCAATAGACTGCACAAATGGTATGACAATTAAATAGACTCCATGAATACTATGACAATTTAATAGACTGAATAAATGCTGTGACAATCCAACAGACTGCATAAATGCTGTGACAATTCAATAGACTGCACAAATGCTGTGACAATCCAACAGACTGCATAAATGTTGTGACAATTCAATAGACTGCACAAATGTTGTGACAATTCAATAGTCTGCATAAATATTATGACAATTCAATAGACTGCACAAATGCTGTGACAGTTCAATAGACTGCAAAAATATTATGACAATTCAACAGACTGCACAAATGCTGTGACAATCCAACAGACTGCATAAATGCTGTGACAATTCAATAGACTGCACAAATGTTGTGACAATTCAATAGACTGCATAAATATTATGACAATTCAATAGACTGCACAAATTGTGTGACAATTCAATAGACTGCACAAATGTTGTGACAATTCAATAGACTGCATAAATATTATGACAATTCAATAGACTGCACAAATGATGTGACAATTCAATAGACTGCAAAATGCTATGGTAAATCAATAGACTTCAGAAATGCCATGGCAATTAAATAGACTTCTTAAATGCTATGACAATTCAGTAGACTGCACAAATGCTATGACAATTCAATATACTGAATGAATGCTTTGACAATTCAATAGACTGCATAAATACTATAACAACTCAATAGACTGCATATATGGTATGACAATTCAATAGACTCCATAAATACTATGACAATTTCAAAGACTGCACAAATGCTATGTCAATTAATAAACTTCTCAAATGCTATGACAACTCAACAGGCTGCACAAATGCTGTGACAATTCAATAGACTGCACACATGTTGTGACAATTCAATAGACTGCACACATGCTGTGACAATTCAATAGACTACTCAAATGCTGTGACAATTCAATAGATTGCATTAATGCTATGACAATTCAATAGACTGCACAGATACTATGACAATTCAATTGACTTCACAAATGCTATGATAATTCAATAGACTGCACAAATGCTGTGATAGTTCAATAGACTTCTCAAATGCTATGACAATTCAATAGACTGCACAAATGCTATGACAATTCAATAGACTGCACAAAGTACTATGACAATCCAGTAGACTGCACAAATGCTGTGACAATTCAAAAGACTGCAGAAATGCTCTGAAAATTCAATAGACCACACAAATGCTGTGACAATTCAGCATACTGCACAAATACTATGACAATTCAGTAGACCGCACAAATGCTATGACAATCCAATAGACTTCTCAAATGCAATGACAATTCAATAGACTGCTTAAATGTTATGACAATTCAATAGACTGCACAAATTATGTACAATTCAATAGACTGGACAAATACTATGACAATTCAATAGACTGCACAAATGCTATATGCTGTGACTATTCAATAGACTGCACAAATGCTGTAACAATTCAATAGACTGCACAAATGTACATCCAGGTATGCAAATGCTTAATTTAACTGGAGTGCTTGAGTATACAGCTTTACCAAGCAATAGGCCTATCAAGACGAAAATCACAGAATTATATTTTCACTTGCAAGATTATCCATTTAGTAAATTAAGCCATTCAATGCCCACACTAAGAATAAGCCATTCAATTCCCAAACTAACCAATTATGACTCCAATGGGTTGTCCCAAAATCATATTTTGTAGGTACCCTGAGTTCAAGAGTATGTGTTCTCCGAGTAAGATGAATAAACTGTTAATATACACTTTTGATACATAACTGATAAGTAAATGTCCCCAAAAGTAATTATCAAGACCTTTTATAGGAGTTTCAATCCGAAATAAATCCAGATTCTTATGAAACTATAAACTTCAGGAATAGCTCCATGTATTTTGATTAGGTAACTGAATTATGATATACCTATGATTTTGGGCCAAAATTGTCAAAAAAACCTCAGGCAAACCGAGGCAGCAAGGGGTCGTGGGTTCGATCCCCACTGGGGTGGACTGACTTTTTCACATCAGCCTTTAGCACAGGATTTCATTCTGTGTTTTCATTAACTAAGCTGGCTATGGGCCTGTAAGGCTATATCAAAAGATTATTTCCAACTCCAAGAGTTTATCAAAAAGGGTGGGTTGTGACACACCATACATATATTCATGAATGGTCATTGCATTATTATACCACATGCACGTAAGTATGGTATTTTAAAAGATTGTTATACTTCATTATATGTCATGCACGACAGATCTTGACAACACAATCTCTTGACACAACCAAGTTTCACTTTTTGTTTCACATTTTTATTCGATGAGTGGGAGAGAGCTTTATTTAACTGATTGCACTATTTTGTATATCCATGTATGACTATTCAACTAATAACTTACAGAGTCTGATTTTGCCACTTTGTATAAGCATGACCATGTGATTGAGCTATCACATCTAAACAACTTTTAGAATGAGTAACATAGAGAAATGCTTGACAAGGAAATGTGCTTCTATAGTAAAGTATATACTGTACATTTGCATGGACCATGGGCTTTCTTGAAAGCCCATGCATGGACATAACATTCAAGTCCATGGCATACAATTATCTTATGACATTTAAACTGATTGTGTGTATAGTCATGGGCTTTCAACTAGACAACTCTTAATTACCCAAATGCGAGTAGGTAGTTACCAGTTTCACCACCAGGTGGCTGATTCGGGTCAATTAACATGGCAGGTATATAAGAAAGTTCCCTTAAACTTGATTATTATCAATTTAAGTGGCTCAATTTTCATATAACCCTTATGCGTCTGATACGTATACTAATGAAAATATGTCCAGTAAAGCAAAATATTATCTGTCCACTAATTAGGAAAGATATTTCATTTTTTGTGATTTTATAGCATGGGGTCTATGGGGAATCTCCCCGAGCTAGAAGTCACATTTTCAAAGAAAATTAATTTTTCAAAGTTGATAAACACTTTTAAAAACCACATTTCTAGATGTAATTTTACATGTAGATTCCAAATATGATATTACTTTGACTGAATTTTGAATTTTTACTGACGTAAATCAAGATTATTTCTACTCGCATCTGGGTTATTGAAAGCCCGTGGTATAGTATACAACAAAATTGCATACCAACATGCAAAATTTGTCAAATGCATAATGCACTATCCTCCTGTTACCATGGGAGTCATGGTTGAAGCCACTGTCACAGGGTTTATATGTAACAAAGGATCATGGGTATGAACAGGATAGAGATTCAAATGATTGTGCTGTTGGAACTTGGTTGTGACATACCTCCATTATAGAACTAAATGTAGGTCTAAGGATTGAATACTAACTGCAGGCTATAACTACACACGGGCTACCTAATGCAATGTTTGTGTAAAACACACAAAATGTATGAAACATATGTTTAATTTCAAAGAGCATTTGGGTTGTGCTGCAGCTATAAATAGCACTAATGTTACAGGCAGCATAGGAGCTTGAGCAATAAGTCTATTTTTAGAAATCTCAATAATTGCTGCGATTGGGCAAAATGTATCACGTGACCAAATGTTGATGGTTTACACAGGAAAGGGTCAGGAAACATTCTCGGGTCAAAATTGGAGTATTTTCGCCTAAAAACAGTTATTTAAGGTAAGTGCTGATGGTTGTAGTAATGATTTATCGATTGTCCATCTATATGTGTTGTTGATAGTGACTGGTTCGGAGATTTAAGTGTCGAATTTGAACCCTGTCAAATCTTGGGACTCATTTTGAGTCAAAATGGCCGAGGCTTGTCAATAACAAAATAAAGATATTCCTATGATTGTTCCTTCTAAACTTGTAAATTTAGCACTTTGACGAAGATTAAAAGGTAGTCATTGACACAGTTGTTATTCCATTGAATTATTTTATTCCCTAAATGTAAGCAATGCTATCTCTAGTTGACTAAATATCACTGTGTAAAACAGTCTGCATGCCAGAATTCAGAAACTGGTACAGCAACACTCTTACATCTTACATCTTACATCTATCCTAGGGGAAGAAGGTTGGATCCTGTATAATCCCCATCTTTTTATCGGTCATTGTTTGTATTTGTTACTTGTTATTTGTTGTGCGATGCGCCAAATAAATAGTTCAGTTAAAAATTCCCACATGCTATCTATTGCAAGGCTTATGCCTGGCACAACCCTCACCATGTTATTAAGTGTTTTTAAGTTTCGCAAGGATTCTGCCATGACCGTGGTATTGTTATCGTGAAAGCCTGTGACAATGCTATAGACTATTATTTACTTAGTTTGCACAAAGCTATCTCCTGAGAGATAGCTTTGCAAAACTCGGTATTCCCAGCCCATGTAAAGGTCTTTTCCAGAGATGTTAGAAATCGTGGGAACACTTACACTACTTCAATCGATGTATAACATCATAAAATATCGGTTTAATATTCTCAGAACACGAGCTGGAGTCGGGAGACAGTGTAATCGACGAAAAATGTATTTTGAACTTGTTATTTCCATGTCGTCCTGACAAAGGACTGGGAATATCGAGTTTTGCATAGCCATCTATCTAAAAGATGGCTATGTGCAAATATAGTAAACTATTATATTGTTGTGTTTCTTTTCCCCAATACGGGAAAACATTTTGAATAAAGAATTTTCCGCCATCGAATAAGTAGGGCAATCTGCAGTTATTGTGAAAGCCTGGTATAACCGTGACAATGCTATATTATATTGTTGTGTTTCTTTTCCCCAATACGGGAAAATATTTTGAATAAA
The DNA here is from genome assembly GCA_903813345.2 of Owenia fusiformis. Lineage (NCBI taxonomy): Eukaryota > Metazoa > Annelida > Polychaeta > Sabellida > Oweniidae > Owenia > Owenia fusiformis. The sequence goes on along the minus strand of CAIIXF020000007.1, from coordinate 19,096,823 downwards.
GAATTTTCCGCCATCGAATAAGTAGGGCAATCTGCAGTAGTTTCGGTTTTGCTTCAACTCTTCGCGCATGCCTAATAGTTTGAAATAATTTACAAGTGCGCATGTGTGCATGTGAATTTAAGCCAATCAAATTATTCATTCTAATGTGCATGAACTAAATTCCGAACCAAGAGGAACTGGCGCAGATTGGAGTCGGGGCAATCTATGCGAGGTTCAGTTTTTACTTGGTTTGGTTTTACATAAATGTAAGTACTTCCTTCCCATGATTCAAATTTGTTTTCTGCGATCAGTTCGGTTTAAATTTGTACATCAAACGTCCACAAATTGGGGGTCAGTTGATATTCTGTTATAACACTTCTATTCTGTGTATTCTTTTGTTTATATACTAAACTATTATATTCCCGCAATTAAAGATGAATTATGGGTAGGGACTACTGTGAAATAATGAACGTAAGTGACATCTATCTTAGATTATAAGTTCTAATCTATTATTATTGATTGTGCATGCATTTAAATAATTTGAACCAATTATATTGCTGGATCTTATGCGCATGTACGAAAAACCGAACCTAAAAATGGAACCTCGCTCAGATTGCCCCTAGTGGCAGATTGCCTCAAATGCTTAAATAGCTCTTTAAAAGCTCTTCAAAATAGATCGGTGAATAAAAATGAATAACAACTGAAGTTAGAGTGGTTTATTTAGTTCGATGTCAGGATATTTCAACATGTGGGGCAAGTTGTTTTCGCCTCAGACAAAATCGTAGATTGAACACAATTTTACTTCCGGGCTTAGCCACGACAGTTTGCTATCGGCAACAGAAATAACACTGTTGTTATCGACAATGGAATCTCACTGTCGTTCAGGCACTAATTCAAACTGAAGAAGGCAGGAGAATATTGGTAGATCTTTGTCAAAAATGATTCAAAACAATCAAATTCTCGATAAGAGTTCAGGTGGTAATTTACATAAATATCTCCCATGATGCATCTCCCATGAGAGGTCTTCAAACGGGAGGTAATTAAACTGAACTAAATTAATCTTTATCGCATATTGGAGTATTCATAAATGCTATATTTTTCATTTTTACATTCTATAATGGAATATTCAGTGAAGTTTACAATGTGGGTCAGGGAGCAATCATGATTTGCCAATAGGTGTCTCTGAATGTAACCAGTTTGTTTATCCCATCAAATAGCGTATACTTTCTCATATTTTCCGTATTTTACATGTTTATCTCCTACTTGTTCATAAGTGTAAATTCCTACGTAGAAAACGTCAAAGTCTTGTTACAATCTTTTAGCAAGTAAAAACTACTTTGATATATATTATATATTGAAGACCTAAACCCTTGATTTTCAACGATTGAACAGAGGTGAAAATGTCAATCATATTTCTGGCTTTTGATTCTCTTGCATATATGAGATCTCGTATTTAGGGTATCATATTTTTATCAAACATTCCAAAGTATTCAGTTCTTATTGTTAACACAAGGGCAATGGTTGAATGGTATGATTTGTTCAGCATTTGTTCCCGATCCCAACCAAACATAGGTTTGTTGAATTTGAAATGTTAAAATTTGTAATAACGGCAATGCATGTATGCCATGTAAAGAAATAATAAACAACAATGGGTCTCTTCCATCATGAGTAAATATAGGATTTTTGCTTTTTCTAAATTTCACATCTTTGTTTTGTCATATGACTATCAGCGCTTGCATTAGGTTAGAAAATTTGTGAGTCCCAAGGACGCAATTTTTTTTTAAAAGTGTGTCCATTGAAAAAAAAGTGTGTCCCCTATTTCTAGCCTGTTTTTAAAACGAATTTAAAACGGAAGTAAACGTTAATACGGACTGAATAAATGCATGTTCGTTCATTCGACAATGAATACATTTTATTTCATGAATAACCTAATATTTGTTTCATAGGAAAAACTGTGGCGTGTCATGGTTTCAAATCTAAAAATCAACAAAGTCGAAAAAATTCGAGAGAATCATGATTATTTGTAAATATTCAACATGTTGAGCCTTATTTACGATTCAAATAAAGGCGAGAGATCATGATTATTTGTTTTTGTTAGGTATCGTTGTAAACACATTGTAGTATTGACCTAAAAAATTTTGCGTCTAAAAAACGGAAATATTTTCAAATTTTGCGTCCTCCAAATTATTTTTGAGTCCTTAACATGTACGGGACGCCGTTAATGCAAGCCCTGGACTATACAAGAAAGCTTTTCTCTCCTGCACTTGTCTAACTACTTAATATATCTCATTTTATTTTATATTTTGTTTACAGTGACCTGTATTAGATTGCGAGATGGCCTAATGGATGGATTATATTGGATAACCTCAATAGAACTGAAGAATATCAGTTACATCAACAAACCCTAAGTTTTCGTATAATAAGGATTTTTTACATCCTTGCTCTACATGAAGCAATTTTGCGTCGTCATAACCAAGACAGCCTTACGTCTTTGGTAATAATCATCACTATGGACAGGAATACTTTAAGCAACAATTTTAATTGTAAGTAAAAATCTAATTTTTATTGATTTGAATGTACATGTATAAGCATTCATCTTGAATGTCAGGCTGCTTAATGTCTGAGAATTTTTATACACTTTTGATCAAAAGAACAAGTATACCAACTTTACATTTTTTGGGAATCTGAGATCATCAACCACATCTACCCATACGTTTGAAACTTTCTTATGGCTCTCTGGTTTTATGTTGAATTCTTAAGAGCACATTCAAATTAGGGCTGTGCCGGAACCGGTTCGGACGGTTCGGAATCGGAACCGGAACTTGGTCTCACGGAATCGGAACTTTCGGAACCCCTTTTGGTTCACAAATGAAAATAATTATGTATGAGTGAGTTCGACGGCGATCATGACGATATCGTCGTCCAAGTTTGTCAGGTTAACACTTACCTTTCCTGTCAAGCAAGTTTGAATGTTTTTACGAAAGAAATAGACTCTAAAATCTGTAAAAAGAGAGAAAATTCGATCTTTTTTCTACTTGTTTTCACTTCCGGCTGCTCCAAGGAGGATTGGCTCCCAGAATGCACCACCGATATTCTGTCCCATATATGGTAGCGGTGACCTTTGACCTCACAGGTTTCAAAATGGTTTCAAACCTGTCACTTGTCAACAAGGTCAAAGGTCACGCTACCATATATGGGACAGAATATCGGTGGTGCACTCTGGGAGCCAATCCTCCTTGGGCTGCTCTGACCATAATGCGCATGCGTAATTGAAAAAGTTTTGAAACGAAATCAACGAAATTGAAAAACTGTGAAACCCAAGGAGGATTGGGTCCCAGAATGCAACATCGATGCTCTCTCGATGTTCTTGATGTCTTGATTACAAAATTTGAATTCAAACTGCTTTTTCGTTTGAAAGTAAGACCAAAATTAACGATTCAAACTACTCGAGGAAAATCTGTCATGGGGAAGATAATTTCTTCTAAATCAATTAATCTGATATTGTAAGAGTTAAAATGTAATTAATTAACGCTGTTAGATTGTAAGACGTCATGGAAAAGTAAATTTATTCATTTATCTATGAGTATTTTCGCCCCGTCGATTCCTACTTCCAATGAAATCCGAAGGTCAAAGTTCGTAAAACAAAACTTGATTTCTGTTGATTTCTCCGCTATTTATTTTGTTTATGCGAGTAATACACATGCAAATTGGATGTAGTTTGAAGGAAAACATCACTGGAGGAACAATGGTCACGGATATTAACGATTCAAAGCAAGTACTAAGGTAAGGGTCCGATATTGTTCCGAAACCCTTCGGAACATGATATTAAAATTCCGAATTCCGGTATTTTAACAAAAGTCCGCGGTTCGGACCGATTCCGGTCGAATGGCACGGCCCTAATTCAAATATAGTGCACATTAGCCTAAAAACCAAGAGCACCTTGAATGTAACAAGAGAGACATACCTCCTCCAGTATTGTGATTGACTGAAATATCAATTTATATAAATGTATACACACAATGTTTTCAAGATTGTTAATTACCAAGGATGTAAAACATTATGATACACCTTCCGTTGGCATCTTTATCAAGTACATGTAGTAGACAATAAAAATGTTATCAGTGGAATTTTAAGTATGCACTATGCAGTCAAATTATCTTGAGGTGGTTTGTCAGTAATGCTTACTGCTTAGGTATATCCCAATGTTCAGTAGTTTTAATGGTTTCCTAATATTGGAATCCAATGTCATTTTCACCCAGGTACATAGAATTCTTCAATACATGGTCTACATTTTTCAGTTTTGTACAGAGTGCTTAGAAATAGATTGTTAGTTAAGGGTTAATAAATATTCTAGATACATGTATATAAAAATAGGTGAAAATATAGTGACCTACTTTTTTGTACTTTTAAAAATTAGGTTACTGAATTATCAAAATGTCCATATATTTTAGAATATGATTAACCTTCAACTAATAATGTAGGTATATTTATTATGTTCTTTGTGCAAGAGTCCAAATGTAAGGAATAAAATGTAACATATATACCTGAAAATCACATGGAGGTCCAATTAGCAATCTATTAAGATTTCTGAACATGCACAAATACTTAATGACTACATCATTTTGATCTGCCTCAAAATCATCTGTCCAAAGTAAGCAAAATGCTTATTCTTCACTTAAAGATATTTCATGATGAAGTAATGCAGTGGCATCCTTGGTCCAAAGATCAGAATCTCTGATCATTCAATCGTGAATGACTAGAATTTCAGAATGGACATTCTGAAAACAGTCTCAGAATCTCTGATCATTCAATCGTGAATGACTAGAATTTCAGAATTGACATTCTGAAAACAGTACTGATTTGCATGAAGTTTCAACTTGTAATTATATTATCTATAAATAATACTTATCATTTAACAAGATAATTCAAAAATAGACAGGGATGAGTGAAGTATAGAAAAAAGATTAGGTTATCAAATCATTGTTGAACATAATCGCATGTATCTGTTAAGCCTTAATAATGTCTTTCTTGTTAACTAGAAATAGAAAGATATGCTATACATAGAATGGAAAGACTAAATTAGTTCTCCATTTCTATATTTAACTTACTCACTTACGTATATAATTAATTATCAAAGAGTGTCCTGAATGTATTAGATTTGAAAACTGTGCATGTTTACGATCAGATGAATAGAAGTCCCAATTTGTAAATGAGGATTTTTAGCTCAAGAGTAATTGCTTGAAGTGTCACAAATACTTAATGTACCAATAGGAGGAATGGAATGAAAAAGCTTACGTGTAAAAGTTTTAAGTAAACGTGGGTAGTTGATCCAATTATTCTGCTTTAGTTAATGGTCAATTTCTCATATTGATTATTACATGCATCGATGGTGACTGTGTTTTTGTGTTGTCTCTACTGCACGTTAGAATCGGTTGTTTCAAAAATATATCCAAAAGTCTACCCCTGCCACAAATTTTGTGAGGAAATGACAAAAAAGATAGTTCATAATGTATATTTATTGCATTTGTGTCGCAGCAGTTATTCCTTGTTTTTATGTCACCACCAGAAGTAACATATTGTTTTAGTCTCCAACATTTTGTGGACATTGTTGGGCATTATTGGTGTTCAGCGGTTAACATCTGTAACAAATGGCAGGTAGTGACATTTTGCATGTCATTGCCTTTTTATTTTGTTCTGATTGAAATAGAATCTGCAGTTGAGAAATCTGGCATGGTGAGGCCCAGTCTGGAACTGCACCGGCCACTGTAATATAAAATTTTGTGTTTGAGTTAATAAAGATTTATACTGAATAATATAGAAATAAGAGTGACAAAAATATATTTAGAGTTTAGGTAAGTACCACATTAGATTTCCAACATGAAGATTCATTGTTTAGAATCAACAGTGAGTATGATGCAGAATCATGGTATTCTGAGTACCAGGCCTTTCATTAGCAGCATTTTCTGTATGCTTTCACTGTAAATTAATTATATGATTTTTGCCTGTTCTTATGGGGCTAAATTACCAGCCATGCTTTTTTACCAGTGCAGGTGCTGATCACGTGTCCTGATCATATATACCCTCCCCATACACTGACTCCTCTCGAAAGTCTGCACTATAGAGCAGCCTGCCTAGTTTCAGGTGCTATTCATGGGTCAAATACTGATAAGGTACTTTCTTCTCTAAATTGGAAAAAGCTGGCATCGAGAAGAGATGAGCACTTAAAAATTTTTATTTTTAAGGCACGCTTTAATGCTTTACCTCCCTTCATCTGTGATGTGGTGAGAACTTATGAAATTGTTCACACTAGAAGGCTGAGAGATCAGCCAGATTATCAAATTCCATTACATACTAGTGTCTCAACCAAAAAATCTACAATCTTTAGTGCCATCTCAGCTTGGAATGGGCTTCCACCAACTATCCGAGTTGGGCAGCCAATCTCAAGATTTAAAAGATCAGTCAGGAAGCAAAGGAGCCATGCATCCTTACCCACATCCAAAATGGAGTATACTATGCCAAGACAAACTGAAATTACTTTCAACAGACTTAGAGCTGGACTCTTGCTTAATAGCCATTTACATGCCCACAATTTTACCACAATTAATGATCCCAAATGTCCATGTGGTGCAGCTCATCAAACCACTTCTCATTTTCTAATCAAATGTCCACTGCTCATAAATGAAAGGGAATTGCTTCTTGCAGGACTCGACGAACTGGAATGTCTGCCAGATTTCAGAAATCTCTAAGAAATCAGATACACTTTTATATGGGGATACCAACCTTAGTGATGTGATGAATAGCAAAATTATTGAAATCGTGGCTCACTATGTCTCAACAGCAATCACAGTTTTAAACAGCCAGTGAAACATTCTAAATTCCTTTGGGAACCTTATGGGTGGGATGGGGAGCAAGCATACATATAGACTGAACATACTACGTGGTTTTTGTATTTTGTATTTCCTGTATTATATTTTTAATATTTACTATGCCGATAATGTTATTAAGTTAACAAAGGCATACTTTTGTATATCAATAGCAAGGAAATTGAAATAAATAAACTGAAAAAAAAAAAAAAAAAAATACACTGACTCTATGGCTATGTCCTTACACATAATAAAAGTATACATGTACTATTACAACATAAACTATATAGTTTTCTATTACTTATTTTAGACCTGGCGTTAACGCCATTTTTTTACCGTTTTTAGACATATTTGATCAAGTCTGACGCAGAATTTTTGTTTCACTAACACAATTTTATCCCCAGATAGACTAAGGCTAGTTCCAGGGGTCCACACGACAAAACAACGTTTTGACCTATATCTTACCAATCAAATTATATGTCACACTCTTTCTTTGGTTTAAAAACTTATACCAATCGAGATTAATCCAAACAGAAACAACGAAACTGAATTCGTTTTGTACGTTGTTTGCAATTCTCAAAATGTGAAAAAAATCCTTAAAGCATCAACTCATTCAAAATGTTCTGCAGAACGATGCTATAATATGCACACTTTGCCCACTTAATACTGTTATTAGACTGAAAATGCGTCACACTCATGACTTCCAGTTTTCACTTTGGTTTTTATTTGGTCATTTTCCTTTGATTTGGTTCATATTTCATTATTGCGATACTTAAATCATTGCAAAAGTCACTTATATCATAAAAACAATGTTTTTGCTACAAAAGGAGGTTACCTGGATTTGCAGCGTTCCAGTTTGACAAGACATGAAGTCTCATTGCAGCACATTTATTTTTGTACTCTAGATTTCCAAAATGAGCTTTATTATCATAATTCATAATTGACCCACATTTTACAAGTTTGACCCACTTTTTTGATCGAACTGGGTCATGTGACACACAAAATATTTAGCCTACCGCCAATACTGTATTTGTTTTGATTTATACATCGTGTAAAAGCAACATGTATACCATCTCAGTCAATGGTCTTTATTTGATCATGTTGAAAACAAAGATAAACATATCATTTTACTAATTGGATATTATTAATATTATGTACTTGAATTGTACTTTCAAAAGTGATTTCATGTGATTCATCATAATCAATCTCAAATTGGAATCTGAATCTGGAACCATTCATGAAGTTTGATTCATACATAAATTGAATATGTCTTAAAAGCCTCAATACAACATGGAATATGATAATGTTATCTAACAACATTATTAAGGCTAAATATAGACCAGATCAATAACATCCAGGTAATGAGACAAACTTACTAAAATTCCTTCCAAAACTTTTAAGTAAATCTATGAATAGGGAGATTTATATTTAAATGGCTCTTATATTGATTCTGGGTGATGAACAATCGTGGAACTGATGACCATGTTAATCAAAGTCTAGGAGGCCTGTTGAAGGCATTTTTTAATTTTGAAATCCCTCTAAATTCACAAAGATTAAGGATTTAGGAAAAAGTTCTGCAATTGATATGTCTTGCTCATATTCAAAAATACTTTCTTATAATTTTGTATATATGTTGGCTCTGCTCTGCTCTTTGATTGGTTGAATGCTAACTGTAAAATGAGGAGTCCCAATCAGAGGGAAGTTTAATGAATTGCAGATGTCTACCACAGGGTTATTGACTTTCAACTTTTACTCTGACTTGTCTTGGTTGAGACAGCATTGTTTTATTGACTCTGAACACTACCCTTTGCATTTGCTCGACTTCGACTCACTTTTTAAAAGAGAGCTTCATCTTGACTCTTTCAGTTTACAATAAATCTTTGATCTCACCGAGCCAATCAGAGTTCGTCGTCGAAATATGGACGATTAGATTTGAAATTATTCATTACCCGGGCTGTCACAGGCACCAATCTTTGGGGCAGGGCTGCTAAACTGTAATATAGTCTATACTAGGCAGAGGGTAGTTTATAACTAGACTCTGCATGCAGGGTATCTGAACACATCTATTAAAATGAGAAAATTCCCAATACCATATGAATAAGAAAGTTATTCCAGTATAAATAGGCTGCGTTTTTGTCACCCTCATGCATTGTAAAACATGTGACTGAAAGTCTTATATTGGCTGCCACGAAAATTTTTTTTTTTACAAAAGCCAAGATAAATGTTTCCATGCATGGTAAAGTCCTCATGTTGCAGCGCATGATTGTTAAGTCAAAGACGTATCTGTTGCTTTGGAAAATAAATGCAATACAGTATAATTCTCCTATTCATTTCTTGGCTCTCCAAGAGGGAATGACCCTACTTGGACACAGTCAAGGATTAAACATGAACTAAAGGTCTCATAACAAAAGTGTTAACATGGTTAAGCAATACATCACAGTGATCATAAGCAAAATGATTCTGGCGATGCATCAATGGCTAAATCAAAACAGCAATTTTTTTAATTGAATTTGCAAAATGTCACATTTTTCTTTGTCATTTTATGCAGAAACTTTCTCATTTCTTTTTGAATATGTCTCTATAAAGCACATCTTACATTAGTTTTTGAATGTCCTTGACTGAAAGTTGTTTAGTATCATTGCTTTTTGTGCATTCAGTATGTTCTTGCACTTGAAGATTCCCTTTGCATTCGTTTGACTTAGCTTCTTAAAAGAGAGCTTCATTTTCACTCTCAGTTTACAATAATTCTAACTCACAGAGCCAATCAAAGTTTGTCAAAATACAGACAGCTTTCTCTCATTGCATATTTAATGAGCATGCATTTAGCACATGTTCCTTCCAGCTTGCTGATTGGTTGAGAAAGGGTCAGCGTGGTAGGAAATGATTGATGACCTATGCTATCATAGGCATCTTTCATGGGAGCGGGGCTGCTTCACTAGGATATGCGCAGGGTAACTTGAAGATGATTATTTTAATAATGTATTTCATCTTCTTTGTTTATTTCAGAAAATACTGATGCATCAATGTGTTGTTATGGCGTTTCGTGACAATACTAGTTGAACATGCTTATGTTTTTGTATTATTAGCAAGAAAATCCTTATCATATTTTGACACATTTTTATTATGATTAACGGTGGCATCTCCTTCTCAAGTCTGTATACAATGTTGCCTTGCATTGTACCCTTTGTGTCAGTGATTTGTTTTTTACCATGCACCCAAGTGACCCAGTAGAAACAGACATGCTTTATCAATCGAATTGATTTGATTCAACTGCTAAAGACAATTCAGAAATAACTGACTATGCAAGAAGTGATAGGATTTCTATAAACAGAGAAAATTTTGAATTTGGCCATGTTTTTTCAACTCACCCAAACCTTCGATGGAGGGAGAGGGCCTTTATTACTGGGAGTGGGTCTCTAAGAATAAAACATTTGGGGCATCAGTATTAAGACCTTCTTTTCTTCTCTACATACATTTTCTATATGGAGGTTCATCCAATACGGGTAGCTTGGGGTTGATATATAATCAATACTGAATGTCAAGCCTGCAATTCTTCTGACTTATTCTATATTTAGAACTGTAATTTGCAGAGGTACTGCCCTGGGAAGTAGCAGCATTAATTTATGAACCAGTCCAACCCTGATTCCACATCAGCCTGCCATACTTCCCTCTTAGTATAATAAATTATTTTATAGTTTTGATGCTGATGAGATCTCAATGATCTCAGATGGATCTTTCATTGACTTTGCAAGATTTTAAATATGAAAAGAATGTATTTGCACATTGATTCAACTCACTAATGTAGCTCAGTTTATCAAGGATTATTCTCTCTAATGCAATACCTTCAATGCAAGTTTATTAACCAAATCACTAAACTAGCTTTTTTAGTTTTATGCTTAAGATACATTGATGTTATTCCCCCTGCTTTCTTGGATGTCAGAACCGATAAAGATCATACTAAATAATGGCATTTCATCAAGGAAGTAGAATTATCTAATAAGTTGTAGGCGTCGGCATAGGCTTGCATCAAGACTTTACGATTCCCACTCTGGCGTTAACCTAGATAGCTTGAATTCTGGTTCGTTGTTATTGTAACAAAAGTTGACAAGACCATGTTACAGTGTTATTTGAGGTCCAGTTTTTGCAACATTTAAAGCGGTTTCATTAGGTTATTATCTAAATGTAGATTAACTTTTAAACCTGGATATTCTAATAAAAATTAAAAGCACACAAAAGCACAGAACCGCAATGTTATTTCGGGTCAACATTATATAACATCTCAGACAAAATTGACAAAATCGGCAGATGGAATGGACAAACACATCGAGCACCGAGTCACACCATCATTTTAGGTCAAATCTATACAACATCTTATAATTTTTTTATTAGGCTATAATCTAACAATAGATATCCCTTTTTGATGTTTTGAGCCTCATAATACTTTTTGTTACCAGTTCTTTTGAAATATAGTGGCTTAAGATTAAATTATCTTATTATTCAATATACTTAGACATGGACAAGTTGGATTATCAGGTGTATTTTGACTATCAAATGAGATGATGACGTGATTCAGATCAACTTACATATGTAACCCAACTTCTGGACACTTTATTAACAGTCCTACAAACTGTTAAACCAGGCCTTACCTCATGGATCAAGGTAATATTTTATAATGGATAAAGTTTAGCTTATTGCATAAAATGGAAAATCATTCCCAATATTGTACATTCTTAATATGAATTTTGAATCTGTCAAAAATTGACATTTTCACTTATTCTTTAATATCATCTTTTAGTTGATATACTATATATCTCAAAAGTGGGATGTTGGTATGTTGAACAGAGTAAAACCTGTCTTAGTGATCACCTCTCTCTCATGAACACCTGTCTAGTAGACACCCTTCTACAATACATGCTCTTCTGACCTCTGTATAAATCACCCCCTCTGTAGTGAACATCTACCAACACTGAACATTTTTTCTCGGCAAAAAGATGTTCAGTATACAGGTTTCACTGTATTTGTTCCTAAGAGTCCTTTATACTTCAAGCTCTTCTGATGTAAACTTTATTTTAATCAATCAGAGTCAGTTCTTTTTGATAGCTTTGAGTAACATGGTATTTGACATTTAATTTAATTGATACTTTACTGGGTGGTTGCAAAGCTTCCTTATTATGCTGACATAACTGTACCATTTCTTACCAAATGTTGAACTTATCAAGAAAGCTAAACCAGAATCATTGAAAATTCCAATTCTCCATCTGTCTTACCATTTCTAATAGTCATATTTCACCAAACAGCCAGTTTCTAGAATTCTAACCTATTTTCTTGGGGATACAACAATATTTATAGCCATTACATTGATAAGGGTCTAAGACAGGTTTGTATGTTTTTCTCAAAGTGTGCACTTATTGCAAGTGGCGAAGGCTATGGTTTGTAGAATAGACTAGATAGAATCACAGATGGTAGCATTCTCTCTATGTAAGTGTCAGCTATTTATAGAATCTCTAAGAGCCTTCTCAGGTCTAGGCCAAAGTAGTTTCCTCAAAGTAATTTCAGTCTATATGGAGATTTAAAACTAAAGGGGTTCAAACTCAACTATAACCTTAAATTATATCAACATTTTTTAAGAATCATAACAATATTGAACACCTCCAATAAACTAAACTTTAATATAAACTTGTCTTGTCATTGATGTTATCTGATTTTAAATTCTGTATGACATCTCTTAGATTTTGAAACTTCTCAGGCATCTTGCTGAGTTAATATAATATTTTCAGAAAATAAGGATTGTTTCATAGATAATCTATCAAGATTGTAAATTATAGTTCTAGGAAGGGTATATTACCTAATCTTTAGAAAGGTATATAGCATTGTCTTTTCAGTCAGTCTGAACATGTAACTCATGTTATAATGCTCCTCATATGTAATTGTTCTATGTTTGTGGTACTAGAGAGATAAATGTCTATAGAAATTTATAAAGTGGTATATTAATCATATTATCAATATTATATGACTATCATTATGAAAATAGTGTTGATGTCATGTTCAAGAATTGTCACTATTATTAAAAAAATCTTGCTCTTTTTGCTAAAATTGTCCCAACTATTTGAAAATTGACAGTCAATATTTTTCCATATATAATTTTAATGTATTGCTCTTATATATGTTTGATTTTTACAGTTATTAGTTGATTTACGAGTGACATGTGATACTAGCACCATATGTTACAAGGGTTGTTTTAACTGAGATAATTTTGGATGAGCTTCTATTAATATCTATCATGTTGATTGATGTAAATTTAGACTAGATACATATTCAAATAACATTATGTTAGACATACATTTATGTTTACTTGTCTCTTGATGAGTCTATAAATAAGCATTTGATGAAAATAAAAAAGCCATTTTTTATATGTTCTGTGCATTTATATCCTCACTACGTGGAAATACTTCGAAGGATAGGGGTATATATACTTTTGAGTAATAAGATAAGAGTTTGATATTGATTGTTAATACTGTGATAAATATTAAAAAAGATTAAATTTCAAAACTTCATTTGAACTCAATTGAGGTCAAAATCTGAAGATCAATTTAATATTAATGGAGCACTTCATATTGCTGTGTGATGGAGTAAAAAGGCAAAAATTACAGTTTGGTAGGTATATATCATTGAATCAATTCTTAGATATATATTTAATTTGATACTTATGTTCCCAACACAAAATGTTAGGCCATGTTGTCAACCTAGGCAAGTCTGTTGGTTCATTTGTCTGTATGTCTGGTGGACTGGCAGTTTTCTTCAAAACCGCTACAGATATCACCTAATACATGATGCATGCGATGGAAAGAATTTTGACTTAATACCTACTTTCTGTCAGCCAATTAAACTTTAACATAATCAACTTTTGTCTACCTTAATGACCAGGACCTAGTACATATGCCCTGATGATTTGGGGCTATTACATATACCCTGATGACCAGGACCTAATACATATACCCTGATGATCAGGACCTAGTATATATATCCTGATGATCAGGACCTGGTACCTGGTACATATACCCTGATGATCAGGGCCTGATACCCTGACAATCAGGACCTTGGACATATACTCTGACGATCAGGACCTAGTATATATACCCTGATGATTGGGGCCTAGTACATATACCCTGATGACCAGGACCTTGTATATTTTTGAAGCATTTGATTTTGATGGAAAGTAGATTTAAGCAAAAATACTTTCATGGTTTTATATGAGAAAACTGAACATTTACTTATACTAGCTTAATAATATGTATCACATGGGTAAGGTAAGCTTGGAATAACTTTTCTAAGCTATATTTGGTTCAGAGTTATATATATATGTTATATCCAGGGTATGCCAAGGCTATGTGTTAACTCAGGTGCTTTATTACTGTCTGTAATAATCTCACAATATGATGAATGAGCTTTAAGTCTGTTTTGCATCTACAGTAGTTTGTATTCAAAATTTCCTAAGTTACCCAAGTGTTTTAAGTTTCCGTTTGGTTTTCGAAGTTACCTCAGTATTCCAAGTTGCTCGAGTTTTGAAGTTTTTCTCATGTTCATATTAGTTATAATTTCCTGTCTTGATTTTTGCTTTCCCCTCATAGGCCAAGGGAAAAGTAGAATGTTTCTCTTGGCCTGTGATGAAAATCATGTTTCGTCACTCCTTTCCCGCGCGCATTGAATGTTACCTTGACAGTGTTTAAAATCTTTGTGTCCCGTGGACGTAAGTTATTTTTCATTTATCTGTCCAACCCTTTTATGTTATCGACTAAAAATTAGAAAAACGGCATTGACGCGATCATGTTCATGTGTTAGAAATGTTGGTTTAGTTTGTTCTTGCATGCAGCTGAGGATCATTTGACATTAAAAAGAATCTTACTCATAGCCATTTTATGACATGATGTGGTAACATCAATTTATTTTTTGATGAATGGCATTTGGTATAGGCAGAGTTAGGTAACTGATTGTATTAACTTAGAAATAATGTTTGATTGACTTTAAATATTAACTTTTAACATGTTTTTGGCAGTTTATGTTATTTTCATATTAAACGTTAATTTATAATGCAAAATAATTGTTTGTATCAGTTATCTCATCAGTTTTGGAGCATTTAGTGCATTCTTAGGATGAAATTAGATTTTCACCCTGTTGATAAAGGTTCTGAGCAAAACATGGTTATTTTCAGTTTAAGGTGATAAACAAGTTAGTTTTGAACCAAGCCCCTAGAACTCTCCTACCATCTTCTATTATGGTTAAATTGATATAGATTTAGGGGGGGGGGGCAGAGACTTGATAGGAGACTATAAACATATTAAACAATTTAGACAACAATTTAGACAATTCAAGTGAAAGTTTTAATATAACAATCTCCTTGACTATAGAATTGTTGGAGGTCAAGGTACAATCATATGTTTTAGATGCAATAACATCTTTACACTTGCTTCCTACATCACATTAATCAACAATATGTTATCATAGTAACTAAAAGGTCAATACATGGGTATTATATAATGTTGTCTATCAAATACAACATTGCTAATCTAATCCTATCAAGATCATGTTTATAAGTTTAGGTCATGTTGAACCACTTGGGTGGATTACTTGCTGTGCCACATTTTGAACTGTAAATAAGTAGAATCTTATGTTAACTGTGAGGGACTAAAAAAGCTATGAATTACCATTGTAGTTACCTCAGCCTTATTATTTCTGGAGATCTCTCACATGATTGTGTTTCATAGAGAGGGACTGAATATTGCTACCATGAATCCTATCATCTTCCCACACATCTTGCAACTGCTACAAATTGTTGATTGCTACAAGTTATTATACCATTTTGATGCTGATGAAGGTCTTAATCATTCAAATGACTCCATGGCTTTTATATGTGAGATATTTAATCAGCCAGAAATGTAATGCAGTGAATTTCTGACTACATTTTCTGATCAAGGTTAAATCGAGGAATTATTTCTGGTTTGAGAGTGAATATGAAGTCAATTTCTTGTATAGGGTATTATCCCCCCCCCCCCCCCCGAGTGCTTGTAACTGATCATGATATACTAATTGCATAATGAGACTTGAGAATCAATCTTTAATTAGTGGGGTAATTAACCATGGACATCTGCATAAGAATATCAATGTCAAGTTTAATTATTTCTTATATAACATTGAGTTTTTGCAGATACAGTAAAACCTATCTCAGTAGAACACCTTTGTTACCTTTAAAAAGTGTTCCACTATGGAAGTGTTCTATTTATAGAGGTTCATTCAACATTAGGTCAGTTACTTGCTTTTGGAGATACACTAAAACCTATTTCAGTAAAACACCTTTGGTACACATACAGTGTTCATCTTGGGAGGTGTTCTACTTATAAAGGTTCATTCAACATTAGGTCAGCTACTTACTTTTGCTGATACAGTAAAACCTATCTCAGTGAAACACCTTTGGTACATCTACAGTGTTCCTCTTGGGAGGTAGTCTAAGGTGTTCTAGTTATAGAAGTTGAAATGTGAAGTTTAATTTTTAAGGAGAGGTCTCAGTCAGTTGACATTGAATATATCTATGCTTCTTAAAGATACATACATGTATATAGAGGATATCCTATGATTTATGAGTGATATGATTTTTATCCACGAATGGATATGATATCTGCACGAGCGAGCGTATCAATATATACGAGTATCAATATCCACGAGTAAACCATAGGATGTTCTTTTTATTCCATAGGTTTAAGTCATCATCAGAATCGTTGGAAATTGAGTGATTTAAAACGAATTTTCCAAATGATCCGGCGATATTGACACTTAGCCTCGTTTTGAGTTTGAAGTAGCAAAAATCCACAATTCATAGCATACGGCGCCATATGTCATGGCTAAAACACCGTATGCTATGGTTAAGTGAAAATTTGTCAAAAATATCATATTTTACCACTGATTACAAAAATACCATTTTTATTTTGACATGTTATCCTGTGAATATCATGCTAACTATGGAATAAAATATATTATCCTACACTTAGTGTACTAAATGTATAACATTAAAAAATAAACTTGATATCCATTGACTAAATGAATATACGGAGGATATAGTGATCATATACTCCGGGCGGAGGATACCGTGATGATATACTCCGGAAAACCCAATATGCGGAGGATATTGTGACGATATACTCTGCTTGTTGATTTCCCGCCAAATTTACTCTATTTGGCATGGAATTCATTTTGCAATGATTTTATACATTTATTACACTCCTTGTATTAAGTGTAGGATAATAAGAACATCCTATGATTTTGTTCAGAATATCATTTTTTAATTTACTCGGTGATATTGATATTGCACTTGTTCGCTTTGCTCTCTCGTGCAGATATCAATATTACCTCGAAGATAAAAATGATATTCCTCAAAATCATAGGATATCCTATAAATATCTGTCTAGCTACCAGTAGAAACCCATAAGTATAAAACTTATTCAATAGGTCTGACATTTCAGAAAAGGGAATCTACAGTAAGTTGTTGAACCTTTCTACTCATAATTACTGTAAATGTACCCCTCCCTACTTTGCAAGCTATTTGATATACATGTACCACTTTATACCATATCAAGTAACAGGTATTGTACAAGTTACTCTTTTTTTGTATTCATATTGGACGCAATATCAGCTTTTATAATGAACCTGCTTTGGCAGAGTTACATGATATTGAAAATTCTTTGTTTTTTTTGTTTTGTAAGTTAGATTACACAAAATTTTAAAAAAAACATTGTTTTATATAATTACCAAAATACCATGACAATCATCCATTTTCTTCACTTTAGTATCCCATACAGGGTGTTCAATAAGCAAAACTCACCCAGTCTCCCATTTTGTCATCATGTCTAAACAAAGACTGTGACCTTCAGACAATGAAAAAAATACAATGAAAAATACTTAGCATAACAACTTAGTGACAGGTATATTGTCAGAGACTTCAATTTTAATAAATTCTACCCAGTTTTTTTTTGATGAGAAGTGGTATAATTTGAATTGATTTTTGTGTGTATTACGAAGTGATGATAATAGGTCTACCATCTTTGCAGTTTCTAATCAATTATTCTAAATTTTATTAATTAATTTTGTTATTAGGGTGTAATTATTTTTATGGGTAACCATGCCAGATTTCAGATGCCAGAAAAATGGTTAAAAAATGTTATTACTTTGGGAACACCCTGTATATTATTATAATAACAATGTAATATTTCATGACATAATGATGAACAGTCATTCACAACAATTTGCTATTTGGTAGTTAACAGCCAATTATTAGCTCCACATAATTGAGGAATTATAATGACCCTCTTGTTATAATATATCATAATAGTATGATGCCTTATAACTTACTTTCTTCATATGTTTTATTTCATGATTTAAAGGTACAAGGATTGTAACATATATTTGATAAAAAAAAGTAAATGAGGTTAGGTACTGAGTTTACTCGGAATTATTCAAGTCACATGGGCCAATCAGATCGCTGGAAATGCTACTAACATGGAATATATACAAATACCTACTTAATTTTTACAAAATATAGCGAATCTGTTTAAAATTATGGATCCTGATATAACAAAAGTAATGTAAGCATCCAAATGAGACAATGAATGGGAAGATGAATGAAGACATAGGAGGAGTCAATAATCAGAGAACTTTACAGACTTATTTAAATAAACCCAAGCATAAATCAACATTATTGTTACTAAAGCGGAAGTTATGGCAACAACAGAAAAGCAAACGGATGAAAAATATGTTCAAATTCAACCCAATACCTGAAGTCTTAGAGTTAGGTAATAGGAATATAATAAATAATTTGTATTGTTGTAAAAATGATTGTGTAACATAATTGACTACATGTACTACTATTCTCATTATCACATGATTTTTTTCGAAGTGGGGGGTTTGTTCTACTCCTTCATTATTACCGAAAGTTAGAAGAAATTAGAGATTTCAAGCAATATGTTAGCAGTCTCTTGATGGTACAAGATTGAGGTGTTTTGAACTTTAATTTTGTGAAATATATTTCTTATAGATCCAATACATATGTAAGAAATAGCTATTTTTGGCTAATATATCGAACCTATGGGATCACCCAAGCATCATCTTTCCATCAATTTGTCGCTCGGTTATTCATAGTAATAAGGATAAGGAAACTTTAAGATCAAATAAATGATAAATGTTGATTCTAAATAAGTAACCATGCAAGTAAGCCTCTTGTTTCTAAGATACTTAACTCAAGATTTATGCCATACTTTGCCATGGAAATGTAAATAAAAATAGACTGAGAATCTGATATTCTAGGAATTACAATAATTAGTCAACAGTGTAAGGCTAAAACAAACTTCAATTTACAATAAAATAGGTCTTGCCTTTCATAAAATGAGCCCATACCATAAGAATTTGGTCATACAATACATTCAGTCATACATTCAATCATCATGTTTACAGATATTTTTGATAGTAGGTGGCACCAAGGGTGATGGGTATGCCCATACATATGGTAGTAAAATCATGTTCATTGTATATCACTGTAGTTTTCACGGGATTAAACCAGAATGAAATCACAAAAATTATGTTTCTATGGTTATTACAGTTTAACGAAGAAACAATGATGTGATGATACAAAAATGCTGGACTATCTTCCCCATGGTCGGTACTTCAGTGTGATACATATTAAAATATTTTTGTACCTTCCTCAAGGTTTGTATACTCAGAATTATTATGCAATATCTTCAGTGGTTCGGGGGGGGGGAATGGGGGGGGGTGTCGCCCCTTCCTACTGATTGGTCCCAATTGCATTGAGCAAGTCAATGCTGTTTGAAATACATGTAGTTGCAAGCAAACGATTTCATCAGTTGAAGACATTCAAATGATTTCATCAGTTGAAGACATTTGATCCAACTAGGAGTTTTTGTATAAAATTATAGGGTTTTTCCCCAAGGTTCATATCTATATTTTCAAGATATTCGAATCTAGCTGTTGGAATACAAACTATATCTCACTCCCCTCATATTATATGACAAATATTCCCAGGTGTTATCTGCCCTAAACCCATCTATAAGTATGAGACACATGTTTATTCTATTTTCCCCTTATTCTATATTTAGTGAGAAATTGTGCTGGAGACATAACATATAACATCTCTCTCCTCCCTATCTCCCGCCAGAAACTAAAAATAGCATATAAACTTCCTGGGTATTTTTAGATCTTGGAATTTAGTTCTGGGGTACTTACCCTTGGCTTATAGGCTAGTAAGTTCCCACTATAGCATTATTAGTGTACTCTAGATCATCACACATTTATGAAAGGGAGACTTCTATCAAATCAATTTCACATTTGTGGGTGAAGTTCTGGGATCTTCTATTTGCACCCCGGATTAGCCTGACTACGGTAAAGGCAGACACCGTTGTCACAAATGGCGGACATAACCGTCGCTTCAATTAGATTTTCATGAACTGTATGTTTAGTAGAGCACCTAGACTAAATTCCTTTGGAACAACAATCAATAAAAGTGTCTTAATACTCATTGTACAGTTAATAATGTTCTACCATCGAAATAAAGTCTTCCGTGAGTTCTGAAGTTTATGAGTAATAGTTAGAGTATGGAATGAAGTCAGTCACTTTTTCAAAGGGTAGGCTGTTGCAGAGGACTTAGCTGAGATCTAAATCAGCTTCACAACTAACTGTAGCAGGTGAACTTCACAGAGGTGTTGTTATTTAGTGAAAGGAGGGTTAGTTTGTCATTCTTTCAGGAATGCTGCATTTGTTTGTAGACAGAGCAGATATGGCAGTCATACATACACAGGAAACAGTTTGGGAGAGGTGATTTTATTTCATCCTCATCAAAAGTAAATATAAGATATTTTTTCAGTTGTATGATATATTTACCGGAATCAGTTGGAGCATATATGTGGTGTATAGTAAGTTGTAAACTAAAGGCTAATTCTGGGTCAAATATGGTCTTATATGGGGCCGGTATAGTAGGTATATCCATGGGCTTCTCTTGAAAGCCGCCCATGGTATAGCAGAAGCTTATATGGGAATACTAGAGGGAAAGGGATAACGTTGGAGCTAAGTTGTTATATAGTCGGGATCATTATGAATCATCAAAACATCCATCATGCATATCATAATTATTAGCTTAATAAATGCCTATTGAGCATGCATGTTGATTCTATATTTGGAATTATGATAAGATAATTATTGTAATATATGGTATAGTTGATCTTCATTTCTATGGGATTTAAAGGTGCATTTGAAGAAAACATAATAATCAATGATGTTTATATAACACAGAATAAAACACATATTTAACCTCATGAATGTTCCATGCTACATTATTAAAGATGATTCAAGCAACTTGTCTCTTTAGTATGATAATACTACATGCATATGTTAACAAATGATAACCCAAGCACTTTCTCAAATATTTTTTTTACTAGAAAGAGGTTTTTACTTCTATATGGCCTTCAATATTAATATTGGAGCCCGCCAGACGCTAGTTTCAAATACTAGAAAAGGTGTTTGTCTTCTAGAAAGAGGTGTTTATTACCCTCTGCAGAAGATTTTGCTTCTTTTTTTTTTAAATAAAGAGTATTTGTAAGAAATAAGTATTTATTAGAAATAAGTGTTTATGCATTGAGGCCTTTACAATAGATGTATTCAGCCCAGATAAAGATTTTCACAAAATGTGTTTCTTAAAAAATATTTACGAGATAACTTATTTCACAAATGCAACTAAATACGGGGGGTGATCAATAAGTAATGGACGCTTTTTTACACAGATGCTTTTTATAGACCAATCCCTTCGATTTTCTTACCAGTGATACATCATTCAATTATCTATCACCTCTGAAGATTTGAAGACAATATATATATTACATGTTGATATATCTTTATTTCCGTGAAGGAGGTACAGGCACCCCGGGACCGACATTTACGTCACATATTCTGAAGCTATCTTAGATTGTTTAACATGCAATGCAGTTGAATGCAGGCTGAACAAAACAAACCATTATGGTCATGAATTACCCCATTTTGTTATGCCATGGTTGATTTTGAATATTTTATCATCACTATGTGGTATTCATGCCACATTCATTCCACAGGGCCATGTAAATAGGTTCCATCAAGTGCTACATGTACACAATTCCTCATCCTCTTAACTCAAAATTGTGAGACAAGGCTGAATCCATTCTCTGACATGGTAGCAATATGCAGTTGCACGGGTTGTTTTCTTTCATCAATGTCAATAAACCTGCGTCCTTTCTCTATAGAAATAAGAAGTATAGAAATAAACAAGTCACATGTGAGCAGATCTGGACAATATGGTGCATTGGCCAAGGGCTCAATTTTGAGGTCCAGGGATATTGTTTTCTGAACATTTTGAGATCTTTGGGCAGGTGCATTGTCCATATGGAGTAGGGTGTTCCCTTCTCTCACCACCCCTTTCTTCCACAATGCTTTCTCAAATTGACCTGCAAACCCCTTCCATACAACACTCTGACATTACAATACTTTCTGTTTATGTGTTACCAGTCAGCAAAAATATAAACAACACAACACTTGCTGCATATAAAACGTTCAAATCTAACTGAAATTTACCAAACTGGCTAAAATCTGAATATGTGACGTAAATGTCGGTCCCGGGGTACCTGTACCTCCTTCACGGAATTAAGGATATATCAATATGTATTATATATTTTGTCTTCAAATCTTCAGAGTTGATAGATTATTGAATGATGTATCACTGGTAGGAAAATCAAAGGAATTGGTCTATAAAAGGTATCTGTGTAAAAAAGCGTCCATTACTTATTGATCACCCCTCGTAGTTACTTTCCAATGATTTTTAACAACACGCTAAATTACTAACTGAAATTTCAAATTCATGTTCTGTCAATTGTGATTTACTCAAATAAAACCCCTGGAGATGTTTTGCCTCTATTTATTTATGGAAATTATTTATAGATATTACAGCAATATAACTGCCAGCTGGACCTGAAGTACACACATTTAAACTTGATTTTTCTATTTAGGTACAAAGTTCTAGTTATTCACAGCTTTTTAGAAGTATGATTGATGATATTACCATACTAGTATGGTATATTCTCTTCACTGCTACAGAAGTACTTTTATTACACTTGAAAAAAGCCCTTGAAAATTGCTATTTTGACCTAGTCGTGTGCTAATGAATATGTTGGCATGCAGGGGGCAGTATAATCATAAGAAAGCAAGATTTAACATTTCTTTAATTGAATATTTACATTGAAAAAGCAGACAAGTGCCAAAATCTGATCAGGTTTTGAACCTGATTTACAAGGTGTCTGTTTTGCTGTTTGTCATGTTTGGTCTTTTTGTGTCAAACAATATGTTGTGTGTCGAGATGAACCTGCAAATTATGCCCCAATAGGCAACTTTTAATGTCACGACCAGAAATGTTATAACCTCCCTTTTTGTGGACAGTGTTTGGTGGTTGGCATTCGGATTTCAGCATCTGTAATAAATATCAGGTGGTGACATTTTGCATGTTAATGCCTTGATGAAATTTACAATATTCAAAATAAATTGCAGGAATTGCCATAAAAGAAACATGAGATCATAAAAACTAAAGATGCTCAGATTGTAGAAATACAACTGGGGATTGAGTTTCAGTGTATAAGGACATAATCAGTTGTGGATTGAAAATGGAAGGTGGAGAGTGTGTACTGTTACTCTGTTACATACTGCTTTCGCGAGTTAGATCATATTTAGGGATATTGGGGCTTATCCTCTTTGATAGATTATCATTTTTCTTGGTGTGTTTGTTTATTCTTAGGTCTCTAATCGCTCTTTATTCTTGTGCTTACACATTTGTACATATTAAATGAACAATGTGTCCTTATAAAGATGCCACTGCTATAAACTGTATTATGATTCTCCTAGCTCAATCCAAATCCCTGATAGTAAATGCTAAACACTCACATATTTATATCTGATAGGGTTATATCGACAGAACAGTGAGATATCTTGAATAAAATTTTCAGTTTAAATTAAAAATGTTACACTCAAAACAATGGAATAAGATACATATGATTTGGCATGCAAATACAGATGTTTGATGGCATAGTGTATACTTGCATTGGCACTTGACATATCTTACCCCGATGTCCAGTTTTAGTATTATCATAGGGCAAGTTATTGTAACAGTTTATCTATCCTTATTTGGGGTTTATTTTCCTTATGACTGCTGTAGACTTGGATTTTTTTTCTTTTCTCACTGGGTTCCTTTACAATAGTTGGTCCTTTTTCTTTGGCACTTGTGTACTGTACATATTCACATGAACAATAGTTTTGTAAATATAATTGTAAATTGATGATCCTACCAAAAACAGACCCATGAATCCATATTGTAGATGATGATATATTGCACATTCACATTATACCACAAGTAGCTGTCCTGGCCTTAAGTGGGAGTTTCCTTGTGAACTGAATGCCAACTACTCATGAAAGCATAAAAGTCGGTAGTGCCATTTTGATTGGGTTGCTGGATTTTCTGAACTTCATTCTCAGTATTCGATTAGTTAATCCTAAATCAGAGGATTATCTCTGACAGAGGATAGATGAATCTTTTAAAGGAGTAAAATTATTGAAAAGAGTACATTTAAATATATATTTTTAAGGCTTTGTAAGGATATACATGATGATTATATTCTATAAGATGCCACATTACTTGTATTGATGCTGATTAGCATGGCATTCCTATATGATGAAGATGTCAATTGTAATGAGTGAGTCAAAATGAGTTCAAGGGGGCTGTACTTTCATACAGTAGTTTTTTTACTTCCCATATACTTCTGTTACTTGTTTTGTTTATTATATTGGATGCTCTGCTCAGACAGAAGGACATTCCCTGAGAAAGTACCCTTCCTAAGACTAAAGAGGCTGACAGTATGTACACTTTTGAAATTAGAGATAAACATTTGATCTTGCCTATATCCAGAATGTAGAGTTTGAAGGTCATAACAAAACATTTTCTGTATATTTGTACATATTCAAACTATATATTAAATGATTAGATCTTCATAGCTTATCAAAATGTTTTTAACAGAGGGTTGTATGGCTAGCTGATGGGAATTAAGGGTAGTGAAATATACCAAATAAACAAGGCCCTCTGGAAAGTAGCAGTTCAATAAAATATCAGGAAATTCCATTGCCGCAAGCATGTCAAATATGAGCTATACTTTTCGCTATTGTTTACCATTATTGTAAAACATTTTGCTGGCACATTTGCAGATTCACACGCACTGGAGCTCTGAAACCATATTTTTTGTGTTGAATTAAGACGTGAAAGCTAGATATTCATTTACACATGTGCTGTATCTGTATACTTGAAATCAGTATACTCGACTCCAAATGCCATCAGTTATCATAGAAAATGACTGGATTACAATATTTTGTTGTGTGAAACAATGCAATCTCAGTTTTCCTTTGTTGATGACTTAGCCTTGCTTTATATTGATCTGTTCATGTTATAATATAAATAGCCCCAAAGAATATACATGTACATACATGTATACCTTATATTGATCATTGTATTATTACTGATTACTACTTTATCACCTTAAATTCTCAAGATTCCCCTTCTAAGAGTTTTTATTTTTCAAAAAAATGTTACTTCAGTAAAATAGATAATCATAAACTTCAGGGTATCAGGGTATTTTGTGCATTATACGTTGTTACATTGACTTTAATAGTTCAAATACCAATTTTGTATTAATTAACCTTTTTTCAGCATTTTTTAAGTAAGTTAAGGCTGACTGCTGATAAATGTGCATCACCCCCCCCCCCCTTCCTCCCTCCTTGCAGTGGTTCAGTTTAATCAGATATCAATACTTTCAGTTGATGTTTTAGGTGAAACTCAAGGTAACTGCTGGATATGTCAAGGTTGTGATATTATCTATAGGATATTTGTTCATGACAGTTGTTATTATTGTATTGTCCTATACAGCTCAAAGATAATATATTGTAATATTATAGTAAGGCTAACACAGACTGTAGAACAACACTGAAACTTTTGAATTTATAAGAAATATAACCTTGTTCTTGTTGTGATGCAAAAATAGCTGATATGTTGCTTATGATGGGTTGGTAATACCATAAAGTTACAAGAATTCAAAGAAATGATGCATTGTAGTCTTTTCTTCCCATTTTCCCTTTTCGTCTCCCGCACCCTTTCATATAGAAAGCGAGCTTCATCAATACATTCAGAGCTCTAACACTCAGGGGATCCATCTCATACTTGTGATCATGGGGGTAAGGGGAGGGGGGGGGGCGAGTAGGGAGAGGCTTATGCACAGTGTCTTGATTCAAGACTATATGCATCATCACATAAATCAGCTTTATTCTGCATATTAGATACTGTTAACGTGTAGTGCTGTAGTGTTGTTCAAATGAGTGTCCTTCTATTAGCACAGTATAGAGATTTATATTGGTGGTTATTGGATGACGTCAATCAGCTGTAATTGAGGCTTTCACTACTGCTTGCACGACTAATAGCCACAAACTATTCATACAGCTAGAAAACAACAGGTTTTATAGTTTATGCTAGTTCGTTGAAAGAAGAACTTTGTGGACTAACTGTTTTATTATTTTTATATTAATTTTGAAGGATCTGATATGGATAAATAGATAAATTGTTTGGGGACTTTGTGATATGAGTATGGATTATATGATGACTTACAATCATAGGTTAATCAGGGGTAAGTAGTAAGTACTAATTTATAGGTTTGGATTTCTTTTCATAATTTGATGTTTTTGTTTTGTCTATTGTATTTATCTGTATCAGTATATTAAAGGTTGTATATAACTATTAAAGTGTTTTTCACTTCTTTTCAAAGCTTTAATACATGTACAGCATGTTGCTGTATGTATTTAACACTGATGTTTATTTTTACATTTGGAGTGGATATTCATCTTTCATTCCATATTAAGAAAACAGAAATTGATAAAATATTGACTGAGTGGGAGCTGTTACAATGACCCCCACTTTTAGCAATTTTCAGAATGTTTCGTCCAGTGAGGGGCCTACCTTAATTCAATTACTATAAAATTCCCGTTTTTGGGCTCATTTCTTGAAAGCATTATATCCTATTATTATCATATATTTGTATTTATATGAGGAATTGATTGCAATATGATAGAACGCTAATTTTATCCAAGTAGAGTTAATTTTGTATATAAATGCAAAATAATTTAGTGAATCTACTAACAGTTTGGTGGTTTCTCCTAGTCTATAGAATAATAATATTTTTATCATCCTTGATTAGCAGATATTTTTATCTTACTAAATAAATAGGTGCATTAATGCGCCTCTGGGGCTTTATTTGTTAAATATCTGAGATTTGTCATGACCCCAGAGGGTCTTGTGACCCTATTAAAACTCATATAGTCGGAGTCACAAGAGGCGGGGCTTCCTCATCTACTAAATAGATTGAATTTATTTTTGATTTTTCTGAAGGTTGAAGGTGTTAATATGTAATTATATTTATTTATATCACTTGAGAACATTGAAATTAAGGATCTTTGGAAGTGTTGATGAGTACTTTAGTTTATTTCAATTTTAGATTTCATGTTGTCATGGTAAAGTTTGTTTTATTTGCCTTTCAGTTTACCTTGTATCTTCTCATAGCTACATGATTTTTAAAGCCCCCATATAAAGTTTAAACAAAAATCGTGAATTTATTTATAATTAAATTTTAGAAGTCACACTTATCTTTTAATAGAGCAATAATTCATACCAATACATAGCATTCATCTTCACATGTTTTTGCCGAAAGAATTTAGAAAAATGGTTCATAAATAAGCGAGAATTAGTTATCATAGAAACCAATGGTACAATAATCTCTAAAACAGAATACATGTACATGGATATTTTTCCTTTTGACCTGGTAAGACAATCTACATTGGTTTATTTTTGAAGTTTAGCATATTTAGAAATGATTGACATAGAAAAAAAAAATTCAAAAAGATTTTGCCATCTGAGTGAGTCATAATGACATCTCTTAGGTTGCAAACTATGTTTTATATGCTAAAACATTGGAGTAGAACATTAGATATGGCATTTTATTATTAAAATAGTGTGTCTTTAGTTCCTTAGTTAAAAAGGTCATCTTTTTGAAATGAATGGAGGAACATTTGATGGTTAAATTTTTTAAAATTTTTGGGAAAATGGTGGGAAATTTGAATATTTGAGAAATGAAAAGCTGATAAAATTAAGTCATTTTCAAACTTTACACAGGGACTTTAAGACTTAAATGTATTTGAAAGACAGTTTCATCTCAACCTCTGTACATCAGAATAATTTGCCTATATGAATCCTATTTCAGATACTTATGGATTTGAGTCGAAATAATCAACAAGTAGTTCATGTAAATTGATCATGCTTCTAATATGGCTTACATGTATATATATTATAAGGTGGATTGGCCCATTTAATCAAAGATATAACAGACAATTAAGAGAGGGGAAGGCTAAAACAGTGCAGAAATTAGGTTTTAAAGGTTGTGTTGCCCACTCACCTCTCTTAATATCTGTCTAACACATGAATATATATAGGATTTGAAATTGTGTTATGCATGATCATTTTATTAAATGGCATATTATATTTCAAAAACTGGCTAAAAATGAAAAATAGTTTGGTTTCACACCATTTTAAAATCAAGAATAGAAAAGGTTAAATGAAAAATGTCAAGAGCTATCTGTGCTTCAGATGATACGGAACATCCTTCCATTTGGAAAAGGATGTCTATAAAATCAATTATACTGAAGAAGCACTAAAGAACATCAATAAGCATTGGATAATAACAACTCAGTTGAGTGTTACTCCCACACTTAGGCTTAACGAAACACAGAATGATAAAAGCAGTTTTGTCTTCTTAAACTGTTATTCCAAATACCTTTATAGCTTAGTAAACTTCATATTGTCAATATCCTCCTCCCACAGTGTTTTCTCTTCTATTTTTGTAAGATGAAATGTATCCCCTGCTGTATTGAAGAAACTACCATTTTCAGTAGCTTGATTTTACTTATGAACGAGAGATTCACCTCTTATTAATGCAACTACTAGTCACTTTAGGGTGTAAAGAAACCACACCCTTTTCCTTTTAGAAATTTGTTGAAATTGCCATATACTCGGTTGAAAATACAGTCCAGTTAAACTCTGAAATTTCATTAATAGTTAAATTTTTATAAATTTTGGACACTTTCTATATTGAAAATGAGTAAATTCAACCCCAAGCACAAAAAGCTTGTGGAGAATAGTGTACATATGTAGGGAATCTCAGAATAGATTGTTCAAATATTAGATCTAAGATATTGCACTTCATTTATTCTATAGTTCCTTTTAGTACATTTGGTCTATTCTATGTCTTGTTATTTTTGTTTCGAATAATTTTAGTATATTGTTATTTCCCCTCTTTCACGAAATTCATTCTAATTGCACAGCTAAAAGGTAGTCGAATAGATGGAAATGAAATCGAAGACTGACAAACATTTTATGATTGAAAAACAGACCCATGTGTATCATTTTTTAAATCGCGCTGCTGGAGCACAATATATGCAAGGCCAGCCATTGTTAAATAGCCTTCAAAAACTTGAACCATCTTAAATGGTTTGTCACAATTCTAGTAGCGTTACTGTTTCAATCCCTTGTAACACATGCCCCCACCACCTTTCATACCTTACTTACAAGATCTCTGGAGGTAAAATAGATGGTTTATGCATGACTAACATATAAAACATGTTACATATCAACTTAGAATACTATTGTAGAATTGTTTTTTTTATCAAAAATGTTTGTGTCATCTACAGGAAAGTCTTTTGCGCAATGAATCCACTCAATTTAATGGTACAATTATAAGTATCATCAGGTGAAATTCATGAATTGAACCATTATGTCATATCACTTGTAGGTGAAACTAACATGTTTTATGGTATATGATTCAAATGCCAAATGTTCAGTACCAGAAAGTGCAATGAACTTTCTTATATTGCTAAACTAGCCAAGAATGTTTTACGGAAATACACTGCATTCCATTTGTTATGGTGTGTATTAATAACATTGAACTGTTACTACTGCTTGCTTGTACATATCCAGAGAACTGTCTGAATAATATGAATTATAGACCATGATTTAAAAAATGCAGGATGATTTCTGATATCAGCATAGTATTGTTAATTACAACATGAAGTAAAATTGAGAATCAAAAATTTTGCTCCATAATATTTTGAAGAAATGGATCCCAATAGTGTATTGTGTTCTTCATCATATTTTATTCTTTAAAGGTTGTAGGAACCTTGACAAAGTTATCACGACCACGCCCCTATTTATAGGAAGAAAATACGCCACCTAGAATGCTCTATTTTTGTTATTTGGCATCAGGTGTGACAGGATATTAATATAGCAAGAAATTACTTTTCCACGAATCACCAAGTTACTATAATGATAGATAGCTCCAGTTCTAAGAAAGCTCTAAACTATTGAAATAGATGCAGTATTAGATGTACATTGATGTCACCTTAGAATGTTGCATTTAATGTCAACCTTTCTCAAGCCTTAATTTAGATTTTCTTGAAAAAAGATTAGTATCCCTTAAGTATTATCCTTGTTCACTTCATGTAGTTTTGACCTTAGCTGTTTTGCAAAATTCTTATCTTGCCTTTTCCAAAAAGTAATTTTACATGATGTTTCATTTTGACTGGATGCAAATATAGTGATTCTCTAAAAGTGAAAGAAATACATGGTAAACCATGTTTTTTTTACCATGTGAAGGGCTGTTTAAAGTACATGTATATATAATATATGAAGAACTAACACAAGGAAAATGCTCTATCGCTGTTATCTTTTTAGACATGTACATTCAACAACATTATTTCTTATCTGGTCTCTACATATCCAAGTAGGGTGTATTTTGAAACCAGAAACATTGATTGCTTTGCTTTCTTCATTACTGTTCAGTTTTAACAGCTAAACAAGAGACTCGTACATCTTGGGTTTCCAAGGTATGAAGTTTTCCAAAAGCATACTAGAAAACTATAGAATCACAGTAAAATCAGTCTTTAATCCATAAAGATCAGAGACTCACCCCTTTCTGCTTCACTACATTTAAAGGTTGGGTGTGTCCGGATAGGGGTCACAAGGGGTATGTCTGAGTAGGGTCACAAGGGGTATGTTTGAGTAGGGTCACAAGGGCTTGAAGCAACAAAACCGTCCTAATAAGCAAAAGCTTTAGATTTAGGTAGATTAATAACAGCTGTCTACTGTAGAATTGCCTATTTCTGGAACCTTATATCATGCCACGTTATTTTTCAAAAATCTTGTTTTTGTGATCTATTTTTGTATCATAGCAGATGCAGGTTTTTAACAGGTAGAAATGCCAAGCAGCTATACATAGTTCCCATTAACAACTTTTGACTCTTGAGCTAGGTGAATATGCCCCCTTTTGAAACTATATAACAATTTAGAGATTGATAAAGATTTGCTCAAATGATTCATTTGGTGAAGCAAAATCGAAAATCAGAAAAAAACTAGACTTTATCAGTACATGTATTGC
Source organism: Owenia fusiformis (assembly GCA_903813345.2). Taxonomy (NCBI): domain Eukaryota; kingdom Metazoa; phylum Annelida; class Polychaeta; order Sabellida; family Oweniidae; genus Owenia; species Owenia fusiformis. The sequence continues at coordinate 19,065,346 of CAIIXF020000007.1, read as the reverse complement.
TTTTAATATTTAAAGTTATTTTTTGTTAAGCTTTTATCTCTTATCAGTCAACGATGTAGTTTATTTTAATTAACACCCTACATGATTAACTGTTAAGAGTGTATTAATGGAGATAGTGCCAAGTGGATGTTTCCCCAAAAACACACGATGTAAATTTATTTTACTATATTCTATATATAATCTGTATAACTGTAATGTATTAAGGCAATACATGTATCATACATGCTATTCAACAGTTTACAGGTTATTTATAAGTATTTCAAGGTTAAACTACATAGCCTCAGAAAAAGATAGCAGCTTTTGCTGAAAAATATTTAAGATTTTAGATCATCTGGCATAAATAAGTTTATCATTTCTAGCATGGGGATTTTTGAAGAATTTAAATTTCTTCAGGGTCCATGTTGTAATGTTGTATTGTTGTAAATATCCCTTGTATGACATAATACATTGACATGTTGTACCAGTTTGAATTAGAGAACATACTGGTTGATAAAATTTCATCTTGCAACAATGTGTCTTGTTAGATTTGTATAAGAAATGGTCTTCTTTACATCTTTACTTTCATCATTTCACATGTGAGTGTAAGATAGAAGAACATGCATTTTCTACTGTAAGTCATTACTCTGGTACAGGTTAAAAAATGTATACCATATATAATTCGTTTTTTTCTATTTTCTATCTTCAGATCCTGTCGTATCTAGAGAGTCGGGGATGGAAATTAACAATCACTTTTCTCATATCAACAGGAAAGGTATGTAATATATTTGTTCTCATCATTCATCAAGTCTGGTCTCCCATCAATATTACAACCCTGTGATTCAGAGATATATGGTGGGCAAACACAGGGGCTTGATGCAATAGACCAACTGCATTACTTAACCTCCAGGGGAGCAGGTGAGATATGTAGATCGAGAGGGTGGTTTACAACTTTACAATAGAGGTGTACGCGATAGTTCAGAATGACAACAATATTCTCACCTCCCCTGTTGAAGAGCTCCAATTCCGGGAACAGATTTTTTACATCCGGGTTTTTTCCCCACTGAAATATACTGAGTCCGATTTTGAATACATCAATTCAGCATTATTTGACATTCCTCTTCACGGATATTTGCACAATCGATGAAAATATAGGTCCTTATGGCAATCTGCAAAGCGTTTTCACGAATATTTTTCGAAACTGACGATAATCATGAAATGTTCTACGATGACGTCACCGACTTAATTCCCGGAAGCTGAGACTCGATGACTCGATATGAAAAAGAAGCAAGTTCTCGTGTATATTACACTGGTTTGATGTCATGTTTTATATGTTTGACTAATATCATATCAATTGTGAGGGTTGTATCTTGAAATTAGTATGACCTTTATTGTCCCGACAATACGCAAAAACATGTTTTTAAGGTTTGGAGAATTTGGTTTAATCAACGGACCAATGAAAATTTGTCCCACTTGAAGTGATGCATTGCGGGGGATATTTATTATGTTAATGACCATGTTTGCGTCTATCACGTATTAGTTTATTAAAGTCCCCGTCTAAAGTTTGAAAATATTTTTTTATCATTCATTTACTATTTGTCAGGACTTAAAAAGTGATTTTAGAGATTTTTGAACAAAAAAAAAATTTTGAAAAAAAAGTTGTGAGCATTTCATTTCTCAAATATTCAAATTTCCCGCCATTTTTCAAAAAAAGTTGAAATTTCTTAATCATCAAATATTTCTTAATGCATTTCAAAAAAGATTATCTTTTTAACACCAATGGAAAAGGTTGAACAAAGGACACACTATTTCAATAATAAAATGCCATATTTAATGGGCCACTTCAATGTTTTAACATATCAAAAATATTTTGAAACATTAGTGATGTCACTAAGGTACCAAATACTTTTTGAAAAAATTTGAATTTTTTTTTCGATGTCAATCTTTTCTAAATATGTTAGACTTTCATAAAAAAACAATGTTGATTGTCTAACCAGGTAAAAAGGAAGAATAAATTATGTTTTAAATATCATTGTACCATTGGCTTCTATGAGAACTAAAATTTTGAAATGCATTTTTCTCAGAACCATTTTCATTCACTGATAAGTTCATTTCTCGCTTATTTATGAACCAATTTTCTTAATTTTTTCGGCAAAAAACATGGGAGGATGAGTGCTATGCATTGGTATGAATTGTGGCTAATTAGAAGATATGAGTGACCTCTAAAAGTTGGTTTTAAATAAATTCACAAATTTTGGAACAAAAAGTCTATCAAAAACCACTTTTTGAAATTTAAAAAAAAAGTTTCACATATCACACTTTGATAACATTGGGTAAGACTACAATATAAGCCAAAGTGGTTTAAACTTTACATGGGGCCTTTAAGGGCCTGCAGCTGCTTAGAATCAGATGACATTAGTTTACAAGGTGACAGTTGTTGAAAAAATTATTGTCAGTGAAGATGACAGTAATAGAGGTGATAATACTTAAGAGACTAAATATTCTTATCCTTCATGGCTGGTTTATTAGACATTTATTACTGTACATTATGTATTATTATCTTAATGAGTAAAGGTTCATAAGGGTTGTAGAGAATATTTCTGTTTGTTCTGGAATTAACTCATAATTGGCATCTAATTTTCTACATATTTGGTATAAAAGTGTATAATGGATATGTTTTACGTAATTTCTTTAAAAAATGGTTGCTGATTCAAAAATGGTAGGGATGTGTACAACCCCTTGGAAAAATCCTGGACATCCCTGAATACAAGTACTGTAGGGAAATCTATTAAACCAACTTCTATGTACATGTAGTTGCATCATCATCATGTATGCCTCATATCTGTCTTTAATATATTTGCCTGTACATTAGTACTCATATTCAGGGATGTCCGGGATTTTTCCAAGGGGTTGCATGTACATCATCAGCCCTTTTGCTAGAGCACATATTGTTCTTCTTTCCTCCAATCTACTTATCTCATAAGCACCATGAATGAAATCCCCAGGGAAAAGTTACTCAAAATTGGCTATAAAAGGGGGGTGAAGCTCTGGTTGGCCCAGCGAGTTCAGAGGTTTAGAGTATCTTTCAGAAGAGAAGTCAAAAAAATGCAAAGGGTAGTTTGTTCAGTGTCATCATGTTGATTTTGCTTTTATTTTGTTATTCATTACATTTTGTTTTGATCTAATATATAATTTATTTAATTGTTTTTTGTTATATATTCAGTGAAAGAGCTCTAAATATGTCATAATAAATCCACGATTTGTATAATTTATAAGTTTTTGTCGCAATTTGTTTGATAAAGTAAATTTCCCATTTATAATTCATTATGTTTTATCTGTTGAATTATGTTGAATTTGGGACAATTGGAGATATTAATACATAATAACCTAGAGGCTAAAAGTAAAATACAAGTTAATGGAGTCATCTTTTGAGATGTGAAGGCAGTACTTTGCAAAGGGTAAATATAACTCAAGGGTATAACTTATTCAGAATTTACCTTAGGTAAGAATATAACATATTATGCCAGATTGATGATCTTCTAGGGGATGCTTCTAAAATAACACATATTTTTCAGCATACAGAGAGAATCATGTAAAGGTTATATTTATCTCTGTTTGGTACTTTCTGCTATGTGTATAAATAGTTCACCTCAGCTGATAACAATTCCGGTTCTATGGAAGGATTCTCTCTTGGTTCACATTAGATAGTTCAATATTAGAGATGGTCCTCCCATTAAATATGTTACCTGTTGATGATTCTGAAGATTTCACTGTCAAGTTCACAGATCTAGAGCTCTTCAGTAAGGTTACTTGAGGTAAAGAAATGAATAAACAACTACTGGCCTGAACCAGATTCCCTCTATGGGGGGGGGGTCTTAATTTTTCAGAGGGGCTCCAAATTCCTGGCCTGAACTCCAATTTGACCAAAATTATGTTAATTTTACTGCAAAAATTCAAGAATCATATTTTTGGAAAGATTTGCCTGAATCCAAAGAGCTGCACCAATGGCTAGAGGCATAAACAGGATTGGCTTTAAAGTAGTTATTGTGCTTCATTAGTCTTTCTTCACCCCCCCCCCCCCCTTCTATCTACTTTGAACACCAACTTGTGGGGCGGGGTATAATTGGGAGAGGATCACAAGGGCTTGTTACTGACTATTATTACATCCCTTTCAGAACACAGAATAATAGTACAATAACGTCATTTCAAAGGGCAATATAAAGTAGTGAAATATTGGACCAAGGGCCGCAGGCCCAAGGTCCAATATTTCACTATTTTGCCTGCAGAAATGACACTGAACGATATCACTTTTCCCGGGAAACATAACCGGGCAGATAATGTCATTATTGCCCGACTAAAGTCATTAACGCCCGACACAATATTGCTCACGTCAATATAGCAATTTAAATGCCTTCTCAACTAGTACTAAAACCCCTAGAACAGGCCCTGCAAGGTTGTAATAATAGGTTATCATCTTTATACATAGATAATAAAACTAACAATCAAAAAATTAATTGACTACATTTTCAAATTTGATTCTTTGATTCCTTTGATGACTGTATGTATAAAAAATACTATTTGTATATACATGCATAAAGTTGCATTTATTCATAATTAATGGGAACTAGCACTCTTTGTCATATACATACATAATTTAATATATTTGGTGGGCATAACAAATGAGCCATACTTTGATGCTACATTGCTTCATTATCCTTTGTTCAAACCCTTTCAAATTTAAGACAAATGGCATAATTTTGTTAATATTCTGATCAATTTTCAAGGTCATAACTTGAGTAATCTGTACACAGAGTTAAAATGAAACAAAGCCTCTGCAGTTGGAATTTGTCTTTCTTTGAATATGTTTCAATAAAAAGGATTAGAGAGGGTACTAATATATGAAACACCCAGTGAGATTGGGTTGATTCTGATGTATTCTGGCATATTTTTGTTTATCGTACTTGCATTGTGGGATCCCGAGTTTCTGCTATCCCTTTGAATAGAGCTTTTGATAAAGAGACTGATCAATCAGTATGATGTACTTGGCTTATGGATCACATCCAGGCATTGACCTTTGTGGAAAAATATAATTGATTTTGTTCGAGGATGGATAAAAATGCTGATTTGGCTTTGTAAAATTGTGAAAGTAAAGTAAAATCAAGTTTTAGGAGAGAGACAATTAAAACTAAAATGAAACTTTCTTTTGGAGACCATCCCTTATCTAAAAAATCACATATCTAGTTCATATACATCGTGATATACATGTAGATATACCATACAATAATTCTTTCTCTCTTTTATCTGTGACAAAATCATACATGCAGAAATGCACAGTATATGCAATATATTTAAAACTAGACAAATAATAGTTTTACATACAATGGTAAATTATTTTTTATTTTACCATTAAATGATACTAATAATAGGTGCCTTGGCATTTAACAATGTGCTATCAAAAGCTTCAAATGTACCAAATGAGACGATATTATTATTAATTACGTCGTAAAAATAATACTTGACATTATAAAATATGATATGCACGTACATGTTCATATTTTGCGTTGACATATCACGTCATTCTTGGGACCTACAAGGATCCAGTGGTTATGTGTACCTTTTCTAATACTCACATAAATGAACATTTGATTGGATTTCAAAAAATGAATTCTACTTCATGTACATTTATGCATTTTTTTATGCTTTGTACATTTCCCATACCACATCCTTATATCTTCTATATTAAACATTTCATATGTATATACACATTTAAAATCTCACAACATGCATTTTTCGTGTTTTCAGATATACCCCATACCTCACCACTGTCATCTCCAATACTGACGCGACGGGATATTTCGTCTTCTCTTGATCAGCAGCTACAGGCGCAGCTTGTGACGTTAAAACAACAGCATGACCTTCAACAGCACATGCTCATGCAACAATACCAGGAACAGCAGCATAAACTAGCTTCCGAACACCAGATGCAGATGGAGGAACATATCAAAATTGTATGACCCTAACGATTTTTGCTCTATTATTTATTACTTTTAAATGCGAAGCCTATTTTTTTATTTTTTTTTTATTAAAATCTTTTATTTTGGGGGGTTCTTCTTGAAAAGAGAATAGGCTACACTGTTTGAGACATGTATTCAACTCTTCAAATAAGAATCGTCTACTTCTGTTAAAGTCCCCGTCTAAAGTTTGAAAATATTTTTTTTATCATTCATTTACTATTTGTCAGGACTTAAAAAGTGATTAACAAAAACTTTTTGAAAAAAATTGAATTTTTTTTTTCGATGTCAATCTTTTCTAAATATGCTAGACTTTCATAAAAAACCAATGTTGATTGTCTAACCAGGTTAAAAGGAAGAATGAATTATGTTTTAGATATCATTGTACCATTGGTTTCTATGAGAACTAAAATTTTGAAATGCATTTTTCTCAGAACCATTTTCATGCACTGATAAGTTCATTTCTCGCTTGTTTATCAACAGATTTTCTTAATTGTTTCGGCAAAAAACATGGGAGGATGTATGCTATGCATTGGTATGAATTGTGGCTAATTAGAAGATATGAGTGACCTCTAAAAGTTGGTTTTAAATAAATTCACTAATTTTGGAACAAAAAGTCTATCAAAAACCACTTTTTGAAATAAAAAAAAAAAAGTTTCACATATCACACTTTGATAACATTGGGTAAGACTACAATATAAGCCAAAGTGGTTTAAACTTTACATGGGGCCTTTAATGTTTTTTTCAGAATCAAATTATTTTTGAAGATTTCAAGGTTGTGAAAAATCTTTCTAAAATCTGTATCAAGTACATAAAAATAAGTTGACACCTCTGTCAATTTCTGAACTACAGTTCAGAGGTTTAATCTTGAGTACATGTCTAGATATCAGATAGACTACTCCCTTACCTTATCTTACTTTTGCATTATGGGTATACCCCTCCTCTTTCAAAATGTTGCTGCTATACTGTTTAAGAAAGAGGTCATTTTGCCTAGATGATAATCCAAATTTCAGTTTGACAAGATTCGATTTTTTCTTAATTGTTAACCTCATTAGATATTATTTTTTATTACTACCTGTGATTATGATATTAAGAATTACTTCTTCATTATTAGTTGCTGCTGAATGCTAAGCTTATGCTAATCTAAGAGGCACAAAGCTGTATGTTGCATTTGCTTTGGAGAAAGTTTTGTTTGAGCCTTTAAAAAAATCTGGATCTTATCTTAATGGTATTGCTTGATAGCTTTGTGATCCCTATCCAGGGCTAAAAAGAGGTGATAGAGATGGGGGAGGGGAATTTGGAGGCTTGGTGCCAAACTATTGTTTATACTACTCTTTGCTTTGCCGATATCTTAAAGACACACCGGAATAGCCTGACAATGTTAAAGTCAGATACCGTTGTCACAAATGACGGACATAACCGTAGCTGCAATTAGATTTTCATGAACTGAATGTTTAATAGAGCACCTAGACTAAATGGACACTGTATTATAACCATATGCCGTTGTCTTTGTAAAATATTTCAAATTCAGATTCTGTTGTCATTGACGATATCGAAGACGCTATATTGTGGCGATTCACGACCCAATTTGATCGAAAAAGGCACAGAATTTTTTTTCAAATAATAAGTTACAAATTAGCTCTTTTTCATTGGTATACAATTTGGGAAAATCTGAAAGCTAGCATCTTTATGTACAATGTTTCAATTGTTCTAACTTCATCCATACAACCTTGGGGAATATGAAAATTAGTGCCAGTCATCTTATCACCATTCTTAACATTGTATGTTACTATATGTATTTCTTTTGCTGACAATTGTATCAAATCACACACATAAGTCTACATACAGACTAATTAGTATTTGTGTAATGTATGTGAAGTTTTACACCTTTGATTGTTAGTTATTAAGCATCAGATATAAGCTTCAGTGCTACTTATATAATTATTACACCCTTGGTATATGCAGCAAAAATAATGACCAGTCTGGACAACATCGTGATTGGTGTGATTCAACAGTTATGATTTTTGAATGTAAATTTCCAATAACTAGCTTAATATCTTTCATCGAAACTCTTGAAATACACAAATAGGCTTTTTCTTTTTTTTACTTCGTCTAGAAATATAGAAAATTGGGGAGCTTCCAAACATTCCAAGATATCATAGATTTCAAATTAAGCTAAGTTGTGGGTAATTTACATTCAAAATTATTGTTGCACTGCACTGGTCACGTTGTTGTACCAGACCAGTCCATTATCGGTTGCTGCATATACCAGGTGTATTATTACCTTTGCAAAAGAGTGTGTGACAACTCATCCTCTTTTCTGGTAAACCTCAATCATGCTGTTTATATGGCTCTGATTGGCTGAGCACCATATTATAAGATGATTGCTCCTTGTCATAATAAGATAGTGCACAATATGATGATAATAGTGTATATGTACTCTTATGATTACGATCAGGAATTGTCTCGGGAGAATTCTATAATTTACTTTCTTCCATAAAAGGACAAACCAATGTTATCGATTTTCACTGAAAGAATTCTTATGTTTCATGACATATTATCAGTTTCTATTTTCTCATGATTTAGATTTGTATGTAATTTTTCATGTGTTTAAAAGGGCTCTCTATATAAAATACCCGAATTTTATATTTATTTGTAAAGTTCTGCAATTCGTATCACCAACAGTCTCTCATACAGAACTTCTTTCCTGAAATAAAGGCTTGAAAAGGTTGTTCACCTACACAAAGCATCTTGACATATGCTGCATGCGCCTCATGTTATTTCTGAAAGCCAATTGAATTTAACAACTAGTCTGTGTTGAGATATTTTCAAGTTCAAATATTTACAGAAAATAGCATTGGTGCAAGTAGGTTATTCTACATATTTTCTAATTTTGATGTTGTTTAGGACACTGAGCGTTTTTTAACTTTATATAATTGTAGAGCCCTAGCAAAGAGGATTTGGCATTTAAGCGCAGTCTCCCCTTGTTAGCCCAGGCTAGACTATTCCAACTACAGGCAGTGCCAGAGGTATTTTCCCTCTGTTTTTTCTATACCATATAACCCAGCCCTGGTACACCCTTACCGACCTACTGCCCCAACCATCACCTTTACTTATGATATCCATCCCCAGGGATAGAAAGGGTCTGGATTTATTTGTAGACTTATAAAATACTTATTCGAAGTACTCAATGCCAAAAATTCTTTAGATCACACTGGGTTAACTTTATTTACTTTTTTATTCAGCAATGCAGCGCTTCTTAGTGCATGTCTCCCATTACTAATCCATTTACTAATAATAATATTACATTTACTGATTTGATAAACTGTACTTTATTGCTATTTTGGTGGTTTCATGTCTAACTTTTAACAACATTGCTTAATTGTCCTAATTGAATGTCTAATTGGGAAGTAGGGCCTCACATACTGCTCATTGATGATGTTTCTGACCTGATGTCCCCTAACAAGTGCAAATTGAGAAAACCAGTTGTACCAATACAACAACAGTTGACAATATGAAAAAGTCAAGAAAGGGATTTCGGTTAAGATTTTTGACTGATTCTAACTGTTCATCATCTCTTTCATATAAAGGTTATAAAATCGCAAAAGCTAAGCTGTGCTTAGCATGAATTAATCTAAAATTCAACTCCACTGATACAATAAGGTGTCAAAAAAGAATACTCTGGAACTTTGAATAACTATGATACCTTGATTACCCAGGCAAACACCAAATAAACGATTCAGGAATGTTTTACAAACCTTTTGAATAAATTATGCATTCGGCATTCACTTATGGATATATTTTACCACAACATACTACCTCCTCCCTATGGATTACCTATTTTTCCTTACCCAGGCCCCATTTTAAAACTGAAAACCACCATGGAATTAGACTATATGTTCCCATGTGTTATGCATGTTTCTGCAATGCATGGTGTTGTGGGCAAGGCATGGTCTAATAGAGGCATGGTCTAATAGAGACATGGTCTAATAGAGGCATGTTCTAATAAAGGAGGGAATGGGAATCACTAATCTTAATAATATCTAACATAATGTAGCTGTATTAACACAATGTGAATGAATATTATTATGTAAAATGACTCTAATTATTTTTTAATATGTAATGTTGCAATGACTATATGTTACAATAAATTGGCCACATGTAACATTACAATGACTATTTATCATGTTACCATGACTTTGTATTATAATACAATGAATGTGTTACAGTACAATGCCTATATGTTTTGTTACTGCAACTTTTATAATAGACTTTTGCAATACAATGACTATGCTACAATATAATGGCTATATATTGTGCTGTAATGAGTCACTATTATAATACAATGACTATGTTCTGTTACAGCGACTATTGAGTAATGACTAGATGTTATGTTAGAATCACTATATGTTATTATACAATTACTCTTATTATAATACAATGACTATATTTTCTGTTCCAGCAAATGCTGTTGGTTCAGAAGCAGCAAGAGTACCTTGAGCAACAGAAAAAACTGGAAGAGGCCACAAGGATAGAAAAAGATCGCCAGGAAAGGCATCGGATAGAGCAGCTCAAAAATAAGAAAAAGGACCAAGAAAGTGAGTGAACATGTAATTCACATCATCAATACATATTGTGATTTTAAGAAATCTAATTCTATATGATCTGAAACAAGCAAATGAATCTAGTGTTAAAGTTTACAGAATACAATGTTAAGATGGTACAAATTGTTCACCTACTCTTACCCAATCAAACAGAAGTATTTACACAGAGAAATATGAATTGTTAACTTAGTTCATTTGTTACAGGTGCAGTAGCTTCGTCAGAAGTAAAATTGAAATTAGCAGAGTTTGTTTTAAATAAAAAACAGCGAGAGGCAATGGGGGCAAACCACTCACCCCCACAGTTTAGACACTGGTAAGTTATATTCTCAGTTTGATCCAAGGGCATAGAACTTCATATTTGACAATAATCAGGTACAACAAGACAGGAAATTCATTTATTTTTTATCATGGGCATGGAAGTTCATATGTTTATCAGATGCAACAGTATAGGGAAGTTCATTTTTTGTCACAACTTTGTTATAGTCTCACAACTTTTTGTGGATGGTGTTCTGAGTTTGGCACTCCAGGTTCGGAATCTGTAACAAATGGCAGGTGGTGACATTTTGCATGTTAATGCCTTGTTTTATTTACCAGGGACATAAAACATATATGACATTGAAAGCTTTAACTAACTTTTTGAATAAAAACATACACATAGTATGCAAGCTATGGTGGCATTGAGTGAAAAAGAAGAATGTAGTATTCTATTGTGATATTTTAAGAATTGGCATTTCTCAAATGGCAAGAACATCATTCTGTTATATTTGAAATCAAATTGTTTGTTCCACTGCAGTGTTGGCACAACAGTGATTTTCTCACCATTTCCAAGGCTCAATTTCTAAATGTTTTCCCTTCAGAGATTTTCTTAAAATGATTGATCCGAAATAAATTAAGTAAACAAAGTGTGCCCTCGAGATATGTTGGTTCAATAAATGTACTATTAGTACAAATATCCCACCCTTTACCAGAGTTGGACTTAATATGCACTCTGCCAATAAGAGATGAGTCTTGTTATTTTTCCTTCATCTAATCTGAGTATGTAGTAAAAAATACAATATTACATTTTAGGAATGTTCATGAATTGAGTATGATATTAGAAGCTAACAATCCTTTCATATTTAAACTCCCATAAAGCCCCATGAAAGTTACATCTGGGATCATTATAATTGAAGTGCAAAATGTTCAGTAATTGTCCAGTTGTATGGCTAGATTCAGTTAGTATGGCTAGATTCAGTTAGTATGGCTAGATTTAGTTAGTATGGCTAGATTTAGTTAGTATGGCTAGATTCAGTGAGTAGGGCTAGATTCAGGTATTAATCTTCACACATGCTTCTACGAGATACAAGGTCAGGTAAAATATGCCAAATCAGTATCAGTTCTGTTTTGTCAACATCAGACTTTTATCATTTATTTTTCATGAAAGAATTCCCAGGGGTTAGTCCCAGTTGAATATAAGGTGTGAAATACACACAATACAAAAACTTGTTCATAAAATATAAATTTTTTATTTATGAGAATGATTTTATTGAACAGTATTTGTTAAAGGTAAGGATGAATTCTATTAATGCGATATTGAGTGGTCCCTGGTTCAAGTACTGGTTCCTGGTTCATGTGCTGGTCCCTGGTTCAAGTACTGGTCCATGGTTCAAGTACTGATCCCTTGTTCAAGCACTGGTCCCTTGTTCAAGTACTGGTTCAAGCACTGGTCATGGTTCAAATACTGGTCTCTAGTTTAAGTACTGGTCCCTGGTTCAAGTACTGGTTCCTTGTTCAAGTGCTGGTCCCTGGTTAAAGTACTGAGTCCTCGTTCAAGTGCTGGTCCCTGGATCAAGTGCTGGTCCCCGGCTCAGGTACTGGTTCCTGGTTCAAGTACTGGTTCAACTAGTGGTCCCTGGTTCGGTAAGTCTATTTGCTTGTTGCATCATGAAATTCATTGTGTTTGAGTGAGTGATCTACAACTTGCACAAACGGCAATGGTATATACTTTTAGGTCTAGGGATCAGTATGTATAAAATAACACAGGACTCCTTCAATGAGAAGTTCCTGGGAATGTCTTTATGTTTACCCTATTAAGTTATGACCAGAAAATGAAATGGGATATATATCCAAGAGGTATTACTCACCAGCATTGGTTGTAAACAAATACAATGTAAGAACTGCTGGTTGTGTGCCTATTATGATATTTACAAGTAAGATCCACAAAGCCCTTACAAATAAATTGTCCGATTAGCAAGATATTCTTTTCTATAATAAAAGACGGAAGAGTTGTATATTATTTTACTTTAAAAATTATCAGTAGAGAAATTTATAATAAAAAATGTCTAAATGTGAAAAAATGAAGAGTTTGACTAGGTAATTTGATGACCAGGCATGTAAACAGACATTTGGATTTGCAAGGGCCTATAATGATGATTGTCTTGACATGACCTTATTTGTGTAGATGATTTAGTATACTCTTTATACTTGGTCGATGACATTCAACTTGTTTTTTATGAGTATTTACAGTCAATGTTATCACACAAACCTCTGACGTCAGAAGAAAAAAATATTCTATTTTAAGAGCATTGATGTCAGATGTTTCCATTAAGATTTGTTTTCCATAATCTCGAGCTGATGCACTCAGACCTTAAACTCTGATATTGCTTGTATTATCTCTTCAGGTCTTTACCATCTAAGCAAACGCAACTCAGAGTAAAATTGTTTGGTATCTATCACTTAATATTGTATAAGGCATCATTTTCAGAATTATCTTATGGAATAATACATAAGGCAACGTTAGAATAAGAGAAAAACTGCAATTTTTTTATTTTGGTATATAGTACATTTACGACAACATAATTGAGTTGTTGGATTGGGAAAAAACAAACCATTCCTTGCATCATTTACAGCAGCTTTCTTATATGTACTTATATAATACTTGGTTCAATAGTAATGCAATTTTGAGATTCAATAATAGTAATAAGCTGTCTTTGACATTGAGTTTATGTCAAGTTACTTGTAATTTATTGATTAATCTTAATATGAGGTTGTTTTTTCCTCACTGCCTTCTCATTATACTTCAACTTTTACGTGTAAGGATTAACTAACATGAAATATCAGTGGGGTATATTAGGGAGGGGGGCTGATTTATTTGTTATTTCATGGGAAGAATATAGAGAAGCCCTCTGTCTGTTTTTCCATCCCCGATATGTTCGTTCATTTGTCTGTCCAGGTGATAACTCGAGTACCAGTTGTCAGATTTTTTTAACATTTTATAGTTACAAATTAGAAATTTTTTTTTACAACTCAAATAACGGTCAGTTGATATTCATGTTTACTTGCTCATTTCCGACTATATTTAAACTGGAAATAGATACTGTATATTAACCTGGAACTAAAAATAACTATATACAAAATTGTTTTGTTGAAATCATTCAGACAGTTAGTGTTTATTTTTGCTGTTAATTTGATAAATTGCTTATTGATTGTTGGTATTTATATTTGGCCTTGATTATGACATTTCAAATCATAATTGATGACTTTTAACATTTTTCTTTTTTAATGTCTTTCTCCACTTAATAGCTGTTTTCTGTCCAGACTGGTAAACCACTTATATATGTATATGTACTGTACCTATATTCTAATGTGAAAATGGTTATAATCTAATGAATGGAGCCTTTGTATGGGATAATGTCTCATAAGGGTGACTTATACACAAGGTACAACAAGACCACATGAAAATATTGTAGAATTGACTTCTGTATAAATTACTCTCTCTCTGTAATGAACACGTACCAACACTGAACATAAAAATTTCAATATACACAGGTTTCATTTTATATAAATAAGATACTCAACAGACCCCAGTCCTCAATTCTTATACCAATGTTTCAAAGATCTTTCAACATGTAGTTTGTGCCATCAATAGACTTTGATACAATTCTGTCTAGTTAGTAGCATACCAAGTGCACATTACAAAAGATGCACCCTTAACATTTTTAAATTGTTATTAGTTCACTTACTTCTTGGAAATATTATTAGGAGGCCCCAACGGGGGGCCTCCTATTAATTTTATAGATATTATTATTATTATTATTCTTTATTCTTCCTAAACCCTTTTCTCCTACTTCCAACTACCTTTCAACCATCTCCTTCATGCACCTACCAGGGACCTTGGCTGAACTTGGGGGGAAAGGAATTTTTATCTAGGTCAAGGTCAAAATCTAGGTCAAATCAAAGTTTTTTTTAAGTTTCTCAGATTTCATCCTCATACTTCATTATTTCTTGCGATGAATTAAAATGTAACTAGATATAAGCATTCCCTACGAATTGCTCACTATATTTTCGCGTTAATTTTTTACCGTTTTTGAGATAATTGACGTCAAAAAACGGTAAAAATTGGTCATTTTTTAACTTGGTTCAAATTGACCAATTTTTTTTTTAAAAATCATCTACAAGTTGTCAGGATTCCAAATCTGACCTTACTTTTGACCTTTGACCTTTAGTTGACCTTCAGTGACCTCGGAAAGGTAAAAAAAGTTGATTTTTTAAATCGATTTTCTGGATTCAAATTTAGGTGCATTTAATCACAAAAGACCTTAAGAGGCCCAAAAAAGTAAAATTTGCAAGGTCAAAGGTCAAGGTCACATCACTAAATCACAAACTGTGTTTTCTAAGTTTCTCAAAATTGGAGACTACAAATCAATTTTTTTTACTGAAAGTCAGAATATATATTCCTCTAAAGGCTCTACACATATTAGCAATTGACTATTTATTAAAATTTTGCTCCAGTTTCGAGATATTAGAACTCAAAAACTGAAAAAATGTCACATTTCGAAACTTTTCAAGACTAAATTTCAACTTGCTTCAAATTGACCAAATGTTTTTTTAAAAATCATCTACAAGATGCCTGGAGTTCATATATGACCTTGTATTTAAGATTTGTGCTTTGGCTGACCTTTACATATTCAAAAAAGCCTACGGGGCCTCCTTAAGATTGCTTGCAATCTTAAACCTCTAGTTAATATCAGCATCTAATGGTAGTGCAAATAGGTAGTTCTGAATGTTTTTTGATACTTGTATATTTTAAGATTTGTTCATTAAAGTATAAATAACATGAGTCACATCTGGTCATGTATCGTATTATATTGGAATTAAAAGTGGAGATAAGATTTCCAGGCTACATTGTTGCATGTTTGGAAATATGAAACAGATGAACTTTTGCATTGGCATGTCACATTTATTTATTTATTTAGCCTCCAATACTGAAGAATAGTTTGACAATTAAAACAATCTTACACTATACCTTATGCTAATTAAACAATTACAATATCATGAATTATACATGTATACATGAGCAAAATTTAGACCAAAAATAACAATGGATACATTTACTGTCCTAGCTTTTTCTGTTTTTCCTCTCATTTGATTTTTGTAATTAAGATTAAGACAGATCCCTCCCCTATATGTCTAAGTGGATGAATGTTGAAATGACTTTAAGTGCAATGATAAACTGGCTGTAACAATCCACGTTATATCTAGGGAGGTTGTATATTAAGTTTGCCCCAAGGGCTAATATGATATGGTACTGTGTGCTGAAGGGACAGACAGGAAGATATCATATCATCCCAAAGGAGGAACCAAATATATTACTCTAACCGGTAGATGACTTTTCTATATCATGATTTCTGTAATATTTAGAATCAAAATACAAAAAAATAAAAAAAAATTCAACTAAAAAGTATATATTGGATGTAGATGAGGTATAAAACAAAAATCTTTATACATTTAATATCATACTGTTATACCCATATAGGAAGGGGAGAGATAGTTAAAAGGTAAAACAGAGAATGGAAGAGATAGTCCAAGCAAAGTTGGTTCTTCGAGATCTTCAGGAATCTCTTACTCAGGATTTCATTTGTTAAGATCAATGTTGAATCAGATTTGGTGATTGGATTTTATCATTTTATTGTTTTACATCATTCTCAGTCAGTTTTATTCATGATAGAAAGTTTATTCATTCGTAACAGAATAAATTTTCTTGATCTAATTTTAACTTACTGTGTCCCACTTTTCTCATGTTATATTCATGTATGCATATGTGTTGATGATTATATGTACATTCTATTTCCTCCAGGGCTGTTCACCATAATTCTCTGGAGCAGAGCTCCCCACCCCAGAGTGGTCTCTCACCCCCCTACAGACACCCAGGAATGCTGGGACAATATGATGATGATTTCCCACTGCGGAAAACAGGTAATTTGGAATTCATTTATCTTTTTATGTGACCACTGTTTGGCTACTTGGTATGTCACTAAATCCCTTGGTCCTCCCATTGAAGACTTTTTCATCACTTGGACCTTCATTTCAATGAATGGCTGGTTCTGCTACACAGACCTTTATTTCAAAGGAAAGGCAGTTTTACTAGGTTGAATTGGAGGCTTTAATAGATGGGCCTATATTTCAATGGGGGATGTACTAGATGGCCATACACATATAAAGGCATAGCACTTTCTTTAACATTTTCTCATGCATACTTTTACAAAAGTTGATTTTCATATTTCCAGTTGCATAGCTAATTACTGTTTTATTATTAGGTTGAAGTTTGAATTAGTGTAGGTTAATAATAGCATGAGATTTGTGGGTATATTATATGTGCTAAATTATAATTTGTATATATTTAACCTCCAGGGCTACTTAGCTGTAGATGTCTTAACCTTAAATGGATTACAAAATGAAGATTGCGCAGTCTTGTTATTTTAGCATTTTTTATGTCACCACCAAAACGTGGTGACATATTGTTATGGTGTCCGTTTTTTGTGACGGCTGTTGGTGATCGGCGGTTGGCGTCTGTAACAAATTCTTAAAACTTCCAATAACTTAACAAATACAGTTCAGACTGACTTCAGTTTTTTTCAAAATCATCTAAAAGTTCTCAGAAGTTCAAATCTGACTTGGGATTGAACTAATAATATTATTAGCAACTAGGTGGTGACATTTTGTCATGTTAATGACTTGTATAGATTTTAAGGGTTTGTGCGATTTTTGATGTATGTTGCACGAGATTCAGTATGTGGCGCTACCTATAGATGCGTTTTGGAACTAATGCATCGTGACATGTTGGATATTAACAGATTTGATATCATAGCCTCTTTACCATCATCCATCATCCTTATAATCGTCTCTCCTAATGCAGCAACACTCAACTGACAATTTAATCAAATCTTTCTCATATTAATCTATTTAATCTATTTTATTGATGTTTGATTCATAATTGGTGAAAAAACATGTTATTTATATTTCAAAAATTCATATTAAAAAAATGTGATAATAAATCCATTCAAAAATAGATCCTGGTTTATTTCAAGAAATCATTACATGTTATAGCAAACGTTTATTATTTGATTTTGGTTAAAATTGTTTCTTTAAATATTATAAAAATTGAGTGTTGAGAGCTAATTAGGGGGACTTATATAACATGAAAGATTCATCCATATTCTCCATACTTTGGACGTGCTATTATGTGGCCATTACTAACTCAAGGTCTCTCTCTTCAGCATCTGAACCCAACTTGAAAGTGAGATCTGTATTAAAGCAGAAAGTTCTGGATCGGCGCAGTAGTCCGCTATTAAGACGCAAAGATCGCACTCCATTACCACTTAAAAGAAAAACACCTCTCACAAGTGAGTATTTCATTTTTCCACTGGTGAGAAGAGAATTGACTACTGTACATATATAGAGTAAACCTTGTTTGGAAAGGAGGTGTTGATTTGGCCCAAATTCTTCATATGTAAGAACTTAAGTATAAATATGAGAATGTGATTCAGCCAGAATGAAATAATTATCCTGACAAAGAAAATCAGATTGATGTTGCAATAAATACATGAACATTCAAAATACCACCTATTTCATTTTTTTTATTAGGATTATGTTTTATGACAGTGGGTGGTGTATGGATGACATTTTGACATCAGTTATCAAACAATTAAACCTTTTGAAGCCGTTCATGAATGTTTCAAGTGTCATATCATGAATTGTGTTTGGTTAATATATTTTAGATAGCGTAGACATGAGTAGTAATTGTGAATTTCTAACCGCATGGTGTTATCATACAGTAATAAGCAGCATGCTATTGACGTCAAACAAAACCATAATTTAAACCCGTGTATTATTAAATAGAAGGCTAGTAGAGGCCACGGATGCTAAGTGGAAGCCATATATAATGACAAAAAAACTGTTAGAATGATATCCTAAATTATGTATTTGAGTATTTTTTTATCCCTTGCCAAATGAAACCTTTCCTCAATTTTTTGCAGTTATATCTCTGCTTGTTTTATTGATTCAAAACTTTTTCCCCAACAGTACAAATTAAAAGTAAATTCATTTTAATTATTACATATTGATATTGAATACAGTATTGTAAATATTTAACAAACTTGCTGCTTTCTCCACACACTTTGAAATACTCTGGAGCAATGCTTTCAGTCATGTCAAAAGATTGTAGTCCGAGCATATTGATGACAAAACATACCTCTAGATAATTTGATCATGTATACTTTGAACCTTTTGGCCATACTTTCATTCAGATATAACTTTAACCAGTATTGAGACCTTATTTCCTAAACTGTTCAGTTCAAACTATTAGAGGAGAACCCATCTTTCTCACTTTTTTCTCTCAAGGACACCACAACTAGAGTAAAAAAAGATCACAGAAGGATTGTATTTTGAGATTATTGATATTTTCAGTAAATAATTCTTTTTCATTTCAGTCGACACCACATTATCATGTCACAGTAATCCTGATTCAGGGCCTAATTCGCCTCCCAATGGTTCTGCGGTGGGGTCGAGTGGTAGCATCTCATCACTACATAAAGAGGTACGTCATTTTTAGCAAATATCGCTCAAATTGGACACATTATCCATTTCATAACTCTTAGGACTACCCATGAATTGTTCTTTAAAATTTTTCATACGTTGGAGTTCATGAAATGGTCATTCACCACCCAACCACCCAAAAAACATTGAATTAAGTGTGAAACATACGAGATGGTGCCTATGATGTGGTACTCTGTTAGGGTGAAATACTACTTTACATTGCACTATCCTTAGTTTACTTAAGTTAAATACAATATGTTTCCAGTATATTGTACATATTCTATATACAACATCTTTCCATTTTTTGTTGATTCTTAGTAGGATTGAATAGGTATGCAAAACAATGATACAGTAAATATTTTTGTTTTGAACACATCTTTAATTTGACGACTGAAGGTAAAATAATATTGTAGTAATAGGAGAGGGAGACCAATAATTGCCACGTGGAAGCCAATGTCTTCATTTTGATTAATAACGGAAAGTATATCTTGCCTTGAGATACATATATATAGAGATACTTACAGAGGTGAATGTTCAGAATTTCTCTTATATCTTGTCTTGTATCATGAGAAGTTGATCTATTTTTATTAGTATTGACGTGTGTAGGTTATATTAAGGACTAATGATAGAAAAGGACACTAGCCTAAGGTGTAGATGTAGGACTTACAGGGTGACCACAAAAAACGTTACCTTCTAGTTTAGAGTAAAATATAGAGGAATCTTCATGATTTTTCATTTTTTTAGTTCAATTCACTAAAAATTGATGTACCGAGTACATTGTGCTTACACAGCAGAAGCAACTTAGAACTTTGGAGATATCATGTTAGGAAATCTGTTTTTCTTAAAATTTACCTATTAGGCAAGTCAATTCATCATGTTACAAAATTATTTTAGAAAAATGGGCAGATTTGACATATTATTGATAATATGATGTATCAAAGCAATCCAGAAATGACTCAAATAATGGCTAAGACAGAAATCCCAAGTTAAGTCTAAAAATCATAGATACAATATAAGTACACTACTATTTTCTCTATTGAACACTTTATCTACACAAAAAAAATCTATCACATTTGACAAAGTTATTCCAAAATTAGAGGATAACATTTTCTTGTGGTCACCCTGTATATGGTATTATTAAATTGATCTCAGACCGTATAAATATATTAGCTATAAGTATGACATGGTACAGTGAGAAAGTCAAAGATTTGCAGCCATGGATATATGGTTTTGGTAAGAGAGCTATTTATTGCTAGTTCCATTCAATGTAACGTTTTCAAATTGACTTACAACAGTGCAGAGGAAGACATTAGAGCTTACCCAACTGTTTTTAGCACAAAACAACCTGTTTTAAGTTTTCTTTAATCTCATGGAGAGCTGCACTTGATGCTGTCTCATTATGTCTCTCTTATAGCAGACAGCTAGATGAACTTCACCAGTTTCCTTTGAAGCATCAACCTAGAATTTCCTCCATGATAAGAAAAAAGATATTTTTGAGATTTGGTTGTCATGGTAACAGTGATGCAGATAGGATGTTTTCTCCTGGAAATAACCACAAATGAGGCTTTCTGTGAAAAATTGATCTATTGACTTGTACAAACTATTTATCTTTCATAAAGAGTGAGGTACTATATTTAGTATTGGAAAGCACAAGGTTGCTGTAAATATAAGTATAATTGCTGATCAAGAGTGTTTGAAGTGAAGACTTAAAAACAAGGAGTTCCAGCTCATTGAGTTTAGTTTGTGTACTTACAAAAACAACTATGTATTTAAGAAATATAGTGATACCAACATCTTAAGTTCTGGTTTGCTATGGCAAATTGATGATAGGTTATTTATTGAAAGAAATTGAATGGAATGTAAAAACATGTTATCCAAATCATTTCATTTTGTGAAATAACCATAACATGTTAATCCAATGAAATAGCAGTTGATATTTAGTTAAATTTAGAAAATAAGTAATAAGACAATTTTCATTATTATCCCTTCATTAAATCAGAGCTTATAAGTTTCTTGTCTGAACCCTTATAAATAGAATAGGTTGATATATACAGATTTATTTTTGGATCTTGCAATGCGTCACTATTACCGTAGCAACGAAGGATAAAAGAATGTTCTATTGTTTGGAATTTTGTAAGGATTCCTCTATATACTCTTATATAAGTAATAAGTGTATGTCTTCTTCTCGGTCTTATGCCTGTAGGAAACTTCATTTTGTGTCTGCATAATTAAGTTATTAATGCTATTTATTGTGAAAATACATTAATATAATATGTGAAAAGACCTTTTTGCAATGAGTTAAGAACCAATAACTCCATGTGAGTCAGAAATCAAATGAAAATAAATGTAGGTTAATCAAAACCTAGTTTAGTATAGGGAGTATTATTTATGAAGTATGTATTGGATAACATTTGTGAATTTTTTCGGTTATTTCTACAATATTTGTGATGATTATTTTTCCAAGCATTTTTGAGAACACTAAATAGAAAATATCACCCTGTGATCTACGATTAATGATCCCCATCTATTTAGCTATTGAATAAAGAATCATAAAATTCCCCATTGATTAAATATCAGTTACATCTTGAAATATTGTTACATATTCTCGCCTACGCATTTGCACTACATTCTATTGCACATTAACTTAAATTGTGATCAATGAATATTTAGATACCCTGATTGACATGATTTTGCAATTTTAATGCTGATAATAATAATGCCAGGTATAACCTGTATGTTAGTGTAACTTTTTTTTTTTTTAACTAATGATAGCTATACTTAGGTAGAAAGAATGTTCTCACAATATTCACCATAATCTGATTTGCTGTAGGCTAGATCATACCCTTCACCATTCATTTTGCTTAGCTTCTTAAAAGATAGCTTTCTCTTCACAATTTTAGTTTAAAAGAAACATCTGAACTCGCCAAGCCAACCAGATTTCACAAACAATCAGTGAAGAAAATGGACCTGAGCTGTGATAGCTACCATTAGTAGGGAGGGGCTGGGCGACTGAATGGTAAAATTGTCTTAACCATTCAGAGGTTACGTTATAACTAAACGTTGTGGTCAGGGTAGCTAGATTTAAGAATTATCTCTGATTGAAAGAGTCTAAATGAATTAAACCTCTTATGAAGGTTAAGATTTATATTTCCTTCCAAATGAAATATTAGATTAGTGTAAGTCTTGACATTTATGAAGATATTAGCCTCACACTCATGTCTCGTTTTCTAAAAATAGCATTCTTTTGAATTATTCATATTGGGAAAGAGATAATAAGAAATTGCTCTGTTTCACTGATGTAAAGGTTATGAGATGTGGAAGCCTTGAGAGATTATTACCCTGATTCTCAATTTGCTAGTCGTATTTCACTCTAACTATAACACATGATTTTTGTCCTATGGATAATTTTTTTTAGTTTTCATGCTGCATTTTATATATGGTAGAAAACATAATATTGATTTTTCGATAACGCAGATGCGAGTAGGTAGTTTCATCACTAGGGGGCTCCTTCGGGTCAGATAGCATGGCGTGTATAGTAGAAAGTTCCCTTTAACTTAGATTACATCTGTTTTAGTGGTTCAATTTTCATATAACCCTTATGTATCTAATAGTTATGCAAATCAAAATATGTCCAGTAACAGAAAATGTTTTCTGTCCAATACAAGAAAATATATTTCACTTTTTGTGTATGGCGGAACCATTCTTCTAGATGTGCTTTTACATCTAGATTTCAAATATGACATCACTTTGACTGAATTTTGAATATTTAATGACATAAATCAAGATTATTTCTGCTCGCATCTCGTCTATTCAGCACATTGTCTGATTAGATGCAGCTAGATCAAAAATGTTCCTTTGGTTTAGTATTTTAAAATGCAAGAGTGTAGGTGAAGTAGAACTCTTTAAAAGGGTAGTTTATTATAGATGTTAGGTATTGATCAATGTGGTTCTATTCATCTGTGTCTAATAGGTCACGTAGCAGCTTTAACATATTAGAACATATCTGCAGGTTCAACCAGATTTGTTTAATGGTACTATACTTTATATGAATAAATATAATATCAAAATAATGCAAATAATTGGTGCATTGATTGAAGAAATCATACAAAGCTTTGAGTTGTAAGGGCAGACAGGAAGTTTTAGCGGAAGTGGTTTGGTTTTTACCTATCACTTTAAATATTTATTTAAACATTTATTTATTTAGATGTCTGAATACATAAACCATGTATACAAAATAAACATGTAAGCAGATATATGTGTATAGAATGTGCTATAAAAGACATCAACCGAACTAATTTTGGATAAGCATTAAAGCTACCCACCTCATATCACTATATCAGCATTACTACATTATCCAAATGCTCACTC
This sequence comes from Owenia fusiformis, assembly GCA_903813345.2. NCBI lineage: Eukaryota > Metazoa > Annelida > Polychaeta > Sabellida > Oweniidae > Owenia > Owenia fusiformis. Next base: position 19,041,534 of record CAIIXF020000007.1, on the reverse strand, counting down.
GCCCAGAGGTAACAATGTATACCTCTGCTGTGGACCCCGCATGGACCAATATTTCACTATTGACTTAGACAAGGTTAAGGTCTACATTTAGAACAAAAATCAACAGATAAACCAAAATAAAATAAAAAGCCAACCAACAATGCATTGTTGAAAAGATGTTTGTAAGGGCTTGATGCGGGTCAATTATATTAAATGAATGTATTTTTAAATGTTTCATTGACGTAACCAATGTGAAGCTCTATAAACAAGTCACAATCGATTCACTAGTCAAGTTCATTGCTAACATCTAGCTAACGATCAGAGTAACCTTGTCAAGCTTTAAATAGACATCTTGATTTGTGTTGAGTCAGTGCATCTCCTATAATCATGTATCTGAATTCTTTTTCTTAGAGAAACACAGTGTTGTGTTACAGGTTATTCTAACCAGCTTAGTTTATAGTAGTGATACAGTATTGCTAAAGTCAAAATAGTCAAGATGTGATTGGACTCACACATAGCAGTGAGATTATTGGATCAACCATGATCTGTTTGTTGGTAGGCCATCATCAATGAGTTGGTCAGTCAGTTCTTTCGTCAACATTGTTGTATAAATTAAAACTCCCTATTCGTGTTAGGTCATATCGACATTCATTTTTTGTTCATCCCTGGTACTGTAAATTGCTTTAATTTGCCTGCCATTTTAGTTTGGCGGATTGAATAACAGCTTTTGACATTTACTCATAAAATATGGTTAAAAAATTAACCATTGTCAATAAATCATATTGGTTTTCGAGAAATATTAATTTATTGGTAATTTTTACATGAAAAGTCACATATTCCATTTGAAACTGTTTTATTGTTCTATTTGATCTAATTAGGCTACATGTTCCATTAAGATGACCTCGTCTGTTTATGTATTCCAGGAGCTGGGCCCCTTGCCTTTACAGATGATGAAGAATATGGTTGGCCAAGGAGGGGACATGCTCTATGCCTCCCCCTCACTGCCCAACATCTCATTGGGCAGGCCTGCCAACCCTTCCAGCTCATCCACTACAGCCGTAAGTAACTCTCCTGTATAGATTTTACATGAGACATATTGCATATTGATACCAAGACCAAATCATCCGATCTTAAGATAATTTTGTCACAAATGTTAATTCTCTATTTACATTTTTTTATCTTGTGAGATTTTTTTTGAAGAAGTTGAATGTATCAATTAAACCCTCTGATTTCTTCACTACCAATTGGCATACTCCACACCATTGGTTTCATTCAATATATGTTTGTTTTCAGGAGCATTCTGAGGCTGAATTGAGAGCACTTGGAGCGGCAAGGTTTGGTCTCCCACTGACAGGTCACATGATGCCCAGCACACTGCCCTACTTCCCCTCTTTACCAGGTATGGACTTTAAAAAGTAAATGCAACCACTAGTTTTGTAGAGATAATTATTATTTACATACTGAACACAATATTATATTGTTAGTCATTGAGCACCGGTAAGTTTACAGCTGTAGGTGTATGCTGGAATAAAGTTGGGTCAGTCCACTTTGCTCAAAACACTGAAACATATGTATATGTAGTAGGAAATTCAGACTAAATGTCACAAATCTTTTATATTGTAGATAATGATTATTTAGTATTTTTTCTCTGTCAAAATGAACAAGAACTCCTTGATTATCAATATTAATTTCTACCCCATTAAAACTGTTGGTAACTTTTGTAGTGATAGATGGAGAACATACTAGCCCCACTGCACCAGGGAACCAAGCCTATCTATCAGCCCAAATGAAGGCCTTGGAACAGACTCAGAGTCCAGGCAAGATGGCATCTGGCTTTGCAGGCAGCAGGGGCATTACTGATGCCCAGGTAGCACATGCTAGACTGCACAGGTAAGTGGAGTAAAAGATGATGTTTCATTGGTAATCAACTGATCGAGTATTATCAATAAATTTTGGGTGAAGCATGAGCATTTACTGATCCAGATCTTATATATCTAACTGGCTCCAAGCCACTAGCCCTGGCTGATACTTATACAATATGGCCTTGGGAAAAGTAAGATAAATAAGGGTTATGTACTGGGAGGTTTTGGATATGGGGTTTATCCAGAGGGAGATATGAACCCAATATCCAAACCGACCGTACATAACTGCTTTATCCTATACCAGGTAGAGTTTTCAGTGAAATTACCAGAAGTGGGAAGATATGCACCGAAGCGGGAAGATATGCACCGAAGCGGGAGATATGGCGGGAGATATGGAGGTTCTGGATATTGAAACCTCAAAATCAGGATACGGGATATATCTTACCAACTTATCTCCCTAAAACTCTACTTGGCATAGGATAAATTGTTGTATTGAAATCATACGTAGGTGGTAGGTCGTTCTGTTTTCAATCAGTCAAAATTCTCTTTTTTTTTGCCTAAAATGGTCAAGATAATTAAGTTTCGTAAATGCAAGGGAGATATATGTGTATTACTGAAGTGTTTTCTTCCAGACACAGGCCTCTTGGAAGGACCCAGTCAGCTCCCCTGCCTCTGCAGCACCCACTGCTACAGCAGCAGAACCTTCTGGCTATACAGCAGCAACATCAGGAACAGCTGCTTAAGGAAAACCAGAAACATTATCTTAAACAGGTTAACTTAATTATCATGTTATATTTTAGGCCATGTTAATAAGGAGCATCAGAAGGTTTGGTAAAAACTATGAGATGTTGATCCTATTAGTTCTGTACTATAGTGATCAAAAATCTCATAGGTAAATGATAGAATAGTGTCACAACTGCTAATATACAATTCTCGTTGAGTTCTACAATTACTTGAAATCATAGATAATCTCTGGATTATCAACTCCATTGCTCTAAAACACATCTGAACTAGGTGATGGCATTTTGTCATGTTAATACCCTATTATATTTTTATATTTGGTACATTGTTTTCAAATTTTCAGGAATGTTTTTAAATGAAAATCAAGAGCTCTATGTATTACTATTGTCTGTGTTTTTATATTACAGCATCTGCGCCAGGCTGTCCTGCAGAGGTCTAGCAGTAAGAACCACATGGAGAATGTGGATGAAGAGACTGAAGTTAAACTAGCACAGGAAATGCGGGAAACTCGGGACATCTCCCGATCTCGAGACAAACTTGAAGAGGAAGATGTAATGATTGTAAATGAATCTCCTTCCAAATCCACAGACTCTCGCGACGAAGACCAACAGGCATTCCTATACCAGCAAAGAGAATTATTACGACAGTACAGATTGCATGATGATAACAGTCACGACAGTACAGAAAATATGCGATCGGCTGTTCCAAGTCATGTACATCCTCCCCCACTCAATCGCACACACTCTAGCCCTATAGTTAAGTTCTCTACAACAGCCTCGTCCACTCAGTCTCAACCACAGACCCAGCAGTCTACTGCTGAGGACACAACCCCAGTGACATACACATATACCACAGGTATAGCATACGATAACGCAATGCTGAAACACCAGTGTGTCTGCGGCAATAATAATAACCATATAGAACATGCGGGACGCTTGCAGAGCATTTGGGCCCGTTTGCAGGAATCACATCTTGTAGATCAGTGCGAGAAAATCAAAACACGCAAGGCCACTATGGAAGAGCTTCAGTCATGTCATGCAGAGTCTCATACAATACTATATGGAACCAACCCTGTTAGTAAAATAGACCCTAAAGTTTTAGGTGAGCAATTGTAAAATATCATCACAATGTATTCTACTATAGATCTCTAAGATGTATGTCAATATTTTGATCATATGAAAGATTATTATCATATGTTACTAATATTGTACAGTATAGGGGTTTTATCAGTATATCTCACAACGGGCAAACAAACAAATAAACAAGTGATAACAATATGTAAAACAATATGCAAAATTATTAGAAATTAGAATTTTTAACATGGGTACAGTCAGAAAATTCCTAAAAACAGCAAGAGCTTTTTCAACAGAAGTTGACAATCACGAATGCTATTTTCTGAATCTCATTTTATGTAACCAGCAAATTGGAATGCAGAGATAAATAAGAATGTGTATTAGTGAATAAGCAAGCAAATGGTTTTCTTCGTACGATTCCAGAAAATCTCCATGTGCGGTTTTGTATGCTACAATGTGGAGGTGTTGGCATTGACTCAGATACAGTATGGAACGATAACCACACAGCCATGGCTGCCAGGGTTGCAGCTGGATGTGTCACTGAACTGTCTCTACTTGTTGGCTCCGGTGAACTCAAAAATGGTTTTGCGATAGTTCGGCCTCCTGGGCATCATGCAGAGGAAAATCAACCAATGGGGTTCTGTTATTTTAACTCAATTGCCATCGCCGCCAAACAGTTACGACTCAGATTAAAAACTAAGAAAGTGCTAATCGTTGACTGGGTAAGTGATCACAAAAACCCTCACTATCTCTCTAGAATCTGTCTTAGGAGAATTTTCGTTTGAAAGGATGTGCTCTACTCAATAGTCTCAGAAATTCAAATCTGGCTTTACATTTGAGATTTGACCTGGTAAAAGGTCTGAAAGGTCTTAAGGTTTAAAAAGGTCAAAAAGGCATTTTTCAAATTGATTAAATTTTTTTTTGTTGTGGTGACATTTCGTTAATGCCTTGTTGTTGTTTGGCAGGATGTTCACCATGGCAACTCCACCCAACAACAGTTCTATGATGACCCCAATGTTCTCTACCTCTCTTTACATCGCTATGAGGGTGGCAGTTTTTTCCCTGGGACTGGTAGCCCAGAAGATTGTGGCTCAAGTAGTGGTCTGGGGTACAATGTGAATATTGCATGGTCCGGTGGGCCTGAAAATGCCATGGGAGATGCCGAGTACCTTGCTGCATTCCGGTAAGTCACATTTCTCTCTGTGTTATGTACATCTCCAATTTTCAAGTCATCTGTCACAGTAGGAGGTATATCAGTGATTATATACAGAATAAAGGCCTCATAATGTCCTATTTGTAATTTCAAGTATTTGGTTTATTACACCTTATTAACAAACACTAACATTTTCTAAACAATTAAATGTTTTCATTTCAAAAGAGTTTATACATGACTGTTAGACTGAGTCACAGCACTTCCTCTTCATTGCTCATACCCTAATCTACACCTATTTTATGTGATTTCATCACATAGAAATTAACGCTGCCATGTGTGTTATTCCAGGAGTATCGTGATGCCTATAGCTCGAGAGTTTGGGCCTGAAGTGGTGCTAGTGTCAGCTGGTTTTGATGCTGCAGCCGGTCACCCAGCTCCATTAGGAGGTTACAATCTATCTGCAGCCTGTAAGTTTACATATAGTGATAGTTATAGAGTTAAAATATGTAGTCTTAAATGACAGGATTCAGCCTGAAATGTCATGAGACATGGTTCAGTCTGAAGTGACATGATTCAGTCTTTTGTGACATGATTTGGTTCAAAGTGACACATTTCAGGTTTAGAAGTCACACAATTCAGTTTAATGTAATGAGATTCGGTCAGTTATGACATGATTCAATCTTAAGTTTGAGGATACGATTCAGCCTTCAATCTAGTCAAGATCCAAACTTAAGTGAAGTAAATCGTGATTGGCTCATTTTTATTTATCCTTATTCCATTTCAATGGCAGGATTCAATATAAATTCTTGATTCAGTTTTCAGTGGCACAATTGCAGTTATATCCTATCATTCTAATAACAAATTGACTATTTGCAGGTTTTGGCTACATGACAAAACAGCTGCAAACTCTAGCAGATGGTAAATTGGTGCTTGCCTTAGAGGGAGGCTATGACCTGCCATCTATATGTGATGCCTCTGAGATGTGTGTTAAAGCTCTCCTAGGAGAGGAGGTGTGTATATTACAATGGGCGTTCAAGTGTCGTGTGTACAGGAAGCATTTTTCTCCAATTTTGAAAGCCCAAGGCAATGCTCACATATGGAAATTCGGAAGATGAATACCCTTCTCTTGAAATTCTACATTACTTACAAAATAGGATGATTTGTTTAATAGCCTAATTACCTTACTACGTATATATGAAGCTTCTTTAAGATCAAATTGGTGTAATCGATAGTATACGCTGAATTTGAATGATAAGGTATTGACCTGTTCTTATCACTCATTTGCCATTCTTTTCTTTATCTGTCTATATATTACAATATCATAATTTTAATGTTTCTAGGTACCCAAGGCAGACAGACTAGACATATTGTCCAAACATATCTTCTGTTTCTAGATACCCCAAGTGAAGGAGGAAGAGCTCGTCCGACTTCCTAACAAGAATGCCATAGAGACGATGGAAAACTGTGTGAGAATCCAGGCCAACTATTGGTCCAGTGTAAAGCGTCACACATCCACTATAGCATGCTGCTATGTTGAAGCCCAGAGACGTGAACGGGAGGAAACAGACACTGTTACAGCACTTGCCTCATTATCAATGGTCACAGCTAAACAATCTAGGTAAAAAACATGCTCTTAATACTTAAGATTCCTCAAAAATATCTTCCATTAGCAGTCTATATAAAATAAGTCTGATTTTAATAAAATATGGAATTATTTCGATTTTCCTTACATGTTGCAGTGTGGAGGAGGGGTCCTTATCTCCAGCTATCTCAGAGCCAATGGAAGAGTCTTGAAGAGCTCCATCTATTGGGGACGTACGGTGCTGTGATTTAACATCAGTCAACAAGTAATCTCCTGGATTGCCATAGTAACCACTTGAGGCCATAATGCCAGATCCTGCTAGATTAGTACCCTGTTTAGGCAATAGAGGTCATATGTGTATGTCCTATTAGATAATCAGCAGAATGTTCACCAGGTGTTACAACATAAAGAGCGCCATAGATTGGATGACATGAAATTAAAACAGAGCTGGATAAAGATCCTGATCGCATTGCCAAATAAGAATTTACACTGAACTTGTGTTGTATTATCGTAAATCGACAATGATTCGCCTTAGGTTGCACATATTAAAATGACTGGATGGTGAAATCGGAATATTTTAATGATAGAGAACTTGATATATTATAAATAAATACTGTAGTATATACAAATATGAGTTGAGTCAAGAGTGCAGTTCAATATACATGGATATGCTACATGTATGTTTGTATGTGCCACATGTTAAGGCTGCATGTATGTGTTATGTCAGATTGGAGGCTTACATATTTATGATCATTCAATGTACTGTTAGAAAAAGCTATATTTTTACATGCATATATATATGTTTGTATTAAATGTATTTAATTTTTATGTGATAGACTATTAAGGACCATAAAGTAGATTATAGCGCACAATTTCACAACTTTCACAGCTGTCTCAAAAGCAATGAAAAAAGATTTTAACGTCATTTGTGAATTTTCAAGGAGTTCAATTTTTACACTTTAGTGTTGTTGATAGAGAAGCTGGGAACATTGTGAACTTGTTTGCCGTTGAGATTTTTATTTTGATTAATGTTTTATCGAGAATCGCAAATAATCTATATATAGCATGCCAACAACTCAAATGAAGTAAAGTTACAGTATATAGAGAAATATACATGAGTGTATTTGCTGAGTAGATCTCCGCGCATATGTCTATATCAAGTAGAATAAGCTGTACATGTAGAAGTTGCAATGAGAAAACCTATTACAATTGTGGCATTTTAACGAGGATAGTGGTTACCATAGCAATGAGGCCTCTCTGATGCATCTTAGTTACAGTGAACATTTTCATCATTTGAATTTTAGAAAATAATTTCATATGTGAGAGCTTAATGTACCGCATGTGTGATATAATATGAAATCATTGTAACAGATTAGCTGATTTCATTTGGGAAAGAAAAAGTTAAAAACACATTTATTTAGGTGTACGATTGCTTACATTGAATGCAATTATTAAGTTGTACATGTATATGTAAGTATCCAAATATATTTAGGTTTGTGGCCATGATGTTAATATAATCATCACTATAAAACATTCTTTGAAAATGTTAATTGTAATATAAGATGAGGCATGTTAAAGCAGCAGGAAAATGGGGTGAATATGTATATTCTAGTCATCCAATGTGTGGAAGGTACTCAAACATTACTCAAAAGTTACTCAAAAGCTTGTACATACGTCATCACAAATTCATAAAAACAATGTCAGCCTAGCAAGCAAATTGTCTAATTCGTTCTGTAAATGTTTTTTGCATTTATATTGTTGTTATTATTATTAGAAATTGAAGTAATAACTGCAAACTCAAATCGTGTAATAGTTTTTCAATGAACTATTTAGAAATATCGATATTTGTTTATAAAATGCAATGGAAACATGGAACTCGTGATATTTGGAATCCTGAGAAAATTGTTTTTATGAAGCCGCTTTTCATTTTATTATGTCACCACCAAAAGTGGTGACATATTGTTATAATTATTAGGAATTGCTAGACTGAAATTGACTTTATATGTATGTGAATATTATATAGTAGAGCACTATACTAGGTGTTTTCTTGTATTTTTGTAATAAATATGCTGTGTGTAGGATGCCGTGAAAAGGCCCTATTCAATACCTGTGACGGGACTGAACTGTATTGTGTGTACAATCGTACAATTCTCTCACAACATTGAAGTCAATATACCATTTTATAGTTGTACATATCATTTTCACAAACATGAATTTTGCATGGAGCCACATGTTTTTGTCAGAGCATATTCAAGAGTTAATATTGTCAAATAATTTTTATGTCATTCAAATGCATTCTTCATTTTACCAGAACTTGGAGGTTATGGAAAGGTGTCTGTTTTTTGGTACATTCTAGTATCATGTGAAATCATTCAAGTGTGTTATTTCAAGTGTTTGAAGAGTACATTCAACCAGATGTTACATGAGTAATTACATATAATTAACAAACATGAACTGTTCTAAATGTCAAAAATGTATTTGATTATTTTTTGGAGGTTTGTTGACTGATTCTCTATTTGTTATGGGGTAAATGCAGGAAGTATTCGTGTACTGATAGTGTATTGTTTTTAGTTTTAGTTTTTCATGAGTTTTTATGCCAGAGCCAATTTTTAAGATTCATATTTAGAGGTGCTGAACAATTTTATTTCTTTGTTTATCACGCTATTTTACAATTTTATGTATACTTATTAAGAAGGGTATAGATTGAAAATACTTTGTGTGTGATATCAGCCTGGTATTACATGTACATGTGTTATATCTATTTCATAGATATGCTTATAGGTTAATCATTAATATTTTCCAAATGCATTTTCATTTGGTATAATAACATGGTACAGAACAGTTTAATCATTTTGCTCATGTGGTTGATGATTGATCTGCACAATGGTTTAGTTGTATATCACTGCATCGTTGCATTCTCTGGGTTCACATTCACTTACAATGGAGAGTTCACAATTTAAGATGATGATATACATCACTGTGTAATTTAAAAAAATACTTAAAACTTAGGGAGAATCTCAGAACTACCATGTACTATATCTACTGGATGGAGTTGCCATATTTTTGTATTGACACATTCGAATATGTATGAATGTTACATATTTCTAAATAACAAATCATTAGAAGTTTATTGTTGTGATTTATATTTTGAAAAAATAATATAGTGATTTAAAACTGGTCATAAATTGAACTGTTTCCATGGAGACAAAGTTGTTTTTAAATTTTAAATTGATCCATATTTGCAGTTCAGGTTTTATGAGGATTTCACACATTTGCAAAAATTTTTACAAACTTTTAAAATGAAATATTTTAAAAAGGAGAAATTTGTTGAAGGAAAGAGTATGTTTTGAAGTATTAAAGGGTGCATGTATGAATTTCAAATACAATTATAAGTAGAAAATTTGATTGAGTGACATTTGTTAAAATGAAGAATTGAGATTGTATCATTGAATGTTGTATCGATACACAAGTAAACAGTAACTAGTGAACATATAGGGGTCTCTATACATGTATATGTAAACAGTAACTAGTGAACACATAGGGGTCTCTATGCATGTAAACAGTAACTAGTGAAAATATAGGGGTCTCTATACATGTAAACAGTAACTAGTGAACATATAGGGGTCTCTATGCATGTAAACAGTAACTAGTGAACATATAGGGGTCTCTATATATGTAAACAGTAACTAGTGAACATATAGGGGTCCCTATGCATGTAAACAGTAACTAGTGAACATATAGGGATCTCTATGCATGTAAACAGTAACTAGTGAACATATAGGGGTCTCTATACATGTAAACAGTAACTAGTGAAAATATAGGGATCTCTCAATAACTAGTGATGTATGTCCAGGAATTCATTGTCAAGTAAATACAATGTCTCGTTGTAAACTGCTACAATCATCATGTTTTGTTCTTTGTTATATATAACTTTCGAAGTTACCAATTGAAAGGGGTATGTACTCGCGGATACCATAGTCAAAGCAGTGAGCAATGTCAGGTATATAATAGCAAGTGATAAATCACATATTTGGGATGATATCAGGATTAGAGGGATGATACTTGGGATCATATTGATATCATCCCAGGTAAATTCAAAAAATTTACATTTTTCCCCAAAAATTCATTTTTTGAAACCCATGGTTTAATAGTGAATGTAAACAACTGAAAAGGACCTCCACTTAGCTATTAAACAAAACTTACCTGATAGTGTGACAGATGAAATTCAGAAAAAATATAATCAAACCCAAAAAAACGTGAAAAAAGAAGGTATCAAGCAGATCAATTAAAGTCCCTTATTTTCTTTAAATCAAATAATTCAACAGAATTTTGGAAAATGATGAAATCTATGCCTATAAACAGCTTTCAGAAATTCCAATTGAAACTCCAGAACTCTTCAGAGCGTTCAAAAATCTTGGTCAATTGCCTTAGTATGGACTGTTTTGATCATGAGGCCCTAGTTGAGGTGTAAATGTTCATAATTAATGAATATGTCAACAGTATTTTAACAAATGAAAGGAAATTGAGTCATAATGTCCAAAATAACAATATTCAAGAATCTGAAGTGTATATGGCCTTAAATAAAGTTAATCATAATAAATCTGCTGGGATTGATGGTTTACCCTCAAGCATAATTGAGAACTGCAAATCACTTGTTCCTGATATCACTGCTCTTTTTAATCATATTTTTTTCTTAGTTGAGATTACCCAAATGAATGGAGCATAGGCATGTTGTCAACTATTTTTAAACAAGTTAGTAAATTTGATGCTGATAATTATAGAGGTATAAATGTTTTAGCTTGCATAGGCAATGTGTTCGACTCAATCATTCAGAATAGACTTGTTTTTAATGTTGAAATACCCAAGATCCACTTCAAGGTGCCTATAAAACTGGACATCAGACAAGTGGCAATTTATATATCTTAATATCTCACTATAAACGATTCAAGAAACCAGTATATTGTATTACGATTGACTTCAGAAAAGCGTTTGATTTTGTAAATAGGTCAGCACTAATGTATAAACTATGCAAAGCAGGTATATCACCTAGTTCAAATATTTTCAAAGTTGTTTCCAGTATGTGTAAAAAATTCAAAGCTTGCCTCAAACTCAAAGATGGTATCACCCCTACTTTTGAGACAGATAATGTAATGCAGGGCTCTTTCCTTAGTACTTATTTATTTAACCACTTTCTTGATGATTGCAGACTATTTACCAAAGAAGTATGGAATTCAATTTGATGGTGATAAGCTGGTGCTGATGATTTAATGTTAATGTCAAATACTGAAGATGGAGCGCAAAAAATGTTAAATTGTTTATTTAAGTTCTGTAAGAGGTATCACCTTGTTGTTAACACATTAAAGACAAAATCAATGATTTTTAATTCAAAATCCAATGTGCAATTCACTTTTAATGACAGCATTATTGAAAGCGTTAACCATTATATATATTTGGGCTGCATGTTTAATAACATTAATTTTGATAAACACATATGTTATCTACAAGAAAATGGCAAGCTATAATATAAAAAAGAAATTAACGATGTTCCTATCTTTGTTGCCCTGCATCTTTTTGATAGGTTGGTTGATCCAATTTTAATGTATGCCTCTGAGATATGGTATAGTAAGAAGCATGTAAAAGCTACAGAGGCAATACACTTCTCATTCCTTTAAAGGGACTATATGTCTGTTTTTGCAGTAAATATGCCAACCTAACTAAATATGTGTGCTTGCATTGTGAATTATACCAATCTAATAACCCAGATGCGAGTAGAAATAATCTTGATTTACGTCATTAAAAAGTAATATCATATTTGAAATCTACATGTAAAATTACATCTAGAAATGTGGTTTTAAAAAGTGTTTATGTTATAGAGAAAGCATGAGTGAGAGTTGATTCTTTGAAAATAACGGTGAGGCGTTAGCCGAACCGTTAATTTCAAAGAATTAACTCTCACGAATGTTTTCTCTGACTTAAAACCCATACACGGTCACCTATGCAAGCTAAACGGTAATCTTAAGTAACCTACACGCTCTAGTAATAGCTAATTTTCAATGAACTATAGTAATCGTAGTGAGTGCACTGACCCGTGATCATTTGAATGGGCAATGGTGATTAGTATTGGATTTGTATGTATTGCATGTATGTACGTGGTGTCAACGCTATGTTCAGTATAGTTAGTTTAACATTCGAGAAGAAGCATGGAATACGAAAGGATGGATAACTTGACTCAGGATACCTTCAAGGAATTACAGATATCGACATGGATGAAGATGTTGAAAACTTTCTTGGGGAACTTATAGGAGGAGTAATAGTATGTATCCAACAGACTGACTAGAAGTCAGTCTGAATATAATTCAGACTAAATAGGATATAGTCTAGGAGGAGTAAATAAATATGAAATAGATAGTAGTGAAATTGGCACATTGGATTTACGGTACAGTGTCGAAACATCCGACATATCAGAGCCTGGATATTCCTCCAATTCTAACACTAGATTTGGAAAACCTGTATCTGATATGGATATCGACAAGAAAGGCAGAAAAAGGTATGAATATAACTGTTTTCTTTGACTGTTGCTCGAAGAATCAAGAGTGCACATTCTGAAAGTAATATTGCCAGATGGATTTTTTTGCTAAATATTTATTCTTTGTTTTAGCTACTAGTATGCAAGGTCAACTGAAAATAAAATCAACTGAAAATTGGCTATAACTAAAGCGTGTAGGTTACTAAAGATTACCGTTTAGCTTGCATAGGTGACAGTGTATGGGTTTTAAGTTAGAGAAAACATATTTGCCCCTTTCAGCATACAGTTGTTGGCGTAAAGTGTGGATTCTTTTTTTAAGAATCCACAGTTGCAGGGGGTCCACTGTGATTGCACTCACTAAACAAAAGATTTGCTTTTGTTTCCTGATTGCAATCCTCGCAGACCCCCTGTAGCTGTAGATTCGTGAAAAATAATCAACTGTTTGGTCTATTGTGTACTACCTTCAGCGGGTTTTAACAACTTTGAAAAATTAATTTTCTTTGAAAATGTGACTTCTAGCTCGGGGAGATTCCCCATAGACCTCATGCTATAAAATCACAAAAAATGAAATATCTTTTCTTTTAGTGGACAGATAATATTTTGCCTTACTGGACACATTTTCATTAGTATAAGTATCAGACGCATAAGGGTTATATGAAAATTGAGCCACTTAAATTGATAATATTCAAGTTTAGGGGAACTTTCTTATATACCTGCCATGTTAATTGACCCGAATCAGCCACCTGGTGGTGAAACTGGTAACTACCTACTCACATTTGGGTAATTGGCAGTATAGTATAGTATGTCAGTTCGTACAGTGAGAATGCCAATAGAGTAGATGCGAGTAGAAATGATCTTGATTTATGTCATGAAATATTCAAAATTCAGTCAAAGTGATGTCATATTTGAAATCTACATGTAAATATACATCTTAAAATATGGTTTCAAAATTGTTTATCAACTTTGAAAATTTAATCTTTTTGAAAATGTGACTTCTAGTTCGGGTTGATTCCCCATAGACCCCATATTACAAAATCACAAAAAGTGAAATATCTTTTCTTGTATTGGACATATAACATTTTTTTTACTGGACATACTTTAATTTGCATAACTATTCGATACATAAGGGCTATATGAAAATTGAACCACTAAAACAGATGTAATTTAAGTAAAAGGGAACTTTCTACTATACCCGCCATGCTATCTGACCCGAGCGCGCCACCTGGTGGTGAAACTGTTAACTACCTACTCGCATTTGCGTTATTAACTGAATATGTCAGCTAGCATGGTGAATATACCAATTTAAAGGGGCATTTAAAGAAGTTATTCACCAGGAGGGATTTGATATGGGAATATCACAAGGATGATATTAATATTTCCAGAGGGAACGCAGTGACTGAGGGAAATATTGATATCCTTCAAGGGATATTCCTCATATCATCCCGACAGGTGAATAATGGCCTTATACCATGGTCAAGAGCAATATCTACCTTAAATTGGTATATTCGCTGTGCTAACAGACATATATACAGTTAAGTTGGCATCCTCAATGTACTAAACAGACATACCCCTTTTACTAAGCTATTTCTGATTATTGGACATGACAGTTGAATCACAGGAGACTTTAATACAGAAATTTGTATTAGATTTCCATGCCCTAACAATGAACTCCACATTTAATCCAATAACTCGGAAGTATTGATTTTATCCAAATAAACTTTCTCACAAAAGAGAATGTTCAGACATTATATAACACACTTCCAGGTCTATTGAAAGAGGATAGAGTTCAATAACGGAATTGACCCATTTACTGGGTGGCTATTCTGTACTTGAACCAAGGATTTGCATTATCAAGACCAGGTATTGCAGTGACTTAGAAAACTGCATTTATGAAGTTAGATAAGAAAATGATGAGTTTAATTGAATGATTTTATTTAACAGAATTATAGAATTATATAGGCCAGAAGAGGGAGTAAGACTTGAGATGGGGTGCATGATACTTTGAAGAAAGATATAAACTGAAAGCCAATATCTACAGATGAGAAGGATTTGTGCACTGTGTAAAACACTATATTTTGAGAGACAGTGATAATGAATAGTGATGAAAGTCTTATGAATAATGCCAACAATTTGAACAGGGCCTCAGAGTGTTGTGAGTAACGCCAACAGTGTGAGTAATGTTAACAGTAATAATCCTGAGAGTATGGATACTGCTGATAATGAGGTGAACGATGATGCAAATATCAGTGACATTGGATCAGTTACTCCAAGTGCTGACGGAGGATATAAATGCGATTTATGCTCTAAAGTATTCAAACGTAAATCTCAGCTAATTCCTCACTTTAAAAAGCATACTGGAGAAAGAAACTTTAAATGTGATATTTGTTTCAAAACATTTGTACAAAAGTCTAATCTTACAATACATTATAGAATCCATACTGGAGAGAGGAACTTCAAATGTGATATTTGTCATAAAACATTTTCACAAAACTCTAATCTTACAAAACACTATGTAGTCCATACCGGAGAAAGAAACTTCAAATGTGATGTTTGTTGCAAAACGTTTACACATAAATCTAATCTTGCAAAACACTATAGAATCCATACTGGAGGAAAAAACTTTAAATGTGATATTTGCCTTAAAACCTTTCAACAGAAGTCTGCACTTTTAGGTCACTACAAGATCCACACTGGAGAAAAGAACTTCAAATGTAATGTTTGTTGTAGACGTTTTAGATCTAGTCATTCTCTTGGAGATCACTATTCGATCCATACTGGTGAAAAGAACTTTGAATGTGAGGTTTGCTCTCAAAAGTTTAGACTAAAGGCTGCTCTAACTTCTCATGTTAAAGTTCATACTGGGGAAAAGAGGGTCAAATGTGATATTTGTTTCAAAACATATGCATCAAAGTCTTACCTTAAATTACACTATGAAGTCCATACTGGAGAAAAAAACTATAAATGTGATGTTTGTCAAAAAACATTTGCATTAAAGCATTACCTTAGATTACACTATCAAATCCATAATGAAAAAAAAAACTATAAATGTGATATTTGTTACAAAACATTTGCATTAAAATCATATCTTATATCACATTATAAATCACATACTGAACAAAATAACTCCACATGTGATGATTCTTCAAGTTCACGTAATAGTCTTACAAGTAACAAAAATCTATCATCAATGAAGCATCCCAATGTTACTCAAGATAGTGTTGGAATTGAAATGACTCGTGGTCCTATAAATGAGGCCTCGTGTACGCCTCCATGTGGACCACCCAATGATCCTATCATAAATGGGGATCCATGTGGGCAACCATACAAAACACCTGATGGCCCTATTATAAATGGGGGCCCACCGTATGGAACACTCTGTGGTCCTATCATAAATGGGAACCCATGTAGGCCACCGTATGGAACACTCTGTGGTCCTATCATAAAGGGGAACCAACATGGGCCACCATACAGAACACCCAGTGGTCCTTTTGTAAATAGCAACCCAGGTGGGCCACCGTATGGAACACCTCATGGCCCTATCATAAATGGGAACCCATGTGGGCCACCGTATGGAACACCTGGTGGTTTTATTACAAATGGGAATCCATGTGGGTCACCAGGTGGAACACATAGTGGTCCTATTATAAATGGGAACCCAAGTGGGCCACGGTATGGAACATCCAGTGGTCCTATTATAAATGGGAACCCACGTGGGCCATGGTATGGGACATCGGGTGGTCTTATTATAAATGGGAACCAACATGGGCCACCATATGGAACATCCAGTGGTCAAATGGGAACCCACGTTGGCCACCATATAGAACATTCAGTATTATAAATGGAGGTCAGTGTTGGCCACAATATGGAACACCCCATGATCAGCTTATAAATGAGGGACTAGGATCTTTTAATGAATACTTAAGCTTAACTGGGCAGTCATATGGAACACCCCATGATCAGATCTGAGCTCCAGAAGCCTAAAAGTGCTGTGACAGGGACATAGCCAAGATCTAATAAAAACAGGGCAGGCAAAGAATGAATGGCTATAGACACACTAAGATCATTTTTGGAAAAAGGCAGTGTCGTTAATATCCTTGATACCTATGATCAAATTGTAGTTTAATTATGCACAGGGTGGGCTAAAAGAAACAATACCCAATGTATTATATATCATTTTAAAGATAAATCATTTCCTAACACAATGACACCATCCAATTGAAAAACCTTTGTTTTCTGGTGGAGTTAAAGACTAAAATTGACACCAGGGGTGCAGTGAGCGACCAAAAATCAAAATTCCCAAAGGTCCATTTGCAGTATGGCAAGTGATTTTAGACGGTCATATGTTTCACCATGAGTACTTTCTGGCTATCAATACAGTGGTTTTTATTAAAACAATATGTTTTCTTTCAAGTGAAGTTCCCATGGTAGTAAAATATAAATCCAACTCTCTGAAAAATTATGGATTAGGACCCCACCCTGGCACTTTTTAAAAAATGTTAGGCTCATTTTCTAAAGAGGTTTTTCTCAATTTGAACATATCGAAAGTTTCTTCTCCAATATATTAACAATTTCTGAAAGCGGGATGTGTATTGATATGCGTTAAATTTAAAAACCACATATCCCATGTTATTTTCCCATAGGGAAAACTCGTACTATCCATTGTTTTCAGCATAATTTTGGTCATCGAAAATGGATATCTTCAAAACTAGACTTTCAATACCATTCTGCTTTTGAAGAAGTTTTAGACCCCTTGTTGAATAATCTTTTCATGCAATAAAAACCAGAGAAAGAAGATCCTCTTTATGGTAAATAGGTTCGACATTTTGAAATAAATGTTGATGTGGGTTCCCTATTAATAATTTTTCGAATTGTCCGATTGATCTTTTTATCATTATAGGCACTTCACTTGAAAGAAAACATATTGTTTTAATAAAAGCCACTGTATTTATGGTCAGAAGGTACTCATGGTTAAAGATATGACTATCTAAAATCACTTGCCATACTGCACATGGACTTTTCCCTCCATATTGGAGTCACAGCTGCACTCAATATGCTTTACTGAATCATCATAAAATTTAGGAGTCATACACAATTGATAATTAATTAGAAATATACAAGTATTATTGTTGAATTTTGCACAATAATGTACTTGTATAAATGTACCTCTTTCGAAGGTGCCAAAGTTCAAATTTCCCTCCATTTCCCACAATTTGGAAATTTGCAGTGAATAATTGTATGGTCGCTCATGACACCCCTGGTGTCAATTTTAGCCTCTAACTCCACAAAAACAAAAGTTTTTCATTTAGATGGTGTCATATTGTTAGGAAATGATTCGTCTTTAAAATGATATACAATACATGGCATGGCTTAATGTTATATTATATGATATTCATCCTTAAACTTGGGTATTGTTTTTTGGCCCACCCTGTAGGTTGGCCCACTGAATTACACTCGAGGTCGCTTAATTTTTTTTTGAAAAATGCAGTGTTGTTAATATTTTTGATACCTATGATCAAATTGTAGATAAATATGTACATTTTTAAAAAAATCAAGAAAAAACATTCAGCAGTATTGATATGTGTATTCTTTAAATTGAAGAGCTAATTAAATATTCTAAAAATTGGGGAGATTCCAAACACTCCAAGGCATCATAGATTTCAAATTTGACACATCATCGACAGCACTTAAATCACAAAGATTTTTTCATTTGTTATAATTTATTTCTATGGTTTTCATACATCTACACTAGAGTCTACCAACAACCCTCTACATTTTATTACAACTACTCTACAATTGCAACTAACATGAATCGACTCTCGTACATGTGTACTTTCAAGTTGAAAAGATCATTTTGAAAAAATGTTATAGCATTTCAAATATGTGTTACTTGTGTAATGCTTACATAACAATGCAATTGTAAATAACACTGTAATTGTATTCTTGTAAAATACCAATAATTGAGCACATTCAATTTTGTACAATGGTATTTTGTTGTTTTGCTTTGCTTCATTTATAATATAAAAAAATATTTTTATATGATGCTTCTTTCTTTGACCCCTCAGATTACAGGGTGTTCCAAAAGAAACAGGACTGCAGTTGGCATTTTGTTAATTCTGCACCAAGTGTCTTCACACTTCACGCAGAATTAACAAAATGCCAACACCAGTTCTGTGACTTTTGGAACAACCTGTATAATGTCATAAATAACATTCAACACAAAACTGCATAAATGTCCTTAAAGTTGAAAGGAATGCAATTTTGATATCAAATCATTATTGAACCCTTCTCCAACTGAGTGCAAGTTTTCAAGCTGTTTTGAAGTTACTGCCTGCTTGGCACGAAATTGAGGTGATCTCTTTGAAAGAAGCAATCTGTGTAAAAGATGATACATACCCAATTCAGTATTAACAGTTATGTTCATTTTGGAAGATTTAAGAGACACACATGAAATGGCACTTTATGAACTCTGTTGATAAACTATTCAAATAAAATGTTGATAATGTTATTCAATTTTTTTTCTTCGGTTTCAAGTCATTATAAATAGGGTTGTTGGACTGAACTTGTAAAAAGGTATACACACCAAATGAGCTGATTGCGAGACCACTGTTATTATATCTCAACAAAATACAAGTGTAAACAATCTTTTATATACATGTTCAGAAATGGATTGTTATACAATAGTATCCATCAGCAATAAATATTACCATTTAACCTTATATAATGTGAATAGTGCAGTCTCAGTAAAATAATACAAACCAACTAAAATTGAAAAGTATAATACAAGTACAACAAATCTGACACAGAGTCATGCTCAAAGGTATCACATTAAATTCATCATCAACATTTCACATAAAATGATTCACTGAAAGTGCACAATGGTACGAAAACATATCATCAACCATTCAATATCAGAATTTACAATAAATTGTCACCTTGGTTTCAGCAGTCAAGATTTCTCATATCTTTACAATTTTTGACAAAGGTAAGAAATAAATTGACAGGGATCATTACCATAAGATATTGTAAAGTTAAGAGTTCTAAGACTATTTTTCTCTTCTACGATGCTCTGATGATGTTATAACAAATGTAAAACCATAAAGCTACTGGAGTTGGCAGCCAATACACTTTTTGAAAGTATATACAGAATGTATGTGATCAATGTTCAATGCATTCTATAAATATTGACTGCTTCGGACCTTTTGTCTCCACATGAGCAACAATATCTAAATAAAGGTACTGAATTTGGCATATTTTATTCCATTGATTAAGAGATCATTTGAAAGCATGTAGTATTCATCCAAAGGGTATATGAAATCTTAATTGTTGAAACCAGGGTGCCTACTGCTTATCATGAACACATACACCGAAAGCACCTGTACAGATTATGCCTAGGTCACATTTGCTCCGATTCATCAGCCGGCGCCTGGCGGATTGGGTATTTTATTCAAAATTGAAGGTCAAATCTCAGATTTGAGGTCAGACTTGAAGAAAGTTGAAATCAATTTTGAACAAAATACTGCAATCGGCTGGGCACCGGCCGATGAATCGGCACAAGTGTGACCTAGGCATTTTATAGCATGTTTTTGTTCATTTACACAATATACGAGTATTTTGGTTTAAATTCAATTTATAAAATCAAATTGAAAATTCCAGGTATTTTTGTTCAAAATAATAAATTCAAAATTGCAATTCCAATTCTTCGATAATAATACAGATTGATCCTAGAAATGCTACCTGTGAATAAAAAAAATTATTCAAAAAGAGGGTTGCATTTTTGGACCACTCTGTATAAGAATTCAAGAAAACATGCATCAGAAGCTCGCATATATTAAATCAACATAAATGATCACAGGTCATATGTTGATGCTTGCTCTAGTCTCAGATATATTTTGTATTATCTACAGATGATGTGGTAAAATATTTTTACCCCATGTTTAGAATAAGGGGAGAATTTCTTGAAACATTCCCAAATTGAGTCTTTCGGTACATTTTATGACATCATAGTTTCCACATTGATGTAATGAATTTAAGAAATTCCTAAGAATGTTTCAAGAAATAAACTCCTGTATTGTAATTAATTAGTCTTGAGGTTATGATGTTATTTTTATACAGTCTGATGCATAGCCCAAGGAATTCCTTCATTTATTTACATGGGCAAATTACCCAAATGGGTCACTTTTGGAGCTATGCACTAAACTGTACTTATAAAGTGGATTGTGGATATAGGAAGCATCAGTACAAAAGCATGACATTCTAATGACTTGCATAAATATACCATTCTATAAAGGTTGAATGTTGTTTTACACATCCAAAGAAACCAATGGTCATTTCAATAAATATATGCGAACACAAAAATTTGCACATCTATATTAGTCGATCTCAATTTTCTGATTTAATGTTGATTGAGTGGTCCTTTGGTGTATGTAGTTTATTTGAAATGTGCTGCTATCTTTGGTGGTATCCATTTAATATATTCCAGAATAAGCATTTTATTTGAACTTGTGTTTAGTATCTAATAAGCTATATATCTTTTTATGTTCAGTTTTCTATCAAATCATGTCATGGACTCTGGTCCAGTCATGTTGTGGGTGTGTTGTTATGATATGATGCTTTGTGGTATCTGGGTATTGTACAAGTCTACTTCAGATGTGGCGATGCAAAGAAGTAAGATGGTTTCTTATTTGACTGCTTACTCTTGCTCCCAAATCTGAAAAATGAAATATATTGATTTAAATAAAGACTCCAAATAACTGACTGTATATTTCAATAAGGCATTAACATGCAAAATGTCACCACCTGCCATTTACAGATACCGAACGTCAGACGCCGACCGCCGTCACAAAAATGGAGACCAAAACAATGTCACCACTTGGTGGCATCATAAAAATTGAATGTGAGAGATTTTATATATTATTTTGAAAGAATTTAAACAATATCCGTATATTACTAGATTTTAAATATTTTAATGAAATGATTTTTATTATTTGGTATATAGTATTGTACAAAGCTTTACATTTACTAGAAAAAGAAATTTTAATTTAAAAATTGTAGATGACAAGCTAAGCATCAGCACATTAAGCTAGTCTTTACATGTAATACATTTACCACTGACTTACATAACTAGAAAACGGCAACTCCACGGAGTAGCAAATCCCAACAAACCCTATATTCAAGAATCTGTAATATTAACAATCTACTCTTCCCTTGCTCTAGGCAGCCATTTTGAGGGCTTCACTATATCCCTACCGAACTTTGTTCGTTGGGATAATTAGGGTTGAAGATGTACTATCTAGTATCTATCAATTTTACTGGCAATCAATCTACCCCTTGATATGTTTGCACTGGGAAGTTTGAATCATGTTCATTTCTTTACTTACCAACTGCCAGGTGCAGTCTCTTATGTTTATTGTTAATATATGGATTGAACAATTTGTGAAATTCTTGTTTTGGTTGATCATTTAGATTGGTATGAGTACACCCCCTACCTTGGTGTAGTACGAGTGAAGTAGCCACCTTCACGTTTATTAGTACTGCGCAAATATTGACTGGTGAATTCAGCTGACGATGGGGTACCTACAGGGCCTAACATGCTGTGCAACACTGCAATAAAGCCCCATCACCTAACTGTTAGCACCAAAGCATTAAATACAATCCTGTCGTGTTGTGTGTTTGGAGGGAAGGAGCTGGTGTAAAAGTGAATACTGCCTTAGTACTATGTTGTACTGTACTGTACAGTACCATGCAGATTCCCTTACATTTACATGGTGACTTGAGTTAATTTGAGATAGGGAGAGTTACAGAGTTAGGGCCAGGTAAGTCCCAATACAAACTAGGACAGTATTCACTAAGGATAGTATTGTTTTACACCCAGTCAAATATCAATGTGTCATTTTCATGAAACTAATTACATCAGGAAGGGGAGGAGGGGAAAAAGTTTTCGTATTGAAAAAATAATAAAAACATAGTGTGGATGACTATCTAACTTCAATGTTTGATGGGATTTAACCAACGTGGGATGGGATTGAAGCATTTATCTAATTAAATTCACAAAAAGACACATTGACCAGTTCCCTTGATCATGCAGGGTATTGGGAGAGTAGAATGTAGAATAGTGCATGCATACAGTCTATTCTGAATCATGAATGCAATCACCTGCTGCTATGAAATGCCATATATTCAGAATAAACATATAGTGAAAATAATCTACCTCTAACCTCTGTGTTAAAACTTTTTGAATTGTATGCCTG
This sequence comes from Owenia fusiformis, assembly GCA_903813345.2. Taxonomy (NCBI): domain Eukaryota; kingdom Metazoa; phylum Annelida; class Polychaeta; order Sabellida; family Oweniidae; genus Owenia; species Owenia fusiformis. The sequence continues at coordinate 19,018,371 of CAIIXF020000007.1, read as the reverse complement.
AGAATTAGCTTTTGTTTGAGGAAATGTCAAATGAATTACTCAGATGCGAGTAGGTAGTTAACAGTTTCGCCACCAGGTGGCTGATTCGGGGAAATAACATAGCAGGGTATTACAAAATTCCCTTAAACTTGAATATTCATCAGTTTTAGTGGTTCACTTTTCATATTACACTTATGTATGTGATAGTTATACAAATTAAAATATGTCCAGTAAAAGAAAATATTATCTGCCCCACACAAGAAAAGATATTTCACTTTTTGTGGTTTTACAACATAGGGTCTATGGGGAATCCCCCCGACCTAGAAGTCACATTTTCAAAGAAAAATAAATTTTCAAAGTTGATAAACTCTTTTCAAAACCACATTTCTAGATGTAATTTTACATGTAGATTCCAAATATGATACCAGTTTGACTGAATTATGAATTTTTAATGACGTAAAGCAAGATTATTTCTACTCGCATCTAAGATATTGACCAGCTCTTATTGCTTGGTGTTTTAACACACAGTAAGAGGTACATATATATAAGAGAATGGAGGTCAGGGTGTACCATATTCTCCAGAGAAACAAAGCACTGTGCATGTGCATATACAAGTAAAATACTTGGTCATATCAAATTGATAATTCTCATTACATTTTCTCATGAAATTCATATATTATTCAGATTGTGAATTTTTCAGCTCGAATAGTACTGGGAATCATTTACAAGCTGAGACGACCAAGTACTGTACATGTGTATTATTTGTCCATGTAATGTGTTATAACCTTGGTGTAGTTTTGCCTGTTTTGGCACTGCCCACAGGGCCTAGCATACTGCGGTAGGAGGGGCCTAGAATAGAACACATGCACCGACAAGTTTAATATTAAATACAATACAAAATTAATGGTTTATCCATTTCATAATAAAAAAATATTGAAAATTCAATTCAGGTATTTTTCACAAATTCAAGTTTAGGCCTAGTGACACATTAGGCACATACAATTTATCACTGGAACCCTTTCTCAGTTTTAGGTTAAACTTACAAGACGACATGTGTATGATGTGAATCAAACAATAGTATGCCATATATTGAAATTGTCCCTTTTGTCAAAGATACTTATGGGCGCCTACCTTGTCTTGGCTCTGGTGTCTGAGGGGTATCTCTGCCATCACCTATGTACATGGGCTCTTCTTCTACATTGATAAAGTTGCTCCAGTAGTCACTAGAGATTGACAGTAGACCCTCCATAACCTGCAAAAATTGTAAATAAGTAATACTTAGGTGGAGATCAGGTTGATTTTTTCAACCATTGTTTAATAAATAACCACCACTTCAGAACTGCTCAAAGTTGGAAGTATGGACGTATGGTCCCATTCTCATGTTATTTTCATATATACATGCTGAAAAACTCAAATGGCCAAGACAGAAAATGACTAGTCTAATGCCTTTACATAGGGCACTTTATAGCACCAAACATTTTAATATATAAGATCTTACAGTGGCTTGTTTCTTTGTCTCATTGATCATCTGCATTGGTTCAGGTTCTGGTGTTGAGTAGCCTATCATAGTGGGACCAAACACCTTGGCCAGATTAGCTGCTGGCATCTTAGCTTCTGCACTCTCAGCAATCCTGGAAACATGAATTGAATTAATTTCAACAAAGTGAATGAACAGAGCTCTTTCACATAACATGTGAAATTTGAATTTTGTGTTGATGGCATTTCTCTTCTTTTGCCTATTTTTCAGACTTAAAATATCTTCTGTCAAAACTGTAAAATTTCCTGACCACTTTAGCCATTTAGGGGAAATTCCTGGACTGTCCAGACTTTTCCACAACCATCCAAAACCCCGAGTAAACAAAGTTATTTTCTGAATAATTACTTACTTCTGTAGATGTAGGATCATGAATGCTAAGGTGTCTCTATTAGGAGGGGGTAATTCACTTATTGCTTGGTAAAGCCCACTTAAGCACTCATCCTGGTCATTGCGCTCTGAAAGTGCAAGAAGAACACATAACATGACATGTTCAGTTCTTAATCTGTAGATCTATATCAAATAGCACAAATATCACTCAGGCAATTGGAAGGTAACTTTAAAAAAATTAAAGCAAAATATGAAGTATTTTGATTGAACATATTCATTCATACATTACAGACTTGAGCTGAGAAGCATTTGCGAAAATACATGTAACTTAACTAAATCAAGCGATAATATACATTAGCAAACGATAAACATTTGTATACTGGAGATCAACTCAAGTGAGAACTAAAAAATGATAAAACAAAGATCAACCATCAAATTTAAAGTAAAAAAGCATATGATGTTCTCTACCTGCTGCACTGACAAAGTCTCTCCACAGACTGTATGTAACCAATGGCTCCTTCAGACTTCTTAGGAAATCTTTCAAGCACCCACATACCACATGAATGTCATCTATTGCAGTCTGCAAAAAACAATGCACAACACTGAATACAATAGACACATAATAATAAGGTGAGAGAGCAAATGAAAACTTATGCAACAACTTGAAAAACAATATAATTAAATTTGTATTATTAAGATGAATAAAATAAACAAACCACCTGTAGAAAACAGACCATGGTGTAAATTAACATATTTGATTTACGAAAAACGCTCTTATCAAAAGATTTTGTGTGAATTTTATTATAAAAAATGTTTAGTTGGATTATTTGAGGTTTTATATAAAATGTAATTTTTTTACCAAATTAGGCATTCCTTTTCCTCTGAGAAACTTTTCTTTGAGGTCTTTGACCTGCCTCTCTGCCCCAGGCACTCTGTATATTCCCACTTCTTGAATGCCCCGGGACTCTACCTCATTAACGCAGTGAACGACTAGGCCTGGGATCATAGGGGGGTCTGTAGGGGTGTAGTCAGATATCACACCCTGGAATAAAACGTAAGTTTAATTGCATGTTTCACAGTCTGAAATACAACTAAATCAAAATGTTGAAAGTTATAACATCAGATACATATTGGAATTTTTTAAACATTAACTATACCAACAGTAGCTACATCTCACCCCTGTTAATTTGCCAGCAGTTCCTGGAGTTGCACTGCTAGGAACACATGGTAGCGCCACCTGGTCTCTGCAGTCAGGGTGACAAGTTGCCTTGCAGTCTCTGCACTTCATAGCAGGTTTGCCAAACTTTATTCTTTTACCACACTATAAATGCACAATTGTTGACACATTTTAGCTATATAAATTGATCAAAATCAACATGGGTTCCTTAGATATATGGATTTTTAGATCTCTAGTAAAGAGATATTTAAAAAACATTTATTTTTTGGGGAAATTAGGTTTCCTGGAAGTAAAATAACTAAAATCTGTTTAATCTGTGAACGACTGGACTGGCAAAAAGTTGTTTTGATTATCAAGCATTCACATTTCAAGGATTTTAAACATGGAAGAAAATCTGAGATTATAATATTAGGTCTGAGAAAAAGTGATCACATCAAGATGTTCAGGTCAGAGAGGTGTTGGGATATACAGGTTTTACAGTACTCTGTTACAACTATTACTTACTGGATTGCATGTCTCAGGCCTTATGACTGTTTTGGAGACAAAGATATGCGCCCTGTTGTTTAATTTTCCTGCAGAGCTGTAGTGTCGAATCAATGGAGAGCGCTGAGACTCTGGTGAATTTAAATTCCTATTGCGTAGAACCTGGTCATCCACAGCATGATTGTTATTGATGTTATTTTTAATACCCCAGAATGAATCAGTGGAATCTGCACTGCCTCTGTGTTGTTGGAGGAGTTTGATTTCTCCAGCTGATTTTGAACGTTTTCTGTTTTTTCGTGATTTTTTCTCAGTAGGGTTTGCTGAGACCTCATGTGTGGCTTCAATAGGACCTCCATCCTGGGGCACCTTAACTGTGGTAGTGGTGGTGATGGCAGAGTTCTGAAAGTTTTGAGACAAGGTAAATTCCCGCTAAAATGTGATTAAAGCCAAAAGAAAGACAAAGTTGATAACATCCTCAGGCTTGCTAAATCAAAATTCAAGCATAATGCATTAATACTTGTATATCCTTATACCAAAGAAATATTCAAGTAAAAGAGGCAAATAACTTTTTCTCATTTCAGGTTTCTTTTCAGTTTGTGATTCAATTTTCAGCTTTTCAATTCTAAACTTTTCACAGATATGGACGTGACCAGGTAAGGTGAGCATCTTAATATTAATATACATCTATAAATATAGTAAAAACTTCTAGCAAATTTAAAATGCCAATTACCTCCTTGTCTGCTCCACTTTTTCTGCGTTTTGTATTTGGTGGACTGGCCTCCATTTCCATCTCTTCATCAGGAAAAGGTGGCGCTGATGGTCGCTTCCATCTTTTACCACTGCGCAAAAATGAAATTTCGAGATTACCATCATCTGTTTTGTCATAGATCTCACTGATGTCTGATGGAGAGAGAATCGATGCAGATGTTTCACAAATTGTATCCAGTCTAAAAAAGAAAAATAATCTATTGTAAGTGCATTACATGTGATTTATGAATTTTTGATCAACTATGATGAGTAACCTGCAAAGCATTTCTTCAAATCAAATGAAATATACATGGGGGAGGGCATCTCTGATATATAATTCAAAAATAGAAGTAATTTCATCATGGTTGATCCTACCCAACCTTCAATAAGATGAATTTTTGGTTTACCTTTCACTTGAATCATTCAAAAAATAACATTTTCACTGATGAAATAAACATTTACCCGAAGAGCCTAATGAAATCAAGGCATTTTACAACTTTCGATATTTGGGCAGCACCACTAATATTTAATAATACTATAGGGTGGTCTAAAAAAATGGAAACCCTTACACCATTTTTCTCATATATTTGTCATTTTAAGAACTAACTCCCTGATATTTTGTACATCATTCAATTTCCTACCAGCTTATATTATTTCATGACTATCAGATTGATAGTCACAATGTTACAGCACTTTACAGAACATGCCCTAGTGGGCACTATTGCGCTGTCGGGCCACCTGCACTCGCCGTCCAAAATGTCCCTACTTGTAGTGATATGGCAAGGAAAAAGTGTATGAGAATGACCTCAGGACAATCACAAACCTCAAAAGTGAGATCATCCGTATCATTCAGGCCATACCAGCTGAGGAATGCATTCGGCCCATTGACAACTATGCATGTTTGCCTAATAACGCGATGATAGCCAAACTTGAAGCATGTTATTCAAAGTGCTGTCAGTCTGATGGTCTTGAAATTTGGTAGGGTGGTAGGAGATTGAATGATGTACAAATGTGTGAAATATAAGGCAGAAATTCCTTAAAACAACAAAGATATTAGGAAAATGCAGGGTTTCCATTTTTTGACCACCCTGAATCAAATAATTCTTTGTATTACTTACCCTGCCCTACGGGGAGAATGGTGAGAGTTGTGGTGTTGTGTTGTACTGAAACTACTGAGAAAGTGTAGACGTTCTCTGTCCTTCTCATCCAATTTACTATTATTTCCATTGTTACCTAAGAGTTCCTGGATCAATGCAATTTGTCTCTCCTGAAAAAGTAAAAAAGTAAAAAAAAAGTAAGTAACAAACATACAATGTCAAACATTAGGCGGGAAACAAATAGTAAATTCTTATACTGGCGGCCAGCCCCAAATATTTGCTTATTGAAGGAATAAAACCGAAATATTAGAAGCCTTTTTGAGAAATTGACTATTAACAATCTCTATTCCTTCTATTTCATGAAAAAACAAGACTTTTTGAATAATGGTTTTATTCTGGAAACATACCAGGGCATCTCTATCTTGTTCTGCTCTATTACGTCTTTTCAACTCATGGTCAATTTGACTTCGAGCATGGCGCAGCTTTGTCTCATATGCCTGGTATCCACCCTCTAATTCCTTTAGCTTTAACTTGAGCTTGTGATTTTCTTCTTCAGCAGCAAGCCACTTTTTACGACACTCCTCTTGATTCAAAACAAATGTGTAGAATTCATGTTCAATGCCCTTTGTCAAGACTTTCGTATTTCGTGTCAGGTCGTCAAAAGCTGCGACGAGTGATAATTTAGGTGTACTCATTTTGGAGTCTGCAAAACAAGATACAAAATAATTAAGTACATGTAGTATCTTTCTCACCTTTCAAATTAATCTAACTAAAATTAGGGTAGCTAATTAGCTAAAGTAAGCAATTATGATGAGAGCAGATCACTGAAAACCTCTCTTGTGATACCTACTTAGTATGAAACCCCTGAACCTGACTTATAAAGTGATGATTAGTTTCAAAATATCAGGTACTTATAAAAATAAAAGGGAGCATTACGATTATAGAGTTAACAGTACAAGAACACAGTGACTTCCATGAGCAAGGAAGGATTATTCATGAATATGTTGTACAGGAACTATTCAGAATACACATAGTTTTCAGCTGGCCTAAACTATGCGCATAATTTGGGATTGTGTTGTATTCTTACCAAACCAGTCTGACCCATTAATCTACTTCCTGATTCTGAAATGTTTTAGATGTACGACATCAGTAATAGATTACTGGACCAAAAAGGTTTGGCTAGTTGCTCTGTAGCTATTACATTGGTATAATATGCACAGGTGTGTTCTAAATAAACCAAACCAAAAGAGCAAACCTGACACAGATTGCCCCAAGGCTAATGAGGCTGTACTTTATATTTAATTGATGTGATTTTGAAATATTTATGAAAATATGCTCTACATGGTGTGGTAGCTGAAGGTAGGTATCCATCTAATTTGGGAGGGCCAGATCATACAAACCAAAAGAATCTTAAGGTAAGTCTGCATGTTCAGAATTTTGCCACATTCCTCAACTGAGTCACATTATTTTTCAAATTGGAATCACTCCTTCCTCACATTGTGTACAACTTTCAGTTTTGCATAGAGAGTGCACCAATGAACCGAGAAAAGACTGGTGAGAAGCATTGTTTTGTTAAATCATCTCTTCAGTCTTTTCTAGGAACATAAGTGTACTCTTTGTGCAAACTGAAAGATGTAGACAATGTGGAGGAGTGATTCCTATTTGAAAAATAACAAGTGACTCAATTGATTGCAGCAAAATTCCGAATATGCAGTCTTACCTTTATGAAAAACTCCCAATCAGAAAGAAGATATAGAGTGAAAAGGATAAAAACTAGACGCCATTTTGTTTCAATTTAGGGTAACTTCTACGCATAAGGTAATTCGATACTTTGTTGTTTGATAGCTCTAATTTCCAATCATATGGAGAAGATTTCTTTTTATTTCTCCCATGGATCGAGATCTAACAAATTCTTTAATTTTTTAAGTCAGACATGGCGAAAAACCTTTACATTCTGCTGCGTCTAAGTTACCCCATTTCTTATGTCGACATTACCCCACACATCAACATATATTTAAATCTTTGAATATATGCCACCCATATTTTGCTCTTCTCTGATACTAGGCTAAGTTTGGGCCTAAAATAAATTCAAACTGAAACTTTTTTGAAAAAAAAAGAAAAAAAAGATTTTTTTGTCTATGTCTATGTCTATGTCAATAATCTGCAAAAGGCTAATAAGCCCATATATAGCAGATATATAATTTAACAGTGATAGAATTTGAATAGAATATAATTTAAAACCTTAACATTTAAAAATAGATCTATGGTTTACAACTCATTTTACCTGGGGAGACTGTCAGGCTACCGCGTTGACATCACCCCCTTTTACCAGTAGTGCAGGCTTGTTGCTGTGCACTGGGGACCCTTTACATTAAAACATAGATCTATATTAAAAACACACCTATTTAATTGCAGTTATTGACATAGGCATAGTATGATGATTTAAAACTACTTAGACTGTCACAGTCTAAGATGTCACCAGGTAGAGTGTTCCATTTAGCTATTGTCCTAGGGAAATAGCTAAATTTGTATGCATCCGTTCTAGCTGATGGTTGTATGAACTTAGAAGGATGATACAACCTAGTGTTGGTATTGATCTGTTGGCGGAAGTATGGAGGCACGTCGATGGCTGCTAGGTTCTGCTTTCCTTTGTAGAAAAGGAAAACTCTAGCAGCCTCTCGACGCTCCTTCAGTGGCTCCCACTGTAGGTCTTGAAGAGCTTTGGTGACGCAGCCTGGTTCCCTTGAGTGACATTTGGTTACAAACCTGGCTGCTCTTCTCTGTACCTGTTCCAACATATCAATATCTTTTTGTCGGTATGGATCCCATGCCGAGCTGGCATACTCTAAATTAGGCCGGACTAGTGACTTATACGCCTGAGCCTTCACTTTTTCAGGGCATTGATGGAGGTTGCGCCTGAGAAATCCAAGCACCTTATTGGCTTTGGATACAATAGTTTGAATATGTGTAGTCCAGCGTAAGTTATTTGTGATGTCAATTCCTAGGTATGGGATGTGTGTTACCGACTTAAGGTTTTCCCCTAGCATGGTGTAATTGTGCATGATAGGGGATTTACCTTTGTGAATATTTAGCACATAGCATTTTGATGGATGGAATTTCATTTGCCATGTTGATGCCCAGGAGACCAGTTTATCAAGATTCTCCTGTAGTGTTAATGCATCTTGCTTGCTTTCGACTGTCATGAATAAAAGGCTGTCGTCGGCAAAAAGCTTAAGACTGGCTGAGGATGATAGGTTATTGCCCATATCATTGATATAAACAAGGAAACAGAGTGGTCCAAGAACTGTTCCTTGAGGAACTCCTGATTTTACTGGAGTTTTTGAACTTGATTCACCATCGAGCACTACCTGTTGTGATCTTCCCACAAGCCAGGATCTGAACCAGTTCAAGTTATTATTGCGAATTCCATAATAGTCGAGTTTGAGCAAGAGGCGTTCGTGAGCCACCGTGTCAAACGCTTTGGAAAAGTCTAATACCAACATGTCTGTTTGTTTATTGTTGTCGAGGGCCCGAGCTATATTCTCTATTGTATTGACAAGTTGTGTTTCACATGAGTGCTTTGACCTGAATCCATGTTGGAATTTTACTAGAATTTCATAGAGGTCAAAGTGGGCCATAACATGATGGAATATAATATGTTCCATTATTTTACATGGAACTGACGTCAGAGATACAGGCCTGTAATTCACAGCCTCATCTCTTCGTCCCTTTTTGTAGATAGCAGTAACATTGGCATGTTTCCAGTCCAAAGGCACTAAGCCTTCATCGATAGACTGTTGAAAAATTATTTGAAGGAATGGTGATATGCTGTCACTGCATTCCTTCAGGACCCTAGTCGGAATAAGATCGGGTCCAGTGGCTTTTGATGGATTTAGGCCAGTTAGCAATTTGTGAATTCCTTTTGTCGAAATTTTGATATTTGGCATTTCAGGAATTTGACTAGGTACCATTGTCGGTAGAGTGGCATCCTCATCTGTGAATACAGAATTGTATTGGTCATTGAGGATGTTTGCTTTCTGGGCGGCGTCTGTTATTTCGTCGCCATCTTTGTTACGCAGCACGCTGATACCTGATGCATCTTTGCGTTTAGACTTTATGTAGCTCCAGAAGCGTTTGGTAATGCCTTTGTGCTGAACATTCTCATTTATGATTTCGCTTTCATCAATGTCAAGCAGATCGTTGATGTAGCGCTGATGTTCTTTACGAATTTCACTATGGATTAATTTCCGTAGTGATTTGTATTTATGCCAATGATGAGGTTCATTTGAACGTTTGGCAACATTATATCGTCTTTGTTTCTGTCGGATCATTCTCAGTATCCTGGTGGTAATCCAGGGTACTTTGAATTTCCCACTTAGAGTTTTACTTGGAATATGCTCATTGATTGACGATATTAATGTAGATTTGAAGGAGGACCAGTTGTCTTCAACTGATCTACTTTCACAGTTCTCTTTGAATTCGCTGAACTTAGATCGTAGAGTCTCTTTAAGTCCAGTCCATTCTGCCCGCTTGTATATGTGGACCTTACGAGGCTTCTTTTTCTGAATTTTCATTTTTAGGTTTATATCACATAGGACTGCCTCGTGATCACTCATGCCCGGAACCACCGAGATTCTTTCTGCGAGGTTTGGGCATGTAGTGAATACTAAGTCAAGGATGTTATTTTGTCTAGTTGGTTCCTTGACTAGTTGGGTTAGGCCATGATCATCAGTTATTGTAATCATCTTCTCATTAAGATCATTAGAATATTGAGAATTAGGCCTTATAGTTCCATTCTCCCAATCGATGTCTGGTAAGTTGAAGTCACCACATAGGAAGATATTTTTCATATGTGTATTACCATTAGCATAAAGTTTATCGAGGGATGTTTGGAGCGAGTCCAAAGCACCAGTATCGTTGTTTGGTTGACGATAGAAGGATCCAAACAGTATGTCCCCATTTGATAGAGATGCTTTGGACCATATGATTTCGCAATCAGCTGTCGCTTCATATTCGACTGATATGAAGTCACTTTTGACTGCGATTAGGACACCGCCAGCACCTTTCTTTCGGTCTTTCCTGTATGGAGGTGGGCTAAGGTAGTCTTGACCGAATATCCATTTGCTGTCGATGGTGTTGTCCAGGTGAGTCTCACAGCCTATGATGACATCTGGCTTGTGAGTTTCAATTAGTTGTTGAAGGTGTAGTTGCTTCTCATGACTAATTAGACTGCGGAAGTTGATAGACATGAGGCGAACCTGGTTTCGCCTCTTTCGTGCAGTCGGCCTCGGTGGTTCTGATTCGGTAGAATCAGATGATGATGACGAATTGTCAAGATCAGAGAGAGCGCTGAAGGAGTTTGTTACCGAGGAATGAGAAAGAGTGGAGTCATTGAAGAAGCTGTTGGAAAAATTAGGTAGGGCACATCCAGGACAGATCCAAGTGAAACTGCCCGCTTCAAGAAAAACATTGTACTCAGCAGGGGAAACATTGCCACATTTGATGTGTACCCATGTACCGCATTCATCGCATTCAAGGGCGCGATGATTCTTGGCAACTGCTTTGTGGCACATACCGCAGGGAAATTTAACAGGACCTGGGTTTGGGTGGATGTCACCACTAAGAATAAGACATAGGAAGAGCAGTGGTGTGGAAGATTTCTTGTGAAGGATTCCACGAGAGCCAACAATCTTATGGAAACGTCGCAGTTGCATCAACTGTGTGTATGACTCTGTTGAAGGTAAGTGGTTTCCATGATCACAGAAAAATGACTGGACTGCGAAAACAAAGCAGAGAAGGAGCAATCCATATCCTTGGAAACCCATGACGAAGAGGTAGGTAAAACCCGTTAGCTGAAAATAAGAAAATTCGCGCAAAAATATGAAAAATACCGCGAAAACCGAAGTTTGAAAAATACGAAAATTAAAACTGATTTATCCCCAAAAGGGGGGTCCTGCTATAATTTAAATGTCGTTGATTATTAGAAGTAAGTATGTAAGTTATTAAAATCTGGAGGTTTTATCGAGAATAAATTAGAATTGCGCAGGTAATCGATGTAATTATGATTTAATTTTCGTAAGAGAGAAGAAAACATCCGCCATTAATGACGCATGCGCATGTGTAGAAAATGATGTTCTTTTGAAAATTTAGACTGTATGGTACACAAAAATACTTACCACAATCTATCCCTGGAATAAAAACCGCTGTGAGAAATTGCCTAAAACCCCATTAAGTCTCTATATTCACTAAAATCGATGTAAAATTGAGTATTTGTGTGCTGTTTTCTTGTTTTGTTCTTCGCGGCCATTCATTCAAAATTTTCATCTGACCAATGAAATACGAGAAAACTTGTCACGTGCTTGTGTCCCTCTTGTGAGTACTTTTAAAACTAATTATCACAACTAAGTATCACATAAACTTACAAATATTATCATACCAAGAGAGAAGAAATTTTAGGTATCGCAATATATAACTGGTGTAAATTTTCAGAAGACAATAACAGTTGGAAACTATTTAACATTCGAACAACTTTCATAAGAAATTCACAATATTATTCCTGCTTATTTAAACTCATAAAAAAGGAGTACAATTTGTCTGTATGGATTGAAGACATCATCAAGAACTTTTGAAAAAAAACATTTATCTTTATCAATATTTTTGTAAAACAATTTTTGTGAATCCTGCTTATACACAATTTATTGTCTTGTTATTGTATATGTATTATATTTGAGAGTAAAAAAAAAAAAAAGAGTGAAGAAAACATAAGCTAATGAGACTCATGTACGAGTTCGACCATATTCAGAAAAAGTGAGTAGCTGCCATAATTCTTTCATATTTTATCGTATTCAGGGATTCCCCAGTTAATGATGTCCAATCAAATTGCTGAATTCAGGTTTTCTCAGAAATAATCTTGTGAACTGAAATTAATCATACATTCTTTGAGAAAAAAGAATAGAGCTCAATCATTGGCCTTATTTAAAAACACTGTAATCCAGAAAGATGTCCTTATTTATTGCTTGATTGTTTATTGAACAATTATAAAGACGATCTTGATTTGAACAATTATTTTATCCTGAATAAACTTAAAACTATTGAATTTCTGAACTTGATCAGATATAGCATAATATAATACCCCATTGCAACATACTAATCACCACACCACCACACTCATATATTTTGTCATATTGTACATCACGGTCACGGTTAGGCATGTCATGGGCATTCAATAGAATATGCAACTATGTGTTATTACATGAGAACTTCAAAGTGAGCAGTGCCATGCTTCCCTTTTGGTAATATTTCAAAAAGATTTAGTTTTAGATTAAAGTATATGTTTATAGCATTATCTTTAAGAAAAATCAATTTTGAATATGATCAAAACATGAAACATGATTAATCTCATTTTATAGTAAACAAAAAAGACCAATGAGGAAAACAGGTATGAAAATGTTCTCTTCGAGTGTTGCATCGTGGGTAATTATTCAATAACACATTCCAATAAAAATATAATTTGTGGGGGAATGTTCAGTTTCATTATTGCCATATATAATAATTATGATGAATTCCATAATCATGTTTTTATTTTTGGGTTATTTCTTAAAATCATACATGAAACGCATAAAACAAGATTTTCCCTGGACTGTGTACAGGAAGCATTTCTTCTCCAGTTTTGAAAACCCAAGACAATGCTTATGTATGGAATATGGGAAGTTGCCTACCCTTCTAAGTTCTATTGAAAGCCGTGCAAGTCTTGTCTTTTCTCTGCAACCTTTTAAATTACAATATGATATTTCTTTGATTTGATCAGTTGTAATACATACATATTGCAATTGATCGGTGAAAATTTCTTGATTCCTTTAAAAAATAAGACCGTTTGTATCAGTTAATATTGAACTATCCTCGTAGAGAGCAGCTTGTGCATATTTGACCAATTTGAAAATAATGTGATATGTCTTCATCAAATTTGGACATGTGACTTCAACTAACCAATCAATTTACAGAACAGCCATATTGCCTAAAAGTTACTTCCTGTTAAAAACTCCTCCAAAATAATTTACAAATGTGCTAAAAGAATACTCCAATCATGATCTTGTTAGAAATAAATAACCGTATTATAGAAGAAACATTGACTTTAAAGTTTACAAATGCATTAGCAGGGTAGGTACACTTACACTTTGTTAGAAACTGCAACACGAATTTGACCGGCCTAAAATTTATTTTCCCGTTTCGGCGTTTTTTCAATTTCTCATTTCCTGGTTTTGATTCTCTAATTTTCTTTACAGAAACAAGCCAGATGTCGTTGATGTGACAGTTGCTGGTAAGTACTTGTTCTTAAATTCACAACTTGTCATTGTTTGTTCAATATGCAATTATTGTTTTACACATATCCAAGTTCTCCACCAAGCACCAGTTCTATAGGTTACACTAGGCTACAAGTGTGGAAAGAATTTTGAAAGAAAAATAGAGTAAATTTATTCACTTCGAGAGACATGTTAGATTTTTAAAACTTATGGTTCTCCAACGGAGAATTGGACAGCTGAATAATAGTGACCTTTGAAACACAAAGTAAGTTGATCCGCGGCTTACTTTTGTTCTCTAAAGTATGCCATACATCATCATCATCCTTCCGTGCAAGTATTGGAGTGCGCCGTGGGAAAGCTATTATATCGCAGGAAGTAAGGGTAAATTAAAAAATCATTTTTGACTTCGTTTTGTTTACATGATTCTCCTGGCACCCAAACATGGACATACTGTAACACTTCAAGGAAAAATATAATTTTCTTTCTCACCTCAAACTGGCTTTGAATTTATTGCCAGTTGTAATGTCAGTGAATAACAACAACTCAGGGCGAAGCCAGTTCTTTTCTGATTCAAGATGCCAAACCTGGAGTATTCAGTATATATATATGGAGAACTTCCCATTATCCATGACTCGCTGTTAGCATGAAAAAAGGCAAGCAGTTTAGTTAGAAATATAAGAGTTATCTCATGAATGGGACCCTTTCATGGGTCCTAGAAAGAAGACACTCATAAATATAACACTGTAAGCTTAATTTCATCCACATAGACCATGAGCACAATATCAAAGACATGTAAAATTGAAAGTTATGATACGTTATGGTATTACTACGGTAATTAATTTTAAAATATTGAAAAAAATCACAAAATTCAAGTTCTGGGGTATATATCGCCATTTTCCCTTATATATAAACTTCATCTTCTTTTGAGACAAGTGCCATTTTCGTAAAGATGGTTGAAAAGTGCTTCCCAGTTGAGGTTAATAGGTTTTATACTTACATTAATGTATGGAGCACTTAAAATGTACTTAGAATCATATAAATAGCTCTATTCTGTGAGATTCATTTTTGTTTTTATTTTTACATTTTTTTCATCTTATATTTGAAGGGCTATGCTGTTGATCAACATTCAGTTACGCATATTTCCTTGCGACTTCGCCAGTTATGATTGGTTTATGTTATATTTATTTAGTTTGTATCTAAATCTAGCTACTTAATTACAAAACATGCATTCATGTTATGCTTAACAGCAGAGATCGCGATTGCTTGGTGAAACCAATTATTTTGCACAAGTCATATCCTGATTGCATCATAGTTATTTTGCACTAGTCACATCCTGATGGCATCAGCCCATTCACATGATTTACGCCTGGTTTCAATATGCATGTTATACTACTTTTGGATAGGTTAGTGTTTATGATACTTAAAAAATGAAGCCATGCCAAATCCAATGGTGTGTATGTGTGTGTAGTAAGTTTAAGTGTATGTGCAGTGGCCATATGAGGTATTTATGTAAAGTTCAGGGCAAGTAATTGCTAAATGTACCATAATTAGAAAAAAATAGCAAGAGTCTCGTAATCTGGAAAAACCAAGCATTACTTATGGATGGCTCTCTGTTCATCTTGATGTGATTTGTGTGTACGTGTAACTGAGGAAATAAAAACAAAACCTTTTAAAAAATCATCAAGCTAAGTGATTATATTGAAAAGAACAATATCAATTGACCCACTGACATAGTTGATGGAGATTTTGCATCAATGTCACCAGAAGTGACATTTTGGATCAAAATATATGGTTTACATATTTGAAAAAATTATTAATTTTTAGGCTTTTTTGGCGCGTTCTGAGAGATTGTGGCACATTCTGATGGATTCTAGGATCAAAATATATGATTAATTTAATAAATTGAATTTTTGGGCTTATTTGACGTGTTCTGAGCGATTAAAAGATCAAAATATATGATCAAATTCAATTTACACTTTTGGTCTGGTCTCGACTCTTAATAGTATGCGACTGCATATTCTGCGTTTATTTAGTTATGCCAATCTTGTAGTTTGACCTATTTTAGTTAATACAGACTAGACTAGTCAATTTGAAATTTTTAGAAAAAGAAATTGCCTGATGTTCATGCTCTTTCTAAATTATACATTGACAATTGACCCTTTTCCATATAAATGGAAAATAGATGGCATCATGGGTATTGGTAGGGCTATGGTAGGGCTAGAATACATGTAAATGTATCGCCAGAGTCACTTCATTTTTTCTTGATTTAAGAAGTAATTCCGTTTGGATCAACTTAAAACATCATTGGAATTTAACTACAGTATATGATCTTATTGAAATGTGGATTGTGATTTCACATTAAAATTGTGATCCTTGTAAGAGTAAATGAACTTTTAAAGGTTTTTCACCATTGTGTAAATGGGGATTTAGCCTGACCTTTTTTAGACAACCAGAAAATCATTAGAATTTGAATGAAAGTAAATAACGTTGCAAATCAAAGTTATTTTGATAGATAATTACACACAGAATTGAAAAATGCCATCAAAAGAAGAAAAAAAGTTAGTCTGTAATGGTTAAAAATGCATATCTCCTAAAATCTTATGAAAACGAGACTTTATTAAATGAAACTTCAAAGCTGTATGGAAAAAGGACCATTACATATACACTGTATAGTATGAAAATTGCTGTACCTCCATATACATGGTAGAACATTGATACTGATTTTATACGGTATATTAGACTGAAAAGAGAAATCTTATTTTCATTCAAGGTATGCAAATGTACATTTTTCTGAAATAGGAATTACTGTTTTTGCTATCATTTGAGTCATTAACTTTTGTTATTATTTACAATATACATGTAGTATATTATTGTGCTTATGTATTTGCATTTATTCCCAGTACTGTACATGTATTATTGATCTTGTATTCTTGATTTAACTCATTATATATTTTTTTTATTTTCTAGATTTTGATGGTGTTCTTTACCACGTGTCACAAGTAAATGATGACAGATCTAAAATAAGAGTAAGTTAGAACTTGCAGCTTTGTAATGATATGATATTACATGATGTAACAAGAGAAAAGTTCTCAAGAGTTGACCTCTAAAGAAGGGACAATACGCCAATACTACAAATATAAAAAAGATTTACATGTGATTTTTTTTATTCAACACAGCCATAAGTATATACATGTAATCCCTACTTTCTACAGCTTGACCAAAACTACTTAAATATGAGAGTCTTATCTTGATAAAACATGTATGATTATGATCATATAATACCTTTATGTACATTTTACATGCATAAAGTATATCCAAGCTATGGTCTTATACACCTGAGTCCTTATGCATTATATATGTGTCTTTTAGGTGAGCATATCACTAAAATTCTACAAAGATCTTCAGGAACATGGTGCAGATGAGGTAAGATTTATTTAAAGTATAACTCATACCTTTGCAAAGCTTACCTATAAGGTAACTTGATACAAACTGATTGAGTGTAGGCCATGATCAGTCAGGTGTGAAAAACTATAAATACTGAAATGTGTAATTTTTGAACCATAATATCTGAATTCATTATATAGGCTACATCCCCTGCTACATCTTGGGATTCTTTAAACACTGGATCACCTATTTTCTTTTTTCATATTTTGCCTTCATACCCAAAATGAGTAAAATACACTTCTAGCCCGCTGAATGGGCTTTAATCGCTTTATGATATCTTTATGCTTGTAGCCAGGGGATGTAGCCAGTTATTACGCAAATAATCCGCATTAATAGTACATAAATTTAAAAAACAAGCCACCCCCTAGCTACGGGTCTGTCTTATCAGGAGAACGTGTTCTTTGACAAGACATATTTGAACATTGCAGTTGTGTTTTTCAGCTCATACAGAGAGAATATGGACCTGTACTAACAGACACAGAGGATGGTAAGTTCTGTACCTTTTACTTGATCAGCCATATTGTATTGAGGGCTTGTTGAGTTGATCATCATCTTTGTTTTAAGCTTTTTATTTTCTTTTATACTAATATGCTGCTCAATAAATGAATTGAATTAAATGATCACTAAATGATTTCCTAAAATCAAGTCATCAGCAAGAATTTATGCATATTCCTCATGTAACTAGTGAATAATTATCGTTCCAGGCTACAACGTGTCACTGCTGTTTGACCTTGAAAATGTTCCACCAAACTGGGAAGAATGGGTGAAGAAAGCTGGCCTTTTAAAAAGAAATTGTTTCGCTTCAGTTTTTGAAAAATATTTTGAGTTCCAAAGGCAGGGTTCTCTCGGCCACAAGAAAGCTGTAATTCACTATAGGGATGATGAAACTATGTAAGGAATTTGTTTTTAGTGAATTAAATTATTAATATGGGTAAAATCTGAATTTTATCCTATAATACACCAAAATTCAAATTCAGCAGAATTATCTGTTGCCAGTTTCATCAATAGCATTTAAAAATGATGCAAACCGTATCAAAGTTGTTCATCTAGTGAGTTAGCTGGACTCAAGTAGAATCTGATTTTTGATCTTCTTAAATTCTATTTACATGTACATGTAGTTATTAACCATTCATATCTGCCTTTTATTCTTGAAAATATAGCATATTTAAATAAGCCTTTCATTTGAATTGAAGAGAGCAAATTTCATTTAAGTTGCAAAGTCTGTCCCTTCTTTTCTACAAATTTACCCCTTTATGTGTGATTTAACCA
This sequence comes from Owenia fusiformis, assembly GCA_903813345.2. NCBI lineage: Eukaryota > Metazoa > Annelida > Polychaeta > Sabellida > Oweniidae > Owenia > Owenia fusiformis. Next base: position 19,000,011 of record CAIIXF020000007.1, on the reverse strand, counting down.
TAAACTACATGTCTACATAACCAGTGAAAGGGTCATACCAGTACATGTATATGAAACATTATCTATAACACCTACTTACACTGCTGAATTTGTCAACCTTGTAGGTATGTTGATGCCCAGAAAGACCGTGTTACTGTTGTATTTAGTACTGTTTTCAAAGATGACGATGATATCATCATAGGAAAAGTATTCCTTCAGGTATGTATCATTAGTATTAAGAGTGGTGGTCTGTTGACAGTTGTGTAAAGCAAGGTTAATTGTTGCATTATGGTCATGGTAATTTCCCCTTTGTCTTTACTCTATACAAAAGTTTAAATTGTTGATCCCCATGCCCAAAAAGGAATATTGATGTCAAAAAAATTTCATTTACCCCTTCCCCTTGGTAAATGAACTTTGTTTTTTCCACAACTGTTCACACTTTGAGAGCATTCGTTGCTAGTCTAGGCTTATGTTATAACATCTCAAGCTCTTTGACAACTTGACAAATGGTCACCATCTCTAGCTATTCTTGGGTATGTACAGTAATCATGATCTGCTTAGCTTTGAACCAATGTGCTGTCGCACACATTTATTGAAAATTAACACACTGGTAATTGAACTCAGTTTAGATCAAATTGAGACTTTGGATATTTTGTTTATAGCTTACTAAATATTCTGGAAAGAACCTTGTTACATTCCAGCGAATGAGACATTTGATCTTATACATGATAAAAGAATGCAAGTGTCAGTTGTTGCTTCGTGTATAATTGAAATTTATAAATATTGTGCTGTGCATTGATTTTGTAAATGCATATGTAATACAATAATCCATCATGTTAAATATTACCTAATCTGATTCTGTTATGAATGTAGGAATTCAAGGAAGGTAGGAGGAAGTTTCAGCAAGCCCCACAGGTGCTTTTCTCCCACAAAGAGCCACCCAGTGAACTTAAAGGCACAGATGCTGCTGTCGGGGACAATATTGGATACATTACTTTTGGTAAATATTTTGGGGAAAAATCACAAAACGTGTTTTTTTTTTGTAGTCAACACATTTTTATTAGTCTGGGGATTCAATTAGTTGTCTTGTTGTTATTTGCTCAAAATGTCAAAAAGAAGGCTTCCCTTGAAGGTCATTGTGGAATCTTTGAAGAGAAAGAAATACTAATTTTGCAAAGGTGTTCTATTTCAACTTGGTGTGTGTGGGGGGGGGGTGGTCCTGAATGTGTTTGTGAAATGTGTGAAGATGAATTGGTGAGGGGACACCCTAGCCCAATGTTTTCGTCTTCAAATGTGACTAAATGAGGAATATTTATTTATAAAACAATTATTTAAAGGTACTGTATTTGGAATTAATCTAGTTGTCAAGTCAGTTCATAAAACATCTGAACAAGTAAAGATAAAGATTAAGACTTAACAACTTATTGTAGCAAATGTACAAGGTTTTCCTCATATTGTAGTGCTATTTCCACGACACATCACCGACGAGTCAAAAGACAACACAATTAACCTGATCCACACTCTTAGAGATTACCTGCATTATCATATAAAATGTTCCAAGGTAAGAAACTGTATAATCAACTTATATTTGTTCAAAGTGAACACTGCTGGGATGATTTAGAAGTGTTCACATTTAATGATCTTGACAACATGGAGAAAAATCTGCTCTGGGTGGTTTAGGGAGAAAACAAGGATAAAAGCTTCATACAAAATTTGATACACTGTTTTTAATGTACAGTGTATACAGAATATCGTACATGTAAAATGAGACATAAGTACTGTTCTCAATATGAGGTCTGAATTCTGGCTATGATATACTATAGAATGAGATCACAAGGCAACACCAATAAATAAACATACATGTATGTCTTTAGTCTTGATATGTTACATGTGCTTTTAGTTCCCAAAAATTATTATTATTTTTAGTGCAAATGTTCTTCTATTTTCAGGCTTATATTCACAGTAGAATGAGAGCGAAAACTGTAGATTTCCTTAAAGTGCTCAACCGAGCTCGACCAGAGCAAAAAACTACAGAGAAGAAAACCATTTCGTAAGTTTTTTTTTCGATTGGTGTTTCGATTAGGAATCAGATCTTCCTAAATTTTTAATCATTTTTGATCATTCAAGACTATTTTGCTCACCAAAACTGTACTCAAAAGCAAACATTTTATTTTTTAGTTTTAAACAACTATGGCAACATCTATACAATACAGAATACACATTATTTGAGATGCAATTTAATATGTTATTATGCATTAAATGTTAACATTTTTTTTATTTTTCAGAGGAAAGACATTTGTGCGAAAAGATTGAAGTGTTCCAATAATTATGAACTTAACAATAACATTGTAAATAATGGAGGAGGTTCGAGAACTGGAAGTATGATAAATCACAAGCTTATATTACTACTATAAAACCCATAGAGCCGAAGGAAGTTCTTCTCAAATCTGACACTGACCTATGTCATACTGGTACATTGAATATTTGAGACATGATGATCTTTTAGAGGGAAATATGAAATGTTTCCTGGCCAGATACTAAATATTCTAAAAATGTTAAAACACATAGTAATTTTATTCAGAAATATGTTGCGGAAATTATTACTTCAACAAGGCAACCCTAACTCCACTGGGCCATGTGTTGAATCCTATGTTGTGGTCATAAATTGCTGACTTCTTGTAATTCAGGAAAAAATATCCAATTCAAACATTAACATGCATTAACAAACTACAATGGGTCAGGGGGAGAGTGCACATCAGTTAAATTTAAAAATTAAATTAGGTAAGCATTTTACAATTGTGAGACACCGAGACATTCAGTGTCAGTTTATCCAGCATACATATTTGATGATATTTGTTAATTAATGATCACATACACCTTATCCACAGGGCACGCCTTAAGCCAAATTTCCCTGCTGGTCATCATGACCAGCAGTATTAAAATTCGAGGTGGTCAACTATAAAATCAGCTGGTCACAATGACCAGCAGCACTCCAAAACCTGCTGGTCATTGAGAGATTTAGCTGGTCAATGAAAATAACTCTTAAAGTAAAAAAAAGCACCTTATTCTATTTATCAAGCTCATTTATTACAGTATACTAAAATAAATCAGAAAAAACAAAAACATCACATCGTAGTAAAAATTATTTGATTGTAGTAAAACTCATTCATAGTCATTATGGCGCATGGATATATATAATGAGTGATAAAACTCATAAGCACTCATTACGAAACTTTTTCGACCGCCATTTTTAAAAATTGAACTGGAAATTATCATTTTGCGGCAATTTATGGCTTAAAAGGGACATAAATTATAGTTCTAGATGATCCAGGATTACTGAGTAATCTTTCTAGCTATTCTACTTACCTTCAGAACCCCGCTTGGCGCCAGGTTTGGCCGCAAATTTTACAAATGGATGCATCGAACTTGACCGGATATAGAAATAGTTCCTGAATTAGGGTAAAATTAGCATTCGCTACTTTCCGTTACCTATATTTGGATATATTCGTATATTCACGTGATACTGATTAATTATGTATGCAGTGACGTAAGGGCTGATCTATTAATGACACTGACCCCTGTGGATCATCGTCGAACAGTTAACAAACGTAGGCTCCATTAATTAATATTGAATTAAATATAAGGGGCGTGTAAAGATGAATGAACAGCCACACTCCCAGCTAAGTTTAGGGGTCGTGTCAAGGTATCGGACAAAATATCCAGGCCGTATTTCCAGTTGACTAGTATGTATCGGTCAGTATGTCCGACAGTTTTTAATTTTTAACCGGTCCCATCAATATTCTACCGGACAAGTCCGACAGTCCGACGCTTAAGGCGTGCCCTGCTTATCCAATGTTAACCTGTACGTCAACTTGTATTGGCATATACTAAGATACACTTAATAAATTTGTAAAATATAATTATACTTGTATTTTAAGTGTTATTGTGCTTTCTGGACAAAGCATTTACTAATTTCATTGTATCTTAACAAAGATACACTACTGTCATTAGCTTGCCAGTGGTCTTCCGGAAAACCACATTAATTTTTTTTGGGCATGCTGGGTAAATTCTTAGGAACCCATTTTGGATTTCTTTTACAAAATGTTGCATTAAATTTCTTTATGCAATCCAAGGCAAACCTATCGATAGATTAATTTGAAATTTTCAAGGCTGCCTTTTGGTATGAAATTCTTAGCCTAATGTTTTTGGGCATGTTTAATGGGCATTTTGGATTTTTAACATCATCAACTTTTCCTTCACCTCGCTAGGTTTTGCCCCCAATCTGCTAAATTGTTGAACTATATCATAAGAATTATCTTATACTATATATCAAGCCTATGTTATTTCATGTAAATGTAAAATGTTCAATTTATGAAAGAAATATACAGAGAAGCACTTGTACTCTGACTTAGAACTAACATAACAGTAGAAGCCTAAGTTGAATTCTTGGAAAAAACAACAAAGTACTCATTTTCTCAAAACAAAGCAATGATTAGATGGTATATTTGTTTTGGATGCAACATCTGGTAGTTTAGATAGGCCCTGTAGTTGGATATAGTGAAGTTGTAAATAATGTGATCAGGGAGGAAATGTGTGAAATCCATCAACTCCTGGTGAGGTTTATGAAAAATAGGGCCAAGATGGTTAAAGATAAAAACTATGGACAAAGAAGAATTATATTCACTTTCTATTTATTTCATGATTGCATTAAACTGTCAAGTAGCATTTAACTATTTAAAGATGACGGTGAATTCAGGTAATAATTTACAAAGTCACCTGTGGATGGTATTTTGCCAAGTAGTATATCAGATCACCAGTGGTAACATAATAAGTCAGTTGTGGTTATCAAGTCACTTGTGGTATAATATCAAGTTAACTGTGGTAGCATACCAAATCTCCAGTGGTACATTCAAAGTCATCAGTGGTAGTTTACCAAATCACATGTGGTTACATACTAATTCACATCGATCTTATAAGATACCAATCAATTTGTGAAATACCTTGAGCAAATTGGCAATTTAATAAGTCACATTTCCTAAAATAACAATAGGATTTTATAAATGTGTTCTATACTATTCTAAGCAGGTAAGTGACTATCAAAAATATACAACACAATTTATGGCATAGATTCATATTGCACTAATCTACACAAAATTACATATATCTGTAAAGCTCGTACTATAAGTTATTGAATGATTTAAGGTGCAATACAGGATATATTCTGCTCGAGAAATTCTGTATTGGAACGAGACATAGTTGAGTGCCAATACAGAATATCGAGAGCAGAATATATAATGTATATTGCACTTCAAATCATTCTATAACGTTTTTATCGTGTGATCCTCTGTATTGCAACTGAGAATGTCCCCTCTTTACCAGTATTTTCTGTATTTCGGAGATGATCAATGGGGACAATCTCAGTAGCAATACAGATTGGTACCGTACAAGAACTAACCAATCAGAAGGCTTCATTTTACAGATCATACGATAAAGTAAATTATATTTCTATAAAAGCAAAATATGGTGTTTTGCATCATAAAATAGTTACAGATCTAAAAGGTTTATTCAAAAACACACATAAATAATCCTCTTATTGCTTTATACATGATAGCTTACAAGATACATGCCCACAAAATATGTCAATAGGGTCAATAGAATTCATTGTTCAGTAAACATAATCAATCCAATTTTGACATCAATTTTGGATCGACCCTCAGATTTTTTTGCATTAACACAGTTAAGCACTTATATATTTTGTAATATTTTGAAAGCACTGAATTTGAACTCTGTATTGTTAAATACAGGGTGTTCAAAAAAAAACGCAACCCAAAGAAATCGCTATATCTTGGAAAATACTAGTCCAATTGTGTTCATTTTTTCAGGAAAGAAAGAAGAGACTGTGTATGTATAGCTCATGTTGTTAGTTAGTTGCAAAACATGATGCCTTGGACAAATGCTCAAAAGACATTAGTATTGGAAAGATACGAAAAACGCAGTCAGAGACTACTGCCGCAGCAATAAAACCAAATAACTTTCTAACCATAGTGTTTTTGCTATTCAAATTTGGCACAAATCATCTTCATTCAATGTATGATAAATCTGTAGAGTGAAATCAAAATCACTCCAGGGACTTTACAGTTTTGGTCGAAATGCTTTCAAAACTCAGTCAAACACCCTGGTTCAGCCAGACTTAAGAAGGCATTCTGACCATGACTGTAAAGTCCCTGGAGTGATTTTAATGAAACTCCCCCAATTCACTACACATTATATGAAGATAATTTGTGGTGAATCTGAAGTGCCAAAACACCATGGTTAGAAAGTTATTAGGGTTTATTGCTCTGGCAGTCACCTCTGGTTGCGTTTTTCGTATCTTTCCAATACTAATGTCTTTTGAGAAGGTGTCCAAAACATCATGTTTTACAACTAACTAACAGCAGGAGCTATACACACATAGTCTCTTCTTTCTTTCCTGAAAAAATGAACACAATTGGATAAGTATTTTCCAAGATATAGCGATTTCTTTGGGTTGCGTTTTTTTTTGAACACCCTGTATTTAAAGTGCTTAGGCATCATCTCAATGCCCATAAGCTTTTACAAAAACAGAGGGGCCTTGTTCCCAGTTAAATTCCATGATAAAATAGACATTACCCGACCTTGGAAAAGCCTTCCTTGTTAGGTTTATTTAGTATATTTATTTACTCATTACATGGGTCACCAGACCAACATGATAATTAAATAACACAATGTATTGCACATTTCATCTTACATGTATTTTCAAAAAATAATGTCCCAGCGTTTACAGTCCAACATTGAAAGCAACACCTCTTGGTCCTCTGTTTCTTCTTGGCTGGTTTGTAGCTCCAGCTGAAGTTCCAAGATTAACTTCAAAACTCATTCCTTGGTCTGTAACCCTTGGCATGTTATTACTGTTGGAGTTAGATGGTCCTTCATCACGAACAAATGTCCCACTCCTGACCATTGTAGGAGCTGAAGTTGATGAACCACTGTTCTGGTTTCGCACAGGTAAAGTCTGGTTTTCTATATCATTATGCGTTGGCGGAGGTGCGGAATTAGAGGACTGGTTTGTGGAACTTTGAGAAGTGTTCTCTGACCTTGTACCAAGTCTGTATCCTGGACTGTTCCCAAATGTATTTGTTGCATTGGAACTGTTGTTAATAGTATTTCTATTATTTGTCACATTGGTGGTTGTATTAGCAAGGGCATTTCTATTATCTGCAATGGAAGGTACTCCTTCATTCCTATTACTGTTTGTTGTTGAGGAGGCATTACTAGCTGGGTTTCTGTTTTGAATATTTGGATTTAATGAAGCATGTTGATTCCTGGTTCTATTAACAGCTTCATTACGGGTTGTATTGTTTTGCACTTGTTGGTTCTCTGATCTTCTTTGTGCTGCCTGGGCTGCTGCAATTCTTCTCTGTGTTGCAACATTTGTTCTTGGACTGATGTCGCTCTGTCTTGGATTGGGTAAATGGGTCTGTCGTGTATTATTGGATGATTGATTAGTATGTCTCGGTGTTGGCGTGGTAGCTCCAGCTCCTGCATTCCAAGAGCTTATGTACCCAGAGTCTTGGTTATTCTGATTGTTTCGTCGACTACCAGTCCCTCCTAAAGGAGAATCCCATGACGTGGTAATTCGATTGTGAGTTTCATTACCAAATGGATTATCTAAACTTGGAGCAAATGGGTCATAGCCACCAAATATGCTGCTTTGATTCTGATGGATGAAGTTGTCCCGGTAACGGTCATCTCGCCTGCGAGGACCATTACCGCCACCTATAGTTTGATTTGCTCTACTTGGAGGATGTGATTGCCGTGGAGCTGGTAAAGTGCCACCTATTCCCCGAGAGTCAAATTCAGATGCATTAAACATGTAATCAAGTCTTCGTGTGGGTGGAATAGTATTTCTTGACCTTGCATTATTTGGTACAAGAGATTCCTCAGATCGAAAAATATTATTCATGTTATTCCCAAATGTGTTTGATTCAACAGTGTCTAAAGGGAGAATGCGTTGGACTTGATCATTAGATCTTGTATTACTTGAGGGTGTAACCCAGGTCACTTCCCCAAAGTTTGAAATGCAGGATTGCAGGGGTGAATCATTTGCTTTGAAATGGACAGGCTTTGGTTGAGGAGCTGAGTTTTGATCAAGCTTTTTAATTTGTTCCATGGACTCATTACACTGGTTTTTAAATGCTATAAGAGCAGAGTCTTGGATGGTATTGTTAGATGTGTTAAGCTTTGTCTCAATAGAGTCACAAGAGCTTGAAATACTTGCTAACTGAACCTCTAATGACTCCTGATGTAACCGCAGTGATCTTTGCTCACCAGTCAAAAATGTATCAAGTTCACTCTGAAGTAACTTTTGTCTTTGTTTTAAATCACGGATGTGTCTTTCAACAGAGTTATTTATTTCACTTTTGACACCTTCACACATTTGTTTCAATTGTTCTTGTTTGTTTTCAACAGTGCTTATTGATTCACTCACTTTTGGTAATCCATTTCTTATTTGATTCACAAGTCGTCCTATTTCAAGTCTCATTTCACTCACATGGGATTCTTTACATGAGGAGCAGACCATTTTATCACAATGTACACATTTAGATAAGTCAGCTTCATTTTCACATACACGACATTGGTTCTGGCTAAGATTACGATTCTCCTCAGGTGGTTCCCTTGACTGTGCAGGCAAGTCAAGAAAGCGTGATATTGTCAGATTATTTGGAAATCCACTAATACCAGCATATGGTAATTTGTGCTCCTTGCGACATTCTGGACATTTAAGGCTTCTTGATGATTGATTAACAAGTCCCTCTAAGCATGGAGAAACACAGAAGGTATGCTGGCATGGTAGGATCTTGGGATTGTTAAATCTGTCTAGGCACACGGGACACTGCAGGAGCTGGCCTACCTGCTCTGCAGAATAAGTTGCTTCAGCCATTCCCTCTGAAAAGTTTTCAACACTAAATAAAATCACGTTTTAAAGAAAGTTACAAAATCTCATACTTAATAAAACTCATACTCATACTTAACAAAATCAGGAGCTGCGCTCCCTCGGTCAATATCATATTACCCTTTGATCAATATCATATTGTTCCTCGGAATAGAACCCATATTCAATGATATTCAATCCCGACCAGAAATAACCTATTTATTCCATAATACATCTGTCTAAAATGTTACATTTGGATAATGCAAAACATTATATTAATAAATGCACATTGTTTGAAGTTAAATTAAATTTAAAGTTAAAAATGGCCGGGAAACATAAAATAGGTTAATACGCTCAAATACTATTTTTCCCGGGAACAATACGATTTTTTCATTTAATATGCTCCAATATGATTTTTTCCCGGGGACAATATGATTTATTCATGTAATGCACGATTCAAAACGATTTTTATTCCTTCATATTTCCCTGGGAAAACAGTAGTGGGGGAGATTTGCTAAAGTCAAATGTCAAAACTAAGAAAAAACGCAAATCAACTCCACATTTACATGTATAGTTGGGAACAAAAATAAATTACACTTGGGTTTTCTATGACCATTTCCTAACCATGGTCGTCTGAAAGCCCACAATTTCCAATATTGTTTCGATACATATCCCTTAAAATTTGTATATTTTACATTTTGTATAATCCCATCCACTGATGTAAGGCTTCTTGTTTGACATGGGAAATCGTCACTTCAGCAAATCCACCTGTCATTTATTTATGTTCCAAACTGTATTTAGGTGATCAATAAAAGTGGATGACATTTATACAGTGTACACTACAATTTCAAAAAGTCACTAACCTTATTTTCACTAGGCTACTGATTAACGCGTAATCTCTTCAGTTTTACCAACAGCACGAGTATGTGTTTTTTCACCATGGTCATGACTCAAAATGTCACTCTGATATATATTAATAATCCAATGATGATCATGATGTTTACATTTTTGTAAACAAAACAAAATATTACCCGGAAGTGCCCAGGAACACAGCAAGTGTCAAATCGCTATCCGCGTAGAATATAATTTGGAAGTTATATTTCTTTTTCTGCACACCTATTTGTTATTTATGTCTTTGAAAACATTTATCATTGAGGTTTTAATAAAATACTATCATGTGAGTACATCATATAACATCATACATCATTATGATGCATTCCCCGGCATTTCACTCCCGTCTTTGCGGATGAATAAAAATAGTCCAATATGCATCGATTATGCGAACGTTTAAAATGCCCTAGTGGTAACTGTTTATCTCTGTTTTGTACATTTTAGCACCATATTTGCGCTATTATTATCGATGTGCAGTGAATTGCGATTGAAGAATGCTGAATAAGTTAAAGTGTGTGCTGATTGTTACAATGGCTAGGAGTGGTGGTGTTTCATGAACTCAAAATCGAAATTATCAATGACCATTCATCGGTCATGATTTTGCAGAAAAGTTAGATTTTTACGATTTTTCCACTCTGATCTCGGTAAGTACTCTCTAGTAGAACTTCCTGTTAGGTTGTTGGTATCTCAAAATGTTTTAAAATCATCATAGTAGTAGGAAGACTATTTTCTGCAATAAAATCTTGTTATTAACACATTTACCAATGAAGAAAATAGTCTTGGTCCAAGCAAATATCCAGTTGAGCGACAAATGGTGATATGAAAATGAAAGTAGCCTTGTAAGCTTAACTTGCTATGAGATCTTTACAAATAACAGTGTCATCAAGAGGAGGGAATGCCCCAGAGCTTTAGTGATGGCTGACATGTTACCTCTATTGCGTACCACCTTAGAGTCCATTTCACTGCTTCATTTCGTCAGTAGAACGGCAAAAATAAGAAATTGGGAGACCATTGTGCAATAATATATGGAAAAGTATATTCATAATGTACATGAATGACATTTGTATATTTCAGATTTTTTAGTTATTTGTGCAATAAGCCTGTGCCGTCTTGTAATTTGAAGAATTTCAGCCATGTTAATCTTATTGAAAATAACATGGCAGAGAAACATCCTAATATAAGAGGCCACACACTTTATAAGCCAAACTAGAAGCAATCCAAGATATACAAATGTCATTCATGTACGGAATGTACTAAAAACCCTTCGACCTACGACCCTTCGACCCTACGACTTACTGGGTGTCAAGAATTTTTGGAATATATTTTATTGAAAATCCCTTCGACCTCTGATTTCCCAGTCCAGTTTACTAAATGATTACGTATAGTTCCAACTTGAGCTCCCTGTGCACGCAAATACGCATTTACCTGGTAATTGTCAAGCAAAAATGTTTCAGTAGAAAAATTTCTAAAAAAGTTCGTCTACACAGCAAAAATATGAACGCCGAAAAAAAACGTACGCATTTCGTTCGGACTTTTCACGCGAATTACGTATATGTCACGCATTGCGTTCGAAATCTTTCCTCCCTACACCAACACCAACACCAACCCCACACACATTACAAATATGATGGTTATTAGACTTAGCAGAAATCTTGAGAACTCTAGAATCTCTGGTCATAAAAGGAAATGTAACTATGACGATTTGAATATTTATGAATTAGGAAGGTTTGTACATGTCAAAACATTGTCACTTCAAAGAATTCATAATCTACTGCTAGCCTATCAATCAAAGGTATGAATAGTGCAGCTGAATTGCGGAAGGAATATAAGAATCGCGCTGAAAAACAATCTTTTCAAATTACGATATCTCTAGAAATATAAGACCAATCACTAAGTTTTATACACCATTAAAAAGCTTAATTCACCGATAATTTAAGAAATAATTTTCATGATTAATGGAGAAGTACTTTTCTCTATATTTGACCAGAAAGAACATAAATAACTGAAAATGAATGATTATCGTCTATGCCCGGCAGGCGGGAAATGAACAAACACACTAATTTAGACTAGGCAATGAGAATAAGCTTATTTGTTTTGCATCCCTTTGCTTGCAAGATTTTAAGCAAATCAGAAAACACAATCACTTCCAAATGGCAACACAAGGGTCTGAAGGTACCATCGCATTTCGTTCAATCAGAATTGGAAATAGCGGACAATTTGATGTGCGTCAAAATTCTAAGTTGCTGTAACTGGGAAGAGTAATAGGCTATGGAGCGATTTTTGCATATATAATTTGTGAAAACTCATAAGCATGGGACACTATCTTATGACACTTTGGCAAGTAGGCAGCCATTTTGAAAAATGGCTTCTAACTTAGTGTGTGTTATTTTGCATATTACCACTCAAAAGTGGACCTATTTTTTCACATTTGATATGTTGATACTCATAAGCATGGCACATTGGCCAGGTGGCCATTTTGAAAAGTGGCCTCTATTTTAAAGTCTAATTTTACTTTTTTTCTAAAACTTGAAAAGTAGTTGAACGATTTTGAGATCAAAAGTTCGATGGGATTTGCTCCACCTCGCATTGCTGTTATCTAGTTCTGAAATGTTTCATATCTATGTCTAATAAATATAGTTGTATAGATGTGTTTGTAATAATCTTTATGCCCTTAAAATGTATATATTCAGGGGGGGGGACATTCGTGGGTTCAAGTGGACCACTCCATTGGCCAAATATTCTCTCAAAACCAGTACAATTTTTCACGATTCTGAGCATTTTCAAGATTTCTGGGCCCGTGAAAATTGTCAAATGTTCACCCCTTGATCCTTTTGAAAAACTTAAATTGGCAAAAGCTGGTTATACGAACCTGATATGACCTAGCTTGCAAACTTTTTCTTGAGTTTGTGTTTATTTTCCTTGTACCCTTGCATGCTACAATGTGATGGGAAAAGCACAAATATTTTTACTGAGGAGGTAAGAAACGTTCACATTCGAATGTGCTTGAATACATTAAACCTGTACATCGCTCCAAAACGCAATATGTTGACACACATTGTTTTTACATTTTCAAGCTCTAATATAAAGTTTATGTAAATAAAAAAAAATTATCTGCGTAATGTCAAAGAACAATCATTTAGTTAAAAAAATAAAAAGGCGAATGCGGGATTCGAACCCGGGCCTCCCGCGTGCTAAGCGAGCATTTTACCGCTGGACCACCATAATATTATGAATGATGGAGGTAATTAAAAGCTACTTATTTTGAATGCTATGATTCGGAAGTGACGTCACGTTCTTCATTTAGAAACCTTTCCAAAATCATATCGCCTTACCTTCTTCTAAGGCCACTGTATCGTATATTAGTATTGGCTAGAGACTCGAGTAAATATCGCCGGCTCCGATCGAAGTCCAGCTTTAAATATCTTTAACTCTCTTGGGACAGATTCTTAAGTTCTATACACAAAGTAATATTTCCAGCAACTTCATATGGACTGAGAAATATCTAGAAGGTCGAAGGGTTTTTATAAAAATATATTTCAAAAATTCTTGACACCCTGTAAGTCGTAGGTCGTAGGGTCGAAGGGTCGAAGGGTTTTTAGTACATTCCTTCATGTACAGTATGAATATATTTTTCCATATATTATTGCACAATGGTCTCCCAATTTCTTATTTTTGCCGTTCTACTGACGAAATGAAGCAGTGAAATGGACTTTAGTTTGCGCAAATTCTCACCAGTTAGTTTTTGAATATAACGCGTATCGTCATGATGTTTTATCGATGTTAGCATACTCCTTACATCTTTCTTTATCTTGATGTGAAATAAGAAGCTATTATATTGGTTAACACGCCAGGAATTAACATAATATATAGGGGTGCACTCGGGATGCGCGCTCCCCCTATATTACTCGAGTCCCTAGCCAATACTTGGCTAGAGGGGATTTCATCTGGAATACTGTGAACTCCATTTGAAAAAAGCTGGCCGCCGAGTCATAAATTTATTGAATATTTTAAAAATCGCCAGATAAATAAATCATTAATCAAAACGGACCCCGCTCGGCTCCTAGTCATATAAATCTGACCCTCGTATGATGTTATTTGTTGTTATTTTTTTCTGATTTGGATATTTATTTTTCTTATTTTCTTGCATACGAGGGTCATAAACACTAGCGCTTGTATATTGCGGGAATTGCTTTCCTGGCATGTCTACCCAACCAAATTCACACAAATGATAAATTAATTTCTTTGCTTCAACTATAAAGTATTTAATCTTACCTTAGGCACGTAAAACGCTTGGTAATTGAAGAAATATAAGCACGCTGCTAAATTTTAAAATTTTCTCATTTTGCCTACCAAGGTCACTTCCGGGTTAATCTGATAGTCTAGATGTAAAACTATATCAAACGAAATCATAAGTTATTGTTACACAAATATTCAGTTGAAAGGGAAGCAGTGTCGTTGAGAAGGGAAGTTATTTGGAAAAGTTATTGTTTCAAAATGAGAAAAGTAATAAGTGGCAGAGAACGGCTTTGGAATCGATCTCTGTGTAATAAATAATTATGATTCCGTTTCGATACATGTTATACATTTAGACTACCGGAAACAACATTCAGCAACATGGCGGGCGATAATGAAAATATAATTCAATTGATTATATTTCGTCAATTATCAAGCGTTTTACATGTCTAAGGTAAGATTTAACACTTTGATGTTGGAGCTAAATAATTACGTGATAATTTGTGTGACTTTGGTTAGTATGGTAACTATATTTACCAAGACAGGCCAGAAAAGCGTTTACCGCAATTTGTTCCATATAATATCTACGACCGTGTATGCAAAGAAAATGATAAAAAATAAATATCCAAATAAGAACAAGGAATATCGAAGAACAGCATACAACGGTCGGATTTATATGACTACTCGGCTCCTTGATGAGATATGACATGATTTCATCAGGATTTTGTCTAAAATTAAAACAAAATGGCTCCAAGAAAAATGGCGATGTTCGAAAACTGGACGAAATGTCGTTAACGTTTGACATTAGTAACTGGCTGTAAATTCTAAGTTAGCGATCCAGAAGATGTGAACTAATACACTGATCACTTCATGTGTGTTTTGGAATTTTTGGTGAGGTAATAAGACCAAAACTCGCAATTCAAATTGTGATGTGGAAAAATGATTTCAAATTTTATGATTACAACATGACCAGTTGTTCATGCAGGAATATATCTTTACTGGAAGGCCAGGATACAGTGGCCTTAGAAGAAGGTAACCCCTATAGTCCTATAGTATATTAGTCCTGATGATACGACATCAGATCACGACGTAACATTGTAAGGCCATAAGAAGTAGATTCTTTGTTTTGCGTCCCCTTGCTTGCACGATTTTGAGTAAATCAGAAAAAACAAACACATTCAAATAGCAATCACAAGGATCTGAATCAGACGTCAATCAGAATCAGACGAAATGGCAGATAATTTGTTGTGCATCAAAATTGACAGTGGTATTAATAAGTTTGGCATACATAGTGTATTTTCTTATTTTTTACCCTTGAATAATAGCTATGTTTAAATATATTATATAAATGTATAGATATGTGTTTGTTATCACTACAAATTGGTATGTCATCCCTTTTTATGCCCATAAAATGTATACAATTCTCAGCAAACAAGTTTGTGTTTTTTCTTGAGTTTGTGTTTGTTTTCCTTGTACCCTTGTATGACTTTGATTTTGCCAGGACGCAAAACAAAGAATCTACTTCTTATGGCCTAATTGTTCAATTTACAAACAAAATTTCAATTTTTACTTAAAAATATGAGTACAGGTTTTGTTCATGTGCAATATGAATATATTTTTCTATATATTATAGCACAATAGTCTTTAGATTTCTTCTTTTTCAGCTTCAACTGCTTGCCTTTGAAGCATTGAAACAGACTTTAAGTGACTAAGTGACATCTATCTCAAACTATATGTTATTGTTAATAGTTATTAAGCTACAATGAACTTTATGAGAGTTGTAAGCTACAATAATCATGATGACAGTTAAAAGTTACAATGATCATGACTACAGTTATAAGCAACAATGATCATGGTGACAGTTAAAAGTTACAATGATCATGAGGACAGTTATAAGCTACAATTATCATGATGATGGTTATAAGCTTCAATGATCTTGGTGACAGTTACAAGTTACAATGATAATGATGACAGTTAGAAGCTACAATGATCATGAGGACAGTTATACGAAAGCTACAATTATCATGATGATGGTTATAAGCTTCAATGATCTTGGTGACAGTTATAAGCTATAATGATCATGATGACAGTTACAAGTTACAATGATTTTGATGACAGTTACAAGTTACAATGATAATGATGACAGTTAGAAGCTACAATGATCATGATGGCAGTTATAAGCTATAATGATCATGATGACAGTTACAAGTTACAATGATTTTGATGACAGTTACATGTTACAATGATCATGATGACACTGTTTAGACTGACTTCAATTTTTTTCTAAAGTCATAGATAAAAGTTTTCAGAAGTTCAAATCTGACTTTATATTTAAGATTTGACCTTCAATGACCTTTTCAAGGTCAAAAAAGGTAACAAAAGTTAAAAAGGTCTATTTTCAACCAAATTTCTATTTAAATCATCTACAAGTTATCAGAAATTCAAATCTGACTTTAGATTTGAGATTTGACCTTCAATGACCTGCTCAAGGTCTAAAAAGATCAAAAGGTATTTTTTCAACCTGCTTCAAATAGACCATTTTTTCAAAATCATCTACAATTTCTCAAAAATTCAAATCTGACTGTAGATTTGATCTTCAATGACATTCTCAAGGTAAAAAAAGATTGACATTCAATGACCTTCTCCAGGTCAAAAAAGTCTCAAATTGACCATTTTTTCAAAATGATCTACAAGCTCTCAAACGTTCAAATCTGACTATAGATTTGACCTTCATTCTCAAGGTAAAAAAATTAACCAATCATTACAAATTCTCGGAAGTTCAAATCTGACTTAAGATTGAATGTGAGCAACCAGGTGGTGACATTTTGTCATGTTAATGCCTTGTTATAAATATTGCTTTTTGGTATTACAGTTCAAGCTTCACTATTGTCAAGAAAAACTGAAACCATCCCTGTCATGTGTCAACTCCATTCATATTCTGGTAAGTTTATAATCAACCTATTGTTAATTTATTGTTTGTTTATGTAATATATGGATAATAATGTTAAAGTGTGATGCATTCAGGCCCAATGGAATGTTTGAAAAGGTCCTATGGCAGTATGATTTTGGTCATCGAAAATTGATATCTTTAAAACTAGACTTTCAATACCATTCTACTTTTGAAGATGTTTAGACCCCGGTTTAGACCCTTGTTGAATAATGTTTTCACGCAATAAAAATCAGAAAAAGAAGATCCTCTTTTGAGCAAATAAGTTCAACATTTTGAGAAAATTATTGATGTGGAGTCCCTATTTATAATTTTTCGAATTGTTTGATTGATATTTTTATCACCATGGGGACTTCACTTTAAAGAAAACATATTGTCTTAATAAAAACCACTGTATTTATGCCCAGAAAGTACTCATGGTAAAAGATATGACCATCTAAAATCGCTTGCCATACTGCACATGGATCTTTTTCATGACTTTAGTTATAAGAGAGTCATTTTTAGATATTTTTGAAAAAAAGATTTGGGGGGAAAAAGTTGTCAACTTTTCGTTTTTCAAATATTCAAATTTCCCACAATTTTTAAAAAAGTTAACAAAGTTAAAACATTTTAATCATCAAAAATCCCACTATACAGTGCAAAAATATTATCTTTTTATCACCAATGCAAAGATAAATGACATACTATTTCAATAATGAAATGTCAAAATAAATGTGCCACTAGTGACTAAATGTTTTAGTACATTAATAAAATGTTACATCCTTAGTGATATGATGCACATATTGCACAGATATAATGTAGAAATAAGGGAGTGGAAGGGATTAATCATTTTTTCTAATTCGGCTAGAACAACGAAAATAAGCATTTTTTTGCAAAAAAATATGACGCACAACTGTCGTCTTTCAAAGCGACGCTAAAGTGGATTACCGCTGACTGTTGAAGCATGTATATGTAAATAAGACCAACTTAGTTATACTGAAAAAACACATGAATATATATTTGATTGACATTTTCTTATTTTAATTCTCTACATTCACAAAGGTCCATGAAATAATCTCCTTGTCCTATCATAGACTGCAAGTCCATGGTCCTATTTAGAAATTGAATTACTCCTTCCCCATAGCATTTGTATCCTCCTTGAAATAATACAGTACTTCTGGATTCCTTGAAAGGATGAGTTGATTCAGTTTTTTAGATTATTTCTCCAATTTTTCAAATAGATCTGACATATCTGTCAAAATGATTGAAATATCTTTCAAAAAGATGAGGGGAAGTATGTGCATGCTAACGTTTCCTTTTTTAACCTAGCCTTAAATAGTTGGTACTTTTAATCAGTGTTTGCCATGACCAGGAATTACAATAACTGGTATTTTGGTGTGGTGAAGTACATAGTCACTGACACTACCTAGGATAGTTCTCCTTACAGCACCTGAAAAATTAACCAAACTCGGATGTACTCGGGACATAGATATGTAAAAAAGTTTGATGTTTATCAAGATCAAGAGAATTTTTTATGAAGGACTTTGTATTAGAAATGACGGTGAAATTTACATATCAAGAATATTTTCAGGTGGATATAATATACTCATATGTATAAAAAGAAATCAAAATTATAAAATTTCTTAAATGCCCCATCTTAAGGTTGAAAATATGTTTTTATCATTCATCTATTACTATTTTTCATGACTTTAGATTTTTGAAACAAAAAAGTTTAGGGAAAAAACATCGTTAAACAAAATAAATAGAGTGATCTGATGATTGCTGTTTCAGCTTACATTGAATCTCCATTTGCATCAAAATGATACCTTACATGTAGATCTCTTAGATTCTGTCACAATATTGGAGAGTTTAAGCTAGTATGAGATATAAAATCAAATCGACAGTGTATATAGTACGTATAAATCGCCCATATATAAATACATTTAGCTTCCTCACTTAAATAGCCATCGAGTACATCATCATCTTCAGAAAGAATTCTACTCTGTATGGAAATCAAAATTACCAGCATAGTATGGCAATAGACACCAAGTATAATGATTCCCATTGACACCAACGTGAAATTTGGATTTATTCGTATTCTAAACACAAAACCGAATCTGAACGGTAATCTGAAGTAGACTCATTAGCACTTGTTATGCACGCTTATTTTACATTGAAAAACATTGAAAGCTTAAACTCTCCAATGTCAGACATGTCAAGTTGAGTTTACGTAGTCCCATAGATCCTATCACAATGATGTTAGACCTTATATTGGAGCTTTGACCCTATATTGTATTGTATTTTGTTTACCACCAATGAAGGTTAGCAATACCTCTTGGGTATGTCCCGTATATGTACGGTCGTAATTTAAGTAATTAACATGGAAGACCCAGAAACCCCTCCTTGAAGGAGCCCTGTGTTCTTTTATGTGCACTTATACATAGACATACAAGTACACACCACAGCCTTTTGTACGAGTTGCGGACCACTCAGTCAAACACCCTGAAGTACTTCACGCAAACAAGCAAATTTAGTCTTGCCTGAACCGGGGATCGAATCCGGGACCTATTGCGTAAGAGGTACCTGCGCTACCGCTGAGCTACACGGGTGGACTTAGAGCTTACCCTTTCTCAAGAGATCCTATCATAAAGATCCTGTAGCTTACTTAGTCCCCTAGGTCCTATCACAATGATGTTAGACCCCGAAACATATCTCGTCCCAAAGATTATATTACAATGATGTTAAATTTTAAAGCTTACTTGTTTTCCCAGATCTTTTAAAGATAATGTAAATCCTAAATTTACCAAGTTCTCTAGATCCTTAAACAATGCCCTAGATCATATTACAATAATACCAGACCTTAGAGCTTACCTAATCCTCTAGATCCTATGACAATTATGTCAGCTTTTATATTTTCATCCTCAGAGAACTCCACAATTACATCCCCTGTGTTCATGCTAATCTTATAATGAGCATCACCCTCTATCTGAAATAGTGTCTTTATCATCAATGTACATCAAGAGTAAATGTCAATAATAATATACAGGTATCAATAAGAATGATAACGCACCTACATGATGAACATTTTTCATTAAAAAGAAATCTAAAAGAACAACATAGTGAAAAACTATCCGTGTAACTGTATATCTTTCTACTTGATATTTTTATCGCACCCTAAGGTGCTATATTGTAATCAGTTTGCCAGCCGGTTAGGCGGTCATCCCGAATAATCTTGTCTACAGGTTTCCAGCCAAATCCCTCAAACGGTTTGGCTGGTAACCTGTTGACAAGCATTGACAGACAAGATTTTAGGTCGGAAAATCCAAAATAGCCGCCTTAACATTTATCCAGAATGCCGAAAAACTAATCAGTTCTAAATGTTCATGGATAAAAACATCCCTGAGAATTTCAAATGAATCCCTCAAATGGTTTGGCTGGAAACCTGTAGACAAGATTATTCGGGACGCACGCCCGCCCAACCGCCCAGCAAACTGATTATTACAATATAGCACCTTAGGGTGCGATAAAAAAGAATTTTCCATTGAGAGCAATGTTAAATGAAAACATTTTTTAGAACTAACTAAATGGTCAATCTTTCCAATTTTCACATATTTTGTAATACATCAGTATATCTTTTACCAGGATTATTTTCAGGAAAATCTGAATGGTAGAAAAAAAGCTGATACACTCTGAAGTAATACCTTAAGACGTGTCTCTTGAGGGTTGTTTACAGGTTTCAAGGATTCATCCTAAAATTTTAGAGATGTTTCTATGGAAAGTTTAGAACTGATTAGTTTTTAGGCAGTCTGGGTAAATGTTAAGGTGGCCATTTTGAATTTTCCATCCCGAAAAGTGTATTCTGTTCAAGGGTGCGATTCTGTTCACCCTGTGGCTTGTTTTACCTTGTGTTGTTTCAGTTTTGCTTTGTAGTCTGAGAGTAAAGTCATAACTTTTTTCTTTTCCTGTTCAAGTCTGTCATGAACTTCACCTGCGAATGGTACAATTTTGATCAGCTAAACACAATCAGTTTTGATCAGCTACACATATAAGGCTAATCAGTAGAATTTTGATCAGTTAAACACAATCAGTTTTTATCAGCTACACGTATAAGCATAATCAGTAGAATTTTGATCAGTTAAACACAATCATTTTTGATCAGCTACACGTATAAGCCTAATTAGTAGAATTTTGATCAGTTTAACACAATCAGTTTTGATTAGCTAGACATATAATCCTAATCAGTAGAATTTTGATTGCTCTAATGCAAAGTGTTAACCAGCTATCAATGCAATCAGTAGAATTTTAATTTATTACAAACATAATCTAAATTAGTTTGGAAGAAGAAATAAACACACAAATATATTGATAATCCTTTTTAATATTGATTCAGTTACATAGTTCATTAATAAAATCAAGGTAACACATCCTCATGTGAACTATACTTACCTGTGAACTTCCATCCCTGGTATCCAGTGAGTACAGGCTGGTGGACATGTAGTAGGTGGACTTTGTCTCCTGGTCTGTGAATCTCAGACACATACCCTAGTGGAGAAATAATGTTTTTTAACCTTGTAAAATTGTGGAACTTTAGCAATGATTTATGAAAATGGCAGTGCCCATTATTAGCAAATGAGGAATTGTATGCACTGTTAGATAGCTGGCATTCATTTTCTATTCAAACTCTAGTACAAGTGCAAGTAAAAAAAATCTGGGGGAAACTCAGAAATAGTGTGCACTTGTGCAGTATTTAAATTCATAAGCAATTAGTATAGCAGTGCCTTATTTATGAAAAATGAGCAAAATAATCATGATCTATTGCACTGCAGGTGCTTTCAATTTTATTTGATGATATTGGTTTATTATCAATTGTTGAACTACTATGACCTTCAAGAACTGGCATCTGGTCATCTGTTTGATAATTATTTGTTAAACAAGGTTCAAGTTGAGGCTATAACTTGTTTATGTATTTCAGAGAACAATGGATTCTTCATGTTTGTCTGCATACCTGCCAACCTAAGACCAAAATTTTGCGGTAGATTTTTTTTAAATTGCTGTATTTTTGCGGTAGATTTTTTCAAAATGCGGTAGATTTTACGGTATTTTTCAACAAAAATGCGGTAGTTTTTGCGGTAGATTTTTAAAAAAAACGGTAGTTTTTGCGGTAGATTTTAAAAAACGGTAGTTTTTGCGGAAAATTTCTTAAAAAACGGTAGTTTTTGCGGTAGATTTTTTAAAAATACTGTAGTTTCAGAGGTTTGGGGTAGATTTTTGAAAAAAGTGTAATTTTGTGGTAGAAATTTTAAAAGAGCGGTAGTTTTTCGGAAGATTTAGAAAAAATGCGGTAGTTTTACGGTATATTTTTAAAAATACGGTAGTTTTTTACGCTAGTTTTTTGAAAAATCGGTAGTTTTGCGGAAGATTCTGAAAAAATGCGGTAGTTTTACGGTAGATTTTGAAAAAATGCGGTAGTTTTTACGGTAGTTTTTTGAAAAACCGGTAGTTTTGTGGAAGATTTTGAAAAAATGCTGTAGTTTTACGGTAGATTTCGAAAAATGCGGTAGTTTTTACGGTAATATTTTGAAAAAATGCGGTAGTTTTTACGGTAGTTTTTTGAAAAACGGGTAGTTTTGTGGAAGATTTTGAAAAAATGCTGTAGTTTTACGGTAGATTTCGAAAAATGCGGTAGTTTTTACGGTAATATTTTGAAAAACCGGTACTTTTGCAGAAGATATGCAAAAGATGCGTTACTTTTACGGTAGATTTTGAAAAAATGCGGTAGTTTTTGCGGTATATTTAAAAAAACTAGTTTGCGAAAAAATTTGAAAAAATGCAGTAGTTTTGCGGTCGATTTTGAAAAAATGCGGTAGTTTTTGCAGTAGATTTCTAAAAAACTAATGAATAAAACAGTATGTTAACCCTGTTATCACACCAAACTAGTTCTCACTACGTTCTCGAAAACGGGCTTAAACTGTGCACGAACGGATTTGACGTACTAAGAAACCATTAAGAACCGTTTTGGATCAGTTACAAACTTCATGAAACTACTTGAACGAGTAGGTCCTCCAGAACTTAGAGCATGCTCAAAATTTTCTGGTGATCGTCACATTCTGCAATCAGCACGAGTGATAATGTAACTGAATGAACGTAGCTACAACGTTCTTCGGTCTGTTTACGAACTTCATGGACTTTCCCGGACGGGGAATGTGATTTAGAATTTTGAATCGATTCAATATCCTGCCGATACCTTATATTCGGTTTGGTAAAGGTTATTACAGGGACAGTACAGAAAGACTTCAATTTTAAGCATTTCCAAACAAAAACGGGAGATTTTACGGTAGTTTGAACAAAAATACTGTTGATTTTAGCAGAAATACAGTAGATTTCCAAACATTTACGGTAGATTTTCAAAAATTTACGGTAGATTTTACGGCCGTTCTCATGGAAAAAACAAGTTTTTAAAAAAAAAATTTACGGTAGATTTAGGAAAAAATACGGTAGATTTTTTTACGGGCATTTTTACGGGAAAAAAATGGCTTTTTCTTACGGTAGTTTGTCATTTTTTACGGAAAAAACGAAAAATTTACGGTAGGTTGGCAGGTATGGTCTGTATGATTACTTCACTATCCCAATGAATGAAGTTCTGTAGGTATATAGCGAAGCCCTCTGTCCATCAGTCTATCCAGTCAGGAAGTACCCTGCGTGCAGTCTTGTTATAAACTACCCTCTGCCTAGTATAGACTATATTACAGTTTAGCAGTAATGTAATGACCCTTGATAGCAAGTTGCTATTATGGCCAAGCTGGGTTCAAATCCCTATCGGGGCATCGAATTTAGCACACTTTCTCTCAATTTATTTGTCTGGCTGGTTTGACCTATGCTCGCGGTCGTTAGTTAGTTATTCCCCAAGGGCGCCCTCGGGTCATTACATATTACAATCCACCCATATGCCTTTATTTATTGATGTGTCATCCGGCTAGTCAAGCAAAAAAGCCGGAATTGTAGAAATGTTAAAAATAAGAGCTATTTTGAGATTTAAAAATCTTTAAATTTGAACCCTTCAATGACTGTATCATGTCCCACGTAGGTGGGTATGAGGTAGGAGGTTTTTTTATCGTACCTAACAAAAGGTACGATATTGTAGTCAGCTTGACGGGCGGCGGGCAGGCGGGCGGGCGGCGGGCAGCGTCTCACTTTTCAGCTTGTCTACAGGTTTCCAGCCAAACCATTAGAGGGATTCATCTGAAATTTTCAGGGATGTTTCTACATATCAACGTCAAGAACTGATTAGTTTTTGGGCATTCTGGGTCAATCTTAAGGTGGCCATTTTGGATTTTCCGTCCTAAAATCTTCACTTTCAAGACTTGTCTACAGGTTTCCAGCCAAACCGTTCAAATTTTTACATATATGTTACACAGTGATAAGTTCTAGAGCTGATTAACTTTTCTGCGGCCATCTTGCTTTCTTGGTCAACAAGACCACAATGCTGTGTTTTAGGTACGATATTGTTCACGTCTGTGCCTTGTATACAAAGCCACCCTGTGGTGTGTATTTAGAGGTTATGTCACTATGACGTGAAATATGCCTGAGTTCTCCCAATATAGGCCGACCTTGGGAGGCTCTATATTTGGGCAAGAACGAAGGCATATTTCACGTCATAGTGACATAACTGATGTATTACATGCCTTTGTTCCCATGGTTACTTTGTATCAATGACGTGACGTCATGATATTATCATGGTTATTAAAGAAATCTAATATCAAAACGAGGTAAGCGGGCTATATCGGGGTAATCGGGCAATATCGGTGGATATAGCTCGCTAACTTTCCCATTGACTTCCATACAAATGCTTCGCTAGGTATGTAATACTCAACGATATTACCTCTGCTCTTCAGTCTATATTTCTTAATTAGATCTCAAATATTGTATTGTTGTCTTTATGACTTGTACCTTTGAAACTCCTAAATGGCCACCCAAATGCTTGAATTGGTGAAAATTTTGATATCCAATGTGCGTTGGGATTTGTTTCTCCAATAGAGTTGCTGATTTCGAGTTGTGACATCATTACAATGAACAGTCAAATACTTACAGTCAAATGCCTTGGATGCATTATCACTGGAATCGACTGGAATTACTACACATTTTGAATTCTCAGTTTTTGACGCCATTTCTTTTTCTGATATTAGTGTACTCTCCAAAATGATATACAGTTATGTAAATCTGAAAATTAAGATGTTTAGAATGTAATATAATGTGTCCCATGTAAAGCACAATTCCCTCTTTGAAGAAGGAGGGGTGCACAAATCCCATTCCTTGGTACGTTATTTAGATGACTTTGTTCAGCACAGTATAAACATTTATCAATGTATATATGATGATTGCTTTGCTATTGATCACATTTACTATACACCGTGTATAGAGGAACAAACTCTCTATCCCCCCCTCCCTCCTTCCTACATCTATTATTTGTCAATCCCCAGTCACAAAAATGCATTTTGATACAGCTAGAACAGATGAATTTTCTAAACATCGTTTGCAGTGAATAAAACTAATAGATTTAGATTTCAGACATATTTATTGTAAAAGTGACTTACCAGTTCTGTCTGACTGTATGGTACAGTATAGTAAACATGTAAAACAATATCTACATGTGTTATTCAAACCTCTGTTTATCTAGAGTGAAGTTCTGAACTTTGCCCAGCAATTCTTTATGCATGGGATATGTGTGTGTTGGCCCTCTGTGAGTATGTGTACTGAAATGACATTGTCAATGAAAAATATTATTTACAGAATATGTCAAAGTTACTTTACTTTTCATGCAATTTTCCTTCTTGGCTGTTTATTGCTATGCATATAGGTGAGGACATATTATATTATCTTTAGGTCAGACTGCACTTTCTACCATTTTGATGGCTATGTGCTTTTTTCAGATGAATGTAACTCATTCCAATTAAACACTTAACTTATATTGAGTGTTAATTTTTCTTTAGAATGAATGAATAACTACATAAATTAGCGGTCTTCTTTTCAAAATTGCAAAAAATTCTCATCATGCAGATCTGTCTAATGGCCCATGTAAAGTTCAAACTTTTGGTGATATTTTATACTGTACTCACAGTAATAAGTGCCCAGGGTGCTATTGAAATTGAAATTCCCATTGTAACCCATTACGAAGAGCGCCCATATATGAGAGAAGTCAAAAATCCTCGCGAATTTCATGTATGGGAATTTTTCTTGCCAAAAATGCCTTATTTGCAACGAAAGTAACGAAAAAATGTATATTTATAATGTTATTTTAATGTTTGTTACTCTTATACCCTTGTTGTGTCATTTAAAGAACAATTCATTTTTTTTTTATATTTCATTTATAAGTTAAGGTTATAAAACGGCATATTTGCGTCCTTTGATCTATCTTTGCTGATAACGGTATTCTGTTTGTGAATTCTACATACAAAAGTAGCCCAAGCAGCCAATTGAGAATCAAGTTATAGAATTTAGAATTTATTAAGGCACGTACGGCCACTGTGTTATCAGGGCATGGCCAGACTACAATTATACGAACTACATTTACAGATACAGTTACATTTATACAGTCACCTTAATCTACAAAGATATTGTGTTGTAATGGTTGAATGTTATAGGTTTCTTTTCTTAAAGCACATGTCAATGAAATGCAGGACTTCCTCCATATTTGATTTGTATGACATAATGTATAAGAACTTGTTTTCCTCAGTATCTCTGCATATTCTACATGTATATGGTGGCCCAGACAGCCACTTGAGAATCAAGTTATATCTCTGCATATTCTACTTGTATATGGTGGCCCAGACAGCCAATTGAGAATCAAGTTATATCTCTGCATATTCTACATGTATATGGTGGCCCAGACAGCCAATTGAGAATCAAGTTATATCTCTGCATATTCTACATGTATATAGTGGCCCAGACAGCCAATTGAGAATCAAGTTATATCTCTGCATATTCTACATGTATATAGTGGCCCAGACAGCCACTTGAGAATAAGGTATATCTCTGCATATTCTACATGTATATGGTGGCCCAGACAGCCACTTCAGAATCAAGTTATATCTCTGCATATTCTACATGTATATGGTAGCCCAGACAGCCACTTGAAAATCAAGTTATATCTCAAGATATTCTACATGTATATGGTGGCCCAGACAGCCACTTGAGAATCAAGTTATATCTCTGCATATTCTACATGTATATGGTGGCCCAGACAGCCAATTGAGAATCAAGTTATATCTCTGCATATTCTACATGTATATGGTGGCCCAGACAGCCAATTGAGAATCAAGTTATATCTCTGCATATTCTACATGTATATGGTGGCCCAGACAGCTGTAAAAAGTGAGTTATAACAATGTGGAAATAATGGGACGATATGTTAGGCTAATGCATTCACTCCAGGAAAAGTACTCAAAGAGTTGATAAAATAATTTGAGACTTTAAGACATGAAGGTGCAAACACCCAAACCAACAGATTTTTTCCGAACCTTTCAAAAGAAAAAATGATTTTATTTGGGATTAAAGAGAGAATCAGAGATAGCGAGTAGGCTAAACAAAAAATTGTTTCAATTTTAGAATATTTTTGGCTCATGTCATTCCTTGTCATGTCTATTTTCTAAAAATCACAAAAGTGCATACTTTATTCAAGGAAAACGAAAGATTTTTACAATAATGTATTATTTTTCTATAAGAATGGTTACCATTCTTATTATTTGGGAGAATTGAAATCATTTTTGCACTTTGAATCATTAATAACTTTACCAATTTAAAACATATTGTGAATTTTTTGGGAGATATTGTATTAGATATTGTAAGCAATTGATTGGTAGGTCAATTATGCACATTGCTTGTAATTTTGTCACCCCCTATAGATCTGATTCTGCCTTTAAGTGGAAAAATATTTTCCTTGTTCCCATGTTGAGGGAAAACTCATGCAATCCATTGTTTTCAGGTTAACTTTGGTCACCAAATTACTGATACCTTTAAAACCCCTGCATGAAACCTATTTTCCTTTGAGGAGGTTAACCGTTTCTCAAAACGCAACATACTGATGCATCAAACATTGAAAAAAGGGGTGGAAAGGGCTGAATTTCAGGACAACATTTTAGAAAAAACATGTTGGTTGGGTGTTTGCATATTCTCTGTCTCAAGTCCAAAATATTTTATCTTCTCCATGAGTACTTTTCCAGGAGTTTATGCATTGACCTAACATATGCACCTGTTCAAATCATCAGAAAATAGCCAAAATTCAACAAATGAATGTTTGAAATCTATTGTGATACCTTCCATTGTCTTCCATAAGGGACACACATTTTGGAGGGGAATGACTTTAGTATTTTATAAAAGTTTATTAAAAAAGCATATTGATATAATGCCTATATATACTTTTTTTTTAAAAACTCAATTTATTTTGATGAAATTAGGTAAAATATGATACCATATACAGTTTTATATATGTAATGAAGATATGATCTTACATATAAATTAGTTTTTAGAATTAAGACGGTAGTGTTCATTTAGTGTGGTAAAATGTAAAAGTATCAAAAATGACAGATGACCAGTGTAATTAATTGGTGATACTTATGACGATATCACATGCAAAGTTAAAAGTGATATTTTATAGTCTTGTACACATATGATATCTTATATGGTATTACTATATCTAGTATGTAAATGATATATATTTTATTTTTTAACTGAAGACAGTAGTAAAAACCTTATAAAATGATATCTTATACATTTTTCAACTTAAGATAGTAGTGTTAATTTTGTGTGGTAAATAGAACTGAGTATTAAGAATAAATAACTGAAAGAAAGTAAGTGTAATTGATGATACAATGTGTGGCATGATATCAGGTTGGAAAAAGTTAAAAATGATATCTTGTATAGTCTGAAATCTACGAGGGTTGATCCAAAAGTTATGTTTTTCCCAGAGTGCCAATTTTTGTATTTTATATCGCAATTAAACATAATTGTCTGAACGAAATGATGGTAAGTTTCATGAAATGAAGTTAATATATACACCTGTCAGCACCTGCCAATTGTGTAGTTGTTCTATCTCAATACAAGTTTGTTCTAAGTCAACTCTTCAAGACAAAAGTGACTGAAATTGTTCTCCACTTCCCATATTTACTTAAACTACCGTATTATCTCTATTAACGCACACACTCCAATAAACGCACACCCGACTTTTCCAAGAAAGACTGGCAACTTGAAAAACAAAAATCAAGAAAAAAATATAATTTTTCGAGCGGGCGATAATAGGGTAATATTGAATTATTCACTTACCGCTATCGATAGAGCCGTTTGTGAGTATAATGCTGTTACAGACGTGTCTAAGGAACCTTATGAGCTATAACTACGTTCATGATAACCTTATAGTGATGAGTTAAAAGCTACAATGAACGTTAAATCGGGCCCGTCGCCATTACTTAAACTCGCAGTGCATCATGGGAGTTCCGATTTATAAACAAACTATAAATATTCTTCTGCCCTTTCACAAACAAATATTCAATCCTTTATAAATGTTAAGTAGCATTATATGGAAATAAAACATATTTTCACCAACTATGAGGACCATTCAGATACAAGAAGCCTTTAGATTTTGACTCAGGTATCGGTGTCAATTTCCAAAATGGCGCCTGCTCGGAGCAATTGGGAGTGGATGTTTATCATCAATATTGATGCGTATTATAATGCCAATTAACCCACGGAAACACATTCAGCAGATTGATAAATGTATGAGGAAAACATAGAGGTATGATAATATGTTATCTAGTTGGAGTGAGTCTAGTTTTAAAGAGGAAAATCATGAAACACCCTATTATCGCCCAATTTTTTTTTCACAAATCCCCGGGGATTTTGTCATTTGAGACATCGATCTCCTCCAGGAGAATTTGGTAGACGCACTGTGCGTTTATTGGAGAGAATACGGTAATCAAATAATTCTAATTTTTTTGCAATATCAGAGATTATAGTAATATTAATCAGTTGTAGAAACATCAATAAGCTGGGTTTCATATGAAAAAAATTATTAAGTATCAAACTTTCAAACATGATTTCCCATAACTCATTTTTGAAATAGAACACTTTGGCTTTTGAACAGTGAAATGGCACACACACACCTTTTGGAGATTTTTTTACAAAATGTCATCATTATACCAGTTTAAAGTTTCATAAAACAGTATTGAAACTTAAAAATGAAGATGGACTTGTGACCTGGTAATTGTTGTCTTTAAATGTGATTTACCATACTAATGCCATGGTTACATTTTGCTCCGATTTGCAGTAATTGGAGCAAATGTGACCATATATAAATAAGGGTAAATGAAATGAATCGGTCCACTTAATCTATTTATATACTGTACATACATTGACAATATAATTGACATGTTACCTTTGGAAATAGCCTCTATAATAGTCGCTTTAATTTTTAAATTTTGTTTTGCAGTTCACCATATGGAAATAAACGAATAACCAATTAAGCTACAAATGAGAATAACTCAAAAGAAACTGTTTGCAATCATGGCATCACTCCAACAATCGAAGGGAACAACTGCAGTATTGAACTTACCAAAGATGCAGTACTACAGAAAGCCTCTCCCTGATTCCTGCATAGCATTCAGTTCCCCTCAAGGAAAAAAGTTGTTTTCTGAAGCCTTATTAACTGGACATATGGAATGTTACTTTAAGCTTGCCGAACAATTCAGGTAACATTTTATTTATTAATACTTGTTTTAAGTATATAAAAGATGGTATAAAAATACCTACTGTATTATCTCTAATAGACGCACACACTCCAATAAACGCACACCCGACTTATCCAAGAAAGACTGGCAACTTGAAAAACAAAAATCAAGAAAAAATACAATTTATTCGAGCAAGCGATAATAGGGTTAATATTGAATTATTCACTTACCACTATCGATAGAGCCATTTGTGTGCATAATGCTGTTACAGATGTGTCTCCGAAATATTAAGAACTATATCTACGATGTTCATGATAACCTTAAATAGTGCAGTCAGTAATGACAATAAAACCCTTGAATTGCACTTGCAATATATACACGGGGGTAAAGCAGACCCGATGATGCAATGAGCTTGCTCGGCGGTATCATGACTGTGTAACGGGTCTTAATGTATAAGTGTGCTCGGCGGTAGGTTCAAACAATGCGGATCCTCAAAGCATGTGCTCATGGTATATTCGTGTTTTAACACCAGTGTATATACGGCACCATTTTTTGACCAAAGTATCATTATTACATATATTTATGAAATCTACCGAAGTGGTGTCAAAAAGTGGCCCCAGTGGATAATAACAGGCTTCGAGAATTTTGCATGTTTCCATTGAGCCCCATGTTAATTCATCAATCTTCAAAAGACACCCTGCAGAACAGTTCAGGAGCACAAGTGGCTCAAAATAATTTTATTATCCCATCGAACGAAGTTCGGAGGGATATAGGGAACGCCTCCGTCCGTCGGGGCAATAACTCAAATACCGTTGGCCCGATTTTGTTCATATTTTGTACACATATACCCTATGGGGGTAGAAGTTCTGCTCGAAGGCTGATTTTCAAAATGGCCGCTCATTTCAAAATGGCGGCCATTTTAGTGCCGATTTTACAGTAATTTAGGTGCAATATGTAAAACTGTAATAGCAATATGTTTTAAATGTAAAAAAATTATAAAGGACATTAATAATGCTACAAATGTAGATATTAAAAAAGCACATGGCAGCCATCTTGAAAAATGGCGGCCTTTACTCGTCATTTTACAATTTTTCCTGTAACTCAAAAAATAGTGGAGCGATTTTGTTCATATTTGGTATGTGAATACTATAAGCTTTGCACACTGTCTAAAGACACTTTTAGTAGAAGGCGGCCATTTTGAAAAATGGCCGCCATTTTAACGTATTTTACTATAACTCGAAAAGTAGTGGAGCGATTTTGTTCATATTTGGTATGTGAATACTATAAGCATGGCACACTGTCCTATGACATTTTTGGTAGAAGGCGGCCATTTTGAAAAAAAATTTGAAAAATGGCCCCCATTTTAACGTATTTTACTATAACTCGAAAAGTAGTGGACCGATTTTGTTCATATTTGGTATGTGAATACTATAAGCATGGCACACTGTTATATGACACTTTTGGTAGAAGGCGGCCATTTTGAAAAAATCTTGTTCATTGGTATGTGAATACTATAAGCATGGCACACTGTCTTTTTCTAATGACACTTTTGGTCGCCATTTTAACGTATTTTACTATAACTCGAAAAGTAGTTGAGCGATTTTGTTCATATTTGATATGTGAATACTTTAAGCATGGCACATTGTCTAATAAAACTTTGGGGAGTAGTCGGCCATTTTGAAAAATGGCCACCATTTTTATGTGTGTTATTTTACAAGCAGTGTGCGATTTTTCAAAAATTTTAGAGTGGCTACTTAAAAGCATATTATTTCTCCTGATGACAACATGGCTAGTGAGCAACCATTTTGAAAATGCTGGCCTTTCTGGTGTGTTATTTTATGATATTTGCTATTTGTTTATAAAAATGCCAGCCATTTCTGTTCGATGGGATTCGCTACGCTTTGGCGTTGCCGTTGTTCTGGTTTTGGAAATGATATGCTCCCTACGTGAATCGAGTTACATTTTGGGGTAAACATCACCTGTGATTTTTTCAAATTTTTTAGTCAACTTTTAGGGGTCCCCCACAGCCTTTGAAGTTTGCCCATAGGCTTAGCATTAGTGGGCGTTGCCCAAAATCGTAATTTGTAGAAGCTTTTTTCTAGTGATTTATTAATATGTTGTTTGAAGAAAAACAACATTGTATATGATATGATAGATGTTTAAATCATCATATTACTCTGTTTCATCGTGTGAACTTATATAAAAGGTTATACTTACAATATCCTTTTAACAAAATATCAGGTACATTTGACAGGTACATGTAATTGTACTGGTCGAATGTACCTGATATATTGTTAATAGGATATTGTAAGTAGAACCTTTCTATGTCCCCACCACATAGTGTGGGGCCATATTGTCGGCCTAGACGCGTCTGTCTGTCCGTCCGTCCATCCGTCCGTCCATCCGTCGGTCCATCCATCCATCCGTCGGTCCGTCCGTCCGTACGTCTGGCAGTTTTCTCCAAAACCGCTACAGATATCATCTTCAAATTTTCAGGGATAACTTATCAGTGCATACAGATGTGGATGAAAAAAATTTAACTCGAAACCTACTTCCTGTCGGCCATTTTGAAGTCAAATGCTAAAATCCTTGTCTGCAAACTTTAAGAAAAACGGCTTCACAGTTGCTTTAAAACTTTAACATCTTGTTCAGCTCACTTCATTCTAGATCTGATTAGGTTTTGGACCTGTTAGCTCAGTCATGGCAGCCATTTTGAATGTCTTAAGAAAAGTTAGCGCGCGATAATACTTTGTATCATATTGAATGGTGTTTTTGAGTTTTCATACTTGAACTTTTTAGTAACTTTATAAATAATTTCAGATGTACTTTCTTGTAAAAGCCTATGTTATTGTTAACAGTAGTTATATGTGATAATTTTGTAAAAAGAAATCAGTAAAAACTTGTAATCACTTTTTTATTGTCGGCCATTTTGGATTTTTCCGTCCTAAAATCTTGTCTGTGAAGTCTTGTCAGCGCGTTTTCAGGTGAACCGTTTGGTGGATCAATTTCAAATTTTCAGGGATGATTCTTAGTATAAAAATTTAGATCTGATTAGTTTTTTGGCATTCTGGGTAAATGCAAAGGCAGCCATTTTGGATTTTTCGTCCTAAAATCTTGTCTGTAAAGTCTTGTCTACACATTTCCAGGTGAACCGTTCTGTAGATCAATTTCAAACTTGCAGGGATGATTCTTAGTATGAAAATCTAAATCTGATTAGTTTTTCGGCATTCTGGATAAATGTCAAGGCAGCCATTTTGGATTTTTTTTTTAAAATCTTGCCTGTAAAGTCTTGTCTACATGTTTATATGGTGAACCGTTTGGTAGATTAATTTCAAATTTTCAGGGAGGATACTTAGTATGAAAATCTACACCCGATTTTTTGCATTCTGCGTAAATGTCAAGGCAGCCATTTTGGATTTTCTGTCCTAAAATCTTGACTGTAAAGTCTTGTCTACGTGTTTTCAGGTGACCTGTACGGTAGATCAATTTCATATTTTCAGGGATGATTCTTAGTATGAAAATCTAGAAACAGATTAGTTTTTTGACATTTTGGGTAAATGTCAAGGCAGCCATTTTGGATTTTCCATCCTTAGATCTTGTCTGTAAAGTCTTGTTTACATGTTTTCTGGATTTTCCATCCTCAAATTGTGTTGGTAAAGTCTTGTCTACTTATTTCCAGGATAACCATTTGACGGGATCACCCATTGGTGGGGACATTTTGTACACATTTGTGTTCTTGTATATTAGTTCACATGATGAAACAGAGTAATATGATGATTTAAACATCTAATCATATCATATACAATGTTGTTTTTTTAACATATTATTTATTTCCTTCATAATCAAAAAATACACAAAATATCTACTACCAATCGCCATAGGCATTCTAGGTAGTTTAAATTACAATAGAGGATTAATTACAGTAATCATAGATGGTTTATTGGTAATGTGAGAGGATATACAATGTTGTTTTTCTTCAAACAACATAAATAAATCACTAGAAAAAAAGCTTCTACAAAGTACGATTTTGGGCGACGCCCACTCCCACTAATGTTAAGCCTATGGGCAAACTTCAAAGGCTGTGGGGGACCCCTAAAAGTTGACTAAAAAATTTGAAAAAAATCATAGGTGATATTTACCCCAAAATGCAACTTGATTCATGTAGGGAGCATAACATTTCCAAAAAATTATTTTGAGCCACGAGCATTAAAGTCAATCTTCCTAGTATGTAACCATGACTCAAATGTCTTCAAAATAAGAAGGTTTACAAGCTAGATTTTGTCTAGTTCAAAAGATATTGGTGTTTGAATTTTGGAAAATTCCCATTGACTGCCATTATAAACTACTTTCAATATGGCTTTACTAAAGGGTCATTTTCTCCAAAAGTCCACTATGGAATTTTCTGATGTTGTAGATTTCTACAGCCAATATATTGAGTTTCAAAAAACCAAACAGGCACTTTCTAAAAATTTCTTATTTTTAATTAATCTAGTTCTTAAGTTGCTCACGAAAACTCCATTGAGTCTCATGTTAATTTATCAATCTTCAAAAGACCCCTGCAGAACAGTTCAAGAGCAATTAAGTCAATCTCACTAGAATGTAACCAAATTAAGAAGGGTTACACGTTGGATTTCATCTAGTTCAAAAGATATTGACGATTGGATTTTGGGAAATCTCCATTGACCGCCATTATAAACTACTATCAATATGGCTTTACCAAATTGTCATTTTCTCCAAAAGTTCACCATGGAATTTTCTGATATTGCAGATATTTATAGCCAATATATTGACTGGCACTTTTCTAAAATTTTTGATTTTTAATATGACAGTCTCTATAATTCATTTTCCATT
This sequence comes from Owenia fusiformis, assembly GCA_903813345.2. Taxonomy (NCBI): domain Eukaryota; kingdom Metazoa; phylum Annelida; class Polychaeta; order Sabellida; family Oweniidae; genus Owenia; species Owenia fusiformis. The sequence continues at coordinate 18,964,466 of CAIIXF020000007.1, read as the reverse complement.
CTTCGATGTCACAAGTTGACTTTAACTGAAGTTGATGATGATGTCATGATGACATAGTATGACACTCCATGGGATTTGCCATGCCTTGACATTACTGTAATCTAGTTTGAATTTGATGTGAATGTTAAATATGTGAACCTTTGTTTGATTCCAGAACACAGGATGAACCAGCATTTTGTGGCCTTTCTACATTGGTAATGGTCCTGAATGCCCTCAGTGTTGACCCAGGGAGAGTCTGGAAGGGACCGTGGAGGTGGTACCATGAGAACATGCTAGACTGCTGCATACCCATTGATGTCATAACTCAACAGGGCATCACACTTGACCAATTCTCTTGCCTCGCTGACTGCAATACGCTAACTGTTAAAACAGTCAGGTTAAATACAGAGATGAACACCACTAACAATTTGGACAGTTTTAGGGAGTTTGTGAAGTCAATGACCAAAGTTGATGATCGCTTTGTCGTCTGTTCATATTCTCGACCAATTCTACATCAGACTGGATCCGGCCACTTTTCTCCCATTGGTGGGTACCATCCTGGCAGGGACCTTGTTTTGATCCTTGACACAGCAAGGTTTAAATATCCTCCTCACTGGGTTAAACTAGATATACTATGGAAAGCAATGGGAGAAATTGATAAAGATACAGGTAAATAGCAGTTTGTCATTTTATTGAATGATATTGGAGTAGGGATATGTAAAAGCTAATAATTCATCCATATGTTAATGTTTCAAGGTAATGTAATAATGTAATAATGTAATTATTGGTAACTTAGATATCAGTTGTCAGAGAATGGGTATCGATATGGCGAACTTTTTGAACACACGTTTCTCTTAAACCAGTCTTCAAAAATTTCTGAAAATCTTACAAACTGTCAATTTAATGGCAATCTTTTGAATGGTAACAATATAATTTGAAATAGATATACATACTTTCATCTATATTGTTTTAAAAAACACATCAAACACTTGTTTTGTTCTTGGTATCATGTTTCCAGAGTGAAATGAAACATCTTTCCGAACCTCATTGGTACAAAACGACATAAACACAACATGTTTAGGTCTCTCAATTTTCTAATAACGCAGATGCGAGTAGGTAGTTACCAGTTTCGCCACCAGGTGGCTCGTTCGGGTCAGATAACATGGCGGGTATATTAGAAAGTTCCCTTTAACTTAAATTACATCTGTTGTAGTGGCTAAATTTTTATATTACCCTTATGTATCTAATAGTTATGCAAATTAAAATATGTCCAGTAAAAGAAAATGTTATCTGTCCAATACAAGAAAAGATATTTAACTTTTTGTGATTTTGTAACATGGGTCTATGAGGAATCAACCCGAGCTAGAAGTCACATTTTCAAAAATATTAAATTTTCAAAGTTGATAAACCATCTTCGAAACCATTTTCTAGACGTACTTTTACATGTAGATTTCAAATATGACATCACTTTGACTGAATTTTGAATATTTAATGACGTAAATCAAGATTATTTCTATTCGCATCTAGTCTATTGTACAAAGGAAATTTTGGTTGATTTTAAAAAAGTATCTTGTTAATGAAATATAAGGTTTTTCTTGATTTTTATCTATTTTGGGGGGATTTTGTTTTAATTTTTGAATACTTTTTTAGAATCAACCAAAAATTCCTTTGTATAACTTTAATATTGAGAGGTCTAAAACATGTTGTAAATGCTATTTTGTTCCAACAAGGTTCGGAAAGATATTTTATTTCATTCTCAAGAATTGGTAGAAAGGAGCAAAAACAATTGCACAAAAAATGTTAACAAAAACAGTTATATAAAATATTTCTAAATAATTTTCACCTTAAATTGTTGTCAATCAGTCAACATTAGATAAAATACCATGTTTTTTAACAGAATGTTTTCAATGATTGGTTTAAGAGAAAAACATTGTTGAATTCAGTTCTCCATATCGATCCCTATCCTTTGGTTCAAGTTTGAGAGGCTGATGCCTTGTGAGGATAGAATTTATGTTTGTGAATGAATGTTCAATATGCAGGTCGTTATATCTTCTTGAGCCTAAATTTTTCTCATTTTTTGGATTTCCCTTGCTTATTTTTTTACCCTAATCAAATGTGTGTATGAGTAAAATCATAGATCACTCAGCTCTAATCTACTTGTATTTTTCAGGAAAGCCACGTGGGTACTGTATCCTGCAGAAAAAAGAAGGGGTAGAACCATTGATGTTATTTCGACCTTCGACGAGTCTAAGCGTTACTCTACCTTCATATGACTCTCTCTCAACAATAAATCAATTTATCACACGCTTAACAAACTGGTTCCAGTCCATGCCATTAGCCAATCACAGCCCAAGTAGTGATGATGTCATAGAGAAATCGGTCAGACAAGTACTAATCGCAGCTGATATTTTAGAAGCATCACATTATCTCTATACCACTCAATTAGAAATGTGCTCAGTCAAGATGGACTCCGAGTATTCCTCCACGATAAACAATATAATCGATGCATTGGAAAATGTTACGATATTTAAATGTGTCAGAGAAACATTGGAAGTTTGTGATACGGTGAAATCAGCTAAAAAAATTGGAAGAATTTATCCAAGAGATTACGATGAAGAGTGTGCAAATAACAACTCTGAATTACATCACTTAATTTCAAGGATAACAGACGCTCATTTTGTGACTCTTTTCCTCCTCACATGGCCATATAAGTATGACAAGCACTGTAAATCATATGGCAAAATATTACAGGATATTGTAGCTCATGAAATGTCTACTGTGGTTGCGGTACTAAGGGATGAGGTTGAATGGTTGAAAGTGAAAATAGACACAGTCTTAAATTACTTTGAAAATCAATGTTGTAATGAGTGCAGTTGTAAACAGGAGAGGACTATCACATATAACTGAAAATTCAATAGACTGAACTGAGTAACATAGATATCTGCATTGAAATCAATTTGCTATCCCCATATCAATAATTTAACAAGATGCAGATGTTCAAAGTGAAAATAGAATCTTGGAAAACTGTGGGAATTTATTAAATTGGAATTATTGTGGCATACTTGTACATGTTTTATGACATGTTGGTACATGGTATCATTCATGTACATGTAATATATTAATTTATACAATTACAATATTGAGAGACCTAAACACGTTGTGGGAGGGAAAGATGTTTCATTTCACTCTGGAAACATAATACCAAGAACAAAACAAGTGTTTGATGTGTTTTCTAAAACAATATAGATGAAAGTATATACTATATATTTTTCAAATTATATTGTTACCATTCAAAAGATGACCATTAAATTGACGATGTGTAAAATTTTTAGATTTTTTTATGACTGGTTTAAGAGAAACGTTTGTTCAAAAAGTTCTCCATATCGATACCACTCATTTAATAGGCTAATGTCTATGATGGAAATATTCAATTCAATTCAATTTATTCCTTAATAAAATAATAAAATACAGTACATATAAAAGGTTTAACAGGTGACATCATTCCTGATGTTTATACCCGTACATGTTAAAGCATAATATTACTAAGACCTCTGTTGGAGATAGAATTTTCAATGCGGCTGCATTTTTTGAAATATGTCATCATTGCGAACTTAATTACTTGCACAATTGGTTCTTTTATAGCTAATTGGCATATGAGCATTGAACATTTGTTCCACAATGAATTTTCTATATGGCTATTATTCTTCAAAAAGTATTTTTGGACTCTAACTTGCTTTATATCGACACGTCATGTATAAATAATAGCCTTTTCAAAATCAATTCTGTATTCAAAATCGTAAATAACTTTCTTGGCTTAAGCTTGATTTTTCTTGACCAACTTTCCACTCTACTATAACTCGAAAAGTAGTGGAGTGATTTTGTTCATATTTGGTATGTGAAAACTATAGCATGGCACACTGGCTAATGACACTTTTGGTAGAAGGCACCCATTTTGAAAAATGGCTGCCATTTTTACGTCTTTTACTATAACTGGAAAAGTAGTCGAGCGATTTTATTAATATTTGGTACGTGAATACTATAAGCATGGTACACTGTGTTATTTTATGTTTTTTACTATAACTCAAAAAGTAATAGAGCGATTTTGTTCATATTTGATATGTAAATACTCATAAGCACGGCACACTGTTTTATGACATTTTGGAAAGGAGGCGGCCATTTTTTAAAATGGCCGCCATTGACCTGAACGTGTGTGCGATTTTGCCAGCCATGGCTGTTCGATGAGATTTGCTATGCTTTGGCGTTGCTGTTGTCTAGTATTGTTATATACAACAACTTGCAAGAGCACTCATTTCAATATTTTGATTGACAGGTGATTCAAAAAATCTCCATATTATTAATAACTTTTTAAAATGCATGGATTTTGATTAGAATTTCACTGTAGATGTTTTTAAATGGGATGAATATATCTTGAGAAGTTGACAGACACTGGGGGTCCATAATGAAAATTAAGAAATGTCAGGATGATATTTGAAGCACAAAGGACACGTCCCGGTTTGGAGAACAGTCCACTGGGCTAATAATCTTTTTATGAAAATTATAGAAATAACATCCAAATTAAATTATGAATATTTGAAAGAGAACTTTTAAATCTACAATATGTAAAAATGTCAAAATTGTCTGAAGCAGGCATAACATGCAGTTGACCGATCCAATAAAAGACAAGTCTCAGTTTGGAGAACGAAGTTCATCAGTTTACTGTACTAATGATTATTTTATGAAAAATATAGAAATAACATCCAAATTAAATTATGGATAGGCCTATTCAAAAGAAGACATTTAAATCTACAATATGTAAAAATATCAAAATTGTCTAAAACAAACGTAACATGCAGTAGACGGATGAAGTTTGTTCTCCAAACCGAGACTAGTCTTTTACACTGATATCATTCATGCCAAATAAAAAAAATTTCTTGCCCACCTTGTTCATACATGTTCATTGATTTACATAAACAGATACAGTAATTATGTTACAAATTGTCATATAACAATAAATTAAGAAATAAAAAATAGTGAAAATACCAAGAGCCATCTGTTGAATATGCAGTATATTACAGTAGAACAATAATTTTGAAGTATGGTGTTTGAGGTAGAAATTCATATTTCATTCTTGCCATACAGAAGCTCAGTACAATATATACCATCACTAGGAGGGGGCATTGGGTGCAACCCCTCTAGTCTAAAATCTACTATTTTATATACTATTACTATATACTATACGTTTTATATACTTTATCTAGTACTCTGAGAAAGTCGTCTAAAGAGCTTCAGGGACCTAGACATTGTATAGCCAGTGTGTGACAACATGCCATCTATATTTGAAGTGAAATCTTAAAATGCACCACTCTTTTCAGGCCCGTAAGACACTTTTCTCCAAGGGGGGTGCGGTTTTTAGCTTACTAAAGAGAATGTAAAATTGTCAATTTTTTGCCGCGTAAATCAAATCGCGTAAGACAGAGGGGGGGGGGGTCAGTTACTCCCTATATTGGTTTGGAATTAACAAATGCAACTTCCAAACGTTCCAATTGTTTTGTGGGGGGTGTGAGAAGTAGTCCACTCCCCCTAGAAAATTTTACAGTTTTGAGATGCTATTTGGGACGTGCTTTCTGGGCACTTTCAAAGTGTAAGTTTCTAAGTAGTACGCCACCACCACAAGAATAAGAGTTGAGTGAATAAAAAACCGAACATTCTGGGGGGTCTGGGGAAAATTTTGAAATTTGGTTGTATTTGGAGCGACTTTGCAACCATCTGGTACGCCTGTGCGTTATGAGTCAATAAGAAAAATGTGAATTTTTTTCAAATTCTTTTGGGGGTGTCAAAGAGGATGAGAGGGTGAAGTGGGGTGGGGTGCCAGTAGGGGAGCAAGGGTTGTCACCCAGAAACATTGACCATATCAAGGTGCTATTTGATGATGTCTGGGCACTTAAAAAATGTCTGAGACAATACATGAAATTCAGAATATTTTATTTTGTTTTGTGGGGGATGTGAGGGGTGGCTAACTCTCCTAGAAAATTTTACAATTTAGAGATGATATTTGGTGCTTCTGGGCACTTTTAAAGGTATTAGTCAATAAAAACATTGAAAAACAATCACAATTTTTTTCAAATTTTGGGGGTGTCAAAGGGGGGGGGGGGGAGGGGTGCCAGAGGGGGGGGGGGGCTGTTGTGCCAGAGGGGGAGCAAGTGTTTGTCCCCCATATCAAAATTTACAACATCAAGGTGCTATTCGATGAAGTTTGGGCACTTTAAAAGTGTCTGTGCCTAAAAGCGCATATTTCCCAAGAAAATTTTACAATTTTAAGATGCTATTTGGTGCTTTCTGGGCACTTTCAAAATGTACGAGTCAATAAAATTTGAAAAATCTCAATTTTTTATTTGGGGGGGGGGGTGTTAAGGGGGGGGGGGGGGGGGCTGCCAGAGGGGGAGGTGGAGTGGGGATGCCAGAGGGCGAGTAAGTGTTAGTCTTCCAGAATCATTAACTTTATCAAGGAGCTATTTGATGATGTTTGGGCAATTTAAAAGTGTCTGAGACAATACATAAAACAAATTCAGAACTTTTTCATTGTTTTGTTTGGGGAGTGAGGGGTGGCCCACTCCCCCTAAAAAATTTTACAATTTTACGACGCTATTTGGTGCTTTCTGGGCATTTTCAAATTGTATGAGTCAATTAAAGAATTTGAGAAAATCACAATTTTTTTTTTGCGGGGGGGGGGGGGGGGGGGGGTCAAGGGGGGGGGGCGCCAGAGGGGGGGGGGGGGGTTGTGCAAGATGCAAGAGGGCAAGTCCAAGATGCAAGAGGGCAAGTCCCCCAGAAACACTAACTATATCAAGGAGCTATTTGATGATGTCTGGGCACTTTAAAAGTGTCTGAGACAAAACACTAAAATAAATTTAGAACTTTTCCATTGTTTTGTGGGGGGTGTGAGGGGTGGCCAATACCCCTAGAAAATTTTACACTTTTAAGATGCTATTTGGTGCTTTCTGGGTACTTTCAAAGTATATGAGTCAATGAAAAAAAATTACAAGAAAAAATATTTTTCAAAAAAAAAAATTTTTAATTTTTTTTTCAAATTTATTTTGGGGGTAACAAAGGGGGGTGCGGTCGCACCCATCGCACCCCCCCCATCTGACGGCCCTGCTTTTACGGTACATGTACACATAGTCTTCAACAAATGCAATTTTCATACAAGACAAATTCATGTCAAATGTTTGAAATGTTGAGTTGATTATGAGGGTTGGAACTGTACTTTTCTGTGGTACAAATTATTTGGTTGATTATAATAAAAATTAAATCTCAGGAAATGAAAAGTATGCCATAAATGATTTATAGCTTATATTTTTTGGCAGAGGTTCAAAACTAGGCTCTCTTTAATGAAGACAAATTGATCATAGAGACATTGATCATTTAATTTTATAAATTACAGTTATTATTCCCAATTTGACAAATAATATAGTTAATAATCCTCTGCTTAATTGATTTAATTGTTATTTAGCGAGATCAATAGTGCAAAAATACAGGCTAATAGTTCCTTAATGGAACGAAGCGTGAAACTTTCCACATTTGATCAGAACATCATTCCTTTTGATTTAAGAGCCAGAGCCATTTTTGTGGTCCACTAGAATGACCAAAAAATGGTAAATACCCCCTCCCACCAAATCTCAGGGGGTGGGGGAGAGAGAAGAATTTTTTTTTTGTAAAAAGTTACTTTGAATATGGTCGTACTGCAGTTTTAGGATGTTACATCCATTGTAGAAAAATTTTGCAACTTAAAAAATTAATTTATACTTGATTTTCATCATTGTTAAAGACTAGGCATGGGCGACACCCACTTTTCCTATGTTGAACATTTAGGCTATTAAATCTCTATCATTAGTGGAACAAATTTCACAGAATGTATACAATTTTATTGCACGTATGTTGATTTGGCCTATCCTGCCAATTAAATTCTTTTAAGTTTTAACATCCTGTTAACTAATAGATGTCACACTGGTAAGGTATTTGGGGTTTGTCATTGCTCCTTTGGTCAGTCATGAAAAAGTTTCAGATGTGAATGAATTCAAAAATGTGCATTGAATAGATTTTAAATTCTTAACATGGGTTTGTATTATTTGTTCTTGTTGTAATCATAATTTTTAAATCTGAGATTTTAGTGTATACACTTGTATATATTTTGATAATGATAATTAAATAAATCATTACATATTTCTGAACACCCCCCCCCCCCCCACCTTCCTATGCTAACCAGTGATCGATCCAGTATTTCCTGAATATGGTGCTAAATCATAATTTAGTCTTGGTAAGAATATCAGCTTCTATACTTATATTTTGGAAGGTGCAATTTACAGATATTGAAAGAGTGGCATGTGATTTTTGAATTTTCAATAAGGTACATCACCTGGTATTCTGAAGTCTAATACTGGGAAGATCCTGTCAGTGTGCATCCTTTTGCATGGCTTGAGTGCTTAACACATTCTTTACTACATTTCAGGTAAACCTGCCTGCATCACATTGCTTCATTTCTACACTGTTCCAGATAACCTAAAGTGTGCTATAGACTGTAGTTTAGAACATCTTAGTAAACATTCTTACAATAACTTAGAACTAACAATGCAAAAAATGGAGATGTACTGTGGTATCTATCCTAACCCGAACTTTCTAACTCCTCACTATAACTTCTTAATCAAACAATGCAATCAGTGACAACAGATCATCAAATCCAACCCATAACAGATTGGACAATTTGCCTCATATGTCAAGAACCAGGAGGTAAACTTCTATGCCCTGCAAATAATAAGTTTCAATCCAAAGCAAATCTGGATGATGAAATAAAAGGATACATGACATTTGAGAACATAATCCTTGAATATAAGGCCAATGAAATTCCTCTTCCTAAGGAAATCAATCCACTCAGTCGAATCGATGATGGTGAGGGTATCTATAAAACTCTACTGAAACACAAGGGCAAGTGGCACCATAATTGTCGATTTAAATACAGTCATTTGAGACTCAACAGAGAGCTAAAGAAAGCTCTTAAAAGAACAAATGAAAATGATGATACCAGCACCCTTGATGTGAGTGAATCGAAACATACTAGAAGATGCAGTACTCCATTAAAGTTATGTGTATGCTTTTTCTGTGGCCAAACTGGGGAAGAGAAGAAAGAGGTCCTTCACGAGGCCAGCACATTTGGTCTAGATGCAACAATACGACGTTATGCTCAAGAAACTGGAGACCAATCCCTCCTTACAAAGTTGGCTGGTGGCGATATGATAGCAACTGAAGGACAATATCATGCAAGTTGTAAATTGAACCTGTTCAATAAAGTAAAAGCATATGAACGTGCAAAAGATGACCATAACAAATCACATACTGTTCAGCTTGGAATTGCTTTTGCTGAGCTCATATCATACATTGAAGACAGTCGAAGTGATGACCAAATCAAATATTTTAAACTGAATGATTTGTTCATCCTATACACTGAAAGAGCAGAACAGTTAGGCGTTGATTTTACTTTCGTTGGTAAGCCCAATAAAACAAGGTTTAAAGAGAAAATATTAGACACAATTCCTGATATCCAAGCACACAGGGATGGCCGTGATGTTCACCTCATTTTTAATGATGCTGTGACTAAGGTAATAAACAACACTTTGAACAGCTGTGATGATGATGCAATCATACTGGCAAAAGCTGCAAGAATTGTAAGAAGAGACATTAAAGCAAACAGGACATATTCATTTGATGATTCTTTCCCAGAAGGCTGTCAAAATAATGTTGTTCCAGACACACTTACAGCCCTTGTCAATATGATAATTGATGGAAGTAGTATAAAAGAATGTACCTCAGAATCATCTCAATGTTCTCTCAGTATTGCACAGTTATTGATGTTCAATTCTGTAACTCATAAGCGACGTAACATAGGTGGCAATGTTAATCGCAGAGATAAACGATGTGAAACCCCGATACCCCTTTATGTTGGAATATCAGTCTATCAGAAAACTCGAAAACGAGAACTAGTTGACAAACTTTACCAACTTGGACTTTCTGTATCCTATAACAGGGTGCAAGATATCTCAGTTCAACAGAGCAATAAAATATGCCAACATTTTGAATCCATTGAGGCAGTTTGTCCACCACAGTTGAAAATGAATTTGTTTACAACAGGAGCAGTTGATAATCTGGACCATAATCAGAGTTCCACTATAGCTACAAACTCATTCCATGGAACCGGTATCTCCCTTTTCCAACATCCTGATGGCATGAATCAAGGTATTCAACAACAAGTGACACCTATTGCTGAAAAAACAAAAGATCTCAAGCCACTCCCCGAGTATTACAAGACTGTACCACCTACCGTTTTGAAGAAGGAATCCAATATTCCGCAGATTACTGGTGCCCTTAATGTTGAGACATATGATGTGATAAATCAGGCTTACAATGAGGCTTTTGAGTAAGTTGCATATTGAATTTTTAAGCAAATCCAGATTGAATAATACATCTGATTTTAGATGCTCAGGAGATAAGTATGGCACTTGACTTTTACCTAAAGTTGGCATATATAGAGCAATCAAATATTTTAGCATGTATAGAAATTATTCCTCTTGGCATTTAATCATTGCACTTTTTGATCATTTAGAATATGTGCCATGTTTTTTTAGATTAGCATGTCCAGATTATAATTTACTAGATAAGTACAGTAAAACCTGTCATAGTGAACACCTGTGTTCAGTGAACACTTTCAAGAGTCATTTTACATTGATTCCTGTATATAATTTGTAGGGCACAACTACCTACAGTGAACACTGTGGCTATATACGGCTTTTTGTGTTCACTATATCCAGGTTTTACTGTAAATGATTATCTTTAAGGAGCTAAAATATTCACATGTGTACAGACACATATTATAAATTCTCTGCATTGTTGGAGGTGTTGAAGTCTATTTAGTATATGTTTTGCTAAGATCTAATATTAATTTACATAATTAAATGTAATGTTTCATTTCTTTTCCTGGAAGGAGACCAATCAGAAATCCCAGCTTAACAGAAGTGATCCACTATGAAAATGATAATTCACTTTTTTCAGGTGGTTGGAAACAGTGGAGTATCAGCAAGGAATACCAAGTGTAACAAATGACACTCAATTATCCTGGTCTGCATACTTTGGCTATCTTCAACAACCCGGTTCTAGTGAAATAGCACATTCAGCTCTTCTCCCATTGTTTCACGAGGACTCAAAGACCCCTGCTATGATGAAACATTCTATGCATATGGTAACAAAATCTACTAACTACCTCAATCCCACCCAACTCCTGTTCTAACTGCGGATCAACCACTCTATGCCCTTTGTAAAACCATTCAATGGAATTGTCCAGATGAGTTAGGTGAAGACAAAATTGTTTTGGTATTTGGTGGTATGCACCTTGAGATGACCGCTTTCCGAGTTCTAGGAAATCTATTGGACAACTCAGGATGGACAACTGCTCTAACCCAAGCTAACATAGCTACCCCTGGAACTGCAGATTCCTTTCTTAAAGTGTCACACTTAACCAGAACCAGAAGGGCCCACACAGTCACAGCCTGCAGTCTCTACATTCTCCTCAAGAGAGCCTATGCTACATATATAGCTGTCCAGGATCTAGATGATGAAGTGCCTAAACAGTTTGATGAATGGTGTGCTGATCAACAGAATGTACCAGTCTTTAAATTTTGGTTTCTGATTATTCAAATCGAAATACTGTGCCTTAACTATGTGAGGGCTATCAGAGAGGGCAATTTTCCTCTTTATCTCCAGTCAATCAGCAAGCTTATCCCCTGGTTTTTCGCGTTTGACCATGTCAACTATGCTCGCTGGGTACCAGTTCACCTAAGAGATATGCTTCAACTCCAACAAATACATCCAGAGGTCTATGAAGCCTTCATGAAAGGCCACTTCACAGTAACCAAATCAAGACGGAGCTTTTCAGCCATTGCTCTTGATCAAGCTCACGAGCAGAATAACAGTCTAGTGAAATCAGATGGTGGAGCAGTGGGGCTCTTTGACAACCAAACAGCTTTACAGAAGTGGATGGTTGGGGGCCCTGAATTGTCAAGACTGATCACTGAATTTGAGGACAATATAACTGATGATCAAGATGAAGACCTTTCAAATCATGAACAAAGTATAAGCATACAACAAAGATTCAAAGACAATGTGAAATTATTATCAGAAACCATAGAAGAGATGGGAAATCCTTTCCTGGAAACTTCAAATGACTTATACTCATTAGACAACAAAGATATTGTATCGTCACTATCACTATATGAAATGGAGCAAACTGGCCAGGATCAGCACAGACTGTACACTAAAGAAAGACTGGATGACAGATCTAAACCAATAACAGACACTATAAAAAGAAACAATTTTCGAATATTCAAGGAACAGAAAACAAAGGTGAATGTTACCAAGGAAACAGCATTGAAAAATGATTGTGCTCTCTTTTCAAGATTGTTTATCGCATGTCAGAATAGGGACGGCGATCTCGAGGAGTTCTTTAAACATGAAAACCAATCCTTTCCACCCTCTTTATCTCAAAATGGAACAATTAAAACAACTAATAAGTCTGACATTCTCAAGCCATTAGAACAGCTGCCTACTGGAAACCAGCAAGTTCAGTGCCCAAAGGTAGATGCAATGTTCCTTGATGGTGCAGTTATTGTGCACCTTTTGAAACCCCAACAGGCTACAACATTTCAGCAGTATTCAGATCAAGTGTTCAACCAATATATTACTAACCAGCTAGCAAAAGTGGAAAGGCTAGATATAGTCTGGGATCAATACCTTGAAAACAGTTTGAAGTTATCAACTAGACAGAAACGAGGCTCGGGCAAACGACGCCTAGTGGAACCAAACAACAAGTTGCCATCTAATTGGAATGAGTTCCTCAGAGATGATGCGAATAAAGCAGCACTGTTTAGCTTCTTAGCAGTGAATGTTGAATCAATCCATGTTCCAGATGGAAAGCGTTTGATTACCACCATTGGTAGAGATGTATTGTCATATCCCCCAATGCCCATTCAGGACATTTCCCCATCAACACATGAGGAAGCAGATGTTAGGCTCTTCCTACACATTCACCATGCTGTAAAATGTGGGTACGACACATTGATGATTAGAACAGTAGACTCTGATATTGTTTGTCTGGCAGTCAGTTCATCATCAGAACTCAACGTCCAAATATGGATAGCTTTTGGAAATGGAAAAAATTATAGATATCTCCCCTCCCATGAAATGGCAGCTGCCCTTGGACCTGATAGGGCTATGTGTCTCCCCTTATTTCATGCCCTCACTGGTTCAGACACTACATCTGGATTCCATGGTAAATCAAAAACAACAGCATGGAAACAATGGAATGCTTATCCCGAATTGACAAATGCACTTAAAACTTTAGCTGAAGATCCAAATAAGTTGGCCGAAGTTATGCCAATCATCGAACGTTTTGTTGTGATTTTATACAATAGAGCCAGCAATGAAACATCTGTAAATGCTGCTAGACAAGAAATGTTCACAAAGAAAACAACTCAAATTGAGAACATCCCACCAACATTAGATGCTTTGCAGCAGCACATGAAACGTGTTCTATTTCAAGCAGTATTTGTGTGGGGACAGACCATTATACCTATGCCAGTCCTCCCTTCACCCTCACAATGGGGTTGGGAATCCATCACCACGAAGGCTGGGAAAATGATTTGGGTGCCAGTGTGGAAGACATTGCCTCAAGCTTCAGATGCATGCCAAATGCTTGTAAAATGTAGCTGCAAACAACAATGCTCAACAAGAAGATGCAAGTGCTTTAAAGCTAATCTTGCGTGTACTGCCCTGTGTTTGTGTGACGGGGATTGTAATGGACTTGACTCTCAGTGATTATATAGTGTTGAAGTGCTTAAATGCAATTATGATACTAATAAGGTAACTGATATCAATTAGTCAAAGTACTCTCATTTAAAGCCAAAATAATCGATCATCAATTGTGAATTACACATTATTATATCTTTATTTCTAAAAGGGGTGTGGCCTTTCACAAGTCTTTAACAGTGAATCTGACTTACTTACAGCATCTATCATCTCAACATAAATAACAGATTTAATCCTATCCATTCTATTCTTCATTATTAGGTTATTTTCCTATTCATAACAAAAGACTCATTAACTTGCATATTTAACATGTAGATAAAGTGGGCGTCGCCCTTGGTCAGGCTTTAACAATGAATATCCATGAGAAATACTGATGCAATCTTGAAAATTGTTTTTAAACATGAAAATAACATACAAAAAATGAGGTTAGATCATATTCAAAAATAAAAATCAACAAAAAAAAAATTCCTCTCTCCCCCTCCCCCCAGGATTTGATGGGAGGGGGTATTTGCAATTTTTCGGTCATGCTAGTGAGCCACAAAAACGGCTCTGGCTCTTAAATCAAAGGGAATGGTGTACTGATGATATCTGGAAAGTTTCACGCTTCGTTCCATTAAGGAACTATTTCAGGCCTGTCAACTGTCCCGCAATTTGCGTATTTGTCACGCATTTGTTGAAGAATTTGAAGTCACGCCAGTTTTTTTTGCGTGACAGAAAATGTCACGCAAAATACGCATTTTACCTGGCAATTGTCACGCAAAAATATTTCTGTAGAAATTTTTTCGAAATATGTTTACGATACGGTAAAAATACGAACGTCGGCAAAAACCGAACGCAATTTGTTCGTATTTGTCACGCGAATCCCGTATGTGTCACGCATGTTCATTGAAAATTTTTCGTACCTACCCCCCCCCCCCCCCCCCCCCCCCCCCCCCCCCCCCCCCCCCCGTTGACGACATCGCGAGCGTAGCGAGCGCGAAAAATTTGAGGTGTTCAAAGTTTGGCAAAGGTGCTCAAACTTTGGCCAAAGGTGTTTAAAAGTTGGCCAAAGGTGTTCAAAATTTGGACAAAAGTGTTCAGATTTGGACTTAGGTGTCCAACATTTTGAAGTCACTCATATTAGGTGGTCCCAAGTTGACAGCCCTGCTATTTTTGCACTATTGATCTCGCTAATTTGCTTGACTGGCAAATCAAGTCCCTTTCACTATAGGTTCATTATTGGAATTAAAAAATATCACAGAACAATTTGAACTTTTTGAGGAATATATTGTACTGATGTTCAACATAAGGTAATTGTTTAACAAACATTATTTGCAATTTTATTGTGGTGTCAGAGTTAAGGTGGTTGTAAATGCTTTTATTGCAAGGGATCTTGGTATATAACCCGGGGTGTATAAGCATGCTATACGATCTGAAAGTTCTCTTGTAATATTTCAAGCAATCAGGATTTTACTTACATTTTTCATATCTATAAGGTAAGTCATTACAATGTACAGTGTATTTATTGTTCATAAGACAAAAAATTACATTGCAAAATAAGAAATTTAGTGGGCCTAGAAATATTACCCATTACAGACAGATGTAAGCTGGATTAAATTGATAGAAACAAATTAAGAAACGAACGAGAAAAGTATATGAACCCTCAGATTTTTTCTTGTCATTAAAAAATAAATGCCATTGAAAACATCTATTAAATGTAATCCAGAATTGTAAAAATCTAAATGGGAAATCATGAAATATTTTGAAAATCATCCAATTGCTAATGCAGAATTTTCTAGGTTTACATGTATTTCACAGATGGCATATAGGCCTATGTAGATTGTAGACAGTTTGCCCATTTTGTGATATAATGTTTCTTCAAAAGATTTTAACTTATTCATTGTACAATTTTTGTACAATCTTATGTAAAATATGTTGATATTTTTCCCATGAGAATGGTTCCTGTTGTGTACCTGCTGATCATACTAGTGGTGGTACAGGGTGTCCTTCCAGCCAGTGTACAAGACCCTTTCACAGATCACCTATATAAACGTGGCTTACAAAAAAGGTAGTTTAACTTTTGGTGTTGGATGATACATCAGTTGATATTTTCTACTGTTACTTCATGATATTAAAACTTTGAAGAATCATAAGACAAAATAATAAAGATTGTGCATGCGCTTGAACTTTCCAGTGATTGACTTACAGTTTGCAACCTCAGTAATGTTGACATAAACTGTATGAATGTATTAAGCATGATACAACTAAGATTAAGTTGGAAGGACCAACTGCTCAACAGATTAAATTCTGCCTTAAACAGATAACTCCAGTCATTTTTTGTAATAGAATCCTTTATAATGATATTACTGCTTAGATTTGCTAATTTATTTCTTGAACTTTTTTTATATTTTATTTCTTGAACTTAGTCTAATGCACAGCTACAATAAGCTTGAGATGAATTCTTTCATTAACATAAGGAGTCACTCCATATTGAACTTGTCTTGGAGCTATACATGACATTATCGGATTTATTTGTCATTCTAAGTTTATTTGTCACTACCAGAAGTGATGACATATTGTTATAGTCTCTAACTTTTTGTGGATGGTGTTTGACAGTTGATCTTCGGTTTTCTATGGTTGGTTTTCAGTGTCTGTAACAAATGACAGGTGGTGAAATTTTGCTTGTTAATGCCTTATTTGGCTTTGTCATTGGACTGAATGCTTTCATTTACCTAGACTGATTGCTATGAACTATGGTGGTTTTGCTTATTACCACTACCTCATGTAGAATAGGTCTTCAGCTTTAACATTGCTTATTCTTAGGGCATGTGGCTGTGGAGGGAAGCATGCTTGTATCCTCAGCTGGTACTCTTGTATATGTACAGACAATGCAAAAGAATGTAGACAGGTGAAGATGTACACTTGGAAGGGACACAAATAAGAATGTTGCATATTTCACCCCTATATGTGACCAAATATCCCCATGGTGAGTTAAGTTTATTAAGTGGGAATATCAGACCATAGGCCACTATATTTAGTGAGAAAACAAGTTTGTCCCTGATAACATCATGATGGTATATTACAACAGATACATAGCCATTTTATATTTTTAATGTCATACCCTACATCTACCAGAATAAGTAGTTATAAGACAACTGAAAAGTGAACAATTGAATATGGTTGATTGCTGGTACAATAAAATAACACCCCCACTCCAGATAATTTCACTCCCACACACTTTTTACTCCCACACACCTTATTGGTCTGAAACCCATTAGATCTCTTTGGTATAAAATGTTTTGAGTCCCAATTACCCAAATATAATTTTTTCAAAACCAAATGGCCCAAAAAGTACCCATTCAGTTTTAACAAATGGGATTTGAGCCATTAGGTTTGCGATGGACCATTGGATTTCAAACAAAGAAAATTCAGATAAATAGGATGACTTCTAGCTAACATTTTGTAAAGTACTTGTATTATATATATTTCAGGGATGCTAAACACTGCCAATGTACTGGACTGTACTCCTGCATTATTGACAGGGTCCATTGTTTCTGCGTCTATAACGCAAGAGAGTGTCGAGATATCAAACGCTTTGGCAGAGGTGGACTTTATCCCGGATAACAAGACATTTCATTAATGACTCCATTAAACAGAGGAATTTGGCTATTCAATATGGTAAACAGACGATGCATTAAAAACTTTTAGATATCTCTGGCCATCTCTGTTACAAAATCCTCTAAAAATGTTAACATACTCAATATAGACCATACTCTGGTCATTTTAGTTCAAACACAACAACCATATACTTTTTTCAGTTATTATCATATTGTCAGAAAAGTGCTCAAATTACAGCCAAAATAATAATAAAAAATATCTTGATTGTGTGTCAAATAGAAAACAAAAAATTATTACTCATGCATGCATTGAGTGCATAAATTCAAATATACTCTGAAATTGTGAAATTAAGAACACTGCTACAATGAATAAAATAATACTGATCAAATGACTGCATTTCTCTTTACTTTACATTTATATTTATGACATTTAATGCGTAATCTCACAATAGAGCAGTACAGTATCCATGTTACCTCATAAACAAGATACTTCTTTTGTACAATTACAATATTGAGAGACCTTAAAACGTGTTTTGTTCCAATGAGGCTCGATAGATGTTTCGTTTTTATCCGAACATATGATACCAAGAACAAAAGAAGTGTCTGGTGAGTTTTCAAAAACTCTAGAGAAAAGTATGTAATATGTATTTTTCAAATTAAACTGATACCATTAAAAAGATAATCATTAGACTGACGATGTGTAACATTTTCAAAATATTTTGATGACTGGTTTAAGAGAAACTTGTGTTCAATTCAGTTCACCATTATCGATACCAATCCTTTACCCAGCATGTCCAAGATGTGATCTCTAATTTTTATACCAAGAAGCATGCATGGAAATCAATTCATTGAACATCTTAGGATTTTGGGATACCAATCCACCTGCCTGGTAAACTGATTGTAATATAGCACCTACCTAGTAGTACTTTAGGGTGCGATAAAAAATAAATACTACAATACATTATATGAATACGTTTCATTGCCATCTGAAGCAGAATCGAACAAATTAAATACATGTAGTTCTATTTACAACTGCAGTTTATTACGAAATATACATAGAATCCTCCAAAACATCTTTACAATGCACTCAGAAAAAAGTACATCTACTCAATATATTAAACAGCAAAAGAAACACATTACAGGCCCATAGCCAGGGGTGAGCGGAGGGAGCGGCTGCTCCCCTCTGGCCAGAAATTCTTTCAAAATCATGCAGTTTTCACCCTTCTGAGCACTGATTTTTTGCCCAAAACTGTCAAACCCCCCCTTGGAAAAACTCCCCCTTGGTAAATCCGCTCCCCCCAAGTTAATTCCTGTCTACGGGCCTGCATTACTATACATTGGAGTAATTGTATACTGTTGTATTTACATAAGTGTGTTGGAATTCAATTGCTGGCTTTTTAAGAATTTTCAATTGTATTCCAAATTGCTGATCTACTTGAAATTACCAATACTCGTACATTTGTAGATTATGTCTATGATTCCAGACTCACAATCGTACAAGTTATTTTATATGACAAATTGTAAGTATTTAATATTTTTGTAACACCACCTGGCAAGTTATCCCAATGGTTATAATTACAAAAGTGTAACAATTCTACAAACATAGACCACTGACGGCAGTCACAAAAATGGAGGAGTTAACAATATGACACCACTTCTTGGTGGTGACTTTACCACAAATGCAAATTGCTGACCTACATGTATACATGTATTTTCTGAATTCCCATCTATTTGTACATACATTTTTCCATTTCAAATTTCCCATGTTTCTACATGTATAAGAATTCTGAATGATTATGCGTGTATATAAAATATACATAATCTGAATGATTATGCATGTATATATACGAGCATAATCATTCAGAATTCTTATAATGGTAGCCATGATTTTCAAACCAAAATGCAAAAGAGAAAAAACAATAATGCAATACAATACCAACATTATGAGCATGAAACTGATGTGTTTTCTTGGCATCATTCACCAGGAATTTATCATATTATGTGGGACAGAAGTAAAAAATGTCTACTTTAATAGTAAATATTCAATTATCCCAAAAATGGATTAGACTTTCATGTTATCCTTTCATATTATAAAATCACATATAACTAAAGAAAAAAAGCAAATTTGGAACAACAGTGATAAATTTTTGATAAGAATCAGCAGATCATTGCTTCCAACCTCTGATTTAACTTTTAAGTAAAGTTAAGTACCCTGAAGCCCACAGTCTAGTATCAATAATTAAACTCTGACAATAAGACACACAATTTTGTAATTTTATGCTATTAAAATCTTACAGACCCCCAAAGAAGCTGTAGCGGCCTTGGGGCAGTTTAAATATGAATAAATAGCAGGTACTTATGAAGGCATAACGTTTTGTTACAGCAACTCTAATTGGGTAGTTCAATTATGCTTGATCTAGTCTGATTGGATGAGGTTAGATCAAAGGATTACCTCTTATTCAAAGAGTCTAAATGAAATTCTCTTTTCTAACCAAACAAAATCAAATTATTAAAACAAATTAAAATATTATGTTAAAGAGATCGAGTCCTCCAGATTTCTATTCTGGACAATCAGTAATGTCCCAATATAATTGCTCATAAAACATCATTTATACCTTAGATATATATCTTGAGACCAAATCATATGCACGATATCGACAATATATTGAGGATATCAACAGGACAACCAAAGGAACAACCGACTGTCAGAATTGAACGCAATAAGTCGAAAACAGAATACAATGTTTTTTGGGGGATTTATCTATATTGTTACCCCTTAGAAGTAATAAATATGGCTTCTCTAAGACAAAATAATCTGAAGGAATAAAAAGCCAATCAGACTGGAACAAATTTGAGCGGGCTTTTTAAATTTTAATTTCTATTGATGTAAGTGGAAATTCATGGCTACGAACAATCATCGAATTGATACTGTTAACTAATTAATTCAAGCCTCAGAATTGATAAACAAACTTGTTTTACATCAAATAACACGAAAAATAAGGGGGTTTCTCAAATTGTGTTTTTAGGAGACCCGATCTCTTTAATGAACTCACTTTCAGACTTTGCGACATGTAAATTTCACATCCAATCTGTTACATACTGTTCTTTATTTTACCACAATAGCGAAAAGCGCAAAATAGCACATGTGAAAAATACTGGTAGCACAGTATTAGAAGTTATTTCAATCCATTAACTGCCAATCTGCCAAATTATTTAATTTCATCTTTCAAACTTTATATTACATAAAGTCCTTCAAACATGGTCACATGACCCAGTTTCTCTTATATACATCATACTATTCCTTATTAGTACTTGTTCATTCCAAATAGTCTAACTTTGTACATCTGTGGTAGTTTTGGCACTAGGACGAAGCAAAGACTGATGGCATTCACTATGAAATGTCCAGTTGAATATTTTGTGTAGAAGCTTGCAAGGAAAAATCTGAAATAAAAAATCTTTTCATATACAAAGTACTTGCAAACACTTTTATACTACATCATCATATAATTTTATTAAGGATTAACAATATCCTATTTACGATTATCGTATTATTCATAATTTTAGTTAAATTGTTTAAATCATTCATTTTGATTTAGGTTCTGTCACTGAATCTTTTTAATTGGCTCATACCAACATATTTTAATAATTTGCACAAATTCTGTAATTAATATAGTCTATAATATCATCAAAATTAACATTAAACATTATAGATTAAGACTGTATTGAAGAATTTATAAATGCTATGTCATTCAAGAGGTTTAAAGAAAATGAAGGAATCATATAACTCCAATGTAATGAATACAGTATTCATTATCTACTTACAATACAATAGGAACGATAGTAAGAAATTTTCTAGAAGATGTAAATTGTTCTCCATGGTCGATTTGTTCCCAGTGTGTGAGGTAACGATCTTTTCCTTGATCTGACGTCTCAAATGGTGTCCCCTTAAGCATATGCAGTAGCAAAAACATAACCTGAAAAAAGCACATAAGTCATATGGTAAACTGGATTTTATAACGAATAATGTTAACTTAATCATATGATTATTGTGAATGTATGTTTTTAATGCAACATCTAAGTTACTTTTGAAATTCACTAAAAATTACATAAGGCCTATCACAAATGTTCTCATAGTAATAGGCAAATGAATTAATATGCATATATATTTTTTATGAAAGGGCAATGTACTAGCTTTCATATTATACTAATATCAGTAGAGTACTAGATACGTAAAAATAATTTTGTTTATTATAAATGCCATATTTTTAATGCTACTATTGAAACAGGCAGTTTAGACATAATGTGCTCTCTTCATTATTGCTGACAACAGTTCCAAATGATATGTTGTTACTTGATGTTAAACCTTTTTGAGTAAAACGAGTCTAATCTAAAGATCAATTGGACTGGCTAAAAGCATTACATGTCGATTATGAGGTTTCACATTTTAGGGAGGTTTTCACATTTTAAAATCTTGAAAAACATAAATCAACATATTCTCCAGATGTGTAATAGCTACATTAGCCACAAACTTTTATGGCATAGAAATAATTGGAAAATTTTACTGCTCACTCACCCCAATTTGTCCATATTAGAAATTTTTGATGTGATATTTTATGAAGTGTTTCTATAAATAAAGCTTAATTTTTCTAATATGATCCTTTACCTATCAAATTAAGAAAATTCTGTCACTGAAGAAAAAATGGGACAGGTAAAAAATGTTCACATTGGAAGGTGTTTGAATAAGAGAGGTGTTTTGAGGCACTGGTTTTACTGTACACTGTACATTAATAATTTCTAAAATGCTATCAATAACTGGTTTAATTAAATGTGTGCATCATGAACTTACGAGATTATGTATGCAGTTTGTCAGTGTCCATACCATTGCAGTAGAGAGGAAAGGAAATGTAAGCAGAATAAAGTGAAAAACTGTCACCAGTAGTGCATATGTCACCCACATACCCTTACTATTGAAGTAAGAGCTGTTTGGGTTCACTTCACTTGTCGCAGTGCCCACATTCATTTTTGTAACCTCCTGAAATAAAGATGAAAAGCATAAGAGACAACATTTAAAAACACACACAATACAGTGTTTTCCCCAGGATTTTTCCATATTGGAAATAGGTCGAAAAAACATTCACTCGATGAACAATTTACAAGTCTTGATCGAAAAAGAAGTATTTCAGCGATCCAATACTTGCACGGATTGATGATACTGATGGAAGACACAGTTAGAGACCAAAAGTAAGCCGCTGATAGAATTAATTTGTGCTTCAAGGGTCACTATTATCCCGCTGCCTGGGTGCGCCGTGGGAAAGCTACATGTATTATATCAAAATCCATATAGCTTTCGCAGGAAGTAAAGATAGACTAGATCATAAAGTAAACGCACTGATGCTTGATACACAGTGAGTACGACTTTTACGTTAACATTTGATCAGATAACTTTTAAAAGCTCAGGAAACTTGAGATAGGGAGGATGTAAGTCTGAGATTTTTTATTTTTTCATTTTTGAAAAAATAAAATTTTGATGACAAATTAGAAATTGACTTCTCTTACCGAATTTACATTCATTTATAGAAAATATCAATTTGCGTTGTTCTCCATATATTCGGCTACAGATCTGACCCAGGATATACCAACATTTCATGTAGGAATGTCTAATAAAACAACTAAAACGTAACTTACTTTTAACGTGTCCTATTATAATGACGTCACTTCCTGTTTATGTTTTGAGAACGAGGTTTTGGAAAACCCCTGGCGGTAAATTCTAAATAACTTATATGTACCTCATAAGATCTAACCTAATTGGAATGTCATATGGCTACAGATACGTTTATACACATACAATTATTCTGTAGTGCAATTTTTCAGCATAGACAATTGGAACTCGTCAAACAGCTTCTTCCACAGGGACATGCTCAACACTGCATCACCTTGTCTTCAAGAAAATTCTTCCATGAGTGCAAAACAGAACTGAGTGTAAGACAACATGTACTCTAAAATGTATTTATTCTGTTGGAAAAAATGCTCAGGGTACATGTTGCCACTGTTCTTCTTGGCAGGCCACTGTATATGTTAGATGTTGATGATTACTGAACACAGCTGGCTCTGTCAGCTCGGTAGAGTCCCGGGTAGATCTAGAGGAAGATGTTGATTATCCTTATCCCGTTCCCGGAACGGAATAAGATTATCCGATCTGATTTCATTTACTCATGAACTTTTCACCTTTCTTATCCTTCTATCTCTTTGCAGGATAACCTGTCTTAATCTTGCGTCGATGGTGACACACCGACTCCGAATCTAAATCTTTCACATTTGCACAAAGAGTTGCAAGACCATGTTATTAAGTGTTTTAGTTGCGCAAGGATCCTGCCATGACCGTGGTAGTGTTATCATGAAAGCAAGGCTGATGACAGTGGTAAATGAATGGATATGACCGTGACAATGCAATTGCAAGGCCTGATATGACTGTGACAATGTTCATGTTCTTGAATGAGGAATTAGTTTGCGGAAATGAATTATGAGTTAAATGAATCTAAAATTTTATGTATCAATGTAGGGACTATGTGAGTACCATGTACATGCATTATTCCATAGTAGTCTAGATTTACATATTAAGTTAATCATTCTATGAAATTTACATTATTCTCATGCTTCTAAATGCTATTTAATATAACCATTGTCACAGTCATATCGTGCTTTAACATTACCATGGTCGTGACAGGCCTTGCAACCATTGTCACAGTTTTTTTTTTTTTTTATATATATATATATTGTCACAGTTATATTAGGCTTAAACCTTACCACAGTCATGAAGACCTTGCAACCATTGTCACGGTCATATCAGGCTTTAACATTACCACGGCCATGACAGGCCTTGCAACCATTGTCACGGTCATATCAGGCTTAAACATTACCACTGTCATACCACAGCACTGGCGGATTAGGGCCCCCCCCCCCCTTGGGTGGGCCCAGAAAAAAAAAATTGGGCCCAAAAAAAATTTTGTAATGTCCAGGTGCTAAATTACTAAAATAGCAGTTGTCAGATTTGGTTCACATTTTATAGGCGATACCTTAGAACCTCTACCCAGATCAGAAAATAATTTTGCAATATAGTTTAAATGTTTGTTTTAAAATAATTTTAGGGTATAATTTGAATGTCTCTTTATCAACTTAGATGATATTTAAAATTTTCTACTCTGTGTAGCCGTCATTCACATTTTCAAACATTACATACTAGTACCAACATATTTAGCGCGGTCTTGTTTGTTTTTCAGTAAAATGAAGTTATTACCAAAGAATACAATACATTTAATATCAAGCAGCCAAGTAATTACATCTGTTGTCAGTGTGGTTAAAGAACTTTTGGAGAACTCTCTTGATGCAGGTGCCACAAGCCTTGAGATAAAGTTGGTAAGATAAAACATCGAAAAAGATGTGAATATTTTAAACTAGGCCTATTGTTATTATTTTCATACTGCTAGGATTGGTTAGAATTTTAGTTTTTGTTAAAATTTTAGCCAATTTATAAAAACCTTTAAATATTTAATCTATCAAGAAATATAGAGATTTTTAATTGAGAATTTGAAACCTTGAAAACTTCTGCCATATAGCTTCCATACAGTATTTAATTTAGAGCCCCATTTGGAGTAAAGTATTTACTCTTAATTATATCACCATCAAGAAATGATGACACATTTTGTGATAGCCACTATTTTGTGACTAGAATTAGCTATTGGTATCTGTAAGAAATTCTTAATTTGTAACCATTTTTAGTAACTTTCCAGATGATAAAAGTTAGTCATGTTATGCATCTGCTTCTTGTATTGACTCTAAAATAACTTCATGGTTCATTTGTATTCTACTTGCATCTATCCTAGGAAAACTATGGTCTTGATAAAATTGAGATCCGTGATAATGGCAGAGGTGTAAGTCCAGAAGACACTGAACATATGTGTCAACCACACTATACTTCTAAGATTAATAATCACGCTGATCTGGAGATTCTTTCTACATATGGTTTCAGAGGAGAGGCATTACGTAAGTCCACATCATTTTTTTTATTTTCTCTCACATTTTTAGGTTTCAAGCAATTTTGGCTTTAGGTGTCATGGATTTATGCATATAGTATGTGATGACACACTTTATATCCAGGGTAGGTCAAAAAATGTTACCCATTCTGAACTGACAAGAGAGGGTAAAATGTTTTGGCCCACCCTGTAGCTGTAGGGAATCTGCTAAATGTAGACCCCCTACCTCTGCTTTCTCTTCAGAGTCCTTGTGGAAGTGAGGTGTGTGAGGGTCACAAGGGTTTGAAACAAGACAAGAAGTCTATCTGACAAAAAGTGAGAAGTTCTTTACTATCCCAATGAACAAAGTTCATTTGAAAATAGCGAAGCCCTCCATCTGTCAGTCCATTCATTTGCCCATCGGTTAAAATTTTCAGGAAACGTGAAAACTGTCTATCGTCTGAATTTCTACTTTTATCCATTTTATGGGGTTCACATTATAATTTATATCATTTGTCCCTGTTCTTTGCCTCTTTTTGGACAAAGTGGCTAAATGTTTTTAAAATGCCATATCTTTTACAATTTACAAGTGTGTATCATGGGTTGTGTTTCCAAATCAGATAACATATGTTGCAATTAATTTTTGATTATCTAACTACAGTGAAACCTGTTTATCTGAACACCTCTCTAGTCTGTTCTCCTTCCAATGTAAACACTTTTTTCTGCTAATTTGAACCCTTTTGTCCAGTCCCAGAGGCATTCAACTTACTGTATTGATATTTTATTATCTTATTGTATTAAATGGGTCATACTTGTTACATTTGTAATGTGACCTACTTTCCAACCTGACCTACTTTTGCAACTTGACCTACTTTTACAACTTCGTTATTTTATGAAAATGACTTCCAATATAAGACAAAATGATAAAAGTCCTTAGAAGTCTTCAAAAATTATACATCCCAAGTTGTTTGTAACAAGTGATTGGAGGAAGGAATCGCGTGTGAAATTGATTATTTTATACACATACTTTTTCTAATTTCAGATAGCATTTGTGTTGTGTCTGATGTGGTCATCATTACTTGTACAGCTGGGGAGGAAGTTGGAAGATGGAACAGCTTTGATCACCATGGAAACATGATTAATACAAAACCCATACACCATACTACAGGTATATGTACTATATATGTCAAGGTTTAGGGACAAAAATTTATGTCATTTTAAAGTAAAGCTTTTTTTCTTTACAATGACGAGTTGAGAAATTTAAAAACATCCCACTTACTGAACTTTTAAACTTTTAAGGCATGTATTTTCAGAAAGCTTTACATTGGCGATATTCCATTACATTCTTGGACTTTGTTATTTTACGATTGAAAGTTTTGAACTTTTATATCAGGCATTTCAAATAGCTTTACATTGGCGATATTCCATTACATTCTTGGACTTTGATTATTTTACGATTGAAAGTTGTGAACTTTTATATCAGGCATTTCAAATAGCTTTACATTGGACATATTCCTTTACATTCTTGGACTTACAATATTTTACGATCTGAAGAGGTGAACTTTTACAGCATGCATTTTCAAAAAGCTTTACATTGGCCATATTCCTTTTCATTCTTGGACATAGAATATTTCACGAAGCAAAGTTGTGAACTTTTTATGCAGGCATTTTCAAAAAGCTTTACATTGGCGAAATTCCATTACATTCTTGGACTTAGATTATTTTGCGATTGAAAGTTGTGAACTTTTATAGCATGCATTTTCAAAAAGCTTTACAATGGCCATTTTCCTTTACATTCTTGGACTAAGATTATTTTACGATATAGAGAACTGAAATTTATGGCATGCATTTTCAAAAAGCTTTACATTGGCCATTTTCCTTTACATTCTTGGACTTAGAATATTTTGCGAGTGAAAGTTGTTAACTTTTAAAGCATGCATTTTCAAAAACCTTTACATTGGCCATATTCCTTTACATTCTTGGACTTAGATTATTTTATGATATATAGAAGAGTAATTTATGGCATGCATTTTCAAAAAGCTTTACATTGGCCATTTTCCTTTACATTCTTGGACTTTGAATATTTCACGAAGCAAAGTTGTGAACTTTTTATGCAGGCATTTTCAAAAAGCTTTACATTGGCGAAATTCCATTACATTCTTGGACTTAGATTATTTTGCGATTGAAAGTTGTGAACTTTTATAGCATGCATTTTCAAAAAGCTATACAATGGCCATTTTCCTTTACATTCTTGGACTTGGATTATTTTACGATCTATAAGTATAAAGTGAAATTTATGGCATGCATTTTCAAAAACCTTTACATTGGCCATTTTCCTTTACATTCTTGGACTTAGTGAACTTTTATGCAGGCATTTTCAAAAAGCTTTACATTGGCGAAATTCCATTACATTCTTGGACTTAGATTATTTTGCGATTGAAATACTTGATGACTTTCAAGGCATGTATTTTCAAAAAGCTTTACATTGGCGAAACCCCATTACATTCTTGAACTTAGATTATTTTGCGATTGAAAGTTGTGAACTTTTATAGCATGCATTTTCAAAAAGCTTTACAATGGCCATTTTCCTTTACATTCTTGGACTTAGAATATTTTACGATCTATAAAAGTGAAATTATATGGCATGCATTTTCAAAAAGCTTTACATTGGCCATTTTCCATTACATTTTTGGACTTAGATTATTTTACGATCTACATGTATAGAAGTGAAATTTTATGGCATGCATTTTCAAAAAGCTTTACATTGGCCATTTTCCTTTACATTCCTGGACTTTGAATATTTCACGAAGCAAAGTTGTGAACTTTTTATGCAGGCATTTTCAAAAAGCTTTACATTGGCGAAATTCCATTACATTCTTGGACTTAGATTATTTTGCGATTGAAAGTTGTGAACTTTTATAGCATGCATTTTCAAAAAGCTATACAATGGCCATTTTCCTTTACATTCTTGGACTTGGATTATTTTACGATCTATAAGTATAAAGTGAAATTTATGGCATGCATTTTCAAAAACCTTTACATTGGCCATTTTCCTTTACATTCTTGGACTTAGATTATTTTACGATGTAAACTTGAAAAATTTTAAGATATGTATTTTCAAAAAGCTTTACATTGGCCATATTCCTTTACATTCTTGGACTTAGATTATTTTACGATATATTATGATAACTCTTAAGGCATGTGTTTTCAAAAAGCTTTACATTGGCCATTTTCCTTTACATTCTTGGACTTAGAATATTTCACGAAACAAAGTCATGAACTTTTTATGCAGGCATTTTCAAAAAGCTTTACATTGGCGAAATTCCATTACATTCTTGGACTTAGATTATTTTGCGATTGAAAGTTGTGAACTTTCAAACATGCATTTTCAAAAAGCTTTACATTGGCCACATTCCTTTACATTCTTGGACTTAGATTATTTTACAATCTATAGAAGTGAAATTTTATGGCATGCATTTTCAAAAAGCTTTACATTGGCCATTTTCCTTTACATTCTTGGACTTAGAATATTTTCGGTTGAAAGTTGTGAACTTTTATAGTAGCATTTTCAAAAACCTTTACATTGGCGATATTCCTTTACATTCTTGGACTTAGATTATTTTACGATATTTACTTGATAACTTTCACGGCATGTATTTTCAAAAAGCTTTACATTGGCCATATTCCTTTACATTCCTGGACTTAGAATATTTCACAAAGCAAAGTTGTGAACTTTTTATGCAGGCATTTTCAAAAAGCTTTACATTGGCGAAATTCCATTACATTCTTGGACTTAGATTATTTTGCGATTGAAAGTTGTGAACTTTTATAGCATGCATTTTCAAAATGCTTTACAATGGCCATTTTCCTTTACATTCTTGGACTTAAATTATTTTACAATCTATAGAAGTGAAATTTTATGGCATGCATTTTCAAAAAAGCTTTACATTGGCCATTTTCCTTTACATTCATTGACTTAGATTATTTTACGATCTACATGTATAGAAGTGAAATTTTATGGCATGCATTTTCAAAAAGCTTTACATTGGCCATTTTCCTTTACATTCTTGGACTTAGATTATTTTGCGATTGAAAGTTGTGAACTTTTATAGTATGCATTTTCAAAAAGCTTTACATTGGCCATATTCCTTTACATTCTTGGACTTAGATTATTTTACGATCTATAGAAGTGAAATTTTACAGCATGCATTTTCAAAAAGCTTTACATTGGCCATTTTCCTTTACATTCTTGGACTTAGATTATTTTACGATCTATAGAAGTAAAATTTATGGTATGCATTTTCAAAAAGCTTTACATTGGCCACATTCCTTTACATAGATTATTTTACGATCTATAGAAGTGAAATTTTATGGCATGCATTTTCAAAAAGCTTTACATTGGTCATTTTCCTTTACATTCTTGGACTTAAAATATTTTACCATCTAACGAGGTGAAATTTTACAGAATGCATTTTCAAAAAGCTTTACATTGGCCATATTCCTTTACATTCTTGGACTTAGAATATTTCACGAAACAAAGTCATGAACTTATTATGCAGGCATTTTCAAAAAGCTTTACATTGGCCATATTCCTTTACATTCTTGGACTTAGAATATTTCACGAAACAAAGTCATGAACTTTTTATGCAGGCATTTTCAAAAAGCTTTACATTGGCCATTTTCCTTTACATTCTTGGACATAGATTATTTTACGATCTAACGAGGTGAAATTTTATGGCATGCATTTTCAAAAAGCTTTACATTGGTCATTTTCCTTTACATTGTTGGACTTAAAATATTTTACGATCTAACGAGGTGAAATTTTACAGAATGCATTTTCAAAAAGCTTTACATTGGCCATATTCCTTTACATTCTTGGACTTAGAATATTTCACGAAACAAAGTCATGAACTTTTTATTTTTCAAAAAGCTTTACATTGGCCATTTTCCTTTACATTCTTAGACATAGATTATTTTACGATCTAACGAGGTGAAATTTTATGGCATGCATTTTCAAAAAGCTTTACATTGGCCATTTTCCATTACATTTTTGGACTTAGATTATTTTACGATCTACATGTATAGAAGTGAAATTTTATGGCATGCATTTTCAAAAAGCTTTACATTGGCCATTTTCCTTTACATTCTTGGACTTTGAATATTTCATGAAGCAAAGTTGTGAACTTTTTATGCAGGCATTTTCAAAAAGCTTTACATTGGCGAAATTCCATTACATTCTTGGACTTAGATTATTTTGCGATTGAAAGTTGTGAACTTTTATAGCATGCATTTTCAAAAAGCTATACAATGGCCATTTTCCTTTACATTCTTGGACTTGGATTATTTTACGATCTATAAGTATAAAGTGAAATTTATGGCATGCATTTTCAAAAACCTTTACATTGGCCATTTTCCTTTACATTCTTGGACTTAGATTATTTTACGATGTTAACTTGAAAAATTTTAAGATATGTATTTTCAAAAAGCTTTACATTGGCCATATTCCTTTACATTCTTGGACTTAGATTATTTTACGATATATTATGATAACTCTTAAGGCATGTATTTTCAAAAAGCTTTACATTGGCCATTTTCCTTTACATTCTTGGACTTAGAATATTTCACGAAACAAAGTCATGAACTTTTTATGCAGGCATTTTCAAAAAGCTTTACATTGGCCATTTTCCTTTACATTCTTGGACTTAGATTATTTTACAATCTATAGAAGTGAAATTTTATGGCATGCATTTTCAAAAAGCTTTACATTGGCCATTTTCCTTTACATTCTTGGACTTAGAATATTTTGCGATTGAAAGTTGTGAACTTTTATAG
Organism: Owenia fusiformis; assembly: GCA_903813345.2. Lineage (NCBI taxonomy): Eukaryota > Metazoa > Annelida > Polychaeta > Sabellida > Oweniidae > Owenia > Owenia fusiformis. Next base: position 18,933,145 of record CAIIXF020000007.1, on the reverse strand, counting down.
CATGCATTTTCAAAAACCTTTACATTGGCGATATTCCTTTACATTCTTGGACTTAGATTATTTTACGATATTTACTTGATAACTTTCACGGCATGTATTTTCAAAAAGCTTTACATTGGCCATATTCCTTTACATTCCTGGACTTAGAATATTTCACAAAGCAAAGTTGTGAACTTTTTATGCAGGCATTTTCAAAAAGCTTTACATTGGCGAAATTCCATTACATTCTTGGACTTAGATTATTTTGCGATTGAAAGTTGTGAACTTTTATAGCATGCATTTTCAAAATGCTTTACAATGGCCATTTTCCTTTACATTCTTGGACTTAAATTATTTTACAATCTATAGAAGTGAAATTTTATGGCATGCATTTTCAAAAAAAGCTTTACATTGGCCATTATCCTTTACATTCATTGACTTAGATTATTTTACGATCTACATGTATAGAAGTGAAATTTTATGGCATGCATTTTCAAAAAGCTTTACATTGGCCATTTTCCTTTACATTCTTGGACTTAGATTATTTTGCGATTGAAAGTTGTGAACTTTTATAGTATGCATTTTCAAAAAGCTTTACATTGGCCATATTCCTTTACATTCTTGGACTTAGATTATTTTACGATCTATAGAAGTGAAATTTTACAGCATGCATTTTCAAAAAGCTTTACATTGGCCATTTTCCTTTACATTCTTGGACTTAGATTATTTTACGATCTATAGAAGTAAAATTTATGGTATGCATTTTCAAAAAGCTTTACATTGGCCACATTCCTTTACATAGATTATTTTACGATCTATAGAAGTGAAATTTTATGGCATGCATTTTCAAAAAGCTTTACATTGGTCATTTTCCTTTACATTCTTGGACTTAAAATATTTTACCATCTAACGAGGTGAAATTTTACAGAATGCATTTTCAAAAAGCTTTACATTGGCCATATTCCTTTACATTCTTGGACTTAGAATATTTCACGAAACAAAGTCATGAACTTTTTATGCAGGCATTTTCAAAAAGCTTTACATTGGCCATATTCCTTTACATTCTTGGACTTAGAATATTTCACGAAACAAAGTCATGAACTTTTTATGCAGGCATTTTCAAAAAGCTTTACATTGGCCATTTTCCTTTACATTCTTGGACATAGATTATTTTACGATCTAACGAGGTGAAATTTTATGGCATGCATTTTCAAAAAGCTTTACATTGGTCATTTTCCTTTACAATGTTGGACTTAAAATATTTTACGATCTAACGAGGTGAAATTTTACAGAATGCATTTTCAAAAAGCTTTACATTGGCCATATTCCTTTACATTCTTGGACTTAGAATATTTCACGAAACAAAGTCATGAACTTTTTATGCAGGCATTTTCAAAAAGCTTTACATTGGCCATTTTCCTTTACATTCTAAGACATAGATTATTTTACGATCTAACGAGGTGAAATTTTATGGCATGCATTTTCAAAAAGCTTTTCATTGGCCATATTCCTTTACATTCTTGGACTTAGATTATTTTACGATCTAACGAGGTGAAATTTATGGCATGCATTTTCAAAAAGCTTTACATTGGCCATTTTCCTTTACATTCTTGGACATAGATTATTTTACAATCTACATGTATAGAAGTGAATTGAAAGTTGTGAACTTTTATAGTACACTGTATGCATTTTCAAAAAGCTTTACAATGGCCATTCCTTTACATTCTTGGACTCGGATTATTTTACGATGTAAACCTTGACTTGTTCTTCACCTTACATGTACCTACGTGTACTTCTGAGTAATTTGTAATTAACAATCAAATCAACAAATATTCACATATCATATTAGCAGATGTCTGGCGAAATTACAATACAATAAGATATTCTGATCGATAGTATTTGGTTATAAAACCGGAAGTGTTTTCTCTGAGGTCGGCGCGTCAAATTCCATATATGTATTCTACCTTCGATATTAGTATTGGCCGGTACATCCTCCCGATTAATATCTATCATTGGGTGCTTTCAACACCATGTATTTCTAATGTTATCGCAAAATAGTCCATAAAATGAAGGAAATGTTTCAAAGTTAGAAATTTGATCGGCATTTTACCAAAAGAGCTTCTGCGCATGAGTTCTGCGCATGTCAAAAGCCCGTCAAACTTTCTCATTTCTTTTAACATTTCTCGCCTTTTACACGACTTTCCCACATGGAATCATACTCTATCATCAAATTAGAAATATAAGGCATAACTTTAGATCGATTTCCAACCATCTCTTGTGAAGGTATTGAAGATGATCGGGGAAAACAATCCTGTCTATTCGGGGGGCTCTCTTGGGGATTTCTTCAATCACTATCAATACTATTGTCTATGCAAGTTCATTTCTATATTTAGCGATCTTTACTGTATTCTCTCCAATGACATATGGTTTTTACAATTCTACATGTACTGTACGTCGTGAAAGAACAGAATCCAACAAATACCAAATCTAAAAGTCAAAATAACAGGCTAAAGGAAAGGGGACAGTAAAGCGTCATGTACAGCATTCTATGAGAGTTCACAACTTAAATCGTAAAATGAGCTAAGTCCAGGAATGTAAAGGAATTTGGCCAATGTAAACCTTTTTGAAAATACATGACATAATAGTTTACAACTTTAAATCTTGAAATAATCTAAGTCCAAAAATGTAATGGAATATGGCCAATGTAAAGCTTTTTGAAAATGGATGCCATAAAATTTCACTTCTATAGATCGTAAAATATTCTAAGTCCAAGAATGTAAAGGAAAATGGCCATTGTAAAGCTTTTTGAAAATGCCTGAATTAAAAGTTATCTACTTTACATCGTAAAATAATCTAAGTCCAAGAATGTAATGGAATTTTGCCAATGTAAAGCTTTTTAAAAACGCCTGCATAAAAAGTTCACAACTTTGTTTCGTGAAATATTCTAAGTCCAAGAATGTAAAGGAATATGGCCAATGTAAAGCTTTTTGAGAATACATGCCTTAAAAGTTATCAAGTATATATATATATAGTATATATCCCTTCTATATATCATGAAATAATGTAAGTCCAAGAATGTAAAGGAAAATGGCCAATGTAAAGCTTTTTGAAAATGCATACCATAAATTTTACTTCTATACATGTAGATCGTAAAATAATCTAAGTCCAAGAATGTAAAGGAAAATGGCCAATGTAAAGCTTTTTGAAAATGCATGCTGTAAAATTTCACTTCTATAGATCGTAAAATAATCTAAGTCCAAGAATGTAAAGGAATATGGCCAATGTAAAGCTTTTTGAAAATGCATGCTATAAAAATTCACAACTTTCAATCACAAAATAATCTAAGTTCATGAATGTAATGGAATTTTGCCAATGTAAAGCTTTTTGAAAATGCCTGCATAAGAAGTTCACAATTTTGCTTCGTGAAATATTCTAAGTCCAAGAATGTAAAGGAATATGGCCAATGTAAAGCTTTTTGAAAATACATGCCTTAAAAGTTATCAAGTATATATCGTAAAATATTCTAAGTCCAAGAATGTAAAGGAAAATGGCCAATGTAAAGCTTTTTGAAAATGCATGCCATAAAATTTCACCTCATAAGATCGTAAAATAATCTAAGTCCAAGAATGTAAAGGAATATGGCCAATGTAAAGCTTTTTGAAAATGCCTGCATAAAAAGTTCATGACTTTGTTTCGTGAAATATTCTAAGTCCAAGAATGTAAAGGAATATGGCCAATGTAAAGCTTTTTGAAAATGCATGCCATAAAATTCACTTCTATATATGATAAAATAATCTAAGTCCAAGAATGTAAAGGAAAATGACCAATGTAAAGCTTTTTGAAAATGCATGCCATAAAATTTCATTTCTATAGATCGTAAAATAATCTTAAGTCCAAGAATGTAAAGGAAAATGGCCATTGTAAAGCTTTTTGAAAATGCCTGCATAAAAAGTTCACAACTTTGCTTCGTGAAATATTTTAAGTCCAAGAATGTAAAGGAATATGGCCAATGTAAAGCTTTTTGAAAATGCATGCTGTAAAAGTTCACCTCTCCAGATCGTAAAATATTTTAAGTCTAAGAATGTAAGGGAAAATGGCCAATGTAAAGCTTTTTTGAAAATGCATGCCATAAATTTCACTTCTATATATCATAAAATATTCTAAGTCCAAGAATGTAAAGGAATATGGCCAATGTAAAGCTTTTTGAAAATGCCTGCATTAAAAGTTCACAACGTTGCTTCGTGAAATATTCTAAGTCCAAGAATGTAAAGGAATATGGCCAATGTAAAGCTTTTTGAAAATGCCTGCATTAAAAGTTCACAACTTTCAATCGTAAAATAATCAAAGTCCAAGACTGTAATGGAATAGATTCTATCGCCAATGTAAAGCTTTTTGAAAATACATGCCTTAAAAGTTTAAAAGTTCAGTAAGTGGGGTGTTTTTAAATTTCTCAACTCGTCATTGTAAAGAAAAAAAGCTTTACTTAAAAATGACATAAATTTTTGTCCCTAAATCTTGACACTGATGATATGTACTGGGGCAGACTGGCACAAAACGGAATTATAGTTTGATCTGTCCGATAAAAATAGTTTGATCTGTCTGATAAAACCTTGGGAAACATTCTTTCATCAGTACATGTACATCTATCATGATAAGTGCCCACTGGGTCATATATATGAAAGCTTTAATTATCATTTCAGGTACTACCATTATAATTGAAAAATTATTCAATAATTTACCGGTACGTAAACAGTATTACAGCAGTGTAAAGAAAAAGAAAGAAGAATTGAAAAAAGTTGAAGATCTCGTTCTGTCATTCGGAGTGATTCTCCCTGAAGTGAGGGTCACCCTCCGCCATGGGAAAGACCTTATATGGCAGAAAGCAAAGCTGCCTGATTACAAAGCGTCACTTGGGAAAGCAGTTGGTATGAGATGTGTCAACCAAATGGAAACGTTCCATAGAGAGGACTCTAATACACAGGTTGGTAATTTCTTCAGATATACATTAAACATACATTTAAAGTTGTAGTTGAAATATGTGAATGTTGTCTTATGATAAAAATATCTCATAATTGTTTGAATTTATATATGTTGGTTTATTTTGACCTGAGTTTTCCAGGTAATGCTGATATAATTCACAGTGTGATAGATCTATACAAAATTACATGTACTGAACAGGCCCGTAGCCAGAATTTTCCAAGGGGGTTCACTTTTCCAAAAAATTCTAGGGGGGGAACTACGGGCCTGCTGAAATTATTATTTTGTTCATAAAATACAAATAACGAACTTAAATGCAAAATATGTAATTTGGCATTTGATTATCAAAAACATGTATAATTCAATTGTTCTCATAATAAATGCTAATTAGTTTAACTAATTAATTTAGCAGTATTACTCTTACCTATACACTAGTAATCAGGGTTTGGTGTGAATGGGACATTTCTGGTGTTAATTGGTATGAAAAATAATTTTACTACCATCTAACACCAAGTTACACCATAAAACTGGTGTGACTTGGTATGAAAGGATTAAGAGATTAAACCCCTGCTGCCTCACACTGAGTCACACCATTCTGCTGGTGTGAGATGGTATGAAAATCAAATTTAATCCCTTTGATCTCTACAAACAAAAATTCATACCAAGTCACACTGAAAGTTTGGTGTGAATCGGTAGTAAAACATAAAACTTCATTTTCTTAATCCTTGATTGCATTTTAACATGTATTTGATCTCTTGATTGCCTTATACTTATTGTTTTTGTTTTTATAGATTATTAGTACAGTGTTCCAATACAGCAATAAAGTAATTTCATAATTAAATCCACTATGATTTATTAAAATAAATTAATTCTAAAATTAGTTTTATATTTATTGAATATGTTTGCATACTTTTGGGAGATATAGATAATCATCACAGTTGAAATTGTATTCCTAAGTGGACAATTCAACAAAAGCAATTACTTAAGTGTACTTAGTGAAATCATTTATTCTTTTTATCGTAATAAATAATATGCTAGCCATGTACAACAAAGATAAAACAATATACATATAACTAAAATGTAAACACTTCATCTTATTTGTAATTTACAAACCAAACTCTATCTCCTTCAACAGCTACAGCTAAGGGTTTGCTCAAAAGAGACAAGTGATATATTTTAGTATCACATTTAATATTATGAGAACGAAAGAAGGAATCTGTTTCTTATGGCCGTGGAAATAAAGACACAATAGCCCAGGCATCCAATTTACTTTTGAATTTGTGAGTTACAATTTTCTCAATTAAACCAAATCTCATTTCAGTTTTAATTATTATATATGCAGAAGAGTTCATTTTAGTTGTTGATGTATCTGGTTTATATATGATGCATTCATTATTATCACTTGATGTTTACCACTCCCCAACAAACTTACATACTGGGTCAATGTCACATAAATTTAAATTTGGTTTCTCATAGGGTAGAGGTTTTCATAAAAATGTGCAATTGTTCTCGAGCTCCTATAGTCCTCTTTTAACAAAGAGAATGTCCCACATTTATCTGTAGATGGTGACATTGACATATACTCTGTCATAGTCTTGGGGGTTTCTGATGGAACTTTCTTGGTGACTTTAGCTGCCTGACCACTTAATGCCATATGAGACACCCAATCGTAAACTGCATATGTTTCCATGATGGTTGCTTCTTGATGCTCTTTGTTCAGGGCCTGGCGTGCCACCCAACGCTGAACTCTTTCAAATGGATAAGTCCATCGAGCATACATGTACAGCATACAGTACTGTATGGGTACATTTTGACTATCTATGAGCAATTAGGAATTATCTATGAGCATAGTAATCCCATTACTGACTCTAAACCTGACATTTATGAGAAGTCAAATTGTCATCTGTCCAGAACTCAGTGACACTCTGAGCAGGTCATTCCATTATGTCTACAGTACTGTATGGGTACATTTTGACTATCTATGGGCAATTAGGAATCATCTATGGGCATACTAATCCTATTATTGACTCTAAACCTGACATTTATGAGTAGTCAAATTGTCATCTGCCCAGACTTCAGTGACACTCTGAGCAGGTCATTCCATTATGTTTACAGTACTGTATGGGTACATTTTGACTATCTATGGGCAATTAGGAATTATCTATGAGCATAGTAATCTCATTATTGACTCTAAACCTGACATTTATGAGTAGTCAAATTGTCATCTGCCCACACTTCAATGACACTCTGAGCAGGTCATTCCATTATGTTTACAGTATGGGCACATTTGCCCATCCTTGTCAATTTTCATTTAAATGTATTAATAACATGGCAGTGATGGGTAGTTCATTTCATATTACCTTACATTTTTACTATGCTTGTTTATCTGTATGTGCAAAATGAGGCTCATTAGATGTTAAGTCATATCTATTCAAACAATGAAGCAATAACATAAAAAACATGACATCAATGTTTGATATTTTTGTTTATTATACTTAGTTGCTCCATTGCTTTTGGGTTGACACTAATCCTGTTTGTGACAATCATCCATTAATGCTATTTTATAACTTAAAATAACTTGACAAATCAAGTTTTTTTTAATCTTCATGGTTTAAAACAATTAATAATAATTAGAATGTTTGACGATTAAGTTTTTTCTCTAGTTATTTGGAAAAAATGAATTAGACTCAAACTAAACCTATAAGAATACTATTTAAGTTTTAAAAATATACAAAAATCAAGTAATTAATGATAAATAAACATGTTCTTAAATAAAAATACAAGTTTAGTTTCCATTCTAGACATGTTGACAAATCCCTTAAAAAAATACAATAATAAGCAGATCAAAAGATTAAAGGAATTATAAATTGCAATCAAGAACTATGAAAATCAAGTTTGAAATTTTACTACCAAGTAACACCAAGTTTTCAGTGTGACTTGGTGTGGATTTTGATTTGTAGAGATCAAAGGGATTAAAATTTATTCTAACACCATCTCACACCAGCCAAACAGCATGACTCAGTGTTGAACAGCAGGGGTTTAATCTCTTAATCCTTTCATACCAAGTCACACCAGTTTTATGGTGTGACTTGGTGTTAGATGGTAGTAAAATTATTTTTCATACCAATTAACACCAGAAATGTCCCATTCACACCAAACCCTGATTACTAGTGATATTTCCTGTGTTTTCTAAAAGCTTGTTTTTGACAGGTAAAGCTAGATGTAATGTTGCCAAGGCCAAAGGAGCAAGACTGTAGCAGAGGCTCATCAGATAGATGTTTCATCTTTGTCAACAACAGGCCAGTTGTTTATAAGGATGTAGAAAAGGTAGTTCTATATAAATTGAATAAATGTAGATAATTTGAAATTTACATTCTTTTATAATCTATGGTATTCAATTGTTAACAGTTGTGAAAGTTTATTTCATTAGTCGAGAGGGGAGAAACTTAATGAAGATTTCCAGGTGAACATCAAATCAACATTTCCCAAACTTGTTCTATGGATTAAACCAGAATGAAAGTAATTACTTTTTTGCACGGACACCATCGTAAAGTACAGTATCCAACAGTATTTATGCTCTTTGTGCAATATTTGCAAACCTGATTCAGCCAAGCTACTTTTAGGGCTAAAAGAAAGACTAGACCTAATCAGTCTGTTTTTCTGATTTGAGCTAGCTGTTTTCATCTATTGCCTATTGTTTCTATTGTTTTCACATTTTACATTTATAGCTCCTGAAAAAGTACTACCAAATTGGACAAGGGCAAGATGGAAAATTTCCTGTGGCATTTGTCAATATTACAGTGCCATCTAGTGGAGTGGATGTTAATCTAGAACCCAATAAAACTAGAGTTCTCATTCACAATAAGGTACAATGCAACAATGGGGACAATATAACAATGGGAACAATACAACAATGGGTTATACTATTAGTCAGGGTGAAATATTTTTTAAGAGACTGTGAAAAAATAATTTACATTTCAGACATTTATAAATATAGGATATACATGTGAAAGTAGACACTTATCACAAAACTTTTTTTTTGTCACCTTCCACCCAAAGTACAGGATATAAATCTATATTTTTCCATCCATCATCAGTACTACAGACACACTGTGATCAGTTTGCCTGATATGTAACAAATGGCATCTGTAACAAATTGCAGGTGGTGAAATTTTGCATGTGAATGCATTTTGGCTTTTAAATATTGTCTTTGACAAACCTTGGGATTAGCTTACTTTTTCATTAATTAGTAGCATGATATATGAATGACATGCAATACTCCTTACACTGTGTTTTGTTTTCAGGATTCTGTTATCACCATGGTAACAGACATTCTTGTAGACTTATATGGAGATCTCACTGCCCCAGTCAAACAATCGACATCAGCTTATCTATCTAGCAAACAGGACATCGAAGAAAGTAATGAAGCCCCATCTAACATTATGAAAACTCGGACAACATATGAACTCAATACGGATGATGCTAATGGGAAAATGAATTCAACTGGTGCCAATATTATTACTCCTCATAAACAATTCCCCTCTTCACAATCAATTGATCATGGAGATATCGTGGATGACTATTTTACAGGAAATGATGATACCCCTCGAGTTCATCAGCATGGAAATAATGGAGACAATAGAGATACATGCATTAATACATACATTGAAGGGAAAAGTATTTGTGAAAATACACTTTCAGCCAGTGAGCACACAGTTGATAGAGTGAATGAGATTGATGCAATGACAAAAGTGGCTTCAGATGCTATTAGAAATCAGAATAACAACATACAGGAACCTTCCAGTCAGAAACAATGTATTGATAGTGAACAGTTTCTTTATTCCAAAGACCAGTATTCTGATAATGGTGATCCACAGAGTACATGTAAGGAACAGTTTAGTTGTGAAAATGACATAGGAGATCCGTGTGAGAAATTGGATGATATTATCATTCCAACCCAAGCTGCAAATTTCAACATAGTGAGTACCCAAGCTTTGGATGAATTGGACACTATTGGAGAACCAATCCTGACTCAGATTAAACTGCGTGAGGTTCATTCTGAATTTAGTAGTTATTCTGATAATGAGACCAACAAGAACAGTACAGTTAATGATAATATATTGCAGGATAGCGATGTGGTTGGTATGGAAGTTCTGGAAAGAAGTGATGCAGAAACATGTTCTATTTTGAGTGATGAAGCTAATGTCCAACCTGATGACAGTGTTCCTTGTGAAAATAGGACAGAAATTCACCTATCTGATGTTACGTTTGTAGAGACTAGTAAATCGAATGATCATTCAAAGAGGAGTATTGAAGGGACTGATCATTCTGAGAGTGTACAGGGGACTTATCTTTCTGAGAGTGTGCAAGGGACTGAGCATTCTGAGAGTGAACAAGGGACTGAGCATTCTGCAACAAGTATCGGAGGAACTGATCAGTCTGACATTAATAATGATGAGACTATATCTCAAGGCCAGTCATGGAGTAGAGGCCAGCAGCTCTTATCCAAGGATGGAACCCTGATTCAGGTTAGGGCAAAGTTCATAATTTAAGATATGTGTTTGCCCTATTTTTTGAATTCATCAGTCTCTGGGTTCATTAGATTTTGATCCCAACAAATTATTTGGACTTGTTCTTAGAATAGTGTTGGATCTCTCAGAATGTCCTTGTTGGCTTGCAGTAACATATAATCTCATTGTTCATAACCTGGATTTTCAGCCTGTTGGTATGCTGACTGGAGGTGGTAAAGACAATAGCATGTTGAGTGATAGACCAGCATATAATCCTTCAACACCACAAAGTACACATAAACCAAAAACCAACTCCACCCTAACGGTATGTTTACTATACATGTATATTTTTATTGCTTGACGATTACCAGTTACCACAGACATTGAAATGGTTGAATATCTGTAATAATTAAAGCCCATGTCTTTGGAAATATTCTGTCTCAGTGAACCCCAGTCATGTTAGTCTTTGGGGCTCTAATAACTTATTTGGGTAGACTCCCTCAGTCGTAAATGCAGCCTAATTGTAAATTTCATAAACATTTCAAATCCTCCATTCAGATGGCATTGTAACAAATTGTTACACTTTAATAGCCATTTGCAAAAACCTACCAGGATGAGATTTTCACTTGTTAATTTCTTTGTCGTCAACAGGAATGAAATCTATATAGCCGTTCTATCGTTTCTATTTCCAGCCAAGCCAGGATCAGCCTACAATGTTTGAAATGGTTGGATGGAGCACAATAAAGCGACCACAGACTGCTTACATCTGGTTTGCTAAAGAGATCAGGCCACAGGGTAATTCTTAGAAATATTACCGTGGTGGTAAAGAAGATCAGCCAGGAAGAATTAAAGACCAAATTAGAACATTTGCCCAAAATTTTCCCTCTCAATTTAAATATGTCACCATCAGAAGTGGTGAAATATTGTTATACATGTAGTCTCAAGTTTTTTGTGGGCCATATTTGGCAGTTGGTGTTCGGTGGTTGGCATTTGGTGTCTATAACAAATGGCAGGTCGTTACGTTTTGCATGATGATGAACCAGTTAAAATATGATTGAATTTTATATTGCTGAATTTTATATTCTGATGCCTAGGGACAGAGGAAATCTGACTGAGAGAAAATTTGCAAGATAACAACATAAATTCAAAATGGCCACCATTCTTTATAAAAATCATTGTCTTTAATCAGTTAATAAATCAAACACCAGTGGATGGACTTTGTTCAAATTTTATAATCTGATGTTCAGAGATAATGGAGGTCTGCTCAAGATGATATTTTAAATTGGACGCTATTCATCAAAATGGCTGCCATTTGTCATAAAAATGTGATCTTTGATAACTCAAGTACCAGTTGAAAGATTTGGTTCAAATTTAATATGCTGCTATCTAGGGACAAAGGAACTCTGCTCAAGAAGAAATTTTCAAGATGGGCATTTTTCACAATATGTTTTGTTCAGTTGGATTTGCTACTTTTTGGAGTTACTGTTTTTATAGTTGATTTCACATTTCTCTTTCAATATAGTCAGATTTTTTTGCAATTCACACTATAAATTGATGTTTTGTTCACTTGCAGTTGTAAGAGATAACCCAGAAGCCTCATTTCAAGACATTGCACGCCTTATGGGTGAAAGGTGGCAGGCACTCTCAAGGGAGGGCAAAGAGAAATATGAACACATGTACACAGAGGATGTTAAAAGGTATAAGAAGTGTAGAGTAAGTGTTAAGAGTGTGAGTAAGAGACCATAACCTACACCCTGAACAAAACTGACATATCATATTGCAACTCCCACTTAATACCATGACAACTCCTTTTTGGAGTCATCAAGGTTTGATCTGTATCAAAACTGACATTAGAGGTAGTGATTCCTTATTGCCTCTGGTCTTCACAAATTGAACATTACAATGTTGTGTTTTAAGACTGCTGCAAAGGGTAAGCAAAAACCCAGATTTGTTTAAAACATGGAAATGTCTTCATAAACAAAGACTTAATGTAGTTGATCTGCAGCATTAACATATACATGAAGTACCAAACATTGTATCCTGTTATTGAACTGGATCCAAATGATTGAAACATTTTTTATAGTATACGTTTTTTCATTTCTGAACAAAATATCCATGTATTGGGCTTGCCATAGCCTTATTTTCTTGTAGATATAAGCTGGAGATGAGTAACTCTGAGAACAGAAATAAAGCAATTGCTAAAGTAAGCAAAAAACAAAGGCTTGTGCAAAGGGAAGTGTCACCCAAGCAACCCCAAAAAGAGGCTAGTCCTCCCCAGAGAGAGGCAACAGCTGAGATTTCTGTAGAGAGATTGAAGGAGTTGTATAAACATGGCTTTAGATACAGGTAGCCCTTCAATAATTGTATTTTCATGATTATTACAGCATATTGGTTGTTAATAATGTAAAGTAACATACACTATGGTGTCTTCATGTTTCACAAAATTAAAATTGAAAAGTAAGAAAAATTGGAATAACTAGTTCTGAATGTTTCCTATGGCATTCAGAATATCAAAACAAGAATTTTGGATCCAGTCAATACAAAATTCTGTTTTTTATATTGTAACCTGTTCATTTCAACAGTACATGTACAACATTATACATATAAAGACTTGCTTATGGAAAAGATTCTGATTGTGACAAATCTGAATATCGATTTAATTCATATTTTGATTTACAGTCAGACACAGAGCAAACCTGATGCCTCTTTGAGTTATTGTGACAGCCCCTTGGAGTTTAAACCAATAGGGGTGCTGCGTTCCCACCGAGTGTGGATAGTGGAGCACGAGAGGAACATTGCTGTACTGAACCAACGCAGAGCAGAGGAGGCCTTCTTGTATCATCAACTGCAACATAACCATGTACTTCCAATGGTCCCACTTGATTCACCCATTGTGTACAATATGAGGTGAGAATAGGAGGTCCTCTGGTACCATAAGCTCAAACATAAATATGTATTGTTCATGGTCCCATCCATGGTCAACCATTGTGTACAATATAAGGTGAGCAGAGGAGCTCCTCTTGTTCAAACATAACCATGTATTTTTCATAGTTCCATTTGATTCACGCAAAATGAACACATTATATATAAGAGGTAAGCAGAGGAGGTCTTCTGTACAATCACCTCTGACAAAACCATGATTTTCCCATGGTCCCACTTGATTCAACCAGTGTAGATTATTATATCACTGTCATATTCCCCACTCTCTCATTGGTCTATACATTACACTTGACATAAAAATAAGAAGACGTATTCAAAGATGAACAGGTATTCACCTCAATAGTATGAAATATTTGTATAATATAAGGTGAGCAAAGATTAGGTCTTCTTGTACAAGAACTCTGATGTGTATAGACCTCTATTTACCAAAACTCAAAATTATCATAAAAGCTAAGATCTTCCCATACATACGAGTATGAGTGAATGATTAAATGTTCTCTTGTTCAGGGATTCTGGAGAGGGTAATGATCTGAAAGTTTTGGCTCATCTAAAGAAACAGCAGAACCCACCTGATCCTGCCATATACCTGATAGACCCTCGACTTAGGTCCAATGGCCTGGATGTACGATGCTACCCAGGTACTATATTATACTTGTTATATATTTGCTTATTACTATTAGTCTACCTATCATAATATTGTGTTGGTCTCTCAACATTTTCATGATGGCTTTGGGTGGTTGGTGTCTGGTGTTTAGTGTCTGTAACAAATATAGTTGGTGGCATTTTGCATGTTAATGCCTTGTTGGATTTTATTTTTAGTTGGAGATCATCTGAATATATAATCTTCTGTAAAATTTTGAGCTACACCTCTGTATGTACTGGCATTGTTTCATGCACATACCATGGATTTGGTGTAATACACTCAAGTTCTATTATAAGTTGATCTGTCAGTTTTTATGAAAAGTTCAGTTTCATATTGATTTTGGTAAATATTTAATTGCATATGGAAGAAACTGAATTACATGATTGTACCAGATGATACATGTCTTTTTTTATAAATAGATATACCAATACACTGTGCTATTGAAATGGAACACCCTGTATATTATGAATAATTATATACATTTCAGATGAGATTGGAATAGTATCAATCCACCAAATATGTGACTGTTTAAAAAACTGTGCTGTGGCAGCATTAAAGGAAATATTAGCAACCATTAGAGAGAATCCCTCAGTTACTCTAGCAGAGACAAGACCTACAGTCATCTCGCAACATTTACAAGTAATGCTTTAGAATGTTTTAATTTATTCATATGTGTCGTACATGTATATATTCTATTTAATTTCAGTTTGTACTTGTTCAAGCAAGGCTTTAGAATGTTTCATCTCAGGCTTCACCTTGTTCATTAGCAATAGTGTCTATTGAGAATTCGGTCAGATTTAGCTTTAGAATGGAGTAAAATTGATGAAGTGTGCTCTAGGGAACATGTCCCTTATTATCGCTAGTGGTCTGGTATGGTCAGCATGCATCCAGTTTCAAACAGTCAGTCATTGCTGAAAAAACATTATGCGTTTTTTTACCAAGATGAAACCTAGCTATTTCTAACCCATTGAGAAGCATACCACTTACTTATTGCCATGTTTTTTCTGTTTACAGAGTGAGGCAGTAAGGATGGCTAACAATAGAGTGATGCCACATTCTAGAGCTGATATTGTGGAGCTGATGGAACAACTTCATAGTTTAAGGACTGATACATGTCCTCATAATAGAATATTTTTGCAACAAATATATGATCTAGAAAGTATACCACAAACACAGGAATGAAATTTGTATGCGACCTCGATGGTATACTTTAAACAAAGGAGTAAAATAACTATGACAGATATGCAAAATGTATGACTCAGTTATGCCCCAGATCTAATGGTTTACAAAGGCAGGGGTGAAACTTATTTGTGATCAAGAAAGTACAATACAAACACAGGAGTGAAATTTATCTATGATCTAGAATCCTAGATGACATACTACAAACACAGGAGCGAAACTTATCTATGATCTAGATGGTAAACTATGAAGACAGCAGTGAAATACCTTCAACAGTTATTGACTAAATATTTTACAAATACATGTACATCAGTGAAACATCTATGACCTAAATCACAAAGGAAGGAGTTGGAATTGAATGTTTAAAACTGTTCTTATATATTTAAAGGAACATTCCTTGCCAGACTATTTCTCTCCTGATATGGTAGCTACAATCATATATATACTTTACATATTTAGCAAAACACGGGAAAATGTTTTCATATAGTCAACATTGATCATTTAAAAATGTAGTACTCATTCCCAGTAAGCTGCCATCTTTTAATATTTCTTTCAGGATTAAGTGGTGTCATCGACTCTCACCTGTTATAACCTTGTCTATTACAGTATATAGGAAAGAAGTACAAAATCACTTCTAAACAAGAAGCCCTTATCTTCTGTGTAAAAATATTTTCAGGAGTTGTCAACTTAGAACTAAAGAAGAGATTACTAGAAGGATTTAAATCATAGACCAAATTGAAAAAAATATTCAGCTGGTTTAGTAATTCTAATAACTCCTTAACTAATGTTATATGCAAAGTTGAGAGTCGATGACATCATTTTCTGAGTGAAATTTTAAAAGGTGGCAGCCTACTGGAATTGAGCACTACATTTTTAAGTGATCAATATTGACCATTTCAAAACATTTTTCCGTGTTTTGCTACCATATTAGAAGAGAGATGGTCTGGCAAGGAATACCCCTTTAATATTTGCATGTTTGTGACTACTTTGATACAAGATTTATCATATGATTTTTATCATACTTTGAAAAATTGCTATATGAAAATGGAGAAGTCAAAAATGGTGGCAGTTTGATTTTTTATGTCACCACCAAAAGTTTTTCTGGTCTCCATTTTTTGTGACGGCAGTTGGTGTCTGGCATTCGATGTCTGTAACAAATGGCAGCTGGTGACATTTTGCATGTTAATGCCTTGTTTAAATTTTGTAATCACTACAGATGACAACTCCATGACAACAGAGAATCAAGATGGAATTCTGGAGCCAATTTTTCTTGTCTTGTTTTATATTGCATGTATTATGTCACCACTAAGAAGGATCTGTAACAAGAATATTGCACTTTTGAAGACATTTCAATTGCTTAGCAGGTAATTTGATGAAATATACTTTGTTTGGTGTCTTGGTTTTTTCTTGTTATCAATATAATATATCAACATAATCATGACCATTTGGATGAAACAAGAAGGTTGTATATCCAAAATGGAAAAAAAAATGGGAAATATGCCTTATGCTCCAAATATTCACATTTCCATTTGGATACATCCTTTTAGAGATAGATTGAAATAAGTAACAAATCTAAGATAGTGTAATACATTTGTAATATGCATAGTTAGAGAGTTATTTCTGTGCAGCCCTAAAATTGTGTAGGCCCTGCTCATGTTGAAATAAATAAAAAACAATATCTAAAAGTTTTTATTAATTTTATTTTAATATAAATTAAGACATTACAGCATATAGAATACGTATTTAAATACAAAAAAAGATATGGCTGAGCTTATCAATAAACATCTAGCAAGAAACATAATATTGAACGTAATTATTGGTGGGTTGCGGTCAAATCAACAATTGGTATAAATTTCCAAATTGCTGTTTCAAGTCCTAGGTTCAGACATACAATAAACTCTGCTCTTATACTATATTCTCAAAAATCTCAATCTCAGAAATCTTTGACACATGACCAACCCTTTGGTTAAAAAAATATACATGTGGTGCCCTCGTACAAATACAAAAGATTACTAAAGTATAAAAAAAATTGCAATAGCATAGCATTTTGAGATAAGCACAAACAAACTGACTAATACGTGTACATGTTAACATACAAAAATGTATAAATCTATTTCCTACTTTGAGAGTTTTATGTGCATCCAACTTATTTTGTTATTTTGCTCTTTTGTTATAACATTTCATTGACAACATCAATTCGATGTAGCCATAAAAAATAACACCAGTCAACGATACTGATACTAACCAGTGATTCTAATTAAAGGTGCAACAATAAGTGCAGGGGGCCATTCAACGATTATCGACCAGTTTCAAAATATATTTAAGTTTGGATATTTCATCAAGACTAACATATATTTTCATTATCTACAAAGAAACCACCTGGATGAACATTATTTTAGCTGATATTCCTCTTGAAACGTGGTGGATCTTAAAAATCTATAAGTTGGACTCCCTTTATAGAAGCTTTGAACTGAATTTACACTTCTTAATGCTGAAATTGATAGTTTATACATACATTTTAAGAAAATAGGTATGTCAAAGGTGTTAAGCCAAATATTGACCTGATAGCTCAGAAAAAATAAAAAAAAATTGAATTTTCTCTACAGTCCTTGTTGCCCCTTTATATGCCTTATTTTTGTTCATATTACAGAGATGTTTGGATATTCAGGTCTCACTGTAGGTGCATTCAAAACTCAATGTTCACAATTCGGATGTCTTGTTTTTGTAATTATTTTTAAGTCCAGTATTCTTATGAGAGCTCCAATAAATATAAAAAATGGTCTCAAGGTAAATGGTAATGGTAAATGGTCTCAAGAAATCTTTTCATGTCTCTGATTTAAACTGAGAATTTGTGATCCCTGATAAACAGATATGAGAAATGGCAATCTTGGCCACAGTGAGGTATACAGTGGCACGACCTTGAATTCATTTGTCTTTTCTTCAGCTTTCAATACAACAGTATTGTCAATGTATCTTTCTTGAGTATATCCATTTTGAGCAATTTTGATCGGTGGTGTATTTGTGGGGTTTGTCTTAAGCAGGATGGCCAAGTAGGATGTTATAGTATGCATTGTCACAGCCTCGTTAATTACAAGTGCTTTAATGTCAATATCATTAAAGAATGTAGATTTTGTGCGGCCAGTTGCAAATGTTGTAGTTTGTTGTACTCCAAGTGATTTTACAATCAATAAGGATTCCTGGACAACTTTAAGGTATATCTTGAGTAATAGGCATATACAAAGAGAGGCAGCTACTACGAGCAGTAGACGCCAGTCTTGGTGGTGCAGATGACACATTAATCCTATAATGTTGAATGCAGTTGTCCATAATATCCATTTTAAGATCGAAAACTTTGTGGCTTTCACAATATATTCAAGACACAATTCCTTATCATGGTATAGTACTTCATAAGTTAGTGCCATTTAACCTAAAGTTGTGGTTCTTCCCCAAAAAAGTTTGATTTGTAGTTCGGTGTTCCCTGAAAATAATAAAAAAGAAAGTTACTTCACAAGGCTGTTTTGGTAAGCCAAAATATATAAGCAAATACAACTGTGCCCTTGTATTCATGCACAAAGGGTTCTAGGCTAAATGTTCTGGGCCCAAAATTATTTATTTTATTTATTTAAAATTTTCTGGCCCATGCCCCCCCCCCCTTGGATCAACCAGTGAAGGTATGTTTAACAAAACACAAAGGGCGATCCGGGAAATCCAAAGGGGAAGGGGCACAAAAATGTTTGCGCTCGAGCGGAGAAAAAAATTGGCCCCAAATTTTGAAAAATACATGTTATGCCCAAAATTTTACAAAATGCCCAGGTGCCAGTTTTTTTTATCTAAATTGTCCTAATGTGAGGAAGAGCAGGTTTTCTTTCAAGGAAGCAAAAAAGGTAGGTCCACATTTTTTAGGAGATTTCTTGTGGGGGCTCATACGATTCTTATATCGTGCGTTGGCGCAACAGTTCAACCGATATCTTCCACCGCCGCGGCTTAAGGTACAGCTGGAAAGTAACATTTTGGTAAAAAATTGCTATACCTGCACATGTTATTTTCTGGTACAAAATAAAGTATGAAGGCATGTATCAATTTCCTTGCTTTTTTCAGGAAAGTATCATTACATTGTCTTCTTTTAGAATATCTGGTAGGCGTTCAAAGGGAACTCCAGGGAAATCTGATATTTCACACTTCATGTTTTTCCAAATTTTCTTTCAAAGTTTCCAGACAACACAAGAGCTACCATTGACCTGTTTCCAGGTTTACTAAAAGTAGACAGTGTAATGATCCTTTCCTGAAAAAAGCAAGGAAATACACAAATGCCTTCATACTTAATTTTGTACCAGAAAATAACATGTGCAGGTATAGCAATTTTTTACCAAAGTGTTACTTTCCAGCTGAACCTTAAGGTACATTGTAAGACTGCATGTTCAGAATTTTTTATTACATTGTCCGAAATTACAATTGTTTAGAATAGTTTTTTAAACTGGATTATCACATTTGGATCTGTTTATTTTTTCGGAGTGGCTCCAGGACCGACAATTGTCGGTACTGGAGACTGTCCAGGGGTATTTGCTGGGGTACCGACAATTGTCGGCACTCTATCGTCAACTAGTAGTGCCAGATAGAGAACCGACAATTGTCGGTACGCAAGTGGCTGCTACGTGTTTTTGCTAGAGAGCCGACAATTTCATAAATAAATCCACTACTTTTACTTTCAGAAATAACCTCATCACTGGTAGTCTAGTGGTTAGTGAGCACGACTCGAACACACTCGGTCCCGAGTTCGAATCCCGGCAAGACCTAGTTTTTTTCTTTTGAGGGGGAGCATAGTGCTTCTTTTGCAGTGGAATCGTACAGGCATTAACTTGTAGTGAGCCATAATTTATTTTGACAAAAATTGATTCAACTTCGATCAAAATTGTCCTACAAGCTTCAATTAAAAAACATTTTAAAGCTCTTTTCTTGTTCTATCCAATGGGTTGATATATACAGTTAGGGTAGGGGATGCTTTCGCCCCCGTCGCTCTCTACCCTTACTACGCCATGGCACAGGAGAAATATCTCATTTGGAATATATCACTGTTTACTTTGCGTTTGGCAGCTCTCTCGTGCGAGATGGAATTGTGGCCATTAACTAAGGGAGCCAAATGCAACTTCCATCGATCAAAAATTGTGCTATAAGGTATGAGCACCGTAATCCAACACCAAATTCGAAAATTCATAACAATACTTTGCACATATGGCGTTCGTGACCAACTATGAAACGCTTACCCCCCATAGTGTTATATATCAAAATGCACCTGTCCATATAGGGGTTCGATTGACCTACATCAAATTATAGGGAGTCAGGTTACTTTTTGATATATCAGCGTCCGTTTATTGTAACTAGCGTTTGCTACCACTTCCTCAATTCTGATATGACGGGAAAACGCGTAGTAAACATGCTCACGTTCGGAACTATTTTGACCTCTACATCGCTATTTTCGTAATTCAAATGAAAGCTGAACTCCTCTTTATTTTGATACCAAATAGTGGCATACTAGGTACCATAGAAGCCAACTATGGGTTATTTAGAACGATACCACAGGTTTTTAAATGGACTATATAGGGGACATACCTTTTGGCGGATGGATATGGAACCTCATACCATAAGCTTCAAATAAAAAACATTCTAGCTATTTTCTTCTATTTAATGGGTAGCAAACGCCCCTTTCTACGCCTGATCAGCTCAGGAGAAATATCCTGTCTGTTTAGAATATGTATAGCCGTTTACTCTGCATTAATAGCTCTCTAACGTCTTACTTGTTCATGTTTTTTATTGGACCTTTCAACGTTAACTACCATTCCCTGTTCCCGGGCTACCATTTTTTGACTGGGTTTGGTAATCCCCGGGTAACCGGGGCTAATGCCCTTCCCGGGTTTTGCACTTGTTCCCAAAATATCCGTATGATATCTGAAATATCCGCCCGCGCATTGCGGATGCGCCAGAAAATTCGAAAATCAATATTTGTCGGTCCTCTAGCGTGTAAACACAGCATATCTCCCGTACCGACAATTTATTTGTCGGTCCTCTAGCGTGCCACCACATCAGAGTCTAGAGTACCGACAATTGTCGGTACTCTAGCCTTTACGTTATTTTTTTGATTGTCGAACAAAAACTGAAAAATATTTTGGGTGGGATCATCTTTTGAAAAGTGACCAGCTAGGACAGTGGAAAAAATAAGACACTCACCTCCTAGAGAAAAATATGGACAATACCTGCTCATCCAAATCACATTTTATAGGTCCCTCATATGTAAATTTCAATGTAAAACTAAAAAATAATAAAAATATAAATTTGGAGTAAAGCTCTACAGGATTACGCTAAAAAAAGGTCTTCTATGTAATATTACTACGCACTTATGATCATCAATATTTGATCAAAATGTATGATTACTGTAGGTTAAACAAAGTATCCAATCTAGTGTATAAATATATGCAAGGTTGTTTAAGATGGTAATAACATACAAGTTCTCAATATGATCATTTATAATAAGATTTATATTTTTAGCGGAGGTATAATTTAGAAGTGTGATAGGTCTCTAAAATGCCAAGTTGGCTTTTCAACTTTTGCTGAGGTTCAGACTTCTTCTGCCAAATCATGCTAGATTTTGTTATATTTGCAATTACCT
This sequence comes from Owenia fusiformis, assembly GCA_903813345.2. NCBI lineage: Eukaryota > Metazoa > Annelida > Polychaeta > Sabellida > Oweniidae > Owenia > Owenia fusiformis. The sequence goes on along the minus strand of CAIIXF020000007.1, from coordinate 18,911,256 downwards.
TCGTGGTGCTGCTACTTGGAGCAGTCATATACTTGTACCCGGTAAGCATTTTGCACATAGTTACATGAGCGTGAGTGCTAAGTATTGTTTGTTTGATCATATGATGATGCAGGGATATTGAATTGATCATGTACTTGAGGGGGGGGGTGTTCCCAAAGATGACCTTTGGTACTAGCACGTTCGAAAACAAATTTCACAGGCCTCATTTGCCATTGAAATGGATCTCCAAATGTTCGCTGTAGTTTTATCAGTATTCTCTACATGTATGGATGGGCGTTTGTAAAACACGAAACCAAAACGAAACCGAAACGAAACGCTATTTTGTGACGTACATTCAGGACATTTCTGTTTGCAGATGTTTCAACAAATAATTCCTTTTAATCATTGGTCCTCAGAGTGATGACGACATCGATGCGCTAATTTCACGAAGGCTATTACTTTACCCTTGTTTCTATCATGGACCTCTATCCTCTAGAGCAGTGTAGTCATTAAGTCATTAATCAAAATTATCTAAAAGAGCCACGGACCTTAGTCATTGTTTCTTTCGAAACTAATATTTCCATATAATTATACCAGGATTGGAAACAGGAATTCCAAAAAATAAAGTTACCTTTTTTATTTCCCAATTCTCGCCTAAATTAGCTCATCTTGGTGACTTAAACTTGCACAGCTGTATTAACAAGATTCTTATAGTATCTAAACACTGGAAATCATAACTATAAGTGTATCTATTAGCCTCATTTGAATATTTTTTGTCAACTGGTAAGATTCAGCAAGAGTTTTGGCAATGGATGATGTAATCAGAATTATTAACATCAGTCTAAAGAATGTCCAATCAAATAGCATGATATGATCACATGATCAATCACAAGCACATGTTTTCTAACATGTCTAAGAGTTAACCAATGATGCCTGTTTATTTAGAGTTGATAACGTGACCTTCTGCCAAAGCGCTTGCTGAGTCCTGTTTCCAATCCTGGTATATTTATAAGGAAATAAGTTTCGTTAGAAAGATTGACTTAAGTCCATGAAAAGAGCGATGTTTTTATATTTTGCAAGGGCGAGAAACGTATGGGAAACGTTTAATTTTGTTCTAAATTGATATGTACTGTTTAATTATATTATTCGAAAATGTTTTCAAACATATTGTGACGGTAGCGCATTTTTATTGCTTAACTTAAAACATAATTTTTGTGTACTAATCAAGTAAAACAAATAATGATTTAGGCCTATATATGGTTAAAAAGAGGAATTCTTTCTCGTTTTAACAGTTTTTATTTCATGGAAATCGGAGTTATAATTATTGAGTTAGAGTGAATTTAATCAGCAGTGTAAATTGGCGAGTTTATTGTTTTACCGGCCGCTATTAGTTATAGTTTTCAGTTTACTGGGTTTCTGTTTCGTCTTGTGCAGAGAAAACTATACGGTTATAAATTCTGGGAATTATTTCTTTAAACAAGATTGAATCAAGCTTTTTAACAGTGTTTATATCGTTTAAATTAGTCTTATATGTCACCCTTGGTATACGCAGCTAACGAAAATTGACTGGTATGGGTCAAAAGCTGGACCGGTACGGGTTAACAGTTTTATTTGAATTTAAAACAGCCATAACTTGCTCAATATTGACTTCCTCGTGTCTAATTTGAAATATATGATGCCTCCCGATGCTTTTAAGTACCCCAATTTTTTACAGATTTTTAAACGGACCAAAACTCTCTAAATGCGCATTTATGCTCTTTTCTCTCGAGAACGACTGTCTCATTTTCACGATAACTTTTATTTAGTACTTCTAACATATAAGATCTATTTTTCCCCATCAAGGTATGATGTAAATGACATGCTATTTACATCTTGTGAGTTTCAATGACGCGCGTTTGATTTTATAAAATATGCCAAACTTTGTGACAAAGAATTACATCACTGGTTGGAATAAAGATCTGAATCTGTTACTTAACAAAGAAGATTGGAAAATGATCAATAGAATCAATAAAGTCAGCAATTTTGAACCAAAATTAGCTTCTTTCAATTTTAAAATTCTTCATAGATTTTTGGCCACCAACACATACTTGAAAATGTGTGGATTAGCAGAATCAGATCTGTGTACTTTTTGTAAAGTAGAACAAGAGTCAATTTGTCATCTCCTCTATGAGTGTAAAGTGATAATGGAACTCATAGTAGTCATTAAAAACTGGTTACCAGAGGAATTGACAGGACTTTGTACAAAACAGAATATTTTAATAGGACCAGTATGTATAAATGATAGAACAATTATCCTGACAAATATGTGGAGTATATTTAAAAGATATGTGTACCTATGCAAATACTCAATGTTAAGACCTACCTTTAAAGGATTTAAAGCAAATGTAATATCTTATTGTAATATTGATAAGCAAATAGGCAGAGAAAAAAGGTGGGAAATTATGGGTACTAGATTAGATTAGACTAGTGTGGTTAGATGCCTTAAAAAAGAATATGATGGAAAATTGTGTGATTTCTATGATATTATGAATATTGTATATGTTAATGTAACTGCTTTCAAATGTTTTCTATGAATAAAAAAGGAATAAAAAAAAAAAAAAAAAAAAAAAAAAAAAAAAAGAATTTCATCAGCTATTGCCCCGAACCGGTCCGTCTTCTCGCTGCAAGCAGATTGCCCTGAACCGGTCCGTCTTCTCGCTGCAAGCAAATGATTGTGATTAAGTAACGGCGCGAAGCGTCGCCGATTTTTTTAAGCACGTTTTTGTAAACTTATCACCACCCTAATAATTTTGCCACCACCCATCAATTTTTATTCAAACTTTTTCACCACTCACTTTTGAAAAGTTAGGGAGAACACTGTACGAGTATACATGAATGGAGGTATTTCATTCCCATGATTCAAATTGCTTTTCTGTGATCGATTCAGTTTTAGTTTTTGTACCAAGTACACATTTGAGCCAAATTGATATACTGTCATAACACTTCTGTTAGATACATACCTTTTGTTTTTACTCTTAAACAAAAATATTCCCGTAACATAAGGTATAGGGAGGGACTAGCCTACTTTGAAATTTATAAATGTTAGTGATACCTATCTCAGATTATATGTTCTTTTAATTTAATGGAATTAATGCTCATGCTCATTAAAACCGAACCAAAAAACTAAACTTTGCGCAGATCCACATTTTTAAACTCTTCAATAGAGGATGTAAGAGACGATCGATAGAAATTATTTGCTTGAATACAATAAATGTTTTCACCTCTCCTGGGACACATCATTTACTCACATCACTGTGAGTATAAAACTTACGAATCTCAACTAAGAACTCAATAGGTCGTAGGTCGAAGGGTTTATATAATGTTTTATAATTCCAAAAAACGAAGTTTGGTAGGTATATAGTGAAGCCGTCCATCTGACTGTCTGTCCGGAAGATAACTCTAATCACACCGGATTAGCCTGACTACGGTAAAGTCAGATACCGTTGTCACAAATGGCGGACATAATCGTCGCTTCAACTGTTTAATCACTTGGTCCTCATTTCATAGGATTTTATCGTCGTTAATTCTGTGCATGCATTAAGCTCTTGTGATAATGTATCATATGAAATCCCATTTTCGATCAAATTGGGTCGTGAATCGCCACAATATAGCCTCTTCGATATCGTCAATGACAACGGAATCTGAATTTGAGTAATTTAGAAAGACAACGGCATATGGTAATTACAGTGCCCGTTGTCCCGTTTCTCATTTTGATCGGTTAAATTAAAGACTTTATTTCGATGGTAGAACATTATTAACTGTACAATGAGTATTAAGACACTTTGATTGATTGTTGTTCCAAAGGAATTTAGTCTAGGTACTCTATTAAACATACAGTTCATGAAAATCTAATTGAAGCGACGGTTATGTCCGCCATTTGTGACAATGGTATCTGACTTTACCGTAGTCAGGCTAATCCGGGGTGCTAATACTAGTAGACAAATTTTCTTCATATTTGGTGGAAAGATGAATATTGGTGAATAGTTAGTTTTAAGATTTTTCAAAAAGTAGACCCAGTTCTAGGGATTTTTTCATAAAAATGGGACCCATATCTAGGGTTTTTTCTTCAAAATGGGACCCACATCTAGGGATTTTTTTGGCGAAAAGTGACCCACTTTAGCGGCACGTCCTCATATATCCCCGTCTCAAGAACACGTATCTCTAGTAGACACCCTTCCTCGGCACATACTGTACTTACTTCGGTATAAATTAGTGAACACCTACCAACACTGAATTTTTTTATTACTTATAGTTTTACTATAATAATAATTATATTATTATTTCAGGGTTCTGGCAAGTTCTCTACAACTATCCCAGGAATGGACCCTGCTGACCCAAGGTAATGATATAGTTTGCTTTACCAACAATGAATGAAATGCATATTTTATATGTTACATTTTTTAGGCTCGTATTTATCACATTATCAACTCAAGAAGTTATAGTTATATTGCTCTTAAAAGCCTGTGGTGATTGACCCCAGTAGATAACTTGGTAACAATAATGGTAACAGGCAATATTGAGACACAAACAAATGTTACTGTGACACTAAATTTCAATCTCTATTCATGTTGTGTTATGCTCTGAAAACATAGACTATATGTACTTTAAGAGTGAATTATCAACAACTAAAATACTAAAATACTTACTGTATTTATTAACTGAGTCTAGCAATCAAAATGTGCCAAAATGTGGTACAAGACAGATATTAAGATTCTTTTGTATTTTTCTTGTGTTGCATACTTTTTAGAGATGGGAACCTGCCTGACATTGCAAAGGCAGGAAGTTTGCATGAGTTTCTGAGTCTACTGCATGAGCGCTATGGGAAGATCGCTCATTTCTGGATGGGTCCAAGATTAGTTGTTAGTATTGCTTCTGCAGAGCTCTTCAAACAACATGTGAAAGTATTTGATAGACCTCGTAAGTCCACTTGTCCATATTCAATACAATACAACCATTGAATTGGAAAGATAATCCTTAAATATTTAGCTCCTAAATAAATGAAAAAGGAGATAAGAAATAAAGGTAACTGGTCAACTCGTACCCAAGACAACTCGTACCCAAGACAACTCGACCCAAGACAACTCGTAACCAAGTATATATTTTGTTTTGAATCAAGCATTGGACTGGGAATGTGAATAGATATACATATTATAATTGTAACATACTGTTCAGAATAGTTTAAAGTTTGAAGAAGAATTTTCGGAAGAAATTGATTCTATTTTGTGACATTTTGAGCTGAGTGTCAATTTATATTGGTCACAGATTCAGGATGTTCGAGTGAAGAGACATATGTGTATTCCACATATTCATAATCATTTTTCAAAATATTGTATGTTCATGAATGTTTGGAACAAGTGTCATTTCTAATGTTGTAATTATATTTATTTATATACAGGGTGATCCAGAAGTAACGTCAAAGATGTTGTAATTTCAAAAGTATTCATCAGATCTTCATGAAATTTGGTATACATGTACCCACAACATTTCTGAGTTACCATCTCAAAGATTGGAATTCAATCATTTCATTGGTTGAAATTATGGTTGCTATAGTAACCCGATATCGCGTAACCCGGGGCAAATTACTTAACGTGTAATGCGTAATCTCAAAATATCAACAAGATCTGAAATTGTTATATCCTCAACATTTTATTTCACAACAATATAAATCATACTATTGCACAGTTACTAATAATAGTTCATTCTACATACTTGCCACCATTTGCAACACATTTCTCATGTCTGGATACCCATTCCTTGAACACAGAATTAAATCCATTAGAACTCATTCCTTGTAGGGCTAGTACTACGGCATTTTTCAATTCCTCACAGGATTGAAAATTATTTCCACTAAGGTTTCTTTTTAGTTCCCCATACAAATAAAAGTCACTGGGGGCAAGATCAGGTGAATAAGGGGCATGTTCAAGTTGTTGAAATCCAAGTGTTTGGACTGTGTTGCTGGTCAGGATTGCAGTGTGCGTAGGGGCATTGTCCCAATGCAAGATAAACTGCTGCAGATGTCCGGGACGCTTTTTCCTCAGGGAACGTTGAAGATCACGCTTCAGAACCTGAAAAACAAATGTTTAATGGTTGTTAAACCAGTTGTTTCATTGATTGGATTTGGATTTGAATCATGGCCATGGAGTTATAATTATATTGACAGTGAACAACATTTAAATACTTTAATTTAAAAATAAAATTCACAGTATGATGTATTATTAGAACAAATGATATCTTACCTTTGCAATGGAAACGGCATTAATTCTCTGGCCAATGGGAACAAAATGGGTTAACACCATTCCTCTAATGTCAAAGAATGTCACAACCATTTGTTTCTTTTGTGGAATTCCTGGTACTATTTTAGGCTTGGTTGGTGTTGGGGAGTTGTCATGTTTCCACGATGAACTTTGTTGCGTGGTCTCTGGGATGTAGAATGATAGCAATGATTCGTCACTCGTAATGATCTTGTTAAGAAAGTCATCTCCATCTCTCCGATATTTTGCAAGAAAGTCCCTTGAAGCCTTAACACGCCGGTCTTTCTGCTCCTGTGTCAAGTCATGCGGCACCCATTTAGCAGACACCTTCTTTAACAGACAGTTCTTTGTCAGTATCCGTTGCACAGTCCCATAGCTCAGATCGTGTTTTTCAGCCAATTCTCTGATAGAAATTTGCCTATTGTCCATAACATCAGCTTCAATTGCTTTGATGGTTTGATCATCGAATGACGACACTGGCCTGCCTCCTCGCTGCTTGTCTACCACTTCATCATATCCACTGGAATACTTGTTAAACCACCTGTAAATGTTTCTCTCAGCAATGGCAGCTTTACCATATGCCTTCTTTATCTGTCTTATAGTCTCTTTTACACCTTTCCCCAACTTTACACAGAACTTAATGTTTGTTCTTTGCTCTATTTTACTCTGACTTGGCGCCATCTTGAATTGGGTGGGTTAGTGTCCTTGGTCATGTTAGTATTTGTCATGGATGATGGAAGCAATTCAAAGAAATTGAAAGCTTTTTATGAATGCCTATTGTGACATCACAACTATTACATATTTGTTACCATGGCAACAAATATAAAAATCATAGAAAACAAACAATGAACATTTTCAAATGTTACTGACTTTTTAAATTAGAGAAATTCACAAAAACGTTATGGTTTCTCTTCAATTTGCCCCGGGTTACGCGATATCGGGTTACTATAGCAACCATAATTTCAACCAATGAAATGATTGAATTCCAATCTTTGAGATGGTAACTCAGAAATGTTGTGGGTACATGTATACCAAATTTCATGAAGATCTGATGAATACTTTTGAAATTACAATGTCTTTGACGTTACTTCTGGATCACCCTGTATACGAGGGGTGATTCAAAAGTAATGGACAAAATTTTATAGGCATACTAAATTTCACCCAATCAGTCTAATTTTTTCACAGTGAATAGATCAATCAATTCTCTACTTTGTGTCGAATTCTCATTTAAATGCATTTGAAATTGTTTCAGCTATGCGTAACCATGGTAACAAGGGTAAGCATGGGTGGAATTGGTTTTTTAATGATAATTGAATGTTTTTGTCATTTTTGCTTGATTTCGTTTTAATGACTCAATTACCACACATGATATGTCTAACAAGCATGGTAATGCAATTGTCAAGCAAGACTCACATGCCCATGTGTTTGCTGTTGAGTTCTAAATTCAGCAACCAATTGTGCTATGACATCACAATGATATTTCTAAGAATGATGAGTCACAGTGAGTCAGAAAGTAGATCAGACGCTTAGACTCACACACATCCAAGAAATGTCTACTTTACAACAAATCAAAGTTAAGCAAAGGATTGTTATTGAATATTTGGTAGCTACTGGAGAGACAAGGCAGGCAGTTGTCAAGAAAATAAAAGAGACACATGGAGACAAGGCCTTGTCAAGGCAAGCCATTGAGCGATGGTATAAACACTTTAGTGAAGGGGATACGAGAGTCTTAGATCTAAAGCGATCTGGAAGGCCCAAGACTGGCCGCACTGATAACACTATTCACCATGTAGAGTCCATCCTAAATGCAGACAGGAGATTGACACTGAGAGAAATAAGTTCCATTACAGATGTGTCCTACTCTACAGTACAAAGGATTGTAAAATGCGACTTAAATATGAAAAGGGTGTGTGCCAAGTGGATTCCTAAGCTTCTTACCGAAGAACAAAAGCAACAACGTGTCGAAGTTGCGCAGGATTTTCTGAAGCAATACAACATTGAAGGAGAAGGATTCCTAAAGCGTATAATCACTACTGACGAATCATGGCTATACTTTAGAGATCCAGAAACTAAACTACAATTTACACAGTATATCAAAAAGGGTGAGCGGCGCCCAACAAAGGCTAGGCAAAGCAGATCCTCTGACAAAGTGATGATTGTTCCCTTCTTCGATTATGATGGCGTGATCCTGACCCACTATGTTCCTCCTCATCAGACTATCACAGGGAAATACTTCACCAAGGTAAACATGATATTTTCATCCGTTTTAATCATTGTCAATTTAAAAGGAGAGAATGAAGTCATAATAGCTTTAAGCAAGATTAATAATTTGAAAATAGATAAATAAATAAATGAATGAATAAATAAATAATGATATTTCACTTTCAGGTTCTAAAATGCAATCTTGGACAGGCACTTCAAAAGAAAAGGAAAGACACAAGAGACAATCGTTTGTTACACATGGACAATTCCCCAGTACACAGGTCCAAGCTAGTTCAGGATACTCTTGCAGCATTCATGGACATGCCTCAACTTCCACATGCTCCATATAGCATTGATACTGCTCCTTGTGATTTCTATCTTTTTCCCACCCTTAAGATGGCATTAAAGGGACAATCCTTTCAGACATTAGCTGAGCTGCAAATGGCTGTACAAAAACAGCTGAACACCATGGCTGCTGATGGATTTGGGCATGTGTTCTCTGCATGGGTGCGCCGACAGAAGAAAGTAATTGAACTTGGAGGAGAATACATTGAGGATTGAATATAATTCAAATGGATGATCATCAGGAATAATAAGGAATGATATGGATTATTATTGAACTTACTGCGATATGCTTTTCATATACATCTTGCATTGCAAAATATATTGCACCAGCAAACTTTTCATTGAAAATCCATTTGTTATTATGATGAAAATAGCCTTAAAAATGGATTCCGGGTGTATGCACCATGATCCAAGAAAAGTGCTCTATCTCAAAATGTATTTGCATTTAGTTAATAAAATTTTTACATCTAATAGATAATTGATTAATCTTAATTTGTACAAAGTTTCATTTAAATCTGGTAAAGGTAAGCGTGCCTATAAAATTTTGTCCATTACTTTTGAATCACCCCTCGTATGTGTGACAAAAAAATGTTGAGAACAAGCGCTTCAAGCACTTCTTTTATTTAATAAAAAATGCTTTACTGATCCATTGAGAAAAAATGTCAGTCTAAATTCAAAAGAATATTGAGGCTTATTTGATTCACATTATAACATGAAAGCATTACAAACTCAATTTTTTCCCTAATATGCACCCATAATACTGAAAGTAATCTTGGGTACGAGTTGTCTTGGGTACGAGTTGTCTTGGTACGAGTTGTCTTGGGTACCAGTTGTCTTGGGTACCAGTTGTCTTGGGTACGAGTTGACTAGGAAGCGAAATAAATACAGTAAAACCTGTATGTCTGAACACCTGACTTATCCAAACACCTCCCAATCTGAACACTTTTTTCGGTCCCATTTTTTACTCCCATTGACAATATTAAAAAACCTTGAAATGTGAACACTTCCCAATCTGAATGAACAGTGAACAGTCATATTTATTAAATAAACCTAATCTGAACACTTCTCACAAAATATGACATATTTCATACAAAATTGCCTAAATATTTGAAAGTTAAACACTAATTTGTTTTGATATAATATTGACCAATATTATACTGTATTTGATTTTATACTGGTACCTGATTTTTTGTAACATTTCTACATTGTACATGTGTATATTATATAAGCATTATGAAATAAATAAATTGAATTGAATTAAAAATTGAATTGAATATACTAATCAACGCTTTTAGCCGGTGGCATTTGGATTAGACAGGTTTTACTGTATATATATATTGAGTGGGATTCGAGAGGTTCAAGATGGTTTTGCTGCTGGGCCAAAATTCAAAACCATCCAGTTTTTCACCATTCTGATCACTTTTCTACTGATTTTGGGCCAAAGTTGTCAAATGTGAACCCACCTGGGATTTTTTGAAAAGTGCACCACCCCCTTGGCAAAATCTTGCTATGGGCCTACTACACATGTTTGTCATGTAAACTTTTCAAACTTAGATGCCAATAAAAGAGAACGAATTCATATTTGATATAATCATATCAGCGAAATCGATTGTATTAGGAAGAATAATTGTAACTGGAGTTGGCCTGTATTTATATTTCTGCTTCATATGCTTGCAGCTGAGTTGTTCCGATTATTTGAGCCCTTGATTGGGTCCAGCAGCATGCAGTATGCTAATGGGGCTGATGGCAGAGCAAGACGAAAGCTCTATGATGCCAGCTATGGACATGGCATTGTTATGAATAACTATCTTGGTATATTTAATAAGGTATAGAGTAATACATGTATACATTCATGTGTGCTAGATGAATTTATATCCTTATAGCTTTGTAGAAATGTTCAACAGCTTTATTTTACTGTCCATCTGTCTGTCAGTAATTTGGTGGCACATTTTTAATCTTAACTCAATTCAGTAGACTAGATGCTCCGTAGAAGTAATCTTGGTTTTCATCATACTATAGGCCTACTCTAAATTTAGTCAAATCCAATTTTAAGGGAGATTTTTCTTTGTCTTCCATGCTATCTGACCAAAATTAGTCACCTGGTAGTGAAACTGAACTTAACCTCATAGCAACTAGGTAATTGGAAATAGATTGCTATCTGACCCAAATTAGTCACCTGGTAGTGAAACGGTAACTTAACCTCATAGCAACTAGGTAATTGGAAATAGATTGCTATCTGACCCAAATTAGTCACCTGGTAGTGAAACGGTAACTTAACCTCATAGCAACTAGGTAATTGGAAATAGATACACTTCAAAATCTGTGTCGACGTGCTCTTATCTTTAATTAGTCTTTAACAGTTACTACCATTTTCATTGCAGTTAGGGAAAGAAATATCTGCCAAGTGGAACACCATGTTGGATGAGCAGCATATTCCATTATGCCAGCACATGTTTGCGTTTGCCATCAAGTCAATCACCATTACATCATTTGGGGAGTTCTTTCAGAATGATGAGCAGGTTTTGGAATTTAGGAAGGCGTATGACACGGTAAATAGTAAACACCCAATTCTTTGCTTATTCTCCAACTGATAAGTTTTTGGGCATTTTTGGTAAATCTTCAGGTGGTCATTTTGGTATTTATTATTATTAGCTCACATGGTGAGCTTTTGCAATCACTCACTTGTCCGTCTGTCTGTCTGTCTGTCTGTCTGTCTGTCTGTCTGTCTGTCTGTCTGTCTGTCTGTCTGTCTGTCTGTCCGTCCGTCCGTCCGTCCGTCCGTCCGTCCGTCCGTCCGTCCGTCCGTCCGTCCGTCCGTCCGTCCGTCCGTCTGTCTGTCCGTCAACAATAGTGGCACGTTTTAAAACCTCTGTCGATAGGATTCCTGTTTTAAGTTATTTCTGTTCAACATCAATACAGAAAACTCCCCTATGACTCCTGGTTCAAAAGCTCGCCTATTTTCAAAATGGCCGTCACTTTTGTCTCGCGAAATTCACTTTTGACCCATTTCCTAGCTTTACAAATAATTTCAGGTGTCCTACACTGTAAAATCCATGTCAATGTAAAGGGTAGATATATGTAATAATATTGTTACAAAAAATCAGCGAAAAATTATATCCATTTATTTATTTTCAGCCATATTAGTTATCCACTTTCCGTCAATAACAGTGGCACGTTTTAAAACCTCTGTCGATAGGATTCCTGTTTTAAGTTATTTCTGTTCAACATCAATACAGAAAACTCCCCTATGACTCCTGGTTCAAAAGCTCGCCTATTTTCAAAATGGCTGCCATTTTTGTCTCGCGAAATTCACTTTTGACCCATTTCCTAGCTTTACAAATAATTTCAAGTGTCCTACATTGTAAAAATCCATGTCAATGTAAAGAGTAGATGTATGAAATAATTTTGTTACGAAAAATCAGCGAAAAATTATATCCATTTTTTTTATTTTCAGCCATTTTAGTTAACATTGATTTGTCCATCTGTATCGCAAAATCCACTTTTGGACCATTTACCTTAAACCCTCTGTCGATAGGATTCCCGTTTTAAGTTAATTTTGTTCAACATCAATACAAAAAAACTCTCCTATGACTCTTGGCTCAAAAGCTCGCCTATTTTCAAAATGGTCGCCATTCTTGTTCCGAGAAATTCACTTTTTGCCCATTTCCTAGCTTTACAAATAATTCCAGCTCTCCTGCATTGTAAAAAGCCATGTCACTGTAAAGAGAAGTTGTATGAAATAATTTTGTTACAAAAAATCGGCAAAATATTATATCTGTTTTTTTTATTTTCAGCCATTTTAGTTAACATTGATTGGTCCATCTGTCTCGCGAAATCCTCTTTTGGACCATTTGCTTAAAACCTCTGTCGATAGGATTCCAGTTTCACATTATTTTTGTTCAACATCAATACAAAAAAACTCCCCTATGACTCCTGGTTCAAAAGCTTGCCTGATTTCAAAATGGTCGCCATTTTTGTCTCGCGAAATTCAATTTTGGCCTATTTCCTAGCTTTACAAATAATTTCAGTTGTCTTGCATTGCAAAAAGCCATGTCACTGTAAAGAGTGGTTGTATGAAATGATTTTTTTCAAATAATTGGCAAAAAATTATATCTGGTTTTTTTTCTCAGCCATTTTACTTAACATCGATTTGTCCATCTGTCTCTCAGTCAGTCAAAAATAGTGGCAAGTGGCTTGAAATAATTTTGTTGCAAAAAATCAGCAAAAAATTATATGTGAGCCCAGTACCCACGGTACTTGTTCTAAAATCTTGTCTCTTCAACTGATTAGTGTGCAGTGGGGTATTCAGGAAGATAAATCGATGAAGGATCACCCATTGGTGGGGACATGTTGTATGTGTCCTTGTTTTAAATTATTATATATTCTTATATTTTATTTACAGTGTTGGCATGAGATGGAGCGAAGGCTTGCTGGAGCAGATCCTAAACCAGATAGTTTGGAAGAGAAACGTTTTAACAAAGGTATGGTGTATCAAACTTTTTATTGTAGATTTGATGTCCTGGGTATGTTTTTTTTTCATGGGGACTTGCTAGAGAGCCTATTATTCCTTTAATTTAATTTGCTTATGTGCCATCCCTTTACACAACCCAAGAATCAATTTGTATAAGCTCTCGGGCACTGTTTCCTACTCTTGTTGACACTATTGTATAGATTGAATTGTTTAGTATAACAATATAGAAAATGGAAAATGATATGATTGATAACACTCTAAAAAGTCAAGATCTCTTACAAAAGTGATGATCAAACTCATAACAATTGATATTATTACTTAAAAATTAACTTATTTTAATCTAGTCTCATTTACTTTTTCCAGCTCTGAATATGATGCATTCAACAATAAAAAAAATGGTAAAGTTGCGTCGTGATAATCCACCCAAGTCTGAGGATGATCACATATTCCTTGATAGCCTTCTAGAGGCAGGCACACCTGAAAGTCAAATACTAAATGATAGTATTACATTCCTTGTCGGAGGGTTCCATACTTCTGGTCTATGTAAGTTACATTTTCTAACATGTTGAAATATTTATTCCACATTCATGGATATATTTTGTATTATTAAGTGAGAGTCTGGGTTGTAGTTGCAATAGTGTACTGTTTATTGACTCACACAATGAGCTTATGGGATGAGTAGGTATCCATCTTTTACAGGGTGAGCCAAAATAGGTAACCCAAACAAATGTTAATAACTTAGTCATTTAGCATGTATTTAGTGTCTCCATTTCTTTATGGCGGTTGCTTGAAATTGACCAATTTTTTTAAAAAATCGTCTACAAGTTCTCAGAAGTTCAAACCTGACTTTAGATTTGAGATTTCACCTTCAATGACCTTCTTATGTTCAAAAAAGGTATTTTTTTAACTTGCTTCAAATTGATCAATTTCTTTTCAAAAGTACACTTTTCAGAAATATATTTATGGAAATGTTTAAGCGGTTAGAAGATAAGAAGATTTCCCCATGGCCCTATATTAAATCAATTTCTGATACTCTAATTAAACATGGCTTAGATAGTTGTTTAAAGGCAACTGATCAAACTTGGTATAAATCCTTTTTAGAAATCTCTAATGAAATGAAGAATATGGACATTTTCGGAGCTATAGATAAGAGAACTTCACTGAAAACTTACACTGTTCTTAAGAAACATACTTTTAAAGAGAACTACCTCCAAGATGACATCGATTTCTATTGCTCCAGGTTAAAATTCATGGCAAGAACTGGGTGCTTTAACTTGGAGGAGGATAATAAACGATGGAAGTAATGGAATTTGCCCTCATTATCCCATCGAACGTCCGTCCGTCTGTCCGTCCAGGCAATAACTCAAATACCGTTGGCTCGATTTTGTTAATATTTTGTACACATATACCCAATGGGGGTAGAAGTTCTGCTCGAAAACGGATTCTCAAAGTGGCCGCTCATTTAAAAATGGCGGCCATTTTAGTACCGATTTTACAGTTATTTAGGTACTGCATATAAAACTGTAATAGCAATATGTTTTAAATGTAAAAAAGTTATATAGGACATTGATTAAGCTAGAAATGTAAATACAGAAGAAATACATGGCAGCCATCTTGAAAAATGGTTGCCTTTGCACGTCTTTTTACGATTTTTGCTGTAACTTGAAAAATAGTGGAGCGATTTTGTTCATATTTGGTATGAGAATACTTTAAGCATGACACAATGTCTAATGACTTTTTTTGTAGTATGCGGCCATTTTTCAAAATGGCCGCCATTTTAACGTGTGTTATTTAACTTTTTTTTACTGTAAGTCAAAAAATAGTTGAGCGATTTTGTTCATATTTGGTATGTGAATACTTTAAGCATGGCCGAATGTCTAATGACATTTTGGGTAGTACAAAATGGCCGCCATTTTTACGTGTGTTATTTTACATTTTTTACTTTAACTCAAAAAGTAGTAGAGCGATTTTGTTCATATTTTATATGTGAATATAATGGCCACCATTTTTTACGTTTTTTACTATAACTTGAAAAGTAGTGGAGCGATTTTGTTAAGATTTGATATGTGAATACTTATGAACCTTGCACACTGTCTCATGACACTTCGCGTAGAAGGTGGCGATTTTAAAAAATGGCCGTCATTTTTACATTTTTTGCTATAACTCCAAAAGTATTGGAGTGATTTTGTTCATATTTGATATGTGAATACTTTTAGCATGGCACATTGTCTAATAAAAATTTGGGCCGGGAGTAGTGGGCCATTTTGAAAAATGGCCACCATTTTTATGTGTTATTTTACATTTTTTATTCATATTTTGTTCATATTTGATATGTGAATACTCGTAAGGATTGCATACTGTCTATGACATTTTGGGTAGTAGGCGGCCATTTTAAAAAATGGCCAGCATTTACATGTATGCATGGGCGATTTTTTAAAATTTTATATGTGGCTACTTAAAAGCATGTTACTTCTTCTGATGACAACTTGGCTAGTGAGCAACCATTTTGAAAATGGTGGCCTTTCTTATGTGTGTTATTTTACGATATTTGCTATATATTTTGTTTGTAAAATGCCAGCCATTTCTGTTCGATGGGATTCGCTACGCTTTGGCGTTGCCGTTGTTCTGGTTGTAAAAGTAATGACACTGAAGATTTAATCCACCGATTCATTGTATGCCTTAAGTTCATTAATGAAAGGTTTCAATTTATTAATGATATAATTTCAAAATGTGACGCTCTTTTAGTAGCTGAATTCTTCTCTCTCCTGAGGAAAAGCTAAAATACATGTTAGAGGATGATGTCTTTGAAATTTGGGGGAAAGAACAAGGAAGAATGTTTGACAAATGTTTTGAAAGGTTTTTAAAAACAGTTTATATTAAATACTCAAAATGGATGTTTTTAGAAAGTTGTAATAATTGTTTTATCTTAATATGTACATTCGACGCACCTTTGCATTGCAGAGCGTGCCACTGTTTCAAAAGTGTAGATCCGACTTAATATTGTGAGCAACTAGGTGGTGACATTTTGTCATGTTAACGCCTTGTATATCTTATTGGGGGGGGGATTCGCATGAGCCCCAGGGACCCCCTTTTGGTACTTCCATGCATCTAGAGTTGTAAAGCGTGACCCTTAAAAATAGACCAATGACACTTACTGTAAAACGGGTAATTTTGGCACCGGGAAATTTTAGCGATTTATCAATTTTAGGGGGTTTTAGCACGGGAAATTTTAGCGAAATGAAGATTAATCTTTAATTTTATCATTTATGGCAGAAGAATGAATAACGGACATGACAGAGGAGTTATCAAAATGTAAGACTTCTAACGCACATGGTATTGGTCCAAACTACTGTAATCTCATCTGACTAATCACAAAATCACGGTAGCATTTAAAATCGTTGATTTTTCGGTCCAAACTAATCTCATCTGACTCATCACAAAATGTAGCATTTAAATCGTTGATTTTTTGTCTTCACAGTTAAGATATACGTCCAACGCCGTGAAACATGTACCGGTAATTTCACGTTGTCGTCCTAGTTTTGCATTTCTGTCCTATGAGTATGCCCCTAATGCCATAATGCATGCCTAATGATCTAATACTATTTCACTGATGGATGGCTATTTATCCTTCAGATATTGAAAGAAACATACGATTTAAAAATATTTACCTTTTTCAAATTACAAACCGGAAGTCGAGCACTGACAAAAAGCTCCTTAAATACTAGTATTCATGTAGTTTCCCGGGAATTTGCAAATTTTAGCGTCCAGTTTATTTTAACCCCCGTTTATTTTAGCGAATTGAATTTTTAGCTAAACTATAGCGATCGCTAACATTCGCTAACAATTACCCCTCACTAACAATACCCGTTTTACAGTATATAGAATGAAAGAACATTGAACAAGGTTCAATTGTGCAAAATATGCTTATGAATCCATGCTGGATGACAAGAGTTATTAATATTTGTTTGGGTTTCCTTTTTTGGCTCACCCTGTAGGTCTGTCCATTGGTCCATCTGTCATAATTGGTCGTTCAAATTGCTGCTATTCATTTATTCATTTTTAAATCAGAGATCATGTGCACACTCATTTCATGTCGTTTCATCTTATCTATTAGATTTGTCATTGCCTTTTCCAAAGTTCTCTTAGATGATTTTGACCTCAAAAGTCACATTTTGTGTTTATGTCAGGTATACATATAGAGTATACATTTACTAGATAGATAGAATTCACTGTGTGAGCACAAGGATCAAGGATCCTTGGGTCCTTAAATCCAAATTCTTTTTTTCTTATTTATTCTTATTTATTGCAGTTTTGACATGGGTGTTTTACTTCCTGGCATCACACCAAGATGTCCAAACCAAGGCATACACAGAAATTCTCAAAGTCCTTGGTCCAAATGGCAAAGTAACTGCAGAGAACATTAAAGAGCTCACGTAAACATTTTTATTCACTATTTATATCTGTTTCTCCTCCTTACAGTCTATTTCCCTACATATAAAGTGTATAAATATGTATCTTAGTTAAATGAGAACTAGTCTCAGATTAACAGAACAAGGAGTTAATGTTTATGTTTATTTTGACTAAAAATTATCCTGTACAACTACAGACCAGATAGATGCAGTATGAGTTGGCATTGTTGGCAAAAAGTTAAAATCACAATGTAATTTTGAATTGAATTTTATAAATGAATACATCTCTGTAAAGGTATGGAAGGCAAGTTCTAGATGAGACACTACGCTGCTCTGTGTTGGCACCATGGGCTGCACGCTACCAGGATATGGATGTGGAACTTGGTGGACATACTATTCCAGCTAAGGTATAAATTAGTCTATTTATTAATTAATAGATCTATGAATTCAAATACAAAACTTCCACAACATTTGCTATAGAGGTACTACATATAAATGCAGTTAACCAATCCATTATGTTCAGACATAGACGAAAGAGCAAAAAAAGTCCAGATTCATATCTTGGGTATAATTCCAACATGTGCTCTTCATATATGTGGTGCGTCAGTGTCAAAGGTCATGGCAACATTCAAAGTTGATGATAACCTTGTCCACATGATAACCTTGTCCATCTCCACATGCTCTACATGTTGCCGGTTTGTTCATTTGCAGTTCTATATAATATACTGCTAGCTCCATTTCATTTACATTGCATTTGAATTTTCCTCTTGGACCAGTTGATAATGTATAGAAAAAAACATGAGAGCTATTACACCATTCTTGGTGTAAATTAATCTGTGAATGGTATTTCTGGATAAGTGAATTGGTGTTTATCTGGGTAATCAAGGGATTATAGTCACTCAAAGTTACTGAGCATCCAGTTTTGAGACTTCGTGAAGTTACACATATTTCAGTCAAATTCATGCTAAGCACAACATTTTGGTTTCAATTTTATAATCTCTATACATGACCCTGGTGATGAAGAGTCAGAATCAGTCAAAAAACCTAAACCAGAAAACTGTGCTCATTGTGAAAACTAAAAGTGAAGCAACTTTTTTCTAATATTTCTAACATCAAATTGCAGCCATCTTGTTTTTCCCCCTTCAAATTAAACTGGCGGGAAATTCAAAAATTTGAAAAAAATTTTAATCCTTAAATATATTTCAAAAATATGATTTTCTTTTAAATTCTTCATGGGTCTTAAGTTATTTCTTCTTTGTAAGTCATACATGTTGCCATTGGTGTTTTTTTTCTATGATAATGACTTTTTTGTTTTGTTATGTCACCACCAAAAGTGGTGACATATTGTTATGGTCTCCGTTTTTTTGTGACGGCGGTTGGCGTCCAGCGGTTGGTGGTTGGCGTCCGGCGTCTGTAACAATTTCTTACAACTTCCTATAACTTAACAAATACTGTTTAGACTGACTTCAATTTTTTTCTAAATCATCTACATGTTCTCAGAAGTTCA
Organism: Owenia fusiformis; assembly: GCA_903813345.2. Classification (NCBI taxonomy): domain Eukaryota; kingdom Metazoa; phylum Annelida; class Polychaeta; order Sabellida; family Oweniidae; genus Owenia; species Owenia fusiformis. Next base: position 18,892,053 of record CAIIXF020000007.1, on the reverse strand, counting down.
AATCTGACTTTAGATTTGACATTTGACCTTCTCAAGGTCAAAAAGGTCTTTTTTCAACTTGCTTCACATTGACTAAATTTTTTTTCAAAATCATCTACATGTTCTCAGAAATTCAAATCTGACTTAAGATTTGACTTTAGATTTGAAATTTGACCTTCAAATCTGACTTTAGATTTGACATTTGACCTTCAATGACCTTCTCAAGGTCAAAAAAGGTCAAAAAGGTCTGTTTTCAACTTGCTTCAAATTGACTAAATTTTTTTTTCAAAATCATCTATGTGTTCTCAGAAATTCAAATCTGACTTTAGATTTGACTTAAGATTTGACATTTGACCTTCAATGACCTTCTCAAAGTCAAAAAAGGTCAAAAAGGTCTTTTTTCAACTTGCTTCAAATTGACTAAAATTTTTTTTCAAAATCATCTACATGTTCTCAGAAATTCAAATCTGACTTTAGATTTGACATTTGACCTTCAATGACCTTCTCAAGGTCAAAAAAGGTCAAAAAGGTCTGTTTTCAACTTGCTTCAAATTGACTAAAAAAATTTTTAAAAATCATCTACGTGTTCTCAGAAATTCAAATCTGACTTTAGATTTGACTTTAGATTTGACATTTGACCTTCAATGACCTTCTCAAAGTCAAAAAAGGTCAAAAAGGTCTTTTTTCAACTTGCTTCACATTGACTAAATTTTTTTTCCAAATCATCTACATGTTCTCAGAAATTCAAATATGACTTAAGATTTGACTTTAGATTTGACATTTGACCTTCAAATCTGACTTTAGATTTGACATTTGACCTTCAATGACCTTCTCAATGTCAAAAAAGGTCAAAAAGGTCTTTTTTCATCTTGCTTCAAATTGACTAAATTTTTTTTCAAAATCATCTACAGTACATGTTCTCAGAAATTCAAATATGACTTTAGATCTGACTTTAGATTTGACATTTGACCTTCAATGTCCTTCTCAAGGTCAAAAAAGGTCAAAAAGGTCTTTTTTCAACTTGCTTCAAATTGACTAATTTTTTTTTTCAAAATCATCTACATGTTCTCAGAAATTCAAATCTGACTTTAGATTTGACATTTGACCTTCAATGACCTTCTCAAGGTCAAAAAAGGTCAAAAAGGTCTGTTTTCAACTTGCTTCAAATTGACCAACTTTTTTTTTCAAAATTGTCTACATCTTTTCAGAAGTTCAAATTTGACGTTTACAAGTTCTCAGAAGTTCAAATCTGACTTAAGATTTGACCTTCGACCTTCAATGACCTTCTCAAGGTCAAAAAGGTCTTTTTTCAACTTGCTTCAAATTGACTAATTTTTTTTTTCAAAATCATCTACATGTTCTCAGAAGTTCAAATCTGACTTTAGATTTGACATTTGACCTTCAATGACCTTCTCAAGGTCAAAAAGGTCTTTTTTCAACTTGCTTCAAACTGACTAATTTTTTTTTTCAAAATCATCTACATGTTCTCAGAAGTTCAAATCTGACTTTACATTTGACATTTGACCTTCAATGACCTTCTCAATGTCAAAAAAAGTCAAAGAGGTATTTTTTCAACTTGCTTCAAATTGACGAATTTTTTTTTTCAAAATCATCTACATGTTTTAAGAAGTTCAAATCAAACCTTCTTAAGGTCAAAAGGTATTTTCCAACTTGCTTTAAATTGACCAAATTGTTTTAGGTGGTGACATTTTGTCATGTTAATGCCTTGTTAAGATACTTATTCTGATTCTCAGCAGGGAGTTAATTATGCATCAAAACTCGTGAAAAAGTAAATATACTTATCAAATATAACTAGGACAGTAATAAAAAACATATTTCACATACATTTGACTGAGGGACCAAAAGGGCATATACCCAGACACATCCTTTGCCTTTTAAATGTATCAACTGTTATTTTAATAGACCAGATGCGAGTAGAAATAATTTTGATTTACGTCATTAAATATTCAAAATTCAGTCAAAGTGATGGCATATTTGAAATGTAAAAGTACATCTAGAAATATGGTTTCGAAAATTGTTAATCAACTTGTGACTTCTAGTTCGGGTTGATTCCGGTTGTTATAAAATCACAAAAAGTGAAATATCTTTTCTTGTATTTGACAGATAACATTTTATTTTACTGGACACATTTTAATTTGCATAACCATAAGATACATGTATAGAGGGTTATATGAAAATTGAACCACTAAAACAGATGTAATTCAATTTAAGGGGAACTTTCACTATTCCTGCCATGCTATCTGACCCGAACGAGCCACCTGGTGGTGAAACTGGTAACTACCTACTCACATCTGCGTTATTAGGAAAGCCACTTTATATACTTGTAGTTTTATGTTCCAGACTCCAGTGATCCATGCTCTAGGTGTCAGCTTGCAGGATGAAGAAACCTGGCCAGAGCCTAACAAGTAAGTCATCTCTAACTACAGGAACAAGTGTTGAGTGATCTAGATATATTGACAGAATACAATCTTTGGGAAGTACATTGATTACCCTTGAATCAAAGAGTTGTTACAACTAAATTATACATCATTCTTCTATAAGAACATATCCAAAAAACAACCATGTTCCAAATTCTTATTTTGGATTAGGAATAAAGTTTTGGAGCCAAGAGGCCTATTATGCCAATCAGAGGGTATAACTCTCCAATATGGTAAAAACTTGTACATGTATATATGATTTGTTCATAGGTTTGATCCTGATAGATTCAGTCCTGAAAATAGTAAATCTCGACCTGACATGGCCTTCCAACCATTTGGGTTTGCAGGGAAGAGAAAATGCCCAGGCTACAGGTAACAATGAACCAGTTCATTTCAATCATTTATTTCAACTTGAAATTTCTAAGTGTGTTTTGATACAGTGAGATTTTCTACCTATTGGGGATGCTGTTTTTGGTTCACAGGGTTAGCCAGTAGTATTAGAATCAACATTGTCAGACAAGTAAATTAAAATTGCCTGGTCATTTACTCCAGTATGTAGAGTACAAGAATGAGCATTTCTGATTGGCTGTATATCATTCTAGGTTTGCGTATGTAGAGGTCCAAGTGTTAGTGGCTGAGATTCTACGCAAATTCCGTATCAGAATGGTTGAAGGCCAGGTTGTGACACCTGTATATGGACTTGTGACTCGCCCAGAGGAGGAAATTTGGGTTACAGTGGAGAAACGTGGAAATGAGGAGTGAAATTGTTAGATGCTTTCAATGTGCTGAGATATTTCAGTGTAATAAACATAATTATCCACTAGTGCTTACAGTGTATGTGGACTAGTAGTATTTCCCATGCCACATTTTTATTACTGGATTTCATAATTTCAATGGATAGTAGACTTTTCAGTTTATTTGATATTTGCCTTTTAATGTGACCTCAACATTACAATGTTGAGCTTTAGGACCATTATCCTTATACATTCATTCTAAATATAGCATGCTAGCTTATGACATGAAGCTGATTTCGAACCTTTCCTCGACAGGTAGTCATGCACCCCTCCTCCATAAGTTTGGCAAATTTTAAATTAGTCTTTCAATTCCAATAGATCAGATATTCATCAAAGATGAGTTTGTTGAAATCGCCAAACATAAACAGACTTGAACATACGGTCAAAATGTGAACTTCTAGTTTCCAACCTTTTGAAGTGAAGTGTATGATTGGCACATATAGGACTACATTGTATATGTTCAGAGGCATACACACATATAAAAAAACATTGAATACATAGAATGGACTACAGAATTACCAGGGATAAGGGATTTGTACGAGTACAAATCATTTAGAAATGTATATCAGATGAGTTTTGTCAAATGTATAGTACTAGCCTTTATTTCACTAATGGATGGATAAAATCCTGAAATTATGGTGCATTAAAATATTTCTTTTTTGCTTTGGTAAGGATTTTTTGTAAAATGGAAATGCCGGAGAGAAGCTACTTACTCAATTGTGCAATAATCAAGATCTTATCAAAAATGCTATAAAATGGCAAAAATATATCTAATATCATTTATTTCTAATACCTGTAATGTAATAGTGTACATAATGTACAATATGAATATCATTATGATATACGGATGTACTCTTATTTTGATATATATTTCTAGCATGGCACAGATTCAGCTTTGAAATGCATTAGAATGAGTATACATGTACATATTAACATACAGCTGCAAGTACTTTATTTTTTGTCATGTACCAATGATGTGAAAGTTCTGCCAACCAATAAAAGGCAACTCTACAAGCTCCTTTATTATCCCACCGAACAAATTCGAGGGGGATATAGAGAAACCGTCCGGGCGATAACTCCAATACCGGTTGACAGATTTGGTTCAAATTTTATAGGCTTATGCCTTATGAGTGTAGGACCTCTGCTCGAGAAGGAATTTTCAATATGGCTGCTCAATTCAAAATGGCCGCCATTTTTCGTAAAAAATGTAATCGTTGATAACTCAAATACAAGTTGACGGATTTGGTTCAAATTTTATATGCTGATGCCTAGGGACAAAGGAGTTTCGCACAAAAATAGATTTTCAAGATGGCCACTTAATTTCAAAATGGCGGCCATTTTTCGTAAAAATATGTAATCTTTGATTACTCAAATACCAGTGAATGGATTTGGTTCAAATTTTATATGATGATGCTCAGGGACACAGTAGCTATGTTCGACAAAATTTTTTCAAGAAGGCCGCTTAATTTCAAAATGGCGGCAATTTTTTGTAAAAAAACGTGATCTTTGATAACTCAAATACCAGTGAACAGATTTGGTTGAAATTTTATATGATTATGCCTAGGGACACAGTAGCTCTGTTCAAGCAATAATTTTCAAGATGGCGGCTGAATTTCAAGATGGCGGCCAATTTTCGTAAAAAACGTAATTTTTGATAACTCATATACCAGTGAACGGATTTGGTTCAAAATTTATATGATGATGCCTAGTTCACAATGGTATAAACTAACTTTGTGCCAAATTTCATGCTTCTATCACAAATTGCACAAACATTTCAACATTTACACTAGCTATAATAAGCATAATATGTTTTGTTCTTCGGGATTTGCTACTCCGTGGAGTTGCTGTTTTTCTAGTTTATTTAGGATATTTCACATCATGGGTACATAAATGATGTATTTCACACTTTTATTACCATGGCAACTTTGTATTGATGGTAGAATTTAAATTTTGTCAAAATGAAAAAAAAGCTGCCATTCTTATAAAGGGTGACATAATGCAAATGGCCAATACTCAGTGTATACTGTATAGCCTGCTACATTGATTCCTTTAATTCTTATGCAATTGCTTTGTTAGGTATGTCATACTGTTATATTTTATTTTTATTTTCAAATGGATAGCACATTTCAAGATGTAATTGTTATTTTGTAATTGAAGTGTTCAAGGTATTCATTATTTTAATAAACAATGCTTTTCTTCATGTACATCTTGTTTATTTAATATGAAAAGTTCTGTATTGACGTCTCTTTTTTATCAGAGATTCTAGTCAATACCTAGTCATGTGCGGCTTCAGGAATAGTACATTTTAGAGGATATTCCTCAGGGAAATAATTTACACTGTTGCCCTCAATGGCAGTCACTATTTGTATATAATAACATGCATATATTGGTTCGAGCTGTTTACAGTGTACAGTGGATCAGTGCTCTCTGTGATTTTCAAGGGAGTAGTATTGTCCCTTTATGAAGTAATCTTTGGTCATACGCGTTAGTTATACAGTGAAACCTGTATAACTGAACACCTTTCAATGTGAACACTTTTGCTCGGTCCTTCTTCATAATATAGCACACATGTTTAAAAAAACTAAAAATGTGAACATTTGCAAATCCAAGTAATTTTGACTTGTTCCAGTGGTGTTTGTATGAGACAGTTTTACTGTACTTTATTTATTTGTGAAGTACTTAATGTTTTAAATGCTATTTACAGTGAATAGATAGAATGAGTAAATGTGTCATAACTTGGATGATTTGTTTGAGGTGTCATAAACAGAATGTATTTATGATGTATCATTTGACATATAGGCTTCCTTTGTGAAAAATGAATAGATATTATGTGAGTCGTGACAGTCTACACATATAGTGAAGTCATGTATCATGTATAACAGGTAAAGTTGTTGGTGTATTTCTCTTTTTAGTGCAAACTTTGGTTTATTGTTTTGTTTTGCATAGCAAAGTTAGATCATTCAAATAGCTCTTTTTATGATTACTATGAAATGCCAATTTGAAAATTAGATGTAAGATTTATATTTTTTGGTGAAAGGTTATAACATAAGCTGTCCTTACAGTCTGAAATGAAATGGTGGCTTTGAACTAAGTGATGAGAAGACACAACACAACTGCATCATGCTAGAATCTATCATGCTGGATTTCGTTATCATATTCATTTTTGCGTTACTACTACTTGGAACAGTCATCTTCATGTACCGAGTAAGTATTTTGTTATCTAATACTACTCCCACATATCTACTTCAACAACAGTTGTTGAAGTAGGGGCGGGGTGTCTTGAAGCAAGACAATCTAATTCTAGCCTTTCACAGGCTGTAAAGGATCAAAGTATTTGATAGCATTTTGCGCTGACCTGGATCTGGGAGCTAAAAGCTGATGTTGCAGCTTTGATGATTATGCCATTGTGCGTCATGGTCATGGTCATTATGACCTTCCAGTTTGAGAATTATTTTATTAAAGTTAAACTCTATCAAGCAGGACTGCTTGTGCAAGTCCAGTGATTAGAGTTACATCCTGAGTGCTCTCCTAGCACTGGAGTAGCTAATGCTGCATCCCACCCTGCTAAAATTTGATTGCAGTTACTTTGGAAGGGACCAAATGTTTGCATTTTTACCACAATAAGAAAAAGAATTTAACTCCTTGAGAGAAAATAAAGTGAGGGAGAGCACTAAATTTTTAATGTAAGACCCATCTTTTTCAAGGAAATGCATGTAAAACTATTATATTCATGTACTATTATTTCAGCGATCTGGCAAGTTCCGTACAACTATTCCAGGTATGGACCCCATTGACTCAAGGTAAAACTACAGTAGAGTCTAGCCTGGTGTTTTAATTGGTTATTTAAAAGTGTTGAAAAACTGTGAAACATCATAAACATTATATAATATTTAAGAATTAAAGGTATATTGGGATATTTCATGCATTTTATATTACATTCATACACTTGCATTCCATCTCAATGCAAGTCTATGATAAATGATAACCTATGTCATTTGTGTTTGTTAACTGACATTTATCATACACTTCACACGTAAACACAGTCTGATGTCACTGTGACATTATATTTCCAGACCTAAATTATTTACCTATACTGTGGTTGTGTAAATCTAGCGATACATTAGCTCATATACACACACGTTTGAGCAATTAAAATTATCCCATCAAATGAAGTTCGGAGGGTTACAGGGAACTCCTCCATCCGTACGTTTGTCTATCTGTCCGGGCGATCACTCAAATACAATTGGCTCGATTTCATTAATATTTTGTACACATATGCCCTATGGTAATAGAAGTTCTGCTTAGAAGCCAGTTTTCAAAATGACAGCCTATTTTGAGATAAGCATGGGGGTCCTCAAAGACTGGCTTTATCATATATCAAAGATTTTCAATAATAGATCGCAAAAATTAAATATGTTGTTAATATTTGTAAATTCCATTCCCTCTCAAATTCTAATGAATAGAGATTTTTCAAATATTTTTCATAGCCTGGTCAGGAAAAATAAAGTCGAATATCTGTAATTAGCAACATGTTTTTTATTCCCAGGAATTAATCCGTCAGAATCCATTGAAATCTTTGAATAATATTCTGGTTAATGAGCATATTCTTCAGACCAATAAATATAAATTTAACTGGGCATTTTAGAACAATCACTCTTGCATCCTTTCATGCAATTAAAACATTCATAACTTTTACAATGTACAGATTTTTGTGAAATGCCCAATATTCCATATTCATGAGCAACGGTGTATGCATGTGCAATGTATGTCATATACGTGCTGTGAAATCTTTTTTTGTTGGGTATTAATGATTTGCATTCTTTTTAGAGAAGGGAACCTGCCTGACATCGCAAAGGCAGGAAGTTTACACGAGTTTCTGAGTCTACTGCATGAGCGCTATGGGAAGATTGCTCATTTCTGGATGGGACCAAGATTTGTTGTCAGTATTGCTTCAGCAGAGCTCTTCAAACAACATCTGAAAGTATTTGATAGACCTCGTAAGCCCACTTGTGTATTTATACTGACATAATTTAGAAGCTATCACCTTTTGTGATTATACAAATGAACATATTTGAACAGATGAAGTATGTTTATGAGCAACGTCATAATTCTCCAAAAGTTCATTCAGTCTGCATTTATCTTGTATTCATATACTGAGTACCACATTTCATCACTGCTCAGATTCACATGGTTTATTCCACAATATCTCATATTTATTTCCATTCCTGGGAAGCACTTTGGTAACACTTTGAAGGAGGATTCTTGAAAAATCTTTCAAATTTTCACAAGACGTTTCATGCATTTTTATTACTTTGTTTGAGCCTCTTCTAAAATCATAATCAAATGCGATACCAAAATTATTAATTAAAATGAATGATTAGACTCACCAGATTTAATGATAAAAAGTTTCGAGCATTGATGATTTGAGTTAAGCTGTGGATATTTATATAAATGTAAGTCGGCATGTATTCGACGGTTGATGTTCACATATGATGTATGCATCAACATGTGACCTTAATATCAATTGTTACCATCATATTTGGTTTCGAAAATTAAGTTGGAAGTTACAGTGGTAGGAGATAACCGAAAACGTCAATCACATCCAAATATCTGAACGAAGTCAAGTATTAACAATTACACTTTTCGTGCATCTCGAACAAGGCAAGGTGCTGTGGTCCAACAATGTGTATTCCGAAAGAAAAAATTCACAAATATCAACAATTTTCATTGAGTAGGAGATTACATTCGAAATTAAAACTTTGAAAATATTTGCTTCAACCAAGAATTGTAAGAACTTGAAACATCTTGTTAATTTTTCAAACTGCATATCCTTATCCTCGTTCTTTGGCAAGATCATGAATCCATTGAAAACATGGATTTTTTTATTATTCTTCAAAACTAACCTTAAAATATAAGTATGTAGGATATCACAATGTAAATTGACACGCCTTTGTTTGATCCATATCATGAAAAAATAAATGCAGTACCATCTGTCAATATTCGAAACAGAAAGTTCATTCTATATGTAAACAACAAAAAATACATTTATGGTTGGTTCATGATAAAAATGACAAATAACATACATCTTTTGAAGTAGGGGTATACAGGGACATATGGGAAATTCAGAAATTTAGGCCATGTCTTCAAGATTGCTTCACCAATATGTAACGGAACAACAAGTTATCATTTACACATTTGCTGATAGGTCTATTGAAAAAGATAAATCAGAGATTGTGGCACAATTCTCAATAAATATGGATGAACTTGCGAATTTCGAATATTGACTTAGTTACTGAACCTGACTGTAAAGTGGCAGCAAGGCGTGTTGAGAGAAAAATGGACAAACTTTACCTATGGCGACATTTAGTTTAACATCTTTATTCCTATCTTATTAAAATGTATGGATGCGGCCATATTTATCAACCAGCAGAACTGGCAATCGTTTAAAATTCCTAATACTACACAAGGTATCACATTTATGAGATTTTTCGAATTCGTCGTGGAAAAGCCTAGCAGGCGAAATTGAAACCATTTTTTCATTTCATCTTGTCCAATTTTTCCGCAATAGACAAAAATTGGAATTAAAACATACCGTATGTCTACTTGCAGCTGAGCTGTTCCGACCATATGAGCCCTTGTTTGGGTCCAACAGCATTGCTTATGCTAATGGGGCTGATGGAAGAGCAAGACGGAAGCTCTATGACGCCAGCTATGGACATGGCATTGTCATGAATAACTATCTTGGTATATTTAATAAGGTGATGTCCCAAGTTGTACACAGGGTGACACAAATGTATGTAACCCTCTTAAAATCAGAATATTTGTCAAATATGATGCAGCCGAGATGCATGCATTGTTCATACCACTATTTGGTGAGAGTGCCATCAATTTACAGAATGGAGATAAAGGGAAGAAACTATGGAAACGATAACGGTTTCGGTCACGAGAAAGTGTTTGACCATTTAGATACATTTGAAAAGGTACTTTCCCATTGGCTCTTATAGCATGTATGGTGATCAAAGGATATATTGAATATTCAACTGCAAAGTGTACTGGAAACACTTGTTAAACATGTTGTTCATATACTCCAGTTTCAAGTTTCACATCCATTAATAGATATGTTCATATTTCAAATTATTGGAATTCACTCGTGATAGTGGTTTCATATACTCATTGCTTTATATCCCACCATTTTTAAACCTCAGATAGTAATTCTAGGTATTATCATCTTCTGAGTGAATGATCATATTCAGCAATGCCCTCCACTTTTTAACAATTTAAAATCTTTGCAAATTGCAGTTGAGTAATGAAGTCTCTGCCAAGTGGAACACCATGTTGGATGAGCAACACATCCCATTACGTGACCAAATGTTTGCCTTTGCCATCAAGTCGATCACTATTACATCATTTGGTGACTACTTCCATGATGATGAGCAAGTTTTGGAATTCAGAAAGGCATATGACACGGTTAGTAAACACCGTTATCTATTGAAGAAGTCACATGGGTTCAACACATGTGACTCCAATGAATGATGGTGTATACATTGGGGTTATTTCAAGGAAAACTGACAATCTATTGAATACCAGCAAGAAAAATGAAAATGGTACCATTTGATGGCCTAACTTGATGAAAAAATGAGGCAAAGATAGAAGCAATGACAAATGGTGTGTTTTCCAGCATAAACCTCTCTAAATTGAATATGAGTATTTGCTCAGGAGAATATGATGGCAATTTTGTCTGAATACTGTTGATGGAGGGATCTACAGAGAGACAGAGGATTGGATGATTCCATAAGCAGTCCATGTTAGCCAGGCATTGGAAATACAAATTGTTGTAAGGAAAAGGGTGAAAATGTATTCCAGTAAAACCCCTCTAATCCAATTGGCACTTGGACCAGCGAAAAGTATATGGATTGGCATGTGTTCACATTTCAATATGATAGTATATGGCTGATTAAAAATTGGAACAGAAAAAAGCATTCGTATTTAGAGGCATTCAAAATGAATCAAAGAGGTTTCATTTTATATGTTTTCAGTGTATGGATGAAATGGAGAGAAGGCTTACCGAAGGAGCTCCTGAACCAGATAGCTTAGAAGAGAAAAACTTTAAGAAAGGTACATGTTTTATTCTTCATGTGCTACCTTTGATATAATTTCTTATGATTTCCGCTGTGTTATATTTTTGGTTATGCCAAAGGGAAAAATCATATCAAAAGATTACTTAAATAGATGATTGCGGTTACCACAAGAAATTTACTTTTAAGAGTATCAACAGTTCATGAAAATATATGTTCAGTTTCAACTGAGACTAACTATCTCAGGTTTCAATTACTTTTTCATATGTAAATTATTCTCAACTGACCTTGTATAATCTCATTCCAGCTCTTAATATCATGCACAGTACAATTAAGAAAATAGTAGAGATACGTCGTGATAATCCACTAAAGTCTGAGGATGATCACATATTCCTTGATACCTTACTAGAGGCTGGCATACCTGAGAGTCAATTAATCGATGATAGCATTAGCTTCACGGTAGCTGGCTTCCATACATCTGGTCTATGTAAGTCATATTGTTGTTATAGCCATGATGTCTGATTTTTATTGAGCTCAGTGAAGTTTTGAAAATACATGAACAGAGACGGATGTTACCATCGAGTAAGAATCAAATCTAGGTCATGTTTTGTTTTATTTCAAAAACATACCTGCTACTTTTTTGCTGGAGACTCATCATTATATAGCCCCTACAATGAAACTGGTTCTGGCAAGATGAACAAGGCAAAAATGTAGAACTGGTAAAATTGTTTGCATTTCACCTAGAATAATAAATAGAGATTTGAAAAACCTTCTCCTGCAATATGCATGGGGTAAATTACTTGAATATTGCATTCCAATTGAGTTTCCAATTTTATTTGTCATTTTAGTTCCAATATGTAAAGATATGTCTTTTGATGCCAGTATCAAACTGGCTGTGTTTGTACTTATTCATTGCAGTTTTGACATGGTTGTTCTACTTCCTTGCGTTACACCAAGATGTTCAGACCAAGGTTTACGATGAACTTCTGAAAGTCCTTGGTCCCAATGGCAAAATATCAGCAGATAATATTAACGACCTCCAGTAAGCCATAGTTTATCTACTTATTCACTTTTTGAAATCAATATAAAATTTAAAAAAATATCCATATGTCTCATAACCACAGTTAAATTTTAAAAATAACATCAATAATATTAACGATGGTTCGGGAGGGTAAAGGTTCACCAACAAAAAATTAGCTTTTTATTTATGAATTCATCAATTTATCTGTAAACATTGTAAGCCAACCTGTGTTGAATTATGTTAACCACATGCCATTGACTTTTTATTCAAATTGTACAATATAATGAATGTCTAAAATAATGAATGAATATCTAGGTATGGAAGGCAAGTTCAGGATGAGACACTACGCTGCTCTGTGTTGGCACCATGGACTGCACGCTACCAGCATATGGATGTGGAGCTTGGTGGACATACTATTCCAGCTGAGGTATTTAAATTGGCCAAATCGAATAATTACTTCCAAAACATTTAGATATTTTGTTGGATCTCCTAAAATTATCAAGCTCATTATAATTGGTTTAATCTACGCAAAAGAAATAGATATAATCATTCTGGCGTAATAATGACAATCCAAATGACCAAAAAATCCATCCGTTGTTAAGAATTTCCAGGATGCCCTATCATTTTTCAATATGCTATTTAGTATTTATATACTGTATGTAACTTAAGTAGCAATAGGTAATCTCAATAATATGTTTCAGACTCCAGTTATCCTTGCTCTCGGTGTCAGCTTGCAGGATGAGGAGTATTGGCCAGAGCCTACTAAGTAAGTCATCCATTCTACGATTGCAAAGTATTCCATACTTTATTTTAATGAGTTGATTAAATGTGTTTTTACATTTGCCATAAATCTCAGGCCATTCTAATAAGAAAATACCCGAATGTTCAAATATGTTGAGAATTCACACATCGTGCCATTATTTCTACATTCACCCAGGAATGGTAGAAACAAGTCAGATACTGTTGTCACACATGGTGGACATAACCGTCGTTTCAATTAGATTTTCATGAACTGTATGTTTAATATAGCACCTAGACTAAATTCCTTTGGAACAACAATCAATCAAAGTGTCTTAATACTCATTGTACAGTTAATGATGTGTGACGATCCTTCAGATTTCTTTGAGCATGTTAATGGGATTGCCTTGAAGGATTGTCACTTTGTTTCACTTTTGCACTTACTTACTTTCTGTAGTCACTCTGATTAATGTTGTATTTAATATATGTAGAACTCTTTAATATTTTGCAAAAGGGTTGTTGATATAGACAGGCAGTTGCCCTGGACTAAAATTGAGAGTGTCAATTTCATTTATTTAAGATCCATTGAATTGGGGTCCTCACTTGTTTTTATCATGTAACTATAAACTTTATATTTGTATATATTATGCCAAAATTGTGTAGAGTAGTGACAGTGTATACTTTTTGTTATAAAACTGGTCAGTTTCATGTTAGCAACTGCGCTGTAAACTTTCATTCAAGGGATAGCCAAACTTCACCAGGCTTGTTTACTTTTATCCAAAACGAGGCTAGGCTGGAGATCAGCTGTTTTAGCTCAGTGATTCTGTCTTGTCTGGGGACTCTCTCCATTGCATTGAAACGGGCCGGACGTGTATAACTTTTTGGAATTATAACATTCAAAAACGCAACTCAAAACTGGATATTTATATAAACACAGATATACCAACTTAGGTGAACAAGTTGGGGAAGGTAATTGAATTGATTTTATTGTAATTTTGACAGGTTTTTGACCACTGTAGTATCTTTTATTTTTTTCTTATCTGAGTTAGCTTGTATAACATGTATAAACACTCATTTAAAACTGTTTAGGGGATTTATTGCTAAAGGACTACTGTTGATTTGGATTATATAAAGTTTCTAGCGTCTTTTGGATCAGCTTGAGCTTTGAACTGATTCAGTCTTATTCCATACTGGCAATAACCCCCGCTTAGACAGTAAAGCTCCTTCTCAGATAATTGTCTGTAGTTGGGCTTTATCACTCACTCCCTAATTTAAATCCCAGTACCCGTTTCTGTGATTTTTCACCGCCAGTTTGGTTGGAGGAACTTCAATAAGAACAGGGGTCACTGTGTGCCGACAAGCCTTAAAGGTCACGGCAAGCCATTTCAAGCTCATTTGGCTTCAACTGGCTTATTAGAGCTTCCCATATATTTACCACAACTCCCCCCCCCCCCCTAAAGGTCACGGCAAGCCATTTCAAGCCCATTTGGCTTCTTTGGGCTTTCCATTACTATTTAGACTATTTACTGCAACCCCTCCCCTTATACATGTTATACCAAAAACACTGATTGTATTTATTTCTAGTCAGTTTTACACGTCTGGCCTTACTATATATTGTTGCTTATAATAGATACATCATTCACTATTCTAGATCTTTTAACTTGGAATGATTTCTCATATTATATATCTGTTTTGATTTATAAACCTGAAATTGAGAGAGAACTTTTTGAACAATTGTAAATTCGAGAAGTCCCGGGAATTGTTATGGAACATTTGACAAGGCGTACGTAAAGTTATGGTCTTTAGGAACCGATGTAACTTATTCTAAACCAGAGTCAATGTTCCTAGGGTTCCATTGAATAATCTTTATGACCCCCCCCCCTCCACATTCAACTTGAGACTGTATTAATTTTATTCGCCAAAGTAACTTTTATTGACCCATTAGAAAATACACTTTTGTATCTTTGTATGTGTATGTTCATGCCTGGTTATTTTAAAAGGGATCCGAGCATTCTTTCTGACTATGATCAAACAGCTGATCACTGATTCTGCACACAGTACTTGCAGAGTCAAAGTCAGTATTGAAGCCAGTTCATAAGGCTTTAAGCCTATTTGAGATGCTGTCTAGACACTATGACCACCCCCTGACTACATAGCTTGAGTTGGTATAGATTCCATTTGGGGTCTTTTAGCCTTGCGCTTGCTTGTTTGGGGTTCTAGTCAGTGTTTACCATCTACCCCTCCCCATTTAGTTTCCATATCTGGTCAATATCTATGTTAACTATATTCTCTATATAGTTCTTCAATTATTGACAGATTTTATGCAAGAATACTTAAATACCTTACCCCTTTGTTTGCTAATTGTGGGGAAAACTACATTCCACTTTTCATGTGAGTAGTATAGGAAGGTGATTTCAACCCCACTAGAGATCATACATAACTAAGCTGTTGAGTTTCATTTTTGGAAAGAAACACATTTTGGGCTTTATTGCAAATTGATTTACTGAACTTCCACTGACTTTGCTGTTTTGTGCATTGTGTATGAGAGATCATTTGTGTACTTGATATACCATTTGACTATACTGATTTTGTAAGTTTTGTGTAGATTAGTAATAGAAATAGAGTCGTTTTTATACGTTATATAAAAATCCATTTACTTCCACTGTTTTGTTATTCGTGTGTTTAAATGGTGAATTAGTAATATTATCCCCTGATGAGTTTGACAGACTCCTGATTTGAAAAAGCCCTACTTTAAGCATTACAAAGTTTCCCACTTTAATTGTGAAAAGTGACAACTTGAAGCCCATTGTAGCCCTCAAGTGGCTGCAACTTGACTTCCACCTGGTCATACTCACGCCCTAACTTCATACTTATTTGATGCAATTTAACACTGGGCATATTCAGAATCTTGAGTTTGTTGCCATTTGCTTTTATGAAATATAAAATTTACATTGAACACTGAGATATCTAACTAAGCCTATACTTAGATATTGTTATCCCATAACTGTTATCCCGAAATTGTCCCACTTCATCCCAATTATTTTTTATCCCAGAATTTATCCCTAAATTATCCCGTAAATTTTCATCGCAAAATTTATCCCAATTTTATCCCCTATATATTTATCCCCACTTTATCCCATTTTGTTAGGTACTGTGAACACAGATGTTGTTCAATTAAATAGGGGATACACTTTTCAACTTTTACTTGAACTTGTTCCGAAACTAAGTGAATGAAAACATCAAATCAAATTATTGACTCTTAGACTGTATTCTGTTTGTGACCCTCAAACCACGCTACCATACGAGGGTCGCGACAGAAATGTTGGCCTAGCGGTGTGATATAGTACTTTACGTATTGACCCAAGCCTAATCCTATGCCATTGCTTATTATTTGATATTTTGCTTACATTGCAATCTTGCCATATATATTCCAATTGAAGTGATCAAAATAATTTGCAATGTCAGAAAAATCCAAAATGAAAACTTTGTCATGTCAAAAGTCCCTATCGGGAGCTTTTGGGTCTATAACTCCAGGGTATTTGGATGATTCAGAAGTGGTTTTGGGCCATCAACATCTAAATAAAGATTTGAAACTGGCACAAGATGATACTTTGCCCATAGGATCTCCTGCAGCAAGCAAGATCCTGGTAAAAAGAAAATCTCCATTTAGACCCTTACTCCCCCCAATTAAAATAACTGACATTCCCAGATTTAGACCAAAGACCCCAGAATTCTCTCATTCCCGTAATTCGACACTGAAGTCCCCAATAAATGTCAAACAAGAGAGAAAAAATGACAAAACAAAGCCAAACTATGATTTGTTAGGTCATTCTAGCAAAGTGGGAGTAGTAAAGGATGTGCAAGTCAACTACCAGGTTCCACCCCTTGCTCCGATGCCACTGACACCTCATGAAGGTGACATGCTTCAGGGAGCATATGGGGGTGAACTGTCAGAACAGACTTTGCAAAGCCCTTTAATGATCCCATCTGATAGAATACCACCCTCAATGTATTATGACCCTAAATACATGAAATGTTTGCCTAAAGAGACTCCATCAGCTGATCAGCCATATGATCTTAAGATGGATTTCCAGGCTTCAAATGCCCCTTTAGTTGCAAAAGAGATTACTCAATTAAGTGAACCTAACAAGTTGAAACATGCTGAATTTCTAACTGACCAGACTGTTCCAAACTCGGGTATTAAGTCTAAAAATTATGAATGTATGCACCAACCCGAAAGTACTTTTTGTAGACAAGCTTTAAAGAGGCCTAATGATAGAGCCTAATGTGAATCTAGTGAATCCCCTCCTTGCAAAATCCTAGTTGTTGATAAATCTGATATGTTCAGTGTATCAGACAAATCATCCCAAAGCACTGAGTTTTCTGCCAATTGCAGACAGCCATATTGTCTACCCAAAAGTGTGGATCAGACCTATGATTCACATTTGGAGACACGTTCATGGCTTGATGCTCAAATACCTGGCTATTACAGAAGTGTCTTGCCCTCCCACGATATGTCAGCCCAGATTGATAGTAATGGGTACAAACCTTGTCAACAGGTCTCCTTCAAACAGAGGGTAAATGAAGATTATGCTAGATCCTCTCAAGCAGAATCAATATTGCCCTCTCTAGAATATGAAACACCTGTTGACTTTTCTGACCCAGATTATGTAGAAAATAGTGTGAAATGCCCATCTTACTGTGCAAAAACTAGACAAAGGCCAGCTTGCTACATGAACAATTCTGATGAATATGAATCTGCCATGGAAAATAGTTTATTTCCCCTTGGATCTACAGTTATGAGTAGATCAAAAGTGAATCCAAGTTCCCCTGGTCTTTACAGACAGACTGAAGAACCCAATGATCTGTTTATATCCAGTCCCAATACATCTGATCATGAATCCTGTATTGGAGTTGAGAAGCCAAGAAGAGGTAATTCGTTTTCTAGAAGGGAAATGAAAGCACCACTTTTCAATGGAAAGTGTAGTCTCTCTGCTTTTCTCATCCAATTTAGACTTGTCTCTAACATAAATGGTTGGACAGATGAAGAATCTGCCATCTATATGGTGAGAAGTCTTGAGGGAGAGGCTGTCAATGTTTTAGATTATTTGGATGATGAAGACCTGCCAACCTTGGCTAGTATCATAAATGTCCTGAAAATTAACTATGAACCTCCTGAACAAAGTAACCATGCCCGTGCCAAGCTTAAACATAAGTTCAGAGGCAATGATGAGCCTCTTGAAAAGTTGGCTCATGATATCAGAAAATTGTCAAGACAAGCTTTTGGGAAGTCAGGCATGTCAAAGAAGACAATTGACGACCTAGCTAAACAGGCCTTCATTGATGCTTTGAATAATGAAGAACTGGAATCCAAGCTTTCTTTTTCTAACCCCAAAAGTCTCAATGAAGCTCTTACCATGGCTTTGCAATATGAGGCTTTCTTCAAGGGAAGAAAGAAGAGACTTGAAAGTTTCCAAGACCCTGATATATGTGCTACTCCAACTCCTGTTCAGGTTAACTCATTTACCTCATTATCTCTTTCTGAGAGTGATGTGATAGAAATAGTTGAGCAAAGGATAGAGGCTTTAGCCAAAAATCTGACTCAAACTATTACAAAGGAGAAACCTGATTCCAAACTGAAAAGAAAATACTGTAAAATATGTGACTCGGGAAGTCACTCAGTATTTGATTGTAGCCAAAGACATCCCAACTCAAAAGTTCCTGGTGCCACAGTATGCTTCAAATGTGGCCAGGACACTCACTGTGTAAATGCCTGCCCCTCTCTTAAGGGTAGGTTGAGTTAGCTTTCAAGCTAACTTATGTGAATGTATCTGTATTGTGAGTCCAAGCCACCATAGATACATTATATCACTCCAAAGAGTGGCTGGTGAAGCCACTTGTGTTTATAACCTGATGACTTTATCTTTATACTTATTTACCATGATCTACTTTAATGTTCATGTAGGCCAGTTTTCTCAGTGAGAAAATGTTTGCTTACTTATGTGAATATAAGAAAGAAAACTATTTTTTTCTTTCCTGAAGTATTTCTGTTCTATTCCTGATGTTTCCGATCTTATGTCTACCATATGAGCTGTTGGGGCTTCGATTCTTGTTAAGCTTTAAACACTTTGCTCAGTGGTAGTGATGACATGACCTCAAAGAGGGAACTATTTATTTTTTGATATGTTATGGATTACCAGTGACCTGCTTTACTCAAGCAATGGGGTTCATTGTGAACATTGGCCTGATCAACCAATGTTCACAGACATGAAGCCTGTTTACGCTTGGGGGAACAGGTCTATTGGAATCCAAAGGACATTGCAATATTAAAGTTTTGTCCCTGCTTCTGTTTAAATTAGGTGGATCAACTTGTGACACTCTGGGGGTGAGTGCCCGATGGACAAGAGCTCTGTCCATTTGCTTCATCGAAGTGTTTCCCTACTACTGACTTTGTAGGTTCCCCTCATACCCCCAGTTCCACTTCAAGCAACTGTCCCAGCTTGTGACCCCATCCACTGCAATGGATGTTCCAATCAAGTTTGAATCCTACCTTGCCTCCCTCCCTACTGCCTTTGTACTAAAAGGGCAATGGTGACTGAATTTGAATCATTCCCAGTGCAAATGTTATGAGATATTATCTGAATCCTTCCAATTGGAAACTGTTTTTGAAAGGATATATCTTGAAGATACGTTTGATTGATTCAATCTCATTTGACAACCCTTTATTTTTGGCCAATTCACATCATATCATGTGATATTCAAAATTGTACTATGTGATTAACCAGTCTTATTTCCAGGACTGTAACACTTCTTATTCCAGTCCAGCATGAACCATATGATGACCTTCAACAAAATGAACATTGTACACTCTGCTGACTGAAAGTAATGTGAACGGATGAACACTATCATGATTGACTTTGAATTAAACTGTGACCAACTATCTGGAGAATCCCATGAATTGACTTTGGGAGCCACTTATAATATTGACAATGCAAATTCAGGCTTATGAACAGAGAAAAGTACTCTATACTTATATTAATTACTGTGCAGTTTTGTGAAGCCTCTGCACATTGAGAAAGGCCATGAAGATTGACTGACAATCTCAACTTTACATTGTTCTAGAGACTATGCACTGCCAAATGCTGATTGAACATATTCATATTCCCATTCTATGATTGGAAACAAGTAACAATGCCTGCATCATCCATATATGTGATGATATGAACTCGTGATAAACTTAGTGCAAACAATATGGATAATACTCCAACCCCTTCCAAGAACCACGATCTGCAAGAAGAGGACGAAGAAGACAACTGATGCTGCAAATGACATTTATCATTTAACGTCATTTTGTATAATACTGTTATATGATAACCTTTATATGTCATGTATTATAGGTGAGAAATTAAAAACGTGTAAACTAACATTTGTTTGATTTAGACTTATGGTTTTTATGTAAGTAGTGAACTGATAATGTATTATTGTGTATGTATGTCTATCTACTACTTAAGTCAGAACAATGTTGCTAGTAAATTATTTTAGGTGATGTATTGATACATGACTTCATATTTTCAGAGTTCGAGGACGAACTGTTTTTAAAAGGGGGAGCAGTGTGACGATCCTTCAGATTTCTTTGAGCATGGTAATGGGATTGCCTTGAAGGATTGTCACTTTGTTTCACTTTTGCACTTACTTACTTTTTGTAGTCACTCTGATTAATGTTGTATTTAATATATGTAGAACTCTTTAATATTTTGCAAAAGGGTTGTTGATATAGACAGGCAGTTGCCCTGGACTAAAATTGAGAGTGTCAATTTCATTTATTTAAGATCCATTGAATTGGGGTCCTCACTTGTTTTTATCATGTAACTATAAACTTTATATTTGTATATATTATGCCAAAATTGTGTAGAGTAGTGACAGTGTATACTTTTTGTTATAAAACTGGTCAGTTTCATGTTAGCAACTGCGCTGTAAACTTTCATTCAAGGGATAGCCAAACTTCACCAGGCTTGTTTACTTTTATCCAAAACGAGGCTAGGCTGGAGATCAGCTGTTTTAGCTCAGTGATTCTGTCTTGTCTGGGGACTCTCTCCATTGCATTGAAACGGGCCGGACGTGTATAACTTTTTGGAATTATAACATTCAAAAACGCAACTCAAAACTGGATATTTATATAAACACAGATATACCAACTTAGGTGAACAAGTTGGGGAAGGTAATTGAATTGATTTTATTGTAATTTTGACAGGTTTTTGACCACTGTAGTATCTTTTATTTTTTTCTTATCTGAGTTAGCTTGTATAACATGTATAAACACTCATTTAAAACTGTTTAGGGGATTTATTGCTAAAGGACTACTGTTGATTTGGATTATATAAAGTTTCTAGCGTCTTTTGGATCAGCTTGAGCTTTGAACTGATTCAGTCTTATTCCATACTGGCAATAACCCCCGCTTAGACAGTAAAGCTCCTTCTCAGATAATTGTCTGTAGTTGGGCTTTATCACTCACTCCCTAATTTAAATCCCAGTACCCGTTTCTGTGATTTTTCACCGCCAGTTTGGTTGGAGGAACTTCAATAAGAACAGGGGTCACTGTGTGCCGACAAGCCTTAAAGGTCACGGCAAGCCATTTCAAGCTCATTTGGCTTCAACTGGCTTATTAGAGCTTCCCATATATTTACCACAACTCCCCCCCCCCCTAAAGGTCACGGCAAGCCATTTCAAGCCCATTTGGCTTCTTTGGGCTTTCCATTACTATTTAGACTATTTACTGCAACCCCTCCCCTTATACATGTTATACCAAAAACACTGATTGTATTTATTTCTAGTCAGTTTTACACGTCTGGCCTTACTATATATTGTTGCTTATAATAGATACATCATTCACTATTCTAGATCTTTTAACTTGGAATGATTTCTCATATTATATATCTGTTTTGATTTATAAACCTGAAATTGAGAGAGAACTTTTTGAACAATTGTAAATTCGAGAAGTCCCGGGAATTGTTATGGAACATTTGACAAGGCGTACGTAAAGTTATGGTCTTTAGGAACCGATGTAACTTATTCTAAACCAGAGTCAATGTTCCTAGGGTTCCATTGAATAATCTTTATGACCCCCCCCCCCTCCACATTCAACTTGAGACTGTATTAATTTTATTCGCCAAAGTAACTTTTATTGACCCATTAGAAAATACACTTTTGTATCTTTGTATCTTTGTATGTGTATGTTCATGCCTGGTTATTTTAAAAGGGATCCGAGCATTCTTTCTGACTATGATCAAACAGCTGATCACTGATTCTGCACACAGTACTTGCAGAGTCAAAGTCAGTATTGAAGCCAGTTCATAAGGCTTTAAGCCTATTTGAGATGCTGTCTAGACACTATGACCACCCCCTGACTACATAGCTTGAGTTGGTATAGATTCCATTTGGGGTCTTTTAGCCTTGCGCTTGCTTGTTTGGGGTTCTAGTCAGTGTTTACCATCTACCCCTCCCCATTTAGTTTCCATATCTGGTCAATATCTATGTTAACTATATTCTCTATATAGTTCTTCAATTATTGACAGATTTTATGCAAGAATACTTAAATACCTTACCCCTTTGTTTGCTAATTGTGGGGAAAACTACATTCCACTTTTCATGTGAGTAGTATAGGAAGGTGATTTCAACCCCACTAGAGATCATACATAACTAAGCTGTTGAGTTTCATTTTTGGAAAGAAACACATTTTGGGCTTTATTGCAAATTGATTTACTGAACTTCCACTGACTTTGCTGTTTTGTGCATTGTGTATGAGAGATCATTTGTGTACTTGATATACCATTTGACTATACTGATTTTGTAAGTTTTGTGTAGATTAGTAATAGAAATAGAGTCGTTTTTATACGTTATATAAAAATCCATTTACTTCCACTGTTTTGTTATTCGTGTGTTTAAATGGTGAATTAGTAATATTATCCCCTGATGAGTTTGACAGACTCCTGATTTGAAAAAGCCCTACTTTAAGCATTACAAAGTTTCCCACTTTAATTGTGAAAAGTGACAACTTGAAGCCCATTGTAGCCCTCAAGTGGCTGCAACTTGACTTCCACCTGGTCATACTCACGCCCTAACTTCATACTTATTTGATGCAATTTAACACTGGGCATATTCAGAATCTTGAGTTTGTTGCCATTTGCTTTTATGAAATATAAAATTTACATTGAACACTGAGATATCTAACTAAGCCTATACTTAGATATTGTTATCCCATAACTGTTATCCCGAAATTGTCCCACTTCATCCCAATTATTTTTTATCCCAGAATTTATCCCTAAATTATCCCGTAAATTTTCATCGCAAAATTTATCCCAATTTTATCCCCTATATATTTATCCCCACTTTATCCCATTTTGTTAGGTACTGTGAACACAGATGTTGTTCAATTAAATAGGGGATACACTTTTCAACTTTTACTTGAACTTGTTCCGAAACTAAGTGAATGAAAACATCAAATCAAATTATTGACTCTTAGACTGTATTCTGTTTGTGACCCTCAAACCACGCTACCATACGAGGGTCGCGACAGATGTTCTAATATTGAACCCTTCAAAGACTGTATCATGTCCAACGAACGTGGGTAGGTGAGTATGAGGTAGGAGGTTTTTAATACAAAGCCCAGTGTATAACATTTGATTTTTGCTGAATTACTATTGTTACTGTGTTATCTTTATAGGTTTGATCCTGATAGATTCAGTCCTGAAAATAGTAAACTTCGACCTGACATGGCCTTCCAACCATTTGGGTTTGCAGGGAAGAGAAAATGTCCAGGCTACAGGTAACAAACCAAACAACCTTTTTTGTTAAGCATTTGTGACATATGGTTGTTTTAATCTTTTTTTTAATCAAGATAGGGTATAGATCCCGTCCAAAAATAACACCCTCAGGAACATAAGATTAGCCTGTAGAAGTGAATCAGTTGTCAGGGGTATACAATATTCAGTCATATTTTGATTGATTGATTGTTGCCTGTGGTATATCTTCAGGCATTTTGGGGCATTTTTGGGGCTTTTTTGTTAAGCATTTGTGACATATGGTTGTTTTAATCTTTTTTTTAATCAAGATAGGGTATAGATCCCGTCCAAAAATAACACCCTCAGGAACATAAGATTAGCCTGTAGAAGTGAATCAGTTGTCAGGGGTATACAATATTCAGTCATATTTTGATTGATTGATTGTTGCCTGTGGTATATCTTCAGGCATTTTGGGGCATTTTTGGGGCTTTGTATAAAAAGCCTCCTACCTCATACCCACCTACCCACCTACTTGGAACATGATACAGTCATTGAAGGGTTCAATTTTAAAGATTATGAATCTCAAAATAGCTCAAATTATTAATATTTCTACAATTCCGGCTCTATTTTATGACTAGACAGATCCATAAATAAAGGCATATGGATGCATTTTAATGTGTAATGACCCGAGGGCGGCCCAGGGGAAAAGATAACTAACGACCGCGAGCATAGGTCCAACAAGCCAGATAAAGAAATTGAAAGAAAGTGGCTTATGGGCCATGTAAACCAGCACAGAATATGCAAATTAGATAGATACATATATGCATATATATACAGATGCATATATCTATATATGCCAGCACAGAATATGCAAATTAGATAGATACATACATTATTATATGTATTCATATATATGTATGATATATATACAAGCATGGAATATGTTAATTAGATAGACTAGATACATATATAGAACTACAGTAGATACATAACAATTAATTTATTAGTTGGCAGAGAATATGTTAATTAAATAACAATAATTCATGAATATCTTACATTGAGATATCTATGAATATGCTTTAATTTATGAGATATGTGTGTATTGTATACATGTTATATATGTATGTATTTGTATATATCTTCTAAGCTGGTCCCCAGTCCCCAGTTCCCAGTTTGAGATATCTATATTGTTATATATAATATGTATGTATTTGTATGTATCTTTTAAGAAGGTCCCCAGTCCCCAGTTCCCAGTTTGAGATATCTATATGCTATATATAATATGTATGTATGTATTTGTATGTATCTTCTAAGCTGGTCCCCAGTCCCCAGTTTGAGATATTGCTATATATAATATGTATGTATTTGTATGTATCTTTTAAGAAGGTCCCCAGTCCCCAATTCCCAGTTTGAGATATCTATATTGTTATATATAATATGTATGTATTTGTATGTATCTTCTAAGCTGGTCCCCAGTCCCCGGTTCCCAGTTTGAGATATCTATATGCTATATATACTATGTATGTATGTATCTGTATATATCTTTTAAGAAGGTCCCCAGTCCCCAGTTCCCAGTTTGAGATATCTATGTTTGTGTATATTTGTATGTATCTTCTAAGCTGGTCCCCAGTCCCCAGTTCCCATTTCGAGATCTCTATGTTAAAGTACATAAACTATTTTAAAGTAAATTTTAATCATTCAGATCAAGATTCATCTTGATCCATTCTCTTTTATGAGTTGATAGCAATATACACTGAGGATGAATCCTATATAAAACCTCATTTAGCTGTGATTTCTTCAAAATTTAAGACAGAGAATAAATTATGGCATCTACCAAAATTTTAGACCTTTCTCTACAAGCTGTGATAATTCATGCAAGTATAAGGAAAGTATAGCCTGTTGCAGGGGTTCACTTTTTTGGACCACCCTGTATATTGACTTCTCTTATTACATGTTTAATGGTCTAGACTGAACTGGTGTAGGTGGAAGAGTCATCTAATAGTCATTAAGTTATCATCTTTACATAACACTTTAAAATCCAAGAACAGCCAGATTTTATTTAGGCAGAACTTCTATGTCTATCTGATATATAACAAAATATGTGAAAATTGAAAGATTGGCCTTTTTGTTATCCTAGTCAAAAGTTTAACCTTTCCATATAGACTGAAGAGTTGACATCCTGGATATTTAGGAGAACCTGTAAAGGATTGGTATTGATATGGTGAACTTTTTGAACACACTTTTCTCTTAAATCAGTCATCAAAAATTTCTATAAATTACATATTGTCAATTTAATGGTCATCTTTTGAATGGTAACAATATAATTTGAAAAAATGTATATACTTTTCTCTATATTGTTTTAGAAAACACATCAAACACTTCTTTTGCTTCTGGTTTCATATGCTCAGAATGAAATGAAACATCTTTCCGAACCTGTTTTGAACAAAATGACATAAACACAACATGTTTAACTCTCTCTACAAAGGAAATTTTGGTTGATTTTAAAAAAGTGTTGATGAAATAAAAGGTTTATCTTGATTTTTATCTATTTTTGGGGGTTTTGTTTTACTTTTTTTCTAATTTTGCTTCAATATATTGAAAAGGTAGAGAATTCATAATTCATTGAAATACATTAGACTGAAAGCTTCTGAAATTGACTCTCTATTTAAAATCAGTATCAAGATAAGACATAAAATGATCCATCTTAAGTCGACACATATGTTTGGATAACTAACAGCTTATCAGCTTTATAGTGCTTCATATAACTGTATAATTCTTTTCCAATTCAATCTGGAGACAGATTATTTAAGTTATGTAAGTTATGGGTTTGTCTCATTACTGTAGTCTTGACTGGATTAACTGTTTTCCTCTAGAAGATAGGTTTCAGGCTGATTCGATGTATAATTCAAAGACAATTTTAAAGAGTTCTTAAAAGTGAAAGTTCTGTTAAGTCTGGAGTAAAGTTAAAATTTCTATAATGAAATATGAAGTATAAAATATCTACATTGGAATCACTTATATTTTTAGACATACTATGACCATTGCCATTTTTGACCTATATACCTATCATAGGCGTAGTCAGGAGGTAGGGGCGATGACCAATAAAAATAAGAGCTTTAAAATGCATTTTGTTTGAAGCTTCTAGCTAATAGCAAAAATTTGGCGATCGCGACCCCCCCCCCCAGTCTGCTGGTTGCGCTAATGCCTTTTATTTCCACATATAGGGTAACTCAGTGAACTTAAATATACAAGTTAAATGTTAAACGTTGCTCAAAAGTTTGTGTAACTGATATCTACCTGGTGTGCTCATGTGGCCAGTATTAGATCAGATAGAGAAAAAAATATAACACCTTCATTATGAACTAGCAGCTCATACCCAAACAGAAGAATAAAAGTCTGTACAAATTGATTGATGCTGTATGCCAAAAAACAGGTTTTAAAATGCTCATAAATATTAGATAACTTAAACATGCAATATACTGGAGTAATACTACTCAGATAACATTTTGGTTATTTTACCTTGATATTTGAAGACAATTGTTAAATACATAAATATTAGATTTACTATTGTACTTTTTTGTTACAATGTTATTCACCTTTCCACAAAGTCAGCTAATGAATATTATAATGAGCTGCTTAGAAATCTGTGACGTCAATGAGAGAAACTTTTTCCCGCGAAAAACAAATGCGATTGAGTTAACATGTAAATCCTCATTTGATTGCTGTAAGTTTTACCTCTTCAAATGTGCAAGTAATCAGTAAATTATTGACGGATTTTTATTGAAAGTCAAATTGGCATTTATTTGCGCCTTCTAAGCGATTGAAATATTAAATTTCTGTTCATAATGAGTAAATAATTTGAAGAGAATTACTCCGGTCAGTTTTCAATCATGATAGGAACTGGATGTGAACAGGTGAAATGATCATAATCATCAGTTCACTAACATTATAACATGTCTCTCATGCATATAAATATATAGATAGACAATCTATTTTAAGTAATCTTCAGTTGTCATTTGATGAATGGCCTGTTCAAATGAAAAACATTTGACTTCACTACTTCCATGATTCAATCAACTAAACGATTACTTCCTATTTATTTCTGCAAGTCATATCAGATCATATCTTGAAAATACTATACTTGAAAACATCGGGATATATAGAGATTATCCTATGTGAGGTTCAGGATATTATGGCCCTCTGGCAGATATATTTTATTGGCCAAGGGATAATCCAAATATCCTGAACCGACTATAGGATGATTTGTTTATCCCATACCAATCACATTGTTCCATTGGCCAAAGTTCAGAAACTTTGCAACCAACCGTAGAATTATTATAAAATGTCCAGTTTCGTATTCTTGTTTCTTTTCCTGTTCAAATCTTTGATTATTAATGGAGTATACTGCTCCTTCCCTTCTTTAACGCATCAAACAGATCGCAATTGTCTGCGTTTTTCTCCATTACAGTATGCGAACGTTACAAAAAGGAACCAATACGGGAACAGTGATTATGACGTAGCGGGCAGATATACTATATCTGACCGCTCGGAGCGGGACGTAAAGCCATATCTGCCCGTTGATGAAAATATAAGTTTTTACAAACCGGCTTTATGTACCCGTAACACACGGGTATAATCGCCGCTCGCACATTTGTTCATAATTTGTAACGTTCGTGTAATGGCTGTAAACGACAATGGAGAAAACACAGACAATCAGGATCTGATTGATGATTTAAAAAAGGGAAGTAGCATCCACTTAATCAATCAAAAATTCGAGAAAATAAATGTGGGAATATCACGGCCAAGAAAACAAAACTGGACATGAATATTCTAAAATATATCCACAGTTGAACAATGTGAACCAGATGACCAAGATTAGTATGGGATAAACATATTATCCTATAGTCGGTGCGGCCCTCGGGCAGATATATTATATTGGCCTCGGGATAATCCCAATATCCTGAACCTCATATAGGATAATCTCTATATATATTCCAATGTATATTTCCCGCTGTGTATCTCCCAATCCAAATATTCCGGGGAAAATGTTTTTTATTCAGTGTAGAAACAGTCAATTTGTAAAAGTATCTTGCTAAAGCAAAACTGTCAAAATAGATCCACCAGACTGTATAATTATTCTTAACCAAAATGATGATGGATTTCTTGATTATAATGAGAATGAGAACGCTTAATGAAAAAACCTGGATATGCAGGTGTCCTGAAAACTTCACTTGTAAAACCTCACTTTTCATAGAATAAATTAGTTATGTGATGATCGGTTTTGAATAATGATCACTGGGAAGATTTCAGAGAAAGAGCGTATATCATACAATGTTTATTGATGATATGTTGACATTGCCGATCATTATTGACTGATGGCGAATAAGTACCAAAAGGTAACGCTTTGTGCGAATGTTATGTGAATTTCTGATGGAATTTCTTACTACGACATAACATTTAACAGGATATTGTATGACCACTATCAAATAATTTAACCGAGTCATTTTTAACTTCTCAATTTACATTTTTTGTTTACAATCACACGAGACATGTGAGCCCGGGTATGTGAGGCTGATCTGAGAAGTCTTAATAAACAATAGCTCTGTCAAAAAATGATTAAATTAAATTACATAAGATTCGGAATGAAAGTGCCCCGTCCATATTTCATATTTGACTCAAATTAATTAGTGCATTGGGCAAATAGAATCCTTTTTATTGCAGTTAATTCAAAATATTCCTATGCTGGCTGTATACTAATTCTTCAAAACTTTCAGGCATTGACATCATTGATTTGACTCATTTGCATACAACCAATCAGCGCGCCGGAAATTATCGATTTTCTTTACTTTGTGGAAAGGTGAATATTAATTTCATATTCTGTCAATGTTTAACAAACGTACATATTAGATTTACAATTGTACTTTTTTGTTACGATGTTATATTCATTTCATATACTGTCAATGTTTAATACAAATACCTACATATAGATATCTCAAACTGGGAACTGGGGACTGGGGACCAGCTTAGAAGATACATACATACATACATATGACATAGATATCTCAAAATGGGAACTGGGGACTGGGGACCAACTTATAAGATACATACAAATACATATACATGTATACACAAACATAGATATCTCAAACTGGGAACTGGGGACTGGGGACCTTCTTAAAAAGATACATACAAATACATACATATTATCTGATTATATATAGCATATAAATATCTCAAACTGGGAACTGGGGACTGGGGACCTTCTTAAAAGATACATACAAATACATACATATTATATATAGCATATAGATATCTCAAACTGGGAACTGGGGACTGGGGACCAGCTTAGAAGATATATACAAATACATACATATATAACATGTATACAATACACATATATCTCATAAATTAAAGCATACTCATAGATATCTCAGATATTCATGAATTATTGTTATTTAATTAACATATGCTATGCCAACTAATAAATTAATTGTTATGTATCTAGTCTATCTAATTAACATATTCCATGCTTGTATATATATATCATACATATATATGAATACATATAATACTGTATGTATTTATCTAATTTGCATATTCTGTGCTGGCATATAATATATATATGCATGAATACATAGATATATGTATGTATACATATATGTATCTATCTAATTTGCATATTCTATGCTGGTTTACATGGCCCATAAGCCAAGAAAGTGTACGTGCTAAATTCGATGCTCCGAGCGGGAATCGAACGCAGCTGGGATGTAGTAGCAACTTGCTATCAAGGGTCATGACAAATGCATCTATAATTCATCATAAACTAAGGTTTAGGTTTTCTTAGTTTATGATGAATTATAGATGCATTTTATTCCCCTGGGGCGCCCTTGGGTCATTACACATTAAAATGCTTTCATATGCCTTTATTCATGGACCTGTCATCTGTCTAGTCATAGAATAAAGCCGGAATTGTAGAAATGTTAATAATTGAGCTATTTTGAGATTTAATAATCTTTAAAATTGAACCCTTCAATGACTGTATCATGTTCCAAGTAGGTGGGTAATTTTTGGGAATGATTTCAGGGAATATGATAAGGGAATATGTTGTCTTGGGTGAATATATTCAGTACTACCACTGTATCTTGCGAATGATATATTGAGATGTAAATATTCAGATGTACCTTGTGAATAAGTTGTTCTGATAGCCATCCATATTTATTTCTAGGTTTTCCTATATTGAAGTCCAAGTGTTGGTGGCAGAGATCCTACGCAAGTTCCGTATCAAGTTAGTAGAAGGCCAAGTTGTCATGCCTGTATATGGATTTGTGACTAACCCCAAGGAAGAAATCTGGGTTACGTTGGAAAAACGTGGAAATGAGGAGTAGAGATGTGAAACACTTCCCATGTGATTCATAAGCTCACATCGCTTAATATTCATGGAACACTATAGTCTTATCATGACAGCATGCTCTAGCATCTAATGTACCCATCAGTGGTAGAATTTTGGGGGATTTTAATTTGTGATGGTTGTGGAATCTTTTTTTTCAAAATGACAGGACAATGAGGACATTGTCAGCTTACCTAAGAAAATATAGCTTTTCTGTAGACCATTGTAAATGGGGCGATTAATGGAAAATGAACATTTCTGATAAAAGATTCTTTTTTCTAGACCATCACGAATGGGGTGAAAACAACACATTTGCAGCAAATGAACAGAGTCCAACTTTTTGGATCGAAAATTATACCCTTTTCTAGATCATAACAGAACAGATAGAGTTAAAACATCACATTTGCCAAAAATAACCAAGAAAAGGGATCGTGTAAAAAACGGATGACCAGGTAGCTTGGTGACCTGATGACCGGGTACCTAACGTTCCTAGCAGGGTTACCAACTATCAAAGTTTTTAGGCTTGATATATAAGGGTTATGTACTGGGAGGTTTAGGATATGGGGTTTATCCAGAGGGAGATATGCATATCTACCTTAGGGACCGAAGGTAGATGTGCATATCTCACGAGGGATGAACCCAATATCCAAACCGACCGTACATAACTGCTTTATCCTATACCAAGTAGAGTTTTCAGGGGTATAGTCATTTTATTGTATTTCCACTTTTAAGTTTTAAATACATTGATAACTTTTTGAAATACAAAAGTGTTGTTTAACAATATAACAAAAGGATAAATGTATCCAAAAAGTTGAAAAAAAGAAATTTTGAAAAAAATTGAAAAAAATGTGAAAATGTTTTTTCAAAAAATTTATATATTTTTTAAATTGAAAAAAAAATTGAAAAGAAATTTTGAAAAAATAATTGTGAAGTGAAATTACCGGAAGCGGGAAGATATGCACCGAAGCGAGAGATATGGTGGGAGATATGGAGGTTCTGGATATGGAAACCTCAAAATCAAGATACGGGATATATCTTACCAACTTATCTCCCTAAAACTCTACTTGGCGTAGGATAAAGATGTATATACATACATGTATAATCATTGATTTATGCAACTTTTGTAAAAAAAATAACAACATTATACTTACATATATTTCGTCAAATTTTTGCGGAGGCAAATTTACTTTTTGCTTAATTCATGCCAAATCCGCTTAAATGTTGTTAAATCTGCTTAAATGTTCCTGAATTTGCTTGGATGTTGCCAGATTTACTTGAATTTTGCACAACTGGCATTGTGAGTAATTATTCAAGAACACATTCCAATAAAAACATGATTTGTGGGAGAATGTTCACTTTCTGTATTGTCATAATTATGATGAATTCCATTTTTTATTAAATTATCAACATGTTTGGAGATAATCATGTATTTATTTTTGAGTCATTTCTTTAAATCATCATAAAAAGTACAAAATAATATAATATAGCTGTTTTTGTTAACATATTTTGTTTTTTAGTGCAATTGTTTTTTGTTCTTTTCTACCAATTCTTGAAAATAAAATGTCTTTCCTAACCTTGTTGGAAAAAAATAACGTATACAATTTCTTAGACCTCTCAATATTATAGCTCTACAAAGGAAATTTTAGTTGATTTAACAAAAAGTATTAAGATAAACCTGACTTTTATAATCTGACTTTTATTTCATGAACAAGATACTTCTTGAAAATCAACCAAAATTTCCTTTGTACAATTACAATATTGAGAGACTTAAACACGTTGTGTTTATGTCATTATCCCATCGAACAAAGTTCGGAGGGATATAGGGAACGCCTCCGTCCGTCCGTCCCCCCGGTTGCTATTCTATGTGTCTTTTTGTCTGGACTTTTTTCCCCTGTGTCAAGACACACAAAAAATGTTGCCAAAAGGTCTATTTTCAACCCTTCTGTGTTTTCCAAAAGTTATCTGAGAAGACACATAAAAATGTGTCAAGGTCCAAGTCCAAGTCAATTGATGTCCAGGTCCCTATAAAATAATATAACATCAGTGTTGTGAACATTTCTTAAAAACTGTTACACTAAATTTGATTGGTCAAAATGATTTGATTGTGAACCAATAGCTTTTCAGATAACATAACCCCAGACCC
Organism: Owenia fusiformis; assembly: GCA_903813345.2. Classification (NCBI taxonomy): domain Eukaryota; kingdom Metazoa; phylum Annelida; class Polychaeta; order Sabellida; family Oweniidae; genus Owenia; species Owenia fusiformis. The sequence continues at coordinate 18,858,700 of CAIIXF020000007.1, read as the reverse complement.
ATCTATAGAAACAAAATGGCTATTTCATTGAATCACACATACATAGTAAGTAACTTAACTTCTAGTGTTAGAAGTTTGTGATCATGTTTTGATAAAAAAGGAACAAATAAGTGTTTATTTAAAAGTAAGTGAAATGAGAGTGAAATTGATTGTCAGAATCAAAGAAATCAGGTTTCTCTTTGAGCACACATTCCAAACTGGTATCAGTTTCCCTTTTGTGTTTAATTTTGAATAAATAAAAAAGAATAAGACACATAAGAACTCAGTTACATAAGATATAACACATGGGAAACATTTCAGATTTCATGCAGACACACTAGGAGTTTCCATTGCCACACAGGAGAATTTTAAACATGAATGTTATAAATAGGTACACACAACATGAAGACACAAAATCACCTGTAAAGCAAAGCTCAGTATATATTTGAATTTCAGATAATAGTCATTGGTAATTCAATCTTTTTATTTCTTTACAGTCAAACAAATGTTTGTGTGTCTTGGAAAGTTGCTTAAAAGGTATAAAGCTTGGACACAAGACACAAAAGGCCACTTTTTTTAGAAAAATACCCATGGAGACACACAAGGGTGTTTCATAGGCAAAAGGAGAGCTTAGATACACATATGGCTAAATAGACACATAAAAATAAAGACACAGAAGTACAGTAAACACATAAGGTATCATCCTTGAGAAACATGTCCATGCAGACAATGAGATTTCATAGACACACAGGGAAATTTTGAAACACTAGTGTAATCGACACACGAAAATAAGACACAGAAGTACAGGGACACAAAAGGTATCATCTGTTAGTACGTCCGTACGTACATCTGTCCGTACGATCATTCGTACGGGCAATAACTCAAATACCGTTGGCCCGATTTTGTTCATATTTTGTACACATATACCCAATGGGGGTAGAAGTTCTGTTCGAAAACCGATTTTCAAAATGGCAGCTCATTTAAAAATGGCGGCTATTTTAGTGCCGATTTTACAGTAATTTAGGTACTGCATATAAAACTGTAATAGCAATATGTTTTAAATGTAAAAATGTTATATGGGAAATTGATTAAGCAAGAAATGTAAATACAGAAGAAATACATGGCAGCCATCTTGAAAAATGGCTGCCTTTGCATGTCGTATTGATGTTGAACAAAAACAACTTGAAACTGGAATCCTATCCACAGAGGTTTTAAGCAAATGAAGAGGATTTCGCGAGACAGATGTACAAATCAATGTTAACTAAAATGGCTGAAAATAAAAAACATATATATATTTTGCCTATTTTTTGTATCAAAATTATTTCATACAACTACTCTTTACATTGATATGGATTTTTACAATGTAGGAGACTTGAAATTATTTGTAAAGCTAGGAAATGGGTCAACAGTGAATTTCCTGAGACAAAAATGGTGGCCATTTTGAAAATAGACAAGCTTTTGAACCAGGAGTCATAGGGGAGTTTTCTGTATTGATGTTGAACAGAAATAACTTAAAACAGGAATCTTATCGACAGAGGATTTAAGGCAAATGGTCCAAAAGTGGATTTTGCGAGACAGATGGACAAATCAATGTTAACTAAAATGGCTGAAAAAAAAATTGATATAATTTTTGCTGATTTTTCGTAACAAAATTATTTCATACATCTACTCTTTACATTGATATGGATTTTTACAATGTAGGACACTTGAAATTATTTGTAAAGCTAGGAAATGGGTCAAAAGTGAATTTCGTGAGACAAAAATGGTGGCCATTTTGAAAATAGGCAAGCTTTTGAACCAGGAGTCATAGGGGAGTTTTCTGTATTGATGTTGAACAGAAATAACTTAAAACAGGAATCTTATCGACAGAGGATTTAAGGCAAATGGTCCAAAAGTGGATTTTGCGAGACAGATGGACAAATCAATGTTAACTAAAATGGCTGAAAAAAAAAATTGATATAATTTTTGCTGATTTTTCGTAACAAAATTATTTCATACATCTACTCTTTACATTGATATGGATTTTTACAATGTAGGACACTTGAAATTATTTGTAAAGCTAGGAAATGGGTCAAAAGTGAATTTCGTGAGACAAAAATGGTGGCCATTTTGAAAATAGACAAGCTTTTGAACCAGGAGTCATAGGGGAGTTTTCTGTATTGATGTTGAACAGAAATAACTTAAAACAGGAATCCTATCGACAGAGGTTTTAAAACGTGCCACTGTTGTTGACGGAAAAGTGGATTTTGCGAGTCAGATGGACAAATCAATGTTAAATAAAATGGCTGAAAATAAAAAAATTGATATAATTTTTCGCTGATCATTTGTTACAAAATTATTTCATATATCTATTGACATGAATTTCTACAATGTAGGACACCGGAAATTATTTGTAAAGCCAGGAAATGGGTCAAAAGTGAATTTCGCGAGACAAAAATGGCGGCCATTTTGAAAATAGGTGAGCTTTTGAACCAGGAGTCATAGGGGAGTTTTCTGTATTGATGTTGAACAGTAATAACTTAAAACAGGAATCCTATCGACAGAGGTTTTAAAACATGCCACTATTGTTGACGGACGGACGCACCGATGGACGGACGCATCGACGGACGGACGGACAAGTGAGTGATTGCAAAAGCTCACCCTGTGAGCTAATAAAAAACCGGTGGAAAACTAGGCAACTAACAGTAATAGCGACATGTATAAGAAAACATTAAAAAATGTTAGACGTTAATTGAGAAATTCACATGGGAAAAGCTACAAACCGAATAGATATATTTCGACTCTCAAAAGAAGGATGGTATATCAGGGTTTAATATTATGTGTGATTGAGTTGGTTTTCAGACATTAAAATTTTCGAAAATCCGGAGTCATTCCCTCCTTTGATGTATAAGTCCCATTTTATGTTCTGTATATGCACAAGGGTCATGAGTCCTTTTTAGCTAATTTTTTCACATTCTTGATATCTCAACAAATAACCTACTGAGTGATTGCAGGAATAATAGACAGTGATAGAAAATAATCATAATACACAACAAGCTTTATGTTAACAAAAACGTTTATTCAGTTTCAAATAAGTAATAATGAAATCAGCAGTCAGCAAAAATTAACAAATTCTAATTGCATAGAAATAAAACTGCCAAAGCAAAGTCTATTTTATGAGTTCACATTTGATTTAAAACCAAGATTCATCAAATTGTTAATCAACCAAACATGAAATCATAACTTGGACAACACAATTGCTAAGTCTCACCTTACTTACAAAATATGTATTCATCAAGGATATTGTATGGAATATTTCAGATATAACAAAGCATTAACATGCGAAATGTCACCACTTTCCATTTGTTACAGACTAAGAATGCCAGACACAAAATGCCAAACACTGTCACAAAAAGTTACAATATGTCACCATTTCTGGTGGTGACATAATAAATGTGGATGATAAACTTTAAAAGGCCACTTTGCAGGCCATACAGATCTTTTACCAATTCAGATCTATTTGTTTAGTAAGATAATCATAATACGTTACAGTACATCCTACAATATTAAACACATGCATATAAATGTACATAAAGAGCCAATATCCTTGATTTTGCACTTTACATTGTTCAAATGTTTGTTAACATTTTTGATTATAAATTTTGATTAGAAAATTATGTAAATAAGTTTATATGCTTTAAATTGTACATTGCAAATTTTAATGAGATTCGAGTACTCACACAATGAGCATTGTTTGAGTAATTTCACAACATATATTTGATACAACAGTTTGGTTACACTTCACATACTCACATATAAGAATAGCTCGAGCTAAAAGTCAAAGAACAGAAATTCTAATGACAGTGAATGATGCAATGTTCTCTGTAATATGAATACCAAATGAATGAAGAATTTTTCTTAATGTAGCATATGGACACTTCTTCATTCATTCTGCATCATTCTTTGAGTACAGCATGGAAAATTACATATAAATAGTATTACCACATTGCTTCTATGCTATTCAATAAATCAAACGCTGAAGATTTTTTTTGTAAAAATATATATCAAAATTTTTCTAGACATCAATTCTCTGGATTTCTCTACCTATGATCACCGGTTCCTATCAGGTTGAGAGAATGGGCCATTTTTGTTACAACAGACAGGAAGTTCCGCTATGATGTTACAGAGAGGGCATATTCTTGCTATAACTTGATGGGGATCAGTGATGATAAAATATGAACATTCATTCAGCAAACAAAGCTTTCATGTATTGAAAAATTTTGCATAACAGATCTATTTCACATGCAGTGGGTTCATATTGCGCACATGAAAAAAACTCATTTAAACTAGCGTAATTTTGTTTATACTTTAATGCCACCTTTTGTTGGTTTATCCACTGACTTTCGATTCGTGAATCAGTGCAAAATATTGGAATGCTTTTTCTACTGGAATTCTAAGTATAAACAAAATGAAATGTTAGTAATCTACTCTACAGTTTTTCTCTGATCACTCGAAATTAAATCTTAAATCCACAAATATGGTTTTGGAATATATAAAATTGAAAATGTATGGTTAGGTTGGTCCCTGGATGGTACAAAAAATAGAAAAACATTTTCTATTTTTTACTAAAATTTTCATGAAGAGTGATAGAGAAAATTGTCATTTTGGTGTTAGTAATAATATATCAGCCAGTCATCTTGAATCAAAATGCCATACATGTAGTTATCCTTCTAACATGAAAAAATCTATTTTTAATCTGAGTTCAACTTTATAATTTTGAATTATTCAAGAGGGCTGGCTATTTAAAACACTAGTTTAAATGAGTTGACTCCATGTACAATGAACTTGTCATTTCTTACTTGGTATCATTCTTAAAAAAAATATACAACTTTCTAGATTATGTTACAATAGTTTATGCATCTACAACCAGATGTGGTTTTCTAAGTCAGTTATTAGCATCTTTAATATAAAAATCAACAATCATAACAGTCAAATAGACACTGTTCTCTCATTCTTATCACATTTCACCTTAAGATTTAACAATTGCTACACCAGAACAGTTTATTTAATTTCACATAGTCAGTAGGCTATTCATTGGCAATTTAACCTCTTGGATACCAAAGAAGTTTCATTTTTTGCTAGTATTTAAATACAGTAAGTGATGGGTAAAAGTTGGTAAGGTAGGAAACATAAATTGTGGAAATACTGCCAAAGTTTGTCAACTTTAGTTATTATGATTCTAAGTCAAAATTAGTTGCTTTGGGTATTCAAGAAATTAAGTTAAGCTGCCTACAATTACATGTTGTATAATTTAAAGCACATAGGTGCAGGTTTCTTAAGTAAATCAATTTTACTGAAACTAATTGTCCTGTCCTAAGTTTTAAGGGTACTAAGTGACTGGACAACACATCACTTGACATCAATAAAATCTGCAGACACTGTTCAAGCGTGTATTGTGCACCTTTGATTCCATCGAACTTAAGTGAGTTACATGGACATGGAAAATCTTAACAAACGAAGTATTATAACATTTCCATGTATGCAGCCTAATTCAGCCCTCTGACTATTTGTTGAGAAACTCTGTGAAGTGTTTAACCTCTTGAATACCAGCCTCTAAAAAGGGTTTGAAACCAGAGCATTTTTCATTTTTTTGATATTTACATCTAAAAACGCAATACCGTAGTTGATGTTTGATTTCATAAGAATAGTAAACATAGACCCATTACATTCATTTTAAAACATAATTTGTGAAGATTGGATAAAAATTGCCAAAATTAGAGCAGTTTTTGTGAAAAATTCTGTGACAGATATAATAGCTGTCGCTCTGGGTCCCAAATGAATTTTATTTGTGGGTATTCAAGAGGTTAAGTAAATGAAAGCAGGTTCTGCCCAACTTAAAGCATATTAGAATTCCTCTAAAAATCTTAAAGAAAAGTACTATAAAATAAATTTGAGATGAGATTCTAATCAAATAAGTATTGAATCTTAATCTCTTAGATCGATGTCACTACGATGTACTTGTACAATCCCTCTCTCCTCTCCCCTCATTTGATATGGTAAATATGGATCCAATGATTCCTTGACAATGTTTGTCAAGGGAGACCAGAAAAGCTTTTTAAGTCTTTTTTCAATAAACAATGAACAGCTTCATGTGAGAACTGTATGAAATATCCAAGAAAAATGAACAAGACAGCAGAGTCAGGCCACTACAGGTCAATTGTCTGATTAACAGAATGACCAGGCTTCATGGACATGTAATTTGTGAAGGTGAAAACAAATTAAAATGTTGGGATTTTACAATCTTTCATAGGATATCATGTCGATGGAGAGAGGGGATTGGAGGCTTTGGCAAATTAAGTTTACGAGTATATTATAGGTTGATGTACAGCTAAATTCTGAGTACATGCAAATGAGTAAATATAGATTTAAATATACAGAATTAGAATGTGAGTAGTGATTAACAGATGGTGTTACATATCAGTTTGAATACAGGGCAAGATCAATTTTTTACAATAAATAATAATGGGACTTGCATCCATATGTACAGAGTACATATATGTACACAAATTCTTATTACACAGTATTGGAATCTTAACATGGATGTATTATTCAGCATGTGGCATAACTGTTGGATCAGAGACATGGAGGCACTTAGTTTTAATCAGGGGAACTGATTCTCTTAGCTTGTATAGGAAATACTGTATTTCAAGTCTAACCAGTAAATCCTAAATGCCTTACCACCTCTTTGACCCAAATACATTTTTTTCTTTTTGAAATCATAATTTTGGACACGCATGTGCTACAACTTTACAAGTTTACTTATGGTTATGAGTGTCAAGGATTATAACATATGCTACAATATCCAATAGAAATTGACTAACATAGCAAGACCAGAAGCTTTCTTCTAGATTTTCACAGAGATATCTCACTCTCACAATAGACCAATTCACAATTGTTCGTGTCATATCTCATAATATCATATTTTTGCTGTATATCCATTTTCCAAAGAATCTGCTTATACGTGCAATTACACTAATTTCTTGTATTGTGTGAGATAAACATACATTTGAAACATGTACTTTCTGAGGGGGTCTCTCAGGATCAATGAATTCTTAAAACCTAATTTTTGACCCCTTATGCCTCATTTCAATAGACCCCCCCTCCCCCTTCTGATCCACTGTGCAAGTATGAAAACTGCAAGACAATTGTGTAGTTGTTTGCAGCATGATACATAGTTACATTGGAGTTTGGGCCTACATGTTAGCAGATCAGATCAGACCTCTACTAAAGAAGCCATGCCCTTTGATATCATGCAGTAATGTGTGACTGGAAGGTTGTTGAGCAGTGTGGTGCAGACTTGTATATACCATATACATAAGGGCTCAAGCATCACACATATCCCTCTGGCATAGCATCCCTGTAACACATATATGAACAAAATAATCTCATCGCAATATTTATTCATGAAGTTCCTTACATGATTCTTATCACAAAGCACTACTGACAGTATTTTCTTTTACAGCAATGTAATGGTATTTTTAAGATGTAAAAATCCAAATTCTTTTGGTTCATAAAATCTACATTTATGTGAAATGATTCATAAATATATCATGGAACTTTCTAAAAGAGGTCACTGTATAAAGCAAAAACAAGTAAAGAACTGAGAATTATCATACCCTAATGAATCCAGCATGGGGTTGGGCTTGTATTTACGTCTAGGATGTGAGTGTGTATGAGGTATGCGCTCAGACTTTTCCTTGGTGCTAGAGTTCTCACGAGGGCTGCTATATTTAGGGTGATGCAAGCGTGGGATGGAGTTTTCTGAATCAGTCGATGACACGCGACGTAGATCCTTCGAGAAGCTGGGTTTCTTTGGCAGCTGGAAATAAATCAAAAAAAAAAATTCTACAATGAGCTAAAATGTGTGCTTGTATTTGGGATTATAAACAAATAAAATATGCGCCATTTAACTAACCTCTATTTTGTCACCAAGAAGTGACTAGCATTTCGGAAATAAAAAATCACATACAAGGCAATGATCCCAAATACACATATACATGTATGTATATGTTGTCTGTTCAAAACCTTTGTTAACTATGCTTTACACAAGTTATTGTCTTGGACCATATCCTGTACCAAGGTGGTTGCGAAACCCTGCTCAATAAGCGCAAATATTAAACAATATAGTCCCAAGGGTGCTATAAAAAGGCCAAAAACTAACCAATGCAAATCTCAATTCTCTACACATCCACAATAAAAACTTAACCTTAGGTTGTAAACATATTTGCATAAATTGTGGGGGTCCTACTCTGAGGTATTACCCCCTACCCCTCCTACTATGCCAAACCTTTTATGTAGATATCAGAGGAATTTCTTCAGAATTCCTCTTATGTTGTGGTATTGTGTTAATTATAACACTTGACATTCACCCAATCAGGTAATAAGGTCATGCTACATACCTCACTCATTACAAACAACAAATAACCAAGCTCTTAAATATTAAGAATTTACAACGCCACTTGATTTATTGAAGAAATATTTATCTATTTAGAAAAACTATTTTAAGGTCATGAATTGCTTTGCACGCAAAGTGCATTATTTTATTTTATTTTTTATTCTATTTAAGGATGGATATTCTACTTAATTGACTGAACAATCTATTTAATTGAGAACAAGGCTATTTCATTCTGAAGGGGCCAAATCAAAATGTAATTTTGTGAGACTTAAGTTCCCATTTGGATTTAAGATACAGTGAAATATTATGCCAACCTTCTCATTTGAAGGAAAGTAATATCCAGTGAAATTAAATCCAAGTTGAATTTTGATAATGTTCATTCAGTGAAATTCCAATAATATAATAATAAAAATCGGTGCTACAATGGTACATATGAAAAGCATGTTGCTAAAGAAGCATGTGATGTGTGAATGTAGGGGTCACAGGTTCAAATCACACAAGGTTAATGACTGAGCATACCACCTCATCAAAGGATTTATTCAATGTTATAACTCCATTAACCTTTACCAATTTATTTTTACTGAAATCTACTATATTTTTCTAAGTCTAAGTTTAACAACTAAGCTAACGATGACTCATTCAACAGTGTATGGTTTGGACTAAATTATTTACAACTCCTGACCCTATCCAATTTATTTCTTCTGTCAACTGTATTTCATCTGAGGTGAATGACTGTGACTGGGGTCTTACCAAACAACAGTGACATAGTTTGATCTAAATTACAATGATAATGAATACAGTGATTTACAAGGGGAAAGAATAATTTCGATTTTAATTTTTTTACTCAAAAAGTGACAAGCCATGTTGAATGTTATAATTACTTATGTACTTTATGTTTACCCTCAAATAATCAATTATTAGGGGATTTTTTAGACTTTTAGAGTTCTGAGGGGCACCCGATTAGAAACTAAAATTTCCTACCTGTCTCCTGTGTTCAACGAGGCACACAACATCTTGTATTGGGACAAATACACCGTGATCTTGAGCACATTGGAAGTAGCGCTTTCCATTCAGAATACCATCATGGCGACCAACTGCAAATATTGAAACACAATTAGAAAGATACAAAAACATTTTCTGTTGAGATTATTAAAAAAATTCAGAACATTAGCAAATGGGCCAATAAATGTGTACTTTCAACTATAAAAATATTTTGGTATAATTTTGCTTTAAACTTTGAGCCGCTTCCAGGGATGCTTCATTCAACCTTGAAACTACTTTCCCTGGATTGATCACAGATAAAGCAATTACTACTCCCATAATAACAGTTAAACAACCACCTTGAGTTCATTCAGTGTTCATTCATTCAATGTCTACGTGAGATTTTGCACATACACATCGTATGGAGTGTCAATACACTCTGTCATCTTTTAATTGAATTTTCTGTTTATTCATATAAATATTTTAAATGAAACTAAATAGCCCGTTTTGCAACACAAGAAGCAAGTTAAGAACAGTGTAAGAATGGAAAGCATATGAAAAGTTAGAATAGATAAAGTACACCACCTGAAATTGGTGACCACAGTCAAAATGAGAAATCGCACATCATAGCTCACAAATGCATCTCAATAAGCAGACACATACAGAAAAACAAAACTTAGAAGGTAATCAGTAAATGTTGAATTCTGTAATAAATTTATATCATAAATTGAAATAAAAGATCTCACTTCTTCTGCACATATTTAGTTAACCCTGTCGTAAATGTGTTGCTTTCAAAAGGTTTAAACAATATATTATACGTAAAAACTCACAATGTGTGGGTAAATAATGAAATCGTAGCAAGCTATGATTTTATACAGTGGAGCCTCAGTGAATAGATATCAATTTTAAGTGACAAGGTCGATGCACCTAAATAAAAAACAAAGAAATCCTCAAGGTGTGCAACGGTAAATCAAAATATAAGAAAGTCTCCTATGAGACATAAGTTATAAACATTTTGTGAGGTGTCAAATATTTTTATGAACTTTAACTAGTGGTGGCTACAGACACAATAAGCATTGTCTCTGTAATATAACTTTTAAGCCTTCTCATTGTATGAATGATACATGTCATTCTCTTAATGCATGCTCCTTGTGCATCTCTTTTAAGGTTTTAATCATTAAATAAATACATGTAAATCTATTCCATACTAAGTAGTGTTATAGGTAAATAATATGCAGGAATATAATTGATATGTGACGTGAGCAGGTGATATATACAGTGTATATCACCCGCTCATCAGATCTACGACGTCACAAATTCAGGGAGTAGATCCTGAGCCAGGGGACTTGACTATAAACCCTCATAATATACTAAGTATAGAATAAATCAGTTATTAATGCTCGATTTTTGATACAGGGTATATCCCTTAGTACATAGTATGTATATATATATATATTAACTATAAGGGGACGTGCCGCTAAAGTGGGTCACTTTTTCACCGAAAAATCCCTAGATGTGGGTCCCATTTTGAAAAAAAACCTAGATATGGGTCCCATTTTGATGAAAACATCCCTAGAACTGGGTCTAGTTTTTGAAAAATCTTAAAACTGGGTACTGTTTTTGAAAAAAATCACCGGAAGTAGGTCTTGTTTTTTAAAAATTACCTTGAAGTGGGTCTATTTTTGAAAGAAAAACCTAGATTTGGGTCCATCTTTAGAGAAAAAATCCCTAGATGTGGGTAGATATTTTGAGTCTCAGCGGCAAAACTGTTTAAACTTGACCAGTACCTCCCCCCAGGATTTATGTAACACCAGCCCACCCATCAGCAAAAGACAACCGAAGACAACAACAATATAGCACATAGCAAAGTGCAATTAACAGAGTGACTTTTGCAGAGATTCATACTTCATACCTATTTTGAAATGGTCCTTTTCAGAAACCAAACCATGTACTGATTGCCAAGGCAGTATTAAAAGAAACTGAAAGTATTATAGACAATCTTGAACTCACATGAATTTGAAGGTCTATGAATTGCATCTTGGACCACATACCTTAAAGGTATTCACTCTCAAAAATACATCAGTCATAAAAATAGTTTTACTGGAAACCTAAATTTAAAAATTGAATAGAACACTATAATTATGTACTAATGTCTCATATTTCAATCAACTTATTTTTCAAGCATATTACATTAACAATATCTTTAAGTTTTGAAAAGCGAGATGTATGCCTAAACAAAACAACTCCTGAACTTGCCAAGAAATTTGAATGTTTTCCCCAAATATTACATCAAACTATCATTTCATATTACAGACATAATTAGAAAATCACATGTTGATGCCATGTTTCGACACTTTTGGCAAATTGAGCAATGATTATAGAATGAATGATGCTTCACAGGAAGTCAAGATTGGCGGGCTAAAACTTATAATCATTAAATGTATAACTGTAAGCAACTTTTTGAGAAGTTTCTTTCCTTTAATGACTCTATAATCATTCACCACTCGCAAATGCTAAGACAGTTTTTTTCGAATCAGACAACAAAATAAACTTCTGAATGTTGGTCGATAATTTATTTCACTTGACAAGATTTTCTGTATAAAATATATATGAGCCCAACGCAGCGGAAAAAATAGACTGCAATTTTTATTAGGTTTGTAAAACTACGTAGATAAAACTGTTTAACAGCATTTAGATAAAAACAGTTAAGCGGGAATCATTTAGGCAAATCAAAAAGATCCAAATAATTTGAAAATTCACTTGATACTTGAACCCATGGTGAGTGCTAACCATGTCTGGCAGTGACGCTTGGCAAGCACACAACTTATATGTTATATGTTGCTAGCTACATCAGAGTACATAAAATATGACCATATCAAAAACTGATGATCAATGATATGGTTGAAACTAACAAAGTTGATTATCAGATTGATCAGACATGATCACATATTTGCAAGGCAAAACAGGAAAGATGACACATTCCATCAAATCATTTTGAGCAATTTTATTAAACCGGTCTCTCTATAATGAACATGACTTACAAGTATAATAACATTTGCTCACTTCCTCTTTCACAAACAAGCCACGTTTTTCCTATTACCTATTCTAAATTGGTAAGTGCAGGAAAGGAACCAAGAATCTATTCTAATAATCATAAATAAAAAAATAATTTAAGGTTTATATGGAAAACTATATCCATGAAGAGGGTCGGATATATTAGGAAATAATATTCATTTCTTATTTACATATAAGGACGTGTCAATAAACAAGTTGCAAAAAATCGCCAATTCCATTTCTTGAAAAAAGTCATACCCAGAATTAAAATATCTTAATACCTTTAATTTCTAAACATCTGAGTCCTAATTTGAAATAATGATACAATTATTTTACGATTTTTTCTAGCAGATGAAACAAAATGTGGAGATATCAGGTTTCTTAATCCAAAGAAACATATTTATTTTTTCTGGTTTTCATTTTATTGAAGTGATGTTCTTATGTTTGTATTTTGTTTGTAAAGGAAATGTTTCATTCAAATATGTTCAATAAACCACACAACGTGCAGCTAAGATTGAACTAGCTTACAAAAAACATTTATTGTAAATGTTGGTATGCTGTTTTGCTAAAATATTTCCTTTTCACATAATGCATGAAAGGATCAACTGGCAATGTTTTGTTTATGTATTACAACTTTCGTAGTAAGTTGAATCTTATTTCAATGGATTTACATTATGATATAAATGTAATATTTAATAAACATGTACTTCGAGTTACTTTGAGAACACCTCATGAACAATTCAGGGTTGTTAAAACAGAAAAATTTCATATCATTTCCTTGACTTTTCCTTTATAAACCTCAATTTCCCTGACTATGTTGTATGGAGTAATAACATTTTTGGAAAACACAAAGTCAAATCATGAAAATCTGTATAACAGGGAGTTTCAATTCAATCAGTACTCAACATACACCCTTCATATAGCAATATGTGAGATGTGAATTGGGGACATAATAATTATCACAAAACACAAACTGTTTTTGGATTATATGCAGTTCAAACTCTTATTGTATAACTTGTTTAAAGTACTTTCTGACTTGGACAAGTGACCTTACCTCAGATTTACATTTTACTGCATACTTTAAGTACAAGGTTGATGTCCCTGTTCAATATACCATGCAGTTTATATTTGAAAAATAAGCCATCGATAGACTTTGTGAAACACTTAAATTCATACCTAAAAAGTTGAGTTAAGCAATCAAATGACAGGACAATACATGTGCAAAACATTTCTGGGTTAAAATGCACAATCAGTAACCAATTTTAATTAAAGAAGAGAAGAGAGAGAAGATGCACTATTCACCCAAGTTTTTCCATGCTTAATATATTACCTGGTGCATCCAGCTCTAATCCAATGAAAATGCTGTTATTGACTGACTTCCCAACATTTTCAAGATGGCCGATATATCTCACTTTGCCAGTTCTGTCGCCCCTAACAACCACATGGTCGTTCAACTGCATCATTTGTTTTCCACTGAAATTTAAAGATACATTTACACTCTGTGTCAAAGATTTTATTATTATAAAACTTCACCTTTCAAAAATTGTATTAAAGCATTAATTGTTACCTCAACATGTTGAAGTAAATTAAAATGTTATGTTTAATATGGTTACTAGAATTATAGAACTAGCCAAAACCAAATACATGTACATTTAAAGAACAAACGCAAATACAATGTTCAATGCAACAAGAAATCCATATAAGGAGCTGTCTTAGCCAGCTCCGATTCAATAATTTAGAATTTCAAATTAATTTTATGATTTTGCCCTTCTTAGTATAGCCTAGACAAAAGAAAAATTCTCTTGTCACAACTTCCATTTCTGTTACTTTCTTCACTTAAATGTGTCAATAACATCCATTTTCTCTCTTTATATGACTCCCTATTCAGATTAGCTATTTGATTTAGGTTTTCCATAAATGTTAATTTTCCAAAATAAATATATAATATCCTATTGCATGGACATCCATTGGTGAAAACGTTATACAACTTACTTTATTAAATACTTTTTCACTTCATTCTGGTATCCGTTTTTTAATTTATTTGCAAAGTGGTTAGAGGGTGGTTTTGGCAACACACGTGGAGTCATTTTTCTAGCAGTTCGGAATTTACCGTGGCTATATAGAAAAGAAAGAAAAGTGTTACTGGTTAGTTGTTAGTAAGTTAATTGTTTAGATTTTTCTGGAAACAAAAGATGACAGTAATTGAGACTTCTGTGTAACTTCTAGATAAAATGTTGAGATTAAGAGAAGTGCAAAGAGCGATGGTGCAGAAACATCAATATTTCATTGGTATATAGAATCACAAACTTGTAAATCAATGATGTTGCATAATGCAAGGAGAAGCAGTCTTCTGTTTGTACTATCAACCAATTTGAAAAATATTGTTGTACCTAGAGCTCAAGTCCTAATGCAATGATATCTTACCCCTTCTTTAGTATAATACATTTCTAAGTAATGAAAAGACAATAAAAAATTAAAGTTCACTTCCAAAAACAGTGCCTACAGAAGCATGGTTTTGGATCATCCATTTGCATCCCCCACCAACATACATACCTACACATCAGGTAGGGAAATATATATGGGAGGGGACAAGGAACTTGACGCAATACTATAGAAGCATAAGGCAAAATCTAGATGTATGTTGAACTACCTTTCTCCATTGAGCACTCGTGGTGTGTGACGTTGTAAGGTGGGCAAGATCGTGGCAGAGTCATCACTTTCTATATCAGTGTGACCATTCACTAGAATACACTCATTCTCAACACTGTAGTATTGATGAGTGCTGTGGCGTGCTAAACTATGCATCTGAAATATACATATATGGACATTTTAAGATCAAATATGAAGTGTCAAATTAATATTTTTCTCTAGTCTCACCCTCTAAAACTACATTCATTGGCCAGTGCCTGGCCGATTGATTATTTTGTTCAAAACTGAATATACTCATGTTTATAACACAAACCAGTCGAGATTGTGTTAATGCTTTCCCCCTCCCCCCCCCTCCCCCTCCCCCCATTAGACTCTTATCACAAATCAAAGAAAGTACATGTACACTTACCTCAACTTCTTTTAGTTTACATTTTAGTGCGGCTATCTCCTTCCTGGCTGCAGTAAGCTCCTCAGCTAGACTGCCATTCAGCTTGACACCTGTAACACAATAACAGAGATAGCTCAGTAACATTCTAGAAATACCTAGTGACTATGTTGCTAAAGCATCAATGTAGATCAGCTTTAATCTTAGGCAGAATAATCAACTTCATGTAAACAATTTCCTTAAACATCACTGAAAGCATTTGAACTTGCTAAGTCAATCTGATTGGATATACAGTGCGTCCCATAAAAAACGCAACAAAAAAGACACTGTAAAATCACAAAACCAATGATGATAACATCAATTTGATTTAGTTTACCAGGAAGCCATATGTCTCCTCTTTCCAATGGTATGTCAATTATTCATATAAGACCATAGACCACTGAATAATCATTCCTTTTGTACAACGTGCCAAAATCTGCTCTGGGCCAAGTTTTAGACATTGCAACAGTTAACAAAGAGTCACCAATGAGGTTGCTGCTCTCTGCCAGAACCCCAGATGATTCAAAAAGGTGTGCGACATGAACACACAGGCCAGTCTCAGTGTGTAGAGAAATAGTGGTCATGTGAAAGGGCATGGAATGTAATCTTTCATGAGTAATCTTTCATAAGATGACAGGCAACGACTGTTTATGCCACTTTTTCCATATGTTCGTTAAACTGAACCAACAAGGATACTGATGAACACTTAAAGTTAATTTTTCTTTTCATTTTTTCTTTTTCCTCAGTAAATCTAAATCAGAAACTTGTGTTAGGTACATCTTGTGACAAAAATTTAATCCCCAGTACCAATTACATAATGATTTACCTGATTGCACAATAAGGATCTGTTGATAGATATTTCATAACTTGGCACAAAGGCCTTTTCACCCATGTACGAAAAAACAATGATTTTTCAGTGGTCCATGATTGGATATGAACAAATGACATATCATCGGAAAGGGGAGACACATGGCTTCATGATAAACAAAATGAAATTGATGTACTCATCACTAGTTTTGTGATTTTACAATGTTTTTCTTTGTTGCGTTTTTTTGGGGACGTACTGTATAGTAAACTGAAAATTTGTCTTATTCAGAGCATAGTATCTCATTCAATGAGCTCAGGGTTATAAGCATTGTATGAACATGGAGCTAGGAACAATTGGTCATTAACAATTTGAAACATGGAAATACATGTAAGTGAAAATCTACAGACACAAAACTTGGTGATAAACAATCTAGAAGCACAAGTCGAAGTCAGTCATAATTTCAGATGCATCTACACTCGAAAGAACATCATTAGCATGAGAAAAAAGATATTTTTGGACATTGGATAAGTCATCGAAGAAGACTGGTGAAATATAATGACAGTCCCATTCAAGATACTTTTACACCTGGAATTCTGGAAACTTTATCAATTGCATCCCATTGGTCTGAAACCTATTAGTTTGATTTTTATTGGGGTTTCATTTATCCCCCATCCATTTGTTCAAAACCCTATGGTCCAAAATAGCACATATTTTGTTACTACATTTTATTTCAACTACTAATTTTTAGAAAAGCACTCAAATTACTTCCCTAAATCACAAAATAACTGGATGTGAACATATATGTGTACCCCTAAGTAATTTACCATTTTTCAATTATTTCATTATCTTTAATAAAGCTACTAGATACTCATAACTTAAGGGCATGTGCTACATAAATTAATTTCTGTAACCAGGGTTAGTCAGTCATCAAGACATATTTACAGCTGGAAGGATGAACGGACAGAAACCTGACAGATGGGTCCTCTATATCCCTAATCAAATGAGGTAAGGTAGGATAAATATGTTCCAATTAAGTACATTATAGGAGATGCAGTGATTTGTTCAACCCTAGGTCTCATGTTCAGCTGCATTGAAAACCCACTAAAATGAATAATCATATTAATAATCATACTAAGTGCAGATAGCAATTAAAACTCTATATGCAATCTACTATACTACATTGTTAGATTGCCCAAAGCATCAAAAACGAGTCCTGATCTACATTTTTAATAGACTAGATAATGTACATGTACTTCAATGATATCATATCAAATACAGGTACAAATAAAAATAAATGATTAACAAATACGAGTGATGTGGAAGCAATGTTAACATTGCAAATCAGAATGGTAAAGCTCAGGATGAAACTATACACATTGAGGAAGATCTCATTTATCTTATTAACATCATTTTCAATTTCCTTGCTCTTAATAGTAAAGTACATCAACGTGATACATACTAAAGAAACAGTGAAGTTCAAAGATATACAAGTAACCATGCCAATTAAAGACAAAAATCATGAGCTTTCAAGGATACAATCTGGTGTATATGAAAACAATATAAATGAATCACCAAATCTGATTGAACAAGATGGAATAGCAGATGATATTCTTCAGTATGAGGATTCCCTTGATGATATGAATACAGCTGAGGGACACATAACTAAGAAACAGTCAGAGAAACTGATTCTACTCTATAATTCATTCTGGGATGAGAAGGGATGGGAGGTTGGACTCGGGAAGGAACCATTTAAGAGATTGTCATGCCCAGTAAGGAATTGTAAGATAACAGATGACAAAATGTTGTTAAGTCAAAGTGATGCAGTTGTGTTTCATATACAACAGCTAGGGAAGTTACCACCAGTAAAGAACAATCATCAAAAATGGGTTTTCTTTATGTTGGAATGCCCTGAATGGTCAAAGAATTACAAGTAAGTGTTAAAAATATATATAACTGTTGTCAGACAACCAATTTTTTTTAAAGTCAACACGCTTTTTTTTGACTCATAGGCATCCACCATTTTCGTGAAGCTTAGGTCCTTGAATATCTATTAGGCTGTTATGTCAGAATGGTGGCCAAAAAGTGCCAGGAGAGTACTTTTGAGAGTTCTTTTGAGGGTTATAACATAAAGAAGACTCTGGCACCATTGGCAAGCTCGAGATTCACTTGTTGGCATTTATGTTAATTTATGTTCCATAGAAACCACAAAATAATGATTTAATAAGCAAAATATGTTTAAACCCCTATGGTGTTGCCACAGTGATATGCAAAGCTTGCCAAAATTATATATAATATGATCAAGTATTCTATCAGACTATATATTATCTAAACTAGTCTCGTAATATCAAAATCTTGTATTTTTCAGCTACAAATCTGAACTTTGGAATAGAAAATTTGACTGGACCATGACATATAGAACAGACTCTGACATACGCCTCCATTATGGACAGGTTGATATGGTAACCAGTCCTGTCCAGCAAGAAGTAAAAAACTATACATCCATAATTGAATCTAAGATGGGTGATGTTGCTTGGATTGTAAGCAACTGTGACACAGCAAGTAGAAGAGACCAGTATGTCAAAGAATTGCAGAGATATATAAGTGTCGATGTATACGGCAAATGTGGTAACCTCACATGTCGGAAAGATTGGCGAGGATCAGATAAGGCCTGTTTGGAAATGATCAACAAAAAATACAAATTTTATATCGCTTTTGAAAATAGTTTCTGCACTGATTACGTCACAGAAAAATTCTTTAAAATACTACCCCTTGATGTTGTTCCAGTTGTAAGAGGAGGTGCGGATTATTCAAGATTTGCCCCGGAGGGATCTTACATTGAAACATCAAAATTTGAATCCCCAAAAGATCTTGCATCACATCTTAAGTATTTAATAAAGAACCCTGATGAGTATATCAAATATCTAAGAATTAAAGAGAGATTCAAAGCAACTGCTTATTTCGGACCAGGAAAGCTCCCGTCCTGGTGTGACTTATGCCAAAAACTACACGAAGACACTACGACTGGGAAATCTTATAAACACATTGAAGATTGGTGGAGTAGGAACCACTGCCACAAACCAAATGATTTAGATTTTCTTGTGAAGTAAATATGGCAATTTGTGATCCATTACCTGCTCTATACCTTGGAGTACAGGCTCAAGCATAAAAGAGGGACACTTCTAAATTGGAATGTATTATATGCGTGTACACATTTTACATATTGCTACATGCACAAATAAAATATATTAAGTTAGATCCCAACATAAGAATTTTATGTAACTTAATGATGAAAATCATCAATATTCAATGCATGAAGTAGGTTATGTTTTTCATATTTTAGGTGGATATTTACATATAATGATATGACTTTCCATAATCTCTTGTTTCAACTTATTTGTGAAAGTGCTGAACGATCTTGCAGTTTCAATATCTTCATTAAGAGCATGA
The DNA here is from genome assembly GCA_903813345.2 of Owenia fusiformis. Classification (NCBI taxonomy): domain Eukaryota; kingdom Metazoa; phylum Annelida; class Polychaeta; order Sabellida; family Oweniidae; genus Owenia; species Owenia fusiformis. Next base: position 18,838,924 of record CAIIXF020000007.1, on the reverse strand, counting down.
AAATAATTAAGATTGATTGTTTTCAGTGGTTTAGTTCTTATTTCTGATCCTTAGATATACAACTATTAAAGAAAGTATAACTTGCATCATCAATAGACTTGGTTACAAATGCCTTTTAACAAGGCATCAACATGACAAATGTCACCACCTAGTTGCTCACAATATTATGAGTTCAATATAAAGTCAGATTTGAATTTCTGAGAACTTGTAGATGATTTTGAAAAAATAAATTGGTCAATTTGAAGCAAGTTGAAGAAATAACTTTTTTGACCCTGAGCATTGAAGGTGAAATCTCAAATCTAAAGTCAGATTTGAACTTATGAGAACATGTAGATGATTTTGAAAAAAAATTGGTCAATTTGAAAAAGATGAAAAAAGACCTTTTTGACCTTGAGAATGTCATTGAAGGTCAAATCTTTTTTGACCTTGAGAATGTCATTGAAGGTCAAATCTATAGTCAGATTTGGACTGTTGAGAACTTGTAGATAATTTTGGAAAAAAATGGTCAATTTGAAGCAAGTTGAAAAAGACCTTTTTGACCTTTTTTAACCTTTTTTTACCTTGAGAAGGTCATTGTAGGTCAAATCTAAAGTCAGATTTGAACTTCTGATAACTTGTAGATGATTTTGAAAAAAAATTGGTCAATTTGAAGCAAGTTGAAAAAATACCTTTTTGACCTTGAAAAGGTCATTGAAGGTCAACTCTTAAATATAAAGTCAGATTTGAACTTCTGAAAACATGTAGATGCTTTTGAAAAAAATTGAAGTCAGTCTAAACAGTATTTGTTAAGTTATTGGAAGTTGTAAGAATTTGTAACAGATACCGATTGCCAACCGCCAACCACCAACTGCCGTTAAAAAAAACGGAGACCATAACAATATGTCACCACTTTTGGTGGTGCCATAAAAATGATAAGAAGCACATACATCCTTTATAATTTGCACTTGTAATGTGAGCAAATTTATGGTAAAAAAACAAAAGTTGTGGTATTTTAGCCATTTTATCAATCAAAAATTGTCCGCCAGGATATAAAACGTATATTTCCTTCAAGAGTACAAAATTATAGGAAATACAAGTAACTTACTTTCACGTAATTGTTCTTCTAGTCTTGGATCTGTTGGCTTGAGTATGTCACACTGGGACTCCTTGGCAAATCTAGGGACCATTGGGCTACAACAGACAAGTGCATTTGTAACAACATTTATGTCATGTAAAGTAAAACATTAGTCATGCATCAAGTCTCTGTACCCCACACCCATCTACCTCACCTCCAGAAGTGAGGTATGTAGGGGCAAGGTTATAAGGGCTCGAAGCAAGAACATGAAGTCACTGGGTAATAGGACTGTTCTCAAAACTTCCCCTTTTTGGCAGGATACAAGCACAGTTTCAAGGGCCAAACTGCCCTAATTCACGTCACCATACTAGTCAATGGGCAAAAGGGCAAACGCCTGACTTTTTATCTCGAGTGATGGATTTATGTGGCCTCACTGGCCTATCTGAGGTTCTAAACCTATGTCTAAGCTACATTTTGACACTAAACTCAATAGGGGCCAAACATCTACTTTTTGAAATAATTGGTCTATTGTGACACTACCCCCTCTCTCTGCCGACAGTAATTGAAATTCATAAAAATGAAGGCAAAATTAATACGCCACTTGATTCGAAAATTTCCTTCAGATAACCCAAATAAACGCATTTTAAGAAGAAATGGCATGTTGTCATTGCAAAAAGATGACAACTGTGCCTACATACTAGCTTACTGACTCGTCATGATCACAATTGTGTTGGGACTACATTCATTTTTGAAAACTACTTTTTTCTATTCAGCAGAAGTGACGTATTAGGGCATTTGGGCCAAGGTGGCAAGTGATTTTCCAATTTACAACATGGTGTAGCACTTAGTTGCTCTTGGTGTTCAACTTTATAAACAACAAAATTAAAGTACAACTAGAGATAACAGTGTCCTTCACTAGTTCGTGCAAACCTTGGCATAGAAATCGACAATAGATCACTACCTCTTCACTTAACTTCAAATGAGTTATGTAGCCAGCCATATTAAATATGATATTCTTAGGAAAATATACACCAATGAGGGACCTTATCAAAACAATTCTATTCTAAATGTATATGATGCAACATATACATATGTATAATGCATGTTTAAACTAAGGTTCAAACCATCCATGGTATCTATATTTTTCCAGATCACTGCAGTTTTTCAGTCAATTTATTTCGCCTTATTTATAGCTTTTATGTGTGTTATGGCTGCAGGAACACAATCGACATTGATTATTGATACCATCTATTTCCCGAGTTACTTTTCAGGGGGTCACTAGAATTTCTCACAACAGGCTTAATAAATGAAAAAAACAACAGGCAAAAAATGGAAATCATAAATTTAACATGAAAAAGTTGAAAAGTCCCTAAAAACAATAGGCGATTTTGTGAAAACAACCGGTGAAAATCGCCTGTTGCCTGCTGCTAATGAAACCCCTGCTTTTATTAGTTTTTCTAAATTTTGCTAAATTATATAAATGATTATGGCTACGAAATGGGCTGGCAAGGAATATTCCTTTAAGTGATTAAATTTAACATTTTTTTGTTACTATTGCGACAACCCCCTAAAAATAACACTTCTAAATGCAGGTGAGTTTTCGGGTAGAGGGTTAAATCGAGGTTAACTTTAGAAAATCATCCTGTTATTCACCACATGTTTCTTAAAACAGAGTGGTACTAATATGAAATATTTAACACACCGATATCTTGATTGTGGAGTTTTACGTTTTAAAGAACATGTTGAAAATTTATTTGAAAATAAATCATGATTATGTCTCACAAGGAGCATGTTATTTGATTTAAAGTACACAGGGTTACAATCCTCCAGGGATGAAGTCCTTTAATTTATGCAACAATACACCTGTGTATATGGTACTGGAGGGTCTAGGGCCAATGTGGGCTGTTACACCGAAACCTGAGCTAAATGCTAAGGGGGTGTTCACTGTTCAACAAATGATACAGCTATCAAATATGGATAATTATAACATAGTTGAACTTGCCTTAAATATTTTCACTGACTTCAATATACTTGATGGTTTAAAGTTCTTTAAAGATAACATCAGAATAAGAAGGAAAAGAATGATACTGGTATGACTCAACAGTTTTTGTTTCATTTTCACAGGCTTTTTTCTAAACTGCACATCTAACAAACGTCACTCTAATTAATTGATGATATAAATCAGGAAAGATTGGATCATTTTGGAAAATCCTAAATCTGTTGCTATACTTTCCCTCCTCCTTTTTTAGACATTTCTTAGTTAGAATAAGAGATATGAAATGTTTGAATCTGGTAGAGAGAAAAATCCTGGAGTATGGTTCTTTCCTACTTTCCTAAAACAGCTATGTAAAATTTGGAGTTACAGCGCATTGCTATGTAGCTGGATTCCTAACAACAAGCCACACTAATTTCTGTCAATTACAGACTATTTAAGTTTCTGGGCTAGTAAGATCTTAATAATAACAATCTCAAAGTATCCTTTCATGTGATTTTGAATGGTTAGTTACTCATTAGAACAAAAGGTAGCTCTGAATTTTTGATAACAGATTCTGATCAGATATAGCCATGACTATGAACTATATTTTAAGAGTATAGATGTAACTGAACGCTTGTCAAGGGTATTTGCTCTGCTGGTGAGTAGTAATCTACTCTCCTTTGGCATAGATAAATGGGACAGATTGACCCTGACTGCCAAAGCCAAAAACAACAAATAAACAGTTAACCCGTATGCAGATTTCATACGCATTCTTCAGGGGCTTACAAATGGAAGATCCCATGATTTATAAATAACTCAAATGCAAATGTGTGAAAAAAGATTGTTTATTTGTGTATTTGGATCTTTAACAATCATAGAATCTTAAATATTTAATGCTGATTCTAAATAACAAGATTAATAACTTGGAATTTAACCTTTCCAATATGATCAAACATTAAGGTATAATTAATAGTTAAAAAGTGTGTTATCTGGCCATACTGGGAGTAGGTTAGTGATAGCTGGATGTTTGTGGTAAACACAGCATTCCTCCATAACCATCATCTGCCAATTTACACCAAGCTTGTTTTCGATTTTTTGGGCAAAGATGTTGAACAATAAATGTTACTTATTGCTGCTGTGTTAACCTATACTACGTTATGGTAAATTGTTATCATATTTTGAACTTTCCTTCAGTAAATACACTAAAACTTATAATATGTTATAATTCTGTACATAACCAATATTCAAGATACAAAGGAAAGAGGAATATTGATGGTTATTAAGCATCTATATAATGGTTTTTAAATCTTGATACATAATGTTTCAGTTTGTTCTACCTCTTTAGACATAGTACAAAGCAAAAATAAATTTTTGTGTATCTTCCTTTGTAGTTTGTGATGGCAACGTTTTCTGGCATAGACTTCCATCCTTGGGGCGTGAACACCTGTATACCCAAAGACTTCTTGGTACTCCCAATTATACTCAATCAAAGGACGATTCTCGGTTTGGAGAGCGAAGTTCATCAATCTAAATGAGCATTATCCCTGCTTCGGACAAATTTGATTTTTTTTACATAATATAGATTTGAATGTCTTCTTTTGAATAGTCATAATTTAATTTGGGTAATATTTCTAGATTTTTCGCAAAAAAATATTAGCGCAGTACATTGATGAACTTCTTTCCCCAAATCGAGACTTGTATTTTATCGAATCGGTCTAATTGAGCGTTATCCCTGCTTCAGACCAATTTGTTATTTTCACATCTTGTAGATTTAAATGTCCTCTTTTGAATATTCATAGTTTAATTTGGGTAATATTTCTATATTTTTCATGAAAAAAATTATTAGCCAAGGAGACTGTTCTCCAAACCGAGAATCGTCCTTTGACAGGTTTTACTACAAACACATTGTTTTAATAAAAATAGAAGAACACACTTACCTAACTTTCCGAATTCCATGGCAAGGTTCTGATACCATTGTTGGAAGTTTTCCTTTCCGTTCTCTGGAACCTTTACAATGTGGATCCTGCTCTAGGCCTCCGTTATAATGTTCAGGTCCTTGGTGACAGTCTATATTCTCCAATCTATCACATAACGTGGCATGCTCAGCTATCTCCTTATTGTCATTGTAATCCTTTATATTATTACACTCTTTGCTATTACACTCCATGTTATTACATTCTGTATTATTACATTCCGTCGTTTTATAATCCCGATTTTGTTGTTGAGTGTAGTCAGGGGTAATATTGTTGCCATTAGGAGAGGGGTTGTTGTGTACTATTGCCGTGGTTACGATGCCATTGGGCAAATGAGAGTGAGGTGAGTGGGAGGCAGACAGATGAATGTTTGTTGCGACAGTTTGTAAGCTAGTTGTCGAACTAGCCATTGAATCTGAGACTTGACGTGATCGTGGAGACATTTTTCCAGAATTTTTTCGTGAAGAGTCTGTCAGTTTTGAGGAGTGTGGTGACTTGAGACTTGAACAGTGACTACAACGCGAGCATGGGCGGGAGTTATCCTGCAATTAGGCATATAAAATATAAGATTATTTCATGCTCAACATATACTGTACAAGTACAATTGGGAATATGTACATTCTTTTTAATCAATCAATCACTCATGAAAAAATCATTTGTGTACAGTATATTCATTTTAATTTTTTCAAAAGAAACAAAATTCAACCTTGCTTTTGTGCAATTGTTTAAGCTTCTGGCATCAATATAACTTATTAATACTGATAAACTAATACATGTAACTATTGAGTAGCTTAATAGTATTATTCTACCTTATAAGTAGACAAAACCATGAAGCCAAAATCTTATTCTGGGGTATGTTTTTGGAACCATTGTAACTTACGATTTGGTCGCAAGTCATTGTTTTTGAGAAAATAATCTCTTTTTGAAAAATGGCACAATTTGGTAAGCCCTCTAGTTTCTCATTCTTAAAAGTTAGATTAAGTAGCAAAAAGGTTTAAGAAGCAAAAGGTTAAGTAGCAGAAGTAGGTCAAATTCCAAAAGTATGTCAAATAACAAATATATCATGCATGATAACCCAGTTTAAGTTATTAGACAACAGCCAGTGTTGTTTGTCTGGAAATAGTTGAAGGAAAGACTATGTGAGCCAATCACTTTTGAGTTTGAAAAGTAATTTACTTTTGGATCAGAAAGTGCCTATCCAGACTCCTACTAAAAAGGCAATCATCAACACAAAGAACCTGAAAATCCATCCCTCATCCAGCCTCCACCTCTACTCTTGCTCTACTACTATGCTTATGCAGTCAAAATAAACATATCTCTGGTTACTGGATCTTATGACCTTGCTTACGTAGAGATACCACTAGAATGAACTTACATATCTTAACAAATTCTGGACAAACACCATTCTGCCATGTTTTTTATTATTTATTTATATACTGTACTGAATTACTAATAATCTTAAATTTCTCATTCTCATCAATAAAACAAATCTGATTCTCACAAAAATAAGAACTTTTAGAGTTTGATGTTTTTTTCAGAAAGGGATGGCTATCATTCTGATTTGATATCAGGTTGAATGAGGTATTACGTACCTGAGTTTTAACTTCACTGCTGCTTTCTGGGAAAGAATTCCTATCACTGTATGATGTGAGGGAGGGAGGTGTGGGGCTTGTAGAGTGGCTAGTCCGTACACTAGTAGAGATCTGTCCAGATCGGTCACGAAGAACTGCATTCTCTTCAGCCAATTGCAGAATCTTTTTCTCCAAACTGAAATATACAGGATGTCCAATATGTAAAGCTAATTTTGCTAAAAAATGTGATGAAATATGGTGATGAATAGTTGTCATAGTAACTGGAAATAGGGGTTTTGTGGGGCAAACTATAACATCACAAGAATATATAGTTCAACATATGATGCCATTCATAAAATAAGACAAGAAATTACAAGTCTACATACTCGTATAATGATTTATAAACATGTGCAAATAAATACATAAAAAATAGTGTATTTGAACCAAGTTGTTCGAGATATTTTTATACAGATTTTATCCACATTACAGATTTTTATCCACATTTGAAATTTTTAATAATACATGTATTGTAAGATGATGCAATAACATGTATGGTATATGTTTATGTATCAATGACCCATAAAATAACATTCATAGTCATAAAAGTAATAATAATGAAGTTTTAAATACATTTGGAGGCCAACTGAGAACAGGAAATCTTGAAAGATCAATATTTAAGAAAAACAACTTTTCTACATTGAATTGATAATGTTGAATAAAACCTGAAAAAGATAAATCATGTTGAAACAGTTTCAAGTTTCTGGTTTTCTGAATAGAGTATTTACATGCATTAACTTTCTTTTGAACATCAATAAAGTATGAGACAGGAAAAGAAATGAACTTATTGGGAACTCATCATATACTGTTACACACAGCCTTAAAAATAGGTCAACTTGATATGACCCTCTATTCACATTTCAAGAGGTCCATTTCCCTGTTAATATTTTATTGGGGCACTGCATCAGACTGTATCCACATATGTACTCACAATATACATTGTGTTTCTTCCAGCTTTTGACTTCCACATTTGAAAACATATTAAGTTTAAGACCACATAGGATACTAAATTAATCTATCAACCATTTGATCCTTCACAGGAGACAGTTCAATTTAATTAATGTAAAAATCTCATTGTGTTTTGACTTCAGCTTGATCTATGATAGCATATCAGTCAAAACTGTTGTTTAGTGGAAAGAAGCCAGTTTTTACGTAACTGGAGTCTTCAGTAAGAGGTGGTCAAAAAATACTGAAAATATTTTATGGTATGATGTTGTATTTGGCACATAGAGGTTGAAATGAAAAATCATCTTAAAACTTAATCATGAGAGAATATTGGTTTCACATTTCTGTGTATACATGTAATGTTTTACTTTAAATTATTTCAAAATTTTTCTCTTCTACCGTTGTCACATTTCGAATATTTGCTCAAATAAAAAGGGAAAAGAAGAAAGTTTTTGAAATGTTCACTTTGAATATGCTATTGGATTATAAAGAAATCTTTTTGTCATATTTCTAATCTTCCACATTGGGGCATTAATAAAGCAGATGCGAGTAGGTAATTACCAGTTTCACCACCAGGTGGCTCGTTCGGGTCAGATAGCATGGCGGGTATAGTAGAAAGTTCCCTTTAACTTAAATTACATCTGTTTTAGTGGTTCAATTTTCATATAACCCTTATGTATCTTATAGTTATGCAAATTGAAATAAGTTCAGTAAAAGAAAATGTTATCTGTCCAATACAAGGAAAGATATTTCACTTTTTGTGATTTTGTACCATGAGGTCTTTTAAGTATTTGGGGAATCAACCCGAACTAGAAGTCAAATTTTCCCAAAAAATTAAATTGTCAAAGTTGATAAATAATTTTTGCAACCATATTTCTAAATGTACTTTTACATGTTGATTTCAAATATGGCATCACTTTGACTGAATTTTGAATATTAATGATGTGAATCAAGATGATGTCTACTCCCATCAAGTAAATTTCTTATAGTTTTTGGACAATATCAATATAGTCAATTTGTATGTTAATGTATACAAATCGATGTACTGTATTTGAAGCTATCTATTAGCAGTCCGTATTTCGGATGAACAAACCGGGAACTCATTCTGCTCTTTTGAGTGTAATACAAACATACCACAGCTTATACTAAAAAATTTAGGGACACGCCATCATGATAAACCATGTCATCTCAGCCCTTTCAGGTGAAACAGAAAGATGCTATGAGTATCAGAATGGGGACAAGCTTTTTTATCCCTAATTGATTCAACATTTTATAATCTGTTAGAACCCCTGCTGAGATGCCAAAGACTATGTAAGAAACATCTAGGCTATGTAGGTCTATTTAATACATTGACATAAATCATCCTTATTCTAATTTATAGGGTTATGCTGACTCACAAACAAGAAGTTTCCATTTGCAGGCAATATGTACTGGCAAGAAGCCCAGAGTTGGGACCAAATATTAAGAAGGCATTAAAGAGGCCAAATATCACTACCTGATAAAAATGTAACAATTTGTTACATAAACCTCTAGCTCTAAAACACCAAGTACAAAAAACAATAGGTACTTCTTGATATAAAAAAATAATTCCAAAGTCTAGGGCATTAGTTTTTAGACCTCTGGGTACCATTTTTAGTTTCTAGCCTGTCAGGGATGGGAAATGATGCGAGACAGAGTAAAAGACAATTCAGAACATTTTTTATGATCAATTTATTGAGTTTGGTGGTTTACCACTCATATTGAAATAGCCAAGACAAAGGAACCTTTGGGTACAGGCAAGTAAATATAAAATGAACAGAGGTATTAAGTGTCCTCATTTCACTAGGGTTTTGGACTAAAATTGAATAGATCTTTGTGTGAATCCCATGGATTGTACTTCACTATGTGCAGTGTTTGTTGAAAACACTAGGTACCTGTTGGCCTCTTACAAACCCAGATATGGGGGATTTGTCACTTGGAACTCTGTCTTTCCAAGAAACCCCTTTTCATGTTTGCTATCCTGTATTAAGGTCAGGATGCATGTTCAAAATTTCGCTGCAACCCTCGATAGGGTCACATGTTATTTTTCAAATTTGAATCACTGCTTCCCCACAATGTCTACATCTCTCGCATTTGCGCAACGAGTGCACTAATAAACCTAGAAAAGAATGTAAAGAAGAATGTTACGATGAAATGTATAAAAACAAGAAAATTCAGTGAAAAAATTCAGAAAATTTTTCAATTAATTTTCTCGTTTTTTACACATTTTACAAAACAAATCTTCTCACCAGTCTTTTCTAGGCACATAAGTGCACTCTTTGTGCAAAACTGGAAGATGGAGACAATGTGGGGAAGGAGTGATTCCTGTTTGAAAAATAACATGTGACTCAATTGAGGAATGCAGAAAAATTCTGAACATGCACCCTGGCCTTAATCGTTCTACAATATCTTAGAAAATCTTCCAAAATATGTGTTGGACATTGTCAGTTCCTATATACTCCATCATGATATACCATGACATCTCATTTCTTCTCAGCCCTGAGATGCCATGATATAATGAGCTTGCCTCATAATATCAGAGCATGTTTCAGGTGAAACAGAAAGATGCTATGAGTATCAGAATGATATACTCATTTAACAAGGATATATAAAACATCTTAACTTAGAAAAGAAGGTTCTTCTTAGTTTCTGTTCACATCTACCTTCAGAAAGTTGGGTCTACCATGAGACATGCTCACTTCCAGTATGATATATGTACATGAAAAAGATGGGGTTTTCAGAAGCGTGTGTTAATTTTACCAGTTTTTGGGCTCTTGAAGAAGTTTATACCTTCAATGGAATGATATGCCAATATTCTGGCCAGTCTCTTGCTTTTAAGGCATTGAGTTGTGGAGACATTAATAAGGACCTATGAACAGTCAAATTGATCAGATCTAGCATGAAATATAATCAAAGCAAATAGAACATATATTTAAACAACCAATCTGAACAAAGTTGATCATGACCTTAAAGCTTAACATAAAACCCTAAAACATGAAAACTATCAATGAATTCAAGTCTCTAAAGAAATGAGCATGTGTGGCAAGCCTCCATACTCAACTTCAATGCTTCTATATCTCTCACAAAAAGATAACTACCTGTCATGAACTTTTTAAAACCATATAAAAGCTATAATATAATTTTTAACTGAATCCATATGAACGAAAGGTATAATTTCAAATCAAGACAAGGCATTAACATGCAAAATGCCATTTGTTACAGACACAAACCACTGAACACCATTGACAAGATATTGGAGACTATAACAATATGTCACCACTTCTGGAAGTGACATAAAAATCATAATAATTAATTTTAGCTCAATTCAAAGCAACCATATTTCAAATTCATTTTCAAAGATTGACTTCAATTCTTGAGTATTTCATCATTAATTTATTTTATATTTTTCCTCACATTTTATTTGTTGCATACTTAAATTAACAAAATTGTTACCGATAAATAAATAGGCATGTATAATGTAAGACGATCAATATCTATCAATCAAACCCTGAAATACAAGAAATGTAGAAATGCTATTTTTTCGCTAACAGTGAAAACATTTTAGAAATCAATTTTAAACACTGGAAGTTACTATATAAACATTTATCACCATCAGCAATATCTCATCAAGTACCCTGTTCAATTAATTTGTTTTTGCCTCTTAATGGACCATTCAAAGTTCTGCATGAGACCCACCCATGCAGGATGGGATATGAATCTGGACATGTTAAAAAAAATTTGATTGTCAAACTCCCCAGAGAGCGATAATAGCTGGTCAAATGTAGCCATATTAAATCCAATCATCGGGAATATGCATTTTAAAAGTTCCTACTCCCAGGACAAAGTACAATGTCAAATTCAAGTATTAATGGGACAATGCTCATGTGGGATTCCTGACCATCCTCACAAATCCTTTGAATGGTGCATTAGAAGAGAGCTTTTACTATTAGCCTATTAATAGTGAACCGTCATACTGCAACAATTTGAGAATTCAAAAATTAACATTTCATCTGATTAAAAAAAGCAGTTTGCAAACAGTTCAAAATTTGGTAAATTTTAATAGTCTCTGCCAGAAAAGGAACTCTGGAGTCCAAATAAAAAGTATGTCATTACTGCGTTAAATAGGACTAAAGATATAAATGTTCTGTTGAGATCGAGAAGAGGATCAGACAGGATTGACCCGTCTTTCCTAAATACACAAACTTAAACCATTTACTTGGTACCTCTTTGAACCATCATTTCTAAGTTAGCAAATAAAGCTTTTACCAGCTTAAAGAAATATTTCAAGGCTAACAATGTTGACAATACTGCAGCAAGCAAGGTCACCGTAAAACAACTGAAAAATAACATTGTACTTTTAAGTTATAGAACATGGTATATGATAAATCTAAACTTAGAATGTCCCCAGATTAATCATGAAGGAAAATAATTACATGTTGTTGATGTCACTTCTCTTAAGAACTACCTAAAGTATTTTAAAAGAAGTTTGTATTTGAAAAGAATACTTAGAAGCTTTGAGTTATGAAGCAATGAACCCACTCTAATATCATATTCTAAGTTTATAAACTGGTGAAAAGGAAGGTAAAAACATGAAAAACATTGCAAAAATAAAAATAGAGAAAAGCAAGGAATTTGAGAGAAAAATAAGGAATTTGAGAGGCCCACATTTTTTTTTTTTTATAATTTATTTATTTCAAGTCAGGAAAATAATTTGGGCCCTTAAAACCCAAAATTGGGCCCTAAATTTTTTTTCTGGGCCCACCTGGTTTCGCCAGTATGATGGGATAGGGTTCTATTTAATTGTTTCATTTGGTTTGAGACATTGATTTTCTATAGTCGGATCAAACAAACTCAGAAATCGATATTAAAGTTTATATTTCAGTAGAAGGGGTGAAATTCAAATCTTTGACCTGTTCTAAATCTTTGACCTGGGATTTTAATAAAAACAAATATAGAGATTAGATTGGGACATCTCTATTTCCCAAAATATATATTTAGTAGGATAAAGCTACTGAACCATAAGGGGTACCATAACAGATAAGAACAGTTTACATCATTTTTAAATCATTAACAATGTTATTCCAAGCATAAATTAAAAAGTTACCTTTGAAATAAGTTAGAAAAAAGCTTTACACAAGCTTTATTTATTTGTCAAAAGGTGATTTTTCAACACGAGGTAAACTAACAAACAAGATTCCTGAAGTAGCAAGTAATATTTATCATTTGTGATCTCATTTTTTGTCAACTTAACTTTGATTACCTGACTGATATCTTATAAAGAAGAATTAAAAAAATGTCATAAAATATACTTGAATCTCAAAAATGTTTAAAAAAAAGTAACTGATATATTGGCTTATCTTAGTATTAACTTATTTTCAGGATCAAAACATCATTTTATTTCGTCTCGCAATGTTGAAAGGCTAAACATACAAAACTAGAATTTCTCAAAACATGATTTCTTTTTACACATAATGAGTCTATTTTTCAAATAAGAGATAACAAAATGTTTAACCTTCACGTAGGCATAAATACGTTTTGAATGGATTATACCACACTCGCTCCTGGGTGCATTATCAATAGTATTGCCAATAGTTTTTAAGAATCATGAATTAGTGAGTGGTCTTACTTGTTTCTAAATACTTACTGTCCATAAACCTCTTGTAAATATATAGAAAAATGGTTAAAAAAATCCTGGGAAGAATACTGATTCATAAATCTAAAAGACTGATCCAATATAGCCCCTGAAGGGTGCTATAAAATTGCATAAACTACATATTCAGTGTAAATTTTCATGCATCTATTTTATATATGGGTACTTTCTTGATACTTCTATAAAAAGCAATTTTAATACTTTTTTGATAAATTAACATCATGAAATAATCTGCCTGTGGGTAAAATCTAGCGATACAAAACATTTGTGATCAAGGTATTTTTTCATCGATTGACAAGGTAGAGCAAGTTTGTATAAAGACTATTTGAATAAAGCTCTGATATTGAAATAAACATGTAAAAAAGCTAATATTTTGAATCATGAATGAGTTATATTAAAGTAATTGTATAGTAAATCAACATGCTTACATCCTTTAGCGAAAATATCAAACTTCCAGTCATTCATACGAAATGTTTCAACATATTCAAAAACAACTCATAATCAAAAATATTTTAAAATTCAACCTGATTCAATCACAAATTTTCATAAAAAATTGTTTTAGGAGAATATGAATATTATCTTAAATTATGATTAACCTTTTTACAGTCGCTGACTCACTAAACATGTTAGCAGACTGTTTGTACCATGGGAATTCACCCCAGTAATCATAAATCTGCTGACCTCATTATTTTAGAAAAAATGTTGCTTTTGGTAAATCAGGGTCATTATTATAAACATTAAATATTTTACACATCAAATATCAGGATACAAACATTTCATCATTTATTTATGTTTTGAGTTCATATCTTTTACTCTTAATTGTCATAAATATCTTTGGATTCTATTATCTATGTTCCCCTACCTCAGTAGAAGGGTTAGATACTTAAATTTGAAATATAAAATGTATGTGTATACTGGTTTATAAGCAAAAGCATATGCAAAAGCAGAATTTAAGAAGTAGGCTTGTCAATGTTTAAGAAATCTTGAGGTACAAATCCATTATAATCTCTAAAAGACACCTAATATGAGTAAACATAGTGACTTGAGATGTATTTTTAAAAGGACATATCTCAAGAAATATCTAGAAAATGGCAAATTCCTTTAGTAGCAAATCACAATATACATAGTTTTATTTCCAAAAATCTTTATTAGTTGTATTTGTTCTTGTTTGAGTATCAGAATGTGTCTAATGTATCCTATCTTACCCTCTCCTTCCACGCAAGATTGTGGCAATATCAGCACACAATGGGACGATTCCTTTCCTGGTGCTGTTGACAACAAAAGCTACGGCCCGCGCTGCAATGTCTTTGTCCTCAACCACCGCATGAAGTCCATGTAACCCATTGATCTCACTGTTAGTGCTGCTACCTACAATAATAGAAAACAGGGATTTCACTAGAATTTCTCACAACAGGTTGAACAAATGAAAACAACAGGCAATATTTATAAAAATTATAAATTATCAATGTCTCGTATCAAGCTTCTATTTTCTATTTTACTCCTTTACTCAAGAGAGAAGTTGGAAAGGGTAGCATTAAAAGCCTCATATTAGTTTATTTCATCAGTTTGGTTTTCTGTCATACTCTTTTTTATAAATACATACATGTAGTATCAAATCATGCAACACAACGTGGTAAGAGAGGTTCTAGTAAAGAATATCATCAATGTTTTTTTGTAAAAGTACTTTGCTAGGCACAATCATTTTACATCCATCAACCTTATTCCATATACATGTACTTGTAATGTTTGTTATTTGGAGGCTATCCATACTTCAGCATATGAATTGTATTTCTGAATGGTGTTTTACAATACTGTACAGAATGATCAACACAGAACTAGTTAGAATGTCCAAAGAACATTTACTATAAGTTATTCAACAATTCAAGTATAAAAAATAAAGATTTTTTTATACCAGAGAAAGTCATATTTGGAGAAGATATATAACTTATGGGAGTAATTAATATATGAGTAGTAAACATCATACGGGTCCTAATCCAGTTGTTCACATGACATCATAGCATCAGAATGCCAGTAAGAAGGTTATGTTACCCTCATATAACTGTTGAATGCTATAATGTAGCCCATAACTCAACCTAAAATGATAACATCAAGCAGTGGGGTCTTTATCTCAAGGTGCTAGATGTAGAGGCAATGTATACCTTGTGTGCATACCATACCCCGAGCGGTTTAGTTATAAACTAACCTCTAAATAGGTTTGACAATTTACAGTTTAGCAGCCTTGCCTACATTGCCAGTGGCTGTCACACTTTGCGACATAGATCATATCAAACCCACCACTTTTTAAATTCTGACAATTAAAAGCTCTTATCTGATTGGCTCGGTAAGTTCAAAGGTTTATCTTAAACTTAGAGTGAAAATGAAACTACATTTTTGCAAGCTAAGTCAAACGAATACAAAGGGTATATATTATTAGGTATAATAACCACAATGTATTATCTAATCATGATTAAATTATAATGTTTATGTATTTTGATATCTAACTCACAATTTTATATTATGATATTAACTAGAAAATAGCAACCTTACAAAGTAGCAAGTCGCAATGTGCAAAATCTGAATCTAATTTTCATGAATCTGAAAGATGTTATGATAATTATTTGAACATTAGAGTATGTCAACATTTGAACGCAGTGCTCTAGACACCATCCGTTACATTCCTTCCTTCTTCCAGAAGAATGAGGTATAAGTTCTGGAGGCCTGTGTTTGGAGGATGGTGTATATTAAATGGATGGATATCTTGCTTTAATGGAGAGCCTGGGATCTTCATTCTCCAAATTGTAGTTTTCTTGGGTCTTCTCATGGTCTTTCAGAGTTCTGTAAACTTGTGACTAAATAATCTTGCGACCCAATAATCCCAGACATCCCGCCCCATAAATAACACTTGATGCTAAATATATCATTCTATATTACAACACACAGAATGGAAACAACAGACCAACGGAATGTTCAAATACTAACAAATCATTTGATTGCATGTTGACGGCAACAGAATATGAAAACAATTTTATCATCAGCAAATTTTGGCTTATGTACAGGCATACTTTTAGTGCCTCTTTCAAGTGTCTGATTTCACATCTTTAAAGAATATACCGTATTTGCCGTAATTGGCGCCCATGTTCCTATTAGCGCGCCCCAGACTTTTGGAGGCCCGAGGGTGAGTCCTTGGTTGAAGAATCAACGATCATTGTGGTCAAACGTAAGAAGTCAAGTGGGTGATAATAGGTCCCAACATGTAATTCCAAATTGAGGCTGAGTAAAAATTCGAATTCGATTCAGCAGGTATAAGTCCGTTTTCCTATAGATTTATCGAGTAAAATACTGATGTAAGTACATATTTTATATTCCATTAGTGTAGCAAAAAGAGTGGGATAGGTAAGAACCCCACGGTCCATGCAAACATGGCGAATTTCACGAACCAGAATTTTCTTCCAATTTTTCTAAACTGAAAATGAAACTCCGGCATCTTTTCTCAGGCGGGACTCACATGGGCGCTTATAAGGACAACTTTTTGAACTGTTTTGACTTACTTTAAGCGCCCGGGCGCCTACTACGGCAAATACTGTACATGTATACTAACATATTTCTTCAGATATTCCTCTGATCATAAACAATTACAACAAAAAAATTTATTTTTTGATCCAACAATACAATATTGTGGCATATAAAATGGTAAAAGCTGAATAATGAGGAGGGGTTCGGGGGAATGAGTAGGGGATGTGCATGGTGTGATGGAAAATTAGGTGGGAGAATAAAAGAACGCGAGGGCCGGCGGTTACCCTTCACACCCAATCTTGTTATAAACTACCCTCTACCTAACATATACTAAATAACAGTTTAGCTGCTCCGCCCCCACGCTCCCACAACCAGTGCCTATTACAACCCAGGTCATAAATCATTTCAAACTTACTGTGCTGACTTTTCATCAACCAATCAGCATGCTGGAAGGAACACATGCTAAATGCTTGGTCATTAACTATGCAATGATGTCAGAGGAAATGACCATTTTAGAAAGTCGTCCATATTTTGATGATGAACTCTGATTGGCTTGTTGAGTTCAGAGATTTAAGCACAAGCTCTCTTCTAAGAAGCATAGTCAAACGAATACAAAGGGTATAAGGAGATAAAAGGTTCTTGTGAGACAACTAGATATAGTTTATGTGGTTATTGATAATGGCATCACAGAGCCTCATCTAAACCAACAAATCAACTAATTCAGATATAGTAAGCAGTAAAAGTACAAACTATATATAGATCCCAGAATTAGGTAAATATTTTGTTTAGGTTTGAAAGATGATGATTAATTGTTTGTGTTCATTCTTCAAGTGGAGTCCATCTGTGGTACTTCATACCTAATAAAACAATTTACAGTTTTCTTTATACTTTCTTCCTTCATCATTCAAAAATTTGTATTCAATTTTACCTGTTTGATATTAGAACAAAAAGCCAATTGATTTCTTCAACTATAACATAATTACTCCAGGGGGGGGGGAGATTTCCCAAAGATGACCTTTCGTATTGGCACATTCGAAAACAAATTTTATAAACAGGCCTCATTTGCCATTGAAATGGATCTCCAAATGTTCGCTGTAGTTTTATGAGTATTCTCTAAAAGTATGGATCGAGTAACTTCAATAGTATTACCATAGGTTTGAAATGATGATGTTGAACTGATGTTATCGCCATTCCCACGATTTCAAATTTAAATTTGCGCATGCGCAGCACTGAGAGAGCATGTGCTCATGATTGTTCACGTGATCACATCCTGCAATTTGATTGGAGATGATGCGGGAGATGATGTAATGGGGAATCCCCGAATACTATAGAATATGAAAGAATTATGGGAGCTACTCACTTCTTCTGTAATTACTCCTAATATATCAAGTTCACTGACAAAGGTCGCATTATTCCTCATTTTCAGATTTAAGCCATCTTGATACATCAGAGTATTTTCAAGGAATATACTGGTTTAAAGGCACACTGTAATATACAGCCGATAAAATGGTACAAATTTTTTTTAGAGTTAGATTTAGAGTCGATTTGATGGTTTAAAACCTTCTCTGATAATTCAAAGTCGCCTATTGAACCTTGAAAAGCCATATTAAGACTGGGGATTGAAAGTTGTATACGACACTGGGACGTCACAGAACCCACTTCCAGTTTTATAATCAATGATTTTATAAATCAAAAAATATTCTTATGAATTTGTCCAATATCTGCTTAAATATGGTATGTATACCGTACTTGCGTTGATTGGTTAATTGCAAACTAAATAAGGTAAAGAATATGTCAAAGTCATTTGATCTCGTCCCAGAAGCAATATTTTGTCACTTGTATCTCCCAGAATTCCTTTAACAGCATGAGATCAACCTACAATGCTTTACTATCTGTCCAGTTATATCATGTTTTTGCTCTATGTATTGTTACAAGGGGCTTCTGGGAAACATCCATTCTTAAAAATGCTCGGTTTTTAGCTGAAATGTCAAGTACATATACTGAATAAAGATGAATACTGATGGGACTGGCTGCATTTAAGTATAGTGGTCACTCTGGTCACTACTTGAAGAACATCAATGATTATCTAATCCTATCATATCATAATCATGATTCACCTTTACGTACTGACATACAGGTGTATAGGGGGCATCTGAAATATACTAAGAAACATCTTATCTTAAAAAAAGATGTAAGAAATGATATCTAATAACATCTTCCACACATGTCGAATACCGTGACCAAATTGGCCTTAAGCCTGTTTTTTAGCAGATTTAATAGTGGCCACCGAGTGCATTCATCACTTATGTACTAGTATTCTAAACATAAGAAGGAACCAAAATCAACATGCTTAACAAACAAATTTGAATATATATTCTAGTGACTGATTTTTTTTTGATTTTTTCGTAAAACTTAAAAAATAAATTGTTATTGAGCCGACACTCACAAAAATGGAACAACATCATTATAATATTTTCTTTTCAGTATGAAAGAATAGATAACCATCGGAACAAATAATAATAAATCAATTTAGCCTATTTAATAAATCTATAATGTAGGTTTTTATCATTGTAACAGCCTACTTATAAAAATAATAAATATAAATAAAAAAGTGCAAAAATAAAAGATGCTCAAACTGAGAAAAGTGTCATTTTAACATTTATTAAGTACATGTAAATACATGTACATGTGTCCTTATGTACATTTTTTGAGGTAAGCGATTTAGACAATATAACTATGATTTATACATGTTTAGCTCCCCTTCACTCAGTATGTGCACTTAATGAATAAATGTTAAACCAAGAGTAAGACGTGAGAGTAAGACCCTCTAAAAGTTTGTCAATGATTTCTCTTGAAATATCGCAGTACTAACGGCTCACATGATTTTGACATGATGCCATCAAGCTCAGTTTACTTTCAAGTGTTCCTATTATTTTTTTCAATATGCACATTTTCATAAACTATTGAGCATAAAGATGAAATTTATTTTAAACAGATTGAATTGAATTATGTTATAGTAATCACAATAGTACGAGTAGTTCTTTCAGTTTATTAATTTTGAACCACTCAGAATATCATGTTCAAGACATAAATTCAATAGTTGTTTAATTTAAGAATTTTAAAGCGCATAAAAATAAGTTTGAACCATATCTAAAGTAATCATTTCAACGGAGTAAAAACAGGCAGAACAAAAATGATATACAATGTATATTGGATATTTTGATTTTTTGATTTAATATTTTTAAAACTGATTCTTAGATATTAACACAATCTTCTTTAAATAAATCAACAAAATAGTCAAGAATGGGTTAAGAAATTTGAAACCATAAAATTGATACACTATAGAGAATACAACTTAGGTCTTAAATGTTTGGATCTTATTACCATTATATTTACACCAAGTTTCCTAACTGTCTTCAGGAGTAAAACAGCTTCCTTTACTTAGGACGCTTCAGGACCATAAATCTATGCAAAATTTTAACAATGCAATATAGAATCTGCTGAGACTAAATAACCATAACTTGCAAATCCAAAGAAACTGGAAGCTCAAAAGTCAACATAACCTCGCTTATAAATATCTTGAGGTATTCAAAGTTTGAGGTTTGGAGAATACCAAATTCAAGATTTCATAAGTAGTGCCTTAGGTAGTAGAACTTTTCAATTATTTTGATAACAATTTTTGTCAAAATTCAACTAAAACTAAGAATAATGGCGAAGCAAATTCTTGACCTGAGCAAAAATAACAAACACATGAGATTCTTATGCTTTAGTATACATATATGAGCAAAGAAATCGGCAAAACCCATGAGTAGCAAATCACATTCAAACACATTCACTGCTATACGACTGCCACCAAACAATCTAACCAATCATTATAGTTTCACTTTAAAAAAGATTTACTAGTATGACATTTGGAAAATAATTATAGAATGCTGTCATGTCATTGAATGGCACAAATTGATGGCAGAATATTTCACTGGTAAATAACACAAAAATAAATCATCTCTGGGTGCTGGGTAGGCTAATTCTTGAATATTTTCTCTCATCTCGAGATGCAGAAGTCAATAATGCAGCCCTGTGTAGACTCTAGGGGTCAAACGGTTAACTGCGGTTACCGCGGTTAATGATGCTAGGACGGTATTTTCGGTTCATAAACATGAGATTCGGTTCATCCACGGTTCGAGGAAAAATTGAAAAATGAAATTTTTTAGACTTCAATATTCTCTCTTTCGTTCGACATGAACTTATTCTTCATGTATATATTCCTTAAAAACATGTTTATAGCAATAGAGAACATTCAATTCTTACCTTAGATATGAAACAGATCGCTCACAAATCGATAGACAAGTAATTGTTTACATTTTTGTGACATATAAATAGACCGGAAGTTGGTCTCGCCAGATTACGCTATTCATAGTACAATTAATTTTGCTTCGTGGAGGTGTTTTGTCTGTTATAATGAGTTAGTTTTTAATCAATATTATTTAAAAAATACTGCAATTACAGAAATTATAACATTACTAATGTCTTTGTTAAAAACTTGAAACATATTTGTGTTTAAATCTCCCGCACAATCGCAGCGCCATCTGTGCTGATTCAGCTGCTTTGACAGACTTCAAGAATCCCGGGGCTATGTTACTGCTTGTGCTACATGTAGATCTCAGCTCTTATCTGACAGAAATCTTATCAAGGACAGAAAAATCTTAAGTTTAAAATTTAAAGTGGGCCACAATAAACTTTGCTTTAATAATAAAAAAATTTAATAAAAAAAAGGATAGTGGGACCAGAAAGTGACCAACTTGGGCAAGGCTAGAAAGAAAGCTAAAACCTGTTTTTTTATGAGCTGTCTTTACAATTTATAAGGAAATATTACCAATTTACGAGACCCGCAAGAACCGTGAAAGAACCGAACCGTGAACCTAAAAACCGTGACCGAACCGTTGGAATTTTGAACCGTTTGACCCCTAGTAGACTCCCTTCATAAGTTTGGCAACTGGATCAATTTGAAAGTGTATTAAAACTTATTGATATTTACTTCTTTATTTCATTCCTTTATTATCATTAATATTTTTTATTTACGACTTTGATGAACTTTTTGAATTCACCAAACATAAGCAGGTTTTAGCATGCAATCCCGAAGGGGACTTCTGGAATTTAGGGGGCATGTGAAACAATGAAAATTTACATGCCCCCTAAATTATGCAGTTCATTGAGAATTCCTGTTGAGATGTGACATTTAAATCATGTGTTTATTAAAACAAATTTGATTCGTCTGTCGATTCCACCAAATCTAAATCAAAAGTACGCTATACCAAATTCCATGGCGATCTATGATGCTAGAAGAGAGTGCCATGGTATTCCATAATGGTTTTCTGTATAAATCTTCAGAGAACAGGTATAATTAAAATTGCCCCTATACATTATACTACTTCTGTATTCTATTTTAAATATATTTATTGGAATATTATATCATTACATGATAATATTGGTCACAACTCACAACACCTCACTGTATTTCATTTTTATTATTATTTATCAGAGTGTCACAATTTATACTTCCAAAAGTCAGTTCATTTTTTAGTCTAGCATATTCATAGCATCTGCAATGATACTGCCTAAATATACAATTTAAGATAGATTACTCAAGTTATATACTTCACTTTTGACAAGAGCAAACAATATTTGTCACTTTCATAAGAGGCACAAATAAAAAATGCCTATGTACTATAACTAGAGACTGACGGGTATTATGCTGCATTGAATAAAATATTGTGAATAATTCTGTTGTGAAATATGAGCCTTTGCATTGGGACTAAGTTACTACTGACAATGTAAACGGCATCAAATTAAGAAAAAAAATAAAGAATAATGCCAAAATCAATGTTCTTTCCAAGAATTTTCCCTATAAGTAAACATAAAATGTCTATAAATTTGTCCAAATTTGTTCAAGTTGAAGCAAACCTGTTTTAAAAATCACAAAAACCTTTAAGTACTAACTTGCTTTAACAGAATATATAAAGTAGAAATTAACAAAGCTGAATCAGTTTAACCCTCTTTAGTTCTGAGCCTCATGAAATATAGAACTGTTATGTAAGTACAAATGTACAGGGTGGTTAATAAAAATGGCAACCCTGCTACTATTTCCTCATATCTTTGTCGTTCTAGGTAATTACTCCCTGATATTTTACACATCTGTACATCATTCAATTTCCCATCAGCTTACTTATTTCACGACCATAAGAGTTAAAGTCACAATGTTACAGCATTTTAACATGCTACAGTGGCCACTATTACGCTGTAGGCAAACCTGCACATGTCTATGTGTTGCCCAAAATGTCCGTACCTGACATCTTCCTGTCAGGATATACCAAAGGCAGAGCTACAAGAATGGCCTCAGGACAATTACACACCTCAAAAGAGAGATCATCCATGTCATTCAGGCCAAACCTGCTGAGGAATGAAGTCAAGTCATTAATTACTTGTGCAGGTTTGCCTACAGTGTGATGATGGCCACACCTGGAGCATGTTCATAGTGCTGAAACATTGCAACTGTCAATCTGATTGTAATGAAATATGGGAAGGATGGGAGGAATATTATTGGGCCCGACCCCTTGGGTGTGTATAGGCGGGTAGACGTTCCCCTCGTAAAATTGCTTATTTCTCAAGGATGAATAATGCTAGGGACAATTCCCAGGTACCATCATTTGCATCATTATGTCCTCTTTCATATGGTATAAGATCTTCTATTTTCCTCCATGTCCATAGATGACTGAGCAATATGGGATTTAAGTGACCATGTCAGAAATGGGTTTGTGCCACTTTCAGCCAAGTCAATTACTCAGATGCGAGTAGGTAGTTACCAGTTTCACCACCAGGTGGCTGATTCGGGGGAATTAACATGGCAGGGTATTACAAGATTCCCTTAAACTTGAATATGCATCAGTTTTAGTGGTTCACTTTTCATATTACCTTTATGTATCTGATAGTTATACAAATTAAAATATGACCAGTAAAAGAAAATATTATCTGCCCAACACAAGAAGAGATATATCATTTTTTGTGGTTTTACAACATGGGGTCTATGGGGAATCTCTCCGACCTAGAAGTCACATTTTCTAAGAAAATTAAATTTTCAAAGTTGATAAACTCTTTTCAAAACCAGATTTCTAAAGGTAATTTTACATGTAGATTCCAAATATGACATCAGTTTGACTGAATTATGAATATTTAATGACGTAAATCAAGATTATTTCTACTCGCATCTGGGATATTCACTATCATAACACAACAAACATCAGGCTATTACGCTTTTTCTCATTCATTCCAATTAAAGTTACACATATCATATTTAACACCCCTTTTCAATCCTAATGACCATTCCATATGTTTTATCCCCAGTCTCCTTCAACATGACCCCCATTCCTCTCAAGGCAGATGTCTGCCCCAGATCTCATCACACGTACTGCATCCCTGATGATGTCTCTCACTCCCCTTAGATCCTCAACTGCTGCAAAAATCCTGGGCCTTAGATTATCAATGCCTCTTGGAAATGTTGTGTGGATTTTATCCTTGAGATAATCCCAAAGGAAGAAGTCACAGGGTGCAAAACCATCCTGGCATAGCCATTTTAATCCCCCATTGTTCAGACATTCATGACAGAATGGCACAAACCTATTTCTGACATGGTCGCTTATATCCCTTAGAACTCAGTTATTCGTGAAGAAAAATAGACACCTTTAGATTCATTAGAAAGAGAACATCATAACCTGTCAGATGGTAGCTGTGAAATGATCATATTATCATTCATATTTGAGAAATAAGCAATTTAATCCCGGTTTCCTTTTTTGAGACAGTGAGACACCCTGTATTTTCCCAGGAACATCTGCGTTGACTGAACTTGGTTGAATAATCACATGTTGAAGTTATGGTACTCTTTAGAGTAACCTATACATATTAGGGATCCCACGATTGCTCGATGCACCGATATAATTGCTAGAAATCACCTCCAATTCGATTAATCGATATGGATCCTCTATTTTCGATATTATCGATAATCGTTTTTCAAATCAACTTACCCGTTAAGTAAGTAAAAGAGCTCTATTAAACCAAAATTGACACAGCAAAACTCAGCGAAAAATTAAAAATATTTTGAAGAGCTCATATGAGCTCATATTCAAATGTAAAAAATTGGAGTTTATCAGAAAATCCCATATTGAAAAACTTGAAAACCTGTGTCGTAATTTTAAAAACATGAATGACCACCAAAAGACAATTTTTCTATTGACGAGTGAGGGGATCATATTAAAAGAATCTGCTGACATGATAAAGTATCTAATGATGGGTAGAGACAGGATTCTTATATCAAAGTAACATTTTATATGTCATTTGAAGAATGTAATCCTATTTTCTTTACTTTATTGCCTATATTTACTGTTATTGAAAATTGTATATTGGATGTACGTTTGGCCCTAAAAGGGCATCAGTACTAATAAAATCCTATTATTACATATGACGCGCCACAAATTTTCTTGATTCAAACCGAACGTGAACTTTTTAGCAATAAACGGATTTTCAATAATTTTGCGAACATTTGTGATTTTAGATGCCATATGTGCATTTCCACACCAAACATTATACCATTAATTATCTAAATACGTAATAAATGCGACAGGGCCCCAGACGTATCTTTATTTTAATGTTTTAAGATGTTATAGTAGCTTTCCAATTTGCGTTATATTTAGCGAACAACAATCAAACATGACGTTCGGATATTTAATGAATAGCGCAAACATCGGCGAGATTTAAATCCCGTAAATTTGCTTATATTCGTAATATGGAGAACACCATCGCAATAAACACAACCCAAAAGGTAAGTCTGAGGTGTGGAGGTCTATTAAAAACCCAACATTCAATAACAACACAACTTTCTACGCTCAGAAGGGTAACTTTTTTTAGCGGGGGACTCGGACCCCCTCCCCCCATGTATAAACAGACATTTACATGAATATGTGTATCGTATCGTTTGTATCGAATCGTTTTCATAATATCGAGATACGTATCGAATCGAAAAAATATGTATCGTGGGATCCCTAATACATATGTATAGAGTAACTTCAGGATGTAAATATTCTTTCAGGTTCGTTCACCTTACTTGAGTCTAGCCAAATTACTTGGCTAGAAGACATGGCATGTCGACAACCGTGCACTAGTGAAAACGTTTATTCTGGAGTAAAAAAAAATTTGATGTTATTCTAAAAATATCAATTAGAATTCAAACGGACAATGTCCTACATTGCATGCCTTCGCCTAAACTTAAAATCACCGGATCTGCCATTCTTTAAAACATCTGTTAAGGTTGAATTTTATCTCGCTATAGCGAAAAATAAAATGGCCGTTTTTACCGAAGAAAACAGACAGACATATGAACTAAGGCTACATACTAAGTTCAATGAATGTTTACTACATTTTAGTTCATTAAGGTTCAGCTGGAAAGTAACATTTTGGTAAAAATTGCTATACCTACACATGTTATTTTCTGGTGCAAAATTAAGTATGAAGGCATGTGTGTATTTCCTTGCTTTTTGCAGGAAAGTATTATTACATTGTCTACTTTTAGTAAACCTGGATACAGGTCAATGTTTGGTCCTGTGTTGTCTGGAAACTTTGAAAGACAATTTGGAAAAATAGAAAGTGTGAAATATCAGAATTTCCATTGACCTCTTACCAGATATACTAAAACAAGACAATGTAATGATACTTTCCTGAAAAGAGCAAGGAAATTAACACATGCCTTCATACGTTATAGTGCACCAGAAAATAACATGTGCAGGTATAGCAATTTTTTACCAAAATGTTATTTTCCAGCTGTACCTAATAGCAACAGATGAGAGATAGGGTAAAAAGCGCTAAAACAAACAGGGCTTGATGATAGCGTAAGGCCACGCTGTGGCCGAAGAATAAGGTAATGGTCACCAATCGACGTCAGGTATTGATCCATGTTTATGTCTTTCTAAATGGGAGGTCCATCAAAAAAGTGGTCAATTACCAAGTTCAACTGTGACAGATTATAAACCACATTATAATAACAGAAGTATATAAATGTATTCACTACGATATAGTCTATATATACTCATGTAGAAGTCTATATATACTCATGTAGATATGGATCGCAAAACTTTGCAACAAAGTTACAAACTATCGATCTCAAATAAGACGAGTCAAAAACTTTTCGAGGTCAACAAATAAAGTGATTTTACCTCCATTAAGATCTGATAAACATCCCAATTCGTATTCCCAGCTTGTCACCCAAGATTTAACTGCATTGTCACTTAAAGATGGACTATGATCCGAACTGGTTTCATCCATTTTCATGATAAAATGTTTAGATGTGATTTTTCAAAAGTTTTGTCGGCCATCTTGTTTATAATCATTTTACTTCTTCAGCGGGAGTGTGTATCATCGGAACAGCCAAGTATTGTTTTAACAAATATACAATTTGCCTTTTTAGATAAAAAGTAGCATTCGAATGTGAAGTAAAATACACATATATTCCCCCGCTAAAATTTACCCAACGAGAAAACATGCGGATCTAAAGAGACTAAGGTCTAAAATCAATTATATTAAGGGAGGTGAATAGATTTTCAATTAAAAGTATCTGGGCCAGTTAACCCTTGGTAGCTAAAGTAAAAAAACAAACTTGCTGACAAAGTTCACGATGCCCTATTTTCTATTGAAAAATAAAAAGCATTCATTGTCACAATACAAAGAAAAAGTTCACCAAATCAGAGATAAAATGACAATTTATAGATGACCTTTGAGGGTCAATTAAAAATCAAAACAATTACCCTGGTTTTACAATTTCAATAACAAGCATCCACCTCTACAGTTTGGAACATAAATAAATAACAGGTGTATTTTCTATCACTATTTCCTAATCATGGCCGTTTAAAAGCCCATAGTTTCCAATAATGTCTTGATACATATCATAGCCGTAGGGACCGGGGGTTCCGTGGGTTCGGACGAACCCCCGGTCAGGGTTTCCCCCAAAAATATTTGTGGAAAACCAGAAACATTAAATTCAATTTATATGACCAGTAAATAAAAACATAATAAAGTTGTACAATTCTCTCCAAAAGTTTGGCAACCTTAGGCAAGGGTTGGGATTGTCTAATTTTGAGAAGACCCCGGATCATCATGACATTATGCAAAGAAATAACAATAATTTCGCACAACTTAAAAGCTGCTTCATATCCGGTGAAATAAACCAAATGTCTCAATACTAACAAATTGATTTAGTTTTGCAATATTTCGATTTACTCTTTAAATCTTTTTCAAGCAACCATCACTTCGATTTCTTTTGTGATGTGACTGCTATATACTTAGGCCATAGCCAAGATTTCTCAAAAGAGTTTTGCTGAATTTCAATGGACATTTGTAACGCTCGTGCTCCCCAATTCACGTGTGCACCTCCATATACAGGTTGACCCAGAAAAATTACCCTCTCATTTTAGTATAAGTTTTAGTTTTAAAATGATCACATTTTCCATCCAGGTATGGTCTAGTGATATTGTCCAAAAATATTGAAAATGCAATTTTCTGAAGTTGAGATTTCTGTCTTAGCCATTATTTGAGCCATTTCTGGATTGCTTTCATACATACATTATCAATAGAATGTAAAATCTACCCTTTTAACAATTTAACACTCGTCAAATATGATGCACTGACTGCTTATAAGGTAAATTCCAATGATTTATGCATTTAATTCTCTATCTACACAAAAAATCATGAAAAGTCCTTTAAAACGGAGATATAGTTATTCCCAAATTAAGGGGTGACGTTTTTGGGGTCACCTGTACTTGGACTTGAATTTGAATTTTGAATTTTATATTTTCAATTCAAAGAAAGAACAAATGGGTATTTTCAGCACTATAGTAGGTGTCTTTTGTTGTAAGGCATTGCAATTTGAAAGAGGTTTAATTTTAGAGCCTACGGAGACCATAGATATCGTGTTATTTTAATTTGGTCAGTTTGGAATTTCAGCCTATGTTTCATTTTTTACAAAACTAATTATCAACTGCCGCTTCTATCAATTAAAGTAGCTCTAAAGACTTTTTTGTACTATTAATAATTCTTCAATTCAATAACTAAATTTAAGGTCATTATGAATGAACACTCCTCTATTATAAAATTATATACCAAATAAAATATTTTTATTTTGAATTTTTTTAGAAAAATCATAATCTCAGTATTAAATTGTGGGAATTGCATGTTTCAGAATTTGACATCTTTGTGTGAACTTTGGATCGTCGGTTCCCACGCTCAATCACTACGCAGTCAAGCCACGAATCTCTTTCACATTTGATCAATATAAAAGTTGAAAAAATGAAATTTTAGATTGAGATATAAATGCATATACCATTAGCCATGGGGTTTAAGAAGGTTTCTCAAAATATTTTTATTACCCTTTAAACAATTACTTGATTGTGCATCAAAACGTAAATATACTCTTAAATTGCTGGTCTCGATGATGCTGCATACATAGGCTTATATTGATTCATGTTTCAAAATTAATTTTGAGTTTAAAGATAAACTAATGTATTAAGTTTGAATTATTTAGTCACATGAACAAAAATAAATTGCAATAGCTGTTGTTTATCTTAAACAAGAGAATTTTATTAAGATAATCATTGAAATACATTGTTTTGAGTTTCCCTAAAGATAATTAATTTCAAGATTTTGTTTTCTAAGCTAAATAATATGCCAAGTCAATTCGTCGATCGACAAAATGAATGTACAAATTAGACACACATGTCTTCTTACATCAAAATACAACACTGTTACGAATAGGTCAATCACTCCTCCTTGTGATATTAAGTGTTATTTAACAGTGTCGCTGATGGTCGCTGAGGTTTTTAAACAATAAAGTTTACATAATTTACACATTTAAGGTCGTCTTTTATTGCAATTAAAGCATTTGAATATTTCTCCAATGAGTATCCCCTTTACACGAGAACATTTCCCGGAATCATAGTAGATGGGGTACTAAAGGCCGACGCTTCAATGTGGTTGAAAGAGTGGAAACGTCAGAGGGCGTCGATGCTTTTGACGTACTGGGTGTCGGGTGTGCTCGTCGTGTGATCCGTTTTGGTTTTAAAAATGGTTGCTCGGTGACCACCTTAGCTGCCTGCTGGGTCTTCCTAACGGTAATAAGGTTGTTCCTTTGCCAACCACAGGGTGAGGATGACGTATCTGTTCTGCATGCGTCACAATAGCACGATAATTCTCGCGTTTAAACAATATTATCGGAAACCCCTCTCATAGCATTGATTCGAAAGGTACCTGGTACTGGTTTAAGTCCGGTCGCCTTATCTTCAATGTTTTAATAATGCGCTCTGGGATTTCTTGGATTTTCATTTGTGTCCTGGCAGTTTCACTTTTAGACTCTGAGCGTTCCCTTCAGTCTGGCGTATTTTGATTGTTTCTCTATACACTTGGCGTATGCGTGCCCTGTATTCCCGGGATGCCTTGTTGTTCTTTTCTCTGATCTGTTGAAGAGCTT
This sequence comes from Owenia fusiformis, assembly GCA_903813345.2. NCBI lineage: Eukaryota > Metazoa > Annelida > Polychaeta > Sabellida > Oweniidae > Owenia > Owenia fusiformis. The sequence continues at coordinate 18,808,610 of CAIIXF020000007.1, read as the reverse complement.
CAGCAGACAGGTTATTTCTCGGTGTATACGATGCTCGCTGTCGCAATCGTTCTTGCTCTAAGTAGCCTTTGGTATCTTTCTTTTTCTTTCTCCCCCTGTACTGTAAGCCTAGTCTGTAGGGAACGACGGCACTTCTCGGCGTTGGTGAGTGCCATATTCTTATATCATCAGAAAGGTCTGATAAGTAAGACAGATATACTAATGAGAGTGTGGGAAGTTATGCACATTAATAAAATGTCACAAAACTGATAATCCCAATGAAATATTTATTGTTTTACAATAATGGCAAGAAATACATTTCGTCTAGTACTTAGTACACTGAACGAAACGTTTATGAATTAAGAAATATCGGGGAATGTGCATCTATATTTGTCAGTGATTTTATAAAACTATGAACTGCTCAATCATCCCAATTCTTGTGTCACATTACCTTAGCATTTCAAGACAAACAGAATATGCATCATAAGTAAATAACATGATCTGCTTAATAGATTCAATTTTACTTATCACTATGCGTTGTAATCACAATGAACAATATGCTCTAAATCCTTAGCTCGGTATCACTGTAAAATGGTACACATACAACAATATAGTCATTTAACGAATGTAGGTTCATTCAACAAATATATAGCGTTCGATTATACATGTGACCTACTTAATATGTGGATAGTTTTTTGGAGTCGTATGTGGTGGAGTCGTTGATGGTCCTAAATATCTCAATCTTTACGTGGTCAAAGAATAACATCAATAAAGCGTATTTTTATATTATCAATATATATTGAGACAAACCGTCATCACCATTACTTAACATTGAAACCTGATTTTGATTGAAAGCAGAGTGCAAAGACAACGTACTTGTAGAGTCGATGATGATTTTGAAAAATAGTACTTTGCGTCGAAAAATACGTAACAAGCTAAATATGTCATATTCAAATGTATTGTGAAAATGTTTTACATCCGTTAATATGACAATTTATATTTCAAAGAAGTAAATGGGGGATTATCATGAATAGTGCAGAGGCTTCTCGACACCGTTGATTTCAAGCATGGTGTCGATGATGGTGCCTTCGAGGGCTACACATACTTAATGTCGATTTTCCAATAGTAAATTAGCAAATAAATTAATTCCAGCTAACGTACAATCGACACGATGCAGTCTTTGTGATGAAATAGTCAATTATTATAACAAAACACTTTTCAGAATATAAAAAAGTTACTGTCAATCAACACAAGGGTGATCGGTTACAAGGCAAAAAATGATAGTTTGGAATGTTCGACGATTGATAATGCGTTCAGCTTTTATAACCCTGAGATTAAAACTAAATGATATTTTGCAAGATTAAGAGACGTTTAATTTGATACCAAATACTCATTGTAGAGCGTATATTAAATAGCGGAATAAAAACATGTAGTCGTGTAACATAAAATTCGTTATAATGAAAGGAATACGTGACTTGAGTGTACGTTCTATCCCGAGGTGAGGATGGGTTCGAAGCTTGATGAAGCAAGATGTAAAGTTTGTGTGAACTCTTAAGTCTATCTCTCTAAAGTAGCTCGTTTTAAAAAGAGGCATATGTTCCTTAAAGATGTGTTAAGATTTGCCCTTAAACTTAGCTAAATATATGTTAACTCATCGTGAGATATCACAGCCTTCTCTCAGTTTCCTTCTATTCTTGTGCATAGCAGAGATGGTCTGAGTATCAGAATGATGTTAACCCTTGATTTGAATTTTATTAAACAAATGTAATATTAAAATCATGACCTTGCCTTCAGATTTCAGGATATCTATTGAGTAAAAGATTCGCCATTATTTTAACATAGATCAAATTGTCTAACTTTTTCAAATTCAATTGTATCTTGCCAAAACAAAATGGAGGTATCGGACATGATGTCAATTTATTTTTTCCAGCACTAAAACAGTTTTTTCCTTTACACTGTACATATTATACGAATAATAATTCAAACATAAGGAGGCTTAAACACTCCAAGGGGGAGTTTACGGTTGACACACTTTTGGGAGGGGTGTAAATTGTATGTAAGAAAATTACAAAAATACCCCAATGAAGGTGGAGATTTGTGGATAATATAAAAAAATGAACCCCTGGTCACCAAATCCTGGCTACGCCACTGCATATCCCCTAAAAGTTGTATATTTTTGTATAATCTCATCCATTATGGCCTCTCGAAAATTCTCTGGGTATCTCTTATTTTTACATGGGAAATCCTCACTTCAGCAAATCCACGTGTCAGTTATTTATGTTCCAAACTGTATCTATAGACGAAAAGGTCCATGACAAAAGAAAAGCAGTAAAAAGAGATTCACTATAAGCGGCACATCTTAGGTCTACAATAGGTAGAGACCCCTGGCGGATCTGGGGGGGTGGGGCGGCCCCTTATTTTAATTTTAGGTCAAATTTTGAGAAAATGGGCCTCAAATTTTCAAAACTATTTTTGGACCCCCCTTGATGGTTCCCAGATCCGCCACCGGAGACGTACAATAATATATGCCTCTGGTCAAGGGTGAAGAAAAGAATCTGAATTTATCCCACTATAGCAATTTGAAAACAGAACAATTATAATATTCAGCTGGCAAAGCTGACTACTGACTACTATGCACTGGTACTGCAGTAACTTTACTTGAAACTAGTTACTGAAACAATTTTTCCTGAGTAATCCTTACCCTTATTGTACAAGTCATAGCCAGAAGTTCCATGACATTTTTATCACAAACATTTGCGAACAAATTGTTCAGGAGACGATAGAATCATGGGATCATGGCATGGGTCCTGCCCCCCTTTTTGTGAGCCCAAAAAATGTGGCATAAAACAGAATTGATTAGAATCTGGTAATGAAAATGTTATGTAGTTGAACTGTTAGTGCGACATCTATTTATGAAATTTAGACAAAATAACGCGCAGTGGCTTACGTATATAGATGGCAGGCGAGGTACCCAGAATGCAATTGTTCATCATGGATCCTGAAAAAAGGTAAAATAATTTCTGCTCTTATTTTTATCTAATATTGGCATCCTTACTGTCATATCTATGCTAAATGTGAACATCAAATCAAAAGTTCGATATCTGATGATCATATATGTGCCTCTATAAAGGGATTGAAGCACTATTTATAGGCAATCGAGATTCCAGACATCTAGGTCGAAGTGACCTTATTTTTTGTAAACAATGATCAAATGAAGAGGTTTGTAAGTTACATTTCAACCAAATAATCTCACAAATGCATTCCTTATCTAAACATAATAACAAATGAGTTGCAATTACAAGAAAGTATTGCGTTATTGTATCTCGACATATATTGATTCCAATATGAATATCAGACAACAAAGCCCACTGAATGGCTGACACATTGTATAAAATCTCGATAAGGAAACCACAAACCAAACACAGGAAGACGTCATATATATTCCAAACTGAACTCCAGGTAAAGAAAATGGTTTTACTGTTGTATGGGATATATAATGAATTTGATGTCACAAATGGTTGCTCAAAAATATGGTTGAAAAAAATCGAGAACTCATAAAGTCTATGTACAGTGGGGGGCATAAAGAATTACAAAACCTATGGAAATTACATGTTGTCGCATATGTAATAAATTCTTACCTCAGTGTATTCAGTGCTCTATTTTCTCCGTCATAGTAAGTCCAGATATAGTGGAATTTGTGTCCATAATGACAAATAAGAACTTAAAAATTTGATGTGGAATTCACATGTTAATGCCGACTCTTCAAATGTTGAGGTGATTTTGGAGCCAGATTACGCCGCAATGTGGGTTGGCTCCCAGAATGCAACATGACACGTGTCAGCTTTCAAAATGCCATTCCGCCGTTTTGAAATACGTCACGAATAAATAAGGTTACTTGATGTTGCATTCTGGGAGTCAATCCTCCTTGGATCACAAACATGGCGATTCATGAAAACATTAGTCCGATTTGGTAGGGATTTATCCATCATTTGCAGGTATGAGGCTTTGGATTCATTTATTGTGCTACTTAAAGTGGATGGGAATTATTTTTCTACCACTTGGGAGAGTTTGAGACATGAAAATTAGAATTTAGCTCATTGTGACAACTTTTGAGGGTTGAGATTTATTTTTGTCCCCCACTTTAGACGAGGCTAGATCTAATACGAGTAACATGTAGCCTAGGGCATATTCAATAATTTATAAGAGGAAATATAAAAATAAAACCAAAAGTCTGTTGAACACGTGTAGCGTGCTTCTCATGAAGCGAAAAAAGGATAAAAAGTATATGTATAAAAAGTTGGAGTTTTTGCTTGCATGCTGGAAATCGAAGCTTTCAAGAGAAAGCCCATGATGAAAGTCATTGATTTATCAATAATGCTCCGTGTCTCCGATATTTGACATAAATAATCTCAGGCTCGTAACCAGGATTTGCCAAAGGGGGGGTTCAGTTTTCAAAAATTTCCAGGGGGTTCACATTTGACAATTTAGGCCCAAATATAAAATCACTTGAGAAGTGCTCAAAATGGTGAAAAACTGCATGATTTTGAAAGAATTTTTGGCCAGGGTGTGGTTCGCCCGAACCCTGCGAACCCCCCTGGCTACGGACGTGAATCTTTACTATCATTACCGTGGTTATATATATGATGGTTTTAACACATTTTTGCTTTATAAGTCAACTGAGCATCACAAGGTATGATAATGATATAGACTTGCAAGACTGAAATAGAGATAAATCTTAGAAACCTTGCTTGCTTTCTCAGATTCTACCCTTATATTCTGGATATTTACGTAAAATAGATTAAAATTTAGAGCCTCTATCAATGTGATCTGGAAAGGAGGTATGATATGTATCATGTCTATGATCCAATATAAGCAGGGTTTGTTGCATTGATACTACTTGTTGAGAATCTAATTTGTCATAGTAATAAAATACCTTTGAAAAGAGTCATAGATGTCAAAACAGTTCTAATCCATCCCATTTTCTCATAAAGGAAGATGCCATTTCCCGAATCTGATGTATGAAGATGCAACTGGGATCATTTCACTGCTATATTGCTTGCCATAAATTTGAAAACACTTTTACCCATCACATAATTTCTTCCAATTTTGACACATACTAATGGAGTTGTGCTGTTTTATTGCAACAATTGCCGCTATAACCTGGCTCCATATAGGTATAGTCAATAAACTTTAGCATTCTATCTTTATTAGTCGAGGAAGGCTCGAACAATTAAATTCTATGTTTAGTTATTATATTTTTTGTGAGCGACGAGATAATGAAGCTTTATGTTTTCTAATATCCTCAATATTCAGCTAAAAATACACTTAAGAATATATTTCCGCTGAAAGAGAAATAATTCAAGAGTTCAATATGCCAGAAATACTAAAATTATTTAATTCTTTTCCATTTACCTTATTGAAGTAGTCTTGTTACTGGTAAAGTACATTGGAAATGTAAGTGGGTGGTTAACTACTATGATAAAATGGATTATGAGTTGTACTATTTGTATATGTAAAAGGAACCATGTCACATAGAGCCTAGATGTGTTAATAAGCAATTTTAGTTATGTTAGCCTTGCCTAACTCAGTATTTTCCTTTACTTATCTTGATTTTCAATTATACCCCCTTGTTTTATCTAATTCATCTTTGCTGATATTATGAATCGACTATTGCGCATGCGCCAGGACTATATCAGTAGTTGTAAACAATAACAAATCTATATACTCCCAACATACTATCTTTTTCAAGTTTCTTGTTGAAATCCTTGCAGCTCCGTATATCCAATCAGGGTTCTCACCAGGAAATACAGGGTGGGCCAAAAAAAACCAATACCCAACTTTAAATCAGAATGAAAATAGCTATGTTCAGTATGATACATTGATTTATATATCATTTTAAAGGTAAATCATTTTCGAACAAATTGGTATATAACAATATGTCATGAAATCAATATTAAAGTTTTATTATGCTTATTTGGGAGGCCGGGTCGGTATTTAAGGTATCTAGATTTTAGGGAGAAAATAGTAAATCTGCGGAATAATGTTAATTTTTTATTTATAGAATATCATTCAGTTAGGTGAATACATGCTTGTATATTTGCACATTGTGTGACTAAACTTATTGTTTATGAATTTCAGTGTTGTTTATTATCAATAAGTACTCAATAAGGGGTCTGTTAAAAGACATTAAATGGATATGTGACAAGGATTTTATTTTCCAACAAGACATTGCCTCGTACTATAGATCAAAGGAGACATTGGCATTTCTTTGCAAACAAGGTGTCAATTTGATTGATCTCGATGCTTGGCCACCCAACAGCCCCGATGCTAATGTGTTTGATTACCATACATGGAGCCATCTCGAGGAAATGGTACAATCAAAAGCATCCAATAAACAGCATTGATGAGCTGAAACAGAATCCTAAAGTGCTGAAATGAATTGTAACAGAAATCTCTCAATAAGGCTATTGATAGATTGCGCTACCACTTGAAGCTTATTGTTGATGCAGAGGCGAGGGGGTGGGGGTATATTGAGCAATTGTTAAAATTCTTTAAATAAACAAAGTGTAAAACCCGGCCTCCCAAATAAGTATAATAAAACTTTACTATTGATTTCATGATATAGTGTTATATACCAAATTGTTTGAAATTGTATAACCTTTAAAATGATATGTAAGTCAATGTACCATATTGAATGTAACTATTTTTATCCTGATTTGAAGTTGGGTATTGTTTTTTTTGGCCCACCCCATATTTAGACCCCGGATTTTTAGTGGTATTGTGACTACTTTTATAGTGCTTTCGCGACTACTTCTCCCCCATGTGAGATCAGAGATATCCTATTAGTATACTTTTCAACATACTTCTTAAGATTATCTTGCTATTTTAATCCTAATATTTATTTCTAAAAGGTTTCTGACTTCCTATTTCTTGTTTGCATCCAGTTTTATGTATTCTCTCAAGAGTTTTACTGCAAATGATGTGACAAAAATGTAAAATTAGACTCTGGAAATAATACTTAAGACTCTGGAAAACCTATTAGACTCTGGAGCAAGAGGGTTTTAAGACATTAGAATCCGGAGAATCTCCGGAGTCTAAAAGCCTAGTGAGAACCCTGCCAATTGATGCTCTCACATCTATCATACTCTGATTTATATCCATATTTTTACTTTGAATTGTGCAAGATTTGTTCAGGTTTCGAAAAGTGTTTCGACTGAGCATGAATAATGAGCTAACACTTGCAGAATTTGATTTTTTGCACAGAATTTTGCGAAAAACTTGATTTTCCAGTCAACCGCCTAATCTCATCTTATATTTGTCACTCATCTTTACACCTTTATAGACAGTCAACTGTCATCAGAAACTAGTGTTGTGAGGATTTTGCCTTTTGCACTATATCTATTATGTCACAAAAGGATCCGTACCTATTAGTGTACCCATAAGAACTTAGAAAATTATTGAAAAGAGTAAAATGGAATTCCAGAATTATTTTTATGCAATTTGAATCTTTATTAGGTATATTTTCAACAAATCACAAAAATAGTGTGGAAAATATGGTAAAAAGGTGTTTTTAACAGTGATTCTTAACACATGTCATATTGACTCTTCAAATGAGTAATTTTGACATATTTTCACAGAACCTTGAATAAAATCTTGAGTTTTGTAGATAGACTTAATTTCACTTGTCAATAAAAGAACTACAATGTGTCCTAATCTACTAAGCTTCATTTGATGTGCCTTTCATGCATAAATAGTTAGTAATCCTATTGTATTGAAAGACACCCTGTTGTGTTTTTGTTGTAAACAGTGAATGACCTTCTCCATTTATTGACAGATTGAGGTACTTCCACAAACCAGACCCCCTCTGAATTTACCTTTATTGTTAAGTAGTGACACTATTTTATAATTCAAACATGAAATAAGAGAGGGTCCTAAGTGTGGAAGATACACAATATGAAAGTATAGCAAAAATTTAAGTTTCAAAAAGGAGGCCATATTGAAATTGCCATTATAGTCAAGAATCCATTCTGCCTTGAATGTATTGCTTACATGGCTTAAGGTAGGTGCAACATAGAACCTTCTACAAAAATAGAAAATCTTATTTGGAGAGACATTCTGAACTGAACCTTCCAACAGACTCTGTATCACGCCACAGAGACATCCAACCCGGGTTCCCATAGATAATTCTGAGCACCATGTTCAAACGTCTAAACAGACATGTATTCAATTTTCAATGATAACAAGATCAAAGAAAACATGTGTCATTTGCAATAAAGCAATTAAATCACAGGTAACTTAAAATATGTTTTTCAAAAATCTGTTCATGGGGTATACTATTAGAACATGTGATAAGTAAGCAATGAGCCTGATAATCGAAAAAATATGTTTCGGCAAGTCATTTGTTTGAATGAATATTGATTGTTAAGTGTTCATATGAAATAAACTAAGACCATTATGTCATCTAACATTGTTTTAATTTTTGACAATGCCAAATGAAAACATAATGCAATGGAAAGTCGCAACTAGATTTAGCTTGAATTTAGGTTTTGTATTTTCAACTGTTGCTCTTTGTGTTCTACCTTATCTTTAATGATGTTTTGACATAATATCTAGGTTGAATACCTAGGTTAAAACTACAGTATACACAATAAGGGTGATCAGGGTACTATTGTTCAGAACACATTGAACAAGGTTCATTTTATCATATTATTTTTAGGGGTTATTTTATGATTTGTGTTTTAAGTATGTTGCCCTTTGTGTCCCACCTTAGTGATATTTTAATATACCCTCTAGGTTGAATGCCTAATGTATACCAACTGAGGTGATCATGGTACTATTGTTGAGAACACATTTATTAAGGTTCATTTTTTTCAAAAGATATATTAAGTTTTTAGTTTTTTTTATGATATGTGTTTTCAATATGTTGCCCTTTGTGTTCTACCTTAACGATGTTCTGATATATCGATCGAGGAATTGTCAACATACTTAAAATGATCATGGATGAAGAATAGCATACCCCTAAAATGATATTTAGAATGATTTGCGTAGTCAAACTTAAATGCACTGAATGACCTTAGTTTTAATCCAAATGACCTAATTTCATTTTTGATGTGTTCATAATTGATAAAAGTAACTATTTCCATATTATTTTCAATGAAACCTTTGGGGGCACCTTCAGGTACATTTGGTAACGGATCCTTTGATTTTCCTGCAATTTTCATGATAGTTCAGATGAAACCAATGCTTGCAGAATTTATCGCTGAATTCGGGATTTCATGCAGAATTTGACTTTTTCTTGTAGAATTTCTGTGAGAATTTGCATTTTTCTCATGCAGAAACCTAGGATATGTGCGATTGATCAAATTGACCGACAATAACAAAACTGTCATTAATGCATGTGCCAATGCGCTTGGTACAAGGCAGTGAAGTAAAGGTGAAAAAATAAAAAAGGCACAGACTTTGTCAAGGCTAAGTTCATCCATGTCACAATTGCCTTATATTTGTATATGTGTTATGTCTGTAGATGAACAAAGACGGAACATTTAAATATTGATTATCCTTGTGTTGATATATTTGTTCAAACGTGGAATGGTAAAAATTCCTGGAAAAATGTGATGAATATGATTTACTTTTGATAGGTGATTTCGTGCTTGTTTCACAAGCATGGGCCAACTCCCAGGGGTTCACTAGTATGGAAACCTTGACGGGGATCCCCGACGCACATGGGGTACCTTTTTTTGACATTTGGCATGGCAATGGATCCAGATTTTAGGATCTGGTATGAGAATGCCCTCAAAATTTATGATTTGCAGAATGGCAATGGTCAGAGTTTTCCACTTTATGATTTGCAGAATGGTCATAGAAAATATGTTACTTCACACTTGTGATATGGTATTGGTCTAGTAGTTACATACCCTTAATTTGAGATTGTTTTGGAACGTTTTCCTCATATATCTTCCTTCTCAGGACCTTCTTCAATTTGAATATTAGCTCTTTTCTACTTTGGACATTTTGTATGGCATTTGTCCTATATTTAGACATTTGGTATGGCATTGGTCTTATATCTGATATTAGATTTCGGTGTGTAAGGTAACCAAAATAGTCAAATAATCTTAAGGATCTCAACTGACCTTTCATGGATTTTTTCATGGAGTTTGAATATAAAAAAATAATGTCACTTATCAGCTAGTCAGCTACTTACATGCGGAAGAAGTGGCATAATTTTCTGATTACATATTCTGATTGGATATAGGCAAGATCAAAGAATTATTCTGGTCCTTGCAGGTTGTAGAGGGCAATTGAATCTGTACATCAGTTCTGAATCACAAGGTGGTTATTGAGAACAACATCAAACATTGTAATAATTTCAACTGCAAGAGGACAATAATCTTTTCAAAGACAGAGGAAAGTTATATTGATTAATTCATGTACCTTTATATTATATCCTATTACTTGATGAATAGAAAGAGAGATATTAGCTTCAAAGGGTCTCTTGGTGCCTTAGATCAATTATAGCCTTAGACACCCTCATTGATAATCTATTAGATCTCTATTGTCTAAATAGCCATGCTTTTGTATTACATGATCTTCGCGTTCTTGCTCTTGGGCTCCAATAGGGCTGGAAGAAAATATCCGGCTTTTGAGAATAATCATGCAATGGTTCAGGATCGATCTTGAAAATTATTGACCACCTTTTTTTGTAAAATGTGTAAAGCAAATGCTTCACAACTCAATTATTTTCTCCAGTGCAAAACTCAAACATCTGAGGTAACATTTTCAAAGGAGGCGTGTTCTAAACTAGTGACATATTTCTGTTTATCCAACAATTATTGTGTTATCTGTACAATAACAGCCAGTGTTATTTTTGAGATCCATGTACACCAGGCTGTTACAGGCACCAATCTTTGGGGCAGGGCTGCTAAACTGTAATATAGTCTATACTAGGCAGAGGGTTGTTTATAACTAGACTGCACTCAGGGTATGTCTTCACAATCTTACACTTGAAAATATGGTTCACTGCATTCAGCGACCAGAAAGTTCTGTGCAAATGAAGGTGTAATAGTCAGTGCCTAATAGTCTATAACACACATGATGCAGATATGCTATAATATAAACAATCCTAGGAGTAATCCTGTAATCTATGTACTGCATTATAGTGATATTTTATGAGATTTTATTGATATACCCTCATGTATAAAGTACCTTCACCCATATCAAATAAACCATTAAACCAGTATATAATCTCTATACAGCAACTTGACTTCATAATTTGCATCTAGTTCTTACTTTTACTTTGAATAGATTTCATATTACAAAATAAAAAACAATAATTCTGAGTTCATATTACGGAATTCTTGATTGCTAGTTTGAAAAACAACTTCTGATTTGAGAGCTTAGAACTTAATTTTTTATATTTTTATTGCTTACATGCACTTGCAGATCTATCTGGGGAACCTTTTTCGGCCTCATATTAAAAATATTCAAAGACGTTTTAAAAAGATCGGCCCCTGACATGACCAATTGGGCCTAATTAATTGCTTAAAGACTCAGTATGGAATGAAAAAGGCCCTTTTATTAGAACTGGCATATTTATGGTTGAAATTCATGCAACATAAGGGAAATTCCAAGCAGCTTAAGTATGTTCCTGAGAGAAAAGCGAACATAAGAGATGGAACAGCAGAACTCGAGAGAGGTCATGAATGTTTTAGATATGTACATGTATAAAGAAGGAAAAATACCTTGTGTGAATGGGAAGAATTTTAATTAGAACAATTTTGAATTAGTGTTGGTTTGGAAATACTGTACATTTTAGTGTCAAACAAGAGTTACAAGACAGACATTTTCTTTATTTGATGAGTTGTTTCAGAAAAAATTATTTAGAGCAAAAAGTTAGGACTCTAGATCTAGTGGTTATTGTGAATTATCAGAGTGTTTATCCTATGCCAAGTAGAGTTTTAGGGAGATAAGTTGGTAAGATATATCCCGTATTCTGATTTTGAGGTTTCCATATCAAGAACCTCCATATCTCCCGCCATATCTCCCGCTTCGGTGCATATCTTCCCGCTTCTGTGCATATCTTCCCGCTTCCGGTAAGTAGTGGAAATGCAATAAAATGACTTTGTATATGAATGATTTCTTTATTTTTACACCTTGTACTATTAAAATGGCCATATGCCCCTGAAAACTCTACTTAGTATAGGATAAAGCAGTTATGTACGGTCGGTTTGGATATAGGGTTCATCCCTCGTGAGATATGCACATCTACCTTCGGTCCCTACGGTCCCTCAGGTATAAATGCATATCTCCCTCTGGATAAACCCCATATCCAAAACCTCCCAGTACATAACCCTTATTTATCTACCTTTAAGAAATTGTTGAAGCTATGAAAACCTCAATGACGTGTAATGGTCTATCCCTGAGAACAGAGACTGTTATACTACTTGTGTAATCTAAGATATAAGTTAATCATTTAGTATATGTTCTTTAGATACATACGGTACATACATGTAGTGAGGTATCATAATGATATGTCAGGATAACATGGTCATATGTACTCTATGGTAACTGGTCAGCTGGAAGTCCTTAACCCTACTATCACACCAAACTAGTTCTCACTGCGTTCTCGAAAACGGGCTTCAACTGTATACGAACGGACTGGACCTACTGTTTGGGATCTATTTACAAACTTCATCGAACGTACTCGAACGGGTAGGTCCTCTAGAACTTAGACAATGCTCAAAATGTTCTCGTGGTCGTCACGTTCTACAATTAGAACGAGTGACAACGTACTAACGACGAGCTGGACGTACAACGAACGGAACCGTCGTACTTCAATCCTACTAGGGACGTTTTAACAACGAGTTGAACTGTCTGCGGACGTGTTGAGAACGAGGTAGAACTAATTGCAAACGGGTTTAAACTGATTAAGAACGTATTTAACACTGCTTATGAACGAGTTAGCAAAAATATAGCTATCACACCAAACAAGTTGCCACTGCGTTCTTTAAAACTGGTTTTAAACTGTGTGCGAACGGAATGAACGTAGCTGCAACTTTCTAAGGTCTATTTACGAACTTTATGAACGTTCTCAGACGGGAATGTGATTTTAGAATTTTGAATCGATTCAAAATTCGATGACGACCATACCGTTCTGTAATCAGGTCATGTTGACCTTCTAGACTAAGGGGCGCGTTCTACGACGTTGCACTCCGACGTGGTGCGACCTGAACGAACTGCGAACGAGATGGACGTATTGAAGACTGTTTAAGAACGGAGAAGCTAATTATTTCAGACATATTTCCCGACCACAGCCAGATTGAGCCCGTTTGACGACATTTTCGTAGGACTGGCAAGAACGGGTAAGAACTAGTTTGGTGTGATAGGGGGGTAAGGGGGGGGGGCTGGAATAGAAAATACCACTTTTGAGTATCAAAATGTCTTATTTGAACTATAAAAGTTGTTAAAAGACTAGACATTCTACTGCTCAAATCAATTTAAACCTTGAGCATTTCCCAGATTTTCCCTCGACCCATCAACTGGCTTGAAAACCTTTCACATTATTTACCATTTACATCATTCTAAATTACCAGAGTCTCTTAGTAAAGGCTATAGATACCAAAATGCATTAACATCATTTTCTCCATGTTTTATCATAACTGCCAGGCTAGATTACTTCAGGTAGTAATACTCTATATGTTTATCCGAAAGAACCTTGAGAGATTTTTTATGATTCTCAGTTTTCACAGGTATAGCATCTTAGAAACTCTACACTAGAATAGTTTTCAGGCTTCCATTTATTTTAGCTTGCCATAAGAATATTAGCCGGACTCTAGTTTATTTCGTTATCCCCATTAGCTAGCTACATGACCATTAAGAATGATTCTTTCTGATCATCATAGATGCTTTCAAATCTTAACAATCTCAAATGTATCTTTCATGACCTGTTATAGAAATTTGAATGTGAAATAGATTTCAGAAATGCAGTGAATTCTGCAGGGGGAATGCGATTTCTGCAAGGAATTTGACTGTAGAAAGTGCAAAATTACTGAGTTAAAAGAGACTCTATACCATAGGATAGCACAATCAAGACCCCTCTAGAAATTTTTGCGTTGTAAGTTTCACCACACATTCATCTATCTACTTACGAAAGAAGTTCCAAATTCCCCCGCTTTCAGTGTTAATTTTGCGATTGTGTTGACCGATCTAATTATTTTTGCGGAAATTAATTCAATTTGAAGTTTGAAAATATCGGGAAAATCACCCAGTAATCTGATTGGTCGTTGAATTTGTTTACGATGAACCTTATTTGCTGCCTGGTTCAAGAGGTGCATGGCTGCTTATGTGACTCAACAGGGATTCCCCTCGCTAGCTAAGGAATCGATTGTGTTCAATTCTTAAGGTTGGTTGTTCCATTGATTATTTCAATATTTCTTCAATAATATACCTATTAAGTCATCCTCAAGATATATTCCTGGTATGTGAGATATTATATGAGCAATAATAATGGTACATCGTTGATTGTCTGGGTGAGAAATCTATGGTATACTGCATCTTTAAGGTTGATTATACTGATCAAAATTTAAAATTCTGCACCTGAAGACCAATTTTATCCACACTCAACAAAACTGAATTCTGGGAGGAGTGTATATAATATGTTTAATAAATGTTTTAACCTCAATCATAAACCATGAATGATGTCATCTGAATTTCGGATTGCACAATCTTGCATGCTAGATCAAAGAGTTATCTCTAAATTAAAGAGTGTAGATGAATTAAAGGTTTTGCAAAGAGTACCATATTTGAGAATGTCTCTTGATATCAATGATACTCAGTTTTAAGTCAAGATATCAGCATGTTATTGACAAGTCTATCAGAACCATCTTTGATATGAAGCGTGTTCGTTCGTGAAAATCTATCAAGAGTTTTTATCTGATTGACAATTTCATTTGCTCATGGGGCATGTTGCAGTAATGTTGAATTCACTTGAGTTTAAATGTTAAAACATGAGTTGTTCAGATCAAGACTGATCTTACAGAACAGGGGCAGAGTATTGATCTGACTAATGGTGAAGCTACCCTGAAGCCCAGAGGGTATTGATAATCAAGAAGCTTTCTTTTGAATAAGCTCAATTAAACCAAAGTATTGAAAAGGGTATGTTATTTCCTTTGAAAATATATATTTGAGTAAGTCAAAAAAATGTGTTTGAGATATGTCCAGCTTAAGGTCAAACACCAAAAGAACTACAGTTTGACTTGGTTTGAATACCTTACTTATATCTCTCTGTATGAAGTTCCAAGGAGCTCTTTCATGAAAAATCATTTTTGTCCAATTGAATATTCATAGAACAAGATTATTCATGGTCAAAATATGTACATTCAAATTAACAGCTCTCTTGAGTTTTCTGGTTTTGGAAAGTTGAATCTTTCAGGTTCATCATGGCACTGCCTTAGGCACTAGGAATATGATATGTATTTATATCCTTATAGATTAACAAATTGGAATATGATTTTTGGATTGGTCACAACTGTCATTCAATTTTTATGGAAAAATTTATGAATGAACTTGTTATTATAAAATGAAAAATTTTGCCATTTTGACATTGAGACATTACATGGCTGAGCGATGATACACTGTAGAATTCATGAAAAATGCTTAAGTTGATTTTGAGATGTGATTTTAACCCTGTTAACACGCGTAATGATAATTTTTTCAATTTCTATTTTTGGCACTTCGATTGCTCAGGTGTTTGAGGATGCTATGTTGTGTGAAAGCACCCTCTGCTAATACTCATTGAACAGGCCCGTAGCCAGGAGGGGTTCGGGCGAACCCGCCCCCTAGCCAAAATTTCTTTCAAAATCATGCATTTTTCACCATTCTGACTGTTTTTTGAGTGATTTTTCCCCAAATTTGCCAAAGTGAACCCCCCCTAGAATTTTTTGGAAAAGTGAACCCCCCCTTGGAAAATTCTGGCTACATGCCTGTTCAAATGGCTAATGCCCAATAGTTTCAGGTGAAGTGCAGCATAGTATGTGAAAGGTAAAAATAGATAACAAAAAACGAATGTTGTGCTCTGAAAATATGAATTATGATGGTGTAAAGGGTATGGAATACTACCATCCATGATACACTTCCCAGAGCAATTTTCAAAATGTATTGTGATTTGTGTTACTGAAATAGAACACATGTTTTCATACATTTATACAGTATACTCATATTAAGATTAAGATATAGACCA
This sequence comes from Owenia fusiformis, assembly GCA_903813345.2. NCBI lineage: Eukaryota > Metazoa > Annelida > Polychaeta > Sabellida > Oweniidae > Owenia > Owenia fusiformis. The sequence continues at coordinate 18,792,397 of CAIIXF020000007.1, read as the reverse complement.
GAATTCATAGACAAACCTATCTTCATATAAAGATAAACTTCTAGGTTCTGTTGTGTTAGATCCTGTTACTTAGCAACAGCTACTACATCTCATGTGGTGCTCTCTGGGAAACATCTTCCTCTCATCTAATGCATGCTGGGAAACATCTTTCTCTTGTGTGCTGCTCTCTGGGAAACATTTTCATCTCACCTGGTGCACTCTGGGAGATATCCTCTATTAACTGATGCACCTCTGATGACGTCTTCCTATCAGCCAATACTCTCTGGGGGATGACCTTGGTAGAATTACATTTTTGGAAAAACTGAATAAGCACATGTTTATGATATTCCTCTCTTGCCGTTAAGAACAAAAAATAACTTTTAGAATGGCATACATATAAGATTGCTATAGATGCAACTAATATCATATAAAAGTATCATTAAATAAAACAAATTAGCCATTGACTCGACATAATCTGGATAATGAATTGGAAGTAACACTCAATCTGCAGTACCAGTATGATATGTTACATGATATTCCATTATATCTTAATGATTTGATGTTCTGTAACAATGCAAGACTACGCAGTATGTAAATATATCTTTGTCTATAGGGGTAGAATAGCTTTCCAATTTTAGAAAACCTGATAGATAAGGGGAATCCTATATTTGTTTTTAATCTTCCTGAGTTATGATAGGATTGGGCAGATATTAAGAATGTAATAAAAACTGCAAAAAGATTAAACTATGGGTAAATAAATCACGCTAATTAACAGATATAATTGTGATACTTAGATGGATACTTAGTTCATAATCATGTCTCTGAGCCATCTCTGTTGCATCGCAGAAGAATAGAGATGGAGAGGGCCACAATGTCTCTGAGCCTCCATTCTCTGAGTCATCTCTGTTGCATCGCAGAAGAATAGAGATGGAGAGGGCCACAATGTCTCTGAGCCTCCATTCTCTGAGTCATCTCTGTTGCATCGCAGAAGAATAGAGATGGAGAGGGCCACAATGTCTCTGAGCCTCCATTCTCTGAGTCATCTCTGTTGCATCGCAGAAGAATAGAGATGGAGAGGGCCACAATGTCTCTGAGCCTCCATATTATCATCTACAGATGGTGTATATATATGGGAGGTTCACATGAGTAACTATAACTATTTTACGAGGGAATAGTATTATAGTACATTGTAATTAGGTCAGCTTTCTGACATAACACTAAATCTATTTGGATCTATATTTCAGATTGCCTTTCTATTATTTTCTGTTTTAATTGCCATTGGGAAACGATCATGTTTTATTTGTCAAGGTTGAATAGAGAAAGATGGATGCGTATCAAGACTATGACGTAAATACTTATAACAATCAACTGAGTAAACACTAAGATCTGTAGACAAAACACTTTACTCCTCTATAGCTTACAGTGGTACAGCTGAGCATAGACACAAGTGTGTATTATAGGAACAATGTTAATACATCAATATGCACCCATGGCTATGATTATAATGGGTAGAGGGGATAAAGTATGTTTGGTTTTCTTAGTGGTCACAATAAAAATTCAATATATTGGCCCCCTTGTTGGAGTTCTGGATATGATTGACTCTTATGTTCGTTATACAAAAGTATTTTGCCCTTAAGTCCTCTTAAAGAAAGTGATTAATAACCCCATCAAACAAAGTTCGGAGGGATGTAGGGATTGCCTCCATCCGTCTGCATGTCCATCCATCTGTTCGGGCGATAACTCAAATACCATTGGCCTGATTTTGTTCATATTTTGTACACATATGCCCTATGAAATTAGAAGTTCTGCTCGAGAAGCGAATTTCAAAATGGCTACTTGTATATAAATGGCGGCCATTTTAGTGATGATCTTACAGTAATTTAGGTACAATATATAAAACTGTAATATATTTAAAAAAAGTCACTGAAGGGAGCACGACTCGACCATCTACCCTTTTTAACAGTTTGACTCATCTATTGTATACTCTTTAATAAGAAATTATTGAACTAGCCTAACCTTGTCAGATAAGGTAGATCAAAATCTAGCTTTCCAATCAGAGATATGCATTCAAAAGTAGTTGGCATTTATGACATATCCAAACTTCCATTAATGAGCTTGGTGCGGAAAGTCACTTTTATTTGCTAATTTCTCCAGCCCCCATGTTATTTCAATGGGAGTTTTTATCAAAAATTGATAAAAGTTTCGCTAATTTGGATAAATTGGTCTAAATCTGAAAAACAATTTGCTTTTATCAAAAGTATTGGTAAAAAATTTTGGGTGGGGAGTCGATGCGAAGACAAAAGTGCACAAGTTAAATTAGCTAAAATTGATAAGTTTGATAATTATCAAAACTATTGCTTTTATCGCTAAAAACTTTTGGGTCTGGCACTTTTATCACTAAAAAATTTTGGGTCTGGAGGTGATGCTCAGAGAAAATGGCACCAGGTAAATTAGCATTAGCTGATAATATCAGCTAAAAGTGATAAATTTGATAATTATCAAAACTTTTGCTTTTATCGCTAAAAAATTTTGGGTCTGGCGTTTTTATCGCTAAAAAATTTTGGGTCTGGAGGTGATGTTCATAGAAAATGGCACCAGGTAAATTAGCATTAGCTGATAATATCAGCTAAAAGTGATAAATTTGATAATTATCAAAACTATCGCTTTTATCGCTAAAAAAATTTGGGTATGGCGCTTTTATCGCTAAATTTTTTTGGGTCTGGCGCTTTTATCGCTAAAAAATTTTGGGTCTGGAGGTGATGTTCATAGAAAATGGCACCAGGTAAATTAGCATTAGCTGATAATATCAACTAAAAGTGATGAATTTGATAATTATCAAAACTATTGCTTTTATCGCTAAAAAAATTTGGGTCTGGAGCTTTTATCGCTAAAAAATTTTGGGTCTGGAGGTGATGTTCATTGAAAATGGCACCATGTAAATTAGCATTAGCTGATAATATCAGCTAAAAGTGATAAATTTGATAATTATCAAAACTATCGCTTTTATCGCTAAAAAATTTTGGGTCTGGCGCTTTTATCGCTAAAAAATTTTGGGTCTGGAGGTGATGTTCATAGAAAATGGCACCAGGTAAATTAGCATTAGCTGATAATATCAGCTAAAAGTGATAAATTTGGTAATTATCAAAACTATCGCTTTTATCGCTAAAAAAATTTGGGTCTGGAGCTTTTATCGCTAAAAAATTTTGGGTCTGGAGGTGATGTTCATAGAAAATGGCACCAGGTAAATTAGCATTAGCTGATAATATCAGCTAAAAGTGATAAATTTGATAATTATTTTGGGTCTGGAGTCAATGTTAGGAAGAAAAGGGCATAAGTGAAATTAGCATTAGCTGATATTATCAGCTAAAATTGATAATTATCAAATTTATCTGATATTATCAGCTAATGCTAATTTCATGTCTGCCATGTATCAAAATTATCAAATTTATCGCTAATTGATATTTATCAAATTTATCGCTAATTGATAAAATTTATCGATAATTGATAATTATCAAATTTATCGCTAATTGATAAAAGTGAAAGGCACATATGAAATTAGCATTAGCTGATAATATCAGCTAAAATTGATAATTATCAAATTTATCGCTAATTGATAAAAATTATCGATAAATGATAATTATCTTTATCGCTAATTGATAAAAACGAGTTTCCGCACCTAAATGGAGCCATTAATAGCAAATATAAGGAAAGTTGCTCCCATTTACAAGTTCTTCTGTGCTTAGCTTAATATTATAACGAGGTAGACTATATTTATCTATGCTCCTTAGATTATAAGTCTCTTTTTAATTTATTAATTTAGCCGAGGCACTTTTGGAATATGTAATTGGAAAACCATTATACGGTAAAACCTGTTTAATCCAAATAACTCTGAGACTGACCAAAAGTGCTCAAATTAACAGGTGTTTACATTTCAAGGTTTTATTAACATGTAAGTTAATAGGAAATAACAAATTTGAGACCGAAAAAAAAGTGTATTCGGATATACAGGTTTCACTGTACTATATTTTCTGTTTATGACTAGCCATAGATTTTACACCTTTTTAAGGTCATGTGAGCTACATTTGAGATCAGTAAGACCAGCATCATAACTTTGTAAGTACATGTATAGATTACAAATGGAGATTCAGGGTAAACTTAAAATAAGTAGAGGACATTTCACTTAAAACAAACAGGGATTTTATTTGAAACAAACAGAGCATTTTACTTGAAGCAAACAGGGCATTTTACTTGATGCAAACAGGGCATTTCACTTAAGCAAACAGGGCATTTTACTTGATGCAAACAGGGCATTTCACTTGAAGCAAACAGGGCATTTTAGTTGAAGCAAACAGGGTATTTCACATTAGTTAGGTGGAGATGGTTTGTTAAGACTTCATTTCAGGAAATGTGTCATCTTATAATTCTCTTAGTTTGTGTGTATTAAACATCCAGGCATCTATTTAAATAACCACAAGCTAGAAACCTGTAATAACAGACAATGTAATTTTATTGTTTTTTGTTCCTTGTTTTTTCAGACGTGTGTCTGGACTCTTCACACTAGCGTAGGCTGGGCTGCAATCAGCATGCGTGTTTACTTCAGTCTTCACAGATCCAACTGAACAAAGGACTACACAGTCTTGAACAAAGGAACAATTTTTATTGTTAAACTATGAAGGCTGCATTAATTGTTGGCAGGGCTGAAACTACCTACAAGCTGGGCTACAAGGCACAAACAATACCAGATGGTCTCCCTTTCAATTAATATTACAATTCTGCAGTGATTACCCGAAATATTGGTGGTATTGATCTGTGTTTGAACTTTGATATTACACAGAATGTGCAATTATATCCAGTCAGTTTAGGAGTGCCGAATCTGTTTGATGATCAACTGAAACAATTAATGATTGAAGTTTTCATAATTTGTCTGGACCATCAAATGGAAACAGCTGATTGCGGGGAAGTTCATATAGTATAATATGGTCATTTCATATATTATTTAGCGTTTCATGCTCTATTTTATATTAACGCTGTGGGAATGTATGACATAAAATCTATAATCATATATCATATATATAGCATTGAATTAGCTATAGGAACGATACCTAAGGCCTGTCTTTAGACCAAAGGTCCTGTTCAGAAAATCTGACACCTAAGAGTCAAGGATCTGTAGAAAGAGGGACCTGTCTTAACATCAGATACCTTGAACCTAGGGACTAGATTTGATATAAATCAAACAATTAAGACCGAGTAACCTGATTTTAATGCAAAAGCTGAAATCCAGGGATATGTCTTAAATGAAATGCAGGGACAGTAGTAAAGATTCATTTACCCTACTAGACACAATTAATTAAGCCCTATAAGAAAGTAAGGAGCCTGACACAACAGATATGGGAAGTGCATCTACAAAGTTCCGCAAACATTTACAGACAGGGGATGAGTATGCGGCTCTACACCTCTATAACAATAGCTCTGATTTGCGTAAGGGCCTTGACCCTAACATATCATATGGGGATCATTACAACCATGAGACACCACTGCATTATGCGGCCAAGCATGGGATGAAGTCATTGTTGAGGTGAGATTACTATTATGTTGTTTTACTCTAATTAATCCTGACCATTTCCCTGAATATGCTCTACTTTGTATTCCCTTTTTGGCAGACCATCGGGAAACTCAGCGAGTCTAGTCTATAAAGTGCTAAAAGTTAGGTATATTTTAGATGGAAACATGTAATAACTGTTTTTCTATTGAATGGAATACTACTGGCAAATGCTCATAATACAGGACTTGCTAATTGAGGTAAATTACCTAAATCAGTTCAACCACAAATCAATTCTGTATTCTAAGATGTTTCTGTGGTAAAGACATATTACCGTATTCTCTCTAATAAACACATTACTCCAATGAATGTAAAGTTTACATCCATGTTTCTTTGAAAAGTATATATATGAAATATCAAAAAGTATCAGCCTGAACAACAGTGAAATTCCACTGTTGACAAGTTGCCTACAAAAATTTGTGTCTTTATCGAAGGATCGTACCAAACCAGAAAGTAAAAAATCATCTAATTTGAATGTACTGCTGATAATAACCACTATTTGTTGTGTCATATTTGGCTCTGAAAAGCATATAGCGATTGATAACTACCAAAATAGTATTGCTCACCTGATTTTTTTAAGAATTTCCTTATGATTTATTCAATCTTCAAAGTTATTCCCTCCATACTCTGGTATTTGATAAGTTCGATAGGTGCTTATAAGGGGGTAGGCACCTCTTTACGAGATTCTGAAAGGTAAGTATTGAGAGTAGAATTCATTTTTACCCTATTATCCCTTATTAGTCTATGGGAGCATTTGGAAGATGCACTGTTAGATTTAATAGAGAGAATATGGTATAACATTGTTACATAAAATTAGATGTTGGTTTAGTGTATTACTGCTTATTATGCAAAGAATGTAATAACATGGACATCTGACCTAAGAGTAATTACAGATAGTATCTGCAAGTGCCAGATCAATAAAATATATTACAGACAATCAGTATATACTACTTTTTTCATGGCCTGACTTCGTCGCTAAGATGCTAAATATAAGAGTTAGCTGACGTTTGGGAGTCTGACTTACCTTCTAAAGGTTAGAACCCGAATCTTAATGAAACCATATCACCTTTGTTCCGTCAACCATGGAGCATTTACCATAACATCCAAGATGTAAATCATGGACCGAGAAAATGAATGATTTCCTTGTAAGTTCCGGAAGTTTCAATACGAAAAATTACCGAACATATGTGAAAACCGAATATTTGTTCGTTGTTTTCACGATTTACAGGTTCGTTTGTTCTTCAATGTTTTGGTCTAAATTATAAAGCATCACCAACAGGTCTTACTCTATTAATCGACTAATACAGCAGACGGCTCATATTTCTACGTAGCATTTCATTCAGACCAATAGTGGGAGTGTAGATCATGCAGTTTCTTTCGTTGCGTACTTCACTTGAAATTGGTAATTTTGAATATTGACTACTTCACTTAGCTTGGTGGATGTAGAACATTGCTTAATATTCTTTTAATTTTCACACCAGACATGCTTGGTTGACACGTCAACAAAGTAAAGTTCAAGGGTCAATGCGTTATTTCGTGATAACTACAAATGAAAAAGTCGGAAAAGCATTTACACTAATTTCTATCAAATGCTATGTTTATGCATCATCATCGACGCAACAAAGGTGATATGGTTTCATTAAGATTCGGGTTCTAACCTTTAGAAGGTAAGTCAGACTTCCAAACGTCAGCTAACTCTTACATTTAGCATGTAAGCGACGAAGTCAGGCCATGAAAAAAGTAGTAGATAGATAGCATCCTTTAATATTTTGGGTTGTTAATAGATGGCACTTAAATATAAGTTGCACCTATTAACTCTTCAGTATTTCAACCAATTATGATCAAGGAATATCTTTAATTTCTCATGATTTTCCAAATTTTTGATCTTAGAAGAGATAGATTTTCAAGTTTGAGTACGAAGTGTACCATACAATTGCTGCTTCATTGCTGTTGATATATCTCTACTATTATAGGTAATATCTGTAGCAGGTGTTTAATGGACTACCCTCATTTTTATTTATTATTGTAATTAGATAGAGAATATCAAGGAAGGATTCATAAAACAAAAAGCGAATTATCCCGAGGTGTTAGCCAATTAGCTGTTTAATTCTAAGAATGAGGTTGGAGGTATAAAATGAGGTATTTCTTCTCTGAATATAGGTGGCGTATTTGCTGCAGATGACTAATTGACAGGTCTATGGGTTGCTTACTCAAATTTTTCAAGCTATTTCTTGTAATCTGCATATTTCAGTCCCAGGAAGTATTACTTTGAAAATCAGTATTTTTAGAATTGTTTTTCAGGAGATCACAACCTGATGTTGGCCTTGTATATCTTAAAGGAATATTCCTTGCCAGACCCGTTCTCTCTTGATATGGTAGCTATAATCATATGTATAGTTTCCATATTTACCAAAACATGGGAAAACAGTGAGCTGCCATCTTTTAAGATTTCTTGCAGGAAGTGATGTCATCAACTCTCAACTTCTATAACCTTGCCCATAACAGTACAGGAAAGTAGCACAAAATCATTTCTAGACAAGTGATCATAACTTTCTGTGCACAAATATTTTCAGGGCTTGTCAACTTAGAATAAAAGAAGAGATTTTCAGAAGGATTAAATAAGATACAAAGTTGAAAAAGAATATTTAGCTGGTTTTGTAATTCTTAATAGCTCCTCACCTAATGCTATATGCAAAGTTGAGAGTCGATGACATCACTTCCTGTGTAAAATTTTAAAAGATGGCAGCTTACTGGAATTGAGCATCACATTTCTAAGTGATCAAATTTGACCATATCAAAACATTTTTGCGTGTTTTGCTAAACATGGCAAGCATATATATGGTTATAGCTACCATATGAGGAGAGAGATGGTTTGGCAAGGAATATTCCTTTAAATATACATAATGGCTGATTCGATTTTGACATTTCTTAGCCATTTTCTTAAAGAGGTGCTGCAAAATGTCACATAGGACATGTAGAATAAAAGGCATCTGTGCTTTACTACAAGAGATTGATATATTACAAGAAATTGAGAATTATAGGTCAGATATTGATCATATTTTCTAGAGACCTGATTTATTGAAGTAGATATTATTTTAAAAATTCAACATCATGATGATAAATCAAATAAAGTAGGCGGTCACTTGATATAGCTATAAATATTTAATGAATGAATATTCATGAACCTCTGGGGAAAGAGGTCCATGGAATATATAAGCACAAGTTCTAAAAAGGAAAAGACAAAGATGTTTCAAAAACACAACTAACCTAAACATCTGATTAAAAGTGTAACATACTTAGAAACTCAATGTCAAACAGCCCCTGTATATTTGTGCACCAAGCGCTAATTTTCTATATTCAAGTTGGATATCCATTTGAAAAGTCATCCAGTTTTGGCATTTTGGAAAGCGCCAGAATAAAATAAGTAGTTTTCATTCAGTTCAATTCTGAGAAAAATAACCTGTGCGTTTCTTGCAATATCTATTGAATGTTTCATCATCTCATATTTCTTGTTGATGTAGGTTACAAAGGACTGATTACTACCTGTGATTGTCAAGTATTTCCTTTTTACGTCATTATCTAATCATGTCTTGAATCTAACAGAAACTAGAAAGCTCCGTCTAATATAATTCGGATGTACTATATAGACTGGATGTCTGCGTCAAAGAAAAATGTGAAACAAATGCTCAGCTTATTAGGTTATTAGACTGAGCTGCGGGTATATCTACCTTAAATATTAGATATAAAAACACTGTTAGATGAGTTTCAGACAGGCTTTTACATAGCACCCCTTTCCCAGCTAAGTAAGAGATTAATCAACTAAAGGTAGAGTAGGGGAAACAAGTAATAGGAGGGTAGAAATGTGATGCAAGACTGCAGATTAATGCTAATGCATAAAACTCCAATTCGCTATAAGAGTTCAGGTGGAAAACCTAAATATCTCCCATGATGCATTGCTTTGGAAGGGACAAATTTTCATTGGCCTGCCGAACGAGTCGATTACTCTGAACGAAACTTCCGAATATTACAAAGTCAAAGGTCACGATCCGCTAATTTCATTGGTCGATGATTACATCATGGCGTATGTATAGCATCAAAATGGCAGCCTATTACTCGAACAAAATTTCAGCAAATTCTGGTATAACTAGCGTGAATCTTGACAAAATGACAGTTTCTCAGCTTCCGATCTTCCATCAGACCTCAAGCATAGATATATGATCCAATCTATTGAATAATCAGAAAGATAATCGGAGATTCAAAGTAACCTTTTGGATTGCATTTTTAACTACAGATTTCTTCGGATTTGAGGATTGTAGTTCAAAAAGCCTTGTTGTATATCTTAATTACATACATCTATCGTTTAGGCAAATGCAACTCTACATGTTTAATAAAGCCGCAGTGCGGCATTGAAAATCACACCCCTGTGTAATGCAATGGGAAAGAACCCGGATGTAGATGAGGTGGCACCCTACATGAGAGCTCTTCAATCAAATAACACCATTTTTGCACGGACATGTAAACTATGAATTTTGATCCTGATTCAGTGTTAGGCACAGATAATTGAATACGTTTTTGAGGCATCCTTCATATTCCAAAAATTAAAATGGTTTGTTTGACTGTCATGTTAAAAACAACTTTTCAAGTGACGCAATGTGCATGCGTAATATTGCTTCATTATGAGTGTTCTTCACTGATGTAAATGTCAAACGTTAGTCCCTGAGTAGAAATCATGTTTTTATTTGTATTTGACATTTAGTTGAAACTCCCTTGTGTCATTACGCTCTTTGATTTCACGAAATAAATATTTTCTATTTTAACAGTGTTTTAGTAATACAAATTAAGTTAAACACCTAGTCTGGGTTCTCCATAATTTTTGCAAAGCGATTGTTAGATTTTTTTTAAATGAGCGGTTGATCAGAATTTGTGAGTGCCTAAACCTTCTGCTCTCAAATAGTGTTATATAATTAAAGTGTCAATCTAAATAATGATGATTTTTGGTGGTGTGAAACTAAGTGAGGAGTGGTGAAACTTGAAGGATAGTCCAGGGGGAGAGGGAGGGGGTCAATCTGAATAACATTTTAGAATAACATTCAAATTTTGATCTTGTCCCTTAGGGAGATCACGAGAAAGGAGAGGCACCACAGGAGCTTGGTTCATGACTAGTACAAATCTCATTATCTTGCATCAACTTTCTAGCCCCCTTCATCTCTTCCTATCATTGGTGAGGTGAGGTATGTGGAGGTCACAATTGGCTTCCTATCCTTGGTGAGGTGTTTGGGGGTCACAATTGGTTTCCCATCCTTGGTGAGGTGTTTGGAGGTCACAATTGGTTTCCCATCCGTGATGAGGTGTTTGGAGGTCACAATTGGTTTCCCATCCTTGGTGAGGTGTTTGGAGGTCACAATTGGTTTCCCATCCTTTGTGAGGTGTTTGGAGGTCACAATTGGTTTCCCATCCTTGATGAGGTGTTTGGAGGTCACAATTGGTTTCCCATCCTTGGTGAGGTGTTTGGAGGTCACAATTGGTTTCCTATCCTTGGTGAGGTGTTTGGAGGTCACAATTGGTTTCCCATCCTTGGTGAGGTGTTTGGAGGTCACAATTGGTTTCCCATCCTTGGTGAGGTGTTTGGAGGTCACAATTGGTTTCCTATCCTTGGTGAGGTGTTTGGAGGTCACAATTGGTTTCCCATCCTTGGTGAGGTGTTTGGAGGTCACAATTGGTTTCCCATCCTTGGTGAGGTGTTTGGAGGTCACAGGTGGTTGAAGCAAGACTACAACCTAATAAAGTGTAAATTGAAATGTCACTTACTAATAAATAGCGAATATACATGTATACTTGATATTATGTATAAAACATTAATTCTACATTATAAATAACAATTCATGTTAAAATAATTTGTATACTTTGTAGAATTTTCCTGAATGAGCTCCAGGGGAATCCTAACAAGAAGAACAGTCGCAATGAGACCTCTCTCCACTGTGTATGTATGGCCATGAATGGTCAGAACTTCTCCGTGCAGCAGCGCAGACTTGAGTGCCTCATGCTCATCTTACAGTGGAAAGGAGCTACATTGAAGGATGGGGAGGTGGAGAAAGCTGATCTTGGAGGACAGGATGAGGTGAGGATGGTTCTCCAAAAATAAACAGTTTGGATTGAATGGATAATAATTTTGGTTTGAGGCAAATTAAAAAAGCGCCGAGTCAATTTTTCTGAAAAGCGACAAGGCAAAACTAGGAAGTATACCAAAATCCGTTCAGTATGGTTTAATAAACTTGTCAGCATTGTATTGTCAAAGGCTGCTTGAAATTGTTTCTTGAAAAATTGATATTTTTATGAAAAATTGATGAAAGCATGACATTCTCAAGGTCAAAAAATCTTTTACCTTCAATGAGATTGTCAAGGTCAAAAAGATCTTTTTTCATCTTGCTTAAAATTGACCAATTTTTTTTTTCAAAATCATCTACAAGTTCTCAAAAGTTCAAATCTGGCTATAGAAATGACCATTGAATGACCTTCTCAAGGTCAAAAAGGTATTTTTTCATCTTTGTTCAAATTGACTAATTTTGTTTTCAAAATCATCCACAAGTTCTTAGAAGTTCAAATCTGACTTTAGATTTGAAATTTCACCTCCAATGACCTTCTCAGGGTCAAAAAAGGTATTTTTTCTACTTGTTCAAATTTACCAATTTATTTTTTCAAAATCATCTACAAGTTCTCAGAAATTCAAATCTTACTTATGATTGAACTCATAATATTGTGAGCAACTAGGTGGTGACATTTTGTCATGTTAATGCCTTGTTAACCTTTTTTTCAAATTACAAGGGAGTGTAATGCCCATCCACATAATCCAGGGTAGATCACTCTGCACTGACTTGAATATAGCTGTTGCCAAGTAGAATAAGTACAACATATTCTAAATTATGTAGAACAGCAAACTCAAGAATCGTTGATAAAACTCACATATTTTATAGTAAGAGGTTAATTTGTCCAAGAATTCTCATCAGAATAGAACTACCTCTTGAGATTCACTTCCTGCTCTCTGTACTGTAGCCTACAGAAATGATTATCAGGAATGGTACCAGAATATTCCTAATTGTACCACACTGTTTGTATGGGTACATTTTATTTTCTAGAACATAGCCCCAATACATTCCTCAGTTTGGTCTTCATTTCATTCCGGATATACATGTATCATAAGGATTTCAAATCTACTGGCCTAGAGGCCTGGCATCATGTTACTCCCTTATTAACTCATATTTATACATTGATTATGTATGTGCATAAAAATATACAGCCCCAGATCAATATAAATGGCTCTGGGTAGCACACATGTGTGTTGCACCCCACTTTTATTGGTACATGTATATTATATTGGATATAGATTTAACTGCTATCAAATGCACTGCTCCAGGAAAACATGGCTTATAAGGAAACTGGCTCATGAAAGTCAATAATTGCTGAGGCATTATTAGACTATTTTTATTTACATTATAACAAAAATGATATAAAAATTTATAATATTTCTATTTCAATTAACCTTTATTAGATTTTGTTTTCCAGTATCACAAATCTCCACTATACAGTGCAGGATAAACCCAAAAATGCAACCCTCAAAAAAGTGGTGACATATTGTTATGATCTCCGTTTTTTTGACAGCAGTCGGCGGTTGGCGATCGGCGGTTGGCGATCGGCGGTTGGCGTCTGTAACAAATTCTTACAACTTACAATAATTTAACAAATACTGTATAGACTGACTTCAATTCAATTGTTTTTAAAATCATGTTTTCAGAAGATCAAATCTGACTTTGTATTTAAGATTTGATCTTCAATGGCCTTCTTAAGGTCAAAAAAGGTCAAAAAGGTCTTTTTTCAACTTGCTGTAAATTGACCAATTTTTTTTCAAAATCATCTACAAGTTCTCAACATTTCAAATCTGACTATAGATTTGACCTTCAATTACATTCTCAAGGTCAAAATAGATTTAACCTTTAATGACCTCCTCAAGGTCAAATAGGTCTTTTTTATCTTGCTTCAACTAGGTTGTGACATTTTGTCATGTCAATGCCTTGTTATATATTGTTATAGTCTTTTTTGTGGTCAGCTTTCGGCGGTTAGTGCTCGGCATCTGTAACAAATGGCAGGTGGTGACATTTTGCATGTTAATGCCTTGTTAGGTAACTAGTTAATAACTAGGAAATTCACAAATTTTTATGGATGAGTGTTCAATAGAATAAAAAGTCACCATCTATATTTTTTCATTTATGATTTATTCACTGAGATGTTGTTAGTAAAACAATCCTATGTACATGGACCATACCTGTATGTATATTTTAATCCAGTACAATTGAAATTCTTGTGTATAAGAGTGTTGGTTGTGCAATGCTGATTCTGGCCTTGCCCCTCAAAAATTTGTGTACTGTGATAAGCCTATGATCAAAATTAACAATGTGCACTATACTTGTGCTGATTCTGTATTTTCAGAAACAAAACACAGCCCTGCATTATGCTGCAGCATCAGGTCTTAAGAAATCTGTAGAGGTAAGTAAACACATCAATGTTTTCCCCAGCATTTGAAGTAACAAGTTGCCTCAAGATTCTCATTCAAAATTGGCATACTTTGACCAACTGTGGTCAGAACTCCCTCAGTTGGTCAAAGTATGCCAACTTTTCAGGATTGTTCCTATTTTCAAGTTATATTGTAGGTGTATTTAGGTTGATTTCAAAATCTCAAATAAATGCAACATCTTCCTGGTTTAGTTCTAAATCGAAGCACTTTAAACCTTATAGAAAAGTCTCTGTGAATGTTTTTGTACCAATTTATGTGTGACTCAAACAATTGTGCCATTTAAAAAATGAAATGAAACAACTGATGAATGATTCACCACTTCATTCTCATAACACAATGCTCTGCAGCATTATTCCTGATATGATCCTGTCGTAGCTTCAAGTTGATCTAGTCATGATAAACATGGATTTTATCAGATTAAGATTTCCATGTCTTTTGAAGCTTGAAATGTTGTATAAATTATTGAATATGTTATGCAAAAGATTAATTTTTCCATTAGTATGCTCAGGACACACTGACTTTGTACATGGTCCTTCACATTCTTGCTATGATCAGAGTAAACTAGATAAAATCTGATTGCCTTAGTTTCTTTGGGAAAATAATTCATAATATTCTATGTCACCTTTGTGTCTCACTATGGTCACTGTCATTTGCATATATCATGGCTAGGATGATACAGACTTGGCTGTAAAATAAGATTTTGTATGTAGATATGTGAAAAACAAGAAATTGGCATAATCACTCACATTTGTTGATCTACCTCTGTTTAAGACTTAGTCTGATCTGTGAAATTAAAATTGTGAAACCTGCACATAGCTTTAAAATGCAATCATTGGTTGTTTCAGGGTCAACTGTAATATTTTGAGCTATTATGAAAGAAGATACAATGGTGAACAAATGGGGCATATATCGTGTACAAATTCTCCCGATAAATGTGTCATTATGAGGATTGTTCCTTCAATTGCGCTTGGATTGTCGCCGACAATTTAATTTTGGATGGTTTCTAAATAACTGTGGTTCGAAATGATATATCTCCCCATAATCTTGTTGGTTGTATGAAAATGTAAAAATAAAATATGTCCACATGTTGCATTTTAAAGCGATTTGCAGGTTTTAGTCATTCAAACAAAGTACTCTTCTGCCTCAAGTTGAAGGCAGACAAAGCTACATTTCAGACAATTTATTTTTAAATCAGGATTTATGCCTCTTAACCCTATGATGTCATTCTTCAGTATAGTGCATGTACTGTCAAGTAATATAGTACTTCTCATCAAAAAGAATTATTCAAGAACATCAGTTTTATTTTACATATTAATTTCAAAGTAAAATTAAATACAAAGTAAAATTGAATAATATATAAAAGCATGAGTGGGCCACAATGTCAATTTATGGGATTTTGCTATTTAAGAGTAATTGGATTGTGAAGTGCACAATCAGGTTGACCAATAAGGGCCATATATCTTACTAAAATTCATAAAAGAACAGAATATTGAATCTATATCATAAAATACTAAAAATAGCTTAATCAGTACTCTGGAAATAGTTTTGCAATTTGCCAATTCGGTGCTTTTTATTTGACTTTATGCCCGAAGGACCTTGATTGAATTATAAGTACTCTTGTAAAGTCTAGCCAACAATAATGGTTGAAATATTTGTTAACTGACTTATTCTCACAGACTTTGTTAGGCAACAATATCTGATCAAGGCTTTTGTTAAAGTGACAAGTTTTTAGAAAACCCTTATTTTCATTGATGTTTTCAATCAAAATCTCTCCACATGATGAAGTTATTGAAGATTTTATACATTTCTACATAAATTTGGAACTAAATATAACGAGAGTAATAAATGATGGTGTTCAGTGGTGTGTCTGATTCTACCTTTTAGCCATTATACAAAATTGTATTATTTTTCTATTATTTAGATTAGTGGGATTGCGGTCCTTGCAATCGTACTGAACTGGATATACCTTAATGTTAATATTCTTTTTAGTGTACTGTAAGATTGTAAGACAAGATCAAAGCTGAAATGCAATTAATGTGTCGAATATCTCATCTAATAACTAAGATTAGAAACTAAAAATAAAGTTGTTCAGTTAATTTGAACAAGCATACAAAAATAAATTCAATAATAACAAGAAGTAGTCAAGTCTTATAATTTCCAATATATTGTCTCGTATGTTTAATATTTAGACCAGAAAAGAATCTGTTAATAATACATTACTGTTTTAATCACTATATCACATGCCTACATCATTCCCAAATATAAACAAGACTAAGCTTTTGCAAGAGTGAAATGCGTGACTTTTGGAATATATTTTCCATTAATACCAAATATTGATTGAGAGTTACTTCATGACAACTCCTCCGCAACACTCTCTCTTGATCTGCTGTCGTGTCAATCTCCGGCTGATTCTTCATCTGCTCTTGAAATGTTCTCATTAGATTTTAAAGCCTTATATTGTATGGGGGGAGGGGTATTATAATTGATGTTTGCAAATTAACAACAAATATGTTTTTTACATAGATAAAATGATGTAATATCATGGATTTTAAGTATACATATGCAAGAATGGTATGAGCCAAAAATAATCACAATTTTTGAAAAAGATTTCTTAACTAATTCTAACAGTCTATCAATGTTGATTTGCAATAACATCCCTAAGCACTTTATTTGAAAGTTGTCGACAGACAGGGATAAATCTATAATTTTGTTTGAAGCCAGTATAGATTTTTGAATGTGATCAATTGGAACCGTGATGTTGCGTGTAGACTTGTCTAATTACTCTGTTTGTAGGCTCACTCAGGATAATTGTTGCTTTTGCTTGGTATGTCATAACGCCCCAGCTTATGAATTTCCCTTTTTCTTACACTTACTACATTGATGAAGGAAATGTTGTTTTTGAAATAAACCAAACTAAATGTTTTCTATGCAATAAAAAGGCTTAGCTATGGGGAGCAAATAAAATTGTAGCTTTATTTCTTCATTATTTGATCTAGAACTGTTGGATATTGATCTTATGTGTATGTACATTCCATTTTAAGGTTAGAACATCATAGATCATGTACAAGTTATAAAATTATGAGCAAATGTGAACTAAGTAATTATTAATTATGTTTTCGGAGGTGTAAAAGTCTCTTGCAATTTGTATATTGATTTTTAAAAGATGACTTAAAATTATTACTAATCAATAAAGTACTATGTTCAATTATTTGGAGGGAGGTGTTCAATCTTTAATGTAATCATTAGTTAATTGATTTTAATAGTTCCAAAACAGATTTAAGTCATCACCTTTATTTATCTTTTTCATTACATTTTTGAACTCAATATTCCATCTATAGAATAAGAGGACTGGAGAATATAGTATAGCGGTTCTATATCCTTTACACTACATGTACTTTGAGTTAACTTATTATTTTCGCTACAGGTTAAAGTAGCCTCAGAGACTCGATAGAACCCTCCTCTCGTTAGGTGTGCTGATTCATAGATGGTGTGAATTCGCATCAAATTACCCCCGTAGAATTTGTGAAACTATTTTGCACCCTGTTAAAAATTATTTGTATCCAGAGAGAATTTGGAAATTGCAAAAATGTGGATCATATTTGGACATTTGCTCACTTGAAAATGAGATCTAAAAATGGTCACCCAGTTGAGAAAAAACCCTTAGAGAACGCTGTATAGAGCCGTCTCATCTAGACTGACTGTATATATTTCATGATTCACTTCGACAGTCTGTAGTCTCATTGCTAAAAGGTGAAAACAATTATTCCAAGTTGTCTCCACTAATTATCTAATTGGTTTATTTCCAGTTGCTTGTATCTCAAGGGGCCCCTTTATTTACGGAGAATGAGCAGAAACAGACCCCTTGCGATTGTGCAGAGAAAAATAACCACAGCAACATTGCGTTATATCTGGAATCTAAGATGGTATTCTCGGTAAGTTGTATTAATAGACTGTCACATTAGGGCCATAAACAAAAGAAATTGAAGTTAATTTTTCTAGTTAGGAATTTCTAACTGTTATTATGTGTTACGAAGATTGATTAGAATTTTCATGCCATTGACAGATAAATTAGATAGGGCAGACAAAAACTGTTTTATAGGAGATTAGGGAAATCTTGCACTCTGTATTTATCACATATCACGGCCCCTTATTTACAGTACAAGGTCTTAATATCCAATAACTGTAACATACAGAAAAAATCTAGATCTTTTATTTGACAATTCCTCTAAGCTTTGTCATCAAGCATGAGAAAATTAAAAGAAAAGGTTCAGAATGGCAATAGAGTTCTCTAATATGTCCCACATTTTGAATCTATGTCCCAAATTAACATGCATTTTCCATTATATGATCAGTATTTTAAAAAGGTTCACAGTGAGCACATTTAATCCCTTGAATACCAGACCCTAAAAAGGTTTTGAAACCAGGGCATTTCTCAGTTTTTGTCAGTTATGCCATTTTCTTCATATACAATAGGGGTGAGACGACAACCCGATGAGTCGAGGACTAGCGGGTTTGGGGCTTCGAGTCGAGTCGAATCGAGTCGAAGTTGATGAATCGAATCATTTTCGAGTTGAGAAAAAAATTCGAAAAAATAAAAAAATTCAAAAAATACTGTCAATATGCATGTTTTTACTCGATATTGCGTTGAATATATAAGTTTCAATGACTTGGATATGCTTGTATTAAAATATTATATTGTATGTACACATAAATGAAAGAATATATGTAATAAAATCAGAATAAACTTACGAGGAATTGTGTTTGTTTATATTTCCGGCTTTCCACCATTGACGCATTAAAAATATGAACGGTCAAAAGCGATGTTGTTCGCACTTTCGCGACTCGAAACCGATTCGAAACTCGAATCGTCATTTTCTGACTCGAATCAGATTCGACTCGAATCGGATTTTTTTGACTCGTCTCATCCCTAATATACAATGTTCTACATTATGTCTACATCTTTGTATTTTGTTACAGAATGAGAGCGAAGATGAACAGCAAGAAGAGACGGATGATATGAACCAATTAATTGACACAATGGAAGATTACTGTGGACTGAGGGCTCAAGACTTACAAGAGGCCAAAGACCAACTGCTAGTTGAGACATCTGACATGTTACGTGTACCTCTTTTTACTGCAGAGGCCTTGCTAAGGAACCATGGTAGGAAACAACTTTTGTAAAAGGGGACTAATTCAAAGGATTTATATTACAGACCTTTTTCTGCTGTCTTTTGTTACGCGAGTATTTTTGACATCATGTCAGTGACATGAATTTTTGAATATGGTTTTATTTTACTTAATTCCTCTTTGCTTATATAACAAAGATTAGTTTTTAAATACTGGGTGTAAAGAACTCAAAATCATCAAATCGTATTGTCTGAGCCATTGGGGTGCCTATTTTTCTGGTATCTCTAGCTTTATCAGTGCTTCTCAGCTCCTATTTGCAATCTGCAGAGTGGATGGAGAGCAATGGAAAGAAGTTGAATGGAGAATCTTGAAAATTAGATTTCCACCCAAATTTAAAAAAAAAGAAAAAAAATTATCTATATAATAATAAAGAATGCATTATATTGCAGAGAATGCCTTTGCACCTATCCCAAGTGATAATTAATACAATGCAGCATTGAAATAGAATGAAATATTTATTTAATTTTATCATATCCAGGGTAAGCCTATATGAATGTCTGAGTAGTGAAAGTCGAACAATAGTCACCCTCTTGGGAGTTTCTCAATGCTTTATGTGCATGATTGTGAATATCTCCTGATCTTTCATATCATGGGAACTGTGTTTGAATAATCATGAAACCACAAGATTGAAAGTAACATAATATTGTGTTTTATTTGACAGGATTTTATTGTCTATAATAAATTGTACATATATTTTTCTATTGCCGTTCATTCATGTAAGTGCAAATTACATGAGGGACACACTTAGCAGTGGCATTATAGGAGTCCCTAAACGTAGAATTTAGAATTAACTTTACATGGTATTGTATATAACATTTGGTACACACATGTATTCCAAATATTGCAGAGTGGTCCAGGGAGATGCTTCTGGAGGCCTGGATGGGGGATCCTATAGCCTGCTGTGAGAAATGTGGAGTCACTCCTCCCCCTAATCTATTTGAAGACCGTCCAATGGCAGGCCCTCCTCAGTCTGTCGATCATGATCTGACCACGCCTACTTATGCTTCGGCTCCTGCTGATGCTGTGGTAAGATACTAGTTGTAGGTTGTTCTATAATATTATGTCCCTTAATAGAATCTGGGAATTGACCACAGATATGCTTTATTGTATTAAATGTTTGAAGATCAGACTTCTTATCTTATAACATGATTTATTATGACTAAAAGGAAAAAAAACAATACCTTAAAATAATATGCAGATCTTCTTTTTAAAACTTAAAAACACATTGTTTGACGAATTAAAAAAGTTACTTTAAACCATTGAAGCCAAGAGGTATATAGTATTCGAAATATTACATTTTAGTGTGATATTTGTGCTGGTTTAATTGGCCACTCTGAAGAAGAGCTGGTCCCGATGCAGTGTGATCATGCTTTCTGCCGAGGTTGCTGGAATAGGTATTTGACAGGGAAGATCCAGGAAGGAGATACGCACAATATAGGCTGCCCCGCTTACCAATGTCATAAGCTAGTTCCAGTGGAGGTAATAGAGACAATAGTTTCCAGAGACATGGCACGTAGATATCTACAATTTGATATAAAGGTTAGTCTTGAACGTTGAACTAATTGTATATTATTATCTTTTATACATTATCAGTGTCATAAGATAGTCTTGTCAGATACAAAAGAGACAATAGTCTTTTGTGTCAGTGCCAAAGTGGTAATACTATTGCAATATCAGAATAGAATCGTTATTATTCATAAAATTTTTCAAGAGCAGTTTCCCCAACACAAAAAGGTCACAAGTTGCATCTTTTTACTCAAATTAATTTTAATGGGCTCAATTAATGAAAAAAAGAAAATCTTTATTTTTATTGCCAATGGTTTTGCATACCAATGGTTTTGTCTATAAACAGCCTTTTGCGCTAAACCTGAATGGGCATAATTGAACTTGATATTTTAGAGTCTGGTTGCAATATAAAAAAAGTAAGCTTCTTTGAATATCTAGTGACAAATTGCCATATGGCGTCTTTTTGCTGTATTACCACATTTTCCGTTCCTTGAAGCTCCCAAGGGAGATGAAAATAAGACATTTGTATTTCTGTTTTCATATTGATTAGAATGTTTGTGGTATAATTGTGGTGTAGCCTCTGTCCTTCATTTATATTATTCTACATATTCTCAAATATCAACTGTCAAACCTAGATATATGAGTACATGTACAAATATATCGTGTATAGAATGGATAAAGACAAGGGATTGGAAAATATCTTATTCTACATGTATGTATTTCCTAAGAGGATTTGCTAGACATTTTTTTATTTTAATTTTTATTTATTTGCATCATTTATTTGTAAAACATTTTCTGGAAATTGTTATCTTAATCTGTATTTGATATTTTGCTTTGTTACTTGTATCTACAACACATTCAGGCATCCTTTTAAAATGACATCACCAAGAATTATTATAGCCACTAGTTTTGCGACCAGTTTTGGTGTTGGATTTTGGAATATGTAACAAATTGATAAACTTATTATTTGTGATGGTTATGTCTTGTTATAATCTGTAAAACAATTATGTGCATTTATTGTATTTGTAGGCATTTGTCGACAGTAATCCCAATATTAAGTGGTGTCCATATCCTGGGTGTGGTCGGGCTGTGAAGCTTCCTGAGGCGGAAGCAAGTACCCCTACCACCCCAAAGCCCAGGGATCTGACAGAGACCTCACATGCAGTGGATTGTGGCAATGGCCACTACTTCTGTTGGTACGTTTTTAATTGGTGAAAAAATATAATTTAAGGAAATAAAATACCAACTACCAAATTAAGATTTGAATATCTCTGTACAAATTCGTGATAATTGGAAAAAAAAGAAAAAATCTATATACGTTTTTATAATTTTTCATACTTTCTTCTTTCTATTGTTTCTTCTCAATCTACATGATCTGTAAAATTAATTAATATTTTACAATGTTTATAGGGAATGTTTAGGAGAGGCCCATGAGCCAGTGAACTGTGACTCGTGGAAGGATTGGTTCACTAAGATTTCAGAAATAAAGCCTGAAGAATGTAAGTAAAACAAATTACTCTATTATATTTCAGCTGGGTAGAGTGAGATTACTGTATATCCATCATGGCATCACACTTTAAAGGAGCTTTAAAATTGGTAAACTTATCTAAATGATATGTTTGTGTCCTCCAGTGGATGGAACAGCGGATACATCTGAATCAGCTGCAAATTGTCTCTGGTTAGTGACAAACTCTAAACCATGTCCTCAGTGCAAGTCCCCAATACAGAAGAATGAAGGCTGCAATCACATGAAATGTTCAAAAGTAAGTTAGTTCAATGATATTCCAAATATTCAAGTATTCACTTGAAAATTAAAAAATATGTAGTTTTAAAAAATTTTGGAAGTTTTTTAGATAATTAGAAAAACTAAAAAGGGTCTGGCTATCATTTCTACTCGGACCATGATTATGATATTAAATAAATAATATCTTACTCTGGGTGTGTTTCAGTGTAAAAGTGACTTTTGCTGGGTATGTCTCGAACCCTGGAAAAAACACAGTTCAGCCACTGGTGGCTACTTCAGGTGTAACAGATATGAAGTTGTGAAAAAGGTGGAAGAAAATACAGAAAATCTCAAAAGTGATGTAAGTGTTATTTGGTTAATATGAAACATATGAAATTCTATGCACTGGTTTCATCAGAATAAGCTCCCTAATAAAGGATATATTATTACACACTTTGAATTGCTTTTTTGTCATCAATCTCTGATCAACATTGAATTAATCAAAAAGATGTATATCTTTGGTTATATATATATATTAAGTATTTCTTGTATATTCAATTTTATAGTATTGAGTCATTTACTATTTCCAAGTGAATTTTTATGCATTTTATATAAAGCCACTTACGTATACATGTCATGGACTTGTATTATTATCATATTTTGCTATAAGGCTATACTATAATATATGATTAACTATTTCCAGGCTGAAAGGAACAACAAAAAGGCCCAGGAAATGAACAGATTTGTTCACTACTATACAAGATTCAAGAATCATGAAAACAGTTATAAAGTAAGTGCTTCACAAGCAGTGATATATATGCTTTTATTAATTTCATACTGTAAAACACTGAATACACTTAGTTCACCAAATGCACATGTATATAACATGCTTAACTGAAGTTATGCAATTATCCAGAACTAGAATCATTTACTTTTCCTCCCAAAACTGGTTTGAAGATAGTTTTTTACTAAATCTTCCTTTTTTACACCAGGCTAGCACACAGCCAGAATAAAGAAGATTTTCTCAAATTTTATCTTCATAATATGCTTTCCTGACCCTACCATCCCCCTCTCCCTTCGTTCTCCAAGAATGATTTACTTTATTTTTCAACTTTTGAGGTTATGAGTTTTGGTAATCAATTTAAATTCTTCAACATGTATTGTAATTAACTTCAGTATGAATGACATGGCTCTAGGTGTTATGGTGCAGGAGTGTGATAATGGAACTTGAATGGCATAGGAGACATTGCTTCTTTTACGTTAGATTATAGTTTTGGACAGATCGGTTTGTTTTTCTTATGACTAGTGTACTCTTAGATGTTTTATTTTTCTTGCTGTGTTCTGTAACAATTTTTGGTCCTTTCCTTTTGGCACTTGTGTATACTACTACTACTTGCTAATATTAACTATTATGTCACTAATTGCAAAATCTATGTCACCAATTGTAAAATCTATGTCACTAATTGTAAGATCTCCCTTCCAGTTAGAAGAACCTTTGATCACCACAGCTAAGGAGAAGATGATGGTTCTAGCCAAAGCCATCACTGATCCAGGTAAGACAAGGCCTCTACAGGTTAATTTCATCTGTATGGTGTTGATTTGTTTGTTGATTGTATTGTGAAACTGATATTTTATACAGCTAGTTATGAAAAATTGAGAAATGGGATATAAGAAAAGGGAGCACTTGGTATATTAAACGCAAGAACTAGAATGAGGCAATAGATGTTCCATCTATAGCTAATACAATTTATGTTTAAATATGTATCCAATAGTGATGATTGCTTTTCTGCATTGCTAAACATTTCTGTATTGTTTCGGATATCATATCAGTAAACTTGTACATATATTTCAGACACAGCTAATATAGAGACCAAGTTTGTAGAGGAGGGGGTGGTTCAATTACTTAAGGCCAGGCGTGTACTTAAATGCTCCTATGCTTATGGCTACTTCTTGGAGGATACAGGTTATAAAAAGCCCATCTTTGAGTTCATGCAGGTATGTAGTAAGGCAAAGTAAAGGGTCTGCTCTATCAATTGTCACTCTCTTGCTGAGATTTTCGATCAGAATTCAAATTGATATTAAAAATGAATTTTACCTAAATTAACAAACAAGTTTATTCTCAAACAAAGGAACAACAATTCTTAGGTGAAATAACTCGAAAGAAAACATTTGTTTATGTTGCTAAATACAGTATAAGGTTATCATGTTTTGTGAAATGGCTATACATTGTACTTAGGTCAATCAGAATCTAGCTATCTAAAAAATCACAGAATTTTATTCTTCCATCAGAAGCTGCCATTGATTTTATATTGAAACTTTTATGAAAAACATGACAGCTACCTTTTATCATTAAGACTTTATCAACATATATATCTTTTGTCTATCTATCCAGAGTGCAGTACAGTTAAACCTTTCATTTAACATAGGTATTCCACTTCTAGACTCATAAGGTGTTCGACTTTGTACTTATTGCTACTAGTCTCTTGAGCTCGAGGTAAAATGAGGCAAATATTTTCAGACTGAGCTTGAAGAATGTACAGAGTCCCTGTCAGAAATGATTGCCCGTCCGTACCTACGTACCCCACGTGCCAAAATAATTCAGACTGCACACACAGTTCAGAGGAAGCGTCATGAGTTTGTACAAGCCATTGCTAAAGGTCTCGTACCTGCAGATAATTCTCCCTACAGGAAAAGGAAGACAAGATTTAGCATTGATCTGGATGTAAGTATTGGGGAAGCTTTAGAGACAGTTTCTTAAAAATACCTTAAAGGTATTGAAATTTCCTCGGATGTTTCTTGGTTCAAAACTTTATAGAACTGATTACATTTTGGGCATGCTTGGTATAGTTTCAGGTGACCAATCTTTAGTTTTTAGTAACATAATTATTCACTGTGTACCTTGTTGATTTTCATATCTACCTATGACTACTTCTTGTAGGATGACTTGAAGAAGGCTCTAATAGAGTCATTAAAAGACCTAGATCCACACAATCCCTGGATTAAGGACCCCACAGGACGCCACACTAATGTTGCAGCCCTGCTTGATTGGCCGGAGGAGAGTGATGATTCTGACACAGAAGTCTCCCCTGTCCCCATAGCAACAAGTACCAGCAACCTTTCCAGTTCACCCCCTCCCCCAACTAACAACAATTCAGGTAAATTGTATAGTGACTATCGTTTTAAGAATTGGTGCATTAATCTTTATGAATGAATGCACCTTGCACTTGTAATCTATTTTATCTAAGAATAGGTCATGTTCAGAGAGCACAGGATCCTTGACTGGGACCCTATATGGTATGTCTAGAGTGTATATGCTTCAATCTGTATTGTAGGTATATGTGCACGAGGGGGATGCATGCGTCAGAAGGCACAGAACCCTCGTACTGGAACCTTACATGACCACTGTAGTCTCAGGTGTATGAGACTGGACAGGATTGAGAAACAAGAGCTCAAAAGTAAGTTCCAAAATTCACTTTTTCAAACATACATAAGTCCTTTTGTTTTGCAAAATAGGGTATAATAAAATAGTATAGTGAAACAAAATTAGAATCTGTGAAACAAAACTAGAATTTTATTGTAGAGGAGGGAGGGGTTCAACCAACCAGAGAGTTTGTGACAGACTACCAGATAGACCTCCTGCGTGCCCTGGAGATGTCCCGCCTTCAGTTCATACGCGATGACCAAACAGTAGCTGCTTCTGGAAGAAGGTGATATATTTGGAGATTTCAATTCCTAGTCTCTGCGCTTTTCAGATTCATCAAGGTTTTCTTGTGTTAAAGGTCTAGCATCCATTTTAGATATACTTTTTCCCTTGTCATCATCGCTCAATAACTGGTGCCTACTAAGTGGTGTGATGTTGTTCATGCTATGCCTTGTCTTAAAATCAAATTCAGGAATATATGTCTTCCCACTTTTTCAGCATAGGCAATAGCAGCTTTATGTAAGATGTGTATGATATTTTATCCCTTGTCATTTGTAATACTTACTTTCTTATAGGCCTGACACCCCTCCTGGTAACAGTCCTGTTTCGTCAACTCAAGATATCCCATCATCCTCTCAGAAGGATGATGTCACAAGTCCTGACATCAGCGATGTGGTGAAGTCAAAACATGAGGGAGGTGTAGTTAAACGTGCAGTTTTAGAAAATTTGGAAGACTTTGATCGAGAGTTCAACAGAGCTTTGGAAATGTCAAGAGGTACTTTGAGAAAGATAAATCAATATTTGGTTCCAAAGAGGCTTAGGGGTTACAGTATCAACATTTCCTTTTCCTAAATCTAATTTCACAAATCATTAGACCCCCTGTCCCTGTTAATTCGATCTCATTGCACAGTGAAGTTACATTATCATCTATTGAATTTACATGGTTTTTCAACAACAAAAACTATGAAGAATATATTGGTATTAAAAGATTAAAATCTAGAGTGTCCTGGTGTTTAATGAATGTAATTTTTCAACTGCAATATTGTAAACAGAATGTTTTACTATGATATACTCAAGTCCATCTACATCCCCTGACACATTTGTGATTTAATATTTAACATGTGTTTCCAGAGGAGGATAATGATCTGACAATGGCTATCAGACTGTCTCTACAAGATTCAGGGGAGGATGATCTTGTTGCTGGAAGACAGAGACGGGTCCCTTCAAGGGAGGAGCTTCCCATGATATCAAGTGTTGTGGCAAAAGTTCCAAACAAAAGTGTAGAGGACATTCATGAAGCTAGTTCTCATGGTGATTCAAGGGTACGGAGCACATCTGTTGGATCGAGGTCTCGCAGCGGGACCATGGGGAGTGAATTTGAGTTGCTAGGGGCAACTGGGGGTGCTGCGCCCCGACCACCGATCAGTCCAAAAGTGCGATTTAGTGACGATGAAACTACGGAAGATCAGGGTGATTGCCTGTTCCCTCAAGCAGATATCTCAAAAACTATAGAACATACATTGAATAGTGTTAATTCAAGCCCTTTTGGTTTGATTAAGGATATCAATGTCAGTAATATTTTTGTAAAAGACACAGATAAAACAAAAAACTTTGAACAAAAATATTTTTTGTATAACAACAAAAAAGAGGATGGCATATTTGAGCCTCGTTTGTTGGACAGTTCCAACGCTTCAAACGCACATGAGAATGACCTTGGACTGCCCTCTGTAGGCAATCCACGACGAGGTCGCTCTCGCGAGGAACCCAGCATCAATCCACAGTTCAGTTCAATTGTAATGAAATGTCCCAACAGTGTGTCAGTGCTAGATACAGTTTCTAGATCTCCATCTGAACTGGGCTCATCCTTCTCATTGGATAGCACAGTTTCTAAATCCTCAAAAAGAGAGACGGGTAGAACTGGTTCATTCAGCTCTCTACAAGGTTCCAGTAGGAGTGGCAGATCAAGCTTACAGTCAGATGCTACAGCCAGGTGTCAGTCTGACCCCTTAAGGCATGATAATACAGCTTTGGGGCCTGATCATACAGGGTTAGGGCCTGCAGCTCCTATAGATGTCTGGATAAAGCAGACAACAGAACAAGTGAACCAACAGGCCCAGCAGACTCAACAGCAACGTGTGGATGACACATTAGACACAGCTTTGCATAATTTAACAACTCTCAGTAATGAGCTCAACTATACACAGAGCAGAGTGAGGGATACAAGTTCTAGTCAGTCTAGTAGCCAACCAGACACTGTTGAGTTAGCTCATATGACTAGTTCTGGGTCAGAGGTCACCGGAGATACAAGGTCATGGTCATCAGAGTCCAATGAACATGGCCAAGAGCAAAGTAATAATAGCTCTGGTAACAGTACTAGTAAGGGAGATGCAGTGTTTGTATAAATGCTAGTGTTATGAATATATTTTCATATTTTTGACTTATTAAGATTGAAGAAGTCGTTGGGCTTATTTATTGATATGGAGATGTGTGCATGATCTTGTTTAACAAGATAGTACGTTTACTTGAGGAGTAAAAATAAGATTTAGTTTACTGCTTATGTCTCATATGATAGTTTCAAGCATAAGAATTATGAAACATATTTATGTTGTTTTAGTCTTGTTTAAGTTAATAACTTATACATTATTGTAATCAAGGCTACACAAATGGCCAGTGCTTCAATTCTATAACCAAAATAATGATAAATAAAAGAAGAATCTCCAACTTGAAATAAAAGCGATTAAAGATCACGAAGGCGTAATATTTTTGTTTGAAATATTTGATCACATTGATCAAATAAAAAACACCAAAATTATCTCATGTAAACTGCTAATTGAATATTATTAGGTATATAGAGTTTTGTAATATTGTGAAATGTATTTGTGTTGTTGTTCTCAATGTCTAGATTGTAGACTTGAATTGTTAGGAAAGCTAAAATGAATCATCGAGGTAAATACTTTATTAAGGATACACCATTAGAATAAGAATTAAAGCATTGTTTCTTTGTCAACATAGTGTTATAACCACCATTTTTTTGTGATCATCATCTGTAACATTTGTTACATTTTTTTCCAGGTGGTAACATTTTGTCATGTTAATGTCTTGTTCAGTATTTCAGTGAATACTTTGTTCCAAACATCTGTAAGTTTATTGTTATAACTAAAACAGAGCGTAAAATCAAAACAGTAATGTCTGATCTGGATCACATTAATCACAATTGCAATAATGGTTATAAAATTTATAATGTGTGTCATTGGAGTTAATATATGTGGTGTAATTACAGTGATTGTGATCTAATGCTTAATCTGAGGTGGACCAACAGTTGACATACACCCCTTACAAAAATTTGGCAACACCAACTCAATATTGGTAATCATGTTTAGCCTCTTCAAATAAAAAGGTCAGAAATTTGACAAATTTGCAGAATTTTACAATCACTAAACATAAACTGGCTTTAATAGTTCAAGAAGAGTGTCAGGTTTGCCAAACTTTTTGGGGGGAGTGTCCATGTATGTTGACATAATGTGTGATTTAAAATATAAATTAGATCATACTTTACTTACAGAACAGTTCAACATTACCAAATTAATATGTGTAACATATTTAAAATAATTTTACTCAATCAATTCCATTGATATCATGTTGAAATTTGATTCATATTTTAGTTGAAATAAATCCAACTTTATCCCATTCATTCGTATTTCACATTTAAAAAACAATATCTTTGGATGCATCTTTTATTGATATTCAGTATTAAATGATGATGAGTGTAAGACATACATGTATGTGAATGAGAGAGATTAATGCTAGGAAAATATAGAAATTGTACAAAAATGAAATGATCAAGCTTTTCATTTGGATAATTGGTATTACAAAGTACTAGTAAAGACATTATAAGAGATGATGTGCAATAGTCTGTGTTGAGATGAGACAAGGGTTTGTGTTTTATATATGAAGAAATAGATCCAAGACAGGCATTATGTTATGTTTTATTCCAATTTAAAAGTGTAATCTCTGCTGTGTTTGTGAAATATAGTAGCCAGGATATAAGCAGTTTGGATCATGGAATTTTTGCATTGAACTTCACAAAAGGGGAAATAGAACCCTAGAGGGGAGCATACATGCTTTAACTCGGAAGGGACTGATTATCTAAACATATGAAGGGGAGTGTAGATATTTATAGCTGATCATTCCTCAGAGGGTTGTTTCTCAGAAATGTTGCAAATTTATAGCATTTCTTGAGTGATTCCTCAGAAGATAATTGCATTTGTAATTCACGCCATTTTTTAGAAATGGTTATAGCTCAGAATATCAAGGAAGGTATGAAGTGCCATAAAGATGTTAAACGTGTGAGCTCTCATTTTTGTTGAATATTTTGTCTGTATGTTTATGTTACTTTTAATATCAGATAAAATGGGAAGAAGATGATTGACTTGATAAAATGCACTTGTTTGGAATGGTTTCCAAATGTCAAAAGCTAATGTTATTATGGTCTAACCCCCCCCCCCTTTCCTGTTTGACAAAATTGTTGTTGATTTACTTACATTTAATTCACAAAATTGTCATATATTCACTAATCCCAAAGAGATTAAATTTGTTCTTCCCAGATTTTGGACATTTGGAGATACCATTCCCATACAAGTAATTTAGAGGCTAAAATAGTACTTAGTCTGGTCATAACTTAACTTCTTAGTAATTCAACTGTTATTGAATGACTTGGCAAGACCAACTTATTACCATATTATTACATATAGAAAAAATAAACTCAAGTCATTAAACTTGCAGTATGAACAAAGCCTATTATAACAATAGATTTGTTTTTTTCAAATTTTAGTTCATATTTACCAGTTGTATTATTTGTACAATGTGGAGAGTATTTTCACTCTGCAAATGCTTATTATTTGATTCACCAAAATATCAAGATTGCTGATATGATATGAGCCGGGCAGATATTTGTGTTGTGGGTAGTGTCCAAATGTTGACAATTGTGGAAAAAAAGGTTAATTTTGTTATAAATATATAACAAAAAATATTGGTTTGCCTTTCACTCTTGAAATTAACTGGTTTTCCACATAGTTAACAATTGGACACCATCACTTATGTGGGAATTTTTGCCTTACCATTCATATATAGAAACATAAAGTGAGTACCACTTAATTTTCTAAACACTAGTGGATCTTAATTTGATTTTTGTAATTCTTTATTTCTGTTTTTTTTGTGTCTCATAATTAGCAAAATATACGAGTTTATGTAGACATAAAAACATATTTTAGATAGGTGTATTTGAAGAAAGGAACACCTCATTTGATGTGTAATGTAGACTGTGTTACAACATAGCAGATAGACTATTGTGAACAATAAAGCTTTGTAAAATATAATTTAAAATGTTTTTTTTTGTCATTATATGCTATATAAAAGTAATTGTGTGTGTGGGAGTAAAGGCAAACATATAATTTAATAAACAGGTGACTTCAGCACTTATGTCATTGCAATTTCAATGTTTGATAAGAGGGGATGAAGGAATCTAAACCTTTGTAATTAGTGCTGTCCCCAGCTCCGATTTCGGTGATCGGCTAGTAAAAAAGGTTTGAGGGTATCATTTTGTTCTAGACACTCGCTAGAGTAAATTATCCTAACTTGAGTAAAAATGTGTGGTAAGTGAATTCGCTATGGGCAGTTAGAGAGGCGCCATCTATTCATTTTCAAACAGGGGGTAGGGGTATAAAATAATTGTTTATCACATTTTAATAGTAAAATGACATTGAAATACTAATAAAATCTTATCAAAAAAATTATTTACAATCAGTATGAATTTTCTTGTGTGGATTAGGGTGAAAATAAGGGCATATTTTGAAATTCACTACAGGGGCACCACCTATTTTCATACTTCTACCACATGTAATAAGTTATTTTAGATTCGTTAAGGTACGAAATGTACTGAAAAAATTCATTCTAAAGGACCTATATATGTTCATACCACATACTTAAAATTGGATCAATAGCTTTTGTACCTGGGGAGAAAAAAATTCTTGAAATTTAAAATTGTGGCATCATGCAGGATAGGGGTGACCATAACTCACATGATTAACTTCCAAAATATGGAGCATATGTATCTCAAATGTACTCAAAATGGTGTATGTACTCTTGCTTTGTCATAATATTACTAATAAGAAGTAGAAAAATGATTGTACACTTTAAAAAAATATTAATTCTCATTTTGGCTTCTGACGTCCCAGGGGTGACCATATCTCACCTTAATAACTTCCAAAATATGGAGCATATGTATCTCAAATGTACTCAAAATGGTGTATGTACTCTTGCTTTGTCATAATATTACTAATAAGAAGTAGAAAAATGATTGTACAATTTAAAAAAATATTAATTCTCATTTTGGCTTCTGACGTCCCAGGGGTGACCATATCTCACCTTAATAACTTCCAAAATATGGAGCATATGTATCTCAAATGTACTCAAAATGGTGTATGTACTCTTGCTTTGTCATAATATTACTAATAAGAAGTAGAAAAATGATTATACATTTTAAAAAATATTAAATTCTCATTTTGGCTTCTGACGTTCCAGGTGACCATATCTCACCTTAATAACTTCCAAAATATGGAGCATTTGCATCTCAAATGTGCTCAAAATGGTGTATGTACTTTTGCTTTGTCATAATATTACTAATAAGAAGTAGAAAAATTATTGTACAATTTAAAAAATATTAATTCTCATTTTGGCTTCTGACGTTCCAGGGGTGACCATATCTCACCTTAATAACTTCCAAAATATGGAGCATTTGTATCTCAAATATGCTCAAAATGGTGTATATAGTCTTGTCTTGTCATAATATTACTAATAAGATGTAGAGAAATGATTGTACATTTTAAAAATATTAATTTTCATTTTAGCTTCCGATGTTCCAGGGATGACCACTGACCATATCTCACCTTAATAACTTCCAAAATATGTAACATATGTATCTCAAATGTACTCAAAATGGTGTACATAGTCTTTTTCTTGTCATAATATTACTAATAAGATGTAGGAAAATGATTGCACATTTTTAAAAATATTAATTCTCATTTTGGCTTCTGTCCCAGGGGTGACCATATCTCACCTTAATAACTTCCAAAATATGGAGCATATGTATCTCAAATGTACTCAAAATGGTGTATGTACTCTTGCTTTGTCATAATATTATACTAATAAGAAGATTATACATTTAAAAAAATTTAATTTTAGCTTCTGACGTCCCTCAATAACTTCTAAAATTATGTAACATATACAACTCAAATATAGCAAAAATGGGGCATATGGTCTTGCTTTGTCATAATATTATTCATGAGATGTAGAAAAAATTATTACACCTTTTTTGAATTGAAATTTTCATTTTAGCTTCCGAATCTGACATCCCAGGGGCAACTATATCTCACCTTGATATAACTCTCACGATATGCAACATATGCATCTCAAATGCGTGCCCAAAATGGTATAAATATAGTCTTGTTTTGTCATATTTATTGAGATTCATGAAAACAGAAGTTCAGAATTTATGGATTGGACTGTCTCCCCTGCAGGCTTCAGCTACATATAGTCCAGAGACATTAAGATATTTGCATCTTCTCCCCAAACACTCCTTATATTACAGGAACAATGGACGATAAGTCTTTTGGATGCAACATCTTTTGTATACTGGTAGCCTATCAGTAGTGTGAGTAGCCTAGCCTCATTTACCAAAATTGGCCCCTTAACCCCAAATCTGACCCGAAATTTTGAAAATATCCTGAAAAATTAGGCCTAAAAGGCGCATTTATGCCCAAACATACACCAAACTGTCCCACTGCTAAATTACAAGGGCGATAAGTCGCTTCTAATCCTGATTGACATTCTCTAGTTTGCATGGTTTGTCATGTTGTGCTATATTGTTATTGCCCAATCTCAACAAATGTATTCACTGTATGGCCTACCGTGCCAAGAATAATGCAATTGTTCCAAAAGCTAAGCTCTTCTTTGGGACCCTAGAAGTGTGGGACATCACAATCATAGATTAATATTTCATTACAATCAATGTATGTTGTATGACAAACATGCAAACTAGAGAATGTTAATGTGGCTAGAAAGATTTATCATTACAAAGAGCTCCTTTTCCTGTATTTTACATACTCAAAATCCCTTAATTCAGTGTATAATCCAAGGTGCATATATTGCAGGCCACAGGATAACATATTAACACCTTACATTAGCAGTTGCCATTACTTCATGAATGGAGTAAAGTACTCCCACTATTGACAGGCTAAAGGGATTCCTGTATGGATTACAAAAGATGTTGGGTCCAAGGTATGCAAGGGAATAATCTCATCCATTGTACTTGTAAAGGGTGTTTGGGGAGCAGATGCAAATATTTGAAAGCAGATATTATTTGCCCTGAATTATATGTGGCTGTAGAGGAGACAGTCAAAATCCATTGATTCTGAACTGTTGATTTTATTATTCTCAATAAATATGACAAAACAAGACTATATTTATACCATTTTGAGCACACATTTGAGATCCATATGTTGCATATCGTAAGAGTTATCAAGGTGAGTGTCCCAGGGGCTAAAATTAAAATTTATAAAAAATGCAATCATTTTTCTACATTTCATTAGTAATATGAAAAAGACAGGACTTTTCTGAGAATATTTGAGGTGTTACATATCTTAGAAGTTATTATTATTATATGGTGTGATATGATTACCCAGGAACGTAAGAAGCTAAAATTAAAATTTTTGAAATGTATAATCATTTTTCTACTTCTTATTAGTAATATTATGAAAAAGCAAGAGTACATTCACCTTTTTGAGTACATTTGAGATACATATGCTCCATATTTTGGAAGTTATTAAGGTGAGATATGGTCACCCCTGGGACGTCAGAAGCCAAAATGAGAATCAATATTATTTTAAATGTACAACTTTTTTTTACTTCTTATTAGTAATATTATGACAAAGCAAGAGTACATTCACCATTTTGAGTACATTTGAGATACATATGCTCCATATTTTGGAAGTTATTAAGGTGAGATATGGTCACCCCTGGGACGTCAGAAGCCAAAATGAGAATCAATATTTTTTAAAATGTACAATCATTTTTCTACTTCTTATTAGTAATATTATGACAAATCAAGAGTACATACACCATTTTGAGGACATTTGAGATACATATGCTCCATATTTTGGAAGTTATTAAGGTGAGATATGGTCACCCCTGGGACGTCAGAAGCCAAAATGAGAATCAATATTATTTTAAATGTACAACTTTTTTTTACTTCTTATTAGTAATATTATGACAAAGCAAGAGTACATTCACCATTTTGAGTACATTTGAGATACATATGCTCCATATTTTGGAAGTTATTAAGGTGAGATATGGTCACCCCTGGGACGTCAGAAGCCAAAATGAGAATCAATATTTTTTAAAATGTACAATCATTTTTCTACTACCTATTAGTAATATTATGACAAATCAAGAGTACATACACCATTTTGAGGACATTTGAGATACATATGCTCCATATTTTGGAAGTTATTAAGGTGAGATATGGTCACCCCTGGAACGTCAGAAGCCAAAATGAGAATTAATATTTTTTAAAATGTACAATCATTTTTCTACTTCTTATTAGTAATATTATGACAAAGCAAGAGTATATACACCATTTTGAGTACATTTGAGATACATATGCTCCATATTTTGGAAGTTAATCATGTGAGATAAAGTCACCCCTATCCTGCATGATGCCACAATTTTAAATTTCAATAATTTTTTTCTCCGCCAGTACAAAAGCTATTGATCCAATTTTAAGTATGTGGTATGAACATATATAGGTCCTTCAGAATGAATTTTTTCAGTACATTTCGTACCTTAACGAATCTAAAATAAGTTATTACACGTGGTAGAAGTATGAAAATAGGTGGCGCCCCTGTAGTGAATTTCAAAATATGCCCTTATTTTCACCCTAATTCACACAAGAAAATTCATACTGATTGTAAATAATGTTTTTGATAAGATTTTATTAGTATTTCAATGTCATTTTACTATTAAAATGTGTTAAAAATTATTTTATACCCCTACCCCCTGTTTGAAAATGAATAGATGGCGCCTCTTTAACTGCCCATAGCGAATTTACTTACCACACATTTTTACTCAAGTTAGGATAATTTACTTTAGAGAGTGTCTGGAACAAAATGATACCCTCAAACCTTTTTTACTAGCCGATCACCGAAATCGGAGCTGGGGACAGCATCAAATTAATTTCATAAAAAAAACATTTCTTTCGATCCTTCCAAGAAATCCTTTCTCTTTGAACAATTAATGATTCTCAGCCATTATATTATCTGGTTCAGATTTAAAGCCCGATCTATACTAGGATTCCTTGGAGATGTGCAATAAGCACTGTAAATCACTCCTTAAGCTTTGAATACTTTAACAAACTAATTTTTATAGTCTTTAAGTTATTTGATTTATTTCATCTCTATTAAAATGAAGAAATGGAGTAAGATTAAGCATACTAAAATGTATTATTACAAATGTAACCTTACCAGTCTGAATCATTCAACTGGATTTGATCATATGGTCTACCATTACAATATAACATGTGTTTTGGATGGGTAACCAGTCAATATACACCAGGTAACAGCCAATTTTGTAAGTATAGTCAATAGAAGACTGCTCAAGAGATAATACATTAATAGATCATGAACATTTTAATCAATAGTTCAACAAATATAAATAATATGAATAAATGTTGATTGACAGAATATCACATTTCATGTGATTCTATTTTTCATCCCAAAATCCAGGAATAAAAATTCCAATATATTACTCCAATACACAACCTCAAGAACATGCCTCTATTCGCTTACATGGGGCAATGTTCAAATCGATAATGTATTTGAGGACTGTACATTAACTTGTTTAATCCAAATGCAAAATTGCACATTGTACAGTACAAATGAAATGCTTTAGGCTACTTAAGCGCAGAGAAAAACATTCATCTTCCCAAGTGAAGGATGTTGCATAATAAAAGTCAATGATGCCTTAATAATAATAAATACTACAATACTATAGGATTTAATCCAATATTTCAAATATGTAATATGTTATTAATTTCCTAATAAGTGCGATATGCATAAAATCAGTAACAGAATGATTTGAAGATGGCTAACATTGGTGAAGACCTACAAGGGCCATGGTTTTCTTGTCCTGGGATAATCTTCAGATCAAGTGAAAATTATCTGTCATTTTAGTGTATGACAAATATGTGTACATCCTTATTTGCGACACTTACAGTCACATATCAGGCGACATTTGAATGGATCACCACTGGCTGCTAATATGTCATAGATTGAATTTCCTCTGTTTTCTGATTGGTTGTTCCATCTGAAGTCTCATCATCTGAAAACATCAAAAATAAAATAAATTCCAATTAGTTTTTGCTTTGAAAACAATTTTTTCTTATTACTAAATATCAAGTCAGTAGACTTTATGGATAAACAATTTAAGATATGGGTTAGACCATTTTCATCTTAGGTAAAACAAAAAACAAACATTTAAGCTATTTAGGTTATCCAACAGGCACTAGTATACTATTGGCCAATCTTATTTCAGCCTATTACATGCTTTCACTTATGTTGTCTCAATATACTCATTCCACCAAGTCGCCTTAATTCAAAATATGACATGCTTTCACTTTCGTTATCTCAATAAAGTCACTCAAACAGGCCCACCTTAATTCACAAGGGCATACAAACAAGTACTTACTCGAAGTGGAGGGTACATCAGCAACAAGACCAAGAGTCATTGCCTCTTCTTTAAGCGCCACACTCGTATCATATGCTCCTTCTGAAAACAAACAAGATTATCAACTATAGAATGGCAGCTTCATGTAGTTTATTTCTAATTTTGAAGCACAAACAAAAATACAACATTTTATTTTGATTCTTAAATACCTTTGATGTGAGTAAAATATCAACAAGGCATTAATATACAAAATGCCACCACCTTCCCTTTTGTTACAGAGGCCAACCACAGAACACCGCCCATAAAAAAATAACAATATGTTACCACTTGTGGTGACATAATAAAGCACTTTTAAAGTCACACAATTTCAAATGGTCTAAAATTGAACAAATGTTAATATCTGACTAGGTTACCTGATGTGCTGCGATGTGTCTTGACATGTTTTGACAAGTGATCACTCCTCATAAACTTCTTATTGCACTGGGGACATTCAAACCTCTTCTCACCTGTAAAATACATATAAATCACATACCGGTATTAGCATTCTTGCCAAAACACTCACGTATACCAAAATGTTACCAAAAGGCATCACATTAATGCCTAACCTGAGTACAATGTACATTCACTCTAGTGTGATGTGTGATTCCAACTTGCTGTTTTCAGCAGATAAGAAGAATGTGT
Source organism: Owenia fusiformis (assembly GCA_903813345.2). Taxonomy (NCBI): domain Eukaryota; kingdom Metazoa; phylum Annelida; class Polychaeta; order Sabellida; family Oweniidae; genus Owenia; species Owenia fusiformis. The sequence continues at coordinate 18,753,960 of CAIIXF020000007.1, read as the reverse complement.
AATGAAAAGAGGGTGGGATAAAACATACAAGTACAGTGTTTAATGGCCATTTATACATCCCATTGTCTATCTTGGCCACAAATTAATTCATAAATGAATAAAACATACCTGTGTGTGTTCGTCTATGTCTCTGCAACTCATCAGACCTAGTGAATCTTTTAGCACAAAACAACCAGCTACACACAAATGGCCTCTCACCACTATGCCATCTGAAACATCAACAACAGTATTTTCATGATATGAGTGTTTTGCAACAGTTTTCTCCTAACCTGTATAGCAAGATGGTGACTAAAGCCGAAGCTCATGAAATTAATAGCAAAGAAAATAGAAATATTGGAAGCATTTTTAATGAGCTAAAAAGCATGCCAAACTGTAAAAGAATTGATAAACATGAAGGTTGTGCTGCACTGAAGTCACCTGTCTCTTCACATTTAATTTAAACAAGCCTTTCCAGTAGACCATTGCATTATTGTCAGATTTCAAACAGAGGAAGATAAGCTTATTTAAGGAGCTGCTATTTTGAATAAGTTGGAAGATAAGCACCCTATATAGATTCATATTGTACAGAACAGATTAGTGTGCACTTTGTATATTATTTATACTTTTATATTATATTTATACTTTTATATTATACCAAACAATGAATGAACGCCTCTGTAACTCTGGATTTGACCTGGGTGTTACATACCTAAGATGGGCTCGTAGATGTGACGTTTTCCCATACAACTTATTACATCCTTGAATGTGGCAAATATGTTGCTTTTTCTTGTTTTCTTTATTTCTGAAATCACATAAGACAAAAAAATAATTTACATTGAATAAGTATGTAAAGATGTCACTACTTACTATGCAGCCGTTTTAGCATAGAAAGTAGTTCCGGTAGATGCAAACAAAGGATGAACAAAAGGGTGTGTGTATTATGTTTCAGCACAACCCTATCACTGCCCCCCCCCCACCCCAGTCTTTGTATAAAACACAGCTAGCCATAACAATTCAAAAAATTAATTACAAAGAACTAACTAATCATTCCTAATTAGTAATCATTAAAAATTGGGCAGTGTTAAAAATTCAATATACTCTATCTCCAAATTATGGCACATATCCAGTAAATTCTAAATCAATACTATCAGAATGCCTGAGATGCCAGACAATAAACAATGAAATAAAGCCAAGCACAATTTCCAACAAAAAATATACAATGCTGGCAACAAGTAAAAATACTCAATAAAATGGTCATTGGGTATTTCAAGCTAGAAAAGGCAATAACAATTCAAATGAGAAACACCATTTATTGTTATCATCTAAAAACAATATGAATAAAGATCACTTTGAAGACTTTCATGCCTTAAACTAATGAGTAAGGAAAATAACGAGCCTTGGTAATGCTTGGCTCCTCAGCAAAGTTCTGAGAGGAATTTCTCAGGGGTACAGGTTGCCCTTGGGTGACCCGCCTACTTTAGCGGGATGCCCTTGTTGTTGCAATCTGCCCTACCCCTAAACAAGACTAAAAATAACTTGTCCCAGTCCCAAGCTATTGGCATGATAGTTTCCAAACCATGGTGCACATAACCAGAGAAGACTACATACACATGTTCAGTTGAAAACATTTCAGGACGACATCTTTAAAAATAAAAACTGAATCGAGGACTTCTGCCGGCATAGACAGAAAGAGATGGTAACTTGAGAGAACAATGCAATCAGCTTAGAATATATATCACTTGGGACATTTTTCAGATTTGAAATGAAGTGGATTCAATAATCAGCACACCAAAGACATGCTGTGTCAATACAGTATGTTTTTCAGCACTTACATATAATTTCCATCTGGATCTCTACAGTTGGGACAAGTACAAGCTACACGTCGCAGACGTCGGCCTGGTGTGATATCAGCACTTATCACTTGGGATGGTGTCTCGGGAGGTTCACTCTGATCTGCGGTATCATCAGGAGATTTAGGATTTGTAACAATTGTCCATTTAGTGGGATCATTAGGATCTTGTTGAAGTTGTTGTAGTTGAATCTCTTGCTGCCCTACAACAGAATGTAATACCATTAGAACAAGCAAAGGAAATGTTGTACTACATTATATAAGCAAATATGACTAAGGGCCTTACATGAAAAGCCAATACCTTTGATCCTACAGAATCCTATAAAAAATATATGCATGATCATGTGACATTTTACAATATCAGTATTGTGTAACAGAAGGTTTAATTTGATGCTTATGAAAAATGACATCCTTACCATACTGCATAGACACTTGCTGAGTTGATGAGGGCCAGGCTGCAGACTGGGGAGTCTGGGGTGTAGTCACAACTGTACTTTTAACATTCCCTTGAGATCCAGGACTCCATTGTGGAACTGCTGCAGTGGCTGGTGTCCCTGGAGTTGCAGCGACAGGTAAACTCACAATCTGTCCATTTGTGTTGATGAAATGTGTTGGCTGGGGAGTGCCAGGTATGGACTGGATCCCTTGTAGGCCTGACACCTGATTTTGTATGTTAGGGTAAGATATCTGCTGCACAGTCTGAATTTTACCATTTTGTGATATATTGATTGGTTGAATAAAGGGGCTCATTGGTTGAAACTGGGCAAAGCTCTGCCCCCCTATGGCCTGCATTAGGGGATTCTGAGCCAGCATATTATGATTGAAGTTAAACTGGTTAGGAGTTCCAGGCTGGATTTGGGCAGGGGTAACTGCTTGTTGGATTATTTGTTGACCCTGTGGGCCTTGGACTATAGTTACTTGTTGCTGCCCCTGGACTATACCTGGTTGCTGCCCCTGGACTGTACTCACTTGCTGCCCCTGAACTACATTTCCTTGCTGCCCCTGGACTGCATTTCCTTGCTGCCCCTGGACTACATTTCCTTGCTGCCCCTGAACTACATTCACTTGTTGCCCCTGGCCTACATTTGCTTGTTGTCCCTGAATTATATTTGATTGCTGCCCCTGGACTACATTTGCTTGATGTCCTTGGCTTACATTGACATGTTGCCCCTGGCCTACATTCACTTGTTGCCCCTGGCCTACATTTGCTTGTTGCCCCTGGCCTACATTCTCTTGTTGCTCCTGAACTACATTTGTTTTTTGCCCCTGTGTCACACTTGTTTGTTGCCGGGTTTGAAGTTGCCCAAGATTCCCTTTGGATTTGGCTGTTTGGGTCACCTGGGGTGCTACTTGTGAAGACTGTTGTGTGAGCTGCTGACTCACAGAACTGTTTACTGATGAACTAACAATACTCTGAGGAAGGGTTCCAACAACTGATGTAGCTGACTGTGTAACAGCTGTGCTTGGCTTTCCTGGAGTTTGAACCTGGTTGATGTTTGTAAACCCTTGTGAACCCAACTGGGATCCCTGTATGTTGATAGGGGTACCTGGTAGCTGTGCCAGCTGTGTAGCAAGGCTGGATATGACCAACTGTCCAGGTTTTGCTCCAGTTGGTGATGCAAAAAGTTGCAAGGGATAAGGCTGCTGTTGGATAGTTTGTAATGGTGGTGTGGTTGAACCAGTGGTTGTGCTTTCATTTGGTGGGCTGCTTTGGGTTGTGCAACTTTGGGTTGTGCTTGGTTGTGTGATCTCAGTAGAGGCTTGCACAACCTGCTGAGGTTGTGGAGTTAATTGCACAACCTGTTGCGCAACTTGAGGAATAAGACCTTGAAAGCCCCCTTGCATTGGAGTCATTGGGGTTTGTGGCTGTAATGCCGAGAGAGGAATCTGCGCACTCTGCAAAATTGTTTGTCCATTTGCAGTAGAGACTGGGATCTGTATTGAAACCATCTGCTGGACTTGTTGAGGCATCATCTGTAATGTTTGCATAAAGTTTTGTGGGTTCTGAGCCAGTGCTATCATATTCCCCTGGAGTCCTTGTTGTACCCCCATCATTTGTATTCCTTGCACATTCGGTACATTCTGTATGATCTGTCCTGCTTGTCCAATCTGAGCTGAAGGAGCAATTACCAATCCTTGAGGCGTTTGAACAAGCTGTGCTTGAGCTCCCATTGGTTGCTGACTAGGGGATGTCAGAACTTGGGGAGTTGTAGGTGTCATCATTGGTGTCGGAGTTTGTGGGATTACGATCGCCTCAATGCCATTGTCAAGTTTCACAGTTTGGACTGCTTGTTGAGGAAGGAAATTAAATGGATTCACCAACTGGGAGGATTGTATAATTTGAGCAGATTGAGGAATTTGTTGGGCACACGGTTGGGCAGCTTGAGATTGATTCTTTGTAGGCTCTGAAACTTGGGCAACTGGGACCATTTGCTGTTGCAGCTGGAACTCTCCTGTGGACGTCTGGACATATTGATGTTGTTGAACATAACGTATCTGCTGCTGTGGTTGAGCTGCGGCTGTTTTATCGCGTTGAGGGTCGCCAATTTTGCTACAGGTTGCTGCGAGGAGGGCCAGAGGGGATGGCTGAGAATCCTGGAAAGGCGGGGTTAGAAATTAAAAATAGGTCAACAAAAAAGCAAGTGTTTTACGATAGAAAATGCCTTTTATCCAGCTAAAATCTTACCTGTGAAGTAGTCGACGGATCAAGGTACTCTTTCTTCAATGTTTTGCCACCCGATCCAGGCATTTTGTGGTGTATTTTAGCCAGAGATCACCAAGATATCAATACAATTTTAATGGCCGTAACAAAAGTGGGCAGCTGCAAAGTACTTGCACGATTTACATATATCATGCATAAATGCGAAGCCGCGTCGTAATATAATCCTGAAGACGTTTTCAAATATGATCAATTGTCATACTTTTAGTCAATTTAAATACGTATATTGTACTACAGTTATATATTTTGCATTAAAAAAACAATAACATTATCCGTATTAGATGAATTTGCAACACAATTACTATGCATGGCGTAGTAATATAAGTAGGAGGGTTAAGGAGGTGGTGACGTATTCACTACACTTCGACGCGAGCACACCCCATGATTGACAGGACCACGCCCCTGAATAAAAATGATCAAAGTTCCGAAAATGTTTTACCGTTATGGTCCAGCCCCGGGTGGCCAACCTCCCAGTACTGTATGTGGCTAGGAAGTAGGAATGTTGATATTAGAAATACCTGTAGCATCGTCGGGGCCTGGTCAACCATCTGATGAATTTCAGATCTATTGAAATCTGATCAAGAGTCTTAGTTTAAATTATTCCTTGATTAATGATTGTGCTGTAAGAACAACTAGGGTCCTTGGTTAATGATTATGTTGTGGTGGATGCTTTTTATTGTGTTCAGATAAATGGCTGATGTCCCCAGTTTATGATTGTACTGTAAAACATGAGTGGTGGTGTCCTTAGTTTATGATTGTGACTGTGACAAATGGCTGCGGTTTTTTTCTAATTGTGATGTGAGGAATGGTTGGGGTTTATATTGTGCTATGTCTGGTGTTCTTGGATAAAAGTTGCACTGAGATAAGTTGCTGTTATCCCTAGTGTATGATTACACTGATGTTATACATGGCTAGTGTCCATATTTAATGATGGTGTTGCGATAAATGGCTTTTGTACCTGGTTTATAAAATTATGGTTGTGTTTTGAGAAATGGTTAGTGTCCCAGGTTTATGATTGTGCTGCTATAAATGGTTAGTGACTTAGTGTCCATAGTTTATGTTATAAATGGCTATGATTGTACCTGGTTTATCAAATTCTGGTTGTGTTTTGAGAAATGGTTGTTTTATGATTAGGTTGCAATAAATGACTGTGGTCTCTTGTATAATTGTGCTGAGATAAGTAGTTGGTGTTAAAGATGTTGCTGTGAATAATAGCTGGTTTCCCTGGTTTATCATTGTGCTGCAATAAACAGTTTGTGTCCCTGGCTTTTCATTATGTTGTGATAAATGGTGATCTCTTGTTTATAATTGTGCTGAGATGAGATAAATAGCTAGGATCTCAGTTTATGATTTACTGAGATAAAGGGCCAGAGTTCCAGTTAAATAATTGTCTAAGACGAATGTATAAATACACTGGTTTTTGATTGTACTGAAGTGGGTGAAAACACATGGACTGTGTTTTTGTTAAACATGCAGGTATGTGTAGTTTCTTTTGTAGTCTGTGAACGTTTTATGGAGGTTTCTCACCTGCAAATTCACTCATCATGTTCCCAGTACATCAGGTAAAAATTGATAGCCATCAATCTAGTTGTTCAATTAAAGGATGTGGGGTTAACTGAAGAAATATTTTGATTTCGCGATGAGGATATTTACAGATGTGAAGTTACTTACAAGCGTTCACAGATGACAAAATAAAACTATACATATCTAATCTTTTTAATTAGATGTCAGTTATTCGGTAATGTATTTCTGCTGTACTCAACAAAATACTCTATGCATTTCCTACCCCTGAAATTGTAACTTTTTCATAAAAGTAAGAAAATGTCAATGTCATAATTGCTGATATTACTGACATACTGGAAGCAATCAATTGAAAATTATGTTGCAAAAATATTCTTGTATATTGTACTTGATAGGTATACTGCCCTCCAATGTATTCTTGGTCAGGACGACCCGACCCCTTAATCTTAATTGTACTTTCTAACATCTAACCATGAGAACCACTGATCATGTGGAAAACAAAACAAATAATTTTCTCATATTATATTTTATATACATTTTTTTATTTATTTTTGTCTGTTTTTAAAAACATACAAGTAGGAATATAAAACACCATTTCCCTTCTCATGCAATTTTGAAATACGTATAGACTAGAAATGAATATAAACTAATGATTGCATAACAAAAATACAATTAAATATGTATTTATGATTGTGAAGCTCTATATGTACAGTGAAATATTATATTTGCATTTACTTTTTCACATCTTAGTAAGTATTGTGTGGATAAAAAGAAGATATAAGGGTTGAACAAATGAACATTTTCATTGTTTTCCCTCCAAAATACAGGGTGACCTAAAAACATAACCCATGAATAAAAATATTGAGAAAGTTACTGAATATAAAGCATTGTCAGGTTTTATCATATTATCATGAAACAAGAATGACCTAATTATACAATATGTACATAATATTGTATCGTAAATTACAGAAAGAAATTCATTAAAATGACAGCAAAGTTGTAAGATATGGTATACTACCATTGGGTCTTTTAACAAGGTATTCTAGTGTAATAACTTACTCCACGTAATTATACACAAACAACAATAGACTCATGAGAGGACTAAGTCTAAAAGTGGCTCTCATTTTACGATATTGTGTCTGAATATCAATTTCCATATACAGTATTTTATAGTTTATGTACATGTTCACTTAAAGATTTCACTTTTATTTATTCATAATTTTCTCTGGTTTAGTGATTGAAGGGAATGAAGACGTCAGACATCTGTCTCTATGTTCTCTTGAAAGCCCATGGTCTCTCATCCCCTTTAAACACCAAGAAGATGCTTTTATAGTATCATTGGTGTTCAGGTACATTCAAAATGCAATAGTGTAAAGCAACTTGAAAAAGTAGTACACTGTTACAGTAACAATTACTCAGGAGGAGGGGGCAGTCCACAAGGCCCCCAAAAAGTTGTAGAGCCAAATATCTGCTCCTACACACACAAACTGGACAATTTAGATAACAAAGTGACAATACTGTGCATTATTGTTTAAATTTTGGGCCTAATTTCTAAGAAATTGGGCCAAAAATTTCAAAATTTTGGCTCGAAACCTTTGCCCCCCCCCTCTTGATTTACAGGAACACCCCTGTTACTGTACATGATATTGATACAATAATGGATTAAAATATACAGAAACTATGTAGGAATTCATAACTTTCACAAAATACAATTTCTCACAAAACTGGCCCGTAAATTTGAATATTTTGTCATAATCAATGTGAAATATCTTTCAAACCTGTAGCAAGGATATTTTGCTCATACAGTAGTTCTTTTGTGAATACCAGCTTTTTGTATTGATACATATTATTTTGTCAGTAACAATACAAAATGCAATAAAAGATAACACATGGATTTCATCAAAAGATACCTGTATATTTCAAAAGTAATTGAAATTGTTCATATTATTTTTATACAGCTGCTTAGCATATTATGTACAAAGGCAGTAATTTCAACACTAAAAGTAGTTGTTTTCACTGGGTTTTATTTTTCTGATTTAGTATTACCGGAATTCTTTGATATCAAAATTGATGCAGCATGTACAGCTGTAGTGCTTTGTACAATAATTGGGTCTAATACTTCACATGTTCAACAAACTATAAAACTTTAGTAAAAAAGCATGCATGCTACATGACTACACTAAACACAGTCTTGCATCAACTCCCATTACATCCCATTGTTCTCATTATATTAAGTACAAGATCCTAAGTGATGGTGGAAGTTTAATACAATCCCGACTCTCCAATATTCTTTATATTTGATAAAGTCTGGAAATGGCAACCATAGATTTTTATCTTCCATAGATTTCACCTTGAATTTTGGCAAATTGTATTACATTGCCAATTATGGCAAACATATGAGGTGTTTTCCCTGTAAGATGTCATCCTCAACTTTATCACTGGAGGTCGCCACTTCTGCTTGGATTGAGAGTGTAGCACAAATAAACACAGCAACTGTACCCCCGACACATGTGTAGAAAGCCCAGCCTGGTATATGAAATAATAATGTGAGAAATAAATGTGAAGGCAAAATGTGGGGTAGAAATACAACACTGAAATGTGCACTGCAAGCATATGAGGATTAGCAATATAAAGGGTAGGCCAAAAAACGTCTGTATTTATTAGCCCACCCTGTAAATCTATGAAATAAAAACAACAGCAATTCTAAAAACTAAAATAAAAATGATTGTGAAAACTAAAATAAAAACTAAATTGTGACAAGACAGTTATTATTCTACAATACATGCATTGGTGTAGGTGTAAGTTAAACTGAAAATTATGTCCCATAGAAAGAAGTAAAAATATCCAATTTGGGTTAAGTTTTCCCTTTCCTATTTTTTGATCCTGGTACACCCCTGCATAGTAACACAATAAATGAAGACATGACAACAGTCAACCACAAGAATCCACAAGGTGCTTTTCTAGCTGCATTACTGTACATGTAAATGCATGTGTCTATTTAGCTACAGACCAGCTCAAGTTATTGATACAGATCAAGTATTGTTAGATTGTAGATACCCATTAAAGGTACAGAACTTTTCAAGTATTAAAAAATGCCAAGTTTATGCTAAAATATCTAAAATTCTTTAGATTTTCTCAATTCATTTTTGCCTTTTGGAACTGATCTGTAGGCACATACACGTACTTCATGATTGGAATCATATCAAAAATGTGGTGGTTAGAAATAAAAGTGATACTGCATTTTTAAAAGGAAAACAAATATGTGAACACAGAGCTGCAAGACAACATATATTTCAATCATGCACAACAAAAAATCTACAAGACAAATAAATTAAAAGAAAACAACAATAAAGTGAGTTAATTGCACAACTATCTACAGCTTCGAAAGAAAATAATCCCTCCTGAAACCTATAGGTGTCATTTTGATATCAAATACTATACTTTAAAAGATGTCACTAGTATGGGTATTTGAACATTCATATTGGTTCCATCTTTTCAACCTATTTTCAGTACATTCTGTGTCCATTGTATGTGTGAACCTAGTTAGTAGACTATAAAAGGCATATCATTCGTTTGCCTTGCAAAATTTCGTATTCCACTTTGTCACTGGATGTTGAATTTTCCGCTTGCATCGAAAGGAACCCACAGCTAAACACAAGAAGTGTTCCTCCTAACATAGAATAGAAAGCCCAACCTAAAACAAAAAAATAAGTTTATAATATGAATAACTCTTCATAGGATTTGTTACCCGACTACACTGCTATCTAAAATATAATACTAAAAAACTATATAATAAGATAGTCATAAAGGACCCACGGCCGTAGAACCTTTAGAGGACTTTCAAGCAAAAAAATTGATTTGTCTCGAACTTTGAGAAACTTAGATAGCACAGTTTGTGACCTAGTTTGATGACCTTGACCACTGACCTGGAAAATTTTACTTTTTCAGAGCTGAGTAGGGTTTTTGTGATTAAGCTGACCAAAATTTGAATCCAAAAAATCGATTTGAAAAATCAACTTTTTTGACCTTTCGAAGGTCACTGCAGGTTGAGTAAAGGTCAAATCTCAAAACTACGGTCAGCTTTGACTTCACTTATTTGAAATTTAATCACTTAAATGCAATTTCAAAGTGTCTGGTATTTAAAGAAAATTTGACGTCAAAATCAGCAATTTCTTGGAAACCGGGCAAACTTGGAAAGGTGATGACAATTGACAGGTCAAATAAGCATTATGGATATGCATAAAAAGAATATGGATATGACTCAATACGAATAGCAGTTTTAATTTGTGCGGCCAATATTGATGGATGGATGGACCAAACTGATGGACGGACAGACGCCTAGTCGATCCCACAGCCAATAAGTATATACTGGGTACATTTAAAATTACAAGTGGTATAACCCTCATAAGATCTACGTTATTCATCTAGTAATAAAATAAGAAGTACCCGATACACAAGGCATCATGGCTGTTCAAAAATGACAAATAAATTACAGTATAAATCATAGTATAGTATTCCTTATAAAAACAGGTTATTTTGACAAAATATGTGATAAATTGATGGTATCTAGTTGAGGCTCATCAATTATAATTACAGAAGATGTTGGAAAATACAGTACTGTTATCACAATGAATGAATAATTGAACAGGCATCAACTTCTATATCAGATGTATCTAAATTGCATTTAATGTGCTGTTTTGGAATTTTATAATATTGCCCTTTGAGCTTTCTTATTGTACAAATGCTTATATCAAGCCCCTTGCACACCCTGCCCCCCCCCCAGACTCCAGTATCCCCCACAAGCGTAGCTCTGGAAGAGGCATTGAAGAGATGAAGAAGATCCATCCTGTGAAAGCAACAAAGTGACAAGATATTTACCAAGTGAGCAGCCAGCTATGTTGAATGCACTAGCATCATCTCCACACAGATTCTTGATCTTCTGAGACCCCCAACCTGCTGGGTAAAGCACCAAGCCTACGATCAGCAGAAGTCCTGCAATAAATTAAATGCATTTTAGAAATATTTTATCGTGCTATCATGCTAAATTTTACACCCATTGACTTTAGTTACTTGAATTTTTGGATTATTTTTATAGTTCATATCTAAAGTGTAGTTGTAGTCTAATTCTGGTGTAGTGAGCAAAATCTTATTGTTAAAAATGTTGATATTGTTGAAAAATTAAAATGAAAGGCAAATTAACATTTTCAACTTTAAACGGAGGGAGGGGGGTATATCACTATAATGAGATAAGTTCATTTTTTCCACAACTGTCAATGATAATGAAAATATGAGTATCCATACCTGCTATACTCTGTATTAGACCTGAGATAGTGAAGATGCTCTTCCGACACATTGCTCTTACACATAAGCTGATGACCGCTGTAAACACTGTGAAAACCAACAACATAATTGCCAGTATAAATATCACCAATGAGGCCTTCCAGAAATGTGGGAATTCACTATCAGGCATTGTGAAAAAATTGTCCACAAATGGAGCACATTTGTCTGTGTATAAGTCCCTAAAATGATGCTCCTTGGTACATCTATTATAGATGCCAATAGTTGGCTTAAAGGCATTTGATTTGTCTATACTGTCTGTTGTAAGATTTGAGCGTGATTTGAGGCCTGGTTGGCGCTCTGTTCCTATCAGCCATTGTGGCGTGATTAATGCGGCAGCGATAGCTAACGTTGCCGCTACAGTTAATAATGTCCATAACATGGACCTACAAGTCACTATTACATAACACATTGCGCAATCTTCTGATTCTTTTTCATCAAATCCGAATGAGTATAATTTGCTCACTCGATCTCCTTCTGACGATTTACTGCTTGGCCACATATGTATTTTTGCCTTTGCAAAATATAATCCGGATATTCACCTTTCGTTTTTGTGTTATTTTTCCTAATCTCGAGATATGCTCTCTCGAGATATTAATGCGGAATGAACAACAATGTGCTAAAATGTTAACTCAGATTTCCCCTGGGGATATTTAGTTTCCAAATGACCTTCGGAGATCTGGTCAAATTTACAAATCCCAATTACCGCTCTCTTTGTTTCCGATTCCACAATTAACACATCCTCCTATGTAAACTGGCGATAACTGTTAAATACGTTAAGTAACTCCACCTAAATCTAATAGAAAATCCAATAGAGACTTTCTTTTGATATGATATCCTTTGAATCTTTCAGTAAATATTTTTGTAGTAATCACTAATTCAGGATTAACTGCACCGTGTTAGCCTGTGATGTTTCTTCTGACTTTCACAACCTGCAAGCAGTGAAGAAAAATGTCAATTAATAAATGCATCAGCCTGCAAACGATAAATATTTCATTTGATTATAATAAAGCTATTTCCAAACGTTCATAGACCAAATGTCTTGTAGTATCAATGGTGGCTATAAAATTAAATTGTCAAATAATGTTTTCAACAACTTCTTTATTTTGTTATTTATTTTCAAGTGTTTATGTCTCCAATAAATGTCCCTATTTGACTCTACTTAAGATTTTTTATACAAATGGAAAAACTTTCAAATGCAAATGAAATGCCTCAAGAGATTGGTATCTTAATCAAGAATAACAATCGTATATGAATTGATTTTTCCCAAAATATGATCCAAATATAAAGTACAGATTTTCTTAATTCTTCAAATACAAAATTTCAGACATACATTTAGCAATATAATATTTGTAAATTGGCTGTGCTTTCCTAACTCTATCTCCAAAGATGCAGAAAATTGATAAAATTGTTGTCCATGAAAATGCCTTGCTGACCTCTCAATAGCCTCTAGATAATTACTTGTTATTTCTATAGTTTCTTCAATACTCTATACTGATATGCCACCAGTACATCCATAGTCCATATATAAATTGTCTGACAGGAAGTGTGTTCATTAAGACATTTAATGAGATGCCAGAAGATCTCAATTTGAAATAACAACTAAAACTCTTTGCGTCAAAAGCAGGGGCGTGATATCCTGGTTGGAGAAATCCAATAGCCACACATGGATAAGAGTAAGACACAAATATGTTTTGATAATGAGTACAATACAGATAACTCCATAGATTCACTTGGAGAAAGACATTACAAGAATTAAACAGATCTGAAGTATTATATTAAATAATTTACAAGGACATCATTTCCAATAAATCTATAATAGAGGAATCTTTTTTAAAACTAAGACAATCCTTTTTGCTTATATCATTCCTTATCATGTTTGTTTCCTAGTATCCTAAAAGTTCAACACTATGCTCTATTTCAGGAAATGTAATTTAAACGTTTATAAGGTGATTTCCAGAAGAAAAAACAAGTCCAGGATTTTCAAACTTTTTAAACTTAAGATTTGAACCATTCTGATTTACAAGACCATGGGCTTTCTCTTGAAAGCACATCATCATACCCTCAAATCCCAGACTCTTATCCATCGCTGGTAAATTATACATCCATATGGGAGGTGTTGCTTATAATGATGGGCACATCAAGTTCTTTACCATCTCCTTACAGATGGAGATGAAAACCCCCCTGACCCTGAAAATGACCTCCCTCCCACCACTTACAAGCCTTACACATATGTATTTGTAGTTGATCTACAGCAAGTCTAAACAGCAAAGGCATCACACTGTCATCCACAGACTGATAAGCAAGATATCCTAAATATCTCATTAGAGGTGACTCCAATAATTAAACTAGACAAACAGCAGAGATGAAAAGTAAACACCAATAGAAGGATGCAGTAAGAGGAAGAGACAGATTCGAGTGTTTGTGGTACAGTACATGCCAAATGCCCATCAAAACCCATTATAGGTCAATAAAAGGTCAATTTGTGAAGCTCTCGGCCCCAGGTATCTCTCTCCCATGACATAACTTTGAAAGTGAAAGGTGAACCTTAAATCCTTTGTAGTAAAAGGGAGAAAAACAGAAAGATGAGATGTGCATCAAATTTTATTTCACAATTGGGATAGCATTTATGCAATATATGAGTACAAGAACCAATCTAAAGTGAACAGAAGTGTTATTCCAGTTAAAAAGGTGTTAATACTGTATTTACAATTTCCTATAGCAGTAGGAGTTGATGGAACCTTTACATAATGGTGCCAAAAATTGTTCCCACATGGGTGTAATTTAGAAACGTCTTCATACAGGTTTGGCATAACCAGGAATCCTTTTTCCAGTTTTATGTCAAAAGAAGAAAAGTTATCAAAGGCTCACTATATGAACAGGGAAGCACGTATTGGCAGAAATGAGTCCCAGTCTCTGTGGGGCCATATGAGAAGATGCAAACTGCTTTGATGTGTGATTGATTATTTTTTAATGATTTCAATTCATTCATCTTTATCATTATCAAATATGAGCATGTAAATGTATAAATTCCAAAGAAAGCAAAGAGAGAAAGAGAGAGTTAAATCAATTCATGATGTCATCCCTGTGCTATAAGTAACTTTGTTTGTTTGTGTTTATCTATCACCTTTCTGGCTGACTTATCAATGCCATGCACTTACCACCCACCTGCACATATTAGATCAGTTACAGTATAAGGCACAGTATCAACAAATTACATTCTGGCAATTCCTCCATTCAATTATATAGACTTACCACCTCCCTTTGTTAGATCCTCCTATGCTGTATCATATCCATATCTATTATCTAGCCTACCATTTCAGGATTTCATGACCTAAAATGATCTCACAACTAATAACTATGAAATTTTATGATACCACCTGTGCTTTTGAATCCTCATTTAAAAAACACTCTATGACTCGTACAAAAGATCCAATAAGTAATATCCTTTGGGGTATGGTAAAACAAAACATGGATGTAAAATACCAAGTGAGGACAGCAATTATCTCATCAATTACATGTCACCCTAAGATGGCAGGATCAACGTAAAACACTCTTTGGGAATTCTGGTAGCAGTGATGGTATTTCCTACACTTTGCAAGAGCTAAGTGTGGTCTATACTCTTCAAAATCAAGAGAATTTAATGATTGTGTCTAATAAAGTATATTGGTAAAATGACAACATTACATTTCCTGCATGTTTTAACTCCCATAAAAGGCCATGGATGTTTTCATTGAGATCATTAAGATCTTAACTGTATCATTACTGCAAAATCACCCATAAATATCAGAGGGTCGAAAGGCTAAGCAATGAAAATTCAGGGTAGGTATAACTATTGTTAACTATCTACCCCTATAGTAACTGATCAATGACTCACTATGTAGCAATCAATATAAACTGATAACAAAAAGTGAAAAGTTCATCAGTTTGCTTTTGCATCCATCAACTGCTCAGAAATGAAAATACATCTAAACTGTATATGGTGCTCTTTCCATTAATTTGAAATGAATTCGTCAAAATTATATAAAGAGTAGTCACAATGATATTTTACTATACTACAGGAAATTAACAGCCAGTCCTCAGTTCTGTCTGTATGCTACACTGTACTTCACATTGAAATTATTTTATCTAAAATCCAAATAAAATATTGAAAGTTAAATTTTGCAAAATCATCGAAAAATCTGAATCAGAATTTAGAAATCATACATAGAGTGCTTGAAAATGTAAACTAGCTCAATTTGTTTCATTGGCTTATTAATTCCAATGAAAAAATAAAAAAAGTAATAAGCTGTTGCAAGTCTGTAGTAAATGTTACATTTACTAATACACAGTAACCTTTCATTATCAATTATTGTGCAAAGTAAATAACAGTCCATGTCCTATCAATATTTAACAGATAAATGTTTGCCAAGTTGAAAGTTCTAATTTGGTAACAATTTCCTCATTTCTGAATCAGTGGTCATAAATCTGTAATATTGAATAATGCAAATATCAATGATTTCCTGTGTTTTGAAGAAGTCAGTTCCTCATTGCGCTCAGTTGAGAAATTATATCCTTTGGAATATGTGACAGAGGGTAGATATCAATATTTTCCAAGAAATATACCCTATATCTAATGCCCACAATGTATAACTCCATAATCATAAAGTTACCCATTGTTTAAGAAGTGAATTTGAGATAAAAGTTTGATTAATGGCAATAAACTTTCCAATAGTCATTCATTTAAGATTAGAACTATTACCCGTACTATGAAATGAAAAATAATCCACCACCTTACCTTAGTGTATCCTACATGTGTCCCAAATAAAAAGATTTAGACCTAGTACTTAAGTAGAAAATAACAAGCTATAAATCACCAATGATAGTCAATCTTGAAATAATATGATCCTTATATTATGATATCCAAGCACACTGGCCTAATGGCTTATCTGACATATACATTATGTCCCTTGACTAACTTTTTGTAACAAGTTTGTATCCAACCTGTTACTTATTAATGCAATACTTTGTGCAAATAAAGACTTATTTATTGTATACCTTAAGTGCTCTCTGATCAATGAGAGGTAAATACCCAAATGTTATTGCAATTTATAGTAATTTTACCTTTCAATTTAATTCCAGCTGCACTGAAATATTACCCTTTCAGTAGTTTGATTTTGCTTGTAAAATGCTGCATCTATACTCTTTGAATATTAGATAATCCTTTGTCTTGAAATTAAGAACATCAGAATAGAAGAACCCAGTCAGAGTTGCAGCATTCTGATGTTCATAGGATCTCTCTTTATCTTACTGTGCATCGCATCCAGAAGGACAGAGATAGAGAAGGTGTGGCTTACCACATGGAATTGCAGTTCAGAAGTAGCTGGCACATATTTCACATTCAAATTCAGCCAGTATAGCTGTACATTTGGGGTCATTAAGATTAAGTTCTCATTGGCATCAAAACTGTAAAAGTGTGATCTTAGTAAGAGGGTAGTAATACTACTAGTCTCTGAGCATCAGGGTACTAAATTATTACTGAATATTAGAAAATGAAAAATAGCTTGATGAAGCCATGGAGCATACTGCAAATCATTGAAAATTCAACAAATTAGATTTATATGAATAATGAAGCCATAGAATATTTTTGCTTGATATATGAAAGGAAACAAAAACATATTTTTTGATTATCTTTCACTAGAATAAAACATAATTCATTAATCTGTTAATGATTAACATATTAGAGACTATAGCGTAAGTGAAAGTTTGTTCAGTGATTAATAATTAGAAAAATGTAAAATCAAGTTAGAATGTGCTAATAAGTGTTTTTGGAGTTATAAAGTTCATTTTTAGTATCCATCAAGTCTCAATTTCTTACATTTATGAAAATGTTTGGAAGGGCTTAGATTCGATACTAAGACTAATTCTTAAACATTAATAAACTATGAAATCAAGTTTTGAAGCGTGGTCCTCAAGTGTAATAAACTGTCAAAATTTTTACCATTGTATAACAATTGGTCACTAATCCCAAATATATTGTAATTCGATGTATATTATACTTTTATACTTTTATTAATATAAATCTTACTTTCAAAACGGGATCAAATGAACCAAAATGATCTTTTTAAAGTCTAGAAAAGATGTAATCATATTGAATTTCAAGAAAATTTCATCAATTGTTTGTATACTTACATTCTGAAAATTATTAATACATTTCTTAATAGGTAATTCAAAAACAAGCCACTTTCCTAATTTATGTACCATTCTACTCAAGGTCAAGAGGTCAATGATGTCAAAAAGTTCATTAATACCAATCTATCAAATGTCAATATACAAAATGCAACAATATGAGTCATATAACCAATGAATTTCAATCACTGAAAATCTGTCTAAAGGTTATATCAATTCATCTATTAACACCATTCTCAGCTTCCAAATTGAAATCAATGCTGGAGTGTCATCAGCAAATTTGTTTTAAATGTGAAAGAAAGCCAAATAATCCATTACTTACCCATTGATTTAGATGAACACATTACTAAATACACTCCAGTCTTCCAGAAATAACAACACACAGTATGCTAAACTCACAAGAGAAAATGTTATGAAAATAGAGCTTTATCTGGTTAAGACATATCCTGAAATTTGTACTGCAGCAGAAACTCATGACCATTCACAATATGACATATGGTAAACTGTGTGGTCTGTATGTAGAAATCACTAAATAATATTTCCATCTAGACAGCCTCAGAACCACAAAAATTGGGAGTATATGAATCAAACACATAGTCATCATAACAAACTGCACTACTCTGTGGTTATAAATACATGTATCACTTTATTAACCACAAACAACACAAAATGAACAACATCATTTGAGATCTAAAATTGTCCATGGTATAAGGGAGGAGTCTACTGAGATGAGATTCTTCAGTACATAGTACTAAGATATGAAACCCTCCAAAATATAAGGCCAAAATATAACCTTTCCAATAGTTTCATTTCACTTCTATTAAAAGAGATCCTCAATTATGACAACTAACTTTTTTTAATCTCATTGGGTAAATCTTGCAGAAAGTTTGCAGAGTATCGAACCATTACATTCTGCCTTATAGCCCCCACCTCCAAACAAAATTGCTTTTGTCAGTCACATTCAAGAGCTATATTACTGAGTCGAGCATTCAAGAAAATTTGAGCTGCAAAACTGAATTCTTCCTTGAACAAGGCAACCCTTTTCCTAATCAACACCAAATGATCCTTTAGCCATGTAAAGGAATTTTTACAAACTAGAACAGCCCTGAAAATTGCAGTTATGTGCTGAAAAGAGCATGAGTGTTTGGATATCAAAGGAACATTTTTTGGCAATAATGTGCAAAACAGACTCATTAGTTACAGTAGCCTTTTCATGAAAAATCATTAACATGGTTAAATTTAATATATGCTTTTAGACTACATTTATATGGTTCGTTTGACATATTTGACATCTCTAGTTGAATAATTTTAACAGTTTTTGTCACAATATTTCATGGCAAAAACAGTGTAGTATATAATATAAACATCCATCTGAGTCAACCCTAACCTATCTTTACTATCATGATTTATTATAGAAGCACCATCACTGCCAAGATCACATATAAAAAGTGGTACTGTTTTTTGAATTTGTAAAAAAACTGATGTTTAAATTTAACTGTGTTTTCATCTCTAGAAAATGTAGCAAGTAAGTTAAAAAGCAGGTTTAGGCCATGGTCAGTGCTATATTACTAGTGTTATATCTCTAGAATATACAACCCCCCCCCCTCATACCCAACAATCTCACCATGATATCCATGGGAATTTGAATCCAAGATTGTTGTTGAAAAACTAAGTCTTCTAAATGTTCATAGAAAATACCCTTTGCATTCGTTCATCTTCGCTTCTTAAAAAAAAGCTCTGTTTATAATGAGACTCTGCATGCAGGGTAGATAGAAAAACACCTATTGCGTTCAATACTGTTGATTAGTTATATCAACCTTTAGAATTAAAGAAAAACCATACTCAAACATTATACTCAAATAGATAATAAATATATAATTATTGACTTCTCAGAACGAAGGTAATTTACCTGATGTATTTTTAATATGTTGCAAGCAGAAACTCCCTGTGAATGCAAAGGACTGAGTCATAGCAAGTGAGGCAGGGTAACACAGAAGGTTCTTTACTATCTTTGTATGGTAAAAAAATGACAGATGATTTAGTAATATTGGCACAATGAAATCTAGATTACAAATATCATCTCCACCCAGCTTAATAAAGTTGTTTTAAATGTGATAATACTACTCATGCTAAAAGTTTGAATTAATTCTTTACACTAATAAAAAAAAACTTTTATCCAAAAATAAGATTGTTTAACTTAACTAAGCTATAATTCATAAATGAACATTCAGTCACTTACCTACCTGTTCCTGCTTCAGCCAAGGACATGGAGAGAGTGCTCACTGTTTGACAGCTGACAACAAATTCAAGCTCATCTAATTTCTTCAATTGCCTCAATTTCAACTATCCTAATAACTAATGTGTGTGTGTTTGTATGTGTGTGTGCCAAATATCATATATAAATTATGCACCTTTTTTATAGTGTTTATTCAGGGGGAATACCTGTTCAAATATGCACTTGAACATCATATCTACACTCTATATGACAAAAATTTATCACTCTTTGTAAGATGGACTGAACTTGCCTCACTCTTTATTTTATATTACTGATAAACATCTGAATTGCTGCATTATGATTCGCCAGACCTCCTCTTATCTGTTGTTTATGAGAGATTGGTTTACTGAATAGGTTGACCCATTTAAAGGATGGAGTTTAATCTCAAGTTATCTTGCCCAATAAGAGTACTCGTTCCAAAAATCTTTTGAAAGATCAGTCAAAAGGGGAGCTGTTATCGCAATAGAATTGCTGAACCAAACAATATTTTTTTTCTAAAATGTAGCTTACATATAATATCATGTGCCTATAATCTTAATATGATTGCAATTCCATTATATCATTGAAAATACAACTTTTTGAAGCTACTGTTGACAATAATCCCAAAGTTGTGTCATGCATGACTAAAGAGTTTGTCGTTCAGGCTTTAACTCTGCCGTGCTCTCTAAAACGCTCCATTGGCGCATCAGTCACGTGGTTACAAAGCAATAAAATAGCACATTCATTGAAGCAAGTTATTTTTCCAAGTGTGACCACTTTCAAGTCACGCTTGACCATTCATAAGCGATAAGGCCTCGATAAAATAATGAATGTCATTGGTTAAACATATTTAAGTGACAGGCCTTAATCAGAGTGAACTAGAGAGTCAGGGTAATTTCTTATCAATAATAAAGGAGCAGTGGTTATTGTCAGGCTTATCTAGATTAACTTGACCTGTAAAACACTTTTTCAAACACAAAACTTGTATTTTTTATTCAAAGTCATCAAGTGAGGGGCGAACCATTGTATCGTCAAGACATTTCCAAATATCAATCAGGGCAAATTACAGGGGAAGACCCAAACCTTAAAAAATGGATATAAGTAAAGGGATAGGGTCTTTAACATTTCATCTTTTATCTAACAGTACATCCAAATTTGACTAAGGTTGTTTCTATACCTTATATCTGCACACAAAAGGGAGGTGATTTTTTGCCTTATGTTTCAGAGGTTCTTTTCACCTTATGTCGTCAGAGTTCTGGAACAATAATTTACTGTTTCTGGTTGTAATTGCATTTGGTTTAAGGTTTCATGTTCTGTTCATATTCATATATAAGTTAGTAATCATCAACCCCACTGGGTTCTATTTCTACAAATTAGAACCAAAATATAGTACTAAGGTATTTTTTGTAAAATCAACCTCTTGAACAAAGCATTAACATGCAAAATATCACCACTTGCCATTTTTCACAAATGTCTGCTGCCCATGAAACCAAATATCAACCACCGCCTGCCGAACACTATCCACAAAAAGTTGGGATGTATAACAATATGTCACCACTTGTGGTGGTGATATAAAAAGGTGTAAAAATCACAGTTTAAGCAATAACCAGCTCTGCTCAGCAAGACCAGACACTTATGTGTTTTAACAGCATAATGTACAAATTCAATATCAATTTATTTCACTTACCGATAATGAATAAAAGAACTTCAGCTTAATCCCCGTTCACCTTACTATTGCATAGCTAGGGCTCTCTAAGGCCTCATTCTATGGTTCTATGGGCTGTTGCTATCAGAGCTGTGCTAATCAACTGATTAATGTCTCTTCTCCAGTTCCAGTGAAGTTAAGGGGTCTTCTTTAACTTATATGCAACAATCAATGACAAATGATTGAGAAACATTTGCCCACACATTATTATGAGTTATGTTTTTGATTCATTACCTTATAATCGAAAGATGTTTTTGGAAATACCATGTTTAAACTATCACATCATATCTCATGATCGTCAAATGAATACAAGCCTAACAGTGTACTCAAATATAAAATTGAAAGAATCCCTGACAAAATGACATGCTAATGTTCTTCAGTGGCTTCCTGTATTAGGGGTGAAATAAATGGTCAAATTCTCAGGACCAAATAAGTTTGAGGTAGTATTCAAATTGTAAAAATAATATTTGTGATAAAGGGTCAATATAAAAGCTTGGCCTTCAATCAAAATGGGCCTAATAATATGTTTTTAGGTAGAAAAATACAAAATATTTTGACATTATTATAAAAAATACTGATTTCTAAAAAAGCATTCTTACAACTATATTTAAAGTGTGGTATACTTCATTTCCTTTCTTCGACTTTCTCTGGAAGGACTAAAACTATAAGTTTTTATATGCAAATCCTGGTCAAAATTACATTACTAAAATTTCAATGATACATCTGTATTTGCCTGAGATGTTGATGATGTATCCTAGTGATAGAAGACATAATATTCTATATCCTGCTTTGCAAACCCATCAAATGGCAATTCTGGGTAATTCTACACCTCACTGCCAGAGTAATTGGAGAACAATTTATTGTGGACTGTATATGGACAAACATTACATTTTGTTCTATCA
Source organism: Owenia fusiformis (assembly GCA_903813345.2). Taxonomy (NCBI): domain Eukaryota; kingdom Metazoa; phylum Annelida; class Polychaeta; order Sabellida; family Oweniidae; genus Owenia; species Owenia fusiformis. The sequence continues at coordinate 18,731,526 of CAIIXF020000007.1, read as the reverse complement.
ACACTTCACTCTTGTTAAAATTAACTCAAGTTTAAAATACTTTTTAGTTTTTTCATGTTTTTCTAATTTCAGTCAAAAAGCTCCATTTGTTCACAATATTTTCTTAGAAAATGAGTCAAAAATATTTTTTTGCATCTTGGATCTTAATCATTTTCTTATATCTGGGCCTCAAACTCTATGATAACAGAAGCATGCCCTGTTCTGATATAACAGGTACAAAGATCCAACAGATGTTGGCAAAGTCCTTCACCCATAATCTCAGAGGTCAACTTTTATAAAAAATGTGGAATGAACTGATCTTCTAAATAAATATTAGATAACTACAGTACTGTAATGAATATGAAACTTACTTATCCTGATTGTTATACAGTAAAATCTGTCTTGTTGAACACCTCTCTCTAGTAAATACCTCTCTCTAGTGAATACCTGTCTTTAGTGAACACCACTTCAAGACACATTTTACGACTCTTGTATAAGTTCCCTCTGTAGTGAACACCTACCTATAGTGAACACCTTTTGTGGCCCCATAGGTGTTTACTTGATACAAATTTTACTGTACTATGATTACAGATGGATGTAACATGATATTTTAATGGAAGTTGCAAGCAAGACTAACATCAGTATCTGATCTCTTCTCACTTATATCTATCAACTATCAACACTTACCTATAAATTTAACAAATGACCTGGCTTTGATAAACAGTTCTGATACTTATGTGATTTTTATGTAATTTGAATGACAGTTATCTATATGGAGAAAATCAAGGGTGTGCTTTTCTGACTGTACATATACTACCCTTTGCATTCGTTTTACTTCACTTCTTAAAAGATAGCTTCATTGTCATAGACTCTACATGCAGGGTATACATATACAGTAGAACCTGTCTAATCCAAACACTTCTGGGACCAGCCAAAAGTGAACACTTTTCCTCTGTCCCAATTTGTTATCTTCCAATGACCCACATTTAGAAATGTTCTGATTAGAGAGGTGTTCGATATTCGGATATATACAGATCATGAAATTATTCATTCAGAGTATGGGAAAATCAAGCTCCTGCCGAAGGTTATGAGACATCTGACCCTGAAGATCTTAAATTGAGGTGTGTAAGGAGACAGATTGTGCAATGATGAACATGTGGTAAATGTATTAAACAAACAAACCATGTAGACAATAAAAACACAGATTGGTGACCTGTTATATAAAGTCTAACATATGTTACAACTCATGAAGAAACTACAAATTAATTTTGCTTACAAGTTCAATTTGATAGATCTTTGAATAACAGGACCATCTTTGAAAGAAAATATATTCTAAGTGACTTACATTTCTTTGCCTTGAGCTAACCGCCATTGCAATGAATTAGGAGCTGAATCTGCAGTTATTATATGTCTCTGCTTGGTCTAGATTCTGAGAGGAAAATATTGAGTCAAATATCCATTTTATATTTATGTCTGATAGATTTTGTACACTGTAATATGGTTAGATAAAACAGAGAAATGTTTGTTTTTCTGATTAAAAGAACATAATGGTAGATTATAAAGGCCAGGACCCTTAGGGAAATGGTCCTAAAATTTCAAAAGGGCTGTTTTTAGGAAGGGATTTTCTAAATTCACAATCACCAATGGAAATTACAGGAAAAGGTGCAAAACATTGTAGAAATACAGTGTAACATATAATTGAGTTTAGTTCCATTTATGCAATAACTACAAGAATCAGAAGATCTACATCACATCTCAAGGTAGCAGAAATAGAAAGATGATCTAAAGCCAATAAATAAAACTGTTAATCGAATACGCTGAAAGCCTTGTAAAATAAATTGAATCATGATATCAAAAGATAGTATAAAACACAGTGACACAGACTTTCACATTTTTCATATCTGATATCTTGTCACCCTCAAAATTAACCATCACTATCTAGTTTAGTTATGCTTCTTTACAGTTATATAGTTAATAGACCCTAGAAACAGATCTTATAAGTTCTCAGATATACAGAATGGTTTTCCATGTATAATATCAATGGTGATTATCCAGATTGAGGAGAAAGGAGCTCCCAATGTTGTCACATACTAGGCTTTAACAAAGACATCTGTCTTCAAGAGATAAATACAAAGCAAGAGAACAGTATCTCTAAGAAACATACAGTGAATTCAATTAACATGTTACAGTCAAAGCCAGTAGCCAGCTTTTGCCAAGGGGGAATAAAGGGGGTCATTTTTTTAAAAAATCCAGGGAGGGTTCAAATTTGATAATTTTAGCCCAAAACCAAAATCGGAAAGTGCTCAAAATGGTGAAAACTGCATAAATATAACATCGAATATCTCATAGAGAACATGTGAATTTATGCTAATTATCAGGCTTTAAAACAGAAATGCATCTCAAAGATATTTAGTGTGTTTATGTTACATACTGAGCTTTAACAAAGTTGTCTCCAAAGGTTCCATCATGCTGAATAACAATCAGTTCTTTAATGGACCAAATGAAAAAGTATGATTTATATTCATTGGGCGATTTCTTCCTAATATCCTGTAACATAGAAGCAACATGGGGTCTTGAAAGTCTAGATTGATTCAATTATCTTGGGAATAGCTTACTTACCAGCTACCCATTGCCCAAATAAATCATTTAGTCAGTTTATCAATTGCATTATAGACTATTATACTATATTAGAGCCCGGAGTCCAATATTGAGCTTGCAATTGAATTTTCTTCAAGACTGATTTCACATTGGACACCAATTCTGTAATTATCTCTTATAAGTAATGAATACTAACACACCAAATGGGAATTTGACAAGAGAATATCAAAATGAAAACAACTCCCCAGCAATGAAACAGCATACATAAGTGATTCTGGGCCAAACTTGTCAAAAGTGAACCCCCTAGAATTGTTTTGATAAAATGTGAACCCCCCTTGGCAAAACCTGGCTACGGGCCTGGACCGAGTTGTGAGTTTAAAGAACCTGCACCCAGTTGAGAATTTGAACATACCACTTGAAAATTAACTTGCACTTTGTAATTATGCATTTTTACCCAAATGAATGAAAAACCATGAATATTTTGAATCTTTTGACTCTTGTCACTCTGAATATGAAAAATGAACATTTTGCACCTAAATGAGAATCAAATCCTGGTGAAAACACTGAACAATGATAACATTTTGAAACAACAGGATGAGTTAACATTTTACTAAAATAATAAACAAGCCACTGTTGCGTGATTAAACCTAATAAACTACTAGATATAGAAGAGGTTCTACTTAATTTAACAAAAAGTTGTATAACTGATTAGAACATAATGGCTTCAAATGTAGTTTAAGTGGGAATTTATCTGAGTTTCCTTTTGAAATATAGTTTATCTGATTTGAAGATGCAGACAAATTCAAGATCCTTCAAAGTATAGGGCTACATAAGATTCTCATGGGATTCTCTGATTTATGTTAGAATGCTACCACGGAAAGACTTCTATTTCCTCCTTGATTCGGGATATATTTCAAGACTAAAAGCTGGTGAACCATAACTTTATTGAGAAAACATTCAATGAGAATAGTAATAGCCATATATCTAGAGAGCTATAAGAGAATTTATTTTGTTTCCGCTGATTATTTCCATTATCCATATTTCAACTGACTATGTCAAAGAAGCCTTATTATTCTATACTATTTCTATAATTACGGTTATACTCTGAAGTTATTATATGATTATTAACCTGTCTGGGACTGTAATCTGAATGTATGTACACTTGTCCCATAAAAATAAGTGACAGTGTTATTACAAATCACATCTTTCTGTTTTAAAAAGATTTGGAAGTCATGGTTTTTACATGATGTTGTAAAAAGAACCAACAAGAACAAAGATGAAATAAATAAAAAACATGACATTAACATAAACAAATTTGACTACTTACTTAAAGTTATTACAAACAGTAACAATTTGTTACAGATACAGAATACAGATCACTGATTGCTGAATGCTGGTCATAAAATATGTGGTTATAACAAACTATCACCTAACTCTTAATAGCATAAGATTTTGAAATGTTCCTTACCTTTAATTACTATGGCTTCTTACAGAAACACTCTGTTTCTTTCTAATTTCTCGTTGGTTGTTGTCCAACTGTTGAATCAGGCTGACAATCTACAATGGCACCAAGATTATGACTCACAAGAGTAATTAGATAAACCAAAGTAATCTGATACAAAGCTTTAAAACATCTGTCATTAGCATTATGCAATTCAAGCTTGGAATGATCTTTCTCTGAAGTCTTGTACTCTAGATGTCTGGAGGAGGCACCCTAAGGGGGAGGTGACATGGTGAAATGAGCTGGTTCCATATAACAAAAATAAACCTAGGTGAGAATGACTAGGTGACTGATAGTTCAGGTACGAAGCCATACACGTTACAATTTCCTAAATTTTAATAGCAAAGGGGTTTGACACGTTCTCTCCTCCAAAGCGCAGTTGCAAAAGATATTCGAGGAATCTTAATCTATTTCACATTTGAAACTGCTCCCCATGGCGGACAAAAAAACCTAAACATTAATTTCTCTTAAAAAATTAAAAAGACGCAATACATCTAGATCTCATTAATACCTTCAGAGTTATACTGAAAACATATGTAAAAATTATCATGTCACATATATTGTGTCATTAAAAAGTTAAAAAAAGAAATAATACATTTTAGAGGGTGATTATCTCTGGGGCTGTTTTCAATAGATTTTACTCCTATTATTGCGCCATTGGTTACAGAAATGAAGGTAATCCACAAATGATATATACCCATTGTATGGAGTAGGTAATTTTCTTTGGAATAACAAAATATTTGAGTTCAAAATAATTTGTGAAGTTTTCTTAGTGTTTTTATGAGAGATAGCATGCTCCCCACAGTGAACAAATCCTTTGATTCCAACCCATGATAGAGGGTCCTCATAAAAATATTTCAACCGATGTATACTTTACCTTGAGTCTAAATGTTACAAAGAAACAAACAGTTGCTACGTGAATAGTAATTTAATAAATACAAAAAGACAAAAAATACAAATGACACTCATTAATTCTAATTATTTCAGAAAAATATGAAATTGATTTGGGATAGGTCTTATCATAAAAATATTCTGTATGAGACTTACAAGACCCTGGTGACAGAGTTTGTCTCTAACCCATAAGGGAAAACATTTTTAATGCGAAATGTGACAAGGTTGAATATGAAGTGTTCCCATTAGGAGCCCCTCAGGGGCATGATGTCTGGATAAGTGATAGCATCACTGAGTCAGTGAACCCTTCAAATGTTATAGAATAGATTGAATCTTTTTCCTGATAAATGAAATTAATTACTTTTGTATTATTTGCAGTATGTAATTCCAGGATATATTTCTTGTTTCTAGTATTATCTTCTTCACATCCTATTTGAATTATTTTGCATCATGTATACTGGGATAATTGAGTTTTTTAAGGTGCGGTGATAATTCAGTTTTCTTAAGAGCCTATAAATTATCAATTTTCTTTAGGTAGCTGAATGTTAACTTTCTAATATAATAAATGTGTCTTAATTACAGGTTTAAGCTCCATTTTAAACATATTTAAAATTGATTAATATTGTATGACAATTCTGTTCAGAAAAATATTAAAACTAAGTACAAGCATGAATAATGGTAACTTATAAGAATTAGATTGTTTCCTAAATTGAGGCTTATAATATGAGAACAATGTAATTGCAAATTCTTTTGCTGTGCATCCTTAAAAAAATACCAAAGACAAGTCAAGATGTCTTTAAAACCAACTTAGTACAGCATTTTTAAGTGATGAATTTTCTCACTACGATTAGCCCAGATGCCCCGAATGTATCCTGTACTTTCATGACATTAAATTCAGAATCAGTACTACACTTTGGTATCATCAGAGTCACCAGGCCCGTAGCCAGAATTTTCCAAGGGGAGGTCACTTTTCCCAAAAATTCTAGGGGGTTCACTTTGGCAAATTTGGCCAAAAATCACTCAAAAAATAGTCAGAATGGTGAAAAAACTGCACGATTTTGAAAGAAGTTTTGGCCAGGGGGGGGGGGGGCTGAACCCCCCGAACCCTGGCTATGGGCCTGGTCACCATTTTCTGATGAAAGCCACTTAAACATCAAATGGTGCCTCTTGAAATAAAGACTCTTTGACACAATATTTTCTGTATTTACTTGATCCATTGAATAACTTATGGTAGATATAGTATTTGCAAGTAGAAATACATGTAATCTTGATTTTCATCAATAAATATTTAAAAAATTTAGTCAAAGTGGTATAATAGGGAGTTTAAACTTGCATAAAAAATCAAAACACCAACCTATACATATGACCAATCGCTCATACAAATGCATCGCTTAAATATTTTTCCTTCACAATTATGTTGTGAAAAACATTGCAAGCTTAAACTCCATATTATTTGAAATCTGCCTTCAAAATTACATCTAAATGCCTGGTTTTAAAGATTCTTTATCAACTTAAAAAATGTTTTTCTCTTTGGAAATGTAATTCTTGGATCAGCTAGATTCCCCGTATAGCCAGATAAAACATATTAAACTTCTTTTACTGAACAAATTTTAGATGTAATTGATTTACCAGTAAATTATTTAAGTTTAGGGGAACTCATCATATGCCTACCAAGTTATCTCACCCAAGGTATCACTTGCTGGCAACTAGAATAGAGGCAAATATTCTTTTTTCTTGATTTTATAAGTTAGAAATTATGCTTATATTCAATGTTATGATGCTCATTTTTAGTTTCCTGCTCTAGCATCATCATCATACATCTTGGCACTTTCAAGTTCGTTCACGATCAGACAATCTTCTCCAATAAGGAGATACATTTAATGGCAGAATGCCTTGTCTCTCATTAGATCTACATAAAAGAAAGTAACCTTTATTCAAGATATGGCTTCAGTTTTCCCAATGAGACACAGTATAATAGTTCCATAAAACAACATGTTAATAAAATTATAGTGCCTGAAAGTATCTTTTAGTCATTTAGATCAGCTAGTTTATGGCTTCATCTAAGATTTACTCAGTTATCTTGATTACAGCAAAGAAAAGCTGCCATTTGAGTGTGTAATAAAACACAGACAATTTACAATGATCCAGTTATTACGTGCCTTTCAGAAATGAAACTAAAAATATTTTTTAACTCTTGAAAAATAATGCTGTATTTATCATTTTATGTTAGATATAAATCATAAAAACAATTATCTTACTTTTAGGAGTAATTAGCCTAGAAGAGAGACATTTTTAAAACATTTCACACAATTTTTAGTCTATTTGTGCAAATGTGGAGAAGATAATGATGTTACATTACGAGAGGATGTCTAGTGTAATAAGACTATGGAACTGTGTGATATAATCAATAAAGTGATCATTCTCTATAAGGACAATTTACATGCTCCTCTTCAGGATAAAACATTCACTGTCAATGGCAGGGATTTACCCTTAGAAAAAATGAAAGGTTTTGTAATATGCAAATCTGAATACATGTTCATTGTCTAGACACCACCATAACTAGAACGAGGCCAACTGGGCAGTACCCCGAGTGGTGGACTGAATTACACTTACTGACATTTAACTTCAGCACTTATTTTGTTCCAGCTTTTCTTTTTCTTCATCTACCTAGTATGGTCAAAGTAAGCCACGGACAGACTTTTTCAGAAGAATGTTTAATACTCATACCTCTATATACAGGGTGTCTACTTATCAGCAACCCCACCCCATTAAGGTCAACTGTTAAGCAGAAGCATTGTTAAGTTCCTACAGATAAATTGCAATGGCATCTAAAATGCATCTGAAGGTTGAAGACTTCAACACCTAAACCTTAACAAGTGAGGCTGAGAAAGGCCACTTACCTTATCAATTTACTTTCATCACAGTCTTACTACAAGACCTTAATTGAATTCATTTCTTCACTAATCTGTCTCATTTCTTTCTCTCATTAAACAATTCTTTGTTCTAAGACATTGACTCCCCATCCTCCAAATGCCCAAAGCTAAAGAACTCATTCAGTGGCTTCTATTTTCTTCCATCAAAGAAGTTATATTGGGACGTAACTCAGTCTTAGAGCGCTTCTATTTGGAAGGCATCCTGACATCAGACCTCATTCACTCAATTCTTTACTCTTCCTTAGAGGTTCTTCTGGGAAGAAGAAAGGAACAGAATGGATGCTATTTGAAGTCCTTTCTAAGGAGATTGTTCAGAAGGTTGTAAATACATTTGATAACAATTAACTTTGTTGACTATCTATCATAAGTCACAACTTTCTTGTAGGCTTCAATCAATCCTCTCCTATCTTTCACAAGTTTCAAGTTTCTCTTGCATGCTTTAATCAGTTCAAGTTGCTTGATTTTAGATATACAGTCAGACTTAAAATCATTCTTAGACAAAGAGGTCCAACAGGGCCTTATGGCATTGCGATGTTCGACTCATTCTTTTGCCTCTTGTCGGCTGAGAGATGGACAAGAATTGGTGACACGCTACTGAATAATGACATAAGAATTTTAATTAAATGAATAGGAGAATGACTGCAGCAGATAAGAATAGACAAGAAGGATGATATGCCACTGATTAATCAATCAATGTTTGTTCATCTTGACATTCAATTTGCTTAACATGGCTGACAAGATTCAATAAAGAATGTCTACATACATATTGACACAAGGGTGAGATTAAGTATGATGCAACTATAGCAATGTATTCATTTGATGAATTCCAAGACTCAATGTCATATCTACAGTACCTATGTTCACTTGGCTCCTTACTGTTCAGCTACCCTTTGACTATACTGTTATACTATCATCTGACGATTTTGATTTATCAGTGTCTCTCTTTATTTAAAGCTTATGTCTATACCAAGCCCAATTCCAAGGGATAGAACAGACTTCGTATCCCACAATGTTATCTTACTATTACCAGTGAATTTATTTGATGCTGGTGAGATTGAAACTGTCTAAAATTTTACTTTTGTAGAACTTTAAATGTAAAACAAATGTCATCTGTACTTACAAGCACTAGAAGATTTTTTTCAGATATTTTTTATTGGATACAGGATTATAAAGATCGATTAATCAAAAGAGTATAAATAAAGTTGAGTTTGCAAAGGTTACATAACATTCTTTATCCCATACTTGGACGTGTTACGGGTACATAAAGCTGGTTTGTAAAAACTTATATTTTCATCAGCGGGCAGATATAGCTTTACGTCCCGCTCCGAGCGGGCAGATATAGTATATCTGCCCGCTACGTCATAATCGCCGCTCGCATATTTGTTCATAATTTGTAATGTTCGCGTAATGACTGTAAACTTCAATGGAGAAAACACAGATAATCGGGATCTGTTTGATGGTTTAATGAAGGACCCACGGTCCTATGCTCACACAGTTTGGAACCTTCAGAGGAATTTATATCCTGACTTTCAAACAAAAATATTGATTTGGATTTGTAGTCTCGAACTTTGAGAAACTTATAGTTGTGTGACCTAGTTTCATGACCTTTGACCTTGAAAATTTTACTTATTCAGAGCTCAGTAAGGACTTTTGTGATTAAGCTGACCAAAATTTACATCCAAAAATCAATTTGAAAAATCAACTTTTTTGACCTTTCGAAGGTTACTGAAGGTCAAGTAAAGGTCAAATCCTAAAACTAATGTCAGATTTGAACTCCTGGTAACTTGTAGATGATTTGGTCAAATTGAAGCAAGTTGTAAAATAACTTATTTTTACTGTTTTTTGACGTCAAATATCTCAAAAAAGGTAAAAATTTGATGCTGACATATATTGAGAAATATGTAGGGAATGCTTAAATCTATTAATGATGTAATTTATTGCAGGAAATGATCAAGTATAAGGCAAACTTTAAGAATCTTGTGAATCACAAAACCTGCCATTAACTTTATACATAAGAAAGTTTCCTGAAAATAACAGTCCTACTTTTTTTCAAATTTTATAGAGTAAACACCAAAAACCGTAATTCCAAGAGCTTTGAAATCTTCAGAGGACATAAGTTGCATATACACCAACTACTAAAAGGTATTTGAAAGTTCTACTTCAACAAAGTGTCTAGTATTTACAGAAAATTTGACTTTTTGACGTCAAAATCCGCAATTTCTCGGAAACCGGGCGAACTTGGGAAATGGCGATGATAGGTCAAATAGGCATTATGGATATGCATAAAATGAATGTGGATAGGACTCAATCTGAATAGCAGTTTTAATTTGTGCGGCCAATGTTGACGGACGGACCAACGGACGGACGGACGGACAGACGGACGGACGGACCAACGGACGGACCAACGGACGGACGGACGCCTGGTCAATCCCATAGGCTCACTGTGTGAGCCAAAAAAGGGAAAGAGCATCCACTTAATCAATCAAAAATTCGAGAAAATAAATGTGGGAATATTTGAGAGAACAGGAAAATCCACCCACGGCCAAGAAAACAAAACTGGACATGAATATTCTAAAATATTTCCACGATTTAACAATGTGAACCAGATAACCAAGATTGGTATGGGATAAACATATTATCCTATAGTCGGTTCAGGATATTGGGATTATCCCTTGGCCAGTATAATATATTTTCCCTCGGGACCTGCGGCCCTTGGGCAAATATATTATATTGGCCTCGGGATAATCCCAATATCCTGAACCTCGTATAGGATAATCTCTATATGTTCAGCTGGGGCATACTTGAGTAAGCAACCTGAATCCGTAAGTCTATTGGTCTCTTAAATCATCTTTGTATGCAATGCAGGCCCAAAGCCAGCTTTTGCCAAGGGGGGTTAACTTGTCAGAAAAATTCCAGGGGGCAATCACACTGACGGCCCATAATCAATTAAAAATGCTCAGAATCGTGAAAAACTGCAGGATTTTGAAAGAAAGATTCTGATTGTTATAAAGAAAAATCATTCTGAATTCAGTTGTTCTCTCACCGTACCATTGTGGTATCTTAAGTTACAAAGCTGATCGATCATAGTAATGAAAAACCACAAAGATATAGCAAAATTAAATATAATTATTTCTTCATGAGATTCCGTTGATAAAATATTTCTATTTCTTTAAAGGCCATTGGGTCGCCTCATTAAAAGTAATTACTCAGACTAGGCTCTAGGGCCCAGATTTCTGATGCTGAAAATAAATTTCAATATCTCGCTAGAATCTTGTATATAAAGGTGAATTTCCTTCCGGGCAGAGAACTATGTTAGAAGCCAATTATAACAGGTTGTCTGGTAATTAAGCAGTAATTACAATAGATGAAAACATCTAATTATACAACCAAGTATAGTTAGAATAATTTATACTATACCACATTAGCAGAGTTTCAAAAGAACTTAACCTTAGCTTTACATAAACATGTTTTATGAAATGATTATAGCATTCATTCAACATCTCCTAAAGGAGAAGTACCTGAAACCTACAGTGACTCCTACTGGAGATCTCCACACATGTTGACACTCATCTCATCAATATTGAATTGAGTGTAAGTGACACTTTTAACAAATTTGTACAAATATAACTTCTGTATTTACATCTTTTTTTATTCATCATTATTTACTATACATGTACATGTAATTGCTATACATCCTTACACGGTGGGCAATAGATGCCCATAACAGTGCATGATTCTATATATGATTCTATATTAAACATAGCATTGTGTTTTCAAAATACAAAACTAATTATTGACACAGGATTATGGCTTGTATCATGAGAGATGACATCGTTCTTTCATTTTACTATAATTGTGAAACAGAAAGATGTGATGAGTATCAGATTGATGGCTTGAGGTCACAAGTTATAATCAATCTACTTATCTGCAAAAATAATATCTAGCATACCTAAATTAATGATGGAACCACACTTAAAGCTGGACTTCGCTCCGAAACGCAATCTTGGGTTGTTTCGGGGGTGAACTTTATCATTTTGAGCTTAATGAAAGATTATAGAATGATGAACAAATGGGGCAAATCTTGTGTAGAAATACTTACGATAAATGTGTCATTTCAAAGATTTTTCATTGAATTTGCTTCGATCAGAGCCGGCGATATGATTTTGGAAAGGTTTCTAAATGAAGAACGTGACGTCACTTCAGAATCATAGCATTTAAAATAAGTAGCGTTTAATTACTTCCACTATATATAAAAACACTGTGGAGTAGCAGTAGAATCCTCGCTTAGCACGCGGGAGGCCCGGGTTCGAATCCCGCATTTGCCTTTTTATTTTTTTAACTAAATGATTGTTCTTTGATATTACGCAGAAAAAAAACAATTTTTATTCACATAAACTTTATATTAGAGCTTGAAAATGTAAAAACAATATATGTCAACATATTGCGTTTTGGAGCGATGTGCAGGTTTAAATAGGGAGAAATTGTTGTTTAATGAACAAACAAAGGTAGAACAGATGAAGAAAGAAATAACCTTTGCAGAGATCCTGCTCACAACAAATGCAAAGTGTCACCACCTGCCATTTGTTTCAGATGCTGTTACAGATGCCGAATACCAACTGCCAAACACTGTTCACCACAAAAAAGTTTGAGACTATAACAATATGTAACTGTTCTGGTGGTGACATAAAAACTAAAGAAACTCAATACATGTTACTCAACTCAAACATGTTAATTCTCTAATAACATTCCAGTAAACTTCAGTTCTCAATTTTGTTTTGACAGAGTTGCACAACGTAACTAGAGCATTAGAGCACACACTTGGTAAGTACATAGTGCCTTTACCAAAAAAGGAGGGTGTGCATCTAATCGAGAGAATATGATAATCATGTATCATCCTATAGTATTGATGCCAATCCACATTGGCATTGTATGTTATACCAATGGATACTTTTTAATACCCATGATTACTTTTTCATACCTACACTAAATCTAAAGATCTTGTGGGAATATGGATTAATAGGTTTTGTGCCTCAAGGTATTTATAGACCAAAATATGGTACTTCAGTGTTCAATACTGGATTTAATGGAGATTCTATTTTACATTAAATTGAATTTATTAGTCCCCATTCCTGGAAAATGGCACGTCCAATTGAATAATAGGGCAAAAGCCCTTACTAGACATGCAAAGCATACAGTACATTGAGAGTTTATTGATTATTTTTAATTTCTTTCTGATATAAACGAGGAGAGTCAGCAATTATTCTACTTTATTCTCCTTTGATTGCGCAATTATGGAGCAAGAATGATAAATCATAATTATTATCTTACTAAATAGTAATAAAGTTCAGACTCTTTTGTCTCTCTTTATAATAGAAATGAAATAGAATTCTAAGGCCAATTCTAAGTGTGCTATTTACTAAACAATTCCACGATTGATGAAATTCGACTCGAATCATCATACTTGAAACAATTATTTACAAATCTCTTCCCGATTCCTATCATTAGCCACACTATTCAATGACTAATACAGATTTTTTGGTGCTCTTAATAATCTCAAATGGTTTTTGGAATCATGGGAGTTCGAATGTGAAATGAAGTTTTGATTTGATAAAGGTGATTTATTTATAAATAAACCTTTAGCCATTCTTAAGGAAATAGACAGTCATTGCTTTCAAATAAAAAGTATTGATAAACGTGAACATGTTAAAATTTACTGAAAATATATTCAAACTGTTTCAATCTAATATTGTGGAGTAAAACCGAACGCCCCCCCCCCCCCCCCCCCCCTACATATGTTACATGATGTCATTTTTATTGTACTTTTCCTGCTACATTGTCATCATCTTATCATCTTGTTCTGACAGGTGTGTGTTAATCTGGAAACTATGACATCCCAATATATTAGCATCAGTCTTTGTTGCTACAGCATGAAAGGGGGAAAACAGCCTTTCACTAAGGATGGGAGCACCTTTAATAAGGTAAAGCCATTGATAAAACCATCAACAGTTGCACTTTGAATTCAAAGTAATAGGCAATTTACTTGGTGAAAGATACAGAGTTTGACCACAAGTGAAGCAACACCTGCCAGTGATTTTTCAGTCTCTTTACAGAAATGGGAACATACCTATTTTAAGTGTTTTATACCTACATTCATCTTGTTCATATGTAGAAATGCAACAGTCAACAACCCCTCTAGAATTTTAACATACATGCCCCATATATGGTTTAAACAGAATGTCCCATTGTCCTATTTTCTCTTCTTTGTCAAACCTTGGTGAAATGATGGAACTATTGTGAGTTATTATAATATATTTTTTCTCTTTGGAAACCTAAGTATATTGTGTTGCTTCAATGAAACTGTCTCATTATTACATTTCTATTGTGTCTACAAAATTGATCCTCTCACCAAGATTTGCTCATTTAGAGTATTCAATAATAACTTGTTCTAACTTACCTTTAAATCAAATGTATCACTATCAAGAATATTCAGCAATCCAATAAGAGCTTTCTGGCTGCAAATTCTGCTGCAGTTCACACTAAAGCCACTCTTGTACCACACCAATGCGACAACTATACCACACCAAAGCAACACTTGTATCGCACCTTTGTGTCACATACTCCTACATCCTGGAAATTAGCAAGGCAAATGATAAAATAAAAAAAAACAGCTCATGGATATTTCTAATGTTCCATATAGACTGCATTAAGAGAGTTCTGTTCAGACTGGCTGCTCATTTATTACAGATCTATAATAAGCAGAATCCGATGTCTGGATAAACAATTGTTAATGCAATGATTTTTATCAATGATTTCAACCTTCAAAACACAAATCTAGCAACAATGTCCTACATACTTGTAATAAATATACTGTGTATCAATATACTCCATCAATGAATTAATTCCCAATTTTCATTCCATATATTCAAGTTTTTACATCTGAATGTTTAACTAAACTGATCCTAAGACCATGCTTGCCTCACTGAAATACCAGAAAAGTGTATCTAGCAGGCCTGTCAACTGTCCCGCAATTTGCGTATTTGTCACGCATTTGCTGAAGAATTTGAAGTCACGCCAGTTTTTTTTGCGTGACAGAAAATGTCACGCAAATACGCATTTTACCTGGTAATTGTCACGCAAAAATATTTCTGTAGAATTTTTTTCGAAATATGTTTATGATACGGTAAAAATACGAACGTCGGAAAAAAAACCGAACGCAATTTGTTCAGATTTGTCACGCGAATCCCGTATATGTCACGCATGTTCATTGGAAATTTTCGTACCTACCCCCCCCCCCTCCCCCCCCCCCCCCCCCGTTGACGATATCGCGAGCGTAGTGAGCGCGAAAAATTTGAGGTGCTCAAAGTTTGGCAAAGGTGCTCAAACTTTGGCCAAAGGTGTTTAAAAGTTGGCCAAAGGTGTTCAAAATTTGGACAAAAGTGTTCAGATTTGGACTTAGGTGTCCAACATTTTGAAGTCACTCATATTAGGTGGTCCCAAGTTGACAGCCCTGATCTAGCCCTAACATTATTATAACCTACAGTATTATAATTATAGTCAATAATTAAGAGAAATGTTATATTGGCTTTCTTAGCCAGAAGCAATTAATCTTTAATGGAATTCGATAACTCAGTAGTAAACGACATTACATGTATTATTCTGTGAACAATGTGAAAGTACAGCAACATTAGATTACAGGAAGTGAAATCACAACCGAGTTGCAATGTGACATAAATTGGACATCAATATATTGGTAATTATCTAAAGTAAACTTTGGATGCTCATTGTGCAACTCGAAAATGTACTATAATTAAGGAATAAAGAACTCTGTTCATTCTTTATTGGAAATTTAAAAGCATGAGTGCATGCAATAACCTGTATACATAACGCACGAGCTTGGAGCCTGAGTACATTATCAGGATGGGTTAACAATAATATATGTATATGAATGATTTTAACCCTTTCCCGACGTGAATATAAGAGGAAAATGTTGTCCCCAGTGACGGATAAGTAAGAGTGTTTTTTAGGGGAAAACTGCAAAATACCTATGCCTTGGGACCTATACCTTGGATTTCATCACTGATATACAATTTTTAGTAAGGATTATCACATAAGAACAACTTGTCAAAATTTGGTGTAAAAATACTGAATAGAACTGGAGATATTGTCATTTCATTGATGTATATAAATAAAAATAATGGTGCCAAAAGGAGCCTATCGTCCTGAAAGGTATTACATAATAGGGCTCCATATGGAGCCTATCGTCGTGAAAGGGTTAAATCCAATAAAGAATGATACAGGGTTCTTTATTGCAATTCAACTATACAATCACTCCAAAAATGACATTGTCTAGTTCTTTATGAAACCATAATGCACAGTGATGATCTCACTTGTTTACCAACAGTGGCACTGCTTGGTTCTTTATGAAACCATAATGCAATGTGATGATCTCACTCTTTTACCAATAATAATGGCACTGCACGGTTCTTTATGAAACCATAATGCAATGTGATGATCTCACTCTTTTACCAATAATAGCACTGCTTGGTTCTTTATGAAACCATAATGCAATGTGATGATTTCAATCTTTTACCAATAATAATGGCACTGCACGGTTCATTATGAAACCATAATGCACTGTAAAATAATGCTTCTGCTCAGCTGACCATATACATTAAATTAATGCACTTAAATATTCCCAGCTGATTGGCTGAGATGTACTAGGCATTTGAGAGACCAGAGGTTTGATTCAAGCCATTTCCAATTGTTTTATTTGATTCTCAAAAGAGAGCTTCGTTTACATGAGGGTTGTAATTACTAGCCTCTTTGGCTTTTAAGATATTAATGTATTTTCTTTTATCATATCAATGGGACTGGTATTCTAACCATTGACATTCATGAAATAGTTTGGAGAAAACAGACATAAAGATTTTGATCTAGTTGATTAATCAATGATATACGGTGGCTTATACCATAATTTAATTTGATTGTGCTTCAATTATAGTAAAGATAGTACTATTGTGGCAGATGCCAGACCTTGTGCAGAAAGCAATTTCTTAGTGATATATGGAAAGAATGTCCTTTGGTTGACATCAGAACAGGATATAATTATTTATGATCAATATATCTATATTTAGGAGAATATCTCAGTACTCTGCTTATGATCTAAGATGAGATAAAAGTATTCTGGTAAAGATATAAGGAATTTGTAGAAAATGGCTCAGTTGATGGCTTAACTCATTCATTATAATATATTTCATTGTTTACAAATTTTTATTCCTTTATAGGCACCCTTTATTCAAATCTCAAATGTATACCAATTGTTTTTTCTATTCCACTGAGACATGGAAGCAAGCACCAGAATATGTCACAGATTTGATTAATAGCTACATCTACTTCAATTAAATGTCACAAAAAAACTTTATTACAATTAAAATGCTTCTTCCAGACCATATTACAGTATTGATTATACAGTAATGTAAAAAATAATATGATATTCAAATGTATAATTTTAGCTTATGTGGGTATTAAATTAAGATAAAAGATAGTTTTGTCAGAAAATCAATTATGTATGGTGACTAGCCTCTCATATGATGCCATCAAGATATCAAAGAGTTCTGTTTTTATAATCATTTTTTTCATTGTTAATGACATTTATTTGTAATATATTCTACTTTTGAGGATTCATCATTCATTTATAACAATTATGTCATAAATCCTAAAGGCATATTGATGCATTTTGTCTCTGCTTCAATCATGATTTAATAATTTCTGAAAGTTTCTTCAAAACTGGTATATTTTCATCTAAATAAATATGTATGTACAAATGCCAAGGTCCAGAGAGAAACTTGTAATTGTAGTATACATCATTTTGAAAAAAAACAAAAATCAATTTAAAAAACATTCATACCTATATAGACAACTAGTCCATTTTTAATTTCTTAATCCAAGTGAATGTTCCATATCTATTTACCCCATTTTCCAGGTAGGCCTAGGGTAAACCTAGACTACAGCTACTAATACTACAAACTATGCTGATGAAGTCCTGGATCTCTGCCAAGACACAAGTCTCATTCAATGCTGACACATGTTAAGTCTCATTAAGCATACTTTACGATTGAACTTTTGAAACTAAAAACTCAATCAAAATTAAATATGTTCTTATATAGACGTTTGCACAGATGTTACAATATACATGTAAAATCCAAGATACTCTGATCAGATGGTCTATGTTAACAGAATGAGGAGTATGTCTAAACATATTGATAGTTTGTTAACATTAAAAATATATTCAAGGGTAGTGGTGAAAACCATCAAGGTAACCAAATAACCAAACAGGAGAAAACAGTTTTGTTAATATTCATCACCTTTCAAAAGTGTAAAAAAATATCATGCTCAAAGATCAAGAGTGAATGAGAAAAACAAATGTTCTAATTTTGAGGGTGTTAAACCAACAAAATCAAATATATTTTTAAGCAACTAAGAACATCTCGACATGACCCCCTAATCATTCATCTGTCTAGGTTGTCTAGTGTTTTTTTGTACAAAAGAGTAAAATATAGCAAAGCAAGTTTTACTTTTGCTTAGAGATCAATGTGAACTTTTATACAGAGATACAAAAAACAGACCTAATGCATGATGAATGTCACATAAAAAAATATGTTTGAAGATCAACCATTAATTTTTATGAAAAGAAACATTTAAATGTCAAGGTTCTTTATATTTCAATTAATTATACAAACATGAAAAACTCCAAATAAACGTATGACCAATAATTACTTCAGAACCAGTTTTCAATCTTCTGTGCAAATATGTAAGAGACCAGACTGTTTCATATATCTTGGTGCATTGCACATTTGTAATCATCATTCGAATCAAAATCAAAATATGAACCCTCTCTAACAGATTACAAATGTATATTTATGTGAAAGAAGCAGAAACTCAATCAACCTGGAACCTAGATGCTAACAGTAAAATAATACATTAAGAGTTTTATGCATTATTTATATTGACAAGAAATATATGAGCACAATAAAGGTAATAGGTAGACAGTACAGTGGTAACTGATAAGACGAGGACATCTACAACATGATACATTTCAAGGTTTCTGATTGGAAGATCAAATGATTCTTTAAGGAATAAAGAACTCAATATTTGTTATCCTTTGATGATGGGATTTCAAAAAAGTCTGTGACTAAGACTATATACAATTCAGGTCCATATGAACATATCAAAATTGTGCTTGCTACAATCTAATATACATTAATGTTCAGGGATTTCATGATGAAATATTAAAAAAGAAGTTAAGTGACATCTTTTAACACATACATGAACTTAAAAGTGAAGTGTCATTGATTCTGATTCTTAAGAAACCAATCATGCTTTCAACTGATTTTAACCTTTTATTTACACCATCAAATGACTTTTGTTCAAACTTACTTTCTGAACATATCAAAGCTTGAGAAGAAATCCTAAACAACATAACAAGTTCCAAATTGAATCATCTTCTTAAATTTGGAGTGAAATCAGAGAAGTTAGCATTGTTCATAAACTTAGAATGTAGTGTAGTTTAGATAACTTTGTTACAAAAGAAAAAAATATAACATTGTGGCATGTTTACTGAAGTTTGCATCAATCGTTCAATTCCAAAAACAAAAATTGTATCTTCCTCACTAGGATGAAAGAAACGCTACTTTCCATAAACTGTACTGGTAAAGCTTATTTTGTTATTAATATGGTACAATATTTAAACATAAAAAGTCCTGCCTCAAAGGAAAAAAGCCTATAAGGGGCGCTGAATTGGTTGTTATACATGTAAGGTCTGAGATTTATTTCAATGCAGATCTCACATCTACAGGTAAATATATCAACATATTCAAACAGGGCTTTAAATTGACAACAATATCAAGCGCGTAACCAGGCATACGTGAGGGTACGCAGATGCGTACCCTAAATGATGGATCAAAAAATAAATTGTTGGAAAAAAGTAAAACAAAATAAAGCATAACAATGTATACAATAAATAAACAATGCCCCATTACACAGTCTGATATCACTTAGAACGCACCATGTAAGGGCTAAAATCAAAAAATTTCCCCGAGGCATGCCATGACCCCCTAGTTTTGCTCAGTCTCAGGCCTCACGTACCTGCAATCATTATCCTGGTATTATGCCACTGATATTAGCTACATGAACCAAGAGCCAGGGGCGATGATGAAGCTGTACAAGATGCAATGAAAGGAAATTTTGCATTTATTTGGTGATTATTTTTGTTTGTGATCCCTTTATCTTTAATTCAACACTTGGCTTTGTTCATCATGAATTTCTTTTCTTGACTTGTCTTGAAAATCAATGCAACTTCAGAAATGCAGATATCATTACCTTTACTCCATATATTGAAATTACTTATCTGGGATGAATAAACATATATTGAAATACAGCTTACCATATATCACAGGTTGCATATGCCTTTATAACCTACAAAATAGATATACAAACTAATCGTGAAAAAGTTATTTTGACTTTTACCGGAAGTAATTAAAGTACACATTTCAATATTTTGCATATACAAAAATCGAGTCTAAACAGACATTTGATGTAAAAGATTTGCATATTCAATCAATTACTTACTCCCTTTTATTGTATCAATTAGGCTAATAGCATTATGCATTGATAACCTAGTCGGTGATAGGTGTGGAGTTTATGGACTGTGTATTGCAAACTTTTTAAAGGATACCCGGGGGAATGCTCCGATTTTATGACCTTTGTTCCAAATACACGTCAAAGTTGGCTTCTAAAAGTTTTCACTGAGCTTATAAGAGCTGTAAGGGAACGTTGCTACCCGAAGCAAAGACTGAAAGAGGAAAATTACCGGATAGTGGTAATAAATTCATGCGACTTCGTTCAGTGCATAACATTGCCCTCGGTACTTTCCGTATGATTCGTTAAATTCCGGAATCCAACAAAATGGCAGAAGGTAAATATTATAAATTTATTCAATATTTATTTATGGGGAATGTCTATAAGTTATGGAAGCAACAATACGCCAGAGGTAACCAGGGTATTGCCATCAACCTTTTAAAGCCATTTGAGACGGTTGAAGAAAACTTAATTGTAGTTTGTTGAAACAAGCAGAGAAGTGCCAACAGCTGAAAAATTTTGAGTGATCACAGATCTGAGATCAGTGATCTGTGGAAAATTCTCCTATAAGCTGATTATATACAACAGGTTATGAAAGTGAAATGTCCCTTTCTTATCTTCATGGCTATTGTGCATGCGACTCACAATCTGTATGGTCCATTCGCGAAAATAAGCCTCCTACTACTTTTATGGCTTGACTAGGTCAGAAGTACTTGAAATATGAGAGTTACCTGAAGATTGGGAGTCTTAATTACCTTAAAGAAGTTAGAACACAAATTTCAATGAAACGGGATCGCCTTTGATGCGTCAACCATTGAGCATTTAGCACAATATCCAAGAGGTAAAATATGAACCGTGAAACTGAATGATTTCCTTGTATTACAAGTTGTAAGTTCTGGAAGTTTCAATATGAAAGATTCCCAAACATATGTGAAAATTGAATATTTGTTTGTTGATTTTATGATTTACATATGCGTTTATTATCCCATTGAACGAAGTTCGGAGGGATATAGGGAACGCCTCCGTCCGTCCGTCCGTACGTACGTCCGTCCGTCCGGGCAATAACTCAAATACCGTTGGCCCGATTTTGTTCATATTTTGTACACATATACCCTATGGATTTTCAAAATGGCCGCTCATTTCAAAATGGCGGCCATTTTAGTGCCGAATTTACAGTAATTTAGGTGCAATATGTAAAACTGTAATAGCAATATGTTTTAGATGTAAAAAAATTATATAGGACATTAATAAAGCTAGAAATGTAGATATTAAAGAAGCACATGGCAGCCATCTTGAAAAATGGCGGCCTTCACTCGTTATATTACGAGTTTTGCTGTAACTCGAAAAGTAGTGGAGCGATTTTGTTCATATTTGGTATGTGAATACTATAAACATTGCACACTGTCTAAAGACACTTTTGGTAGAAGGTGGCCATTTTAAAAAATGGCCGCCATTTTAACGTATTTTACTATAACTCGAGCTCCTTCCGTTCTTTAAAGCATCAAACAGATTGTGATCGTGATTTTTTCCATTGACGTTTACAGTAATTATGCGAATGTTACAAAGAATTAACCAATATGCGAACAGCGATTGTGACGTAGCGGGCTGATATACTACTTGTATATCTGCCCGTTTAGAGTTTTTACAAACCGGCTTTATGTACCCATAACACATCCAAGTATGCGATAAAGGTATTTATCCTATGCCAAGTAGAATTTTAGGGAGATAAGTTGGTAAGATATATCCTGTATCCTGAATTTGAGGCATATCCAGAACCTCTATATATCTCTCTCCAGGGCATACGAGGGTTGATCATAAAGTTCTCATAATATCTCTCTTATTTCTTTATTTTTCAATATTTTCAAATGAAATTTTCACAGAATGCGCAGCATGGAATGTTTTATTAATCCAGCCAACAATATTTAGAATAACAGAAACATTAAATAAGAAATGGTTGCCATAGTAACTTGAAATCAAGGCACCCGGGGCAAATAAAAAAACTAGCTCGAATATCATGTTTAACCATGTTTCAATGCATGATAAGTTGTCAAATAAGCTATCAAACACATTAAATAGTCAAATAATATGGGCTCTTAACTGTTGTGAACTATTATAATGGTCATGTGAATTGTGTGATCTCATAATGGATGATTGTTATGCTTCATTTGAAGTGACTGTTAGACCCCATGACTGTTTTGTCAAATATCTTGAGGAAAATTGATTTTGCCCCTTTAGTTCATTTTTAACATGTACAGACCACACCAATTTTGTTGAAATCTTAGCAATATATTTGTTTTAGATCATGTTTAGTCTGACCAAAGGATCTTACAAACTTAACTTAACATTTTTTCAGTATGAATTTTATTTCCTGAAGATGTCTGCATCTTTTGCATCCTCTTACTCAGTCATTTCTGATCATTAGCTTTGCGTCTTAGACTCTGGTATCACATCTAATGGAGCATGAAAGCACCCCCTATGACAGCACACAATTTACATGATCGATTTATTTAATTCTTAAAGCACTTTACAACATATTCAAGTTAAAATTTTAACGTGTTTGGTAATTCATGAGAGTTTATTACGTACAAATACATGGTTGGTTAAGCTCATTCTCTCAATTACTTTTATTTGCCCCGGGTGCCTTGATTTCCCATTTCTATGGTAACCATTTCTTATTTAATATTTCTGTTAAAACTAAATATTTTTTGCTGAATTAATAAGACATTCTATGCTGCACATTCTGTGAAAATTTCATTAGAATATATTGAAAAATGAAGAAATTAGAGAGATATTAGAACTTTATGATCAACCCTCGTATCTTCCCGCTTTAAAAAAAAGTTGAAAAAAATGTTTGAGGAAAAATGTTGAAAAGAAATTAGAAAAAAATTTGAAACATTTTTTGAAAAAATGTTGAAGATAAATTAGAAAAAATAAAGAAAACTCCACTGGATATAAGATAAAGCAGTGATGTACAGTCAGTTTGGATATGGGGTTTATCCCTACAGTCCCTCAGGTAGATATCCATATATCCCTCTGGATAAACCCCATATCCAAAACTTCCCAGTACACGACCTTTATTTATTGTTAAGAGTACATATAATATTGTTGTACATGTATATTATACATATTTGTTTCCTGCAGGTCTGATGTAACAAAATAGATTCATATCCAGTTGTGTTTGCTATTGACGATGCCATTGACTTTCTAATTGTCGCATCCAAGTGACTTCATTAATACATAATAGAAGATCTTATCTGGGACATTATGAGGTAAAACAATATTTTGAATTAAATTTAGGATCTTCTAATTTTGATCTCATTTAGGTTGATGACTGAAATGTGAGGTTCTTTTACATTGTCATTCTATACCCTTGCTTGATGTAATAGAAAATACAGTTCTAGGTATACATACCAAAGTGGTAATTAGTTTCTTGTTATGAGAATGTACATGTATGTGACGAAGGAGGTAAAATGTCATAGAAGAAACCTTTAATCAGATCAGGAACATTATCGAATTGAATGATTTTCAGAAACATTTGTGAACACATTTTACATATTTCTGCACATCAAATTGCAGCTGTGAAACGCAAATTATTATTTTCTACCTGAACCATGGGCTTTCAGTAGAGAACTTTCCATTTAAACTTTCAGTGGGGGCAGATATGGTGTGTCAGGCAATGCCTATGACAGGCATGTACATAGAGATGTCTCTACAGGACAGAAGCTGAAAGAAGCTTACTGGACCACCAAACAGGCTGTTATAAAGAAATTGGGCAAGAAAGAGGATGCCCATGTTGTGGCATCAGATGCAGAGCTTGATGCTAAATTAGAGGTTAGTATGCAAGATGTAATTGAATGTACATCTCACTGATTGAGCTTATTTGATTACAAGCCGTGGTTGTCATATTTAAAGTGTTGAGATATTCCTGTCTGAACCATTATGATGCAATACAAGGAATGATGTATGGTATTGGACAGCTTTTTTATGACTAGACTGGCACCACATAGCAGCGTTTTACCTTTCAAAGTGATTTGATTATTTAAGTTTTAATGATACAGAACACATTTGTTCTAATGTTTGGGAGATATCACTGGATATAGTGATTCGTTTGAGTCACTCTACAAATCATTTAGAATCTATTGGTACATTTACATGTATACATGATGATGTATTTTATGATATTTTACATCACAGTACAGTGAAACCTGTGGAACAGCTCTAGAAGTGGAACACCTCAAGACCAACTGATTCACGTAAATGAACCTCTATACGTGGAACACCTCCCAAGTGAAACACTTTAGAGATTGTGTTCTTTTTAGACAGGTTTTACTGTATTTCTAAATACTTTCAGGTATTCCAGTCAATTCAAGTATCAAGTATGAACCTTTTAAAAGCGATAGAAAAGTACCAAGACAGATTATGTTGTAAGTCAATTTATGCATCCCATATGAAAGTTTAGATGGAAAGAATGGTCTAATTATGTATAGAATGTCTATGCTTTTATCAGATAAAATACATGGTGGTATAAAATAGGATATATTTTTAACTCACATTAAAGATTCATTTTTGATGTTTTGTGTCAACTTCTTTCAAAGAATGAATGACTGATATATAGCACTTATAGTATTTTTTGAATATTGTAATTTAATGAAAATGTAATTAAAATGATGGCTTTATTTTGTTTTGATTGCAATATGTCCATTGTGTCAGTTTACCTGAACATTGTATCAAATAAACTACATGTAATCATCATCTCTGGCTGCCATTTATAACCAGTTGACTCGTGCGTCATTCATTCATTTTAACTTATTCCATTCGTACAACCTTAGTCTGTACATTCTTCACTTTTTCCATAACAAGCTTCAAATCATTATTCTAGCATTGTCCCAAGAAGAAAATGGAATGGGACGTTTCCTGAAACAGAAGTGTAAGGAAGACAAAACTAGGGCAGGCAAAATGATGGCAGCTGTTGGCAAATCACAAAGTTTTTCATCGCAACAAAGGTAAACATTATGGTTACACAAATGTACGTCATCTTCGGGGAAACAACTTTGAGAAACTGGAGAGATTTCATAACTCAATCATAGCCTTATATAACCCTTATTTTTATAACTTATAGTTTGTATAGTGTCATCACTCATATATATGTTCAAAGGTTATCACTATTGATAGAACCTTGTATATAAGTGCGTTCATTCCTATCTTGTTGAAGCATGTTTATCAGTCAGATCATTGTTCTTTGCGGTTTGAGCCAGATGTTTCGGACTTTATGTTATACTCCCATGCAACTGAAGGTTCAAAGGCTTTGGATGAACTGTGATAACCTTTCAACAGTTACAATTATCATCAATTAGAGTTAATATGTGCTAAATTTTGTTTTAGGTTAGCTCTTAGAGTCCCTTTGGTACGGTTATACCAAGAAGTCGAGACATTCCGTTACCGAGCCATATCTGACTGTTTACTCACAATAAACCGCATGGAGTCTGCCAGGACAGAATATAGAGGAGCTTTGCTCTGGATGAAAGATATATCTGAAGAATTAGATCCTGATACATTTAAACAGCTAGAAAAATTTAGAAAAGTGAGTATATTTGTTAAATCTATGATTGCATACATGATTAAGATTCCATAGAAATGTAAATCTAAACAAATTAGAGAAGTTTCTGTTATGTGATAAGGTCTATATTTTGACATAAAGTATAAGCCTTTTAGATTTTAAGAAAAATTAATGATTATATTTTGGAATACCTGTTTCAAAAAGTAAAAAAAGTAACCATTGTTATGTAATGACATCATAACTATGTAACAGTGTTGTGTTTCAATAACAGAACTCTTCTGAGGCTGAAACACATGAGGTTTAAATAAGAACATTTTAAATAAAAACAGTGGGCTGAGAATATGTGTATGTGTGACTTTGAAGGAATTTGTCTTATTTTAGAAACAATCCATCCATTTCTCTGGCTCATTTGATACTAGTGGGTAGAAAACAGCTGCTACTTAAAATTTGATGGTCATTTTCGAGAACATCTAGGACTGGTGTTCCTTTCCAAAACCGTTTGTATATTTATATGTTCCTGAAACTTTTGACCATTCAGGGCTATAATAAAAACATGCTACCTTTTCTGTTTTTCTGTTCAGGTGCAAACACAAGTTAGAAAAGCCAAAGCAAAATTTGACAAACTGAAATTGGATTCCATGCAGAAGATCGACTTGTTAGCTGCCAGTAGGTGCAATATGTTTTCCCATGTGTTGGCTAACTACCAGACATCACTTTTGCAATTCTGGGAAAAAACAGCTAGGACCATGTCTGCAGTTGCAGAAAGTTTTAAAGGATACCAATACTATGAATTTGACATGTTGAAGGTATGTATATGTAATGTTATGTCTATTATCTACTTTACGAGACAAATACATTGTGACCCAAAAAAATGAACCAAATATTTATTACTAATATTATAGTATTCTACACTTGAGGTCATTTTAAGTGTACATGTATCTTTCATGATGCCATGGTAATTATAAAACAGGTGTATATTGCAGTAAAGTAAGTCAAAATGATATTTCTAAACCAAACTTAGCCATGATTCATATATAACATTTATTGATTGCCAGTCGACACATTGTCTTTTTGTATGATAGACATTTTGAGAATTGATGACTTTAAAATATTCTGTAGGATTTCCTATGCCTTGGTGTTGCTGTTATCTAGTTTACATTGGGAATATTATTTGAACCAGTTAGAACAATGCTGAATTTTAAAATTCTGAATTTTATTAATTTCAATTTCATTTGCTAATAAATCAATAATTATTTTTATCCTATGCCAAGTAGAGTTTTAGGGAGATAAGTTGGTAAGATATATTCTGTATCCTGATTTTGAGGTTTCCATATCCAGAACCTCCATATCTCCCGCCATATCTCCCGCTTAGGTGCATATCTTCCCGCTTCCGGTAATCCAATTGAATTACTTTGCATATGAATGATTTGTTTATTTTTACACCTTGTACTATTGAAATGGCCATATGCCCCTGAAAACTCTACTTGGTATAGGATAAAGCAGTTATGTACGGTCGGTCGGGATATTGGGTTCATCCCTTGTGAGATATGCATATCTCCCTCTGGATAAACCCCATATCCAAAACCTCCCAGTACATAACCCTTATATATTAACCATTATATTATAGGAGCTGGCAGAGCCTAGTAGAAAACTTGCAGAGGAAACGTCCAAATCAGATGAAAGTGATGAAGACAGGTTCGTCTTTCCACTAATTAATGTTTGTATATAATCAGCTTATATGCTGGCATGTATTGTATATGTTGTACTGTATGTGGCACATTTTAAAAACATCTCTTGCTAGGATTCTCATTTTAACTTATTTTTCTTCATTAATTGAGGGATATAGTAATTCACCTATGGCATGTCTATAAATCCTTTATGTCTAGTCAATAAAATTTAAATGCTATGTCATTACTCGTTCCGTAGTTTTTCTCATTAAAGTCCTTTATGAAAAAACTAATTTTTTAAATGTCACTGTTATACTTGTCATGTTATATTCACTTCATTAAAGTGGCAGAAAAACTCTTTCCTTGTCAAAACATTTGAATTGATCGTTGATAAATTTTTCTCCATGATTCAAAAGCTTATTTTAAAAATGGTAGCCATTGTTATTGCAAAAAATCATGCTTTTGGTCATAACACCAAACCTATTTCATCAACTTGCTTGAAATTGAACAAGTAGTTTACCTTGACAAAAAAATTTCCAACAATTTAAGCAAGGCGTACTAGATGAACCATATAATAGTAGAAGTTAACCCTATTAAGAGAAAAAGAAAAGACTTTATCCTTAAAAAGTCAAAATATCCACAAAAATTATAGGGGGCCCTTGATCACCACAATTTTTTAACCAGAATGTGCTATTAAATGTTGTCGCTTCTTCTAGTAATGAAAATCACCACACAAACCAGAAACAACAGCATAGCAACATTAATAAGGACATTAGAGACCATAACAATCTTATAGACTTTGGTGAGATCCAAGCTCAACCTGACATTGAGAAAAAGACTGACTATAATAAAAATCATGGGGTGAGTCTGGAATCAGGAAAGGATGCTTTAGAACGCTACCATAGACGTTTATCTAATATGGAAAGTGCCTTAGATCAACTGGAAGAGGATTTAAAAACTAACGATGCTGATCCTGATAATAGCATGCCCCCCAGTTATTTCCAAGTAGCTTCACAGAAAACAGATGTGAAAAATAGAAAAACAAAAGAACAACTAGAAAAGATGCAACAATCAGCAAAAGATACAAAGTATGTTAAGATGAATTGGAACTAAAACTAACCTCTAGGATCTAACTAACATCTGGCACCTAATTAACTTATTATCTAGCATCTCACTAACTTTTAAATCTAACCCCTAATATACTAAGTACTAATAGAGTGATGATAGTTTTAAGTCATGTAGATGCAACAGTCAGAAACTGAGGATTTTTTCCGAAAACCATGCATGTTTCCTCTTCACCATGGGAGTCTACTAAAAATTAATGATGCCTTATTTGGATGCACCATGGATGTAATGTGATCTAGCAGAGCAGTCAAATCAAATTGCCACTTTTCTCATTGTTCTAATGATAGTTTTCAATGCTAAAGGCCAATTATTTAAAAAAATATTCATAAAGAATTTTTTTCATTTTGTTTGTTTTGTTTTTACTGTATAATTTTGGCTTAGAATTCCTGATGCAGAAATGTTTAAAATATCATTTATATTTCTAAACTGTATTTTGAAATAACAAATGTTTAAATATAACACCCTGTTTGTAGTCCTTTTTGGTGGTTACATGGTTTGTGGTGAAAAATTATTTTGTTAACCTATTTTAGTTAGTTGCTATGTTTATTATAAGATAAGCTATTTTTTAAATTGATAATTTAAAACAGTATTTTTAGCTTACATGGTTGAGCTAATGTGATTACCTGCTGTCTGTCTGCCACAGTTGTTCACACTGGTGATCCGCTCGATTACGCTGGTTACCAAAATGGTTCATATTGGTAACAAAATGTCGGAACATTGAAGGTACGATTTTTCTTTTTTCCTTATTTCACGCGTTGTAGGCAGAATCCTCACGACATTTTTTCTCAGCATCATATGTTTTAGAAAATGTACATGTTTGCGAAAAAATAGCTCAGAAGACAACAGAATCGTCGATTTAATTCCTCACTTAAGTAACATAAACGGTTTGGGTTAAAAGTGCAGATCTTAACCGTTTTTCGAAAAACTATTTATGTAATTTAAGTGAGGAATTAAATCGACAATTCTGTTGTCTTTTGAACTATTTGTTCGCAAATTATTATGTACATTTTCTTAAACATATGATACTGATACACGTTTGTATTAAAAATGTCGTGGGAATTCTGCCTACAACGTGTGAAATAAGGAAAAAAGAAAAATCGTACCTTCAATGTTCCGACATTTTGTTACCAAAATGAACCGTTTCGGTAACCAGCGTAATAGAGTGGATCACCAGTGGTTCAGTTGTTAGGGTCACCAAAACTGATCTTGGATGAAACTAACTGAGCCTTAAAGAAGTGGAAAATGTCTCACATAGCACATACCTTCAGTCATTAAAGTAGATAAAACAACAGAAAGGCCTTCAAAAATATTTTGGGGTCAAAGCTATGTTGAAACCATAAAATGACAGAGTTAAGGCTGCCTATAATTCTAAGAGAATTGATGTTCAAAATTCAAGATTCTAAACATCCAATTGGTCAAGGCTAATGTTGTTTTGTGCACTGTGCAGAAGTGAAAACCTAGGAGAGAAAGCAGGTGTTGATAATAAGCTCAACAATTCAGAAAAAATTGCTGATGGGGTGCGGTTGACTTTTTCATTTAGGAGATTTTGCCAAATTAGTAATGGACATTAGTAAAGAAACCTCATTCAAATTGATTCAATTGTATAATGCAATAAGTTGTAATAAAATCTTGAAAGACAGAATGACATTGATCCCAGATCAATCGTTCATTTAGAATTGTATAACTCTAGAGTATACCAAATGGAGTGTGGTCTCCACACTACACTACGCTACTGTTCAATACAGTACACTGCCACATTAAATGAATGGAAGGACATGGAGTTTAAAATGTTGGAAGCAATCAAGCGTGTAACTGTTTTACTTACAATCCTAATTTTATTTTTCTAAAATAAGAATTAAGACCTGATTGAATATAAAAGTTATTGAAGATTTAAGATGCAGAAATGTCCATGTGGAATTTTTTATTTTGTGAGGAACAATTGGACTTAATAAGTATGAAATGAAGTGATGACATGAGAGCATGGGAAAATACTGTTAAATTGTGACTTATTTTCAATTTATCTCTTTACATTCTATTTCCTTTAAATACATATATGTATATTTAGGTGTAAGATCACTCATAGGTTTTAACAAATATTTTCTAAAAAAATGATTCCAGACTTATTGCACTTGGTGAGGAGGCTACAGAAGATGCCACAAATGAGAAGAATCTGCATGGTTCCACAGCTGATCAAGCCCATAATGGTAGTTTAGAGAATCTCCTCCTGAATAATACTTCCACAGCTAAGAAGGGTATGTTTAAAAAACTTTAACTAAAATATTTTTACTGAGCTTAAATTCAGGGTATGAACTTAGTCAGGATG
Source organism: Owenia fusiformis (assembly GCA_903813345.2). Classification (NCBI taxonomy): domain Eukaryota; kingdom Metazoa; phylum Annelida; class Polychaeta; order Sabellida; family Oweniidae; genus Owenia; species Owenia fusiformis. Next base: position 18,700,316 of record CAIIXF020000007.1, on the reverse strand, counting down.
TTGTAGATCATAATTTTGATCATAGTTACCCGGTACTTGTAAATTGTTATAGGCATATATGATATTCATTCTAAAAATCCATAGCCTCATGATATCAGCTTTTGACATTGACTCATGGATTGAGACAAAACGTCTTTTCAAGTTTTCACCCGTGACCAGTTTACACCATTTTCCGAGTCTTCTTGGTTTGCAAGAAATTTTCAAAGTCAAAATGTCACATAGTTCTTTGTGTGAACCAGGAGCCATGGTTCCTTTATTTGATTTGGCTTTCGGGTCAGACTTAGACTGAGATTTTATATATTGCAACATTAATATAATGATTTTCAGTGACAAAAACTCCTCAAGAAGAAACTACAGAAAATATACAGGATCCATTCATAGATTTTGGAGATGATTTTGAGGAAGAAGAAAACGATGAGTTTTCTGGGAAAGCTTTGCCCCTATCCAAACATGTAGAAAATCCTAAAAACAGTGAGTATTTTGTTGTTGTTCCATTGAGTGTTATATAATATATAATATTGTGATGAGTTCACCAATGAGTAGGTGTCACAGAATAATTTTGCCTACACATTTCCAGGCAAATCATTTGAGGAATTGGTTTTGAGTCACATCAGATGTGATATATTTTTATGGCTATTTTTCTCGCTTGGTTTCAAAAATGTTGAAAAGATTTTCACGCCGTCATAGAAAACAGTATAAAGCACCTCATGTACAGTTACTTTTATTATGAGAAAGAGAACTTACAATGACACCAGGGCGACTTGCAAATTTGGGGTTTTCATGATTTTGGCATGCTTTTCAAAAATATTGCTTTCAACCTAGTACATGTACTCTATTCAGATAATTTGATTCTTGGCTAGATTCTCTGGGTGAAATAGTCACAGTTAAATGCAATATCTCAATCAGTCTTATACATTTGTATCAACTACTTCAGATATTCACTTGTTTATTTTAGTTTCAAAAGACATCCTAACAGAGCCATCTTCAAATATTCACTTGTTTATTTTAGTTTCAAAAGACCTCCTAACAGAGCCATTAGAATTTGATGACACTGACAAAGATGATATGACTCTCCTTAATGAAATACTAAATGCTCCACCTGGAGGGGATGAGTTCTCGCAGGAGTGGCAGGATGTCTTTGGGGATACCTCTGCCCCTGGAGCCATGAGGAATGAGGCTGGGGATCAATCACAGTTCATGCTACCCTCTCAGCTGTTAGACATGTCAAGTCTCACTTTAAACAAAGGTACATGATTCAAACATATCACTTGAAATTTCTTGTGATAGTAATAATATACAAGGCATTAACATGACAAAATGTCACCACCTAGTTGCTCACAATATTATGAGTTCAAACTTAAGTCAGATTTGAATTTCTGAGAACTTGTAAAGTCAAATTTGAACTTCTGAAAAGATGTAGATGATTTGAATTTTTTTTTGTCAATTTGAAGCAAGTTGAAAACAGACCTTTTTGACGTTTTTGACCTTGAGAAGGTCATTAAAGGTCAAATGTCAAATCTAAAGTCAGATTTGAATTTCTGAGAACATGTAGATGATTTTGAAAAAAAAAATTAGTCAATTTGAAGCAAGTTGAAAAAAGACCTTTTTGACCTTGAGAAGGTCATTAAAGGTCAAATGTCAAATCTAAAGTCAGATTTGAATTTCTGAGAACATGTAGATGATTTTGAAAAAAAAAATTAGTCAATTTGAAGCAAGTTGAAAAAAGACCTTTTTGACCTTTTTTGGCCTTGAGAAGGTCATTGAAGGTCAAATGTCAAATCTAAAGTCATATTTGAATTTCTGAGAACATGTAGATGATTTTGAAAAAAAATTTAGTCAATTTGAAGCAAGATGAAAAAATACCTTTTTGACCTTTTCTGACATTGAGAAGGTCATTGAAGGTCAAATGTCAAATCTAAAGTCAGATTTGAATTTCTGAGAACATGTAGATGATTTTGAAAAAAAAAATTAGTCAATTTGAAGCAAGTTGAAAAAAGACCTTTTTGACCTTTTTTTGACTTTGAGAAGGTCATTGAAGGTCAAATGTCAAATCTTAAGTCAAATCTAAAGTCAGATTTGAATTTCTGAGAACACGTAGATGATTTTGAAATTTTTTTTTAGTCAATTTGAAGCAAGTTGAAAACAGACCTTTTTGACCTTTTTTGACCTTGAGAAGGTCATTGAAGGTCAAATGTCAAATCTTAAGTCAGATTTGAATTTCTGAGAACACGTAGATGATTTTGAAAAAAAAATTTAGTCAATTTGAAGCAAGTTGAAAACAGACCTTTTTGACCTTTTTTGACCTTGAGAAGGTCATTGAAGGTCAAATGTCAAATCTAAAGTCAGATTTGAATTTCTGAGAACATGTAGATGATTTTGAAAAAAAATTTAGTCAATTTGAAGCAAGTTGAAAAAAGACCTTTTTGACCTTTTTTGACTTTGAGAAGGTCATTGAAGGTCAAATGTCAAATCTTAAGTCAAATCTAAAGTCAGATTTGAATTTCTGAGGACACGTAGATGATTTTGAAAATTTTTTTTTGTCAATTTGAAACAAGTTGAAAACAGACCTTTTTGACCTTTTTTGACCTTGAGAAGGTCATTGAAGGTCAAATGTCAAATCTTAAGTCAAATCTTAAGTCAGATTTGAATTTCTGAGAACACGTAGATGATTTTGAAAAAAAAATTTAGTCAATTTGAAGCAAGTTGAAAACAGACCTTTTTGACCTTTTTTGACCTTGAGAAGGTCATTGAAGGTCAAATGTCAAATCTAAAGTCAGATTTGACGGTCAAATGTCAAATCTAAAGTCAGATTTGAATTTCTGAGAACATGTAGATGATTTTGAAAAAAGATTTAGTCAATGTGAAGCAAGTTGAAAAAAGACCTTTTTGACCTTGAGAAGGTCATTGAAGGTCAAATGTCAAATCTAAAGTCAGATTTGAACTTCTGAGAACATGTAGATGATTTAGAAAAACATTGAAGTCAGTCTAAACAGTATTTGTTAAGTTATAGGAAGTTGTAAGAAATTGTTACAGACGCCGGACGCCAACCGCCAGACGCTGGACGCCAACCGCCGGACGCCAACCGCCGGACGCCAACCGCCGTCGCAAAAAAACGGAGACCATAACAATATGTCACCACCAACATAATAAAAAACGGAGACCATAACAATATGTCACCACTTTTGGTGGTGACATAATAATAATTATGATGTTGAAGTAATTATATGCGTACTCTGCAGTATAGTTGTGGAGTAATTAAATGTCATATGTTATTGAAGGTATGGGGCCAGAGAGTCGGCAACCTACACAAGGAATTCAACAAGGGAAGCAAACTCCCAAACAACAGCAAAACAAGTCAAAACCTGGCACTAAAAAGGTAAAATATTCTAGTCATATGAATTGATTTGAAAAAGTGGAACAGAAATATTTCTTATGGATAACAGGCAAATATTTGAAAACCATGAATTTTTTCGTGAATTGATTTAAAAATTGCTCATTTATTGGCAATAGACTAGATGAGTAGAAATAATCTTGATTTACGTCATTAAATATTCACAAGTCAGTCAAAATGATGTCATATTGGAAATCTACATGTAAAAGTACATCTCAAATATGGTTTCGAAAATTGTTTATCAACTTGGAAATGTTTTTTTGAAAATGTGACTTCTTGTTTGGGGAGATTCCCCATCTAAGATTGGGTATATTTTCCATTCTTAACAAAAATAATGTGCTTAGAAATTCATGTTGTGTCATGGAGAAATTCTAGAAGTCAAGATTATTTCTACTCATCTAGTCTATTGAAATAAATTTAAATTTACTGAATGAATTCAGGTATCAATTAATTGTGAGCTTTTTGAACTTTGCCTAACATGAATCTAGGGTGCATCTCTTAACATTGAATTTTGTTGAATGAGTAATTAATTTATAGTTTAATCTTTGTGGATTTCAGGGTGAGAAGACGGACATGTCAGCATGGTTTAATCTCTTCGCAGATCTTGACCCATTAGCTGACCCTGATGCTATTGGTCGCAAAGTGGAAGGCAGCTCTGGTCAGCAAGCTGACAGGATGTAAACTATTAAATAACATACATCTGGCAACTAGGACATTATGCTATACAGTTTAACTGAAAATAGGATTAATTTTAATAAACTTTTAAAGTTTTGCGATGTTCAGGGTGTCCATTTGATAAGCTCCCCTAAGGATAATACAGAATGTATCAGGCTTATGTGTTTTAAGTATCTTGTACTAATTGTAAAGATTGTTCAAGTTTCATTAAAATGAATAATTTTATGAATAAGGAACTACATGTAAGTAAAAAAAAGGTTATTGTAACAACTCGTTTGAATGTTGAAGTATGATAACATGCAGAAATAAGCAGTTAAGTACTGAATGAACTTATTTACAATTATACCACTGCACCCTTATTTACTATTAACCTTAGGGTTGACCTTCGTCTTATTTCTTTAACATAGGCCTGTGTATTGAGGAAAAACCATGTTTTTGGCTGCCTGTAACTTTTTTCAGCTTTCTTCCTCATATATGAAATTCTCCACTTTGTGGTAACTTTGGATGATTTTTACAATGGTGCATTACACTTAACTTTGAGACATCTGTATATATGATCTTAATGGGAGGGGGTTTGTATATAATTGGCACCTTGAGTTGTGGTATTTATTGGTGTAGCAAAGGGCGAGGGTTCGTTGGTAAGGTCTTGAACAGTATAAATACTCATAAGTAAATAAAATTCTATGGAGATTGCAGCCTGTAAACAGTAAATCTGTCTCTAATTCAGTAATTGACACAATATTAAAATATTTATTAAGGGTTGATAACTCATATATTTCTAGGAAATATGTAAAATCAGAAAAATTATGTAAAATGCAATAAAGATTAGCAAGGCCTACCTTTAATTATTCAAAATATATAACAGTTTTAGCATGTTTTTATCCCAACAAAGTTTGTAGGGGATATAATGAATCCAAATATCCATCAGCAAGTCAGATTGAAGATTAGGCAAACTCCTATATAAATGGATTGGTTTTGGGGCACACCACGTCTCATAATACATGTAATAATAGTCATGAATGCTCAGCCATCCAACAGTTCCATAATGATCTAGGTATGATTTGATTGGGACAAATTGGTTTTTTGCCAATACCATTGTATTGCACAGGATTCTAGTAATCTGGCTTTGAAACTGGGTATGTTTTTTTAGGACACCCCTGTAGTAGATGATAGACACAATTTTTTGCCATAGTGCTACGGATTGTTCACTTGTACATAGTGTTATAAAATGGCATTTTAGACTGCAACTTTAACATAATATCGGCCACAAAAAAGTTGGAGATTATAACAATGTTTCTTATGGAGGGGGATCTGATATGAGTTGCCACTTTGTCAATAGATCTTACTGTATACATTTTTTATCCAACATCGCAAAAACATACTTATGCCACTTGAGAATTGATGGTAAATTGATATTTGCATAAAAAGTATTATTAAAATCAATGCATTATTAAAACATTCTAGCAAACAAGAACACAAATGTGTACAAAATGTCCCCACCTATGGGTGATCCCGTCAAACAGTTATCATGAAAATGAGTAGACAAGACTTTACTGACACAATTTGAGGACGGAAAATCCGAAATGGCCAACTTAAAATTTACCCAGAATGCCCAAAAATTAGTCAGTTCTAGATTTCATATTAAGAACCACCCCTGAAAATTTGAATCCGTCACACAGTTAACCAGAAAACATGTAAACAAAACTTTACAGACAAGATTTTACGATGGAAAATCCAAAATGGCTGCCTGGCATTTACCCAAATTGTCAAAAAACTAATCTGTTCTAGATTTTCATACTAAGAATCATCCCTGAAAATTTTAAATTGATCTACCAAACATTTCACCTAAAAACGCGTAGACAAGACTTTACAGGCATGATTTTAAGACCGAAAATCCAAAATGGCTACCTCGACATTTATCCAGAATGCTAAAAAACTAATCAGATCTAGATTTTTATACTAAGAATCATCCCTGAAAATTTGAAATTGATTTACCACACTGTTCACCTGAAAACGCGTGGACAAGACTTCACAGACAAGATTTTAGGACGGAAAAATCCAAAATGGCCGACAATAAAAAAGTGATTATGAGTTTTTGCTGATTTCTTTTTACAAAATTATCACATATAACTACTGTTAACAATAACTTAGGCTTTTACAACAAAGTGCACCTGAAATTATTTATAAAGCTACTAAATAGTTAAAGTATGAAAACTCAAAAACACCATTCAATATGATACAAAATATTATCGCGCGCTAACTTTTCTTAAAACATTCAAAATGGCTGCATGACTGAGCTAACAGGTCCAAAACCTAATCAGATGTAGAATGAGGTGAGCTGAACTTAAAAACAATTGTGAAGCCGTTTTTCTTAAAGTTTGCAGACAAGGATTTTAGCATTTGACTTCAAAATGGCCGACAGGAAGCAGGTATCGAGTTAATTTTTTTTCATCCACATCTGTATGCACTCATAAGTTATCCCTGAAAATTAGAAGGTGATATCTGTAGCGGGTTTGGAGAAAACTGCCGGACATACAGATGTACGGACGGACAGACAGACAGACACGCCTAGGCCGACAATATGGCCCCACACTATGTGGTGGGGACATAAGAATAGGACAAATGTTTTGTATTATACATTTATTCTATTTACAAAACCTGTATTCTTTACAGAATAACGAAGCTGATATATGCACTTGGGCATTTGGAGATCTAGAAAGAAAGTACCTATTGGCAATGCATATCTTTCATCTATATATACAGCACTTTGATGAATTAAAATGTATCTAGAGTGTAAATGAGAGTCAATTTGAAGTGCATCATCAAGACTGTTGCTGTGGTACTCCTGTCACATAATGGTCTGCCAGTGTTTGGGTCAGCTCAACAGCTTTGTTGTAAAGGTTCATGTCTGAAATATAAGTACACAGGTTCAGTTACTTTCACAGAATAAGTAAATGAGCACAATATGATTATTTGAACACTTCAAATGGCCGAAAAACGGACACATTTGTACATCCACTAATCTGCCTACTTGGATAATGAAAAGTGTTTGATAATGTATGGCAGACTTCTTGAAGTAGAAGTAGTTGGGCTTGGCCTCGGAACCCAGATAAATATTGATGTGTAATTTTGTTCAATGGAGGAATGAAAAGTCCAATATCAGTATTTAGCAATGCATTTACACAATGTCAATGCAATTGTCCTTGCAAAGAGGAAGGGGGGTTTAATCCTTCTTTGTATAGTTTGCCTGAATGAAGTTCAAAAATGTTCACTTCAAAATTTGGTTGCAATCATTAGAGAATTTTCGTTATAAGTTTTTTAAAAACTTATACGTATACTTATAAACCCAATAAACAAGGTGTTTCATAATTTCCTAATTCGTCGGGAAATATCTCCTAGGACTGTAATAAAAAGGGCCAATGGCATACCATCCGTACCCCCTTGATGTAAAGCATGTTTAGTTGTGTCATATGTGTTTTCTAGAATCAAATAGGCTGATATAGCACACAGGTTTTACAGATTTATCTACTCTCAAATATATTTTTTGTAGATGATCGTTTTGAATCACCTTGTAGAAATAACGAAGGGAGAATTAGTTCAGCTAATGAATGAGTCGAGCTGTTTGATTGGATACTATGCCTATTCAGCCGATTAATTTTAATAAGCCATTCTGGTCAGTAGGTCCACACATATACTATGCGGAGATCCAACTCTGTAAGTTTATAATCTGCGACCTTGACCTTATAATTTCATGAGAACTTTGAAATGATCGACTCGTTCGTGTAGTGATTCACTTTAAAGGGTCTTGTTTATCGTACATTACAAGGACCCGTCAACTAGCGTTTAGTTTATCGTGTTCATAATTGACACTAGCAAAGGACATTGTATTCGCAGTCCATAGTTGATGATGGAGCTTGACTATATCGCAGAGCTGTCAAGTGTCCCGCGAATGGCGGGATTATCCCGCGAATTCGATCAAAATTAGGCTAATTCGCGTGTCCCGCAATGTCCCGCGAAGTCCCGCAAATGTGGCTTTCGACCTCCGCGAATTTCCGAAATTGTTGCAATCCCCTATATGGTGATTATCTTATCTTATATAAGAAGCTAAGTTTTTGCACTTTTGAGGAGTAAAGTTTACCTAATTTTAAGTACCTAGCATGCTGTTGTTTGGTATCAAAATAAAGAGGAAGGGTTCAACTTTCATTTTAATTACGACAATAGGGATGTAGGTCACAAATAGTTCCAACGTTGGCCTTTTTACTATCCGTGTGGCCTTCATCTCAGAACTGAGCAAATGTTAGCAAACGCGAGTTACAATAAATGGACGCTGATATCTAGAAAGGGTTTGTAGAAAAAACCGGGTACCGGGTAGTAAATCCTCCATGCTGGGTTCAAACTTGGTACCCGGTACCCGGTCAAAAAACGGGTACCCAAAAAATGAAAAATACGAATATACGAGTATAACATAATTAGATTATCAGAAAACGTGTAAGATTTGTTTTGAATTTACAAAAATGTATGTAACATCCTTCAAAATTGAGCTAGAAGCTTCAAATAAAAAGCATATTTTAAGGCTCTTTTCTTCCTCTATCGTCATGACCATATTTTCATTGGTTATGTTCACGTACCAACATACGAACTCATTGAAAATAGAGTAAAATTGATTTGTCTTGTTATTCAAATCGTCTTACAATGTCATTGGCGTAGCCAGGAGAGGGTGTGATGGTGCGATCGCACCCCTTCCCCCTTCATTACCAATGGAAATATGACCATGATGATAGAGGAAGAAAAGAGGCTTAAAATGCTTTTTATTTGAAGCTTCTAGCTCAATTTTGAAGGAAGTTACATTTTTGTAAATTCAAAACAAATCTTACACGTTTTCTAATGATCTAATTATGTTGTATATTCGTATATTTCGTTTTTTGGATACCCGGTTTTTCGACCGGGTACCAAGTTTGTCTACGTAAATTTTATTTATATTATTAATTGCATTACATTTACATGTACATATTTATACAGTAGAACCTGTCCGATGGAATACCTCTCTGTAGGGAAAACCTATGAACAAGGAATGCTTTTCAAAAGAACCAAATATTTTTCCATTGACTTACATGTTAACGGACCCTCTCTGTAGGGAAAACCTGTGAACAGGGAACAAGGAACACTATTTTGGGGCAAATTATAAAAATTCACCTGTGAACAAGGAATATGGAATATTGGTGACACTGTATATTCCATTATTTTTCAGAGGTGTGAAAGTCTTAAGCCAATATCTGAATATAAAAAGCTTGGATTATATGATTGAGATTAAGATAAGCCAATTGCTTACATGATGTAGCATCCCACCCACTGTTAATTACCCTGATTTGTTTTAAAACTAATACTAATCTGTTTGTTACTTATTATCATGAGCTAATTCTTCCTTTCAAAAACCTAATTACATCAATCAGTTGTGATAATCTAGGGACTGACACAATTGTTTTATGGAGATAACAGAAAGTAAGTACATGGTCATGTTGAGCCAAATCTCTTTAGATCTTTTACTGATCCAACTTCTAGATTATCAATGATATAAAATGGGGTTGATGAAACTTGAAATTCAGTTCTTAGCACTATATCTCTACACATCATATCAATAATTACATCAACTGGACATCATCAGACGCTAACAGCAGCTAAAATCAACATGGGGAAAACATAACCAAGTATGGAGTCGGCATTTGTACAATCAATCAATATATATACAAATATGCTTATTCGGCAAGTTTGAGTTTGCTGAAAGTGTGGCCCCTCTCTATAGGGAAAACCTCTGAACAAGGAAAGTTTCCTCCAGTCCCAAGAGCATTCCCTGTTCGCAGGTTTTACTGTATTTACATTTACATGTACATAAATAAGAATGAAGGAATAAAAAAAAGAAAAAAAAAGTTTGAACCCAGCATGGAGGATTTACTACCCAGTACCTGGTTTTTTCTACAAACCCTATCTAGAAAAGTAATCTCATTCCCTATAATTTGATGTAGATTAATCGAACCCCTATATCATGGGCTTTCAATTGAAAGCCCATGCCTACAGTATGGTAGTAGTTGGTCACGACGCCAGAAGCAGAGAAGTGCAAAGTATTGTTCCAAATTTTTGAATTTCGTGTTAGATTACGATACTCACACCTCAAGCATGGTTTTTGTTTTTGATAAATTACAATAAAGTTATATTTCTATGCGTATTTTGTGAAATTATGTTGACGTTTATTTAAGTTACAATGTAACGGTGCATTATATTTGATTAATCAGTATCTGAAAGTTTGATTGAAGTACTTTTACACGCTTTTACATTAGTCCAAATCACGCAAATCCCTTGAATGTCCCGGGACATCCTGCAAATTTAGGTGGATGTCCCGCGAAATCCCGCAAATATAGGGCACCTTTTCTAGAAAATCTGTCCCTCTATGAAGTTTTTGCTGGTAAACCTGTTAACTGTCCCGCAATTAGGGTGTTTCTCCCTCGAATGGTCCCGCGAAATCACGCGAATTTGATAAAAAAAATTGGCCTATAAGCGCAATCACGCAAATCCCTTAAATGTCCCGCGACATTAGTATCGGGAATAGTTATGCCCCACTTGGTACAGATTATGAAAATCAATTTGAATTGATTTTAGTTCAACAAGACCCTTTAAACTATAAGTATACGTATAAGTTTTTGAAACAACTTATAACGAAAATTCTCTATTAACTCAGATGTTTGACATGTTTTTACTTACTGAAGGATGAAGTTGCCTCTGGAGAAAAAATGACATAATTTTCGCAGTTGATGCTGTTCGTCTCTGTAACCATCCCCTGAACCTCTACTAGCCCATCTATGTAGTCTTGTATTGGCTGGCCCACATCAATCATTATCACTTGGTCATCACTAGTCTTTAGTTTAAATGACGAGCCACTTATCTGGAATCACAGTAAAGCTACTTACTACATTTAGTCACATCCTCCGAAGAACTTAGTGGATGATGTTTGGAACCCTGCCTCTGAGGATGATTTAGTCACTGATATGATGTGAAAGCACACTCTACAAGTGTTTTGGAAACCTATGCTTCATTCATGTCATTGAATAATTGGTAAATTATTTCATTTCATTCAATGGCTATTAATGAAAAATACATCAAATTCAAGGCTCAAGACATTGTTTCTTTTCACGTTAGATCATGGTTTTGGGCTATATGGGGTTTGTTTTTCTTGACTGGTATGCACTTAGAGTTTGCTTTTTCTTGCTAAGTTCCATTACAACTTTTAGTCCTTTCCCTTTGGCACTAGTGCTTATATATTTAAAATTTTACTTGTTCCTTCGTCTAATTTATACATAATTTCATTCAATTGGACATTCCTAAAATATCTTCACCAATCAAATTGTTTGTAATTTCAACACTGAACAAAATGACAATAGTACACTTTACAGTGTCTCAAAAAAAATGTTATAAGTACAAAATTCTCAATATTTTTTATAATTTTAGCATTTACCCTAAAACATAATTGAATACTTAAAGAGCAGGCTCTCTTGACTGCACAGGACAAACTTTGTGTTTTAGTGTAAATGCCAAAAATTTGAAAGATATTGACCATTTTGTACTTGTAACATTTTTTGAGACACTCTGTAGTGCAAGTTGCTGTTTACTATTTTATCTTCCTTTTAAATCATTGAAAACACACTGACAAGCGATAATCTTAGCACAATTAACAATCGAACATTGAGCTTCTTCATAATTTCTGATTTTTGATACCCACCTAATCTCTTTTGGCTACTTGGTATATTCGATTCAAACTTTTTTATAGCCTACAGTAAAATTTTAAATGTTTGAAATGAATGTACTTTCATGTATATAAAAATAGAAACATTTATGCATGTCCTAACTTTTGAACATTTTAGTTTGTTTTGTAGTTTAGCTATCATATCTGTGGCCTCTTATATTTTGATGCTTCTCTGCCATGTTATTTTCCAAAAAATTAACATGGCTGGAACTCCCTAAATTACAAAAGGCCACAGCTTTGCTGCACATTATACATAACTATCTGAAATATACAAAAGTTAGGACTTGAACATATGTTTCTATTTTTATAAAGTGTTGCAATATAGTCATTTGTTTGCTTATTAACTTCAAAGTACTTCCAAACATTAAAAGTTTTACTGTGCATGTTGCCTATGAGATATGCAGTGATTATCCCATAGTTGAGGTAAAATCTGTAGAATAACACATATATATATATTTATGATATTCAGACAAATAAAACTTAATGTTGTTGTGAAATGCTTTGGAAGGTGAACTATGGGATGATTTGACCTCAACTATGGGATAATTAGAATATCCTATGATTTTTTCATGATATCGTTTTAATCCACTTGTTAATATCAATATCTGCACTCATTCGGTACGCTCACTCATCCAGATATCGATATCAACTCGTGGATAAAAATGATATCCCTCAAAATCATAGGATATCCTATACGTATCACATCATTTCCTTATTTTTCACGATCAAAATTGTCAAAAAAGCATGGTCAACATTCCTTGTAACTATTATAGGTATGCCTAATTTCACAGAAAATGAGAGACATATATACGATATAAGCGTGAAAAGTCAGAACAAATGCGTTTGTTTTTTTCGGCGTTCGTTTTTTTGATGTATCGGCGATCATTTTTTCCAGAAATATTTTTGCTTGATCCACGCCCGGTGATCGTACGAAATGGATGGAGGGGGGAGTAGGCGATTTTTGCAAGAGAACTCAACAAATTTGGAAGATTTATTTTTTCAAGAGAAAATTTACGACTGAATAAATGAATAGGCGCAGTGCATGGCAGTATTTTTTTGCACTGATACACTTCTGAGATATGAGATCTATTAAAAAGGCGCATCATCACCAACGTGCGAAAGTCAATGTTTTTGCTGTAAATCAGGCAACAATGGTCCACACGACCTGTAATAAATAGGTATAAGGGACGTTATTATCACAATACTAATGACATTGCTCACTTTTTAAAGTTAGTTTCCATGCGTTTTACAAAAAATAATCGAAATAAATTAATATCGGATGGAGGGGGGGGGGGAGAGTAACATGTAAATAAGTCATGATAAGACAAGCTACTTGAATTTATTCTAATAACCACGGACATCTAATACATTCTTCGAATGAAATAAGATATCAATTATTAACAGGACTGGCATCCAGATCCAAGTATTTTTCAAGACCGCCGACTCTCGTTGGGCTATTTATCCGTATTGACTCAGTTGTTCATATAAATTAACGTACCTCAGATGCTTTGTGATCAACCTAGATAGAAAATATTGTTTCCTAAATTGTTCTGGAATGCGATTATAATACTAAATATACTTTGAACAGGTCGACTGACTAAAAAGATGGACTTTTGGCACAAGTCTCGTTCTCGTTCTCAAACAAGACGTGACAATCTTAAAATTCCCGGGAAGTTTACCCTTCTAAAAAATTTGACCTACTTTAAAAAATGGTCATTAAAAATGTATTTCTTCTTGTTTCCTACCGATTAAATTCGACATATTTTATGAGATGTTAATTTCTAATGTAAGAAGAATTCATTCGTAAGATAATTATAGATTGATTCGTAATGAACCGTAGAAATAAGTAATAATTACTCAGGATTTCGCAAGGGACTGATCTTTAGCGATCGGTAATTGTTTATTCCTCGGTTGCTATGCAGCTCGTTGAGAATTTCTTTCCAGAAGTGACGTCATTGCAACCCCTCCCCCCCCGCTTTCGTTATCTTCATCGTCTAGTTTACGAATACCACATGTAGATGTGATGTTTTAATTGATAAAAGCGAATTCCTTACGCATTTCGTTATCTTATTGTGCAATAGCAAACTATGAAATATGTTTACTCGCTAGGAGTTAACATAATATTATTTGAAGCGATTTTAGAAAATTTTGAAACCGCCATCTTGGTAATATTGATGACGTGATCACCATCGGTCAAGGTGAGGTCAAGGGTCATCCATCTTGCCATTTGCCCAGCGGAGTCTTACCAGTCGACAAAAAACGATGAAATCACGTTAAAAATAGAATTTACACTTTAAAATTGAGGCTGATTGAATATGACAAGACTCCATTGAATACAGCTGTGCAATTTACAGTCACCAAGATGAGCTAATTTTGGAGAGATTCGGGAATTAAAAAAGGTAACACATTCTGGTTTCATTCTGAAATTTTGAGGCCCATTTTCTTAAAAATTTGGCCTAAAATTAAAAAATAAGGCCTTAGAAGGCCCATTTATGACCAAAAAGTATTGTTCGTGAAAAGTCCCGGTGAAAAGTGAACTTGTTTTTGACCCTGCATAAATGAGCTAACGCTACAGGGCTGTCGTTTATTGGTCAAATTTTACCGACATCAACAAACTGTCGGTAAAGCACGTGGCTTTCTCTTTGGTACAAGGCGGTCATAATAGAAATCAAGATAAGTAAAAGAGACCGACTTGGGCAAGGCTAACTGGAGTACTGAGTTTAGTTTTTTCAAATACACGAGTTCTTGTGAATTTGTTCCATCGTAAAGACATATAACTCCCCCCTCTTCCAAATTTGTTGAGTTTTCTTGCAGAAATCGCCTACCCCTCCATCCATTTCGTACGATCACCGGGCGTGTGATCATGTAATTGTAAATGCGTATGTTCGTGACATTTTCTATCACACAAAAGACTGGCGTAACTTCAAATTCTTCAACAAATGCGTGACAAATTCTCAAATTGCGGGACAGTTGGACGGCCTGCACTCACGACACGACAGTCAAATTTTTCATTTTCCAAAATCCAAGCTCAACTCGACTAGTCTACTCACTTCATGTGCGACGCCGATGATACAAACAGTTCTCCCTTGATGATTTGGTAACATCGAAGCATTAACCCTGGGCTTAACATCATCTCCGTTTGTAGCACCCATGTCTAGCTAAATGTTCACAACTAAAAAGAAAATCAACCAAAATCACACAATCGCAAATTTCCCGCAAAATAAATCAATGCGCATGCGCAATTGAAAATTTAATCTGGAGATGTTCATTATAGTAGTACTTTTACCAAATTGGTCCTTTCAAGTCAAAAAAGTTAAAAACTTTGTAAATATTACAACAACAACAACAAGAAAATGCAGCAAACTCCTCGAGTCGAGGTCCCCAAGTCAAAAAAATGCTTGACCCTCTCATATATCTGTTGATTATCCCTGTTTATAATTGATTCAAGCATTCTCAAAATTCATTTCGTTCGTTGCGTACCTTCACTACCTGAGGCACAGGAGGTACTGATTGCACTGGGCGAAAGGCTTGGAGATTGTGATTCAAGAGCATGAAGAGCGTGGCACTGAACGAACCTATATTCCTATTTGTTATTTGTTTAGTTGTTGGTTGGGTAACATGTTTATGACGTCACAAATGATGCGAAGAATCATTAAACCAATCAGTGAAGTCTATATTAATTGTTTGTTTAGTTGTTGATGTAGCAATACGTGGCTGACGTCACAGTTGATTGCATCATATTCCAGTCACGCCATTTTACGACATTGCATAATTTTAGCTGATTCTGGCTTCATTTCACTTTATTTGAAAGACTTTTAAAAATATAATAATGAGTCAGTATTTTTTCTTATATATATTAATATTTGAATGTGAGGTCAAAGTCCGAAAATTTGATCAACTGTTTGAAATCACATTTTAAAGAGGTGAAGAAGTGAATAATTACAGGAGCAAACGTGATGGCAAAACTGCCCTAATTCACGTCACCATACTAGTCAATGGGCAAAAGGGCAAACGCCTGACTTTTTATCTCGAGTTATGGATTTATGTGGCCTCACTGGCCTATCTGAGGTTCTAAAGCTATGTCTAAGCTACATCTTGACACTAAACTCAATAGGGGCCAATCATCTACTTTTTGAAATAATTGGTCAATTGTGACACTACCCCCTCTCTCTGCAGACACAAATTGAAATTCACAAAAATGAAGGCAAAATTAATACGCCACTTGACTCGAAATTTTCCTTCAGATAACCCAAATAAACGCATTTTCAGAAGAAATGGCATGTTGCCATTGCAAAAAGATTACAACTGTGCCTACATACTAGCTTACTGACTCGTCATGATCACAATTGTGTTGGGACTACATTTATTTTTGAATACTACTTTTTTCTATTCAGCGGAAGTGACGTATTAGGGCATTTTGGCCTAATAGCCACATGGTTGGATGATTTCTGGCTTTAAATTGCGTTTTTTCCAATTTACTAGAGTTTTTCAAGTAGTTTTGTGCAGTTTAAGAATATTCTGACAGCAATTATGAAAAATATGGCTACTTCATTACCCCTGGGGTCATTTTTCCAAGAACCCAATGGGTTTCCTTTAAATTTGACTAGTTTTTCATTTACATCATGAAATCCACTGCCTGATGGTGACATTTTTCAGTATCGTGTCAAGAAATTGAGTATTTTATTGCATATTGCGCTTTTTAGCCAAAATCACTGAACCGTGAACCAGAAAATTGGACAAATTTGGCCCACTTTTTGGCAAAATCTTACTAAAACCATCACTTTTTCATACTTTATTCCATTCAACAACCTCCTGATTTGAAAAATGATGACAAATTTGATCAGTTTTGACTCTGGCCTAGAGAATTGGGACTTTTGAGATATTTTTTAGCTCAAATGTAGTCATTCAGAGTGAACAAATACATCAAAAATTGACACTTAACTCACCAATTTCTGACTGCACCCCCGATATGTACCTTCTTTCTATACTGGAAACCATAAGATGGAAAATTCAATCTTTATGATGAATAGCAACTCGTTGGCTTCCCCATTTACGACAACAAATGACATTTAGGGGTCACTAAGGACAAAATTGTAGCCAAATATCGCCAAAATCAGTGGTTTTTGGGGTAAAAAGCGAAAACTGCTGATTCAGCAAAAACATTAAATTTGTTCATGAAAATTCCCCTTTTTGCCTCCGTCCAAAATATGTTTCACACTAATAAACTTCAATTCTGGGCGATTCTGAGTAGTTTTAAAAAATTTGGGTCACTTTCACATGTGACTAATAGGCAAAACTGCCCTAATTCACGTCACCATACTAGTCAATGGGCAAAAGGGCAAACGCCTGACTTTTTATCTCGAGTTATGGATTTATGTGGCCTCACTGGCCTATCTGAGGTTCTAAAGCTATGTCTAAGCTACATCTTGACACTAAACTCAATAGGGGCCAATTTATCCTGTTCCCGGACTATAGTCCTGTACGGAGCCAATACATTTGCCTGTACGATTACAACTTGGGAGAATTATCTACGCCCCTTCCACTTAAGAAACCTACCTCAATGCATTCTAGAACTCAAAATGTAACTTCTAATATATTGGAACCGCCGATTGTCTGGGTTAGTTGGCAGAACGAGGTCTTTTTGTTTCTTATGGCTCTTTTGGTCGAAGTTCGATTAAGATGGCGGTTATAACGGAATTTCCCGAACTCTTCCGTAATAGCACGAACTTGGTTTTTCGTTACTTCACTTCCATGTAAAATGGATTTGTTTCCGGTAAGAAACATTGTTTAACCATTCGGTATACAGTTAAGAGCATAGGATGTCGACATGGCAGTAAATATTGAAAATATTGTCCGAAATTTTCGAAATTTCCTCTTACCCGAAACAAATCCATTTTACACGGAAGTGACGTAACGAAAAACCAAGTTCGTGCTATTACGGAAGAGTTCGGAAAATTCCGTTATAACCGCCATCTTAATCGAACTTCGACCAAAAGAGCCATAAGAAACAAAAAGACCTCGTTCTGCCAACTAACCCAGACAATCGGCGGTTCCAATATATTAGAAGTTACATTTTGAGTTCTAGAATGCATTGAGGTAGGTTTCTTAAGTGGAAGGGGCGTAGATAATTCTCCCAAGTTGTAATCGTACAGGCAAATGTATTGGCTCCGTACAGGACTATAGTCCTGGAACGGGATAAGGGCCAATCATCTACTTTTTGAAATAATTGGTCAATTGTGACACTTCCCCCTCTCTCTGCAGACACAAATTGAAATTCACAAAAATGAAGGCAAAATTAATACGCCACTTGACTCGAAATTTTCCTTCAGATAACCCAAATAAACGCATTTTCAGAAGAAATGGCATGTTGCCATTGCAAAAAGATTACAACTGTGCCTACATACTAGCTTACTGACTCGTCATGATCACAATTGTGTTGGGACTACATTTATTTTTGAATACTACTTTTTTCTATTCAGCGGAAGTGACGTATTAGGGCATTTTGGCCGATCAATGGTTCGAGGTCTCCCGCAAAGTAGTCGCTACGCTCCTACTTCGCGCTGCCCTGGCGCTGCCTTCGGCAGAGGAGACCTCGAAAAAAGTAGGTATAAGTTTATGAATATCTTTGCGGATATATATTTTTTCTAGGATCTCAAAATAGGAGAGGTAAATTAAGCAGGTGAGGCAAATACTGAGGTAATTTGGAACAAAAAATTGATTGAAATTTCAAATTGATTTGACATTTTTCAAAAGGATTTACTGAACACCGCTGTCTAACTCCTTAACGCCTGATCCTTAAAGTGGTTAAAATTGGTGAAATGTGCATTAAATATTAATTTAAATGCTTTTTATTCAATATTGTACAAATATATGACTGTCATATATCAAAATGAAGAGAATTACCCATATTTCTCATTTTTACCTAATTTGCATAAATTATGCAAAAATAATGATGTCATAGTGACGTCACAAGGCTGAAATTGAGCATTTTATTTCATTAAATTGAGTCATATCTCTACAGTCAATACCGTTTTTCTCAAATACTGTTCAATTATTGCAATTTTGAAAAACATGGATTTGTTCTTCTTGATTTAAGCTTTAAAATGGTATATTACATGATGGGTATAAGGAAGATTTAGTGTAACTAGATTATGCTAAAGTTTGCGATGCCGAGCCAAAAATTCCAGGAATCGTGGAAAATCTCGGAAAATTATGTCGAAATGATGTTTAATTGAAATATGTAATCTATAACAAATAAACTTTTAACTTGAATAATTTTTATTATATATTATAGGCCATACTAAGGGGGATTGCTCATATACTGTTTTTGCCTAATTTGCATATATTATGAAAATATAGCGATGTCATAAGATGACGCAAGAACGGTTTGTTCCGTCAACTAAATTCCATATTCAGGAATAAATAATTTTTATTACCCGAGATTCAGTTGATAAATGTTTAATAACCCAGTTCTGTTTCATAACAGCTTTAAAATGATAAACTACATGAAGCATAGAAAAATAATATACTGTCACGACTCACTAGAATAAACCAAAGACGATCTGCGATAAGGTACTGATATTTGACAAATCGATGAAAATCATGACTCTACAATGTTTTGAAGAAATAATAGGTATAAAGATGTGTTAAAAGCAAATTTCTGCTTGTGAATGTCTGTTTGTTCATGTACTCATTATGTTTGATTGCTAATAAACCAGATAGATCATGAACATGCAATTAATCCTCAAACTGCTTGGCCTTCCATGGGTTTCCCCAACAAAGGCTTCTGATACACCCCCCCCCCCTGAATCCCTATGCTCCCCCCTGAATTCCTATGCCCCCCTCCCTATACTACTCAACATTTTTCAAAATATATTTGTGTTGATTGTCCTACACACCTTGCAACAAGATTTTAATGTGCCATGACATCTTACAGTAGCTATAAGAGTGAGGAAAGACGAAAAATAGTGAAAAAATAAAGCTTTTCACCTATTATCGCCCACTATAAAATCGGCCATAAAAATTAACAGAGTGAATTCATCTGCCATTCAAGGTTTTGTAGGTGCATAAAGGTAGTAAAATTAACAATATATTAACCCTTTACACCCTATATATGTGTTTCAATTGGAAATATTGATGAACTGACCTCACAAAGCATGGATATTGAGAAAATATTTTTAGATTGAAAATTGAATTTTTCTCAGAAATCGGGCCTTGATTGACTTGAATGAAAACGAACATATTCTAACCTTTTTCATCAATCTAGCTCATCTTCTCTACGTTCGCTCATACCCCTAGTATTATAATACTTGAAACTTGTCTCAGAAAGTGCATCTGTTGCCCCTAGATGGCTTGATATTTCAATAATTATATTTTAAATTTCGCGGTTCAGCCTGTTGGTCGAACCGGAAATCAATAATTTCAAAAATATTTAAATTTTTTCTTTTGCATTATTTTTTGGTCAATAACAACAAAATTGGTCAAAATAAGTGAACAAAGCAGTATTCTATGAATGTATTTATATTTATTTCACAACTTTATATAACAATTATAGGGAAATAGCGTGGAAAGATGCAATTATATTTTGGTAAGATTTTTCTTTATCAGGTGACGTCATAAACCCGTCAAATCGATCATATATGATCGATCCGACGTCAAGGAGCTAATCTGTCAGCTTGGTAGAGTAAATCTTGATTATCTACATTGGCAATCATACAAGCCCTCAATCTTGCTATTCTGAGGCCTTATTCACAAAGTATCGCAATTGGAATGTGATTGCTATTGCTACGCGATTGTGACATGGCAATTTTGGCGCGGTATTCACAATGACTTGATATCGCAATTACGTAGCAATCGCAATAGGATAGCAATGTGTTAGCAGCTTTACTATACAACAAGTAAATAAAACATAGGGTGGTTGAAACCAATGGTATTCGATTGATTTACGACTCTCTGTGGTGTAATAATAAATACTAAGATTAAATAAAATAAAATTGTTGTTATGTTTTAATGATTTTATAGACGCAACATCCATTAACTTGAGAAGTTTATTCGATTCTATCCAATGATATATTCTTCACTAAGTTCTATTTTGATGGGTACGGGACCCGTTTAGCCTTGCTTTAGGACACGCTTTAGGACCCGCTCAACCCCTCTCAAAATTATATCTTCTAGGAGCTTAGTTTATGTTAGCTGTTTTCCAATAAGCGTTCCATCAATCCTCGTCCTTACCTCAAACAGAATCTTATAAAACTCAAATCTTTCACTCCTCCGTATTTTTACAATTTACTCTTAATCTATTAGTCTAATGGGGTTAAAGTTCATGTTCTATTCCCTCATACTACATCTCCCTTAATGTTATAAATAATCTTGGTCTTACTCGATGCTTTCTGCGGTCTACCACTATCATCGCCATTTTGTTTTACAGTGTCTCAGACGACTGATAATGGCGAAAATTATAACATTGCGATTCATTGATAGCAATTTTAGATGAGATATAGAAAACATTCTTCCATTACATAAGACGACTTTAGACCCTTAGTATCTTGTCAGTACACATGAAATGACGATTCTTTTTTAATCGTATGTTGATGTAATGTATGTTAATCGTATGTATACCGAAAAACGTATCAAAATTGCAAATAATTCTGAGAACGCTAAACGCATTTAATTAAAACCTAATGCAAGACCCTTAATAACTGTATTGCGGCTGGTAGAGGGTAGACGCAATTATATGACGCTATTATATATGACATTATAATGTTGTTTTGTGCTTCTTAAATATTTTCATTGGTTTTCATTGAGTCCGAAGATTTTTTCTCAATGTAGATTTAAGCAGATAATTTTATTATCCGGTATGATGAATAATAATTTTACTGTTAAATGTTAAATTCTATTTTTGGGTCACCTTGTAGGTACATTTATTTTCAGTTGATATTCTAGCAGAAATGAACACTAGCCTAGGATGAACAGTAATCATCAATGACTTTCAACCCTCTCCAGAAACTTAAATCACTGTTAAGTGTTGAGGAAGAGATGGGACAAATACCTGACAGGATGACATCACAGCCTCAAAGAACTACCTTGCCATATTCACCCAATAGTGATGCAGATAGAGAAGAAGATGGTTTTGTACTTGTAGGCGATACAACGATCGAGAGGTACTCGTCTTCACATGTCATAAACACTTAAAGTCAAGGGGCCTGTGATGCCTCAACGTGCATCATGTAAAGTGAATTCTTCTTTTAATTTATCTCAAATGATTTGATACACTAATATGTTTTATATGTTAATATATTTTGAGCTAGTAATGGATATGATTCACAGCAGAACAAGAAATGATACATTGATCTGATCTCAACTGAATATCATACTGTATATGAACCAATGTATCACCCATATACAAGTACAGTAATATATGTTTTACTAAACACATTAATTTTAGATCAACAGTTTATCCAACAAGTGCACCAAGATCTGGCCATTCTATTAACCAACCACCCAGCTATATGGAGTATACCAGGTCTCTCTCACAGGAACAAACAAATGTAAGTATTAAAGGTGCAACAAGTAGTGCAGATTCAACGATCATGGACCAGTGTCAAAATATATTTAAGTTTGGATATTTTATCAAGACTAACATCTATTTTTATTTTCTACAAAGAAACCCCCTAGATAATCATTATTTCAGCTTATTCCTCTTGAAACATGGTGGATCTTAAAAATATAAAAGTGAACGTCCTCTTTTTGAAGCTTTGTTCTGAATTTACACTTTTTAATGCCGAAATTGATAGTTTATCCATACATTTTAAGAAAATAAGTATGTCGAAGAGGATGTTAAGCCAACTGTTGCCTTGATAGCTCAGAAAAAGTTAAAATTTCCCTATTTTCTCTCTACAAGCCTTATTGCCCCTTTAAGGAAGCACTTACACGTACAATGTAAATGTAGTAAAAACCCATCAAACTCAATTATGTATCGTGAGCCTCAAACCTTGCACATTAATCTCTCTTTGCAAGCGATGTTTGGAGATCAACTTGTGTGCAATAAATAATATGCTTAAAATAAATATATTCTAAAAACATTGTGACAAAAATTAAACTACATTTTATTTTGAAATTATTTTTGGGTATGCCAGAGTTTTCGAAAATTTGTTTGGTTTTAAATCATATTAAACTTTAAAATACTATGTGTAGATTTAGTTATTTAAGAAAAGCAATTTGATGGGCCCAGGCTAGAAGATGTTGTACTGTATTAATATTATTACTACATTTATTATATAGTACTATCAGGGCCGTCAGATGGGGGGGTGCGATGGGTGCGACCGCACCCCCCTTTGACACCCCCCCCAAAAAAGAAAATTGAATTGAATTTTTTTTTTCATTGACTCATACACTTTGAAAATGCCCAGAAAGCACCAAATAGCATTTCAAAATTGTAAAATTTTCTGGGGGGGGGGGGGGCGGGGCCACCCCTCACACCCCCCACAAAACAATGGAAAAGTTCTGAATTTATTTGTCTCAGACACTTTTAAAGTGCCCTGACATCATCAAATACTAGTAGCTCCTTGATATAGTCAATGATTCTTGGAGACTAACATTTACTCGCTCTCTGGCATCCCTACCCCACCTCTCTCTCTCTCTCTCTCTCTCTCTCTCTCTCTCTCTCTGGCACCCCCCCCCCCCTTTAAACCCCCCCAAATTGTAACAAAAATTTGATTTTTTAATATTTTTTGTTGAGTCATATACTTTGAAAGTGCCTAGAAAGCACCAAATAGCATATTAAAATTGTAAAATTTTCTAGGAGAGTTGGCCACCCCTCACATCCCCCACAGAACAATTGAAATAATTTTGAATTTTGTGTATTGTCTCAGACACTTTTAAAGTTCCCAGACATCATCAAATACTAGTAGCTCCTTGATATAGTCAATGATTCTTGGAGACTAACATTTACTCGCTCTCTGGCATCCCTACCCCACCTCTCTCTCTCTCTCTCTCTCTCTCTCTCTCTGGCACCCCCCCCCCTTTAAACCCCCCCAAATTGTAACAAAAATTTGATTTTTTAATATTTTTTGTTGAGTCATATACTTTGAAAGTGCCTAGAAAGCACCAAATAGCATATTAAAATTGTAAAATTTTCTAGGAGAGTTGGCCACCCCTCACATCCCCCACAAAACAATTGAAATAATTTTGAATTTTGTGTATTGTCTCAGACACTTTTAAAGTTCCCAGACATCATCAAATAGCTCTTTGATATAGTCAACGATTTTTAGTCGCCCTCTGGCATCCCCATCCAACACCCCCTCTGGCACCCCCCCCCCCCTTTGACAACCCTCAAAAATTGAGAAAAACAATTATTTTTCAAATTCTTCATGGACTCATACACTTTAAAAGTGCTCAGATCCACCAAATATCATTTTAAAATTTTCTTGGAGAGTTGGCCATCCCTTAAATCCCCCACAAAACAATTTGACATCATCAAATAGCACCTTAATATGGTCAATGTTTCTGGGGGACAACCACTTGGTCCCCCTCTGGCACCCCACACTTCACCCTCTCATCCTCTTTGACACCACCCCCAAAAGAATTCCCATTTTTTGATTGACTCATACACTTTGAAAGTGCCCAGAAAGCACCAAATAGCATCTCAAAAGTGTAAAATTTTCTACGGGGAGTGGGCCACTCCTCACACCCCATACAAAACAATTGGACAGTTTGGACACTTAAACAGTCACCAAGTGACATAATGAACTCATAAAAATTTCTGGCACCCCACCCCAAAAACTAAAGCATTCATTTACTCAAACGCATTAAAAGTGTTCAGAATAAATGAGACAGCATCTTGAATTGGTAGAATTTTCCTGTGCTGTCCCCTCGCTCTCCTAAGAAGAAAATAATTGAAAATTTGAGTAACCGCCCCCCCCCCCCCCCCCTTTGACTTACGCAATTTGATTTACGCGGCAAAAATTGACAATTTCATATTCTCTTTAGTAAAAACCGCACCCCCCTTGGAGAAAAGTGTCTTACGGGCCTGACTATGTATCATTTCAGAACTGTGAAGTTACTGCTGATGCCACCATGATTCAATCTGCACACTTGGCAAATTCGTCAAATGTGAGTATAACAATTTTCCAGTCGTTTGATTCTTTGAAAGAGAGCTTTGTTTGTCTAAATAAAGTAAGTAAATTCAGGGTTCTACTAGGCTTTTAGACTCCGGAGGTTTTTCCGGAGTCTAATTTTACATTTTTGTCACATTATTTGTGGTAGAACTCTTGTGAAAATACATAAAACTGGATACAAACAAGGAATAGGAAGTCAGAAACCTTTTTGAAATAAATATTGGGATTGAAATAGCAAGATAATCTTAAGAAGTATGTTGAAAAGTGTACTAATAGGATATCTCTGGTCTCACATGGGGGAGAAGTAGTCGGGATACCGCGAAAAAAGTAGTCACAATACTGCTAAAAATCTGGGGTCTAAAAATTTCCTGGTGAGAACCCTGAAATTGTTATTGGTACATTTACTGGACTAAAATACAGACTGGTAATCATATCCTTAACAGTGGCGTAGCTACGTGTACGCCAAGTACGCCCAGGCGTACTCTCAAATTTTAAGGAAAAATAAAATTTACCTGATTAATTGTGATGAAAAATAAATATTTTACCAAGAGATAGAAATCGATAGGAGATCTATGAAGATGTCTACACGTGTTTGGTCCAGCTGCTAACATTGCCAGTATCCACTTGCGTGGCTGAACGAAGCTTTAGCAGTTTGAAACGCATTAAGTCATACTTGCGTTCCACAATGAACGAGGAAAGACTTTTTTCCTCGGCCATGATACATATCCATAGGGAACAGGATATAAACATTGATACTGTTATTGACATGTTCGCAAATGCAAAAAACAGAAAGATAGAATTTATTCTATAGAATCACGTACAGATTGTTAAGATCCGAAATGGAGTTGAGACGGTCGTGTAACTGTTCTTTTATTATTAATCATCTTGTGAGCTAGATAAAAACAAACACAGAAAAAAAAAATATTTCATGGAGAATGACCACAAAAGCTTAAAACAATGAGCCTCATACATACAGTTTTAGGTAGCCTAAAAATAAAATCGCCTTGATAGACGGCTTCGATCGCCGATGGCATGATTATATAGAATCTGTCTATTTTGTTTCCTGAATATTATCTGTTAATACAGTTAATTCAATCCCTTTAAAAAGCTATGTCAAAATGATCAAACAATACATATTCCCTTCATTGAATTAAGATTGTTTAGTGTGTCCCCTATCTTCTGAACACCCGGGATCTTCCTATTTTATGGAACCATCGTTTTGTTAATTTTGATAAAACCGGGAAATCATACGGGCGTACACTTGCAAAATGGGCTAGCTACGCCTCTGCTTAAGTTAATTTATTACGCTGTAGTTGATTTGTCCCGAGCAAATTAAAAGCACTTTAAGTAAAATGGTCAATAGATTACTTCAAAAATCATGGTCCATGGGTTGCGGGATAATAAAGGTCTATGTCCAAAACAATGGAATACACAGTCTTTTACTTGTAAATTATTTCTAAACCAAATATTTCTCCTATACTCTAGTCAAATCATATCAATGGAATTCATATCTCACTTAATCAAGATGGTGATTTAATGATGATTCTTTTTTTCAGATACAAGTGCCTAGTAGAATTCAGGCCTCCAATGGTACCTTAGTAGAACAGTCTGAACATTGTTGCAGTAGTGTCACCGATGTGCCCTTTGTTCTCTCTCCTGTCTTGTGTGCAGGGAATACGACCAACTACTACATTGCACCTTTGAAGACTTTCCAGCCAGTGAAATACAACTATGATTTTACACTTGAACGTTCGGTTGTTAGCTCCTGAGGGGATTACAGCTATATGAAGACATGATGTAATAGTATTGTCTATAAATTACATGTAGCAGTCATACAGACTTTGTACAATCATCTTCGAGACTTAATGCAGTAGTTATACAAGTTTATACAATGACTATCAAAACTTCAACAGTTGTTGCGACTTCATATGATGGTTATTGAGACATCAAACTATAATTTCATATAATGGTTCGTAAGGATGTAAAGAAGCCATCTGTCCATATGGGTCATTGAGACTCATACAACAGTGAATGTTCATTGAATTTTCTTTTTTGGTTATTGACCATTTACGCTTCAATGGCTAGTCAGTCGTCAATGAAACTAAAACTGAATGGGTGGGCATTAATATATTTACATACAATATAATTATGTGGAAGCTAAAGCAGGTCTATAATTTTTATATCTATATTTTAGATATACATGTAGTATTATTTTTTTGAAAATACTCTTAGTACATGTAGTACCTGGAACAGTACCTGTATAGTATTGTACATATTTTATGTGAATACTCTCTAGATTCATGGAAGGGGTTATTTGGTAACCAATTCAAATTATATTAAAACAAATTCCACCTACACTATCCAAAATTACTTTCATTTACTATATCATATATTCATATATATTATATTTCATATATTTTTTCAAATATTTAAATATTCCCAGAATGTGCAATAAGATATCAAAGTGTATAAATATATATATATATACATTTTTTGTTGTTAATAAATACATGTTTAAAGTAAATATATATTTTTTATTACAAGTGATTAAGAATGGGTCATTTTACGAAGGTCCAATATAATATTTTCCTAGAGACCAAGAATATCATGTCACAGAGGCATTTATGGCCACCGGGTCCAAACATGCCATGTTCTGCCATGTTGCCAAGTGGTAATATCTACAAGATGCAGTCACTTGGCATATACTTGTTAGTAACATGGCAATATTTTAGCAAGTACCTTTCTGACAAGATGCTACTGGTCTAGCATGTGAAAGACAGAGCAACTGGCTCAACATGGCATGTTGAATGTGCAAGTGATAATTCAAGATTTATTCTAGATTGGAACATGTACTATTTTGGTTGGACATGGCATCTTGTTTTAGCATGTGTACAATGTACATGTATCAGAATTTGTGAGTACTGCCATGTTCGCATGTTGGATGTGCATGTTGATTTATACATGTTGCATTGGCATACTTGCCATCTTATATTTGCATGTGTGCCAAGTACCTTGATTCAAGTGATCCCAAGTTCACAACTTACCAAGTACGCATGTTGTCATGTGATAAATATGGCTATTGGCTGTAGCATGGCATGTTGGATGTCCATGTTATAATAATGTCTATTAATGCTCAACATGGTTCTACTTGCCATCTTGTATTAGCATCTGTACCATGTACCAGAAATGTTGGTGGTGCCATGTGTGCATGTTGCCAAGTTCAACAGACATAGTCATTTATTGATCCTGGCAATGATCTTTAATTCATACATTGTATATGTGTTGGATGAACATTGTGTCAATGATACATCACACTGATATTTTACATTTTCTTATGCTGTATTTAAAACTTGACTCATAACTTATATTTTTGCATTTGTCATGTTGTTTACATTTTGTATTTTGTAGTTAGTTTAGTCTAAGTTATTTTTGTATATTGTACATTGTACTGACTAATATGTCATTGTGATGACATCTGAGTAAATAAAAGATGTACGTGAACCGTGAACGCTGCTCCTGCCAAGTGGACACTTTATCATTAGGGTTTGGTATGTGATCACCGCTCCTGCCAAGTTGACCCTGTATCATTAGGGTCTGGTACGCAATCGCCGCTCCTGCCAAGTTGACCTCGTATCATTAGGGTCTGGTACACGAATGCTGCTCCTGCCAAGTGGACCCTCTATCATTAGGGTCTGGGACACGATCGCCGCTCCTGCCAAGTGGACCCTGTATCATTAGGGTCTGGTACGTGTCCTGTGTCCTCAGTGGGTAGGTCAGGGTTAGGTAATCATTTAAAACCCCATCTGGTTTAATAGGGTTGGTTAGGGTGGGTTGAGGTTACGGTTTAAACTCATTTCACTTTGCAGGAGCGTCGTTCATGTGCCAGACCCTACTGATAGCGATCGCTGCTCCTGCAAAGTGAACCTTGTATCATTAGGGTCTGGTACACGAATGCCGCTCCTGCCAAGTGGACCCTCTATCATTAGGGTCTGGGACACGATCGCCGCTCCTGCCAAGTGGACCCTGTATCATTAGGGTCTGGTACGTGTCCTGTGTCTTCAGTGGGTAGGTCAGGGTTAGGTAATCATTTAAAACCCCATCTGGTTTAATAGGGTTGGTTAGGGTGGGTTGAGGTTACGGTTTAAACTCATTTCACTTTGCAGGAGCGTCGTTCATGTGCCAGACCCTACTGATAGCGATCGCTGCTCCTGCAAAGTGAACCTTGTATCATTAGGGTCTGGTACACGAATGCCGCTCCTGCCAAGTGGACCCTCTATCATTAGGGTCTGGTACACGATCGCCGCTCCTGCCAAGTGGACCCTGTATCATTAGGGTCTGGTACGCGTCCTGTGTCCTCAGTGGGTAGTTCAGGGTTAGGTAATCATTTAAAACCCCATCTGGTTTAATAGGGTTGGTTAGGGATCGCTGCTCCTGCTAAGTAGATCCTGTATCATTAGGGTCTGGTATGCAAACGCCGCTCTTGCCAAGTGGACCCTGTATCATTAGGGTCTGGTACACAATTGCCGCTCCTGCCAAGTGGATCTTGTATCATTAGGGTCTGGTATGCGAACGCTGCTCCTGCCAAGTGGACCCTGTATCATTAGGGTCTGGTATGCGATTACCGCTCCTGCCAATTGGACCCTGTATCATTAGGGTCTAGTAAGCGTCCTGTGTCCTCAGTGGGTAGGTCAGGGTTAGGTAATCATTTAAAACTCCATCTGGTTTAATAGGGTTGGGGTTGGTTATGGTTAGGGTTAAGGTTAGAATTAAATTCTTTTTTTTATATTTTGACATAGAAAAATTTATTTATTTATGGAATTCATTTTTTAATTTATTTTACATTTTTGACACACATATTCATGGTCTTAGGGTTAAATTCATTTTTTGGGGTAAGGGTTAAATTCATTTTTTGAATTTTTTCATTTCTTGTTATCAAATTTCCCGCCATTTTTCAAATAAAAGTTGAATTTTTTTTAATGATGCGCCACTTCAATGGTTTAGCATATCAAAAATATTTTGCAACTAACGTCAGACCTGCCAACCTGAAATTGGTTTTGAAGGAGGTCATGGTGAATAAAAGTTAAATGAAAGTTCATTTAGTTAAATGAAATGGGAAAACAAAAGAATATGACAAAAATTAATGAGTAATCAGGCTGATTATTAAAAGCCCATGATGTAAGTTGGCCCTGAACAAGTATTATGAGGGTTCCTTTGCTCGCTCAGTTTTTACAGAAAATATACATTTCCTTGCTGTAAAACTGAAAGTAAAAGAAAGAAGTCCAATAATCAAGGTTACTGACTGTAGATTTAGCTCAAACACGGTAGATTAAGGGAGATTTCAGTCAAAAATACGGGAGGTTTTTACGGCCATTTTCACAGGAAAAATGGATTTTAAAAAATTACCGTAGATTTTAGTAAAACTACGGTACAGGAGATAACAGTAGTTTTACGGGTTTAAACGGTATGGGAGTTTTGTTGCATTTACGGAAAAACAAAATATTTTACGGGAGATTTACATAAAAACGTATGGTCGGCAGTGACATCATTTTTTTCCAATGTCAATCTTTTCTTATATGCAAAACTTCAAATATAAACCAATGTTGATTGTCTAACCTGAGATTAAAAGGAAGTATATATGTTTGAAATATTATGTACCATTGGTTTCTATGAGAACTAAGAAATTTTGAAATACATTTTTCTCTGAACCATTTTAAAGCATTGACGAGTTCATTTCTCGCCTATTTTTGAACCAATTTTCTTAATTTTTCACCAAAATCATGTGAGGATGAATGCTATGCATTGGTTTGAATTATCGCTTATTAGAATATATATGTGATCTCTAAAAGTTAGTTATAAAAGTTAGTTTTATGTAAATTTATAATTAGCAATTAAAAAAAGTTTCACATTCTTCCATATAACACTGAGTAAGACTACAGTATAAGCCAAAGTGATTTAGACCTTATATGGGGACTTAAAGTGCTATTGATTATATAAATTCATAAAGATGTGCATTTATGGTCTTTCTACAGAGCAGAAAACTCATGGGCAATGGTAAATGTTCTATATTTGCAGATATACAGATTTTCAATTCTACATAAATACAGTTATATTCTTATTTCTACTTATTCAAGAATTCAAGATGTTTCTGACCAGGGAGCCTACTTAGTGAACTAACTGACACTCAGATTGGAACATTAATACAAGGATACTATAATGTTCACATGTGTTTAGAATTGTGTTAGAATAATTGTATATGATACAGTAATATGCAGTTCATAGCTTTGTAACATTAACAAGTTTATTACTTCACAATTATTCCATAATAAAATCATCTCTACATAATAAATTATTCTCTGCAATCTATTTTTGTTTATGAGAACATAAAGTTAGTAATCTATTATTATCATATTGAAATATTTTACATGTGTGAATTCTAAGATATAATGCAAAGAAAAAGTCAAATCCCTCATGGAATTCTTTAAAAACAGCCCTCCCCCTGCTTCCCTCCCTGGTAAAAGCTGACTACTGGCCTGAGAGTGGCAGAATACAAATGTAGTCAGTGCCCGGGAGTTAGTGGTCAGCTAACCAAGAATATTGTAGAGGATGATTTCTTCATATGCTTACTACAAAGCTCAAACTTGTATACCAATTTACCATTTTTTAAATTACATTTTCCAAATTTGTGTTCATTTCATTCGTTTTACCGTTCATTAAACAAGCTTTTTAGTTTAAAAATATATTTTATCATTTAATTTCCCATTCCAAATAAACAAACGTGTCATTTTGGAACTTGATCCACATGCTGCACATGAGAGATGTATAGTTGAAACTTGGCAAGATGCTATTCGAACATGCAACATGGCAGCATGCCACTTGGCAACTTGGTCCACATGCTGCACATGTGAGTCGTATGGTTTAAACGTGGCAATATGCTATCTGTACATGCAACATGGTACCATGTCACTTGGCAACTTGGTCCACATGCTGCACATGCGAGCTGTATAGTTTAAACTTGGCAAGATGCTATTTGTACATGCAACATGGTACCATGTCACTTGGCAACTTGGTCCACATGCTGCACATGCGAGTTGTATAGTTTAAACTTGGCAAGATGCTATTTCAACATGCAACATGGTAGCATGTCACTTGCTAACTTGGTCCACATGCTGCACATGCGAGACGAGATGTATAGTTTAAACTTGGCAAGATGCTATCTGTACATGCAACATGGTACCATGTCACTTGGCAACTTGGTCCACATGCTGCACATGCGAGTTGTATAGTTTAAACTTGGCAATATGCTATTTCAACATGCAACATGGTAGCATGTCACTTGCTAACTTGGTCCACATGCTGCACATGCGAGATGTACAGTTTAAACTTGGCAAGATGCTATTTGAACATGCAACATGGCAGCATGTCACTTGCTAACTTGGTCCACATGCAGCACATGCGAGATGTATAGTTTAAACTTGGCAAGATGCTATTTGAACATGCAACATGGTAGCATGTCACTTGCTAACTTGGTCCACATGCTGCACATGCGAGATGTATAGTTTAAACTTGGCAAGATGCTATTTGAACATGCAACATGGCAGCATGTCACTTGCTAACTTGGTCCACATGCAGCACATGCGAGATATATAGTTTAAACTTGGCAAGATGCTATTTGAACATGCAACATGGTACCATGTCACTTGCTAACTTGGTCCACATGCTGCACATGCGAGGTTTATCATTAAGACTTCGAAAATTTTGAATATGGGACTTGGCAGCATGTGACTTGTAACTTGGTCCACATGCTGGGCAACGTGTATACTTCGTACTTGGCAAGATGCTAATTGTACTTGGTGCACATGGCATGTAGTACCCCGGTGGCCTTAGCTGCACAGAGGTGTTAAATCCATATTCATGTCCTGAGTAGGAAATAAGCCTTTTGTACCATGATATTGACTGATTTAAGTCGATCAACTACAAGGATTATCAAATAGCACACGATGATCTCTATAAAAAAAAATATGTGTAAATTTTGAATAAGATAAATAAATAGGATAAACAAGATTTATATACTCTAATTGTGATATTGAAAATGGTTGAAGAAGAAGGGCTCCATGTAATCGGGGCAAAATAGGATACAGGGCAAAAAGGGACACGTGTGTTTTCTCCAACTGTTAAAGACTGTCAGCAGAGGTGGTCAGCCTCCACCTTTATCAGCATCTCAGCATTTTGATGTTAATGTGAGGCCAATCAACTGTAACTAAACACAGGTGAGGTGGTTTTGTGAACCATATACTGGGACAATGCTCAATTCAAGCATTTAATAATGAGGAAAATTTCCATTAAAGGAAGATCAAAGATCTATAATAAAACCTGTATATAGTGAACACCTATGGAGCCACAAAAAAGTGTTCACTGTAGGTAGGTGTTTGCTATAGAGAAGGGATTTTATACAGGGGTCAATGTAAATAGTGCTTTAAATTGGTGTTCACTAAACACAAGTGTTCATTAGAGAAAGATGTTCACAAAGGCAGGTTTAAGTGTAGTGTAACAAGCCAGACATACACCCAGATACAGATATCAGAGTGTGCTAAATTTAATGCTCCTAATGTGGGAATTGAACCCAGGACCTTCTGGTTGAAAGTTTGGTGCTCTACCACTGAGCCTTAAAGACTTATAATTATACTGTAAAGTCACCACAGTTGAACTTTGGTAGCTATAGCTGTTGAGAAATGTACTTAAATCTCAGTTTATAGACCAGCCCCCTAGACATGCTAGAATGGCCATCCCCAATTTCAAATTTCCCACCACAGTAACTCATGAAGTCCTTTGGATGAAATATTTTACACAAACATTTATCAAATGTCTGCGACAGATGAACTCTAAAAAGATGGTTGAGGAATTTGATGAAAACAATGCGATTGGCCTATCTGAGCAACACAGTCAACAGAAAAATTACTTGTTTCAATCCCTTACAACCATCTATTGACATGTTGTAATGGTACATTACAATACACATGCAAATACTACTTGGCTTCATGCCAACTTGGCAGCTTGCCAAAATGGCTCTATTGGCAAGTAAGTTATATTTATCAATAAAGAATTGCTAGGCAATCATTCAAACTTTGATAACCATTCCATCAAGCGTTGCACACCCTGATTTAGAAAAGGGTTTTAGTTAATTGTTTCAATTTCAAATAATCACTATCTAAAATATCATGACTGAAGATGATAGTAAATAGATAATCCAATCAAACACCTGTAAAGTGAATGGCGTCAGAGGTCAAAGGGGAATTCCCTGGTACAAGTTTATCATTAGCATATCTAATTAATTGTCTATCCAATCAGAATCCAGAAAAAAGTCACGTGGTGTACGTGTTGTGAGCAATTTTTCTAGTTGGGTCGAGCAGGAAATTTTTCATGGTGGAGAAAGAAAAAAGAAGCCGGTAGAAAAGGAGAAAAAAATCGAATATTTATATTCATTTTCCCTTTTACGGCTTTATAAAAAGATTCATAGTGAGTTTATTGTCTATTGACATCAAAATGTCGAATCAAACAAGCCAGAAAGTGAGACGAAATCAGTCACCTTCAACCATGCAGCGACCGATGAAAGCGATCCATACGTTTTCATTGAAACAAGGTAGCCCTACCCGCAATAATGGTCGAAAAAGTAGTCAATCGTCATCTCCTACACCAATAGCAACATCTGACGGACATAGAGTAAAGACCAGGCGATCCCCTGATAATCGTTCTTCGCCCGAAAGACGTAGTCCAAGTTCCCCAAGTCAGTTCAAAGGTAAGGCATTTTCATGTGAAAAAGTGGCGGCCATCTTCTTTTGGCATTGATTTTGGAGGGAATGGTAGTCCAAAACCTGTAAAATATGCACACCTAACAAATTAAAATATGGAAATCCTGAGAGACCCCACTTAGTAAAATCATTTATTGACTTAGAAATTCATACAGCCTGTCACGTTATTTCATTTTTAGCTAGCAATTTTTAGTACATGGTGGCCATGGTAAAACAGCTTCTCAAACAAAGGCAGACCTATCCATGTTTGTGAAATGTGAAGAGTCCTATGAAATGGGAACCTTCAAGTGCTTTCCCCCTCTCATTATTAAATGCTCTATGTTGCTACACTGTGCCCCCAGACTGTGTCGTGCATGACAATAGAAGGATACCTGGTGATCATGGCAATGCCACAATCTAGTTGTGGGTCGACCCATGTAAAGCCCAACATACACCAAGAAGACATCAAGAGGGCACCTTGTAACCTCAATATACTTGACATTGCGTGGAACTGTTAGACTCCATGGGGCATTCCCCATGCAGCCCTATGGACCTCTGTGTGACATTGCCCTATGAAGTCCCACAGAGCCCCTTCATCAAGAATGAAGATCATGTTCATTATTTCAATTTACAAAGTGAGACTTTTGATGATGTGACATGTCAGGTGCTTTGTTGCATCAAACTGGTGGTGGCAAAACTTTCTAAACTTTCTAAAGGGGCATGGAAGTGATGGGACTTTATGGGACAAGGTCAATGATGTCCCCTAAGACTAGATGGGGGAAGGAAGGAATCAATAAGAAATGAACCATTAATCTAAAAGAATTACTTTACTTTCATTTCACCGTTACTATGTTCCCGGATGTACCAGCGTACTCTTATTAATTTGTTCTGTTCGATATTTTAGTGCATTAGCATTCGGTATTTCAGTGCACCTTTCTCGAACTTTTTCTCGATGTGCATCGATGTTTACTACTGAAAATTGCCGATGCATCGATGTACGATTATGGCACATTGCGACAACACTATTTCTGACACATTAATTAATCTGTATGAAATATAATGATCAACATTCAATTGTTCGATATGCATTTTTCAGTTGTAATATTTTTTTATTTTTTTTCAAATGTTGCCCTTTGTGCTTCCTCACTATGATGTAAGATAATGCCAAGATGATCAATTGTATTGATTATACTGTTTCACTGGTGATCCACCTGATTACGCTGATTTCGGTAACGGAATGTCGAAGGTACGATTTTTGTTTTTTCCTTATTTCACGCGTTGTAGGCAGAATCCCCACGATATTTTTTCACACAAACGTGTATCAGTATCATATGTTTTAGAAAAGGTACATGTTTGCGAAAAAAATAGCTCAAAGACAACAGAATCGTCGATTTAATTCCTCATTTAAGTTACAGGAATGGTATGGGTTAAAAGTGCAGATCTTAACTGTTTTTCGAAATACCGTTTCTGTAACTTAAGTGAGGAATTAAATCAACGATTCTGTTGTCTTCTGAACTATATGTTCGCAAATATGTACATTTTCCTAAACATATGATAGTACTGATATACGTTTGTGATAAAAATGTCATTTGAATTCTGCCTACAATGTGTGAAATAAGGAAAAAAACAAAAATCGTACCTTCGACGTTCCGACATTTTGTTACCGAAACGAAGTGTTTCTCTAAAACACTGCTGATTATCTGCCTATTATACTTAGATTTTGCCTTCACAAGGTAGGCCAATTTATATTCTATGTGATATGTCAAACTAAATTGATTTGTCTCTTGTGTCAGCAAAATCTCTCATCATTTGGACCGAAAATTTTTTGAAACGGCGTAACTGGAATTTTAAGCGGCGTTTTTGCCGTCCGCTGGCTGTTATTGAAACCCCAGAACTTTGAAAATGAGAATTTTGCACATACGTCCTACAGAAGAAAAAATCTTCTGGAGAACACAGTACATACATGATAGGATATTGATTTAGTTGAAAATGGTGGCCATCTTGAAAGATGTTGGCTGTTCCATGCTATTTTTCTAGTTGCTACAAAACACGGATTGTCACGGAAAGTATTGGTGCTATTATGTTCATATTAGATATGTGAATGCTTATAAGCATGATACACTGCCTTATGACACTTTGGCTAGTAGACAAAATGGCCACCATTTTATGTGTGTTAATTTACATGTTTTGCATGTTATAACTTGAAAAGTTGTTGACATTCAATATTATATCTGTTAATATTTAGATTAGAAGGATATTACACTTTCTTATGACAATTTGGCTAGTGAGCAGCCATTTAGAAAAATGACGACTGGCTCAGTGGGATTTGCAAGGCCTTAGCAGCTGTTATCTAGTTGGATATTGTCCTATTTTCTCCTTTGGTCCAAATTCTTGCAGTCTTCCTAAAAAAAGTGAAAAACACAAAAGTAAATGTATCGCAGGAGCTTTTTGAACTTCTTACAGACTTCATTCTTGCCACAATGGAGCAAAATATAGGGCTTCTATTATTTTTGCACTCCACCTAGGTAAATACCTACCAACCTACCTACCATACCTTGTAGGATTTAGTGGAGTGCATATCACTGTCTGATCTCAGACATATTTTCACACTGATAAAGCAGAATTTGTTGGGATGTACCCAGTGTGTTGTCTGTGTTGCTTGTTGCACCAATATTGTTTATATATTTGGATGGTGTGATAAGTAATAGGGATGGAAGAGTCCCATTCTTTGATACTTCGCTTTAGTGCTTTCTACCTAAACTTGAAACTTGTCTGTTATCATGCAGTCTGTTGACCTCATTTAGCAACTATGATTTTTGAACCTACAGGATGTAAGTCCATGTGCCTAGAGGGGCAATAGTAATGAAAGTCACTGGTGGAAATGGCACAGACCAATAACCATATACTGTTCTAGGAAATGGATTAATCCTATTCAATTTCCAAATGAAAAATTTACAACTTTAAACATATCCTCATTATAGCATTTTATAAGATATCATTTTGTTTCATGTTAGTAGATAGCTCTAAACAAGTACATGTAATTCAGTAAAACACCTCTCTCTAGTGAAGACCTGTCTCTAGTGGACACCCTTCCTTCGCACATACTCAATAACCCAGATGCGAGTAAGTAGTTACCAGTTTCGCCACCAGGGGGCTCGTTTGGGTCATATAGCATGGTGGGTATTGTACAAAGTTCCCTTTAACTTGAATTACATCTGTTTTAATGGTTCAATTTTCATATAACCCTTATGTATCTAATAGTAATGCAAATTAAAATATGTCCAGTATGAGAAAACGTTATCTTTTCAATACAAGAAAAGATATTTCACTTTTTGTGATTTTGTAACATGAGGTCTATGGGGAATCAACGCGAACTAGAAGTCACATTTTCAAAGTTGATAAACAATTTTCGAAACCATATCTCTAGATGTACTTTTACATTTAGATTTCAAATATGACATCACTTTGACTGAATTTTGAATATTAAATGATGTAAATCAAGATTATTTCTTCTTGCATCTAGTCTATTGACTTCTGTATAAATTACCCTCTCTGTAGTGAACACCTATCAACACTGAACATTTTTTTTTAGCAATGAAAGTTCAATATACACAGGTTTTCCTAGAATACAGTTCAGATTCAGAAGAGCTATTTGACTTGGACCCAGGTCTGCATATGACACACAAGGAGGAATACCATCAATGCGATCCTGTCACACTTATATAGATAGCTAGGATCAGTCAGGTCTGACTTTATTTCAGGATAGGAAATTAAAAAATGCAACTCCTTTATTTGATCTGATATCTCAACTCTTATTTCAAAAAATTAAATAAGGATTAGAAAGAAACATTGGTCAGTTATTAAAAAGATTGCTTCGAACATACTTTATACTATCCCTTCAAATTCATTTAACCTTCAATTTCCCTGACCCAGCATAGAAAGTTTTGAGTATAATGTTTCTAAAATATTTATTTTAATATAAACCATTTTATGGTCTGTAGAATAACAGTCTCAGCAAATATAAACAGTCTTTGGTAACACACAACATTATAATTTGACACTGCCAATGCTTATGTGTGATCTCCATGTCATTTTTAGTTTCCAAAAAAGGTCAAGGTGAGGTTCATCAGAACTAATGTACTTGTGTACTCTAGCATGAATGGGTTTTACTGAAATCAAACTTTACCTACTACTTGGTGAGACTTCAGACTCTAAGCAGATGGCTGAGAGATTGTTTTACTTACATTTTAATTTTTGGTAACTTGCAAAAAGGATTGCCTGAGTTTGACATGTACAATAAATGCCATTGAATTGGAGTCTTGGTAATTCATACCTTCGCAATAAACATTTTTTATTCAATTTATTTTTGGTGCCTTTGCTAAAAAGCCAAGAGAAAAATGTCCACATTTATGATTGTTATGAAATATTCAATATGGCTGCTGCGTAATGCATATGAACTCAGTGTAGAAATAGCATGATTTCAAATTGATTTACCAATGATCCTGTATATAGAGGAGATTACTCAATGTCAGTATGTATCACATAACACATATTAAACATTGTAGTGGATTAAATTGCCAATTTTTCATGAAATTTGAATTTGCAAATGATTAAAACTGATCTGTAGATACAAAAGGTGAAACATTATGATGTATAGTTAGCAACAGGATGTGAATAACATTTCAGAAAAAGGTTACAGATAAGGTCAATTTGCAAGAATATTCTCTGGGAATATGGTGGAAGTAAATAAGCATTTTATGTTCATGTAAAAAGTAATTGTTAATAACTTAAACACTGTTATCGAATTTGGTCCACATTTTGTAGGTCTATATCTTACGGGCATAAGATCTCTTCTCGAGAATTTTCAATGGTCACTCATTTTAAAATGGCCACCATTTTTTAGAAAGAAAGTTAATTTTGATAAGTGATAGCTTAAATACCAGATGATGGGTTTGGTTCAGATTTTTTACTCTGATGCCTTACTTCAATATGGCCCTTTAATTCAAAATGGCCTTTATTTTTATGAAAAACATACATTTTGATAGCTTGAATTTCATATTATTTTAAATGTTTAAGTGTCAACTGTTCGTTCAATCTTGAGACAAAGTGTAAACTTGTAGATGATGATAAACATGAAATGGGAATTGGGAACCATGTCTTAAACATTGTCAAAACTTCATTTCTTAAACTGAGCTGTATTATACTGACCAAAGGTAATATTTGGTATTGGAAAATCACTAAGCTTCATGAGCTCGTATAAAACTTTAATATGTTTTTCTAACTTGGAGCAAAATTAATTGATATTCTATGACCATTGAAAGTTTGACTTGAGCTAACAAGCTTTCAGGTCTAAAAATACCCCTCCGCCTCCAACGCTTAAGATCACACTCTTCGAACATGTTTAACATTTCTCTTAGCAAATATGATTTACAGGTATTTCATAATTTGGAATAACGAATACACATTTAGTATAGGTCTATTTATCAATCTCATGCTGTATATATGCTTTCTCTTATTTTGCATAAAGTAATGTTTATTCTGGTATTGCATTTACTTGTATCTATGTCAAAAAGATTCTAAATCATGTTTAAGATATATTAGGCAGGCTAAGAAAGGTTTACATAAAATAAATCTTTCAAAGATATTTGTTTTGTCATAGACATTTCAGATTCATTAATAATATAGTTTGTTGGGATTTGCTTCTGTAGATTCTAGATTTTCTAGTTATTGTTATTAATGATATACTTTTTTGTAAGCTTATGTAGAAAAGTACATTAGGGATATAGCGAAGCCCTTCGTCTGTCCATCCATATTGAAGATAACTTGAATACTGGTACAATGTTATCTTCATATTTGGTAGTATATTGGTGAATAGTTCTAGTCAAAAAATGTTTTCAAGGTGGCTGCTTTCATTCTCAACTGAAGCAGGGCTCTCGCCAGGCTTTTATACTGTGGTGCAGCACCACACTCTATTTAGCTCCCTCCACACCCTATTGGCAAATCATGACTGTTTCCACAGTCTAAACTTGACTGAATATACAATAATAGCGTGTAAAAAAAGATAAAACATAACATAAATATGATTTATCACGATTGAACGGTTATTCTGAAGATGTTGGCACCACACCCTAAATATTTCCTGATGAGAGCCCTGTGAAGTGTTAATATTATACCTAAATTTTAAATTAGATCATTATAATATTAAATATTTATGACATCATTTTCCTGATTTGACTCATAAAATCAAAATAGCTGCTTAAGAGGGAATTCACTCTCATTTAGAGATCCCTTCAAAATATCATTACATTATCTTAGATCACAACATTGTTATTAGTTTTTATGATTGGTACCTTTGAACTCCAAAATGGCAAAATATTTTGTTCGTTGGGATTTGCTACTCCATGGAGTTCCAGTTTTCTAGTATATAACACTGGCCTACAGCCTCTTTCAAGCATTGCAATGATTATAATGTACACTTTATATCTATGTCACCTTGACTTGGTTTCTAGGATAGAGGTCATTAATATGTATTTCTTTTCTACCAGCTGTTTAGATTCATATTTGTCTCATAGTCAACCATAAAATACACCTTTATTTTGTTTCAATCAGATGATACATTTGAAATTTGTTTAATTAGTTTAATTTTCTCTCGAAAATCAGTAATTTACTCAGCATTTTGTATTTAATTTTTCAGATTTTTTCTTATTTAATTTCAGTAAATGGTTGACTAAATCCATATTTATATTGGTTCAAATATAAAATTTTAAATTTAATCATTTTCTTGGAATATTATCTGGCCCCACCAAAACACCACCTCCATCTATTTATCCATCTTTATAGGAACTGATGTGTCTCGTGCAAAGCTCTAATCATTCAAGTCTCTTTAGCTTACATGGTGAATTAGAAACATGGCTCAGGGATTTTTAATCAAGCTCTTTGTTTCCCATGAGTATAAATATCTTGTTGTTGGATTTATTAGAATTGTTGGTTTGGGTGACTAAGTCTAGCGACAGAGAACTATTTGAATGAGCCAAGGGTTTATTGGTAACTCAATTTAAATAGACGAGAGTTTGAAAAGAGAACGGCCATTTGCTTTGCTTAAATGATATTTGTTTTTGGAACCATGGTCTTTTCTGAGTTGATTTGCATGTCATGTACATTTTGATACATGTTTAATGCATTATGGTTTTTATATTTCATTTGATTGCATTGTCTCAAGCATTCAGCAAAAGTTATGTAGATATAAGGTAGATATTAGTTACTATCAATATCATGTGACATTATATATCTTTGGTCTGTGAATACTGTACATATCTAAAAAAAAATTGTTTTGGTAATTATATATGTCTCCATTCAAATTAACATAGAAATAGTGTGGAATGGGCACTGGTGGCAAAGATGGCTAACTGTTCGGACTTAACCATTATATTTTACCAGTATGCTTCAGTTTATCTTCATTTGAATGTATAGAAGATTATATATGGCAATGGATGTCAAACTTCTTCATCAACTAAAGTGTCTCAAATAGCAGTCTCCAGTCATCTTGTGGAATACATTTAACTTTACAGCTAAACAGGAAAATTCCAACATCTCGACCCAAAGTCAGCTCAACCCAGTAAAACTGGACCCGTATACCATGCCTTTGTCCTGTTTTGAAACATTCTAAATAAATAAGGAAAACATGAATACCACATTCTCATTTGTAAAGATATATCATCACATCTGAAATCTCATTCAGATTATAGAAAAAAATAAGATAGAATAAGCATGATCGGACTGACATTATCTTATATGGGCAGGTAGTTTATTGAGGCTTGTGTCCAGAGGTAGTGATAAGACAGATGTAGAGGGATGAATCAGATTTGCCAGTCTTTCTTAGCTATGCTAGTGATGGCCTCTACAATCCAGGAAATAGAATAGATAAGAGTGTTACAGTCCAGAAACAACTGATATGCTGGATTGCATTGAATTCCATCCATCAATTAAAGTGGCCAACTATACATGCACTCAAAAGTTGTTTTTTATAAATTCAGCAAATCTGTACAGACTATCCATGCATCTACAGCTTTATTGCAATGAATATATAAACAATTATGAAGGAATTTTAGAAAATGATAACACATTTTTAGACCCAGAATTCCATAAAAATGGGACACATCTTGAGAAAGGGGTGTGGCGTTTCCTGGAGCCTGACCTTGAAACTACTAAAATACTCATCTGTATTGGCCACATTGCTCTTGATTTGTTCAAAACTCCTACAAACTGATTTTCTCGGATAAAAAGGGCATGATGACTTATTACAAATGTATATTTACAT
Organism: Owenia fusiformis; assembly: GCA_903813345.2. Lineage (NCBI taxonomy): Eukaryota > Metazoa > Annelida > Polychaeta > Sabellida > Oweniidae > Owenia > Owenia fusiformis. The sequence continues at coordinate 18,657,241 of CAIIXF020000007.1, read as the reverse complement.
TACATGAATTAGGGAAGATATTCAACTGGTTGTGGAAATTATTTCAGTTTCATGTTCATGAACAACTAGCTAACATCATTGAGGTTACTTAAGTTGAGTTAACATGTGGATTAGACCAGTCATTATAAGTCTAAAAGTCAACTTTTGGCCAGAGGGATGGAAAACTTTACAAGAATGGAAATCCCTGTGATGTTACCCTTGCTTGAGACGGTTACAATAAATAAGGGCCAGGGAGTCTTAAAATTCTTTTTTTCAATTCTAAATATGAGTATGGTCTTAAATTGTCCAAAATGAGGATTCATCTAATCTGTACATGTAGGCCTACATATTATAGTTTTATACATGAACTTTTCCTGTATAGTACACATTGATATTTGAAACTGCATTTAGAAATTCATTCCTGAATACAATGTCTTGTTGTCAGACAATGATTTTGTATATCTTCTGATGAATGGCTTATCTGCTATATTTCTATGATATAACCACTGTCATATAATAACATGATACCCTGACTTGACATTTCTAAGGTAAAGTCCCTAGAGTGCGTTTATACTAATAATAAGCAGTACAGTAAAACTTGTTCAAGTGCAACACCTTGAAAACACACTCTGAAAAGTGTTCCACTATCAGATGTGTTCCATTTCTAGAGGTGTTCCACTTATAATAAGTTTCACTGTATTTTACTTACTTGAAATTCCGTATGCAAATTATAGATACATTAAGTTAATTATATAACTTATTACTTTATATTGGCCTGTGACCAATACCCACCAGAGTTACTATTTCTAATCACAATTATTAAAAGTTTGTGAATTTATATAAATACATGTACTTTCTGATGTTCAGTATACTGATGTTCAAGTTTTAATTTATTTTTTATTCACAAAAGGAACATTGTTTACATGTTTGTACAAATGGCCTCATGACTTCACAATATAAGAATGTATGTGTTCTCAAAGTTGATAAAGTTTCTGGCTCTGTTCTAGTCTTGTGTTTCTTGCAGGTTTGGGAAGAAGATATATCATAAAGTCTGGTCACTGTGAACAGAGCTATTTTTTATTGTTACAGCTGTTTCTAATTTTCAGATGTTTTCAAATTAGAGAGTTTGGACTTAATGCCTGTTTTACACCTGTTTTTCAGTCTTATACAGGGTGTCAAATAAATATTTAACTCGTGTATTACCTATGTGCCAGAAAGTAGTTACCAGTTTTACCACCATGTGGTTAACTTGTCATGTAACATGGATGGCATTCAAAAAATATCTCAACTCTCGAATTATTTTTGAAAGGGGGATTGATTTTCAATATATATATATGTTTTGAGTTTGATAATTTGAGAAGTTTTTGATAGATCTGGTCATCTTTGTGACATTTTGTTATCATCCTCCTAAGCAGGTATCCAGAATCCGTACCTCCTTCCCCCTGCTATAACCAATTTGGAAGCGCCCGATTAAACTTAATCACGTGGTCTTATTATGCGCAATGACTTATACATGATTTCTGTCGCAGTGTTGCTACAGCCAATCAGATTGCGAGTTCTTAATCGTGGAAAGGCTAACTGCTTATCACAGGGGGTAAAAAGAAAGAATATATTCTGGATTTTGAAGCCCTGTGATCGGAGGATGTTTTGTTATGGTCTTCAACTTTTATTGCTGCCATCCAGCGGTTGGCATTTGTAACAAATGGCAGGTGGTAACATTTTGCATGTTAATGCCTTGTTTGCATTTTGGTAAAGAATTTTGTTATAGAATTTCTTTACCAGAATGCAAACTCAATGCATATATTCCTATTTCTTTGTATTCTAGGTATTCTATTTCCCAGCATGTTTAATTAAGATGTAAAATATGACCTTCAATACACTTTAGTGAAGGAAATTGAAGTGTATGTATTGTTATAGAAAACCATTTGTTTGAAACCCATTCGCTTGAATACTTTTCATTTTAGTCCCAGATGTGACATGGATACTTACTTTCCTAGTACTAATTCTAGACATCCAGATTTTGATACATATTTTTTATTTATTATTCAATTTACTTGAAATTAATTTTTATCAAAAACAGACATGAATGGGTACATGTAGCTATGCTAACTGCAGTACATTTTGAAATACAGCTGGTCAAATTCTCTACTTTTCAAGTGAAAGGGCCTGTTTCATCTTGAAATTCAATTGTTCTTTATACTTTTGAAGCACTTAGAGGGGTATTTTGCTGTAAATGGTATCTGATAAGGCAGCAATTAAACAGGTTGATATAAGCCAGCATTTTCCTGCTATAAACACTTGACCAACTTGAAATATACCTGATGGAGCTTTATGTTACTGTTCAGTGTTCACACATATTTCATGTCATTTCTCTTGAATTTCTCAATTTCTGACTTTTCCTGTCATGTAAACTTTTCATATGTTTACTAATATTTCTCTTCGATTTTATTCTTCACCTTTTGCTAACTTATGATCAGGTTTTATTAAGCAGCACATGTATTTTTTTTTATTAGAGATAGCAAATTGTTTATAGTGATAGAACACAGTTGGCAGGGTGCCTCTACCAGTGGTACCTAATTTGTTTTGTAATCTCTCTCTATACATGCCCTCCTCATATATCAAAGAGATGTGCAATATACATGTACTTTTGTACATGTAGTACTAGTATGGTAGGACTCAATCTATATTTTGCATCAAGCCTGTATATAAGGGTTATGTACTGGGATGTTTTGGATACAGAGTTTATCTCAAGGGAAATATACATATTTCCTGAATGGATAAACCCTGTTTCCAAAACCGATCCTACATAACATTATATATTCCATACCTGATGGAGTTCTAGGTACATTCTACCTTTGAAAGTTCCAATATCAAAAAACGTACACATTTTTTCAGTCTCTAAGTATGCTTTTTTGGAGCGGGGGCGGGAATGATGCAGCCTGTATTTATTCTGGTCCTGGACCTTGGCAATAGAGGGATAAATACTTGGATATGTACCAAGAGGTATGGCATTGATATATCCTGCATCCTTTTCTTTGGATACAGTAATATTTTACTCTTTGTGTAACTCTTATGTATGATTGATTTCTGAGTACTGTACTAAAATGGGAGATTTGTAATTTACTTCAAACACATGGACTTGAAGTTAGGCGAGATATTTTGTATTTTTTGCTTTGTAATGACTTCTATTCATTCACCTAGCCTGTTTATAAAAAATTTGACAGATCCCTGGAGATGTGGCTTGGAAGGTTGATATCGGATTCTCCTCCCTCAGGGGTTGTCCTTCACTTGATATCTGACTGGAGTCAAAAGGCTAACATAAACAGGTCTCTCTAGTTTACTCAAGGCTGAAATATATACTTATTTTAACACTTGTAAATTGCTCTAAATTATAGATTCTTGGGAATGAAAGTTGTAAGGTATTAAGAGATTTTGTATCTAATGCATAGATTTCACATTTACTGCTGACCTATGAGAAACACATCCTCTGTTCTTGCATAGACATTTTTTTAAAAAAAGAAAAATGTTATCTGGCTTTACCACAACAAGTAAATGTTTTGCAAGTTGATTAAACATGTTAAAGTGAATCTGAGACATATGGTCCCAGTTGTCACTTATAGATAACCCAGTCAAAGACCCCTCATTCACAGTAGCCATGTGTACAATGATAAATAAATATATAAAGGAAAACATTGTGGAATTAGCAAGAAATGTACCAAATGGCAGTAGTATACTGCTAGGATACTGCCATCATCAACTCTCAGTGGGTGCAGCACTTTTCTGCTTTAGAAATCATTATGCAAAAGAATATTTGATTTGGTAGTTCAAGTGGTAAAGATAAATGGTATGGAATATGCATGAATGGTCTGAGGAATAGTGAGAAACATGTAGGTTATCAATGGGGGTATACAGAGAAGGAACAGAGCAGATGGTTTTATATTTTTTTCACTCAAGTACAGTTATTGTTTATCTTGGTTTCCAGACAAAGCACCATTACTTAAAATGAAACAATAGTGATGGGATCTGCATTCTGCAATAATGATTAGGATAAACCATCATTCTTTTTCCTATAGAAACTAGTCTATTATTCTAGAGCTGGGAAATCACATGCAATCAGATCAATGTTAGATTCTCTATCAATATCATATTTTTAGTTTGGTGGCAATAGAAGAATGTTTGGACTGTCCCACCAAACAAAGTTCATATACATGTATATGGATACAGAGAAGCCTCCCGTCCTTTCATTCCAGTATGTCTGGCACTTAACTCAAATACCAGTTTTAAGATTTGGCTCATATTTTATAGGCTTAGGCCTTATGGGCAAAGTACCTTTGTCCAGGAAAATTTCAAAATGGCTACTAATTCAAAGTGGCCTCTATTTTAATGAAAATGTAATAACTGATAACTAGAATACCAGCGATTGGATTTTGTATGAATTTTTAGATAGTGTCTTTTGGGCATAGGACCTCAAGGTATTTCCAGTGTCACTTATCTTAAAATGGAAAAAATGAAAAAAATATAAAACTAAAACACCCGTTGTCTGATTTGTTTCAGATTTGATATGCTGATGCCTTGTAGGCAAAGCAGTTATACTTGAGAAGGAATTAAATTTAGCTACTGAAAATCGAATTCAAAATTACCACCATTTTTGTAAAAATGTAAATTTTATCAACTCTATTATCTTCAGTAATTAAAGGACCTTATGCTTTGCTAGAGGTGTGTTTTCTAATATGGATGCTCAATTCAAAATGGCTGCCATTTTGATTAAAAATAATTAGTAAAGGTCATGTTTGGGTTGTCACATCATGGGGCTAGAGACAATACAACTCCAAAATTATTTTTATCATGAAATGTTTAAAATGAAAAGTGCTTGATAAAATATGCTAAATAAATGATTGCTTTTTCTTGGAGATTTTCTAGATCTAGATAGATCATATACTGCCTGTTTTTTATCCTGAGAAAGAGGAAAAGTGGGGACAGATTAATATAGAACAAACTAACAATATCAAAACAGCATTTCATATAACATAGCCCTCATACATAATTTAAACATAAAACCATTTGTTCCATGAAATATTATAGCGCACCTGCCAGACAGCATGGAGTACAAAGCTAGGGTAAAACCATAAATGTAAATCAAAGTGATTATGTTAGTTAATCTCTCACCTTTTATTACCACATCTATGTCATTTATCTGCCAGGAAAATAATTGTCCCCTGGAATATTCAAACACATAGAAAGAGAAGATTTCTATTCCTATGATATTACAATGCATCTTTACAAATTACATAAAATGATCAAAACTTTCATAGCATGACACACATCAATAATCAAGAAGAAATGTAAGTGGTAGAAATGATAATTGATCATAACATTTAAACATAAAAATTATACTAACCTTCATGCTTTAATAATAAAAATTGCTATATAAAACAATGGACAATGGACAAAAATGAAATGTATGTTTGTTTAAATCATGGTACCAGAATTTCTGCAGTAAAAGGCCACCTATCAATACTACTGGTTGGTTGGAGGATGAAAACGTCTTGTTGATCCAAAGCGGAAAAAAATTAAGAGGTCCCTGGGAGAATGGGTGACATATTGTGCTCTGTGCATTTAGTATGTAAGAGAATAGCTGTTGACCATTGATAAACAAAGATAATGACATTCTCCATTTAGATTGAAAACATGACTGTATGTCCATTATTTCATGGCATCTAGGTATTTTTATCTACAGGATAATCCTAGAAGCTTAGTTTGATAGAAGAGCCTGAAGATTTTTAATTCTATATGATAAGAATTATTGACAACAATGCTCCAAGATCTCTTGAAGGCTTGACAATAATGTATTTTAAATCCCTATTCTGGATTAACAATGCTGCACCATAGTTTCTTAGAAAGCATGACCTAAAGAAAAAAATCATATTTCTTTATTGAGTGATGCTTGCAGATAGATTTACATTTTTGTGTATGCTTTGAAATTGTAAAATATATAAACACATGACCTGCAGTAGTTGACATGTTCTAATAACCAAGGTGCTATCAGTTAAACCATAATAGTCTTTTAAGACAAAGAAATATGATTATTTTCTTCAAAGAGTCTTGCATTGGGGCCCCAAGAAACCGTACCCTGCGTGCAGAGTCTAGTTAAAAACTACTCTCTGCCTAGTATAAATAGTATGGACTATATTTCAGTTAAGTAGCCCCGCCCCCAAGACCTATGCCCATGGCAGCCCGAGTCATAAATCATTTCAAACCAACCACGCTGGTCTTTTCTCAACCAATCAGTGAGCTGGAAGGAACATATGCTAAACTTATGCTCATTAACCATATATAGAAAGTCATCCGTATTTCGACGACAAGCTTTGAATGTCTTAGTGAGTTCAGAGATTTATTGTAAACTGAAAGAGTGAAGGACGAAGCTCTCTTTTAAGAAGCAAAAACGAAGAATGCAAAGGGTAAAGAAACCATGGCCATTTTATATAACTTGCCAGAATGACTACATATTCAGGCCTCCTAGACTTCCAACAACGTGAACATCAGTTCTGATACCGCGAACTACGTTCCTTGCACTCGAACCACGAATCTCATATCGCGAACGTGAAATCTTATGTCGCGCACCACCATTTCCTTGTTTCCGAACATATTTCTTGTACCGCGCACAGAGATCCGTTACCGCGAACCACGCATCTGATCGAAAAGAGGTCCGTAATTTTGTTCGTATTATTACGCATAAGTAAAATTCCAAGGAGGTGTTTTCATATGGAATTCGGAAGAAATATTTTCCCAGTTTTCATGCATGTGAATGAATATCCACTCATTGACGATAACAGTATTTTCAAGCTCTAGGAAACACAAAATATTGGGACTACCTTGCAATCACGCGCATTGACTTTTTCAGTGAAAGGGCTGGGTAATAACAACAAAAACAAAAACCTAACTTTTGAGTCACAACACGTATGGCCAAATTAGTGACAGCTTTTTCCAATTTTGTCCATTTGAGCTGATGATTGCATCATAATAAAGAAATGAGTTACCCTATGTACACTATTCCTGATTTTATAGAATACTTGATGTGCTATATCTGTAGCTCTAGCTAATGATAATTTGAAGATGCTACCCTTTGCCATGAAAACTTAACTTAAATGTTGCCCCCCCCCATTACGGCTTGTGGGATTAACTGTTTACATACAGGAAAATAACAATCTATCATCCTGGGGGTCATTAACAGAACTTTCGCAAAGTTACGAATTCGCAAGTCAATTGTTAATTTTATGAATTTGGTAAATGTGCATTAACAGAACTTTCGTAAACTTACGAACGATTCGCAAAGTTACGAAAAAATGACGTCACGTATGCTTTCGTTCGTAACTTTAATAGCACCTCAGACCCTTTCATAACTTTGCGAATGGCATATTTCTCATACAGTTCTTATGTAAGGTATACAGGTTGGCAAAAAGAAATTGTTCTTTATATGCCTGCTAAGTTTCAAGCTAAAATATCCACCTATTCTTACATAATAAGCAAATATGTTCCTGAGCTGGGAATCTTTGAAATCGCGGAGACAGGTTTAATCACAGCGCGCAATGAATATTTCTATTTGTGCTAAATAATGATAAATGATGACGTCACAATTTGAAATTCGTTAACGAACGATAAAACTTATGAATGACTTACGAAAGTGTTCTGTTAATGGCCAATTCGTAACTTTACGAATTCGTAAGTCATTCGTAACTTTTTAAATATTTACGAATTTCATAAAGTTACGAATAACGAATTCGTAACTTTGCGAAAGTTCTGTTAATGACCCCCTGATAAAGATTTTAACACTTGGTTTTTGTTTCAAAACATATCAAATGACTACTAAATCGTAATTTTAGGGTAAGGGCTAAGAATACTTTATCTGTCTAATCTTTGACCGTCTGAGATAAATGTGTGTTGACGAGTCCTGTAGTTAATTAATCTTGGTTTTAAAACCGAAGCTTTCATTGCGGGCTGAATTTCATGATGAAATAACTTTTTCAGCCCTCTGAAAAGGTCAATTTAAATAGCTTTAAGTAGGAGCATAGGAAAGGTCAATGAACAGGATCTTTTGAATTTTTCAGAAAATGTGCCCAATATATTGCTCTAAATGATACAATCTTTAAAATTTTAGAAACTTGTCTGAAAAAATGGCGGTCATAAAAAGGAATAAATATCGCTTTTCAATTCATTTTTTTTCATTTTTTTCTTTTTCAACGAATGATATCAAATTTCCCAAGATTGTATCACTGAGAGCAATATATTAGGTACATTTTCTGAAAAATGCAAGAGATTCTGTTCAGTGACCTTTCCTAAGCTCCTACTTTTATCTATTTTTCAGTCACAAATTTCAGAGGGCTGAAAAATTAATTTCATCATGTCTAGGGTCAATCTGACCATGGTCATTGTGATCATGGTCATGTAAATGGTATGTGAAACTAGTTAAACTGACTGGAGGTCAAAGCAGAACTCTGATATCTTGGTTCAAAAAATGTTTGAAATCCAGCATGGTTTTGTCACTTCCTGTTTATTGTTTTGTCATTTCCTGTTAACTACCATGGCACCTAAAACCAGTGTAAGAAAAAAGATTAACTATACAAAAACGGTAGATCTGCCTGAAATCAGCTGAATCTCTCTGCCATCCACATGTGTCACAAAAATGGATGTCGGGAACATGATCATCGGTGCAAGCGTGTGATATACTAGTGTCAAGAAAGTTTCTGGTCCAACCACAGCTATCACACACCTCTACACTTTCGTTGTAGTTCTTACAAATGACATCTCCTATTACACCACACCGTGCGCAGGTACTCTCTGATCCCAAAAATGAATGACTGTGGGACGCAGTGCTGTCCCTTGACACATCATTTAAAGCCCTGCCAACTCGGGGCGTGGATGTTAATCTTGCATGCTTTTCAAAGGAACGAAAGTCCGGCGAAATTTCCTTGTTTCACTCCGTTGCATATTGGTATATACATGTAACTTGGAATCCCAAACACCCGGATGTATTATGTACAAATTGTTCGCGGTAACGGATCTCTGTGCGAGGTACAAGAAGTATGTTCGGAAACAATGAAATGGTGGTGCGCGACATAAGATTTCACGTTCGCGATATGAGATTCGTGGTTCAAGTGCAAGGAACGTAGTTCGCGGTATCAGAACTGATGTTCGCGTTGTTGGAAGTCTAGGAGGCCTGATATTGTAGACACAGCTCTCACGTAGGCTCACATTAACACTGTCTGTCACATATGTGTTAATGGCCCAAATATTATTGTGAAGTAGAATAAAAATAATTGATCTACTTTTCTCATGTAGAAAAAAATTAGCAAGAAAAAATCAAAGCTTTATCTTAAATGCCAGCCCTTGAAAACAAATCAGCAGATCATTTACTGTTAGATCAAGATGTTGACTTGAGATACAAATGAGCTAAAGGGAAGTGGTTTCAAGTTTAGAAAGTAACTCAGCAAATTCTACCATGGCCCATGTGAAATAACATTCAGTAACGCTGACTGAGATCAATCTTAGAGGCTTTAGAAATCATGATTTTTGTGTCGAATGTGAGCATTTTGAGGTTTTTCTCTGGTGTTGTGCATTAGACTGAATTGGCAGAATTTTAACTGAACTTAAAAATTGAAATTGCAGGATGTTAACGTCTATTTTTTTTACTAATATATTGTTTGAAGAATGCAACACCTGCCTGTATTTACCTTTGAATGGTGCTCACACTGAGCCTGTGTTTAGAACTTATGTGGATGGAGGGATGGGAAGCTAACGTCTGGTCAATAATCAGGGCATGCTTTCATAAGGAATAATTGTTTGAATTATTTTCTAGTTATTTAAATAAGATTTGATTTAATCAAAGACTATACAATAATCAAATTTATTTATTATTTGCTTGTACATGTATATTGCTACCCTGCACTTAGAGTAGTTATAAATTACCCTCTTCCTAATGTAGACTATATTTTGGTTTAGCAACCCTGCCCCCACAAACTGTGACAGCACAGATCACAAATCTCAACCAATCAGGGAGCTGGACGCTTAATATATGCTCATTAACTATGTGATGATGTAAGGGGAAATGACTAATATAGAAAGTCATTTGTATTTCTTCAATGAACTCTGGTTGGCTCGATGAGTTCAGAGATTTATTGCAAATTGAAAGAGTGAAGACGAAACTCTCTTTTAAGAAGCAAAGTCGAAAGAATGCAAAGGGTAGTATATTGCAGTGATTACATTTACACTTGTGACGATAACCGCAAAATTGTCTCATTTGAAAAGTTAATGTAACATACTAAACCTTGTAAAAACTGAACACTTTTTCATTAGCTAACAATTGTAAATTATTGTTATCACCGTTTTACTTAACATTAGAATAAATTAAAGGTAGGAGGAACACATTGAACGGAATTTATGAAGGGGGTGATGTCTTTCTGGAAATGTTCTTTGAATGCCTTACATTTGTCTCATGTCATCATATTATAATCACTGGTATCAGCTCACTGTATGAGACCACATACATTGTTTTAAGTGTATGATTTAGTCGACCATGAGGAGGAGGGTATTTAACACTTGTTGCATTAGTTCCTTTGTTTAGTTCTCTTATTTTGAAAAATATCAACATTTTTAAGTTTTATGATTTGTTAATATTTGAAGGCCATTTTCTTTGATGATATATAAAAACAATTAAGTACCATGATCGGAATGAATGATTTTTAAATAAAGCATAACATTAATTAGCTATATTAACACTATTATGTTCCCTAACATTAGGAAGCTATATGTGTCTAACAATCACCATGGCAACATAGAAATCTTACAAAAATATATTTCCGGGTCTGCTTATTATGTACTGGATTTATTTCTCTCAATTCTGGATGAAGCATCTGAATTTTCTCTTCACTTAATAGAATGTTGCATGTTTACTCCCCTTCTCATTTACTCCACTCATCTACTTTATTTCATGTTCAGAAATACCTGATGTAAACATTTTCAAGGGATGTTAAAGACACGAGAAGATACATGTACTTGAAACTTAACATATTATTGCCCTATTCATGTCTCCCAAGCATGTGGTGTTGATTAGTGTAAACTTTGAATAAAAATGGCTCATATTTTATTATATCCAAGTAAAAAATAATATACATGTAACATTGTAACTTGAAATTGGCAAGAAACAAATCAACTGGCCTGAAGTTGATGCTCTAAATTATATGGAATGTTTATTTTTGCTAAAGGTTGTATTTCAAATGATGGTCAGGGTATCACTAAAGCATGGCTGTTAGTAAGGAAGCAAGTATTCCTCGTGGCAAAGATAGATTTAAGACATTACCTGTAATGTGTACTTAAAGGTGCAACAAGTAGTGCAGAGGGCCATTCAACGATCATGGACCAGTGTCAAAATATATTTAAGTTTGGATATTTCATCTAGACTAACATCTATTTTAATTTTCTACAAAGAAACCCCCTAGATAATCATTATTTCAGCTTATATTCCTCTTGAAACATGGTGGATCTTAAAAATATAAAAGTGGACGTCCCCTTTTTGAAGCTTTGAACTGAATTTACACTTTTTAATGCCGAAATTGATAGTTTATCCATATATTTTAAGAAAATAGGTATGTCGAAGAAGATGTTAAGCCAACTGTTGCCTTGATAGCTCAGAAAAAGTTAAAATTTTCCTATTTTCTCTCTACAAGCCTTATTGCCCCTTTAAACTTTGGGTCAAGAGGAAAGCTAATTGTTGGCTATCTCAATATAACAATATAACTTCACATGCAGCTGTATCAGTTTTGGTGAAAAAGAAATGTGAAAAAAGGTTGGGCGATGAGACAGATATTCTTTGTTTCATGTCCAAATGTGCAAGTATACTAAAACAAAAACTTGTGGTCGAGGTGCATCAGTTTCCCTTCTATCCCCAAATACACCTCATTGAAATTTGGGACTTATGAAAATGTAGTTGTAGAAATATATAATGATTGAAGATATCCAAAGCTGAATCATTTTTCCCTCCCACATCATTAATTTTGGTACTCATTCTATAATGATGCATTTACCAACCATTTATAATAGTGACATTATTGAAAATATTTTAGAATAGTATTGCAATTTTGGCTTAGTCATTATTATAAAATTTCATGTTCTAAAATGATGAATACCCAACTCATTATGGTAAACTAATTGTCATCTCTTTAGTTTTGTTGCGAGTGAAACAGGAAGATATGATAAGCGTTATTATGTAACTCTCTCTCCATGGTATATTTGAAAGGTTTTGGGTGACCATGTTTATCTTACTGCACATGTATTTATTTAAATGCATTATTTGGATTAATTATATCATTTTATATGGATTATATCATTTTTGGTCATATGTATTTTTATAAATCTCCAGTTCTCATACTTTATTATTGGACCATTAAAGATTTTATGTTTATGTGATCATTTTTTGCATAGTGGTGAGATACTCTTAGAGTATTTGATTCTGCTTTTAAATGCTAGGTTAGATACACTTGCATTTGTATATTTATAATGGTTTTCAAAATACCAGTCCAGTTTGAATTCTTCTCACACTCCTGTTGTAATTTACCATCCAGAAACTCTGTGATTGATTCAAAAATTATTATTTCAGTTGAAAGACCAAAACCTGTGAGATTATCTCCGAGTGGTGGAATAAGACGTACAGGGTCACTAGACACAATAGCTGGGCCCTACCTGACGGGACAATGGCCACGAGACAGAAGGGAAGTAAATGTTTCACACAGTGTACCAGAACAGCCAGCTGACAAGTCAACACAGGTGAGCTTACAGTTGTGTGGTTTTCAGTACACTGTCACGTGTGTCTTGTCTTCTTAGGGAGCAGTTTCATGTTCATAGAATTTCGCAGTTTGTAGTTCCATATTCATAGGAGCAGTTTTATGTTCAAAGGAGCAGTTTTATGTTATTGGGGGAGATGCATCTTATGAGATGCTTCATGTTCCTAGGAGAAGACTCAGGAGTCGCTTCATGTTATATGAGCAGTTCCATGCTCCCTGGAGCTGCTTCATGTTATATGAGCAGTTCCATGCTCCCTGGATCCGCTTCATGTTATATGAGCAGTTCCATGCTCCCTGGAGCTGCTTCATGTTATATGAGCAGTTCCATGCTCCCTGGATCCGCTTCATGTTATATGAGCAGTTCCATGCTCCCTGGAGCTGCTTCATGTAATATGAGCAGTTCCTTGCTCCCTGGATCCGCTTCATGTAATATGAGCAGTTCCTTGCTCCCTGGATCCGCTTCATGTAATATGAGCAGTTCCATGCTCCCTGGAGCTGCTTCATGTTATATGAGCAGTTCCATGCTCCCTGGAGCTGCTTCATGTTATATGAGCAGTTCCATGCTCCCTGGATCCGCTTCATGTTATATGAGCAGTTCCATGCTCCCTGGAGCTGCTTCATGTTATATGAGCAGTTCCATGCTCCCTGGATCCGCTTCATGTTATATGAGCAGTTCCATGCTCCCTGGAGCTGCTTCATGTAATATGAGCAGTTCCTTGCTCCCTGGATCCGCTTCATGTAATATGAGCAGTTCCTTGCTCCCTGGATCCGCTTCATGTAATATGAGCAGTTCCTTGCTCCTTGGAGCTGCTTCATGTTCCTAGGTACGCTTGCAAGTTTCTTGTTTACAATACAAATGGTTTCAAATAATTTGAATATTTTGAGTGTATTGATTGAGAATTAGCTCAAACTTCATCAGATGAAATGCCTAATTGTTTTTTGAATTGTAAACTTGGTACCAAGACTCTTTGAGCTCCAAATCTAACCTGAGAACTATGTTAAGAAAATCTCTTAAAAGGTAAGGTTTCACCCAAAGGTACATTTATTTATTGTTTAACACGCCTATGAATAGATTTTCTGTAAATATTGTTCCAATTGTATATACGATTTCAATCTTGACTATTTACCCATGGGGCTAAAAAGATTTCATTTCATCTATTTACTACTGCTATCATGTTTATATACATGTATCCACTTTTTCAAGATGGTAACCTAATCATATTAGCTCACTTCTGTTACATGTTTGCATGCTATTGTTGACAAAAGCTGTATCTTGTAACTAGAATGTATTCCTGAGGCAAAATTGAATCATGTTATCGGCATGTTATCAAGTATGAAATACCTTTTCAGCAAAATCAATACAAACGCTTCATTTGAGACCTTGTTAGATTTTCCTCATCGGCAAGGTTATATATCTGCATATCTGATTCATTTCTACCTGATAAGGTGTCCTGGATTTACAATTACCATTTACTCTGGTCAGATGCCTTCCATCAGAGATTTTTACAAGTTTGTGGCCTTTCTTTTGAAGTTTTCTTTCTTTGTTATTATCACATCGAACAAATTTGCTAGTGATCTAGTGATAGTTTTGTAGTTCTCTTCTGTTCTGTAAGTCTCCAAGTCCCTCTATTCAAGGCAATAATTGTAATACATGTATAGACTGGTGGTTCGATTTTTATGTCACCACCAGAAAGTGATGACATTTTGTTATAGTTTTCAAATTTGGTGTTCAGCTGTCTGAGGTTGGTCTTCGGCATTTGGCATTTTAAACAAATGGCATGTGGTGACATTTTGCATGTTAATGCCCTGTCTTAGTTGATGGTTTCATGCTCTTGTAATGGTATTTTCATGGCAATCCTATTTTTGCATTTTAAATCAAAGGAATAGGAAAGTACTATATTGTAGCAAATTACTAAGTAAGCATATCTAAATGTATTTCAATTTTGCTCAACCATGGCCTATGTATGTAGGGTCAAGAAATTGTCAAATAAAGTACTAGTATGGCTTTATTATAGTCAAATTAAAAGAGAATGTCACAGATATCATATCATCTTTTTGATTGATGTTTTAAAAAATTTGAAAAAATCGTTATATTCAAATGAACTTTATAGAGTAGCTCAAAAATATTTTATCAATCCAGAGATTGGTGCTTTGAAAATGGCTGCCATTTTTTAGTCACCTTTATTCCTTGTTTATTCCTTGTTATCAACTTTAAAAGCACAACTTTTAGTGGCAGACTGAGGTCAGTCTTGTTAGTGTAAATTGAGCAACAAGTGTTATATTTTTGGGAAATGTTTAGGTGTAAGATAGTGCTTAGTTACAAGTTCTACCATTTACTCTGATTAAAACAGAAGGAGTTAGTAACCTGTTTGGAAACATTCATATTTTACGTAAAGCAAATGTGCCAAGTTAAACATGCTTTTAAGTTCAAATATCGCACCGATATCTTCAGTAATGGTGGGTGGGGGGAGGGTAAATAGAGGTAAATAGGATAATTTTCCATTATTTTTTGTATCATATTCCTGGTCTATTTTCTGTTCCTGCAGGTTTTATAATCATCTAAAAGCACCGATAATCATTTTTCCTTGACAAAAGCTCTTCATTATTGTATCAAATAGCAATCAATATCCTAATTATTTCTACCAGGTAAAACTACCTTGGGTGTCTATTATCTAATGCTTGGTGCTATTAACGTCGATAATGCGTATCGGATTATATGTTTATCTTGTCATGGTATCCACTTTATCTTGAACTTTCATTGTCCTGGCTGTCTTTATCCACCACTTTTCAAAAAATATAGTTTTCCTTGTTGTCATATTTGCTTCAGATTTTATTTGTGATGTCTTATTGGTATAGGACTCTGCCCAAGCAAGAAGAAATATTCAAAATGGCTACTGAATTCAAAATGGCCACCATTTTTCAGGAAAAATATGGTTCATGTCACATCATAGGTTACATCACACGGGTCATATCATTTAACATGTGTTGATTTTGCCAAAATGCTGCAATACTACTGTACTACTGCCTGATTATATATTTCATTGTTCCAAATGATAACTGATTTGATGAAGTATATTTTTATTTGTTCAAAGGGAATTGCTACTCTTGGGAGTTACTATTTTGTTAATTACAGACTGGGTGAAACTTAAAAAATGAGTTAATTATACACAGAGTTAATAAAGGGACATATTGAAATTGAATCAAATAAAGAAAATGAATTTCATTCTTCCTGACAATTTCATAAAATACTACTACTTGTATGATTATAGAATGCAGGAAATTTTATGTTTTTGGTTTAGTTTTCTCTGCATGTTCTCTCCCGTATTTAGCCCCTCTCAGGAGCCCTGTGGTTTATTATTAATGAAGCAATTACTAAAAGTGTTATACAGGGGCAGAGTATAAAACATTCTTCCTTGGGGATCCTCATAGTGAAATAATCCATCATAAAAGACCATTGACTATTCCCCGATTGTTCTTAGAAATTGCAGCTGAAACAGAGAATAATAATAATTTTAATCTGTTTAGACCTTAAAGCAAGGAATATGCAAGGCTTCATTACCACATGACCCATTATTAGCTTACATGAGTGAGCTATTGTAAGTGTCCGTTTGTCTGTCTATCTATCTGTCTCCCCGTCCATTTGTCTGTCCATCCATCCATCCATCCATATTTCTGTCAGTTCATCCATCTGTCTGTTATCAATATATTAGTGGTACATATGTAATCCTAATCCTCCCAACAATTTAATTGGTTTCACTTTTAAAATGAGTATATAAAAAACCTTCAATTGTCAATTGAAAAGCTTGCCTTGTTTTACAATGGCAGCCATTTTGATTCCTTGATGTGCCATTGAATTAATTGACATACTTTGCCTTGCTAATTGCCTACAATATCTTTCATTTCCACTCTTTGTTTTTAAGTGTAAGTCTGTTCATTCCCTACCCTTTGCACAGTCTAGTTATAAATACCCTCTGCCTAGTATAAACTATATTACTGTTTAGTAGCCCACCCCATGACCTATGCCTTTGACAGCCCGGGCCATAAATCATTTCAAATATACCATTCTGATCTCTTCTCAACCAATCAGTGAGCTGGAAGGAACACATGCTTAATGCATGCTCATCAATTATGCGATGATGTCAGAGGAAATTACCATATATAGAAAGTTGTCCGAATTTCAACGGCAAACTCTGAATGGCTCGGTGAGTTCAGAGATTTATCGTAAACTGAGAGTGAAGACGAAGATTTCTTTTAAGAAGCGAAGTTGAAGGAATGCAAAGGGTATTCATTC
Organism: Owenia fusiformis; assembly: GCA_903813345.2. Taxonomy (NCBI): domain Eukaryota; kingdom Metazoa; phylum Annelida; class Polychaeta; order Sabellida; family Oweniidae; genus Owenia; species Owenia fusiformis. The sequence continues at coordinate 18,640,138 of CAIIXF020000007.1, read as the reverse complement.
CCTCATTGACCTACTGCAGTACTTCTTGATTTAACAACCTTAGGGCTACTTAATTAATATACAGAAAGTTGAAGGCTAGAAAATAACATGTTTATATTTACAGTTTCATTTGGCACCATGTCAGAATTGATTTTTTATTTTATCAGCATTTCTCTAATAAGTAGTCTCAACATTATTCATTAAATAATAACTGCCTGGCAGTCTCTCATATGCAAAGCTATCTTAGACTAAATCTAAGTATATTTTGAGCATTGTTCAGCAGTGTTTGATTAACAAGAATAAGGGATTTAGTACAAAAGATCAAACCCACTACCCATGGCATCTATGCTACCAATCACAACATTTATTCTTGTCAAATAATCCCTCTAAAGCTCATGTCTGTAGACAGTCATCAGTCAACTGATACATGTAGCCAAACCATGCCCGGTGATCGTACAAAAATGATGGAGGGGGGATTAGGCGATTTCTCTCAAGAAAACTCAACAAATCTGGAAGATTTATTTTTTCAAGAGAAAATTTACAACTGAATTGCCAAATGAATAGGCGCAGTGCATGCCAAAATATGTTAGGTCATCTAGTATTTTTTTTTGAATTGATACCCTTCTAAGATATGAGATCTATTAAAAGAGGCGCATCATCACCAACGTGCAAATGTCAATGTTTTTGCTATAAATCGAGCAACAATGGTCTACACGACCTGTAATAAATAGGTATAAGGGACGTAATTATCACAATACTAATGACATTGCTCACTTTTTTTAAAGTTAGTTTCCATGCGTAATACAAAAAATAATTGAAATAAATTAATTTGGGATGGAGGGGGGGGATCGGATGGAAATATACTGTGCTAAAAGTTGTCAAACAGAGGTTAGGGCTCGGACCGGTACTCGGGAATGACAAGTCGGGTGCAAAATGTGGCCGGATTCGGTTACAGACTTCAATATCCTAAAACCGAATCCATTTCTGTTCTAAATAATCACACGATTCTATGCCTGGATATTGCAAAAACGTCTAGAAATAAAAGAATATGAACAAAATCTCACCGAAACGCTGATAATCACTATTTTTTGTGCTTTTATTTTTCGTCCCAACATATTTATGATACCCGGATGTAGGTCATAGGAATTCTGGGATACCCGGAAGTAAACAACAACGACAGAAGACGTAAGTTTTGTCATATTTTTCATTGAAAATAAGAATTTTGAAGCAGTTTGACAAGATCTTGACGTATAAGTTCGGTTATTAGGATTCGGATTTATCTTGACCAAAACGGTTTTCGGTTGTGATTTTCACAACCGGTCCGAGCCCTAACAGAGGTAGTGGGTATCTGAGAGTTGACTATCAAAATGTAGTTACCTCCCCTACATTGAACTTTTGTAAGGGTAAGTTGTTTTAAAGGAGCAAACAACCCCCGGTTTTGTTACTAGAAAAAGCTAAAAAATATATGAATAGCAATCAAAACATTATGAATAACCTTCAAATTATTCATGACTATAATGGTCTATTTTTATTATCAGTTCCAAAAGCAATTGTTCGCATTATTATAAAATAAATCATTTCTCATTAAATATTGAACATTTCCATGCGAGCCATCACATCAAAATAGAATGTTGTAGATGCAAGATCAATAACATAAAATAAAAGGAGCAATGTATCTGATACTTATTTATATGAATTATGACTATGAACATGTATATGATCAGATGATCGACTCTCAATTATAGGTCAGTATCAGTTTTGATTTAATAACAATTTTAGTTCCTTTCATGGCAAGTACCAAGTACCATTTTGGGGACGGAATCAAGTGAGGTCCTTAAATTTCTCCATTCCTTATATGTGTGCAATACCACATCTCATTGTCCAAAACCACATGCAGATGCTTCACACTATGTTTCCATATGATTCTGGCAAATAGTATAAAGGTCATATAATACAAAATTATGGATCTGTAAGGAAAACCTCCATAAGATAAATTACTCTAAAGAGGGCTTGCAGATATATTCTAGTTTAGAGATATTAAGAGAGGTGGATTGAACATTTGAGCCAAAGAGGAATAATGATTCCAGGGAAGTTGACATTTGACTACTTAGGTCCAAAAATGGCCAAAATCACTGATTTTGAAAGAATTTTTGGCCAGGAGTTCGCTTGAACCCCTGAACCCTCCCTTTCCTCTATGGCTACAGGCCTGATGCTCCATAGTGTTCATAATGTTAAAGGGTATGGAAAAGTGTATTGACTTAGGCTGAGCTGTTGTTCTATGTTATTAAAAGAGGTCATCACTCAACACAATTCAAACAGTGCTGTTGACCTTGGGGTGATAGCTCAGCCCTGGTCTTCCTGAATAAAAAACATGGCAAATGATGACTAGATTACAGAAACTCATATATAAATCAAGGCTGTAATTATATACAACTGGGTGATAAATAGTTCATTAATATCATTATAAATTAGAGGGTTTGTTATAATTTGCACTCTACTTTTGAAATATTGTCCAGATTTTATTTGTGATAGGAAAAAATTATAAGGACATAAATTATTAGGATTTTATATTAGATTTTATATTCTGACCTCTGGGTACTCATATTTTTATCACCATAAATTTTTTGTTGTTTTCTGTTTTCATTTTAGGCTGAGGTGTATTGAAGTACACAAGATACTATTTTGCTTGTAATATTTTAGATGAAATAACAGCGAAAAAAAGTAGATTTTGGAAGAAAAGAATTCAAACTTTTCAGACTTCATTCATATTTTAAATTGTTCAAAAATCGAAAAGCTGATTCCACCCCATGAAGAGAAATTCTAAGGATAAAATCAGACATAGCTTTTTGCAAGAGTTGAGAGTACATCCGTTTGTGAGAATGTTGAAATGATGCCAACGGCCTGTACTTCAGATATCTCTCCGTTCAGTCAATTCCACAAAAGTTTTCTATAAAACACAGTGAACTGCATTAATTAACTGGAATTTCTTTGCAACCAATACGTTTGCCCTCTTGCCTGTTACTCTAATTTCATTCTTCCCTATTTTATTCTATATTATGAATTATGGTTGCATGACATTTTATATTTGTGCAGAGAGTCTCCTGGCTGGCAGCCAGCCAACATGTTATCCAGATTATAGTAAAAATAAAAGTGCTATGTAAACTGAAGTAAATATTATTAATGTTAATAGATCTGTCATAGTTGATGTGAAGAGTCTTCAAATATTCTTGATTTATTGTCAAATCAGTGGGAGGGGGTTCATAGATCATGGATTCCATTCAGGCATGCTCCATGTGAACACAATCTGGCTCTTAGCTAAAAAGTGAAACCAAGGATTCATTAAACTTGATCTCCTTTTTGTGTTGTTATCTGATTGGCAAGTACTCAAAGCTGTTGAAGGGGAGTCATATAACATTATCACCTCATGTCTATTTATCAAAATTCTACTAACATTAATATTTTTAAGACCCTTTCACCAATTGATGCCTTGGCTTGGATGTGTATCACATTATACTCTTAACCTCCCAGGAGTGATCATAGTTTGGCTCTAAGTCAGAAAGGCTTGTAGATGTTTTTGTGCAGATGCATACTGTTAAGCATGTGCATCCGAAGTGGGGAGGGGGGGGGGTGCATTTGGGTGTCTGAAACTGCCCAGAATTGTTTTAATAGATATTCAGATTGCACCAAATAACATCTTTGAAAAATATTCCTTGAAGAGCAATGCCCCCAGACACCCCCCTCCCCTAGATATGCAGCCTTCAGCCATTGCAGTTACTTGCCACACCACATATACGCAACCCTTTTTCAAATATGGTCTGACATGCCTGTTAAGTTATTATTAATTAGAGATGCTATCAGGTATCTTCCCTTAGAATGTCAACCATCAGTAGGATGACATGTAGTGGGACTTCAATACATTAGATAGCAACATGATCTCCCTCATACCACCCTTATGTACAAATATTGTGAAGGCATATCACGGTTGTTCTGGATACTATAGTGAAACTTATTGAAGGTCATAATTAGGAGTTGTGAGTTAAAGGCATATTGACTTCAGGGGTAGACTGTATATATTTTATATCTTTGATTTAATATAAGTAGATAGGAAAGCCTATGTACAACCAGTATGTTTTATTACATCACAGCTATTACATACATAGAATGAAGTTATCACAATGTTCTCATTTTACTTGCAGACCCCTGAAGAATGGGAAGATATGAATGATAAAAAGAGTAAAAAAGGCCATAAACGATCTGCATCTCTTGGTAATGGAGACCAACAACTAAAGGAAGTAAGTTGGAATATATATAATAGATATACATCTATACTATAAAGCCATCTGATAGTTCAATCAATTATGATTAGAAAACCATACCATGGATCTCAATAGCTTGCATTATTCAACTGTCAATCATTGACATATGCAAATATATGTAAATTAGTATTGAAATATCTGTTCTAATTATTTTTATTTGTTTTTTTAGCTCATTTCATGTTTCCATTTTCAGTAAATGTACTTGGAAATATTGAATTCTATGATACTTTTTAAAATTTCTAAAGTGCGTCTTCAACAAAAATTGTCAGCCCTGGCTGATAGGCATAGCACCTCTGCTTGAGAATGGATTTCCAGTATTGCAACCCAATTAAAAATAGCTGCTAATTTTTATATAAACCTCTTCAACAATTTCACCTATTAACTATAACAACTTCCAAAATCTATAATTCATGTAATTTGCTGAAAAATCATCATGACATTTTCAATCTGAGGCTATTGGTGCTTCTTCTATAGCGAAGGACATGAACTCTATGAGATTATCAGTTTATCCATGGATTTATGTGCTGGCTCTACCTTGGGATTAATCAGCTAGCTGGCTTATCATTGTATATTGAGGCATTTTTAACAACATGAATGGCTTGACCTGTCTTGTTTATATTGTGATGCCATCTTCTAAGGCTTGGTAATAGGGATGTATCTAAATGAGTACATGGGCATTTTTATCTTATAGAGCATGTATGCAAATAGGTATGTGGGTATTATTGACTTACATCAGGAAAGTATACAAATGGGTATATGGGCACATAGGAAGATAACAATTAAGAATATATATTTATCAAGAGATCAGGATTTTTTCGACCTGTCTCTGTTGTTTGGATTTAAATGTTAATCAAACATTATATTTGAGTATATGGTTTATGAAATATAGAGTGTGCTTTATGTTCGGTTTAATTGTAATTATCTATTCTATTTTACTGTATTTCAAACAATGACGGATGTCTGTTTGCTCAGCTCTACATCCATCCTTCCTGCATATAACACCTAACGCTCCCCTAGGCTTCATCACTTTCCAATTAACGCATCTCAGCCTCCATAAATCACCCTTAATGCATCATTTTAATTTCAATAGGGAGAAAATAGTGATAGAAATATTAATACTAATGCAAATAGACCATTCCCGGCCTCATCATAGTTCCCATTAAATCTACAACGCAGCAGCGGCCACCATCGCTGTCATCATGACATACTAAACTTCATGAAGTATTTATAGCCTAATCATAGATGAAATAAAAATTAACTTTTATTTTGTGAATTATGTCACATGTGATGACTAAAGTGTGAGTAATCAGGGTGGGATAACATGTACAGTTTTAACAGGTGTCTTAAATCAACCAACAACATACCTCTACTTAATATTACCATTTTGGATATAACATTAAGTGAACCAGGAAGAAATAGCAAGGAAAAAGTCCAAATACATCAATACTGTATGTATTCGAAATGTAAAACATTGTTTAAGGCACTCATGATTGGAAGTTGAACATAGATGTCATGTTTTATTGCTTGCGTCAGCAACACTGTAAAATAGTTGATAGTTCAGAAGAGACAGCCGCTGAATCATTGACGGCACTGCTGGTTTCTGAGATCATAGACAATATTGTGGCGAAGTTGTCGGCTGTTCTACTTAATTTTAGTCACTAGGAACAATTCATCATTAATTACTATTGAATCAGATATTTTTGGCGAGCCATTGAAGATCAGTCAGTGTTTGTTTAAATTTTTTAGTCGGTGATATTTTACTTGGTATTTATAGTATAAAAAACAATGGCAGAGCAATAAATACGTTTATGTCATAGCAGGAAATTGCAGACATCTCAAAACAGGCGTATAGACTTATATTTTAATATATACTTGTATCTGCAACAAGACGGTTTATTCGGAAAATTCAGAATCTATTTGAAATCTGTTGGCTACTAAGAATAAACCTTGTAATTGGACTGTCTACTAAACAGCTTGTAAATTAAGAGAGAGAAAACAAACCAAAGATGGATTTGGATAAAATGGTAAGCTAGCTGATAAAATAGTTGGATATAACTGGAACTGCTGAATTGTATTTATATCAACTTAATTTGATTCGACCCCTGATGAAAACAATCAATTTTTATATCAGAAAATCATGGAGCATTTATATCCTCTCAGAGGGACTTCCATTTTAATGTGTTAGCCTATTTTACAAAATGAATTGTTTTGAAATCAAGCAAGGAGAAAATACATATAACATATCAATAATGTTCTCAGCGCACTGTTTTTATTATACAGTTCTGGTTGATTCGATGTATTTTATGTTGAGATAGATTTTGCCCTGTCATATTTCTGTGAATTTTCATCCTATGGTTCAGACTTTTTAAGACTACATTGTTCAAGCTAAATTGTCTACAGGATGGGCTGGGTTTAGAGACCTTTTTATTATATATTAAATGCCGACTATATACATGTAGTGTACAGTATACATGTACATGTACATATATGCATGTCATGTACAGTATATGCATACATAAACCTATATATATATATATATAGTAGGTATACATGTATGGGAAAAGCAGTGATAAATTCGTAAGTTAATGCTGCTTTAAATGACTTTGCCATGGGCAATATACGCACACTTACTATAACATGCAATGTCAGCTTTACTTAGCATCAGCTCAATAGGGGCTTCAATAGTAAAAACTTGCAATAGTAACTTAATTTCATTTTTTAGCAAAAAGTGTTGGTTGAATCTTTCTAAAACTCGAAGGGCATACATTGTAGCCATACCCAAGAAAAGATAAATAAAAAGGTGGTAACAGATTTTGAAAGCTTACACATTTCAGAAAACCTTTTCACGATGACTTTATGGGAGCCTGGGCACGTTAAAATACAAGCGATGTTCCTCAATCACAAATAATATTTCGTGAGATATGGTTTTGGGCATGCTGGGTAAATTCCATAGTGGCCATTTTGCTCATCAAAGCGCAATATTTATCACTATGTGTCTTGTTAGTTTCTCTGTATTAAATTGGTTGTGTGTTAGAAGTGACTCACCAGATGATGATAATTTATTACTTTGGAATTATATGATAAGATACATCAATAAATTCCATATTTTGGGAACACAATAAAAAGTGATTGTTTACCTTTGTATGGTACACCACACCAGATACATATATATGAACATCATTTGATGATAAACGATTATTGCACCAAGAACTATTCTTGTTTTTTTCAGAAGAAAGCAGCTATAAATGACTATACTATATTCATATTTAAGCATAAATGTCAAAGGGAAAGGACCAAAAACATGATAGTTTAGATGATTGTAAAGAACTATATTGTATGAATTCTTCTGCTTTCCAGAAAATCAAACAACATCTTCAGAGAAGTAAAGAAGGGAGTAAGCAAAGTGCGGCACGCAGTCAGCGCCAGAGTCCAGTCCCTGGTAACCATGCAGCGATACAGACCGCTCCAACCACATGTAAAGCTCCCAGTCAACCTATTATGATCAATATCCAACACATTCCTAAGGTGCCAAGGTATCGTGGCAGTGTAGAAGGTCTCAATCAGGTTAGAGTTTTAACCTATAAATACCACGTCTAATCTTCCAAAACTTTTGAACTACCTGGTTTTTGAGTTCTGTACTATTGCTATATTATTTTAGTATCCCACCAAACTAAGTTCGAGGGGGATATAGGAAAGCTGTATGTCTATCCGTTCATCCATCCGTTTGTTTGGGCAATAACTCAATACCGGTTGACGGATTTGATTCAAATTATAGGCTTATGCCTTATGGGAACCTCTGCTCGAGAAGGAATTTTCAATATGGCCACTTAATTCAAAATGGCTACCATTTTTCGTAAAAAATGTAATCTTTGATAACTCAAATACTAGTTGACGGATTTTGCTCAAATTCTTTCTGCTGATGCCTGCGGACAAAGGAGCTACCCTGAAGAGATTCTCAAAATGGCTGCTAAATATCAAATGGCGACCATTTTTCGTTACAAAAACATAATCTTTGATAACTCAAATATCAGTGAACAGACTTGGCGGCTGAATTTCAAAATGGCCGCCATTTTTTATAAAAAAGTAATCTTTGATAACTCAAATACAAGTTGACGGATTTGGTTCAAATTTGATATGCTGATGCCTAAGGACAAAGGAGCTATGCTGAGGAAGAGATTTTTAGAATGGCTGCTAAATATTGAAATGGAGGCCATTATTTGTAAAAAAAGGATGTGAACGGATTTGGATCAAATTTATATGATGATACCTAGAGACACAGTACCTCTGTTTGACAAAGAATTTTCAAGATGGCAGCTGAATTTTAAAATAGCCGCAATTTTTCGTAAAAAATGTTTTACAATTTATATGTCAATGCCTAGTGACAAACAAGCTCTGCTCAAGAGGGAATTTTCAAGATTGTCACTAATAATCAAAAATGTTTTGGTTGAATTTGCTTCTCCGTGGGGTTGCTGTTTTTCTAGTTGCTAATTCTACAGTTGGCTACTGTATTTTACCTTTTAAAAAACCTTGGGAGATCACTGCTATGTGTTAACCCTATATACAGTGGCTATACACTAGTGTTGTCGCGATGTGCCATAATCGTGCATCGATGCATCGGCAATTTTCAGTAGTAAACATCGATGCACATCGCGATGTACATCGAGAAAAAGTCCGAGAAAAGTGCACTGAAATACCGAACGCTAATGCACTAAAATATCAAACAGAACAAATTAATAAGAGTACGCTGGTACATCCGGGAACTTCAAGTAACGGTGAAATGAAAGTAAAGTAAAATTTTTTAGATAATGCTTCATTTCAACTAGCTAAAATAGTTTTAAAGCGAAAGAATATCAGAAAACATTGGAAAATGAAATAAGACATGAGAAAGGTAAGCGATTTGCATCAAAATAAGATAAGAAAGGGTGATTTTTAGCAAATTAAATTTTTGTAAAAACATCAATGTTTTTACAAAGACATCAATGCATCGCCAGAATCAGCTTTGGTGATGTATATTGCGATGTATCGATTAATCGCGACAACACTACTGTACACAAGTTTGTCTATATTTAGTAATTATATGCAAATTTAGACCTCAATTTGCATCACGTTTTATTGATACATTTTGAAAAATGTAATTAACTGTTCTCAATTCACCAAAGAGTGTCCATGTGAAAATGCATATCAGAAAAGACAATATACTAGAAACATGTACCAGTAGTAATTTACATGCATATTTTCATATTGTCTCCAAGGGTAAAATAGATCAGTATGTAGATCAATTTCTATATTTGCAATATGGTGTTCAATAGTTGCAGATACAGTGTAACATGTCCTAAGTACAAATGTTGTCATGACCTCACCCAGTTTCTGTGTGATTGAATGCCATATTGCTATAGTTATTAGATATGAGGAGATTAATATATTATAAGGATGGTAGTCATGGTACAGTTGATGGCTTTGTCATAAACATTGATGGTTTTTAATGTACATGTACTCATCTTAATTGGTGCATATCATCTTAAAAAGTGAATACATGAACAATTGTGCATGTAAAAAGTGAAGATGGTATAAAAGAAGCTATTGCTATATGCAGTGCAAGTACTCTATTACAGTAAAGATATATTTGAATTTCTCCTCCAAAGAGAAAAGAATTAATGTGCAAAGAGTGCCCTTGAGTGACCTTGATTATGAATTCAGTATAATGAAATTTAATATACACATATATACACATATATCTCTGACATTGCTTTGTAATGTCATTCTACAATGAACTTGAATTAATTGTTTAGTAATTTTAAAAATAGAGGCTTACAACATATGAATTATGTCCAATTGACACACCACATGAACAAATCTATTTAATACAAATCATTATTTGATCATTCAATGCAAATAAATCTGCATTGCAATCATAAATGCATCAGTAAAAGTGATGTCTGTATCGGCAAGGATCAAGGAAAACTACCAGTATTCTTGTTAACGCTGTTTTTTCTCATTTGTCCGGAAATTTCCACTGAGTTGTGTCCCGACTCCCTGGGACTCAGAAATTTAAATGGCTACTGGGAATACTGTCTACCTAACTTGGCCTAGCTAAAAAATGATGTTCATCAAACCTGTTTAAGTGACCATCCTCGGTTATTTAGGTCTCTAGGGTTGCTAATTAGAGATCATAAATGAATTTAGACTATGAGTTACATGGCTTAGGGTGACTGCTAATTCCACAGTTAGTAAATCTAACACCGTCTGAGATAAATTGAAATGTGCTATTTTAGAAGATTTTATTTAGGCAGAGGCGCCATAAGTGCAGGAAATGTGACATCATTTGCTATTAGCTTTTCTCAATCCCTGCTAATGATCAAGGAAAGATTAGTTTTACAGCTATTTCTATGTATGACTCAGTGGATTTGTTGAACAAAACATTTGCTTTGCACAGAGGTAGGAATATACTAGTCTGCTTTTGCAACACTACTTCATATTTGATAAACTAGAAAAAATGAATATGAAATCTATCAGGTTCAAACATGTCAACAGATGTAGAAGTACATCAAGTGTTTTGGACTATCGATTAATTATAAATCGCCATTTTGATCATTAAGATCATACCCAATTTCTTGCATCTAGTTTATACCTTATTTCTTTATTCATATCAAACCTATTTTCTCGCATTTACTTTATACCCTCATTTCATTTTGTTTTACATCTAGAAACATGACAATCTTCTGGAGTTTATATTTCTTTTTATAAATTGGAGCTTATTGAGGATATAATAAGATCACTAACAGTGAGTGATGTTATGAAATATGTAAGTTTGCATGTTCCGGAACAAAACAGATCTGGAACGAAACAGATAATGCACGAAGGCGTAAATCTTGGAATTGATAGTGTTCTATATACATTGCCTTGGGAGTAGCGAGAGGGACTGAACAGAGAATTCTACCAAAGGCATCGAAACAATTTACCAACTTGTTGGTTGCTCTTTTAATGAATACAGTTTTTTTATGAGCTTGTATTTGTTGAATTGATAAGCTGCTGGAGATCCCTTCAAAGACTTGGTAGATTGCAATGAGTTTATCAGCAATTTATATTGCGTTGTTATCCTGTTTTCCTGCGTCATTCTCTTTGGCGTGACATATAGCACAATTTGTCACTCTCAAGTTGAGAAGTCATTACCCACAACATAACCTAATTACCCACAATCGTCTTTGCTCACCTTTATTGAGTTTTTCAAATGTTGAACTTCTTTTTCGCTATTATGGTAAAGCCAATATATAAAACCCAATCTAATGAATATGAAAGACTCGTCAACAAGGAATGTGATGATATATATTTTGTTAAAAATCGTGTGTGTCAACATTTTCCATATATAGTTAACTGGGAGAGGGTGTGTCTGTGACTTAACTGATAATATATACCTTTTTGTGCTACATTGAACTTTTAATGTGCTTCCTAATTACAATGAATTTATTTAACGAATGAATCATATGAACAAAGAAGGGTTGCAGATATAAAAGGGATATTGAATTAGTGGGTGAAACAAGTACATCATGAAATCGCCATGTTCTTTAAGCTAGAGCAACGATCAATATACATAAAACTATCAAACCCAAAGCTTTCCATGTTGACATAATTTGCAATTTATTAAAACAGATATCTTTATGTTCATATTTGATGCATCATATCTTTTAAAAATATTTGCTTTGAATTCATTCTTGTTGAGGCTAAATGATATAAAGTGGCAAATCGCATCATTCAAAATTTGTTTGGTTTTGCATCAATAGACCCTGGTAATTAGTGAGTATATCAAAGCATGACAAATTAGTCTTTAAGAAACTTAACAAAAAAGAAAATTCAGTGACCTACATTTTTGGTACTTTTAAAAAGTAGGTCATACTTTGTAGAAAATTATTCACCTTCAACTTTCAGAGAAAATTCTCCGAAAAGCACAGAAATGAGATAAGAAACTGTGAAAAGAAATTGACACGGTCACAGTTCATATATATAGATCCACAAAATTGCAACGTTTTGTATAATGCCAGATTGTTGGGTGGTAGTTGATAAACATTTAGAGAGAAATAATGTAGTACACTCCTGACTGGCATTTTAGGCTGCTCGGTTATACAGGACTAGGAGTAGAAATATCACCAGGGACTTTTAGTTTTACATATGGCAAATTAACATGGCAAATAAGGCTATAATTATTGTTTATAGCGTGATAAAAATGTGTATCATTTGTTATCTAGCCTGATTTAACGTTTATTAGTGTGTTATAGAAAGTAAGTTAATTGCAGACCTGTGTTACAGATGTGAACATGATCACGACTATTCCTTGATATTTTACGAAGTCTGATTTTCACAAAGATTTATACGGTTGAAAGTTAAATGCAAGTTTACATAATGGTTGTTATTTTCACTTGTCCTTCACCTTGGTGTCTTATTTTAGCCATGACATAGGCCTGGATGTTTTATACTCTCAGGTTTAAATGCCAAGTATGTTTTATATGTTATAGGACAGTTAGGCAAACATACATTCATGGTAAAAACAGTTATATGATATATGATATGAATTATATATCAAATATCCGTATTTACTTAGCAGACTTTTGTATCCCACTCACTGTTCGTGTAATTGTCAGTTATACTTAATTGTTAACCGAATCAGATTGATTTACTGATTAAAAGTGGTGCAGTTGTCCTAGAATCGTGTTATTGATGCAATAATGGTCTCGATAGTTGTGTCGATTCCAGTGTTAATAATCGTGACTTGCTTGTTCCTAGCGACTGTTTTAAGAAGCTATATGGAACATAGTTACAACTGATATAGATCTTTGCTGATTTTATTTTAAAAATGTATCCACAATATGGTCTGATATAGATCTTTATGTTAAAGTTTTTTAAAATAAATATTTCGGAAGAGAATTCATCCAAATACTCCATTCATTTTTGCTCTATCGAGGACTTTTAGGTCGCCTTTTCATAATCATGTCACCTAAGTCTTTTCCATAACTTGAACCTTTTTTGGTTATCAGGGATTAGACCTGTAGCATGAAGGCCAAAAACTGGAAGTTTAATTTCCAAAATACCTTATGGATAAAAACCGTTGGAAAGCTTATATACTCAGGTGTATATGTCAGCCAGATACATAAATCTGACTTTTGATCGTCACTGTAGATCATATTATTATGTCTTTTCACATATATCACATGTATACTGACCAACTTTATTTATTAACATCCCAGGTGACCCTTGGGCCACATTAAACATCTAAACACTGATCACCATTGAAAATGTAGGAGTTTCATCACCATTGCAATTTACTAAGGAACTACATGTATGTTGTTGTTTTGTACTTCCAGGAGATTGAGACATTGAGTCTTGCCAAGGCTACCTCAGGAAATGACAGTGATGACTTAGACCGAGTGAGTAGACTTTACACATCACTCCAGTGCTGTCAGATTGTTGCCATATTAGGACCTTACATCACCAACTTCCCCTTATATTTTGAAGATTAATATCAATTCAAAATTCATTATGTCTGTCGTTCCTTTTTGATTTAAGGCTTAAAGTTTCTGGTTATATTTCATGATTTTTCATGATTTTGTTCTAAATCTTTTACTATATGTGAAAAGAACTTAGCACATAACTGCAGCACATAACATAACTGTAAATTATCCTTTATTTTATGTTTAGACTCAGGAACCAACCCCAGATGGCCATCGTGCCCCCGTTTTGGAACTAATAAGCAGCAGCACACGGGACATAGATACCCAGACCCCCCTAGAGGAGAGCAGTAGAAATAGTAGCAGTGCAGGAAGCAGATCGCAGTCAGTGAGTCCCTCCATGCCTATCATCCCAGGCACTATGGACACGTCACGACCAAGCAGTCGCGACCTAGACCAGGATAGGATAGAAAAAGGTGAGTTATTAATAGCAGCTATAGCATGATGCCTGCTGTCTCTATCTACAATAACACCTGTGTATGTGCACCACCAACTAGAATAGGGATAAAGACTTATTTGTTTTGAATTGTGGTTGAGAATAAATGAAATAATGTTTATATCGGTATGCAATTTATTGTCAAAATGGCTGCAAATGCATTGTTTCCTGAGCATATACTTCAATATGACACGTTTGAATGTAAATTGTTTTAAATTGAAAAACTTTGGAAATACTGAAAATGTCCCTCACCACAAATATTCAAAACTGCATACAGTTTTTACATCTACAACACTCATTTAGAGATTCTAATGTTACCATAATGATGTATACACTTAATAATCATATTGATATAAGAGATCTCAACAGGATAGCACATTCAAGTTCTTGACATTTTCTGCACCCTAACCCTTTACAATTGAATTGTTTACAACAATATCTTATTGATTACACGCTAGAGCATTGAACACTTAAACATAAAGCTATTTGATACATTTACATACTTTTCTCAAGACATGGATACCTCTAAACATATACACAGCTATAACAAAAAAGCTCTAATTTTCTAAAGCCTGTTCAGATATCAACATTTCTATTGAATCACATATCACATACAGTGGAAGTCAAAATAAGGCAATGATTTATGACATAATCTAACATGATATTAAAAACACTCAGAACATTTTGACCTTCCATTTTATTGAGTTGAAGAATGATCAATGTATAACATTGATTTTTGTACTGTTATTCCTGTAAATATATCCGACTGTGTCATTAAGCATACTCACAGGCATGTTGTTTACTTGACACATTTATTCACTTTTGACATGTTTGCCATTCATCTTAGAAAACAAAAAACTACTCCAGGATGCTATGATGAAGTAGATATTATGTGAATTTAAATGTGAATTCAACCATCACCAAATACTCTTAATCAATCAGAAAGCTTATTTATTTGCTAAAATGAACATTTTTAATCTTGCATGTTCACGTTTGTGTACTAGTCTTGCTTCGTAATTCACTTCGTACACAGGGGGTTGGGGGATATGCAGTCTTGAGGCAAGACTAATCTGGACCATAGTTTTATGCCTAGATCCAGGGATCAATATTAGGATGTCATGCCCAGGTCAGACTGAAACCAAGTCATTTCAGCACAAAATCAATCAACATGTTTATTTTGGTCTGTTTTCATATTTTATAAAGAGTAAAATAGTTGAGTTGCAATAATGAGGAGATTCATCAGTTGGGTCTTCATTTAGATAGGGATTAATTCTGCTTTTTTCATTATTAGGCAACAATTGCAATTTTGATTCATTATTCTTTAAATTAACGTCAGCTACATATATGGAGATACCAAGACATTAACTTAAATTCTTATTGGATTGCTTTTTACTACTTTTTTCTGATATAAAGGGTGTCTACAAGCTTTCTTTTGGAGACTTGCAGTCAAACGCTTTCAAATGGTTCCAGATGTGGAAACAAAGCACAGGCCCGTGGCCAGGGGGGTTCACTGGGTTCGAGGGAACCCCCTCTGGCCAAAAAGCTTTCAAATTCATGCAGTTTTTCACCAGTCTGAGCACTTTTTTAGTGACTTTGGCCATTTTTGGACCAAAATTGTCACAAGTGAACCCCCCCTGGAATTTTTCAAAAAGTGAACCCCCCTTGGCAAATCCTGGCTACGGGCCTGTAGCATTTATGTATATTGAAGCAGAGAAGTTAAGAAAGTATAACTACTGAGAGCTCATTGTTATAATAACCAACATTGAACTAACAGTATCAATAGAACCAACATTGACCAAATTAAATTAACCAATAAAACTCAAAATTCCAAGAAAGATATGTCTGCTAAGATGTATCTTTCTATTACCCTAAGAAGTTAAGCTTGTACTGTTTTGAAGTTTCTTAGGTTGAACCCTTCCCAATATTGTAATTTATTCAAGACATGGCTACTTGATGTGACTAGACTCTACTGCTCTTCCTCTTCAGGGAAATCTCAATTTTTAGAAGTGTCTCTAGAAAAGTCAATCTGTATTAAAGAGGCTTAAGATGTCAAGTATTGTCTATGTAATGTAATGATGCATAGCAAAGGCTGACTGCTGACTCGAAGGTGTCATGCCATCTGAGAAATAGGGGAAATTCACAACCTGACATCACAACATCCCTTCTTAAATACATACAGTTGCTGAAGGGGCTTTTCGCTTTGGTCTATGGATCTGAAATTATTGCACTGATTTTGCTGAAAGTTAATCTTAGTTTATGATATTGCAATACAAGGCATAAATATGCAAAATGTCACCACCTGCCATTTGTTACAGATGCTGACCACTGAATGCCGAGCACTGTCCACAAATTCTGAGATTATAACAATATGTCCCCATTTGTGGTGGTGAAATAATTATGTTGAAATTTTGCCACATTTTCCTGTATAAATCTCAGAAATTGATTTCTGGTGTTGCTCACCATTAAGTATAAATGGCCCGATCCCGGAATAATACTCAAGGGTTCACAGGTTCGAGGTCGTTGTGTCAACACCTCTAGCTGTTATAGCATTAGTATATTATAGATGTCACACATTTATAAAAGGGACACTTCTATTTTGACAAATCAATATGACATTTATGGGTGAAATTTCAGGATCTTCTATTTGTGTATAATAAGGAAACATTGACATCAAAATTTCCCCATAATACATTAGTACATGGCTTGGCATATGAAATATCCTCCAAATGAAACAAAGCAGTTCTAACACAACGATTTATATTGGCTGTTGTACATGCATTCTTTGAACAATCACTCTCAATAATGTTTTCAGAATCATTATAAACTGATTACTTTATCTCCAAGACAATTTCATTAATTGGATTTTATAAAACTCCCCTTATTTCTTAAAAATGGATTGATCCAGTTGACGCGCCCGGAGCCGCCATATTGTCTTCATACAGGAAGCTTATCGGAACCCTTTAAGCCTTGGTCTATTCTTCATCTTTACTTTAAAATGTTTTCTTGTGTTTCAGATGATCTTTCTGTGCAGGAGGGTAGTTCACCAGACCCTATTATGGTACAGAAATATGCCGCCAGCCCACGTCCTAACAAATCGTATGCATTCGTGCGTGAACCACCAGATGGCTGTGAGAGAGCTAAAGTTATAGATGAGAGGTGAGTAAAAGAGCAGAGCTGTGAAGAGGTTCAAATTGTATGATGGGATATGCATGTAAATACCACATGCAAATGCCTTTTTGATTTCTATGATGATAATATACATACAGTACTTACGAATCATTGAGGTGTGTGGTGGAGAGACTAAAATTAATGAAGAAGTCTAGAGATGGAACCACATACTCCACAAATGTGTTCATGTAAGAGTGATTTAGTTTTTGGCTCATAGATAATAGTACTTCTAGTGACATTTCAGGCTGTAACTTAAATAACGCATTCTCAATTAGGTCTGCATCTCGCTGTTGTAGCATTTACCAAAAGGAGACTACTGTCCCTTGGTTATTAATTAATTTTATGATGAATTGTTCAAATGAGGATTGATTTGATAAAAAAGTTTCGTTTGGTGAGAATTGCCACTCTGTGGATCGAGTTGATGTTTTCTTGTTAAAATACTTCTCATTTGTTCAAGCAGAAGTTGGAGTATCAGTTTCACTTAAGAAACAGCTGATAATGAGATTTATGAAAGAAATAATTCAAATGCTAATGAGCAAGGCATGCCAAGAAATATTTATAATTGCAATATTGCAATTGAGTATCATCTATGGTAATTGAAACCCACACATTATTGGAGGCTCTTGCATACATAATGTCAGATGTGTTGATTGTCAGCTATTGACCAGTTTCTACATTTAAAAATGTAAAATGAGTCATATAATGGTGCTCTTATATGGTGCTGTATAATATGCATATGGTATACATGTTTAGTAACATTTGCCACTATTATATCAGCCATATAACATACAAAACCTTTTTTTTTATTATTTATTTAATTTGGGTTGTAATGGCTTCTTGAAATTTAGTGAGTTTGTTAATGTCTGTTAAGTTTAAATTTGACTTTATTTTTTCAGCCATGCACCTGTGTTAAAGGAGCCATTACTATTCTGTCCAGTAAGAAGTAATTTGGTGTTTGCTCCAAGTGAGGGCTCAGCATTCTGTTATCTTCAAAAAAATATAACCAGTGCTGATCTTGCAATAGAGTCACCTGCATCTAAGAATACACTGACCAGCATCGAGAGTCAGTAATGACATCATGTTAAGCTATGAAGCCACGCTATATAATATTGGAGGCTGAGGCTGTAGGTGAATTGCTGGTAGAATACACAGAGTGTGCTAGCTGTGGAACTAAACGGGTATTAGCTTATAGTTGATGGCTGTGTAGACATCTTATATACAGTAGACACAGACTACATTGATATACTACTACCAGTTCAATGAACACTTCATTCAGGCCTCAATTGGAGAGTAACTTGGAAGTAGTTTTGTTGCAAAGGTCCAGTGCCATTACCATAGTTTAACAGCCTCTGGAATGTGGTCCTGCCATGCCATTTCTAGCTGTTTGAAGAACAGTTGTGTACATAATTTGTTGTAGGATAATTATACCATGTACACATTCTTCCATTTTCTGGAGAAATTGCTTGAAAAGATATGGACACCACACATGTTATACAAAGAATGTATGAACATAAATGACTTCTGATAATCCCAATATGTTTGAGTGGTGGTTATAATAGGAAGCTTGATACCATATGAAAGGAAGGTTTACCACATACGAAAAGTAGTGGTATGCCATGCCCTCCTTTTTATCTATCAATATCATAGAGACACTTCATTGTGCAGCTGTTTGTCTATCTATCTACCATATATGGTCATCGCCCAAATATGGTTGCGCCCAAATATGGTCATCTCCCAAATATGGTCATCGCCAGAGGTCAGAGATCTCAACAGTGGACAACGCATTTTATTAATTCACATATGTAAATATTTTCCATTATTTTCTCAAGTTCATCTCATATTTTTCATATTCAATCCTGTATATTGTCCAGTATAGATTTGGTTAATGTACAGTCCAACATGTTTATTTTCATTAGTACTATATATGTTTGGACCTATTATTATAACATTATTATTATTATTATTTCTTATATGTTGTACGAATAGATGTTTTATGTGTGAAACACTTAGCTGTTCACATAATGTAAATTTAATATGAACCTAGGGTACATATTCAAAATCAAAAGTGTGAGAGATAAAGAGAGTGGATGTAAACGAGACTAAAGCATCATGATGTGGTCACTCTTTAATTTTAAAATGGATCAAAAAAGAGGTGAATTAAGAGGGAAATCAAGAAATAAACATTGAAATGTTCATTCTGTATGGATGAGTGACATCTATACATGAGTGACATGCTGCCTTATTAGCTTATATGAAAAGTGAGATGATGGTCATAAATACCAAAAAAGTACAAAGATTCCGACTTTCTTTGGCGTTGAACTTTACAGTTATATATGACCATCATGTGCTACATATATATGAGATTGTCTCAGTAAAACACTGCCATTGAATTTAAGTAATATTAAGGCCAGTTAGTTTTAAAATATAATGGATGCATTCCTGTATTTTAAAGACAATATTTTGTAGTCTTACTAGGACATATTATTATATTGTTACTAAGCCGAAGTAAAATCGAGGCTTGCATGGCTAACAATATATCAATTTGGAGGAGGGGAGGTCAGCCTGGTAAATATGGAATTTTGTAGTAGAGATACATTTCAGTGACTTTGGAAGCCTTTTATGCTAAAGTGTATCTAAGCTAACTGTTATCGTATAATATATATGTGTTCTATACACTGTGTTGTTTTCGACTGGGTAAAAATTGATATAATGAAATATGGGGGGGGGGGGCTGGGCATATATATGATATGCATAATGAAGGCATTTATATAAGCAGTAAAGAACCACAGATTATTTAATGCTATGCGCTTACTAGCTTCAATATAAATGACAGGCGTATTTTACGTTCACATCTCTGTAAATAATTATCTTGTTGAATATGAAGCAAAATACATGTAAAAATTGCTTTCAGAATCATTTTAACTTTAATTTCAGACTGTATGATTCCTAAAAATTCTATCTTTAGTATTGAAAACCATCTCATGACTTATGAGACAAGCGAAGAGCACAGGGGTTAGATGCTGATAAATAGTACTAGTCTGCTTAATTAAGAATTCTGAGACTGTTAACATTTTGCCCTTTTTACAAATGCTAAATATTATACTAGTTGTAGTAGGGTCAAGCAAATGATGCAGCTTTCGCTTACTATGAAAGATGTTATTTTACAACAAGATTATTTAATTACAAAGTGACAATGATGGAATGAACATTATTCTAATTCTATACATATACTAGGTATATACATGTATTTATTTAAATTATATATTATTAGGTGCAATATTTAGGCTGGCCATTTTCTCTGGTTCTTTACTGCTAATGAGTGACACAAAGATGGATTCATGTAAATATCTACCTACGCAATTACAGTATGATAAAACATGGGCTTTATATATTTATTCTGTCTTTTCTGAACTTCATTAAACCAGCCTCATACCAGACATACCTGTAAAATGTGATTACACATTGTAATTTGGTCAGTTCCATGAAAAAAAGAAATTTATGCAGACTCTGTTCATTTTCTGAATTCATATCTACATTGAACATGTGAGGTTTGGCATGCTACAGTGCTAGCCATATTATTGTTGAATAGAGCCTCTGTGTAAAGAACATAAGTGAATAGGACCTGTATGTATAGAGTCTTATTAGGGAATGACCTTGGTGCATACTTTATATGGCCTGATAACTGAAAACTACCAGCCAAAAACAACTCATTAAGCAGTGGCTGGTGTGAAAAATATGTTTTGATAGTAATTTTCTAATAATGTAGATATTGTATGCATAGAAATGTAGATATTGTATGTATAGAATTGTAGATATTGTATGTATAGAAATGTTTATAAACTACCAATGTAGTGAATGTTACTCAGGCCATGCTTCTCACTGAATTCTCCTTCATATTTCATTATTATTTTACACCAAAGTCTCCCTTGTATGTTAATTTGTTCCTACCAAATGGAGTTAGTATGTTTGTTAGGTGGGATTAGCTACATGCAACCTTAGAGTTGCTGTTCTTCTTGTTTTAATTGTGTGAGATGAGGAGAGGCATGACCCCGGAGATTGTGACTCTGGGGAGTTGCTGTTTTTTTATTAGTTTCATACTGAATTCTCTCTCATTTCTCATTGCGTTTCACAATTTTCTGGTGATTAATGTTCAATTATTCTAGAGAGAATTTTAGTTTAAAAATGAATCCATAACACTTTATTAGTTTTGATTATTTTTAGTTTTCATTGAATTAGATTTGGAAAGGCCTGGCCTCAGTTACATTTCCTACTTTGTTTCAGAATGTTCTATATTGAAGTTATCAGGTTTTCAAGTTGCTCTTTGCCGTTAACTGCCATTGATTATTTGCTGTGCACTTGTTCATGGATATTTATTCATGGAAAGTAGGATATGACATTCACCAGGGGCTCATGGGTGATAGATTTGACATTTAACCATAATATATATGAGGTTGGGGCACGTTTGACAAACTTCTAAGCAAGCTATAAAGATCAGACTTAAATGCATTTATTTCATACTATTACTCCATGATTCATGAAGGATATCATTTTTATACACTGATTAATATCATCGATATGTGTGTTATTCACTATTACTTAATGGTGAAGAATTGTATACAAGTTCTAACCTGAAAGTATAAAGGAAGTAAACCTGACACATACACCAATAAAATGGCAACACTTACCAGTAAATAATAGCCTATATCAGGTCAGTTTCATTTATTTTTGAGGATATGTGTCAGATTGTCATTTATTCCATTGTAGCTCCTCAAGCATGCTACTCCTATTTATTTGCTCAATTTACTACTGAAGAAATTTGAAGAAAGCTCATTATTATATTATTTTGTTTGAAAATATTTCCAGA
This sequence comes from Owenia fusiformis, assembly GCA_903813345.2. Lineage (NCBI taxonomy): Eukaryota > Metazoa > Annelida > Polychaeta > Sabellida > Oweniidae > Owenia > Owenia fusiformis. The sequence continues at coordinate 18,617,878 of CAIIXF020000007.1, read as the reverse complement.
ATCTCTCCTATGTCTGAGTGCACAGCAAACAATTATGTTAAACATAGAAATGTTTTAAAATTAAAAAAACATGTTGATAAAATGGATGAACAAGACGACATAGATGAATTGTATCTATATTTTACAAGTTAGATCCATCTATTTTTGTTCTATTCCTCACAAATTCTTTACAAGAGTCGCTATTTTGTAAAATGCACTTTGGTGACATTTTAGAAAGGGTTATATTAATAATTACCCCATTGTATACATGTATCATTTCAACCTTCACACTTATGCTGTCTTAATGGGACAGGATTTTTTTTAGTTGGGTAGCTCTGCCGATACCTAGATACAATTATTAGCTGTACTGTGATTAGAGAAGCCCAGTGACTCTATGTAATATAACACAATGCCACGGGGGGTAAGAATGAAGAATGCTATTGTGGTTGGGGGAGATAATGTTTCAGATAATAGTTGTGGACTGAATTATGTATGTACCAAGTTGAATTTGCTTGGGTAGCCTAATTAGCGAAGGTACTTACAACCCTCCAATATTGAAATAACTCTCGGTTATGGTAAAATGGTAAAATCTTATTGAATAATATATTTGAATTTAAATTATCATGAGTAGATGTGTTCATTGGAGCAAATAGTGATATTACTATATACCTTTATTGAATTTTGGACTTCTAAATCTCTTAAAGGAATATTCCTTGCCAGACCCTTTCTCTCTTGATACGGTAGCTATAATCATATATATAGTTTCCATATTTAGCAAAACATGGGAAAATGTTTTAATATGGTCAATATTGATCATTTAAAAATCTAGTGCTTATTTTCAGTGAGCTGCCATCTTTTAAGATTTCTTGCAGGAAGTGATGTCATCAACTCTCAACTTCTATAACCTTGCCCATAACAGAATAGGAAAGTAGCACAAAATCACTTCTAGACAAGTGATCATTACTTTCTGTGCAACGATATTTTCAGGGCTTGTCAACTTAGAATAAAAGAAGAGATTTTCAGAAGGATTAAATAAGATACAAAGTTGAAAAAGAATATTTAGCTGGTTTTGTAATTCTTAATAGCTCCTCACCTAATGCTATATGCAAAGTTGAGAGTCGATGACATCACTTCCTGTGTGAAATTTTAAAAGATGGGAGCTTACTGGAATTGAGCATCACATTTCTAAGTGATCAAATTTGACCATATCAAAACATTTTTGCGTGTTTTGCTAAACATGGCAAGCATATATATGGTTATAGCTACCATATGAGGAGAGAGATGGTTTGGCAAGGAATATTCCTTTAAGTGATGGTTTACTCCATTGAATACAAGAAAATTCAAAATTCAAACTTAATTGAGAAAATTATTCCAAAATTAGTGGGTTGCAATTTTTGGCTCACCCTGTATGTTAATTCTCATAGTTCGCCTTAATTGATTGTTTTATTATTAATTGTTATAATCACAAAATAGTACATGTCATGTATGGTGAAATTACCTGATATAAATTGTTTACTTAAAGTGACATTCCTTAATATCCCTGTGGTTAATACCAATTCAAAAATAATTTGATTGCGAAGTATATAACATTGAGATTGGGATTTTTGAAAAATACAATGAGCAGTAGATAAAACTCATATCCTAGTTTTCTTTTAGTGTTCCAGAAGTGTATATATCCCATACATAACAATGTACAGTCATGATATTTGCCAATACATATACATTCACTCTGTACAGTATATATTTTATTTTATTACAAAACATAGTTTTTTGTTGTAATGGAGTAGCCAATGGGGCAAAAACAGCACTTAAGCGATAAAACAAAGGGTAATAAATCAAACGAAAGCTAGGAGTGAATAATTATTTGATGTTTATGTATATGTAGTTGTATCACATATATACACAAACTGGTTGGTTTACTTAAATAGCCAAAAGTGCTGTATTTGCAACATGGCCAAGGGACAGTTACTCAAAACTCAATTGCGGTTGCGATTTGTAAAACAAATGATTTACAAGATTTGAGGGGATTTTGATGAAATTGATATAAAAATGCATTTCATGAATAATTGTTTAAGAAATTGCCCCTTGGCTGTATTTTTAATCCAAGCTAGGTAATTCAGTGAACATTTAAATTTAGCATCAGTCTATTTCTTGGAAATAATTTCCGAAACTCAGCATTTTTCTACAAAGGCAATTAATCTACTGAAGCAATTTATTTGTATTACTTTGATAGACTGCTTATTATTAATGATTTATTTAGGAGTTTGGAGTAAATGGACTGATGTTAGATTTAATCATTCCCCTAAATTACCACCCTTAGAATGCAGGGCCCGAGATATCATCCAATCTGTTCCTTCTTTGTGGATTATGTCTGGAACCCTGCATTTGGAGGATGCCAATTTACGTATCTTGGACTAACATACATGTGTTATATATGGGGCCTAATATCAGTGGTCCAGGCAGTATTCTCCCCTGCATGCTGTCGGTTACACTAGGCTAGGCTGATAATGTTGGAATCAAAGTGAATGCAAGGGGAAATGTCAATGAACATTATAACATAGTGCAAGGTGGCCATCTGAAGTTGTACAACTTGGTCACATTGCTGCTTTGGAATTGTATTCTTAGAAACTAATAAAAATCTCAAATAATGAAGTTGTGCCTTGTGTGTTTTCATTTACTTTGATAGTTTACATTGCAGTCACCGACTTGCCTGTCCGACTGTCCTTCCATCCATCCTTCAAAAGTACCTTGAGCAGTCAATACAATTCTAGTTATTTTTGTTCATAATCGATACAAAAAAGCCCCATAAATCACCCTTTAACTACAGATTGCATTAAGGACTTGTTTAAGGTGAGGAATGACATTCTACAGAAAAATGACTCAGATGCGAGTAGGTAGTTACCAGTTTCACCATCAGGGGCTTGTTCGAGTCAGATAGCATGGCAGGTAGAGTAGAAAGTTCCCTTTTTATGTCCCCACCACATAGTGTGGGGCCATATTGTCGGCCTAGGCGCGTCCGTCTGTCTGTCCGTCCGTACGTCCGTCCGTCCGTCTGTCCGTACGTCTGTCCGTACGTCCGGGAGTTTTCTCCAAAACCGCTACAGATATCACCTTCAAATTTTCAGGGATAACTTATGAGTGCATACAGATGTGGATGAAAAAATTTTAACTCGATACCTACTTCCTGTCGGCCATTTTGAAGTCAAATGCTAAAATCCTTGTCTGCAAACTTTAAGAAAAACGGCTTCACAGTTGCTTTTAAAACTTTAACATCTTGTTCAGCTCACTTCATTCTAGATTTGATTAGGTTTTGGACCTGTTAGCTCAGTCATGTCAGCCATTTTGAATGTCTTAAGAAAAGTTAGCGCACGATAATACTTTGTATCATATTGAATGGTGTTTTTGAGTTTTCATACTTTAACTATTTAGTAGCTTTATAAATAATTTCAGGTGTACTTTGTTGTAAAAGCCTATGTTATTGTTAACAGTAGTTATATGTGATAATTTTGTAAGAAGAAATCAGCAAAAACACATAATCACTTTTTTATTGTCGGCCATTTTGGATTTTTCCGTCCTAAAATCTTGTCTGTGAAGTCTTGTCTACGTGTTTTCAGGTGAACCGTTTGGTGGATCAATTTCAAATTTTCAGGGATGATTCTTAGTATAAAAATCTAGATCTGATTTGTTTTTTGGCATTCTGGGTAAATGTCAAGGCAGCCATTTTGGATTTTCCGTCCTAAAATCTTGTCTGTAAAGTCTTGTCTGTAAAGTCTTGTCTACGCGTTTTCAGGTGAACCGTTTGGTAGATCAATTTCAAATTTTCAGAGATGATTCTTAGTATGAAAATGTAGAACTGATTAGTTTTTTGGCATTCTGGGCAAATGTCAAGGCAGCCATTTTGGATTTTCTGTCCTACAATCTTGTCTGTAAAGTCTTGTCTATGCATTTCCAGGTGAACCGTTCTGTAGATCAATTTCAAATTTTTAGGGATGATTCTTAGTATGAAAATCTAGATCTGATTAGTTTTTTGGCATTCTGGATAAATGTCAAGGCAGCCATTTTGGATTTTCCGTCTTAAAATCTTGCCTGTAAAGTCTTGTCTACGCGTTTTTAGGTGAACCGTTTGGTAGATCAATTTCAAATTTTCAGGGATGATTCTTAGTGTGAAAATCTACATCTGATTAGTTTTTTGGCATTCTGTGTAAATGTCATGGCAGCCACTTTGGATTTTCTGTCCTAAAATCTTGTCTGTAAAGTCTTGTCTACGCATTTTCAGGTGAACCATTTGGTAGATCAATGTCATATTTTCAGGGATGATTCTTAGTATGAAAATCTAGGAACAGATTAGTTTTTTGACATTCTGGGTAAATGTCAAGGCAGCCATTTTGGATTTTCCATCCTAAAATCTTGTCTGTAAAGTCTTGTTTACATGTTTTCTAGTTAACTGTGTGACGGATCAATTAAAAATTTTCAGGGGTGGTTCTTAGTTTGAAAATCTAGAACTGACTAAATTTTTGGCATTCTGGGTAAATTTTAAGGTGGCCATTTTGGATTTTCTGTCCTCAAATTGTGTTGGTAAAGTCTTAGTCTACTCATTTTCAGGATAACCATTTGATGGGATCACCCACTGGTGGGGACATTTTGTACACATTTGTGTTCTTGTACTGAACTTGATATCCATCTGCCTTATGTATCTAAATACTTATGCAAATTAAAATATATCCAATAAAAGAAAATGTTATCTGTCCAATACAAGAAAAGATGTTTCACTTTTTGAGCTAGAAGTCACATTTTCAAAAAAAAAATTTTTTTCAAAGTTGATAGACAATTTTCCAGACCATATTTCTAGATGTACTTTTACATGTTGATTTCAAATATGACATCACTTTGAATGAAATTTTAATATTTAATGACGTAAATCAAGATCTACTGGCATCTAGTTTATTTATTTATATTAATGGTTATTGATCACATTTAGATTCCAAAATAAGCAACTCAGTCTCATCAGTTAACGTTCACTTTACATTAAAATTGTCAAAATGGAAACATTCACTTTCCTGTTCCTAACATCAAGTTCGTCTCAATATATATCTCTATACACAGGGTCATGGCTGATAGGTTTTGATTGCTCTGTAAATAAGTTGGCCATTTGGAACTTTCAATCATGTCTGCAATGTCTCGTCTCAACTTTTCCATGGAAATCATTTGATAGGATAAAAATATGTCAAATACGAGTGATTCTAAAAATTGGTGCCACAAGTTAAATGGGTGTAGGAGGCTTTGGCATTGCTCTTGTCTCAGCTTCAATAACAAACATCCATTTTGTATTTATCCCTTTATTTGATAGATTTTACGATACATTTTCCAGTACAATATATAATAATATATCATTCTATGTACAGATATTTACAAAAATTTACACTGTTAAAATTATATTGAATTTTGTGATGTGCTAAAATTCAAAATCAAATTGCTTTAAGGTTGGGTAACACAGTGAAAATATACGATTGAGTCTAATACTCAAAAGAACATGTATGTCTCTGGTGAGTATTATGTTAGTTAGATACTTCATACATGTCTCCTTGAGTCACCACTGACCAAGTAAAATGGGAAAAATATACGCCTACACCACTTTCAGTACTAATATGTATATATAGTAAAATGTACAACATAAATTTTCTGACAATGCAAAATATGCAACTGAACAAACAACTTCCACGGAAAATATCTAGAATACACTACTAAAAATAAGTTTATAAATCATAGAAATAAAGTTTTTACATTAACCCTTTAAAATATGACAATATATAGAACTTTTCAGACAATACCAAATTATAACTAAAACACAGTTCATGTAGTTGGCTTACAGCCTGAAAGTGAACATAAAAATCTAACCTCAAACATTTCTTTCCACATCAACCATTTCATGAATACAGTACACTATATACCTATATTTTATATAATTATTTAATCTACATACAAAAATATTACCTCTCTTTAGATGCATTTCATTTTAAATGCACACAGGGAAACCTATCTATCTTGCAAGATTCAGATATACCACTCAATCTTGCTAAAATCTCCTTACTAGAATCATTCAAACTTGGTCCCAAAAATACAGTCATTTTCCCATTATTCTAATAAAGTTAGAACATCAGTGCAATGTTATTATAGCAGGTTAGAATTGAACAAGTGACACTGACTGGCTGAGATGTGAACTCAAGAACATAATGATCATGAATCATTAAGTGGTGGCAGGATAATGGAGGACAACTCCCGATAGGAGCTATTCACTTCTGATCACCTCATTAAAATACATATTCAGGAATCATCAAAAATGGTGGACATGTTAACTGATCATTAGAGCAGTTTGTTGGTCCCAACTCCCATATATGTTTACCAAACCAAGTCTTTCTGTACACTAAAAGATGTGGATATCTAATAAAACAATACTGCAATGCAATGCATAATTGAAATTTTATTCTAATTTGACCTATTTCTTATATTTCATTTACTGTACGTTTTCTTATTCGCCATGCACTTTCCATGGGGAAGCTATTAGAATTGTTCTGAACAGGTGTTTTAAGCACCACTGCATGCTAACTAACAATTTTCCAGGCCAAGCCATACTTGTATATTTGACATTTACATATGATGTAAAAATATATCATTTATACACATGATTCCCTGATAATACATGATCTGGAGAACACAACTAAAACACCTTCATGAACAATATAGGTGGATGTCCTAACATGAAGAATACAATGAACACTTTCTCCCTAGCTATTGCTAATGATACAGGGTGAACCAAAAAAGGTAACCCAAACAAAGCTTACCCAAACAATAACTCAGTCATTGAGCATGGGTTTGAAGTCATACTTTGCAAAATTGAACCTTGTTCAATGTTCTTTCATTCTATTAATGGTCACAATTTTATAGTCATTTTACAAAACATGCTATAAAATACAATGTGAACATACTTATTATCGAGATTATTGAAAGATGTAAACCATGTATAGAATGAGCTATCAAGCTTTCCTGAAAATAACAAATAAAACCATTTGCGAATCAATTTTAATTTGTCATCATGTAATCCTTCTTGAAATTCCCTTCAAAACAATACATGTAAGTTATGCTTAAAAGAAAACTGATATTTTGAAAGGATCTCGGAAACTGTCCTGTGTAGTTTAGTACACCCTACCATTTAAACTAGTAAAAGGCTACCACACCTCATTTAATAAGAGAGATATAAATTGTTATGTGAATAATCAAACCTCCAAAATGTTAAGACCAGGAATGGTATGGCAAATGATTTAAGACTATTCTAACTTTGACCAATACTATACATATTCTAACAATAAAATAATCTGTTTTCTTTAGGGTAAAGTTATCTGGAAAAATACAACTCTCCAAATAAACATTGCTTAGGACCTCATTTCAAAACATATTTTTTCAAAAAAGAGGACTTTCCTTTTCTCATTTAAGAAACTAAGTCTGACATTTTGCCATACCATACTTGACCATTGTGAACAGTAATACAATAATTTGAGCCAAAGTAAAAGAATTGCGTCTCTCTTGGCTATTTTACAAAAATCATTCACATAATATTTGGCAAATAAAATATTTCAACATTTTATGATGCCTTAGATGTCAGTGTGTCATCCTGATGATGTCATCTAGCAAAATAATACCAAGATTCTGTATCACATAGCGTGTATACATCACATAATTTTTACCATCATAAATAAATAGATATGTCTTCTGTTTTGTTTGTATATCACATGATCTCATGAATTTCCCTTCATGTATTTCTTATATCCAGATCACATATAACACACACATTTAGTTTATTCCTTTCAAATTGCATATTAATTTTAATTCATACCCTATTTTATCCTGGAACAACCAGGTCAATGAAGGTCAAATGGATCTTCAGAACCTTCTGAAAACTCATAGTACATGTTAGCTCTTTTGGTTTGGTTCCTGAGTGTTCTCTTGCTGGATCTTGAAGGACTTTTTGCTGGACTTTTCATTTTTGTAGGACTTTTGCCATTCTTATTTGTGGGAGTCTTTCTGGTATTTTCCAAAGGTGTTTTCACTGTATCTTTACCAGCGATTATTTGCTGGTTAGACTCACTATGTCTTGTCACTCTACGCTTTGCCGGAGAATTATTTTCTTGTGTTTTCTTCAATTCTATATTGGCTACATCACTTTTTCTTTTCTTTGATTTTGAAGGGCTTTTTTTGTTAGGACTACCATTTTTCACTGATTTTGACTGTCTTAGTTTAGCTGGTGCACTCTTAGGTTCAGGTCTTTCGCGCAGTCGCCCTTTGTCTGGGGTAATATTTTTCATATTCTCATCAGTTTTTCGCATACTCTCATTGTGTTGACTGGACAAAGCTCTCCTGGAGCCTTCATGAAAAGACAATCTCTTTCCATTTGACTTTGATTTATACACTGGTGTTTGCTTATCTCTGAACTCATCACTACTATCATTCACTTTTGCAGCCCAGTTGACAGTTCTGTGAATTCTACGATAATCTCTTGCTTTGATAGAGCTGATCTGAGCGCAAGACAAGGGACTGTCAGCATGTTTACTATTGAGCTCCTTGAAGTCACTGCTGCTATGTCCACTGTACTCAGAGATTGAATCCTGGAGAGCTCTCCTTAAGGAGCTCCTGACTGCTTGTTTCCCTTTCATTGCTGGACTTTTACCAGGGGACTTCCTGGTGTTCCTGCCTTTCAATGGGCTTCTACTTTTATGCTGTTTCTTTGCGCTGGTTTCTACTTTTCCCTTGCTAGGGCTCTTCATGTCTAGTCGCTTTCTTGGACTGGTTTTCTTTGGAGTATTTGACCTCCTGGCATCATCTTGTGTGGAACACTTAGGGCTAAGTTGAGGCTTCAGAGGACTCTGCCTTGTTATCCTTCTAGGTGACAACACCTTTGGATTCCCAACCTTCTTTACAAAGCTTCTAGACTGGCCCTGACTTGAGCTTTTAAATCCTCCCCATGTTTTATTCAAACCAATTGAATTGAATCTGATCTTTGGGGAACCCTTTGTTATTTTCCCATATGTAGAAGTGGTGTTCATGTGTGTTTTGATGTGATCCAGTTTGTAACATTTTTTCCTATCTGATAATGATTTAAACAATTTCTTTGTTGTCTTGGAGTTCTCTGGGGTAGGTTTCATCACATTAGGCTTGCTTAGTATTGCTCCAATTGGTATTTCTATTGGTAGTGATCTTCTTTTAGAGTGAACACTCTCCTCTAATTTAGATGAAGAGATGAGTGTTTTGGTGTGTGGACTAGATGGACCACTTGTAAGATGGGCCTGGATACCAGCACTAACTTGGTCCAACATCTTAATTCTAGCAGGAGATCGATCATAACCGATTGTGACTTCATTCTCATCGATATCATCATCTTTAGCTGATTTCAAACCAGATGTATTGAAATTCAATCTTGATCTTGATTTGTTGTGGGATTGTGGGCTATCAAAGTTGAAGGAAATGTCCTTATCAATTATGACCTGTGCTTCTATACTAGGGGAACCAGGACTTGGGGGTACTGCCTCTATGGCTGATCTAGTACATTTTCTAGGTGTTGTATCTTGTCTAGTTTCACCAATCAGTTTTTGCTGTTGTTTCTTGTCAGATACCATTGTTTTTTGATCTTCTATGAAAGATTCATTAAGTTTAGTTTCAGTGGCTCCATTTGATGGTTTATTCTTACAACGTGGAGTAGATTCAGCAGTAGGGCTGAATTTCTTATATTCTGGTACAGAGCTATCACTTTCCTCATGTTCTTTTCCATCTATGTCTTTCACCCATGTCTTGAATGGTTTAGCAAGGACTTCTTTCTGGACACCAGCAAGAAGTTGTTCCAGATGTTCCTCCATTTCTCTATCTTCAACATCGTCGATAGGTCTCCTTCTTGCTGTATTTACTTTCAGTGCATCTTTTCCTTCAAGAACAGCCTTTGTTGCTCCATGTTTTACTGGACTTGATTTATGCAACACTTGCTTTCGTATTTTTTCCCTATTTTCTTTAATGCTAGATTCTTGATCGAGTACTATGTTGTAACCTGAAACTTTCTTCGCTGAACTTCTGAGAACGAATGAATTTATTGCCCCTTTAGTAGTCTCCTTCATGATATGCCCCTCAAGATAACTATCTACAGTATTATCCCATTCAGATGATGCATCTTTATCAAGTATCTTCATTATATCAATGACATCATCACTTTTAATTGGAGTTGCCACCTTGGTTTTAAATTTCAATGGAGATTGCTTATAAAGGCTTTGTTTAACAGCTATTGGTATTAAATTTGAGGTTGGAGGTATGCTGATCTCTGAAAGATCCTTGTAGCTTAGATCTGTAGGTAAATCAGTGTCCACATTCTTAAAACCCTCAAAGTTAACATCATCTCGCTCACTGCAGAACATTTTCTGCATACTCCTGTCAGTAAGGATCCTCCAATCATTTGATTTTCTATTTTGAGTTTGATTATGTGAAGATACTTCTTCCACATTAGAAGAAGCTGCCGCCTTATGAGCACCTTGTCTTCTATTTATCACTTTCTGGGGAGTTTTATTTCCAAATGGGATTGTTGCATTTGGGTCTGATGAATGCGAATGGGGTACTGACTCTACTGACATTTTCAGACACTTAGCACTTTGTTTTTTCTCTGAAGATCTAAGCATCCTTTTCTCTGTTTTTGATTTTCCTGGGGTTTGTTTAGGAGTTGTATGTGATCTAGTGGTACGCTGGGGTGGGGACTGAGGGGTGGTAGGCTTTGCACTCTTTCCTGAACTTTTTGATCTTTTATTAGGAGTATTTAGTTTTTCTGGTGAGATACTATTTTTCCTTTTCGCACGATCTGGTTTAATATGTTGACTAGAGCCGGGAAAGTTGCTCACAGCATTATCACAATCTTTTGTGACCTTTTGACACTGTTTATTTTTCTGCTCTTTATTTGGGATCTTTGCTCTTTTTTCTGTTAGCTCTTCATCTTCAACTGAGGGCTTAAGTCTCATTGTTACATGGGCTGACTCAATGTCCGGCTTTTTACCAGCACTTTGCTGTGAAGTAGTAGGCTGATCACTTGTCAGACCTTCCATCGATTGACCAGCAATATTTGTATTGTCTTTTGAGATATCCAACCTTCTCTTATAACTTTTCTTATGATCCTTTCCTTTACCCTTAGGAGATTGCTTGGCATGTTTTGATGCAACAAACTTGATGTTTCTAGCAGGGGATTTGTAGGGGGTGAGCAGGGCAATTTCCTCTTTGTCTTCATGACTGAAAGTAATCAATGTGTACAACAGGTTTACAAGAACATAGCTTTTAGCATACAAAACACAAGAAGAAATTAATATAGAAATAAATAGGGTAGGCCAAAAAATGTTTATATTTTTTCTTTGGTTATTTGGGATGGGAAAATATTCAGTTCCTGAATAGGCTGAATAGGTTTGAGAGGCCTATGAGGTAATATTTGAATGGCAACAATAGGCAATTCTTGTATTCAAATATAATGACAAAATTGTGCAATAATAAACTTTCTTCACATTTTCTGATCAAGTTTTGAAGTAATCACGGCTTTTAAATACATATCAAACAAATAAATCATACAGATAATATCTAGTAACTTTCTAAATGCAAAATATATCATTCATATCACAGTTACATTACTTTTTAATGTCTAATTTCAACAGTGATTTTATGGTTATAAAATATTGGAACCAGACAGATATCTTAAACTCAGACACATGTGCAAGCTGCGAACAATATGCTGCTTATAAAATGTCTCAGTTAAAACTGCAATGTTGGGAATGTAGTGATATGGATGGATGACTGAAAGAACTGGTTCAACATCATGAAAATACAGAACTAATTGGCAAATATTTATAATTTGAGAGAGACGGAGAAGATGAACATTTCTTCAAGTAAAAGCACCAAGACAAGATTTTAAAAAAAAAGATTTGGCAACTCTTACTAAATGAGATTTTGACACTAACCTCTCTAACTTTGCTTCAACTTGATGTATAGTATGATAGCGAAGAACATCATCCAAAAAACGTTGCATGTTGGGGCCTTGTTGTATTAAAGAATCAAGGGATGTAAAGTTTTCCTCTGTGGCAACAAACTTCCTGTGCTGTTCTCCTCGTATGTGCTGTAAAAGAAATACTTATAATTCACTTTGAAGAATATCAACGTTTTCTGAATGATATTGGCCATAAACAAAGATTTTCTCTCGAAATCTCCCCATGTTACCACAACGAAATATATAGGATATTTTATTTGTGCAGAACTTTTGTGAACTTTCATATTCCTTTCAAAAAATCAAAATGTGTTTTCATGAAGGTGTTGTACTTCTGTTTCAGCCTTGCTCTCCTCTTATTTAACCTATATCAATCTCTTGGTATATCCCCTCATTCATCTCTGTTACCTTTTCAACTTTCAAGAGACAAAAAGGAAATCAAGTGCTATTTATAGATTTGTGTAAAAAGTGCTACCTGCTCCAAGTCATCATATCTGAGTTGACAGCATTCACAGTAGCCTTTACGCTGTTCCTCCTTGCGTTTCTCTAACATATAGTTCTTAAGTTGACCTGCTGTTGTCAATTTGTCAATACCCAACACATCAGAGCTTTCACCACCTTTAACACTTGCCCTGCAAATAGTTAACATGTACTTATACTCAAATCCCAACAATATCAAAGGCAATGTCTAAGAATGTAACATAAAAGCTTCACTCAATTATATCAAAACATATTTTGAAGATTGTTAAATTTTTATAAAAATGGTCAATCTGGTAAGAGAGTACTAATTCTATATTTAAATATAATGTGAACGTACATCAATAAGAAAAGCAAATTTTATTCTTTAAAATATACTTATTAGCATTTCTCACTCAAATTTTCACTAATTAAGCATCAAATACATATATTATTATTTCAGAAAAATTATTGAGATCTGAAGAAATGTGGTGATTAGGCAGTTATCATACTAACTGATAATAAAGACCCGCTGAGCAAATTATAAAGTGAAAATTATAAATGACAATGAGTTCATCTGAATGATATATTTATTTGGAGATATTTCTAAAAAATTAATTAATTTAGGTTGTAAAAATGCCAACCTTTTATTGGTTCCATCCATACCAGGATGATCGGCTTCTTCAGCAGCCTCTTCTAACTCGGCTCTCTCACCACGTACAACATTCTTCTGGTCCCTCGGGTCAAAGGGGCATGACCATTTCTTGGTCTGCATGTTAGGGGATGGGAATGTGGCGAACTCCATGCAGTATGGCTTGTAGTGTTTATTTGTAGCTTCAAACTTCACGAATGGAGCAGTCATCTTTTTCTCTGTTAAACAACATATATGACATAAGGCTTCCTCAAATGTAATTGCATTAGAGGAAAATTCTACATATGTATATTTATTTCAAAATCATTCATCATTGAACTACACAATTTGAAATTCCAGGTACAATATTAGCTAATAACTTGTTAAAGCTCTACCACAATAGCATATTGATAATCAGTGATATTTTACTCACCTTTAGTGACTTTATCATCCTTTACTTCTTTCTTGTTATTCTGTCTTGCAGCTAGAGGAATCTTTTCTTTTTCTTTCTCAACCCATATCTCAACACCTAAAATGAAAAAGAAACAGGATACAGTGATAAATATCGCAGAGATGAATATCTTTTTAATATATGCGAATAGCCTAGTCTGCTTTTGCATCTGTAAACATTTGAAGTTGACTGATAAACAGTTTTCCAGGTATTCTGATGACAAGATTTATTACAAGTCTCATTTTGTTAGCAAGTACACAGTAGTGTGTTAAAGGTAAAGCAGCATAAACAAGACAATTATGCTTCCTAGTCAACTCGTACCCAAGACAATTCGTACCCAAGACAATTTTTACCCAAGACATCTCGTACCCAAGATGATTCATACCAGAAACAACTCATACCCAAGACAATACGAACCCAAGACAATTCGTACCCAATACAATTCGTACCCAAGACAACTCGTACCCAAGACAATTCGTACCCTAGACAATTCATATCCTAGACAACTCATACCCAACACAATTCGTACCCAAGACAACTTGTACCCAAGACAATTCGTACCCAAGACAACTCGTACTCAAGACAACTCATACTCAAGTTTTAATCTTATAATGTGAATCAAATAAGCCCCAATATTTTTTCTCATTGGATTAAACAAAGCATTTTGTTTTAACTTGGAATTGATCACTTTTTTAGATAAAAGAAGTGCTTTCAAGGGCTTGTTCTTAACTTTTTTTGTCATGCATATATATAAATAATAACAATTATTGCATATAATTGAATTTTTTTTAGGTTTGCTATTCCCGGGTAAGTATTGGGAATCTCGCCCAAAGTCAGGCTTAGAACCTGTATGTCGAGCCTCTCTTCCATACCAACTTTACACTGGATTGTGTCAAGATTTATTTGGTCTCCAAATGTAGATCTGAATCTTCTGTTGTAAGCTGTTTTATGTTTTTTGGGCCATCCCAACAACCCATCCTTAACACCTTAAGATCAGGTAAGCATATTTGCACCTTAGCTTTGGATTATATCTAGATCTTTGTAGGTGTAGCAGCTAATTAGCCCTTAACCAAATTAATTAGCACATCTAGCCATTACATCTTTCATTGGCTCTTTAGTTCTAATTCAATTACATTATTCTAATTAAATGTAATTTAAACTTTAAATCTATGACTCCCACGGTCAAAACCCAATTTATATATTAGTAGGAACAAGTAAATAAATATAATTACAACAGTGAATTTTCTACAAATGAATCAAACAATTAATTTAGGTAAGTACATTTAGAGAAAAATAGTTCATTCATTTTGACATTAATCTTAGTAATAGCATTGCATAGATAAGGTTAATAATAGAGATTTAATATGTTAATTTCTTTTCCAACTTGGAACTAAATTGGATTATGTTTGAGCACATGTGTACAAAGTGTATTACATGTATATCATGTATGATTAAGTACCATAATAATATTTATATATTTAAAATATTTTATATGTAAATTGAGTGTCTTCAAACAATTCTGACCAGTATGGAACAATTATAATATGTACATGTATATCTATACCTTTTCCCATCCAACACTTGATTCAAAACAAAACATAAACTAAGGACAAGTTGTCTTGGGGACCAGTTGTCTTTGGTATGAGTAGACCAGTTACCCTGTGGACAATATAGTACTTTTTAAAGTGCAATAACTGGATTTCAAGATTTTTTCTCAAATAAGATCTTACTCCATAAATCTCTTACATGTATAATAAAAATTCTAGACACTTACTAATGACATGTATTACTTTAATTTTCAGTTTCCTTGCATTATCAATTACAGAGCTGCTTTGTGTCACTCTGGCTTTCTGCGCCATAACTCTCCCTCTGGTCACATGCTAAAATTAAACGAAATGAACAACAGTGAGTATATCGGACCAGGTAATGACTTCATATTATGAGTACACAATGGATCGTATTATTGAAACACGGGACGATGGAACATTCAATTACTCTGGGGATTGAGTGAAATAAAAAGTGCTTTCCCATATTCACCTTTGGCCATTGTGTAATTTAACATTTAAATATATATGTGGTTAAACTCACTCCTTTGTTTTCAGGGTTGCTTGGTGAATCCTGGCTGGGGGAGTCTATTCCAAGAGGGGTAGCACCTCCCATGTTAAATGGACTAGGGGTGGCAGCATTAGAGCTAGATGCATTCCTGTATGACATCACCTCCTTTGGAGTTACAGCATTTGTCACGAGGAAGTTCACTTCTCTACTGAAACATTTCTCAATGGTCTGAAAGAATAAAAGGTTCAATTAATAAAACTTAATGCTATGGAAACATGAAAGAGAACAGTGTTAAGATCTACGTTATTTTGTACAGTAAAATCTATTGAATCTAAACGCCACTGGAATCAGCCAGAAGTGTCTGGATTCGTTGGTGTTCATATTTCAAGATTCTCTTTATAAGTAAGTCTATGAGAGATTGGGGACCTAAAAAGTGTTCACATTGAGAGGTTTTCAGATTAGAGAGGTGTTCAGATATTCAGATGTCACTGTATTATAGAAATCTAAACACCACTTGATCGCAATGAGAACCCAAGTGATAATACAGTCTCTGCAATAAGATAATTTGCAAGATATTTTGTTTTCTCAAGGAAAACTTACATTTATTTACATCATAAAATATCAAAAAATCACTTGATTATACTTAGTGATAGCAAAAAAGGTACAATGCCACAACTCACAGCTCCCAGTAGTTCTAGATCAGCTTCTAAGGCAGCCTTTCCTCTGTAATTCTTCAAGTCCAGGAACACTCTTTTCTTGGCAATAGGCTTATACTGATTTGGAACACTAGTATTCAACTGCCTCCTTCCAGCTTCTGGAATCACCATAATATGTTAGTTGAAATACACATACAAAATTATACAAAAGAAACAATAACCTTGAATGGTCACACATGAAGAATCTACAAATACTGAAATCATAAATGATTGATTCTGCACTTCTGGCAATAAAATTTCTTCATAGACTGGCAGATATATTGGATATATTAAAAACCAGTTGTTAAACTAATAAAGATGACTTGAATTTTTCAGGAATTTGCTTTAATAAGTAAAACAAAAATCAAGAGACTTAAGTTTTGTCTGTGATTCATCTTTGCACTTCATGTATGATAGTACACTTTTAACATTTTTTTAGACTTTTGTGAAACTTGTCCTGTACCATCAATGTGCCCCGGTTAAAGAGAGATTTGAACTTTTAAATCTCAGAATATTGTATGTGGGAGAATGAATCGAATTTTTAAAATAGTATTTAAATCTTTCTATATGAATCTAGGTGCCTCGAGAGGTGCCAAGGGACGTTTACTAAACTGGAAGACTTTAATAAACCTCAACCATCAAAAGATGTCACAATGAGCTAAATTCTAAGTTTTATGTTTCAAATTCTCCAAAACAGTAGAATAGTTAGGCTGAATCACTTGAAAAACCCTCCCAATAATTCTTTTTATGATAGAAGCACCATAATTGGTACAAGTGTAGCTGATTGTAATTGAAAAAAAATGGCTCGAGGCAGCAAGTGATCCGGAGCCTCGTTTTGGAAAAAATTCAAAATGGCCGCCAGTCTGTTTGTGATTTTGCAGATTTCTATTAAAATCTCAAAATCCTCTAACATATTAATGAAAACTGCATAGAAACCTCAAGAAGTGGCTTTGAAATGAATCTTTTTTGATGAACTGACATTTAACTTGAGTTTCAAATGTAAAACGGCGTAAAACAAGGTTCAGTATTATGACCTGTACTATTAAGTTCATAAATAACATATATTGTTATTCATCAAAAATTGTTAACCGAAGAATGAGTACTTACATAATATTGGATAATAAGATTTCTTACTTCTACTGAACAACTTGTATAAGAGAATATATTCAGCCACATATCCAAAATAAGGGGGTTATTGTTAAAGTACCAGTTAGATGGTGCTACAATGCAAAAATTTCAATTCTAGGGCAATTTCTGTATGATAAATTGTCTATGGTTTACATTTTTGATCACCATCTTTCTCAAATCTCAAATATTTTGTCCTTTATTGTTACTCTCACTAATCAGTGCAAAGCCCACTGCACTTACAAAGGTCTGTGCATTTTGCCCAGCCAGCTTTTTTACATGGACAATACCAAGGACGACACCCCTTTCTGCATTGACACTTTATGAGTTCTCTGCATGCTATTGACGTTTGCTGAAGAGTAGACCAAAAAGTGGAATCATGTGATCACCATCATCCTCCTCCGAGCCAAACTTAAAATAATCCTGGACACCACTTGGGCGATGATCCAGTATTTGGCCTCAAACAATCCCTCCTGTGAAGGCCGATCTCCTAATATGCTGCTCCAAAGCTGCCTTAGTCGGAGGTATCTTGTCAATCTGTCTTCCCTCCTTGGTGAAAAGATATTTTCTGGTTGATAGAGCATTCAGTCTCAAATGATGTGGGATAGATAAAATCCAGTCTCCAAGTCCATAGGCATTTCAAAGGGTCAACATCCATTCAAAAAAGCCGTCGCCATAATTCATAGAACACAATAATTCACAATGGTTGTGAAACTTTCCAATAGAAATAGAGCTTCTTCTGCTATGTGGTGTGGGTTTTGTTTTAAAGCCAGGAATGCTTCTGTTACTTCTGGATATTTATTCCATACTGTCCAACATTATTTTTTTCCATGGCCAAAAAATGATGATGTGCTATCACACCCAGTAAATGCATGGAAAACAGGGAGACATTCAGATTTGGTAGGTCCAAGAGCTCTTGCCATCTCATGAGCAGCCAAATACCTATAGTTTTTCCCAGTTCCAAATGCAACCAATATGCTAATAACGAGTTGGGCAGAGGCAGCTACAGCAAGGACAACTATATCAGTATCATTGCTTCTGATAAGTATTCTGGCAAACCCTCTTCTAGCCATAAGGGCAATGTGGAAAAACATTTTGGAATCTGCTTCTTCATGAGAACATGGCTCCAAGTCATTTGTATCACTAATTGCAGGATTGCAAATCACCTTCTCACCAATGGTGGTCACAATCTGTTTATTTGCATCTAATGGAAGACTTGATAGTTTGTAGGCTAAAATACCAAACAACTCTTGCTTGTTGGAGTCATCTCTCAAGTAAGACTGCCAGTTTCTGGGCACAGTGTTACCAAGATAGGTTGTCCTTCTGTCACCCTTCCCACGCTTGTCTCGTCATCGTCTTCAGGCTCCTTGTCAGTTACTCGTCCCAAAGATATATCGAGGCGATCAACATGTTGCAGCTGACCTTGGATGTAGGGAAGGAAAACATCAGTGGCATAATCCTCAAAGGTCTTTGCTGTAGTTAGTTTTAGAAGGTGTACTGAACATGTACCATCTATTATTTCAGCAACAACAGCAGGCCTATCTTTTCCCCTAGGGACAATATCCTCCATGCGGTCAAGTAGCTCTGATTTGTCACCATTTCTGAGGACACCATACTTTGCCAGTGAAGGTGGATACTCCTGGTTCTCATGAATGAGAAAGTCATCAAGATCAATGTTTCTTTTCTGGCATGTGATGTATAATTTGGAGAATAAATCACAGTCATTTCTCATTTTCTTGATTTGAGATTTCTGATTTGTTCTTTTGGGTATTTTGCTGCTAAACATTGCGATCTTGTGGCGTTTTATGGGTGAATCCAATGGTTCAGTTCTCTCAACAAGACGTTCAGTTGTATACTTAGTGAAGCTTTGGTTGCCAATGTCTTCTATACCTCTGATGGTGTTATTTACTGATACATATAACATCCTTTGTGTCAATAGTAAATACATCTTCACCTGACACAAGGAATGGATTGCTTAGTTTATCAATAGTATCCACAATAGCAAATACATCATCTCTAAATTTCTGTTGGATGCTTGGTGTTTGCTTGTGGTGGCTAAAGTCTTCATTGGCTTTCATGTCTCCTATACTTGAGACTTCTTCAAACTCTTTGATGATCTGGGATATTGCAGGAGCAGCTATCATCCATTGTTTCAGTGCAGTAGGATTCTCTGTTATTCCTATAACCCCACCAGAACCCTTAATCAGAGCATTATTTGCTCATGGGCCTGGTCTACAGGGATGGTTGAGAATGACCTGGGTGTCTTCTGAACTGTAAAGAGACCTTCATTGAAACGCTGATACAGGTCAGGGTGAGTTGTCTCCAATTGGACCAGGGCATCATCTTGGTCTGCCTCTCTCAGGGATCTAACAATGATCATAAGCAGCATTTGAAGGCGCTGTGTTATAGCCCAGTATTTTAAATGGGGGGAATTGTCTTCCCCTTCCCTTTTCCATTCTTCAAAGGATAGGCTGGCTACATCACTGAGTTCGGCAGAAACTAGGTATATGTTGAAAGCTTTCTTCATTAGGATGTGGAGTGCTGCCAACGTAATTTGACGTGCTCTTCGAGTCTTGGTTATATGGCTTCCCTTTAGGAAGGACTCTGCAGTACCAACTGATGCTGTATTTGACTGAGCAATTACATTTACCCAACCGCTGTCTGTCAGCCAATCACCAATCACTTTCTGGAACGCCATTTCTATATGGAGACCTCCAAATGTGATCAAGTATTTATCTTCCCCATGCGTATCAGGCTATAACTATTGAATGGTTTTCAGGGAAGCAAACAATGGTTGGTCAGCCGCAAGAACTGGTATTTGACCAGGATTTAGTATATGTATGTCACATTTGACTATGTACATACCATGTTTTAACATGGCTAGAGATTTTTTCCAAAAGAAAATATATTTAAAATCCCTTAAGTGCAGAGTCTATCCAGCATTTATTCTCAATCATATCCACCCGTGTCCACCCGTGTAGCTCAGCGGTAGCGCAGGTACCTCTTACGCAATAGGTCCCGGATTCGATCCCCGGTTCAGGCAAGACTAAATTTGCTTGTTTGCGTGAAGTACTTCAGGGTGTTTGACTGAGTGGTCCGCAACTCGTACAAAAAGGCTGTGGTGTGTACTTATATGTCTATGTATAAGTGCACATAAAAGAACACAGGGCTCCTTCAAGGAGGGGTTTCTGGGTCTATCTTCCATGTTAATTACGTAAATTACGACCGTATATATATGGGACATACCCAAGAGGTATTGCTCACCTTCATTGATGGTAAACAAAATACAATAAAATATGTGTGACTCTCATATTGATATGTATAATTATGAGTAATTCAATAAAAGCTTATAAAATAGTACAAGGCTTAATACTGAGCCTTGCTGAACACCCGTTTTAATAGTTAAATATATTGTAAAGTAGTTCCTATATCACAAGCAACTGTCTCGGAATTCCCTTAAACAAATACAATTGGTTTAGAGCTAAAATACAACATTAATTCAAAGACAATTAAAATTTCTTAAAAATCTATATGTATTGGCGGCCATCTTGGATTTTTTTCAGAACGAGTCTCCGGATCACTTGCTGCCTCGAGCCAATTTTTTTCAATTGCCTTCAGTTACACTTGTACCAATTTTGGTGCTTCTATCATAAAAAGAATTATCGTAAGGTGATTAGGCTTAGCTAAGAAAAATAATTCCCATTCACTTTAAGTAACACAATGAATGAATCCAACGCTTCATACCTGCAAATGATAGATAAATTCCTACCAAATCGAACAAATGTTTTCATGGATTGCCATTCTTGTGATCCAAGGAGGATCAACTCCCAGAATG
Organism: Owenia fusiformis; assembly: GCA_903813345.2. Taxonomy (NCBI): domain Eukaryota; kingdom Metazoa; phylum Annelida; class Polychaeta; order Sabellida; family Oweniidae; genus Owenia; species Owenia fusiformis. The sequence continues at coordinate 18,596,608 of CAIIXF020000007.1, read as the reverse complement.
CAACATCAGTTAACCTTATTTACTCTTGACAGGTTTCAAAATGGCGGAATTGCATTCTGAAAGCTGTCATCTTGCATTCTGGGAGCCAATCCTCCTTGCGCCGTAATCGGGCTCCAAAATTACCTGAACTTTTGAAGAGTCTGCATTAACATGTGAATTCTTCAAATTTTTAAGTTCCTAATTGTCAAACAAATCCACTATATTGACACAAATCCACTATATCTATATGTTCCAGGATGGAGAAAATAGAGCACTCAATTCCCTGGGGTAAGAATTTATTACATGTGCGACAGATGTGTATGTACGAAAAGTTTCGAACGGAATACGTGACATACCGGATTTTCTCGCATATACGCCCCCCTAAATTTAGGCCCATGGGCCGAAAATCGAATGTAGTACGCTTATACGCCCATGGGCCTATAAAAAATGACTATTTATTGATTTTTTCAATAAATTCAAGAGTATTTTGTCACTGGCAGATCGTTCTGTCGTTACTTTGTTTCAACATTAAGTTCAACGCTGTGCCGTAAGTGGCAGTGGTGGATCGTTCTGTTGTTACTTTGTTTCAACATTAACTCCAAGGTTGTAGGTGACATTTCCTTTATAATTCTTACAAAACATGCGGCAGGACTACAACAGTAGGTACGGTAGTCTTTGAGGAACCATTGTATTCATCAGCTCTTCTCACCTTTACGCCCACTGGGCCAAAAATCGAAAGTAGTACACTTATACGCCCATGGGCGAAAAATAAGAGGTAAAATAACAGATGAAATTACCCCTTCTTTCAGTTATACGCCCAGGGCTTATATGCGAGAAAATCCGGTATATGTAATTCGCGTGAAAAGTCTGAATGGAATGCATACGCTTTTTTCGGCGTTCGTATTTTTACTGTATCAGCAAAATTTTTAAGAAATTTTTCTCCAGAAATATTTTTGCTTGACAATTACCAGATAATATAGTATTTGCGTGACATTTTCTGTCACGCAAAAAAAAACTGGCGTGACTTCAAATTCTTCAGCAAATGCGTGACAAATACTGTACGCCCGGTATTATTCGCGTGCGATTAACTTTCGCGCTTTTCGCGAGGGTGTTAAAATCGCGAAAAATTATCGTCGCGAAATTGCAAATTAAATCCCCGGGAATTTGTTTTTACCCGGGGCTCTGATGCATTTCGTTTTATCTACTAGTTTGGATCGAGTTATAGTACTTCAATAGTACTGTGCAACTCCATGACTTTACTATGCGCATGCGCGGCAATGAAAGCGCACGTGCGCACGATTGTTCACGTGATCGTAGCCTGCAATTTGATTGGACATCATATACTGGGGAATCCCCGAATACGATAAAATACAGTATTTGCGAAATTTAATAGCCGCAAAACCGTGTTTTCGCAAAATTCGCGAAATTAAAGCTCGCGAATAATACCGGGCGTACAGTATGCAAATTGCGGGACAGTTGACAGGCCTGTTATTGAATTGAAACTTCCGGAACTTACAAGGAAATCATTCATTTTCACGGTCCATATTTTACCTCTTGGATATTGTGCTAAATGGTTTCATTGATAGGGTTTCATTGAAATATGTATTCTAACCTCTAGAGGGTAAGTAAGACTCCTAATCTTCAGGTGGTGCGAAGGGGTGTTACGTCGACACCATTTTGGGGTAACATCGACATGTGGAGTAACTTGGACATCTTGTTGTTTATTTCCTCTAATTTCCGATCTAGGGGGAAGCCATGTTTATTGTTTTTTTCTTGCGTGGATCTAGATCTCGCGAGATTTAAATTTTTTCAGAAATCAAACATGGCGGAAAGTTCTACTTCTAATTAGTCAGTGTTGAAGTTACCCCGTCATTTATGTCAACATTACCCTGCACATCGACGTTACACCCCTTTGCCCTAACTCTTATATTTCAATTTCTACTGACGAAGTCTGGCCAGGAAATCTGGTGTAAGTGTTGAAATAATATTTGTCCAAAGAGTGCAAAACAACCAAAAAATAAAATATCTTACTTTGAGCTGTTTTCTTGGTCTTCATCTTGAGAACTAATCCAGCCAATTCACCTGAATACCACGAATGTTTGTCCAAAACAGGAAGTGAACAAAAACTTTCTTCAGAAAATATTCCACAATTTTTCAAAGTTAAAATCTAGAGTTTGTAGAGATGCCAAAATACTAGAAAGTAGGTCAGCTGATGCCATACATCTCCGTCCATCCTGAACATTGTTTGATTTTTTATATGTTGAGGTTAACAGTAGTTATTCCATCAAATGTGTGTGAAAAGTTTAAAGGGCATTTTTGCCATTTTTGCCGCCAAACTTATTTACGGAACAAATGAAGTTCAGTGATATGATTGGCCGATTTGTACACTCTTCAACAATTTCTTACTGTCTCATAAATCAATTCCAATATTCCCAGTATATTCTTGTTCATGAATTTTATGCCTGATTGATTATGTGGTATTCATATATTTGTTTATCATTTAATATGCATTTAACATTTGTCAACATTCTGATCACGTGACATGTCATAAAACTAGGTCAAGTCGCTGTACTCATGTGTCTTTGTGCACGGAGATGGCCTCATTGAATCGAGGAATACACCAGTAAACGAAGGATAAATTTATTTCAGTTTTTGGCTTATTCTTCAATAATATCCAAGGATGGCGGGTGCGGAACGTCGAAAAAATCGTAAAACTAAAAGAGGTGAAAACACACTTGAAAGAGAGGAGGAAAATAAACCAGGAAATATTGATGTTGACAATATTGATCAGAGACCCCATTGGTTCACAGTTCTATGGACTAAACTTTTCAACATCACAAACTGGATAGTTATCGGTCTTCTGATCGTTATGATAATATCCGATGGAACTTTAATCAGAATTGTTGATTTTGTATTTGGAACACAGCTTTTCAGGAGATTTTACATGACACAGCAACCGCCTCCCTCTGGGCCTCCTGATCCATCTCAATTGGAAGAAGAAATAAAGAATTTTAAGCCAACAATTTTAAACAAACTTGATATGAATGAGATATATTTGTATAACAAACTATTGCAGCCACAAGAGATTTCAAATGATTTAAGCAGAGAAAGTTCAGTCAGGTAAATCTAATGTAGGGGGTATACTCTAGACTGTATCCTTCGTCTGTTGGATACATACTAGGGTATACTCAGCGAACACCTCTCTCCTGTGGACACCTCTTTGAATTTCTAGCGAACACATCTCTCTAGCGGACACCATTCTCACCTCTCTCTGTTGGATACCATTCTGTTGCACAGAATTACCCTCTCTGTAGTGAACACCTTATTACTGATTTTTTTTTCTTGGCAAAAAAATGTTCAATATACACAGGTTTTACTAGCCAAAACAACCATGACAATATCAGTGAAAATATTGGCCATTTTTATCCATTGGGGCATTTCAATGTAGAAAATAAACTTCGAGATAAATTTTGAGAGTACGCCATGGTGTTTTATGCGTATATGACACAACGCCATTGTATGCAATATTGTATTTGTTATTATTGTTTGTGGAATTGAGATTTTTCATCAATACATGTATACATTGTAAGTGCATTCTCTTATTAGTAAAATCATTTTTGGTTTCCAGAATTTTCTTGATTGATGACTTTCTCACTGAGCTAGAATGTGATGGCCTTGTAAAGGCACACCATCATCATGTAGATGAGATGTCAAAAGAAAGTCCAATATTATGCTTTGATAGCATAGATACGCTGCATAAACATCTCAAAGACATTGATAAGGAACATCTGGTCAAACTATGCAATGATATTGAAGTGTTTACAACTGGTGAGTGGATATGTTTAATCTAGAAATGTGTTTGCTCATGACTGAATGTTTAATACCAGTGAGTGAATGTTCTTAGTGAGGATATCAAGTAGTCTACTGCACGTTACGCCTGCTTTGGACAATTTTGATATTTTTACATCTTGTAGATTTAAATGTCCTCTTTTGAATATTCATAGTTTAATTTGGGTGATATTTCTATTTTTCATAAAAAAATTATTAGCCCAGGAGACTGTTCTCTAAACTGAGACTTGTCCTTTGTTTACTTTGTGACTTCAGATTATTCAGTTTTAATAGTTAATTCCAAATAAAATTTAATTTCATCCAATTTATTCCATTCAAAATACCTGATTGAACACCTTTTTATATTTCACACATATGTAAATTGTCATACTGCTTGTTTTAACATTTAATTTCATTACTACTAATTGTTCAGTTTATTTTCCCTCCAAGGGCATGCTTATCGAAAAAAAATTATATCTCCAGGGACACATTGTTTAAACAGTTCGTTCTCTGCTGAGTTGACAAATTCTATGCATCATCAATGGAGCTATAGCACTGCCTTTTACCTGGGGGAGAGCAGGTTTTCACATTCCTTTGGAAAGAGAGTCTATGAGGCCACAGGCCTGATGGCTTCTAATGGGGGCAAGTTCCAGATCACCTCATATCCAGAGGGTGTAGGTATGTATGATGCTGTATTATAGCATTTTGATTTATTGTATGAATGAATGCTGAACTTCTTCCATACTACTCAAAAACAGTTTCTGCACGGTCTGATTCATCAAAACTATATTCATGAGTCAATTCGGGTACAATTTCTGTAAATGTGAAACTTATATGCTGATGCCTTGGCATAGGACTAGGATGAAGAAAATTTCAAGATAGCTGCTTTTAAATTGGCAACTATTTCAGAAAGAATAATTTCTGATAACTCAAATACCAGTACTCAAATAGACTAGATGCGAGTAGAAATATTTTTGATTTACGTTATTAAATATTTAAAATTCAGTCAAAGTGATGTTATATTTGAAATCTACATGTAAACGTACATCTAGATAGCTGGTTTCGAAAATTGTTTATCAATTTTGAAAATGTCACTTCTAGTTTGGGTTGATTCTCCATAGACCCCATGTTACAAAATCATAAAAAGTGAAATATCTTTTCTTGTATTGGACAGATAACACTTTACTTTACTGAACATATTTTAATTGCATAACTATTAGATACATAATGGTTATATGAAAATTAAACCACTAAAACAGATCTAATATAGGGGAACTTTCTACTATACCCACCATGCTATCTGACCTGAACGAGCCACCTGGTGGTGAAACTGGTAACTACCTACTCGCATCTGCGTTATTGGGTGATTTGATCTGACAAGAGATTTGACCTTGCTTCAAAATAATGTCACATTTGTTTCATAGGTTACCAAATAATGTTTTATATGTTCCTTAGGTTACAAGACCCACACTGACTGTACACTGAATACTGAAAAGCGTGACAGGTTTGCAACAATTCTGGTATATCTGGATGATGTGGAGGAAGGTGGAGAAACAAACTTCCCAAGTGAGTTATTTTGTTTTATTTTGTCATAGGAACCAACTTTTTTGTGGATGGTGTTTGGCAGTCAACATCCACCATTTGGTGCTCAGTGGATGTTGTCTGTAACAAATGGCAGGTGGTGACATTTTGCATGTTAATGCCCTGTTATATCATTGGAATGTTTCTAACCTCTCTTTCATAAGTCTACCAAATAGAAAGTTGAAAAACCCAAATCTTGCATATTCTGCCTTAAAATTGCAAAATTATTTAGTACATTCAATGTGAATTTTGTCGTTAAAGTTGATGATAATCTGCCTGTTGAGTCAAATTACTTCCATCTTTTTTAACAAAATTTCTCATTGTGCATCATAGTTTGTACAAGTAATGAAAAAAATGTTTCTCATCCTCAATACAATTACAAACAGCACACATTTTTAAATGTTTTTTTATTCATATAGTATAGGGAAGTGTAAGTCAGTATTCTGTTTTCAAGCAATGATGAAGTTGTCTTTTAATGTTGTCTTGATTGTCTGGGGTTCTAGTAGTGCTATGATATTTTTTGAATTGCATGCAACTTGATCAACTCAAAATTTTTACTTTATTGTGAATTGTTGGAACCTTTGAGGCCTAGTAGGTGTGAAAACCTAGTTCATGCATTTCTCTTTCATATTTATATTTATATGAAGTATGTTTGATAAGGGGAGTTGTATAATTCTTACCCAATACTTTATTACCTTTGTTCTAAGTTTGATTGATAAAGGAAAGTACCCTTGATATGATCACTTGTCAAGATGACCTCATATTTAACAGCAACTTTGTTTTAAGACTTTATTAATGCACTGGTCAAATCTAATACTGCAAAGTATATTTACCAGTACATGTACCTTGTTTTTGATTTTTATATTTCATTTACTTTACCCACATTTTGTATGAGGGTCCATACTGGTAATTTACACCATTGGTGTCAGCTAAGTTATTAAGTGAAATATTCTCTGTTTTCTAGAGCTTGGGATCTCAATCAAACCAAAAAAGGCTCAAGCGTTAGTATGGACCAACATGGATGAGGATGGCAACTGTGACCCTATGTCCATTCACGAGGCTAGCAAAGTGCAAGTTGGCAAAAAATATATTCTGCAGAGATGGTGAGTTAGCGATCAGTTAACTCATACATAGAATAGAGTAACTCACTTATAGCATGCTTTATTTATGAATCACTTGTGTTTGTATCTTGAAACTTGAAAATGCAGATCTATACAATCATAAGTAGCCATCAATAATAAAACTTTCCCTACAAGTTTGTAAATACGTATCTTACAGTAGACTTTTTCTGTGTCTTACTTTACCACCAATTGAATGTTCGTGAGATTAAATAGGGGATTAAACATGTTTCTATTGGCAAGTTGATTCACATACTGAATGATTTGAATCAACTTATTTTGATCTGAACAACTATTTCTCATAAATGTGGGGCTGTGCATTGTGTGCAATTTTCATTAAGCTCCCTCCTGCTCTTAATAAGGATCTATACTTTGCTTCTGTTAATGTTAACTTCTGTTTGATTCCAGGTTTTACTATGAGAATTTCTATTCACTTGGTAGGCGTCAGAAAGAGCCGGATATTCCAGAAAGGTCACCAGGTCAAGGGTATGTGTCATGTGATGCGTATGATCATGGAAGCTGTAGATGGTATGATGAATGGGGATATGATCATATTGTGGACTACGTAGCAATGAAACACAAACTTCACTAAGTGCTAAAGGCTGCTCCTGTAGCAGATGTTTCTCTTCAAGGGGACATTGGTTTATCTTTTAAAACAAAGTGGTCCTTCGGGAGACATAGGCAAAGACATAGCAGCATTTGTTTATTGTTGTAAGGTACTTTGTTAGCCAAACATATGACCCTCTCCCTCCTATGACTCCGTGCACCTAAATGGAACTCTGGGGAGAGGAGTTGTTTTGGAATTTAGTTTTTCTTAATGAATTCAAACTAGTGGTGGAACTTGCACAAAAAATTCAAGTCAAAGTAGACATTTCAAATGCACTTCTGAGATAAGTGGCAATCACCAAAATGAGGCAAGTTCCGGTGACATTTAACTTGCTCCCCCAATTAAATATTGCATGAGGAATAATGGGGAACTAGTGTTAACCAAGGCCTGGTCTTGCAACTCATCCTATCACTGATCCCCATCTATTCCCCATAAATTTTTCACTTCTGGTAATTATCCCAACGAACGAAGTTCTTGTGGTAATATGCCCTATAATGTTGCCATTTTTATATACGAATATGATATATCATTTTACATTAAAATGTAAAGTAATAGAGGATATATTTTGATAGTTATATGTAAATACAGTAACATTGTCCTTTATCTCTCAACACTTCATCAACTATGGTGGGCATTTGAATGAGGAATTATGGCTGGTGCAAGATGTTTAATGGAATTTGCTAAGCCTTGGCATTTCCTTTATCTTGGTTCAATATATCTGCAATACTATCATATTGTGGCATACTCAAATAGTTCTCCACAGTACTTTGAGTTAAGTGTGGAGTTATTGACTGTTATTCACAATCCAAGATATGAAATATTCTAGGCTCTGTTAGGTCAGATATTGAGGGTTTAACCTGCAGCGTAATGATGCACAGAATGCCAATGCTTCATATCATTTTAGTATGTAAATTCCAGCATTGAACAAAAACCATATTTTATTAAATTAATTTTATTATTTATTAATTAATAAATATACAAGGTTCAACAATTTGATTGCAGATACACAACAACTATAACTTATATGAATATACCTACTTATAAATACTTATAAATTGAGTTGCCAAACATTGATCATTTGGAGTTGAATTATGTGACATAAAAGTTATAACTAATCTATTAATGTATAAGGTAATATCAAGTGTAAATTGATTGATGTACAAAATAATATTTCCCGTTCTTTACATTGATTACTTTTACATTTATTATTGAACTTGTGCATAGTTTTGTTTTGTGACATGTTGTGAAAGTGATCATCCAGACAGACATGGTACTTTATGTAATATATAAGAAACAGTATTAAAATTGAAGTAATCGAAATATAATGAGAAACAAAAGACATACAAGGTTGGTCAAAATACCATTTTTTCAAATAATACTTTTTTGTTTATTTACTGAATTTTCCATCCTTTATTTTAGTATGACTGTAAAACGTGTCTTATCTGAATGTTATTGATACCAGCTCAAAGCATTTGGATTAGGAGTCATTCAGCTTTTAAGATATTTGCATCTGCAAGATTCTGAATTTTGAAGAAATATACCGGATTTTCTCGCATATAAGCCCTGGGCGTATAACTGAAAGAAGGGGTAATTCCGTCTGTTATTTTACCTCTTATTTTTCGCCCATGGGCGTATAAGTGTACTACTTTCGATTTTTGGCCCAGTGGGCGTAAAGGTGAGAAGAGCTGATGAATACAATGGTTCCTCAAAGACTACCGTGCCTACTGTTGTAGTCCTACCACATGTTTTGTAAGAATTATAAAGGAAATGTCACCTACAACCTTGGACTTAATGTTGAAACAAAGTAACAACAGAACGATCCACCACTGCCACTTACGGCACAGCGTTGAACTTAATGTTGAAACAAAGTAACGACAGAACTATCTGCCAGTGACAAAATACTCTTGAATTTATTGAAAAAATCAATAAATAATCATTTTTTATAGGCCCATGGGCGTATAAGCGTACTACATTCGATTTTTGGCCCATGGGCCTAAATTTAGGGGGGCGTATATGCGAGAAAATCCAGTACATGTAAATGGATATTGATTCATAAAAAAAATAAATACATGTAAGTTATCACAGTGAATGGAATGTTATTTATCAGGTTTGATAGTCATTTACCTGACCTTTATTTTATGTGCTGTTTGTGCAACATTATTTTTTGTTTGCAAATTCATGCACAAATGGATCGGGTTTCAGTACTGAATTTTTAGCATTTTTCTGTCTTTATTCATGTTATTATTAGCATGTTCATGGAGTATCGAAAAATATCCACCCCGTGATTAAATCAGCAAAAATATGCAATTTTTGTAGCTTTTGTAACATATATGTAAAATGTAAAAATTGTATTTGCCTAGCCTAAAAGAGGAGTAATACATGCATGTAATGTCGAATAATTATGACACAACTTTGTGAGTTTGTGACTATCTGGTTTTCAGAATTCGATCCTCTATCATTTTGCACCTTATTTCAAAAATCGCTGTAGATTTGGAGCAACTTTGTGAATTCCATCCATTTTTGTTTCCTGGGAGAAAATATCAAACCTCTGCAAAAAGGATATTTTCCATAATAATACAACCAATTGATGCAAATAATATAAAACACATTTTGAGATATAAAGTGGCTACTTTCAGTATCTCAGTTTATGGCCTGGCAAGCCTGTGGGAGATGAATAGGGTCAATACAAGGCTGAAAGTCCAAAAGAGAAAACAGCCATGTAATATGATAAATATGGTACTGTCATGGTAGTGATATGATTGAGTGCTCAATATTATAATGTCTTGCTAAGATGAACATAAAGTTGAGACAATCTCATTTACAAGCCCTTGCAGAGATTCAAAATCTGAAACTGTTTTGATGGTACTATCACTAGTGGCTACTTCTGAGAGCTCATTCTGCCTCTCTTTATCTATCTGTCCGATTCCTATTGACCACACTTCAACACCGATGGACTTCAGAAGACTGGCTTGTGTTCCAGTATTCACTTCGTTCACTGTGGAAATGCCATCTGTTATGACTATAGCTACATCTGGTACACCTTAAATTGAAATAGCTTTCATGAAAACATATAAAAGAAAAGAACTGTCCATACCCTCATCTCTAAACGTATTATAAAGCTGTACTTCAAAAGAATCAAAAATAATTCATTATACAGTTCATATATGCCCAGTATGCTAACCTTCTCATTACTCTCAATAGATTATCTGAATTTTTATAGACTTGATCAATTTATTAATGAATATATTGAACGACCCTCGTATGACATGATGAATGAAAAAGTTCACAAATTTTCTCACTCTACATGATAGTGAGCAGCTTCAAAGGATCTTACCATTACGGTTCCCATTGTTTGTTTGGAAAGTTGATTCCCTGAGCATTTGCAGTCCAGCTGCTGTGTGGGTTGCCCCACCTGAATACTTGATAGCCTCAATGCCATCCAGAATTTGCTGCTTGTCCCCATGTTTTACCATGTTAAACTCTTCTGCAGCATTGTCACTAAAGGTTACAACACCTATTCGTGAGCCTTAAAATACATGTAAACTTGCTTATATGTACATTCTACTTAAGATCCACACCCCACCCCCAGATGGAGGGAGAAGTCAGGTTAAGGTCGAGTCTAATCTTCAAAGAAATTGTCTTTATTTTCAGATAGCACATGATTCCGTCAAAGTGAAAAAGTGTAAAGATTATTATTTATTGTAGAACTAAATATGGAAATGTGGTTTTTATATGTCCATTCTGTGGATGTTGTTTTAACATTAAGTGGATATATTTCTTGTTTCATTGAACCATTGCTTATGCTACATTCCTTATACTGTAGGTGTTCATGCACTGTACCTGTGGCCACATTCTTGGCAATTGCCATGACAAAGTCCATGACCTTTCTGAAGTTATCCAACCCAATACTCCCAGATTCATCAATGAGGAAAGCCAAATCTATATTTCGCGGGCAATCTGGAAATACACCATATTCATAATGTCATGATGTAACTCGGTTGTTGTTCACAAAAAACTATCAATGTTTTACTCTTTTTGTCATTTCCTAGTTGTTTTCAAGAACATGTACACTATGATCACTTTTTAACTCACCCACTTCACATGAGAGTCCTCCTTTGTCAGATGGGCAGGAACATGTGTAGCCATTCACCTTATTAAAACATTGTCCACCATTTTGACATGGGCTCGAGCTGCAAGAATTCTGGCCTGAAATAGTTCATTCGATTTTATCAGATGGTTTTCATGTTAATGACAGCTTCAGTAAAGCATTGAATGTCAGAATTGGATAAAGGTTCATGCATGTTTCATATACTGAAATGAAATTACCTGTGCATATTGGCTCGGCAACTGTCATTACAACTGTGTCTAGGGCATCAAAATCTGTCACCAAAATCATATTGCTTTCACTTGGGGAAGATGCTATCCCACTTAGTTCATCAACATCAACAAAACTGCCAACACCAATCACAAATATATGAGCACCAGTTAATTTCAGTGATTCTGCATTTGGTAGAGTATTCTCCTGTTCAACTGTAATGTAATCATTTCATGATTTGGTATTCAGTATTTTCTTATTCAACTTCATGCAGTTGAATGTAGTAGAACATTATAAGTGATCTGTTATTAATCGAACACACTAGAAAGGCTATTATTGAACTATAATTGGATACTATGTTGAATTAATATTGAATGTTCAAGAACAATTGTTGTTGAACTTATAGGATGTGCTAAAACTATCATTGTTGAATTGATATCGAATGTTCTTGAACAATTGTTGTTGAACTTATAGGATGTGCTAAAACTATTATTGTTGAATTGATATCGAATGTTCTAGAACAATTGTTGTTGAACTTATAGGATGTGCTAAAACTATTATTGTTGAATTGATATCGAATGTTCTAGAACAATTGTTGTTGAACTTATAGGATGTGCTAAAACTATTATTGTTGAATTGATATCGAATGTTCTAGAACAATTGTTGTTGAACTTATAGGATGTGCTAAAACTATTATTGTTGAATTGATATCGAATGTTCTTGAACAATGGTTGTTGAGCTTATAGGATGTCCTAAAACTATTATTGTTGGATTGATATCGAATGTTCTTGAACAATTGTTGTTGAGCTTATAGGATGTGCTAAAACTATTATTGTTGAATTGATATCGAATGTTCTAGAACAATTGTTGTTGAACTTATAGGATGTGCTAAAACTATTATTGTTGAATTGATATTGAATGTTCTAGAACAATTATTGTTGAGCTTATAGGATGTGCTAAAACTATTATTGTTGAATTGATATTGAATGTTCAAGAACAATTATTGTTGAGCTTATAGGATGTGCTAAAACTATTATTGTTGAATTGATATTGAATGTTCAAGAACAATTATTGTTGAGCTTATAGGATGTGCTAAAACTATTATTGTTGAATTGATATTGAATATTCTTGAACAATTGTTGTTGAACTTATAGGATGTGCTAAAACTATTATTGTTGAATTGATATTGAATGTTCTAGAACAATTATTGTTGAGCTTATAGGATGTGCTAAAACTATTATTGTTGAATTGATATTGGATGTTCAAGAACAATTGTTGTTGAACTTATAGGATGTGCTAAAACTATTATTGTTGAATTGGTATTGAGTGTTCAAGAACAATTGTTGTTGAACTTATAGTATGTGCTAAAACTATTATTGTTGAATTGATATTGAATGTTCTTGAACAGACCCTGTGTCATTGGAATAACGTGTACTTATAACTCAATTCTGAATTGTAATATAAAATCTATTGTATGTTGTATGTTTTGACACTAAGTAAATGTACCTGTAGAGATTCCATCTGTCACCAAGATGACAACATTAGGTGCTGCTCTATCACCATTATCTGTGGTAAACATATCATTCTGCATCATTTTTAGAGCAGCCTGTGTGTTAGTTGCACCATATCTATATTTAACCTTATCCAGGGAGGATAACACTGATCTGACATCCATATGTTCATTCAGGTGGAACTCCACTTTCGCTGTTGAACTGAAAGTAACGAGACCAATCCTGGCATTCTGGCCAACTTGGAGCTGCTTTGATACTTTACCAACAAATGTCAGGATTTTCCTAAAATCACGGACAGCTATACTGCCAGAGGTATCGATCGCGAAGATCACATCGGCTTGACTTACACAGTCTAAAATTAATCCAGAATTATATTCAATATCAAGACATAAAATAACAAGGCAATAACATGACATAATGTCACCATCTGTAAATAGTTAAAGTGTATCAGTTGTTATTACATATGGCAACCGCTGACACCAAGTGAAAGAATGCAAGTGAAATAAAAACAGCACTATTAATTAGTTGATGAATTTTGTTCCAAATAACTTTTTTAATTTTACATTTCATACAAGTGACATTGTGGCTTCATTTAAGTTAGATCAGAATTGCTGAATAGCAAACTCACTTTGTTCACATGTGTCTCCACTGAAACCTGAGGAACATTCACAGACAAATGTATTGAGACGGTCCAAACAAACTCCTCCATTACGGCATGGACTACTAACACATTCATTCTCATCTGAAATAAGAAAAAAGCTTTAGTTTTTTCTACAGTGACAGCTGTATATGTTCAGTATTTTTCATCATATATAATTTATTTTGCTATTATATTTCTGACTACCATAGCATCTCTAGCTCTATGGAAGGCCCAAGAAGACAATACTCACCGTTTCTTGTAGATCCTATGATAGAATTCTTCATGGTACTAAGTGTGTCAAAGTTTGAAACAGCCATGACTCTCTCCTCTGAGTTTGTAATTTGCAGCATTTCATCTTTATCTGCATCTGGTCCTACACCAACAGCAAACAGCTCTATGCCAGTAGCCCTTGCTTCCTGAGCCTCTGGAACAGTACTTTCAGCATCCCAGTTTGAGGGCCCATCACTGAGTAGGATCCCAACATTAGGGGCAGTAGCACGATCCCCCATGGATGCAACAAAAATATCTTGTCTGAGACTCCGTAATCCCGACGCTATATTTGTAGCGCCACCTTTGTATATAACCTGATTTATTGCACTAGCAAGACTCTCTTTGTCAGTGAATGCATTGAGACCAAACTCCACAGCAGAGCTGTCACTAAACAGAACAAATGCAACCTGCACAGCATCACTACCAATTGTCAAGTCATTAGTGACATCTCTTACAAATGATTTCATCTTTTCAAAGTTACCAGCTCCGACACTTCCAGAGCCATCTACCACAAAAGCAATATCAGCTCTGCCCTTTGGACTGGCAGTAACCGTAATATCATCAATGGCAAGATCTGAACTCCAGTCAGACCCTCTCATTGCTTCAAACACCAGAGAAAATGAGCCTGGATCAAGAACAGCCGTTTCCAAATTCCAGATGTCTCCCCTGTCTCCATTGAGTGACATGATGAGGTTGTCATTACTTCCTGTTCTCCTGTAGACATTCAGTGTACCCATTGTAGCCCCATACATGTGACTGTAGAATGTGAGAACCATCTCACTGGAAGATGTTATGCTAGGAGTCACCAGTCTGGCCTTGTCCCCTTCATTCCTTGGTGGGGATGCCTCGATATAGAGATAGAATCCTTAAAATGGAAGAATGATTTGATATAAATATTTGTATTTATCCATATATGCCTTCTTGTTTCAAACTTTGCCTTATGTGGTCTTCATAATTATAACAAGTTATTAAATACATATCAATCATGTTGTATCATGTTTTTCTCACATGTTTACCTTTACACTGTACACATACTCGTATGTACTTTTAAAATCAGTGTAGCTCTTACCAGTAGTGTCACCAATTGTGTGATCAGAAGAAGGCCCTGTTAGTCCACTTTGTGTTTTCCCCTGTAGTCTTGTCCACTCAAAGTCCATTGAACTATCCATTGTACTTTCACACAATCCAGCTTCAAATGTACACTGCCAAAGTATATCCCCTGGAATTTAGGATCAAGGTTTAATAAGGACTATCAAGAGTTGACATGGCTGCCAAATCTAAAGAAATCTTTAAACTACTCTCAATGCATCTGGTCATATCTATAAATATAATAATATAGAAAGTTACATCATGCTCATCATCTTCATGCTCCTGCCTTATGAGAGGGGTCTTATCCATTACATAATGCTTGCATCTGATGCATTACACATACCAAGTGAAGGTAGTTCTGTTGTGGCTGTTTGAGCAACAGTTGTTGGACCATCAGGTGTTGTAGCAGCGGTTGTTGCAGCCACAGTTGTTGGAGCAGCAGTTGTTGCAGCAGCAGTTGTTGGAGCAGCAGTTGTTGCAGCCACAGTTGTTGGAGCAGCAGTTGTTGCAGCAGCAGTTGTTGCAGCAGCAGTTGTTGGAGCAGCAGTTGTTGCAGCCACAGTTGTTGGAGCAGCAGTTGTTGCAGCCACAGTTGTTGGAGCAGCAGTTGTTGCAGCAGCAGTTGTTGGAGCAGCAGTTGTTGCAGCAGTTGTTGGAGCATCAGTTGGAGCAGTGACATCTGAAATAGAAAATGATGTCAATGTTATCAACCAGCTGTTTGAGGAATACCTTGTTATAAAAAGTATTTGTAGTTATTCAGTGCAGCTTTTGGTTCATTTTTATGGTGTAACTTTAGATCTAAGCTGAACTAGGTCAAGTTCAAGGTCAAATCAACAATTTACACTTCTCAACACATTACAGAGAAAATTATTATACTTACTGTCATTGTTCCAATGACATGAGGGTCAGTGATAAATATAACAGAAATTACACATTAGTTAATGCCTGTGGTAGTCAGAAATCATTAGTGTTACATGCCAAACATAAAATCATTGAGACTGACTCCCAAAATACATTTGTACATTCAGCAGGGGAGGGATATAGTCATATAGTAATAGGTGTCCAAATCTGGTAAAGATGATTTCCTATTATTAGGGTGTCAGTATTCAATATTATTATTTAGTTGTCAGTAATGAAAAATAATGATTAAATATTTATAATACACAATGTATTTTAATGCTAAAATATATACAACAAAAACTTTTGATTATACCCAAAATATTAATTTGGCTGATCCCCGTACATTCCCATGCCTTTTACCTCATCAATAAAAGCAAATATGAATTCATCATTACCTGTGTAAAGTATGACTTTCATGTCATCAAGGGCAAGGTCGCCACGCCAGTCAAGGCCCCTGATGTACTCAAACACTAGTGAATAGGTACCTGTTGGAAGATCAACTGATGCCAAAGACCATCTATCGCCATTGTCACCTTAAAGAACAAAACGTAAAGGGTTTGTCACTGAGATTTAATACCTGCTGTATGATCGTCTTTTTGCTTGTCATGTCTCTAAATACGTATTTGATGAGCTAGATGTATTTATATTAGCATAATTTCCTCACACCACTAATGTTCATTTCTTCTTCTTAAAATCTCAAGTTGTGAGGTCTAAGGGGAGTTTTAATCAACAGTATACCTGTTCTGGTCCATCTGAGGACTCTTGCTGTTTCTGTCTCTGTGTAGACATTTATGGTACCCATATCAGATCCTCGCATGTGGTAGTAGAACTCCAGCTTACGTCTACTGATCCCAGTACGTGTAAGGAGAGGAGTTTGTATTTCTGCTATATCACCTGCCTCCACAGGGGGAGATGCCTCTGCGTATATGTAGGATCCTTAAAAACAGAATTTAGAAAAAGTCTTGTTCAATGCTATACAGAGAAATTATGTATTTATTGTATCTGGATATCATTAGAGACTGTTTTCATAATTGAGGGTATTTTGTTTTTATATTATACAATACAAAATGTGATTTGATACTGTCTATTCATCTTCAAATGTTGTCCCATCTATTTTTCATTTTCAAACATTATTCTTAATGTTATATTTGTGCTTTTCAGTTTCAAACATTATTTGTAATTTTCTTAATATATAAGATATAATGTATACTGTACATTGTAGATATTTTCCTTGATCTTGTGTGGATTACTGTATTTACTGTGGATTAGTATTGATCAAAATAATTTAGTAACATCATACATACAGGTTTAGTGGCTTGTCAAGAGAAATACATTTGTATGTCTTACCTGTTCCTGAGTGATCAGTCTGAGGCCCAGTGCCACCAGACTGAGTACCTCCACTCTGCCTTGTCCAATCAAATTCATCAATCTGACTCTGGGTCATCTCACAAAGATCAGTGTCGAATGAACATTCAAATTCAATTTCTGCAATAGATTATTTATTTTTTGCTAAATCAACTTTCAAAATATATTTCTTTAAAATATCATGGGATGAAACTTTATATTCAAAATTAGCATACAAGAACATATTATATAAATGATAACATAATTAATATCCATATGCCATTAAATGATTAGACTGGTTTTTATCAATGGGTCATCGATAGCATCACAAGGGCGCATAACTCTATTATAATTATGACTGCAACAAGCTGATAAAAAGGTATGCATATATAAAAGTTGGGTGGTTCTTTGTGCTGTTAATGTCTGTTGAAGCTGGTTGATGTTCATCATTGTTTCAGTCTGTTCTCACTAGACAAACATACACGGTGACACAAAAAACACCACCCACTAATTTTGGAATAATTAATAAAATTAGTGGGTGGTGTTTTTTTATGTCACCCTGTATATTTGAAAAATTGCAGGAACAAATATTATATAAAATAATAAAAAGATTCAAAACAGAAATAATACCTGTAATAGGAGCTGGTGTTGATGGTTGTATTGTAGCTGTCAAATAAACATCATGCATAATATTATCAACAAAGCAATGTGATGTGATTCATGCATTATGAATTCTAAAATGTTTGCAAAGAATAGATGAAAGCGAGTGCCTGAAAAAGTGGCAACATAATGTAAATAAACTAATAAATTAACACTACATTCATGCACACGTTTCATGAAGGAAATGATTTTTTGGTTCTTTGAATAAATTAGTAATACAATCATGCACAAGTATTTGGTTGTTTGGCTTTTTATTTCATTTATACTGAGCCAAATTTATGGATATCTGAATACAGGGTGGGCCAAAAATGACTATATTTTTCTATTCCGCTTAATTGCCACTTAATAGGTATTTTTCATTCATACCTGGCTTTATGAGAGACACATCATCAATGGCTATATCCCCAGTAAAACTGGATCCTTTCACTGCCTCAAAGAGAAACTGATATGATCCCCCAGGCAGATTGTTCACTTGTGCCCTGTACCAGTGCCAATTCTGATCTCCACTCTTGGTCCAGATGATCTGCTTGCTGTTTCCCTCTTGTGTGTAGACGTTTAATGTGCTGATGGTGTCCCCATACATGTGGTAATAGAACTCTAATGTGCTGCCATCTTTCACGTTGAATAATGGGGTAAGATAACCAGCCCTCTCCCCTGATGGTGGGGTGTCACCAGTTGTCTCGATGAACACATAATGACCTAGAAACATTATATTAATTGCATTTCCAATTTTCTAAAACATAAAACTGGGATATGTGATTGAGAATATATGAAATAAACATTCAGAATTGTAACATGTGCATTCTATTCATCTTTGTCACAGATTATAAATAAAAGTATAGTGTATAGTTAGTTTAAGAAATCGTATATAAAAGCCAAAATACCACAACATGTTCCTTAATATGGTTCATAATTATTTTCCCTTTGGAAAGGCAATGTTTCTAACCTTCCTCTCTGCCTCGTGTACGATCGGTGTATGGACCTGTATACCCTGATGGCGTCGTCTCATTCTGCCTGACCCAAGGAAAATTTTGATTTGTGTCAGTGAAACACAAGTTATCACCAGGAGTAAAGCAAACATTATCGTCAAATGTTGCCCTGAACTCAACGTTGGTTTCTGTCTCACCTAAACATAAAACAAATTGTACCAATTCATATTTACAAAACTGATTATAAAATACTAGTGTTTGGACATACATGATCAAAATAACTTTTGCATGAAAACCAAGAGCAAATGTTCCATCTCTAGGCAATAGAGGTAAGAAGCTAAGGTGATTAGTCACATTTGCCCTACGGTGGTCGTACGACAGCCGTAGCTTCACAAAATATATTTAGAAAATTTATCCCTATATTTTTTCATGCTACGTATTTCAGTAGATTTTGGCAAGCTCCGGCCGCCGTACGGTTGCCGTAGATCAAATGTGACCGAGGCATTACTTACATGTTTCCCCTGTGTAAGCTAACGGACACATGCATAGACAGGTATCTCCCATCAGAGTACCGCCATTGCTACACGTTTTTCCAAGACATCGGTTGGAATATCCTAAACGCAAACCATAGTCATCAATAACCTTACATAATAATAATAATGAACTTAAGGTTAATTATTTGATGGTTATTTGGTAGTTAATATATCACTCTGTGTTACTTCCTCTTTCCTTCTTTAAATGACATTTACAGTTTATGATTCTGAATCTTCAGATGTTAGTCCTTTAATACGATTGTAAAGCACATTCGCGATGCCATTAAACATGTTAAAGATCAAAGATACATAGACACAAAGACTTACTGCATAGATTATTTTCACAATCTGTCTTTCCAACAGGGCACTGAGAGCAGGGGGTGCCTGATATATATGGCCACTGACCCTGGGCATTCCCCCTATAACCAAAAATAGCTTTGAACGGACACCTTATTCGCTGCTGATATTAATTGCAATGCCTGGTAATTACTAAACATAACTGTAAGTGTTTCATTTGTTATCTTGAACTCCAGACGTTTCTATTTATCTAAAATAGGATGTTGTGTCATCTTTTCAAATTATTGAATCGATAGAATAATACTAATAATACTAATACTAACTGATTGTTACAAAAGCCTTAGTTGTTCTATAAAAGTGAATTAACATGCAACAAGATGTCCTACAGAGGCAAGAACGTCCATATTTTTGTAACTTTTGAAATATTACTAATACCAAGGCAATGGCGTCTATCTCGAGGTGGACGTCATTGCTAATACTCGGATTTCGACCCATTTTCGTAAGAGATGCAGCGATCACAAAATGTGGACGTTTTTGGCCCACCCTGTACATAAGCGTTATTGTGACAGATGCTATTTCTAGGTTCTATTAACCACCAAGTAACAAAATAACACAATGTGACAGAAATTCCTACCCTGGTATCCTTAGATTTGCGGATTCAAATTGCATGAAGTTAAAATAAGTTTGCTTGCTTTTGGAACAACTTGTCCATATTAATCAAAGCGACATGCCTTTGTCAACCCAGTGACACTATTAGGGGTATAAACAAATGCGCAGTTTGAGCTGTCAAATATTTGAGGAAGAGTAGCATTTTCAGGCATAGACTCAAATACATAAAATTGATTAACTGTATAAAAGCGGTGTCCATTTTTTCTGTCATTAACTTAAATTCATATGATAGAGTCATCTCTTACCCTGGTCCCATATTGCATACAATATAATAGCCATCATCAATAGAATTCTTTATCTTTGGGCAATACGCTATACCACATCCGATTTTATTTGTTGTTGCCCAAACCACCTGCAACACAGTAGTTCAAACAATATAAGTTATGCGGTTATGTAATTTTAAAACACATTGATAAATAGTTAGTGGATAGCGGCAATTTTAATAAATGTGAAAAAATAATTACCGCTGTGTAGTGACCACACTGTTTTCCAGGAGCACAACTGTTTGTTTCATAAGTATAATCGTTCTTTTCTATGTACCAGGAGTCCATTGATCGTTCTTCATCATAGGTCCCTGTGCATCAAGTAAAACAATTAAATAATCGCATTTGATGTCAAAATAATGAAAGACGCAAATGGGGTCAGCGCATCGTCAGTTCCAGATAGTTAAAAAACAGAAAGATATGAAAATCAGATATCGTCATGTTCATGTATTACTATTAATAAAAAGATATTCAAACATGACCGTGCTCTATTCGAATTTCTCAACCAATCAGAATGCAGCATAGCCAATATAGAACGTTCTCTAATTCTCCATAGATGCACGACCATGCTCTATTCAATCTGCAATTTGCATTGTTTTGAGTGACGTCACATCTCAGCTGCACATCTGGGGCTCTGTCCGGGGATAACATGCGTATTCTTCCTTCATGCCCGTTCCACAGACACGGCTTTTACTAATTTTTATGTTTGAATCGGAATAAATAATGATAGGCCATTCAATATGGTGAAATTCAGCACTCGTTGGACAGAATGTTAGTACAAATGCACTCACCTTCGGTTCGTGCTTTGTACAACATTCTGTCCAACTCGTGCTGAATTTCACCATATTGAATGGCCTATCATTATTTATTCCTTAAATAAACCCTTTATTGTTGACTCAACAGTTAAAGTAAAACGTGTTTGTGTAGAAATTTCTGTTTGGCGTCTTTTTCTTCCTAACTTACACTCCCACGCCTGTATGTTCTGGCCTATGAAACTATAGGGGTAGGAATCCCTGTCTGGTTGTCCATGGCTCCATACACACGCATCTGCCCACTCCTGGGCCAGCACCTCCAATTCCTCATCCCAGTCCTATAATACACAATCGAAAATACAACATAGATATAGGAATTAGTAAGTAGATATCATAGACATTCAATTATCACAGTCAATGAAAAAAAAATATGGTCTGCATTCAACTATATTGCTATAAACAGAATGTCAAAGTGGGCGAGGAAGACAAAAATGCTGAAATGAGTGGCAAACGTATGTACCATAAACTCCATATTTGCAGCTTGGGGTACGACTGAAGACCTGTATTCATTGTGCTTTTTGATAAAGTTCTCCCTCTCGTGCCATGTGATACTGTTCTTTGTTCGATCAGTCTTGTATCGGAACGGGTCGTTAGGATCTAGTTGACGACGCAGACGTTCTCTACGCAAGAATGGAGATACAAGATCGTGGAAGAATCCAGCCTCCTCATCTGAAATGATAGCAGGTTTTTTATACCATGTTATATAGATTTTCAATTCCAATCGACATGCACATTGTTCCAACTTTATTTATGATGATTTTATGAACTGCAAGACGTTTACATTTCAAATGTCAACATGCGATAACAGATCATAGCAACATCGTGAACATAGTAATTCAAACACATTTAAAATACATCTTGTCTTGTCTCGTGTCTAGGTGAAGATCTTTTTTCCCAAGCTTGTATTGTCATTTGAAATAAAGCTTGGTTCATCAATATAATGAAGTTTCATCATTCAAAAGTCTCAACCATGTTCCATAAGACTCATTTTAGGGGTCATTTGGACTGCACTGACATAAACATTAAATGTAAAATACGCGCACGGTACCTGAGTTAACGCGTTCTCTTATAGGATCTGCAGCCGCCAATGTAACAACCACAAGCCCAATGACTGCCACCAATGTTGCAAATAGAGCTGTTGCCATTATTCTTCTTCGGGCTAAATATAAAGCATGTTATTCATTATTGAGTGTCGTATATCCAGTTTAAAAAAATATTCATAAAACTCGTTTATCAGAAAACCTGGAAAATGAAAAACGTTGTTAATCACAAAAGCCATTCAATTTTCCCGACCACCCTGTGAAAAAGCTCCATTAAGTACAAATTAAGAAATATTTATGAGTATCAATGTATAGCTTACTCCCTCCAGCCCAAATTCCATCACCCGATTTTAGATTGGTTGGCTACTCATCAGAGCATGTAATTGTTATTCTTCAGTTCTTATTTAGTCTAATTCGTGTCAGAAATTCATCAATATCTGTTGTTTTCAAATATTGCCTGTCAGTTGTTTTGGCGACTAAGTGACCCCATGTAAATTTGCCCCCACGTGCCTTTGGACCATCATTTTTAAAACATGTTCACTGAGAAGTTTAATATTTACAAGTTACAATTTAGTCAGGCTTATCTGATTATAGTGACCTTTGTATACTCATGTTTAACAACTGCGACCATACAGTAATTACTAGTTACATATTCATTAGTTCTTCATCTTTACTTCCTACAAGTATTATATAATATTGTCTCAGTTTCAACACTACATTACCAAATATTTGCTGTAGCCAAAATTGATGAAGTTATTCGACTTACACTTAATTATGGAACGAGTATAATAGGTTTATAAAAATCAAAACCAAGGGCGTCGGTTTTTTGTTCCTGAATTTAATAGCTTTTGATAGAGAGAAAGAATGCATGCCATGTACCAGGTACATGTATGTACTTATTTCAACATCTTGTACGGCTTATACAACTTTTATTGCCTATCGTCCACGTTCTTTTTTTTTAAATAAAAAAAGCCAATAACATTTTGAAGGAATGCTCCAAGTATGAACCAACCATTTTAAACAAATAAATTGAAACTACCAGTCAACATGTTTGATTCATTTAAGTATGGTAATTCAATTATAAGTAAAGCAACCCATAAAAACCTGAGTTGTATATCTGCGACATTCCCCTTTGTCGGTGTACTTTACAACGGATATGTCAGTACCATGTCGAAACGATTACGATGATAAAAAGTACCATCAAAAGGCAATATAAAAGAATTCACGTATGTCAAATGATTTTAGATATATATTTGACCATGATTATTTTCTGACCGTAATAACAACATTTTTTGATTGATTTTTTTAAAACAGTGTGTTTTCAAATTCAAGTCGTCATGATAATTAAACCTCTATCATGTCTATACTACTTTCAAAATGATCTTTCCTGACCATCTAACCTCCCATTTTGGAGAGTTTAAGATGTCTAAGTTCTATAATATATTCATACATTAAAAGTGGACCAAAAAAGAATCGTTGGTTAAAAATACGTTTTTTGAAAAAATTTCTATATGTGATTCTAATCAATGATTTATAAGTGCAGTTTGTTCGATATTTCGGTATCCCTTTGGGGGAAAAACATTGTTTTTAACTTTCATTTGTAAAGGATTGGTATCGATATACTAAACTGAATTCAACAATATTTTTCTCTTAAACCAATTATTGAAAACATTCTGTGAAAAACATGGTACTTTATGTAATGTTGACTGATTGACAGCAATTTAATGCGAAAATAATTTATATAGATTTTATATAACTGTTTTTGTTAACATTTTTTATTTTTTTAGTGCAATTGTTTTTTGTTCCTTTTACCAATTCTTCAGAATTAAATCTTTCCGAAGCTTGTTGGAACAAAATTGCATATACAACTTAGACCTCTCAATATTATAGCTATACAGAGGAAATTCTGGTTGATTTAAGAAAAAGTATTCAAAAATTTAAAACAAAAACCCCCAAAATAGATAAAAATTAAGATAAACATTTTATTTCATTAACAAGATACTTTTTTTTAAATCAACCCCCAAAATAGTTAGAAATTAAGATAAACCTTTTATTTCATTAACAAGATACTTTTTTTAAATCAACCAAACTCTCCTTTGTACAATTACAATATTGAGAGACTGAAACACGTTGTGTTTATGTCATTTTGTTCCAACGAGGTTTGGATAGACGTTTCATTCATTCCGAATATATGATACCAAGAACAAAAGAAGTGTATGATGTGATTTCTAAAACAATATAGAGAAAGGTATATCTATCCATTTCAAATGATATTGTTGCCATTCAAAAGATGACCATTAAATTGACAATGTGTAAAATTTTCAGAATTGTTTGATGACCGGTTTAAGAGAAACGTGTGTTGAAAAAGTTCACCATATCGACCCATCCTTTGGATCACGGTCAGAAAGTAGCCTACTCCTGATAAAATAATGGCCATAAAATCACCAAACATTCCATACGAGGTTCCAACAGCATCGTCACGAATACTTCGTCACGAAACACTTTTGATTTTGTCCTTATATTACTTTGATTCAGTCATTCAATCACTATTACACGATGTTTGTGATGGTTGCTCTTTGTAAATTACTTGGCAAATAATCCAATTTTTCAAAAGACCAATCGAAATATTTGCCCCTATTCAACATTTAGTCGGCATTAGTGAAATAATCAATTGTTAAACAATTGATTTGGTCTATTTAAAACTTTTTTTACTCTATTATTCTTGATATTTGTGTAATTGCACACATCACCAAACATCGTCTTTGTTTGGTGTTACTTTCTTTTCTAATTGATTTCACAGATTTTATCGACGTTTTCAAATTAATTTATTGGATTCGAATAAGAAAATCTAGTTATACAGTAAGAATTTCATTGATTTAAACGTACTTTCTTGAAGCGATTAAGAAATACTTTCTTGTTATTCTTAATACAAGGTTATGTTTTATTAATATTCTCGACAATATATAGAACATTGATTTCGACATCAGGGAAATACTATAGGTAAGTTTAATCCGATTTGATTACACAGATCCCCAGCAAGATTTTTTCCCTTGGATACTTGTATATATCTGATCATTTAGTATAACCAGTTTATCACGATAATCCATCAGTTTATTGTTGGGATCAGTTTATGTGGGACTGGACTAACCCCCTCTCCCTCGAACGAGCCTAGTCTGTTAAAGTTCCATACATATATAAATCATGTTGAACCTTTGGTATAAACGGTAGACTGGTAAAATTGTATACCTCTGACTGGACGTACACAATGGATAGTTAAGTTTGCAGCAAGACTTCCTCATTTCTTGTATGAAAAGTTATGCACACAACTTAGAAATAGATGCGGATGCACAATAATTGATTTTTTTTATTGATGATCATTGCAAGAATCGATGAATGTTAGAATATTTATTACCCAAATGTATGTTTATATTCCTATTTTCCAAGGTAACCTAAATTATTCATCCATGATGTGATCTTGCATGGAATATGAACTTACCACGATAACAGCCAGGAGTAATCAAGTGATGAATGTGTTGTTGCCCAATCTATTTGTCACGCAACCGTAGGCACTGACTGTACTGTATGGGTGCCACTGTATGCAACTTGTTTCCTTCTGTATAATCTAATTTGTGTTTTATATATTACGGTAAGACCGATCCATGAATATTATATCTTTTTAAACTTCTTAAGATATGATGAAATATGATGTATACTCGTCGAAAGACTACACACTCATCAAGCAATTGTGAGTGAGCGAAGCGAAGTGGCTTTGATCATGAAGTCAAAACTTTAATTTCTAAGTCTCGAACTTGCGTTGTAGCGGGCGTTACAGTCATTGAACGTCTTAAACTTCCAAAACTTAAGCGTGTCAATTTAAATGTTTATTATGTAATACAAGTCATGCAAATACCATGTCTTATTTGTTTTATTCATATTTATTTTATATTTTTCATAATCTAATTATCTGACTTTACTTACACGTTATCTCCTGCGTTAGTTGGTGTATCCACTTCGGTCTCTTGCAGACAGTAGTTGGCACAGTAAGCGCTTACAGCACTTACTCTTCAAAGGCGTACTCCTTTTAATCGTCAGAAGGCCAAATGGGAACCAACACTGAATACGTAAGAGAGTGTTGAATAAATACTTAATCAACCAGTCGTGAATAGAAATCATAAAAATTCTTCTAAAGAATCGCAAGTTTGTTCTTAGCCTGACCAGTTGTTCCCTTTCATTCGTTTCATTGTCCGCGAGAACACAATGCTTTATTTAAATGAAAAACTTGTGCTTGTTCCAAATCACAGTATAGTATCACAGTGAGTTAATTTACGTATATAATTCTGTTTCGATAACAAATGGCCCACCAATGTAATTTAAGCTTCTAAGGATTAATTTCTGTTTTGGAGCAGGATACAAAAACAGGTGATATTGGTTTCTATCTCCCATTGCACTTTAAAGTTTCAAGGAAAAGCTAGATGGTCGGACTGGTTTCTTATAAACAAGCATCTAATTTGAAGGACCTAAGCAACGATTGTGACCGTCCTGCACGAAGAATAATAATTTTTTCATCAATTTAGTGATGAAGGTATTTTTTAAAAGTAATTTGACATATGATTTCTTTTGAACATTCTACTGTCTGGATGAATGTCTTGTAGTTGTGGAAAGCAAGATCTTGAGTCTCCTCTAGATATATGATAATATGATATATTATATTCTGATTATAATTCAAAAATGGCTGAATATGTACTCATTGAAAGTTCAATAAAGTTAAAAACAGTACGACGTCATTCTGATACTCTTAGCATCTTTCTGTTTCACCTGAAACATCTCAAGGCTGAGAAGAAATGAGATGTCATGGTTTATCTTGATGGTACGACGTACAAACAACTCGCTACATTAGGCTGCATTTTAGACACGATCTCTATATTCCTTGTCCTCAGACCCCATGTGTAATCCCAAAATTGATAATGGGTCATTATAAGTTAAATACGATTATTGGCAAAGTCTCAACTGTTCTATTCAGTTTTTGATCACTGGACATCATTACATCCAGTTTCTGACAACCCTTACATCCAACAGAATACAAGTTAATAGAAAGTATATGGATTTGTATCGTGTTGCTTCTGTACCTTCTGTTTCAAAAATATGTGTGTTATCACACAAATACTTATATAATTGGCAATTGTCATTAATTTGGTTTTAAATAGCTTTCCATTATTTTAAAATATAAGCTCGTTCAAAATGTTTTGCGAAAATGATTCTGAAGAGAGAGGAGCTTTTACTACTACTTTCCATGGTATTGAATACAGTTTCACTTCCTACATGCAGATTTGAAGAACATAACCAGACAAGATATTTCCTGAGATACGTTCATTTTTGATTTTAAACCAACGGGCCCATTTTCAATATAATATGCATTTTGTGAATGCCTTGATTTGTACAGTCAAATAATAAATGATGACATCTCATTTCTTCACAGCCATGAGATCCCATGGTATTTGGGTTGGATTTGGTGATTCAAGAAGAGAGTCAAGACTTGGGGTATTGGAGTACTTTGAGATATTCGTAACTTAGTTAACATTGAATATTTATAATGCCTTTATCACGGGTGTTAAAACACGAATATACCATGAGCACATGCTTTGAGGATCCGCGTTGTTTGAACCTACCGCCGAGCACACTTATACATTAAGACCCGTTACACAGTCATGATACCGCCGAGCAACCTCATTGCATCATCGGGTCTGCTTTACCCCCGTGTTTATATGATATCATTTTCAAGCGGTATTCAAATCTACATAATTTTAAATAGCAGAGTTAGAAATATTTAAAAGCGTTTAAGATAAAGGGTAGGGGCATTGTAGGATCCACAAACGTTAGGATATCAGGGATTGGGATACTCTCTCTCAAGCTTTAAAAAAGAGTGACCCCGTCAAATCAGAATGGAGTTGAGGAAATAGCATGTCTTTAGATATGTTTCAGACATATTTTTGTTGTTAATCTAAATTTTCATTAATATTTAAACATCTTTTAAAACTCTTACTAAATCAATGTATTTTCTGTTTATTTTCTACAACCATTTTAAAATTAGGTTTTCTAAAACAAGGATATAGACGTCCTTGGCTAAAACAAGCTTCTTAAATCTCAATCAGTCAAATTTCAGATAAAATATCATTACTTCTGGGACACCCTGTACTAGTATCCATTATAAATTAAAGAAAAACTAAATCACAAAATATTGAACCTATTAAAGAACAAGAAAATATCATTTTAGTCGCTCACTCATGATAAACCATGACATTGCCCTTCGCATTCGTTCGACTTCGCTTCTAAAAGAGATCTTCGTCTTCAGTAGTTCATAGCTAGACTGTCCACGCAAGGTGCCATGACATTTTCCCTTTCTCAGGAGAGCGTGAAAGATGAAAGATATGAGAATCGTCACTTTTCTGTTAACTATTTTGTAATTTATCGCTGGCATTGGGTACTACCCTAAGTGTCAGAGTTTAGTAGATTAGATGCAGATGAAGTTCTCTTTTAACGAAGCAAAATCAAACCATTAAACATACTTATTGGGCCCTTATCACTTTATTTTGCATTCTAAAAGAGAATAAAATCAGTTTATATTTCAGTCTGAAAAAGACAAGTCTTGAATCAAGTCCTTATAATCCACATCTCCCCAATTCTTTCTCTTATAATGGTTCGGGAAACAAAAATTAGTGCTGGGTGAAAAACGGCATACAAAACTAATTTCTATGGATGAACCATGAGTACCAAATTATTCGTTACAATAAATCAAAGTATACTTACTAAAAGGTATTTAAGTTTACACTCCAATTCCTGAATTCCTCTCTTTTTGTTAGCAATTTTTGACTATAAACGTAACATTTTATCCCTAGTCGTATGGTTTACATCTGAAACAATGTTAACTCATGTCCAGTCTTTAAACGTTTACTCAGTCCTTCAACTTAGTTTAATCTCCTGTTTAGCGATCATATTGTGTACACGTTTCTTCTTATACACACATATGATGGTTCCGAATAAATATTTCCGACTGAACATTCAAAAGTTGATCACCCACATAAAATCCATTTTGATACTCAGACCATCTCTGCCATGCAAAGGGAATGAAACTGATAGGTGGCTGTGATATCTCAGTATGCATGAAATCTGATAATTAAGAGTGGGGAATCTTGTACATCCTTGCAGCAAGGGTATACATATACATATTACATATAATAGACCGGGTGCTTTTCTGCAAAAGGTCTCTCTGTAAAATGTGGTAGGCGTTTAGTGTTAAAAGTGTTCTGACAAGTGTTTCTTATGTAACTTTTTATGCTGAATCCAAAAAACCATGTTGGCAAGCTGAAATATGATTATTTAACCCTTAAAATACCATGTTAGTCCCCCTACCCCCAAAATTGACCCCTATCAGGGGGAAAAAATTCTTCAACCTGAAATAACTTTGATTTTATGGTTTTTGTAAGTGAAATACATGGACATTGTATAATATAAACATTTGAAGTATGAATGATACGGATTACCCTTAAGAAATTTGAATAAAAGCAAAAAGTATGTACTCCAGGGGCAAATTTATGACCCATTTTTTACTTTTCGTGTCATAACTTTTTTATTAGACAATGATGGATGCTAAAAAAAATCCATGTAAAAGGCATAATACCTGGTCTACTAATCCTGCAAGAATCAAAGTAATTCCTTTGATAATTGCCTTGAAAAAAATTAGTGAATTTAAGAAAAAATGACATTTTAGCTGGGACTGATTTTATGTGTGACTATAACTGACCCCTATTGCTTTAACATTTATCCCTCTGTGTTCATATATTTAGCATTTTAGAATAAATCTAAAATATAAAACTTATTTTAGCAAAGTTTTAGGAAGATTTAAGCTTTTTATCATGTTCAACTATTAAAAATTCATGAAATATGATGTCTAAAATTGATAAGTTATACGTATACCCTTGGAAGACCCTTATAATTTCTTATTTATGAACATATTTGTACCAATATTAATTTTCTAGCTTAGAGAAATGATGTATGATATATCCTGGTTTGGCTTTCTGGTGGTTTGAACAATCTTTTAAGTGTTATCATTGAAAATTCATTCTTAAATCATAGGTCTGCAATCTATTAAATTTATGTATACCATTAGTATCATTCTACTGGTATGAGCATAATTGAACTAGCTATGATTTCATAGATTAGTTTTTTGATGTATGACATATTCCAAGCTGACTTTCTGGTGATTTTAACCATCTAAGAGGCTTAATCATTGAAAACCATTACAAATAAAGGCCTAAACGGACAGTATTAAGGTAGACTATTAGAACACCCTTATTAATTCCAGGCTTAGAGTATATTGGTACCTACTGCTGTCTCATAGCTCGGAGGTTTGATATATGACATATTCTGACTAGTTTTTCTGCAGATTTGAACCACCTAACAGGTCTAATCATTGAATATACTTAATATACTAGGTCTAAAATTGAAGTATTCAATAGAACCCTCTATGATAAATTCAAAAAAGATTCAGAATGACATTAACCTCAACACTGGATCTGAATCAGAATTACAATTCTTCATAGAGCTGAACTAGGAAGACAAGGCATATTTCATTCTAAGCAGCCTGACAATTGCATGACGTGAGAGCAAAAGTACCAATGATTCATACAAATCTTCATTTTATGGAGTTTTCTTCCCCGAACAATGTTAAGTCATATTAAAAAATCCCCCCCACTGTTCCCATTAACCTTTCTGTGTTACTCTTGGAGTTAAGGCAGAAATTCTTGACAAATGGCTTATACTCACTTTGACAACATTTTGAATTAGTGGGATGTTTCAGTTAATGAGAGTTTTTGCAGAGTAGCAATTTTTGAAATTTAAATCCAATAGGACCATATATGGGAAATTCAAAAAAGATTCAGAATGACATTAACCACAACATTGGATCTGGAAATCAAATAAAGCAACTGATTGATGTGATCTCGGATGACTCTTGTAAATCAGAATGACAATCCTTCATAGAGCTGAACAAGGAAGACAAGGATTACTTTTCATTCTGGTAGTAATACATGGACATGGTCCAAATCTTGATACGCTTCACCATAGCCCAAAGAAAGGGAAATTGGGAGCTTCATCTCAATGTATTTCAATGCATGATCCCCTTTTTCATGACCACCAAAAGTATGCAAGATGGGGCACAGTACACTTCACTGCTGAAGTTTTGCTTCCTTGAAGACTGTAGCCAAATCCTCAGATGTAGATGCAATTGATGCTAATTTGTAAGAAGGATCATATATTGGAAATATTACGGTTGGCATTTCAATACCATTTGTTAAACAGTTAAGGAGTAGAGTACATTTGAGTTGGCTTGAATGTTTCATTCGTCAATGCGAAGGCTATTGGAAAAGACATCAGCTCATGTTTCATGATTTCATTGATGCCCACAGGTCTGTGGTTAGCTTCATATGCAGTGATAAGATTCTGCAAAACATTCCTGTCTGCCTTAACAACTTTCTGCTCGTTTATATTGGGATTAGGCATATAGTTTAAAAAATGTTGGTGCTTGCTCAGTAGATCAAAAAATGTTGTGTCTTTCATTTGACCCTGTTGGTATCAACCTCTAAGACACAAAGACATCCAGTTGTTGTTGGCCAAACTGTCGAGCCTGTTGATTGTTTCTGTGAGTACATCTTTTGTACATATACTTTGGAGATTAAGTAATGAATCTTCTGAAAACATGCCAAACTTCAGCAGCATGTCACATATTTTATCTTCTTCCAGAGACTGAATACTCTATCTTTTATGAGTACTAGTATCTACAACTATTTTTGATGTTATGAGTATTGGCTATCAATTTTTTCAATTTTTCTTCAACATGTATTGTAATGACTTCAGTATGAATGAAATGTCCCTTGGTGTTCTGGTCCTGGATTGTGATATTGGTTCTCGATTGGAGGGGGGAGGGGAATGTTAGACATTGTTTCTTTTCACGTTAGATTATGGTTTTGGGATATATAGGGTCTACTTTTCTTATGACAGATTTGCACTTGCGGTTTGCTTTTCTTGTTGGGTTTCTTTAATGTTTTTAGTCACCCTTCTCTTTGGCATTTGTGCTTATATATCCATAGATTCTTGTTTTGATTTGCAAATTACCACCCCCCCCTCTATGGAATCTCAAAACGCAAATCCAAACATCATTCTTGTTTGGACTCCCCATGTGTGACCTAAGATTAAACCCCGGTGCCCATCTGCAGATATTGTATTTGTGTTATGCCTACAATTCTGCCACCCTTCTAACCAATAGCATACTGGCATAGGGGTCAATCAACTTGGTTGATTGAATTTGTAGAGCCTTTTACCACATAGTTCAATGCAAAAATCCTCGCTCAACTGCAGCAGGTACTATATTCTAATAGTTAGTGCATTTCCTCTAAGTTTACTGTGCCACACCTTCCATAATTATGGTGGTCATGAAATAAGGGATCATGCATTGAATGCATTGAGATGAAGCTCCTAATTTCCCTCTCTGGGCTTGGATGAAGTATAGCAAGATTTGGACCAGGTCCATGTATCAACACCAGAATGAAGTTAGCCTTGTCTTCCCTGTTCTGCTCTATGAAGGATTTTAATCCTTATTCAGATCTAATGTTGAGGTTAATGTCATTTTGAATCTTTTTTTGAATTTTCATAGAGGGTTCTATTGAATACTTCAATTTTAGACCTAGTATATGAAGTATAATCAATGATTAGACCTGTCATTGGTTCAAATCTGCAGAAAAACTAGTCAGGATATATCATATATTAAACCTCCGAGCTATGAAACAGTAGTAGGTACCAATAAACTCTAAGCCTGGAAATAATAAGGGTATTCTAATAGTGTACCTTAATACTGTCTGTTTAGACCTTTATTTGTTATGATTTTCAATGATTAAGCCTCTTAGATGGTTTATTTTGGTCAATCTTGCATATTTTGCTTTAATATTTCAGAATTATTTACTTCATTTAATGTGAATTTTGTTGTGAACATTTAATGACAATCTGCTTATAAAGTAAAAAACTACAGCATTTTACAACACATGCCCCATGTGGCCACCACTCCAGCCAACGAAGCTGTTGATGACTCTCCTACACATACCAACATGGATTGCAAAGCTTCTGATGAAGCCATGGACAATTGAACAACTTCCTTTGCCAGATTTGATTGTGCATGTAGAGGAGAAGTGGCCACAATGGACATATGTTGTAAAGTGCTGTCGTTTTTGACTCCACAGACAGATTATCAGGAAACTTTCACAACAAAATTCATATTGAATGAACTGAACAATTCTGAAGTTTTGAGGCAGAATATGCAGGATTGACAAAGTTAATTAACTTTTCTTCGGTCCTGTTTTTTGGACACCCTGTACCAGTAGAATGATACTAGGCTAATAATATACTTGAATTTAATCGATTGCAGACCTATGATTTAAGAATGAATTTTCAATTATAACACCTAAGATTGTTCAAACCACCAGAAAGCCAAGCCAGGATATATCATACATTATTTGTCTAAGCTAGAAAACTAATATTGGTACAAATGTGTTCATAAATAAGAAATTATAGGTGTCTTCCAAGGGTATACGTATAACTTATCAATTTTAGACATCATATTTCATGAATTTTTAATATTTGAACATGCTAAAAAGCTTAAATCTTCCTAAAACTTAGCTAAAATAAGTTTTATATTTTAGATTTATTCTAAAATGCCAAATATATGAACACAGAGGGATAAATGTTAAAGCAATAGGGGTCAGTTATAGTCACACATAAAATCAGTCCCAGCTAAAATGTCATTTTTTCTTAAATTCACTAATTTTTTTCAAGGCAATTATCAGAGGAATTACTTTGATTCTTGCAGGATTAGTAGACCAGGTATTAAGCCTTTTACATGGATTTTTTTAGCATCCATCATTGTCTAATAAAAAAGTTATGACACGAAAAGTAAAAAATGGGTCATAAATTTGCCCCCTGGGGTACATACTTTTTGCTTTTATTCAAATTTCTTAAGTGTAATCCGTATCATTCATACTTTAAACGTTTATTTTAAACAATGTCCATGTATTTCACTTACAAAAACCATAAAATCAAAGTTATTTTAGGTTGACAAATTTTTTCTCCCTGATAGGGGTGAATTTTGGGGGTAGAGGGACTAACATGGTATTTTAAGGGTTAAATAATCATATTTCAGCTTGCCAACATGGTTTTTTGGATTCAGCATAAAAAGTTACATAAGAAACACTTGTCAGAACACTTTTAACACTAAACGCCTACCACATTTCCTCTAGATGAAAATGCACCTTGTCTATAATGAATTTAAGCATAAATGAAGTCCTTTGGAGAAGGATGAATCTTGTCCATAAATAATGAATTTTTCATTATAACTTCTCATCAAGCATCTTAGATCTCACTGCAATAAGCTTTACTACAAAATCACTGCGCTAGGATTTACTAGCCTCACTAGGCTTTACTAACCTTATAAGCACTGCACTAGGCTTTACTAACCTCACAATATGTTTTGATACTCAGAAACTAATTAGTGGTAAGGTTTCAATGTTATAAAATATTGATGTACAAATCCTTGAGGACGTGAATTCGATAGCTGAAGAGATTAGAATCATATTCAATACGAGGTTTCTTTCGTTAAAAGAATGAAATAGATCACTTAGAGAATTTGTCGATAGTCTTATAGATTTACCTCTTTGGTCAGTTTGGATATGTTAATCTTTTAACATGCTCAATGACTGGTATTATTTAAAAGCAAATATAAAACGGATCATGTTGAAAAACTTTTTTCAAATAAATCTATACACACAAAGCCCCGTCATATGACACTGCCTAAAACACCTCAAACACGATTTTCAGATATTTTTTGTCTAAATCAAGTGACAGTGGTCGTCAGTATTGAAACAACGGTTTTTTGCTTGAAGATTAGAGGCCTTGAGATACATGTCGAACGCGAAACATGTACTTGTATATTAACGTTCCCGTAAAACAATCCAACAAGCAATTATTAAGATTTTTATAGGATTTATTTCCATAAAACATACAAATGTTACAAACAAACATATATATTGCGGTTTTTCAAACCATGTTTGATACAACAAAATAAGAAGAAATAAAATATAGCAATGAATTTGTTTACTAAAAGTAAGAGAATTGTGTATACAAATAAATTGGCGATAGAAAAATCTAGACACTAACATACCTTTCAATAAATGTTGAAGTGAGCTTCAAGATTTCAATATCGATTTGTTTTGGCAAACTACTCCAACCATATAAAAACAAGGCATTGACATGCAAATGTCACCACCTACCATTGGTTTCAGACGCTGGACGTTTGTAAATTAAGAGTTATCAACTGATAGTGAGGGTTGAGTCATGAAAGATGAAACAAACAAAAATAGAATCCAAAAGAATGAACACATGATAGGTGTAATGGACCGAATCACCTTTTGTAGATCAACACCATATTAACCTAAAAAATAAGTACCCAATCTGAGGTTCAGCTACATGTGGTTTACGTGATCAGAGATTTTTATGAACGTGTAGAATTATTGACTTATTTGGATAAGTTATCTTCTCCCCTTCGATTCATTTTTTGATTGGTGGAAATATGAATTCACGTTGCGTCGTAGAAAGTGTGTGACAATGGGTCAATTTTAAAACGAAAAATACGAGCAATATCAATTTCATTTTTATTAAATAGGATTTATAGGTCACTATTCTTCACGTTGATCTGAATCATGAGTACTATCGTGTACATAATTATAATCAGATTTGATTGAAAAATATTCCGATGATATATTTTTGTGCCATAAGAAATGACTGCAATTTACAAGTAATATATGAACGTCAGTATAAAAATTCCAAAATGGGGACGATATCCCTACACTCAAACAATGTTATTAATTTTTGGTCAAACATGTCCCAAATCACACCCTTTGCATTCGTTCGACTTATCTTTACTTGTAGTTTATAACTAGACTCTACGCACAGGGTAGCCAAAGTACTAAATTAATGATCAAATAGTTCATATAGTTTTTAAATTCTTTCGATTCTTAACACAGCGAAAAATGGTGTAATATCCTATAGTTTCCGTACGTATCGCAAATCCCGGATATTTGAGGTATCCTTGAATAACCTAAAATATACCGATACTTCGAACATCCGGAAATATCCTCAAAGGGATATTTTTGGATACTCCAAGTTTCCAACTTTCAACATATCCGAATTAAGGATATTTCAGGATAGTTGACTACCCTAGTATCCAGAAATTTTTTTAAGTATCCGGAATATTGATTCCTGGAAATTATGCTAGTACATAAATTATAACGTTCAATTAACAATTTTAGTGTCATTGAAACATTTGTTTCGCCATATAGAATGTGGAATATCTTGTATGAATTTCTGCAGTGAAACAACATTCTCCTCGTGATATCTAACTGCTCAAAATGGCTGCCATCGAAAAACTTGTGTTTGGGAAATTCAGACATATGTAAGACAGGAAATTCATGATGACCGAAGATTACATCGTCAATAAGCTGATCTTCGAAGAAAAGTTTGCTTCTAAGCATGGAAGATAATATTAAATAAAGTTCCTGGGATATTGTCTAAAATATATCTATTCTTAAATGTTAAGGTTTTAAGTTATATTCTTTTCAAATTCTATTACTGTTAAATCATATATCTGCTTCATATGGGCTTATGAGCCTTTTGCAGATTATCGACATAGACATAGACACCGATACTTCGAACATCCGGAAATATCCTCGAAAGGATATTTTTGGGTACTCCAACTTGTGTTTGTTTGGGAAATTCAATCAACGATTTCATCGACAATAAGCTGCGCTTCGAAGAAAAGTTTGCTTCTAAGCATGGAGGGTATATTAACGTTTATAACAACTAAAGTAGAAACAACATTTCCTTCATGTCAACTGATTTGTTTCAATAATACCGTGAATCTGTCGAATTTTAGCTTGTACATTTCGTAGTTTTCTCATTATATCTGGCTTCGGTCGTACTTTCAAGATATAAACGTGAATTCATCTTGTAGAGAATCTTATGAACTTTACTAGGAAACTTTTGTTTACTACATTTCGATATTCGTAGACACTGAAAATGGCTTTTAAATAAGGTAACAAACACAAATATTAGTCGCCATTAAAACATTGCAATCAAACCGGAAGTTTGCTCTCTGACGTCCGCGCGCTATCAATAAATTGAGACGAAATATCGTTACAACTTACAACGTTATCAATGCCCCTAATTTAAACATCGAGCATTTTCCTACAAGTCGAAATTCAAATTATTGAACACACAATGATCAGCATGACAGCCACATCAGTTCCTAAGTGAAGAAGGACGTCAAGTAGGAGATGTAAAAGTAGCAGAACAGCCTAAGTACATCGATGTGGTCATTGTTATACATCCTTGTGATCAGATGTTTTAATGCTTACACCTATCGTACATCTCATTTGTATTGATGAGATAATAAACTGTACGTATTTAAATGCGTCATTTCGTGTTTAGTTTGTTAGGTAATATGAACGAAAATCTCCTTGCAATCCCGACCGTATTCGTGAATATCCCAAAAATATCCCGGAAAATTGTTGAATATTCAGCTATATTTGTGAGTATTCGAATCATATATTAGTCATACCCCTAAGAATACGCGAAAAGACGTGATGTATATCAGTAGTATCCAGAACTATGGATATTTCAGGATACCAGTGTTCCGTCTCTCACTAATATCCGTGAATCTCCAAAATCGCGATACTTAGAGTATTTGTCACGGATTCTTAAGGATACGTTCCATATCACTATAATATTTCGCAAATATCCAGGCAGGATATTGTATCATTTTTCGCTGTGTAAGATATATTATATACAGGGTGTCCAATCAAGTGTTAAAATGCCGTTTAGCCGAATACGCCATATTATATAGAATATCATTGTGTACATTAGGATCGTGCCTTTCGTTTGTTACTTTCCAGTGGGAATTCGAAAGATCGATATGGAAGCGTCTCAGGTGGGGTTAAACTGCATATGTTGTCTGACTGCTATTTCTGTTCGTAACTTTCCTGCAGTATGGTTCACCAATTCAAACCTGTCAATTCAAAGAAAATATCCATGAGAAGAAAAAGCACGTAAAAAATATATACAATAGGAAGTCTTCACCACTTAGCCACAATCCTAACTGTGAAACCCCCCCCCCCTCAGTCCTCCTCGGTTAGATGGTCTTCAAGAATTCTGGTAGAGCAAATGGGTTTTGAATTGAATGAAGCAAATGGATTATTATCTTAAGGACCGGGGTTTCTAGGGTTTATGGCACATGATACGAACCTTATTTGCGAAAGGACCATAATTACTTTTACTTACACGGGTCATATCTTTATTGATAGACTATTAAATTTCAAAAACCCACTATGTATGAAATTGAAATTCTTATTTGAAAAGACCTTACTATTTCTTATTCTTCCTTGATGGAGCTGGGGTCTATCAATGGCGACCTGAAACAAAAACGTGGCTTGTTCAATAAGTGTATAAAGAATATCTAGAAGGAATATAAATCGTACAAATGCAGAGAATCGCAAATAATGCCAATAGAAATGATTAGTGATCAATACACCTTTTTTACTTTGATAATTTAAATTAAAATTATTTTAAATTAAATTAAATTATCAAGATTCAGACATTTTCAAAAGAAGAGTTGTTGAATAGTTGTTGAATTTCCTGCCAATTTAGCACAATCTTAGATACTAAAAATCATTAAATACAACAAAATACAGTTGTAAAACCCATTATTTCCCATTCCATCAATACAGTATATGTGATGACATCATTTCATCCATATATTATGTTTCATATTATTACATTGTTTGGCATTTAAATAATGTGATTCCATAGGGTAACACTTATGTCTAAATCTAAAAGAAGAAATTGAAGAATTAGAAAAATATATTATAAATCCGTTCGAAATCAAAATGAGCTTCAATTTAGCTTTGTTGCTATTAGCCCAATTGCTAATTGATTAACCGTATTAAGGAAAGCCAACACGTACCCTTTGTGTGGGGTCGTACCGGCTGTCCTCGCCAATATACGGCAAAACTCGTACCCCTGATGGTCCTAATGAAAGACAAAAGCAGCAATATGTTTCAGTCTGTTCACCCTCTATATCTTGAAACCTCTGTGACAAAATAAAGGTTATGTGACTGTAGATATTTTTGTTTGGTAAAAGCCAAATATCCAAATAACTTATATTTCAACAGTAACATACACAGATGAGGTATTTAAACAGCTCTCAGATTTTGCAAGTTTTTCAGACATTGTAGCTTGTAGTTATTTATGACAGAAATGTGGGGTAGAGGATAGGAGCGTTATTTGAATTTTTTAGAATTCCCGGCAGCTCCACCATCTTGATCAATAAAGAGGGTGAACAGCGGAACTGTTTCAGATAAACAGTGGTTTAAGAGAGTTTGAAGAGAATCGATTGAAGAAAAGAGAAAGCAGAAATATTATGAGTTTAATTCGCTAAATAAATGCTATGGCGAGGCATGCATTCAGAATATTCTAATCATCATATTTAGCAGTTCTGTCTTCAATTTCATGGAGTTATGTTATATTCTGTATATTATTTTGGACCTCATATCTACCAGAATGTTCATGGTCATAGGTCGTTCGAAAAAGAGAGAACGTGTTAATGCCAGGGATATATAATACGCATGGCCACAGTTTTGATAGTCTCTCATACACTGAGTCCATCAGTGAAATAAACAGAAGCCAAGGTAATGATTTCGGAGATTTACTCTTCCTCTACTTACATTGATTTCCTAAACCAGGGGGATACCTACGAGAATAAAGCCGTTCATCGTCCACTGAGAAAGCCTTGTTATGCGTCTGAAAGGTATCTTCGTACGCCCGGATACGATCCTTTAGTTCATTGAGAAGTTGATCGGTTGATTGGAATCGGGGGCCTCCTTTGGCTCCTGCGGCTTCCCAATTTGTGTCATACTCCCTAAATCAAATATGATTTTATTAAAGGTGGAGAAATAGCTTTGAATAACTGGTCCGACACATACAAAATTGAAAACATTTCCAGCAATTTTTTCAAAATTCTCAAATTCAATTCGTACATACCTTCGATCTCGAGGCGCACCTAAATCGTTCATCGAATAGTTTCCAGGCAATGAAGTAGCATATTGATTCCCTGGAACCATTCCCGTTGGCATCATACTCGGGCCTACATCATCGTGTAATGGATACGGATACCTAGAATACAAATGCAAAGTTAAGATTGCTGTAACCATGTTTTAATTATTCCCTCACCATTGATTTTAACGAGAAACAAAACTTTACATTGTTTATGTCTGAATCAGTTTCTCTGCATTAATGAGTAATTTCGATTTTCTAACTTTTCAACACAACGTAGACGAGAGTGTACGCTATGTATCGTATTATAAAGTATTGCCATGGAATTTCATTAGGATCCATTGCCACCGATCATCGCCTCTATTATAGTCATACTATAACTGGTACACTATATTCACCTCTGTTGTTGTTGTCTCTTGGAGAGCTTGGAGGGCATCAATTCAGAGGGCATCAATTCATTGGCACGCTTCCACAGCATGGCAAACCAAACAGCAACGAGTATTGAGAGGATCACAAGCAATATACCTGTTGCTATGGTGATTCCCCATAGAGCCCTGAGATCTATTGAAATAAAGAATAAATAGCATTTGATCTATCGTTATATTTGATCTTTCACAAAATATTTAATTCGATTGAGATGTTCATCTTTCACACGTAATAATCAATAATGTTGCTTAAATGTGTTATAGGCAACTTTGATTTCTCGACTAATCAAATTTTCTGATTAATTTTACAATTCAATGAAAATGCAAACCATGCTGTTTAATTTTTATTGATTAAAAGTGCAAACCCTGGAACAAATAGCGTTATATTTCATAGCATTAAAATGGATGCCCCATTCATGGAACTTTTTGACCACCCTGTATAAAGAGTTTTTATCGAGTGTTTTATATTTCAAGTACGTAACAAACAGAGCTTGCTGTTTCCTTTTTCAACTTACACCTGAATCGAAAATGCGATACTCATTCGAATGGTTCAAAGGAATAACACAGATAAATGTTATTAAAAAGAACCAAATTCAAACTTACAATTTTTACAAACTTAAGTTTTTGTTCGATTTTGTAATTCTTTTTCAAAATCGACATTCAGTAGGCTATTTGATATGTCAAACTTAATGTTTTTATAAAAACTGTTTTACCTTCAAAATCTTAAGTGCAATTTTGTTCGTATGTAGCGTCTTATTTAGGCTAATAGCGACAAGTGCTGTTCCTCCCGACATCGAAGATTGCTGAGTGCACTCATAGTGTTACGTTTCTAGGTGGATAACAGTAATGAGAGAGGGAGTAATGATGACAATCAATGACCGGAATTTATAAAAATTAAATAGAAATGAACACATTACAAATGAAGGTCCTGGTTATGAAAACGAAACGTTCTTTTTGTACTTGAATAAACGCTATTTGTTCCAGGGTTTGAATATACCATTAGAAAGGGGAGAATGTAAAGAATAAAGATGTGATTATTTGATAAGCTTACACTAGTCTGCTTTGGAACCTTAAGACGAATTGCGTCATTTATTTATTTTTTTCAATAAGAAGCGCCGGACTTTGAATTTCTTGTTTACTCAGATAAATGTGTATTAAGGCAATACTATTGACATCTCAAATAACATTTGTCCTAATTACTTTATAATATAAGGGGCTTGTAAACCGAGATCAGCTGGATGTCTTTTAATGTAGGCCTACTTTAATTGTATTTTATGTATAGACCTGTGACACTATATAAACTAAACTAAACAATAAATCTTTATAAACTTCAGAAGATTAACCCAGTCACTCAATGATCAAAGATTTATCATATTGACCTTGAGATCCCAATTTAATGAAAGTTTATACAATAATTAGATTCGTCGTTAGAGGTCACATCTTTCTATCAATTCATTGTAGATTAATGATCTGAAAACATAAATCTGTGATCGATGAGTTTAAGAATGAGTCACAATGTTACGGCAAAATGTTATGAATTTACCTATTTCACATTCCTTTCCAGAAAAGCCAGGCCAGCATTTGCATGTGACATCTGAACTGGACTGTTCTGGGCAATCTGCACCGTTGTAACATAATACCAAGGTGGAATTTTTAATTTCGCATTCTAAAATGAAATAAAATGGCGAGATAAATTGAATCGAAAGAGAACATCGTGTCATCGTAAATATGGAGATCATCGCCATGCAGAGTGTTTGATGTCTTTTTCAAATCATATATCGTTTTACTACTGCAGTAGAATGACTGTCACTTTTCTGTTTACTTACCTTTCACTGACATTTTCCAACTCTTGACAACTTCCAAGGTGATATTCCGTCAAAACGTTTCCAGAACTTGACGCGAACGTTGTAATATCAATATACTACTATCGACCGCCTTCGTTTATCCAAGTTTTTTATCATGAGCCGCCTCACCCAATGTATGATATATATATATATACTTGACAAGAATTACTAAGAATCTTATAGGTAGCCCTTGAAATGATATATTTTACATCGAGTTTCTGATAAGACATCGAGTAGTTTTTACATCAATGATTAACTTAATCAAATTATCAATCATTTATAACATAATGCGCCCTTGTTGTTATCATATAGTATACATTATCAGATTACCTACACATATTCCAATTGTAGATCTGCGGAGGGGATGGCACCAATCTTTTTACT
Source organism: Owenia fusiformis (assembly GCA_903813345.2). Lineage (NCBI taxonomy): Eukaryota > Metazoa > Annelida > Polychaeta > Sabellida > Oweniidae > Owenia > Owenia fusiformis. The sequence continues at coordinate 18,553,369 of CAIIXF020000007.1, read as the reverse complement.
GGGCTTAAAAATGTAATTTTCACTTTCAAAAATAATGACTTTTGAAAATCTTCCTTTTAAATGTATTTCCAATGTTTCAATAATATTAAGTGTCAAATGTGTCAGTTTTCCACATCAAAAAATCACAGAAATTCGACTAGTTAAGTTGATTATGCGCAATTGGCAAAGTGGCTATGGGAGTGGTATCTCAACTTTTGTTGCTTATAAGGTAATGATCAATATCATTATTTCTTAATATATCTAGATAACACTGGTGTGGCTATTTTATATTATTTAGGAGGAGTCACGTAAAATGAATTTATAATTAGCTTTCAAATTGTTAATGTTTTGTTACAACATATTGAAAATAAGATCAACTGAATAGAAATGCATCTACAGGGACAATACATGTATCTCCGGAGTTATATACCATGTATACTTTATTGTAGATTTTTATGAACTAGCACAGTGTTTGCAATCAACTCAGAAAGCTTTGTTTTAGATTTTAAATGTTATACTGTATCTGAGTAAGAGTAATGATGGATGTGTTACATAGACATATACATTGATTAGATAGTAAAGAGATTTATCAAAATGTTTTTGTCCAAAGTATAAAGTTCATGTATATGTATTTAGTATTGACCAGATGTCTGCATATGACGACGTTAGTAAGTGCAGGCAGTCAGCAATATTCCGAACTTGTAGTTCTAAAAGAACATGGCAAGTCATTTTCCTGCCAATCCTTTTACGAGCGTTCTGCGTATGCACTCATACTGAATATTTAAGCCCTGGACTCAGTGGATTGCGAACTGAATCATTCCTCCAAGGTGTTGTTTCAAACTTTGATAACTGCTAAGATTAGGAAAGAATGCCTATGTGGAATGAATCAGTCTTGGGCTTTAATTATTTTCACTCATTGCAAAATATGTTTTAAGATATCACTTAAAAGATACAAAATCACTAAAAGAACATATTTTTAATGGAACTTTTAGTAAAGTATCAATTTCAATCTGTAGAGTCAATCTGTCACCTTGACAACCATTCAACAGTTGACCTTGAGTGGTTTGTTGGTTATATTATGCAGTGCAGTTATATGAAATACTGTGTACAGATTGGCTGGAATCGACATGCCTTGCCTAGCTATGTGTGAACAATGTTTTAATCACAGGGTGTTACATAAACCAACAGTAAGTAAATAATATATTGATCAATATCATTGAATCAAGATGCTTCAAAATTTGAATCAAATGGTGCTTTCACAGATTGCAACGGTCAGGTAAAAATCTGGGAATTTCACAATTTCCTCAAAAATGACTATAATGGAAAGTTATAAGAAGTGGTTTTGATTTTGGAAAATTCAAAATTCATTATCATCTAATACTCACAATTTTTGACAATGATTTCAACCTTTCTGAATTTAATTTTCTACCCTAAAGTGTTGAACAATGAATAACTTGAATCTCATCCAATCAAATTCCAGACATGAATATTTTAAATAAAGCATTTCATATTCTGAAACAAATCAAAACTCCACATTCAATAATGGCACATACAATTTTGTTAAACAGAGGGTATATCTGTATATCTGTACCAATGCATGGTTAGGAATACAATAGTCCAAATAATTTGAAGCCTCTCTAGTATATTTGGCATATTTTGGCATTTATTATAGGAGTACAGATTGCATGTACACGGCATCATTAACAATAATAGATACAACTAGATGACTACCATCTAACAATACTATACAATGAATCAATAACAACAATCAAGAAGTTTTAATTTGTTGATTGATCACCATAATCTTTTATCTTTTTCGTACTCAAAACAAGTAGTGTAAGACTTGTATAGTGAACGCTGCTGGGATCAGCATTCGGTGTTCACATTTAAGATTACTAACAATAATAGGTTCTTGTAATAACATAGGAATACATGAGACATCAGAAATGGGACTCAAAATGAGTTTGCCTTTTAAATAATGTTCACTTCGGAAAGTTGTTCATAAATGCAGGTTTTATTAATATAGGATTTAGGCTCAGAATTCAATAAATTGTTTATGAATTTAATCTATGTTATGCCAAGGCCGCTGTTTAAGACTAGTATATGAGAAACATTATCACCAACAATTCATCGAGTCCTGAGTTCAAATTTTTATAAACACAGCTAAAGGTTTTGAACAGTATAATTAAAAATTGAAATTCAACCAGAAGGGCATTGTAATAAGGGCATTGAGGCATTAACATTTTGAATTGCATAAAGATATCACCTTTACTTATATTATAGTTTTCACATTTAAGGTAGATGCCTTCCCTTATTACAGTTTTCCTTTATTAACCATGCATCTGTAAAATATAAAATATGGCTATACTGAGTTCTGATTAACCAGAGAGATATACAGGGTGACCCAAAAACACAACTGACAAATCTTTGAATAAAAGTAATGGGTTCTGCTTTTTTGAGTCACCCTGTAAAATGCTTACAATATGTCAATTAGGAATTACCTCTGAATGAAGATGATTACCTCATAATTCATACACATCAACAATTGGTCTATAAAAATAACTCCATTGTAGATCATCAATAAACATCCTTAGAATAAATATTTTATAAACAGTCTCATTCATCTTTCTTTCTTACAAGCTTTAAATGTCACAGCGTCTGTCATCTCTGTACATATTCACCACTATAATCTAACTAGTCGTTCCAAGTAAGACAGAATCAACTTGCATGGCTGCTTGGTTGCTCAATAAAAATGATTGAGGATAAACACTTTGTTCTTTATTCTCACATAATAGCACGCTATATACATCTCCAAAGGTAATGTTAAAATCTGATGTCCTGGCAAAAAAACTTATTTAAATTTCTACCATTAGATCACTATCCTTACTAACTCCATGTTGAAAAACAATATCCATGACTATGTTTAGCCCTCAGAGTTGTCCACCACTGGTGGGGGTCTGTCTGGCATAGCTCCAGATTTACTTGAACCTGCAGTCAGATAGCCAGCAACACCAGGACCTGAAAAACAAATATGTGTACAATCATAACAGTGATATATCCGGACACTGTAAACTGACTCTGTATCACAAAACACGTACACACCTTTGCTGTCAATGCCATTATAACAATGGCATGTTTTAGTGAATCCACAAACACTATTACCCTACAATGTAGTGATAGCCTAATTTATTGACCACTCCTTAGCCAATCAAAATAGAGTTCTGATTAATGTACATTTTGTACAAATATTGACCTTTCCAAAAACTGGGTGTAAATTGTATGTTTTCATTGTTATTCTCACCTGTGAGGTATCCAGCTATGTTTGTATCACTAATGAAGAGATCATGCCTCTGGTCCTTGTATTCCTTCCATACAGGGGACTTCTCTAGTATACCAGAGACCTGCAATAATGTTACATTATGATTTGTTCAATGGGTTTAATTGGAATGATTTTTAATTACCATCTCCTACTCTTACAGTTAGGGATGGGAATATTGTAAAATTGGAATACTTCCTGTGGGGTGATATTTGGCATGGGCATTCAAGAGAATAAAAGCCTCTGTTTTAGGTCACATCCGGTTTATTTAGGAGGGATATTGATCATTTGAGGCATGATTATTTTGGGAAGGTGATTACTTCCAACTGCCTTTCCGGCTGTATGTGCCTTCTGGCTATATGTTCCTTCACTTATTAGGCTATATATGCCTTTACCTATATAGTCCCAGTTTGACATTATGATCAATTCAGAATAATGTACCTGTTCTCCATACTGCAAACTTGTCTGCATGGCCTTGAGGGCCTTGACTATTTGGGCCTTGACTCCTGCTGGATTATCCACAGCTTCTAATCCACCTTCAAGTAATCTCAAGAGAAACTGGATCATCTCTGTCTTGATAGCCTTAAGGGAAAGAGCAAACATAGAACTTATACAATAAGTTCAAAAACTGTTGAACTCATATAAAAGTGTCACAATAAAACATGTCATGATTATATGCACTTCAGTAAGACCCTGAAGAGTAAAATCTTTAATTTGAATATACAGTTAGAAAACAAAAAATTATCTTTGTTTTCCCATTAACAAAATTGTCACCTCCAGTCTTTCTAAATCATTTTTTTCACAATTGTTGATAATCTGATACACAGCCTTACAGTACTTGTATTCTGTTGATACATTTGTAAACTGTTGATAATAGGCTACATTAAAAAGCAATTAATTGGGAGTCCAAGCTACTAATGTTTTCTCAAAGTGTTCACAAATTCTCATCATGCATTGAATTTGAAGATCTACCTGTTGAATGAGCTCATCTTCGCCTGTTGAGAACATTTTGTTGAGACTTTCACAAGCAAGGCCTATCATATCTTTCCTAATCTTCATAGCAATCTTGATCTGGCCTATACACTCAACACCAGCCATACTGCGTATACACACCTAAATTAAAAAATACATTAATTACCATCATGGTTCATTTAGGTGTTAAATATAGCCATTTTTATACAACATGTCAAGTAAAAACCAGAACAACGGCAACGCCAAAGAGTAGCGAATCCCATCGAACAGAAATGGCTGGCATTTTTACATTTGAAATATATAGCAAATATCATAAAATAACACCCATAAGAAAGGCCACCATTTTCAAAATGGTTGATCACAATGGCCGCTTACTACCCAAAATGTCATAAGACAGTATGCAATCCTTACAAGTATTCACATATCAAATATGAACAAAATCGCTCTATTACTTTTTGAGTTGTAATAAAAAATGTAAAATAACATACATAAAAATGGTGGCCATTTTTCAAAATGGCTGACTACTCCCCAAAGTTTTATTAGACAATGTGCCATGCTTAAAGTATTCACATATCAAATATGAACAAAATCGCTCCAATACTTTTCAAGTTAAAAAATGTAAAAATGACAGCCATTTTTTAAAATGGCCACCTACTACGCGAAGTGTCATGAGACAGTGTGCAAGGCTCATGGGTATTCACATATCAAATATAGTAAAAAGTTATAGTAAAAAACGTAAAAATGGTGGCCATTTTGAAAAATGGCCACCTACTACCCGAAGTGTCATTAGACAGTGTGCCATGCTTATAGTATTCACATATTAAATATGAACAAAATCGCTCTACTCCTTTTTGAGTTGTAGTAAAAATTGTAAAAATAACACACGTAAAAATGGCAGCCATTTTTCAAAATGGCCACCTACTACCCAAAATGTCATTAGACATTGTGCCATGCTTAAAGTATTCACATACCAAATATGAACAAAATCGCTCCACTACTTTTCAAGTTACAGCAAAAATCGTAAAATGACGTGCAAAGGCAGCCATTTTTCAAGATGGCTGCCATGTATCTCTTCTATAATTACATTTCTAGCTTAATCAATGTTTTATGTAACCTTTTTACATTTAAAACATATTGCCATTACAGTTTTATATGCAGTACCTAAATTACTGTAAAATCAGCACTAAAATGGCCGCAATTTTCTTTTGAGCGGCCATTTTGAAAATCGGTTTTCGAGCAGATTTTCTACTCCCATTTGGTATATGTGTACAAAATATGAACAAAATCGGGCAAGCGGTATTTGAGTTCCTCCAAACTTCGTTCGATGGGATAATAATTCCTTTTATGAATATATGATTATGGGAAAACTTAGAAGTGGAAATAGAATTTTATGAGAAAAAAATTATGAAACTATATGAAAAAAGTCGAGATTCCTATTTAGAGATTCCACAGAGATTGCTATATATTTCAAGACTACTTGAAATGTCTCTTATTACGGGTAGACTACATTAAAATTGATGTGTCACTACTTACATCACTCTGTACTAATTGATGTGTCACTTGGATAGCAGACTTTGGAATGGCATCATTCTTTGAGTTCATCACTTGGAAGATGCGTGGAATGTGACCAAGAGATGGCACTTGGTCCAGCCAAGCTGGTTGCGCAGAGAAAAATGCAACTATCGCTGTAGTAATTGTTTCTAACATATCACCCTGAAAGACAAAAATTACTATAGTAACATTAAACTTAAAACAAGGCATTAATATTTTAATATTTTTAGATTGTGATGAGTCATATACCCCTTGGGATGTCTTTATCAATATTATGTATATTTTTATATGATTTTGATAAATAAATAAATATAAAAAACATGCAAAATGTCACCACCTGCCATTTGTCATGGATGCCGACCGCCAAAAGCCAAACACTGTCCACAAAAAAGTTGGAGACTATAACAATATGTCACCGCTTTTGGTGATGACACAGTAAATCCAATAATTCAAAAAACAAAATTGCACTGAATCTAATGCTTCTTAATCATAAAGATCATAATACAACAAAACTGACTTACATTTGGAGAACGAGATGAGGTCATCTCTACAAACTTCTCCAGTAGCTCAGTCATGAATTCTTTTGGTTTTCTAAGCACCCAACCAGGATTGGCAATAAAGAGACGGAGAAATACGCCTGAAATTGCAATCTCCCCAGCAGCTTCAGTGTAAACAACATTGAAATCATCTGTGACGTTCCATTTGACATCAGGGTTGTCCATTTGTGACTTGTAATGACTGAAACAGCGCATTAAAATTTAACAGGAGAATTACGCCTCTATAGATAAATAAAATACTGAAAAAATACACACGTAGAGTTTATAATTAAAATAATTTACTTACGTATCTTTCATACGTTTAATGATAGCTGAAACCTTCTCCCTGGCTTCATCATTCCAAATCAACTCTGGGTTCTCATGACTTCCTATATGGAAAAATATGAGAAAATATCAAATACTATTACTTACAAGGTGGCTCATGCACTGTACAGTAAATTAAAAGATTCTTATGACTGAAGAAGATCAAAAGAATGTATTGTATATATACTCTCTCTCTCTGTTTGGTCAACTCTTATTCTATATGTATGTGTAAAACACAATAACACAAAGTTGATATATTACAATTAACTAGCAAAACAGTAACTCCACAAATTAACAAATCCTATTGAAATGATATTGCTAAATAACCAGGTAGTAGTAAGGTTAAAATATTAAGACATACATTAACATAAGGCTTACCTTCAAACATATGTACACTAGCTTCAGGGGAATCCCGCATTGCATCCATGAATATTGGCGGTAAAAACTTTGCAAGTATGAGTCTCACTTTGGGCCCAACAAGTTTATCCGATAATACCTTGGCAAAAAGTTCAGCGGTTTTTTCCCTGACAGTTGGGTTTGTAGCATTACAGAATAAGTCCAAGAGATATATTAATGCTCCTTTGTTCATAGCTTCCTTTAGGATTTTTGTGTTCGATGCTAGGGCATATAATGTCTCTAATGTTAGAACACGGCCTGAAATAGACAGTGGGCAAAGTATAACACATCTTTTAATATTCAAACTTTAATAGAGCTACTAATGTCTGGCCAATAAGGACACATTGTAGCCATGCTTTATTTGACAAAAGATGGAAACTAACTTGAAAACAGCAACTCAACAGGATAGCAATCAGAAGACACCAGAAGAATCAAATCCTATGGGGCTATCTTCTAATTGTAAAATGTACTGTGGTTCAATATGAATTATATATAACAAACAATATGTACTCACATTGCTGCAAACTCTGAATGACCAGCAGTAGTTGAGCTATCACCTCTGATGCTGCTATATCATTGACACATTCCTGGTTGCCTGTTACCAAGTTGATCACCTCAAGGGAGTATTGCTGGACCTAGCAAGAGAATTGTTGAAATGCTATATTGCGGTGATTTTATAGTACTGTATGTTTATGTTAAAATGCTATGAATTCATGCAGCTTGAGTATTCATGCAGCTTGAGTATTACAAGATGAGTATGTGTCTACAAGATGAGTATGTCTCTACAAGGAGTGTGTCTCTACAAGATGAGTATGTCTCTACAAGATGAGTATGTCTCTACAAGATGAGTGTGTCTCTACAAGATGAGTATGTCTCTACAAGATGAGTATGTCTCTACAAGATGAGTGTGTCTCTACAAGATGAGTATGTCTCTACAAGATGAGTATGTCTCTACAAGGAGTGTGTCTCTACAAGATGAGTATGTCTCTACAAGTTGAGTGTGTCTCTACAAGATGAGTATGTGTCTACAAGATGAGTATGTCTCTACAAGGAGTGTGTCTCTACAAGATGAGTATGTCTCTACAAGATGAGTATGTCTCTACAAGATGAGTGTGTCTCTACAAGATGAGTATGTCTCTACAAGATGAGTATGTCTCTACAAGGAGTATGTCTCTACAAGATGAGTATGTCTCTACAGAAGTATGTCTCTACAAGATGAGTATGTCTCTACAAGGAGTGAGTCTCTACAAGATGAGTATGTCTCTACAAGATGAGTATGTCTCTACAAGATGAGTGTGTCTCTACAAGATGAGTATGTCTCTACAAGATGAGTATGTCTCTACAAGATGAGTATGTCTCTACAAGATGAGTATGTCTCTACAAGGAGTATGTCTCTACAAGACGAGTATGTCTCTACAAGATGAGTATGTCTCTACAAGGAGTGTGTCTCTACAAGATGAGTATGTCTCTACAAGATGAGTATGTCTCTAAAAGATGAGTGTGTCTCTACAAGATGAGTGTGTCTCTACAAGATGAGTGTGTCTCTACAAGATGAGTATGTCTCTACAAGATGAGTATGTCTACAAGATGAATGTGTCTCTACAAGATGAGTATGTCTCTACAAGGAGTATGTCTCTACAAGATGAGTATGTCTCTACAAGATGAGTATGTCTCTACAAGGAGTGTGTCTCTACAAGACGAGTATGTCTCTACAAGATGAGTATGTCTCTACAAGGAGTATGTCTCTACAAGGAATGTGTCTCTACAATATGAGTATGTCTCTACAAGATGAGTATGTCTCTAAAAGATGAGTGTGTCTCTACAAGATGAGTGTGTCTCTACAAGATGAGTATGTCTCTACAAGGAGTATGTCTCTACAAGATGAGTATGTCTCTACAAGATGAGTATGTCTCTACAAGGAGTGTGTCTCTACAAGACGAGTATGTCTCTACAAGATGAGTATGTCTCTACAAGGAGTGTGTCTCTACAAGATGAGTATGTCTACAAGATGAGTGTGTCTCTACAAGATGAGTATGTCTCTACAAGATGAGTATGTCTCTACAAGATGAGTATGTCTCTACAAGATGAGTATGTCTCTACAAGGAGTGTGTCTCTACAAGACGAGTATGTCTCTACAAGATGAGTATGTCTCTACAAGGAGTGTGTCTCTACAAGATGAGTATGTCTACAAGATGAGTGTGTCTCTACAAGATGAGTATGTCTCTACAAGGAGTGTGTCTCTACAAGACGAGTATGTCTCTACAAGATGAGTATGTCTCTACAAGGAGTGTGTCTCTACAAGATGAGTATGTCTACAAGATGAGTATGTCTCTACAAGATGAGTATGTCTCTACAAGGAGTATGTCTCTACAAGATGAGTATGTCTCTACAAGATGAGTATGTCTCTACAGGAGTATGTCTCTACAAGATGAGTATGTCTCTACAAGGAGTGTGTCTCTACAAGACGAGTATGTCTCTACAAGATGAGTATGTCTCTACAAGGAGTGTGTCTCTACAAGATGAGTATGTCTACAAGATGAGTATGTCTCTACAAGATGAGTATGTCTCTACAAGGAGTGTGTCTCTACAAGATGAGTATGTCTACAAGATGAGTGTGTCTCTACAAGATGAGTATGTCTACAAGATGAGTGTGTCTCTACAGTGCATATATGTTACCTTTTGACATCCATTTAGCCGGAGCAGAGCAAAGAGTAGCTTGAAGTGTCCAATACATTGTATTTCAACCCCTACAAACAACAATAACAATACTAGACATACAGTTCAATGTTATTACAAGTTATAGTGTGCTCATCATAAATATTATACTGAATGGCTGATATTATGGTTGCTACAGAAACGACAAACTATGAAACCGAGGGACATTTTCCTAGAATGCAACAGACTAGGCTGAACATTATAATGAAATTTTTATAGTTGATATAATTATGGTATGGCAAAGGGTCTGCATCAAACCATTTATTTGACACATCTTGAAGTATTTAAGTAAATGACATGCAAAATGGTGTCTTCACTGCTGGTCACATTTTTTATTCTATCTTGAAAGTATAGATATTTTTTGTTTAAAACATGAATAATACAAATGCAACAGTATATTCCTCTGGAGGAACATACATACATATGGCCAGACAGAGGCATCATATCCAACTGAACTTTATTCGAAGGGATAATAAAAAACACCTATGAATGGATTAGATCTTTATAAACTACATGTATTTACATTTCTAGCTAATTTTCATCCAGCACTATTCACTATTTACCATGGTATCTAACCATTCACCGTTTTACAGGGGTATGTCCATAATTTCTCATAAAATCTATTTGAAATCTTCATATTTAAATTCAATATGTATTATTCAATTTCTTTCAACTTTGGATGACCACCACTTCATTATTATAGTTATGTTATGGTTGCTATGGTAACACAGGTAATGATATCCTGAAGAAGTTCTACATATGCTTATATAAAAATGGATACTGATATTTTCATCTAGGCCCTAGGCTCAACTAGGCCAATTCTCTGCATACACAGGCTGACACTAATGATCTTACTGATCATATAATCCGTAAAAATGATAAAAATAGCGATGAAGAATCATGCGAAGATTCATATAAGTATAGATTTTGATCTTGAGCTCCAGGGTACAATTGTACTTTTATCATAGCAAACATAACTGAACAATAATTTTAAGGTGATTACCAAAATCAAAACTAGAAATAGAATGGTAGTCTACATAATACATGGTGAAAAAGATTTCAGTTTTAATTAAGAGACATATGTGAATTTTGGACATACTTCACCTATGTCTATCAAGAAAACTACAAATGATTGATGCACAATATATTCAATAAGAATTATGAAACAAGACAAAAAGTATGGTATACTGCACCATCCCTTCTCTTAATTTATGGAATAATATATATGAAAATGTAAACTAGAAAAATAGCAACTCCATTGAGTAGCAAATCCCATCAAACAAAACACATTTCAACAAATCAATCGTCATTTAAAATTCATGATAGAAATAACCAGTCAGGTCTGTAGTATTACCTCCTTTAGCAAAATTTATATCGATGATGTGACATATTACACTAAAAAAGAATGTTATCTTCAAGTAAATCAAGTAGGAGTGATTCTATTGCTCATATATGCCCATAAGGCATTAGCCTATATAATAAGATTTTGAGCAAATCTGATAACTGATTTTAGAGTTACCAATTTTTTCCGCTGAAATATGGCCACCATTTCTAAATCAATAGCCATCATTGAACTTCTATATTGAGTGGAGGTCACATGGTCATAAGGCATATCAGCACATAAAATCTGAATCGAATCCATAAACTTTGAGATATCAAAGATTTTACAAAAAATGGTGAAAAATTTGGAAAAGGGTGAACATATTGAAAGTTTGAGTTATCACACAGACAGACGGATGAACAAGTAAATGAGAGAATGGATGGACAGCTTCTCTATATCCCTATTCAAATTTGTTTGTGGGATAATAATAAATAAACAAGCATGATAGTGTAAAAGTCCAAAGTTTTACTTTTTATAGACATAACAATAAATGAAAAAGACACTTTCAACTTTTACATGCAATTAATGTTAGTAATGCCATGCAAGAAGCAATGTTAGTTCTATATAACAACATATAAAGAAAACGTAACGAAAATTGAAGTGTTATATTATAACATACCACAAGATTGAGGAGCACCTGAAATAAGCAGAAAATAATGCCTGAACTAAATACAGTTTCTAGATTAGAATAAATCCATAGCACATGCCTTATTGGTGTCTTAAGCTACTAATGTTATATGGAAGTGTAATGAAATAGAATCAAATATCAACTAAGAGCAATATAGCGAATTGAGTATATAAATAAAACAGAAATATTTTTGCAGAATGAGTATTAACTAGAAAATAGCAACACCAAGGCGAAGCAAATTCTATTTAACATCAAACATTATATCTCAAAAATTAATGAGAATTCCTGATTTGAGAAGTCATTTTGATTTTAGAATGCATCAAAAATTACCTTTAGATTTCAGATTTAAACAGCCTTTTTGTATTTTCCGAGGCACAAACAAGAAAAGGTTAACAATATATGTGATCTACACTAAAATATCTTTGAAGTAGGATAATCATGCCAATGTTCAAACATCTCATATTGACAAAAATATTTTAACTTTAGCTCAATATTAGAGAAAAAACTGATCACAATATAGCCCAAGAAGGGTGCTATAAAGATACCCTTATCCAAAAATATCAAACTTGGCACAATGTGATACTGAGCCAAAATGTGAAATGATTCATTTGGGAACTTCAGCATTATTTCATAATAGGAACACCCGGGACTTTCGTCTGGTCACCTGACATGATCTGACCAATCACAGTTCACAGTTAGTTAGAAGTGTGATAAAGCATGAACATGACAAACTTTCTTGCTACAAAAACATGGATCCAGTAGTAAGTAGTAGGTAGCTGATAGCTCTATTACTATACAGGTACAAGAACCATGCTCCCCTGAGGATCCACAGAGAAACTTTGGCAGAAATTATTCTGCTTTACTTTAGATAATATCATTTTAAACATTACCTGGGTTATTTTTAATGACATTTCTGAGGGCCTCTAATGCCATCTCCACCCTGAGGAGTCTCTCCCCTTGTCCCTGCTGAGGAGCTGCGTTGTTCTGCTTGGAGAGTGCCATAAGGGAGTGCAGGTATTGAGCCTGAGACCCAAGGTAATCCAACAGGTCTATGGTAAACCCTTTAGAGTTCTTTAAAATAAAGCAGTCATAGTAATGGTTTACATATATATGTGTTAACACATGTGATAGGGTTCTTTATGAAACATATTTACCACTTTAACACTCACATCTCATCTTTTCAAATAATAAAGGACCCACGGTCCTGTGCTCACACAGTGTAGAACCTTCAGAGGAATGTATATCCTGATTTTCAAACAACATTATTGATTTTGATTTGTAGTCTAGGACTTAGATAGCACAGTTTGTGACCTAGTTTGAGGACCTTTGACCTTGAACATTTTACTTATTCAGAGCTCAGTAGGTCTTTTGTGATTAAGGTGACCAAAATTTACATCCAAAAAAAGTTGATTTTTCAAATTGATTATTTAGTTACTCAGTACTCAGTCTCTCAAGTCAGATTTGTCTAATCAGTTTCAGTTAGTCAATTGTTCAGTTAGTCAATTAATTTGACTTTTTGACGTCAAAATCGGCAATTTCTCAGAAACCGTCAAACAGGCATTATGGATATGCATAAAATTAATGTGGATATGACTCAATCCAAATAGGAGTTTTAATTTGTGCGGCAAATGTTGATGGACGGACGGACCAACGGAGGGACGGACGCCTGGTCGATCCCAAAGGCTCACTGATTGAGCCAAAAAGTGGTCAATTTGAAGCAAGTTGAAAAAGACCTTTTCCACCTCGAGAAGGTCACTGAAGGTCAAATCTCAAATCTAAAGTCAGATTTGAACTTCTGAGAACTTGAAGATGATTTTGAAAAGAATTGAAATCAGTGTAAACAGTATTTGTAAAGTTATTGGAAGTTTTTAGAATTTGTTACAGATGCTGGTCGCCAACCACCGCCACAAAAAACCATAACAATATGTCACGACTTTTAGTGATGTCATAAAAATCAAAGTTAAAAAATTTCTAGATATAAGGCCAATTGATGAAGATTCTGATAATTAAAAATTATGTTACAATCAAAAAAGTATTTGAGCTGATTTGACATCAACCTCTCTTTTTAACCCTTTGACAACCAATATTTTGAAATGTCAATAGATGAATAATTTAAAAAATTATCAATATCTTTTAATTCCCTTATATTCTTTATAGTCTAGATGAAAACAAAGGATTTATTACTGAACCTTGTTTTGGAGTATATACTTAGAGGTTATGTCACTATCGTGGCATATATGCCCGAGGTCTCAGTGATATCTGGCCCGACCTTGGGAGGGACATTGATCTCTGAGAACCGAGGTATCTCTGAGAACTGTTGTATTTTATAACATACCTATGATGATGTATAGTGCAAAGTGTACACAAGACAGCGGGCCAATATAAGTTTTGAAAAGCCCGCGCCCGCTAACTTTCTGATTGGTCAAGGCGATGATGTCATAACCAATCAATCGAAGATAAAACTGCGCGAGCAATTTTTCTTTACTCATTTCAATCATTTTCAAACCATTTGTTTGTCAATTCTATAAGAAAACGGTACTTTCTGACCAGTCTACATCATCATAGGTATGTTATAAAATGTTTTATTGCATTTTTTGATAGTAAGACATGTCCTGGTCAAAAAGCCACAAATATGCAGTTGTGGAAGGTTGAGCGTTTTTTTCTATTGTCTTTTTAAAATTATGTAATATTTCTGAAAGGGGGCGTGGCACATTTGGTAGTATTCATGTATTTAAATGGAGTTAAAAATCCCTTATCAGTTATTTTTGTTTAATTTATGACTTGCAATATACATATCTACCTGTGAACATTCTCTCTCTGAAAAATACAGTAATTATGCAAATTAAGTCATTAAATCATCACTACCAGAACAATGTAAACTAAGTGCAGTAACGATTGTCTGATTTTTATAACGGGTTCACCTTTGGTAGAACAGAGATTTGGTATCATTGTAAAGCTAAAAATATAAATGTGTTACAAGTGGAGTTAATTTCACTTGAATAACATAACCCTAGATTAGAGTAGAATAAATACGATCTAGTATTTCAATTATGAGTATCGGGGTAAAAGAAGTGTACCACAACTGTGTTTTTATGCATATTTTTTAACATTAACTCAATTTGATTATTTGTGCAATATAATACACTATGATATCAGTCTTAGCTTGTATTCGCGAATGCAACTAACGCGGTTGGCTACCCGATTAACCTAGTATTTTATGGGCAACTCATTTAGATATGAATAGTACCTGCCACTATTCCGCATTCATATTTAAATGAATTGGTCATAAAATAGTAGGTTAATCCGGTAGTCGCTAGCTGTTAGTTGCATTTGCAAATGTAAGCTTATGTTTTACTCTTACTTCAAAAGGTAGTATTATTAATCTATTGTCACCTGCTATAATTGAACCTAAACATATACAAGTATTTCATAACCTCAAAACAATTTCCAAAACAATAACCTTTAACATGTAATAGCAGATAGACTTGAAATTACACATTTAGTATTAAAACAACTTTGCTTATGAAATCTTATATTTTACTTTATTCAACTAAAATTATTTAATGTTCCTTCATTTCTTTTTTTAAATTGTAATATGTTATCCAGTTCATTCTGACACTAATCTTATTTTATTTAAGATTTAAATTTTAAAAATACACTTCATTATAGAATATTGATTCCAAAAGATACCCGTTTCGTCATTGTGAATTCGTATCTTTTCAGAAAAAAACTATCATTCAGACTTGAATTAAATGGCCAATTAGTATTACTGTAGTAATGTTCTAAACATGTTCTAGACACCCTGCTCTTGTTATAGATACGAACAGGACTAATACATACGCTACATATGAACACCGTAAATGATTGAATTCTATCTATTCATTTAATTGCGATAACCTGTGTGGCATTTTGTCTTGTTAATGTTGGAAGATTATCTTTTAATGTAAAGTTGACATTAATTTTTGTCACTAGTTTGTCCATATGAGCCAACACTAATTGATCATAAAAGAGTATAGACGTGTCGCAAAAAGGTGGCGCATTTGTTTTTTAAGGGTATCGCGTGAATGTAACTTTGATTCCCCGGATTATAAGATAATATTCTAATTAAAGTTATATATCTTTTTAAAGCTGTTTCGATGAAGATTTTAGATCAACTACACTCCGTTCACATTTTTTGCGCGTTCGTTTTTAAAAAAGATTTTTTACCAAAACATCTGGCAAATATCCCATGTTGACACGTTACATTTTGAATTATTATTCGTCTTTAAACGCTCATAACTCAAACAATATATGACTATTATACTTATTTTTCGTCTTAATAAAGGTAGATGGAAGTTTTATTTCAAAGGATGAATTTTAGTAAGCGTCCCATATTGTGACGTCATAGAGTCTGAAAAATAGAATCTGTTGACAGCGACCTTTTTTGCTCATTTTTTGGTACCTTCAACTTTTCAGGTGTACATTAAACAAAAAATACGAGATCAATTTTTAATAAATCATACATGATTATTTTGCTCCTAAACTCTAGTTTATTAATAAATAGTTGATTTTGTTCACAAAAGTATGTGTTTTCTGTTGTATGTGGAAAAGTGGAGGACGAAAGGTTTTCAAAATTCATTAAATAAGGGCTAATTTACGCCATTCGCCTATTTTCAAGCACAGCAACACGTATATTTATTTCACCTAAAATATCAATTGATTCGTGTTTTATGATGCTCCTAGCCCATTAACAATATATATATGATATCAGAGTTATTCGTCTAAAATGTTTTGAGATATAGAGGTAAATGTGGCGGACGAAAGGATTTTCATGTGTGTACATTTTTCTCAAAAACGTCACATTCTATCATGTTAAAAGCGAGGATCCTCTGAATTACGCCACAAAATGTGTAACAATGCGTGCGCGAGCTTTTTGCGACATGTCATACCGTTTCTACCTTTCTCATTTATTAAAATCTATTTCATTCTGATACTAATCCTATTTTATTTAAGATTTAAATTCTAAAAATACACTTCGTTATAAAATATTGATTCAAAAGATACATCGTTGCTTCATTTCCAATAAGTAACTTTTCAGAAGAAAAACTATTATCAAGAATCAAATTAAATGGGCAAATACTATGTTTTAATATTCTGATGAAAGGATTTTGCTCCTTGACATCCCGCCCTTGTTTTAGATTTGAATGGGACTACTATGCTACATAGGTCTACATGGACACAGTAAATGGTTAAATCCATTCTGATACTCATCACATATTTCTGCCTTCAACAAGAAATATGAAGGCCATGATTTCTCATGATGGGCTAAATCTTACCTAATTTAATTCATGAACTTTTGAGAATTTTTGTATACTTTCTTCATGGTAGCATAAGTTTTGTGTGGCTGTGAGTCCAAGTGAAGTATGAAATTAGGCCACCAAACGCAAGGCCTTCTGTTATCAGGTGAGAATTGCTGCCATTTTTGCAATTTCTTGACTGTGACTGTATTTTAATTTGTGACTATTGAACTGTAATATTATGACATCACAGTGCTGAATGTCATAATTTGTACTTAGTAAACATCATGCTGAATAAATTTAACAATTTTCCAAACATTTTGATCATTTAAAAGAAAGAAATATTTATAAAATAACACTTTGGAAATTTTCATAAGAGAAATTGGTACCTGCCCCACCCACCCCTACCCACATGTTGCTATAGCAACCATATTAAGACTTAATAATGATGCTGAAAATTCAGGATATAATAGATAAAACTTCAATTGTAATATACACAAAATTTCAGCTGAATTGAAGAATATTAAAGAAAGTTAGAGCATATAGTGCATTACTTCTGGGACAACCCTCATAGACATGAAAAGGAATGACATAAGCCAGAAATATTCGAAAATTGAAACAATTTTTTGTAAGGCTGCTCGCTTCATTGATTCTTTCTTAAAGTAATGATGTTAATTGTTGAGCAAGTGTAATCTTAATTTTTTGAAGGTGGAAAGAGTATTAGAATTAGTAATTTTATGAGGTAAAGTGTTCCACAGGTTTGACCCTGTCTTCTTTATAGGGTATTTTCCCATGTTTGTTCTGAACGTACTAGATCTAAGATTGTATATTTGTCTGGTTTGAACGTGAATTAGTGATTCTCAGTTTATATAATAAGATTTTGTCATAATAAATTAATTACCCTACATACAATTCTGCTGATTTTTTCGTAATACATTTGTTGTATCTCTAGCTCAAGCTACTGAGGAATTGAAGATTCTAACTGATGCCTTTAGAAGGTTTTAGAGAAAACCTTAACTGTGAGGGCCTTTTGTACAACCCCCCCCCCCCCTTAGAGCTTCTAGGGCCAATATCCTATATGCGAGTAGAAATAATCTTGATTTACGTCAATAAAAGTCAATTCAGTCAAACTGATGTCATATTTGGAATCTACATGTAAAATTACATCTAGAAATGTGGTTTTGCAAAGAGTTTATCAATTATGAAAATTTATTTTTCTGAGAAAATGTGACTTCTAGGTCGGGGAGATTCCCAATAGACCCCATATTGTAAAACCACAAAAAGTGAAATATCTTTTCTTGTGTTGGGCAGATAATATTTTCTCTTACTGGACATATTTTAATTTGTATGACTATCACATACATAAGGGTAATGTGAAGAGCGAACCACTAAAACTGATGAATATTCAAGTTTAAAGGAATTTTGTAATACCCTGCCATGTTATTTCCCCCGAATCAGCCACCTGGTGTGAAACTGACTGCTTTACTAATTTGATGAAGTATTTTGCTGACATCAGCATATTATATTTCGAATAAAGTTGACATCTTAGTTAAAAGAGTAACCTTGTTCTTTGAAACATTAAGTTTTGACCATCCAAGTCCAAATATATGGTTGTAAATTGATTAGATATGTAAAATCAATTGAAATGAGAAAAATAACTATTACCGCTGACTCAGCACTTAATCACGGCATTAATTTTTATCAGTTTCTCGGTTCAGTTCAAAGCTAATCATGTAAATATGACATGAAATCACTAGAACCATGTAAAAGCAAGTATATATAAGTACAAGTTCTTAAAACTAGATTCTTAAAATCCCTCCTTATGGAATATTGCCGTCAGAAAAAATTGCTCAAGGTAACATTACTGCATATTTGTCTAATCTTCATCAGAACACATCAGACCAACATATTTTGCAATAAAACATTGTATATACTCCAAAACAACCCCCCCTGGCTTTCTTCTAGACTATTACTGCAAAAAATCATAGATGATGTAGATTCTAAATCATGCCGGTGATCGGTAAAATGGGATTTATTACAGGTTGCGTAGACCATCATTTTTGCATATTTCCCCTGAATTTAAATAAATCATCCTCTTTCTTCCTGTGATAATGGGATTTATTACAGGTTGCATAGACCATCGTTGCTTAATTTATTGCAAAAACATTGAGATTTTCGCAGATTTCCCCTGAATTTAAATAAATCATCCTCTTTTTTCCTGTGATAATGGGATTTATTACAGGTTGCATAGACCATCGTTGCTTAATTTATTGCAAAAACATTGAGATTTTCGCAGATTTCCCCTGAATTTAAATCAACCTCTTTCTTCCTGTGATATCCCTTAACTTTATCTCCTCTCAATCATGTCAATAGTCTACCTTACAGACTACAGTAATTGTCAAATTGTCATTACTCCATAAAAATTTTAAAAATACAATTTAACTTTGTCCTATTGACCATCTTAAACAATCAAATTGTTTGAATTACATCATGTGACTAGGATTGATTATATTATGAGATTTGAATTCATTTTTGTAAAAAAAATAATAAAAAGAGAATTTTGTGTCTATTGAAAATACATAGCAAAATGGACATAGTTCTGAAAAGCGTTGTGTACTAGTAGTTTTGAATAGGGTAAAGAAAAGCAGTGTAAGGACTTATTTGGTTCATTCAAAAGTTCAATAAGTTTATTTATGCCAATTTCTGTGTGTGTGTGTGTATAACAAAACATTAAATAGCTCAATGTTCTATGCAGAAAATTCAAATCAATGACACTTATTATAGTGGAACTTACGGGATAGGTTTTCACAGTGAACCAATAAAATGCATATAACTAAAACAAAATGTGGACTTCTGCTTGGACTGTTAATTGGATGTATGTGTACATATTTTGTTTTGAATGCAAGGTCATCAATACAAATGAACAGCAATTCCTGGATGGCTAACTTAAAAAGATTTACCATACAGCATAAACAAATTGATGAATCAGAAAATGCTAACAAGACAGAAGAATCTGTGAAAGATTCTACAGATAAAATGAAACTCAAAACAAAGCAAGATCCTATCGATATATTGCCATTTACCATATATGAGAAAGCAAATCAGAATATAGTGATATACAACAGAATGCCTAAATGTGGTTCTTCAACAATGATGACCTTCCTGAAGAAACTCAGTTATGGCAAGTTTAAAATGATGCATTCATATATATATGATCAGAAACAACTTAATGACACCAATGACATCCTTAATTTTGTGGAATCTTTTAGGGATTGTGAGTCAAGAAAATGTGTGACGGACCGCCATATTCATTTCGTAAATTTCGAGAACTTTGGATTGAAACAGCCAATTTACTTCAACATTATCAGAGAACCTTTTGAGAATGTGTTATCAGCATATTACTTTGCATATGGAAAAAGAAAGCCAATGATTAAACGAGCTGAATATTACAAAAGCCATAACAATCCAACCTTTGAAGAATGCATTAGAATAAACATAAACATTATTCAAGATGTAGATGATTGGTGTTTTATTGGTCCAATCGCCAAACGATATGTTGTATGGTTCTGTGGCCATGAAGCAATCTGTTCTACCAATATGACATATGGACTTCAAAAGGCCAAACACAACATTGATAAGTATCACATGCTAGTTGGACTTACTGAGGAATATGCATTTACACTGAAGGCAATGGAGCGAATACTACCATCCTTCTTTGAAGGAATTGGACATTTCAATGCTTCAACAAGAGTGAACCAAATAGCCGAGTCAAAAAAGAAAAGGCCATCATCAAAGATGATAATTGAATATGTGAAGATGAGGTTAAAAGAAAATTATGAAATATACTACTATGTGAAGCAAAAGTTTCATGCAACTTTGAAAAAGTTAAATGTGAGCTGAATATGAGAAAGCCGAGTCATACTATCCATAAATTAGTAGTATCATTAATAGTTACACCACAAATAGTTTATCATGAACACCTATGCCATTTATTACTAGAAATTGGCAACTCTAAGGAGTAGTAAATCCCAACGAACGTTATGAATCTGTATATACCATCTACTCTACCATTGATTTGCAGACAACTAGATAACGGCAAATTCCGCGGAGTAGCAAATCCCAACGAACAAAATATCAATTACTGAATTCCAATCAATTATACTCATTACTTTGGTTAAAATTGAAAAAATTAGATTTTAGAATTGCGAATTCCTGCAAAGCAGCCATTTTGAATTTTCTGAGGTACAAATCTGAAAAATAATACCATAATTGTGATCTACTCCAAAATTCCTTCAATATGAGTATAATATAGCCATACTTTGAAGGGATCGAAAAATTATTGCATAATCATACATTAGACGGCCATTTTGAATTTTACGAGGCTCGAATCAGAAAAAAGATACAATATTTGCAATCTACTCTTAATTGCCTTTCATTTGAGTATAATAAAGCTATACTTCAGAAAGATCTAAAAGTTAGCGAAAATCTCTGTTTTCCTGACCCCCAATACAGGGCCCCTGGGGGTCAGGATGAAAAACACGGAAAATATGTGAAATAGATAAATGTTGTGAATATACTACCAAAATTTCAAACAATAATATTAATTACTTTGGTTTAGAATGAAAAATTTATGATTTTTGCGAAAAAGTCCCGTCATTTTTAAAGTGGCGGCCATCTTGAAAAAGATTTTTTTGCGTAAAACTATTCACCAATACACATCTTTCCACTAAATATGAAGAAAATCCGTCTACTAGTATTTGAGTTATCTTCCGGACGGACAGACGGACGGACGGACGGACGGACGGACTGACGGACGGACTGACTGACGGAGGGCTTCACTATATCCCTACCGAACTTCGTTCGTTGGGATAATAAGACATAAACTGGAGATATTTCAGAATTTCCACCAATTTTGGGTGATCATTTCCTTCACCGAGGATGACTTGTCTGATGAGGAAGAAACTACAACAGAGGAATTCAAAAGGATGTGCAAAGCTGCTTTAGAAAGATTGCTTGTTTTACAACATGTTTAACCTTAATACCAAAGATGTCTTTCTAAACAATTAATCACCCTTTGGAATTAAACAAACAACAAATTGTACTTGTTATCTTTATCTCATATTATAGTATGCGCCAAATCGCTTCCAAAGTGGCTTAGTTAGTCTAAACCGATGTTGAGGTAGATTACTAAGAAGCGGCCCAAAGGCATTATAGTTTGGTTCATCGACTATTCGTTTTCACTTGTCTGCAGTCAAAAAGGTGACACGAAAGGGCTAAACGGCTTGCCCCAAGGTGCAACCGTCAAAAAGATGAGTTTGAAAAAAATCATTTTTTTCAAATAATAGCAGCGAGGATATAAAATAGGAGGCAAATTTGATATTGATATGTATGATAGTCCATTTAGGTGTGGTCTTTTTTATTAAAAACAATAACGGTGAAGAATTATATATTTCTGACCTTAAAACGCCATTTTAATGCAAAAGTCACCTTTGTTAATAATAATATTCCTATTTTACCTATTCAATGTTTTATAAGTATTACATTTACTATTATATTAGTTTTTGGCAAAGTAAATAATTATAGGGCTCACACAAGGATCAACTTTATTTACAACTTTTCATATCTAGTGATGTTTTGTAAAAATACTACGTTTAACACAATTCTATGTGTTAAATATTAAACAAAATAATGATAATGTATTTGTTTTGTTCTTTCAACTGAAAAATCACAATTCATTGCTCTTGCTCTTAGAGCGGCAGGGCATATACCAGTATGAAAAATCATCAATACAGTTGATTCTTGTGTGACCCCTACAATAATTTACTTTGCCTAAAACTAATATAACGATTATTCGGATATATAAAAATCATTTCATAGGTAAGATAGTAATAAAATGATTGACTTTTGAATAAAAAGGCATTATAGTTGTTGCAGTAAAATTACCACACCAAAGTGGACTATCTTTACATATTAATATCAAATGGGCCTTCTATTTGCATGTTTTACTGTACTTATTTGTAACAAAAGTTTATTGTGATAAAGCAAGCAGTGAATTTGATATTTTTAGCTAGCAGACAGTGATCTAGACGAGGCAACGTCTTGTTGTAATAGGTGTAACAGTGATGAGGCAGGAATTACTTTATAAATGCAATGACAAATGACAATTCCAGTGTTGATGGTTTATCTAACAATTAGCCATTTTGTCCAACATTCTGCTTGGACGTCAAATTAAAAGATGCCGATTTGCATCACATCAAGTTTGATTTGTTCACGGATGTATGTCAGAGTGATACCTGTAGCAGCTCCTGCACTCATACCTACATTTTGAAACATATGCAGCAATTTTATTTCCAAAAGGTCAGTTTTCAACTTTGTATGTTTCATTTTTGTTCATAAAATGTGAATTCTAGAAATGTCAAGGTCATTTCTAGGAAAAATATCAATATTTAGTTAGTTGGCTTTTTAAAACACTTGCCCGATGAGTTGACCCTTCATAACCAATGATAAGGTGACCTGAGGTCAAGATCTGAATGGATCAAGGTAATTTAAAGGTCAAAGGTCAATATCTAGCAATTTGACGTTTTGAGGCAATTGAGAACAATTGTGACATTTGGCGACCAATGATGAGGAGACCTGATTTCAAGGTAATTTCTCGGTAGTTGGCTACTGTGGGTCTACAGTATACAATTGTTGACCTCTCCAGAGGTCAACCGGCAAAATTGTATACAGAGACTGTAAACCGAGAAACTACTGTTGACAGAGACCGAAGGTCGAGGTCAACAGTAGTTTCAAGGTTTACAGTCGAGGTATATGATTTTTACGGTTGACCGAATGGAGAGGTCTACAATTGTTTTGTTAGTCCGAAGAAACTTATAATACACATATGGACGACAATCATCAATCGACATGGCTTCATTTCACAATTTTTTCTTCGAACCACACCAGCAATGCGTACTCATTAGTAAATTAATGTTAATTTTACGTTTCTATTTGTATTTTTGCTATACTTGTCGTCTAGTAAAGTCAAAATATCACGTCATCAACGTTTACAATTAAAATGTCCGCCTACCATGTTTTTCTGTTAACATTATGACGTAATATTCCCCATAATTCACAAGTGTAGTACAGTAACATACGCGGTCAATAATATGATATCCCATGATGCACAGGTGGGGTACAGGCAAAAATGTTGACCGCTAATTGACCAATCAGATGCGAGTATATACACTAAGGTACTAACAATAGCATTTGATCACCAATGATAAAGTGACCTACGGTCAATGTCATTGTTTGGGGTCAAGGTCATCTCAAGGTCATAGATCTAAATCTATCTAAATATTTGGTGTTTTGGGGATGCTGCTTCACGTGAGGACCCATGAATATGTGTCCTGAGGTCAAGGTCATTCCTACAAGGTCAATATCTCAGTATTTGGAGTTTTGAGCCCCTGGGGGCTGCTGTGGCCCTTTGCAACTCATGTTAAGGTGACATGGAGTTAAAGTCAATACCTATGGTTCAAAAACATTATAAGGTATATCTAGGTATTTGGCCTTTAAAGGCACTCAGGGGACGAAGTAGCCCTTGGTGACCCATTATTAGGCGACTTGAGGTCAAAGTTATTACTGATGGGTTAATGTCAATTCAAGGTCAAAAGTCAATATCTAGGTATTTGGATTTATTTTTACGGCCATGTTGGGCTGCTGTGACCCACTCGAACAATAGATTGCTAGTATTATTAAAGATAAACAAGAATATAGCGGGAGGATGGGAAAATTGTCTAACCAAACCTGGGACCTTCTAGTCTAAATTCTGATGCTCTACCACCTGAACTAAACAACCAAGCTTAAAAGATACAATTCCTTAAAAGAAATCATGGACCGATATTGTTTTGTTTAGATTAATATGTCAAATCAATTTTCCATTGAAATTCACGTAGTGCAATACACTTTATCAATTGACATTTTAAAAATAACAGTCGATCATTTCTGTTTTTATGATGGTTTGAATAAAATTTGCTGATTTGAAATACAATTTTAACAGAGGAGATCGAGAGGTTATCCAAATATGAGGTCATATTGATGACTGCACTCAGTAATCTTCAGTCAAGTTGACGAAGTTTTCCATGAAAGAGTTACCTTCTATTGTAGTTCTGAATTGAATCGGTATAATTTAAAGCAAATTTCGCAGAATTTAGTTATCAATATGTAGAGATAGTCCATTAGGGTATGGTTAAAACCAATAATGGTCAAATGGTACATCTGACTGTAAAATGCTTTTTTATTCAAAAGTCAATGATATTATTCTTATTTTACCTATCAAATGATTTTCATATATCCGAATAACCATTATATTAGTTTTTGGCAAAGTAAATTATTGTAGGGGTCACACAAGGATCAACTGTATTGACGATTTTTCATACTGATATATGCCCTGCCGCTCTAAGAGCAAGAGCAATGAATTGTGATTTTTCAGTTGAAACAACAAAACAAACACATTATCATTATTTTGTTTAGTATTTAACACATAGAATAGTGTTAAACGTAGTATTTTTTCAAAACATCACTAGAGATGAAAAAGTTGTAAATAAAGTTGATCCTTGTGTGAGCCCTATAATTATTTACTTTGCCAAAAACTAATATAATGGTAATTGTAATACTTAAAAAACATTGAACAGGTAAAATATGAATATTATTGTTAACAATGGTGACTTTTGCATTAAAATGGCGTTTTAAGGTAAGAAATATATAATTCTTCACCATTATTGTTTTTAATAAAAATGACCACACACAAATAGAGTATCAACCATATCAATATTAAAGTTTCCTCCTATTTCGTATACTCGCTGCTATTATTTGAAAAAAATGATTTCTTCAAACTCATCTTTTTGATGGGCGATCCTTGGGGCAAGCCGTTTAGCCCTTTCGTGTCACCTTTTTACTGCAGACAAGTAAAAATGAATAGTCAATGAACCAATCTATAATGACTATGGGTCACTTGATAGTAACCTACCTCAACATCAGTTTATGGGATTTTCTGGAGTTTTGGCGCACACTATTATGCTCTACTTTGAGCATCTGCGGACATTTCTTATGCACACAGTAGAACAGTGCCAAACACAAATAATGGATACTAATAATGACACATTTATCAAAGACTACAATTATAGACAATACATGTTCTTATTTGTTTGAACAAGATTTTGATTTTAAAGGGGCTTAAATTAATGAAATTCATATTAACACAGTTGTTGGAATTACACCAGAAAAAACGCTAAAAGCGCTTTTAGCGGAAAGCGCTTTACAAAATCGCCATCTTAATTACATCAACAATTCTAAAGCGCCTTGAGAATTTTATTTTGGAATTACACCTGTCGTTTCTAAAACGCCTTTCGTGCACTTTTAACATAGATATGGAGAATATCCAGCAGATGTGTTCAATGTTCATCTACAATAATATGCATTCTAAGAGAAAACGTAACTGAGACTTTTGCCAGTGATGTAAACTTACTTTCAAATTTTGCGATAAGATTTGATGACCTATTGCATTTTTTGGCTCCCATCCATCATTTTCTGTATTTTTGCGGTGGCCCATCCTAAATGTTTACCATTCGAAAAACGTCTTACTTCGTTTAGGGCAAATGGTAAAAATCAGGGTAAGGCATTTTACAAAAACCAATCGGTATTACACTACACTCCAAAAGCGCCTAATGATTTAAGGCGTTTTTAGTGACTAGGGTTCTAGGAGTTTTGGAAAAGCGCTTTTGTAAAACCGCAATCGTGATTACACCCATTTTTCAAACCGGGTTAAAACCTTAGGTGCCTTTCTAAAACGCATGGTGTAATTCCAGCAAGTGTATTCTTGAAGAATAGTACATGTTAATTTCTGCACGTTATATTAGTGAATTCTGCAGCTTCAAGTGGCTGATGAGTGTACTATCCTTACTCGGTTTTTTATTTCAAGGTATGAGGAAAGTAGTTCTATTAAAAACCTGTTTGGGGACTTCAATGGTATACTACAGCACCGTCTTTGGATAGAATACTCTAATTTGCAGGCATAATGCCCAAAATATCTGGGAAACATGTGATCATAACAGTGAACGGTAAAATCTTTGGGATTATTTTCTGCGGATGGATGACCTTGGTAGTGGTGAATTGGTCAATGTACATAAATATGATGACGTTTTGGTACTCCAATTATGTAAGAGAGTAGAACTTTTGATTTTTGTGAGATATTTTTGTTGAAATTTTTTTTGACATGAAGGGGAGATGTTTTGCTGTATTTCTCTGAAATTCTTTGAAAATTAATGGCCTGCGATTTGAGAAATTCTAATTCGAACTTTGTCAATTTAACATGCATCTCAATGGTACAAAAAGTAAGGAGAGTTCTACCGATAATGCCTTTTGTAAACATTTAGAACAGCCACTATAAGTGTACAATGTATATGTATTTGTAAAATGAATTTTATGAATAAAAAAGTTTAAAAAATGCCATTATTAGTTTTATCAATAATCACAATGCCATTAACAGTTTTGCAATTCATAGTGATACCATCAATTTGTCCTACAGGTACTTACAGATATGATATATTATTGATGGAATAAATGTCACAACTGAAGTACATTGTGACAAGACTATTTGTCCATTCAAAGATTATGTTCAATGTTTCTGCCCTCTCAGTTTAATAAAATAATATTTAATTAACATAATTTTAAAAAACACATCAAGTAATACATTGTTGTCATTTAAATGTGGAATACTGAAAATATAAACACAATAATCCTTTTTCCATATAGCTTTGAAATCTTGTTAAAGTCTCGTTTTATTGAGATTTTAAGAGATCTTCATTTTTAACCATTAAAGACTAATATTTTCTTCTATTTGATGGCATATTTGAATTCTGTGTGTAATTTTCTACCAAAACAATTTTGATTTGCATCATTATTTACCTTTATTCAAATTCTAATGATTTTATGTTGTCTAAAAAAGTTTGGGCTAAACCCCATTGACAAAATGCTGAAAAACTTATTAAAGTTCATTTACTCTCACAAGGATCACAATTTTAATGTGAAATCACAATCCACATGTCAATAAGATTATATAGTTATATTCCAAATGGTGATTGAAGTTGATCCAAATGGAATTACTTCTTAAATCAAGAAATTTAAAAACATAAGCAGACTAAATATAGATCTAATTCTCGATATTTCAATATTTGGGTTTTTTAGAATATAATGTGCAAAGAACAAAGATGATATTTACCTCAAGGGGGAAGGTTGACTGTTCATTGTAAATGCGCACAAATACTTCTCCAACAATGAGTTCCTTGGCATGAACAGAAAACTTGAATTCAGCACCAAACTGAGAATCACATTCCCCCTGAAAAGGGAAGAGTTAGAGAATACACTTTGCTTTTTATGTAACACTAATTATTAACCATTAATTGTCCAGTCTTGTGCTTAAATCCTTTATTTGATTTATGTTTCTATTGAGCATTATCAATATATTTATTCCAACATTTCACTACCTCTTCAAGAAATGGAGAACTCACTAAAGATCTTACACAGTGTTGCTAGATTGTATGAAAACAGTAATACAACTGTACATGATTCTGACTTACAGTTTTCACCATCTGTTGCTGCTGATCTGCTAAAAATTCAGTCAACTCTGCTCTTGTTGCATTGTCCCAAATCAAATATGGATTCTCTGTGTTACTGTTTAGGATCTTTAGAACCTTAAACAAGAATAATGGGTTGAAAATAGTAAATATATTTCTTAATAAAGTACAGGAGCGAATAATTGCATGTTGAAATGGGTAACTTGAAAATATATAATGTATCACTTACCTCTGCAGGGTTCTCATCCTTTAGTTTGCGTGCAAGATAAGGTGTAAGCATGGCACTAAGTGAGTTCTTTACTGCAGGGTTGTCAGGGGTTGCTAGATCTCCCGCTAGATAGCCTCCTAGACGTGAACAGGCATTAACGCAGAGTCTTGCCAGGTTATTAGATATTTCCTACAATAATAGAGGTGTAGGGTATTAGAGGTGTCAATATGAACCAGACAAGGCTTTCTGTATAGGAAACAAATATAGGGCTGGCATTTTTAAGGATATCACGGTTTCCCAATATTGTCACATTACTTATATCTTTGGTCTTTTCACACCATATTAAATTCCCTTTGGGGTTTGTCTTCCAACTTCAATGAAATTGATCAATCACAAAATCATCTATAGGAATTCATCAGCAATAAACAATTTAGGGACACCTTATTCATGTTGTGGTGAAAATGCTCATTCCTTATTGCATGAATTAGAAAAATTAAAAAATTTCTACACTGAAATAGTAAAATCTTTATAAAAATGCTGCATCCCTAAACTACAACTATAACATGATACTGCTACACTGCAACAATTGACAGATGTATCCAAACTTGCCTGTTTGTTAGTTTCTCCACTCTTTTCTACACCCCCTTCCTCCAAAGTGTAGTCATAATTGAATAAATAGAGCAGTAAGTGCCACAATGCCCCCGCCTGGTAGAGGTTTGTTTGCAGCCAAAAGTCAACACAGAAGGCACTTATACAATCTGACACCACAGAACACAGTCTGGCCAGGTTCTAAAACAGAGAAATCATTTCACATAAAAACTACACAAATTCAATTCAATTTAATATACAAAGTACAGGTTCATATAATAGGGTTAACAGGTGACATCATTTCTGATGTTTATGGCCGTACATGTTAAAGCATAATATTATTAAAAACTACACAAATCCAAGTTAAAACCACGAATCTTAGCTAAATAGCAATAATAAAAGTTAATTTCTTAACCTTGTACTCATAGCTTACCTTGAAATAGAGAATTCTAGTGATGTCTTTTATAATAGCAGGGATCTCTTGTATTTTTTCCCTACAGCCTTCAAACTCAGAGGCAACTGTGTAGCAACGTGATATATGAGTGCACACCTGGAAACAATAGAGAGCAATATTATTCCAATTTAAGTGACTGCATCGATAATTTCTCCCTTTGACCAGGAGTATTTTCTGACCATAAATACAACATTTTATAAACAATGTTTCCCTCCAAGTAGGACCCCAAGGGTGATAAAAATACACATCAATCTAATTCTCTGATATAAATCTAAGGATTGGGACCACCATGACATATTGTTCAAGATATTGGACAACTTTTCTACAAATCATAATATAATCAATCTTTTCGTCCCAAAATCAGCAATATCTCAACAATGTGGAAAACTTGAGAAACTGCAATTATGAGACAAATAAAATAACTGTATTGGATAAATATGAAGTGAATACAAATACAGGGTGGAGCAGATGTATAGATATCATTAAAGATTATACAAAGTCATGGTGGGGGTCCTCAATACTCCTCATCCATTTTTTCAGAAGGTCGTGTCAATATTTCATTATCAAAGGGGCATAACTTGCATGAAAATAAAGTATTTTAATTTGTTGTATTTATGTTGAGAAAGTTTGGTACTTTGCTGGAATTGTTTTTCGCCATATCTAACCTTATTTCCTTAACCTGATAAATGTAATAATAAATATCAATGATTTATCCTTTTTTAGAAAATGAGTGAAACATCAGAAGTATAATCTTACCTGTACAGACATATCTTCCTCCTTGGATGAATGACTCAAGACTGAGACACAGCGGGCAAATGCTTCATTAAGTGTCTATATAACATATAAAAAGAACCATTAATCACAGAGTTCTCACACTTATCAAAATTCTGCATATCAATCCAGTTATTATAATCATACAATTTTGATAATGAATCTAAGGTGCCTAACCACTATGGGCATAAATGTTGTATATAATTATTAAGATGAATAAGCAAGATTTTCACAAATTTCTCAGCATACATACCTCAATACCACTCTCCCTTCTGAGCTCTTCTGCATTGAGAGCTGAACAGTTGACTGTGTGGTAGGCTAACTCACTGGCTGCTGTGAGAAGTGGGGCTGCCTTTGAGAATAATGCATCATCATGGCTCTCTAGTTGAATAGTCTTTATCAACATAGGGTAGCCTGAATACTTGTATGGTTTTAACACTGCAAAATACACCAGCAAGAGGACATTAACAGTATTATATGTAATATACTGTAGCCTGAAGACAATGGTTCTATCAAATGGAGCTATATACATGTATGCAGTTCTGAGCTATCAATAGCCAGAAGGGTGAATAGTCTGTTTGGTACAAACATTGATATTCCCCAATTTCCCTGATATAGGCTGCTTAAATTACCTTGTTTTGATATTATATTTCTTGAATAACCATGACAATATCATGACGTCATGTTTCATTTCGATCGGATTCTACTCGCACCCAGACTTGCCCAAATATAGAGCCTCCCAAAGTCGGCCTATATTGGGAGAACTCAGGCATATTTAACGTCATAGTGACATAACATCTAAACATAATAGTATATTATCTAGAAATATGAAAAATAAAGACTTGAACAGAAATAAAAATCCATTAAAAAAGAGAGAAAAAGACTAACCTTCCTGGTATCTGCTGAAAAGTATACTCTGTGCATGTAGAATTAGCACAAGGTTTTTTGGGTCTGGTCCTTCAACCTCCTTTGATTTACTGCAGAGGAACTCATATGCCTTGTTCACTTTCTCAAACATATCCTGCGAAATATGATTTTGTGGTGAGGATATGTATCAAGTATGTTGTGCACAAGGAGCTAGAATAACTAATAATCACAAATGATTAATCTGATCAAAGATGTGATTCAAAGCTACATCTCACCACATAAACCCGGATATAGCAGTAAAACTGAACTCAAAGCAAATAGAAAGATGAAAATACAAATTGATAGAATAAATGCAGACCTGTTAATAGTTAAGGATTTAAGTAGCTCTGTGATACATCCCCTTAGGTTACATATTTTATAATGTACCTCAGATACATCATTTTTGGACCAGTATCAGTCTAAATCTTCTACTTACCCTTCCATCTGGGTTTTTGTCTGGATGGTATTTCTGGGCAAGTCTGAAATAAGCCTTCCTTATCTTGCCCTCCTCGTGTCCCCCTGATCCTGTCTTAAGGTTGAGCACCTCATATGCCTCCTCTAGTGACATGGATGGAGGTTTCTTCTCAACCTCCCTCTTCCAAGCATCTAAGATCTCCTTCAACAGTTTCACCTACAGGAATCGAAATAACATATAAATTGTCATAAGACAGAGTATCATGCCTCAAGTATATATACCAGCAGTTATTTTCAGATTCAGTTGAAAAGAAGAACTCACATAGGGCGTATGTGTTTAAAATATTATTTAAATAAAATCAGGTGAAAAGATTTCAGTTATTGATGGACTGAATTGATGCAATCTTTATATCACCATGCCCTGAACACAACAGAGTCTCCAAGGGTGCAATAACAATCTTTCACATGGTAAAACAAGTTTGTTTTTAAAAATATGCCATTGCTGATTATTTTATCACAATCTTACCGGGTCCTTTATCTCCCAATCTGGGAACTTTGTAGTATCACATAGATGGCGTAGGTAGTATATATGGCAAAATAGTTCATTTTCTAGTTGTGGGAAAATGATCATTGGTATTGGACAATACTGATAGAGGGCTCTGGTGTTGCTCATCAGTCTTGGGCTGAAGTCTGCTAAATGTGACGCTAGCTTCTCAATCATCATTCGCCTAAAAGAAGAAAAGACGTTTAGATGTTTTGAGTCTGTTTTTGGTTAGTATTTGTTTAAAGGTTGAATTTTGGAACAACATGTACTTTGAACTGAGACTGGATTTATCAGTAATACAATCCAACCAAATGAAATTCTCTGACAAGGTCCAGTCAGAACTATATCTGTCTGTACCTCATTTCATTGCTCCATATTGCTTCTGGCGTGTCAAATTCTCCTAGGAAGATCTGAGCAAACTTCTCTGGTGAATAATTCTCAAGGTAGCACACCATTGCTTCAGGTATAATATGTCCAACAACACTTTGCATCATGATATCTGAGGTTTTATTCTGAAAAAAATATGAAGAGAAATGAATAGATAATACATGGATAGCTGGGGTAGCAAAAAACAAAAGTTATGCATGTAAAATATCTTATTCATTAATGTCAAGTACATAGGTTATAATGACTACTAGTATCCTCTTTTTAACTCCTGGTTGTAACCTCTTTAACCAGTGAATAAATGAGAATAAGATGTTACCACGGTGGTTACTGTGCTCTCATGAAGTGATGTTTGTTAACTGACAGTAATACTGAATTACAGTTCCAAAGATGTTGTATGAGATCATTTGGATTTTTTGTTGATAATTCAAAATCTTAGTTGTATTACATATGAAAACACAATGATGTGGCTTAATGGCTCAAAAAGTGACATTTTGTCAGGATACATTTTGATGAAATTATTTTATGACAATGTTTACCTCATCAGAGCGGAAGGCTTGTTTGAGATGTGTGTACTTGAGGAATCTAGCCACTGGAAGTACATTCGACCCAGTGTACATCATGATGAAGAAGAAAACACCAGTCAGGTAGAGTCTGGGTAGAACAGGGTTGTCTTGTACAACATGGTAAAGCAGCGTTGCAACCTTCTCAACCAGTACAGGGTCAAACGTAAGAAGTAACTGTAATATGGAAATAATAAAACAGGTTATTTCATGAACTATGAAACTCAGATATCTCGAAGTGGTTACCAATATGACAGTATGAGTTACAAATTGTTACATTATTTTTAAATATTTTTTCCTCTTATCATTCCATGTTATGTCTATTTTCTTGATATGTCATGTCCATATTTGATCATTCATTTCAATTAGGATTAGGCTCTTTTAAAAAAACTAAATATGAAAATAGATAGCTGTATTATTATTATATTTCAGTGTAATGTTCACATTTTACCTGCACTATGTGTGGGAGACATGTGGCCTCTGATAGAAGCCTCTTCACCCGGGGTAAGGGCCGGATTATTGCACCATCACTGTCTCTAAAAACAACAAGAATTTCATTTGATTTTGCTATTTAACTTGGATACAAACTTGAGTACCCAATTTTAACCTGGCACAAAGTTTCTTCTTTTCGAATTAACGAGATTTTCATACCAAGAAATATTCCTGAAAACTTTCAAACAATGAGTCTGAGTGGCAAAATTGTGAGCCAAAAATGGAGAACAATAAAGCAATGATAATATCATTTATGAATCTCAGAGTCACAATATAATATTTGAAAACTATGACTGCATTTGGACTTCGGTAAAATCTTTTGAGAAATTAGTCAGCAAACAGATGACCAGTTGATGAAGTTCCTATACTATGGTACCCAAGACATAAAGATCTTACCGACTTGGGTAATACTCAGTCATTCTGATGAGCATATTGAGTATCATTGTAGCAAGGTCACTCTCATTCATGACTGCAGTGTTTGAAGCTAATAGGCACCACTTAAGTTGGGGCACTGTGTGTAGAGGTCGCCACCCATCCATACCCTGTGCCCAACATCTTGTCTTAGAGTGAACTATGCCCTGGTCATAAAACTCCTTCACCTGTGCAGAAGTAGCAAAATATTTCCATTGTACATTAAGTAACTAGATAACGGCAACTCCACGGAGTAGCAAATCCCAACGAACAAAATATCAATTACCGAATTCCAATCAATTATACTCATTACTTTGGTTGAAAATGAAAAAATTAGATTTTAGAATTGTGAATTCCTGCAAAGCAGCCATTTTGAATTTTCTGAGGTACAAATCTGAAAAATAATACCATAATTGTGATCTACTCCAAAATTCATTCAATTTGAGTATAATATAGCCATACTTTGAAGGGATCAAAAAATTATTGCGAAATCGTACATTAGACGGCCATTTTGAATTTTACGCGGCTCGAATCAGAAAAAAGATACAATATTTGCAATCTACTCTTAATTGCCTTTCATTTGAGTATAATAAAGCTATACATTAGAAAGATCTAAAAATTAGCGAAAATTTCTGTTTTCCTGTCCCCCCATACATGGCCCCTGGGGGTCAGGATGAAAAACGCGGAATATATGTGAAATAGATAAATGTTGTGAATACACTACCAAAATTTCAAACAATAATATTAATTACTTTGGTTTAGAATGAAAAATTTATGATTTTTACGAAAAAGTCCCGTCATTTTTTAAGCGGCGGCCATCTTGAGAAAAATTTTTTTGCGTAAAACTATTCACCAATATACATCTTTCCACTAAATATGAAGAAAATCTGTCAACTAGTATTTGAGTTATCTTCCGGACAGACGGACGGACTGACGGACAGACGGACGGACGGAGGGCTTCACTATATCCCTAACGAACTTCGTTCGTTGGGATAATTAAGATAAAATTACTATTGGCTCTATAATGTCATGATATGTAAATAACATTAAGATAAGAACACAGTGTTATGTGGAAAAATGTATTCATATATTCATGAGAGAAATGGGGCTTTTTTAGCCAACCTCAAACATAATCATATGATATTACGAACAAAGCTTGACATATTGACATGTTGCTATTTGACCTTGGACTATATGTTGCACATACCTCTTCATAACTGTAAGGACCAAGTCTTTCTTTGTCAGCGTTGCCATAGTACCACTCCTTCTCACTGTCTCTACGCATGTCATTACCTGCCTCTATTACATTGCTCTGAACAGAAAACAATCAACATGAATAACATACTATTACAATAAAGAGTAAACACTTTTTTAATTGGCGATCAGAAATAGATAGATGGGACACATTTCTGCATCATCCTGTACATTTCCAAATATTTAAACATATTGCACATAAGAGAAAGCGGCATTTTTCTATCATTTTAAATTCAATCTTGTTTTGAATGAGACATGGAAATTGGAATTATTTTGGCAAAATATGAAGTGATAGTAACCTGCAGTGGTACAGTGGCCCTGGTGGTGTGGAGATGTGCAATTGTCAACAGATCAACAAGTATCTTCACCCCATTTGCATCCATGATTTCTTTTACATTTTTCTGAAAGAAAGCGCTTTGTCAAAATAATCTACATAACAGAAAATCCAAATACACTGTCTGTCATTATAGATAAATATTATTATAATCATTATAAGCATTTTTCCAAAGATTCCTCATCTTGAATATTTAAGAAATGTATTTGACAATGATCAATTCCCTGACCCTATTACACTGTAAACTAAACTGTCCACTGATATTCCAAGTATTGCTTAGATGGACAGACTGATGGATAGATTCTGTTATAATCCATGATATTTGCTACTTTTGTTTAAAATGTGAAGGAACTATTGTACACGTGGAATACCCTGTCCCTCATCAATTATAAAACACAACCTTCTCCCCCTATACAGTGTGCCATTTAATTATATGTTATCCTACCTTGTTGAGAATGAGTTTGTTGAGGAACAATATCAACCTATCACGCTCCAGCTTGTCTGTTGACTGAAAGTCAAACAAAATTAACCTCATTTAAAATAGTCCATGGTAACTGGTATTTCATGGAAATTATTTTTCCAAATTGAAAAGTGACATCTTTTCAACTTAGTTGTATATTCATAATGTCAAATGCAACATTTGAGATAAAAAAATCTGACGTTTAATTCACCTCGATATCAAAGTCTTTAATTATAGTACAACCTATTTGACGATATGCGGAATTTAAGTTTAAGTATGAATTTATGGACTACTTGATAAAGTAGTAAAAAGTAATAGAGTAATTGATAAAACACTTGATTGAAATGTAACTGATTTCTCTCACCCTCTCTAGCATGCCAACAATATATTTAGTGTCATTGAATGCTCCAATATCCTCGTAACATCTACCATATACTATGGTCATAGCTTGCAAGCACATACACTTCATGTTAATCTTGGGGGTCAAGAGAAACCTATGGTACAGGTCATTGAAGAATTCATACCTGAAATTGTCATACTGCAAATGTACTAAGCTCATCATCTCCATATCAGGATTTAACATATACATGTACTGTATTTAAAGCATTATAGTTGACAGATTGAATGCTTGAGAAACCTAAATCTTGCCATGGTGAAGTGATTAGTTATTACAAATAAAAGAATATTAGAAATGAATAAACTTTGAATTTCTAAAAGATGCAAATTATCATTATTTACTTACGAGCGTTTAATAGCACTGGATTCCTCATCTTCATCCTCTTCGAGTAAGAGCCGAAGATAATAGTCACCTGAAGTAGAAATATCATAGAAGACATATTTATTATATGCACATGTGATGAGAGAGTGAGAAAGATGCATATCCACACAATTGTACAAAATTTGAAATTGACAATTTAAAGACACTTTTTAAAGATTGTTATTTCAATGAGTCTGGCTGACCAGGGCAACAATTTAAGTTATTTGAACACAGATCATTATATCCATCAGATATACAAATAGGTGAGCCATGTCACAATAAAAGTGGAGATTTATTGGAAATACATCCAGGTATTTACAACATAGTTAATACCATAAGTGATAATGTTTGGCAGCACCTGTTTTCAAATAATGACTATATACCAATTGAACAGTTTCTAACTTAAGCCAATATGACTTACCAATTTTAATTTCCTCATCCAGACAATGATAACGAACTTCAAACTCTTGGTGGTTCCATGAGATCATATAACTACTGCTTAAATCTTTGTCTACATTGAATGCTCGTATTTCATCTTCTAGTGCATTCCTCAATTCTTCCCTAGTCTATAAACAATAATACCATATAAGCTGGATTTGCAATCATATTACATGTCCATAGTAGTCACAGACTCGTACACTTGATAAAGTAGGTAAACGCCTTGAAATGCATCATAATCTAATGACGGCGGTTAAAACTACAAGTTGATCCAACATTTTTGATAACAGACGAGCATGACATATGAGATATTGTTATTAAGAAAATCAAGAAACAGCATTAACAAAACAAAATAGTGTCAGTATTTAGTAATCTTATTCAAATATATATCTGATACCTAGAGAGCCCTCTAAATAAAGGTGGCCTGGAGTTACAGAAATGTAGGCTTTCTAGCTCAGGAGACATTTCTTTACCTTGTAATTCCATATAAGGTTAGACTTGGCATGATCGATAGCAAACATGTAGTAAAACATTTTCCAGTTTGCTTCACTTTTGATTCTTTGTCTCCTCTTTCTCAGTACTATTGGCTTTTGTTCAGTCTGAAAGTAGACAAGAGAATACACATTGATGTAAATAAAGCATCCCTTGGCTTAACATCTCAAATGAGTCACTCTGGGCCAGTTCATTGTTAAATCTTAAAGATATAATTTTACAAGATATATAATTTCCCTCAATTCTATACAGTTTCAATAACATACAGTATGTTTATAATTCCCATCCCCCTAATTCTGTTTTCCATTTTTCTTTAAAATACACTATCAAAATACTTGTATATGATTTTCAAGTTACAAATGGTTATGCTCTTTTTATGCAGAAGCACTCAATGGATACCAATGGTACAACATTTCAATCCCACTTTAAACACAGGGTTGGGTTATTATGAAAATGAACACACTGCATTTTGTAAGTGTGCTTTGCATAAAGCTACCAATCAATGTTTTTCAATACCTGTTTCTTCTGTATGCCTATTCTAGCTCTCCAATGGGTCAGTACCAAATCTATTTGCTTCTCTAGTTGTTTCTCTATGATCCTCCACTGCGGGTTCCTTTTAGATTTGTTCTGGTCAGCCTAAAGAGAAGATTCAATACAGATGCATAGGATTTAACTGAAAGAGTATTTGAACATAGTGAAATGCAGAACATCTGTTTCAATTAAAATATGACAACCATGCAACTTCAAGGAATAGCAATTCGTTATAGCAAATACCACTTCTAGATCATAACAAATCAACTGATATTTTTACATCTCTAATCAAACTTTGTTCGGTCAGTTTATCAACTATTAAAGTTTCAGTAATACTAATAACTTGGTTTAGTAAGAAAAAATTCAATTTTATCACAACTGATCACTTACCAGTGCAAGTTTTAGGTTATCTCGTACATGCATTCTGTCAACATCATCATCTGGTGGTTCATCTGTGCTGTCTAGATACTGCAGCAGACCACTAGGCTAGTAACAAGAGCACAAAATATATTAGTCATATGTCCATATAGCTAGTACAAGCATTCACTGTACTAAAAGGCACTGATGAATCGTCTGGTACTATGACACTTAATTAAGATATTCATGGCCAGAATTTGAGGAATGACTGGATGACTTAGTTCTGAATGGGTCAGTTACATAGATATATGGAACAAAGCATCCAGTGGGTGTGAGCCATCTACAATGGGAAGTGCTTAGGAAATATGTATGCAATCACCTAGTAAGTGCATAACTGATGAACACAAGATATTGTGTTGAGGCTAATGGGAATTATTGTTATACTGAAATGCTGGAATGGTATCTAGAATAACAGGTATGTCTTACCATGATTCTTTTGAGCAAAGCCATTGCAGTAGGGTGGCCAGTGACCCATAAACCAACTAGGTGACGACTCAGCTGCCTGGAATAATCATTCTAAAGTTATATCTCTCTCTGAACCCCATCGGGACAAACCAAGTGTTCAGATAAGCAGGTGTTCACATTTCAGGTTTTTTAACATGAAGGTCTATGGCAAATTAAACAAAGCATTAACATGCAAAATGTCACCACCTGCCATTTGTTATAGATGCCATTTGTTACAGACGCCGAACATCATCCACAAAAATGGACTGTAACAATAAGTCACAACTTGTGGTGACAAAAAAATGGGATCGAAAAACATGTTCACATTGAGAGATGTTCAGATTAGATAAGTGTTTGGATATACAGGTTTTTGCAAAATGTCATATTATACAACTAGAACAATACTTCAAACGGAATTCTAAACCTCAACAGATTAATGCATTTACATGAAGTTTTGTGCTGATATCTTTGTATTACATAACAGTTTAAGGAGAGTGCTAATTACCTGAGAGTAAGTTGTCGCCCATCAGTACTTTGTGTGTACATTGCTGTGTGTAGGTGCCTTGGTAGAGCTCCTTCTGCAAGAGCCAACTCCTGCATCTTCGCCGCAATTTCTGGATCACCTTCCTATCAATATCAAACTATATGCATGTACAGGATGTCCCGAAAGTATGGCCCCCCTAGGCAGACATATACCATAGTACGTGACACATTGACTAGTAATGTAGTGTAAAATTGAACTTTATTTTAGCCAAACACTAAATTTTAAAATGACTGCAACTTTTTCCCATTTGAGAGTCGGACCATGATACTTGGCAAATCAATGTAACTTTGGATAAGCTTTAAAACGATATATGACACATACTATGACAACACTGGTATATGTCTGCCTAGGGGGGGCAAACTTTTGGGACACCCTGTATATTTACACTGAACCTCTCTGTAAAGCAGTGTCAGTCTGTCAGAATTTCTCTTCCTTAACCGTGTTCAGCCTTATTGAAAACTATAGAGAATTCATTTTTACAATTATCTAAGCTCAGCAAGGAATTTTCGTACATATTTTTACTGTGATCTAAAATTTCCATTTTCACTCAATAAGGAATAGCAAAGATTTTGCAAACCTCTATAATAGCTTTCATCACCATTCCAGCGCCTTTCACAATCGCCATAGATGGATGCTGAAAATATAAAGTGTGTGTTTACATGCTTGGAGAGATGATTGTACAACAAGGTAGACACATGCAAGACATCATCATATATGGAAGGGGCATATAGCCCTGAGGCAGGAAAGAAAAGGAGAAAAATATTCAAACATTGAAAAGACACTGTTGAAATGAAGTTCTTTGGTAAAATTTCATTCCCTTTACACTGAACTTGATTCTAAATGTGAGGCAGCCATTTTGAATTTTCTGAGGCCCAAATCAAATTGTCAACTATATGTCTCATCTCCTTTAAAATACATTTGATAATGTAATTTTACCACAGAACTGAGTATAAAAACATATATTCATTCAATCATATATTCATACTCTCATTTCCACAAGCTGGGCAATAAGATTTTACAAAACCAATGGCATTGAGCGAAAGAATATTCAATATTTTGATACCTGGAAAAGTTTGAATACTGCACGGCCTTCATCAGCAACCATCTGTAGCAATGTATCAAACTGCTGGCCATCTGTTGTCTCACTGTATGGAGCACATAATGAAAAGGTAAGGAAGTCCAGCATTCCAGATATCACTAATGCACCTGTGTTGTGTACCTGAAACAAGAAAAAACAAGGTATTAGCATGACAAAAAGTCACCTCCTAGTTGCTCATAATATTATGAATCTTTTTGACCTTGAGAAGGTCATTAAAGGTCAACATCTCAAATCTATAGTCAGCTTTGAACTTTTGAGAACTTGTTGATGATTTTGAAAAACAAATTTGGTCAATTTGATGCAAATAAAATCATTTTTGATATAGTTTATGGAGCTAAAATCTGCAAAATAATAATTTAA
The DNA here is from genome assembly GCA_903813345.2 of Owenia fusiformis. NCBI lineage: Eukaryota > Metazoa > Annelida > Polychaeta > Sabellida > Oweniidae > Owenia > Owenia fusiformis. The sequence goes on along the minus strand of CAIIXF020000007.1, from coordinate 18,511,818 downwards.
GGCTAAGGATGAAATTACTGGATTACTTACAACATTTTGTTTGAAGAGTTCAAGTAGATTCTCCAGGAACTTCTTGGATGACATAAGAGAAGCTTTGTTCAGTTGTTCTTGTCTGATGTCATAATCATCATGCATTGGCTGAAACAAAGGAAATATGATGTCATAATCATCATGCATTGGCTGAAAAAAGGAAATATGATGTCATAATCGTCATGCATTGGCTGAAACAAAGGAAATACGATGTCATAATCATCATGCATTGGCTGAAACAAAGGAAATACGATGTCATAATCATCATGCATTGGCTGAAACAAAGGAAATACGATGTCATAATCATCATGCATTGGCTGAAACAAAGGAAATACGATGTCATAATCATCATGCATTGGCTAAAATAAAATACTGTATGTATGATGTCACCATCATCATAAATTGGCTAAAACAAAATACGAATGATGTCACTATCATCATAAATTGACTGAAACAATTTGATAGTTGGTGTCACTATCATTATGCATTGCCTGAAACAAAGTAAATATGATGTCATAACCATCGTGCATTGGCTGAAAAATATGATGTCATAATCACCATAAATTGGCTGAAACACTGGTTTTTGTCTTGAGTACAGTTCTCTACATTATTATTTTTACACACCAAAACAAAGCAGAAGTGAAGAAATGAATATGAAGTAATGGTACACATACAATCTTACCTGCATGAGAGCATTGAGCATATCTATTGCACCATGGGTTACTCCATCATTCTTACGACTTAGCGAACGCACCACCTTCAGCCCAACCTTCTCCCGCATTCTGAAAGAATCATACAGCCACACAAAATGAGCTTGCTATGATCATGGCATTGAACTTCTGCTTACTAGAGTGTTGTTTACCAAAAATGAAGCCATTTTGGTATGGTTTACATAATTTCTCTGCACAGATGTTGTTCAAATGATAATTTCAAATTGACATTCGGCAAGGATGCAAGCATTACTTGGCATTACTTTCGAAGCATTTACAGAAAAGACCATTTGTTTCAAACGCCATTAAAGATGCAAATCACAAGCTGTTATGAGCATATGGAGAACCCATTTAAGAAGTTAGACAAGATGGCTCTATGCTAAGAACACTTGAGTTGATGACAGTTTAGTTTAAGACCATACATGTATGTATCAGTTTTTGACAGATACTCTTTTTAGTTTACAACATAAATACTTATGGATGGATTTCATGAGTTATACCCAGTAATTGTATTTTCAACAAAATATTTAACAAAAACATAGAAAATGTTCATGCTTTTACTTTGGCCTCTTTGGCCTATACAAATTGCTCCTTAAAACCTTTAAGTTTCCGAGTCACAATTTATACCAGAAAGGTTGGTTAAGATTGAATATTGTTTTTCTACACCCATGTCATTACTGTAAACACATACACCAATGGACTGAGAGTGGTGTAATAATAAAGCATAAGCTGTGCTCTGGGAGAATGCAGAAGCGTGAATTAGGTACAAAACTCTCAACCAACCCTCTACCTCCCTCAATGCCCAGGATATAAATAAGCCTTTTTAGAATGTGCCACTGTCATCATAATAGGGATTTAGGATTATTGATGTTTTGTGTCAAATGTCGCACCCATAACCACCTCCAAACCCATAATGTCATATAAGTTATTCAAGAATCTTACCCCATAGGTCCATATCTAAAACCAAAATATTCTACATACTAAAACCTTAAGAAATAGAAAAATAGAATGAAAAGGCAAATAAAACTAGAATTACTGCAATTTCCCATATTAGCAAATCCACCAAACAAAAAATATTTTTCTGAAAATTATTTCCTAGTAGAATTCCATTGTAGAAATGTGGCGACAAAGGGTTTAAGATTTAACGGTTTCATTCGGTGATAGTATTTTCAGTTCGCTTCAGTTGTTATTGTAGTTATTCACAGGCTACGCGAAAATGAGCAGACAGATATGAAGTTGATCCAAAAGTCAGAAAACATAACATGTCATAGTGCTTTTATTGTTTGTTTGCATCATACACGAAAAAATGGACTAATATGGCACAAAAATGGTAAAGCATTGTTAACCTCTTTACAATTAAAAATACATCTAAATGTAAGATGAATTTATATTCAATAATATAAGTTCTTCATGACATGTGATGATGTAGGTTTATTGAAAAACATAAAATAATTCCCCTAGCTTCTTGTGATGTATTTAGCATCCATTAGTCACTACTTACTTCCGGGTCAATATGGTGAGTATTAATTTTGTGATTTGGCATCTAATATTGTCTTAAATATCAGGTCTGCATAATTCTATGATGATTAACAATTGTTTGATTGGTGGTATTTTAATTTGAAAGTTTGAAATGGGGTTTAATTATGAGTTCAAATTTTTTTTTTTCTGAAAAATTTCACGATTCTCAAGAACCGTGGGGGTAAGAACTGCATGGCCATGGCTAACCGTTTGACTCTTGAATAAAATCAGTGTATATTGAATCAAGGTATCTACACCAGCTATGCAGTATTGCAGCTAATCTGAATAAATATGCCAACATAATGCACATACTTTGGGAGGTTTGTGAAGGCCATGAAGCCTGCTTTTGATGCAACAAGACGGCGAAGCGCATGGAACTGAGCCTCAAGCTCTTCTGCGGAGATTGCATTCTGGTCTCCCTCCTTCTCTAGCAGTGCTATCAGACTAGCATTTATCAACTTCTCTTTGTTCTCAGCAAATAAACCCTGAAGCAAAAATATGCATGTCCATATTCAGTTTTCAACGTAAAATATATCATGGATAGGTAATAAAACTGACATAAATTACAAGGGGAAATGTTGGTAAATTAGTTAGAGTTTATCTATATTTTAATTTAGAAAATACATCAAACAGTCGTTTTGAGAAAAATCTATTACTTCTGGAAAAAGATGGCAGTTTTCTAAGATGCAATATCAAAAATGACATCATATTTCTCTTCTACTTGTAAATACCTTAATCATAATTAACTTTAAGATGATCTAAAAATTTATGCAGATTCTTGATTTTTTGAGCCCACCTTACACAGCTGACTATGGGTTAGGTAGAAAACGCCAGATATAGGATATTAATGAACAGATTTGCTACATCTATTTTCAGCTAAAATGCACATAGTTTTTGTACTACTGTATATGTACTTGTTCCCCCTGTGTTATTTCATATAATAGATCATGCATTAACAAAAACAAATTTGGAAATAACTGAAAGGTTCTCACATCAGCAGTGACAGCATGAAGGAGACCACTATATGATACATTGGAATTGAAACGTGACACTGCCTCAGCAAATGTCATCCCTACTGGCGGGCTTTGCAGGAATCTCATGTGTTGACTTTCTACTTCTTCATCAACTGGAACTGTGAAGGGACCTAAAATGGAGATATTATTATAAGCACATAATCAAATGTATTTCTTAGCACCATAGTGAGCACAAAATGGGAACTTCAAAATATATTTGATCTGGACACTTAACCAAATTTCAATTTCTTGGAATAGGACTACAAGTATTTTAGTCACTGATAATGTTTGATTAGAAAATTAGATGATGGCAGCCCCCCCCCCCCCCATAAACTCATTCATGTAGCATTGCCACCCTATCATTATTCCTCATAGAAATTTACATAAGATTGCAAAGTTTCAGAATCCAGTGTTGCCCCTGAAAAAGATACAATGTATCAAAGTATGTGGGTACAGGTCATTTTGAGGGGAATTTCTGGTCATTTCGAGGGCAATTTAAAGGAAAAATTTAGTTTCTGTATTGCACATTTCTAGCAGCTGTCATCACGGCAGAGTGCAGTGCACATAAGTGTGATAGTTATACAGAAAGACAAATAGATAGATTTCATGCAGTGGCTTATAGGAAGGTTAGGGACCCTGGTGTGACCTCTATCACTAAAATGGGTATGAGACAAAGTGAACAGATCACCGGATTGAGTCCAAAAATGACCAGAAGTTACCCTCTAAATGACCACGTACCTGGAATCTTTGATACAATGCATCTTTTTTCAGGGAAAACCCTGGGTTCTGAAACTTTGCAATCCTATGGAACTTTCCATGAAGAACAAAATGATATATAACATGAATCATGGGGATGCAAACATATGCAACACCCTGTATATAACCATTTAACTGTTCAAATAAGTAAACGAAAAATGGCCTTCAGAATTGGCAAATGATGGTGAGGAATTTAGTGGGTTTAACTTAAAAGATATGGTTTAAATAAGGAGTAAAACAGCAATATTGACAAACAAACCATGGGAAAGGCTTGAAGTACAGCCTACTAGCAACAATTAGTAAACTGTCACCCATAGGAATCCTTAAGGCCATTGCAATAAATTATGCTGAATTATACTGATTTCATATAATCATATAAAATTATCAATGTTCAATCAAATATGCAAATGATCAGTAATTGCTTAAATTAAATTTAGAATTGGAATAAATCTTGAGGCAATGCAATACCAATTATAGCAACCCTTACAAATAATTCAGTGTTCAAAAATTCCCATTTTCCCTATACAACTCATAATCAATTAATTTCATTCATGGCACATATGATGATCAAAGTAATGTCCATAAAAAATCTATAATGGGAGTATACAACTACGAAGTACATGTTAGTTATAAACATGAATGAAACAGTTGAGGAAGCAGTTTACGTGCGGAAATATTTTATATATAAGCATGTTAAAAAAATCAAGAATTTTTGTCATTCTATTTGTGACAATATTGATTTTGCCAGTGCATGCACGACCAATCACTGAAATACACCCATATATGGATGAAGGTTTAATAGAATACGGGAATCCTTTGAATGAGCATGTACCTCAATCAAATGAAGGCAAAGCAGTATATACACAAGAGGGGGTGAATTTGTACCAAATGATTATTTACAATCTATATGGACAGACCAACTTCCAGGGCTACACAAGCCCACTTCTTTCACCACCAGAGAATGGAAAATATGAAAGTTATCTCATAGACAATCAGGAGGATTATCAAAGAAAATATCCGAAAGGCATTGTACACAAAAATGATGAAGATCTCTATGAAAATGATTTTGATCCTCGGCAAAAATATGTTGACCAACATGGAAATGATCTACAACAGGAAAATAATGACCATCCACACGAAGATGATGAACATGAATTTTCAAAAGATGATCATATTAATGGATTTAACTCTGCTGTTACTGGTGACAAGAATGTTGCAACCAATGGCTACACACATGAAGAAGGAACCAAGAAAATGAAACAAGTCACCCAACATGAGACTGATCAACTCCCATCAATTGAATACAGTGAAACGGACCATCACTTCAACCCAGGGCAGTATGATTTTGACCATTTAACAGACAGGATTTGGCAAGAGGGAAAAGAAGTGTATGACATGGATGATGTTTATGAAGATATTATGGACTTTAACAGTCCTTTTATTTATGATTTCATTTACAGTTAGACTCTGTTAAAATAATCATCGAAATTGTTGTTCCAATTTAAAATAGAGTTATTATCTATTATATTTATCTTAGTGTTTTCTAGAAGTTGTTTTTGGTAAGAGGATATGGAAAACATCAATTTTCAAATTACTTCTAAAAAGGAAAATTAAAAAAAACAATCAGAATTTAAACCATGATCTCCCAGTCAATTTTAGCTTTTGATGAATGTACAAAGATGATTTATTCCATAATACTACTGTTTTCCCAGGGAAATATGAAGGAATAAAAATCGTATTGAATCGTATTACATGAAAAAATCGTATTGTCCCCGGGAAAAAATCGTATTGGAGCGTATTACATGAAAAAATCGTATTGTCCCCGGGAAAAAAAATCGTATTGGAACGTATTAACCTATTTTTGGTTTTCCTGTTATTTTTAACCTTAGCTAATTGATAAAAGCATTTTCAAAATGTAACATTTTAGAGGAATGTATTATGGAATAAATAGGTTATTTCTGGTCGGGATTGAATATGGGTTTCATTCCTCGGAAAATATGATATTGACCTTGGGAAATATCATATTGACACTCGGTCGCTGCGCTCCCTCGGTCAATATCATATTACCCTTCGGTCAATATCATATTGTCCCTTGGAATAAAACCCATATTCAATCCCTCCCAGTAAATAACCTATATATAGCATATAAGATAATCAGATCAACCCATATTCAGTTCACAATATTGGGATTATCATTTGGAAAAAATAATATCTAATAGGTATATTGGCCGCACGATAATACCAACATCCTGAACCTCACAAGTATTTACTGAAAATATTTTGTTGGCCATTATCATAATCAAACTGAAAAATGTCAGATCAGAGTTTATTACCTAAATCTTATTTATATTCAAGTTAAGGGGAACTATGTGCATGTTAAGTATGTTAAGTGTATGTTAAAGTTAGCAACCTGGTGGTGAAACTGGTAGTTAAACTAGGTACTGGTAACTGGGTGATTTGCTTTGATGAATTAGAGTTAAGAGTAACATATAATGAATAATGTGTTTTAAAATGTTATGTTTGTGTAAAATTAGTTACAGGTATGGAATATCATGAAAATAAATAAACAAAAACAACTTTGGTTTCTTAAAAGTCTTGTAATCATTCAAGTGTAGACAACCAGGCCTTAAGCCTTCAGCAATGGAAAAATACCTTTAGTACATACCCTTAGTAAATTTAGCTCAGACTGTATTTGTTAAGACACTTTATGGACACCATGTACAAATGTATATTATTAAAACAAATAAACATATGATATCTTACCTAATCGCTTTCCTCTGTCTGTTACACTCATTCGGACACACACATCTCTGTTACCAGAAGCCCTTACACCATCCAGCATTGACGCTATCAGAGCATCTCTGAAATACAATATACATGTACCAATTAGTTACATTAGAAAACATGATATTTATTTTAGACATATATGTACATGTTTCATCACAAAGTAATGCAAACTGGAAAAACAACCAATACATAGATTAGATTTAGATTTATGAACTTTATTACACATTCATACCCATAAAAGGTTAAGTGTACACAAAGTAAACACTAATTTTACAATATATCAATACAACAGAAAACAGTATATATAACAACACACAAAATTAACACTTCATAATAAATAAATAAGTAAATAAATGAACAAATAAATATGCATCATGGATAAGCACATGAATGGTGATTGTGATACGCGTCCATTGTTTATGTCATATATCACACCCTTCTATGTTATATTACATTTATGAATAAATTCTGCTACAATTTCAATTTCTTTATTTTCACAAGACATACAATATTGGAAAAAAAGTGAATCGTCCTCCATGTTGAAAAGGTGTTTAATTGGGTTGCCGTGTGATACAAGTTTATCGAGCATTTTCTTTCTATATATACTGTATTTTTTACATGAACGCATTATGTGTTTTTCGTTTTCTATTAAATTGCAAACCTCGCAAATTCTTTCATCGATCTTTAATTTTGGGCGTTCGTATCTACCCGTTTCTATTTTTAATTTGTGGTTACTGATACGAAACTTTGTTAGACTTCGTCGTAAATGCCCATTTGAAATTGAATCTAAATATGGTTCGAACCTGAAATTGCTTTTAAATATTTTGTATGTATTCAGTTTGCGACATTGGTCGGAATTCAATTGATTTCGCCAATAATCTTCAAAACTAATTTTTGATTTACAAACAACTTCGGATGCGTCAATAGTATATTCTTTTACATCTAAAGTATTATTGATATTGCTGGGAGTATTTCCTGAAAATGATACTACCTCTAATTTATCCATTACACTTTTAAAATTCAGCATCCACGATGACTTGTTGATCTTTGATAAGTCATTTGATGTAGTAAGTGCTTCTGATAATAAGATGTATGACGTATTTAACATGTGATTATAGAAATTAGTAGCTTGTTTGAATATATTTATATATAGTGGGTATTTCCCAAGCTCTCCATAAATTGCTAAATTTGTTGATTTTTTATTTACTTTAAGAATATATTTACAAAAAGATAACAGAAGTTTCTCAGATGGAAATCGTCTGCCATTTGTAAACCATTCATTCAAATCTTTTGTAGAAAAGTAATTCGACATGCCCCATATTTCAGATCCATATAAGATTATTGGAACTACCAATTGTTCAAAAATCTTTATTCCTATTGAAGGTTTTAAACTTGTATCGCCTAGTGACCTTTTTATTTTATAAATTGCCTTTAATCCTCGGTCATACAGATAGTCCTTGGATTTACTAAACGTACCTGAACTACTTATGGTCAAACCCAAGTATTTATATGATTTTACCGTCTCGATCTCATCCCCATCAAAATAAAAATTTTCTGTACATTTTCTACCATTTCCAATAAATTTCATTATTTTTGTTTTCGATAAATTAATTGACAAATGCCAGTCTTTACAATATTTTGAAAGATTATCTATAGACTTTTGAAGTCCATTTCTGCTCAAAGACAAAAGTAGAACATCATCAGCATACATCAAACAGTTTACTTTTGAACTTTGTAAAATTGGTGCGTCATTGTAACCTATAACCGCTGGCAGATCATTTAAAAACAAATTGAATAGTGTGGGAGACATTGGATCCCCTTGTTTAACACCAGCATTCACTTTTCTAAATTCAGTCCTCTTATTTGAAATACTGTTTTTTATACATATTTTGGTATCTTGATACATTTTTCTAACGATTTCAAAAAACTTTCCTTTTATAGTTTAGTTTAGTTTAGTTTATTATTTATTAAAGTGTCACAGGCATATTATTTTACATGATTATACGTACAATTATTCAAGAGCCCCAAGCCAACAATGGCTTATGAGACACTGTCCATCTCAGAACTATTGCTAATAAAATGATTGATTTTGAATGAAAAAAATATTCAAGACACACAATCAGTCAGTTACTAGTACGTCGAATAATCCACTGATGCTGAGAAGGCTTATTTATGATACATGAAGGCAATGAGAGCCCAACATATTAATTGTAATATCCATGACATTTTACTCAAAGTATATCAACTCAGCCGGCTATTGTTTGTTGAATCTCAATCACATCATTTTCCTTAAATTCCAATCAAGCGTGTGAGCCTTGACCTAAATTAGGTTACCAGATTATATCATAAGTCCACCGCAATGCTTGTTTTATAATGTCCAAAGCTTGAATGTAGGATGGCCCATGAAACCAAATAAATTCATGTAATTCTGGACCCCCTGGCCTTAATGTTATTGCTCTGTTGTGGCCAGAGTTTACCGAATCTCTGCATATTCCTCAAAGTATATTCCAATTCTAGCTGTTTCCTGGTCTTTTGCTGCTCCACATATACGTTGTTGTATTCCTTAGAGTATTTTAATTTCGATTTTGACTTTAATATACGTGCTTTGTCCTCAGGAGATTTCAATGTAACCAATACAATACCAGCACTATCATGTCTTTTTGGTAGTCGTTTGACATCAATGGGGCACACATCTATCGGGTCATCATCACATACAATTTCGGATAGTACATTAATCACCATGGTAGAATCCAATATTGATGAAGATTCCGGCAGATTCTTTATGACAATTACTAGTTCATTTACAGAACTTTCATTCGGTTTATAACGAAGTTTCTCAAATCCATCAATACGGTCTTTCAATACCTTGATTTCAGCAGATACTGCATTTACATGTTGTAGTATTTCAAAGTTTTGTTGTTCCAATTTAGTCTCAAAATAACTCACCAACTCAGCTCGTTGAAGATCAATCTGTTTGAGGACTCCAATATTCTGATCCATGATTCTGTTCATTTGCTGTTGTAATGTTTGGATCGTAGCACCCAATGCCATAATTGATGCTGAAGTGTTTGAATCCATTTTAGGTCCATCTGTATTAAATCCAAATCGCTTTCCAATGTCAGCCATGTTTGATGTTTTCTTTTGTACAAGCTGAACTTTCTGAACTCTGTTTTTGACTGTCCTGTTTACACTTTTGCGATTTCTTGAGCTTACCCATTCTCTATGTATATTCCAATTGAACGTTGATACAGTTATAAATCCATAAAGTTTACAAAAACATCAAAATTGCACAAAATAGTAGCAGAGAATTATACACGTGTCAAGTTGGTACGGTGGCCTAAATCATAATTATACCAACTGACAAAAGTTTATACATAAGACCTTCCCTCCAAACGCTGTCAAAAGCCTTTCTAAAGTCAATGAATATTCCATAAATAGGAGATTTTAAATGTTTAACATATTTATCATGAAGCGTTCTGATAATAAAGATATGATCCACTGTTCGTGCTTTCTTCTGAAATCCTATTTGAGCTTTATTCATAATATTATTATGATTTATGAAAACCTGCAATCGTGCATCCAATACTGAACTAAATATTTTTCCAAACACATTGTTAATTGTTATACCTCTATAATTTGATAATTTTCTAGGATCTCCGCTTTTAAAAATTGAAGTGATATATCCCTCTCCCCAACTTGCCGGATATTTTCCTGAATTTAATATTGTATTAAATATTATTTTCAAATATGGCAGTATTAATGATTTGGTACTTTTGACCATTTCATTCGAAATCATATCCAAACCAGATGCTTTATTATTTTTTAAGCCTTTAATTGCTGTCTCGATTTCTGATTGTTTAATCTCAAAATCTAACTCTGAAAAGAATGGTTCTTTTCGCATCTCCTCGATCCGAGAAGAAATCTCAACATTTGATATGTCGGTCGTGTTAAGTAATTTATAATAGTATTCTAACCATTCGTTAATTTCAACGCGGTCTTGAGTGACTCTCGAACCAGGCTCTTTTAGTTTGTCTATTAAATTCCAATATTCAGTTGGATTTGTAGAACTAGCGTTTTCAAGCTTTTCAATTAATTCCGCTTTATATTGATATTTAGCTTGTTTACATCGTTTTTTATAAACCTTTTTCACTTTAAAGAACATACCTCTTTTATAAGGATTTGTGGGATCATTTTGTAAACATTTGCCTAATTTTCGAACTTCAGAATGCAGTTGCTTGCACGATAAATTATACCACTTTTTACATCGTTTTTGTTTATTTCCTTTCTTATGTCTGTCGAACCTCTTTTCAAGCGTATTGGACGCAGCATTGTGCATACACTTAGTTAAGTTATTTAACATATCATCTACATTACTATTATGATCCATATCGTACAGGCTGCGTTTATTTGTAATCTCGATTTTCAATTGGTCGTGAAAATCTTTGCTTTTTTCTGAAGACCAGATATATCTCGGAGGTAATGGAGTTTGAGTATAGACTTTACTTTTCCTCGTTTTATGTTTGCAAATTCTGCTAAATTCAGAATTATATAACAAAGAAATGGCACAATGATCAGAAAGGTTTCCTTGAAAATCATGCACTTTAAATGTACATATGTTATGCATGATTTCCGATTGCGCCAGCGCTATATCAACCGTGCTACTTCCATTATATTTATGACATGTAAGACTACCTTCTAAATCACCAATTTTCCGCCCATTCACAATTCTCATTTGACAAGATTTACATAGTTCAAGCAGCTGTCGTCCTTGTGTGTTAATGATTTTGTCTTTATTAAAGCGATTAAGTAGATTTGAATCACAATCATTGTTATATTCCGGATAGACGGGGACGTATTTTTCATCATCTTCGACTATGAAATCATTTCCAATTCCAAATCTACTATTTAAATCTCCTAAAATAAGAACGTTCCCACATTTTGAATATTTTGCTATTTGTTCAGTAAGAATGTCAAATTTGTCAACAACCTGTCCCATAGACAATGATGAATTACTCGGATTGATATATACAACTGCTAAAAATAAATCATTTTCAAATCCAAAGAAATTTTTATCTAATCTTAACCATGCTATATCATCATGAGTTATTGGTTCCTCCTTAACACCATCTAAAACACATTCGCTGATTAAAAACGTAACACCACCTGTATTTTTCGTTGCATTGGCTGATTTTTCCCGAAAATTATTTATCAGCTGTTTGTACCCTGGAACGCATATCGCAGTATCACAATCACCATGAGTTTCTGTTAAGCCGATTATATCAAAGCCGTGTATAAACTTTACAAAATTCTCATCACAGTACTTATACATCTCTCTCTTCCTGTCAAAAAGTCCTTCGACATTCCAATGAGCTAGTCTTAGACTAGAAAGTAACATTTCGCTGATTAGTATCCGTATGAACAAATCTCAATATTTTACATGCGTAATCACAGTGAAATTAGACGCAAGTTAACCATATCCATTACCGCATACTTCAAATGGTTACAATTACATATTTTTGATTTTATGAATAAATGATACAATAATTATACAGCGATACTAAAATCCAATATTTTACGATTACACACTTTCAGTTCAACGAATATTGACTGTATTAATAAAGGCACTTGGTTATAGCATATTTAATATTGTTAAAGAGTCTCCTCTCTCCTTGCTCGGAAAGGTGAACCCTGTCTGCACTGAAGAATCGTGGAATGATACTACCGTCTGAAAACGACAGATTTGTATTATCGATAATTCTAATATCGTGGGATTTGTTATATCTGTTCCAAAAGTACTCATTTATGTACTCTGTTTTGCTGTTACGCTCTTCCGAATCTCCCCTATTTGGTGCTAGCGATATGAGTACTTTCGTTCCTGGAAATAGCTCTTTAGTGAGAGTTGTAAGACCATTCATTCGATTAATACACGCGTCGACGCTCAGAAATTTAAGATCATTCGAAACGACTTGAAAAACTATGCAGCTTGGACTTTCATTTGGGTGACATTTCTCTTTGATACCCAAAACAACATCCGACGCTTCTTCAATCGTATAAGCGGTATACTTATATGAATCAAACCTACTGCTTAGTTTTCCCGGCTGTAGATTTTTAATCAGTGACGAACCAATTATCAAAACACTATCGCGGTATTGACGATTTGAATTCCTATTCTCGACATTTCTGCGTATTCCTCTACGTGGAGTTGACCTACTGGAAACGCGTGGTACAAATGCGTTGGTTAGTTCTTCTTTTTTGCTCGTATCCGCTGATTCATTGGAAATAGGATTTGTTGAAGCATTTGTCCCCATTGTGACATCTGTTTGCAGATCAATCGAATCATTTAAATGGTTCGTAATCAGTTTTTCATTTTTCACGTCTATTTTTATTTGTAGATTTTTTATCTCGGATTTCATTTGTTTAGTCGTCTCCGTGAGTCCCATTAGCGCATCATTATTTTTGGACTCTATAGCCTGCATTCTAGCTTTTAACTCTTTGATTTCTTCATCCTTATTCTGTAATGATTCTTTCATCAACTTTATTTGTGAGTTTTTCTCAAATAGAACCGCCTCTAGCTTGATTTTCTCTTCTTTGTATGACTGTTTAGCCCCGTTATCCCTTTTCGACTCGTTGATTAACCGCTCTAACTCCGATTCCAGACGATCAAATCTACCAACAAATATGGATTTTAATTCTTCAACGACGTTGGTTTGAAGATGGATAGATTGCTTTTGGTTCTGGGAGCTTCTTATTGGAGATATCAAGTCATCTATATTCTGAACTAGGTCCTCTTGTTGATTATCAGACTGAGATAAAAGAATCTCAATATCACTGTCTTTATCGCTGGTACACAAGTCACAGATGAATTTTTTATTCTTCTTTTTGATGTATTGCAGGATCTGATAGGCTGGTAACTTAGAGCACGTATAATGAATGTTCATTTTACAGCAATTACATGTCAACATATTGGATGAGTTGGAGTCCTCACAAATCGTACAAACGGTAGAATCTGTATCACATGTATCAGCTGCAACCAAATCTAACTGTTCTTCTTCAGTTATTCCTTTGTCAACGACATTGGCTATGCAGCCCTTCCTTGCCAGTCGGTCGGCTTCTTCATTGCCATGAATCCCCGCATGTCCTTTGACGAGTGTCCATTTGATTTTAGTTTTGAGTTTGGTCAAGGTGTTAAGTTCTTTCCAAAGATCTTGATTTTTCACAGGGTTGTTATTTGAAAGCTTCCATCCCTTTTTTATCCAATTTGGAATCCATTTCGAAATCCCGTTAACCACGTATTCACTATCAGAGAAAATCTGTACATGGGTTATATTTTCGTCCTTGCATATACGCAGAGCTTCTATACAAGCTTTCAGTTCTGCTTTGCCATTTGTAGGAATGGTATCATCCGGCAACGATCCGAATTTATTCAACGGATTTCCGTCTCCCCAGAAAATCCCATAGCCTCCTCTAGAGTCCGTCGATCCATTTTTACTACACGCACCGTCCACATAACAAGCCGTATAATTGATGGTCGGCATACTATTAGTTATTTATTGCATAATAAGAATCACTTGTAACGTCAAATTTCACTGCAAAAACGATGAATTTACACTGATTTTGAATTTGAATTTGAAAAGTCAACCATCTTGGTCCGTGACGTCATAATAATACATATGCAAAATGAATTTGGCAATATGTGAACATATCAACTAGCTAGAATTGAGTTACAATTACACATCAATGGGATGTCATTCAGAGGTACGAAATATGCAATTTTAAATCAATTTTACTGTTAAATACAAATCTTGTATTAGATATTCGATTTACCTTTCTGTACTTGTGTAGATTCTTATTGCACCTTTCACATATTCTATCATAAACTTTTGGGGATTACTGTCATCTCTGATAATGGCAAATATCTGAAATTATTAACAATTATAATATATTGGATATTGAATAAGTACTATACAGGGTGGGCCAATGAAAATTGGAATATTTTTCTATTTATCCAATTTTTATTGGCCCACCCCGTACTGTGGAAGTAATTTAGTAATGTTTGAAATAATTTATCAAAATGATTGCCATTTCTTACAGTTGATATCTTTAACATATTTTTTTCTTGTGTAACTTTAATTTTTTCATCCTAAACATGAAACACCTAAACCCGAGTGAGTATTTTAGTTGTACAAAAGTTTATACCGAATCGTATGCAAGTGAAATGTATCATATGCTCCCATATCAATTTCAAGTACATGCTTTAAGGTCTTTAATCACTTAATACTTTTCTTCAATTATTCTTCTAAGCGTCTAAGCTGATGGCTTTTAATATAGTTGATATTTTCTAACTGTGTAGACAAATATTTTAAATTTGGCAAGAGTCATTCTGCGGAGATTACTGATTGGGAGATCACTTATGGGGAGATCATTAATGGGGAGATCAGTTATGGGGAGATCACTGATGAGGAGATCACTTGTGGGGAGATCACTAGTGGGGAGATCACTTATGGGGAGATCACTAATGGGGAGATAACTTATGGGGAGATCACTAATGGGGAGATAACTTATGGGGAGATCACTTATGGGGAGATCACTAAAGGAGAGATCACTAAAGGAGAGATCACTTTTATTCTACTCTGCTATTCTTGGCTCTTTTGCAATGTGTGAAAATGATATTCACTGAACCTTATAGATATTAGATTCCATTTTTATGGGGAATATACCATGAATATGATGAATTTATATTGCAATAAATATGGCCATTTATCAACCTGTTACATACTAGAATAGTACTTACATCACATAATGGTTTACATGTACATATATTGTAAGTCGCTGGATCCCTCTCGACAATGCAAGTTTCAGTGAGACACAAAGTGCGTCTTGTTGGATCGTCATGTCTATGAGTGATTTTTTGTACTGTGAATTCTGCATATGAAGTCAAAGCTTCATCAGTGCTAAAAATAGAATTTGAAAATAATGAAAATTTAAAACAGGGCAGCTATTGCTGTTCAATTTCAATTCTTTCTCCATGTAGTATTACATCTAAATGAACAAACTACATGCTATCTCATTTCAACTTTTGAATATATCGCCTCATATACCTATATTTTCCAAGCCTATGGACAGTAAATTGGTCAAATGTTATAGGGTCCTTTCGCAATCTTAATGCTACTCCTGTGTAATATCCAGATGTCTCAATCACAGATTTAATAAGTTCATCCCTGGACTCAAGGGCAAAAAGGTGCTGCAGAAAAAATGAAATACATTTGTAAGTCAAGCAGTTTTTATTGGCAGTTTTTATGAACAGAACAAAGGGTGAACAAAACTATATCTAAAATACAGCTGTTCAAATTTTGAGGAGAGTATTTCTCTATTAAACATTCTCTGATTTTGTTTGATTTATAATCTTATTTACTTCATTGCTTGCTCTTGGCATTATTTTGGATTAAAACGTTGCTGTTGTGTCTACATACCAGTCTATTGAATCCACCATGTATAACTGCAATCCCCCCACTGTAGTCAGACACCTGGAGTCAGATATGTTAAAATTTAAACAAATGATAAATTTCATACCAGCCTTATATTTAAGGAATAAAGACCGAGATTTTATGATTTATGGCATGATATATGACCAAAAATTTTATTCTGTTCATAGTTAAAAGACCAGAATCGTGTAGGTCTTTGGCAATAGCTAGAATAAAATTTGAGGTCATATATTTGACATAAATCATAAAATCGAGCTCTTTGTTTCGATTCTAATATGATAAACAGACAAAAAACACAACTATTTGCATTCATGAATTTTAGCGGTCATACATACTCCAATATAGACCAATAAATCAATTGTTCTAGCATTTGTGACGTTACGTATCATATTTAAATCTCTACTAAATGTTAAGTATATCAGACCTATTCTCCTATCAAAAGTAAACAAGTTCAAAGCATAAAAACTGTAACACTCATTATTGAAACAGCTCAAATGGAATGGTGATAGAAAGTGAATTAATCATTGACCAGTCCTAATCTAACCTGTGTGAGCCCTTCCATGTCTTTGTAATCATATGAACAGAGGAGTCTATTGGTGACAGCATCCCTTTGGTCCAGAGACCCAGCATTCACCTCCAGCACAACTGGGATCCTCTTATCTGACCAATGATATTTGAATGCATTAAAGCGTCGAGATGTTGGTCCCTTATCTGCAAATCTGGCTCTGAATCGCTGGAATCAAGATCTTCAAATATATATTTCATCTCACCACCAGCAATGTCCCTGGCTGGTTCCATTGCTATTTATTAATCTGAATCTAAAGAGACAAGTGATAATTGACACCCTTTGGTTAGATTAGATAATCTTATAGTTTTAGAGCTGGTAATAGATCTTGACAAGACATCGCAAATATCACCACCAACCATTTCTTACAGACGTCGAATGCTGAACACTAATGCCGAATGCTGAACAACAACAGCTGGACACCACCCACAACATATTTGGAGACTATAATAATAAGTTAACACCTCCTGGTGGTGACATAATGATCCTAAACGTAGCTGTCTGTGTCCTCTTGGAGCAAATAAGTGCATAACTGTTTTGATCAACCTAACCAGATCCATAATGAAATTGTAAACTATTGAAAAGATATCCCATTTCAAACAAATGCTGTTTGTTCAACATATGAATTGATAAAATCTTCCATTCTGATGTTCATAGCATCTCTCTCACTTTGCATTGCAGATGAGATGTCCAGAAGGATAGAGGTTGAGAAGGTGTGGCTTGCCATGAAGAAAATGTTGTCATTAAGTAATAATCTTACCAGTGCTTCTGTCATTAGATCAGCCCTATGATCAGTGGAGAACTTCATTGTGTCAGTCTTCTTGCCCTTGGTGACTGTGATAACAAACTCATTGTTAGTTTGTGCCTTAGTGTTGGGCAGTATAGAGTGAAACTCACTATACATCCACTAGAAAATAGAACACATTATATGTCAACCTATACTGTAAAATAACATGGATATTTCTCATATGTCAGAGTACAATTGAGATACCAAACCAAAGATTTAATATAAAATAACCAGAACAACGGCAACGCCAAAGCGTAGCGAATCCCATCGAACAGAAATGGCTGGCATTTTTACAAACGAATAGCAAATATCATAAAACAACACACCAGAAAGGCCACCATTTTCAAAATGGTTGCTCACTAGCCAAGTTGTCATCAGAAGAAATAATATGCTTTTCAGTAGCCACCTCTAAATTTTTTGAAAAATCGCACACGTACTTGTAAAATAACACACATAAAAATGGTTGCCATTTTTCAAAATGGCCGACTACTCCCCAAAGTTTTATTAGACAATGTGCCATGCTTAAAGTATTCACATATCAAATATGAACAAAATTGCTCCACTACTTTTCGAGTTATAGTAAAATACGTTAAAATGGCGGCCATTTTTTTTTTCAAAATGGCCGCCTTCAAAATGGCCGCCTTCTACCAAAAGTGTCATAGGAGAGTGTGCCATGCTTATAGTATTCACATACCAAATATGAACAAAATCGCTCCACTACTTTTCGAGTTATAGTAAAATACGTTAAAATGCCGGCCATTTTTTTTTTCAAAATGGCCGCCTTCTACCAAAAGTGTCTTTAGACAGTGTACAATGCTTATAGTATTCACATACCAAATATGAACAAAATCGCTCCACTATTTTTTGAGTTATAGCAAAAATCGTAAAATGACGAGTAAAGGCCGCCATTTTTCAAGATGGCTGCCATGTGCTTCTTTAATATCTACATTTGTAGCATTATTAATGTCCTTTATAATTTTTTTACATTTAAAACATATTGATATAACAGTTTTACATATTGCACCTAAATTACTGTAAAATCGGCACTAAAATGGCAGCCATTTTGAAATGAGCGGCCATTTTGAAAATCGGCTTTTGAGCAGAACTTCTACCCCCATAAGGTATATGTGTACAAAATATGAATAGAATCGGGCTAACGGTATTTGAGTTATTGCCCGGACGGACGGACGGACGGACGTACGGACGGACGGACGGACGTACGGACGGACGGACGGACGGACGGACGGACGGAGGCGTTCCCTATATCCCTCCGAACTTCGTTCGATGGGATAATAAAAATATGCCGATGTTCTTTATATTTTGAGTCTCCTACATAGTGTAATTTCCTTAAAGTCCCCGTCTAAAGTTTGAAAATATTTTTTTATCATTCATTTACTATTTGTCAGGACTTAAAAAGTGATTTTAGAGATTTTTGAAAAAAATAAATTTTGGAAAAAAAGTTGTGAGCATTTCATTTCTCAAATATTCAAATTTCCCGCCATTTTTCAAAAAAAGTTGAAATTTCTTAATCATCAAATATTTTTTAATGCACTTCAAAAAAGAGTATCTTTTTAACACCAATGCAAAGATTGAACAAAGGACACACTATTTCAAATATAAAATGCCATATTTAATGGGCCACTTCAATGTTTTAGCATATGAAAAATATTTTGAAACATTAGTGATGTCACTAAGGTAGCAAAAACTTTTTGAAAAAAATTGAAATGTTTTTTTTCGATGTCAATCTTTTCTAAATATGCTAGACTTTCATAAAAAACCAATGTTGATTGTCTAACCAGGTTAAAAGAAAGAATAAATTATGTTTTAGATATCATTGTACCATTGGTTTCTATGAGAACTAAAATTTTGAAATGCATTTTTCTCAGAACCATTTTCATGCACTGATAAGTTCATTTCTCGCTTATTTATGAACCGATTTTCTTAATTTTTTTGGCAAAAAACATGGGAGAATGAATGCTATGCATTGGTATGATTTGTGGCTAATTAGAAGATATAAGTACAAATTTTGGAACAAAAAGTCTATCAAAAACCACTTTTTGAAATTTAAAAAAAAAGTTTCACATATCATTGATTCTTTGATAACATTGGGTAAGACTACAATATATAAGCCAAAGTGGTTTAAACTTTATATGGGGCCTTTAATTGTGAGTCAAATGGGACAGGAATTAACAGTCTCACATCAAATCAAGCAGAATTATGATCTGAAATGTGGCTGATTATAGAGACACAATGAACATTCTAGTTACACATAGAAACTTACTTGCTTGGTTAAATATAAAGAAACTTACTTGATATGTGACACTAAGTAAAAACTTTGTTGATCTGTGACTAAAATGTGGCAAGTTATATAAAGAAACTTACTTGATTTGTGACCTCAAAGGTAGCTGGGTTATAAGTAGTGATGCCATGTGTCCCAACAGAAAAGATCCTCTTGTACCTAAAAATAACATACACAATGTACGTAATTTAAGAATGATGGGAGCTTATATTGCTTGCTATATTGCCTTATTTCGGAAACACTGTAAATGAAAAAGTCTCATCCATTCTACAAAATATGATATTTTGACATAAAAAACAAACAAGGCAAAGGAGCCAGGACAAATGGTGTAAATTATCATCATGGACCACCATAAAATGAATATTGACATGAATTCAGAAAAACAGTTTTCATTTGTATTGTTAACAGATAGACAGAGGGACAGGCAGATTGACACACACAGTGAGGGTGTACAAAAACTACTCTTATCTCAGTTATGAACATTAAACAATTTCATTATCTTTATACTCCATGTACTTATAATATACAAGATGGCTTAAACAATGATCAAAACTAATAAAAATAAGAACTGGCGTTCTTATTCTATGTAAGTGTTTGCTTACTTTCCCTTCCATGAGTGCTTTGTAATGAAGTAGCAGGCGATATCCTTATTTTCTGACATAGACATCTTCTAAAATATAAAAACATAAAAAGATCAACAAATTTATTGAGGGGCAAATGGCAATTGTGTGGCAAAGCAGAGATCTCACACTTTAGAAGTGTAAAAAATGCTATTTTACATTTAAATGTAAATTGGAGAATCAATATCAAATGAATTTATCTGTCAATGTTCCAATTTCAGAGCACATTCTGGATGAGATTTGCATTTTGACCAGTAAATCACATTCATCAAGTATATTTATATCGCTTTCTGATCATTGAAATATTTAAAGAACATTCACATATTCATGAGTGTAATTGCCTAATTTTACAGACAATATTGATTCAACGATTTTCTTAAATGAAATTGGAGATGATTCCAGTACATGTAATTTTTAGAAATTTGAGGCTTTCTGTTTTCTACCAGGACTTAAAGGCATAGTGCAGAGGGGCCATTCAACATTCATGGACCAGTGTCAAAATATATTTAAGTTTGGATATTTCATCAAGACTATCATATAATTTTATTATCTCCAAAGAAAACCCCTGGATGAACATTATTTCAGCTGTCGTGGGACTCCCTTTATAGAAGCCTGGAACTGAATTCTTAATGCTGGAGTTGATAGTTTATCCATACATTTTAAGAAAATAGGTACGTCAAAGAAGATGTTAAGCCAAATGACCCGATAGCTCAGAAAAAGTAAAAATTTTTGAATTTTGTAAATGTTAAATTGAAAATAATCACTATTTACAAACAAACAATATTTTTTGACTGACGACGACGCCTAGCTACCGTGTAAACGCACGCCGCCGACCAAGATTGGCCTAATACCTAATTGTAACGCAATTATAAAAAAGTCACTATATTTTACAAACACTCATTGTTTTGTTGTTGTTGTTGTTTTGGACTGGCGACGCCGCCTAGCTACCGCGTAGACGCACGCCGCAGGCCTAGAAGACCTGTTACCTAACACTCTAGAATTGAGATTAACAAAACAATGACATTATGGAACTGCATTTTCTATAAAATTAAAAAGAAGACATAGCGTATCATCGTACCTTCCCCAAGATCGGCACTGCAGTACGAGGCCAATATGAAAGTATGAGATGCTTTGAATATCTTGTAAGCTAGTAAAAGATATACAATTGTAAATTTTAAAAAATGGTGGTGTTGCCATATGGTGTAATTCTAAATTAATGTGTACAGTAAATGGACATAAATATAAATACAAGCATGCGAGTTTAACTAAAATGTATAGGCTGCTTTTCGAGATATAATTGTTTGTTGCAAAAACGTCAGGCTGCCGCGTTGACGTTGCAACTACCAATCAACAAAATGAACCAGAAGGCATGTGTTACTAAAAAATCGCAGTGTAATATCATTTTGAAGAACACATTAAAATTAATCAATTACAATTTTCAAGGTACAATAAACAGCTATAAACCTTTGGCCTCTTGTTTCAGCAATGTTATTATTCTGAAAATTACACATCAGTTAGAGCCCGGAGTTAGAGTAGCATCAAAATACGAGAGGACTCACATTTTATTAGCCACACCAAGATAAACAAAATTAATATGAGGTGATGTTGATTTTAAACATTTTAATGCACAATCACATGACAATTATAAATACACTGCACACGAGCACACAAATAAAGAAATATCCAAGAGGAGTCTGAACTGTATTAGAAGAAGAATGTGTTTTTTCAAATTGGACTGTATCTTTTGATAGCTTATTTTGTCACAAAAACTTGTATCAACATCTGACATCTACAGTGCTGATACAAATTAATTGATAAGTCATATAGTTGGCATATTTTCTTGAATTTAAACATTTAATGTCCCAAAGTCCCCCAAACTGCAGAAAAGTATATACCGTAAATCATATCTACCAAAAATGATTGTCTCCAAGGCTTCATACCAGCGTATGCATAATGCATTTGTCACGGGTTTGAGCTGATATTTCGCTAAAATGAAGTAAGGGCTTGTTTATTGTGGTTAGCTTTTAATGGTAAGTGCTCAGGAGCAAATAATTCATGTGCGCAAAATAATCAAATAATTTGATTGGTTTTAACTTAAGTGCGCATGCGCACGCCACACGATCGTTTCATCATTAATCAATTTCATCAATTACTTTTCGTTTCATGGAGCAAAACTTTTGTTTTATTTGTTCATTCTATCTATCAGATAAGAGTCTCAGGGGTATATAGGCAATTCAAACATGACTGTATTCACACCTTCTATAAACTTCTATAAACTGTAAACAAAGTCAACATTTCACCCAAAGTATATTCGCGCACAATGCCCCTGTTATTACATGTAATGTGTGACGTCATAACAGCGGACCATAGTAATGGCTAGTGGTGTAATGAGTGACTCGGGTAATCGACTAGAACTCGAATGAGCCTAGAAAAAATGATCAATCGATTGAAAATTTGAAAATCGTGATTCTGAAAATTGCTGAGAAAAATCGCGATTTACCCTCCATACTCACGATTTAAGCAAGGATTGTAGCTGCCTTTACATTTTTCTAATAAATTACATACTTCTGACTATATTCTGCAGATCGTTTTGTTGATTTAATTGTCAGCTGATGAGAAATAGTATGAGAATCGTATTCATTGCTTTTTATGTTTGTTTATATCCGGTATATCGCATGCGCATATGTATTTTGATGGAAGTGGGAATTTAAAAGTCGTAAAATCCATAAAAGGCTTATACCATTGCTAATATATGGTAAATGTGCATCTAAAACATCCAAAACGGAACTCAATCCGTTCAGAACTACATCATTGAGTGGTCATTCAACCAAAAGTCAATGTAAGTAGTGACAAATGCCTTGATTTTCCAGGTTCTAATTTTCTCAAATTTTTAAAAAAATAATCGCCAAAATCATCTACTTGATCATCAAATTCATCATTCTACTCGAGTAGAGATTTTGGTGGCGAGTCCCACCACTAGTAATGGCGGACCATAATGAGTATTTGAAACAATTTGGTGAGTTTTCATGTTTGTATTGTAATATAAACCTCAGAGCAGGTGCAATATCATCTAATACACCCCCCAGGGCTAGGCACAAAAGCTTTCGAACACCTAACTCCCTTCGGTCGTTCGGAGTACAGAAAACTTGCCTAGCCCTGCGGGGTGTAATCTACAATACCCTGTTCTGCGGTCTATATTTCTTAAACCCATTTTGGTAGGAGTACTCTGTTTAGTTTGAATACTCACCCTTTATTATTTCGTATCAGCACTAAATTGGCCAACTCAAAAGAACAGTGTCTTTTGCAGTTTATTCTCTTCGAATAAATACAGTTTAGACTCTAGGCTCACTACTTATGGGACTAATTCTCAATTAACCTTCTCAATTTTCTGACAGATAGTTTGAACGAAAGATGAAGCCTGGTTATGTCTATGATCACCTCATTTCTCAATAATTGGAAAATAAAAACTGAAAAAAATGCATGTGTGAAAATTTGTATTTCTGCATTCATCTTTAGGCCTACATGTTGTACTTAAATAACGCTTGTGATATATTTACTTACCCTTTTGTTTATGGAGAATATATATAATGGAGACAAGTGTAGCTAGCTACTGTAGAAACAGTTTAAATGTAATAAAGTTTCTTCTTCCGGCAAACTTTTACGTCCGCCATATTGACATTCGACGAGAATTACTCCCACCTCTCGCGAGACTTACAACAGCGGGAAATTCAAAAGTTATTTAGCTTGGCATAGCCCCGCATTTGTATCTCATATCCATTCTGTCTAATCCATATGATGACTCGTGCTTTAACTGTCAAGTTACTTCAAACTGGCATTTGTATCCTTAATGGACTAGATGCGAGCTCAGTATATAAATAATCTTGATTTACTTTATTAAATATTCAAATTCAGTCAAAGTGATAAGGGTATGATATGAAAACTTAACCACTAGCCTAAAACTGATAATATTTAAGTTAAGGGGAACTTTCTACTATACTAGCCATGCTAGTGACCCTGGCGGTGAAATTGGTAACTACCTACTCGCATCTGAGTTATTGTAGAGGCATTCATAAAATCTAGGTCGAAGAAGGAATATTTCATCAGTGGGCGTTTCACAAAACGTAAACTGTATGTTGACTTAACTATAAGAGTTAAAAAGGTTTAATTGTATGCAAGAGCAATTGTTCTAAAATGTCACGCTGAAAATGTAGTTCAGAAAACCTTTATTGTCAAAGAATACGCTCTTTTACGCTTTTTCCTGGGAAATGAAAAATGTTAAAATTAGAAATTAGAAATTTTAGTTTATTTTTTCTGACCGGTCTATAAAAAAATATCTAACATTATTAAAAGTTTGGAGGATAATAAAAACGAGGAGATCAATCATCAGGTAGGCCTAAATTTGAAAACAGATGGAGCAATAAATAAAAGTACAATAGGTCTAGCCTACTAAGTCTACTAAGGCCTACAAGTCTAGGCCAAGCCTACTTAGGGGTTGGATATGTTTGGTACAAGTACCACCGTGGACTGAGTAGGCTTACAGGCTGTTGAGGACTTACGGCGACCCAAGCGAATAATTGTTTGACTTTAGTATACAGCTTTCCAGACTTTGTATAAGCAGTAATGGTGGGACACCGGTCGGTCCTTTATGTAACGTTGACTGATTGACAACAATTTAATGCGAAAAGTATTTATATATATTATAAACTGTTATTCTTTTCTACCAATTTTTGAGAATGAAATTCAATTAGTGGAATTACACCTATTTCATGGCTAAAGGCGTTTTCAAGGCGTTTTGGGTAACGTAGGCTAGAAAACCGCAATCCTGATTACACCAGAATTTTAAAAGCGCCTTGAAGACAACTTTTCGTGATTACACTTGATTTTTCTAAAGCGCTTTTAGACTGATTTAAGACAACAATTTGCCATCAAAAATCTGCTATTTAGATATACACTTTCAACCGTAGCGCCATCTCTGGAGATTCAAAATGATCCGATACTGTATGTTCCTTTTTTTCTTAAATCGTATTCAATCTACCGCTGGCGTTAACAAATATGTGCTAAAGAAAGCATGGAAAACAATGCACAAGCGCGCAAAGAGAGAAGCTCGGTCGTTAGGAGAGATCCAAGAGAGATCCAGTAAAATGAAGATGGTACTTTTGTTGGGGCTGTTTGGCATCCTTGATGGGACAGGAACGAACGATGTGGACAAGACAAAGATCTCGTCATTTTTTTGACTTCATTGTAGAGAGGTAATTTCAACTATTCAATCATCCCCTCCCCTCGCCTTCCCCAATCTACAATTATAGTACCGGAATTTCTCGTATATAAGCCCTGGGCGTATAACTGAAAGAAGGGGTAATTTCGTCCGTTATTTTATCATTTTTTATACGCCCATGGGCGTATAAATATAAGACTTTAGATTTTTGGCCCAGTGAGCGTCAAAGTGATCGAGAAGAGCTATTATCATAATACTATGGTGCTCAAAATATTAGCTACTTTCTTCTGTTCGGGATGCTGAATCATCAATATCCGTCGTCAATAGTATTATATTATTTATTTAATTTACGGTTATTCTATTTACAAATTGCGTTGTTTTTTGTAGAACGTGGAATAATGATGATTTTCGACACTTTGGTGATTTGATTGAGTTTTGCACAATATTTGAATTTTGTTTTTTGAAGTTTCCTCCACACCGGAAATCAATAACATGCTTGATGCTCATGCGCAAATATAGTTTTCGTTCAGTGTAAAATCGAGTTAAAGCGCCTTGAAAACCAATCGGTATTACACCTACACGTTAAACCGCCTTTGGGTGTGAAAGCGGTTTTTAATGACTAGGGGTCTGGGAGGATTACAAAAGCGCTTTTCTAAATCCGCGATCGTGATTACACCTGACTCTAAAGGCGGGTCGAAACCCGATAGGATTTTAAAAAGCGCTTTTACATCGTAGGTGTAATTCCACCTAATGTCTTTCCGAACCTTGTTGGAACAAAACAGCATATAAACAACATTTTCTTAGACCTAGTTATACAAAGGAAATTTTGGTTGATTTAAAAAGTATTCAAAAAATCAAAACAAAACCCCCCAAAATAGAAAAAATTAAGATAAACCTTTATTTCATTAACAAGATACTTTTTTCAAATCAACCAAACTTTCCTTTGTGCAATTACAAAATTGAGAGACCTAAACACGTTGTGTTTACTAGTATGTCGTTTTGTTCAAATGATGTTCGGATATAGATGTTTCATTTCATTTCAAACATATGATACCAAGAACAAAAGAAGTGTCCGACGTGTTTTCTAAAAACAATATAGAGAAAAGCATATATATATTTTTCAAATTATATTCAAAAGATGACCATTGAATTGGCGATGTGTAAAATTTTAAGAATTTTTTGATGACTGGTTTAAGAGAAACGTGTGTTAAAAAGGTTCACCATATCGATACCAGTCCTTTGAGGCTCATTTTTGATAATTTGGCCCAAAAGGTCAAGTTTGCCCTAAAAGGCCTATTTTTGAGGCCCAACTAAATTTTTTTGGAGTCCTTAAAAAAATTTCTGGGCCCACCCGGCAGGGTGCCGGGCCAATGATGCCATTCTCACTTATATAAAGTTTCCAAAACGTAACTTGTAGAAAGGCTTTAGCAAAGAATCAGAATTTTTAAAGGTACAACACCCAAATGCACATGATAGGATAAATTAGTTGTTTGACGCAGCTCGGTTTTGGATATGGGGTTCTTGGCTTAGCCAACTTAAGGCAGAGACATATATTTTATATGTTTCTGACCAAGGGGTGGGGGAGCTTAAGCTAGGGAAAGGGGACGTTTGACGGCTTTTGCAATAAGTACTGAGATGAGAAATTGTGAATTGCGAATAGTGAAAAATTGCATGATTTCAATTTCTGGTTGGAGGGAGGGGGATCATCTTACCTCGTCGGGACATCTGTGCCATCGGTCAGATGGTGTGTAATCCCCGGGTGTAAAAGTTCCCGGGGATTATTCCGTCCCATTCGCGGCCAATTAAGATTCTGAGTCTGGATTCCTGTGCACATTTTAACGCCAGTAAAAACAAAAGAGTGCTTATTACAATCTTAGTATTCCCAGGTTAGACCAATGCATTACCTCCAGGAAGAGCACTCCTAGTGATGATAAAATAATTTCGAATCGAGACAGGGAAGATGCAAACAACCCACCCACATGTTTTTTCTAATATGTTTTCCTGATTTTGAACCCCTTCTATCCCTGCTTTTTTAATTTTTCTTGCATCAATATATTGTGTTCTAACACACAGTTAAACCCCTTAAAGGAATAAGTGATTCATTCGGGGGGTTAAAAGATATACATTATGGGTGACCAAAATTAGCTGAAAGCAATGGCTAGCATGAGTTTTCCCTATGGGAAAATAACATGGGAAATATTGTTTTCCACTTCATCAAAAAGGAATCACTTATTCCTTGATAGGGGTTAACTGTGTGTCAAAACAAAACACATTAGGGGGGTTCACTTTTGACAATTTTGGTCCAAAAATGGCTAAAAAACTGCATGATTTTGAAAGAATTTTTGGCCGGGGGGGGGGGGGGGTTCGAACCAATCGAACACCCCCCCCCCCCCTGGCTACGGGCCTGCTCAAACTATTTAACCCCGGGTATTAAACAAGGGCAGTTCGTTCAGTGTTAATTGTGCCTTGCCTTCTCTCTTGCAGATAATTAATATAGGCGGCACATTTAGAGCCATAGACGTCCTTGTTTACTAAACATTGTCATTTAAAAATGAAATAGCTTGAAGAAATACGTGTGTCAAAAACTTCAACACATTTTAATAATGATTTGAAATCTTGATACCACACTCCCGGGACCACACTGCAATCGAAAGACGTCACTTCAAAGCTAACGTGGGATTCCCGGGAATAATTGAATTCAGGATGTGGACAAAAGCGCACCGAACGAACTGTTACGCAGATATGCAAACAGACTGACAGTTTACAAGACAAACGACGAAAGGTAGGAAATTCAGTTTATTGCGTATCTTCTGTTGTATTTGCATGATTATTTTGGGTTTTAAATTCAAGGAGTATCTTACTAAGTACATGCCCAGTGAAATATGGAAGTCTAAGCCGAAACTGTACAGGCTTTCGTTGAAGTGAAGCTGAAAAAATTTACATCGACCTTGGCCTTTGCCTGAATTGCACTCCCAGTGATCTTTGTACACTTTTTGTGAGTCAATCAAACCTAAAAAAATAGCACTGCCACATAAAAAATGCCTGCAAAACTTGGAATAAATGGAAACTACAGGATTCCTCCAGAACAGGCAGTATTGAGGTCAAAATCTGTAAATTGTAATGACCCTGATTTACTTGAGTCTCTAGCCACTTGGCTAGCACAGGCATAGCACCTGGTACACTGGGTACGCACAGGCATGCCAGATGGTTGCAAATTCGCTCCAAATACAACCAAATTTTAAATTTTCCTGGGTGAAAACCTCCCAGACCCCCTAAACGCTCGTTTTTTGCCGCCTTTGCCCAACTCTTGTTCCCGCGGTGGCGTACTACTTAGAAATATAGCGCTACGTGCATGGCTAGGCTAGAAGTAATTCCATCTGGATTCTGGAACACCCTGAGCTATTGTAAAATTCTAGCCAGACTTCAAATTTCGATTTACGAACTAGGACTGCGTGAAAAGATCAATGAAGGTGAGTCTATCATGTTTACATCAATGAAAATAACCCGGCCAGGCAATTCAAAGGCAAACTCAAAACAACAAAGAGTGTCTTATTTATATTCTATGGCCACACTCAGTGGCCATAGAAGTGGCCTGATAGCAAGTCTACAACCCCATCTATATCCTAGCTTTCATGGGCGTAGCGCTATTTTTATGAGTTGTAATTGCCTCAATGGGAATACCAGTTGAGTGAAGCAAAAAACAAGTTGGAGTGTATCTGGTACGCCGGATGCTACGCCTATGCCCTTATTGAATCAATAGGTAGAGTATCAAACATTGGTTTTGGGTTCTATTCCCTTGCATTGAATTTAGCGCACTCCTTTTATGTGCAGTATCTGGCATGTTACACTACGACTCTCCAGAGGCAGGCCTGTCAACCTGGGAACATCTAAAATGAGTGACTAAAAATGTTTTACACAAACAAACAAGGAAAAAATGGACAGATGCACGGAAAGACAGCCAAAAAACAATGAATGAACAAATGGGTAGATGAACGAACGTAAGAACGAAAGATGGGAGAAAAGAAATTACAAACGGACGAACCTACACACGAATGAACGCAGACACGAATGCACGAATGAACGCCCAAATGAAAGCACGAATTAACGTGAGCACGAACAAACACAGGAAAGAACGCAAATCATTTACGGACAAAATACGAATGAACCCTTGCACGGACGCATGCAAAAAAGAACACACTCACGAATAAATGCACGAGCGAACGAATGAATGGTTGGACGAACGTACCCATGCACGGACAGTCGGACAAATGCAAAAAATACCCACGAATGAACAGAAGGTCGGACGAACTCACGAACGGACAGACAGACGAAGTTGCAAAAGATATATTTGTGATGTTTGTTATTAATACCTCATTGGCACATATGTGTACATTCATAAAAGAAGTTCAATATCTTCATGGAATTTTAATGAAGCTTTCCTCACTATCGAAGTGGGACCTCCTCGTGTTTTCAGCGGGGCCTTCTTGTGTTTTCAGCGGGGCCACTGAAACACCTTTAATGAAGTATTACGACCCCCATGGCAGACATAATTGTACAGTTACTTATCAATACAGACCATATTGATCAATTATGTACAGGGTGTTCAAAAAAATACAACCCAAAGAAATCATTATATCTTGAAAAATACTTGTTCAATTATGTTCATTTTTCAGGAAAGAAAGAAGAGACCGTGTCTTACTAACAACAGGAGCTATACACAGTCTCTTCTTTCTTTTCCTGAAAATATGAACATAATTGAATTAGTATTTTCCAAGATATGTGATTTTTCAATTGCTTTTTTCATATTTTCCTTGTACAACTGCCATTTGAGCAGGTGTATAAGACATCATGTTTTACAACTAACTAACAACAGGAGCTATATATACACAGTCTCTTCTTTCTTTCCTAAAAATATGAACAATTGGATAAGTATTTTCCAAGATATAGCGATTTCTTTGGGTTGTGTTTCTTTTTGAACACCCTTGTATTATGGAGTATTTATTGCCTTTATTTTAATGATAAAATTAATATATGAACAGTAAATTATGCAAACGTGTATGCTGATGCCCTTTTCTTCAGTGAAAGAATAATTTTTAATGTCATTGTTTGTCAAATATATCTGGTTTCAAAGTATTGCTGGATTATCAAAGGACGGTAGTATTTTCATCCTTTTGGTCCATTTTCCAAAGTGATACAATTTTTTTTTTTAAGGTTATTTTATTTCCATAATTAAGACATATATAAACATACAATAATACAATAATACATGAATATGGGTGATACAAATAAACAGGATTATGCTCACAATTTCAGCGGGAACTTGCTCGCGACTTTCAAATCAGTGGAGCTTTGGATACTATCTGTGACTTGTGCTACTGACACAATATAGCATCACACAAATCGCTTCTAAACTGTATTTCGTAGAGCACTTTTGCCTTTTGGCAGGTTTCACTGTATAAGAAAATATCTGTACCGTACATTGAACCCTCTTGACAAATACTTTAATGATGAAATTGTACTGGATTTCAGACCATAAATATTTATGTTCTAAAGTTCTATACACAAAATAATCATCATTCATCATACATCAAAAGTTTCCAATATCTGATAAAATTATACATTCAATCCCAGGTAGTGACGAGGACAGACAATGCCATATTTTTAAAACTTTAATGTATGTTATGAGTTTAATGGTTAGCTTTTAATTCTATAAAAGAGTATACAAAAATATTATCAACTAAAAACAACTTGACTTTTTATGTCCTTTCATTAATAGAACTTTATTCTATCACAATATTCCCACAAAATCATAGAAATGACAATTAATATCATAACATTTTAACTGTGTTGGACATTATTTTGTCAGATTAGATAATTTATCACTTATAAAAAAGGTAATCCATTTTGGTAATATTTTTATGTTTCAGATTAACATTGGTTTGAAGATGTAATTGTCTCAGGTTGAGATCATCGTGACATGGGGCTTAATATACAGGAGTCACTTCTAAAGAAACATGACATTATTATCCCTCCTATGGCTGCAAGAGGGACAGTTGATGCAAGGGGTACAATCGACACCAGATCAACAGGTGAAGCTACAATAACAAAGGAAAGAATTACTCTCTCCAACAAGCATGATAAAAATCACCATGAAGATGAACATAAAATTAATGAAAAGGTATGTGTATAACATTATATGTAATATGATGTATATGTATTGTGCAAGGATATAATGCAAAGGACCATTAGTGTATTAAAGCAGTAGTTCTGTATACAAAGATTTTCCCTGTGTCTATTCATCAGAATACGAAAAGTATTGTGTTTGAATGATATACTTTCTGAAAGATAATTTGATTTTCAATGAATGATACTTGATCAAAACAAATAATTATTTGAGGTATCTCCAAAGTAGAGCTTTTATAAATACTCAAAGAAAAGGTATTTTAGAGTGGATTCAATATATTATGTGGGTATATTCATTGCTCACATTTTGTTTCTTGTCGTCATTTGAATCAAGTAGTAAATTGAAGCTACATTTTCTTCATGTAGGTCCCTCGCCATTGGAAAGTGTTCACATCTCTACTGGCAGGATCTGTAGCTGGAGCAGTGGCCAAGACAACTATAGCACCCTTGGATAGGACCAAAATTAATTTTCAAGGTAACCGTTACATATTTTAAGCTTTCTATCAAATCTAAGATTAAATTCAAGGTAACAATCTTTCTATATCGATGAATAACAACATCTGATTAGTTTTAAGGCATGATGGGTTAAGTAACATGGAGGTAATTTTGTATTTTTGATAAATTGTGTCATCAAATTTCCACAAAACCACACATCCGTTCAACTTATGATTTTTACAGATGCAAAGGCAGACAAATACCAACTTCTGATAAGGTTTTTGCATGCTTGGTAAATTACACAGTGGTCATTTTGAAATTTTTGATAAATCTTGTCATCGAAATTCCACGAAAAAATGGCCATCAGATTTATTTTGAATTTGTATAGCTTTAAGATGGTGTCAAAGTCTAGAGCTAAATATTAATTCTTGTCTCAAGGTGACGAATTGGTGTATCTAGTGTAATTCTACTGGGAGTTTTACTCATCAAGTGCAATACTTATCACTTTGTGTCTTGTCTTTTAATGAATGCAATCAATGATTAGTTGCAAGGATTAGGATATCATTAGTATATAAGGAAAAATGTATTACACAATATTGGCTTCAAAAACTGGTCTAAATTATGATATGGGTGAATTTGTTTCAAAATTGTGCAATGAAAATAAATCATTCTGATCACATGATATGAACTGATAGAACTGATATTTAGTTAGATAAAATGATTTGAAATAAACAAGGTTTGATATGATTTTTTATATTTCAGTGAACAACAAGCCATACTCGTTGCATGCAGCATTCCGGTTCCAATTCCGCACAATCAAGAATGAAGGTCTTCTAAAGTTATGGCGTGGAAACACTGCTACTGTTGCTCGTATAGTGCCATATGCTGCCATACAGTATGCCTCTCACGAACAGTGGAAACAATTGCTCATGGTCAATAATGAAAGGTAGCTCAGTCTCTTACTGTATTTTTGTATGCCTGCTGTGCAAGTGAATTGCGTAATGTTTTAATGAGGTATCTCTCAAGGTATCACTAAAAAGAACAAAACACTGCTCATTACACGCTCATTTAAGTGCACAAACACTCACAAAGCATAACACCATTGAGCAAGGTTTTTTCAGCAGGATACAAAATCCCAATTTACCTGTTGTTTTCTCAATATTTCACCTTTTTGAAGCGTGCAAACAGATTTTGAACAGGGTGCCATGTAATTTTCAGATTATCGCCAGGGTGCAGCACCTAGTTGCTCAATTCAATTCATCAAAAATATTTATATATACAGCAACAAAAAATGTGTACAGTTTTATATCATTCTGATACTCATAGTATCTTTCTGTTTCACCTGAAACATAAAACATCTCAGGGCTGAGAAGAAATGAGATATCATGGTTTATCATGATGGGTTTAGATATTGATAACTGTTTTAAAAATTGGCATTATACTTTAATAGGAAAAGAGAATGAAATGTGATTCACTTTTCTTTTTATGTCAGATAATTTCTACAAAGTGTTATGTTTTAGGAATTCTTGGTTTCAGGGTTCTTCCTCCTGGACGTAGGTTTATAGCAGGATCCCTAGCAGGTGTCACATCTGTCACATTCACTTATCCCTTAGATATGGTACGTGCCAGAATGGCAGTCACTTTAAAAAATAGGTAAGGAATGTATGAATATAACATGTACATATACTTTAAAAAATCCTTGTTCATTTTAATTCTTTTAAAAGTAACAAACAATGTCATAGCTTCTTATTATTAGAAATTAAATTCTCCTTAGAATGATATATATCTGGCAAAATGTCATACGAAACACTAAACATGGAAAGATTTTAAAGGAATTCCACTGAAACCAATGAATTAATAGGAATGGAGGTGATTCCTTTATTAGGAAACATTTTAAACCTCAGGAGACCTCAAGCCTTTTATTTGTTGGTGTAAATGTTGCTTGGAGACATGTGCCACAAAAAGTTTACATCCATGTGGATGTATACAGATGTTTAGTAGGCTTGACGTGATTTGGTAAAATATGTTTTTTTTCAGTGGGAATTTATACATTTCTGTAGCTGTTATTGTAGCTAAAGAGGGTCAGAAAAGGATTGCTTTGAAAAGGGTACAGATAATTAAAAAAAAAAAAATATTATATGTGTCAACTCTCTTGCATTTCCTTACAATTAAGAAATCATCTCCCCCTTTCTCTTTATTGCAAAGAATGCTTTGTGGCCCATGACTCATAATGATTGTACTGTTCTTTTTAGATACACCAATCTGCCAGATGCTTTTGTGAAGATCTATCGTGAAGAAGGTGTCAGGACAATGTACAGGGGATTCTCACCAACAATCTTAGGAATCATACCATATGCTGGGGTCAGCTTCTTCACATATGAAACACTCAAGAAAAGGCATGCAGGTCAGAAAGGTGTTTTCAAATAACGGTTATCTACAACTAATCCACAGCCCTTCTACAGGTTGAGATGAATAATTAAGATAAGAGTTAAGCTTAGTTTAGGGAAAGTTCAGTATCTAACCCATTATTTTATGGCAGAAGCCAGATGATTTTAGAATTTGTCACACAGTTTAACTTTTCAATTTCCTATCACATTCAAATCAATATTTGTGTCATATATGAGTGTCAAAAAGTCAACATCCATTCACAAAGCCACCACCTTATTCCATAAAATCCCCGTTGAGTCAAACAAGCGCCCACACACGCCTTGAACCAAGCAGCCAATCAGATTCATGATAAATAAATTTGACATCCAATCAGGTAACAGGGGGATTTTCCCTGTATATTCAAACTTCAGATTGAATTGATCTCCGCGAAAAGAATTCGATTGGTCAGTACAATCTCAAAATTAACACTGAAAGTGGGAGATTTGGAACTTCTTCGTTTGTAAAAAGATAGGTGAATATGTGGTAAAACTTGATTTGCAAAAAAATCCAGACGGGTTTTGACTGTCCTATCCTATCACGCAGTACTAACTTCGACCGTTAATTTGAATTTTTGACCTACCTGATGTTTGAAAATCAAGGATTACGAGTCTCATACTGCACCGTTTTTGTTCAAACTTGTTCCATTCAAAGCATAACAAATATCTCTTTCTGTTGGTACATTATTCTCTTAAATAGAGTCCCTACTTCCAGCGGCATTTTGGTCCCCAGCTGTAAGAAGGCCTTCTAACAGCTGGGGACCAAAACGCTGCTAGAACGAGAGACTCTTTACAATAAAGTAATGCACCGACAGAAAGGCAATTTTGTTTTGCTTTTAATGGTATAAGTTTGAAGAAAAACGGTGCAGTATGAGACTCGCAATCCTTGATTTTCGAGCATCTGGTAGGTCAAAAATTCAAATTAACGGTCGAAGTTAGCACCGCGTGCCTATGGTATAGAGTCTCTTTAATGCCATTACCAAGATTTATCCAAAAGGTGCTATGTAAAAATGAATACCAATCAATCGTATAAAAGTCTGAAATCAAAACTTCAAAATTTATTACTTATATTTAACTGTTTTAGGGGTTCATTTTAATGGGTTCCTTAGTTCTAATCACCTCCCAAAGGCACTAGGTAAATACTGCTGCAATTTGGTTTCCTTGAAAATATTTTTGTAAATGTAAACCTAAAATATGGATTCACTTAAGAAATGTTTCTTGGCAGCTAAATCTAGGACTGATGAAAGTTTTGGGTAAGGAAGATGAGATTGTTGCCATATTGAATATTTATCCTCTCATTTTGCTCCTGGAAAAAATTATTCCAGTTAATAGCATTGACTAACAAAATATTGGTAAATTATGACTATTTACTTTTCATAATGTGAGGCCACTGAATGGTTTCATTTTCAGTGGATTTTGGTTGCAAATTTGCATTCCTTTTTAATATCATCTATTTTAATGTTTGATTTGGTTTCAGCTGAGTCAGGTAACAGATCTCCGTCCCCCCTAGAGAGGCTGTGTTATGGTGCAATTGCAGGCCTCCTGGGTCAGACATCTTCCTACCCCCTGGACATTGCCAGACGCAGGATGCAAACTGCCGGTATATTCTTCAATTTTTGGGATAACTCTCACATCATCTATCTATGATTTACTTTCACAAGACATATTACAATGCAGATCTACCAACCTACATAGCATATAGCATTTTAAATGTCTGAGATAAAAGTATTGGCAGGTTATGGCATTTTGCATGTTAATGCCTTGTTGTCTTTGATGTCATGACAATCTAAACTAAAACCTTTCAAATTTTTTGCATATGACATTCCTGATAAATGTATTTTAATAGACACAGATCACAGATCAGTTATTAAGCCTCTCCATTTATATTTCAGGTGTGACGGGTCGTAGTGCTGATTACACAAGTATTGCAAAGACAATAATGCTAGTCTATAAACATGAAGGAATAAAAGGGGGTCTTTACAAAGGGCTCAGCATGAACTGGATCAAAGGACCAATCGCTGTAGGAACTAGTTTCGCTACATTCGATATTGTGCAAACATACCTCCGGAAAATACCAATTTTCCACCTGAACGATTGAGATTTGGAAAAGTTAGAATTAATATGTGATTATTTGTACAAATGTTCCAACGTGTCAAAGGATGAAATGTAAATGCATGTATAGCTCTTAGGGGTCCCATGATTACTCAGTATACCATTGGTCAATTGCGTGAACAAATATCATCAGTATTCACCTAGAATATTGGGAAATGTATGTTACATTTCTATTGACTGAAAACAATGAAATCATGTTAAAAGCTTCTTGGAATATCATCTCATTTTAATCACTTCAACGAGCATTTCCTTGTAATTCTGTTTCATAATTTCCTCTTTCAAAAACGGAAAATGATCTTTTTCAGTATATTTATAGCTATTGATAAAATATCATTATTTTCTAAAATACAATGTATTATGAAATATAGCTACATGTTACTTGTTATTATTTCTTGTGTTGTTTGTATTATTGCATGAGGTAAATGATATTGCTGCTTGTATCAGATTTAAAAATTGTGTATCATTAGACCCCTAAGAGAGTCCACTTTTCACTTTGTGAATACAATGATCTTGTGTTCATAGTGGTCACTGTGAATACATCTCTTTTAATCGCACCTTTGGGTGCTATATTGTGTCGTGATCAGTTTTAATTACTATTTCCATCTGAAGGAACCCTGAATAATGGTCAGTTGGATGTTGTTTGGTGGTCAGTGGTCGGCATCTGTAGCAAATGGCAGTTGGTGACATTTTGCATGCTAATGCCTTTTTTATTTTATTATGTGTGTGATTAACTCAAAGGTGCTATTTGAGAAACAGGGTGTCAAGAAACAATGTTTTACTGTATATACAGTGCTGATATCATCTTAAAGATTAATTGTTTCCCTGAAATCAGCAAGCAACAGCCTATTGGAGATAGTTTATATGGTCTCCTTTTATTGTACTAATGGCAGCATATTGGGCTGTCTGGACCACTATAACTTCCATTGAGAGTCAGTGTTTTTTTATTTTATTTATTTTTTTATTTATTAAAATCAATGTAACATATTTACAGGTTTCATGTAAAGAGTCAGTGTTTCATGTAGAGGTTTGCATACAGGGAGGGTTGAAAATTTGATAAATTGTTTTGTCCAAAGGGGTGTGATTTTGACATACTTTATCGCAGAAGTATGGTTTTTAAAGTGTATTCCCTGTGATTGGAATCGAACTATATATGACCAGTTATTATTGCTTCCAGGGTGGGGCAATTGGCTTACTAGATTACTCCTATAGTAGGGAATCTGACAGCCCAATTTTTTTCAAAATCCCCACCTCTTTTTTCTGGAGTTGTATTGTATTGTGGAAGTCTAATGCAAACCTTTGAACGATGCATAATGTGTTGTCATCAAAGTCATCAATGATTCATCATTAATTTACTTCTGGTGCAGAGGGGATGTGCCGTTATTTCTTGTCACCCTGTACTGTCTACTACTGTATCTTTCTATCAGTTTGACCCAGGACAATTACTTGAAAAGGGTGGCACATTCTAATGGCCCAGAGGTCTATAGGTGTTCTCATAAAAGTGCTCTCAAGAAAGGTGGCCCGTGGTTGGTAAAGCAGTGGAGAGGGATTCATTGGATCTGCCCATGTTACACAAAAATAGCAAGATAATAAATGTAATGATGATACATGGTATCTGTTGTTATAATAAAGATAATGAGACACTAACATAAAATTGTTATTATATTGTGTTCAACAAATGCATTTTCATTAGTGCTTGGACTTTTTATTTTTATTTATTTTTATTCTATAAATAAATGCCTGCCCTACAGCCCTACTAATGAAACCAATATTCACCTGTTTAGAAATGCTCAGAATTTTCAAAAAAACAAATCCATACAAAAGTTGTGTCCAGTATGCTCATCTCAACCCTATTAGACGTCCAAACCATTTATAAGCATGCTCCTGCTACCTCTACTAGACATACAAATCATTTAAATTTAAGCGTACTTCAACTCTTACCATATCAGCATACCCATCACAACCCATATTAGACAACCATTTGTACAATTTACAAACATGCTTGGTCCACCGAATATAGCAGAATATTTTCCAAGTAAGCTTAGATCAATAATGTAGATAACAACTTTATTGATAAATTGATTTATTCTAAAGAATGCACAGTAACAAGAGAAAGGTAAAAACCTGGTAAAAACAATAGAATAAGAATGTACTTTCTTTTTGATAAAACCGTACATTTTCTAAAATAAACAACAGCTCAATTCTATTGTGTTGCAACCTAAGTGAGGTAACTTAATGCAGTTAATGACTCAAAGGGGCATGTGGCGCATTGCAAGTGATTTTAGACGGTCATACACAATATGTTTTCTTTCAAGTGAAGTCCGATTATAGTATAAAATATCAATCCAACTCTGGAAAAGTAGTACTTCACCTTTGCACTGTTTTAAAAATATGAGGCTTATTTTATTAAAAGAGGATACTGTTTTTTTCAATTCAAACATATCAAACGTTAACAATTCCTGAAAACGGGGTGGCGTTCGAAATCCGCTTGAGTTAAAAACAACATATCCCATGTTATTTTCCCATAGGGAAAACTCATGCTATCCATTGTTTTCAGAATAATTTTGGTCATCGAAAATTGATATCTTCAAAAACACCCTATGCAGACAGAGCCTGTGGGAAATATTGGGTGCGGAGCAAATGAGCGGAGGGTGCGGAGCTAACGGTTATTTTTGAATTTAAATTTGGGATATTTCTGAAACTAAGCCGTTTTGGGACTTCAAATATACCAAGATATGTGTATTTGACACCAAATATCAATACAATTGTGAAAATAGTAGCGCAATTCATTCTATAGCGACGCAGTGTGCCTTAAACCTTTCTCAGCCCTATATATTTTGAAATTATCCTTTTAATACTGAGTCCCCAGCATTCATAAAAAATGGTGTTCAAGGTGCACTATCTATACAAATTATTTTTGCATCTTGGAAGCCAGGCAGTATCTGTGTGATTTTATAAAAATTCGGAAATTTTTTCAGATATGAGCCCCCTCTAAATATTGGGTGCGGAGCAGCTCCATAAACGTAGCTCCGCACCCAATATTTAGAGGGGCTCATATCTGAAGAACATTTCCGAATTTTTATAAAATCACACAGATACTGCCTGGCTTCCAAGATGCAAAAATAATTTGCATGGGTAGTTATCTTGAACACCATTTTTTATGAATGCTGGGGACGCAGTATTAAAAGGATAGTCTCAAAATATATAGGTCTGGGAAATGTTTAAGGCATACTGCGTCGCTATAAAATGAATTGCACTACTATTTTCACAATTTTATTGATATTTGGTGTCAAATACACATATCTTGGTATATTTGAAGTCCCAAAACGGCTTAGTTTCAGAAATATCCCAATTTTAAATTCAAAAATGACCGTTAGCTCCGCACCCTCCGCTCATTTGCGCCGCACCCAATATTTCCCACAGGCTCTGTCTGCATAGGGTGAAAAATAGACTTTCAAACCATTCTACTTTTGAAGGAGTTCCAGACCCCTTGTTGAAAAATCAGAAAAGGAAAATCCTCTTTTGAGTAAATAGGTTCAACATTTTGGAAAAATCGTTGACATGGTGTCCCTATTCATGATTTTTCGAATTGTTCGATTTATATTTTTACCATCACGGGGACTTCACTTGAAAGAAAACATTTTGTTTTAAATAAAGCTACAGTATTTATGCCCAGAAAGTACTCGTGGAAAAAGATGTGACTGTCTAAAATCACTTTCAATACCACTAACAGACCAAGACGGGGACGTGGGAGGCGCACGCCCGCCCCCGCCTAAATAGTCAGAATTTTAACTGGAAATCAAAATAGATGGTTATGGATTGTCAATAACGCATTGCATACGCTGAAATCAGACCCGGAATTGGACACTTGCTCTGAAATTAGTCAGAATGCAACATATGATCTTCAATTTTCGAAAATTTCTGGGGGGAGAACCCCTCAGACCCCCCCCCTATTTTAAGGGTTTGTTCGCTGGTCTCATTCATGCAGTTCGCTTCGCTCAAAGTTATTATCATACACCCCCCCCCCCCTTAACACAGAATCCTGTCACATGGCCCTCTGTAGAAATATGAAAGAGATCAGTTTATTAGTTATATATTATGTGACAATTGCCAAATTCGAATTCGAAATCCATGTCATAAAATCTTATCCCGTTCCCGGAACGGTCCCGGGAACGGGATAAATAAAATCCATTAGGACTGTGCAGGAGACCTTCGTAGTGTTTGTACCAGGTGATGGAATCTGTCAATCAGTTTTAGTGTCAAAAACAGCTTGTCTGCGTCAGGTTTATTGATTTTTTCATTGTTCTCTGTTTCCAAAGAAAGTTTTGTCCAAACTTTCTGTTTTGAGTAATAAACATAATACCTTAAAGTGATAAGCGATAAGCTTGCTATTCTGTTTCAAGATGAAATGTTTGGGTGGAAGGTCAAATCGTATAGGAACTAAGGGCAAGAGTCATGCTACAGTAAATGGACTTACGAACAAAATGCACTACATCCAACATGCATTAAAGGATGGGATTACAATATAGTTCGAGCAATGAATTATCAATTTATAACTAGGCAAATTGGGCAAATTGAAATTGGTTTCTATGAGAACTAAACTTTGAAATGGATTTTTCTCTGAACCATTTTCATGCATTGATGAGTTCATTTCTTGCTTATTCCGGAACCGATTTCCTTAATTTTTTCGGCAAAAAACATGTGATGATGAATGGTTTGCATTGGTCTGAAAAAATTTCACACATCACACTTTGATAGCATTGGGTAAGACTACCAAATAAGCAAAAGTGGTTTAAACTTTATACAAGGCCTTTAAACAGAAGCAGAGGCCTTAAAATGATTAACTCTCTAAGATTAAATCATTCACTGGTTATACGGCAAAAAACGCAAAACCAAACCTTGGTTGAAGTGAACACCTACCAATAGTGAACAGTGTTTTCTTGGCAAAAAAAAGTTCACAATGCACAGGTTTCACTGTATATTGAAAGAAACATACTTTATTTCACCTTTTGCATTTGCAAAGAACTCTAGATCTAAGATGATGCAAACAACTAGAATGCACAAGAGGTGTATACTCCACAGACGTTTTTTTCACTCGAACTACCTGAGTGAAGGATAAGCTTATAAACATAGGCACAATGCCAACAAGCCTTCTAATAAAGTATGCTGCCATCTTTCTATCGGCCTTATCCCTATGACTTTACCATACCCTTTGCACTAGTGTGATTTTAAAGGCAGAATCATAACTACGGGGAATGACAAAATTGCAAACAGTATGTCAATTGACCTACCAATATATTCCTTACAAGCTCAAATTCAATATCTCCCAAAAGATGCACGGATATGTTATAAATTCGAAGAAGTGCAAACATGAGGGGGGGGGGTGTTTCAGCTCTCCCGAATAGTATATATGGAGAACATAATTATAGAAAAGTAATACGTTATTGTAAAAAAATTTAGTTTTCCTGAAATAAAGTTTTCACTTTGGGGATAAAATAGACATGACAAGGAATGAAATGAGCCGATGGGTGCAATCGGAACCCCCTCCCCCAGAAACCAATAAAAATAGAACCATGAGAAAGAAGAAGAAAAGAGCTTTAAATGCCTTTTATTTGAAGCTTCTGGGAAATTCGAATTTTTGGGGGAATCGCATCCCCCCCCGACTGAAAACTGGCTACGCTCCTGCTAGCCTCTGTATTCCTGGATAGGTTTACCAACGCCTTACTTACTAATAGAATTGAAGAACTAAATGCTAATATCACACATGAGATGAGCCAAATACCATTACACATAATTCAATGTGCGTGTCCATTGTCCAAGCCATTAAATGCTTAGTGTGGTCAGCTGGTGAATGGATCGAGCAAGTAGGCTTATGCATTAAAAAGACGCAGTTAATCGATATGCAGCTGCTCGAAAGTGAAGAGTTTTCTTAAACCATGGAATAGAGGTCCATAAAAAACAAATAACATGTGATCACATCTACATAAGTTCCTTGTCAAAATTTGAGAACAATCTATTAGCAATAACAAAATAATTAATTAAAGTAATTAAATAAAGTAATTATACTTACAATTATTGTAAACGTTTTTATATTTAATTTTAAACCGACGAAATTAAGGCCTCGCACATTGAATGACATATTAAACTCAAAAAATGAGAGAGAAACTGAGCGTAATTAATATTTAGTATATCTAGCATTTACTTAGTGTCTTTAAATGCTTGAAGTAATAACGTGATCTCGTAGGCATACATGGTAGGCCATAAACGTCCACACCTTAACTGGCGATAACTTTTTAAATTATGCATAAATCAAAAATATTTTTGTTCGAAATGCATGGATCGTTTTTGCAATTGTTCCTAGAATAGCATGGGAAAATTAAACCCATCCAGCAACAAGAACATTAACAGATACGGGATGTGAATGAAAATATACAGTTGTCAGAACATGTTTGTCAGGATAATATTTGAACCAACGATTTAAAGCTGTTATTTGCTTTAAATTATAGTTCATACCAAATTGACAGTGCAGTCTTGAACGTAGTTTCATTTCCTTTGCTTTATTACTGTAATTACGGTAAAAT
This sequence comes from Owenia fusiformis, assembly GCA_903813345.2. NCBI lineage: Eukaryota > Metazoa > Annelida > Polychaeta > Sabellida > Oweniidae > Owenia > Owenia fusiformis. The sequence continues at coordinate 18,468,305 of CAIIXF020000007.1, read as the reverse complement.
TGTAATATCTTTTTGTTGTATGTAAAGGCCCTAGGGCATCAGTACAAATAAATCCTATTATTAATCGATTACCGCCAGTCCAAAATATAATTAAAATTCATGCATTATAAAAAAGTAAGCAACAATATGGATGTTTTTGGCTCACTCTGTATATTGTTTACAGTATGTGAATCGTTTTTCAAGAATTATTGGTGATGGTGTACTTGGGCTGTCTTTCATTACAGGTTAAAGCCTACAAATTGAATAAAAATCACTTCTTATTATGGAAAGGGTTAATTTCACGCAAAAACTACACTACGTAATGTATCATATTAAAATCCGTATCCTTAAATACATCTTAAAGGCATTAAAACTGAAATCAATTGAGGTACTAAAGGGTTTAAAGTGCAAGTAATTGGTAGTGTTTGTGGGTTTCAGGGTAATTACGGAATGACTTATGATAAGATGTATACATGTGTACAGGGGGTATATACATTATGATGAAATGCTTACGGTATAATCATAAGCACATCTGTTAAATATATAGAAAACCCGTAATTAAGTTTATTCTGGTAGTTATACCTAGGGTTTATCATAATAAATAATTCGGGCCATTGTGTCCAAATCTAAATGGGGGCTATTTGGCATTAATTGCTAAAAATGTGCAATCAAACCACTATTTCTCATTTCAATAAGGTAAACGCTCCGAACTAAGTCACCTTTTAGTTCTGAAAAGTCAAACTTTTGCAACGAAAGAATATCCTTAGTTCCATTACAATCAAATATTGCAATCCCACTTCAGAGCCCGTGTTATTGGATTTATAACATTACGGAGGGAGTGAATGGAATAGCCAGCAAGATCTGCAATGCAGAGAGAAATGGATGTTGAATAACCGAGCTTCGTAATATTCCTGCGAAATGCCTGTTCGAAGGGGACATGTGGCCCCTCAGAATACATTTATTGATACAATTATAAGGAAGTTCGACGGACAAAGTAAGTGCTTTTTTTGTGTGTGTGTTTTTATGTTTCCATTCAATGAATTAGCCCTGTACGTGTTCGTAGATTAGCCTTGGTAAATAAGAGTCTGCATTCTTCGTGCTTGATCACTTCTCCATAATAATGCTTATCTCTCTTTCTTTGTGTGAATATTGTAGACCAAGTCATGCTGTCATGATTTATTATTCAGCTCATTACTTATACTTGGTTGTCACATTGAGGAATGATGTCTGAAATTGCTGGTACATTACATCCTGAAGGGGAAAGGAGTAATGGGGAGGGGGGGGGGGGGGGGTAGCGCTGGATGGAAAGGATAAAACAGATAACTCACGAAATTCTTAGCTGGAATCTTCTGTTGGTTAATGATACATGTTCTAACTGAATATAAAAATGATAATATTCAGCTGGATAATTAGTGTTACAGTTATATGATAAACAGAAACACATATTCAGGCTATTCACACTGGATCCAGAAGCAAACAAGGGGAGGGGGCATTTCAAATCAGAAAATAAATTCCAAAAAAAATTGTGGGCCCCAAAATCCAATATTTTTTGGGCCCAAAGTTTTTTTCTGGGCCCAACTAAGGGGGGGGGGGATGGTGAAGGCTCGGGCCCCCTGGATCCGCCAGTGATTCAAAGTGAAATATTTGTTTAACTTTAAAGGGGCAACAAGGCCTGTAGGGAGAAAATAGGAAAATCAAAAAAAATTCTGAGCTATCAAGGCAACATTTGGCTTAACATCTTCTTTGACATACCTATTTTCTTAAAATGTATGGATAAACTATCAATTTCAGCCTTAAGAAGTGTAAATTCAGTTCAAAGCTTGAAAAAGGGGAAATCCACTTTTATATTTTTAAGATCCACCATGTTTCAAGAGGAATATCAGCTGAAATAATGTTTATCTAGGGGGTTTCTTTGTAGATAATAAAAATAGATGTTAGTCTTGATGAAATATCCAAACTTAAATAAATTTTGGCACTGGTCCATGATCTGCACTAATTGTTGCACCTTTAATAGGGATTTTGATGTGAGACAACCAATATTGTCAAGGTATGAGGATTCAAAAAGACTGTATCTTAAATATAAGGTATACAAACATGCTCAAACCACATAGGCCATACTCAAACCACACAGGCCATTCTCAAACCACATAGGCCATGCTCAAACCATATAGGCCATGCTCGAACCACATAGGCCATGCTTAAACAACAAAGGCCATGCTTTAACCATAAATCCTGCATATGGATCCCTCTTAGAGAATCAGAATTGACCAAGCAATTTATTCCTTATGATCTCCAGGACTCGTACAATATCTACCAAAAGATCTGCAATATGTTATACAGTAGTGAAGCTATTCAAGATTCAAACTGTGCAAAGATGGGGGAAAAATGTTTAAATTCTCAAAAATGGTAACCATATCAGGCACATAGCCAGGATTTGCCAAGGGGGGGGGGTCAGTTTTCAAAAATTTCCAGGGGGGGTTCATATTTGACAATTTTTGCCCAAATATGGCTAAAATTACTTGCATGATTTTGAAAGAATTTTTGGCCAGTGGGGGGGGGGGGTTCGCCTGAACCCTGCAAATCCCCCTGGCTACAGGCCTGCATATTAATTAAAAAATTATACATTATTGTAAAAATCTTTAGATTTCCTGATATTAAATATGCACTTTGGTGATTTTTAGAAAATAGACATGACAAGGAGTGATATGAGCCAAAAAGCCTTACAGTCCCCTCAACCCCACTCACTATATCTGATTTCCCTCTAAGGCTATCCTTTTTATGTGACACTTTACTGCTTTATAATGAGAGTTTTAATTTACATTTTAAATATAAATATGTTCACATAAAGTGTCTTAAATCTGATGATAATTTTCCTGATAAAGAAACTACCACTTTGATTTTAAGATGGTAATTTTGAATTTCTCTATAATATAATTGTCACTAATTTATATCAGAGGCTTTAGCCAAGGCTATACAGCTGGCTACATTGGGTTTACTTTGGATATTTGAATTTTTGACATTATTCATAACATTATATTGAAATTCAAGCAAAATTTAAACAAACAAATGTAGATCAGTATATTTAAATGCACATTCTATGAAGAGACACAAAAATAATGTTGTTCAGAAATAGCAAGTGAGTGAAAGCGTATATTAGATTTTATACAACGCCTAAATACCTTGGGAGAAGGTAAGTCATCAGGATTCCAATAAAACTGTTCATCAGTTTTACGTTCACATTTGTACAGCTGTTAGTTAGTATCAAATTCTAGAGCAAAGCAGATGAACTAGCCATTGGAGAAAACCATTTAAATGATTCATTTCAAAAGCTCAGGAGTACATCCTGCTATGTAAATCTAGACCTAATTACCTCTGTTTTTTGGTTAGGCTAAAAATATAGCAAGGAGAGTGATTGGAATAGCCAACCTTGAAATGAAACTGACAACATAATCAATTTGATTATCTTAAAATGGGTCATTAAATCGTTTATTAGGAGTTCAGGTAACCCTTTGCTTTATTGCATTTGAATTGGTGAGGAATGGATGTACATGCCTAGCAATGTGTGAAGATTATGAATCTCAAAGAAATTGTGAATCATGATTAAGTAGACCTTCACAATACTCTGGTGTATGATTGATATGATATGCAGGGGCGTAACCTGCAAATATCAAGGGGGTGTGTTTGAATTTGTGTGTTTGCATCACTGCGAGTGCCATAAAGGGGGGTACGGGGTTTCACCTCTAAATTTTTTTAAAATTTACATTGTATAAGGTGCATTCTAAGCATTTCAAACTATAATTTGTTATTTGGGTTTTCAAAAGATTTTACATTTTTTGTTGAGGTGGGGGGAGGGGGGGAGGGGATGCGATTGCTCCCTTCATACCCCCCCCTCTGGCTACGCCCATGATGGTAAATGTTCTTTTAAACCATGCTCCTATGCTTTTGTATGGTCTCTGATGTTTGATGGATGATCTGTGACCAATTTTATAAAAGCGTAAGCTTTCAGAATAAATACCCTACCTTATTTATACAAAATTGTTATAGCAAAAGAAATGTACGTTTGAACAAAACAATCACTAACATTTAGTAAAACAGTCCAAAAAGGCAGTTTTCAAAAATAATGTGTCCTTTCACCATGTATGGTGCCATGTTTATGGTTGGTACTCTAGAAAGTTACAAGAGGTGACAGCCTATACTATATTTAATTTGACTAGTAAGGTCTTTAAAATATGAATGGTCCTTTCCACGTAAAATTACACTGTGGCCCATTGATTGCATTTTTTTAGCAAAAGTAAATCTATACTAACCATGTAACTTTGACTGTGATGATAAATAACTTGTTAATAAGAGTCTGGGTACAGAACAAGGTTAAGGCGACATTACTCCAACTTGTTAGACTTTTGACATTTCTCATACAAATAATTATACCAAATAAAATATAATTTTTTATACTTAAATGTTATACCTAGATTGAATGCCATCACATTACTTTTCATCGATTTCACCATTTTATGCTCATTATCGAATTCTTGGTTCAATAAAAAACCTAATAAACATTCAAAAATTCAAATATTTACTCAAACTGAACAGGTGCTCTATAAAGTGGTTGCATAAAACATTGACCTCTTCTTAATAGGCACATAATGCTTAAAGCTATATTCTAGCTGTCAATCAGGTAATGCTAGCTTTTATTAATCAAACAATACTTAGCACTCAATTGAAAAATACTATCTGTCAGATCTGATTAGATAGCATGTGAATAAGGTTTGCAGACATTTTTATAAAAAAATGTCCAGAACAGGAGAATATACTTTATTTTTTTAATGGTTTGATTTTGACACAAAATTCAAAAGCCTGGAAGAGGCCTAAAAGAACAAGAGGTACCCTTTTTAAATCAGATATGTATAATATTTCAAAAATGGTCAAATTCTCTATAATCTCTATATAAAGCTAATGAGTTAATGAAATAGAATTCAATTATTCATGATGATGTCTCCATTGTTCTTATTAGTATTCAGTCAGTTAAAAAACACAAGGAGAAACATTTGAATTGCAATATAATACAAGCCGTATATCCATCAAATTAGAGTTTGACATACAAACTCACTGACACTAATATATTAGTAGGATATTCTAAGTTAATAGCTATTTTTTATGAGTGAGGAATGTACAGTGTTTCTGATAGGTTCACTAGTTAAAATGATATCTGGTTGATAGACATTCATTTTCTGTTATGTCATGACAGCTTCTTTTGGGATAATATAGAGCTTATCATCATCAAAAATTATACATTTGTTTCTCTTATTCGGATCCTGATGCATTAGGCACTGACAGCAGTGTAATGGTTCTTTTTATGAATGATAATTCTATCATTTTCAATCAACTATATTTTCCGACACACCAGTGCACCATTTTATGTATGAGATGGCATAGTTTATTGGTTGCAGTATTAAATCCAGTGGCGTAGCTACGTGTACGCCAAGTACGCCCAGGCGTACTCTCAAATTCTAAGGAAAAATAAAAATTACCTGATTAATTGTGATGAAAAATAGATATTTTACCAAGAGATAGAAATCGATAGGAGATCTATGAAGACTCGTGTTAATAAATAAAAAAGTTCTCGATTATTTCATTTTCTTTGTTTTGAATCAGTTAGCTGTACTGATAATTAGAGAATTTTATTTCGTTTTTGTTGAGTTGACATTTCTTCCTTGGCCATCATACATATCCATAGGGAACAGGATATAAACATTGATACTGTTATTGACATGTTCGCAAATGCAAAAAACAGAAAGATAGAATTCATTCTATAGAATCACGTACAGATTGTTAAGATCCGAAATGGAGTTGAGACGGTCGTGTAACTGTTCTTTTATTCTTAATCATCTTGTGAGCTAGATAAAAACAAACACAGAAAAAAAAAATATTTCATGGAGAATGACCACAAAAGCTTAAAACAATGAGCCTCATACATACAGTTTTAGGTAGCCTAAAAATAAAATCGCCTTGATAGACGGCTTCGATCGCCGATGGCATGATTTTATAGAATCTGTCTATTTTGTTTTTCCGAATATTACCTGTTAATACATTTTTTCAATCCCTTTAAAAAGCAATGTCAAAATGATCAAACAATACATATTTCCTTCATTGAATTAAGAGTGTTTAGTGTGTCCCCTATCTTCTGAACACCCGGGATCTTCCTATTTTATGGAACCATCGTTTTGTTAATTTTGATAAAACCGGGAAATCATACGGGCGTACACTCGCAAAATGGGCTAGCTACGCCTCTGAAATCAACGGTTTAGTCTTGAACGTATTCACTATTTATTGGAAATCTGTCTCATCAGGAGGATCTGTACTTATGGACTTAATGTTATCACTGAACAGCCTAACAGTACTTCTCATGAAAATTATGAATTTTTAGCCAACATGTTGAACTATTGTATTCACCATTTCTAGAATCCAAAATATTCAAAAATGTCTTGAATGATATTTATATGATCATCTGCTTTATCTGACACAGAAATGGATTCTTGGGTCTGCAGAAATATTTTTCACATTTATTCTATGCTTAATTACTTACACTGATCAGGTTCTCCAATCTCTGATTATTTCATCTTTTGAAATCTCCGCAGACAGCTTGATTTTCTCTGGAGAATAACAGATGCTTGATCAGAGGCTTCATTTCGCTAAATGTTGTCACATGATGCAGCACTTTATAATTAAGATGATTCAAGATTGTCAAAATTGGTAAAAATGGTGCAAAAATGTAATATCTTAATTTCAATCAATATGTCTTTTGATGATACTCTTTCTTCTTCTTAAAAATGACACACAATCTCCAACTTGTCATTACAAAAAACAAAATGTTTAGATATGTTTAATATGGTTAGGTGGTCTAATTAATCAACAAAAAAGTGATTGACAGCTATAATGGGTAGCTTTACTCCAGATAACATATTGGATTAACATTCTATGGGTCAGTTAAAAAAGTCAAGTGTGCTTGCAGAGTATCTATTTATTGCATTACTTGTGCTAGATTCCATTCTTGCTGACCAGACCCCCTTTTATCTATGACTTCCATGGGTCTCTTTGTAGATTTCAATACAAGGGGGGGGGGGGGTTAGTACCCCACAAGTAGATTCAGTCAATGAAGTGAGGAATTGACTTAACTGTGACTTCTTTAATTAAAGCAACTGTTTGTCATCAAGTGAGTAATGGCCCAATACCAATAAGGCACTGATCTGACAAATGAACTAAGTTTTCACCAGTTTCACTTCTAATCTATAACCGCAGTTTAAACACTCTTTCAAAATGTTATATAAAACTCCTTGTTGGTGTGCCAAAACAAATCAATTTTTAGACTGACCCCCTCCCATAGACCATTTTTAATTGATTTTTCTTTCTCCCTGTATTTCTTTCCAAAAAGCCACTTTCTTTAGAAACCAATGCAAGCTAACAAAATGTAATAGGCTTTAGTCCCTTTGCTGAAATGTAATTACATTTGTAGGCATACATTTGAGGGGATTAGTTTTTGACACATTTTATTATGGACTTAATAATCTCTCAATACATTTGTGTAGTCAAAAGATTTGATTTTGTCTGATTTAATCCCTAATCATACAAATTTCTTGCCAGAATGGGAGAATATTTTATGAGTAGGTGTTTACTGCTCATCAAGACTTGCGGATGCAGAAGTTTTCAATAATCATGTATTAATCATTTTTTCTTGGCAATAAATCGGAATGAATAGATGTCAGCACTTGTTATTTTTATGTTTTGGTTGGGCCAGACTCTCATAGGCTTCAATGGTAAAGATTGTATTAGTGTCACTTGTATTTCATCATTTATCAAAAAGTGTTGGTTGAATTTTTAGTGGAAGAGAGACACGATTTTGAGAGATTGATCAAGATCACAGCCAACTTTATGGAAAATATTGTACTTCTAAATGGGAGTATGATTCGATAAGGTATCATGGCATATATTTGATAATTAAACCCTCGTTTAATAGACTGCTCCATTATTCCATCATCTGGGTAACCATAGCAACTACTGTTGATAGGTAACCATATAGATTAAATTGTTACTATACCAAACAATCCATTGTGCTATACCATGGTTCATTCATATGCAAAACTTGCTTAAAATTGCTATAAAGGAACTTGCTACCTCAGACAAGTCTCACTTTTGAGGAATGACCCTTAGAACATCAATATATTGACCTTGTCCTAAATGATCTCTTAAACCAATATAATAAAAATATTCATGTCTATTTAGATCAAGTTTAAAGAGTTTATCTTATGGGAAGTGGGATTTGACTGAATATTGATGATGATCAATTAAGGGCCATTAGTACCCATACATACAATTACAACATTTCTTAAGAAATATTCATTACTGAAAATAAGACATGATGAAGCAATAATAAAATGATTTCATGTTCTACTGAAAAGAAGCAATGCTTGATCTTGTCAAAACTGTGATGACATGAAAGACTACTATTTTGACTTTAGGTATTTTGGAAGATCGTGGTTTCAGTTGTAAGATAACTGCTAGACATTGATTTTTGTCCATGGTCAATAATTGTAACTACAACGTTACATGCTGCTTTACATGTTGAAACTGACCAGGGGTTTGTTCTTGTTACCATTTTATCAATGAACGTTTTAAAGTTCATTTTCACGTTCATTATTGATTATGAAAAAAGTAACATCAAGACTTAGTGGTATTATTTTCCTATTTTTATATTCTATTTTTCTTGAAAAGTCATACAGAATGCATAGCTTGGATTTGATTTTTATTATTTAATCTACATTTATGTATGATAGATCAGGAGAACAGAAGAATATGATATGATGTCACCTAGTTCGGAATTTAAACTTAACAACAAACTTATGAATGATTAAAAAATGGTGTGATTTGAAATAGTTACTTCGATTTAACTTTTTCTATTTATCTTCTTATCTTCAAATTCGATCATTTGAAGTTGTTCAAATATTTACTTACCCAAGTCAATGTACGTATAATCCTCCTATTATCCCCCAAAATGTATGAATATAATAGCAAAGCAAACGAGACTTTCAAGGTCAGTCTGTTAAAGGTAAATAAATAATGCAATTTGTCCCATGGTTCAAATATATGAAAATATTCTAAAATATATGAAATAACCCCAGTCTACTTTCAACAAATATTTTTGAAATTCATGACAAAAAATCTTAATGCAAATAAGGCTCATTGACAAATTGAACGGGACCTCCAATTTTTGAATCTGTAAGATAAAGATAATAAGTAAAGATAATGCTTGCTTTGTCACCAAAAGAGCTGAATATGTCAATATTCGATTTATCTTGGTATTCTAGTGTTCTTATAGTTTCACCATATAGTATGTTGTGACTGTTCCCTTATTATAGATATTCAATGGTGCAATGGAGATAGATGCTGAAATTACAACTAGTAAAATAAGAATAGCCCTAGGGCTTTGAATACAGCACTTGCCAAGCATAAGCTTGAATCTGAAATCAATCTGTTGACACTTATCTTAGATTACATGCAAGCTTGTAATACGCTTTTAGATATTTGACTCCCCCAAATCCAAATATCTTGTCATAGATCAAGGGAGCTGATTAATTCATGAGATATCTTTCTCATTATTTCTTCTTCAGTTTACCAGTATATTACATGTACATTTATATCCATTTTCGTGTCACCAGCAGAAATAGTGACATATTGTTGCAGTCTCCAACTTTTTTTTATAGTGGTATTTGGTTGTTGGTGTTTGACAGTTGGTTGTCAATATTACCGGTTGGTGTTTGGCATTCGGTGATCGGCATCTGTAACAAATGGCAGGTGGTGACATTTTGCATGTTAATGCCTTGTTAGATATTAGGATAGTACAAATTGAATAGTCAATCTCAGTATGAGTGGATTCAGCCTGTAACACACTAATCCTGGACTCAGAACATTGAGATGATTTATGCAAATTAGTATATTCCTCTATCTTCAGCTTTTCTCTTTTGAGTCTGCCATAGCAGTTAAACGAAGCTCAGTCGGATTGACTTCATTATTTTGACTAAACGCTCATCTTAGGTTTCTAAAGTATGAAGATATTATACCTAATGGGATCAGCTGAGGCTATTTCCTGCTCAATTCCAAATATCATAGTTGTTGAAGAAAACTCCTTATTTTTCTCCAAAATCATACAAGCAACCATAGTTAATATTTAGATATACTTTTGGTTTCTAGGATAATAGTCCTGCAAGCACCAGCACCCCTTATATTGTCTGTATGATTACATTATTAGAGAATGTGGCATGTTACTATACTTGTTCATGCTCATTGTACTTTTGATTATGTGGCTTTAGTACAGGGTGGGCCAAAGAAAGGTAACCAAAAGATTTGGGTGATTTTTGTATATTTAGCCATCTTAAGCACATTTTGTAAAATGGCCATAAAATCATGACCATTTGAAGTAGACCAATGGAACTTAGTGGTGGAATAATAGAACATTGAACAAGGATCAATTATGCCAAATTTCACATCAAACCCATGCTGGATTATTGAATTATTACATTTGTTTGGGTTATTGGCTCACCCTGTATTTATGTTTGCATATAATATAATGTTGCTCACTGTACTATTGGTCATCCGGGACTTGTGTTTGCCTCGTGTAGCTTACTATATCATTGGTCATTCTGACCCAGCGTTTGCGCTCATCCGGGACTAGCACTTATTCTGAGAGACCGGTTTATTAAGTCATTTACATACTCTATCCTGATTTTAGTATCAATTGTTTTAAATAATCCTCTAAGATAGGCATGATTCGTAAAAGGAAATATCGATTAGATAGATTAATACTTGTATAATTAACACAGTAAAGGATGGATGTTCAGGATTAAAACAATTTGCTAAAAGACCCATTATGAACTGGCCATATTGAAGCCCACTTTATAAGGAATTGGGTTTCATTCAAGTGTCCAAAACAATTGTTTTAATAAGCTAAGTAGTCGCAGTAGGAAATATTGGGGAATTGATTCTAGGTGTATTTGTGTTATAGAGCAGTGCCTGGAGATAAAATATCACAGTCATCATTGAATTTGAAATAATGAAATGGAATAGAATGACCAAATGATATGCTAACCACATTATTGCTTTTGAACATGGTGAAAACTGTCTTGATTACTAATCATGAGAACCTTTCCTTGCATATATCTCTTATTGAATATAACTGTAACGCAAATGCTGCTTGTGGGCTGAATTAAATGCTATTCCTATGCTAGATTACATGATGATTCAGTGTCATTATAGCATACACTGGCAATGTTCAATTTGCTGAGACCATATTGGGGTCATGCTTTACATATTGTTTCTTGGTCAATAATTCTCTCAATGATTCAGGGAATGAAGTGAGCTGTATTTAAGCTTTCAATCCATCTGTCACTTCATTTCTTAGCCAGATGGATAACTCTAATTATGTTATCACTGTCGTTCCCTTGCTCTTTCAGGTCATACATGTGATTAGCTATGTGCTATCATTGAAAAGACATACTCCCTTAATTTGTTATGTGTTATGCACCCAGGAAATGTGGGATGGATTACACTCAATAAAATTCCACTGTGGCAATATGTTATAATTTTCACTGTATAAACTTACAGGTAGAATTTTACCTATCAATGTGTTTAATATATGGTATATTTTTATTTAAAAAGGACAGAAAACGTAATGTGTAGCATTGTTTCCACTAAATTTGGCATATATTTTTATCATAAATGCATCATCCATTGCCAATCCGCTGGTATATATCTTGTGTTTTCAGTACAATCAAAACATCTTATAATACATAAAATATGCTGAAATCAATAATAAATGTTGTAAGAAATTCCAACCTTACAATTTAATGAATTGCCTCTAAGTAAAATATATTTGATAATATTTGTAATTTAACAATGAAGAGGATATATGTTTGTTTCATTTCGAGGGGAGTTTCAAAACTACTTATACAATGTTGGATCATAATATTATATTGAAGGGCATCCTTTCTCAACTTATTGTACATCAATAACAATAACATATTTCTATCAGGCATGAGGTATTATCAAAATATGTGAAGACAATCAATGTTGTTTTGAAAAGAAACTAGTGTATTTACCCTTTTGAACGTATTTTCCTAAGGGCAGATAGTATCAGATACCTGGCTCACATAAGGCTCTTGTTGTGTCAGATACCTGGCTCTGGCTGTGGTAGGCATCGTGGTTATAAAAAGCTCTAGTGCTGTGTCATATACTACAAGTACTTTGATTGTGTCGGATACCTGGCTCATCCATTTGCTTTGCTTGTGGCAGAGACCTTACTCTTTAGTTTTGTCTCATGTCACCCTTGGTGTCAATTTAAGCCTCTAACTCCACAGGAAAACAAAAGTTTTTCAATCATATGGTGCCATATTGTTAGAAAATGATTTATCTTTAAAATGATATATAATACATGGTATGGTTTAACATACATCATATGATGTTCATCTTTAAACGTGTGTATTGTTTTTTGGCCCATCCTGTACTAGTAAAATTGTGATAAAATCTGATTGAAATTGATCCCTAGTATATTAAATATGTGACTTAAATTTTTGATATTTCATATTGTTAAGGAAAATCTATTTTTTGGACTGAGTAAACATTGATCCGATCTGGTCTAAATATCCCTTTAGCTCAGATTCAGATGTTCAAACCAGATTACATTTTCTAGCAGCATTGTTTCCTGTCTAATATATCAAAAATTGAACAAGTGGGAATTATACCCATCAAGGATGAGATGTGTCTTATTTGATTGAATTTGGCACTCATGCTTTTCAATGCATATACATTTTTCCTTGGCTTTTACAATTTGGGTCATAATGCACAGACATAAAGTTTTTCTCAAAGGATTCTATCATCATAAAATGTAGAGTGATTTGAAAAAAAAATTTTTTGTCAGGTGGGACTTGCTATACCATGGGGTCGCTATTTTTCTAGCTGTTCTTTCATTTCCCATGGAATTATTCTTGTAACATTAATAAAATAATTAACTTTACTAATACTTGAACAAACATAGAAAGTATAAATACGACATTCTAAAGTTACAGGTTTTAATTATTTGAGAGGTATATTGATTGAATAAACAAGTTACTATTCCTGGAGATCTTTTTCTATACTAGTCTATGGTTAAACATTGCAAAATAGAATCAGTATTGATGGACTGAGGAAATGAACATGTGTTACTGCATTTTATGTCCTTGCCTCTTTATGATGTTGGCCAAGGAACTTGTATGCCTGCTTGTACATCCAAACAATTTCTATAAAACCATACCCTGCATGCAGATTCTAGTTATAAACTACCCTCTGCCTAGTATAGACTATATTACAGTTTAGCAGTCCTGCCCCCATGATCAGTGTCTGGCTGAGCCAGGAATGTAAGTCTGAGTCAAAAGCTATCTATAGTTGTTTGAACTACTAGTGTACTTGATATGACGTGGCACAAGTATACGTACTTCAATGTATAGTTGTTTGGACTACTATACTTGATATATTGGTATAAGTATACTTCAATGTATAGTTGTTTGGACTACTGTACTTGATATGTGGTACAAGTATACCTCAATCTATAGTTTTTGGACTAGTGTACTTGATATATTGCACAAGTATACCTCAATCTATAGTTGTTTGGACTAGTGTACTTGATATGTGGCACAAGTTTACCTCAATATATAGTTGCTTGGACTAGTGTACTTGATATGTGGCACAAGTATACCTCAATCTATAGTTGTTTGGACTACTATACTTAAAATGTGGCACAAGTTTACCTCAATATATAGTTGCTTGAACTAGTGTACTTGATATGTGGCACAAGTTTACCTCAATATATAGTTGCTTGGACTAGTGTACTTGATATGTGGCACAAGTATACCTCAATCTATAGTTGTTTGGACTAGTGTACTTGATATGTGGCACAAGTTTACCTCAATATATAGTTGCTTGGACTAGTGTACTTGATATGTGGCACAAGTTTACCTCAATATATAGTTGCTTGGACTAGTGTACTTGATATGTGGCACAAGTATACCTCAATCTATAGTTGTTTGAACTAGTGTACTTGATATGTGGCACGAGTACACCTCAATCTATAGTTGTTTGGACTAGTGTACTCAGGGCTCTCGCCAGGCATTTAGACTATTTAGCTCCCTCCACACCCTATTAGCAAATCATGACTGTTTCCACAGTCTAAACTTGACTGAATATACAATAATAGCATGTATAAAGGATAAAAAACATAAATATGATTTATCACGATTGAACAGTTATTCTGAAGATATTAGCACCACACCCTAAATATTTCCTGGTGAGATCCCTGGTACTTGCTATGTGGTAGAAGTATACTTCAATGTATAGTTGTTAGGACTAGTGTACTTGATATATGGCACAAGTATACCTCAATCTATAGTTGTTTGGACTACTGCACTTGATATGTGGCAAAAGTATACCCGAATCTATAGTTGTTTGGACTACTATACTTGATATATTGGTATAAGTATACTTCAATGTATAGTTGTTTGGACTACTGTACTTGATATGTGGTACAAGTATACCTCAATCTATAGTTTTTGGACTAGTGTACTTGATATATTGCACAAGTATACCTCAATCTATAGTTGTTTGGACTAGTGTACTTGATATATGGCACAAGTATACCTCAATCTATAGTTGTTTGGACTACTGCACTTGATATGTGGCACAAGTATACCCGAATCTATAGTTGTTTGGACTACTATACTTGATATGTGGCACAAGTTTACCTCAATCTATAGTTGTTTGGACTAGTGTACTTGATATGTGGCACAAGTATACCTCAATCTATAGTTGTTTGGACTAGTGTACTTGATATATGGCACAAGTATACCTCAATCTATAGTTGTTTGGACTAGTGTACTTGATATGTGGCACAAGTTTACCTCAATCTATAGTTGTTTGGACTAGTGTACTTGATATGTGGCACAAGTATACCTCAATCTATAGTTGTTTGGACTACTGCACTTGATATGTGGCACAAGTTTACCTCAATCTATAGTTTTTGGACTAGTGTACTTGATATATTGCACAAGTATACCTCAATCTATAGTTGTTTGGACTAGTGTACTTGATATATGGCACAAGTATACCTCAATCTATAGTTGTTTGGACTACTGTACTTGATATGTGGCACAAGTTTACCTCAATCTATAGTTGTTTGGACTAGTGTACTTGATATGTGGCACAAGTATACCTCAATCTATAGTTGTTTGGACTACTGCACTTGATATGTGGCACAAGTATACCCGAATCTATAGTTGTTTGGACTACTATACTTGAAATGTGGCACAAGTATACCTCAATCTATAGTTGTTTGAACTAGTGTACTTGATATGTGGCACAAGTTTACTTCAATATATAGTTGCTTGGACTACTGTACTTGATATGTGGCACAAATATACCTCAATCTATAGTTGTTTTGACTAGTGTACTTGATAGAGGTGTCATGGTCCAAAAGAATTTTGGTACGGTACGGAACGGTACAAATGGTCTCGGGACACGGTACTTTTGGGATGGGACGGGACAGAACATTAAAAATGATGCAATGTCTGATGATGACAGTTTCACTTTTCAAAATCATATTCAGAAATAAAAAACATCAATTAAAATCGAGTATAAAGCATCTGCCGCGAATGTGATCGGCATTTCACATAGTCTGCACAGTGTACTATCACCAATTCGTTTACCTTGTGATATCGGAGCAGTGATCTCCCCATGTCACTTTTACCGGGGGCTCCCCCCACTTGAAACCAAAGGCCCCCCAGTTGGCACCTAGTTGGAATCTGCACTTCAACTTCTGATTTGAAAAATGAGTGAAGTAAGCACCTACACTGAGATATTGTGAGCGTAGTGAGTGTTGATTTTTTCAGACTTGAAATCTTGCACCCAGTTGAAAAATTTTTTTTGGGGAGAACACTGCGGAGTCCCAAAATACTTCCAAACCGCCAACCACTCTAACTCAATATTCAGTTGTTTGGACTAGTGTACTTGATATGTGGCAAAAGTATACCTCAATATATAGTTGCTTGGACTAGTGTACTTGATATGTGGCACAAGTATATCTCAATCCATAGTTGTTTATACAAGTTACCACCAGGGACTATAAGCTTATAATTGTGTTACACAAGATGCAACCAGATCAATCATGCTTCAGATAATTTAGATTAGTCTATAGGCAAATTTATTTATACCCCTTAGTACTCTGAATTTGCATTACCTTTGTTCATTTTAAGACCATACTTCATAAGATTTATATAAGAAGGATATCTATAAATGACTCACTTATTTGAGAATGGGTTGATTATATAATCCAACACATATTCATGTGATCAAATATGTGTTTAATAGACCAGTTCTCCACTGTCTGTTGAGGAGGTAAATATTGTCTGCAAATATATTTGCTATATGGATCATGCCATATTTTCACCATGGATAAAATTATTGCAAGAAAGTACATGTACACGGACAGTTTTAACATTACATAACCAATTTTGAATTTTCCTCTTTATACTGTGTTGTTTCACAAAAATACCTCATACAAATAATGAATTCTTTTCACCTTAGCCATTGATCTGACCCCCTGTCTTAACAAGTCTAAACATTTTGTTGCATTTGTTTTGTTTAAAATACTGTCATGATGTCAAATTTGGGTGAATCATATAAGTGATAATACTCGCCAAATAATAATTTGGCTTGTGTATTAATTTATACTACACAACATAAACTTTTGATAAAAGTATGTAAATGTGATGAAGCAAAATTTAAGAATCATAAAAGTTTTTTTTTACCCTAACATTCTAGAATTGCATGGTTAAATTATTGCATTACATGATTTGTATTCCCCAAACTAGAATGATCACAAATGATAATGAACCAACTGAAATCATATTTGATGGCAAATTATTCCAAAGCAAAAAATAAGTCAATGAAGGAGATCTTTGCATGGCAGTGGCATCTCTGAACCTTGGGAAATCTCTTCCTCAATTGAATGATGAATATTGCATTGTGTACTCATAGAACAGACTTGTGCCTCAGCTTGTTGCAGCTTTTGCCTCTTAAATGGGAATGAATTATTTATTTTCTAACATATATATAAAAATTTATATATGTCATGCTTCTATTTAGGTTTGCTGATTCTAATTTTGTCAATTTTATTAAGCAGAATATCTTGACATTTCATTCCTGGGATTTATTGATTCTTTTATGGTAAACACCATACCCTTGCAAATATTCTCTCATATTTTTTATTACATTCCCAATGTTGAAAGAACATATTGGATTTCTTTTCCCTTGTGGTGCCAACACTTACATAATCATTTTATTACAATATTGACAAAATGCACTTTAGATATAGCTTTGTTTTTATTTTATTCATATTACTACATGCCTTTGTTCCATCAGAAGATAAGCTTGACTTCATCTTATTTGGGAGAGACTCCATGGTCAATACCTGCACTCCTCCAATAGTTGTAGAAAGATACATTAAGACAAATATAGTGCTGCCTTAAGCTTAAATACTTAAAGATGGCCTACTTTTCCCCCAAAACTGGATTTTTATCAAAGAATATGAAAACATTTCAGACTTGCCTTTTCATTATTAATTTCATACAAAAATATGTCAGTTTGTTCCTTTAGACATTGGACATTGATTATTGAAATTGGGAAAGTCTTAAAGGCTCCAGGTAAAGTTTGAGAACATGTTTTTGTCAATTATATCCTTCATGATTATTAGAAATTTTGTTTGCATATCAATATCCAACCTATTTTTTATATTCATAGTTGATCTTTTAATTCATCTAATATTTGAAAATATATTTTAAAGCACATTTTTCAACACCATTTGAACGTTGGAATGCTAGTCACATTATTACAACAATAATTTAATGTGTATCTTAATATTTTAGCGCGTATATTTTAAAACTTTACAAGCCAAACACAGGGCTTTTAAAGTCTCGGTTTGGAGAACAGTCTCCTGGGTTAATATTTTTTATGAAAAATATAGAAATATTACCTAAATTAAATTATGAATATTCAAAAGAGGACATTTAGATCTACAAATCTACATAAAAATATCAAAATTGTCAAAAGCAGAGAGAACGTGCAGTAGACTGATGAACTTCGATCTCTAAACCGAGACTAGTCTTTTAACTTCATTTGCAAGTAACAATTTTTGTTCATTTATGGGCAGTGAAGATTTAGTCAAAAAAATGAAAAAGATATCCCACTCCAGCAAAACTACGCAGTCGATTTCCATCTGTTTACTACAAATGTTAGAGGGTACCATTAATTATATAGTGCATTAACTTTTGGGTGGCCATCTTGTTTTCTGACATTTTACAGGGGGGGGGGATTTCCCAAAGATCACCTTTCATATTGGGACGTTCGATCACCAATTTTATAGACAGGCCTCATTTGCCATTAAAATGGATCTCTCAATGTTTGCTTGTGCTTTATGAGTATTCACTGAAAGTTTGGATCAAGTAACTTCAATAGTATTACTGTAGTTTTGAAATGATGATGTTGAACTGATGTTAAACTGCAATAAACGCCATTTTGACGATTTCAAATTTTACTTTAAGCATGCGCGGCACTGAGAAAGCACGTGCTCATGATTGTTCACGTGATCACATCCTGCAATTTGATTGGACATCGTATAATGGGGAATCCCCGAACACGATAGATATAGAAAGAAATAGAAAAAGATATGAAAGAATTATGGGAGCTACTCACTTCTTCTGGCTATTTTAGAAGCTTTTTCATAAATTTTGTCATCACAATTTCAGGAAAAAATATGCATTAGAATAGATTCTCTTCAAAGATATCATCATATTTAATGCATACTTTGTTGTTTGACTATTTGTAATATTACGTACAGCTCTTTTTTAATGCAGTAATGTAAAACATCTTTCCCAGGTGCAAGCCATACCATCCAAGTAGTGTGTTAATTGGCCATTTTCTACACTATTTCATGTTTCTGTTAACATGTGTATCATTTGTTTTCATCGAAGCCTATTGGAAGCTTCAAAGCTTTGATGTAATAATCAGGAAGGTGGAAATTTGGCGCCCTTCATATTGCATGAAACTCAATTATGATGAACTGAAATTGTCTGTCAGCAAGTGCTATAAATAACCTGATTCATGCCTATTCCATAGGATTTCTCTCTAAGATTTGAATATGAACAAAATGTCTGTGATGAATTATTGCATTTGTATAGAATTGAGAATATTGAACACATGTGCCTGTTAACTTATCTGTATGACTTAACTCTATCATGGCATTGTAGCTTCCAAGGGCATGGAAATAGCCATAACATTAAGCTACATCTACCCTTTATATAAGTATCTATCTAAAAAATAGCTACTTTTACATATACCCTCACAATGATGTACTGACCTAGAATCAATCTTAAGTGAGAATTGATTTGCTGGGTTCTCATTAATGGCATCCCATATCGTGAAATACATAATTAGAATGTCTTGGATGCAGAACAATTATGTTAAATCGCAAGGAAGTAAATGTATCTTGGTCTCAAAGAGTAAGAAGCCTATAGACTATAACAATCTAAGCTCACAAATCTAGATGAAATTTATGACATTTGTATGTCAGATATACCACTTAACAATATTAAAGTCATACTTTATAGATTAAATTTCTATATTTTGCCTCCTTGTTAAGGCAAATGTTTTGTTGCCACTAGAAATAAGCAAAATATAAATCTATAATATATTCATGTCTTTTCAGATCGGAACTTTATAATTGCAAATGCCCAGTTGGACAATCGGCCAGTGATATTCTGTAACGATGGCTTCTGTGACATGTGTGACTATTCACGTGCTGAAGTCATGCAGAAGAACTGCTCTTGTGACTTTCTCCATGGTCCACTCACTGCTGCATCCGCGATACGCGCAATCAAGGAGTGTTTACGGGGAACAGAGGAAAAACAAATTGAGATTTTATACTATAAGAAAGATGGTAAGTCATTTTGTTGTTGAAGATTTAAATATATAGATATATTTTTTCTGGATCTAAAAAGGTATGGTATAGCTGTCAGTTTGGTAGTTGGCTAATTGCAGATGGATTGACAGCAGTTTTTGAACAAGGTTTTGCCCATTTGTACAATATATGTCACAAACCAACCAGATAAAAATATTTAGGAGAATATGTGCTTATGACGAGATGTGTGGTTGCAATTGATAGGTGTATTACAGAGATTGACATGAAATGTCTGTGTTTCATTCACTAATACCAATATTTATAAAATCAATATACAGTGTATAAAGATACCATAGTCTTATAAGAAAATTAATTACAGATGTCGAGTGGTACACCCAATGAAGTTAACTTGCTTTTTCCATTCAAGAATATGACTTCACAACAAAAATGTTTCTTTAAGAGAAAAATGTAGAATAATGTGTTTGTAGAATCATTGAAATAGAGGAAATCTATCAACAGACTTAACTAGCTTAGTTATAAATGTTCCTACTTCACTACTTCACTAATCTTTCCTCATTACCAATAATATGTGAAAATCAAATCAAGTTCCTTAATGCTTGTTAGTAGGCATAAGAGACTCATACGGTAGCCAGGTCGAAATATGCCAATTGCAGTCTTGAATATATTTGAAATACTGTATTGCATCATGGGGCCTGTGAGGCCCTAAGAAAGCTGTTTCTGGGGTTATATGTTCATTGACCTTTCAAGATTTTTGCCTATTATTGTAAACCTCACCGGGTCAAGTAAGTTTTCTGAAGTAAAATGTTACTGCCTTACGTCATTCTGATACTCATCTCACCTCTTGGTACTAAAGCGCTGAATTTGTGATGCTAAATCGAGAAGTTGCCATGGTTATTCATGATTCATGATGTCTTTACGTGTAGTCACATGGTAATAGTTTATTTGAGTCTCTTTAAATTTAAGTCTTACGTATTATGCAGGGAATGTGGCCTTCTTGCTTGCCATTTTTGCTTCTATATTCCAAAAAACATTCACCATTTGAGCCAGTACCAACTAGTACTATTTTTCCCTTTATATTGAAAAGTGTGATTTTAGTGACTCTGGAATTAGTAGTAATTATTACTGTATCTAATTTTCAGGGAGCATCTCTTTCAGGGGCATAGATTAACATTTTTAGTTGAATAGAGAACACATTTGTCTATTTGTACTGAAATTGATTGATTTTTATTATACTTTACATATAAATCTGAGGTCATGTTAATTCTGGCATGTAAAATGTATTTGACTTGGGGTGGTGACATATTTTTATAGTCTCCAACTTTTGTTGAATTCAAAAATTCTCTGAAATTTTCTATTTAACTGTACTCAACTCATATTTATTTCTCTAAGCTGTAATAAGAAGCTATATTTAAAACACATCTCTATAAGCTTAATGTATAATGGTATATTCATAAAGTGAGGAAAATTATTGGATAATGAAACTGATATTTCCTTCTTTTTTCAGTGAATACCTGTGTCACATTTACAAATTAAAAATTCCACTAACCATTCAAACTTCATGGAAAATGACTTGGGAAAGATTCACATGGACATCTATTCAATGAATAAAATGTTCATACACGTACATGTATATTATATACTCATTCATTTTCATTTTTGATATTATTTCAGGGACAAAGTTCTTATGCAGTGTTTTATTGGCTCCTGTCAAGAATGAGAATGGTGACATCATAATGTTTATTCTGAACTTTGAGGATATCACTGATGCACCCATTCGCAATGATCTCAACAATATTACAACAACTAAAAGTAAGTCAGTTGTTATATAACATTTTTCTCTAAATGGTTTATACTGGAATATGTGTCTGACTGTGCATTATCTTTTCCTTGTTGACCCTTACAGCATTGTATATTTTAAGTCGTGTCCAGTTTTGTGCCTGAAAATTAGCTTATGGAGAACATGTTTTCTTTTGCAGATAGCAACAATATGTTTAAACTGCGTATGCCTTCAATACGTAGGGAGCTCAAACGGGTGAAAAAGAAGCGACAAAAAGATCCAGAAAATCCAATGGTAGACGAGGAGGCAGTGCCTTTAAATCGTATAACAGAGGTACCAAATCAGCCATACACACCCACCCAAGATAAGCTCACTGAAAACTGTGCAAGAGATGGTGTCGTGCTGCAGAATAGCCAAGGTATGGTGGGGATCACATGGCGGGGATTTAACATTTTTTTTATAATCTATCAAAGAAATAAGCATGTTTCTTATTCTTATCTACTGACGAAATTTGCATATTTCTTGTACATGTGTTTGTAACCCTTTCAACTGAAGGAAACGGCCTGCTAGTTTGACAGTTATCATATTGAAATGGATGTTTTGGATGGCTTTCTCTGTACAATTGAACAAGCTTAGGACCTAAATTGTTTTATTCCTCGGCAAAATAACTTAAGATCTTACCCTAAATTTCTATATTTGGTCAATGAAGTTCAAAATGAACTAAGAGTGTCCTAAGTTAGAAATTATTCATTTTTAATCATAAACATGAGATCTATGGTCTGTGGTGGAAGAGGAAACCTTGATTTATCAAATTTCTTATTATTTATTGTGACCTTCAGAGCTCTGAGATCTCCAATAATCCTCACACATGTTTGTGACATGTCATTATCATCCACGTTCATTGTGGAAGTATAGTTAACCAACCTGACTGAGAGATAAGATCAGGATGAAGGTGGGTTGGGTCATCTTTGATAACATGGAGAACATTTTAAGTCAGATTTTATAAGGGGCGGGATGCATATTGTTTATTATCAAATTATAACTGCCCATTTGAAAATAGGTTTTCAAAATGAAATATCAATTTTCGTTAATGTTCATATATTGCACCCATACCCCCTGGTTGGGATCACTTGCTGCGCTTGCAATTCACACTGCACTTTAAAATACAAACTATGCTCATTGCATAACCTAATTAACCCCCCCCCCCCTATCTGGAACTGTTATTGATATGCACTTTCATATACCATGCACTCAAGTTAACATTTAACATGGAGCTATCCTATTTTATACTTATTTTCAGTGCAAGGAAACCATTTGAAGAATTTCCTAAATCAAGCATCTAGCGATTCTGACCTCAGTAGACACAAGGCTAACCTCATCTCTAACAGTCTTACCAATATAGCAAATGAGGTCATCTTTAAAAAATCCCAGGATAAAGACTCAATCATATCATCATCAAAAGGCCTTTTTCTTCCCAGTGTACAGAATGTTAAAAATAATGTCAGTGAAAAAGTTGCTCAGGTGAGTTGATGCGCTTTCGATATTGTTTGAGTGTGTTGTGGTTTTTGTTGTTCAATGTATTTGGTGATGCATGGTTTGGGGAAATTTCTTGGAAATGCTGATCGGCTAAACAAAATGGGAACCAAGTTTTAGGGTCCTAGTCCAAGGGGTCTTATCTCTCTTGCACAAAATTAGAGCAATGGGCCATGATAATGATCAGGGAACATCACATCATGTTGACAATTATTATTTCACCATCATGAAGTTATTGGCAATGACATAGGTCTCTTCATCTATAACCTGTAACATTTTTACATATAACAATACTCATGACAATAGCTCATGAATAAGTGGTGGAAATGACATTTTACGATATTGATATGCACAAGTATCACTTTTTATGAGCTCATTGCATGATAATTCCAGCCTTGGATTACCATTTCCTCCTCATATATGTCTCCCCTTCCATCCATGTTGTAATAACTTTAATATGAATGAAAGGTCTTGTGATCTTGTGTATTCAGACAGTGATGATGATTCCTGAATGGTGGGGATTGAGGTGTTAGACATTGTTTATTACCTGCTAGATCAGAGTTTGGGATATTTGGGGTTTGGTTTATTTTTATGACTTTCAATTGATTTTTTGCTGTATTTTCTCACGTTTTTTACTCTGCGATGAACTGTCCTTATATAGTTAACTGATTGATTTGTTGTTTTGGAAATCTTGTGTGAGAATTCGACTTTTAGGCTTAGGCATATTGGGTTAATTTTGAGAGGACATTTGGGAGGATTACTGCTTTGTTTGTTTGGTTTTGCACTGCTACATTTAAAGTACAATATTGTATATCATGTGCTTTGCTTATTACAATCTTCCTCTGGGTTTGCCAAAATATGCCCTGTCTTATATTAAAACCCTTACCCCCGTTTAAGAACTGCCCATCTAAATGATGCATATTGCACCCATAATTTTATATGTGGGTTTTTACATTTTTGAATGTAACTTGGAAACAGTGCGGCATTTTTGTTGATATTTTTCAGATGAATATATTTAGTAGGCCACTGTGTTTTTAGATGCCAACAATTTTGAAATGACTGTATAATAGAAGCTTAGTCAAAATTTTGATTTTGATGCCATTTTGAATACCAAATTTGCAATATGCTACTCTATAAATCTTGACCTGATTAGTTCATGTGCATGCTGAATGTTTAAATGCTCTTCAATTGTGATATGCATCAATGGTTATCTTGTTATTTTACAGAGTTGAAGCTTTAACACTAGTTATGCACAGCTTTTTTGATTTTATAGCCACAATTTTAATGGAAATTTTCATGAAAATCTTTTCCAGGTTCATGTACCATTTGTTGTTGTCATGCCCTTAGAACTGTAGTGCCATTATAGATTTTGATAAAAATTGAAGATATTTATCCCAACAAACAATGTTTGTTAGGGCTATACTGAAGTCTTCTGACTATACATCAGTTGACAGTCAGTCCTATCAATATGTTTGTCTGTCCATCCACCTGGGAAATATTTCAAACACAAGTAAACTTTTCTTCATATTTGAAAGAAAGATGTATAATATGCGTATGTATAATACAAATATTTTTTACATGAATATTACAAAGTTAGCTTTGGAAATAGTTTGAATATCTTTAGTTCTCATCCTCCGAACGCATGGTTCCAGAATCATACACAAAGTTCCTTCCTTCTTCCACCCTGTGATCAGCTGTTCAGCAAATATACCACTAACGATCCTAGAAGAAGGAAGGAACTTTGTGTATGATTCTGGAACCCTGCATTTGGAAGATGTTAGTTCCAATGTTTGAGTATTGGTAGCAAGATATAAGATATGCTTATTTGACATATTCTGAGTTTATGGCTCAATCCCCAAGGGGTTGATTTACTAACTAAAGATGAAATTTAGAGAAGATGGCCTCCTGATTTTTGCTTTTGAAGGGCCATCCATATACTTGAATTGATGAGATATCTCTTCTTGCAAATCATGAAAATATCATTATTATAACATACAGTAAAGCCTTATTAAACCTTGGCCTCTCTTAAGTGAACACTTGTGTTTAGTGAACACCACTTCATGACACATTTTACATTTACTCATGTATGAAATCCCTTCTTAGTTGTGAACACCTTCCTGCAGTGAACACTTTTTGTGGCTCCATAGGTGTTCACTGTATACATGTTCTACTGTATTTCAAATACTTTAAATCCCCCAGATTTAGTTTGTTTGTTGGGATCATGGCTACTCCATGAAGTTGCCCTTTTTCTAGATGTAAATGTATGATTTGACATAATTGTGGTTGATGATTATTGTCGTATAGAATGTTTCAAATGTCATTGTCAATAGTCATTGTCTAATTGTATGAATGAATGATATAACATAAAATAGTGATTGTTTGTAATTGTATTGTATTAATGTTTAAACAGACATTAGTTGGTGTGGATTCACAGGTATTGGTACTTTTGTTTATAAGCCTTTTATACCTATGTATATTATGATCAGTTTATGATCAATTTCCAATTTTTTGATTTTTCAGTTTAATAAAATCAGAGTAATTTCATAGTCATTATTCATTTTGGGAAAAGGCAGGTAAAATACAGTAATGTTCCTTGTAATTAAAGAATCAGTGTGCTCATTATAACGATAACTGCTGCCTTAATATTGAGATTTTAACTGCTGCCTATATTGAGATTTCAATTGCTGCCTATATTGAGATTTTAAGACTCCTATCTTTCATATATCAAACACTAATATACTTGATATACTTGATTTTAGGAGTTTTCATTTTATGATTTATGAAGTCATGAATGATAAATTCCTTTTACATTTATATTGCATATTTATTAACAAAATTCAATTTCATGAAGTTCTATATATCTTGGGAACTCTCTATATTTATTGTACATTGAATAAATCACAGTTACTTGCTTTTAGAAAGATTTTTCTATGTCATTCTGTCTGTCTTTCTAGATGTATGTAGGCCACAATTAATACTAGTACTTAATATTATATTACTTGCATCTATATGTTTTGTCCTAGACCGTCATGTTTATAAGTAATGTGTTTTATTTTTTAGCTGCACCGGAAGGTGAAGTTTCAAAATATTACTTCTCTGCAAATTATACATTTTAATAATTCACATTACTATAGTTCAATTTGCTATAAAACAATAATTTGTTATCCCAATGAACAAAGTTTTGTATGCAGAGAAACCCGTTGTCTCTCTGTTAGTCTGTATACAAATTAATCAACCAAATCTTGAAATATTGAAAATGATGATCTTTTTGGAAAAAACATCATTTTTAATGGAAATGAATGTTATCATTTTGTTCATTGGGATTTGATACTCTGTTAAGCAGCATCAGCATCACAGATCTGCATAATAAAGAATATATTTTTGATAGTTATTTGATTATACTTTGGTTAATTGTGCTTCAAATATACGTTTTTTATTACTCTATTTTATTTCCTTTTTATACAGGGCATTAACAATTCATATTATAAAGTGCTGCATTGTGTTTCATCAATTTTAGAAAATCTGATTCACATTAACCTTCAATATACAGGGTGTCCAATAAATAAGGAGAAAGATACTGTAACTTTCTTAATATTGCGCTTGTAAAAAAATTGTAAAAAGTGCCCATACAACTATTATTCCACTGAATGAAGTTTTACCAGGGATATAGAGAAGCTGGCTGTCCACCCGTCTATTCATCTATCTGTATATTGGTCCCTCAATAGCTGCATGTTATCATACCATATTGTCAAAAAAGTTATGCTGTATGTATGTCTAGGAGCTCTACAAGCTTTTTTAAAAATCAGACCTTTGTTCAAAAAGCTGCTCTATTCAAAATCACTGCCAATATCTGTCAAAATGACATAATACTAGTTCGAATACCTCTTTAGCATTATTTTGAAGATATTTGACATAATAAGGCATTATGGGTTTACAGCCTCTATAGAGGGGATTTTATTAGAAATGGCTGCTAAAATACGAATGGATTTGGATTTTGTGAAAATTGATTATAATAGTATGTTCTGTTGGGTGGGATTAGCTACTCCGTGGAGTTACTATTTGTTCTCCTTGCTGATTGCTGATTAAAATAGGAATTGAAAGATTTATTCTGTTTCAGGTGCTGTCACTCGGTGCTGAAGTATTGCCAGAGTACAAGTTGCAATCTCCTCGCGTCCACAGATGTACCATCCTTCATTATTCCCCCTTTAAGGCAGTTTGGGACTGGCTTATTCTCATCCTAGTTATATACACAGCAATATTCACACCGTATGTCGCTGCCTTTCTGCTCAATGAAAAATCCTTTGTGGAGAGTGGTAGCAAGACAATGAATGCTGAGCATTACAGTGACCCACTCACCATCATTGACCTTATTGTTGATGTCATGTTCATCATTGATATCCTTATTAACTTTAGGACAACTTATGTTAATAAGAATGATGAGGTTGTTAGTCATCATGGGAAAATTGCCGTACATTATTTTAAAGGCTGGTTCCTGATTGATGTTGTAGCTGCAATTCCCTTTGACCTGCTGTTGTTCGGCTCAGAAACTGATGAGGTAAGACTATGCGATAGATCTGAATGGTTTAACTGGGACAACACCTTTAGACTTGAGCAAATGGAAGTTTGAGGAATAGGGTCCATTAACATTGAGATTTGTGATCTATTTTGCTCCAAAGTTCCAATGTATCCTTGGAATAAACAAATAACTGTCATAACTAATTTAAAAATACTCAAATTTTATTTTTTTCAATGCATTTCCATGCTCATTATTTTGATTAAAATTGATATTATTTATTTATTTTGATGTACACTATTTATAACAGTGGCACTCTAACACTATATCAGGTGCATCCAATACTAAATCATATTAGTTTCACATGTGGGTGATATTGTATCTTGCTCTTATAAAGTGCGTTCAAGGCGCTTTCAAGTGCATATTAAAAATTATTTCCGGAAACATCTGCAACTTTGCTGCGAAGTCAGGTTATTGTAAAAGTATATTTTATTTATGATACAATATATCCACAATCTCTTACAAGCTGCTTACTTGAAATTTTCATACCAGAGATAGTGGCATTTACCAAACATGACAAAAAGATGTTTCGCAAAAGTACCCATGTTTGTTTAGATTAAAGGTCATATTGATAAGTTTTCTATCTTAATTCCACATTATCTTCTAATTTACTTCCAACTTACTGTTTCATGTTAAGTTCTGAGTTGGTAAGATTGTCTAAGTGGGTGAAGTATAGAGAAGAAAATCCCATTGAAGCATTTCATCTCAAATGCTCCTGCTTAGTGAAACATTTCTCAGTGTTTATTAGAATCTTATCTGGTTTCTCATTGCGATATCTGGGTAGCCTGACCGTGGATTTAGAGAAAAATGAACTTGATAGAGTAACCCCACTATAACCTAAGATATAATTGATGCTTTCTAAAAATAACTATATGAAGCGTGCTAAAATTGCTGGTATCATTTGTTTGTTTTTTGTATGATAAGGTAAATTGCTCAAATCAAAATTAATATTGTGTATCATGGGACCCGTTATTCAAACACAAAATAGATATATCAAGTATTGTACATTAATAGCATACATTCATTCTCATAAATACTTGGGCAGAGTCTATTAAACTGATTGATAACATCGAACTAGTTTTGATAGGCTATCCAATGTGTCATAAACCTCCAAATGTTAAGAGGATTGAATTCAGTAATTCCTTATAAGTGCTTATAAGTAATATCTTCTGGGTGAGATCAAAGATATTTACTTGATAGGGCTATGACTTTAATATTAATTGAAGAATCAATTGAATCAATTCAATTGAAGAATATGCTCAGTCTCAAATGCATGTTCTAAATGTATGATGTCTAAAACCAGTAATCAAAACTTCAATTAATATTTTCTACAAGTGTTGGTTCTTGAGTTGCTAGTTCAATTTGTTCAATGAGTTTCCTACAAGTTTCCTTAGAAAACTAAACCTGAATTCATTGTTTTTAAATCTTCAAACTTGTTCCATTCAAAGCAAAACAAAATTGCCGTGCAGTATGAAACTCGCAATCCTTGATTTCCAAACATCTGGTAGGTCAAAAATTAACTGTCGAAGTTAGTACCGCTTGAGCATAGGGTTTAAGGATTAGATGGGTTTAAAGCTAGTGCTTTAAAATCTTGTAGTTAAATAAAGAAATTGTAGTCATCATGTATATAAGGCACCTTACTACAAGAGTCCTAAATGGACCTAAATGTGACCTTCAACTTTAAAATAGTAAAATTAGATACTGAGTAAAGAATATGTTAAATAATTTTAAAACTTGAATTTTGGTTGTTTCAGACGACAACTTTAATTGGCTTATTGAAAACTGCACGTCTGCTGAGGCTTGTACGGGTTGCACGAAAATTGGACAGATACTCAGAATATGGTGCTGCAGTACTCCTGTTGCTTATGGCAACATTTGCCCTGATTGCTCATTGGTTAGCGTGTATATGGTACGCTATTGGGAATGTAGAACGTCCTGGGCTACCTGAGCCAAAGATTGGCTGGCTTGATGACCTAGCAAGACAGACCCATCAACCGTTTACAAATGCCTCGGATGGAGGTGGGCCCACTATCAAGTCTAAATATATCACCGCCCTCTATTTTACATTTAGTAGTCTAACAAGTGTCGGATTTGGAAATGTCTCTCCAAATACCAACTCAGAGAAAGTGTTTTCAATATGTGTTATGCTCATAGGATGTAAGTGTAACAAAATGTATTTTTATTATATTTTAACTTCACTTTTTTATTTCTCATCATATATTTGAAACTTTATCTAAAATTAATACATTTGAAAAATTATTCAGCATGATAAATAAATTTCGATATCATAATTCTAACATGAACTACCATACATGTATACAATTAAGCATGCAGATTGTTGTGTAATGCTTTTCCATGTTCATCCCTCACATGCTTAACCTCTATGACTATTGTGAAATGATCATTTGTCCAATGTTTTCCAGCCCTCATGTATGCCAGTATATTTGGAAATGTCAGTGCAATTATTCAGCGTCTTTACTCTGGGACATCCCGCTACCACACACAGATGATGAAAGTTAAAGAGTTCATACGTTTCCATCAAATCCCAAACCCCCTACGCCAACGCTTGGAAGAATATTTTCAACACGCTTGGTCATATACTAATGGTATTGACATGAACATGGTAAGCTTTCACAGATGCTACACATCATTTCTAGGATTCTACTCATTTACTCATTACATACAAACATTTTCTTATTGCAACATCTTAAGAGTATTTGATCAGTCATTTATGTTTTTAGAAAATACATTTCCCTCTTATTCTTCAACCTTTTTCATTGAAGAGCTTTCACTCCAAGTGAACTTTTAGTCAGATAAGAATACTTTTCACAAAATCTTTAAGGTGCGATATCTCTAATCTCAAGCCCATCTTTAAATTCTGAATACAAGGTCAATTATGGTATGATTGCTAGATTTATCTTTTATTTATTCCTTTCAAATGCTCTGTATTGCAGGTTCTTAAAGGTTTTCCAGAGTGTCTGCAAGCAGATATCTGCCTTCATCTTAACAGACAGCTACTGGAAAGTAGTCATGCATTTAAAGGTACATATTTAAATAATATTTTATTTATTGCAATTGGTTGTGCTGCTTCACAAACCATAAAGTTGGGGGCTTATTTTGATGTATGACACCATCTTGAATTTTCAGTACACACTGCTTAAATAGCAAAAAGATGGCAATGTATTTTCATAAACTGATAAGTTGTTACACGACCTAAGTGTTACAATAACATATAACACATAATTTTTTAAAAGCAAATTTTGCCATCTATAATATCATTGAACACCCAGGGACTGAGAAAATTGTAATTTTTATCATAATTCAAATATCGATGAGTGAAATACTACTTGGGTAAAATATCTTCCATCCTAAAATCCTATTTGTAACTTGGGATTAGCTTAGTCTTCTAGAAGCTTTTATAAATTCTAAATAACTCAAGGGTGCGATATTATCACACATGTGTCTTGTTCTAGTTCTGATTGGGTTAGAGAATGTTGTGCACACCTTTGTTAATTTTTTCTATCACCATAGATGCAATTTTAAACTTTGAATGATTTACAGTACTTGTAAGAATTATGCATTCAGCTGAATTATCCTAATAAATTAACAAAAAAAAACTAGGAAGCCTTGAACTGAGTTTATACATGTACCTGAATGTTTTTTTTTCTTTCTAGATGCTAGTCCAGGGTGCCTGAGGACACTCTCTATCAGGTTTAAGACAACCCATGTTCCACCAGGCGACACATTGGTCCACAGAGGGGACATCCTGGATGCCCTCTACTTTGTATCTAGGGGCTCAATAGAAATACTGAAGGAGGACATCGTACTTGCAATATTAGGTATTATTATATCACTGTCATATTCATCACTCTCTGATTGGTCTATGTCCTACATGTGACTTAAAAATAACATTCAATATCAAATGATCATCAGTCATGACTTAGTCCAGTGTAATTTTGATTATTACACATTAATAGTTTGTTATTTTTCTATTGATGTGAGCAAGGAATATAACAGTGAATAATAAAACAAATATTTAATTCTGTTTTTGGTGAATACCTTTAACACTTTCACAAGATGATATTTCACTAACCCTTTGGGCTTCATGGAATATTGTATTCATCTCAATTAAATTCAACATTGATATGATGCATTTTTCATATTATTTACATCAATTAATCCTCTTGATTTGGAATGTAGAACTATAAGCAAGTTAAACATTAAAGTAGAATTGCTTATTGATCATATACAAAATGGCACATCATTTAAAAATTGCTTGAACAATACCTCACCAACATTCAAAATGTTCTTTGATCTCCATGTCCCGGGGGGTTCACTCTAAATAATTTGGGTAGGCATGTGCAGCAGGGGCAATTTTGGCTTAGGGCATAATCCATGGAAGCTGGCCAATCTGAGAGGAAAAAAACATGGAAAATTTGTCGAAGAGAGAGCCTTTTTTAAGTCAAAAATCAGTTTTTTTTACAAATAATGGTAATAAATCAGTAGAATCAGTTGACGAGTCTGGGATAAATCACCTAAAGAAGTGGTTTTTATGGTTATACACCAATATTTCAGGAAATTTACTCCCTTTTATAAGTCCGAGAGGAAGTATACATGGAAACTTTCAATCTTGAGAGGAAATTGACATGGAAAAGATGCTCAAAAAGGTGGTCTTTTGCGCGGCACATAGGTATTAAGAGGTATATTGGAGTGAACCCCCCGGGCTCCATGTATATTCCTTTTAATATCATGATAATACATTTCCAGGTAAAGATGATGTTTTTGGTGAGAACATCTGCCACTATGAGACAGTGGGGAAGTCAAGCTGTAATGTCCGAGCACTTACTTACTGTGACCTCCATAAGATACAGCGTGATGACCTCCTAGACATTCTAGAGATGTATCCAGAGTTTGCTGAGCATTTTACCAAAAATCTAGAGGTCACATTTGACCTAAGAGATGTAAGATATGGTTTTGGTGATTATTAAGTGGCCCACTAGGCCATCTGTATATTTTTGTCAAGTTGATTAGTTATTTGTTCCTGACACTTTTTATCTTATCTTACTTCGAGCTATTTTTCAGTTATTTTTGCTGTCATGCTGTATGATTCTTGATCAATCTGACTTGATCTTTTTTGGATATTTTTTACTGTTAAGATCAAAATCTAGATCTAATGTATTGCAAACGTTATTCTCTTGTGTTTTAGATTCTATATGGCCACCCAAATATTAAATTATTTAATCTCTTCAATGTGCACCCGAGAATATGACATTCAATAACAGCAAGTGACTCATCAATGTTTAATGACAGTCAAGAAAATCCAAAATTAGATGTAGATATAGATATTTTCCTTCAAAGAAAGCTGGGGTGTTCCAGATAACCTTTTAAATAAGATGTTGTCATTTACAATTCTTTAATCTTAATCATTCATAATCATATATAACAATATATAAAGTACTTTTAAGCCAATAATGATTTGAAAACTATTGTTGTGTTCTTTTGGATCTGTTCTCAGATGAGCTACTGTCTTCTCGTATTTGTATGCGTATTTAATTCAAGGAGGATTTGGTTGTGTGTCCCCAAGATGACGAAGACTCAGAAGGGGATGAGACACCAAGAATGAAGTTTCTGCGCAATAGGCGCAACAAGTCTTCCATATATAGGAAAAATGAAAACATGAAAGGTACAAAATTTAAGTCTTAATTGACCTTGAGTAATGATCCTTGTATTATTTTTGTTTAAATTTTTGAAATAATATTTTTGATGTAATTAGCTGGTTTTGTATTGTATTTTGATTACCATCAATGAAGGTGAGCAATACCTCTGAGGTATATGGGTGGACATCTTTCATTTACATTCGAGTCATTTTATTGTAATAAGAAGTGATTGAGAGTATCTTTCTTGAAAAGTCTAACTGATGTATTACTTTATTTTATGCTAATGTTTTAATTTAATTTTTTTTATCGTCATCTTGTGCTGATGGGCATATTTTTGCCTGTCTTGGTGGGCTTGTGCCACATAATTCTTGTTATCATATTTCCAGGAAAATCCCTTATACGTCAAACAGACTAGTTTTTATTTTTATTTTTTGAATGCAATATTTGTCACTATGTACAGGGTGTTCAAAAAAAATGCAACCCAAAGAAATCACTATATCTTGAAAAATACTGGTTCAATTATCTTCATATTTTCAGGAAATAAAGAAGAGACTGTGTATGTATAGCTGCTGTAAATGGTTAGTTGTAAAACATGATGCCTTGGACACCTACTCAAAAGACAGTTGTACTAGAAAAATACGAAAAACGCAATCAGGGGTGACTGCAATCTCAAAAAAATTAAATAACTTTCTAACCATAGTGTTTTGACTCTTCAAATTTGGCACAAATCATCTTCATTCACTGTATGGTAAATCTGTAGAGTGAAATCAAAATCACTTCAGGGACTTTACAGTCATGGTTGAAATGCTTTCAAATAGCAGTCAAACGCCCTGGTTCAGGGAGACTTAAGAAGGCATTTTGACCATGACTGTAAAGTCCCTGGAGTGATTTTGATGAAACTCCACAAATTCACCACACATTGAATGAGGATAATTTGTGCCAAATCTGAAGTGCCAAAACACCATGGTTAGAAAGTTATTTGGTTTTATTGCTGTGCCAGTCACCTCTGACTGCGTTTTCATGTTTTCCTAGAACAACTGTCATTTGAGCAGGTGTCCAAGGCATCATGTTTTACAACTTACTGACAACAGGAGCTATACATACACAGTCTCTTCTTTCCTTTCCTGAAAAAATGAACATAATTGAATTAGTATTTTCCAAGATATAGGGATTTTCCATTCGCGTTTTTCGTATTTTGCTAGTACAACTGTCTTTTGAGCAAGTGTCCAAGACATCATGTTTTACAACTAACTAACAACAAGGGCTATACATACATAGTCTCTTCTTTCTTTCCTGAAAATATGAACATAATTGGATGAGTATTTTCCAAGATATAGCGATTTCTTTGGGTTGCATTTTTTTTTGAACACCCTGTATATTGTTTAAGATGTTCTTCCACCGAACACAGTTCAAGTATGGATATAGAAAGGATGTCTATCTGTTTATCTAATCTGTTATCTATTTTGACAATAACTCAAATCGTTGTTGCTTTTACATGTAAATCAAAATTAAAATACACATTAAATCCAGAAAGATTGTAATGTTTTTCGCTTTTGTCTGCAAAGCCCACCATGTAGAGTACAAATTCATTGTAGAGAATTTCTGTTTTGTTTATTGCAGATAAAACAGAAAGTTTTCATCCATCCCGGAGACGACGGGGTCGAAGGAGAGAAAGTGATGTTACCCATAGTATAGCATCCATCTCCAGTGATGAAGACATGAGAGAAAGTGGTGTAGGAATCTTGGAATTCTCTCCAGAGAAGGCTGGGATGGATGTCACTCCTGCTAATTTTGTCTTTCAGAAAAAACGTTATGAAGATAGAAAACGCCATTCTGGCACTTTAACTTCCATAGCTGGTAGGTTTTAAGGTCATCTTAAGTAGAATCTTAATGTTTGAAGAATTATTTAAATGATGCCAACTTAACACTATAACGTGAAATATCAGTACTGTCAACCCCTAAAGATTTTCTCGCGGGACAGATTTTTTAGACCCAGTGCCCAAAATTCGCGGGATTTTGCGGGACATCTACTAAATTCGCGGGATTTTGCGGGACATTTAAGGGATTTGCGTGATTGCGCTAATAGGCCAAATTTTTTTTTATCAAATTCGCGGGATTTCGCGGGGCCATTCGAGGGACAAACACCCTAATTGCTGGATAGTTAACAGGTTTACCACCAAAAACTTGATAGAGGGACAGATTTTTTAGACAAAGTGCCCTAAATTTCGCGGGACATTCACCTAAATTTGCAGGATGTCCCGGGACATTCAAGGATTTGCGTGATTGGGACTAATGTAAAAGCGTGTAAAAGTACTTAAATCAAACTTCCAGATACTGATTAATCAAATACAATGCACCGTTGCATTGTAACTTAAATAAACGTCAACACAATTTCAAAAAAATACGTATAGGAATATTATTAAACTTTATTGTAATTTTTCAAAAGCAAAAACCCTGCTTCAGGTGTGAGTACCGTAATCTAACACGAAATTCAAAAATTCGGAACAATACTTTGCACTTCTGGCGTCGTGAACAACTATGAAACGCTTACCCCCATAATGTTATATATTAAAATGTACCTATTCATATACTGTAGGCATTTTCTTTCAATTGAAAGCCCATGATATAGGGGTTCGATTAATCTACATCAAATTATAGGGAATGGGGTTACTTTTCTAGATAGGGTTTGTAGAAAAAAACAGTTACCGGATAGTAAATCCTCCATGCTGGGTTCAAACTTGGTACCCGGTCGAAAAAACCGGGTACCCAAAAAACGAAATATACGAATATACAACATAATTAGATCATTAGAAAACGTGTAAGATTTGTTTTGAATTTACAAAAATGTATGTAACTTCCTTCAAAATTGAGCTAGAAGCTTCAAATAAAAAGCATTTTAAGGCTCTTTTCGTCCTCTATCATCATGGTCATATTTCCATTGGTAATGAAGGGGGAGGGGGTGCACCCCTCCTGGCTACGCCAATGACATTGTAAGACGATTTGAAAAACAAGACAAATCAATCTTACTCTATGTTCAATAGTTCGTTTGTTGGTACGTGAATTGTTTTGATTATGATTTAAATCTGTAAATAGCTATCGTTGCTTTAGCAGGGAGCTGACGTGTGTTAATTTACATGATTTTGATTATTAATCATAATTTAAGTTATCCCAATTTTCGACAAAATGTCCACTGAATTGTAAATTGTTATGTCTTACAATGTCATAGGCGTAGCCAGGAGATGGTGCGATGGTGCGATCGCAACCCCCCCCCCCATAACCAATGAAAATAGAGCCATGACGATATAGGAAGAAAAGAGCCTTAAATATGCTTTTTATTTGAAGCTTTTAGCTCAATTTTGAAGGATTTTACATACATTTTTGTCGAATTCAAAACAAATCTTACACGTTTTCTCATAATCTAATTATGTTATATATTTGTATTTTTCATTTTTTTGGGTACCCGTTTTTTGACCGGGTACCGGGTACCAAGTTTGAACCCAGCATGGAGGATTTACTATCCGGTACCCGGTTTTTCTACAAACCCTTTCTAGATATCAGCGTCCATTTATTGTAACTCGCGTTTGCTATCATTTGCTTGAAGTTCTGAGATGAAGGCCACACGGATAGTAAAAAGGCCAACGTTAGAACTATTTTTGACCTACATCCCTATTTTCGTAATTAAAATGAAAGTTGAACCCTTCCTCTTTATTTTGATAACAAACAACAGCATGCTAGGTACTTAAAATTAGGTAAACTTTACTCCTCAAAAGTGCAAAAACTTAGCTTCTTATATAAGATAAGATAATCACAATATAGGGGATTGCAACAATTTCGGAAATTCTCGGAGGTCAAAACCACATTCGCGGGACTTCGCGGGACATTTCGGGACACGCGAATTAGCCTAATTTTGATCAAATTCGCGGGATAATCCCGCCATTCGCGGGACGCTTGACAGCTCTGAAATATGTATATATGCGGATGTTTACAACTCTTTCAAAAATATTTTCTTGTTCGATTTATCACTGAGGCATTGTTTCAAATACAATACAATGCAATTGTTGATTTCATTAGGTGACAATCCCAATATTCTGACATCAAATATATTTGGATGCTTTTACTCAGCTATATTGTGATCAGTGCTAGGGGGTGGGCTTCCAGAATTTATGTTCATGCATTTAACCAAATAATAATCAATAAAAATACTTATTGTTATTAAAATGAAAACAATAATCTCACCTTTAGAAATCATATCTACAATAACTTCTGTGGTGTTTAAGGTGCCCTATCAAGTGTGAATAATGTGATGAGCGCATTAACAGGAGGATCAGCTGCCCGAAGACAGAGCACTGAGATGGCGCCACTGCTCCAGAAAGATGGTGCTGCCAGTCCATCCACACAGGTATGTAGAATATTTTGGGGCACTAATCTTTGCTTTCGGAGAGTGGGCTTTGTATTCTTTTAGTGAATCAATTGCTGTGTGTTAGGCAAACCATGCATGTAACTATAATACTGAAATGAAGTTTTGTGTATTCTTGGATATGAACATTACTTTTCCGAGGTATTAGATACCATATCCTTCATATTCATTAAATGTAGTTTGTTACAATACATGTATATAAGCTATAGAAATTCAACATGCAAAGAAAAATACCTTAATCCTTTCATATTGTTTTTCAGAGAAAGGCTACAGTCTCAAGTTCCAGTGTTCCAAAATCCACATCAAGTATGACACTCCCTGTCTCTAGTCCTTCCAGCCAATCACAGTTTGACGAGTCACATGAGCTACAAAAGGTTGACACACAAGATGTACATGAACATCAAATATCTGCTCCATCTGGTGGCATGGATGTCGAAGTACAGCTTGCAGAGCTTGGAAAGTATGTTTTACCATTACACCCAGTCATTGTGAAATTAAAGAGACTTATAGCTCCCCATATTTAGTCTTTGTCTATGGACAAAGGCTTCAAACACAGTGATCAATCACTATGTATCAGTATTATTGCCTCATGTATGAATCACTTTGAACTATGCCTTATCTCCTCTTTATATTTAGATAATAAGTATGACAAGGAATACAAAAGTGTATGGTTCTAAATGTACCTTGTGAAATTGTGGAATATCCTGGAGTAAAATAGGTAAATCTGTGTATTTTTATTTTAGGCAACTGAATAGGTTAGAACAAAAGATGACATCAGACATTCACATGATTCTAGCTCTGTTGAAGTCGCAACAAGGTTGCTCGATTGCCATGCCAACAATGCCTGTTGCCACGGCTACAGCTACATTTCCCGCTCAATCTAGTAGTAACATGGTGCCAAGTAGTGAGGTAAACAGTGGCCAGAGTGTGTCATCTCCAACAGAGAGCCCTATATTCCCTCCTCCTCCCCCAGCTTATGAAGCCAGACAGGTAACCACTACTTTTCAGTTCTTTTATTTCTGATAGAATCTAGAGTTAATAATAAAGCATGGCTCAGAACATGTTCTCAAGAGAAGTATAGATGTCTGATCATGAGATCATGAGGTCTTATGCTTTCTATATGATGATGTCTCATATTCTCATATTGATGCTTGATATTATCTGCATTTGTCCATTGTTTTTATGTAATTTAAGAATGAAATAATGGTAATGAAGTGTAATGCATAATTGCATATCATAATCTGCCTGTCTATTTCATAATGTTGGGGTTTTAATCTAAGTTTATTCATATCATTTCCTTAAAGTTGATCATGAACATCAAATAATACATCATCTTTTGTCAGACGTTTAGATGCTGTTTATATGTTTCATAATGAGTCTTATTGTGTCACCACCAGAAGTAATTTTAGTCTCCAACTTTTTTGTGTTTGGCAGTCGACGTCTGTAACTAATTCTCACAACTATTCATATTTTTCACTGTGAATTCTGCCAAAATCTGTTACCATGGCAACAAATAAGCGATAATTTAAGTGTTAAGTGCTTACATGGACCTGAATTTTGTTATGAATGTATGCGATTTGTAAAAACATAAACTGTGATTGGCATTAGTCTTCGTTTGTAAATCTTTTGTAATGATTTGCAAATACTCACCAGGTGATGCACATGTTGTCATGGTAATGCCTTGTTGCTACTTAACATAAATAACTTGTAAATATATATTATTTCAGGGAGATTATCCAATGTCAACAGCACAGAGTGAAATCTTACCTCCCCCTATCACTTGCCAGCCTAGTCAACCAAGCTCACAATCTTCAACAACAAGTAATTTGTCCCACACGCAACAGAGACAGGTGGGATTTCCTGATAGTTCTAGCATGAAGAATACATCAGTGTGAACTGAAATTAAATAGTATATAACTGCATATATCAGAAGTTGCTGAATATTAGTGGTTTGACGAAGCTAGGCTCATCTCCAAATGTTTATCTATATAAAAAGAATTTCATTTTTCATGGATCTGAAATCTCACAGTTGATTCACAATGATGCACTTGTTAACAAGATGGCCCAATGTCAAACTAAAGAACTACAGAACATTTGGTCAATAAACAAAATGACTACAGAACATTTGGTCAATTAACAAAATGACTACAGAACATTTGGTCAATAAACAAAATGACTACAGAACATTTGGTCAATAAACAAAATAACTACAGAACATTTGGTAAATGACTACAGAACATTTGGTCAATAAACAAAAGGACTACAGAACATTTGTTTAATAAACAAAAGGAGTACAGAAAACATCCGGCCAATTAACAAAAGGACTACATAACATTTGGTCAATTAACAAAAGGACTGCAGGACATTTTGGTCAATTAACAAAAGGACTACAAAACATTTGGTCAATAATTAAAAGGACTACAGAACATTTGGTCAATAAACAAAAGGACAACAGAACATTTTGTCAATTAACAAAAGGACTTCAGAACATTTTGTCAATTAACAAAAAGACTACAGAACATTTTGTCAATTAACAAAAGAACTACAGAACATTTTGTCAATTAACAAAAAGGACTACAGGACATTTGATCAATAAACAAAAGAATTGCTGAATGTTTGGTGAGGAACTTCGACAACCTGTATTTTCACTTGGGGTGATATTCAACAATAGTTGAATTAACAGAACCTCAAATTTCAATCATAACAAAGATCCATTACAAATGTGCTCTGAATCACAAATGATACTGATCCTATAAATCATGCTATACCTTGGTGATTTCTTTGAAAATCCCAATTGTTATGATCATAAGCTGAATCATGCATTTAAATGATACAAGTGATTCTGATCACAATTGTTATGATCATAAGCTGAATTATGCATATAAATGATACACGCGATTCTGATCACAATTGTTATGATCATAAGCTGAATTATGCATATAAATGATACACGCGATTCTGATCACAATTGTTATGATCATAAGCTGAATTATGCATATAAATGATACACGCGATTCTGATCACAATTGTTAGCAGAATGTACTTTTCAAAGATGCATTTGCTCTAATTAATATTTGTTAACAATGATTTCCACAGTTATCACGTGTTTACGATTTATCTAACATTTCAATGTTTCAGTGATTTTAATAAATGTGCATCTATTTATATCTTATTGTTAAAATCATCACAATTGTTAAGAGTGTGAGCAATATAAATATAATAAATATATCTTAATGATTCTTATCACATGTTCAAATTAAAATGATTCGCACAATCATAATGATCCTGAGCGATTTACATTTTTTAAGAATGTCTAAATCATTGCAGTTGGTTGCAATGGATGGATGATCATGAATCATCAGACATTTTGCTGATTCGTTGGTTGTGTTGCACAATCATTGCAAAATGAATTGTTATGTCTGAGGTTGATCAAAAATGAGTTTTTTACATGTAAAGCACAAGGCATTTGTTCACGTTTGCATTTTATTACAGTTTTATATTAGTCTGCAAATAATAAATATACTCATACGTCAAATAATAACATGGACTTACAGATATTAATGACTGATTATGTTTCCCAATTTGTCTCTCATTGATTATAATTATATTTCGAAAAAGGCTAACAATTGATTATCCAAAAAATGAAGATTGGTAGGGATATGTGAAACCACTTGTTAGTTTTCTAGTTATTAGCTCACATGGTGAGCTATTGCAATCGCTCACTTGTCCGTCTGTCTGTCCGTCCGTCCGTCCGTCTGTCCGTCCGTCTGTCCGTCCGTCAACAATAGTGGCACGTTTTAAAACCTCTGTCGATAGGATTCCTGTTTTAAGTTATTTCTGTTCAACATCAATACAGAAAACCCCCCTATGACTCCTGGTTCAAAAGCTCGCCTATTTTCAAAATGGCCGTCACTTTTGTCTCGCGAAATTCACTTTTAGCCCATTTCCTAGCTAACCTCTGTCGATAGGATTCCTGTTTTAAGTTATTTCTGTTCAACATCAATACAGAAAACCCCCCTATGACTCCTGGTTCAAAAGCTCGCCTATTTTCAAAATGGCCGTAACTTTTGTCTCGCGAAATTCACTTTTGGCTCATTTCCTAGCTTTACAAATAATTTCAGGTGTCCTACATTGTAAAAATCCATGTCAATGTAAAGACTAGATATATGAAATAATTTTGTTACAAAAAATCAGCGAAAAATTGTATCCATTTTTTTATTTTCAGCCATTTTAGTTAACATTGATTTGTCTATCTGACTCGCGAAATCCACTTTCTGTCAATAACAGTGGCACGTTTTAAAACCTCTGTCGATAGGATTCCTGTTTTAAGTTATTTCTGTTCAACATGAATTCAGAAAACTCCCCTATGACTCCTGGTTCAAAAGCTCGCCTATTTTCAAAATGGCCGCCATTTTTGTCTCGCGAAATTCACGTTTGACCCATTTCCTAGCTTTACAAATAATTTCAAGTGTCCTACATTGTAGAAGTCCATTGCAAAGTAAAGAGTAGATGTATGAAATAATTTTGTTACGAAAAATCAGCGAAAAATTATATCCATTTATTTATTTTCAGCCATTTTAGTTAACATAGATTTGTCCATCTGTCTCGCAAAATTCACTTTTGGACCATTTACCTTTAACCCTCTGTCGATAGGATTCCCATTTTAAGTTATTTTTGTTCAACATCAATACAAAAAACTCTCCTATGACTCTTGGTTCAAAAGCTCGGCTATTTTCAAAATGGCCGTCACTTTTGTCTCGCGAAATTCACTTTTGACCCATTTCCTAGCTTTACAAATAATTTCAGGTGTCCTACATTGTAAAAATCCATGTCAATGTAAAGGGTAGATATATGAAATAATTTTGTTACAAAAAATCAGCGAAAAATTGTATCCATTTTTTTATTTTCAGCCATTTTAGTTAACATTGATTTGTCTATCTGACTCGCGAAATCCACTTTCTGTGGCACGTTTTAAAACCTCTGTCGATAGGATTCCTGTTTTAAGTTATTTCTGTTCAACATGAATTCAGAAAACTCCCCTATGACTCCTGGTTCAAAAGCTCGCCTATTTTCAAAATGGCCGCCATTTTTGTCTCGCGAAACTCACTTTTGACCCATTTCCTAGCTTTACAAATAATTTCAAGTGTCCTACATTGTAAAAATCCATGTCAATGTAAAGAGTAGATGTATGAAATAATTTTGTTACGAAAAATCAGCAAAAAATTATATCCATTTATTTATTTTTAGCCATTTTAGTTAACATTGATTTGTCCATCTGTCTCGCAAAATCCACTTTTGGACCATTTACCTTAAACCCTCTGTCGATAGGATTCCCATTTTAAGTTAATTTTGTTCAACATCAATACAAAAAACTCTCCTATGACTCTTGGTTCAAAAGCTCGCCTATTTTCAAAATGGTTGCCATTCTTGTTTCGCGAAATTCACTTTTTGCCCATTACCTAGCTTTACAAATAATTTCAGCTGTCCTGCATTGTAAAAAGCCATGTCACTGTAAAAGGTAGTTGTATGAAATAATTTTTTTGTTACAAAAAATCAGCAAAATATTATATCCGTTTTTTTTATTTTCAGCCATTTTAGTTAACATTGATTTGTCTATCTGTCTCGCGAAATCCTCTTTTGGACCATTTGCTTAAAACCTCCGTCGATAGGATTCCAGTTTCAAGTTATTTTTGTTCAACATCAATACATAAAACTCCCCTATGACTCCTGGTTCAAAAGCTTGCCTGATTTCAAAATAGTCGCCATTTTTGTGTCTTGCATTGCAAAAAGCCATGTCACTGTAAAGAGTAGTTGTATGAAATAATTTTGTTACAAATTATTGTCAAAAAATTATATCCGTTTTTTTTTCAGCCATTTTAATTGACTGAGAGACAGATGGCTTGAAATAATTTTGTAACAAAAAATCAGCAAAAAATGTGACCATGTGAGCCCAGTACCCACGGTACTAATTTATTTTTCTTTTCATGCCCGTTCGTCTCTGGGCAAACACAGTAAATGTTCTTGAATTCTGTTGAAATGTTATATGCTGGTGCCTATTAGCATAAGATCTATGCCCAGGAGTGAATGTCAATATTGTTGCTTTATTCAAAATCGTCGACATGTTCTGTCAAAAATGATTTTCGATATCAAATACTAATTGTAGTATTTGCTTCAAACTCTATAGGCTGATGCATTGTGGACATATAGAACCTCCTTTTGGAAGAGTTTTCAATATGACCCAAATGGCCACCCTCGGACCTCT
The DNA here is from genome assembly GCA_903813345.2 of Owenia fusiformis. Lineage (NCBI taxonomy): Eukaryota > Metazoa > Annelida > Polychaeta > Sabellida > Oweniidae > Owenia > Owenia fusiformis. The sequence goes on along the minus strand of CAIIXF020000007.1, from coordinate 18,424,060 downwards.
ATACTGCAAGATGACCTCCATTTTTAATAAAATTTGTAATTTAGGGCTATATCTTGAAAGGGTCGCTAAGCAACTTGGGTCATTTATAAATAGCTGGTAAGTTGTTTTTTTTAGAATAGGAGTCGGTAAAATGCACCTTTCTTGCTTCATAACAACAATTATCTCAGTTACCCTGTGCTATATAAGTTATATAATTACTAAGTACTATAATTACTATTCTCATATTTTCATAGATGGCTATTTGAGTGTATCCCTACAAGACCAGATATTATACTTGTATAGTATGTCATTTTAATGCAATAATATAACGACTAGTAACATCACGATGACTGGATAGGCGGCGCAAAGAGTTTTACTATTATTGTTTTTCCAATGTAAATAATATCTGGTACGGTAATATATATTTTAAACAGCATGTGTGATTAAATCGTTCATTTTACAACACAAAATAATTTTTTTGTAGAATGAACAAAGGGCAATCTTCTACACGAGTGTTATTGATGATGTTTACTATAAACTCACTGTTTTACTGTTACAATGTTTATAACTATTTCCTGGTTTCATGTTATGTTATTCTGAAGTCAAATGTTACATAAGCTACCCTGCAACTTGATAGCAGAATAAAAAACAATGTTGAATCTATATAAAATTATTCCAATTTTTGCAATACATAAACGTGAGCGGCGATTCCTTTCTTAAAGGGTTCCGATTAGCATCCCGTATAAAAACAATATGGCGGCTCCAGGCGAATCAACTGGATCAGTCCATTTTTAAGAAATAAGGGGAGTTCTGTAAAATCCAGTTTATTGAAATTGTCTTTGAGATAAAGTAATCCGTTTATAACGATTTTGAAAACGTTATCCAAAGAGTGATTGCGTTCAAATAATACATGTACAACAGCCAATATAAATTCTTGTATAAGAAACCGGTTTGTCTTACTTTGTTTCATTTGTAGGATATTTCATATGCCAAGCTGTGTGCTATTACGTTATGGGGAAATTTAGATGCCAATTTTCCCTTATTATACACAAATAGAAGATCCTGAAGCTTCACCCATAAATGTGGAATTGATTTGTCAAAATAAAAATCACCCTTTTATAAATGTGTGACGATCTATAATATACTTATGCTATATAACAGTTAGAGGTGTTGACACAACGACCTCGAACCTGTGAACCCTTGAGTATTATTCCGGGATCGGGCCTTTTATACTAAACGGTGAGCAACACCAGAAACGAGCGTTCGATTTGCTAAACGATATGCGTCACCCTTTAAGGAAATGTGCTTGCGCTCTGTATGAATATTGAATGAATAATAAAATAATAATGCGATATTAAAATTATGTGATCTGAAATAATTCAAAATCAAAGACATTTGAGATCACAATGCAAAGACTATTTACTCGTGAAATAGAGAAGATCACTTGTATATGTTATATACATGGCCACTGAAATACGTGTAGTTCCGATATGTCTGTTCCCATAAAACGTAATGAAATACCATGGTTGAATGGGACCTATCACGATTCATGACCATGGAATGCTACGATATACCATGGTTGACCATTATTCTTAAAGGAAACACACGACGGACCTACTACACACCGTTCTCAGACTCGATCTAAGACGTGTCTAATTCAACGTACCATTGGCTCTGGAGGGAGAAGCCCGTGAACGTACGTGATACAACTAAAAATAAACGGCCACATTGTCAAAAATATTTACATTTACGTGACGTTCTTGATTCCACTGGGAAATGATATGTACAATTACCGGATAACTGATGATTGCTATTGAGTATTATCATTAAGTGATGGCTTGTTAGTACACACGTCATCAATGGATCACCATTACCACTATTGTTTAACCGCAACGATGATTTCAGTTTCAGTAACATTAACGTTTTCCAAGATGGCGAAGGGGGAGGGGCATATTTATTTTTGGACTCTATTGCGTCCTCGATGAGCTGGGCAGTAATTATTTCAGACATATATAATTTGTGAGTTTATTTTGTCGTGTGTTATTTTACTATTGTTTGCATGACTTCTAAATCGATCCTAACTGCATCACTTCAGTAACAACAGGTGTCAATATTATTTATTACTTATTTACGCCAGAAACCAACAGCGCTTAAGGTCAACTATGAACTTTGGCTTAAATTTCCTTATTTTGTTCAAGCGTTTTTACAAAATTTTAAATCGACATCAATGACAGCGATGGTGATGATGTTACCCCACATTTACAGTGAGATAGGTTCAGTTTGCGACGGTTGCTCTTCTCTCCTTAATCTGGACATAGCGCGGATAATAGACTGTTGGTTTCTACATCTCCATGATTGACCTACGGTCCATGATGTCACGGTAACGATGCTATCGTCACAGCTGTATCTTCACTTTATGTACTACAATTATGGCATTAGTGAAGTATATTATTAGTAGAATGTTTAAGTACCAGTGTCAATTAATGGGGGATGACCAACTACATCTGATACAGATATATCAATTTCCCTGAAACGATACGCAATAGTTCGTGTCGACTGTATTCTATTTATTATTTACTTCATTTATTTACTCTCAGTCAATGACACATGCGGCTACAGCCATGAACAATGAAAGTATTTAACAGATCCAAAGCATATAATAGGGGCTGTATCAATTACCTCTAGCTGCCCATGCGCGGAGAGGAAAATACAGGATGACACAAGAAAATGCAACCAACTATTCTTTAATAAAAGTTCCCATCATCATGGTTTACTTGTAGCATCAACGTCTTGAGATTTAGAAAAATTATGTTGTGAAAGAAGAAATCTTCGTTTTTCCCGAAAAGTGGATAGGCATCATAAATATCGACGATATGTTTTGGTATATATTGTACCCCACACAAGTTTTTGATAATAACTTTGACCACTCTACCCTATACTATTTATTATTAAATTTAGCGCACATAAACTAGAGACAATTCCCAACATTGGATTATTTTTTTTTGCTTTTAATTTAGTTCAATAACAATAAAAACTATTTTTCTTCTTTTCACAACCTTTATTTTACTAAACAGGACATTTCGGACCCTGTATTGTTTTTATTTAATTGTTTTGTAGCGCTTCAGTTCAGTTTTTATAACAGTTAAAAAAGGATACAGACAGGATTCGAAACGTCCTGTTTAGTTAAATAAAGGTTGTGAAAAGAAGAAAAATAGTTTTGTGATTTAATAACCCCAACCTGAAGAACATGTTTAAGAACCAAGGGTATCATTAATTCTTTTTAACCAAATTGACGTCATAAAAATCAAAATTAAGAATTGCTGATTTTAACAATTTCATTTACTTATCACTTATTTGAACAGTAACACTCTGTAGGCCTTTAAGGTATCTTCGAATATTCTATCGGTAGTCAGTCCACCTTTTTCAAAATGAAATTCCCTGACATTTCCAGACAAAAAAAGGAAATTTCCAAATCTAATTTTGCTAGCCCGGCATCCTAAAAAGTCTCAAACTGTATTATTTAAAAGATAAGACTTAAAATTTTGAAACATTTTGGGTTTCTAGTTAAGTACCATTTCTCATGACTTAACATTACTTCTACAGGCCGTCTTACTAGTATTCATCTATTTATTCCTGATACATTATATTTTTGATTTTACATTGCTTAAGGCCAAAGTAAACATACATGACGATGTACAGGGGTGTTGCCAACAAATGTCAAGGGCGCATTTTTCTGGGTTTACATCACGGCGAGCAAAGTAAAACCCAAAAGGGGGGTACGGGGGTTCACTCCCGGAATTTCTTTTAATTTCCATTGTTTATGGTGCATTCTAAGCATTTCAAACTATAATTTGTTGATGTTTCAGTGTTTTTATGAATCCAAATGACAACTGAAACTTAAACATTTTGATCTAAAATCATACTAGATAAAAGCAACTCCATTGAGGGGCAATTCCCACATAATGAAACATTTTATCAAATACTGATCATTGTGAACATTATATGATAGCAATAACCTGACATTACTGTTGTCTTCTCCCTTTTTGGAAAATCTAAACCAAAACATGATACCATATTTGAAATATATTTTTATCGCCCTGACAGATGGAGAGATGAATACACTGACGTACCGACTGTTGAACAGACAGCTTCTCAATATGAATATACTTTTTACACTGAAAAGTTCCCTGAATTTTTTATTTTTCACCTCCCATCCTCCTCAGATTAACCCATAAACAAAACATGAAACATATACCGGTAGTTAACTTTGAATGGTCTAAGACTAACTCACTACATGGAAAAGCATTATTTCTCAAAATCGCAAAGTCGTTGAGTATATTTTAATAGTTCACCATTCTGCTGGTATGCCAGCCCCTCTTATCTGCCGTTTGCGAGAGAAGGATAAAGACAAAGGGGGCGCGGCTATATCGCTGTAGTTTAACATTCATGATATTTATAAGCTTTTTATTACAGTGCACATTTACGTTTGCAACTGGATTGATTAACAGCGGCTAAAATTGAATTGTAACTTGAAATAGTTATGTAATGAATCTCAAAACAGCCATTTTGAATACTACGTAGTAGTTAGTATATGATATGTAAATGATGTATACGAATACAAGTATGATTGGTATGTATATACAATAATATTAATGATAAGATTGGTATTTATATACTATATAATTAATTATCGTGCAAAATCATGTCATCTGTTCCAAGAATTCCAAGCCCACATCTATAGAATTGCAATTAATTGATACATATTTCATTTGATGCATATGTAACGATTCGAAAGAGATAATTGACACTGTTATTATGACATCCTCCTTTCACCAATATCATAATTATAGGGTGGGCCATAAAGATTATTCCATTCTTTATTCTCCAAAAATATGCACGGTGTCTGTTTAAATGATGGAAATAATTAACTTTATTTTATAGCTGTTTTAGCAGTAACGCACAATGCTCCTTGTATCAAGCAAAGATGAGACAACATAGAGATACGACGTCAGATACTGTACATCGCGGCATTTTACTGCATTTTTAATGCGTACTTACTTTTAAAACCGCAATATCTCGACAGCAAAATCATATTTTTCTACAATTTTTCGTCATCAGTTGAACACGTATGTCCATGAAATATTTTGCCTATCAGAATTCCAAATAACTGATTTGGAACTTTTTAAATGAGAATCACGCAAGCCGTATTATGCGACTTTCTATGCTAAAACCGGGTGTCGACTGTAACATTTTGAAGAAAAGTGATTTTAGGTGAAAAATGAAGATAACTTTTTCATTTCCCAACGGATCTTTCTCAAGTTTTCACAATATTTAAATTCACCATTTTGGAAAAGACAAACAGATTCTGTGTGATGACGTCATAATATAACAATGCTTACTTAACGCTTATATTTATGCGAAAAAAGTGTCGACAGGCAGAATTTCGTACCAACAAGATATATATTTTGATCAATTAAACATTAAATCGTTTGAAAGGTGAATTATTCTTTTTAGATTCCTGAAAGGCATATCATATTCTATATTTTTATCAAAAAACTATATCATTTCGATTAAAATTCAGTCTGTAAGAAGTATAAATTGAAAGAAATATGAAGTGAAGCCATGCGAAAAATTCACAAAATTACGTTTCATTTTTTGAGTTCAAATATTTCTAATAATTAAGGGATAAACATTCAAAACTTTCCAATGTTTCAGCATGTTCTTTTAAATATACCCCTTACTACATACAATTAATTTCATTTAATTTGAACCAGTATATATTGAGATAGACATCGTTTTATCACCGCAACCCGAAGTGAAGCCTTTACAAAATAAGACGTTACGCCGTTAGCGTATTATATGTTCTCCTTTATTATTCATTGCTTTAAATAAATAAAACTAAATATTCGAGTTATAATAAATTACAAATAATGCATTTAACAATCCTTAATATCTTCCCGTCTGTGTTTATCAGTTGAATATGACAAGGGGCATTGTGAAAGAGTCTAGAAAGACGGTGCGACAACGAGAGCGCAGGGCCGAAAAGCGCGACAAAGAAGAAAACGGGTAGGGTTTGAAATGTCTACTTTCTGGTGATTCTAATTCTGTATATCGTGACACAACCTTTTTGAATATAGAATTGTATTGAAGCGCACATTAATCTGAACAAAACTTGAAGTTTTTAAGAAGATTCCACGAATATTAAAACGTTTGCAATTACTTGGAGGAGCATTGCGCATATTTATCGCGTAAATCTTTGCATTTTGTCGGTAAAATGAACAATTACACTGTTACGCCGTGATGTTGTAGTATCTGACGTCGTATCAGAGTAAAACCTGTGTATATTGAACATTTTTTGCCGACGGAAAAAACGTTCGGTGTTGGTAAGTGTTCGATCATTATGAGAGAGTGTTATTTATACAGAACAGAAGTCGGTAGAGTATGCATGGAGGAAGGATGTCAGACAGATGTTCACTAGAGAGAGGTGTTCACTAAGACAGGTGTTGGTGTACATCATTTGGCTTAAAATGTCCACAAATGTTAAAACTCATTTTACGTTCATTTGGTTCAAATACACTTTAAAATAAAACTTTTTAAGTAATAAGATGTGTACAATATATGTTAAGAATAGTTACATATTGGTTGCTTCTTTGGCCCACCCTGTACTACTTCCTCTTCAATCGTGGGTTGACTACGATAGGTTCATTCATAATGCACCCTGCTCATATGACTAAGCCTCGCATCATTTCATCAAGGGTGAATTACGTCGTCATTCATTTGTTTTGGCTCGAGCGATTATTTCCATATAAATATAAGAGCAACTTCCGTGTTAAAGTAACACATGACATAGACCTGAGACAACGCAAGGATTTGTCTAATATTTCAAGAAATGAAGAACTTCTCCTGCCAAATAACCGGAGCATTACTTTTATTATGCATTTTAGGTAAGACATTAAATTACATTTAACTTTAATTTTTATCAATTCATTTCTTCATTAATTTGCAAAAGTCAGTTATTTTCAATTTAAATTCTCCATCTGACCATACAATTAAGATATTTCGGAAATAGCAGGCTGTGTAGTCGCAAAAATGTTAGACAGAATCGTTTGTGTAGAAAACTGGCAATCACAGTTAGTGTGCAGTTATAATTTGAGGTAAGCCCAAATCAAATGTTATTGATAATGATAGGCAACTTTGTTTAAACGTATGGTCCGGGGCCCTGATTTTGTATAAAAAATGAATAGCAATCGTTGATGGGCAAAAACAAATTGAGAATGTAGGACCGTCTATACCGGACTTCTGAAACTACAATGTGTTCAACGCAATGAGTGTAATTCTCTTGACCGCATGTCAGATCGCTTGGAAACAACGTTCTTTGGAGAGTGAATGAATGAATCAAATAATACCTAAAATATCGTGGTATTATTCCATACTTAGTAGTGTTATAGGTAGATAACATGCAGGAATATAATTGATATCTGAAGTGAGCGGGTGATATCAGCGGGTGATATATATACCACCCGCTGATATCACCCGCTCATCAGACCTACTCTGTCACAAATTTAGATCTAGTAGATACTGAGCCAGGGGACTTGACTATGAACCCTCATAATCTTCTAAGTATAGAATAAATCAGTTATTAAATGCTCAATTTTTGATACAGGGTATCCCTCGGAAAATACAATATTTGTCGCAGATATATCCTGTCCCACGGTCAAAAACCTCCCATTAAATAACCTCTATTCCACCCTTTCGAGAATTAATACAATAAGTAGGTCTTGGTATGTGTTCATATGTGTTCATTGTGTCTCTATAAAAGTTATTACGCAACAGATTAAAGCTAGAATCAGAGTTATGTAGTAATACGTTAATGAATTAGAACCTATGTAGATGATGTAAACTTGATCCCATATCGGTTCTTCCTGGAAATCAGGCCAACAGAATAATTGTGGATACCAAAATTTATCATTTAAGGACTTAAAAGCCCATGACTATTCTGAGAAAATCTTGAAATTTTGTTTTTCGGAATGAGCTATAATAATATTAATAATCAGTAAAAAAAGTCATGGCAATTGATGGAATGAGACAAATGTTACTCAGAAGAAGACAAAGATCTCCTCGTTAAATGACACCTTCAACTTAATTAGAAAGTACTTGGGGGAAAAAAACATCATGGCACTTAGGCTGCATGTATCAAAATCTTTTGCTCTTGTTGAACCGGGAAATGGCCTAGTAATCAACCACATGAAACAAATCAATTTGATATCTGCCTGGCGTAAGGTGATTGATATGGTGTCTGTTACACCGTGTGTTAGTAAACAAGTGAACTCGCTATACAACACGTTCCTACAACCACTCAAATGTTAATTTTGACTGTTTTAACTTGAAAAAAGCTGAGGAAAGCTACAAACAAATGAAATCTTAGATTGATGACGTTCAATCGTGAATTAGCGTTGGTAAAAAGTAAAAATCATAAAGCTACATTTTCCGTAATGTCCTTGTAACACCTTCCACTCAAAATACACACTAGTGATTGTCTGAAAGAAAATGTTTCTGATTGTAATTTTGAAACGATTTTTTTTCGATTTTTACAATTATCATCTTGTTTTAAACGATACATTTCTCGCACATATCTTCCATCATCGTGTGGTTTTCAACGATGTTAACGTCTTACTGCCGTTTCCATTGGTTTATCTACCCTACTATCACACCAAACTAGTTCTCACTACGTTCTCGAAAACGGGCTTCAACTGTGTACGAACGGACTGGATTTACTAAGAACCGTTTGGGGTCTATTTACAAACGTCATCGAACGTACTCGAACGGGTAGGTCCTCTGGAACTTAGAACATCTCAAAATGTTCTCGTGGTCGTTACGTTCTACAATTAGAACGAGTGACAACGCACTAACGACGAGCTGGACGTACTACGAACGGAACCGTCGTACTTCAATCCTACTATAGAGACGTTTATTGAACAGTCTGAGGACGTATTGAGAACGAGGTAGAACTAATTGCAAACGGGTTTAAACCGATTAAGAACGTATTAAAGACTGCTTATGAACGAGTTAGCAAAATATAGCTATCACACTAAAACACGCTGGTACTGCGTTCTTCAAAACTGGTTTTAAACTGTGTGCGAACGGAATGAACGTAGCTGTCTAAGGTCTCTTACGAGCTTCATGAACGTTCTCAGACGGGAAGGTGATTTCAGAATTTTAAAATGATCCAAAATTCGATGGCGACCATACCGTTCTGTAATCAGGTCGTGTGATAACGTACTTCAACTTTACTAGACCAGGAACGTAATTGCCGTACTTCAATTTTCAACCCTACTAGGGACGCGTTATACAACGTTACAAATGCAATCGGATATCAATTGCAATAAGTGTGCACACCGACATGGTGCGATCTGAACGAACTGCGAATGAGATGGACGTGTTGAAGACTGTTTATGAACGAAGTAGCTAATCATTTTAGACATATTTCCCTACCACAGCCAGCTTTAGCCAGTTTTACGACTTTTTCGTAGGGCTGGAAAGAACGGTTGAGAACAAGTTTGGTGTGATAGGGGGGGTGGGGTAGTAACAATGGCGCCTCTATACATAAAAATATCCAGTGTATAATACTATTTTAAAGTAAATTATCCTGTATAATTTTGAATGCAAAACATAGTATAACTTAGTCTTAAATATTGTTTCCTTTTTTCAGTACAGCAAACAGTATTAGTATACACATTACCGTTAGGAGAGGAAGACTACAATCCAGGTATGTCTGATAAAAGTACGTACGGTGTTTTATATACTATGGGGAACTGTTTAATTAATCGTATTTAATTAGTTATGCCTCTATTCATACAACTGTGTTCAATATACGGAATACATATTTGCATCGGATTCATGGGTTTTTGAAAAATCGGGATATTAATCTTTATCTACCGAAAGGTTGTACCCATAATGACGTTATACCGAGGATCGTTGTTCATATCGAAAGGTGTTGTACCTACTACCTAAAGACCATCTACCAAATGACGATGTGCATTGCACCGAAACGTATTCCTAAGAAACAAATATCGTTTGTAAATGAGTTAAGAATGGTTTTTATTCATCAGTTGTTGACCAAAATACTCCCCAGTCACTTTCTAACTTGGCTTTCTTTGCTCTTGTGGTATGAAAATAGGACGTCTGGTAAGCATCGCGCTAATGCCCCAGTCACTTTCTAACATGGCTTTCTTTGCTCTTGTGGTATGAATATAGGACGTCTGGTAAGTTTGAAAATACAAAGCATAAAATACAGGGATAAGCAGTACGATTTTAGATTTTGTATCGATTTTGAGAAGCTACGGCCGACGTACGCCCGTCGTAGATCAGTCAAACGAAATTTACACCTTAACGCTCCTCCGTTTAATAAATGCTTATGACGCGTCCGAGCGTAACCAATGCAGTTATGTTTGTCTCTCACTTGCTTTTCGTTGTGCCATCGACTAAACACTGGATCCTGCTATAATCTAATTCTACAACTTCAAATATCATGGTTCGGTACAATGCTTTTCGATAAAACGCACGTTGGTAGAACGTCTGTCGCTAAAACGAGTAAAGCTCACGAAATGTTTCTACTCATATTATAAATAGATTCTGCTATCAATTTCTTGTGATAATTACTATATAGGATGAATTAAAAAGGCAAAAATCATGAGATGATATTGATATGATAACTGTTCCAGATTCAATGGATGACGCATACACATTGTTAAACAAACGATGGATGGTCCGAGAGTCACGAATCGTCGACATGACTAAAGAAGTTTGCAGGCGTAACATGAAACGCTATTGTGCAAGCGCCTTCGGAGGTTATTGTTGTAACAGAAGCCAGTATTGCTGTAAATATGCTCAATGTTGTGGAGGAGATCTGTACAGATATGGAAAATAATCCCGATCATTTCCTGGTTATTCCTCGCATACGGTTACACTGCAGAATGATCAACAAGGGATCAAGATATCGACGACATACTGTCCAGGCGACCAAGCGACATTGATAATTCCGAAAAGATGCCTGAACTATGAATTCTTGTCAAAAAGTATTATTTATTAGCTATCTGAACTATTCTGGCACAGTGACTCTATTCAGGCACAGTGACTTTATTCTGGCACAGTGACTCTATTCTGGCACAGTGACTTTATTCTGGCACAGTGACTCTATTCTGGCACAGTGACTCTATCCAGGCACAGTGACTGTTGTGGATTGAGATACAATAACAGCACCTTGACGTGTGTTGAGTAATTCAGAACCAGACACGATCAAGTTTAACATCTTTTACAGACTCATCGTAGTTCACGTCCATCTTGTTAAAATCCTAGAGGAATGATTTATTTATAGATCCTTTCCAAGGATAAACTGACGACTCAAACATATATGTTTAGTACAAATAGTGGTTGAAATAAAGATTTTTTAATGAAAATGTGTATTTTGGATGAGCCCAGTTCATTGTCAAATAATGATAGTTAAGAATGCCCCCTACTTTAAATGTTGTAAACCCCTCCACTTTATCATAAATACCCAAGAGGCGTTTACTTTTGAATGAAGCCTTGGTTTTGTACATATTAGACATCGTAAGCCACGCCCTCTCCATCTCTATCCTTCTGGAGATCCTTCTGCGATGCAACCGAGAGAGATGCTATGAGTATCAGAATGCATATTAGATGATATTTCTCATATTTTGTCAATACCAATATATGGAAGACATCTCCAACACGCCATCTCCAACACGTTGTGTGCCCAACATATTGCTTCAGATGACGGGAGCTTAGAAAATTTGAATTCACTCCTAGATATAGAAAAAATGATTTGAAAAGCGATCTATTTTCCTTTTTAAGAAAAGCTATTTCATCATGTTAGGGTCATTGTGATTCTGGTCATATGTGGAACTAGAGTAGTAAAGCTGACCGAGGGTCAAAACAGAACTCAGTTATCTTAGTTCTAAATATTTCAAAAATCCAGAATGATTTTTTACTTCCTGATTTGTCATTCCCTCTTTAGTACTTAAGACAATAACCGACTCGGGAATATTTTCCAAGAAAAATATCGAGAGATTATATCACGCGATACTAACTTCGAGAGTTAATTTGAATTTTTGACCTACCGGATGTTTGAAAATCAAGGATTGCGAGTCTCATACTGCACTGTTTTTCTTCAAACTTATACCATTAAAAGCAAAACAAAATTGCCTTTCTGTCAGTGCATTACTTTATTGTAAAGAGTCCTTTGTTCTAGCAGCGTTGTGGTCCCCAGCTGTGAGAAGGCCTTCTTACAGCTGGGGACCAAAATGCCGCTGGAAGTAGGGACTCTGTTTAAGAGAATAATGTACCAACAGAAAGGGATTTTTGTTATGCTTTGAATGGAACAAGTTTGAAGAAAAACGGTGCATTTTGAGACTCGTAATCCTTGATTTTCAAACATCCGGTAGGTCAAAAATTCAAATTAACGGTCGAAGTTAGTACCGCGTGTATATAATCTACCTGCTACAATAAGTAATATACCTGTTATAATAATAAACTTATGAAATGATGAGAATGCATGAATACCTCAGTTTTTGGCTCACATTACGTGTTACAAAGACCAACCACCCCACGTGTTGAGAAAGGGTCGAATGCAGAAGAGCAAATCACGTGTCATGCGTGTTTTTGGATCATTGTTCCCTACAAATGTTACGCGTGTAGGGAACAGTGAACATGTGTAGGAAAAAGTAAACACGGGTTCCAAAAACACGTGTTTTGCTCTTGTGGGGAGATGTGTAGGCCTAGTTCGGGGGTCAGTCAAGGACTGTAGCGAGACCAGAACAATAATAAGGTGATGTTCTAAAGACCTAAGACGGTTTTAGTGTATTTTCCTAAAGACGATAATATGTGCATTTTCGAAAATTAAAATAAATTAGATGATGTAAGACAAGAACAGTAGAGATGGTGATTTGGCACTGTTCCAATTTGTACCACATTGTATACCAACGTATGACCATGAATAAGGACCCCAATGCTACGCTTGACGTTTTCTATGCCCAAAATGCCGTCCGAATCTGGGAGGTGACGATACGTCGCTGCATTGCTCTCATATGCAATTTCCAGCCTATTTAATTCTATGATTAGAATGGTCCTTGCTGCTTGGCCAATAATTGTGAGCGTTTTGTACTGGTTATTAAAAATACCATTAATCATTTTAAATAGCCTGTCCTACTAGAATTACTATATTTGATTGGGATGTTATTGTTTATGACTACTCGCATATATGTAACCTGATTGGCCTTCTGTTCTTTCGTACATTTCTGTTGAAACAACAAAATATAATTGCCATTTTATCATTTTAAAGTCTACGTCGGATAAAGTTACTTAGATACTTAGTTATAACTTGATTTCCACATCATAACAACGCCTTCTCAATCTCCGTCCCTCTGCGATGCCCAGTACAGTATGAGAGCCTCGGAGATGCTATGAACATACTGATGTAATTTTCCGACTAATTTTCACATATTTTTGGTTCAGATCCTTTACAGTATCACAGGCTTCTTCAATGGACGTATAAACATTTACACATTTGCAAGTCAACGCCCTGGATTAACCGAAATAAACTTAGATTAGATAGGCCTATATCTACAGTGTGGGCCAAAAACCACCCCCTAGCCAATATTCCTGATAAATATATATATATATTTTTTTTAACAGACACACCAATAATGATACACCGATTAAGATGATTTAATTTGCCAGAAAGCGATATATAATAGAACATTTTTCAACAACCCTGGCTTTAGATATAGCCAATTATGTGACATGGGGGTAAAATGTTTTTTTATATCCTTGAGGAGCCCATTTTTAACAACTCATTTCAGTAATATTCAGAGTACATTTTTGCTCCTGGTTCAACAGGGTCGGTCTTTCCCTTTTTGGAAACACTGAATGACATCACTACCTTTTCAGAAAAATGTCAGCTCGATTTGAGTAGCCTTTTATCGCAAATGTCACTCTTCTTGTTTACTGTTGATTACATGTATAGTACTTTGGAGCATTTAGAACAGTTGGTCTATGAAGATCACTAGCCTATCGGGGATGTAGACAAACTGAAAGAACGAATTATTAGGAGTTGGATGGTATTTCCGAAGAGAAGGTGGGCAAGCCATACGATGGACAGGTTGGTGAAGAAATGAATTTGCTTTATAAGCATACACATGTATTTTAAGCATGTACGGTTCAAAAAATGAATGAAAACAATGTACAATATCCAGTTGGGAAAGTCTTGTGACAATGATGCAAGTTTTAACTGAATGGTAAAATTTGGTAGAAAAAGGTTAAATGTTTACAAAATCGATTAAAATTGAGAAGGTGTTTTTTACCCCCATGCCACATAAATGGTTAAACCTCAAGCCAGGGTTGTTGATAATTGTTCTATTATATATCATTTTGTTGTAAATTAAATTATCTTTAAAATGATATACCATTATCGGTGTGTCTAAATATTTACCAGGAATATTATTGGCTAGTATAGGGGTGTTTTTGGCCCACCCTGTATAAGAGACAAACACGATCTAAAACCATGAATGCTCTTGAAAAAATATTTATCTGATTCTCCTTTAATTAGTTGAAATTAACTTTCTCGAAAAGGCAATTTGTCATTCACAATGACATCGAAATTACAAGACTATTTGTGTAAAAGTGTAAAATTACAACTTCTGCCTAATACACATCCGTTTTCGCTCCTAATAATTACAATAAGGCCATGAAGTTCTGACGTACCGTAATTACGGTAAATGCATGTTTAATGCCGAATAGCAATCTAATCAACAAAACTTGTTATTACCATTAGTATGAACTGCTAGTTTCCATGATCCACCCTATTAGAATTAGAGTCCCAAAGGAACAATGTGAGCTTTAATTTGAAATTGGATATGAGCTCTACGCAAGAAACGTAGAAGTACGATATGAGTATGGGGCGGGGGTGGATCGGTAGTCTATTTCCAAACCTGAAGTCTCCTCTGTGAAGCTTTCAAAAGAAAGGGT
The DNA here is from genome assembly GCA_903813345.2 of Owenia fusiformis. Taxonomy (NCBI): domain Eukaryota; kingdom Metazoa; phylum Annelida; class Polychaeta; order Sabellida; family Oweniidae; genus Owenia; species Owenia fusiformis. The sequence continues at coordinate 18,409,039 of CAIIXF020000007.1, read as the reverse complement.
CATTGTTAAGTTTTTTTTTAGATTTTAGATAAGTATTTTGTGAATTTTCATGAGTTTGTTGAGATTAAAATGTCGCTTTCAAAGCTACTTGACTGATAAACATAATCGCATCAATGACGATGCTGTGAGTGACCTTGGCGACTTGCCCGATGACCTTGGCGACTTGCCGGGCATGCTGCACGCCATATAGCAGGTGTAAAACGGCTGTAGAATGGGTGTAGAATGCTGTAGAATACTGGTTCACGTCCCCTTCCTTCTTTCCCTTCGTTCCCTAGTGTTAATTTGTAATACAAGCTTTGTGGTTCGCAATGTGGGATTCCGTTCGCGAGTGGAGAAATATGTTCGGGAAAGAGGGTGGTCGCGACTAAAGAATCGATATTTGCGTTGTGAGAACCGTGGTTCGGGTGGAAGTTCAAGGAACGTAGTTCGTGAATAAACCTAGTTTGCTGTAACGAATTCAAATTGCTGAACTACTAAAACACTTAGATAATGTAGGCTTAAATGTTGTCTACTAAAACGCCTAGTTAAATTTTCAGATTGTTTGAGCAAAACTAAAAATGTGAGTTCACTGATTACAAATTTACAAATTGTTGTAAACAAAAATTGCTGTTGTCCCATAAAATAGTCCCATAAAATAATTTAGTGACATAAATGGCAATAAGAGTTCCAGTAATGTCCATTAGGAACAACATGTTTTTTTGTATTTTGTTTTGATCAGACACATGTTTTAATAATAGTCTAATTAAATCCACAGATTTCAGAAATCTTCTTGTTATTGTCTTCTAAACGCATTTTTGTGCATAAGATTACCGTAAACCAAACAAGAATGTATAAGATACACGTTATATTTTTAAATGTATCCCTAATTGTCATCTCACGCAGAATTTGTATTATTTGATTAAAATTTAAGTTTTACCACCCCAGTTTTATGTATTGTGCACACTTGAGTTCATAAAATGCAAGATACGACTCTCGGTAGACTGAGAGTAAGAAGAATGTTTTACAATACATGTGTTGAAATCGTAAAAGTCACATCAACAAATGATTCACTTCATCTGGTGTGCCCTACGAGACAACAGCATCATGAAGATTCTCACTTGCACTGTCATTCTTCTACTCGTTTTCGCATCAGTCACCGATGGCAAAAGGAAGAAAGGGAAGAAGCCAAGTATGCCTGGATGCAAGAAAGCTGATATCACTAAACTTAAAGACACACTGAAATCTGATTTCATTGAACTTGAGAATACGGTGGGGTCTAATATAACTGAACTTGAGAGTACGCTTGGGTCAAATATTGCTGACCTGAAGTCTGAATTCATCAAGCTAGAGGTGAAACTGCTTGCCAAATTAGATGAAATTAAAGATCAGCAATGCTGTAGCAAAGACGGCGATGGCAAAGACAATGGTAAATATTTGTAAGTTTTGTATGAAGCATGAAAAAGTTTTGTCTTAGTGTAGATCTCGTAGTCTTACCAACTCCAAAATTATTTTCCCACTAGCTCTAATATGTATGGTTACTTACTTACCGGATACATATGGTAATAAGAATAAAAGTACTGAGGCATACGATCAGATAGAAAACGATTATTTGAAAAAAATAATGAACGAGGAATATTTGTTTTCCAGATATCGTAAACAGGGACTGCTACACAGTAACATCCAATTCTGGGAAAGTTGCAGATATTGAACTTGTATCTGGTAAAACATTCCGGGCCTTTTGTAAGCAGGGTTGGCTGTCTATTGCTCGAAGATTTGATGGTTCGGTTAATTTCTATCGAACATATCAAGAGTACGAAAAGGGATTTGGCAACTCATCGGGAGAATATTTTATCGGGTTAGAGAATTTGGCTGGCATCTTAAGTCAAAGACCATACAGACTGCGCGTGGAGCTCACAACATGGTCACCTACGGAGGTGAGGTATGCTGATTATTCAACATTCAAAGTTGCGGGTAAATCCGACAAATACCGTTTGACTATTGGGGGCTATAGCGGTACTGCATCAGACTCTTTGAGAAGGCAAAATGGTATGGCATTCAGTACAAAGGACATGGATAATGACGTTTACAGTGATAATTGTGCAAAGCTGTACACTGGAGGTTGGTGGTATGATGCGTGTCACGAATCAAACCTTTTTGGAACGTATTACAATCAAGGCGAAAGTCCATATGGCAAAGGGTTGAACTGGCGTCACTGGAAGGGGTACCATTATTCCTATAAGGAGATAGACATGAAAATATACCCCATGTAAATCACAATGAATGGACCGTTTGTTAAACAAAAATAATTCAAACTTTTTTCAATGCATTCTCTCTTCGTGTGATGTTGATAAAATTGTGAGGTCAGAAAATGTAAAAATCAATTTCAAAGTGGATTCAAAGATGTAAGTTATAGCTCTGTTCTCAATACAGTTTTTTAGTCTGTATTTCAGTATTAATTATCAAACTGATAGGAACGTGAAGAAATGAATTTATATGCCAAATACTGTCTTTCAACTATTAAGTTATTTCCATTTGATACTTTTAGAGCAGCCTTTTTGGAATAACTTATCTTACCTTTAATAAAGGGATATTTTCTGAATATATAAGCAGAAATGCCAAAGGGAAGGGTGACTAAAAACTTTAAAGAAACCCAACAAGAAAAGCAAACTGTAAGTGTAAATCTGTCATAAGAAAAGTAGACCCTATACACCCCAAAACCATGATCTAACGTGAAAAGAAACAATGTCTAACATCCCCCTCCCCCCTCCAATCGAGAACCAATATCACAATCCAGGACCAGAACACCAAAGGAAATTTCATTCATACTGAAGTCATTACAGTACATGCATGTTGAAGAAAAATTGAAAAAATTCATAGCCAATACTCATAACATCAAAAATAGTTGTAGATACTATAGTACTCATAAAAGAGTATTCAGTCTCAAATGATGTGGGATAGATAAAATCCAGTCTCGAAGTCCATAGGCAATTCAAAGGGTCAACATCCGTTCGCAAAAGTATTTGACCTCCAAAAACGCTGTTGATTGATGACCAACTATTTGATCATATTATTTTTGTTTCGATGGTTTTCTCATTATTCTGAATGTGCTAAAATGTTAGGAAATGTTGTTGGCTTGTCTAGGTTGAAAAGAACTATTCATTTAAAACACAAGTTTTTGAAAGTTTTGAAATAAAGTACGAACTTGCTTTATCTCTAGTTACTGAACTTAACTGACAATTATTTGAGCATCAATCCTTTATTCTGATAGTATAAGGCCTTATTAGCTCCCCTGTCATCCTAAGTTGCTTGTAATATAAGATAAGTCCTGATGCAATTTATTTTATGAAGACTGCTATTAGAACTGACATCGTAAATCACAAGTAATATGATGAGTGTATATTTTGCTTTGAAGATAATCAAATCATTCCAAAAATTTGCTTGCAACCCCGTATTTAGTACAGGGTTGGCCAAAAACCTGTACTCATTGAAAATGAAATAAAACTGTATTTATTTCACATGATGCTCTTTAATATCACCTCTTTTCCCCAGGTACAGTGTACAATCGTGATTCAAATCCAGTAATAAAAATGGAAATATTGAAATACGTATTTTTACCAATTTCCTTTATAAACGTAATTATTTCAGCATGTTTTGTTCGAAAACAATAGAAGATGGTCGCATATTTTAAGAATATTGCATTAATGACAAAACTTTAGGAGAATTACAGTATCATACTGGTTACAAGTTACTTTGTGATATGCAATTTTAGGAGATGGGTGCGGGGATTACCCTGCGCGCAGAGTTTAGTTATAAACTGCCAAAGACAAGCCTCTCTTTAAAAAGTGAAGTCGAACGAATGTAAAGGGTAAACTGGGATCGAACTATTTTTTTGATTAAGAAAAATCATTAAAACCTCTTGTCCACTATGGGGATTGTCTGCGGCTATTAGCAGGGTCGGATTCAAAGATAAAATGCATCAAGATCGTTAATATATACTTTATAACTCGCAAAACAACATCTCTCCGGAGTAGCGAATCCAACCGAAACGAAACGCATGTACACGCGTCATTTTTGAACATTGCGTGAGTAATAATCATGAAGTAAGATAAAGTATTGTCTCATTTTTGTATGAAGCATGAAAAAGTTTTGTCTTAGTGTAGATCTCGTAGTCTTACCAACTCCAAAATTATTTTCCCACTAGCTCTAATATGTATGGTTACTTACTTACCGGATACATATGGTAATAAGAATAAAAGTACTGAGGCATACGATCAGATAGAAAACGATTATTTGAAAAAAATAATGAACGAGGAATATTTGTTTTCCAGATATCGTAAACAGGGACTGCTACACAGTAACATCCAATTCTGGGAAAGTTGCAGATATTGAACTTGTATCTGGTAAAACATTCCGGGCCTTTTGTAAGCAGGGTTGGCTGTCTATTGCTCGAAGATTTGATGGTTCGGTTAATTTCTATCGAACATATCAAGAGTACGAAAAGGGATTTGGCAACTCATCGGGAGAATATTTTATCGGGTTAGAGAATTTGGCTGGCATCTTAAGTCAAAGACCATACAGACTGCGCGTGGAGCTCACAACATGGTCACCTACGGAGGTGAGGTATGCTGATTATTCAACATTCAAAGTTGCGGGTAAATCCGACAAATACCGTTTGACTATTGGGGGCTATAGCGGTACTGCATCAGACTCTTTGAGAAGGCAAAATGGTATGGCATTCAGTACAAAGGACATGGATAATGACGTTTACAGTGATAATTGTGCAAAGCTGTACACTGGAGGTTGGTGGTATGATGCGTGTCACGAATCAAACCTTTTTGGAACGTATTACAATCAAGGCGAAAGTCCATATGGCAAAGGGTTGAACTGGCGTCACTGGAAGGGGTACCATTATTCCTACAAGGAGATAGACATGAAAATATACCCCATTTAAATCACAATGAATGGACCGTTTGTTAAACAAAAATAATTCAAACTGTTTTCAATGCATTCTCTCTCCGTGTGATGTTGATAAAATTGTGAGGTCAGAAAATGTAAAAATTAATTTCAAAGTGGATTCAAAGATGTAAGTCATAGCTCTGTTCTCAATACAGTTTTTTAGTTTGTATTTCAGTATTAATTATCAAACTGATAGGAACGTGGAGAAATGAATTTATAGGCCAAAGATTGTCTTTCAATTATTTTAGTTATTTCCATTTAGTACTTTTAGAGCACCCTTTTTGGAATAACTGGTCTTACCTTTAATAAATTATTTTGGGATATTTTCTGAATATATAAGCACAAATGCCAAAGGGAAGGGTGACTAAAAACTTAAAAAAAACCAACAAGAAAAGCAAACTGTAAGTGTAAATCTGTCATAAGAAAAGTAGACCCTATACATCCCAAAACCATGATCTAACGTGAAAAGAAACAATGTCTAACATCCCCCCTCCAATCGAGAACCAATATCACAATCCAGGACCAGAACACCAAGGGACATTTCATTTATACTGAAGTCATTACAATACATGTTAAAGAAAAATTGAAAAAATTGATAGCCAATACTCATAACATCAAAAATAGTTGTAGATACTCATAAAAGATAGAGTATTCAGTCTCAAATGATGTGGGATAGATAAAATCCAGTCTCAAAGTCCATAGGCAATTCAAAGGGTCAAGATCCGTGCGCTAAAGTATTTGACCTCCAACAACGCTGTTGATTGGTGACCAAATATTTGATCATATTATTTTTGTTTAGATCATGGTTTGATTTTTTCTCATTATTCTAAATGTGCTAAAATTTCAGGAAATGTTGTTGGCTTGTCTTGGTTGACAAGAACTATTCATTTAAAACAACTTTTTGAAAGTTTTGAAATAAAGTCAGAATTGTTTGCTTTATCTCTAGTTACTGAACTAAACTGACAATTATTTCAGCATCAATCGTTTATTCTGATGTATAAGGCCTTATTAGCTACCCTGTCATTCTAAGTTGCTTGTAATATAAGATAAGTCCTGATGCAATTTATTTTATGAAGACTGCTATTAGAACTGACATCGTAAATCACAAGTAATATGATGAGTGTATATTTTGCTTTGAAGATAATCAAATCATTCAAAGAATTTGCTTGCAAACCCGTATTAAGTACAGGGTTGGCCAAAAACCGATACTCATTGAAAATGAAATAAAACTGTATCTATTTCACAATGCTTTTTAATATCAACTCTTTCCGACAAGTACAGTGTACAATCGTGATTCAAATCAAGTAATAAAAATGGAAATATTGAAATACGTATTTTTTCCAATTTCCTTCATTACGTAATATATTTCAGCATGTTTTGTTCGAAAACAATTTAGAAGATGGTCGCATATTTTAAGAATATTGCATTAATGACAAAACTATAGGAGAATTACAGTATCATACTGGTTACAAGTTACTTTGTGATATGCAATTTTAGGAGATGGGTGCGGGGATTACCCTGCGCGCAGAGTTTAGTTATAAACTGCCAAAGACAAGCCTCTCTTTAAAAAGTGAAGTCGAACGAATGTAAAGGGTAAACTGGGATCGAACTATTTTTTTGATTAAGAAAAATCATTAAAACCTCTTGTCCACTATGGGGATTGTCTGCGGTTATTAGCAGGGTCGGATTCAAAGATAAAATGCATCAAGATCGTTAATATATACTTTATAACTCGCAAAACAACATCTCTCCGGAGTAGCGAATCCCACCGAAACGAAACGCGATGTACACGCGTCATTTTTGAACATTGCGTGAGTAATAATCATGAAGTAAGATAAAGTATTGTCTCATTTTAGCAAAATTTAATGCCATGATGCAACGTGATCCCATAAGACCTTGGATACACGCGTTATTTTTGAACATTGCGTGAGTAATAAACAGGAAGCAAGATATAGTATTGTCTCATTTTAGCAAAATTTAATGCCATGATGCAACGTGATCCCATAAGACCTTGGATACAAAATTAGATAACAGCAAGGAAAAGATGTAGCAAATCCAATCGAACAGCCATAAAAATCTAAAATGGATGCCATTTTTGGAAATGGAGACATAGCCAAACCGTCATTAGACAGTGCACAACGTTGTACAGTACAATACGTACCGTATTCACATATACTTCGTTCGATGGGATAATTTAACTGGCGGCCATTAACGTCATCTTGAAAACTCTTTTTAACAGAGATCCAACGTGACACCATAAGGCATCAACAAAGTAAAATATGAGCCAAATCCATCGAGTTGTAATGAGTTATCAGATTATAGTTTTCAGTAAACTAGTCGGCCATTTTGAATTATTCAGCTACCTTGAAAAGGATTGGTATCGATATGGCGAACTGAATTGAACACATGTTTCTCTTAAACCAGTCATAAAAAATTCTGAAAATTTTACACATCGTCAATTTAATGATCATCTTTTGAATGGTAACAATTTAATTTGAGAATATATTTTTTTTCTCTACATTGTTTTAGAAGACACATCAGACACTTTTGTTCTCAGTATCATATGTTCGGAATGAAGTGAAACATCTATCCGAACCTCATTGGAACAAAGTGACATATACATCTTGTTAATGAAATAAAAGGTTTTCTTTAATTTCAATCTATTTATGAATCAAACTTTCATTTGTATAACTATAATATTGAGAGATCTAAGAAAATGTTGCATATGCTATTTTGTTTCAACAAGGTTCGGAGAGAGCTTTTATTTCATTCTCAAAAATTTGTTGAAAGAAGCAAAAAACAATTGCACTAAAAAACAAAAATTGTTCACAAAAACAATGATATAAAATATACATAAATAATTTTCGCATTAAATTGTTGTCAATCAGTGACCATTACATGAAGGATGTGTTTTTACAGAATGTTTTCAATAATTGGTTTTAAAAATTCTATACTGGTATTTAAGTTATTTAAAAACATTCCAGAGACCATCTCTGCTTTTCAGCAGAGCTTTTACGTCTCGAAGCCATCAGCATATCACAGTTATAAAAGTTCAAATTTTTACGAAAAATGCTGACGGACGGTCGGCTCCTCTATATCCATCCCAAAGATCGTTCGATGGGTTAACTACACTTTTAGAGCGTGTCATCCCAACCCAAAATATGACATATGCTAAGCGAGTTAAAATGTTATCAATTACATGATTCAAATTCTCTGATATAAATACGTCCATTCTTTCAGCACTTTTCAGAGTGCAATGTAAGGCTAATCCTGAAACACGAGCTTGGGGACAATGTTCTACACATATAAAGCTTGCTGTAAATGAAATAAATGTATAATCAGATTATTTAAATATTGTTTCTTTACTAAGCCGGATAAGTTATTGAGTTTCAAGCCATCATGACCATTACATCTTCTCAAGTTATTAATGTGCATTACAAGAGTTCTATACAAGTTACCACTATTCTTTGCCATGGTAACAAATATCACCAATAATCTGTTCAGACTTATTATACAACATGTCTGTGTAAGTAAAAGTGTCGAGTGAATCTGATATTACCTCTGACGATATCACGAAAGATAACAAAGGACACAGGTTACATGTCTTTAAATCATTGCTATGGTATCAATTTAACAAATATTGCAAAAATCTCCTCTAACTCAGCATAAATCTTCATGTGTTCAATGTAGATATCCATATAGAAGTTAAAATGTTACTGGAAATTACAAAAGTGGAACAATTGTACACATATAGTGGTGCTACATGTCAGTCACAAAATTGGGTGTATAACAATATTCGAAGTCTCATCATCAGGTTGGTTTGTAACATTATGAAATTGCACATACATCTGAATTTGAAACTGATGTACTAAAACAATGTTGAAGTCATATCGAATCCCAACCAATTCATACTAGACTAGCCCAGATCTCCATTCATATTATTTCAATTTTGTTTCATGAACTATCTTCTATAACTTTTTTTAGTAAATTCAAGCTAGTAAACATCTCTCCTGTAACACAGCCTGTCCCCCAGGAAAAGTTGAACCAAGTTTGGCAATGCATTGTTAGAGATGGCTGGACAGACACTAGGAAGAATCACATTCCACAACTAAATTATTTATGATGCCATGCTTTCGATCATTCAATGATTACATCAAGTGAGATATCTGGCAATTGAATCAAGATTGATATCTCTTTAATAGGTTTAGCTCTACGTCATATATTTGTAGATGTACATTGTACAATACTTGTAATAAATATCAGACACAGTGTAACCAAATTATACCATACATTCAAACACAAAATATTCCATTCTATATCTCCAAAGTTTGAGAAAAAGTTGGGTAGGCCCTACCTAATAGCTATATAACAAGAGGGATAGGATATAGGGTTGATCAAGATATACAGGGTGGGGCAAAAAAGGTAACCCAACAAATGTCACGTTTAGGTTGCAAGCTTTAACTCCATAATGTCTATACTATCAACCATAGAAGCATCAGAGTTGAAACAAGAGATTCGAACGGAGATGAGAGATCACACAAGATGTGTGTCTTCAGAAACGAGGCTTTCATTAAAAGCATGTTTTGTAAAATGGCCATAAAATTGTGACCATCGAGTTCAAGTATTATTCCGGGATTGTGCCTTTTATAAAATGGTGGGCAACACCAAAAACGAGCAATCAATTTGCTAAACAATATGCGTTACCCTTTAAACCCACGCTGATTGACTACATTTGTTTGGGTTACCTTTTTTGGTTCACTCTATAGGTGTTTACTGAAACATTAACACCAATCATGAGAAAATAATGACTGAGAGTAGATATCAATATTTTCCAAAAGGATCCTGACAAGTGACTAACTAAACATTCAATATTACATAAGATTGATGCATTACACTTTGTTGGCATGGCAATTCCCTTTCTAATTCTGAATTCAAACATACACAACTATTTACACAATAACAAAAAATTCTTTTTTAGCAAGTATTTTTTAAGGTAAAATATTTGAATTAAGGCAACTGAAGTATAGGTGATATCAACACCATATCTGTCCAAATGTTCAAGTAATGTAGTATTGCAGAAATCAAGAGATAAAATGTATTAAGATAGCAGAGAAAATGTTTTTATCATGTATGTTACATCATCTTGCAAGTTTTAGACCAAAATTCAGAAAATGAGCCTAGCATCCAGTGATTGATATAAAAATGCCTAAATTAAAACAAAACGCCATCTTTTGTGTATTATATTTATTGTTTCATATTAAAATATAATTTAAGCATAACCTGAATGAACTAAAATTTAAAATAAAGGATGGATAGTTGACATATACAACATTGCATTGGATAAAATGCATCAACATATATATCTACAGACATATATATATTTATCAATTTATCAACAATGTATTGCCAAATAGTCAAAATGGAAATTGTATTTGCATGTAAAATATCAAAATTTGGTATGCAAATATTAACAAAATCAGATCATCCATATTTCAGTATTTGAATTACCCCCAGACAGATGAGGGAATGGACAGGTGGACTAAAGTATATTTATGTATGAACTATGAAGTATGGAGGCATTATTTATATCAACATGAAGTTCATCAATTACATTCCTCTTAGTGTTCTTGTTCATCCAGTGTTCCTTGCAATGACCACATAATGCTGTATGTTGTTTGTCACACTACTAAAATAAAAAAAAACACTATACTAAAATATCAACAAACAGAATCTAGTAATCTACACACATGAGCAGCAATGTCAGCCTAGGAATGATCAGTAGACAAGGCGTTCATGGTTTGAGCACGCTGCCTGCTTATTTGTAAATAAGTGACATCTATGATATAGACTAGAGACTAATGTGGTTCACACTTTTCCATGTTGCTTATCTCCTCCAGAGTATCTATGTAAATTTTCCTTTCTTCAATTGGGATGTCCTGCCACCTATTGGCTCTTAACTCTACTATTTCCATCAATTGGCACCTAGCTTTTTCAGTAGTACTAAAAATACAAAAATATGTCATATAAAATAATGCGCACTATATGATGATCAAATATGGTTGCAATAAAGAAGTATATTTATGTATATCAGTTTCTTTTAATGGAATGGCAGGAAAATGTTATATCAAAATGAGAAAACCCAAATAAAATGTCTCAAAATATCAAACTAGTAAACTAAATTAAATGAATTCAAAAAAATTAAAAGAAATGTTTCCTTATGTGTAGAAAAATATTTTGAGAGAGTTAGATAAAAGGTATTGTGACCTCACCCTTTGACCTTCAAAATCTGCCATGAAGGCGACCCTTTTTAATGTTTGGTGCATGAAAATAATAATTGTATTCTGGGGCATAGTTCTCTTCGATAGCATGACTTGTTTTAAAGTTTGTCTTGAATGAAAGCAAAACTTATCATTTTACTATTGTGGGGTTTATGAGATATAAAGTCCCCAGAACATGAGTAATACAAGACAGAAACAGATCACAAAGAAAGACTGTGACTATCATATCACAAATGAGTGAATGTTACAAATACCAAAGTGTTTAGCATGTATAATTTACCAGAGAACTTATTAAGCATATTAACATAGAAAAGGGAACCAACCTTGACTCTATGATTTTGATTCTAATGAGATTAAGTAAGGCTTGCATCCTCTCTGGATTACACTCTTCAAGTAGGAAGCCCATTTTCTTCAGCTAAATCATAAAACATAAGATTACACAGAAGTTCATTGCTTGACTGTCATTTATATGATCATGTAGCTAAAAATTAGGATCATGCAGAATATAACAGACACCTCATCAAGAAAAAAAAGGTGTGTGGGTTAGAACTGTTTTTAGATTTAAGGTTTTGAAAATGACACAAATTTTATCGCAAATATCCAAGTTTTCTTTATTTCCGAATAAAATACATTTAACCAGAACAACGGCAACGCCAAAGCGTAGCGAATCCCATCGAACAGAAATGGCTGGCATTTTTACAAAGGAATAGCAAATATCATAAAACAACACACCAGAAAGGCCACCATTTTCAAAATGGTTGCTCACTAGCCAAGTTGTCATCAGAAGAAATAATGTGCTTTTAAGTAGCCACTTTTTGAAAAATGGCACACGTACTTGTAAAATAACACACATAAAAATGGTGGCCATTTTTCAAAATGGCCGACTACTCCCCAAAGTTTTATTAGACAATATGCCATGCTTAAAGTATTCACATATCAAATATGAACAAAATCGCTCCACTACTTTTCGAGTTACAGTAAAATACGTTAAAATGGCGGCCATTTTTCAAAATGGCCACTGTCTACCAAAAGTGTCATTAGAAATAGACAGTGTGCCATGCTTATAGTATTCACATACCAAATATGAACAAAATCACTCCACTACTTTTCGAGTTATAGTAAAATACATTAAAATGGCGGCCATTTTTCAAATTTTTTTTCAAAATGGCCGCCTTCTACCAAAAGTGTCATAGGACAGTGTGCCATGCTTATAGTATTCACATACCAAATATGAACAAAATCGCTCCACTACTTTTCGAGTTATAGTAAAATACATTAAAATGGCGGCCATTTTTCAAAATTTTTTTCAACATGGCCGCCTTCTACCAAAAGTGTCTTTAGACAGTGTGCAATGCTTATAGTATTCACATACCAAATATGAACAAAATCGCTCCACTATTTTTTGAGTTATAGCAAAAATTGTAAAATAACGAGTAAAGGCCGCCATTTTTCAAGATGGCTGCCATGTGCTTCTTTAATATCTACATTTGTAGCATTATTAATGTCCTTTATAATTTTTTTACATTTAAAACATATTGCTATTACAGTTTTACATATTACACCTAAATTACTGTAAAATCATCACTAAAATGGCCGCCATTTTGAAATGAGTGGCCATTTTGAAAATCGGCTTTCGAGCAGAACTTCTACCCCCATAGGGTATATGTGTACAAAATATGAACAAAATCGGGCCAACGGTATTTGAGTTATTGCCCGGACGGACAGACAGACAGACGGACGGACGGACGGACGTACGGACGTACGTACGGACGGACGGAGGCGTTCCCTATATCCCTCCGAACTTCTTTCGATGGGATAATTAGCATTACTGTTTGAAAAGGAAGCATATAAAATACAAAATTTGCAATCATTTGGATTGACTTTTTTGAATTGTCACGGGTACTAGAATTCTGTTTTTCCGTGCCGCAGCAGAAAAAATGCTGAATTTTTAGTTTTGCAAAATATTGAATTTTCTGCTGATTGATTTCATGATTTAGATGCAAATAAATCATTATTTTGCTGAAAAAAATATGGCAGTCTTATTTTTATTTTCACACTATTTAAACACAAAAAGGCTGTGAAAAAATGCAGCGATAAAATGCAGAATTTTACATTTTGGCTTACAGAATTCTTGTACTTGTGAATTGTGATGACAGAGGAAGCAATTTTTACTGTGAAAGTGGACAATTTAGTAAGGCATAGCTGATATGGGTTACTCACTTGTGTATAGCATAATGTAATTTCTACATCTTTAGCAGTCTCATATAGCAGCATCTCTAAGCAGTCAAAGACAGGGATGACAAGAGGTTTAAAAGGCTCCCCTGTGGCACTTCGGAGTGTGTTAAACACTGAACACAAATAGCTCACTCCACCAGAGAATCGAACTATTGACTGACTTCGCAATTTACCTTTATCTAAAGCAAAAAGAGTTATTTATTAAGGACTGTTATGCAATACATAATGGGGCATCTTCTTTGCTCTTGAATTCAATTCATGCAATTCAATTACTGAATCCTAAACATTAGACATAAAATGAATGTACAGTAGATACAACCTACAGTAATGAGAATAGCAGTTTTATATTTGAACCACCAATGTTGATGAAAGGATGGATGTCTGGACAGACAGTCGGATGGACAGATGCCTGGTCAATACCATAAGCTAATACCAGAAATACATGTAAAACTCAAAGTGAATGTCTATGAAACATAAACAGAATCAGACCATTGGTATTTGAGTTATCCAGATTGACAGAGGCATTCTCTATATATCCACACATTTTGTAAGGTAGAATAACTAACTACTTGGAAGATGTAAATCTGGTTCCTAGTAAGTAATACTTACTTTTGAAATCAGCCTGGATAAGTTTCAGCATATTTGCCCTGTATTTCTGACCAAAATCAGTCTTGACTAGTCCCTGAGATATACTTGCACCTAGCATACCAAACATTGGGTGCTCTGTTGTATGCTCATGTATGGTCTAAAATATATCAGTTATATGTTCTACAATCATGTTAATATTCTTTACTGTTTTTATCATATTCATAAATACAATCACACATTGTATCATCATGATCAATCAATATCATGAAATTGTTTCACAGAAAACTTTGAGTCTGAGATCAACGAAAAACAAGTCTTATATACTAAGTATATCTTTATATCTTAAAAAATGAGTGAGAAATTAGAAATTCACAATCATTGATACTGGAGTTCACATGCTTATTCAAGGCCCTCATTGGGTCAATAAAGTAACTACACAACTATCTATTGTTCTACTACTAAGAGTCGGCAGTGTTGTAAAGTATATTATGAAACTGCATTGCATAGAATAGATTTAAAAACAAGAACACAAATGTGTACAAAATGTCCCCACCAAGTGGTGATCCCATGAAATGGTTATCCTGAAAATGAGTAGACAAGACTTTACCAACACAATTTGAGGACGGAAAATCCAAAGTGGCCACCTTAAAATTTACCCAGAATACCAAAAATTTAGTCAGTTCTAGATTTTCATAGTAAGAACCACCCCTGAAAATTTGAAATTGATCCGTCACACAGTTAACCAGAAAACATGTAAACAAGACTTTACAGACAAGATTTCAGGATGGAAAATCCAAAATGGCTGCCTTGACATTTACCAAGAATGTCAAAAAACTAATCTGTTTGTAGATTTTCATACTAAGAATCATCCCTGAAAATATGAAATTGATCTACCAAACGGTTTACCTGAAAACGGGTAGACAAGACTTTACAGACAAGATTTTAGGACAGAAAATCCAAAATGGCTGCCTTAACATTTACGCAGAATGCAAAAAAAGTAATCAGATGTAGATTTTCATACAAAGAATCATCCCTGAAAATTTGAAATTGATCTATCAAACTGTTCACCTAAAAACGCGTAGACAAGACTTTACAGGCAAGATTTTAAGACGGAAAATCCAAAATGGCTGCCTTGACATTTACCCAGAATGCAAAAAAACTAATCAGTTCTAGATTTTCATACTAAGAATCATTCCTGAAAATTTGAAATTGATCTACCAAACAGTTCACCTGAAAACGAGTAGACAAGACTTTACAGACAAGATTTTAGGACGGAAAATCCAAAATGGCCGCCTTGACATTTACCGAGAATGCCAAAAAACTAATGAGATCTAGATTTTTATACTAAGAATCATCCCTGAAAATTTGAAATTGATCCACCAAACGGTTCACCTGAAAACGCGCAGACAAGACTTCACAGACAAGATTTTAGGACCGAAAAATCCAAAATGGCCGACAATAAAAAAGTCCTTATGAGTTTTTGCTGATTTCTTTTTACAAAATTATCACATATAGCTACTGTTAACAATAAAGTAGGCTTTTACAGCAAAGTACATCTGAAATTATTTATAAAGCTACTAAATAGTTAAAGTATGAAAACTCAAAAACACCATTCAATATGATACAAAGTATTATCGCGCGCTAACTTTTCTTAAGACATTCAAAATGGCTGACATGACTGAGCTAGCAGGTCCAAAACCTAATCAGATCTAGAATGAAGTGAGCTGAACAAGATGTTAAAGTTTTAAAAGCAACTGTGAAGCAGTTTTTCTTAAAGTTTGCAGACAAGGATTTTAGCATTTGACTTCAAAATGGCCGACAGGAAGTAGGTTTCGAGTTAAATTTTTTTCATCCACATCTATAGGCACTCATAAGTTATTCCTGAAAATTAGAAGGTGATACCTGTAGCGGTTTTAGAGAAAACTGCCGGACGTACGGACGGACAGACAGACAACCAGACAGACAGACAGACGGACGGACGGACGCGCCTAGGACGACAATATGGCCCCACACTATGTGGTGGGGACATAAAAAGCTAGAAATAAGAGTTACATAAATCTTAAATTGTGTTTAACTGGCATGGATTATGATTATCTTTCCCTGTAAACCTATTGTTAAAATGGTCATCTCTCTTGTTATATACCAATGTTTTTAATTATAATATGGCAGAAGGACAAAGATGACTTACTTTACTCATTTGCTCAATGTTCTCATCTGAGGTTGCCAGTAGTTTAGCAGTATCAATAACAGATTTTATATAGCTTTCATCATCCAGTCTCATCTTGCTAAGCAAATCATCAAGGTCTTCACATGGTTTCTCCTGTTCTGTGAAATCTGATGTTGGAGTAGGCTGAAAGTTACAATTCATGTCTGTATTTTGCTTGTTACACTATGCTCGTTAGTTAGTCATTCCTTTGGGGTGACCTCGGGTCATAAGATGATCAAATATTATGAATTAAGTACTATTTTTAAAGTTACATCAAATGCAGTATATATGGATGAGGGTACATGTTATTTTAGTCCAAAACTTACAGATTGTTGTAAGGCTGACACCTTTAGTTTTAGTTCACAAAAAACAAAAAACTTGTAACCAGGAAGTTCATACATTTTGTTACATTGACGTTCTATCAAAGTAACTAGTTGTGGAACAGTGTAGTTGTTGATCAAAAGAGGGAAGAAAATAATTTGTCATATGGAATGTGTGACAATCAAATGAGTATTCACTTATCACATATGAACAAAATTGCTCTATCACTTTTTGAGTTAAATAATACTTAAAATAACACACGTAAAAATAGGGTCAATCTGCGCGAGGTTCTATTTTTTGTTGTTTATTGTGCAGTGCATGCACATTTATCTATCGATTTGATTGGTTCATGCACAATCAATAACTTTAAGAACATTTAATTTGAGATCATAGATGTCACTTACGTTCATTATTTAATGGCAGTCCCTAGTGTATAAAAGTATATACCCAACAGAAGTGTAATGTCAGATTATCAACTCGCCCAGAACTTGTAGACATTTGGTGTACATGCTTAAACAAAATCTGTCACAGAAAAGCAATTTGAATTCTGGGAATGGAGTACTTCCATCTATGCGCATGCACGAAAAAACCAAACTTAGTAAAATCGATCCTTGCACAGATTATCCCGACTCATCATAAGGAATCCTTTCAATAATCGCCATGCTGATTCAAACAACACTACAGAGCAAAGTTACCCAAAATGGTAGCAATCCATCCACTACACCCTTGGTATACGCAGCTAACGAAAATTGACCAGTACGGGTCAAAAGCTGGACCGGTACGGGTTAACGGTTTTATTTGAATTTAAAATAGCCATAACCTGCTCAATATTGACTTCCTCGTGTCTAATTTGAAATACATGTATATGATGCCTCCTGATGCTTTTAAGTACCCCAATTTTTTACAGATTTTTAAACGGACCAAAACTCTCTAGATGCGCATTTATGCTCTTTTCTCTCGAGAACGACTGTCTCATTTCCACGATAACTTTTATTTAGTACTTCTAACATATAAGATCTATTTTTCCCCATCAAGGTATGATGTAAATGACATGTTATTTACATCTTGTGAGTTTCAATGACGCGCGTTTGATTTTATAAAAAATGCCAAACTTTGTGACAAAGAATTTCATCAGCTATTGCCCCGAACCGGTCCGTCTTCTCGCTGCAAGCAGATTGCCCCGAACCGGTCCGTCTTCTCGCTGCAAGCAGGATGAAATTCTTTGTCACAATGTTTGGCATTTTTTATAAAATCAAATGCGCGTCATTCAAACTCACAAGATGTAAATAGCATGTCATTTACATCATACCTTGATGGGGAAAAATAGATCTTATATGTTAGAAGTACTAAATAAAAGTTATCGTGAAAATGAGACAGTCGTTCTCGAGAGAAAAGAGCATAAATGCGCATTTAGAGAGTTTTGGTCCGTTTAAAAATCTGTAAAAAATTGGGGTACTTAAAAGCATCGGGAGGCATCATATATTTCAAATTGGACACGAGGAAGTCAATATTGAGCAAGTTATGGCTGTTTTAAATTCAAATAAAACCGTTAACCCGTACCGGTCCAGCTTTTGACCGGCCCGTACCGGTCAATTTTCGTTAGCTGCGTATACCAAGGGTGCACTAGTTGCTGAGAAATCTGAAAAATATGTAAAGAAGTGATTAAAATGCAAGAACCAGCAATTTTCACATCCAAATTATTAGCTCCAGAATCGATTTCTTCCTCAAGACACGTCCACTGTTAAAAATTGGTAGTTCCTAGAGTTCTTTGTTTCCTTAGGTTCATTCCCGTATATTATTTTTAACGAAGGACAGCCTATAACGACTGCTATATGCAAAAAGATGCATGAAATTATCGTTTCGAAACTGAAAGTTGAAAAATGGCGACTTTCCCGTGTTCTATGCGCAGGTGCGTTCAATCCAGCAATTTGATTAGTTCATATTATATGAACGCATGCGCAATAACAACATATATTTTTAGATAGATATCACTTGCGTTCATTATTTCACAGCAGTCCCTTCCCATGATGCACCTAATATTCACAGCATTTATTGAAAGGATTCCTTATGTTTATACTGGATATATATCTAACAATCATTTTCTACAAATTTCAGGAAGCATCAAAAACGACCTCCCTTATACTCTTAATAAGAAGTACACACTCATCGGAAGGCTTGCCCGACCCTCCAGACAAGAACCTGTGGACCAATGTTGATTCCGACCATCTGTATTTGAACGAATGGGTTTCAGTTATCCCGTACCAGGACTATAGTCCTGCGAACGTCTTATTCTTTTGCCTGTACGATTACAATATGGGAGAATTTTCTACGCTTCTTACACTTAAGATACCTATTTCAATAGATTCCTTAGTATTTTAGCATTCTTTTCGTGTAGTTGAATCCACAATTGTCTGGGTTTATCGGCAGAACAAAGAAATTTTCGTTTTTAATCACAATGTTTGCGTGTAATATTTAACTTATTTCAACCATCAAATTCTTCCATTTATTGGTTATCCGGGCCACTTCCGGGTCAGTCAAACGGTGAATCCCCTTTTAAATCCAACCGCCATCTTGGAAAGTGATGGAATATCTCTCGATGAAAAAGAAAAATGTTCCCGTTCTGCCGATATACCCAGACAATTATGGATTCAACTACACGAAAAGAATGCTAAAATACCCAGGAATCAATTGAAGTACTTAAGTGTAAGGGGCGTAGATAATTCTCCCAAGTTGTAATCGTACAGGCAAAAGAATGCTCTCAATGCAGGACTATAGGGATAAGGTTTCAGACCATTTGAATTCAGACCATTTTAGTTTTGGCCGAGTGTGTTTCAGACCAATTGGATTCGGAACAATGCTGTGTCCTCGATATCGTCTGATCTTAGTTCTAAAAAAAGTTTTTTACCCAAGATCTAGATCTAGTCTATTATCACCCACCGAATTAGAAAAAACAAAAATAAGGTGATGCTATGTAGATATCCATGTAAGTTAGGTGACACAAATGACATTTCTATAAAAACTGAAAGTAAAATTGGGTACCTGAGCTTTTCCAGGCTCTCCAGGTCGCCTTAATTCCTTCAAAAGAAGGGCACCACGACCTCTTCCACGGCCCGCCATTTTTAAAGTTTTGGAGAAATTATTTTTTATATGTCACAATTTTATTCTATTAAACAGACAATATATATCAATAGTAATAACTGTATGTATTCAAAGGATTGTAGTGCTTTTATTATAGTTGAATCCTTTATTTTATCGCTTGTTTAATAGAAATCAAAGTTTGAACTCTTGTTGGAAAGTTGATCTGCTCATGCTCCCCTACAAGGTCAAGGTCTCTACGTGGATTCGCCATTTTCACAAAATAATATCAGCTAATTCAGTAAAGTGACGTGAAAGGCAGAATAATATAGCCAATAGATATTTCAGAGCATAGAAGGTAAGATATTTTTTTACCACTCGGTTATCTTTATCACGGTATGTAGACTAGGCTTTAGCACTCCCACAAATGTCAATGTGGGCTTGATTTGAAAAATGCAACATTTACAGATCTACAGTTGGGGACATAAATAAATGACAGGTGGATTTGCTGAAGTGAGGATTTCCCATGTTAAAAATAAGAGAATTTACAAGAGGCCATAAATCAGTGGATGAGATTATACAAAATGTAAAATATACAAATTTTAAGGGATATGTATCTAGACAATATTGGAAATTATGGGCTTTCAGACCACCATAATTAGGAAATGGTGATCAAATCGACCTGTCATTTATTTTTGTCCCCAACTGTACACTTAGGGCCCTAGAGTCCATTTCACTGCTTCATTTAAGAGGAGGGAAAACCCTAGACTGTATCCTTCGTCTGAATAAATATTCAGACTGTAAGTCACCTATTGTAAAATGTGGTGTTGTATAAATGTTACAAATAAGTTTGTTTAATGATAAAATGATTACCTTATAACGAACTTACAATATTATTTTTCGTATATTGTCCTCTTACTGAAGATATTCATAAAATGTACAGACGCTTCTTGTAGCGAAGCCATTGATTAGGTCAAGCCATTTTGGCAATGCCAATTCTCACGATAAACGAGATTTAGCCAGTGACGTCAGTCTATTTGTAAACAAATAACACGTGGAGCGGACGGAGCAACATTACGGAAGCGTATTGATAAATTCCATTTGTGCGGGAATTTATTAGATCTTGTCATTTATTATCATTATCCCGATTAACTTTCGTCATTTATAGTAAATAGAGCGGAAATATTCATGAAGAAGGCCGAGGTAATTAAGTGGTCATGTGTTGTCAAAGTTCAAAAATTTGCATATCTCGTTTTGATCTCGAGAACTCAAACGTCCTTGACATTGATTTCGCGATCTACTTATGAACACATCCTGAAGTTTTGGTGAGTCTGAACATTTCATTATTTTATATCAACTTGTACCCGCCTTATACAAATATTTTTGCTTCTAGTTTAAGATGAACATCTCTTCAACATATTCACCAATTTTCAAGGTGAACATTCTTGTAATAAACGAGAAATTTATGTGCAAAAAATATCACCGCGATTTCCACAGGAAATATATCAGTCATAACAGACTGAATATTATATTCGGTCTGTTGGATACATACTAGGGAAAACCCCATGATTCAATTGATGACATACGATTTCCTCCTTCGCACACCTCCTTTTGTCGAAAACGTACCCTCCATCTTGGTTTTCAAAGTTTTCAAATTGACCTAGTTTTAAACCAATCAACGATCAACTCGCTTAACCAATCAGCGATGATGTCATCTCAATACAGATTTACATTATAAGCGTATGTCATCTTTGAACCCTGGGGTTTCTCCCCCTCTTGCTTCATTTCGTCAGTAGAACGGCAAAAATAAGAAATTGGGAGACCATTGTGCAATAATATATGGAAAATTATATTCATAATGTACATGAATGACATTTGTATATTTCAGATTTTTTAGTTTTTGTGCAATAAGCCTGTGCCGTCTTGTAATTTGAAGAATTTCAGCCATGTTAAGGACAGGGTGCATGTTGGGAAGTTTTCTGCATTCCTCAATTGAGTCACATGTTATTTTTCAAACAAACTTTGTGCAAAACTGGAAGATATAGACAATGTGGGGAAGGAGTGATTCTTGTTTGAAAAATAACATGTGACTCAATTGAGGAGTGCAGAAAATTTCCCATCATGCACCCTGACCTTAAGGTGCCATGGAAGTTAACAGGAAATGACAAAACAGGAAGTGACAAAGCCATGCTGGATTTTGAAAATTTTTTGAAGCAAGATATCAGAGTTCTGTTTGGACCTCTAGTCAGTTTTACGAGTTCCACATATCATTTACATGACTGGGAACACAATGGAAATGGTCAGAATGACCATAAAAAATGATGAAATAACCTTTTCAGCCCTCTGAAAATGTGACTGAAAAATAGCTAAAAGTAGGTGCTCAGGAAAGGTCACTGAACAGAATCTTTCGATGTTTTCAGAAAACGTGTCCAATATATTGCTCTAAATGATACAATCTTTGAAATTTTAAAAAATTGTCTGAAACAATAATGGCTGTAGTAAAAAGGTAAATCGATCAATTTTCAATTCATTTTTTTTCATTTTTTTCTTTTTCTAAGAATGATATCAAATTTTTTTAAATTGTATCATTTTAAGCAATATATTGGGCAGATTTTCTGAAAAAGTCAAAAGATTCTGTTCAGTGACCTTTCCTTAGCACCTACTCTTAGGTGTTTTTCAGGCACATTTTCAGTGGGCTGAAAAGGTTATTTCATCATGTTTATGGTCATTCTGACCATTTTCATTGTGTTCCCGGTCATGTAAATGATATGTGGAACTAGTTAAACTGACTGGAGGTCCAAACAGAACTCTGTTATTTTGGTTCAAAAATTTTTCAAAATCCAGCATGGCTTTGTCACTTCCTGTTTTGTCATTTCCTGTTAACTTCCATAGCACCTTAATCTTATTGAAAATAACATGGCAGAGAAACATCCAAATATAAGAGGCCACACACTTTATAAGCCAAACTAGAAGCAATCCAAGATATACAAATGTCATTCATGTACATTATGAATATACTTTTCCATATATTATCGCACAATGGTCTCCCAATTTCTTATTTTTGCCGTTCTACTGACGAAATGAAGCAGTGAAATGGACTCTACAGATCTAGCCTAAGCTTAGGCTAAGTTACACAGTGCTCACCATAAATAAATGACACCTTGATTTGCTGAAGTGAGGATTTCCCATGTTAAGAAGAGAATTTTCAAGAGGCTATATATCAGTGGATGAGAGTATACAGAATGTAAAATTTACAAAACTAAGGGATGTGTATCTAGACATTATTTGAAAGTATGAAGTCTCTAATCAGTGACCATGGTCTGGAAATGTTGATAGAAAATCCAGGTGTCATTTATTTATGGTGAGCACTTTATGATCATCAACATGGGGGTAGGGAAGCTATATGGACCATATTTCAACAAGTAAAGGGAAATAGGCATGTAACGACCCTGGGTAGTGGGCACGCTAGAGATGTAATGAAATGAGCCAGATAGGCTACAAGACATGAAAGGGAGTGTGCGTAATTCAATGTGCCTTGCGGCAATCGAACCGAGGACCTTCCGCTCCAAAGTCTACAGCTAGGCTGTAGTAGCTACTTGCTATCAAGGGTCATTACAGGCCTAGAATTGCTTTCATGGCCTGACTTCGTCGCTAACATGCTAAATATAAGAGTTAGCTGACGTTTGGGAGTCTGACTTACCTTCTAAAGGTTAGAACCCGAATCTTAATGAAACCATATCACCTTTTTTCCGTCAACCATGGAGCATTTGCCACAACATCCAAGAGGTAAATCATGGACCGTGAAAATGAATGATTTCCTTGTAAGTTCCGGAAGTTTCAATATGTAAAATTACTGAACATATGTGAAAACCGAATATTTGTTCGTTGTTTTCACGATTTACAGGTTCGTTTGTTCTTTAATGTTTTGGTCTAAATTATAAACCATCACCAACAGGTCTTACTCTATTAATCGACTAATACAGCAGATGGCTCATATTTCTACGTAGCATTTCGTTCAGACCAATAGTGGGAGTGTAGATCACGCAGTTTCGTTCGTTGCGTACTTCACTTGAAATTGGTAATTTTAAATATTGGCTACTTCACTTAGCTTGGATGATGTAGAACATTGCTTAATATTCTTTTAATTTTCACACCAGACATACTTGGTTGACACGTCAACAAAGTAAAGTTCAAGGGTCAATGCGTTATTTCGTGATAACTACAACGCCTTCCCGGAAGTCAACATTGATGAAAAATGAAAAAGTCTGAAAAGTATTTACACTAATTTCTATCAAATGCTGTGTTTTAATGCATCATCATCGACGCAACAAAGGTGATATGGTTTCATTAAGATTCGGGTTCTAACCTTTAGAAGGTAAGTCAGACTCCCAAACGTCAGCTAACTCTTATATTTAGCATGTTAGCGACGAAGTCAGGCCATGAAAACAATTCTGGCCTGCAAATTAACATTTGTCCGAACTTTGTATTCCTGAGAATAAAGTAGATCTACTAGGAGAATAACAATAACATGCAACTTGTTTACATTACTTGTCATCCGTGTTTCACTCAATGTCGTCAATGGCAGTTTACTTATTTCCATGATTTGGCAAATAATGTTAAGACAATCCGAACCAAATTTTTCTTAAGCAGTCTTCAACAACAATCTAAATAAACATGATCTAGGATACAAGGGGATATGGGATGATATGCTTTTATTGATAAGGTACGCATGCTTGCTTGGATTTCATTATTTTAGGAATGACATCACAAGATCGGGAATTGAAACCTTTATATGCTTGATTTAAATTTCTTGCAGTGTTGGCACTCAGGCCCTTAAAGATCTAATAGCAAAGGTTTTGCAAAAATAAATCAATGTAGTATAAAACAAATGTATGTATAATGAAGAAATAAATATATAATGAAAAAAATAGATATCTGTTTGTAATATTGGTATAAACTTAAGATTAAAAAGTGTCACTATCTCTTTCACTTTTCAACAAATATAGGCTCACGTGACATGTGACGCGGGGCAGGCAATTTTGATCTATCATAGACCATATCAGTATCAAATTGCTGATATTTCAACCTCGTCTTGCGAGGCCATTTTGATTTGAAACATCTTGAATTTGGTGTCAAAATGAAGCTGGTCACGCCAACTTTCAGAGTTATCAATGAATCATTTACTACGACTACTATATTCATTTAGGCGCGTTTAAAGTTAACCAATCAGAAAGACAATTGTTCCATATATGGCAGTTCATTAACATATTCAGTGTTTACTATTGCTTTTCGCGTCATGACAACACGAGTAGTAACCAATCAAGATGCCGTATTTTATCACGTGAGTTCAGAGTGAGTTCAGAGTGACACGCACGCGACATGTTGTCTGAGGTGATCGCGATGTTGAACAATTTCTTCTCGGAATTTGTCCAGAGAAATCAGCGATTCTAAATTAAGGTAGGATCTGCCATTTTTTCCTGTACAAGTTACAACTTATCTCTATCGAATCCTAAAGTTTTGGAAGAAGATATGAAGCGTAGGTTTAAAAACGAAGCGATTAATTTGACGATCTGATTTTGCAATTTGCAATGGCCAATTTACTGCAAGTCCAGTGCATGTATTTGACAAGAGATAGCGCCAAGTCTTGTATCTAAATGCTTGTTGAGCCACTCAAAAACAAGATCCATATTTTCTAAATTTGATAACTTTGCAGAAAACCTGTTTTCATAATCTGTTTTCTGCGTCTAGATTCAAACTGAGTATGATAATAGGATCGCTGGAATCTTCAGTCAATGGCAACGGGTCTTCATTCCAGAACTCACATTTTTAGTTGATTCTCCGTCATAGTACTATTCTAAAGTCCCCATATCTGCTCTCTTACTGCCATACTTGCACACATTTCCCCTCCTTAAATTGTCTTCATTCAAATTACACCCTCTCGCCGATTTATATAGCCATTTCCCAGAACCCGGGAATCAGAATCGCTGAGTGTTTGCCATATTGAACATATTATATGCACTGTAATATCTGTACATTGCCTGCTACGCGTAATGGTCACGTGACTAGCGCGATACAGGAAAAATGGGGAATTTCGAAACAACAATTTTTGGGCACTTTTATTGCAAATTTCAGGTATTTATAAAGTGTTTGTGGTATAAAATATAATCCACAGACATAAATGAACATCCAAACTGAAACTACATATTTCATTAAGTTTTGGAGGCTTTTTTGCTCTTAAATTAACATCTTTAAGAAAAAACGCTTGTTTTCCCCTCATGTGGTTAAAAGATGACCTTTTTTAACCACATTTTTACCTGTCAAGATAGGTTTTAGTGTGGTTGTGGTCACCTGTTTTGACACTCATTAAAGTGTGGGCCCCGCTGGTATTTCTTCCACAGTTCCAAGAAATATCTCCCCATAGTTTCTCTTCATAATGAGAAAGTGTCACGGGATACTAGAGTATCCGCGTATATTGAGTATGACCGGTTCTTAGGCTACGAATATGACCTGTTTTGGAAAGTCATGAGAGGCACAGCTGCTTAAAAATGGAAAATAAAGGTTAACTTCTATATTATCCTTTTTGAACTTGTGTTTGTTGAATATAGTTTATGCTGTATTTAATAGTAATGTAACAAAAAAATGTTAAACATGAGCTATTTTAGCAATGTAACTGTTCATAATGGAATATCAATCAGAAAGTACAGATTTCTCGCCTTAGAGCCAAATCATTAATATCACAGTAGAAAAAAACAAATCCCAAACCTTTTTATGGCTAACCTGAACAAGATCTCCAAATCTCAGTTTATATGATCCCCCGTAGAGTGAGCAAGAGAAGGGTTTATCTTTTCCCCAGAGGATACGCTTGTGAAATGTCATGGAAACGAGTGTAACACGGCCCACTGATTGATGTGATCGGAATGTTACCGGTATCACATTCTCAACTTTTCAGTTACATTCTCAACTAACCCCCCTAAGGTCTGTAATATGTCATTTATACCTTAGGCCTAAGGTCAGTGTATTGAAGTTTTCAATGATAAGACCTTAGGCCTAAGGTCAGGTAAATGACTAAACCATTCATTATTGAGACCTTAGGCCTAAGGTCATGTAAACGGTATATACAATTAAATCGACGAGACCTTAGGCCTAAGGTCAGTGTATTGAAGTTTCGATGATAAGACCTTAGGCCTAAGGTCAGGTAAATGACTAAACCATTTATTATAGAGACCTTAGGCCTAAGGTCATGTAAACGGTATATGAAAGTATATCGACGAGACCTTAGGCCTAAGGTCGGATGTATAAGGAAACCATGCATCGATGAGACCTTAGGCCGGGTGTAGAATACGAGTGTATGCGGTGCATGATAGGAATTTATCCGAATGTGAGCGGTGTAGAATACGAGTGTATGCGGTGCATGAGACGAATTTATCCGGTACAGGATTACAGTTTATCCCACTGTGATCGTTTTGGCATTAAGTGAAGTTTAAACCATATGTTCATTTTTGTTCCAGATCCGAGGAAGAAATGTGGAATATGCACTTTTAAATCACATTACCTAAATGACTTCCTGAGTCATTTCAATGATGAACACCCATTTGCAAACATTATTATTCATATGCCTGTTCAGAAACAAGGAAAGTGGAAATACAATGAACTTAACTATGAATCTACAAAAGGTCTGAAATGGGACAAAATAATTATAATCAAACAAGGCTATTGTTTTCGGTCTACGTTTAACTGAATTCTTTTGGAAAAAATAGGCTCTTGACACTATAAGTCATCTACTCTTATTTAGTTCTTCCCACTTTATATTGGAGACCTTATACTGCAAGCGTCTGAAGAGCCTCAACATTCTGGTATTTCGAATTACCTTTTGCATCTGTCACCGCTAAAAGTCGTATCCAAACACCGGTTAAATGCCGATCCAAGACATTTCACAACCGTATTCTCCAATAATGGGGCACCAGTGACATTCGTATTCTCAAAAATTCAAAGATGTATCATATTTGGACAGAGCAGGCTAAATTATTTAAAATATTCATGACTAATTCGTAGATCTAGCTATATATTATACATAAGATGTGTCATCCTCTTCGGAGTTGCGTTGTGTTACACAAAAACTGATCAAAGATGCTGGAAACTAGGATTTTACGGCTTCAATCTAATATTAATACGTTTTCTCTTGATTAAGGCCCCTTGTGATATGCCTGGCATTATAAGTATACCAAGTATCATTCATTGACCAAGTAGGATAAAAAGAAAACGTTCGAAAGTGTTCATAAAAAGCAAGTACTCACCTCGTCTGTTTATAGGAACAGAAATACGGTCACACTCGTAAGCTTAGAACCGGTCATACTCAATATACGCGGATACTCTAGTTACCCGTGAGTGTGGTTAAAGTGTTCCTGAAACTATGGAGGAGCAGGACATTAACTTTAATATGATTTAAGGTTACCATATTATTAATAGGGGTTAAAAGGGTTAATGCTTGTTAAATATATTTTTGGATTTACTGTACATGATAAATCTGTTATACCTGTTATTCTGGTATCTAAATTGTTTCATGCATCTTCTTCATCATCAAACGAATATTTATATTAAACATATGTGACACAAATATGAGAATGTTTTATGAATGAAGCATGAATTATTTGTCTCAATTATTATTGATTTATTGGTGTATATTTTAATCTTTGATTATCCCAGAGTTTAATCTCTACATGATATTTCAGTGAAACTCCTCGATTTTTGGAAACTGGTGACCTATAAAAGTGAACTGTTGACAAACTGATACCAATCAAACAAATTTCAATATGCTCCCATACCAATTAATTTGTACAATATTATTGGCAGTTAGATGTTAATGACACCACAAAGCCATACCAAATGTCAAATAAGGACCCAATACCAAATTAAATATCCAAATATAGGACCAAATATCTGGGAAACAATCAAAATCAAGCTCAATTTTTATTCACTATCAAAGAGGATGATGTTTGAATATGACTATTCACTGTTCATTGAAGCCTGCTTGGCACCTTTCACCTAACTGTGACCAATGACAATTCTGCAATAAACTTTGTAAAATATATAAAAAGTGTAAGCACTGGAGATTAAAGTAACACATTTACGATTCTAGGCCGAATTTCGACAATTTAAGCGATATGAGTCAAGAAAATAGTCTTACCTTTCTATTAGGATGGGTTCAGGTGCCAAAAATATCTGATCCATGGATATATATCATTTTGAAATTTGGATGCAAGAAATATTTTTTCGGAGCCATGTTTTTTTTACGACTCATAACAGGAAATAGATTATCTAAATGAAAACTGAATTTACATCATCAATCCTGGTTTTGACTTAAAAATTTACCGAAATAGATATTTAAATATTATTAAAATGATTATTTTTTTATTAATCTTATGCAGTGATTCGACTGTCTTCTAAAATTTATAACATAGCTTTAGAATTACGGTCTCATTCCATCATGCCAGTGTGGCCTAATGGAGAAAGGCGCTGGACTAAGGTTTTGATAGTTTGAATCCAGCTGTCGGTGGTTCGATTCCCGCTCAAGACTAAGGTTTTTTTTTTATATATCTCTCAGACACGATTTTTTTTAAAAATCTCTTTTTATACAACATATAGTCATATCTATTACTTTTTGAGGTTTTAGATTTTAGATACATCGTAAATGTGTTACTTTAATAACAGTATATAAGATGAGTATTTGCTATTCATACCAAGGTATGGGAAATCTAACAATTTTAAGCAGTGTAAAAACTAAATTGAATTAAAAGAATTCCATTATATATAAAAACCACTGACCATAAGATTCAAAGGTGTGGGTTGGGTGTGGTATGAGTGTGGTTTGGAGTTGGTATAAGAGCAGTACATGTATGGGTGATATATAATATGAATAAAAAGTGTGGTCTAAAATTGTGGGAAAAGTGTGGTCTTTAAGTCAACAAACCCAAAAATGTTTACATAAGTTATAACAACAATGTTCAGTTCCACAGCTAGGACAAAATGAGTTTTAGCTCAGATAAAGATTTAATGAAAATTAGCATCTAAGATCCATCATTATACTTATAATTATTAATCAAATGATTAATTATTATCAAATAATTATTATTCATACTGAAAAGGGGACACATTGACGTAACGAGCCTTAACTGAACATACAGAGGTAATCATGCCACCTAGATAGATATATATCACATTTTAGTACATTTTTAAGCACAAAATGTTCAGAAAAGTATCATTTAAAGCTCTGTAGATTGAATTATCAGTGAAACTTCCTTACAAATCTGAAATATGGTCCCCAAGCACAATAATGTACATTACAAATGTTTACCATAAAGCAAAGATATGTAAGACCTTCACTGAAAATGATAATATAGAAGAAAAAAACACTTCGACCAATTCACGAAAAAAGATCACATGATTATGAATATAATATCTCCCACAAAATGCATCAACTTGGGTTGTTGCTATAGAACAACATACTATCAACCTTTGGTATCAATTTAAGATGTATTTATCAGAATCTCACAGTTTTTACTAAAACTGCTTTTAATAATATGTCCATATAACTGTAGCTTTAAGGGTGATTAAGCACAAAATATGTCATGGAAAATAAAGTTAAATAAAAATCACATTGCTAGGTTTCCTCATTCGCCAGAGTTTAGGTTTTTTGAAAAGATATTGAGGACTCAATTTGTCCACAAAGCACATTCTGGAATGTGTAATAACAAGTTAATTGACTTATTGAACTATTGTTTTTATAAACTTATCAGCAACATCCTTTTCTTATTTAATTATTAGATTAAGACTCTTGATTACAATTATAATCTTATTATTTAAATTAACATTGATATAATTCAAATAAATTCACTAACTACAGGTATAACTTTTATCCTCTTGACTCTGCAAGTCTTTGATGTCTAAGAAATAATAAAATCATGTCTGGACTATATTTTAACATATTGATTACATGTATTTGTATCCTTTTAATACAGCAGACACATCCTGTTATTTTTTAATTAGTCTTATTATAAGATTAGTCAGTTCAGTCAAAATAAGCTTCATAATTCATAAAAGTCAAGCATCATTCATTTGACTCTAACCCTTATGTCATTTTACTGAAATATTTTGTAAAGATTAAACTGTTTAACATCAGTCAGAGTATAAATGCAGTGTTCGCGTTGACGCCATTTTTTTGCCATTTTTACGGAAATTTCAGAAGGTTGGACGTAAAAATCAAAATCAACTTACGTCCCTAGGACGCAAAAATTATAAACTGCTTCAAGATAACTTTTACTGCAGCACAGTAGCGGTGAAACATGATTTCCATCAAGATTTTCAAACTCACTACCTCAATACGAGCAATGATCCAGGTATATTTATATCTACAAATCTGATTGGCTATCATGACTACCGAAGATTAACAGGGTTTCCAGTATGAGACATGGATTTTGATTGGTTCCGATATATTCCGGAAAATGCCGCAATCGAAATGGAAGATCAAAACATACAATATATAGCAGAAATCCCCTGTGGTTCCCCACAAATTGAAACAATTGTTTTTCAAGATTATCTTTATTATTTCCACTAGAAACCATTATATATTGATCTAATGTTATACATCAAGATAATTGTTTAATGATAGATCGAGGTTTTTCATCTAAAAGTCTTCAGAATAAGGAGAAATGATAATAAAAAGAAGCAAAAGTTCACGACCTTGACATGACCTTCAAGATCGCAAGTTTGTAAAATGTGAAAACGAACTCTTAATTTGAGCATTTCCTTTATTCATTTCGGACTATTTTGGTATAACATTACTTAAGAATTGTGTGAAAAGGACCCAGTGATAGATATTTATCGGATGCATCAAATTAAAATATATGTCATTTTTATTCCATTTTAGTGTAAGCACTCTATTATCGCCCACTTTATTTTCACTTTCACAATATTTTCTTGAACTTTTGAAGAAATAAGAGGGACGCAAAAAAATTGGATGGGGACTCAAATTTTTCAAATGGGTTGCGTCCCTGGGACTCAGAAATTTTAATAGCTAGCGCGAACACTGAAATGAATAAACACAAGGAGCACACGCATCTCGAACTCGCAATGTACATGTGATCAAATTAACCCATCTCCCAATGCTTCGATCATACAACATTCTCATAGTTGCCACATGTGTAATGGAATATTTGATAGAAGATTCATAAAACAATTTAGATGCCAGAATAACAGGTATATCACTGGCTTATCATGTACAATACAATGTATATCCTAAAATATTTTATGGCAACCATTAACCCTTTTAGTCCTTGTTAACAATATGGTAATCTTAAATTATATTAAAAGTGAATGTCCTGCTTCTCCATAGCTTCAGGAACACCTTAACCACACTTTCTCATTATGAGGAGAAACTATGGGAAGATGTTTCTTGGAACTGTGGAAGAAATACCAGCAGGGTCCACATTTTTATGAGTGCCAAAACAGGTGACCACAACCACACTTAAACACATCTTGACAGGTAAAAATGTGGTTTAAAAAGGTCATCTTTTAACCACATGAGGGAAAACAAGCGTTTTTTCCTAAGGGTAATGAATATGGTCAGAAGTTAAACCTAGTCAGACTGATTTTATATGCCTAAATACATGCATGACATATTAATTTTGGCATCTTTTTTTTTTATTATATTTACAGTAGTCATTTTGAGAAATGATGGCTGGTAGTATGTTTGATAGGATTTGCTACATATTGAAATTGTGGTTATCTAGTATTTTATATGTATTATATCAAACAAGAATAAAGCATTTGCATAACTACCATCTTGCTGACATCCAAACAAAAATACACATTAATATAGTCATTTTTCAAACCTTTTTATTTTTAGGTGTACACAAAGGAGAAACTTGAAAGAACATATTAACAGCTGTAACAATCTAACCCAACTCACTCCTGAAGAGGACTACATACTTACCCCCAGGGTTTCTAGAGTGCTGTTAAAGCTGGCCCACTTAGTGTGTAGAAATCAACATGGGGGCAAATAGCAGCAGTATCAGTGAGCTTCATAGCAATGAATACCTGAAGAAACTATCAAGTACTGAGGTGATCAGCCCTAATGATCCATTCTGGAATCAGCTTCTCTCATTCTCCTTCATAATCCCCATTAGCAGGTAGGAAAGGAAGAGATCATAGTTTTCATGTGATAATGACAGATTTTGACAGCCAAAAACTTTTTATGACTCAGGCATTCATTGATTTGTGTCTGTAACATTTGTTAGACCTTATCATGGGTTTGTGTTTATGCACTTGCATTTTGCAATGAATAAGTGGTATAAGGATAAATGTCATCACAATTACTGGTTATGTTAGTTAAAAGAAGTTAGTAGCAGTATTTTGATGACCTTTGATTGGATTTAAACTGTGGTCTGCCGTATTTATATACTTGTTCTGTATAGTATTGTTCATTGTTTCTTATTTCCAGCCCTGACTGCCGGCTACTTGAAGAGTCAACATCTGTCATTTGTAAGACATTCTCCACAAACAATATAAAGACTGGAAACCTTGCATCTTTGGTCCAAGTGTTCTTGCTACGCTCTGCTGAACTTAAAGCCTCAGCACAATGTGAAGAGTATGTAATATTTGAGATATGTATTTCATAGATTATGTATGGGTTTATGGGTATGGGTTTGGGTTATGTATGGGTTTTACCATAAGGGAAATATTTGTATCTCACAGAACTGTCCAGGTGTATCAAAGAAATCAGGAGATAACACCTTTACACTGATTCTACATGTAAAAGGAGGCAATTGGGGTTTACAAAAGTACAATTTTTTTCTGATCATTTAAGCATTTAAGATATGTCATAGGCAAGTGTTGTCGTGTAAACAAGTGTGTGAATCTAAAAAGGCTCCACAGTTAAGAATGGCGCCCCTGTTCCTTAAAACTGCAAATGTAAGGTGCATTTTGAACATCAGTAGATCCAAAGTGTCTCCTTCAGATAACTTTGTTTTATATATCAACTGTTGAATAATAGAAAACTAGAAATAAAAAATAGATTCTAGACTCTCTCTGTGCATAAACTGATGAAACATAACTATATCAATATCATACTGGTAAAGTAATTCAGTTCAAAACTATTTGAATGATTATTAAGGGCTGTTTGTTCCTGTCCTTGGCATTATTTACCATTGGAATTGATGTCCTGGCTTGAATGAGACAAATGATGAGATGTCCATTTGTTTGTCTGTATAATTGTAACATACAGCTTTTTTTTAATCTAAATAATATATTGGTCTAGTCGAACTATGGCAGTCAAATTAACAAATCAAGCTGCTCATATTATATCTGTGCTACACAGCAACAGTGTATTAGAATAAATTTTGCAGAAAGTAAAGTTGTTATCTCAAGTCAGGTCAATATGAAGTTTACCATGTCATCTTAGAAATGAATCACAATTCACAATCATTTAACATAAAGTATTACTCAGTTATGATCTGCGATTTCTTGCACGTAGCTTTTTGTTATTTTGAAATGAAATATTTATATTACAATACAATACAATTATGATTTGTCATGTTTGAAGCAAGTTTATTTTTCAATAACTGTTTTTCAGCAACATCTTTACTTGGCAGACCTATAATGCTTTGTTCATAATCCGGAACATCTGTAAATACTGCATTGAGAATCTATCAGAGGAGGTCCTTCTTCAGCAATTCAAAGACAAATCATCTCAACATGAAAACAAGGAAGGTATGAATTATTTTTGTGATCACTCATTTGGATGCATTGTTACCAAACATCTGAATGCATTGTCACAAAACATCTGGATGCATTGTCACCAAACATCTGGATGCATTGTCACCATACATCTGAATGCATTGTCACCAAAGAGGGTACACATTTCTTTATGACCAGACATTGTATCAAAATATTTGGGGCTCCTAATTGTAGTTGTCTAAAAGATAAAAGCCCATTAGATTTAAAGATTGCTTTATTCTGAAGTTAATGTGCTTTTTAGCTCACCTGAATGAATTATTGTTGTCACTTATTATTATTATGGGGTTGTATTTCTCATCTTTATTTACTTAGGTGACTCTAAATGTGTAGAGGAGGGCTGTATACTGGATGACCTGTTCAACTCACTTTTTGAGCTCCTTGTGGATGTAGATGTCCTGTGAGTAGATAATATTTAAACGGTTCTTCATTATAATGAGCTGGAATGGTGCAAAAAACTGAATGGTATAGTCACTCTCAAAGATTGAATGATATCCTGGCCTATCATTGGTTGCATTGACATGAGTGAATGCTTTTAAGTAATGTAAATTATGACTGATTCAAACTTGAAAATAAGCATTTCTGTCCATATCATTATGTAAGGCTACATTGAATCCTTTTTGCATGCTACATAATTGATTTTAGATTATTAATAGAATATAAACATGTTGTGTTCTCTGATTGCAGACCATTTACATATGCCCTTCACCTGGAATCTTTAAACACACTGCTTGTGCTGTTGTCCATACAGATGTTTCAACCCAGACCAGCCAGCTCATCTCTGCTTTACAGACTCATCATGCAGGGAAAATGGTACGTCAGCTCTTAATATTACACAATTTATTGCATTGAATTCCATCAATTAGATACAGCCCTCGCAACTTATTAAACATATCTTTATTACAAAATACAAGTTCACCTTACATCGCCATATCCATTCAGTTATCCACTACTGTACTGTGGGAAATTCATTTTAATTCTATGATACATACGTTTAAGTCATTCACAGCATTTTATATTTATTAACCCTTCATGCAAACGAAACCTGCTTGATAAGTTGTTGCGACAGTGTCTTGGCATAATTTGCAAATCGGTTTATTATTGATTTGAGCAATTGGAAAAAAAACTCGAACATTAACTTAAAAACTATCCATCTTTTATCCCCGTTTCCTCATGATTTGGCTTGCCGGCCATTTTCACTTTAGTGTAAATCTAGATGGCAAACGAAAATATATATGAAATGCACATGCAACAGAACTCATAAATTATCTGTCATAGGCGACTATTTACTCAGATGTACCATAAATCCGATTATCTTGGATAATTATAAAAAGTGTAGGTTGTAAAGATCGTAATAAGATTTATTCATTTATTTTTATTTTTATCTGTGAGTGATTCCGCTCCGTCGATTCCTACTTCCAGTGAAAACTGAAGGTCATACCCTCAAATCAAAACAAAACTTGATTTCATTGGTATTTATTATATTTATGCGACTACACCAATACACATGTACATTTATGTGACTACACCAATACACATGTATATTTGATGCAGTTTCAAGGAAAACATCACCGGGGAAACACTGGACTTAGATATTAAGGATTCAAAGCCATCAGTATGTATGGTATGGTTCGTGGTTCGGACCTATTTCTGTCAAATGGCACGGCCTTAGATAGAACCTTAGTTTTTATGATTCAATATTCATAATTCAGTCAGTGATGTCTTCTACATACTTTTTGGATGAGGTGCTTTCTAGCTCAGGTAGATTTCCTGTAGAGTAAAGTCATGAAAAGTGATCTATTCATTGAACAGATTATAATTCTTTTATTTTAAGTAGGGGTGAGACGACAACCCGATAAGTCGAGGACTCGCGGGTTTGGGGCTTCGAGTCGAGTCGAATCGAGTCGAAGTTGATGAATGGAATCATTTTCGAGTTGAGAAAAAAATTCGAAAAAATAAAAAAATTCAGAAAAATACTGTCAATATGCATGTTTTTACTCGATATTGCGTTGAATATATAAGTTTCAATGACTTGGATATGCTTGTATTAAATTATTATATTGTATGTACACATAAATGAAAGAATATATGTAATAAAATCAGAATAAACTTACGACGAATTGTGTTTGTTTATATTTCCGGCTTTCCACCATTGACGCATTAAAAATACGAACGGTCAAAAGCGATGTTGTTCGCACTTTATCTGACTCGAAACGGATTCGAAACTCGAATCGTCATTTTCTGACTCGAATCGGATTCGACTCGAATCGGATTTTTTCGAGTCGTCTCACCCCTAATTTTTAGTAATATAAGAAATATACAAGATGGCCACTGAGTTCCTTTGCTCTGAGAAAAACTGACAACTCAAGTACCGGTATTGTTATGAGATTCTGACAAAACTTTGAAGGCTAATTTTGCAAACCCTTTAGTAAACTCCATTGTCACAGTGTACAAATGAATGGTTTGATCACTATTTGGATTGTCTACCATTGAAATGATTTGTGTCCATGAGTCATTACACAATGTCTATATTGTATATCATTATCACAAATTTTATTGCCTAATATTGACATACAAGATTCATCACAAAGTACATAGTGCACCTTTCATCAACATAATTGAAGTATCTTCTGGAGAGATTTAGACTTTTTCACATGATTTTCTTGTAATATCATAAATTCTTTCATACAGTTTGTCAAATGTTTCCACAAAGAGGCAGTCAGGATCAGCTAATCTACTCCACTCACTGCTACCATCAATGCCTCTATTTCCAAGTTCTTTTTGCCTGAAACAACCATAAAAACGCATTCTTAATAAACGCCTGATATAAAATATAGTACAGTTGGATACGTAAATCCTCTGTAATGCAGGAGACAATGTTCATATTGAATATAAGAGGTCTATGGAATAACTGAATCTCATGGATTAATTTTCGTCATATTTGGCAGACAGTTTCATACAGTAATATGAAATAGTCTCTGCCTTGAAAATGACTGGAAACTTTTGATTTTATGCTTTGAGTGAGCTATTGTTGAATAAAAGAAAACTATATATTTGATACAGGCAGATATACCTTGGGATTGCTAGCGTTTTAAAATCTCTAGTATAAAAGTATTTCAGAATACCTTTCTAACAATCTGACAACTTGATCAAGCAGGTTTTGCATTTTATTTCCAAAATTACCTATGTATGGGTGTCTATATGATAGACACTATCCTTTGCAAAACCTGTCTTAGTGAATACCTCTCTCTAGTGAAGACCCTACCTCCACAGCAAACTCTACTGACTTCTGTATAAATTACCCTCTCTGTAGTGAACACCTACCAACACTAAACATTTTTTCTTGCCAAAATGTTCAAAATAGACAGGTTTTACTGTACTTGAAACTTTTGAGATATCAACAATGTATCCATTTATCACATAGAAATCAAAGGTATTTAAATAGTAGATTGCAAATATTTCATTGTGAAGTATTTCTTATTATGAATACTGATTTTGATATACATGTATGAGTAAATTACTACTTACCTAATATTGTCTAGACCTATAACACATCGTCTCACATTTGGATACTCTGCTTTGAATTTATCAATTTGTGCTAGGGTGTCATTTACTCGATTTAAGGGATTTGTAAATCCATCAGTCATCATTAAGAAGATTCCCTGCAATTTGGTAACATTTTGTAATGTGTAACACTTTACTAGATTGCAGCAACCATATTTTGTGGAAAAATCAAGAATTCAATGAGGGTCCTAACCTTGTCTAGTCTATTTCCTTTTAATATTGATAATAAGGAGTCATACCTTTTTGTTTTTTCTTCTTCCATTTGCCTCAGTAAAGTAAACATTTCTAGCATCATCTATAGCATCATATGTTGCAGTTCCACAGGGTTTGCCATCAATAGAATATTTCTCAAAACGTTCAATCACCTAAAGGAATAAGAATTCTTTTGCTGTAACTCGGAAAGTAATGGAGCGATTTTGTTCATATTTGGTATGTGAATACTATAAGCATGTCACACTGTCTAATGACACTTTTGGTAGAAGATGGCCATTTTGAAAAATGGCTGCCATTTTTGCTATATACTTTGTTTGTAAAAATGCCAGCCATGGCTGTTCGATGGGATTTACTACGCTTTGGCGTTGCTGTTGTCTAGTTGGGATTTGGCCTAGTAGTATTGGACTTTTTGAGTCAAGGTGGTGCTTTACCTCTTTTTTAATATTGAATTCATTCAAATATGTTATATGTTTCAACTCCTTTGAGAATGTGTATCCAGCAACTTGTGTTTGCCCTGGTTTTATTGGGAGCTTCTTCAATACTCTAGTTATAAACTGTTTCATTATAATTTTGTCGACTTCTTCAACAGAACAACTGACATCAACAGCAATTACAAGGTCAATTCCACATACATCAATGTCCCGGTCATCTGTAAATTATCAAAGTTCCATGATATATATAATGTTTTAATGAAATCTAGTGTCTACATTAATCAGAACAATAAAATACATACATACATAATAGTAGAATTGTCTGATCTGAACACCACCAGGGGTTTATTTCTCGAAAGTTTGTAACTTTGCGAATACTAGCAACTTTTTCTCAAAGTTACTAAACAATGACGTCAAGTGTGATTTTTATCATAACTTTAGGTACACCTCTGCAAGTCTTGTAAGTTTTCCCTAAGTCTCTTTGACTTACTTACTTTTGTTGATAACAGTTATGGACTATATTCTCACATGCTAAGATGACTCTCGCATTTATATAGTTTTCTTGGAACTGCAATAATGTCACATCTAACAATGGAATATGGGAACTAGAATCATGATGTCACAAAGCATATCATCAGTCTCGTAACTAATTAGTAACTTTACTAATTTTCGAGAAATAGACCCCATGACTGGTCATGGGTGTTTTTGAGTATCACATTGTTCATATATCAATGTGTCATAATATGGAAGTCAAATGAAGTTGAAGCATCATAATTTTAAAGTTGAAAAAGTCATAATATTGATTAACTGTGCTTCAAATAACGTTTATTGTTCAGATCTTTATAGAAAATTTTGAATCCATTTTCATTGGTACTCACCTAGTTATGCTGACGATACATCAGCGTAACAACATGGAAGAACTTTGGGGCTTCGGTTTCAGTAAGATATTTCTCGATTCTACACCACTTATAAGTCAAGTTGTGGACAATAATTTTGCTCAAAGTTAAGGAAGATATTCTAGTTTGAGAATATGCAGGCAGTTCTATGTTTGGTATATTAACGAAGACGTAATTCACATATTTAGTCCCTCGCTTTTGTTACTTTGACGATCTTCATGAATATTGTCACATTGGCAATATCCACAACTTGACTTATAAGTGGTGTAGAATCGAGAAATAGAAATATCTTACCGAAAACGAAGCTCGGAAGTTCTTCCATCTTGTTACGCTGTAGGTGAGTACCAGTCCCGGGGGGTTCACTATATATAAACCTTGACGGGGATCCTCGGCGCATGTGGGGTACCTTTTTCAACGTTTGGTATGGCAATGGACCCATATTTTAGGATTTGGTATGGGAATGCCCGGAAATTTCTGACTTCTGAGGTATGGCAATGGTTGGACTTTTGCTCTCCTGGTATGAGAATGGTCGTTGTAGATACGTTACCTAACATTCGTTGTATGGCATTGGTCCAGTAGTTGCAAATTTGAAGTTGTTTTGGATCGTTTCCCGAAGTATCTTCTTTTCCAGGGCCTTCTTCAACTTTTGAATTTTAGCCCTTTTCCCGGGAAATGAGGACCAATCATAGGCTTTGATGAAGTCTCGCGATATTTTTCGTGATATCAATACAAAACTTGCCGCCAAGAAAAATGGACGCTCGATACGCCGGTTCATTATATCGACTGATATACTGTGATTCCAATATACAGTTTTGAAGGCGGTAGACCTCGATTATTTTCCGTTATCCCCGATTTTCTCAACGGGTTTGTGGATTTTTCTTAGAATTTTTTTTTATAAAATTAAAAATCAACATTTTCAAATCGTTTAAATAATACACGGGAAATAATAATATTTTCATTCCGAATTGTTAATTTTATGCATATAAATGTACACGTTAATGAACTTGTTTAAATAAGAAATTGTGGGCTTTCAACTTTGTGGTAAAACTTGAGTTTACTTTACTTTGAATTAAGGTATGGCATTGGTCCCATATTTGGACATTTGGTATGGCATTGGTCCTACATTTTGACATTTGGTATGGCATTGGTCCCATAATTGGCAATTGGTATGGCATTGGTCCTATATTTGGACATTTGGTTGGCATTGGTCCTATATTTGGACATTTGGTATGGCCTTTGGGCGTTATTTTGGTTGGTATGGGAACATATTGAAATTTGACAGATTGGTATGGGAACATATTGATATTTGAGGCTTCAGCCTAGGACCCCCGTCGAGTTTTATATACAGTGAACCCCCCGGGGTACCAGTGATTTTGTTGCTTCAAGTGTTGTTCATAGACCAGCGAAAAATGAGGGTCTACATATCTCTACATAAAGATATATTGAAGTTAAGGGCATCTCTGATCTCCTCTTATATGTCCAGTACCCATGGTACTATTTATAATTTGTATTGTTTATTAGCAACCGAGTTTGTTCTAACAACTTAATTAATAACAGAATTATATATAATAAATTTAAAAACAAAACAAAAAAGAAATAAAAAAGACATAGGATTATAATCATACTTACTGAGACCCTTTTCTTCCAGTGACATTGTACAGTCCTTAAATGGGACTGAACATGGATTGACATTTAAACCAGTTCCTTTCTTCTTGTATTGACAAACAAAATCTGAACTAACTCCAAGTCCATCAGGACAGCGGAACTTTTCATACTCGCCACGTTCGCATTGATAGTAGTAGCATTGTGGAGTTTGTGGTAATGTAGGATTACAGGGATCGCTGTTATAGGTGATGGGGACATTCTGGTCACCCGCAGTATATTTTGCTGGACAATGTCCCTCTGACAAAATATTATGTACCGTATATAGTCAAATCTATGTTAACTGGAAATGACACTCAGCACTGTGATGGCTTCTTCAATCAAGAATTAGATATATAAAATATTTGCAAACATACAAGTATATTAATAATATTCCAATCAATCTATTGAAATTAGATAAAGGGGGAGTGAATGGAGGTGAAACTTTTCAGTTTTGTTGAATTTTCTTGCAGAAATTGCCTACTCCCCCTCCATCCATTTTGTCTGATCACTGGGCGTGAAACAGTTGATTTGCTAGAATAGACTAGATGTGAGAAGAAATAATCTTAATTTATGTCGTTAAATATTCAAAATTCACTCAAAGTGATGTCATATTTGAAAACTGCATGTAAAGGTACATCTAAAAACTAATTTCGAAAATTGATTATCAACTCTGAAAATTTAATTTTTTTTGAAAATGTGACTTCTTGTTCGGGTTGATTCCCCATAGACCCCATGTTACAAAATCACAAAAATGAAATATCTTTTATTGTATTGGATAGATAACATTTTCTTTTACTGGACATATTTTAATTTGTATAACTATTAGATTCATAAGGGTTATATGGAAATTGAACCAGTAAAACAAATGTAATTTAAGTTAAAGTGAACGTTCTACTATACGCGCCATGCTATCTGACCCGAGCGAGCCACCTGGTGGTGAAA
Source organism: Owenia fusiformis (assembly GCA_903813345.2). Classification (NCBI taxonomy): domain Eukaryota; kingdom Metazoa; phylum Annelida; class Polychaeta; order Sabellida; family Oweniidae; genus Owenia; species Owenia fusiformis. The sequence goes on along the minus strand of CAIIXF020000007.1, from coordinate 18,366,924 downwards.
CTGGTAACTACCTACTCGCACCTACTTTATTGCAATATACATGTACATGTATTATACATATATACTGTATGTATAATGTAAGTAAATCCTTAAACAATGTATAATATTGTGATACTCAGTCAAAAGTTTGAGTAGCTTACTCAAAAAAACATTTCATCGTATAGAATAATTTCATACTTAGCCGTATTTCATCATTGGCATCTTTTCCTTTTCGTGATTTTGGTCCAGATAATCTACACCATGCTGGAAAATAATGTTGGGGTTGTTAGATTAGGCCATTCAATAAAAAAAGTTTGAAATATAGTAACCTAAATATTTGAATAAAACATACATGGATTGAAAATAACATTTGTTGTAGCTGTGAGATTTGGTACTTATTAAGATATATACCATCTGTTGGAAAAGGGATTCCTTTTAAAAGCCTGTGTAATGTTTGAAATTAAGTCTAATCATTCATAATATATTACTTTTTTTTTTATCGTAAACCCTTTAAGACATTTTTTATTTTATGCTCGACTTTTATAAAGCATATTTAAATACTTACATATATGTACAGGGTGTCCCGAAAGTATGGGCCCCCCCCTAGGCAGACATATACCAGTGTCGTCATAGTATGTGTCATATATCATTTTAAAGCTTATCCAAAGTTACATTGATTCACCAAGTATCATGGTTCAACTCTCAAATGTGAAAAAATTACAGGCATTTCAAAATTTAGTGTTTGGTCAAAATTAAGTTCAATTTTACACCAAATCACTAGTCAATGTGTCCTTCCGGGCCATCTTAACAGCAGCAATTCTTTTCGGGTCGGATGGATATTGAGTTGGAAAAAGAGAATGGTGAGGGTGGAAACTCTAAGGAAACTCTTCTAAAGTGCCTTAACAGGTTTTAAGAGGGTTATAAAATTCCACACCCCTATTTGAAGGGCTTTTAAGGTCATATTTGAAAATAATTGCTGCTGTTAACATGGCCAAGGGGGGACTCATTGACTAGTAATTTGGTGTAAAATTGAACTTTATTTTGACAAAACACTAACTTTTAAAATGACTGTAACTTTTTCCCATTTGGGAGTTAAACCATGATACCATGGCAAATCAATGTAACTTTGGATAAGCTTTAAAATGATATATGACACATACTATGAGGACAGTGGAATATGTCTGCCTAGGGGGGGCCCCATACTTTCGGGACACCCTGTACATGTACTATAATATAAGCCAAAGTGGTTTAAACGGTATATAGGGCCTTAAAAGAATGTCTGCACAGCTGTGTTTTTTACTGGCTTGAAAACCTTAAAACAAGAACTATGTAATATAGCTTACATATTCTGAAATTCTAAAGTCTAATGTAAAATCACCTGTTCCAAGAAGCATGAGGAAGAAGACTGTGAAATACATCTCTGGGGAAGCTGCTAGACCCTAGTGATAGAAAAGCAAATTGATTTATACATGTTTTTAAAGGATCCAACAATTGCTTGATGCAAACTATAAACATTAAAATTCACCTTTGATTTGATGCTTTGTTATGAGATAATTAATATTTTATCAAATCGAATATAAACTGCATAGAACTGTTTATAAACTGTATAATACCGCCCTTTAGCAAATTAAGAATGCAAAGTTAAAGTGAATTCTTAGATCAAAGCTTGAGAGGAATGCAAAAACCTTTACTATGATTGATACTGCAGGCTATGAACACCACTATAACTGAAATTTATATTTGAACTGGGCACATTTGTGCTATTGCATCTTCAGTGCCTACTGATCAATTAGTGATTTTAGGATACATATGCCCAACTAGCTAAAACAAATATCACAAAAACATTTTAACAAATTAATAAGAACCTTTAATATTCAAGACTATTTTCTATCATTTTGAAACTTTTAAGGAAAATCAATCCAGTTGGTTTATAGTTAGATCCTTACAAAGATGTTTTAAATCAGCGCAATCAAATGAATCTTAGAAACAGCCAATGCTTTGGAAAACGTTTCTTGGATAAATTTGCTACTGGATTTGATGTTTTGTTTTGTTAATTTTATTACTTACCTGCACGTGCCTAATGCTCTCTCTTTCCTTATAGTGAGTTAATAAATGATTGCCTCGCAGTATTACACAATAAAAGAAAGGACCAATGCCATTTCTGCTTATAAAGCTCATCTTGATGAAATATGATGTATGATCAATTTTATGTTGCCATGACCCATCAAGATTGGTCATAAAATATCCTATTAAAATGTTATTTTGCTATTAGACAGAATTGTCAACACACTGTTTGATTGGGTAAATCTAAGTTCGAACCAACTTCATAATTCTTAGTTCTTTCATTCTGATATTCATCAGATTTTTTAGATTTTTCATGTCCCTTATGGCTATATTCTGATCAGTTTGTCGATTAATTTGAAATTTTCAAGCATGTTTTTGGTTTGAAATTTCAGAACCGATTAGTCATTAGTCATGCTTGGCATTATCAAAAACAATGATATCTTCAACAAAAGACAGGAGCATAAATGGTAAAATTCTCATAATGTTTTGGGCTATATAGGGTCTGTTTTTCTTGACTGGTATATACTTAAGCGTTTGCTTTTTCTTGCTTCCATTACAACTTTTGGTCCTTTCCCTTTGGCACTTGTGCTTATATATTCAATTGGATAACAATGATTAATAATTCATGAAACAGTTCCTGTCATGATTTAACTTTTGTCAAATATCTGGGATTATTGAAAAACCTTTCAAATTCTGTTGATTCGTAAATGGAATTTTGATGCCAATTTTTTGTGCAGAACTACCTTAATAATAAAGATATTTCTTATTTGTTATAAGATTTCGACAAAATTTTGAAGGCTTATTTTGCAAACCTTTTTTTAATCTCAATTGTCAAAGTGTCTGAATGAATGGTTTGATCGCTATTTGGAGATGTGTACCATTGAAATGTCTTAATTGTGCCCAGGAGTCATTACACAACATCTATAGTTTATTTCATTATCACAAACTTTATTGCCCAATATTGACATACAAGATTCATCACATAGTGCAACTTTCATGTCCAAGTTGATCATGTGCAAATGTTATAATTAACTTCGACATAATTGAAGTATCTTCTAGAGTGATTTACACTTTTTCACATGATTTTCTTGTAATATCATAAATTCTTTCATACAGTTTGTCAAATGTTTCCACAAAGAGGCAGTCAGGATCAGCTAATCTACTCCACTCACTGCTACCATCAATGCCTCTATTTCCAAGTTCTTTTTGCCTGAAATAACCATAAAAATACATTCTTAATAAATGGCTGATATAAAATATAGTACAGTTGGATACGTAAATCCTCTGTAATGTAGACAATGAGACAATGTTCATATGAAATATAAGAGGTCTATGGAATAACTGAATCTCATGGATTGATTTTCGTCATATTTGGCAGACAGATTCATACAGTAATATTAAATAGTCTCTGCCTTGAAAATGACTGGAAAGTTTTGATTTTATGCTTTGAGTGAGCTATTGTTGAATACAAGAAAACTATATATTTGATACAGGCAGATATACCTTGGAATTGCTAACCTTGTTAAATCTCTAGTATAAAAGTATTTCAGAATATTTTTCTAATAATCTGACAACTTGATCAAGCAGGTTTTGCATTTTATTTTTCCAAAATCACCTATGTATGGGTGTCTATCCTTTGCATTATTTTGAGATTTCTTCAAATTATGGCTAAATAATAAAATATAGTAAAACCTGTCCTAGTGAATATCTCTCTCTAGTGGACAACCTTCCTTCACACATACTCTACTGGCTTCTGTATAAATTACCTTCTCTGTAGTGAACACATCCAACACTGATCATTTTTTCTTGCCAAAATGTTCAATATACACAGGTTTTACTGTACTTGAAAATTTTGAGATATCAAAAATGTATGCCTTTATCACATAGAAATCAAAGGTATTTAAATAGTAGATTGCAAATATTTCATTGTGAAGTATTTCTTATTATGAAAACTGATTTTGATATACATGTATGAGTAAATTACTACTTACCTAATATTGTCTAGACCTATTACACATCGTCTCACATTTGGGTACTCTTCTTTGAATTTATCAATTTGTGCTAGGGTGTCATTTACTCGATTTGGGGGATTCGTAAATCCATCAGACATCATTAAGAAGATTCCCTGCAATTAGGTAACATTTTGTGATGTGAAACACTTTACTAGATTGCAGCAACCATATTTTGTGGAAAAATCAAGAATTCAATGAGGGTCCTAACCTTGTCGAGTGTATTTCCTTTAATATTGATAATAAGGAGTCATACCTTTTTGTTTTTTCTTCTTCCATTTGCCTCAGTAAAGTAAACATTTCTAGCTTGTTCTATAGCATCATATGTTGCAGTTCCACAGGGTTTGCCATCAATAGAATATTTCTCAAAACGTTCAATCACCTTAAGGAATAAGAATCTGTCCATGTAACATACTACTTTTGGTAGATGATTTCGTATTAATAGCTAACTCTAAATCTGGGGCACAATCTATGCTAGACTCTCTCTTTGATTTTTTTCTAAAACTATCATCTTGTTGTCAACACAGTTAAAACAAAAGCTATTATTTTTACACTAAATCAGGTGAAACTTTTAAATTCAATATTGAAGTGATTGCATGTGTTGAAGATTACAAATATCTAGGGTGTATTTTCAACAGGAAAAATAATTTTGTTCATATTTTTTGTACATACATACCCTATGGGGGTAGAAGTTCTGCTCGAAAGCAGATTATCAAAATGGCTTTCATTTAAAAATGGTGGCCATTTTAGTGCCGATTTTAAAGTGAATTAGGTTCAATATGTAGAATTGTAATAGCAATATGTTTCAAATATAAAAAGGTTATATAGGACATTAATTTAGCTAGAAATGTAGATATCAAAGAAGCACATGGCAGCCATCTTGAAGAATGGTGGCCTTTACAGGCTATTTTACGATTTTTGCTGTAACTCGAAAAGTAATGGAGCGATTTTGTTCATATTTGGTATTTGAATACTATTGGCATGGCACACTGTCTAGTGACACTTTTGAATAATGGCCACCAAAAACTGTAACTCGAAAAGTAGTGGAGCAATTTTGTTCATATTTGATATGTGAATACTACAAGCATGGCACACTGTCTTTTGACATTTTGGCAAGTAGGCGGTCATTTTGAAAAATGGCTGCTATTGACATGTACCTGTGTGCGTTTTGTTGAAAGTTTATATGTGCCTACTTAGAAGCATATTACATTTTCTGATGACAATTTGGCTATAGTGAGCTATATTCTTTGTTTGTAAAAATGCCAGCCACGGCTGTTCGATGGGATTTACTACGCTTTGGCGTTGCTGTTGTCTAGTTGGGATTTGGCCAAGTAGTATTGGACTTTTTTTAGTCAAAGTGATACTTTACCTCTTTTTTAATATTGAATTCATTCAAGAATGTTATATGTTTCAACTCCTTTGAGAATGTGTATCCAGCAACTTGTGTTTGTCCTGGTTTTATTGGTAGCTTCTTCAATACTCTAGTTATAAACTGTTTCATTATAATTTTGTCGACAGATTCAACAGAACAGCTGACATCAACAGCAATTACAAGGTCAATTCCACATACATCAATTTCCCGGTCATCTGTAAATTATCAAATTTCCATGAAACATATAATATTTAAAAACATCTAGTGTCTACATTAATCAGAACAATAAAATACATACATACATAATAGTAGAATTGTCTGATCTGAACACCACCAGGGGTTTATTTCTCGAAAGTTTGTAACTTTGCGAATACTAGCAACTTTTTTCTCAAAGTTACTAAACAATGACGTCAAGTGTGATTTTTATCATAACTTTAGGTACACCTCTGGAGGTCTTGTAAGTTTTCCCTAAGTCTCTTTGACTTACTTACTTTTGTTGATAACAGTTATGGACTATATTCTCACATGCTAATATGACTCTCGCATTAATATAGTTTTGTTGGAACTGCAATAACGTCACATCTAACAATGGAATATGGGAACTAGAATCATGATGTCACAAACCTTATCATCAGTAAACTTACTAAAAAGTTATAAACTTTCGCGAAATCTTGTAACTAATTAGTAACTTTACTAATTTTCGAGAAATAGACCCCATGACTGGTCATGGGTGTTTTTGAGTATCTCTGTGTTCATCTATATGTGTCATTATATGGAAGTTAAATGAAGTTGAAGCATCATGATTTTAAAGTAGACAAATGCATAATATTGATTAATTGTGCAACAAAATAACGTTTATTGTTCAGATCTTTATAGAACATTTTGAATCATCCATTTTGTTGCTTGGCAACAAGATCAATAAATGACTTCAAGCAATCAGAGCTTATCAGTGATGATAGATATATTGTTCATAGACCAGCGAAAAATGAGGGTCTACATATCACCCCCTGGTATGAGTGTGGACAATTTTTCGCAGCTCTGATGAAATGAGTGGACAAAGCCCAGCAAAATGGAGGTCTTAGAGGGAAGGTATGTTTATATTTCATATTTGAACACTTTGTAATGCCGATACTTGGTCAAATGTTTGGATGGTATGTCAATGAACACCTATAGTTTCGATGAACCCTAGACATGGTCAACTTATTTTGTAATTATTATGAAATTGAAAGTTAAATGCGACTCTACAACAATTTATGGGTTTATGCGCAATTTTTTGTTCTTACTAATAGTTTACGCTCATTTGGTTGTGGTTATAGCGAATTTACTTGCTAAGTGCGTTAGGAATATACGAAGAATATTGTTATTATAGTTAGCGAGGTATTAATACGATACCATTTTGCTGGGCTTTGTCCACACATTTCATCAGAGCTTCGAAATATTGTCCACACTCATACCAGGGGGTGCATATCTCTACATAAAGATATATTGAAGTTAAGGGCATCTCTGATCTCCTCTTATATGTCCAGTACCCATGGTACTATTTATAATTTGTATTGTTTATTAGCAACCAAGTTTGTTTTAACAACTTAATTAATAACAGAATTATATATAATAAATATAAAAACAAAACAAAAAAGGAAATAAAAAAGACATAGGATTATAATCATACTTACTGAGACCCTTTTCTTCCAGTGACATTGTACAGTCCTTAAATGGGACTGTACATGGATTGACATTTGAACCCGTTCCTTTCTTCTTGTATTGACAAACAAAATCTGAATTAACTCCAAGTCCATCAGGACAGCGGAACTTTTCATACTCCCCACGTTCGCATTGATAGAAGTAGCATTGTGGAGTTTGTGGTAATGTTGCATTGCAGGGATCGCTGTTATAGGTGATGGGGATATTCGGGTCACCCGCAGTATATTTTGCTGGACAATTGTCCTCTGACAAAATATTATGTACCGTATATAGTCAAATCTATGTTAAGTGGAAATGACACTCAGCACTGTGATGGCTTCTTCAATCAAGAATTAGATATATAAAATATTTGCAAACATACTAGTGTATTAATAATCAATCTATTGAAATTAGATAAAGGGGGAGAGAATGGAGGTGAAACTTTTCAGTTTTGTTGAATTTTCTTGCAGAAATTGCCTACTCCCCCTCCATCCATTTTGTCTGATCACTGGGCGTGAAACAGTTGATTTGCTAGAATAGACTAGATGCAAGAAGAAATAATCTTAATTTATGTCGTTAAATATTCAAAATTCACTCAAAGTGATGTCATATTTGAAAACTGCATGTAAAGGTACAACTAAAAACTAATTTCGAAAATTGATTTTCAACTTTGAAAATTTAATTTTTTTTGAAAATGTGACTTCTTGTTCGGGTTGATTCCCCATAGACCCCATGTTACAAAATCACAAAAATGAAATATCTTTTATTGTATTAGACAGATAACATTTTCTTTTACTGGACATATTTTAATTTGTATAACTATTAGATACATAAGGGTTATATGGAAATTGAACCACTAAAACAGATGTAATTTAAGTTAAAGTGAACGTTCTTCTATACGCGCCATGCTATCTGACCCGAGCGAGCCACCTGGTGGTGAAACTGGTAACTACCTACTCGCACCTACTTTATTGCCATATACATGTACATGTATTATACATATATACTGTATGTATAATGTAAGTAAATCCTTAAACAATGTATAATATTGCGATACTCAGTCAAAAGTTTGAGAAGCTTACTCAAAAAACATTTCATCATATAAAATAATTTCATACTTTGCCGTATTTCATCATTGGGGTCTTTTCCTTTTCGTGATTTTGGTCCAGATAATCTACACCATGCTGGAAAATAATGCTGGGGTTGTTAGATTAGGCCATTCAATAAAAAAAAGTGTGAAATATAGTAACCTAAATATTTGAATAAAACATACATGGATTGAAAATAACATTTGTTGTAGCTGTGAGATTTGGTACTTATTAAGATATATACCATCTGTTGGAAAAGGGATTCCTTTTAAAAGCCTTTGTAATGTTTGAAATTAAGTCTAATCATTCATAATATATTACTTTTTTTTTTTATCGTAAACCCTTTGAGACATTTTTTTGAAAAATTTGACTTGAAATTAAGTTCAACGATTCAATTTATGATTTTATGCTCAACTTTTATAATGCACACATTTGTATTTAAATACTTTTACATATATGTACATGTACTATAATATAAGTCAAAGTGGTTTAAACGGTATATAGGGCCTTAAAAGAATGTCTGCACAGCTGTGTTTTTTACTGGCTTGAAAACCTTAAAACAAGAACTATGTAATATAGCTTACATATTCTGAAATTCTAAAGTCTAATGTAAAATCACCTGTTCCAAGAAGCATGAGGAAGAAGACTGTGAAATACATCTCTGGGGAAGCTGCTAGACCCTAGTGATAGAAAAGCAAATTGACTTATACATGTTTTTAAAGGATCCAACAATTGCTTGATGCAAACTATAAACATTAAAAATCACCTTTGATTTGATGCTTTGTTATGAGATACTTAATAATTTATCAAATCGAATATAAACTGCATAGAACTGTTTATAAACTGTATAATACCGCCCTTTAGCAAATTAAGAATGCAAAGTTAAAGTGAATTCTTAGATCAAAGCTTGAGAGGAATGCAAAAACCTTTACTATGATTGATACTGCAGGCTATGAACACCACTATAACTGAAATTTATATTTGAACTGGGCACATTTGTGCTATTGCATCTTCACTGCCTTCTGATCAATTAGTGATTTTAGGACATATATCCCAACTAGCTAAAACAAATATCACAAAAAGATTTTAACAAAATAATAAGAACCTTTAAAATACAAGACTATTTGTTGTCATTTTGAAACTTTTAAGGAAAATCAATCCAGATGTGTTTATAGTTAGATCCTTACAAAGATGTTTTAAATCAGCGCAATCAAATGAATCTTAGAAACAGCCAATGCTTTGGAAAACGTTTCTTGGATAAATTTGCTACTGGATTTGATGTTTTGTTTTGTTAATTTTATTACTTACCTGCACTTGCCTAATGCTCTCTCTTTCCTTGTAGTGAGTTAATAAATGATTGCCTCGCAGTATTACACAATAAAAGAAAGGACCAATGCCATTTCTGCTTATAAAGCTCATCTTGATGAAATATGATGTATGATCAATTTTATGTTGCCATGACCCATCAAGATTGGTCATAAAATATCCTATTAAATGTTATTTTGCTATTAGACAGAATTGTCAACACACTGTTTGATTGGGTAGATCTAAGTTCGAACCAACTTCATAATTCTTAGTTCTTTCATTCTGATATTCATCAAATTTTCTAGTTTTTTCATGTCCCTTATGGCTACATTCTGATCAGTTTGTCGAGTAATTTGAAATTTTCAAGCATGTTTTTGGTTTGAAATTTCAGAACTGATTAGTCATTAGTCATGCTTGGCATTATCAAAACAATGATATCTTCAACAAAAGACAGGAGCATAAATGGTAAAATTCTCACAATGTTTTGGGCTATATAGGGTCTGTTTTTCTTGACTGGTATACACTTAAAGGGTGACGCATATCGTTTAGCAAATCGAATGCTCTTTTCTGGTGTTGCTCACCGTTTAGTATAAAAGGCCCGATCCCGGAATAATACTCAAGGGTTCACAGGTTCAAGGTCGTTGTGTCAACACCTCTAACTGTTATATAGCATAAGTATATTATAGATCGTCACACATTTATAAAAGGGTGATTTTTATTTTGACAAATCAATTCCACATTTATGGGTGAAGTTTCAGGATCTTCTATTTGTGTATAATAAGGAAAAATTGGCATCTAAATTTCCCCATAACGTAATAGCACACAGCTTGGCATATGAAATATCCTACAAATGAAACAAAGCAAGACAAACCGGTTTCTAATACAAGGATTTATATTGGCTGTTGTACATGTATTCTTTGAACGCAATCACTCTTTGGATAACGTTTTCAAAATCATTATAAACGGATTACTTTATCTCAAAGACAATTTCAATAAACTGGATTTTACAGAACTCCCCTTCTTTCTTAAAAATGAACTGATCCAGTTGATTCGCCTGGAGCCGCCATATTGTTTTTATACGGGATGCTAATCGGAACCCTTTAAGAGTTTGCTTTTTCTTGCTAAGTTCCATTACAACTTTTGGTCCTTTCCCTTTGGCACTTGTGCTTATATATTCAATTGGATAACAATGATTAATAATTCATGAAACAGTTCCTGTCATGATTTAATTTTTGTCAAATATCTGGGATTATTGAAAAACCTTTCAAATTCTGTTGATTCATAAATGGAATTTTGATGCCAATTTTTTGTGCAGAACTACCTTAATAATAAACATATTTTTCTTATTTGTTATAAGATTCGGACAAAATTTTGAAGGCTTATTTTGCAAACATTTTTTTAATCTCAATTCTCAAAGTGTCTGAATGAATGGTTTGATCGCTATTTGGAAATGTGTACCATTGAAATGTCTTAATTGTGCCCAGGAGTCATTACACAACATCTATTGTTTATTTCATTATCACAAACTTTATTGCCTAATATTGACATACAAGATTCATCACAAAGTACATAGTGCACCTTTCATGTCCAAGTTGATCATGTGCAAATGTTATAATTAACTTCAACATAATTGAAGCATCTTCAGAAGTGATTTACACTTTTTCACATGATTTTCTTGTAATATCATAAATTCTTTCATACAGTTTGTCAAATGTTTCCACAAAGAGGCAGTCAGGATCAGCTAATCTACTCCACTCACTGCTACCATCAATGCCTCTATTTCCAAGTTCTTTTTGCCTGAAATAACCATAAAAATACATTCTTAATAAACGGCTGATATAAAATATAGTACAGTTGGATACGTAAATCCTCTGTAATGTAGACAATGAGACAATGTTCATATGAAATATAAGAGGTCTATGGAATAACTGAATCTCATGGATTGATTTTCGTCATATTTGGCAGACAGATTCATACAGTAATATTAAATAGTCTCTGCCTTGAAAATGACTGGAAAGTTTTGATTTTATGCTTTGAGTGAGCTATTGTTGAATACAAGAAAACTATATATTTGATACAGGCAGATATACCTTGGAATTGCTAACCTTGTTAAATCTCTAGTATAAAAGTATTTCAGAATATTTTTCTAATAATCTGACAACTTGATCAAGCAGGTTTTGCATTTTATTTTTCCAAAATCACCTATGTATGGGTGTCTATCCTTTGCATTGTTTTGAGATTTCTTCAAATTATGGCTAAATAATAAAATATAGTAAAACCTGTCCTAGTGAATATCTCTCTCTAGTGGACAACCTTCCTTCACACATACTCTACTGACTTCTGTATATATTACCTTCTCTGTAGTGAACACCTCCAACACTGATCATTTTTTCTTGCCAAAATGTTCAATATACACAGGTTTTACTGTACTTGAAAATTTTGAGATATCAAAAATGTATGCCTTTATCACATAGAAATCAAAGGTATTTAAATAGTAGATTGCAAATATTTCATTGTGAAGTATTTCTTATTATGAAAACTGATTTTGATATACATGTATCAGTAAATTACTACTTACCTAATATTGTCTAGACCTATTACACATCGTCTCACATTTGGGTACTCTTCTTTGAATTTATCAATTTGTGCTAGGGTGTCATTTACTCGATTTGGGGGATTCGTAAATCCATCAGACATCATTAAGAAGATTCCCTGCAATTAGGTAACATTTTGTGATGTGAAACACTTTACTAGATTGCAGCAACCATATTTTGTGGAAAAATCAAGAATTCAATGAGGGTCCTAACCTTGTCTAGTGTATTTCCTTTAATATTGATAATAAGGAGTCATACCTTTTTGTTTTTTCTTCTTCCATTTGCCTCAGTAAAGTAAACATTTCTAGCTTGTTCTATAGCATCATATGTTGCAGTTCCACAGGGTTTGCCATCAATAGAATATTTCTCAAAACGTTCAATCACCTAAAGGAATAAGAATCTGTCCATGTAACATACTACTTTTGGTAGATGATTTCGTATTGATAGCTAACTCTAAATCTGGGGCACAATCTATGCTAGACTCTCTCTTTGATTTTTTTCTAAAACTATCATCTTGTTGTCAACACAGTTAAAACAAAAGCTATTATTTTTACACTAAATCAGGTGAAACTTTTAAATTCAATATTGAAGTGATTGCATGTGTTGAAGATTACAAATATCTAGGGTGTATTTTCAACAGGAAAAATAATTTTGTTCATATTTTTTGTACATACATACCCTATGGGGGTAGAAGTTCTGCTCGAAAGCAGATTATCAAAATGGCTTTCATTTAAAAATGGTGGCCATTTTAGTGCCGATTTTAAAGTGAATTAGGTTCAATATGTAGAATTGTAATAGCAATATGTTTCAAATATAAAAAGGTTATATAGGACATTAATTTAGCTAGAAATGTAGATATCAAAGAAGCACATGGCAGCCATCTTGAAGAATGGTGGCCTTTACAGGCTATTTTACGATTGTTGCTGTAACTCGAAAAGTAATGGAGCGATTTTGTTCATATTTGGTATTTGAATACTATTGGCATGGCACACTGTCTAGTGACACTTTTGAATAATGGCCACCAAAAACTGTAACTCGAAAAGTAGTGGAGCAATTTTGTTCATATTTGATATGTGAATACTACAAGCATGGCACACTGTCTTTTGACATTTTGGCAACTAGGCGGTCATTTTGAAAAATGGCTGCTATTGACATGTACCTGTGTGCGTTTTGTTGAAAGTTTATATGTGCCTACTTAGAATCATATTACATTTTCTGATGACAATTTGGCTATAGTGAGCTATATTCTTTGTTTGTAAAAATGCCAGCCACGGCTGTTCGATGGGATTTACTACGCTTTGGCGTTGCTGTTGTCTAGTTGGGATTTGGCCAAGTAGTATTGGACTTTTTTTAGTCAAAGTGATACTTTACCTCTTTTTTAATATTGAATTCATTCAAGAATGTTATATGTTTCAACTCCTTTGAGAATGTGTATCCAGCAACTTGTGTTTGTCCTGGTTTTATTGGTAGCTTCTTCAATACTCTAGTTATAAACTGTTTCATTATAATTTTGTCGACAGATTCAACAGAACAGCTGACATCAACAGCAATTACAAGGTCAATTCCACATACATCAATTTCCCGGTCATCTGTAAATTATCAAATTTCCATGAAACATAATGTTTTAATGAAATCTAGTGTCTACATTAATCAGAACAATAAAATACATACATACATAATAGTAGAATTGTCTGATCTGAACACCACCAGGGGTTTATTTCTCGAAAGTTTGTATTTTTGCGAATACTAGCAACTTTTTTCTCATAGTTACTAAACAACGACGTCAAGTGTGATTTTTATCATAACTTTAGGTACACCTCTGCAAGTCTTGTAAGTCTTCCCTAAGTCTCTTTGACTTACTTACTTTTGTTGATAACAGTTATGGACTATATTCTCACATGCTAAGATGACTCTCGCATTTATATAGTTTTGTTGGAACTGCATCATCAGTAAACTTACGAAAAAGTTATAAACTTTCGCGAAACCTCGTAACTAATTAGTAACTTTACTAATTTTCGAGAAATAGACCCCATGACTGGTCATGGGTGTTTTTGAGTATCACCTTGTTCATATATCAATGTGTCATAATATGGAAGTTAAATGAAGTTGAAGCATCATGATTTTAAAGTAGACAAATGCATAATATTGATTAACTGTGCAACAAAATAACGTTTATTGTTCAGATCTTTATAGAACATTTTGATTCATCCATTTTGTTGCTTGGCAACAAGATCAATAAATGACTTCAAGCAATCAGAGCTTATCAGTGATGATAGATGTGTTGTTCATAGACCTGCGAAAAATGAGGGTCTACATATCACCCCCTGGTTTGAGTGTGGACAATTTTTCGAAGCTCTGATGAAATGTGTGGACAAAGCCCAGCAAAATGAAGGTCTTAGAGGGAAGGTATGTTTATATTTCATATTTGAACACTTTGTAATGCCAAATGTTTGGACGGTATGTCAATGAACACCTATAGTTTCCATGAACCCTAGACATGGTCAACTTATTTTGTAATTATTATGAAATTGAAAGTTAAATGCGACTCTTCAAAAAATTTGAGATAATTTTCGGTATGTTTTGGAATTCTCCTTCTTTCCTAGTGTTTAAGGAAAGTAAAGAGCTCCCAGGAACGTCCCATGATGGTACCTGTAATAACCCATCGCTTATATTCCCAAATACATGTATATGTAACTGTTGGAATTTTTGAGTGATTTGTCTATATTTTTCGCGTATGGACAATGTTGTGATATAATCATGTGCAAGCGCATCCATATATAAATCATACATCTCAGCAGCAGTGATTTTACGAAAGGTCCTCACATCGAGGGGTGGTATTTTGACACACAATTAGGATATAATATGTTCATATTTAGGGATGAGGACGCACAGATAATGTTTGGCATACTTTTAAATTCCTTTTACTTTTCTATATAAGTTTTTAGACATGCTGTATGAAAATTCAATAAAATTAATTTATGATATCTGTGTGAACTTTATCCTTTGAAATCTCCAAAATAACATGTACAAGACTGTGTATTATGTTAGTTTATCAAGGGAATATAACCCGGAATTATAATCTTTAAAATTAAATCACCATGGATGTCATGTCAAAAACATCTGATATTTGTCACCCAAAACACAAAGGAGGTAATCATGCACAAATGCCGACGTGGCTTCAACAATGACCTTAGTACCAATGAGTTTTCATTCATGGAAAATAATGAGATAAGATTAGAGGTAGGTTGATTATCATAAATATATTCAACGATTGAATACTACATAGGGACATGTATCCATGATCAATTTAACTTTTCAAGTAGTTTTCGACAGCAATATTCAGATTTGGCTCAAGAATAACTTGGATTTATGGCCCGTCAAAACTGCCATGGTGACATGACTTAAAAAACTACACAAAAATAACAACATTTCAGATGAACAGTTCCTCTTCGAAATAGTTTTGCGGGGAAATTGTCTAGCTTTGTAGTAAAAATATCACAATCTAGTTGTATCGTGAGTTTTGCTAAATACTAGCTAAGAACATATTATGATTGCCATTTTATTACATCTTTAACCGACGATTCAATTGATAGCCCTGTGGACAGCAAACATGGGTTGAAAATGTTTAAAATCATTGCTATTCATACGTTCTTGCATACTATTATTAACAAGACCAAGGTAATATTGCATCCCTACATTGTCCACACGAATAAATGCGTTAAAAAATTATATTAGTTGGACTTTAAAATGTTTGAAGGGATATAACTTAATAATTTCAAATGTTAGTGATGTATGATGCTAAGCTTTACACATCTTACGAATATCTAACTAAAGCATATGTGAGATAATCCTACGAGCAGTGAAAACATTCTGAATTTTCAAAAACTAACATGGTTTTGTAACTTTAACTTACAAGATATCAACAATTTATTGGTTTATGCGCAATTTTTTGTTCTTACTAATAGTTTACTCTCATTTGGTTGTGGTTATAGCGAATTTACTTGCTAAGTGCGTTAGGAATATACGAAGAATATTGTTATTATAATTAGCGAGGTATTAATACGATACCATTTTGCTGGGCTTTGTCCACACATTTCATCAGAGCTTCGAAATATTGTCCACACTCATACCAGGGGGTGCATATCTCTACATAAAGATATATTGAAGTTAAGGGCATCTCTGATCTCCTCTTATATGTCCAGTACCCATGGTACTATTTATAATTTGTATTGTTTAATTAGCAACCAAGTTTGTTTTAACAACTTAATTATAACAGAATTATATATAATAAATATAAAAACAAAACAAAATAGGAAATAAAAAAGACATAGGATTATAATCATACTTACTGAGACCCTTTTCTTCCAGTGACATTGTACAGTCCTTAAATGGGACTGTACATGGATTGACATTTGAACCCGTTCCTTTCTTCTTGTATTGACAAACAAAATCTGAACTAACTCCAAGTCCATCAGGACAGCGGAACTTTTCATACTCCCCACGTTCGCATTGATAGAAGTAGCATTGTGGAGTTTGTGGTAATGTAGCATTGCAGGGATCGATGTCATAGGTGATGGGGACATTAGGGTCACCCGCAATATATGTTGTTGGACAATATCCCTCTGACAAAATATTATGTACAGTATACTGTATAGTAAAATCTATGTTAAGTGGAATTGCCACTCAGCACTGTGATGGCTTCTTCAATCAAGAATTAGATATATAAAATATTTGCAAACATACAAGTATATTAATAATATTCCAATCAATATGTTATCTTACTCTATTGAAATTAGATAAAGGGGGAGTGAATGGAGGTGAAATTTTTCAGTTTTGTTGAATTTTCTTGCAGAAATTACCTACTCCCCCTCTATCCATTTTGTCTGATCTATGGGCATGAAACATATGATTTGCTAGGATTGTAATATGCATGTATTATACATATATACTGTATGTATAATGTATGTAAATCCTTAAACAGTGTATAATATCTTGATACTCAGTCAAAAGTTTGAGAAACTTACTCAAAAAAAATATTTCATCGTATAATATAATTTCATACTTAGCCGTATATCATCATTGGCATCTTTTCCTTTTCGTCCTTTTGGTCCAGATAATCTACACCATGCTGGAAAATAATGTTGGGGTTGTTAGATTAGGCCATTCAATTAAAAAAGTAACCTAAATATTTGAATAAAACATACATGGATTGAAAATAACATTTGTTGTAGCTGTGAGATTTGGTACTTATTAAGATATATACCATCTGTTGGAAAAGGGATTCCTTTTAAAAGCCTGTGTAATGTTTGAAATTAAGTCTAATCATTCATAATATATTACTTTTTTTTTTTCGTAAACCCTTTGAGACATTTTTTTGAAAAATTTGACTTTTGAAATTAAGTCAACGATTTAATTTATGATTTTATGCTCAACTTTTATAAAGCATATTTAAATACTTTACATATATGAACATGTACTATAATATAAGCCAAAGTGGTTTAAACGTTATATAGAGCCTTAAAAGAATGTCTGCACAGCTGTGTTTTTTTACTGGTTTGAAAACCTTAAAACGAGAATTATGTAATATAGTTTACATATTCTGAAATTCTAAAGTCTAATGTAAAATCACCTGTTCCAAGAAGCATGAGGAAGAAGACTGTGAAATACATCTCTGGGGAAGCTGCTAGACCCTAGTGATAGAAAAGCAAATTGACTTATACATGTTTTTAAAGGATCTAACAATTGCTTGATGCAAACTATAAACATTAAAAATCACCTTTGATTTGATGCTTTGTTATGTGATAATTAATATTTTATCAAATCTAATATAAACTGCATAGAACTGTTTATAAACTGCATAAAACACCTCTTTTTCTCAAATTAAAAATGCAAAGTTAAAGTTAAATCTCAGATCAAAGCTTGCCCAACTAGCTAGAACAAATATCACAAAAAAGGTTTTAACATGAAAAGAACCTTTAAACTATTGGACTTATTTAGTGTCATTTTGAAGAAAAATATGCTTAAATGTGTTTATAGTTAGATCCTTACAAAGATGTTTTAATTCAAAGCAATCAAATGATTAGAAACAGCCAGTGGTATGGAAAAACATTTCTTGGTTGAATTTTTGGGATTTGATGTGCTTCATTGTTAATTTATCTTTTTGTCAATTTTTTTACTTACCTATATGCTCTCTCTTTTCTTATAGTTTCAGTCAATAAATGATTGCCTTGCTGTATAACCCAATAAAAGAAAGGACCAATGCCATTTCTGCTTATAAAGCTAATCTTGATGAAATATGATGTATGATCAATTTTATGTTGTCATGTCCCATCAAGATTGGTCATAAAACATCCTATGAAATATTATTTTGCTATTAGACAGAATCAACACACTGTTTGATTGGGTAAATCGAAGTTCAAACCAACTTCATAATTCTTAGTTCTTTCATTCTGACATGCATCAGATTTTCTAGATGTTTCATGTCCCTTATGGCTATATTCTGATCAGTTTGTCGATTAATTTGAAATTTTCAAGCATGTTTTTGGTTTGAAATTTCAGAACTGATTAGTCATTAGTCATGCTTGGCATTATCAAAACAATGCTCTTATTGGATAACAATGATTAATAATTCATGAAACAGTTCCTTTCATGATTTAATATTTGTCAAATATTTCAAATTCTGTTGATTCGTAAATTGAATTTTGATGGCAATTTTTTGTGCAGAACTAGCTACCTTAATAATAAAGATATTTCGACTATGAACTATGATAGGTATTCTAGCATGCAAATATCTAATTTAAAAATATTACGCTAATCATAGGTAATTATGATTATGAGATATACAGAAAAATACCATAATACCAAGATTTCTCCAGACCAAAGTGAATCCCATACAGCATGCAATAGTGATTAAGAAATGGAAAAAACAGTGTAAGTCTCCATTTTTACTGACAGCCATCACTATTTGGAATTTGAGGTTCAATTTCAGCGTTTCTAACAAAATGTTACACTTTTGTAATTGCAACCATTTGGTGATTTGCTAATGATGTGTAATGAAGCTATACTAATTTTATATTAAAGTATTCATTTATTGTACACAATGTATAGAAGGATGGTAGATTACAGTGTTTCGCAAGATTTACGAATGATAGTGTTCATAATATCTTTTAATTCATCAAATGTTTTTAGGTAGAAAACATTTTCTGGTTTGCTTGCAATAGCCACCCATTCCTCTGTTCCTTCTAGTCCCTCGCGTTTTATATTTGGTAGACCAATCACAAATGTTTCAAGACCAGGAATCTTGTGTAGAAGCTCAGCTTGATGAAATGTTTCATTCTGGCGAGATGCTGGATGAGTGAAACCATCAGTGACCATCAGAAGAACAGCCTGTAAGATGAAGGAATAAATATTTTATGTTGGTACTGTACTGGTAATTGCAAGCAGATGGAGTTATTTTCTCATATTCATTACATATTTTTGATTCTGAACTCTCACTGACCTTTTTGTCTTCACGTCTTCCTTTGTCTGTGCTGAGGTAAATGGTTCTGGCAGTTTCTAGAGCATCATATGTAGCTGTTCCACACGATTCTGGCACGACTGTATAGTTCTTGAACTTTTGCCGAGTCTAAAAATGGTCGTATTCTCATGGACATTTTAAGTCTATGATACTTCTACAAGGAGGATTGGCTCCCAGAGTGCAACATCCATATTCTGTCCCATATATGGGCATGTCGTGATACAAAATTTGAATTCAAATTGTTCACTTTAATATTAGAATCTTGAATTTTGGGCTTATTTCCTGGGAACAAATCCTCTTTGATATTTCTATAAATTTTTAACTGAGATAATGGAAAGAAGAAATTGGATACATATGTCCCCAAAGCGCAGTTTTGCTTTACATGGAAAAAAACGAAAATTTTGAAATCTTACAATTGTTGGATTTTTATATTGTCCCAAATATCCAATATGTGCGATGTCTCTGGAGAATGTCAGGCCACCGACTTGCATAAATCCAGGTCTAATAGGCAGCTTTCTCATAACACCTCGTATGAAACTCTTTACTTTGAGTTTATCTCCAAGTTCTATTGAACAGCTGATATCTATGGTCCATATAACATCTATGCCACAGATTTCTGTATTAAGGTCCCCTGAAATTACAATTGAAATTGTAGTTATACTTTCTTCAGCCAGCTTATGGTAAAAAAAGATGTGAGATCTTAGTCAGCTAGTTGCTTTGGTACTTGGTATTCACTGTATAGTATCTTTTTGCACTTTAAAAAAGTGCTACCAGTATATTGTATTGTCTTGTGCTGCTGGACATACATCTTGATGGGTGAGGATTCAGGTGAGTGGGTGCAATATAATTCCAGGAAAATGCATCCTCCCAATGCAGTGCTCCATACATCATCCACTTCATTGGAAGGAGGTATGAGTTCTGGAGGCCTGTGTTCGGAGGATGAGAAAATGGTTTATCTATAGAAATTTTAAAAGTACAAGAGCAAACTAGTTCCTCGAGATCCAATTTGGCTTTGGGCATGCTGGGTTAATTTCATTGTGGCCATTTTGCTCATCAGTGCAATATTTATTACTGTGTGTCTTTGTTCTTTTTTGTAGAAAATAGATTGTAGCATTTTTTTGGCTGAGAATGTTTTGAAAAGGCTTAATCCAAGAAAAGAAAGGCAGAAAAAGTTACATAAATAAATATAATGCTTCACTTACATACTCCTTTTTCTTCAAGTGTTAATTTACACCTTTGGGAATATACAGTACATGGTTGTGACATTTGACCTTTGTTACGTTTGGTCCAAATATTTTTGAATCTATTGTCCACACGCAAGCCATCAGGGCATCTCTCCCTTGTATAGTTCCCCTGCTTACAACTGCAGTTCAAATGTATTTTTCAAATAAACATACATTTCAACAAATACTTGTACATGTTTATATAAAGTTCAATGCCAATTTCTATTGTAGAAAATGGATTTCATAAATCTATCATATTATATATTTCTCGTGTTTTTCCTTATGTTTTATCAGTTTTAATTTTTAAAAAGCTACTAGTGTAAGTGTACATGAGCACTTATCACCAGGTAATATATTTGGCATTTCAAGGCTCGGGTTTCAAATGACTTTGTGGAACGTGATGTCACCATGTTGGAGGGTATTCATTTTATATTAAAAAATGAAGAAATATTTATTTGATAGTTTAATAGCTGCCTTACTGATTCTATAGCTTTGAACTACTTTGAAATAAATTGTTATGATTCTATCAATTTTATATCTTATTGACAGATATGATTAATAGCAGAGACTTATTTACCTCAAAAGAATAAACTTACCTATAGTAGTGACAGTCATCTAATAGATTGTTGTGGGGAGAACCATGTGTAAACCTGCTTGGGCAGCCATCATCAACTGTATTATATAACATAAAACATTACGCTTTTATAAACCAACAGAGAACATTCTTGAAGATATTTCTATGCAGAAAAAGACTGTCCCTAGATTCCAGCTTGCTTCAGTGAATATGCTATTTTATTGCTTTCCTAAACCACATTGGCGGGTGCTCCCTGTAGAGAGTTTTATTCCATTGTACTCATTGTGGAGTTCATCTCTGAGAAACTTGATCATATTTGGGACTGGGAGGTTTCTCTTCATCAGAGTCTTAAAGTGTTGGAAATGTTAAGTGTTCAAACATACCTAGTACTGGGGGAAGTCTTATGTTTTTCTCCACCTTTGCCTTTAGACCTTTTGGAAGAATATCTAGCAGGCTCCCGTTTGCTAAAAGAAAATTAAAACTTCAAACATAAATAATTTCTTTTACAGGGTGAGTGAAAATGTTTTTGTCTTATAACTTATTTATAAACAATCCCATCAGGACAAGAAAAGGGCAGTATAGCACTCTGAAAAAATGCAATAACATTAATATGAAGAAAATAACTTGTTAAATTATGCAGAATGTATCCTTGCAATATTTCAGAAGTATGCATGACAGCTTAAAACTTAAGACATAATGTGGAAATTGGTGAAAAAAATCCCCAAATCTATATGGCAACTAGTCAAGTCTAATTTATTTATCTTTGCCATAATAATTCTTATCTGAAACAATTGAAGAAATGTTTTGTGTAAATGATTACTTTTAATCCTTGGATTGTCTTTTTATTCATATTATTGATGAAATGTTGAATGATGTAATTTTGAATGAATAAATTGAATTGAATTGAAAAAAATTGAAAAAACCATCAATTTAAAAAATACATTTATTTTAATATTTGTAATTGCATTGAAGATGTTTATGCTCTTAAAGATATGCTATACAGATATGTAGGTCAGTATTACATAATCGTGAAATGAATAAGTCTGAATATATCATTGGTCAGAAAACACTAAAACCTGCTTGAAACTGTAAACGTTCATACACTCTATTCCACACTGTATAGAAATAAAATAACTCACACTATAAGTAACTGTGAGCCAATCATTGCATAGAAAAAACTTTATGCACTGTTTATAAGATTCACTGAGACAAGTGGGTCAATACTTCGTGTACTTTATGTGCTCTCACACAATTACCTTCCCTTGCATAAAGTTGCTGTACAGTTATATGTAAATGAATATTGTATATTCATCACAAACAACCTTAGCAAAATGATGGTTCGACGAAATGGACAGTTCACTAAAACCAATAAACCAGGCAATCCAGGCCAATTTGGAAAGAAACTAGATGGCGGGATAGCGAATGAGGATAGTAAGTGAAATATATTTTGCAAAGGTCAGCTTGTAAACTACTGGGTAACCCTAAATGATGAGAAATATGTACAAAATATGTTTTGCATGATTTATTCATATCCCAATGATTTAACTCCTTCACTGCATCTAATAAGGTATATAGATACAAATTACGGGACATTTAGGAATTAAGTGACTAGACCAAAGCAATCATGTTTGAGATTTTAATGATTTTAAATAAATTACCACTAACTTCATTATTTGCTTTTAGACATTCAATCAGTTTTATTTGTCCAACAAACCATATTCACAATTGTTCAATCCAACGAAGATTAGGGGATAAGCTATAGAGACCCCTCCATTTGTCCGTCCATCCATCCTTCAACTAGACAACAGCAACACCAAAGTGTAGCAAATCCAATCGAACAGCCATGGCTGGCATTTTTACAAACAAAGTATACAGCAAAAATGGCAGCCATTTTTCAAAATGGCCACCTTCTACCAAAAGTGTCATTAGACAGTGTGCCACGCTTATAGTATTCACGCATCAAATATGAACAAAATCGCTCTACTAATTTTCGAGTTAGAGTAAAATATGTTAAAATGACGGCCATTTTTCAAAATGACTGCCTTCTACCAAAAGTGTCATTAGACAGTGTGCCATGCTTATAGTATTCACATACCAAATATGAACAAAATCTCTCCACTACTTTTCGTGTTATAGTAAAATAAGTTAAAATGGCCGCCTTCTACCAGAAGAGTCATAAGACAGTGTGCCATGCTTATAGTATTCATATACCAAATATGAACAAAATTGCTCAACTACTTTTCGAGTTACAGCAAAATTCGGACTACCATGCACCCTCGTTCATAGTCTAGAATCAGGACATATGTTAAATTTAATCATCTACAATGCATTGAGTCATTGGCTTAAATCCTATAATATAATATGCCTATCAATATAATATGTAATTATTTAAGTATCATCTCAATGCTTTAATTTTAATAGAATTATTTTAATATTTTACTAACTGTATTATATGTAGTTTGCATTACTATTGATAAATAAATAAATGATTGCACTGTTCAGCAAAGAAATATAGCAATTGTATTATTTAAACTGACTATACACTATAGAAATGATTTTCATTGAAAAATCAAATCAGTACCAAAATTATGGTTACCCTGTAGTAGTGAAAGGCACATTAAAAATGAATATCACCCCCTTCAATCTATTTTTACAGGTTTTTATGATTATTTCAGAATTTTCTATAGTTTGCGTAACCAGGACGGTGAATTTTCTTCATTTTTCATCAAACATCTTGTCTTACCAATATTTATTATATCTGTCAATTTTATCAAAATCGCGCCGCTACGTTTGAAAATAATTCAAATTATGTAGTTTTTCCCATTGAGCTCCATTATAAAAATGGAATTTTCAAACTTAATATTTTAAAATTCTACGTGGTGAAAAGTTGCATATTGAGTAGTTAGTTAATGTTATGGTGTTAAAAATTCAAAACAAAAAGGAATAAAGAAAAAATGCCACAGAGAAGTCTCAATAGAGTCTCTTTAAGTAAATACTTTAGGAAGTCAATATAAAATTTCAAATTATATTCAATTTAATTATTAAACCATCACCTGATCATTGGATTAGGCATAACAATACAATAAACAATATTAATGCTTGCATAGAGTTTCAGATAATAATAATAAGAAATAAAGATTTAGAGACATTTTATGGATATTTATGGATACACTCTCTTAAGTTTATTTGAGAATATAGCAAATGGTCTGTAAAGACATCCTAAAGTAATAAGTATTTGTAATTCTGTCTCATAAAGAAAATTCTATATACAGAGTAAACACTTTAATGATTTATCATATACTTACTTAGAGAAAATACTGCTATGATTGCTAATAAATCTACCAGGAAACAACACATTGTACTTTATAGATGATGACAAAATTGTCGATGTCTGAAATTGAAAAAGAATTTTGTTTAAATATCATCATTATTATTATGATGTATGTTTTTGTTTTTAATAAAAACCCAGTTGATATATAAATATTTTATATCATGCAAATATATGAGCCCCAGGATACAGTAGGACACAATGTTGAATTTGAATCTGGAAATATCACTCAATGTGAACTGTTTGCTGGATGGTGCTTTCTTGAACTTGACATTGTTGTAGAACATATATAAGTTATGAAATGAGAGATACCGACAATTTTTTAATTCCCTGATTTTAAACAACTACATTGCATTTCAAGTACTGTAGTTGCTTACAATCTTGGAATTGTGAGTTTGCATGGTGAAATATTTGGCAGTTGGATTCTATATAGTCTAGATGAAGGGTATTGATATTGAATGAATTCCATCCTCCATTTGCGATGAGATAAACTCAGATTGGAGTCATCTAGTAATGAAATTGAAAGTTAAATCAATATGTCCCATAACTTGATTTTATAGTTAAATGTTAGTAACTCACTCTCCAAAAAAGAAGACAAACTTTAAAAAGTATAAGAATTCTCTTCCAGATATAATGTCTACATTGCTATTATCATAATTTTTCAATCTACCAATTCTCATATTTGTTTTATAAGAAAATATGTACAACTTACCAATTATTTAATTCAGCAGTATTCAAACCTGACTACTTGTATTTTCTTTCAATTTTACAAGATCTTTCCCTAATTGCTCACTCTGATGGAATTCTTGAACTATTATATACATAAATATGAATATAATTATCATCCACGTTTTGCTCCCAAATAGACATCATAATTATTTAATTAACGATGAAATATTAATTTAATAATTTGACTTTTAATAATTTCTTGATAACATCCTGAATGTCTGGATTTACCAATAGAATAATGAAAGGAAACGGAACTAATTACCAGATATCGCCACGCAATAGTTCAACTTTTTGAGTTATTTTTGAAAGAAGTGCGTAAGGTTAAAGTGTAAGTGGGTTAATTATAATGAACATTAAGGCCATGGAGAGACATTTATTTCTAATCCTAAACATGTAAGATTTTTCTATTTATAGTTACCTCAAACATTTCTCATATATGTACATGAATTATCTGATTCCTTTACCACATGTATTGTATGTAGACTTACTATATAAATTATATGTATTAGGTAGTTTATTATAATATTTATGTAATCAATCAATCAATCAATTTATTTACATGTATTTAGCATAGTGATATGAATGGTGAATTAATTAGAATTATTAAATTATTACACAAGAGTTGAGATTTGAATTTTGTCAAATGGATACAAATATACTTTTCCAGGTTTTCTTGAAATTTGCGAAGGAAGAGTCAATGTTTGATGTTCTCATGGAAACATAAGATTTCCGGAAGTCATATTTAATCACTTTTGTAATCTCATTTATATGCAATTTGTAATCCTTTTTTATTATTATTAAATGGACCATATCTCCTTAGTAACGGAAGTGTCAATATATCATGATCTTTTGAGATGCTGATAATTAACTGTCTATTTCTATGTTCAGGTTTAGGTTTTGTATGTCTGCCATGTTTTCTTACATGGTATAGCCAGAGTTATAGTGAAACTCAGGTAACTGCCTACAGGCACCTCACCAATTGATTTCCATCAAATCCACCAGTATTGTATGTGTACTGTCATCTGTATTGTGATCTTATGTAATTGCAGCTCTATCCACTCCTGCCTGCTGATGCGCCACCTTTTACAGAATGTCATTGACCAAGTGAAGTGCCCTGCTGAACTAACCAAGGCAGCACATCAAGCTGGTGGAGGAATATATGGTCTAACAGCAGCAGTAGCCTGTATGTATAGCAGTCCATATATACACACTTACAGGCACACATATTCTATTTGGCTTTTAGAGACAAGTTGATCGCAGCTTTCTAATAAATTATCAAAACTTTTCAGTATATTTGCTCTCAGCATTTCATGTCGTGCCTGTTTTCTAAAAAAGTTCAAAATTGACATTATTTTAGGATGATCCATTGATTTTTGGCAAAAGTTCAATTCGAAGAAAATATGGGAATTTTTCATCTTAAATATTCCTTTTAAAACTTTAGAAAATGAAATTAATGACTATATCGTAAACATAGGCAAGCTTGTAGGTAAATGTTTTATTTTTATATTTCAGCGGGTTTGTGGTCTGTTATGACTTTGGGCATGGCAAGTAAATCAGCGGCACAGGAAGAAGTTGAAAGTGGAGCCCTGTTAGCCAATCAGAGTCTGTTGTTCATTCTAGTCTTAACCAATCATTGTACAAATGAAAGAGGACTTTCAAATCCTTATCGAGAATCCTTATTCTCATTTATGAATTCACAGAGTAAGTAAAATTGCAGCTGATTCAGTGGTGCATTTATCTTTTCATGTAAAAAGAACAGTATTACCAATAATGCTAACATAGTGGTTTGTAGGGAGCCACTTCAACTGCAATTAGTTACAAAACCAAATTTTCATGACTTAGTTTCAGGATAATGAATCTAAATACAGGTTGAACCAAAAAAGGTGACCCAAACTTATGTTAATAACTCAGACATTCTACAAAACAACTCATACTGGTGGACTGAGTGTAGTATACTATAGATATAATCACAGTGGATACCCTATAGAAATCAATAGTATCTGTGCTACATTATTAAATCACTGTGTGGTTTTGTTGATTTCTGATGAAACTTTGCATTGCAGGTTAAACTGAATATATTGTGTTTGTGAAGACAGTTTTAAAATTGTAAATATTTGCGATCACCTATTTTCCAGTCAGTGACATATGGAAATCGTTCTTCTCTTTTTACTGCTTCGATTAATTGCTGTCGATATAAATCCAGAATAAACAAAATAATTCTTCCAGATTTGCAATGAGCTATAGTTAGATATGTTTCATGACTTCAAGAGTTAGATTGTCATTTATCATAATAGATTCTAGAATGATATTGTGTATTGTTATGAAGCTAAGAATAAGTTAAGAATTTCTTGAATTGTTTGCTAATGCGTCATTTCCTTGTGCTTTTTGTGGGAGGATGTTAATAACAGATGTATATGATGCAATATATTATATTATTCTTTTAATAACTTAGTAGAATTCTATAAAGAACCTCATTGTGCTATTAAGGTTATGTGAGGGGTGATCAATATATTTTTTATAAGAAAGGAATGTTCTTTTGTCCATATGGATTTTGGCTTGTAATTGTATATGAGATTTATCTCTTCAATTTGGTAACCAGAAGTGCTGATCCAATCATCCTCATTCATTCTAATCTTAATATTTTGGGAAGGTGCATGTACAGTAATCACATGTATCAATCACTTTCAAAAGTTTCAAGAATGATGTCTATTTTAGTGATATCTGTAATTGTGTTAAAAATTGATCAACCTTCCCAAGAACAACAGCAATAATAATTTTTTGTCACTTTTGTTATAAAAATTCTTATTTTCTTTCAGGCCATGCACCTAATACAAGCCCTATACAAGCAACTGCAACATTTAAAATAGACTTTTCTAAATTGTACAACACATTGAGTGAAACCCTCCACGATGACCAAACTACTCTTCTTCTGTACTTGCTTCTACACAGAAATCCAAACATGAAGTCTTTCATCCTTACAAGAACAAATCTGGATAAAATTGTGAGTTGTGAATACTGTACTTTACTTTCCAAAGTTAAAACAAATAAGTTACTTGGAATATAAATTCATAAATATCAATCCCAGTCTTGTTCCTTCATTTTGACAAGTCCAATTTATATAAGGTTAACCTCATAGTAGATATGTATCTGTTAGGTACAGTCAGATTAAGACAGGGTTTAACCCTTCCACAATTTTCAATGGTCCATACAAATTAAATGTACATTTATCTAAAATAGAACATTTGCTGGAATTACACCACAAAATCCGCTAAAACGTTTTAGTGGAAGGCGCTTTACAAAATCGCCATTCTGATTACACCAACATTTCTAAAGCGTCTTAGGAATTATATTTTGGAATTACACCTGTTTTTTCTAAAACGCCTTTCGTGCACTTTTAACGATGTAGTTATGGATAATATCCAGCATACATGTATGTGTAGCAGCTACATCTCCTGTAAATGTATTCTTTTTGCATCTAAGACAAAACTGATCTTCCATAATTTGATTAAAAATGCATGACATTAAATGTGTCGCATAATTTTTATTTATCTTTTATTAATTATGAGAAAAACATAATAAAAAGGTAAAAGAAAAATATGTTACATATTCTCTAAAGATAACACTTGATTTCGATGTGACCTGGCGACCATCATCCGTTTTTCATTTAGATATAAGGTCTTATTTCGTTTAGGGCAAACGTTAAAAACTAGTAAAAACCCGGGTAAGACGTCTTACAAAAACCGATCGGTATTACACTGCAAACTTAAAACGCTTAACGACTTATGCCGTTTACTAGTGACAAGGGTTCTTGGAGTTTTAGAAAAGCGCTTTTGTAAAACCGCAATCGTGATTACACCTGATTCTTAAACCTGGTTAAAACCGAAGAAGCTTTTGTAAAATGCCATGTGTAATTCCAGCAATTATTATTAAGAATATTTTATTTGTTTATTTTTTTACCTTAAACAATTTTGAATGGTCCATTCAACTTACATGTACATTTATCTAAAATAGCACATTACATACATTACATTGATTTACAGTGAACGAAACAGAGTGGACATGCTAAGTTCAAATGATAAAGCACATAGCCATTACGTATTGCTATTTTGTAGGTTATGCCAATACTAAAGACATTGTACCATGCGCAGGAGAGGAACTCTCACCATATATACATGGCCATTACATATTGCTATTTTGTAGGTTATGCCAATACTTAAGACATTGTACCATGCCCAGGAGAGGAACTCTCACCATATATACATGGCCATTACATATTGCTATTTTGTAGGTTATGCCAATACTTAAGACATTGTACCATGCCCAGGAGAGGAACTCTCACCATATATACATGGCCGTTACTATTGCTATTTTGTAGGTTATGCCAATACTTAAGACATTGTACCATGCCCAGGAGAGGAACTCTCACCATATATACATGGCCATTACATATAGCTATTTTGTAGGTGATGCCAATACTTAAGACATTGTACCATGCCCAGGAGAGGAACTCTCACCATATATACATGGCCATTACTATTGCTATTTTGTAGGTTATGCCAATACTTAAGACATTGTACCATGCCCAGGAGAGGAACTCTCACCATATATACATGGCCATTACATATTGCTATTTTGTAGGTTATGCCAATACTTAAGACATTGTACCATGCCCAGGAGAGGAACTCTCACCATATATACATGGCCATTACATATTGCTATTTTGTAGGTGATGCCAATACTTAAGACATTGTACCATGCCCAGGAGAGGAACTCTCACCATATATACATGGCCATTACATATTGCTATTTTGTAGGTTATGCCAATACTTAAGACATTGTACCATGCCCAGGAGAGGAACTCTCACCATATATACATGGCCATTACATATTGCTATTTTGTAGGTGATGCCAATACTTAAGACATTGTACCATGCCCAGGAGAGGAACTCTCACCATATATACATGGCCATTACATATTGCTATTTTGTAGATGATACCAATACTTAAGACATTGTACCATGCCCAGGAGAGGAACTCTCACCATATATACATGGCCATTACAATTTACATATTGCTATTTTGTAGATGATACCAATACTTAAGACATTGTACCATGCCCAGGAGAGGAACTCTCACCATATATACATGGCCATTACATATTGCTATTTTGTAGGTAATGCCAATACGTAAGACATTGTACCATGCCCAGGAGAGGAACTCTCACCATATATACGTGGCCATTACATATTGCTATTTTGTAGGTTATGCCAATACTTAAGACATTGTACCATGCCGAGGAGAGGAACTCTCACCATATATACATGGCCATTACATATTTCTATTTTGTAGGTGATGCCAATACTTAAGACATTGTACCATGCCCAGGAGAGGAGCTCTCACCATATATACATGGCCATTACATATTGCTATTTTGTAGGTTATGCCAATACTTAAGACATTGTACCATGCCCAGGAGAGGAACTCTCACCATATATACATGGCCATTACATATTGCTATTTTGTAGGTAATGCCAATACTTAAGACATTGTACCATGCCCAGGAGAGGAACTCTCACCATATATACATGGCTCTCATCATTCTACTTGTTCTTAGTGAAGATGACTTCTTTAACAAAGCTGTACATGAGTTAGTAAGTACAACTTTTAGAATTTTAGAAATTTAGAATGTTTTATCTGAAACTGAATTGTTTTTTGATTCCTAATATCCCTTCTGGGTCTTACCAGAACATTGAAATGTTTTTGATTCCTAATATCCCTTCTGGGTCTTACCAGAACATTGAAATGTTTTTGATTCCTAATATCCCTTCTGGGTCTTACCAGAACATAGAATTGTTTTTGATTCCTTATATCCCTTCTGGGTCTTACCAGAACATTGAATTGTTTTTGATTCCTAATATCCCTTCTGGGTCTTACGAGAACATTGAAATGTTTTTGATTCCTAATATCCCTTCTGGGTCTTACCAGAACATTGAAATGTTTTTGATTCCTAATATCCCTTCTGGGTCTTACCAGAACATAGAATTGTTTTTGATTCCTAATATCCCTTCTGGGTCTTACCAGAACATTGAATTGTTTTTGATTCCTAATATCCCTTCTGGGTCTTACCAGAACATTGAAATGTTTTTGATTCCTAATATCCCTTCTGGGTCTTACCAGAACATTGAAATGTTTTTGATTCCTAATATCCCTTCTGGGTCTTACCAGAACATTGAATTGTTTTTGATTCCTAATATCCCTTCTGGGTCTTACCAGAACATAGAATTGTTTTTGATTCCTAATATATATCCCTTCTCGGTTCCACCAGAACATTGTATGACCACAAAAAGAAATGTGTCTGTAAGGCCATTCTGCAGTCTTCGGTAAGTTCATGAAGTCACTTGATTATCTCATAAACCACTTGGTTTCAAAATATTGGCCTTATATTTTCCCAGCATTCTTTGCACTTTGCTTTTTAAACCTCCCCAAATATTTCTCTATCATCGCATACTGTTCTATGCTGTGGCTAGTGTATAATGCTATATTTATGTCAAATGATTTTTGTATTAAGGTATTGAAGAACATAATGTGGTTCAAAGAGAGGAGTATATCTGAGATCACCCTGGGTGGACTCCTTGTTCTGGTAGTCATCAGGACCATACAGTACAATATGACTAGGATGAGGGTAGGTGGATATATTCTTTAATTTGGATTCTTGTCTCTTGTCTTGTGAGTTTTGTTTTACCACCAAGAAGTGACAGAATTAGATAGTAGTCATGACATTGATTGTGAAGAAAAAATATCGTAGAATTGTTACAACTTGTCTCTAGCCTTTGATGCCCATTTATGTTTACAGGTTAGCATTAAACTAAACATTTTTATCATGAATTCTCAAAATGGCTGCCATTTCTGTTGAAAGTACTTCCCCATGTGAGCCAAGTATTGCTAATAATGTTTTATAACCATTTTTTCAAAAATGTTTGTACTCTTGTCTCTTGTGATATTTATTTGATTATAAATATGTGCAACTTAGATCGACTAAATTGCAAGCTTCAGCTGCAGCCATTGTTGATTTGTGGACACATGTACAGTATAAGGCCATCACAAATAAATGTTTTGTTTATTCTCTAGGACAAGTACCTACACACAAATTGTTTAGCAGCTCTTGCCAACATGTCAGCCCAGTTCCACAATCTGCACCCATATGTCACACAACGAATTGTTAGGTGAGGGAATTCTTATATATTTTTTAAGTTCATGTTTGAAATTAGATCTTATCTATAACTTTTTAATGCAGCTGTCGATCATTGTTATTTTTGAGTTGATCATAATATTCTACTTAATTGTAAAGATGTATTTCTACTTAATTGTAAAGATGTATTTAGGAGTCTTTTTCTACCCACCCCCACCTTTGTCAATACTCTATGACTTATATACAGACTCTGACCTATGACACTCATACAGATTCTGACCTATGACACATATACAGACTCTGACCTTTGACACATAGTCAGACTCTGATCTATGACACATATACAGACTCTGACCTTTGGCACATAGTCAGACTCTGACCTATGACACATATACAGACTCTGACCTATGACACAAATACAGATTCTGACCTTTGACACATATACAGACTCTGGCCTATGACACATATACAGACTCTGATCGTTGACACATATACAGACTCTGACCTATAACACATATACAGACTCTGACCCATGACACATATACAGACTCTGACACATATACAGACACTAACCTTTGACCTGTAGACTCAGACCTATGACACATACACAGACTCTGACCTATGGCACATACACAGACACTAACCTTACCTACAGATGGTAAAATGGTGAATAATGAAGAATTCAAGAATGAATTATTTATTTGTAGTCTGCTGGAGCATCTCTCAAAGAAGCATGCCAGACTTGTAGAGCAGATCCGCCAGTCTGCAGTAGATGGGGGTCCTACTGGGGCTGACAGTGGTTCAGACACTGACACTGATTATGTAAGAACTGCAGTTATGCCATCTTTTTATGTCTACCTTTTATATTCCATTCACCCCCATAGCTAGCATTCTTTTTTATTGAAAGATTATCTGTTCATTCAATCCTGTGTCATCCCATGTATGGGATAGGGTGACTGTCATTTCACTTCTCATAGGACACCTTAAATACAAATATTAAACAAAATGTATATGTATTTTGGGATATCTTCAAGAGATATTTAATATATATGTGACAACCTACCTCCCGAGATCTACGTTTAATTTCCTAACATGGGAGTTATTTTGAAAAATTGTGGGTGTACTTATTCACACATTGTTTTAACCATTTATGATAATTCAAAAAGTAACAAAGCAATTTTTAATTTACTGTATTAAAATGTTCTTTATTTTTTGTGTTTAGGTGCAAGATCTAGCAGTATTAGAAGAGGTCATAAGAATGGTGCTAGAAATCATCAACTCCTGCCTGTGTAATTCTCTACACCACAACCCAAATCTCATCTATACACTTATGTACCAGAAAGACTTGTTTATTCCTTTCCGCACACACCCAACTTTCCAGGATATCATACAGAACATTGACACTGTGAGTAGAGGGCATTACAATTTACTAAATAATGATGAAAAATGTGTAGAAAATGATGTTGAGCTCTATCTAATCAAGAAGATTTCATCATAATAGATCTTTCTAATAAACTCTTTGTCATACTAAAGAAACAAAATAAATTGGATTATGGTAAAGAATATAGATGGCAATGTTTCTTATCAAAAATAGGATTAACTGATAAAAATTTTCAACTTTTTTTTATTAGAATATTGCTTTCTACAACATTTGACATCATGATCTATTTATTTTATGTAGAAAAGGTGGCAGGGTTTATTTCTATTGAAATGTCTTAACAAAAAATTATTAAATGGATTACATTGTTCTGAACATAATACAAAAACT
Organism: Owenia fusiformis; assembly: GCA_903813345.2. Lineage (NCBI taxonomy): Eukaryota > Metazoa > Annelida > Polychaeta > Sabellida > Oweniidae > Owenia > Owenia fusiformis. The sequence continues at coordinate 18,332,506 of CAIIXF020000007.1, read as the reverse complement.
CTCAATTATTAAATGAATGACTGCTAAGGATTGTCTTCTGGCATTTACATACATACAAATCTTGGTTCCAGGTTCTAGCATATTTTTCCAACAAGATTGAGCAACATGACAAGAATCTCTCTGTGCCAGAAGTACAAGATATCATCCAACAGGGGGCTCAGCAGTTTAGGAAAGACAGGCTAAAGGTAAATAATTCTGTAATGCATTTTAAGGTGTACAGTTAAACCTGTCTAAGTGAACAACTCTCTCTCTCGTGAGTATCCCTTCTTAGAACATACTCTACTGACTTCTGTATAAAATATCCTCTCTGAAGTGAACTCCTATCAATACTGAACAATTTTTCTCGGCTAAATTAAAGTGTTCAATATACTCCCGTTTTACTGAATTCTGTAAGATGGTTTGGGAAACCGGGCATGCAAATTAAGTTATGGCTGCAATGCAGTATATACAATGTTAATGTGATAAGGTAAATTCCCTTTGTAGCTCAAGTGAGAGAACATTTGACATATAATTTGGAGGTTGTGGGTTCAGTTCCCACCAAGATGGAGTGATCCACATCAGCCCTTGTAGCATATAGGATTTGATCCTTTATATTTATTTTAGATTAATCTGTATTTTAAGTATATTGTTTACCCTGTTCCTTGTTAAAATTAGGTGCATACTGTATATTTTGAAATACAGACTAAATATTACAAAGATATTAACATTTCATTAACATGTGTTTTCAGAAGTTTCCTGAGCTTAAATTCAAATATGTGGAAGAAGATCAACCAGAAGAGTTCTTCATTCCATATGTTTGGTCGTTAGTGTACCATTCCTCAAACCTTTACTTCAACCCTAGCAAGATACAGCTGTTCTCCCTCAACACCTAGCACCAGAGACTAATAGGGCACTGAGGCAATATGTCATTCTTAGACAATGTGATTATTTAAAGACCTCTAAGGGGTCAACTCTTTAATATCAGGGGCAAGATGATGGTGTTTTCAAAACAGTCAAATGACAAAAGGATCACTCCAAATTTTAGATTGATAAATATAAATGAAAACACCAGACTCAGAAACAGAGCTAATTCTATAGCTCAGTGGTTCAGTTTTTATGTCACCACCACGATCGGCGACATGTTATTATTATAGTCTCCAACTTTTTTGTAGATGGTGTTCGGCATTTGGCAGTTGTTGCCTATTGTACATGTTACTTTGTCACAATACCACACCCTGTCTTCAAATCTGTACATATGCATTATGTTTAATAATATTGAAAGCTTTTTATTCCACTTTTTCACAATGTGAAGTGGTATGAATAACTCAAAGTTACAAAGTAACGTAATGTTATAAATATTATTTGTAAATTGTATTGGATTAATTGTATATGTTATTGGCCTCGGGCCTTGGGATGTATATATTAAGTAATTTATGAAGAATTGTACATATCTGAATGTACATGTATATATTTAAACTGAATAAAATAGTTCACAAAATATATTTCATTATCACCATGCTTTACCAATCTTTACTTCTTCATCAATAGTAACCCATGTAATGTTATCTCAATTTTATTGATTTGCAAAATACGAGGCATAATTGCCAATAACTCTTTCACTATTAGATGGCTGCATAGACTAGATGCAAATAAAAATATTTAGGCTAATTGATAAATACTCAAAATTCAGTCAGTGATATCATATTTAAAATTTACATGTAAAATTACACCTAAAAATGTGGTTTCAAAGATTTCATTTGCTGGACATATTTTAATTTGTAGAACAATCAGAATCAGATACATAATATATTTATCAACTGAAACTTTATCAACAATAGTTGAAAAGGAAACATGAAAAAATCAAATTTTAAACTGTACCTGGCCTAATACATGCAGTGCACTGAAGCTGAACTAATTACACGAACCCACTTCTCAGCACACTTATCTCATAGTTGATACAAAGGAAATTAAATTTTCCTAAAATTGGATCATGGGCCATTCGCCTTTCATAAGAGTCAGTGTGGGGTTTAAGTTAGATAAACTATTTGTAATGAGTCCTAGGAGAACTAATAGCCTCGGTCTAAGGCCCTTGGTTATTATTCCTCCTAAAACCAAGTTCTCATAGTTTATCCATAACAGAATATTCCATATCGATACTGTGACACTCTTCTAGTTCTAAAGAAAAATAACAAGAACAATTCTCTAATGGATCACCATTTATTGACATTTTACATCTCTGTAACAAAATAAAGTACAGTATCCTACATACATAAGATAATATATACATATATGTACATGTTACTTTCTCGGACTAGTGAGAATAATATACATTTATACAGTATTTACATATCCTATACAGGGTGAGTAAAAAATACATCCCACCTTCAACTATAAATTTTCTTATTTGACCTGTATGCTCCATAGGAGGCGTTTTTAGTTCGGCATATCAACTTCAAAAGTATATGAATAAAATACATTCAACTTTTTTAGATGGAATGTGGCTTGCAATTTTCGCTCACTCTGTGCTCTTCCTTTTCAAAAATATCAAACAGGTCATGTGTTCGAATATAAGCACTGAAAGGAGATGAGAATGATACACCCTTTGCTTGCTTTGAAATCTCATTTTTAAAGAATTTCCAATATGAAATACTTGATAAATCAAGAAATTAAGTGATTTAAACACTTTCAATATAATTTATGGTAGTAAGTAGCCTGACCAAAACACTCCTGTCATCTTTTATCCATCTATATAGCAATTGATCTATAAGATAAGATTTATTAAACACAAAAACTTTTTTTTGGAGTAAAATTGTCTGAAATAAGCATGATCAGTCTGATATTTTAAATAAGGATTACTTTAACATAAGATAAGCATTGAACAGTCACTCAGTTTAATCCTGTAGGTTACTTATCTAGAGCAATGCTACTTGAAATACCACATTTACATCACAAAGTAGGGAGATTCAAAATTCTTTAACACTGGAAAGTAAAACTAAAATTTTTGAACTCCATTTGATTTCAATGACAATGTTTCTTTCTATGGACATCATTTGTGTAACAACATACTTTTGTCATCGAATGTTCCTAAAACAATTAAAATTGTTTCAGATGTAATTTAAAAATGAATAACTGTATAAATCTTAATAACTGGAATTTCAGAAACTCCAGATTATATTCTAATAATAATTTCAGGTTAAACTATATCAGATATTTATGCAGGCAAGTCGAAAGCTCTGTATGTGGTTTCCTAACTTGTACATTAGTATTCACATAATAAACTAATTGAGTACTATATTAGTAGCAGTGTTACCAAGGCACTAACACATCCAGTACTATAGTAGCAGTGTTACTAAGGCACTAACATACTTCTGTATAGTTTGAGGCACTCAGATACTCATGATATACTAATATTGTGGCAATACTCAAACATTAATGCTCATACATATTGTATGAGTAATTATTAGCATTCTGACTATCTGTTAATTTCATGTTTTGGAAGTCCTCTGTATTGTTATCTGGTGACCATGACCCTCCACTGCCCCGGGTGCTAGTCCTGAGTCGATCATCTTCATGACGGGATACATGTGAAGAAGTACCATTTCTTGGCACTAGTGGATGGTATTGGTCTATGGCAAAGTTGTATGATAAGGCTGAAAGAGGATAGATGGAATCATAATAATATTAATAGGCACTCATTTTGGTAGTTGCTACGATATAAAATGTGCAAGAGACATGTATTTTAGCATGTGGTCTAAGGAATCAGTGCTACAGGGCTACATGACACAAATGCTATCTTTCTGAAAATTATTTATTATTAAGAATTGTCCTATTCTATTAAGAATTGTCATATTCTATGATTAAAGCAGACTTACCAGCAGCTGAAGGGACATATTTGAACCAGGATGGCCGCGCAGGGCGGTGAAGCTTTGGGTGCCACTCTGGAGCTTCTATATGTTCAGCTAAAACAAGGAATAAATATACATAAGCTTTGACCCAGTCAATAATGTAAATATAATGTCTATACAATGACATTGAGTTGTCACTACAATGACCCGGGTTGTTATACTGTAATGATGAACCTGAGTTGTCAATACAATGACCTTGAGTTGTCAATACAATGACCCTGAGTTGTCATACAATGAACTTGATTTGCCAATACACTGACCTTGAGTTGTCAAAATACTGACCTTGAGTTGTCAATACAATGACCTTGAGTTGTCAATACAATGACCCTGAGTTGTCATACAATGAACTTGATTTGCCAATACACTGACCTTGAGTTGTCAATACAATGACCTTGAGTTGTCAATACAATGACCCTGAGTTGTCATACAATGAACTTGATTTGCCAATACACTGACCTTGAGTTGTCAATACAATGACCTTGAGTTCTCAATACAGTTATCAGTTAACTGGTGCTCATATATATATTATATTATTATATATTATATAATTACGGATTAAGATGACACATGAAAATTAACTTACTGTATATTTGTTCTAAAAGTTTTTGTTGTTTGGCAGCTATAACATTTGGATCCCACATATGGATAATTTTCCTATTTTTCCCTGATAAACTTTTTAAAAGTTTTTTCCTATAAAATTTTCTCCAGGCTAATTGTATTGTCAGTGCTGCTATTTCCCTTTTCCAGTTGTCCTCTCCTAGTTCAAGTCTCTTGTCTTTAATAGCTTCAGATGCTGTTTTTAATATTCCCTTAGTGCGAAATTTATACCTGAAAATGGTGATGTAGATTTTACATACATCTCACATCACATTCTTTTCACATAATAAAATAAAGATTTTCTTTGTGGTTTTAAGTTCTATGTATTGTTACTCTAAGAATATAAATCATTTTAAGCCTAATCTTTCTGCTGTATTTGAGTAAGTAAGTGGGATTGAAGGAATAATTTGAATTGGTTAACACATGTAAATGTGGTTAATGTTTTATCCTAAAACTCACAATTTCCAAGATCTCTGTATAACATGAGCTGCATGTTGCCTTGACCTGAACTCATTCAAGCGTTCCCTTTCTGTTGCAACTATCTCTCTATTCTCTTTCATCTGCATGGCCTTCATCTCTTCTTCTGTATATTGAGGACCCTTTTTCCTGAATGAAAACAAATCCTTGTGTAATGTTTAATCCTAATCAGTTTTTGATGAACTTTTACATTGGTTTCACTTGAACATTTTACATGGTATGTACCATGTGCGCTGAGTCTAGTTAGAAACTACTATTTAGAAGATGAATCTCTCTTTTAAGAAGTCAAGTCGAACTAATGCAAAGGGTATGGTATGAAATACAAATAACTTGCTGTCAAACTTTTGGTAAATGAAATTGTTCTGACTGTTATGTTTGTTCAATTCTGGCTGTTCAATTCTGTGAATATTAGAAATCCATTGTATCAATATGACACAACTTTCTCACCTCCTGTGAATTTTAGGTTGTTTCTCTTTGAGCCTCTCTGCTTCCTCAGCTCTCTGTTGAGCTTCAAGTTTCTTTCTCTCCTCTTCAGCAAGTTGTTCCTTGGTCTTCTTAGGTTCCACAAACAGCAGCTTCTCTACCTTTAGTCTCTCAGACACCTCTTTCTTGTTCCTCTGGTCAAAGCTCTTCTTATACTCTTCTTCTGCTTTTTTCCTAAATAAGGTTTACAGGTGGATTAAATCACTGCATCTAATGCTAATATGTTACCCCTAGCTTTAAAAAACACCAAACAAAAACCTCAATGGAAATGCAAATATAGAATCAGAACATGACTTATGTCATCAGATATCAGAAAAAGTGACTATTTTTCTTTGTTATTTGTGACGCTACAATTAGCTCTGCTGAACCCTATTTCGAGTTACTATAACTTCTACAGTGCAAAATAACAACATATTCAAGCAATATTTTAGGATGCTTAATGGAATGTATCATGCCTGTATTATTACTTATACATGAAAGAAACCAAGTAACTGATTCTACTGTTTGATTGGCACCATTACTGTAACTTACTTTGCGGCATCCTTGCGAAGCTGTTCATGTTTAAACAGCAATTTTTTCCTTTCCAAGAATGTCCGCCGAACTCGAAACCCTCTGAAGCTTGACTGAATTTTTGATGCAGCAATATTTTGAATGCCAGTGATGGAGAGAGCTCCCTGCTCAAGGAGATACTGGGAGACCTCTGTGTGCTCCCCCATCAATGCATAATCTAGGGGAGTATACCTACAAGTACAAAGGTAATAGAATTAAAATTCACACATATGCACATGCAATATACTCGAGGGAGATGTGCTAAAAACAGTCTGACAGTGTTTATCTGGAATTAAATCATGGTTTCTGAATAAGCAACAAAAATGTTGTATATCTGGAATTAAATCATGCTTTCTGAATTAAGCAACAAAAATTGTGAGAGAAATCCTGGTTGATCTTGGATACACATGTAAAAACTGAATTTTCTTCATGCTTTCACATTCAACTTTTACACCCATATCTATTGTAGACTATTTTCTAAACCATATAAACCGTTCATTGCCAGAATTGATTCAATTTCTGAATGAGTCAGGAGAATAAATGTTCATGGATGTTCGTGAAGACAAATATTGCAATGCAAGCCATTATTGCTAATTCCTTAATACATACTGGAATTACTTCAAAAGTCTGTAAAGCCTCAATATACGAGGGTTGATCATAAAGTTCTCATAATATCCCTCTAATTTCTTTATTTTTCAATATCTTTCTATGAAATTTTTACAGAATGTGCAGTATGGAATGTTGTATTAATCCAGCAAACAATATTTAGAATGACAGAAACATTAAATAAGAACTGGTTGCCATAGTAACTTGAAATCAAGGCACTCGGGGCAAAAAAAAACTAGCTAGAATAGCCCCCATTAACCATGTTTAAATACATAACAAGTTGTCAAATAAGCTATCAAACACATTAAATTGTCAAATAATATGGGCTCTTAACTGTTGTGAACTGTTATAATGGTCATGTGAATTGTGTGATCTCATAATGGATGATTTTTATGCTTCATTAGAAGTGACTGTTAGACCCCATGCCTGTTTTGTCAAATATACTGAGGAAAATTGATTTTGCCCCACGTGGCCCCTTTAGATCATTTCTAACATGTACAGACCACCCACAGGGTGTAATTTTGTTGATATCTTAGCAATATATTTGTTTAGATCATGTTTAGTCCGACCAAAGGATCTTACAAACTTAACATAACATTTTATCAGTATGAATTTTATTTTTCTGAAGATCTCTGCATCTATTTCATTCTCTAACTCAGTCATTTCTGATCATTAGCTTTACGTCTTTGACTCTGGTCTCACATCTAATGGAGCATTAAAGCATCACAAAATGTACACGATCGATTTATTTAATTCTTAAATCACATTACAACATATTCAAGTTAACATTTTAACATGTTTGGTAATTCATGAGAGTTTTTTATGTATGTAAACATGGTTGATTAAGCTCATTCTCTCACTTATTTTTATTTGCCCCGGGTGCCTTGATTTCCCGTTACCATGGCAACCATTTCTTTATTAATATTTCTGTTAAACTAAATATTTTTTGCTGAATTAATAAGACATTCTATGCTGCACATTCTGTGAAGATTTCATTAGAATATATTGAAAAATAAAGAAATTAGAGGGATATTATGAGAACTTTATGATCAACCCTCGTATATATACACCTTAATATAACAGAATTATAATATTTTTTACCTGTCTTCTGTGAATTCCATATGGTTAGGGAAGGCTTTGTATTCAATGAGCAGCTTCACAGCATCTAGATGCCCTTTACTTGCTGCCCAATGGAGGGCACACATCCCTGGAATCCGAAAATGCCAAATAATATATTTTTGTACCACTGTATGTCTGTACATAAACAATATGAGTTGTTTGTACTTTTGTAGCCCACATCTGTTTGTTAGCATGATGGATCTATATCTGTACATTTACAGAATTTGTATGTACTATAATACTAATTAACACAAGGCATTAACATTCAAAATGTCACAACCTACCATTCGTTACAGATAAGTTATGTGACGTCAAACACCTACCATCAACCACCATCCACAAAAAAGGTGGAGTCTATAACAATATGTCACACAATAAATACTATAGTGCTATAACATGGTCAATTTAAAACTACATGCCTTCATTATCTTGGGAGTCAGGGTCTGCTTTGCTTTCTATGAGGACGGACATACAGTTGACAAAGCCACCATAGGCAGCGCATTGTAAGGGGCACCTTCCTGAGTGATCTCGAACATTGGGATCTATTCCATACTTGATGAGGGTCTGGCAGATGTAGGCATGGCCTCCTAGTGCAGCCCTGTAATACAAATTGTAGGCATATTTTATAATCTAACATGGATTGCATTGTCACAAAGACATAGTGATTAAACATAAGAAAGTTTTAATAGAAAATGTGTATCAATAAACCTTTTGTCGAATTGTTGAATTAAATGTACATAAAATTATGCAGTTTAATAGAAATTGTGTAGCAAATCCATGAGTCTACTTTTATGTTTCTTGTATTAGAAGGAGTGTGTTCGTGTGTGTCACTTACCAATGCAAAGGTGATCTTCCATCTTGATCTGTCACCTCAACTTTTGCCCCTTTGTCGATGAGGACATGAACTACATCAGTATGTCCCATTTCACAGGCACGGAATAATGGAGTATGTTTCAGGAGATCTATAGTGTTTATTTGTGACCCACTTTCCAGCAGTAACTTCACTGAGGCAGCATGGCCAGACAGGGCTGCAGCATGGAGGGCTGTAATATTCATACATTTACTGTGATTAGTCAGCTTTTTGTCATTTAATAAACATCAATTGTAGTGAGTTATCTATGAAAATTCAACTCAATACTAGCTATCATCAAAATAAATACCAGAGCCCCATTCAAGTCAATATAAGCTATTATCAAAGTAAATACCAGAGCCCCATTCAAGTCAATATAAGCTATTATCAAAGTAAATACCTGAGCCCCCATTCAACTCAGTATAAGCTATTATTAAAGTAAATGCAAGAGCCCCATTCAAGTCAATATAAGCTAGTATCAAAGTAAATACCAGAGCCCCATTCAAGTCAATATAAGCTATTATCAAAGTAAATACCCAAGCCCCCATTCAAGTCAACATAAGCTTATATCAAAGTAAGTTAGTAAATGCTTGAGCCCCCATTCAAGTCAATACAAATTATTATCGAAGTAAATACCCGAGCCCCCTTTCAAGTCAACATAAGCTAATATCAAAGTAAATAACTGAGCCCCAATTCAAAATAAATACTTGGAACCCCTATTCTGGTCAACATAGCCAGTATCAATGTAAACACCTGAACCTCCATTCTTTTCAACATAAGCTATTATTTAGTACACATAAATACCTAAACCTTCATTCTTGTCAACATAAGTTATTATCTATAAGTACACATAAATACCTGAGCCTCCATTCTTGTCGACAAGGTGCAAATCTGTCCGTGATTTAACAAATGCTTTTATGACATCATTGGCACCCTTTCCACAAGCCCACATAAAGGCAGTTCTTCCTTCCACATCTGGCTCATCTGTTACAGCTTTATGACTCAAAAACACCTCAACCGTTGCCTTAAACATACAGGTGGAATTACAATTAAAATCAGGACTGGTCTGATGTCAAGGAAAATGATACTTATACTCACTGGTAGCTTTTAATGTTTTTTTTATGTTTTGACATCAAAAATTTCAACCAATGTTACAAAATATACAAATGCACACATATATGTTCATTATAGCAAATATAAAGCAAACTGCCTGGTATATAAATGAAGGTACATTATATTTGAACTTTATGATAAACTCTTTGTATGTTGTTTACTTACAGCAAAGTTATTCTGTGCAGCGTAATGTAGAGGGGTAGCACCATTGGAATCAGAGCTAGAATACTCTGCTTTTTTAGTAAGCAATACATCGACAATCCTGGAATGACCTGGAAATACAAAAGTTACATAGCTAACATGCTTAGGATCTTCAAGTTTAAATATGAAAATTAGATCATGGCTCCATGTTACATAAGAAAATTAACAGTTCTGTTACAAATGGGTCTTTTTACAGAATGATTCTTTGAACTAACTGAATTCACATACAGCCACTTCGAAGACAATAGGTTTTGGGTGCTCTAGCTGACATGGAGACAGATATTTGACAGACTGGATGTGATTTAAACCCATTTCAGATTATTTCATTTGGTCTTAGCTATACTTACCTAATACAGCTGCCCAATGCAGAGGGGTCCTGAACATGTTGTCCAAGGCAGACACATTGCACTTTGCCAGTGACGTCTAAAATTAATAAATATAAGATCTATATAATGTATTTTTAGTTTACTTGAAGATAGATAAATACTTGTAAACTGAAATGTATACTAACCAATGCATTGTCACTATTGTTGATATTTTCCAATTGATGATTTGTAGTTTATAATTTATACATTTTTACTCTACATACAAAGCCTGAGGCCTAGTGTTGCTCTAATGACCTCATACAATATGGATGCTCTGTCTTGAATCAACAGAGATCTGATACGTTTCATACTGTTAAACTAGTGTTCAGTCAAATGAATTAAATTGATAGATCAAGATGGACACATTTGTCTTTTATCGAATTCAACTATACACATAACACTTTTGAAAGACTGTTTCAGCATACTATTGTACTCACCAAAGCATCAACAACTGCCTCATTTCCATCTGCTACGGCCAAATGTAGCGCTGTTCGACCCTCATAATCCTGCCAGTTAATTACACTTGGGGCTGTCTCCTTAAAATTTAAGATATTTACTTATTACTTTTTCAAATATTTTACTTTAAACCTTTCCAGTAAATTCTCTCCTTATGATGAAACATATTATACAATCATGTGCAAATACAAATGGAGGGCCAAAAACTAATTTTTCGAAATAAAGACTTCAGAGATGCCACATTTGTACAAATCATTGTTTTATATAAAGCCGATTTGGATGAGAAATAATTTGAATTAAGTAGATGGACTAAAAATGTACTATCTGAGTTAACCAATGATTTCTTAATTGTCTATGAGTGCTAAAGCAGGACTACTCACCAGTATTAGTCTGACACAATTGACAGCTGAGGCATCCTTGCTACTTGCAGCCCAATGTAGGGGGGTCTTTCCCTCAATGTCAGGTATACCTGCAGAATTAAAGCATATAGCGTATAGGGGTACTTGACATGAAGTTCACTTACACTTTCCCAAGTTTGTAGCACCTACACCTATCTCCCTTGATCAACCACATCTAAAATCTTACATTAAAAAGGTGCTCCAAAAAGCAAAATTAGATGGTGAGTTCAGGATGATCAACCATATGAAAAATTAAGTCTTTCATTGGTATATTCTATTTGGTAGATATCAAGCTTGACATATCATATAGAGAAAATCAAAACATGCATATAACATACAGATGCAGATGTACTTATTTGAGAATTTCCTTACCTATATTAGAATTCTGTTTTATCAGCATTCGGATATGTTCCAGGTTTCCATAGGAAGCGCTCCAATGTAGGGCCGTTCTCTATGAATAGACAGTATTCTTTATATCATTGAGTTTTTCATTATGAAAGAAACTTAGTTCCATCATGGGCTGTCAACTAGTTGAAAGCCCATGGTTCCATAGAAATAATTGTTTTTGAATTTTAAATCTAACATTTATAAAACTTGGCTTTCATTTTTCAGGACAAAAAAGACATAGAATGTACAATATTGAACCCTTGAGATTATTGCTGAGCTAAAATTTCAACAAAATCCTATTCCAAAGTAAAGGTGAATAAAGGTGAATTAAGAGGGGTTGCAATCCAGAAGAGACTGAACAATTCAATGATTTTTTTTATTTTTGTATTTTCTGTTTTTCCTGTTATTTTGTTTTAACAAATTGTACATGTATGAATATTCAAGAAACAAAAAACAATATCCTTATTCCTGATTCAGACAATATTCTTATAGGAAAACTGAACAACGTAAAGATTACAAAATGAATACCTTATTTTTATCTTGGTCATCTATTTCCCCAGGCTCCAGCTGCTTCATAATGAGAGCCAAGCACTTAGGTGACTTATGCCTTGTTGACAAATGCATTGCAGTTTGACCCTCATTATCCTTTTCCTTCCAGTTGGCACCCTTGGACAGCAATAGCTTCATGCAGCGAAAATTACCCTGGAACACAATTAATCAATTGACTCGAGACCTGTTCTTTTGGCTTTTTATTTGGGAGTAAGGGCATCTCTAATTTTTTCCCTCGAGCTAAATGTTTTCAAGAAATTTTCAAGTGCCACAAACATTGTGTGGTAAATAAAAAAGATTTTCTTTCTTTCTGATGCGTTATCCATGCACAAAACAAACAAACAAACAATCAAGCAAGCGACATACCTTATGAGATGCCCAATGCAAAGCAGTTCTGCCTCCTTTGTCTTTCTTGTTCACCTGTGCTCCTGCTTTTAGCAACAGGTCTGCACAGTCCAGCCTGTCTGCCAGCACACAGAACATCAGGGGTGTCCTGCCAAACACATCCCCTGCATCAAGGTGCTTGGCATTTGCTGGAAACAACAGAGTCTTTTCATTTACAATGAATCTACATTTAGTGTGCTGTCATTGGTTTGACATTTGTGTATCAACCCAGGCATGAACAATCTGTCAACAGTTAGTCACAGTATACACATTAATGTACACATCAGTAGTCATCTACATTAGTAATTTGCAATAGGCTTAGCAAATTCACAGTAAAGTTTAATGTGCTCAATGAGTCTACTAACACTTACAAACAAGAAGTTTAGCCAAGCCAGGCTTGTCACCATTAACAGCTGCCGCATGCATCTCTGTGATCTGATTGTTAGAATTCACTGCCCCACCATCCAGGTTCATGTTGCTATCCATGCCCTTTGCCATATTCCCGCCTCCCGCATGACTGGCTGTTTCTGCGGCCATTGTTATTGTCGTTCTACCTGCAGTGGTATGTAAGGTTTCAACCTCATCATCTATCTGAAATCAGTCAAGAAATATTTAACTTTGTGACTTACTTATGGTCCTATTTCAAAGATATATGAAGGGAGGGGGGGGGGGTTCTGAAATGTTTGTTATATTGAAATGGAATGTAATAATCAATTACCAAGGTGCCACTATTAGTTACCAGTGTCCATTGGGTGACAGACAAGACAGAGAACATAAAAGAGTCAAAAAATATTCCATATAACTTAAATAGAAACGCAGTGGACCAATATCTAAACTTTTTCAAGATGATAACTTAAACATTTTTAAATGTATTCGGTAAATAGAATCTGCTTAATAAAGCAAAAGATTCGCTTTTCATGATTTTATGACATCAATCCCACCTAGAAATCACCATTTCAAAAAAGTTATATGACATTAAGTTGTTTTTTTAAACAACCTAAAACCATTTTAGATGTTACATGTATATACCGGTATGTATGTTTAATATTTCCCCTGGCATCTTTTCTATTATATTCATATATATATATAGGTATAAACCAGTAGTTCATATACAGCAGAAAGACATGCATTACACAATTTTTTATAACAGAATAAAGTATGTAAATCATTATAAAAAGAGAAATTCATATCTTCTTAATTTTTATGTACACCACATTTCTTTCTGAAATTTGAGACTTCAAAATGTAATGAACTGTAAGAATAATATTCATATTCAAACAACTGTATTATTATGTAAATAGGTGATGATCCAGTAGCTGAAAAAAAGAAAGTTAAAGTGACTAATTTGAGGGTGGTAGGCTAGCATTATCTCTTCTAAATGAAACAGGCATGCATAATTCAATAGAAAATGGTGAAAATGAATTCTTTCTAAATCAAAATTAAAAATTAAAATAAATGTGTTAAATGACAAATATGACACACAATTCAATTACTCAACATATCAGACCACCCATATATGGTAAAACTTTATATTCTAATTTTTACATTCAGGACCTCATCAGTGGATGTCATAGAATGGAACCTGTATTAATTTTCCCTTTCGTGGTTCACTCTTTAATCAAAAGGTACAAAAATATGCACTTAAAAAGCCCTCCAAAAGGACCAAATTTGATTGGTCAATATTGTCCCACGACACATTTCGCATAGCCATTTGCGGGACCTGAAAGTTCTGAATCAAACTATTTACGCAATTTTGTTTTTACACCCGCACGCTAAATAAAACAATGACACCATCAGAAGTATCATTCTTTGTCATTGCTTTAATGATCAGTATACCGAGTATATATAATCAAGAAAAGCTTGTACAATGGACAACAAAATTCGGAAACCAGTACTATAGATTTGCTTTCAGCGGACACAAGATTATGAAATGTTATTACTAAATTGTTCTATGTCAGGCAACGGAATATCAAGTTTGAATAATGGCTGCCAATCATAAAGGCATTTAAAACCTCCTAAATAATCAGAATCCTGGCAGAGTACAAGATAAAGTTACCTGTACCAATTAACCCTTTCCCGACGTGAATATAAGAGGAAAATGTTGGCCCTGGTGACGGATAGGTAAGAGCAGTTTTTAGGGGAAAACTGAAAATTACCTATGCCCAGGGACCTATACCTTGAATTTTATCACTGAAATACATTTTTTTGTAAGGACTATCGTATTAGAACAACTTGTCAAAATTTGGTGTAAAAATACTGAATAGAACTGGAGATATTATCATTTCATCGATGTATATAAATAAAAATTATGGTGCCAAAAGGAGCCTATCGTCCTGAAAGGTATTACATAATAGGGCAGAGCTGTCAAGTGTCCCGCGAATGGCGGGATTATCCCGCGAATTTGACCAGAATTTGGCTTATTCGCGTGTCCCGCAATGTCCCGCAAATTCCCGCAAATGACGGCTTTGACCTCCGCGAATTTTCAAAATTGTAACAATCCCCGAGGCTAAATAATTGTGATTATCTTGTGATATAAGAAGCTAAGCTTTTTGCACTTTTGAGGAGTCAAGTTTACCTAATTTGAAAAGTGCTGCCGAACTCCCAGTGCATCAGATCATCGAAGACTGCTTTTGGAAGGAGCATATAAAACTATGATTTTGATCCAAATAACACCATAGTTGGCTTCTAGCATGCCGTTTGGTATCAAAATAAAGAGGAAGAGTGCAAATTTCATTTTAATTACGGAAATAGGGATGTATGTCACGATTAGTTCCAACGTTGGCCTTTTTACTACGCGTGTCACGGCCTTCATCTCAGAACTGAACTAATGTTAGCAAACGCGAGTTCCAATAAATGGACACTGATATCTCGAAAAGAAACCTGACTCCCTATAATTTGATGTAGAATAATCGAACCCCTATATGAATAGGTACATTTTGATATATAACACTATGGGGGTAAATGTTTCATAGTTGGTCACGAATGCCATAAGTGCAAAGTATTCACAAGAATTTTTGAATTTCGTGTCGGATTACGGTACTCACACCTAAAGCGTGGTTTTTGATAGTTTAATAATAGTTCTATGCGTATTGTGTGGAATTGTGTGGAATTGTGTTGAGTTTACGTAAGTTAAGTGCATTATATTTGATAAATCAGTATCTGAAAGTTTGATTCAAGAGTACTTTTACATTAAAAATCCCTTGAATGTCCTGCGACATCCCGCAAAAGGTGGATGTCCCGCAAAATCCCGCGAATTTAGGGCACTTTGTCTAGAAAAATTATCCCTCTCTGAAGTCTTTGTTGGTTACCCTGTTAATTGTCCCGCAAGTAGCGTGTTTGTCCCTCGAATGGTCCCACGAAATCCCGCGAATTTGATCAAAATTTGACCTTTTAGCGCAATCACGCAAATCCCTTAAATGTCCCGCGAAATCCCGCGAATTTAGGTGGATGTCCCGCAAAATCCCGCGAATTTTTGGCACTGGGTCTAAAAAATCTGTCCCGCGAGAAAATCTTTGGGGGTTGACAGTAATGATAGGGCTCCATATGGAGCCCATCGTCATGAAAGGGTTAAAGGTCCAATTAAAATGCATAAACAAAGAGATAAATACAGCGTATCTTATGATTTTTGCTTCATTCCTGACCTTCATGATGGTTTACAATGGAATTGAACAATACCTGTAATTAAACAATTACTAAAATATAACACAGAATTACCCAAATGCGAGAAGGTAGTTACCAGTTTCACCACCAGGTGGCTGATTCGGGTCAATTAACATGGCAGGTATATAAGAAAGTTCCCTTAAACTTGAATATTATCAATTTAAGTGGCTCAATTTTCATATAACCCTTATGCGTCTGATACTTATACTAATGAAAATATGTCCAGTAAAGCAAAATATTATCTGTCCACTAAAAGAAAAGATATTTCATTTTTTGTGATTTTATAGCATGGTGTCTATGGGGAATCTCCCCGAGCTAGAAGTCACATTTTCAAAGAAAATTAATTTTTCAAAGTTGATAAACACTTTTTAAAACCACATTTCTAGATGTAATTTTACATGTAGATTTCAAATATGATATTACTTTGACTGAATTTTTAATGACGTAAATCAATATTATTTCTACTCGCATCTGGGTTATTATATCAAGGATTAGGAAAATGGAGATTAAAAGACTGGGAGACTGACAATCCCAATTTTAATATCTGAAAGAGATACCTGATCAAATTCACTAGCTATTTAAGATGCATAAATTGTTTTTTTAATTGAAAAAGCGGATGCTCCCTTTTCAAACCTACTGAACATAGAATTACAGCAAACAAGAACGAAAGCACTCTTCCAGAAAAACATGCAGTAAATATAATGTAAATATGATGTCCTTTAATATCTTAAATATAGTAAATAAAAACAAGAAAACACATTATGGTGCAGTATTTTTTTGTTTGATTTCAACAGATTATTGTATTTTTATGAACTTCAGGACCTATGACGGAGTAAAGGCTAGATTGTGTCTTGTTCTTTCTCATATGTACTTATTTGTCTTAAACAAATTTATTGTTTTCTATGGCCTGATGGCTTCTCAATATCCCTACATGAACTTTGTTTGTTGGGATATAGTAAAGGAAGTATTAAACAAATAATAATGTCCAAAACATTTGAATATGATTAAGCAAAAAGTTTAGCCACAAAAAAACACATTAAAAACATGCTACATGCTGTGACATTGTTAACATAAATATACACTTAAACCCCTCTATTAAACAAAAGTACCCTTTCAATTTTGATCTTACACATCATGTCGTACTTATCATGCATCAAGTAGTGAGAGTTGCATGAAAAATCATAATGCAAGCCTTATTATACATGTATCGGGGAGTCCCAAGATTAGACTAATACAAATAATTCAAAATTAGTATCCCAATATTTGTTTATTTATAATTGTATTCCATAAACAAACAAGGAAGAACTCTCAAATCGTATTCCAACCAACAAAAATTTTACTCCCTAAATAAATCATCTTGATTAACAAGGTTTCAGCTGCTCCAACTTCATAAAACCTTGAAAGTCAAAGATGTCCCTAAATTGGCTTGTCAGAATAATTACATCCTCCGAACACAGGCCTCCAGAATTCGTAGCTCCTTCTTCCAGGGTGGAAGAAGGAAGGAACGTAGTGGATGATGTCTGGAACCCTGCGTTCGGAGGATGGAATAATTATATTTTATCTATCATTACTCCGAGCATTGGGATAATAAATGTATCTTGGGATCCCTTAAGTATATGAATGTAAACATGCCAAAGAAGTCTATGCCATGCTAATGAAAGGTGTTGATGATAAAATGTTACCTCCAGGTCTTCCTCAGAGACTATCTCATCATCTATTTCTACCTCTTCATGATACGGAGTCACTTGGTTAGCTTTGATACAACACATCACAATGCTAGACATAATATACTCAAATATTGAGTAATTAAATGATCATATTTGTCTTTACTCAAATATCTTCTCTGCAGTTATTCATGTTTTATGAGTAGGATTCTAATCAAGATTTCATCTGTGCATTCACTCAAGTTTCTATAGTTTTGTTTATACTCAGTTTCATATTTGTGTTCACACTCAATATTCCATAGTTGTGTTTATTCAAAATTCCATAGCAGTGTTCACTCATTCAAGATTCCACAGTTGTGTTTAATCAAGATTCTATAGTGGTGTTCACACTCAATATTCCATAGTTGTGTTTATTCAAAATTCCATAGGAGTGTTCACTCATTCAAGATTCCACAGTTGTGTTTACTCAAGATTCTATAGTTTTGTTTATACTCAGTTTCATATTTGTGTTCACACTCAATATTCCATAGTTGTGTTTATTCAAAATTCCATAGCAGTGTTCACTCATTCAAGATTCCACAATTGATTTCATAGTTGTGTTCACACTCAAGATTCCATAGTTGCGTCTAGTCAAAGGTGTTAACGCAAGATTCCACAATTGTGTTTAAAGATTTCATTGCTGTGTTCACACTCAAGATTCCATAGTTGTGTTCAAACTCAAGATTCCATAGTTGAGTGCACACTCAGGATTCTACAGTTGGTTCATACTCAAATTTCCATAGTAACTGTTGCATTCACTCAATATTCTACAGCTGTGTTTATTCAGAATTCAATAGTTGTATTCACTCAGGATTCCATTATTATGATCATTTAAGACTCAACTGACTTTCTGTAAACTCAATACACTGTACTCCATTTCCATATTTTGTTTATCAAATGTCTACTTGATGTATGTGTCCACTGAAGCGTCTCTATTCAGCTTAATAATATCCAATATTTTTTTACTCAACTGTTCTTCTAAAGAGAACTGAGCACTCATAACATACTAAAATTGTACATAACTTGTATTTTCCTCTTGTGACTTCTAAGTTTAGATTAAAATTGTACTTCCTAAATGAAATCTCACTCATAACATACTAAAATTGTACATAACTTGTATTTTCCTCTTGTGACTTCTAAGTTTAGATTAAAATTGTACTTCCTAAATGAAATCTTTTATGTTATTATATATTTTCATAACTGAGATTGATCTCCATCTCATTTCCTTCACTCATTTCTTGAGGTACAAACCACTTCACTCATCCTTTATGATCCTAAAATGTTTACTTGAACCATCACTAACCTCCAAGTTACTCACTTATTTACATTGTTATTCAGCATGATTCTTCACTGAAGACATGTAATCCCACACTACATGGTTATCCTGTATCAACTCTCCACAGTATCAACTTCCTCTCCATCATTACAAATTCAACTTTCCTCTTATAACGCTTTACTAGCCTTTTAATCACAGTACAGTAATGTTACCTAGTTTTCATGTGTTATTTTTGGGTTTATGCACATTACTGGGCTTGTTTTGATAAAGGTAAAGTTTTAACCCTTATCGACTAACAACAGTGAGATTGCCAGGGTGTAAAATTGGTAACTGTAAAAATACTGTTGATAACATGCCACTGCAGTTATTAGTTCATTCATTTCTTGTATTTTTGAATAAATTCATCAGGGAGTAAGTCACACCCCTCCCTCTTATATTCTGTAGCATATGTTAGATATATTTAATACTGAGAATATTAGAGGGAAAATTCATGAATCATGACATCCCAGATTGGTTTGTCATACAACAGTTTATTGTTAAATCAATACATTTCTATTCTATCATTATCTGATTTAACATTTGAAACTGTTTATATGCTAAAAGTATGAAAAGCTCATTAAAATATTCTTCTGCATTTGTCAGGGGCGGATCTGGGAACCAATGAGGGAGGTGGCCCAAATTTCAGGTCTGATAAAAAAATGCCGAAAATGTTTGGGCCACTGAAACCAAAAAGTGTAGACTTTCTTCAAAAGGCCTAAAATTAAAGGCCTAAAATTAAAAAATAAGGTCCAGGTATGACCAAAATGCCCACTTTTTGGGGCCTTAGAGCCTTTTTTGGACAAAAACAGATCCTTGTTGAAGGCTACCTGAATATCATCACAACTTCAAACCCATACAAACAAAACAAAATTAAACATATTTTTGAAAATAGAAACAATAAACATTTGTTCCATAGGTTTGAAAATTGAAGACAACATTTAAAAATTCATACTGAGAAATTCAAATATTTTCCGATAGGCTAATCAAAAGTAATAAATGTACTTATTATTTTTTTTGTCAATTTAAAAAAATGTTGAACAATTTGTGAAAATTGTATCAAAATGGATGCCTTATGAGCATTTTTAAGTATTCACATATATAATATAAATAAAATCGCTTCATTACTTTTTTATTGGCCAATACCATTATAATATCAATGTTTTATCAAGTTTGACAAAAATACTGTAAAATCAAGCTTTTGAGCAAAACTTCTATAGCCATAGAAAGTGCATATCATGTCTATTAAATATGTTTGGAAATTAATTTGAAATAAAAATCTGACCATTGATTTTTGAGTTATCACCTCAACAGATGTTCTCTATATCCCCCACACAGTAATATGGGATGTAAAATAAGTGGTACAGCTCATATTTCATTGTCAATGGTAGACCAATATCCAATCTGATTTACAAAAATCCCTATCTTTTTTTCTAATGCTTGAGAAGGACACAGCCTGACTCCTTCAAGTAAAAAGAGAGAGAACAGGCTGTGGATCCCACAATGCAACTGCAAAATATCTAGCTTTGATTCAGATAAACCTAGAGATATATAGTAATTCAAAATTGCAAGCGACATTTACAATTCAGCAAGCCTTGAGTCTTGTTCCAGCCAAGACTGTAAATTACAATGTACTAACTAAATGTCCATCATCCAGTGAAATACTTGGTCCAAAGATTACGAATGAACTTTATAGAAATATTATTCCTAAATTGTTCCTGCCATACAATGGAAGATCAAGTTTTAATAATGGCAGCTAATATCCTCCTTGGGCAATACTAATTGAACAAGGCATTAACATGCAAAATATCACCACCTTCCATTTGTAACAGATGCCAACGACCATATGCTGTTACAGATACTGACTGCCAAAAACCATCAACAAAAAATTGGAGACTACAACAACATGTCAACACTTCTGATGGTGACATAAAAATAAACCTGACTGGTTTAAAACGAATTGAAATAGATTTACAAGTGAGCAACAAATGTCTATTCCAATGATAACATCCCAAAAATTAAATATTATCAAAGAAAAGGATAGAGGTTTCAAAACTTGTTTCGCAATATTCGTTAGCTCTCATCATTCGATGCCATGACTATTTCTGACTTATTTCAGGATATTCCTAAGATTTTTATGGTTTTAAGGAATTAGGACATTTCTGCATCTTAATTAATAAAATCCATGTTTGCTGATAATTTATCACAATTCTTTCTATTAAGTAAGATTGCTTCCAGACTTTAAACTCTCTATCCCTTTTTAGTCCTTTTAAGATTTGATAAGGCATTAACATCCAAAATGTCACTACCTGCCATTTGTTACAGACCTCAGTCACTGACAGCCATACATCAACCATCGAATACTGTCCATAAAAAAGTTGGAGACTATAATAATATGTCACTACTTTGGTTGTGACATGAAAATTGAAGAAATGTGTTATCTCTTCAAAATAATAAATATGTACATCCATCCAGATTGACACACAAAATTAAGACATAAGGCATAGGCCTAAATGTTTCCCTGGAACACAATTATCTACAGTATGAAGTTATGGGATTTTTGGGAAAAGGCATAGCAAGGAAGGATTCGTGGTAAATTTACATTAAAAAATGACACTTGATATATTTTTCTTTCTTAATTAAGACACACACTAGGCTATAAATGGGAGATGAATATATTTTTAGATTTTGGAGAATTTAACTTAGTAGGATTTTGATTCCACATGCCATCTGCTGAGCCCTAAGGATGTATAAAAGTCTACAATCCCAAATCAAATCAACTTCATATTAGAACCAAAAATTCCCACATTTTCCTGAAAAATAACCTCATAACTATTAATTCAAACTGATTTCACTAGAATATATAGTATAGGCTGTAAATGGCATGCTATTATGTTATCAACTTACCCAAGTCTAGGCAGTTGGAATTGGAGTAGATACTTAAATGTCCCAGTTGCAAATCTAACTTTAACACAAATCGAGTACACATAAAACCAATAAATAGTATTAGATTTGACCCATTTTACAAGTTCATGGCTTTGTTGGTTACCTGGTGATAATCCCAAAAGCAGGTTGTAAGACAGATTCTGATTGGCCAATATTATGTTACCTGCTACCTGATTGATCAATACAGCTCTTCTAAATGGAGGTGAATAAGTACATTGTATGAAAGTAACTTTTATACTGAATATAGATGTCTATTATGTGCATGGCAGAAATATTAATCCAATATGTTGATTGTGAACCAAACTCAGGGGCGTAGGAAGGTGTAAATGCAACACTACGCCAAAAATCCCGCCAAAAAAATATGAAACAATTGTGTCAATATTCTATATCAAAACGCCTATATTATGCTTGTAAAACGTCATTTTATGGTAACAGAGATTTTAAGCTTGCAATGTTTTTCACAACCTAAATGTGAACGGAAATACTTAAGCGATGCATTTATATGGGCGATTGGTCATACGTATAGGTTGGCGTTTCGATTTTATATGAAAGCTTTAAATCCCTGATACCTTTTTAATGTGCTTTAAAATGTTCGAATGATTTTCATCATTTAAAATCACCTTGGAAAGCCTATCTTTTAAATCTCGACACAAATCATTCTCATTTTGCAAATGTCTCGAACGATTGAGACGACCAATTTCCAAAAAACAATTAGAGATTTTTTAATCATTTTCGAATAATTGAATTAAGATATATAGTATTGTCTGATTCCATCGTGTACCGTGCAATACAATACGTACAGATTAAAGAAACTAGTTTGATCAATTGATATAAAGAAACGCATTCGTGATCAATGAAACAAATAAACACACCCACCACAAAGGTCAAATCGAGGTCAACGTGACTTAGTGGGTGCCAAAAATGTTATAAAACAAGAATCTATTATTTTTCAAATGAAAAAAATAGGTAATCGCTTTTCTAGAACTGAAATCAATGGAACGTGTAATTGAATAATCAGCATTTTCAAGTTGTTTTTGTCTTTAACATCCATATTTCAAAAAGTACTACCAATAACAATTAGTGATTTAGTAAGAAAATAGATAATTGTTGACTTAACTATAATTTCGTGTCTATGATTTTGCATAGCAACGGAATATAAATCGATAGTGAAAAATTGGGGTAGGGGAGAATAAAAAAATGTACATCTAAATTTAAAGAGGTTCATCATTATAATTATATGATACCATAGTTTGCATAAGCATTACGAAAAATGCAGAAAAAATGTCAAAGGTATTCATCAAGTAGTTTTTGAAAAAAAAATCTTTTCCTCTCAAATTCGTGAAGAGAACGCGATTCACGAATATTTGGCAAAATTGTATTCATAAGACATTCAATAGTGGCTCGATTTTCATGAAATAAAGCATGTTGGTAAGGGAATTCAATCTGTTAAATGATATCCACAAAAAATTTCTTTAGGCTAGTGTGCTCGAGATTACTTTTACAATTTATGAACAATGAGAAAATATGACTAAAGAACATTTTTTATTCTCACTTTTCAACACTACGCACTGGCGTTTTGGCGTACATTGTTCCTACGCCACTGAAACTGTCACATGTTCAAACAAATTTCAACAGTTTTGTTAAATAACATAAAGGTAAATGCTTTAACAAATTAATAAAGTGGCCCAAAATCACATGAAAAATGCTTAGAATCATGAAAAACTGCATGATTTTGAAAGCCTTCCATATTATTCTCTCAGTCCCTATCTTCATGTAAAGATGAACTTCTATTTTAATGATCTATGACTTAAAGGGGATAGGGAAGATATAACTAGATAACTGCAGCGCCAAGGGGTAGAAAAGCCCATCAAACATCTAATGAGTGTTGGACAACACTGTTTGAAATCATTTCGCAAAATGGCCACCATTATATAGATGAATTGCCAAAACATAATGTCTTGCATGTATTTACATATACATGAAGTGTAGAATGTCAACAAAATCGCTATTCGAGTTTTAACAAATAACGTATCAAAAATGAAATGAAATAAATATAACAAGGCATTAACTTGACAAAGTATCACCACCTAGTTGCTCACAATTTATGAGTTCAATATTAATGAATTTCTGAGAACTGATTTTTAAAAAAAAATTGGTCAATTTGAATCAGGCATTTTTTACCCTAAGAAGGTCAGTGAAATCTCAAATCTAAAGTCAGATTTTAACCTCCGAGAACTTGTAGATGATTTTGAAAAATTGGTCAATTTGAAGCAAGTTGAAAAAATTCCTTTTTGACCTTGAGAAGGTCATTGAAGATCAAATCTTTTTTGACCTTGAGAATGTCATTGAAGGTCAAATCTATAGTCTGATTTGAACTTTAGAGAACTTGTAGATCATTTGATGATTTTGAAAAACAATTTGGTCAATTTGAACTAAGTTGAAAAATTCTATCAGCACATAAGATGACAAGAGGGCCATGACAAGATAGCACATTTTCAAAGTGTAACTATAAAAATATAAAGCATATCTGAATGACCACCTTACTGTAGATACACTTATTTTGACACTACTTAATTTGATGGATTTACTCAATTTCAAATATTGGCGGCTATTTAATTTGGCGGATTCAGGACTGAAGTTTAATTGTTGTTTATGTATATGGCATTAGCACAGGTATTTACAAAGATATTTTCTGTATTTCTTTTGGAATAATGTAGAATTGATGACATGTTGACAGGAAGAGGCCCCAGAAGTTAATTTCTGAAGTGCAATGGACAAAAATTCCAAACTGAAATTTGATGGATTTTTTTTATTTTTATTTTCTGAATCAGCCAAATAATCTGTCAAATTAAAGAGGGAGCCAAATTAAGTGTATTATTCTGGCAGAAAGTTCAAAGCTAATCGTTTTCTTCGGATTACAATGTTTTTTTAACTTTTCAGCATGAATATAGGGTTGGGACCTCAAAACCACGGAATGCCGGAGCGGCACCCTTGGGCAACTCTCTACAAACCATTTCTTATACCCCCCTAAGAAAATCTACTGGGGGTACTATAAGACACCTTTATATATCAGACACTAATAAAGATATAGACTTGAAATTTTCAGGAATTAGTTTAAGTATGATGCTTAATCTGTATGGTGAAAATCAAGAAAAAATCTTAATCCGTTGCTATAGCAACAGTAATAGATCACTATTAGTTACCTTAGAAATGTATTATTTTGTGGGTTTTCAGCATTTTCTTCATATTCTTGATTCTTAAACTAT
The DNA here is from genome assembly GCA_903813345.2 of Owenia fusiformis. Taxonomy (NCBI): domain Eukaryota; kingdom Metazoa; phylum Annelida; class Polychaeta; order Sabellida; family Oweniidae; genus Owenia; species Owenia fusiformis. The sequence goes on along the minus strand of CAIIXF020000007.1, from coordinate 18,307,201 downwards.
CTTACTATCTGAAGCACATAGCATGATAAGAGGTGAAGATAAAATAATTCATCATATCATTTATGTAATATGTCTAACAATTCAGTTGCTATGGCAACATCACTTGATAATCAGGTTCTTACATTTCACTTTCTTTAATGAGTATAAAGGTGGTCCAAAGTAACACTTTTTCTAAAGGTATGTTCTCAAGGTAAAGAAGCTCTTTTAGAAGTAAATAGTCACTTGAATTTGTTAAAAATGTATATCTTTGAGTTGTCCCTCCCCACAGCCCCAAAAATGTGATGATTGGTGAAAACTGGCAAAAAACTTCATTTTCTAGGTTCAAATTAAAAATGCATTGGGATGCAACACTTATTGGTATTCAAGGAACATCTACTGACTTTGTCTGATATAACAATATGAAGATTTTAATTATTAGATGATGGGAAGTATTTTATTTGAAACATTTTAGAATCCTATCCCATAAAAATGTTGAAAAGAGGGTGTGGTCAATTTTACCATTTCACAGCATTTAAAGTTAGAAATATATACAAACCAAGGCATTAAAACATCTTCAAATGTTAAGTATATAGGACACTATATTTTATATGTTAATCTTGTATTTAGTACAAGTCTGAAATCCAATGCAATCATACAGTGGAGACTAGCAAGGTTTGCATACAATCCAGACATTGGAATCCTTTACAACCCATTCAGCAGAATCATTTACATTTTAGAGCCAGGGTTTTGAAAACTAGCTAAAATGTTTATTATTGAAAACAACTAAAGATGGCTTTCCATTGGTCAACCAAGCAGCAAAATGCATTAAGTCTGACCAGGTTTGCCATTGCTCACAGCTGCAAGTGTGACGTGTGAACAGTTACCACCAACATTTGGTTCTCAACATTCGTGGTTAGATCGTCAACTTGCCACTAACTCCAGAAAACACTTACTCAACATACAACCACTAACTCCAGAAAACACTTACTCAACATACAATAAACCAAAGATGCCACACAAGCACACTCACTCACCCAAAGATGCCACCTTACACGAGCACACTCACTCACCCAAAGATGCCTCCTCACACGAGCACACTCACTCACCCAAAGATGCCACCTTACACTAGCACACTCACTCACCCAAAGATGCCACCTTACACAAGCACACTCACTCATCAAAAGATGCAACCTTACACAAGCACACTCACTCATCCAAAGATGCCACCTCACACGAGCACATTCACTCATCCAAAGATGCCACCTTACATGAGCACACTCACTCACCCAAAGATACCACATCATACAAGCACACTCACTCACCCAAAGATGCCACCTTACACAAGCACACTCACTCATTAAAAGATGCCACCTTACATGAGCACACTCATTCACCAAAAGATGCCACCTTACACAAGCACACTCACTCATCCAAAGATGCCACCTCACACGAGCACATTCACTCATCCAAAGATGCCACCTTACATGAGCACACTCACTCACCCAAAGATGCCACATCATACAAGCACACCCACTCACCCGAAGATGCCATCTTACACAAGCACACTCACTCACCCAAAGATGCCACCTCACACGAGCACACTCACTCATCCAAAGATGCCACCTCACACGAGCACACTCACTCATCCAAAGATGCCACCTTACACAAGCATACTCACTCACCCAAAGATGCCATCTTACACAAGCACACTCACTCACCCAAAGATGCCACCTCACACGAGCACACTCACTCATCCAAAGATGCCACCTTACACAAGCACACTCACTCACCAAAAGATGCCACCTTATACGAGCACACTCACTCATTCAAAGATGCCACCTTACACGAGCACAATCACTCACACTAGCTAGCTACTTTCCAACACCTGGCTCTGATGCTTCATGGTTTTATAAGGATTCTACGTTTATAGTCACATGATGAGATTTGTTCAGATGATGAGAACTACCTGTAAGTGTTTTATATAACAGAAACTTTTGCCATGATTTGCACATTGACGGCCAAAATGACTGACCCAACACATCAGGATACAATTGTGCATGATGACCACCAACACCTGACTAATGAGGTGATATGCTTATATGTGTTGACTTTATACCAATGTTTATCTCTATTTTATGGTTACACTTCATTAGATGTCATTATGATACATGTACTAAATATTAAACTTACATATAGAATTGTACTTGTGCAAGATAACAACCATAGTCTGATTGCTCGGATGAGGAAAATTAATGCTTATAATATTTATATATTATGCCAATGTCTAGACTATGCCAACCTCTATTGTAAGATTACATTAGATTTCATTATGATACATGTACTATATCTATATAAAATATACATACAGAATTGTACTCATTCATGATAACCATCAAAGTCTGATTGCTCAGATGAGAAAAACCAAAGGTTGTAATAATTAGGCATTATGCCAATCACTAAACTATGCCAACCTCTCTACTGTATGATAACATTAAATGTCATTATGATACATATACTAGATATAAAACTTACATTTTATATAGAGCTATACTCATTCATGATAACCATCATAGTCTCATTACTCAGATGAGAAAAACTAATGGTTGTAATAATTAGACATTATGCCAATGTCTAGACTATGCCAACCTCTCTACGGTATGATAACATTAGACTTCATTATGATACATGTACTAGATATAAAACTTAAATATAAAAAGTGCAGTCTCCTATATACTAGATTATGGTAATGAATGAATTACAATGAATATGTTTAAATGCATCGATCTTTTGTCTAATGAATGCTGCTAAATGATAAAATTGAATACAACCATATTTTAACATTTTATGGGCTAGTGTTTTAAATTATAAATACTTTCGAGTGTCAAATAATTAAAATCTTCATATTGTAATATCAAGCAAAGTCAGTAGATGATTTTTGGATACTAATTGATGTTGAATCCCAATGCATTACTAATTTGAACCTAGGAATTGAATGTTTTTTGCCTGTTTTCCCCAAATTGTCAAACTTTGGGGGCTTTGGTAAGGGAGTAAGATAAAGTTGTAGAATTTTATTTGACTTCTTACTTCAGAAGAAACATGGTTTCATCTTTAAGGTACATAATGTTCCAAAAGTGTTACTTTGGACCACCTTTATACTCATTAAAGAAAGTTAAATGTAAGAACCTGATTATCAAGTGATGTTGCCATAGCAACTGAAATGTTAGACATATTACACAAATGATATGATGAATTATTTTATCTTCACTTTTAATCATATTATGTGCTCCAGATAGTTTAAGAATCAAGAATATGAAGACGATTATGAAACCACACAAAATAATGCATTTTTAAGGTAAGAAATAGTGTTCTATTACTGTTGCTATAGCAACGGATATATATTTTTTCTTAATTTTTGTCATACGGATCAAACATCATACCAAGAATACTTCCTGAAAATTTCAAGTCAATATCATTATTAATGTCTGAGATATAAAGGCGTCTTATAGTACCCCCTGTAGATTTTATTAGGGGGGTATGAGAAATGCTCTGTAGAGAGTTGCCCAAGGGTGCCGCTCCGGCATTCCGTGGTTTTGAGGTCCCAACCCTATATTCATGCTGAAAAGTTTAAAAAACATTGTAATCCGAAGAAAACGATTGATCCTCAAAATACCCCATATTTCTTCCAGACTATATCTACAGTATTTCAAATTGAAAATTGGCTACTTTCCAACTTGGCAAGAACCAATATTGCAAGAAACAAGTTTTCCATGGGTTTTTATCTTACATGTCACTATGCTGACTAACCAGGTTTGTCATGCTAGATGCAAGCTATAACATGATGAATCTAATCAAGATCCGCAAGACCCATGTCAGTGATTCCAAATGTTTAATGAACACAGAATATACAATATTTTAATATTGCAAGCCTGCAAAATTAAGTAGCCATCAAATGTTCAAAACATCATATCCACCAAAATAAGTAGCGCCAGATGTGGAAAATCATTGATTCACTGTCTTCCATAACATGTATAGAAGGAATGAAGGCCAATTAAGTAAACAAAGTGTGCAAAAATATCATATAAAATACATATGCTCTAATAAAAATGTTTTATATTTAACAAGTCTTCTCATTATTTTATTTTTCTATAAAATGTATACATGTACATAGCGGTTATACCTAGAGAGGGTTGTATATGGTTTATCAAGAGGGATGATATCATATCATCCTGAACGATTAACCAAATATACAATACCAACTTTTTATACCATGATAATTCGTGAAGAAATACACCACACTGGATGAAATTACAAGAGACAAACACAATAAAAGTTTTTAAAATAAATTGAAGGGAAGTCTATGGGAAGTATACAGGTTATAGGCAAAAACCTGAATAACACGAAAAAATATGTAAAAAACTATATTCACACTCCCGTTCTACAAAGTAAACAATTTGTACAAAAAGGTATCTCAATGTTGTAAAGATATCAATATGTCAGTTGAATTTGCAACTAACCTTGCTATAATCCCATGAAATATTTTTGAAGATATGCTAATTCATGAAATGCAAGTCTCAAGTTGAACTTTCATATACATCTTGCATTCTAAATTACTAATGTGAAGTGGGAAGGGTGTGATAGGAACCACAGATACAACCCTTTTTGTCCTCACAGCTTCATTTGTGATGGAAAAAGAGTCTAATAGGGTAGATATATCTTAGCAATATGAACAATACTTAATAAATATCCTTAATACATGATTTTTAAATGCACAGCATTAACAACTAAATTTACAATTCAGAGTCCAACAAAAATAGTGTCTTGACATGAAGGTCTCCATTTCATTCACGAGGGGCCTTTGAGGATTTCTAAAGCATGACATTGAGTATTGTTTCTTTCACTTATCAAATGCTACAACATTCTTGAGATTTCTTCAATCTTCCAACTATCTTATGAGATAAACCATTTAATTTGAAGAGAGAATACCGCAAATAAAGTTCTTTAACCAATCTTCAGTTGCGATAGCTGCACCTAACAGGCTCCATACAATACACTGTCAGTTCGTTCCACTTGATCCAAATCCTTTGGAACCACGGTCAGTATCATCCAAATCCTGGAAATATAATGAAGCTTTATTAGGGCATAGACTTTCCTGTCTTTCCAGTTTGTCAATCATTACTAATAGTAAGGACGTTCACAATGAAAATGCTAGGAAGAAGTGAGACCCCTATCTAGAAAAAAAACATGATTTCTTTCAATCTCAAAAATAAATTAATTCTTAGTGTCTGATAAAGTATAAAAATGTGCATGCGTCCAGGCACTGATAAACTTTAAATAGAGAATTCCCTGGGCTCATCTCAGAGGTGAACCAGGTTGTGGTCGAAAAAACGTTGTGTGTCGATATTGAATGTTGATGTAACCGAATAAATGTCATCATTGAAATTGCACATGGCTAATAGCAATACTTTGTAGATGCTAAATATTAATATATTTAGAGTATTTATAAGAGTAATGGTGTGAAAAGTATGTGGCCGTCGACTACATCAAGAATTTACTTCCATGATGACTTCACACATAAATAAGGGGCTCTCCGAGGGGTGTGTGACAAGGAGGCCTGACCTGTTGTATTGGATGATCTAAAAGTTAGGTTTCTAAAATGGCAGAAAACTCAAATATTTGAAAGTTATAAGAAAACAACTGTTTTTCAAAGGTCATATCTTTCAAATAATGTCTAAAATGGTTTAATAATTAATAAGTCATGAAAAGTACTATTTTCAAACTTTACATGACACCCCTAAAAGTTGAATATAAGATTCACCATTGGAGAGTGTATTGTGAAACCCCTATCTTCTACTAGCTACATACCTGACATTCCAACAATTCTGGCAAGTAGATTCTTTCAAGGATAAGCTGAGCTATTCTCTCTCCCTTTTTCACTAAAAATATAATTAGATTGTGACTACTTAGTCCTCTTATTAAGTTGAATAATTTATATATATACCAGGGTGCTGGTATATCTATTAAATTCTCCTAAAATGACTTTAATTTTTTAACATGTAATTTTATATGTGTATGCAATAAATACCATTCATTTCTGGGCAAAAATGTGCAGACCGTCGTTACATTATACATGTAGTTGTGTGTAAGTAATAAAAGGGTACCTGGAAATGGCTCTTTCCCAAAGTTGAAGAGTACAACCCCCACATTTCCTCTGTAGTCCTGGTCTATCACACCAGCTGAAAGTAAATGGTGGAATGAAACTGTGACAAGGAATTAACATCACAAAAAGTTTCACCTCGTAACTCATTGCAAATGGCTACAAATGTGTAATAACAATTTGTGACGGACACTGAATGCCAACATTCAACAATCATAATGGCAACATTCGTTGAGCTAACATGGTAATTCCTTATTCCCACATTTATAATTAACAGCTTGGTACGAATAATATAATATTCTTAAGTTAGATCCACATGATGAGCATTTTCATGTTATTTTCATAATGATTAACTTTCAACGAACTGAACTATCTTACCTCCAACATCAATGAAGTGTTTAACAGCTAGGCCAGACCTTGGGGCTGAAAATACGCATAAAATATAAAGTGTTATATCCCTACATTTTATTTTATAAATGTTATACATGTTATGTATCTGGTTTCAGTACTGGTCATTAAGATATCTGATACCCTTAACTGAGATTACCATGCCTATAGCAGACACTTGTAAGTCTGGCTTCCTACTAGAAACACATTAACTATGTAGTTCTTATATTATGTTTGATGTATAATAAAGTCTTGATACAAAACACAACAATACATATTTTATTTTTTGTACTCAACCATATCAGTTAGGTATCTAAAACATGTTATTCTAAAGATTTTTCAGGTTTGGTTGCTATGTCAACCTAAGATATTGTCAGGAAATGCTGGACTTTTGACAAAAATGGTGGTAATTTTGAATTTGATATCAAATTTCTGCTTGTACATGTACAAACATGCTCGGACGGACGGATGTACGTAGGGACGGACGTACGTACGTAGGGACGGATGGAGGCGTTCCCTATATCCCTCCGAACTTCGTTCGATGGGATAATTAGAATACTATCAAGATATGGGACATTACTATACTGGATAAATATATCTCAAATAACATAGAACAATACGGATTAATATTTATGTGTGAAATGCTAAGTTAGTAGTGAAGGACCCACTGTCCTGTACTCACACAGTTTGGAACCTTCAGAGGAATGTATATCCTGACTTTCAAACAAAAATATTGATTTGGATTTGTAGTCTCGAACTTTGAGAAACTTAGATAGCACAGTTGTGTGACCTAGTTTGATGACCTTTGACCTTGAAAATTTTTTTTTTTTTTTTTTTTTTTTATTCTGTATAAAAAGTTGTACAAATACAATATTGTAGAAAGAAAACATACAGTAGTTGCATATGCTAAAATATCGTATTTATATATAATATTAGCCTTATTTAGCATAGTAGTTTTGATAAAAAGAGTAAGGGAAGGGGGGAGGGGGGGCAGGGGAAAAGGCAAGAGGGGGACTTTTTATGATTTTCTGCTCGATGGTTTGAGCTTGGTGAGGGGGTTTTTATGTTCCCAGTGTGTATTTTACTACGTTATGAAATGTTTGAGTTTCAACCATTGCTGTTCCATAAGTTCAGGTTTTTTTCTTCTTTGGCTGATGCTTTCTTCTATTTTTTTCTCTGTTTTTAGGAAGTTTTGCCAGCCTATCATATTAGGTCTCCTTATTTTCCTTTTACATGTGTTTAGGAATATCTTTTGTTTCAGGAATAGATGTTCGTTTTCTGTTTTTCCATCTCCAAAAAGGAATTTCTCAATCGTGGGTACATCTTCGTCAAGTTGGTTGAAAGATGTTATTAGGAAGTCTTGTACGGCCTCACAATGGTATATTCCATGTTCTAAAGTATCTATGTCACTACGGCATAGACTGCATATATCAGTGTTATAGCCGTCTATGTTCATTTGTTTTAGTTGTTTGTTATAGTATAGTATCCGGAAGAATATTTTTATTTGGAAATATTTCTCTTTTGTCCTGAGAATATTTTTTCTATTTTTGTGGATTTTGGCCCACATCAATGGATTTTGTAGTTGCAGTTTGTTTTGCCACTTATCTTCCATCTTCTTTGGCAGTTTCACAGCATTGTTCTTTTTTAGTAAAATCTTGTAAACTTCTTTATTGTTTGTCTTTTTTAACCATTCTGTGTTAATTGTGACATTCGGATTCTCGGTTTCTTCTTCATTTTCTCTTGGGTGTCTTAATTTTCTTTTCCAATTTTGGGGGATGGCTGTAATTATACTGTTATATTTCAAAGTATTCCTTTGGTTCATAACAATATCATATTTATGGCCTAATTCTGCTGCTGTGAGGAATCGATTTTCGTCCTGGATGTCTTTTATAAATTCAATACCTTTTTGTATCCATACTTCGTTTTTCATGATTTCTCCATTGATTTTTATCTGTTCATTGTGCCATAATGATTGTTGCTCTGGGTTTCTCGTATCCGGAATTGTTTGATATTTTAGACTGCACCAATTTTTGTAGACTGTCTTCAGGTACCTTAAGTCTAAAACATTTATTTTGTCACTATTTTTTGAAAGGTTCAAAGCCCATACTTCTCCCTGCGTCAGGTTCTTCAGGTAGTAGTTCCATATCTTCTTCCATTTGCCACTATATGTAGGGTCTATATATTTCTTTATCCATTTGATGCTTAGGTTTTTTACGTATGATTGTAAGTGGAGCATGTTTAGGCCACCTCTCTCTTGTTCGTTCATCATTATCTTTCTTCCAATTTTGTCTGGCTTCTCATCCCATATAAAGTTGAAAAACATGTTTTCTATTTCTTTGATAAAGTCATCTGTTGGTGTGAGCACTGTACATAGATATGTCAGCTGAGATACGAGGAGTGATTTTATCATTATTATTTTTCCTAGAGGTGTGATGTTTCTACTTTTCCATGCTCTAATAAGTCCTTGAATTTTGTTTCTTTTCTCTGGGAAATTTAAACTGTTTATGTCTCTTCCATCTAAAGGAATGGTTATACCAAGGACTTTTATATCTTTATCTTGGTATTTTAGCCCTGATGCCATGCTTTCATCTCTTACTTGTTGCTGTAATAGTGCATTTTCTCTGCCTATCACGGCTTCTTCTGTTTTGTGGAGATTGATGTTCAGTCCTGAGATTTCTCCAAAATTTCTGAACTTTTTAATTACTTTTTTCGCGGATGCAATCTTTCTTACAAAGACTGATGTATCATCGGCGTATTGTGAGATCTTTACTTCTCCATCTGGTATTTGTATGCCTTCAATTTCTTCATCTCTTCTGATTGATTCACTCAATATTTCGGCACATAGAATAAATAAATACGGACTTAGGGGGCATCCCTGTCGTACTCCTCTGTTCAGGTTAAAGTAGCGTGATGTATACCCGTTATTTATTACTGAGCTTTTTGCATCGTTGTATATGGTTTTGATCCATTTTCTAAAGTCTGGTCCAAAATTGAAGTAATCTAGCGTCCGATCAATAAATTTCCATTCCACTGTGTCAAAAGCTTTTTCAAAGTCGATGAAAAGCATTATGCCAGATTCATTGTTTGATTTAAGGTGTTCCATACAGTCTATTATGAGTCTAATATTTTCTGATATATTTCTCCCTTTGACCTTGAAAATTTTACTTATTCAGAGCTTAGTAAGGTCTTTTGTGATTAAGCATCTCACTCACATCTCACTTGTTATAAAATCTGACTTCTTACCTCTAAATCGGAAGGTACAATAAACACAATAATTTACGCTGGAATTTATTTTCCCAATCACGGAAAGTGCCGAAGATTGCTGTCGACACTTTCATGAAATTGCAAAAAATTCCAACATCAGGTTTAAACATGTGAAGGAACTTGTTCTCAGCTTTCCGCATGTCAAAATGAGTGGTACTTCAGAGGAAACAGATTCATATGGATATTTACTTTAGCCCTCAGGGCTCTCGCTACGCTTTTAGAGTGTGGCGCCCCGCCACACTCTAATTGAGTGCCGCCACAACCTATCCAAAATAGAAGGTAGTAACCACAGTCTAAACTGTAGTAACCACAGCCTAAATTGTTGAAAATTCATGCTAATATCGTGTTAAATCACAATTTATAAACAAATTTCTTTTACCTGACAGCCATATTTGTATTGAACGTGAGGTACTGCTTCTGCGCCAAAATAATTGCGCAAGGAGCTTCAGAGTCACTTGGACGCACTTTTCCCACGGCAGATCACGGCCCAAGGCCAAGATCAAAAAAAAATTGAAAAAAATTCAACCTATCTCTTCTATAAAACTAATTGTAAATTCTACTCAAAACGTCATCAGAATAAAAGAACAAGAACCCACCTACCTTAGAGAAGACAAATCTTAAGTGAAATTGACAGATAATCATCAGTATTTGAGAAATACTGAGTGAATTATACTTGCCGGTAAACAGGAAGTCAAAAAGTATGGCCTGCCAATCCAGCAGATTATAATTCAGCAAGTAAACAGGAAGTCAAAATGTATGGCCTGCCAATCCAGCAGGTTATAATTCAGAATCAGAAAGTTTGCAGTGATTCAATAGAAGAAGGTATAATGTATATTTCTAATATTGTACACAAATTATGGATAAATTAAGAACTTTTGCAAGTGAATATAGTTACAAAATATTTTTAATAGCTTAGGCTCGCTCCGCTCGCGCGTTCGCTTTACTCACGCTTCGAATCGCGTATTCGCAGTAACAAGCACCACACCCTAATTTTTTTCTGGTGAGAGCCCTGGCCCTATATATGTTAATGTATGTTGAGGTCTTGCATGATCTTTAAATGAACTTACCTACTCTTCCATAGCAACCATCTGGAACTGCAATTTTAATATCTGTTTTGGCGACTATTCTTTCTTGGGCTGGTACAACATAGTCATAAGCACTGAAAACAAAATTCACAATACAGTATTAGTACAGGTTTAATCATTCAATGTTAAAACTAGAGAAACAGCAACTCCAAAGAAATCCCACATACAATTTTATCAAATCGCCTAGCAGGACATGACTAGAATGCTCACTTTGTAAAAGCTAAAGGCAGAACTCCTATCGTAAATAAAAGAGTAATTTTTAAACTTGACAACAGCAGCGCCAAAGCGTAGCAAATCCCATCGAACAGCCATGGCTGGTATTTTAACAAAATCCTTCTACTAGTTTTTCAGTTCGAGCAAAAATCTATTTGAAAGCTTGTGATAACACACATAACAAGGCACAGACGTGAACAATATCGTACCTAAAACACAGCATTGTGGTCTTGTTGACCAAGAAAGCAAGATGGCCGCAGAAAAGTTAATCAGCTCTAGAACTTATCACTGTGTAACATATGTAAACAAGAACACAAATGTGTACAAAATGTCCCCACCAGTGGGTGATCCCATCAAATGGTTATCCTGAAAATGAGTAGACAAGACTTTACCAACACAATTTGAGGACGGAAAATCCAAAATGGCCACCTTAAAATTTACCCAGAATGCCAAAAATTTAGTCAGTTCTATAGATTTTCAAACTAAGAACCACCCCTGAAAATTTTTAATTGATCCGTCACACAGTTAACTAGAAAACATGTAAACAAGACTTTACAGACAAGATTTTGGGATGGAAAATCCAAAATGGCTGCCTTGACATTTACCCAGAATGTCAAAAAACTAATCTGTTCCTAGATTTTCATACTAAAAATTCTAAAAATCATCCCCGAAAATATGACATTGATCTGCCAAATGGTTCACCTGAAAACGCGTAGACAAGACTTTACAGACAAGATTTTAGGACAGAAAATCCAAAATGGCTGCCATGACATTTACACAGAATGCCAAAAAACTAATCAGATGTAGATTTTCACACTAAGAATCATCCCTGAAAATTTGAAATTGATCTACCAAACGGTTCACCTAAAAACGCGTAGACAAGACTTTACAGGCAAGATTTTAAGACGGAAAATCCAAAATGGCTGCCTTGACATTTATCCAGAATGCCAAAAAACTAATCAGATCTAGATTTTCATACTAAGAATCATCTCTAAAAATGTGAAATTGATCTACAGAACGGTTCACCTGGAAATGCATAGACAAGACTTTACAGACAAGATTTTAGGACGGAAAATCCAAAATGGCTGCCTTGACATTTACCCAGAATGCCAAAAAACTAATCAGTTCTACATTTATATACTAAGAATCATCTCTGAAAATTTGAAATTGATCTACCAAACGGTTCACCTGAAAACGCGTAGACAAGACTTTACAGACAAGATTTTAAGACGGAAAATCCAAAATGGCTGCCTTGACATTTACCCAGAATGCCAAAAAACAAATCAGATCTTGATTTTTATACTAAGAATCATCCATGAAAATTTGAAATTGATCCACCAAACGGTTCACCTGAAAACACATAGACAAGACTTCACAGACAAGATTTTAGGACGGAAAAATCCAAAATGGCCGACAATAAAAAAGTGATTATGTGTTTTTGCTGATTTCTTCTTACAAAATTATCACATATAACTACTGTTAACAATAACATAGGCTTTTACAACAAAGTACATCTGAAATTATTAATAAAGCTACTAAATAGTTAAAGTATGAAAACTCAAAAACACCATTCAATATGATACAAAGTATTATCGTGCGCTAACTTTTCTTAAGACATTCAAAATGGCTGACATGACTGAGCTAACAGGTCCAAAACCTAATCAGATCTAGAATGAAGTGAGCTGAAAAAGATTTTAAAGTTTTAAAAGCAACTGTGAAGCCGTTTTTCTTAAAGTTTGCAGACAAGGATTTTAGCATTTGACTTCAAAATGGCCGACAGGAAGTAGGTATCGAGTTAAAATTTTTTCATCCACATCTGTATGCACTCATAAGTTATCCCTGAAAATTTGAAGGTGATATCTGTAGCGGTTTTGGAGAAAACTCCCGGACGTACGGACAGACGGACGGACGGACGGACGGACAGACAGACGGACGCGCCTAGGCCGACAATATGGCCCCACACTATGTGGTGGGGACATAAAAACGGTTTGGCTGGAAACCTGTAGACAAGCCTCGATAGACAAGATTTTAGGACGGAAAATCTAAAATGGCAGCCTTAACATTTACCCAGAATGCCCAAAAACTAATCAGTTCTTGACTTTGATATGTAGAAACATCCCTGAAAATTTCAGATGAATCCCTCAAATGGTTTGGCTGAAAACCTGTAGACAAGTCTTGAAAGTGAAGATTTTAGGATGGAAAATCCAAAATGGCCACCTTAAAATTTACCCAGAATGCCCAAAAACTAATCAGTTCTTGACTTTGAAATGTAGAAACATCCCTGAAAATTTCAGATGAATCCCTCAAATGGTTTGGCCGAAAACCTGTAGACAAGTCTTGAAAGTGAAGATTTTAGGACGGAAAATCCAAAATGGCCACCTTAAAATTTACCCAGAATGCCCAAAAACTAATCAGTTCTTGACTTTGATGTGTAGAAACATCCCTGAAAATTTCAGATGAATCCCTCAAATGGTTTGGCTGGAAACCTGTAGACAAGCTGAAAAGTGAGACGCCGCCCGCCCGCCAAGCTGACTACAATATCGTACCTCTTGTTAGGTACGATAAAAAGTGGGTTTGGGATTTGGATTCCGACCAATGCAGGCCTGTCAACTTGGGAACACATATATGACATATACCCAATTCACATGAAAATTCCGAACGAACTGCCATGTGCTTCTTTAATATCTACATTTCTGGCTTTATTAATGTCCTATATAATTTTTTTTTTTACATTTAAAACATATTGCTATTACAGTTTTACATATTGCACCTAAATTACTGTAAAATCGGCACTAAATTGGCCACCATTTTTAAATGAGCGGCCATTTTGAAAATCGGCTTGTCATGTTGCATTCTGGGAGCCAATCCACATTGCCGCATAATCCGGCTCCAAAATCACCTCAACATTTGAAGAGTCGGCATTAACATGTGAATTCCACTTCAAATTTTTAAGTTCATTATGGACACAAATTCCAATATATCTGGACTTACTTATACTAGGACGGAGAAAATAGAGCACTGAATACACTGAGGTAAGAATTTATTTACTCACTTCGAGTATGGCTCTCAAACGGAGAAGTGAACAGCTCATCAATAGTGACCTTTGAAATCGAATTAAGTCGATCCGCGGCTTACTTTTGGTCTCTAACTGTGTCTTACATCAGTATCATCAATCCGTGTAAGTATTGGAGCGCTGGAGTACTTCTTTTTCGATCAAGACTTGTAAATTGTTCATAGAGTGAAAGTTTTTTAGACCTATTTCCAATATGGCGGTTTGCTAGGTGCGAGATACGCAACGAACGAAATGAATTTTGAGAATTAGTTAGGTTCGGACAACCTCCGGAGATTTACGAAAATGTCCGAGCAGAAACCGAGAAAGCTATTATATCAAAATCCAATAGCTTTCGTAGGAAGTAAGAGTTTATTACATGTGCGACAGCATGTAATTTTCATAGCTATAGTAATTCTTTATGGTGTGCACTGTATGTGTGCAAAATATGAACAAAATTGGGCCAACAGTGTTCGAGTTGTTGCCCTGACAGATGGAGAGACGGACAGGCAGAAAGACGGATGGACGGAGGCGTTCCTATATCCCTCCGAACTCAGTTCGATGGCATAATAATTGATATCTAAAGTGACCTGCAAATGGGATTCAGACGGGAATCGGACCAATGTCCCCCAAATTTCGTATTTCTACATGTCACGCAGTTTGCTGGAAAATTTGAAGTCATGCCAGTTTTTTTTGCGTGACATATCAACCTTAGACTAGAGTCAATACGTCCAAATCCAAACAGGGGGGTAAACACGAACGGGTTCCAAATAATGGCAAGCAGATCATTGAATTGAATAATAGTACCTCTACTACCTCTACATAATATTTATAGCCTGAAAGATACAATATAATGATGTATACCAACAATCTTACAATAAAATAATCAATTATGATGATTTAGGTGTTCGGAATTACCCCCATGCTAGTGTTTGGAATTACCCCCACAAACTCTGTGCGTTTAAATAAATATATGTCAGTAATAAATGATTTAAATTTGGGTTTCTTGATATGCAGGGGTGACAGGATCCAGTATCATAAGTTAAGGGTATCATATAATGATATACCATCAATCTAATAATTGAAACAATTAAGTTTAAGTTAAGTGTTTGGAATTACCCCCATGCAGGTGTTCGGATTTACCCCCCAAAAAAACTCCTGTTCGGAATTACCCCCCTAAAATACCTTGTAGTAAAAATGGAATAACCCAGATATTTTTTACAATTTTTCGTAATTTTTTCTGCAAATGCATTCTACAGTGGATAATACACATAATATATATAGAATCATAGCATAGATGTGCAGTACAGCCAAGCTAACTACATTTTTTGATGGGGGTGTTTGGAAATAGACGTACTGACTCTACCTTTTGAGATCATATCCTGCTGCAAGACTTGAGCCTCTCACCGGAGCATAAGCATTTTCTGTTATTTTGGCGAATCTTAGAACAACTTTCTCGAGTCCCATGTCCGTTACCTTCTCTACATTTGCCTCCTTTGCCTTTTTACAAGCGGGCTCACTGGTTATGATGTTTTGTGATACGTTTTCCTTATCGACTTCCATTCTCCGATTCTGGTGTTGTCTAAACTCGAAATTGGCGGGAAAAATCTATCGTAAAGCAGCTTTATCTTATTATTTTCAAGAATAGCATTAATTCAGTAAATGTAATTATTTTTTCATGAAGAAGTTTTCCGCTATTTTGTAATGCTATATTATGTGTTGTAATCAACAGAGTCTAATCAATGATACTTTTTGCGGCATTCTTTACAACAACGTGTTCCACTTCCGGGTTCGACATGCCATTTGTTATTTTCTGTGGTCCACCTTGTAGCGGCAAATCAAAGCGATGTATGGAATTGAAATCGTTTATCACTAGCAATTACAAGAGAGAAGTTATTGTTATATCCGATGATGTTACTGGTGTTCCCAAGAACGAAATATATGCAGGTAAACCAAACATGAAAAGTCATCTTCGATTTTGACATTTTCTATTATTTTTTCTGATCAAGTGCAGACTGCAAACACAGGATACCCCACACTAAAAGCTTTACCGTACATATTTTCAGATTCAAAGAAGGAAAAAGAAACGAGAAGTGGCTTAAAATCTGCAGTCCAAAGGTATGCAAAGCTTTGCACCTTGTGTAAATCAATGAATGAATGACCCGGAAGTAAATAAATGACTGTAATCGTTAGAAGCAGAACCTTTATAATTGAAAGACTAATATTAATGTGATGTTCTCATGTTTCTTTTTTAGAAAAATAACAAAAGACAACGTTGTTCTGGTTGATTCAATGAACTATATCAAGGGTAAGGCACTTTTACAAAATTTTCTCCATTATGTTGTATCTGCCCGGCTAGCTCAGTCGGTAGAGCATGGGACTCTTAATCCCAGGGTCGTGGGTTCGAGCCCCACGTTGGGCGCAATGTTTTTCTTTTTTTAGGATCAATGTTTTTCTTTTATGGGCTCTCAATGTTTTCTTCACATGATATAACACAGTGATTTAGATACTATTTAATTACGCAATCATTTAGGCTGATTCAGAGTTGCGCACACAGTTGTGACAACTTATCCCGTACCAGGACTATAGACTAAAGTCCTGGGATGGGATAAGTGACAACACAATGGTCCAACTATAGACATATTTTTAATATTTTACATACATGTGCCATGTGCTTTTTTGTACTTTCTTTTCATTTTGGTATTATTCATCACCAATTGTTTTATAGGTTTCAGGTATGAACTTTTTTGTGTGACAAAGTCTGCCCAGAGCCCCCATTGTGTGGTAAGTACAAATTCACTACACTAATTGGCATTTGTATTGTGAAATAATCTGGCAGCCTAAGGGAAGTCAGCACAATATTAGGTACAGCTGGAAAATAACATTTTGGTAAAAAATTGCTATACCTGCACATGTTTTTTTCTGATACACTATAAAGAATGAAGGCATGTGTTAATTTCCTTGCTTTTTTCAGGAAAGTATCATTACACTGTCTTCTTTTAGTATATCTGGAAAGAGGTCAATGGGAACTCCAGGAAATTCTTATATTTCACACTTTCTATTTTTCCAAATTTTCTTTCAAAGTGTCCAGACAACACAGGAGCTACCATTACTGTTTCCAGTTTTACTAAAAGTAGACAATGTAATGATACTTTCTTGAAAAAAGCATGGAAATATACACATGCCTTCATACTTAATTTTGTACCAGAAAATAACATGTGCAGGAATAGCAATTTTTTCCAAAATGTTACTTTCCAGCTCCTATAAAAAGTCAAGAGATATACATACATGTACATTTTAAATCTGTCCTAGTGAACACCTCTCTCTAGAAAACACATGTCTCTAGTGGACACCATTCCTCATCACATACTCTACTACTGACTTCTGTATAAATTAAAATTAACCTCTCTGTAGTGAACACCTGCCAACACTGAACATCTTTCTTGGCAAAAAATGTTCAATATACACAGGTTTTATGTACACTTCTATGTACACTTATGTATGTTTATCCAGGGTGAACCAAAAAAGGGAACCCAAATAAATGTTAATAACTCAGTCATCAAATTTGATACAATTGAACCTTGTGCAATGTTCGTTCACTCTACTAAGTCTCATCAGTCTGTTCCCAATGGTCACCATATATGGTCATTTTACAAAAGGTGCTCCTAATGCCAAAACATGCTAGTTATTCTAGGGGCTCTGTCGAAGATAATTGTAGTCTGCACTAACTAGAAGCATCATGCAGGGAGTTTGAAACAAGAGATATATAGATGAGTATGGATTTGCAAAAAATAAAAATAAATGACTGAGTTATGTACATTTGGGTTTGGGTTACCTTTTTTGGCTGACCCTGTATATATCACACATAGTTTTTTTTAGATTTACTGCAATGTCTCTTAATTGTTCATATAACACATGATTTATAGATTTACTGTGATGTCTCTAAAGAGAATGCTACAAAGTGGAACAGTGGTAGACCACAGCAGGAACAGTATACTCAGGATGTGTATGTATAAACATTAATACTTTAAGATTTAAGCCCTAGACTCAGTGCATTGCTCTGTTCTCAGCTCTAGTAAAAATTGTAAAATACTGTCAAAATGACACTAAAATTTTAAAATTTTATAGGCTGATATCTTAGATATAAAATTTTTGCCATGTCACTCAATTTTAAATGGCAATCATTTATGCAAAATATTATATTTTAGCTTTAACATGAATTTCTTCTTACCAGCTTGATTCATATATCCTACTTCATCAAGTCACTATCTTGTAGGATATGTGGCTCTTAAAATATACTTCAGTGATCTCCCCAGCATTAAAGCAAGTGGGCGCAGCACCCACCTGAGATTTTGAAAATAGGCTTGCACCCACCTGAAAATCCATTTGCACCCACTTGAAAATGAGAAAAATCATGAAAAATTGGCATATTTTGACCAATTTTGGTCTGAATTGTGAAAACGAAAATTTTGCACCCACCTGAGACAAAATCCTGGGGAGATCAATGTACTTACTTTCAAAATATTAAATAGTATACAATAGTGTTATTTTCTTTTGTAGCTTAGATGCATTGATGATGAGGATGGAGCCCCCAGATTCCAGAAATCGTTGGGATTCTCCACTTTTTACAATACAATATGATGATGAGTTACCATGCCAACAGATATGCGATGCCATCTTTCAGAGGAAGGCACCATCTCAGAATATGTCTACTCAGTCAGTAAGACGATACGTATTAAGGGCAATCCACATTTTGCTAATTGCATCACAATAATGCAATCCACATTTTGCTAATCGCATCACAATGATGAACATAATTTAGTTGGGAAATACTAATAGTAAAACCCATCATTTGTTAAAGGAAGAACTCATATGCACAAGACTGATTTGATTTATATTTGGTTGGAAAAAACATGTATTATGATGTTTCTAATATATAATAAATTTTGACTCAAGAATAGAATGTGCAATTTCCTTTTTAAAACCAATACTGAGACATCTCATATATTTTCAACAGTATAGCTCATATTATAGTAAGTAGGGTACATGTATGTGCAGCTGCTTTAAAAAGTTGGTGATTTTATTTTTTAGCAACCCCTCTCCTCCACAGATTTCCTGTATGAGTTAGATAGAATAACTCAAGCTACAGTTAGTGTAAGTATCATTTCTGTAAAAGTTAAATTACAGGTAGCTCAAGTCTCAGTCCTATATCATCATGATAAACCATGACATCTCATTTCTTCTCAGCCCTGAGATGTTTCAGGTGAAACAGAAAGATAATATGATTATCAGAATGGTCCTATATTAACTTGGAAGTACTCAACAACCCAAAATAAATTGATGAAAACAATTGTTTTTTTTTCAGGTGATCATTGACTCACAGAAGACAGGAATAGTTGGAGATGCAATAACAGTTCCTGGGGCTGATGAGAAGGTTTGTAATCTGACAAAAACATCAACTATTATTCCATGTTTAACATTTAAATACAGCTAGATCCTGTATACAGTGTAATTGAATTCTGATATAATTAATATACAACATGATGATTGATGAAATCATAATGCAATCAGTCTGTGTCAGATTCATTATTATCCCATCGAACGAAGATGACCACTATTTTATCCTATTTTACTATAACTTGAAAAGTAGTGGAGCGATTCTGTTAATATTTGGTATGTGAATAATATAAGCATGGCACACTGTCTAATGACACTTGTGGTAGAAGGTGGCATTTTGAAAAATGGCTGCCATTTTTGCTATAAACTTTGTTTGTAAAAATGCTACCCATTGCTGTTCGATGGGATTTGCTACTCTTTGGCGTTGCTGTTGTCTAGTATTTGACTAGGTATTATGAATATGGTCAGGGATAAATGAAATGAGATGAAATTTGGAATTTGCTTTCTGAATTCAAACTTTCTTTTGATTCATTGAACTTTGATTTACCTCTAAATTTATGAAATGCAGCATTTTAAAAGTGTTCCTGAAAATGTCTTGGGTATTTGCCTGAGTTGTCATGTCTTTGCATTGTTCCCTGTCAACCCTACTTGAGATGTAGAGGAAAACATATTTTTAGTTACCAGTAGTTTTTTCTGAAATATGTCTATCTTGTGATTTTTAGGTTCGTATTCTGCGCCACATATCCTTAGCAGAGCTTCAAAGACATAAGAGACAGTTCATCAAGTTTACAAAAATGCACCCAACTTCAGACATCTCAAAACTATCAAATATGTTTGTGCAGTATCTGAACAATAGCATTACATAATGGATTCATTGAATATAACATAGCATTGGTTTAAGCAAAACAGAGTGGAATGGAATAGAATTACCAAGGCATACAATGAGAGTTTCAAGGGATGCATTCTTCAATTGTATCAGACAAAATTTGACCTAAGCTGAACTACCAGATGGACATATATGGAAGTGGTGTGTGTTCATTTTTGTATCAATGGAAATATATTACTTTTTAACAATTTTACCAATTTCTGCATTTTAATTTGATTTATACCTTAAAAAAGCTTTGTTGGAACATATTCGTATCAAAAATACTGTGAGATGTGTGCTATATGAAATTCAAAGCCTGTGCAAGAGTAGGCCTTTATTTTGTGAAAATGAAACCTATTCAGAATTGAGATTACCTACAAAGTATGCATTTACAATATTATATTCATAATTTTCAAATGAAAAATTGATTGTAAATGTACATCGCAAATATTTCAATATGCAGCATCACAATTTGAAATATAATCATCAAATATTTTTCTTTCTTATAGTCCTAGATCACCATGTAATACCATGGGCTATCAAACCTTTTTTTCTCCTTTGAACTCATGTTAATACTTGATTGATCTTTGATCTTTCTGATTGCAATTTGAATTTCTGGCTGAATAAATGTTTGTCAAGATTTTCGCCAATCAGTTCCTTTGATGATGTTGAACCAGTTTGGTCAATTTTTATTATAACATGTACAAGTTGCAAGCTTCTAGCATTTTAATTTTTAACCAAATTACAAATTATAAGATCGTGATCAGCATATACCAGTATCTCTTTATAGATTTTTAAGGTTTTGATCTAGACCCGATTTGGGCATGACTAAATCACTGTAAGATTGTTGTGTCAAATTCATTGTGTATATCCTAAAATGCATTCACACCCCACTAGTGTATATAAATCTTAGTTTCCCGATATAACAGAAAATATGGATATGCTTTTCTGGAGTGCTGCATCTGTAGCTTAAATGTTTTTTTTGATCAAGGGCTTATTGTAAATTGAAAATATGAATGCATATGGGGGATGCATATGAATGTTTCATATATCAGGAAAGTATATCACCATGATAACATGTGTTAATCAGTAGCGCCCTCTGTGCACTTGTTGTCAAATGAATATACTAGTTCTTTATTTATGTAGTATTGATTTAGTTCAAAATCCAATTCATTCGAAAAAGGTCCATGTGCAGTTTGGCAAGTGATTTTAGACAGTCATATCTTTCACCATGAGTACTTTCTGGCCATAAAAACAATAGTTTTTATTAAAACAATATGTTTTCTTTCAAGTGAAGTCCCCATGATAGTAAAATATCAATCCAACTCTCTGAAAAATTATGGATTAGGGCCCCACCCTGGCACAATTTAAAAAATGTTAGGCTTATTTTCTAAAAAGAGGATCTTGCTTTTCCCAATTTAAACATCAAAAGTTTCTTCTACACAATATGAACAATTTCTGAAAAGGGGATGCGTATTGAAATGCGTTAAAGTTAAAAACCGCATATCCCATGTTATTTTACTATAGGGAAAACTCATGCTATCCATTGTTTTCAGCATCATTTTGGTCATCGAAAATTGATATCTTCAAAACTAGACTTTCAATACAATTATATTTTTGAAGATGTTTTAGACCCCTTGTTGAATAATCTTTTCATGGAATAAAAATCAATAAAGGGAGATCCTCTTTTGAGTAAATACATGTATGTTCAATATTTTGAAAAAAATGTTGACATGGGGTCCCTATTCATAATTTTTCAAATTGTTCGATTGATATTTTTATCATTTGGGTACTTCACTTCAAGAAAGAAAACATATTGTTTTAATAAAAACCACTGTATTTATGCCCAGAAAGTACTCATGGTAAAATATATGACCGTCTAAAATCACTTGCTATACTACACATGGTCTTTTTATGGTAAACTTTGAAAATGTCAGTCATTTCTGTACATGGGCTTTTACATTAATGCCATAACTTGAAAATGATTGGAGGAATTTTGCTGATATTTTATCTGAACTTAGAAGCTTTGATATCATAGGCCAAGGGTAAAGTAATAGTAAGCCGTATATAGAAGAGACAGGTGAACAACTCTGACTTAGACCACTTGTTAAGATGGAGATTTCAACAATATTTAGTGTATTATTTTCAAAAAGCCATGGGGAGTTGATAGAAAATTGATAGTTTGTAGCTCTTACCTAAGATTGAAACTCGGTCAGACGATATAGAGTGAATAATGCTGTCTAAAAGAGAGAATTTCTGAAAACCTGCAATTGCTTGGCAAGTTCATTAGTAAACAAGTGATCTGATTGGTCACTGCTGACCTCCCTGACCTCCACCAGTGACAATCAGTTTCAGCTTGCCAGGCAATTGCAGATATCCATAGTTGTTGTTTTATATGCAGTATTATATGCAGTTTTTAGATAAAGATTTGAAAAAAACAATGATATAAGTTTGAAAAACACTTTGAAGAAGATTTTGGAGAGATTTGGGAATACAATTTGATACCAGTAAGGAGAACTAGTGCCAAGACTAAAAAAATTTGAAAAATTTTCAATCTTACTTGTGAACCTGTCTCTTCTATATACAGCTTACTATTACTTTTCCCTTGGCCTATGTTTGATATTATGAAGAAGAATGACAAACTATAACAGTTCGATGGGATTTGCCATGCCTTGGCATTGCCATTATAGAGTTTGAGATTTTCTAGAGGTATGGATGAATTTTGAGACATATACCTATTTAGCAAGCCTTGGATCAGTTTTGTTAGCCCAAAAGATTAGTACCCATTAAGTCTTGTTCTCTATGGACTATCCAAGGGATTTAGTATAGTAAACACTTTTAACTTGTGTAGATATGCCAGTTTTTATCATCGCCGTTTAAGGAAAACTGCTCATCAGATTTTCTCCAAATTCGCAGAGATGATAGAGGATATCAAGTACTAGAGCTGATTAACTTTTGGGCGGCCATCTTGTTTTCTGGCAGCCATTTTGAAGATTTTTCGAAAAATCTTGTCATCGCCATTTCAGAAAATCCGCTCATCGGATTTCCTTCAAATTTACACAAATGATAGAGGATATCAAGTACTAGAGCTGATTAACTTTTGGGCGGCCATCTTGTTTTCTGGCAGCCATTTTGAAGATTTTTCGAAAAATCTTGTCATCGCCATTTAAGAAAATCCGCTCATCGGATTTCCTTCAAATTTACACACATGATAGAGGATATCAAGTACTAGAGCTGATTAACTTTTGGGCGGCCATCTTGTTTTCTGGTGGCCATTTTGAAGGTTTTTCGAAAAATCTTGTCATCGCCATTTCAGGAAAACCGCTCATCGGATTTCCTTCAAATTTACACAAATGATAGAGGATATCAAGTACTACAGCTGATTAACTTTTGGGTGGCCATCTTGTTTTCTTGTTCTTGAAATTTGTAAACATAATAGGAGAACAGTTTTCCTGGTTCATACGTGTCTGCCTATTTGATGGTGTGAGCCTTGTTCTAATTCTGATCTAATTCATAAAATATTATAGAGGGAAATAGAGGAAAATAAGCATGACTAGTATAAATATTTGTCATGACTCTCATAAGTTTATCCTTCTCAAGGCTGTGATATTACATATTTTTGTGGTGATATTTTTTATATATTTTTTATGCTGATAAGATTTTAAAAATTGCATATGTAGCTTTAGTTTAATAGGAGTTTAAATGTTCGAGATCAAAGAATTTCTTGAAATAGAGTTCTCATGAAGGCTATAAGAATAATTGTTTCGATAATTGTATCAGTGGCTTATTACACATGTAGACATATCCTATTATCACAGATATGGATAAATCTTCAAGGGGGTCTTAGTTTTAACTTTTTGGATTATATGATATTCACCTTGTAACAAAGGACAATTACCCAAATGCGAGTAGGTAGTTACCAGTTTCACCACCAGCTGGCTGATTCGGGTCAATTAACATGGCAGGTATATAAGAAAGTTCCCTTAAACTTGAATATTATCAATTTAAGTGGCTTAATTTTAATATAACCCTTATGTGTCTGATACTTATACTAATGAAAATATGTCCAGTAAAGCAAAATATTATCTGTCCACTAAAAGAAAAGATATTTCATTTTTTGTGATTTTATAGCATGGGGTCTATGGGGAATCTCCCCGAGCTAGAAGTCACATTTTCAAAGAAAATTAATTTTTCAAAGTTGATAAACACTTTTTAAAACCACATTTCTAGATGTAATTTTACATGTAGATTTTAAATATGATATTACTTTGACTGAGTTTTGAATTTTTAATGACGTAAATCAAGATTATTTCTACTCGCATCTGGGTTATTGCAATTGTTGCATGTTTTATACATATTTATAGTATCATTCTTATATAATGCATTGGAGGTTTACACATATCTGGACATTTGAATCATTGTTTCAAAGTAGATAATAATTGTGCCAAATGGTTCAAATTTTAGATAATTGGTAGTGTTGTCTATTAATTTATTTTTCATGTAATTTCTTGAGGGAAACAATGTTTTGATTAATTTTGCACACAGTGCTATCTCAGGTGTTGTGTAATAGTATTATCAAACGTCTACCTAGTCCCTATCTTAAGAATACAGAAGCCTGAACTATAATAACTGTTTACAGTTTGATAAAATATCATTTAATAATCTATCAAGGTATCTACATACATTGTTCCATAACTTTAATATGTAGCATGTTATCCTCTAAGGCTTTATGCAAAGTTTGAATTTTATCATTAACAAATTATTTTTTTATATTTTTGCAACAGATATTCCAAATTTTCCAAATTTCCAGATTTTCATGCAATTACACTTGTAATTTAACATTTTCAAATATTTAACATTTTCTATGGCATCTTGTGATTTCATAATACAACTGGAAAAACTGTTTATGTAATTTAAAGAATTAAGACAAAGCAATTCTATTGAAAAGCCGAACTAATTCAGGATTACCATTAGCTTTAAATTAATTTGGGATTTTCAGTATATGTTGTTTGTTTTAATTAAACCAAAATGTAATTGTGCAATGAAAGCTAATTGTTTATAACGTTTGTATAATTTATTGTGCTTTGTCAAAAGTAAGTATTTACAGCTAAAGCGGTCCTCAATTGCAGTGAGTGGAATTAAAGATAGGATTTAAGATTGTCTGAAAGCTTTTAACAAGCCTGCTGGAACCATTGATTCTGAAGTATTGTTTGCATTTGTATTGTGAGGAGAGAGATCAAATATTGTCAGGTCTGTTTAGCAGTAAATCAAATTGGAACAAGTTTTAAACTCCATATTGGTTATTTCAGATTATGTAATAGATGCCTTGAATAGGTTTAGGTTTTGTTTAATAATTACAAATATGGAATATTTGTGAAACATATAGATCAATGGTAGAGGCATGAAACTATCAGTTGTATATGAGAAACTTCAGCACATTGAAGACTGATGCCATGATTTTGTTATAATCTGCAGATAACACTACAAAGGTGGAAAAGCTTGCGACCTCAGTAATTGCATGGAAAGTGATTACCTATATCTATATACATACTGTACCTGCTTAATACTTGTACTTTTTGAGAGAAAATGAGACTTATTTTAAGCCATATTTTAAGCATAAGTAACATAGGAGAATCAAAGCATTAAAGAATTATTTCAACAACATAAGAGAGGTGGTTTCAAGTAGGTGCAATTTTGATACAGTCAATTCCAACTTGTCATATTGTTGTGAGGAACAATTTATAAAATAGATACTTGAGAATCTGAATCTATTGAAACCTTTCAATGTAACATTGTCAGAGGTAAATATAAGAATAACATTTGTTGTGCAAAGGGTGAACTGAAGTAGTAGTTTAGTAACTGTAGGATTTTACATGTAGCAAAGCAATATATTGGACATAATCTGTGGGGCATACAGTTGACTGAATGCATCAACAGTTTTCAGGTAAGATGAAAATTCACATTCTTTTTTTAATTCTAGAACTGCTTTTTATGTGACAATTGATCAAGTGGAATTTGTATTTCATGACTGATTTTGATGAAGTAAGACACATCTTAAAGCATTATAAGTATATATTTTTTCTATGGAAACTTCAAATCTGCTTTTCTGATACTCAACCATTTTAGACTATATCTGATTACAAATATCAGATGCATCCCATACATTGTTCAGAGGTTTCACCAAGACTGTCATTGAACTGATAATTAAAAGGTACATATTGAATACAATACACTGATACAGTGCAGCATATGATTTTGTCTTGGGGCATTTATATGGGTCAAAGAAAAACTGAATGAGGGGTCAATGCAGTATGTGATGGGTTTACTTTTTGCTTTTATGTTCATTTGATAGTTTGATGAACTGATGAGTGTATTTTGAAAAGAGGGTTTTGACATACAGATATCATAAACAACTGGCATTGCCATTGTCCACCCTCTGAAATGTCCATAGTATATTTTTAAATGGTCTGGGATTGGATAAAAATAGTAAATATAATTGCTCACCCAAACCCAAACTTCAGCAAATGTTTGGAGATATTATATGCTTACCCCCTTTACAAATACATTATTGAACAATGGGCCTGATTAATATGAGTTTCTGGTGTAAATTCCAACTCAGATGATTATTCTCATCTCATATATTCAGATTATTTTTATGTATTTTATTTTTCTCTTAGATAAAACATGAAGCCGGAGTTCAGTTTTTTAATCGATTATTTTCTGTATAATTGGACTCTTTCTTAAAATGTCACTTTGTCATTTGATTCACCATTTCACTATTTAAATGTGGGAGAATCATAAAAACAGGTAAAAAGCATTATAAATGTTTAAAAACATATTAACAAATGAAGTGATCATTAAAACAAGAGAGAATTGTAAAATAATGACAGAACAATTTAAGTCATGAAAGGATGATTTAAAACATGGAAGATTCATTTCCTGTTTCCTTGATGATTACCCTCTATCTCTACAAAGAAGGGTGGCCTTGGGAATATTTGATTTACAGGAGCACCCTATGCAGACAGAGCCTGTGGGAAATATTGGGTGCGGAGCAAATGAGCGGAGGGTGCGGAGCTAACGGTTATTTTTGAATTTAAATTTGGGATATTTCTGAAACTAAGCCGTTTTGGGACTTCAAATATACCAAGATATGTGTATTTGACACCAAATATCAATACAATTGTGAAAATAGTAGCGCAATTCATTCTATAGCGACGCAGTGTGCCTTAAACCTTTCCCAGACCTATATATTTTGAAATCATCCTTTTAATACTGAGTCCCCAGCATTCATAAAAAATGGTGTTCAAGTTGCACTATCTATACAAATTATTTTTGCATCTTGGAAGCCAGGCAGTATCTGTGTGATTTTATAAAAATTCGGAAATGTTCTTCAGATATGAGCCCCCTCTAAATATTGGGTGCGGAGCAGCTCCATAAACGTAGCTCCGCACCCAATATTTAGAGGGGCTCATATCTGAGGAACATTTCCGAATTTTTATAAAATCACACAGATACTGCCTGGCTTCCAAGATGCAAAAATAATTTGCATGGGTAGTGTATCTTGAACACCATTTTTTATGAATGCTGGGGACGCAGTATTAAAAGGATAGTCTCAAAATATATAGGTCTGGGAAATGTTTAAGGCATACTGCGTCGCTATAAAATGAATTGCACTACTATTTTCACAATTTTATTGATATTTGGTGTCAAATACACATATCTTGGTATATTTGAAGTCCCAAAACGGCTTAGTTTCAGAAATATCCCAATTTTAAATTCAAAAATGACCGTTAGCTCCGCACCCTCCGCTCATTTGCGCCGCACCCAATATTTCCCACAGGCTCTGTCTGCATAGGGTGAGGAGGATCAAATGAACGCTGAGCAGGGGTTTATTTTCTTTTGTGAGAACTGGACACTGAGGCACAGTAGAGATCAAGAAATAAAAATAAATCCGTCATTATTTACTCCTTGTTTCAGGTGTAAACATGAAGTAAATAAAATACTAGATGCTACATTGAATAGAGGTAAGAACAGTCAATACAAATAAATCGGCATATTCAATGTGTGTGTTTTGTGTTTTTGTGTCAGATGCTTTCATGTCTCATCTTTTATGTTTTATTGAAACATTGTGGTTGTTCTTCACATTTATTTCAAGTTTTAAAATTGTTTAATATTCTTGTGTTTGAATTTTTTTGTGGATGAAATTTTATTGGATATGTAATACCTATACCTGATTTATATTTGCTACATTCCAAAATGTTTTTTTTAATCTTATTGACAAATACATAGTCTAACATACATAGACATATTTTCAGAGTAAGTATTATTTGGTATCATCAATTGCTTGCTTCACTATTTTCCACTCTGTTTCACCTTTGATATCATGTTTTATTCAGATGAGTGTTGGTTTAAGAAATTCATTTACAGAATCTAGAGATGTCATTAGATGGGCTTTATAGCAAATAAAATATCATGGTGTTCCCTGCATACGATGCATATCAATGGGAAATAAAGTGGATTTAGCAAGGAACATGATGATATATAAAGTTAATTCTTGAGATTTTATGAAAAGCAAGAGAATCATTCTCTTTCTTATTAATGTAGAGAGGAATAGCATGGAATTAATATGTCTAGTATGATATTTTAGTTAGGAGCAAATGAGTGCATGTATAATATTCAAACTACACTTTAAGATTTCCTTTATGGATCAGATAAGGATTAAAGACCTACTTAAAGGATAATCTAGAGTTTAATTCAGAAAACAAAGAGACCTTTGGTCAGTTAGTATTTGGATCTAGCTGTACCACAACTGCATCTCTTGTTCTAGCTGTCATCTCTTCCATATGGTGAGACACATTGGAGGTATTCTTCAGAAAATATAGAGTTAATGAATCTTGATGCAGAACAATTAGAGTTTTGTTTGTGTTTGGTCATCTAAAACAAGAAATGTTTTGTTAGGATCTGTAAATCCTTATGGTCCTTATGGGTCATTATGGGGTAATGTTGATTTTGGACTTCTCTTGGAACATGTTGGAAGTCCATGTGTTGATTCACACAATTATACAATATACTTGGATACTAATTCAGCTTTGTGTTGCAGATCTACAGTTCTGGTTGAGAGTGTTATAGAATTGTGGAGGGAGAGAGAAAACCTTTGAAGCTTACGGTACTTAGCAACCAGCAGATATACATTCCTGGGTGTCACACCTCTGGTAAGTTATATTTGATATCCTGGATTTGTCAAAATCCTTTTTATGTCACCACCACAAGTGGGGACATATTGATCATAGTCTCCAACTTTTTTGTGGACAGTGTTTGGTAGTTTGTGTTCAGCAATTGGTGATGGTGTTCGGCATTCAGTGGTTAGCGTCTATTATTTTATGTTGTGGTCATATAGACATTCAATTTCACAAAATCATGATATTGTATCTGAGGACTAGAGTGCTGTAGGCAACACTATATTGTGGAATATTACATAAACAGTATGTGCAGGAGATGTGATATGAATTTAGATTTGATTGATGAAGTCATTAAAACTGACACTTTACAAGGTAGTGTGCAATTTATTACATGTATTGTTTTCTTTAATCTTGTCTCTCAGCACTATCTAATGAAACTATGTTAAGATCTGAGATATTATTTACAATTAAAGCATTACTTGCACAAATTGCACATATAACATTCTCAATTCACATTCAACCAATGTGAATTGGATACTTCATTATTCTCAAAAATTCTTGGCTATTTTCCAACTTACCATCAGCAATATTCAATGTCATAAAATATAATGAATATAAAGAATGTGATTTGCAAAAAAACTGAGAATTTGTGTGCTATTGTAAGGTGTGTGCTCTCAAAAGGTGTGATATTAAAAGGTTACTAGGTTATATTTAAAGGTAATTGTGATATAAAAGGTAACTCTCTGATATTGAACGGTAACTTTGATTAAAAAAGGTTAGCATGTACTGTCTGATATTAAAATCAGTTTCAATCTTTTTGGGTTTCAATAATCTTGTCAATGAAAATGATGATTTTAGAATTTTGTGTTCATTTTTCTTCTCACTTTTCCCATCTATATTTATGTAAAACCATGGGCCTCTTGAAAGCCCATGGTAAAACGTGGCACATCATAATTGAAAATGATCTAGTCTGATTTCAGTTTTCAATAATATGTATACATATCATTTAAACACTTGACACTATTCTACATTTGATGTTTTTTTTCATTGGTATTAATTACAAAATAACATGTATTAGTACTTTGGTAAAAAAACAAAAGTTAAATATGTGTTTGAAGTTTGTGATAACAAGTTATTAATGGTTTTAAAACTTCATTTTTGGAGTATGCAAAATGTTTCATATTTGAACTATTTAGTGTACAGTTATGCCTAGCTGTTCAACAGTCAAATCTGCCTTATCAAAATTTGCCTTTTTCTGAATGATTGTCCAAGGTGAAAAGTATAAAGTTTGTCAGAAACTACGTGTTGTTGCCTAAAACAATGGCATGACTTTGAAATCCTATTAATTACTAATTAAAACACACCCAGAGTTCTACAAGGATATTGAATGACACTAATTAGTGCATGATAAATTAAACCACCTCAATATCTGCTTTAGGGAATTTTAATCACTTTATCTGTTGCTTATCTGGTGAATTTGAATTTAATGAATTTGACAGATTGGGATAAGATGCCTCATTTGAAACTCTTTAATGTTAGTTAGATATTGGGGATGGATTCAGAGAGAAATTTCACTGCAGTTTTAGTGTAACATAATATAAGAAGGGAGTATGTAGAATTTGTGTCTTTAGCAGAATATAATGTGAAAGTGGATTGAGATCCTGGTGTTTGAATACAATCAATACAAAACAAAAATAACTTCAATATTCTCCCATATTCATTCTCCCAGCTCACAATAATAGCAGGCCTGTCAACTTGGGAACACCTAACATGAGTGACTTGGAAATGTTGAACACCTCCCTTCAAAATGTGGACACCTTGGTCCAAATCTGAACACCTTGATCCAAATTTTGAACACCTTGGTTTAAATTTTATTACATCTTGCCAAATTTTGAACACCTCAAATTTTTCGCGCTCGTAACGCTCGCATTTCAAACATCCGTCAACGGGGGGACGGGGGGGGGGGGGGGGGGGGGGGGGGGGGGGGGGGGTAGGTACGAAAATTCGAACGGAATGCGTGACATATCCGTAATTCGCGTGAAAAGTCCGAACGAAATGCGTACGTAGACGATCTTTTTTAGAAAATTTTCTACAGAAATATTTTTGCGTGACAATTACCAGGTAAAATGCGTATTTGCGTGACATTTTCTGTCACGCAAAAATAAATGGCGTGACTTCAAATTCTTCAGCAAATGCGTGACAAATACGCAAATTGCGGGACAGTTGACAGGCCTGTAATAGCCATCCTCTTATGATCAATAGAGCAAGCCATAATATACAGTATTTAAAGAAAACATTCAGAAAATAGAATACAATTTAAACATTTAATAGTTCTGTATACATCATGAAAAAGGATGTAAAAATCTACAAATCCTCGGGCTCAGTTGTTTTCAAAGAGCATTGCAAAAGTTAATGTACACATTATCCAAATACTGTACACCCGGATAACTGACTGTTACTGATAACACATTTTGTTTCTCCAACACTTGAGAATCACTCGAAGTTTGCCCATTGATATCACACAGTTCATATATCAGGGCTGTCAACTTGGGACCACCTAATATGAGTGACTTACAAATGTTGGACACCGAAGTCCAAATCTGAACACTTTTGTCCAAATTTTGAACACCTTTGGCCAACTTTTAAACACCTTTGGCCAAAGTTTGAGCACCTTTGCTAAACTTTTATAACCTCAAATTTTTCGCGCTCGCTACGCTCGCGATGTCGTTAACGGGGGGGGGGGGGGGGGGGGGGGGGGGGAGGTACGAAAATTTCCAATGAACATGCGTGACATATACGGGATTCGCGTGACAAATCCGAACAAATTGCGTTCGTTTTTTTCCGACGTTCGTATTTTTACCGTATCATAAACATATTTTGAAAAATTTTTTACAGAAACATATTTGCGTGACAATTACCAGGTAAAATGCGTATTTGCGTGACATTTTGTGTCACGCAAAAAAAGCTGGCGTGACTTCAAATTCTTCAGCAAATGCGTGACAAATACGCAAATTGCGGGACAGTTGACAGGCCTGATATATAGGCAAAGTAGCTAGGTAATCACAAATGACAGATATCATATAGACCTCTACGAGTCTCATGTGTTCATGTAATACATGAAATGTTGATACATTTATATTTTCGTGAAATATGGAAAATGTTTGCGATGCAATTGATCTTGTATTGGATTGACTGGAAATACATTTTGCGGAATATCAGGGGTAAGTCTGTGTCGCTTTGAAGTAGATGATAGTGAAAATAATTAATATGCCATTTATTTACATGTTAAGAGGTTATCATGAGTTAGTCAGTCGGTATATACAATGTTTCAATTTTTACGAAGCTCTGAAGCTCAATGATTGTTTCTGTCAGAGGGGATGGAGGTGGCATAAGTCCATAGAAATGTCCACACTAGAAAATAAATGCATCCTCCTTTATTTATGTTTAAATTCATGGAAAGAAGTGAAATACCCTTGGACCAAGGATGGAGAAATGGGTTTGTGGGCGGCCCATAGCCAAGGGGGGAGTTTGAGTGAATCAAAAATCTTTCAAAAACATGCAAATTTTCACCAGTCTGAGCACTTTTCAGTGATTTTGGGCATCTTTGGGGGCAAAGTTGTCAAATGTGAACCCCCAGGAAATTTTCAAATAGTGAACCCACCATTGGCAAATCCTGAATACGGGCCTAAATATTGCCATGTCTAAATATTATATCACAAGTAAACCAATTTATTTAGGGTACCATGTTTGAAGCAGGTGGAACAATATTGAAATTGTTATTTCATCAGAAAGTTATATTTATATTCCTCATTTGATAACATTTTACATTTATTTTCATCTACATAATGAATTAACACAAAGCTGCTAATTACTGGATGGTGCTTGTCATACATGAGGGGTATTAAGCATGTGGATTAACTGCTAATCCCTTTCCAATGAGTCTTCCTGGATATTACAGAGGAAACTAAGATTAACTGAAACAAGCACCTGTGATAAATAAATCCCTTTTACAAAGAGAAATATGTTAAGTAATTCACTTTGTTTAGAACTGCAGGTTAACTTTGATATAAAATAAACACACTTGCTATTTTGGTTTGCTACTTAATAATTTTTTCTATTTTCAGTAAATTAAAAAAAATCGATAGCACGAAACTCTTAAAACCTGACTTAATCAGTTGAAGAATGCTATTTTAGGTGAAATTAGGCTATTTTAATGCTCTACAAATGAAATCTGAGACTTAAACACCTTTAAAAATTCAGATTGTATAGAAATTCTGTAGGTCCATGATAGTCTAAAACAAAAAAGGTATAAATATACCTACTTCATATAATATAAGCATAGATTTGAAGAGATTTTATAAGTATGTGTTGACAGGGTGTTAATTGCTTCATATCAGACATGTCAGGGATTAATATGTACATGTACCATCATATCACAGATTTGAAGATATCACTCCTTTGACAAATTTCAATGAAAACCTCCTTATGTAACCAATAGAAGCTAAACAAGGTACAGATCATAGCATTTACAGATCATAGCATTTATCGCTGAGCATTGATCCGTAGATGAATCCTTAGATTGAAATATTCATTTCAGGATGAAATTCTCTTCACTGTAAAATTCAATCACAATATTAAAACCACAAAAGTCTGTATTTGACTGAACACACAGAAATCGATAGAA
The DNA here is from genome assembly GCA_903813345.2 of Owenia fusiformis. Lineage (NCBI taxonomy): Eukaryota > Metazoa > Annelida > Polychaeta > Sabellida > Oweniidae > Owenia > Owenia fusiformis. The sequence goes on along the minus strand of CAIIXF020000007.1, from coordinate 18,272,945 downwards.
TAAGATTAAACTTGTGAAAAATGTAATTAGCTTTTACTTATTAGATTATCAGTTCCTTTACTCAAACTTGATCAAATATTTGAGTCATTTTGGCTTCCAGGGATTTTGGCTTCTGTGATGGTTTTATAATGTCTAGCACGAACACACTAGACTTTTGAATGTTATATATGCCAGTACAGTATTTGGGATTAGAGAACACAGACTAGAAGTGACACTTTAAATGTGCTAATTTCTCAGATATTTAGTTTTTTAACTTGATTTAAAAAAATAATGTCTAGAATTAGATAAATATTGAAAGTAATTTTGTAATGAGACTGGATTAGACAATGTGATTAGTCTGTTAGTTCAGTATTTAAGTTGAAAAATTCTGGGTAAATTTAGTTCACTTTTGGGATATCACAGAGGAAGAAAGACACATCTGCAAACTTTGAAACAACATTGCACTGTATACAATATATAGAATTGGTAAGTCACTTAATGAATCATTTATAATCAATGAAGATGTGCATTGCCTCTTCGAAATAACAAAGATTATTTGTCTTTTATTATGTTACTATGGGAAAAAGTTTTGCAATATTATGATATACATGTACATCATTAGGGAACATATTCATGATATGGCATAGGGAATATAATTCATGATATTATATAATAGATTTTATATAGGGAACACAATTCGTGATATTACATAGTTAACATAATTCATGAAAAGTTTCATATAGAAAGCCTGTGAAAGGGAAGAGATCAAATAAAACGATTAATGTGTTTTTTATTTTGAAAATACCACCTTTTTGTATAGGGGCTCAAAGTAAATTCCCATTTAACAAACAGCAAAATAAAGGAGTAGTTAGTCAGAAATTCATTGAAGTTTATTACCACTGAGAATTACCATTTCATTATTCCTTTATTCTCTATCAACATGATCAACAAAGATCACAGGGAGATGTTTTAGGAGATTGTGAACTTAACATAAAAATAATCAACAATAGAACAATACGAGAGTTGATGCCTGAGATCAAACTTACGGTACTTGTAAAAGTGGACCTCGTCCTCATTACTGGTCTTATTCTCAGAAAGTGGGCCTTATTTGAAAAAATGACTAAATTTGTTTTCCACACAAGCTTTGGTTTTGGAGGATTGCTATTTTTTTGTCAATTAGCAATAAACTCAAAGTGTTAATGATGAATTTGAAGATCAAAACATTTGTTATTGTCAGAGTCTTTGTGGTGAACTAATGCATTCAGGGTAATTTCACAACTATTTAAATGTTTTGGGGCATCGATCTCATTGATCTTCTTGTGATTGAAGAAAAAATGATGTGCATGTTACATGCTAAATATATTAGACTGAAAGTCTACAATATTAACACCCCATAACATCAAAGAAGCCATATATGTTAAACCCTCACTCATGCAATAATTCAGATTGTGATGTATCAATGACATGAATTGCTGAAGCCTCTGGCTAAATCCTAAGGTATAAAGTACTGGTAGGTTTGGATCAATGTTTTTTAACCCAGCGGGTATTAATGCTTTAATAGTTTTTCCTAGCAGACATTCACAGGGAACATTTGAGAGATCAATGAATCGACAAATTCAGTTAAATATATTTCTTAGAAAAATTACTTTTATTAGAAGCTGAGCTTTGGCGAAAAAAGTGAACTTTATATGTAGGTTGAACAGTGTATAAATTTTTTAAGTGTCAAATTGAGTGAAAAAAAGATGAAGTGCTCAATATTTTGAATGTGGTAGGTCTAAACGAGTGGAATATTTAAGAACAACTTGCAAGGTAAGACAAGGACGCTAAAATATTTTTTGATCATAAAATTTGAAATAACATTTCATGAAATCACAAATGAGTTTGATTATTGTGATAAACAATAGCACTTTTAATCATCAACATATAATCTCCTTTATCATATTAATCATCAACAATATAAATGAAGAACAGATTGGTATGTACTTTTTTTCTTTTTCTGTGTATAGAATGAGTAGTGTCTGATCAATGCACATTAGTAAGATTTGTAATTCTTTATTTTTAACTATAGGCTCTTGTAGTATACAAAATACATCAACCTTCAAAGAGCCATATCAGATAGAACGAAGGGGATACATTTTAGAGATATTTTGAGGTGTCTAAAGCTTACAGTACATGTAAGAATAAATTGGAAAGATAACAAATGCTTTATGCTGCAATCTTGGATATAAATTGAGGCAAAATATGAGTCACACCAAGAAAGGGAAATATCTTTACCATGTGTACAATAGTATAATATCTCCTGTGACTACAATACTTATTGTGTACAAGATACAACAGTACTAAATTCAATGTTTAACAATTATCTGGCTTGTTGGGTCAGTCAGGTTCTGGTCATCTTGATCCATCAAGGTGTTGGAGTCACTGAAGGAATACACTGATCAGAATGGGTTCTGTTGGTGGGCTATGAGATACATTTGTACCTACATTTTACAGTGCACTTACTAAAAAAGTTAATATTGTTATAAGGCATATTAAAACACAATAACTGAACTATAAGAATCCTGAACACTTTGAAATAATGACATTTTAATGCATTTTTTATGGCTATGGTGTATTTAGGCAGTTATTATTTTTAGTGGATGAGTCTAAATCCTGATAATAGGATTAATACTAGTTGCCAATCATAGGTCTAGACAGACTTAATGGAAATTGTGACAGGGAACTCAGTATGATTACATGTCAGTACAAGATAATCCGTCCAGTCATCTTTTAAGGTTATATAATAATCTCGGTTGTAGCTCAGTGTGTATACAAGGCTGTTGAATCTCAATATTCCTTCTCCTCTTTAAAATTTAAAATTTGTTAAAGTAGACATGGGCATAGCCAGGGGGATGGGTGCACCCCCATAACCAATACAATAAAACCATTAGATAGAAGAAAACAGCTTTGAAATGCTTTTTATTTAAAGCTTCCAGCTCAATTTTTCAATTCAAAACAAATCTTATATTTTGCCTTGCCTTTGTCATGATCGCACCCCCCCTGACTGAAAATCGAAAAAAAAATTGGCACGCGCACTCCCTGACTGAAAGCTGGCTACGCCCCTGAGTATATGCCTAATTGTTAAAGTTTCCACTTCTACAGTACTTATTACATATTTTGTTCTTGCAAATTTGAGGTGGGGCATATTTTGGTCAGTAAGGTACCTATTATTTTGCAGCTTGTAAAAGTTTGATAGGGTAATATGTTCACCCTTACCCTACACAGCGCACTAAGACCCATGTCATATAAGATGGAGATCACATCAATACTGTTGTACATTTCTAATTCAATTTTAAATGTGTTTCAGGTAGTGTTACTGTGACAAACTGAGAAAGAATGGGTTGCACTGTCAGGAGATGTGGTGGATATATGGAGATATGCTATGTGCTACTGGGGGCATTGTGCTGGATGCAGATAGCCAGGGCTTATGTTGTAAATGACCCTGAGGCCAGTCAAGAGATTGATTGTAAGTCAATTCTTTATTGTATTGAGTATTTCCCAAACCATGACAATTATGATAATCGAGATAATTGAAGTATTTTATGTATTTGTTTTATGTAGAATGTGAAGAGGTAAGTAAAAATGGTCAGTTGTCTTGTCATGATTGCTAATGCTAACATGGGCTATTGGGCTATCATGGACTGATTGATATCATTAGATAATATAAGAAGCTGCATTACAATGTACATGTATCTCGTATGTAATTAATATTTCAAAAATGATGTGAAATATACACTATTGTGTAAGGTCTGACATGTTGACCACATATTAGCATTACCTGCTTTATGTACTCATCATTGCTGTCTGTTCTTCCAGCTATTACATGCTGGACCTGTCCAGAAAAAGCAAACAACCATGCTTGCAACAGATGGGCCCCCGATGTTCCTTGCCATAAAAGTAAGTCAAAATATAACTACGGCCAAATCTCTCGTCTTTCTCTGTTTTCTCTGTAAATGTGTGAAAGTGAGGGGAAATAAGTTATAGGCTTCAGGCAAGCCTAATTGTCTGCTTTCCCCAAAACTGGTAAATTGTGAAAACATTAGTACTGTTCTTGTGTCAAGATAAACTGTAAATCGATGATAAAAAAGAAAGTGGCTTTTAGCTTATTACATATCATTTCACCATATTCATTGTTGGGGTTTATCTCACAATTCATTATTGAGGTTTTTATTGCCATATTCATTGTTGGGGTTTGTCTCAACATTCATTATTGAGGTTTCTGTTTCCATATTCATTGTTGGGGTTTATCTCACCATTCATTATTGAGGTTTCTGTTGCCATATTCATTGTTGGGGTTTATCTCACCATTCATTATTGAGGTTTCTGTTGCCATATTCATTGTTGGAGTTTATCTCACCATTCATTATTGAGGTTTCTGTTTCCATATTCATTGTTGGGGTTTATCTCACCATTCATTATTGAGGTTTCTGTTGCCTTATTCATTGTTGGGGTTTATCTCACCATTCATTATTGAGGTTTCTGTTGCCATATTCATTGTTGGGGTTTTTCTCACCATTCATTATTGAGGTTTCTATTGCCATATTCATTGTTGGGGTTTATCTCACCATTGATTATTAAGGTTTCTGTTGCCATATTCATTGTTGGGGGTTATCTCACCATTCATTATTAAGGTTTCTGTTGCCTTATTCATTGTTGGGGTTTATCTCACCATTCATTATTGAGGTTTCTGTTGCCATATTCATTGTTGGGGTTTTTCTCACCATTCATTATTGAGGTTTCTATTGCCATATTCATTGTTGGGGTTTATCTCACCATTGATTATTAAGGTTTCTGTTGCCATATTCATTGTTGGGGGTTATCTCACCATTCATTATTGAGGTTTCTGTTGCCTTATTCATTGTTGGGGTTTATCTCACCATTCATTATTGAGGTTTCTGTTGCCATATTCATTGTTGGGGTTTTTCTCACCATTCATTATTGAGGTTTCTATTGCCATATTCATTGTTGGGGTTTATCTTACCATTGATTATTAAGGTTTCTGTTGCCATATTCATTGTTGGGGTTTATCTCACCATTGATTATTAAGGTTTCTGTTGCCATATTCATTGTTGGGGGTTATCTCACCATTCATTATTGAGGTTTCTAATTGCCAATATTCACTGTTTGTGGAGTGTTTATCTCACCGATAATTGTTTGAACTTCTATCTGGGACTTCTATAAACATTTCTTGTTTGAACTTAATCGATCTCAGCGTTCATTGTTGAGGTTAGTTAATTTTCATCTGTTCATACAGCTGTATGACCTGTGGAAATAGATTGTATGAATGCTGATCTTTGAACATTTTCTTCAGATCATACTGTGTGTCACACCCACCACAGATATGACAGTCTCAGACATAAAACTATCTCAGTCACCAAGACATGTGCCAGAGCATCTGAATGTACCCACAATACTGCTGGCTGCACAGAGACAGATGTTGTAGGCATTTATGTAAGTATATGGCTCTATATGCAGATCAGATTTATTGAAACTTGTCTATTATCATCCTATTATCATGGTGTTTGTATTATTAGAATGTACGTTTTGGATGCATATTTTGCAATCTGTTTTGCTTTAAAATATATTCTGTTTCTGAATTTCTGAAACGCAATTTGTATAAATAAAATGGTATAATAAACACTAATGTAATATGTTTAAACAGAATGCTTGTTTATTACTCTGTATATCATTTTAAAATCAGTCTTTAATGATTCATTTGATTCCCACATCGGATAACAACACAATTACCATATATGTACTTTATATTGCAGGACTGTATCTCATGCTGTAACAAGGCCTACTGCAATAGAGCAATCCCCTCAAACCATAGCGAAGCTCTCAGACTTACTGTACTTAGTGGTTCAGACAATCTGAAGCTAAGCAAACACATAGTGTGGATTATCTCCATAGTGTATATAATAAGATACATATTCAGGACTGATTTATAGATCAGAGATACAACACATATTGTTATTGTGTATATACATATTGTTTAATATGCCCTTTCATTCAACGATATCATGTCAAGTGAAAAGCAGTCAGTCCAAATAGTGCAAAGATGTAACATCTCTAAAAATGTGTTCATACATGTTGATTGTATTGTGTTTTGTCACAAATTTCGTAAGAGAATGAGGCATATGATCTTATATACAACAGCAATACGTCCAATCACTAAGATAATCTCTGTTTATGTGGTGCTAGATCTCAACTTTTACTTATCTGCTGCACAAGTGTAATACTGGCCAAGAGTGCACAGACATTTTGCAACAGTTTAATCCTGACATAGGTGCACAGACATTTTGCAACAGTGTAATCCTGGCCTAAGCAACAGTACAAATCTGGAATAAGGTGTACAGACAATTTGCAAAAGTACAATCCTGGTCACAACACAGACAACTGCAAATGTACAATTCTGGACTACAATGAACAGACATTTTGCAATAGTACATCCCTGGTCTACAATGCACAAACAGTATGCAATGGTGCTATTTTGACTAAAACGTACAGACAATTTGCAAAGTACAAAGACATTTAGCATAGATTATTTAGTACAGTGCAGTACAATGTACAGTTGACATTTATTTTATACAAACCATCCTATATCAGAAAAATGACAATCAGAAAATAGTGTATACTGTACTCCGGGTATTGTTTGCGTGCGATTTAATTTCGCTTTGTTCGCGAATGTAGTAAAATCGCAAACATTTATCGTCGCGAAATTTGTCTTTTAAATCCCCGGGGATTTGACCCGGGACTTTTGATATGTTTCGTTCGGTGTAGAACGTTTCAACCAGTGTTGTTGGACGATAATTAATATGGGGTACTGTTCTCAATTTTATATTAACAATTGATGTACTTACTAAGCTCATGCAAATGTAAAAAGGCATGTAAGTGTATTAATATTATCAATTTAGAGTTTACAGAGCCGGAGGAAAAAATTCAACTTGTGCAATCCGCGAAATGTCATCAATTCAAATCCGCGAAATTAAATAGCCGCGAAATTGCAATTTTGAAAAATCGCGAAATTTTGTAGCGTCAAAATTTACCCGGAGTACAGTATTGTGACATTTGTCACATTTGCAACTGAGGACAATGTATGTCTCACAACAGACACCCTCATTACTCATTATTTATAGCCTTTATATTGTATAGTATGTACATAGTATAAATAAGAGTAATTTATATTGCATATTAGCCTTGCCCAAGTTGGTCTCTTTTACTTATTTTGATTTCTATAAATAATTCAAGATATGATAAGTAAAAAATACCGACTTAGGCAAGGCTACTTGCATCTGTCTGTAACTGGGATTATTTCGACACTTTTTTATTTTTATTTTGGTGACTGCTAATACATAGTGAAGTTGTAATTTGATTGATATATAGCCAATCTAATCAATATGAGATTGAGTTTCTGTCCTGTTTATGTATTTAGCAGTCTTTCTTTTTAGCAGTCTTTCCATTGATGTATCACACTCTGCAGACGATAAAGGTATGACAACCCCAGGCTATTATGGAAGTTAGTTTCTGTCATGAAATCATAATGAGGTCAAAGTAAAACTGGTTACAATATATTGTTTTGTAAAATAGTTAAAATGTTAAAAAATATCATTTATTTAGTTGTTTCATAGTAAAAAAAACTTGTTTGTTGTTATTGTCATAAACCAATAGAAATAAATGATACACAGGGTGAGCCAAAAAAGGTAACCCAAACAAACTTAATAACCCAGTCATTCAGTATGGGTTTAAAATCATATTGGCACAATTGAACCTTGTTCAATGTTCTTTCATTCAACCAAGTTTCATTGGTCTATGCCAAATGGTCACGATTTAACGGCCATTTTACATAACATGCTCAAAATGCCGGTCTTGGCAAACTTTAACACATCAGATGAAGTTTTCTGACTACATCACAGATATCTTATATATATCTTGACATATCTGTTAAAACAATTTGTTTCAACTATCTGATGACTATAATGTTGTTAATATGTCAATAGGGAGTTTAAGCTTGCATATAAAATCGAAACACAAACCTGTATGTATGACCAAGCGCCCATACAAACCTATCGCTTAAATAACTTCTGTTCGCTTTTAGGTTGTGAAAACAGTGCAAGCTTTAACTCCCTATTATCTTAGAAATAGCCTCAAAGGTAAAACTTTGGGGTTCATGTTGGGTGATTTTAGTATAGTCTTGGCATTTGGAGCATGTTATGTAAAATGGCCATAAAATCGTGACAATTAAAAATTGACTAATGAAATACTGTTAGGCAGAATGTCAGATATTCATGGTTTCGGGGTATTTGTGATATGGGTGAATATACCATACTCACCTGCAGTATGTGGCATATTCCGCAGGTGAGTCAACATTCACTTTACTCACTCAAAATAAAACCCACTGGCTTGGAAAATCAAAATTTCCCCTTAATAGATCCACACCCTTTAGAAAATCAATATTTCCCTCTTTATAAATGTCCATGGGAATTCTTTCGGAGAATTTTCAAATAAAAGCTGGATGGGTACATTAGCAAGAAATTCTCGTAGAATATCACCCTTTAAAGCATCACAAAGCTAACATTTCTTTATACATTATTATACAGTTTATTTTATTCATGTGGTTGATAAATGCAAAACAATCTTGTACAAAATTGAGAATGGAATTGTTTGCAAAAAGCTATACTATTCAATACTACTCTAAATCCACTACAGGAACTACTAATAAATTATTTAGAGTATGAAATATATATTTCACTGGTGTACTTATAAATACGAACAATCAGACAGATTATTTTAACAATGATTTCGATACAAGCAATTTTCTCCATCACTGTCATTTACTCACGATGAAGCTGCATTTGCACAAACATATTTTTATTTACTATAAAATCACCAGGCCTATGTCACTTCTTTGCGACTCCTAAATATAACATCTCACGAGAATTCACTAATTCTGTAGCCATATTTAGCTTAGTTATTTCATAACTGATCAAAAAAGAAACCTTATAATCTACATTACAGACTTCTAATCATTACACAGAAAACCTTCACACCTACAGCTACAAAGTGTATTTGACACATAATTGAAATTGTGTCAATCAAAGAAACCAGAGACATTCTCCAACATATCAACCAAAGTGCCATCTTTCTTTAAATCTTGAACTAAAACACATCCCAGGTACATTCTCAGTTTGAGATCAACTTGAAAGTGAACCATTAACTAAATGCCTGGAAATGTAACAGGAGCTGAGGCCCTCCCGAACCCAAGTTCACTGCAAGATATTGGAAATCCAATGCTACACAATATTCACAATATTCATCCATTAAAGGTACTCTGATCTTTGTCAAACATCACTATGTCAGTGTCCTTATACATTGTCACTCGATCTTGAATTTGGTTTAGTTCATAATAAGTTATAAAGCAGGTCTGCATTATTCACTGCAACCTTTCCTGTTTGAAATTAAATGACCCTGAATGTTAGAAGTCTCATACAATGCAGTGCACATTGTAATTCTATTGTATTGGGAGTGTTGATCGTATCCTCCTATATACACTACTATTGTAACACCAAACCAATCTGGAAAATAGTGAATGTATAATATCATACCAAATGAGTGCCAATCATTTTACTTTGGGTTTGACAAAGCTTACTGAAGATCATTATACTGTAAAGGACAAGGGTTTCAATAAATTGAACTGTTGAGAGGTCGATGGGTCCCACAAAGCACATACAATTGTATTGTATGTCGAGAGGCTATTTTACAAGTCTTGGTTTCACAAAGCTTACATGTTGAGGATCATTATACTGTATAAGTAAAAGGCTTCAATAAATCGAACTGTTAAGGGGTCGATGGGTCCCACAAAGCACATATTGTATGTTGAGAGGCTATTTTACAAGTCTTGGTTTCACAAAGCTTACATGTTGAGGATCATTATACTGTATAAGTAAAAGGCTTCAATAAATCGAACTGTTAAGGGGTCGATGGGTCCCACAAAGCACATATTGTATGTCGAGAGGCTATTTTACAAGTCTTGGTTTCACAAAGCTTACATGTTGAGGGTCATTATACTGTATAAGTAAAGGGCTTCAATAAACTGAACTTTTAAGGGTTGATGGTTTCACAAAGCTTACCTGTTGAGGGGTCATAGGAGGGCATTTCCAATTATAAAGGTAATACTGCAGATTTCCATCACCAATTCCAAACTTAAGCTTCTCCAGAAATTCTTTGTTGTCCATCAGATCCAGTGCATTGAAAACATCAAATCCCATCTGCAATAAAATATAAAATGTCCAAATACAATGAGATATGTAATGTCCAAATACAAGTATGCAATGTCCAAATACAAGTATGCAATGCACAAATACAATACAAGTATGTAATGTACAACTACAAGTAAAACATGAAATGTAAAGACACAAGTTAAATATGTAATGCACATATAAACTAGTAAGTAATACTTGTATGCTTAATGTTCAAATCATTCAGGTAAAACTTAAGCATGTTGATTTGTAAACTTAATACAGGTAATGATGCAGGTAAAATTTGAATGTTTACTTTTCATTAATATCATTCAGACAATACATGCACCTTACTTATTTAACACAGGTAACACTTACATTTTTAGCTGTGATGAGTGCATCCTGCATGAGGTCTGGGAGTGTTGTCCTCGTACTAACATTGTAGAATGAATAGGCAGCTTTCAGACTCTTGTGCTGGGGGTGGTGCATCACAGTGGAGGGCAGTGTATAGAAACTAACAAAATCTCTAATCTTACCATCAATCTGAAACATTCAGTTCAGGGATTACATGTATTGTTTGAAATATCTGACATAGTGAGACATAACTATTAAATAGACGAATATATCTATGGTCCAAGTAATCTCAAAGTAATCTCACAAAATCATGTCTTATCTGAAAAAATCCTGGGGAACAATGGATTCATTTCTTCTCAGAATATTTTTAATAATAAGTACAATGTTTTATTATTATTTATTTAATATATACAAATTATTTTCTCTATAATGTATACTGCAATTGTTGTCAAAAAATCTACCTGGAAACACATCCATTTCCCCTTTAACTATCCAAATGAGACAGGACTTTGGAAGACAGGACATACTACTGTAATCTCCAACCACATCTGAATGTGTAACACTTCCCAAATACATATGAATACTGAGCTGGGGATGAAAGATATGAGTTCTTAAATTGTCCATAATGTAGGTATAAAGATAACATCGTGGAATGCTTACCTCATTGACATAGCTGTCTATGATGCCTGCCCTGGGGATGAACCAATGTTTGAACTCTTCTTCAGAGAAGATTGGGGTCAGGTCAAACTTTTCTAGGTACTGAAAATGATCAGGAATCATTGTTTTGACCGCGATAATGAATGTGGTTACCCACAATAAAAGAATAAGGCGTGAACTTCAATATTTAGTAAATAAATATGACATTAACCAAAAAACTTTTGATTTTTCGAAAAGCTTGCTCCTATCTCTATCATTCTAACTTTACTCACATTATTTAACAGCTGGTATGTCTCATGCACATCTGCCAATGCAAGAGGCCTAAACCCAGATGATTTAGTAGACTGGAATAAAGGACAGTTAAGATAATATAAGTTATTGAATGATTTGAAGTGCAATACAGGATATATTCTACTCGAGAAATTCTGTATTGGAATGAGACGAAATCGAGTGCCAATACAGAATATCGAGAACATTTTTATCATGTGATCTTAGGCCAACACATTTAACATTGGAGATAACCCCTAGAAAATATTCTGTATTCTCTGTATTGCTACTGAGAATGTCCCCTCCGTACCAATATTTTCTGAATTGCTCCAGAGATGATCAATGGGGACAATCTCAGTAGCAATACAGATTGGTACAGGAAAAGAACTGACCAATCAGAGGGCTTCATTTTACAGATCATACGATAATTTAAGATATCTTACAAGGAGACAGTCAGTGTTTATTTTCAGGTCAGCAAGAGTGATGAAACTATGTTTCAGTAATCTACTACTATATATGTATATATGTCTTTACTAGGGACCTGGGCGGACTTGTTTCTCAAACCTGATGCAAGATTTCAAGAGATTACTTATTAATTGCCAATATGTACTGAACATACAAAAACAGTTTTCTTCAATTGTATTGTACATTTTGTATTGAATTGTACATTTAATATTGTATTGAACATTCCAAAGAATGCAGTTTTTGAATTTCAGATTTTGTGATTGAAGACTTTAACTTTCAACTTAGCCTACATTTTAATCAATTCGTAAAATCAAATTCTGTATATTTAAGATTAAGATTAATTCATTTTAAGTACAGTAGACATGTTGCCTCTTGTGATTTAGTTTTTTTGAAAATAACATGTCAGAGAAACATCATGTTTAGGATGTGGGGCACTGCCTCAGACTGTAGACCTACTTACTTCTGGCAGCTTGTAAAGCTTGAGTGTTCGTTGCATGGTCATGTTGCGACTCAGATGAGAGAATTTCACCTCTATTAATTTCCTAGGATTCAGTGAGCGATGCCAATACCTGCCAAAACAATTTAATATAATATGATACAAAACAACATTTAGATTGTCCTCTCAACAACTACACTGTCAAACTTCATTACATAGAACACTGCCAGTGAAATAAGGGCGTTTCATCAGATACATTTACTTACCTACATGATCCAACTGGTTTTGGTAGGACTACACCGGCTGTGTAGACAGCTTGAAATATGCCTTCTAAATGAACCCTTCGAGTGATCTCACGAATTAGCACTGGAGCAACCCGTTTAGCACGTAACTTTTTGTGGACACATAGGAAATTGATCTCTACCATTGTTTGTTTACTGTAAGATAAAATAATATCATGTTATGTGTGCAAATATTGCAATGATAAAGCTTTTTTCCTTACTGAGCATAACATCTATTTGCGCTGGTATTGCACTTATAAACATTGTACTTACTGAGCATAGACTTTTATGCAGGTATTGCACTGATAAAGCATTGTTACTTACTGAGAATAGACTTTTATGTGTGCAGGTATTGCACTTATAAAGCATTGTTACTTACTGAGCATAGACTTTTATGTGCGCAGGTATTGCACTAATAAAGCATTGTTACTTACTGAGCATAGACTTTTATGTGCGCAGGTATTGCACTGATAAAGCACACTAGTTTGCCACTTTTCTCCACTCTGACTCCACAGTGCCAGTTTTGTAGCCAACCTGGTGGTTGTAATGCCCTGTAGAATAGTGAAATATACAATTTGTTTATTTAGAATAGAGTATATCTTTCTTGAACATATCATATCATATTCAAGGTTTACCAAAACATACAACAGATTGTGCATCCTTGTCACAGATAGGCTGGTGTGACATCAGTGAAGTTATTGCAATGAAGAAACTCATGTACTTTTGGCATATATTTAACACTTGTGCTGGACAATGTAAAGCTGTGAGTATTGCTAGATGGTACATCCTACTTTTTAAAATATTTATCGTAGGGATGTCAGTGTCTTCGCCTATAGCTGAAATAATCAAACTAGGTACAAGGTTTAATCTCTTAGATAGAATGAAGAGCTATATTGACCAAGGTATATTCCCCAAAAAACATCATTGGAAGAAAATTTCTAAAAATGCTGTATCCAATTACTACATAAATAGATGGCATCTAAAATGTATGATGTATACTAAGATTAAGACGTACAGAGATGTCGTCAATAATCGAGTTCCAATAATATGGTACCAATTATGTAAATTTAGGCCTGATCTCATTTTCAAATGTAAGTTTATGGTACGGCTGCTGGTGGGGGAAGCCATTGGGAGGTATGCAGAAGCTAAAGAAAATAGATTGTGTCCTTTATGTGGAGAGTGTGAAACATTAATTCATTTTATAAAGGATTGTACTGAACTTAAGAGTCGTCGATTATTATTAAAACCCCTTATTGACAAATATGGGGATGGCGTATTGCCCTTTATCTTCGCTCCAGATGAGCAGGATGACTGTATATTTATTGTTAACACTTTGTATGCGATGTATCAACATCGAACAAACGCCATTTTGTAAATATCATCCCGACCTTGTATTGTTCACCTAAATGTTTGTATATATGTTAACATAAATTAATGTATATTATGATGATCAATTATGGTCGCAATAAAGAAATATATATATCATACATTCCCTAGGCTTTCTAATCAACTGGTCCCGAATACAATTCGTCCCTGAGACAACTTGTCCCCAACTTGTATTTAGTCAGCTAGTATTAATGTCTAGGAATGAAGTTGAATGGCTATGCAGTACTTGATTTAGTGACTCTGAAATATTGTAAAGAACATCTGGTTTGTTATGTTACTAGGTAATATAGCTACTCACCACTGTAAGAATTCTGGTGAATAATCAAATCTAAACATGTTATCATCATCTTCTACATAGTTCTCATTTAGTAATGTGTACAACTCTTTCAGCTGAAATGTAAAACATATGCTGTTTGTTACTCTAATTCAATAAAGTGTATAACTCTTAACTGAACAATGTATTTTACAAGTAAATAAAGCAAATATTAAATAATTAATTTAAATATGAATAAATACATGCACAGTGTGTCCCATTGAAGAGGCTGAGATTAGAACAATTTAGAAATTGCAAGAAATGATTTTTCCTTGGTTTACATTAAAATTAAAAGAAGGTCACAGTGACCTTGTTGTGATGCCTTTTAACAGTTTTTCATTAAAAACAACTATGCACCCTAATAGACTTGTTGTCCATTTTTGAATGAAATCTTTTTGATATAAACTTGTATGAGCATTGAATCTGAAAATCAAGCTATTTATGAACTTCTAAACTGAACTTCCCACTCAAATGATGCGCCATTTCCTAGAAAAGGACCCACTGGGACAAAACTGCATGTCATATTCCACACCGCCCTTCCATCCTCCCCCTCAAGAAAACGCAGACCTTTAAATTGTGCATAACTCTCTTGTTAAGTTTTTCCACAGTGAAAGAGAAATAACAGAATTCTAAAAATCGTTACTTACCACTAAAGGGTCATTAATATTCAAGGTATCCCATTTGAAGCCTGGGGGTAGAGAGTATGATTCCTGGCGGACCTCAGCTTTGCTTTTCGATGGCTCTATTGCAGTGTGCTCTGTTACTTTGTCAGCTATAATAGAGATGTACAGTATATACATCATGTTATTTTATAAAAAAAACTTTAAAAACCAGACCTTTATTTTGAGCTAAATAATAATAATTGACAACTGGTTCGTAATTCAGTTTTGACCAACTGTCTGAAATTCCTATGATGGACCCTGGCACCAATTAATATCTTTTCATCATTTCCTGGATTCACTACATACATAATTAAATTTACTGAGTTACAGATATATCTTTTTTAAATATGGCATGGCATTTATTTCAGTGAGGACTGGACTTACATAATTTAGGGACTGGTTGTGTGTCCCAGAACTGGTATTGTTTCCTCTGTGCCTCCTCCATAGATTTTGGAGCACCCTGTTGCAGCTGCATCAACTCCATAGCTTTTTGCAGGTCTTGCAGCTTTGATATAGGCAACTGAAACGTAAAGTAGAATGAAAAAACAATGCTGTGATTTTGGAGCACCCTGTTGCAGCTGCATCAACTCCATAGCTTTTTGCAGGTCTTGGAGCTTTGATATAGGCAACTGAAATGTAAAGTAGAATGAAAAAACAATGCTGTGATTTTGGAGCACCCTGTTGCAGCTGCATCAACTCCATAGCTTTTTGCAGGTCTTGGAGCTTTGATATAGGCAACTGAAATGTAAAGTAGAATGAAAAAACAATGCTGTGATTTTGGAGCACCCTGTTGCAGCTGCATCAACTCCATAGCTTTTTGCAGGTCTTGGAGCTTTGATATAGGCAACTGAAATGTAAAGAAGAATGAAAAAACAATGCTGTGATTTTGGAGCACCCTGTTGCAGCTGCATCAACTCCATAGCTTTTTGCAGGTCTTGCAGCTTTGATATAGGCAACTGAAACGTAAAGTAGAATGAAAAAACAATGCTGTGATTTTGGAGCACCCTGTTGCAGCTGCATCAACTCCATAGCTTTTTGCAGGTCTTGCAGCTTTGATACAGGCAACTGAAAGGTAAAGTAGAATGAAAAAACAATGCTGTGATTTTGGAGCACCCTGTTGCAGCTGCATCAACTCCATAGCTTTTTGCAGGTCTTGCAGCTTTGATATAGGCAACTGAAATGTAAAGTAGGATGAAAAAACAATGCTGTGATTTGGGAGTATGGTGTCAAACAGGATTCTCCAAGTCTTGGAAAAAACACTTTAAAGTATGGTGTTTACTTTGGAGCCAAAAAGTGACAACTTAGCCAAATAACAATGCTGGGGAAGTAGTCAAGTGATAGAACTGTGACAGTTAATACGTACCATCCAAAAGTTCTGAACAGTAATGATGTGTTATGGAAATATATATACATGTATCTTAAAATCACAGCTAGCTGCAGTATTGGCTTTACTCTCAATTTAACAAATTATAACTCACTTCTGCAACATCTTTGACACCATCCTTAGCAGCGACGTTATTCTGCAATGACTCTAGATCCTTGCTGTCTGAATCACTAGTCTGTGGGTCCTTACTTCGCTTCTTCTTCTTTTTGTTCTTTTTCTTGGTACTGGTCAGCTCCCCATCACTAAATAAGTATTAAATCACATAAAGAGTGGATTTTATATTCTGGATACAGAATGTCTCTTTGAGTTAACTATCCAAGAATATTGAAAGGCAGAACTAAGAAATTTTCGTTTTTAATCGTAGTATAAAAAATCCAAACCACCATCTTGAAAAGTGATGGAATCTCTCTCGATGAAAAGAAAAAAAAAAGTTCGCGTTCTGCCGGTGTAAACCCAGATAATTGAGGATTCAACTACACGAAAAGAATGCTAAAATACCCAGGAATTTATTGAAGTATGTATCTTAAGTGTAAGAGGTGTAGAAAATTCTCCCATAATTTAATCGTACAGGCAAAAGATTGAGACATGCTCAGGACTATAGTCCTGGCATGGGCTAAGTACCAATATTTTGAAAGGTGGTCACTTTTTTTGAAATTTTCCAATTTAGTGACGCATCTTCTGAATTATTCTTCTACTACAAAACGATCTTGATCGGTTATATAAGTGGCATCACTCAGATTTGTGAAATCTATGCACTTCCATGTTTTAAAAAAAAATGGAAAAATCATGACAACTGGATTCTAGTCTTTTTGATTTTCTCGTCTAAATACGTCACCGATGTTCCTGAATCTCAGGTAACATATAAAATATGTACTTACGTTACTTTTTCTACATCGTCATCTTCACAATCAGCATCACCGGATAGGTGATCATCGTCTAAACCTTCGTGCTCCTGATTTTTTTTCGCATCTGCCATGACGGTTCGGACTGAATAAATAATGACGCGCCCAAAATAAATTCAGCCTACACTAACTCTTCACTAACCCTTAAAGACCCTATGTAAAGTTTGAAAATATAATTTAATCTTTCAAATATTACTTTTCATAACGCGAGGACCTACTTTAGACACTCTTTGTAAACGTGACTGAAGACCTAATATAATATTTTCAAACATCGATACTTCCCGCCATTTTTAAGTTAGAAGTAGATTTCAAGACGACTAGCCTATGCGTATTTTCAACCTTTGGCAAAATAAAGATTTAATTTTTGACTTCTTAGTATTTCCAACGGATTGATAGGTACTTTATTTTTATTCGACACCAAAAACAGCTCAAACAGGCCACAACAAGGCTTACAATAAATTATCAAAAATTATATATTCGATCTGTCAAGTTTTATATCAAGTTTTTGTCAATGTCAGAAAGATGGCGAAGTTGTTTGTATCACATAATCCATTCATTCATTTCTATAGAAGTGTCGCCATCTTTTGAGTCAAGAGTTATTTGCACTGTGTCAAGCATGAGTGTGCACTACTTAATAGGCCTATGATATCTGAACTTCAAATGCTTTTTTCTAAGAGCGTTATTTTTTCTAGATTCAATATTAATGCAGATCAATCTTTGTATCATATTTGATTGAGTGCGAGTAACATGTTTCAATGATTATTTTATCCTTTTTTCTTCTGAACTTTTTTTTTTTTTTTTTTTTGATAAAATTTATTTCAGTTTCACATAATTATTTACAGGTATGGTACAAAGATGAGGTTTCAAATTCATAAAGAGTATTTAAGTTACTCACACATTTTTCAATATACCATTTGTGAATAGATAACTTTGCTATCAGTATATTTTTGTAATTCTTTACTTTACCTATTCCATATATTTGATTGGCAGTTATATTTGGGAAATGTTTAGTCCAAAATTCAGCAACTGCTTTGCATTTAACAAAATGATGCTCTAAATTATCTATTTCATCACAGCTTGTACATTTGCTTGAATTTAAAATACCATATCTATGCAGTAAAAGACAAGGCATTAACATGACAAAATGTCACCACCTAAAACAATTTGGTCAATTTAAAGCAAGTTGGAAAATACCTTTTGACCTTACGAAGGTTTTTGAAGATTTGAGCTTCTGGGATCTTGTAGATGATTTTGAAAAAAGAAATTGTTCAATCTGAAGCAAGTTAAAACTAGTTGCACACAAATCTTAAGTCAGATTTGAACTTCTTAGAACATGTAGATGATTTTGAAAAAAAAATTCGTCAATTTGAACAAGTTGAAAAAATACCTCTTTGACTTTTTTGACATTGAGAAGGTCATTGAAGGTCAAATGTCAAATGTAAAGTCAGATTTGAACTTCTGAGAACATGTAGATGATTTTGAAAAAAAAATTAAGTAAATTTGAAGCAAGTTGAAAAAAGACCTTTTTGACCTTGAAAAGGTCATTGAAGGTCAAATGTCAAATCTAAAGTCAGATTTGAACTTCTGAGAACATGTAGATGATTTTGAAAAAATTAGTCAATTTGAAGCAAGTTGAAAAAATACCTTTTTGACCTTGAGAAGGTCATTGAAGGTCAAAGGTCAAATCTAAAGTCAGATTTGAACTTCCGAAAAGATGTAGATGATTTTGAACAAAAAAATTGGTCAATTTGAAGCAAGTTGAAAACAGACCTTTTGACCTTTTTTGACTTTGAGAAGGTCATTGAAGGTCAAATGTCAAATCTTAAGTCAAATCTAAAGTCAGATTTGAATTTCTGAGAACATGTAGATGATTTTGAAAAAAAGTTAGTCAATTTGAAGCAAGTTGAAAAAAGACCTTTTTGACCTTGAGAAGGTCATTGAAGGTCAAATGTCAAATCAAAAGTCAAATCTAAAGTCATATTTGAATTTCTGAGAACATGTAGATGATTTTGAAAAAAAAATTTAGTCAATTTGAAGCAAGTTGAAAAAAGACCTTTTTGACCTTTTTTGACTTTGAGAAGGTAATTGAAGGTCAAATGTCAAATCTTAAGTCAAATCTAAAGTCAGATTTGAATTTCTGAGAACACGTAGATGATTTTGAAAAAAAATTTTCGTCAATTTGAAGCAAGTTGAAAACAGACCTTTTGACCTTTTTTTACCTTGAGAAGGTCATTGAAGGTCAAATGTCAAATCTAAAGTCAAATCTAAAGTCATATTTGAATTTCTGAGAACATGTAGATGATTATGAAAAAAAAATTTAGTCAATTTGAAGCAAGATGAAAAAATACCTTTTTGACCTTTTTTGACATTGAGAAGGTCATTGAAGGTCAAACGTCAAATCTAAAGTCAGATTTGAATTTCTGAGAACATGTAGATGATTTTGAAAAAAAAATTTAGTCAATTTGAAGCAAGTTGAAAAAAGACCTTTTTGACCTTTTTTGACTTTGAGAAGGTCATTGAAGGTCAAATGTCAAATCTTAAGTCAAATCTAAAGTCAGATTTGAATTTCTGAGAACACGTAGATGATTTTGAAAAAAAAATTTCGTCAATTTGAAGCAAGTTGAAAACAGACCTTTTTGACCTTTTTTGACCTTGAGAAGGTCATTGAAGGTCAAATGTCAAATCTAAAGTCAGATTTGAATTTCTGAGAACATGTAGATGATTTTGAAAAAAAAATTTAGTCAATTTGAAGCAAGTTGAAAACAGACCTTTTTGACCTTTTTTGACCTTGAGAAGGTCATTGAAGGTCAAATGTCAAATTTAAAGTCAGATTTAAAGGTCAAATGTCAAATCTAAAGTCTGATTTGAATTTCTGAGAACATGTAGATGATTTTGAAAAAAAATTTAGTCAATGTGAAGCAAGTTGAAAAAAGACCTTTTTGACCTTGAGAAGGTCATTAAAGGTCAAATGTCAAATCTTAAGTCAGATTTGAACTTCTGAGAACATGTAGATGATTTAGAAAAAAATTGAAGTCAGTCTAAACAGTATTTGTTAAGTTATAGGAAGTTGTAAGAAATTGTTACAGACGCCGGACGCCAACCGCCGGACGCCAACCACCAACCGCCGTCGCAAAAAAACGGAGACCATAACAATATGTCACCACTTTTGGTGGTGACATAATTACATGGATATATTGAATGTAAAATCTTCCAGTGTAGTATAATTAGGTCTGTTGCTGTTGTACAATTTTTTGCATTAAGCCAGGTTTTTCTTGTTAAAACCTCATTTTTGAATACAATTTCACAAACCCGGTTTTCTATTAAAATTTTCCTAAAATCTTGAACATTTAAGAACTGCACATCTGTATCATTGAAGTATAAAGTATCTCCTGGAGCTACAATTTGATATTCTAATATCATCTCCCTTTTGAGTGCTTGTTTCAAAGTTTGATATTGCATCCATGTTTCAGCATTTCTGCCTACTGAGGAAACAATTTCATCATAAGAAATGATCTGGCCATTTTTGCAAACATCACATATAAAATTTATTCCACACTTAATCCAGCTTTGAAAATACAATTCTTTACCTGTAGCTTTGATATTTTCATTATGCCATAAAATAGAGCTGTCTTTGAACTTATTGTTTGATTTCCATAGATATAATAGTTCGCTATAAAATCCTAACAATTTATCAGTATTCACAATATTTTTAAAATCATTATTACATTGAAATATGGTTAAATCTTTACATAGGGTACCATACAAATACAGAGGTATTTTCCTCCAGCTGCCATTTCCATTTTCTTGTAGCTGTTTGACCCATTTAAATGCTAGAGCATTTTGCATATCAAATATATCAATCATTTTTTATCCTCCATTAGTGGACTAGTGGGGCTGATCATGGTCCCATGGGCTGATCTACATGAGCTAAGATGACGTCGGGAAGTTTTCGAAGACTGGAAAAATTATATACAATTTTTATTATGATTTGACTGAATAGTTAGCTATACATCAATCACACCATTGGAAAGCTTATTTTGTCTCCTTTAAAACCTCTTTGTACTCGGAATTGAATCCAACTTTCAAGAATCGAGAAAAAGTGCAACGCATAAACCTTTAATAGGCGAGTAACTGTAGAAATATTTTTTGCAAATTCACAATATACGTATTTTGTTATGAATTCTGTAGCTCTTTGCAAGTTAAAATTTCGCCCCTAGTCAATGATAATCACAATAAATAATACTTTATTATATTGCAGGAATTTTAGGGTATGCTCCCCCGGTATTTTTTCCGAAGACATTATTTGATGCAATCTGAGCGTTTTTATCAACTTTGAATAGTTCTAATCTGATAAAACTTAATGGTGGTTAGATATAAGCTTATACAAAGACAGAGTCATCAATAAATGAACAAATAAATAAATGCATTTTAACACATTTTTATTTTTTCAAATTCATTTGGTACGCACGGGCGTACTCGGTACACTCATCCTCCGAACACAGGCCTCCAGAACTCGTACCTCCTTCTTCCAAGAAGGAAGGAACTTAGTGGATGATGTCTGGAACCCTGCGTTCGGAGGATGTGTGCACTTTGTGTAGTGTGAGTGGGGTAGCCACAACGAGGGTTTTCAGTACACTACGTACTTTAAAAATAAATTGTGTGAAAATCTTGATTTCAAAATGACATCCTCCTAAGGCAAGGGTTGGTGAGAAAATATAGTGAGACTAAATATAAATATAGATACATTTGAGACAAATAGATGGCAGGTAAGCAAACTGGCAATGTTTTGCGCGTGTCAGAAGTATCTTACCTTACCTTACGTTAACTTTTATACACTGATTGTTCTAAATCCAGTAATAAAGTAAAAATTCTAAGTATACTGGATACCAATGTTGTAATGTGAAACAATCTCCATTTCCGTACGATGATTATTTTTACTGAATGTGAAATGAAATGTTGAAACGTTTTTACTAAAATAATAAAGCTTATTACGAATTCTTGTAAATAACGTTCGCTAAAACATGTAGTTTTCTTACTAAATATGTCTTTCTTTAAAACTAACCTAATAATCATCGTATCGTATTGTTTAATTTGTATTGCACTAACTTGTAATTGTATTGTAAGTATATTGTATCGTATTGAATCCGATTGTATCATATTGCATCGTATCGTATCGTATCGTATCGTATCGTATCGTATCGTATTGTATTGAAGTGTTACAGGTATTATATGTTTTGTTACAATCAAACCGTTTGGGACTGGATTCTGTCCGAGACTAACATTCAACATGGATCGATCTTGGTATCCTAGTACCTTGGAAAGCGTTTCGGAATCGGAATGGTACCTGTATCAGGCACTAAGACAGGGACTTCATTTTCGACAATGTTTGTCCTCTGATTGAGCTTCAAATAAAAAGCATTTTAAAGCTCTTTTCTTCTTTCTATCTCATGGTTATATTTTATATTGGTTATGGGGGGGTCATCCATCGCCCCCTGGCAGTACTATGATGTCTATTATCTTCATATTCAAAGCCTGTTTTGACATAATATTTCTCTTCAGAAAATTGGCCTGACTGTTAATATAGAAGCAACTAAGCTACTTCAGTCTTAGATGTAGTCTACATTCTCATCATATAAACTTCTCCAAAAGCTTCACCATTTGATAAGATAGCACGGACCTTTTGAATAATATATTTGGAATAGCAAAGGACACATTGCTTGCACTCGCCAATGGGCTTGCCAATCAGATCCCGGAAATAAATGTATTAGCGGCCTCACTAAAAAGTAAAAACGTCCGCAATACGGTTTAAATTATTTTTTGTCGAAAAAGGTACATTTACTTGTTTATTTGATATCGTATGTAGATTTTAAACCCCATTTAAACACATTTGTAGAGTGAAAACTCCGCAATTTGATATGTTATTTGTGGTACAATCACTTTAGACAGTAACCGCGCCAAAAAGTCTAGACCCTGCACGTGACCACTGCAACCAATAAAAATCAATTATCAATTTGGAGGCAGGGCTTCTGATGTGAACGAGTCCATTTTGCCGTGTGCAATTTCTGGAGAAAATGAGAAAAGTATATACAAATTGGCAAAGCAAACATTATTGATTTGATTGTAAACGTTCAAATCGTATATGTGGATCCATTTTGCCATAATTCTTTTGATTTTTTTGAAAGACAATAACCGATTTTGAGTGATATGTAGTAACCTACCACCCCTTGTAATTGTGAATCGAGCCTGGCTTTACTAAAGATCACCAGTGTTTTGAAACCTGAATGTGAATGGAGAACTTTGTAAACACCGATCGACGTTCTGGGTTAATTGCACAGGATTATATTGTATAAGGACTTTGACATAAGAATAAGAAGTTATAGGAATACCATCTCTTAGGTTCTGTGGAATTTATAGTGGATATACAGCCGGAAAAAGCTAAGTGTAACAAAGTTGTGTTTACAAATCTTACTCAAGAGATCATTTGGCCACTTTGCAAGTGCTCTATGTTTTGGATTATGGTATTTTCATATGTTATGTGATCTATACAGCCACCAAGGTGATTTCTGATGATAGTGAGGATTCAGGGTGCAGTCAATGTTTTATGTTCAGGGGCACACGATCTAGACTCGTGAAGCGCCTGTGGAAACACCGGATTTATAAAAATGAAGCCGAGAGTACGATTGAAAAGCAGGAGGACATGGAGCTACGCTCTGTAGCCCATTCCTTGTTGAAGAGGTTGAAAGAGAAGAATTTAGATACTCTTATAGAGGCAGTTGAAAGTCAGGGTGGTGTTAAAACAGAATGTGTTCATATACCTAAAGGGGATGTTCGATTTGGTCGAAAAACTGTTACCCCTCAACTTTTATGTTGTCAAATCTGGAGATGGCCCGATGTATCAAATCCAGATGAACTGAAGAAAATGCCAGAATGTGTTTCACAAGAAGACGCAACAACTATTTGCTGCAATCCTTTCCATTGGAGTCGAATTATAGTGCCAGGTACTGCCTTTTTATACATATACACATGTGCAGTTTCAGATTCATCGGTGTGGCAGCCATGTTTGTTATCATGAAATCTGATTGGTTTTCATTCACATTCATGAACATAGCCATTCATTGTAATTATGTGTAAATGTTTAAAATGACATTGTAGCAAAATGGAATACAATGTTGAGATTATTGAAATCTCATAAATTGTATCAACTCTGAAGTATAATATAGTAGCAATACTGAGGCTAACTAAGTATTTCACACTGGGTTTGAACTTTTACCATGCAGACAACTTTAGATCTTATCTACCCTAAATTCCTGACATTTCAATCTAAATAAACCAGCATTTTGCAAACATTGGTAAATTTTACAGTCAAATACAACTTGAAACTTCAAAAATATTTATGCCTTGTAGAAATATAGATGTAAAAAGGTGCATTTGAAGTGAAATGAGTCTATTTCTATTCAAAAGTGGGGAATAATTTAGTGGCGCCACACTACAAGGATATGGCCCTTATCAAACTATGTGAACACTGGTAATTATCTACACTGGCTATATGCCCTCCATGTAGGGTTTGATTTATTACTTTAAGATACCCATATACTTACCTTTGAAAACCTTATTTATCAAGCAGAAAAGGTGATATATGTATAAACTGAACTTTTGCTTGAAGTGTGTATTTTTGCCTGAAATAACTGATTTGTTAAAAAGTTCTAAATCTATAATATACTGAAACACAATTATATTTCTGCATATTACAAGTTGTAAAAACAGAGTTGAGCTGTGTTGATGGACTGCATGAACTACATGTTAGTGTCATCAGGTCATATAGCCTCTACATTGACCATATTCATCATGTGAAAATCAGAGTCAGAACTTCAAATAGATTTTCTGAATATGTTTTACAGGAGAAGCAGTTTTCTCATTAGGGGTTTCATTAGCAGCAGGCAACAGGCAATTTTCACCAGTTTTCACAAAACCGCCTGTTGTTTTTAGAGACTTCAACTTTTCCATGTTAAGTTTATGATTTCCATTAATTTTGCCCGTTGTTTTCATTTATTTAGCCTTTTGTGAAAAATTAAGTGAAACCCCTGCATTATTATTCTCTTGAGGGCTGTGATTGTAGAGGAATCTGTTGTTATGTTGACATAAGGCCCAAGGTCAATATCAGCATCTTCTGTTGGAATCTGTCACATTTTTCAAAATCAACAAATAAATATCTGGAAAATAATCAGTTTTTGAAAACTCTAATTTTCAGTAGAAAATGAACATAAACTATTTCTAATGATCCCTCATCAATATTGATGTCAGCTTTTGAATATTCAATGTTAACACAGGTTATTAGTATGAAAAAAGAACCATAAGTTTGTAGATTTTGTAGCTGATGTAGATGTCATGATGACTGAACTTTTGCCAATGGATGGTCCTAACAAATGATCAGACCTCTGATCGTTTTAATCATTGATCGTATTTGAAATATGCATGTAGGATTAAAACATTTGGCAATACTTGAAAAAACAAGAAGTCAAATTTTATTGAAACTTTAAATGCTCAAATTAATTTTTATTTCAAAACGGAGTTTATATAGCAATAGTCCCATCATAGTAACTAAGATGAGTAAGCTTTAACTTAATGTTCTACATTTCAGACATGCCACCACCTCCATACTGCCAAGCAGTTGAAGACACAGAGAAAGACCCAGGTAAAAAAACATTCTGTTTCTATGCCAAGCCCCAACCTGTCATTTGATCTGGTTCCTGCATCAAGTCCCTATATTCTACTCTATATATAGTCTTGCTCAAAGACTGTATCCACCCCCCCCCCTGTCACCTTCACTCTCTTTACCTGGCAATATACAGAGAGAAGGATAAAGGGGGGGGGAGAACAGGGTCTTTTAAGCAAGACTACTCTATATACCAATACTTCATTTCCTTGAAGCATTAGAGAATAAAGGATGGGTCAGAGATGTAAGAATAAGCTACATATTTTGGACATTAAATATCCAAAGATATAACATTAACATTGATATCTTGCAATGATCCTGTAGATAGAGACAGAATTGGGGGAGGGGGTACAGAGAGAGCAGGGTTGTAAACTTCCTACAAGTACATATACTTCAGCATTATGATTTTATT
Source organism: Owenia fusiformis (assembly GCA_903813345.2). Lineage (NCBI taxonomy): Eukaryota > Metazoa > Annelida > Polychaeta > Sabellida > Oweniidae > Owenia > Owenia fusiformis. The sequence goes on along the minus strand of CAIIXF020000007.1, from coordinate 18,246,460 downwards.
TATTTTAGTTAATATGTTATTCAACATTAGATGACTGGTGACTTAACTTTTATAGATTTTTCTATAGTTCAGTTACAGTTAACCCAATTCAGTTAAAAAGACACAGATGTGTACAATAAAGGTTAATGTATGCTGTATTTTCTAATGGCAGTATATACAAATATTATTGTACCTTTTGAAAAGAATGGAATGTGTCAATATTGTAAAATAAGCAACTATTATATTTTGATTGTGAACTAACTGAGGGGTCCTAGCCTTAAAGTATCTCAGCATACGCTTTTTCCATACCAATATCGCTTTTATTTGCATGAAGATCCATGTTATGTTCTTTAATCTGTAAATCTGCAGTGTGTACAGCATGAATTTCTATTTCATTCCTTGTCTGTTCCTCTCTTTCTACTCTAGTTTTCATTAAGATGTGTATTCTGTCATTTTGTGTACTTAAAGCAATCTGAAAGAATCGATCAAAGTTGCATGTTAGGGATTTGGAATATTGAATGATTCTTTTGTTTTTAAGGGTTCACTCAGTTCTTTCCAATACATAACAAAGATCTTTACAAAACATGGGCTTCTAGCTAAGTGCACATCTATTACTGTAAATACTTTGTGTACCTCTGATTTGTTAGTCGTGCTTGAAGACCCTGGACTTTCTACTCTAACGTTAGACTCTGGACTTTCTACTCTAATGTTAGACCCTGGACTATCTAGTCTAACGTTAGAGAAGATAGTCAAGGGTCTTGAAGCAAGGCTACTGATTTGTGTGCAATTCCCAGTATCTTTACACAGCACAGTGCACGTGATTTTAAATTCTTGATTTAAATAAACATCTAAGCTGTCAAAACTTGAGAGATATCGGGGGGGGGGGGGGGTTATGCAGATTTTCAAATTTAATGAGTGGTGTAAACCTGCTCTACAATATTTAGTTACTGTTGTTATTTCAGAACCGCCCGATAGGCTTCAAGAAGAACCCTGCTCTACAGAAACAGGGAACACGCCTCTAACACGGCAACGCTATTACTCAGGTATGTTACATTCGTTACATAGAAATAAATGACCAACCAGGCATTTCTCAGCTGGTGTTCATGGTTTTACTTTCAAATATCCCAAATATATTTAGATTAGTTTTGATTTAGGGTATTGGTTCAAAATCATGCCAGACTATAGAATAGACTTTTCAATGTCCAAACACTTATGGAATGTGTTCTTTGGTTCAGAATTCATAATTATTTCTAGGTTTGGAATGAATTTACTGAATGTCAGTTGTCAAGTAAAAGTACTGTTACATAACAGTTGTCAAAGGTCACCTTCCGTTGCAATCACATCTAAATAGATGTGAAACGGGCTGGAAATCTTTGCATGTTCAGTTCATATTGAAATTATGACCCACGTAAGCAATGATGCTAGTTTTGAGCCAAGATTTGAAATTTTGATTTTATTATTGATTTTGAGTGAAAGTAATTTTGTTCTTGATAACCTTAACAGAGTAATTTACGGCTATCCATTACTTATACTATGAATGGGCACCACTCTAATAGTAGATGCCCCAAGAGCTTGCTGCCATGGGTAAAATATTATGATTGGTATATGTAAACTCTGTGACAAAGAGAGGAATAGAGGAGACTTAACAAGAAATTGTGTATTTATGTACTGTATTATGTAATCAGTTGTCGAAATTGGTGAGAAAAGCTAGAGAATCTTATGAAAAACAAGGAATAGAAAGCGTGGAATGGGCATGGTCGATTTAAGCATGGGTTGTTTTGGCAGCCATTGTAACATACATGCAGTACCTGAGCTTGAAAAGAATTGTTATTTTTGCAGTTTAGTTCCTTGCCCTGAAGGGGTTTACATTTAAATGAGATTAACCTTCAGAAGAATTATTTAACCATTGACCTAGTTGTATGAGCATTCATTGGGTTAACTGAAGTTTCAAGTTAACATGCTTTCAATGTTTTTGACAGTAAATTCCTCTACACATCTCTTTCTGCTACATTCCTGTGCTAAAAGGTCATTCCGGTTATAACCATTTCTTGCTGTTCCAATCTAAAATTTCAATGACATATCAGCTTTTCTTTACAATTAAGAGTGATTGCTGCATACCTACCTGTTTTCAATTCCTTACAAATGTCACCCTTTTCAACTATATGATTCACATTTCAAAACTTGACCAGCATTATTTTATGTAGGGTTACTTTACCATCATGGTCGCCTGGCTGGTGACATGATCCAAGCCTACATAGCTTAGTTAGTCAATATTTTAGCCAAACATTCCCCAAATCGTGCAAACAATTTTATTAGTGTAAGGCCATGGCATCTCCTTTCAATTCATATTTATTTTTCAAGAATGGAGCCTTTGTGAACCTCTATAAGGATTTTGTAAGCATCATATCTTTGGTTAAGCATTTAGCTATTCGCATATTGTTGTAAAAAACTGAATGAGTTTTTGAGCTATCAAATTCTAATTTAAGATTTTAGATAGGTTCTCCTTAAGCAAGGTCAGGATGATAATTCTGAACAAGTTATCATGCATTTAATTCTCAAATATGTAAACTCTTAATTTTTCATGTAGTTTGGCTTTTTTTATTCAGAGTTTTAGTAGATATACACTATGCTTGTACAGTACAATCCTAGCATGAAATAAGAAAGTGAGGCTGTTCTCTGAAGTGTTATAGATTGCTTCTTGGTCATATTACACCTTTATTTAAACACTTAATCTCTATTTACTATGTCCATGCGTCTACATTTGAACTTATGCTAATATAATTAGGATTAGCTTTGTTTCCACAGGGTTCCATTAGGCCTATATACTCTCCAGGATTTCAGAATGGAAGGAATATATTTAGCTAATTTTTCTTAGCAAAGAACCAGGGCATGTTTGGGGGAAGTTGTCTGTGGAGCTCTCCGGTTCTAGACTGTACTGACCAAAAAATCATTTAACTAAATAATTGGATAGAGTTTCAACTGCTAATACACAATTCTATGACATTCAGTGATATCTGTAATATTAGGATTATGAGCCACCTTTTGCACTTTAAAACACCTGTGAAAAATGTCAATTTTAAGAAATCTCAAAATATTTTTTTCGTTTTTTGCTTAAGAGTTTAGAAAGGATAGAGAAAAGTTGAGAGATATATAGCATTTGTGAATTCAACTGACAGCTGCCGGTTTAACCTACTATTTTATTACCAACTCATTTAAATATGAATAGTACATGTCACTATTCCATTCATATTTAAATGGGTTGGCCATAAAATAGTAGGGGTACCTGCCACTATTCCATTCATATTTAAATGAGTTGGCCATAAAATAGTAGGTTAAACCGTCAGCTAGCAGCCAGCACACTATTGTACTCTATTAGGAGATTTTCAAACATTTTGCCATGTCAAAGTGTAATATGATAACATGGTGATTATATATGCAGTGACATGAATAGCATCATCCAGTTGTCTTGTTCAGAAAAGCTTTTACAATTAATATTGATCATTCATTAATATTATGCTTAGATTGATGAAGTGATCTTGCACCTACTTTACTAGCAATTGTCATCTATTTAGAGATGATGTATTAAACCACATTCAATAAAACCTGTGCATATATATAACGTGATCATTTATGAGTGGGACAAACTTTCATTTCCTTCCAGTTGTCTGCACATAAAATAATATACAAACAATAATGGGAAAGAGAGGAATGAGTTCACAATTTTATGAAGGAAATAGCAAGGAATGTTAACTGTACCTGTGCCATGTTAGAAGAATAAATACAAAACCATTCCTCTGTAATGAAATGACATGGTTGTTGTGTTTTATGAAAGAGTTTGAGCTAGAGAATGGAATTGACAACATGTCATCAATCACCAAATTATATAAAACAACTGGAAAAAAATATGTAACTTCATTGAGCATTCGTGGAGAAAAGGGCATGAAATAAATATGATGTTTTGATGAAAGTTTAAGTTCTAACCATGAATAGGCTGAGCTGTGAGATCCCAGGGGGCGGTATCATGTTTCTTACCCAGTACAAGCTTCCCTAGGCAGGATCGTTAGGTGTAGTTATATATACAGGTATTGCATACTCTATGCCTGCCATATATTACCTTCATGTTAACCTTTTGTACATAAGTAGAGTCTTGTTGCCTAAATTCACCAATGTCCTTCATCAGGCTCCATCCTTTCTTGGTACCCTAACTTAAAATGGAGTAAGTCTGAAATATTGAGAAAGTGTAAGACCCTAAATATTCAGTTAAATTTTGTGTAATATGGTATGAGAGAATATATGGATGTAGATATAGCCCCTCCTTAGTTATCCCGTTCCAGGACTATAGTCCTGTACGGAGCCAATACATTTGCCTGTACGATTACAACTTGGGAGAATTATCTACGCCCCTTCCACTTAAGAAACCTACCTCAATGCATTCTAGAACTCAAAATGTAACTTCTAATATATTGGAACCGCCGATTGTCTGGGTTAGTTGGCAGAACGAGGTCTTTTTGTTTCTTATGGCTCTTTTGGTCGAAGTTCGATTAAGATGGCGGTTATAACGGAATTTCCCGAACTCTTCCGTAATAGCACGAACTTGGTTTTTCGTTACGTCACTTCCGTGTAAAATGGATTTGTTTCGGGTAAGAGGGAATTTCGAAAATTTCGGACAATATTTTCAATATTTACTGCCATGTCGACATCCTATGCTCTTAACTGTATACCGAATGGTTAAACAATGTTTCTTACCGGAAACAAATCCATTTTACATGGAAGTGAAGTAACGAAAAACCAAGTTCGTGCTATTACGGAAGAGTTCGGGAAATTCCGTTATAACCGCCATCTTAATCGAACTTCGACCAAAAGAGCCATAAGAAACAAAAAGACCTCGTTCTGCCAACTAACCCAGACAATCGGCGGTTCCAATATATTAGAAGTTACATTTTGAGTTCTAGAATGCATTGAGGTAGGTTTCTTAAGTGGAAGGGGCGTAGATAATTCTCCCAAGTTGTAATCGTACAGGCAAATGTATGGGCTCCGTACAGGACTATAGTCCGGGAACAGGATAACTCCTTAGAACCATGGAGGAGCATGTTGAATGAGGGGTTTGAAGTCCTTAATATGGAATCGTCTTCATGGATGACTCTACCATCACAGAACATTTATTTTTCAGTAATTTGTAATAGCAAGAAAAACAAATCAGTGAAGACATAAGCCATGGAGTTATAACATACTAATACATTTGTTAAGTCAATAGATGAGATGTTGGTATAGCTTGAAGATTCACTTTGCTAAAGTAATGTTAACCTGCTTTCTAAAAATACAGTTGGAATGCATAAGGTTGTAGGCCTTGTGGATATCTAAATCATTCTGAGGATGGCTCTCTTGTCATTCTAGAATGTAGAATTTTTCGTAGAATTTTCTGTGAAATATTTTTGGAAAAGAGAGTTGCATTCGTAGCTTGTATTTCTCCAGTTCCTTCCTAATTCATTTTCCCTTTCTTCCTATTCATATATAAGTGATGGGTGCCATTTAATGCTGACTTTGCGTTACCCTTTGCATTCGTTCAACTTCACTTCTTAAAAGAGAGCTCCGTCTTCACTCTTTCAAACTAAAATAAACCTGTGAACTCACCGCGCCAATCAGTGCTCGTCGGCCAAATTTGACCGACGTTCTATACACGGTCATTCCTTCTGACGTCATCGTTAAACCCGGAATTGACCGATGACAATCCAGAATTTATTTTGGCGCGTGTTTCCTCAAGCTCGCTGATTGGTAGAAGAAAGGTCAGCGCGTAGGTCAGAAGTGATTTATTACCCGAACTGTCACCGGCACCCGTTGTAGGGGCGGGGCTACTAAACTGTAATATGGTTTCTACTAGGCAGAGTGTAGTTTAACTAGACTCTGCACGCAGGGTAACTTTGCGTGGGCAAAGTATTACTTTTATCAACATCATTTTCAATTACTAGAAGGGATATAGATCGTCAAAAAATTGTTATACTTCACAATATTTTTATATGTCTAAAAATTGTGACTCTATTTTTTAGTAATAGTCAGAAATACTTTAAAATGTTGACTGATTTATATCCTCATATACACATACTCTTTTTGAAGCATATAAAATGTAAGTGGAAGGCATGTCTGCATGACAGTGACAGACTGTCTGCCAGACTCTTATGGCTGAAGTCAAAATAGATTTATTGGACTTGGATCAATTTGACCTTGACCCCCATTTGTTATATCAATAATTTGTGGGGATTTAAACCTAACGAAGCAAGTATATTTCATGTCCCTTTTATATTTCTAGCCATATTAAGGTTGGTACTTGATTGTTAGGGAGACTCTAGATATTTTTTTTATCTCTTGTCTATTGTAAGGCCAGTGCTTGATTGTTAGGGAGACTCCAGATATTTTTTTTTATCTCTAGTCTATTGTAAGGCCAGTACTTGATTGTTAGGGAGACCCCAGATATTTTTTTATCTCTTGTCTATTGTAAGGCCAGTTCTTGATTGTTAGGGAGACTCCAGATATTTTATATCTCTAGTTTATTGTAAGGTCAGTGCTCGATTATTAAGGAGACTCCAGATATTACCTGATTTCCGTCCGATGTAATTACCAGAGGAAAAATATAAAATTGGCGACAAAAATATTATGACCAGTTCTGTTTCTGTCTCCGAAATAATCTGCATCAATTCTATTAGATATTCATCCATTTAACATTGATTTATGGTACCATGTTTTATGTCTTTGGAGATTGTTATTGGTTTTGTTACGGTTTTGTTTTATGAATGGTTATTGGTTGTGTAGGAACATTATAAGTAATTAGTGGATGGGAAGTATTATTGAATTACCACAATGAGAAGGTTATTTTTCTCTGGCTCCAAGCTTTGTCTGCTGCTTCTGTATGTCTGCTTGAAATCACCCTGGCCACAATTATTGCACTCTCTTCCTTGATAAAAACCTAATCAGGTGTCTAATTGTCCTGCATTTCTATAAAGATTGAAGTCTTCAATTTACCTATTTATTCGATTCTTTTATTTTCACCATTTCCTACCCTGTATTGTTTTTAAAAGATAACCTTCAAGATATTTTACTTAAAGGTATAAAGTAGTATATTATATCTTTTTTTATGGGGCTAATACAGTGCAAATTGATAGACATATTGTCGTTCAAGAACAATTCATTTATTTAATGAGAAAAAGCATATATTTTGTTTTCTGTTTTAGATATTTTTGAAAGTTTTGCTATAGTCACACGATTTCGCTCTAACTTAAGATATCTGATTAGTTGTTTAAATTTCCTTGGTATCAAACTGCATTACTTGTATTAAAAAATATCTATTTATTTGCACATAGCAATATTACAAAAGTCATTCCTACTTGGCTTTTGTAAGCTTTTTGGTTATTTTCTATTTCTTTTATTGATCTGTACTAAGTCTCCAATATCTACAAGCCTGCTCAAAACTGGAACATTTTATGCTCCGACTCATAAGTAATAACTGGTTTGAAAAATAATTCTGAATTGCACTCATTTCTATTTCCCACTGATTGGATATTCTTCTTTGCAGTGCCCATTACTGATGTTTGCATTGATCTCTCACTATTTCTTCTCTTCTGTAAGGAAAATAATACATACAGATAAAGAGGGGGAGGGGAGGGGGGTAACAAAGGCTTGATACCTCATACTTTTTTTTCTGGTGGTTGGTAATGCTGAATCATGCTAAACCTTACTTTCTATAATGAGCCCCTAAAATGGAAAATAAGTTCGGTTCGGTGTATTGAATTAGCGTATAAATGTACTATATTCATTCACCTGCATCAAGATAAAATATGTCATCTTATTTCTTATTTCTTCATGTTTGACTGGAAACAGACTTTCCAACAATAATTATTACTGCTAGCCTTTGACCCTCTGGATAAATGAACAGAAAGATGTGATTGAGAATCAGATTGATTCACATGAACTATGATAGAATATTTGAACATTTTACTCTGTATTTGGTGTAGACACTACCTTTGGGCGAACTTAGATAGTAGTCTATCTTTGTTGTATAACTTTTAATGAATCCTCTAGGCTTATATAACTGAGCAGATAATAGTTTGGTACTACCATGTTTTTCATTAGCCTCAAGATAAGTGTATGATATCCCTTCTTCTGTTAACCATGCACATACAAGGCACATATCTTGGTTATTTACAGTTAGATACTACTTCATCCAAACCTTATCACAATGAACAATATCTCCTAAACACAACGCATAATACAAAGCTGTCATTGAAACATGCTGTAATAAACTTACAATTTGAATCTGCCTATTAACTCTGAATTCATAGAAATGAGCAGATATCTTTGCTAACTTCATGGAACTTGAATACTCATTAAGCAATCTTTGTTCCAAACAGAAATAATTACTTCATACTCATATCACATATTTTATATGTCATTTCTAATGCGTGTATGTGCCACTTAACCATCATACAATATTGCATGGTTATTTTACATTTTTCACTATTGTGGCCTCCGATATCTCAAGTAATGTAATTCACTTTTGAATTGGGTCAAGTTCATGTTATATGATGACATTGTAATATATCACAACTTGAGTACCATTAAATCACCAAGCTGTTTTGGCATAAGATTGGATTATAAAGGGACTGCAGTAGGATTTTTCAATGTAGTTCATGTACATGAACTGAGGACATATGAACTTTTGAATCGTGCCAACTTTGATAGCAGAAGTTGCCAAAACTGCCAAGAAAACAAGACCAGGATGTGAATTAAGATTGACTTGTAATTGGCTCATTAGGTTATAGAAATCCACTCTGCATGGTCATGCATATCTCACTTTGCATTATGCAATGCATATTCAAATCTGCATGTTCTTGCATATTCAACTCCGTGCATATTCCATTGAAATATTAATTCAGCCCAAGATTAAAATTTTAACAAAATTCATAATGATACTTGGACCAGAGACTTGAATGATGCAAGCGTTCTATTTACAGCTAAATATCACTTGTATGTAAGTCTAGCCATAGTTTCACTCTGTATAAGTGACTGAAAAAGCAAGCCTAGTTCATGAATTTTGAGAAATGTAATCTGAAGTGCACCATTGCTAGTTCCCTATATAGGACCAAGGGTAAACCTAGTTACGCATACCATACAACCTTCATTTACTTTTCCTCTTTGAAGTTTGTTGATGGTTCAGCTTTTCTGCCTGCCTTTGCTTGTTCTGTTCAACAAAACCAATGCAAGGCTAAAATTAAACATTTATACAGAACTCAACCTGTTGCTGGTAATTTTATTTTATGGTACTATACATGTGCTTATTGGTGATTTTGACTATGTTAAGAGTTGTTTTATATGTTAAAAGATGGGTGAATATGGTTGTTTTGAATTCACTTGATTCTTGTCCAAAAAACTATTTGCTGATATGGTAGAAACAGGCACAGGTAGTGACATGTTAACACAGATTCACATGAATATCTAGTGAACCATAATAAAATGTGTCGGTTACCCAGCAATCCTGTCATTTGAACAAAAAGTGGTCTACTCGCTTTGTCCATCTCCCCATAGGATTTTATTGAAGTTTTCAAATTATTTTCATTCATATTTTAGCTTGCCATGAATGAACTTTTGTGGCCCTTACTTAAGATTCCAACCCTGGTCAACCCAAATTTAAATGATTCTTCTATAACAGAGGAATAAAGGAGCTACTTTTTTAAATTTCATTAGACGTATGTAATTTATTGTATCTGCTTCAGACTGCTTTTGTCTTCACTTACAATTTAACAATATTTTGTAACCATAACATGATCCCTACAATATCTTCTATGAATAGTGCTGATACAATATTTATGAGCTACTATACTGAAAATCATTCATCGCTTTCACCGCTTTCACCGTTCATTCATGATTCCAACATTTTTCAAAATAGACCATTGTTTAACATGCTGGTCAGAGTATTTCATCAATTATACATGCATCACTCTATTGAGGAAATGTATAAAAACTCTGAATAACGGAATAACAGGGCGTGTGGTAGGAAGAAGCATTCAGGCGGTATATAATGAAACTATGAATAGATATTTGGAAGTGTGCTCGCTGTGTTGTGGTCAATGTACTTTTGATAACCACAGTAACAACTGTTACAAAAGTTGAATAGGAGGTATTTTGTATTTGGTGAGAACTTGAGTAGTGGTGAGAGTGTGAAGGAAGAGGAGATGATGTCAACTACTTTTGTTATGTTACTTGTATCACCGGCTCATCTAAAGCTTTTGCAACCTTTGCCAAAACCTCACTCTGATCAATTTTACTCTAAAAACTTACCAATCTTGTATCAAATGTTCTGATTTCCCTGCATTTCCGTTAAATCAGGACTATTGAAAAATCTGATCTAAATAGTAGTTTACCATCATCTTATTACTCATTTTGAACACTAGCTGCTATATGCTATATGGTAGGTAACCACCAATCACTAAACCCATTAAGTTTAGGTTGACCCTGTCACGCAAATATTTTCTCAATCAAGCCAACTTCTCAGTTTGACGCAAAATATAATGCCAGAAGGTTGACAAGAAAATGTATCTAAATTGAGTTTCTCACACAACTTACTTTCAGTTTTAACTATGTATAACAATGTTTAAATATAATTGTTGAAAGCTTTCATACCTAAAAATGTTGGTTCATTGAAAGCATTAATGCATATTGGCATTTTGTTAAATATTTCATCCCAATGTTTGGTCTGAATGAATTAATATAAGCTTACGACAATCCTGCTCCATGTAATCCAAGATTCAATTGAAAAAGTATTGCCAAATAGCAGATGAGATAGAGGTGCAATATAGTTCCCCAAATGCATTGATCATGTCTATTCTTTAGTCAGAAATCAGGGATGCTCAGCACTTTTAGTTGAAGAATGTGACGTGAGAGATCTTGTATTTGTATTTGTTTTCTTGCAGTGATGTCAGTGACTTTATTGTGCATTAGAATTACATAGTACTAATGCAGTTTTATTAATTTCTTCATTAAAGCATGGTTTCATGTTGTAAACTTTTGATATAGAGAGAGAGATTTGTTATTAAATTGTTGGATGATTGACCACCCATACATAAAATTTCACCAATCATATTCAGCTAATTATTTTTGTCTAAAATGTTAATAAACATAACACGGATTTTAAATTACAAGGTACATATTCTGAGGATAAACTTCATGTTTATTTAACTAATTCTATTATTTTTCTGTCCGTTCTTTATGTTAGTATTTTCAATGTATTTAGTAATGTTTTAGATCCAGGCAGGAGATTATCAGGCGTTAATTAAGCCTTGTCTGCCAGGTAGTGAGACAATACATTGATCCCTATAACCAATCAATACCTTTACTAGAGGATCATCTATGTCAGTTTTACTGTGGTTCAACATATAATTCCAGGAACATCCTCCTGTATGTTCTGCACATTCACATGTTTGGAGATGCAGTTTAAAAAAATTAAAATTGTTTCGATCTTGTCTTGTCTCAAGTGCCTCATGTATAAACACAGATGTACTGAATATCCTTTCCCCTGTAATAAAGAGGGAATGGGAGGGGGGGGGGGTATACATATGGTCTTGATGTGAGGTCAAGGCCTCACATAAAATGCTATGAAATGGTTGTGATCAGTTGGGTCTGAATGCTTCATATTTCATTATATTATCTCTTGCAGTACATATTTGTTGCAAGAGTGTACATTTAGTTTAGTTTATAAGTTTTGAAATTATTTTTTGAGTTTTCCTGTGAATAATGCTATCAAATTTAGGTACAAAAATTCTTGTGGCAATGGTTGCCAGGCATCATTAGAGTACATTGTGCTTACCAACTGACGTAAGACTAAATTCCTAGTTTGAGTTGATTGAAGTTCAAAACACAAAATCTGAGAAAATATAGATTTTTCTTAATGAAGAGAAAATAGGGTATCTATATTATATTATTTGACATGACATCATATTTCTATATATAATTTTGGGCAAGTCCCTTTCTTTAATCCATCACATCTTGAGAAGGATATGATCTCTCTAACTAGGTAGAGCCAAATTTGGCCCAATAAAAATACTTCAACATTTTATATGATACATAAGGATATTCAACATTTATCTCAGTATTCATATTTTGAAAAATTGATGAGCTTGTTTTTTTACTCGTTAGAATCCTTCAGTCATGATGGTGTGTGGTCGATATTAGAGGTTCTTGGATGATTATGCCATTGGATTAGATGGTATAACCCTGATCTTTAGCTCACACTTCTGTCGCCAGAAATTCCCTAGTCTGTATAAACTTGTTGTTTCATCTTTTGTTTCTTAAGTGGAAATCTATTGAGGCCTGTGCTGGAGGCTTGTAGCCGACTGCATCATTGTCATTAGCAGGAAGTGTCAGCTACTCAGACGCTTCTCATGAAACTTGTTCAATTTTGATACTTTTTACAAAGATGAAATTACATCTGATAGAACAACCCTTGAATTGTTTCAATGAGAAGCTAAGTGTTGGCATTCTATTTTGTAAATTCAGCCTGGAGGTTTCCACGGAGGTTTGTGAATGTAGCATAGGTACAGGTAGTATGTTGAAGGGGGTGGGAGGAATACAAACTGCATGTTGGTTTCATTAATTGCTTTATGATTTTTCAGTATCCACGAACTATGTTTGATTGGTATTTGATTTTCATGAAAAGGATATGAATTTACTTTTATCAGCATTTTATAATATGTCATTACTTAATAATCTTTCATGCAGCTGAAAAATGATGTCACTCACCTCAAACCCTAAGGGCTTGTCAATATGTTGCGTAGAGTCGAGACACAGATTGTATTGAAGTATTTTAATTGCAATTACATTTCTGATCAAAGATGTACAATCTATTAATTGGCGACACAGAGGTATTGGATATTGGTGAAGTTGTCTGTCTCATTCTCAACTAGCTACTTCAGCTTACTTTGTAGACTTACTCATATGCTGCTGAGAAAAACACTGTCTGTTATAAGAGGGAAGGAAAATAATGAGTGTTTTCTTTTATATTTGTTTATATTTATTTTATGTTTAATGTGTTTTGCTATTACACATGGGGTCACTACTCTAACAGACATCACACAATTGGTCACTACCATCAGCGTCTTAGATATCACAGCTTTGGTAACTACTCTAACAGACATCACACAATTGGTTACTACCATCAGCGTCTTAGATATCACAGCTTTGGTAACTACTCTAACAGACATCACACAATTGGTTACTACCATCAGCGTCTTAGATATCACAGTTTTGGTAACTACTCTAACAGACATCACACAATTGGTCACACTACCAGCAGCGTCTTATAGATATCATACCATTGGTCACAACCACTAGTCTTTTAGATATCACAGCTTTGGTAACTACTCTAACAGACATCACACAATAACCCAGATGCGAGTAGAAATAATCTTGATTTAGGTCATTAAAAATTCAAAATTCAGTCAAAGTAATATCATATTTGAAATCTACATGTAAAATTACATCTAGAAATGTGGTTTTAAAAAGTGTTTATCAACTTTGAAAAATTTATTTTCTTTGAAAATGTGACTTCTAGCTCGGGGAGATTCGCCATAGACCCCATGCTATAAAATCACAAAAAATGAAATATCTTTTCTTTTAATGGACAGATAATATTTTGCTTTACTGGACATATTTTCATTAGTATAAGTATCAGACACATAAGGGTTATATGAAAATTGAGCCACTTAAATTGATAATATTCAAGTTTAAGGGAACTTTCTTATATACCTGCCATGTTAATTGACCCGAATCAGCCACCTGGTGGTGAAACTGGTAACTACCTACTCGCATTTGGGTAATTGGTCACTACCACTAGTCTTTTAGATATCACAGCTTTGGTAACTACTCTAACAAATATCACTACTCTTACAGATATAACCATTGGTTATTACCATTAGTCCCCATCCTAGTATAAATGAGGCTGGTTGAATCAGAAGACTTTCCATGAATATATTGTAATTATAAAACAAGATTCTTGCTGTGCCTGTGAAATATGTTTTATATGAAGATTATCACCTGAGTCATGCTTATTAGGAGTTCATGTTATATTAAACAGGAGCGTGTGGCAGCTATTGTTTTAAAGGCACCCTGCTGTGTACAGGCGACAGTGGTCTGAGAGAGTTGAGAGCACTCATGCTTCATTACATCCTTAGGCAGCTCACTACAAACACTCTGTTCAAGTATTGTAGGCTGCCACAAATAGGGCAGTTGAAATGAATATGTTAGAATGTACCATACCAAGATATTATTGCTCTCTGAGGTAGGAATCCATTGGACGAATCAACATGAGAATGTAATATCAAGAGTTACATTACAGTTCTTGAGAACCTGTTTTTATTAGATCCCCAAAGAACATAAGAAACAGTTTAACATTGAACAACAAGTGGACTGGTAGTAGGAATAGGATGTAGGATGTATCTGAAGGTTTACCTGTCAGTTACATCTATGGTTTTAATTATCCCTTTATCTTTGCTGCTGCTATACTTCTGAAGTCTTCATGATAATATGATGACATATTTCGTATCATCTTTGATGGCTTCAATTAATTATCAAAATGCAGATATAAATTTCCTGAATCCAGACATCTTGATAATATGGTTTGATTGGAGTTTGTTTCAAGATTCAATTATGCTTTATAATTCATCAATATGTAATGGTTGAAGCCATTATAATCTCATTCAATGGGGTTTGGAGGGTTTATAGAATGTCCCTTATATGCATCCATCTGGGTGATAACTCTAATGTGGTTGGCCGGAGATCATTCATATTTTGTACATAAAATCTTGGTGAGTGTCATTTAAAGTTTTCAAATTAACCATCTATATAAATACAATGAATTTAAAATAAAAGAATATTTTATTATTTTACTTGAATATTGTTGTGATAGCAGCAGTTGCTTGATCCACCTGCTTTCCAGTGCAGCACATGTCCAGTTAGACTCCTTGTCTCATGACCATCATACTGTATCCTATTGTATGTTAGTACCCCTGTGGAGATACCCATGCAATGAAATTGCAAAAAGTAAATTTTTGAGAACACGGAATAGACTAATATGAGGAGAATTAAGAGAGGAATGAAATAAATATTCTAAAAGGTTATCTAGTACCTTTTGCATTCTCGAGGAAATATCAGAAAAACACAATTCAGTTTGATTAATACACATTTTTCAACAAGTGAAAGTATTAAAGTGGAGTCTTTTGAACAGGTGTCATGCTATCATGTCTTCCGCTGGTCATTTCTTTGACGCCATCACCACTATTTACACCTGACGCCTTAATTACAGATAATTATAGGTGATTTGTTTTATGGATTGACAATAGCAACCTCCCTTTGTTTCATTCCTAATTTGTAAAATTGATGTTTCTCTCATCTCTATGAATTTTTATAAGTTTATAGCAATCACAGCGCAATCTTGAGCTCCATATACATTTATTTAAGTCGGAGAATGACAGATTGATGTATGCATTTCAAATGAAATGTATTTATTCATGGTACAGATGTGTTAATGATTGTTTTATCTGGCAGTATAAGTTTAGATACTATGATATAACTGATGTTTCTACCTGCCCATAACTAATGTAGTATGTGGTATGCACATTCTTACAGTTCTCTTCATGATTTGGATGCTTTGTTTTGGTTTTTGATGCTTTCCTTACAATCAAGATATTATCATCTACATGTCTGAATATATGTATATTGCATACCTTATCCCTTGCTAATGTTACTGCATCTTACAATTTTACAGCATGATTCTTTCATTTACAAGTTCAGTATATCATCAGAAACACAATACTTGATGATTCCACACCTTTAAGAATCACAACTCTTATTGTTCCAAATTGGACAAATCAGCTGAAGACTTAAAGATGAAAGGGAGAGATACAGGCTCCTAGCCATCAAGTCTAGTGTCTAGTCAAGGCATATGTTTAGAGTTGCCATAGACCAACAAGGAAATCTACAAAATCAAGCAGAATTCAGTCTCCCTTCAGATTCTGTAAATTGAGCCCTCTTTGTCCTTTGGGATCATTATCTATTGATTTTATAGTCACCTGTAGAATAACAGTTAATTTCTTTTACCAACTTTTTGGTGGTGCATCTATGGTCTTTTTAGATTCTACATTCTGTGGTTTTCTGTTTTAACAGTGAATTGTGTGGCATCTGAGATTCTTGAGGTACGTTCCAGTAACTATTTATTGGGTTAATTGTGATTTATAAAAAGACTAGTATAAAGAAAAAATCTATACCATTCCATTTATATTTTCTTAATAATATGCATTATTATATGTAGAGATGTATAATGAATTAAAGCGTGTTATTATTTTCGCTGTGTCACTATGTTCTTTGATTCAGCTTATTGACAGATTAAGTAGCCAATTTAAAGAAATAAGTGTAAACTCACTCCCTACAAACCATATAAAACCAGTAAAAACTAAGTCCAATACCAATGGCAACTCAATCATAAAGATATGACTTTCATTGCTTCATTTGTTTAGTTGATCATGAAGGCAAATAATGTTAAATTCAAATCAATTTCTGTCTGATCAGAAGGATATATAGTCTGTAATAACAGAAAACTTAATGTTTTGGCCGAGACAGTATGTCTAATTAGATAATAATGACTAATTTGTTTGTATTGAAGTGATTATTATGCCATTAGATGGCTGGATCAGTTGTAGACTTATGACAAAGCCCTTACTATTATTTATGTCATGGCATTTACCTGTGTTTAATATAAAACCCTGATTTAGCTTATTCATTTATTTAATAGAAATGCAAGCCAATGAACAAACCCAAAGTTGGACATTTTTTGGTGGTGTTACTTTGTGCCTTTCTCCTACATTCTCAGAAAATATGCTGTACGTTTTAATCTCATGACAACCGTGGTATTTATTGAAAGGGCGGTTATTGAATTTGCAGGAGTCTGGTATGGGATAGGCTCGGAATAGCAATAATATTTCACTTTCATACGACAGTCATTATTATGATTGTCATAAATAAAACTTATGTTGAGGCAAAAGCTATTGGGTGCTTACTGTTCAACCTTCCTACTGCTCAACCCTCCTATTGCTCAACCAACCTGACAATAGCAATGTATCTGTTATTTGTAGACTGGATATCTTAATCCCCAAGGATTAAAAAATCAATTAATTAATTAAGTATCCCTCCATCTTATTTTACTGCATTATCAGAATAGTGTACTTTATTTTCTGTTGAAGTATGTCAAAGCGAACACATTTTTCAGGAATTCAGTTGCATAACAATAATTTTGATTAATAATGAAAAAAAACAGAAAATTAATTGTAAAAATACCATAGTGTTAGTTGTTATGCTATAATATTTGGTTTCTGGTCATGCTTAAGTCTATAAAGCAGTTTCTGTTTCATACATTGAGTAAATTGTAATTACTCACAAATATAAGTAGTTTTAATATGGAAATATATTTTGAAACAATGTTAAAGTAACATATACATATATATTACATGTACAGTAAAAGGGTGGTTATACCACGAACTCTCAAAGCGGTTATTTATGAAACCAAATAACGACAAGTAATGGTTACTCACTATTTCTACTTGTCTGTGACGCTGGTTACCCTAACTATCTGAAATCCTTACTTAACCTTGTGGTACCACTAAATCAACTGAGTGATCCTAATAACTCACAGTGATAGCCTATACTACCTACTGGCTGTGGAAACACGGTGTCTTCATCTGAATTAACTAACTCACTAACTCTTTGTCCTGGCTCACAGCGAATCCCTATACTACCTACTGGCTGTGGAAACACTGTGTTTTCATCTGAATTAGCTAACTCACTAACTCTTCGTTCTACAAGTCCTAACACTTAACTATATTCTAATAACTCATGAACTAACATTAACCTATAACGGTTACATACTTAAAATATTGTTCTAACAACTTCCCTATGCTATGAATGCATAGATACTACTTAGTGGTAAGTTTTCAGTTATAATATCTCATTTGGACATAATGACCCATAAAAATGTGCATATATCAGACAGAATGTTGCTGATTCAATGATAATAATCAGTCAATGTATACTGGGACACCCTGTAATAATATTAGCGATATTCTAATGTTTGCTGGTAACGGTAACTCTTATCGTCACTCCGGTACAATGAAGGCTTTGTTTTGCTCAACTACTAAACTCAGCACAATCCTTCTATATAACATATAATCGACTACTCAATCTGGCCTTCTGTGCAAGTGATCAAGGTTTATTGTACCACACTATAATAACTCCAATATGTCAATCATTGAATGATATGCCATCATAATGATCACGGTATAATGTTACACTCTATAATGATATTGTGCTGGTATGCTGGTATCTTAGGCTCCTATATGGTCGCTCTGGTTCATATTCTGTCTGGTTCTTATTGTAATTGTTGATCACAGCAAATTGTGACATACTATTATTACTAACGCCAATCTATTAATGCTATAACACCATAATAGTCAATGTATATGGGAATACTCTGTATCGATAATCACTGATACTCCTTCTAGTCTCCAGTTCACGTGTAAATACTGAACACTGTTAATACACCCTATGACTACTGCTGAAGCACTATAACTACTCGTGCCAATCAATTAACGTTATAACACCATAATAGTCAATGAATATGGGATTACTCTGTATCGATATCTTCCTATGAATCACTGATACTCATTCTGGTCTCCAGTTCCCGTGTGAATACTAAACACTGTTAATATACACTATGAATTCTACTGAAGCACTTTAACTACTAGTGCCAATCAATTAATCTTATAACACCCTAATAGTCAATGTATATGGGGATACTCTGTACCGATATCTTTCTATAAATCACCAATACTCATTCGGGAGTTGAGTTCACGTGTGAATACTGGACACTGTTAATACACACTTTGATTATTACACTAGGCAAATCAGTTAATGTTACAAAACTACATCTACAAGCAACACTGATCACATGCTATAAATCGTGCAATTTGTTGCGTATCTCAAGGTATAGCTGCTATATTCTGTAAAGCAAACCACCACCACAAGCGTTAGTATAAGGCCACTGGGAAGAATAATCTACTATACTCTATACCTGAAAACACATAAAAATATACCATATTACATTCCTCCCTTCCTTGACCTACACTAACCCAAGAATTTATTTGTGCTTAGTACAGCTACGTTTACTACCTGCCGGCAAAATGTTTTTATTGCTGACTTCACAATGGTGTTTCGGAAAATTCACGGTATATTGGGATTCACCATATGGCAGTTCCTGTTCTTCATCCCAAAACTGTTCCTCATCATCTTGGGACAACTCATGAAAGTTAGATTCTGAAGAAGTATCATCTTCCTCCCCAGATAGATCATCTTCCTCACCAGAGAGATGATCGGTAACTGGGACAGTCTCTTGTTCTCCATCTCCATGGTTATTTCTGTTATTGATAATAGCATCATCTTCCAATTCCTCATCTGAACTAGAATTGTCAATTTCACTATCTGACCCATGCAAATGAATGGGCAACCCCTCGGCTTTCCCATCTTGTATAGGTTTTTCAATATCAGCTTGACTGGTATTGAAGATTCTTCGACTGATAAACTTCTTCAGCCTATCATAATTCACATGGATCACTTTGTTGCCTAAGTCCACCTTATATGTGACATCAGATGTGCGCTTTAAGATCTTAAATGGCCCCTTCCATGGATTATGAAGCTTCCCATCTTTTCCACGTGCAGTTGGGTCAAACAGCATGACTTTGTCACCATGTTCATATTTCTGGAACGTTCCTTTGAGATCCTTATCATATTGAGCCTTTTGTCGCTTCTGAGATTTACTGATGTTGTCTTGAGCCAAGTTAAATACCTTCCTCATATCCCTCTGAAGAGTAGCCACCCAAGATTGTGCAGAGACCCTTTCAATTGGGTAAGCTTCACCAACCATCCAGTCTATGGGTAAATGAGCTTCTCTGCCAAAGGTCAGCATGAAGGGCGAAAACCCGGTAGTACTATGAACACTTGTTCTATATGCAAAGAGGACTAAAGGTAGCTTTAGATCCCAATCACGGTTTTCCTTTGCAAATATGGAGAGAGAGTTTATCAACATTTTATTATTCCTCTCTATCATGCCATCTGTCTTTGGATGATATGAAGTGGTCCGTCTTTTCTTGGTTTCAAGTACCCTGCATAGCTCTTTAAACAGTCTACTTTCGAATTGAGACCCCTGGTCTGAATTTATACTGACTGGACAACCAAACCTTGATATCCATTCCCGAACCAGTAGTGACGCTGTTCTCTCAGTTTTGATGTCTTTCATGGGATAGGCTTCAACCCATTTAGTCAGGTAATCACCCACCACCATGGCATATTTATTACCCCGTGACGTGGGTGGTAATTCGACAAAGTCCATGGCAATTTCCTCAAATGGTCTCCCCTTCACCGGAATACAAGTTAGTGGCGCTTTTGGTTTGGTTTTCGGGGACTTTCTTTGTTGACACTCAACACAGCTTGAACACCAATCCTCAACATCTTGTTGAAATCCTGGCCAATAGTACCTAAGTCTGATACGTGCTGAAGTTCGGTCTGTTCCGAAATGGCCTGACAAAATATTATCATGAAGTTCACCTAATGCAAATTCTCTCCAAGATTTAGGAAGGACTATTTGCATTATACTTGGTAATCCATTTTCTCTCTCAACTTCTCTATATAAGACCCCTCTGTATAACTTTAGATTCTTCTTCTGCTTATAAATCCACCTTGAAGTTCTTGATGCTTGACTTAGTTGTTCTTGACTTGGCTCTCCCCTTCTCAACCACTTTAATACCTGCCCGATATCAGGGTCCTCCTTCTGGTCCTCCTTAAGAGTATCCATATTAAGGAAGGGGGCCTTTTGATCATCAGCAAAACCATCATTCTGACCTAGTGCATGGCTTACATTGTTCTGGTCCTCAGCTAGTTCGGGGAGTGCATCCTTTAGTGAAGTTTGTTGGCTCTCGCTGATCAACTTATCTGTTACATCTGGAGATAACTTTGGGTGATCTTCCAGAAGTTGTTCCTTGAGTGATGTAGCCCTCTGCCATGTATTCACATTTTGGTGATCAGGTATTGGCTTACTAGGGCACAACTTCAATTGCTGTGGTGCTAGATCATTTAGTTCCCTCTGTCCCTGCTTAGCAACATCAAGTGTGGTGCATTTATTTATCTGTGCTGGTTCCCCAACTTGTATTCCAACTGATTTGCTCATTGTCTTGGATTCTGATTCATCTTCTAATCTTGAGAGGAAATCTGCATTTGCATGCTCACTTCCTTTACGATAGACAATGGTATATGGAAATTCTTCCAGCAACATGAGCCAACGTGCCCAACGGCCCTTAGGTTCCTTGATATTCCTAAGCCAAACCAGAGGATTGTGGTCGGTCCTCAGAATAAATGGTTTGCCATATAAGAATTGACGGAACTGGTTCACAGCATAAATGATGGCTAGACATTCACGTTCTGTAGTCGAATAGTTCCTTTGCTCCTTGGTCAGAGTCGAGCTTGCAAAGGCAACTGGCCTTTCATGACCTTTGTCATCTTGCTGTGATAAACAAGCCCCCACTGAGTTGGCTGAGGCATCAGTGTCTACCAGAAAATCCCTATCAAAACAGGGGTATGCCATCACCTGATAAGATGCAAGTGTTTTCTTCAGAGTCTCCACTGCTTGGAGTTGATCTGCATTAAGTGTCAGTAACTTAGTTTTATGGAGTCTGCTGTTTTTAATGCTGTCATATAAAGGTTTAGCAGTGTCTGCCATTCCTTTTATGAACCTCCGGTAGTAGTTCAATTTCCCTAAAAACCGCAACATCTGTTCTATCGTCTTCGGAGTTGGCATCTCAACTATGGCCTTTACAGCATCTTCATTTGGTCGGACCCCATTGGCATCTACCACATATCCCAAATATTGAACAGCTTTTTGGGCGAAATAGCATTTCAGTGGTTGTAGTTTGAGTCCATGCTGCCTCAATCGATTGAACACCCGCTGTAGAGATTCCAGGTGTTCATCAAAGGACGATGAATACACAATGATGTCGTCGAGGTAGACTAATACCTCTTGGTAATTTAAGCCTTGCATGATCAGACTCATCAGTCGCTGGAAGGTATGTGGAGCACCCTTCAATCCAAAGGGCATGCGGTTAAATTCCCAGTGGCCTTTTCTCGTTGAAAATGCGGTAAGGGGTTTGCTTATTTCATCCAGCTCGACCTGATGGTAACCGCTCGTAGCATCTAGAGTGGAGAAGATTCTAGCCTTTGACAAGTGATCTATAGCATCACCGATACGGATTAATGGAAAGTGCTGATCTTCTGTTGCATTGTTAAGAAATCTACTGTCATGACAAAACCTCCACTTACCACTGCTCTTTGGAACTAGTAACACTGGAGATGAGTGAGGCGACATTGACGGCTGAATTATTCCACATGCCAACATCCTGTCAACTTCTTGGTCAATAACCTCAAGTTCCTTTGGGCTGTGGCGATACTGCCTGCGAAAGATTACTTTCTCTTCCTTCAATTTAATATGATGTTTCATAATATCCGTTTTACCCAAGTCATTAACATCCTCAGAAAACACACACCTATAATCTTGAAGAAGGCGAAGCAGTCTGTCCGATTGTGCTGAGTCTAAATGGTGTACATCTGCTCTCCATCTTGCCAAGGCCTCCAAAAACATTGAAGGATCTTTCGGTAATATCTTTGATGTCAGTGGGGTTGCACCCACCTCATTGATTGGGGCAACATTACCGTCCTTTCCAAAGGGATCAGGTACCGCATCATATTCACCTATAGTTGTCGTGTCAAACACCCCCATGTGGGTGCCTTTATAAAGTCGTCTTGGAGATGTCTCTGGGTTAAGCACTCTAACTTGAACTGATTTCCCCAACACATCTGCTCGGCAAAGCCCATTAGCCGCTACTACATGTTTTCGAGACAGTAATTTAGTGCTTGGGGTAAACAACCCAGATATGGAGTTCAAACGCATTGGTAACCTAGCTTCCACCCATGCTTCACTTTGCCCAGGTAGGATGACATCTCGAGCCAGGGTGATTTTACACACTGCATTCCTATCCTCAGATATTGGGTTGAGTTTCAATGACTCATCATCAAGCCTGATAATGCTATTCTTTTTTGACACTGACCATGTATCAAATTGATCCAAGACATCACGTCCAAGCAAGGCTGTCTTGGTTGAGCCCTGGATAACTGTCGTGAGCAAGGGTAGAACCCTGGAACCAATAGTTATTGTTAGCTGAACTTGTCCTGCTACTTTGATACCTGTGCCATCTGCTGAAACACATGTAAAAGACTCAGGTTGTGACCTCAACTCAATGTCTTCAAGATGTTGTTTGTAGGTATTCATGTCGATAACTGAGATCTTGGCACCTGTGTCAATTAGCCATTGCATCGGACGCTGCACATCCCCTTCTCGGTTTCCAACTCCTACTGTTACCATGAGACCAGAAGATCCTTTTATCTCAGCAACCTCATTATTCGAGGAGCCGCTAACTGGTCTGTTGGAGGACGAATCTTTCCCATCTGTAGTTCCTGTCTGGTTCGATCTCTGTCTATTACTAGGGGATGGACAAGCCTTAGCCATGTGGCCTATACCTTGGCAATTATAGCATCGTACACCTGACGAGGTTCCTTGTTTAGTAAAACAATTACGAGCTATATGCCCTGGCTTACCACAATGAAAACACGAAACATTACTCTGCCTGGGCTCAGATGTTGACTGTTGGGTCTTGAGTGATGATACAACAAGATTCTTTAATTCAAGTAATTCTTCCCGAAGTTGTGAAACTTGGTCAGGTTGTTGTACCACTGGAGGACCCACCGCTCCTATAAGTGATCCTTGATCCTCTGACTTGCTTTGCTTTGTTGCCTCCCAAACCCTGGTAGCCAATGTCAGCAGAGCCTCTTTGTCTAAGGAATGCACATCACTCTGTTTGGACATATCTTCCAACAGCTTACTTGGAATGGACTGGATGAACTGCGTCGTTATCATCATAAGTCTGGCATCCTGAGACACCTCTGGATATACTAACTTGGACTGTTCAAGCAACTTAGAATAGAACGTCTTGGGTGTATCAGACCCTAGTTGCATCTTAGTATATGTCTCCATTGCTGCTTTCCTTGTAGGTCGCACCTCAGTACCAATGGCAGCTGTCAGTGTCTTAAAATCTATATCTTCGTCTTCAGTTAATATCCTCTCATACTCTTCGAGAGGCTTGCCATCCAGAGTAGTACTGAGCATCACTATTTTGGTCTGTTCTGTCCAGTTATTGGCAGTTGCTACCCTGCAAAAGTGTTTCAGCCAGCTATCCCAGGTTGTTGTCTTACAATCAAAATTCCTGGGAGTGACTGCTTTTCTGTATTCTCTAGTAGTACTGTTCTGTTGTGCTGCTGGGGGCTGAACTACGGGGCCTGGTTGATCCCCCGCTGCAAGTGCCTCATTGGCACCAACTTCCCCATCTATGTCATTGGGCGGTTCTGCCATACTTACTGCCACCAATGTAATTACTCACAAATATAAGTAGTTTTAATATGGAAATATATTTTGAAACAATGTTAAAGTAACATATACATATATATTACATGTACAGTAAAAGGGTGGTTATACCACGAACTCTCAAAGCGGTTATTTATGAAACCAAATAACGACAAGTAATGGTTACTCACTATTTCTACTTGTCTGTGACGCTGGTTACCCTAACTATCTGAAATCCTTACTTAACCTTGTGGTACCACTAAATCAACTGAGTGATCCTAATAACTCACAGTGATAGCCTATACTACCTACTGGCTGTGGAAACACGGTGTCTTCATCTGAATTAACTAACTCACTAACTCTTTGTCCTGGCTCACAGCGAATCCCTATACTACCTACTGGCTGTGGAAACACTGTGTTTTCATCTGAATTAGCTAACTCACTAACTCTTCGTTCTACAAGTCCTAACACTTAACTATATTCTAATAACTCATGAACTAACATTAACCTATAACGGTTACATACTTAAAATATTGTTCTAACAACTTCCCTATGCTATGAATGCATAGATACTACTTAGTGGTAAGTTTTCAGTTATAATATCTCATTTGGACATAATGACCCATAAAAATGTGCATATATCAGACAGAATGTTGCTGATTCAATGATAATAATCAGTCAATGTATACTGGGACACCCTGTAATAATATTAGCGATATTCTAATGTTTGCTGGTAACGGTAACTCTTATCGTCACTCCGGTACAATGAAGGCTTTGTTTTGCTCAACTACTAAACTCAGCACAATCCTTCTATATAACATATAATCGACTACTCAATCTGGCCTTCTGTGCAAGTGATCAAGGTTTATTGTACCACACTATAATAACTCCAATATGTCAATCATTGAATGATATGCCATCATAATGATCACGGTATAATGTTACACTCTATAATGATATTGTGCTGGTATGCTGGTATCTTAGGCTCCTATATGGTCGCTCTGGTTCATATTCTGTCTGGTTCTTATTGTAATTGTTGATCACAGCAAATTGTGACATACTATTATTACTAACGCCAATCTATTAATGCTATAACACCATAATAGTCAATGTATATGGGAATACTCTGTATCGATAATCACTGATACTCCTTCTAGTCTCCAGTTCACGTGTAAATACTGAACACTGTTAATACACCCTATGACTACTGCTGAAGCACTATAACTACTCGTGCCAATCAATTAACGTTATAACACCATAATAGTCAATGAATATGGGATTACTCTGTATCGATATCTTCCTATGAATCACTGATACTCATTCTGGTCTCCAGTTCCCGTGTGAATACTAAACACTGTTAATATACACTATGAATTCTACTGAAGCACTTTAACTACTAGTGCCAATCAATTAATCTTATAACACCCTAATAGTCAATGTATATGGGGATACTCTGTACCGATATCTTTCTATAAATCACCAATACTCATTCGGGAGTTGAGTTCACGTGTGAATACTGGACACTGTTAATACACACTTTGATTATTACACTAGGCAAATCAGTTAATGTTACAAAACTACATCTACAAGCAACACTGATCACATGCTATAAATCGTGCAATTTGTTGCGTATCTCAAGGTATAGCTGCTATATTCTGTAAAGCAAACCACCACCACAAGCGTTAGTATAAGGCCACTGGGAAGAATAATCTACTATACTCTATACCTGAAAACACATAAAAATATACCATATTACAAAATATAGAGTTATCATAGGATTTAAACCAGTCAAATTTACATACAGGTTAAAGTATTGAAGTTGTCATATTGTATTTTAAGCCTGTGAGGAGGCTGACTCAATCAGCCAAAACACAGGTATGAAAAGAAGGCAAAAATGTTAAACTTCTACCAATACATTTATCAGTTTTGGCAGACTTCAACTTTTGACCAGTACATCATAATAATGTCAAACTGATAATTTTTATCAGTTTTTATAGCTGTCATTATCTACTGAAGGTACATTGGGTTGGATGGTATAGTTACCAAAAGTTTCAATATTGTCTTAACCAATGATAATGCCAATATGTTTGCACTTGAAATTTTCATTAAAACTGTGAAATTAATGAATTACTTGAATTTCTAGTGTTTTCTTGGCTGAATATAGCTTACTTAATCCCTCGCTCGTCGACTCTTCCACTCATTTTGCACTTAAAAATCTCACCCCAGTGATATTTTATAATGTCTCTTGGTATGACAATATAAATGTATACAGTTGTTGAAGAACATTATTGATCCATAAATCAAGTTATTGAATGATATTTGGGTATCAGTTACAGTAGCTTTACCTTATTGTCCAGATGGTCTCCATTGGTAGAGCGGGATCATATAATCTATCCATATTACATACATGTATATTATTATGCAATTACATTTCCCTTCTAACCATGACACAGTTTAGAAAGACTTGGATTTTTAAATCCTTGATAAGAAAGAAGGGCATGATGACATCACCCAGAGTCATAGAAATATGAAGAACTGGATATGCCAGATTTTACATCCACACAGAGAAATCTAGATTTCTGGAATGTTTTGATATCTCGGACAGTGTAAAAATATATTAGAACTCTGTGTAGTGGTTGAGGGGCAAAAGCAAATATGTTGATTCCTTTCCTAGCATCCTACCACCAAGGTTGTTCTTAAGCAATGTTATATTAGCACCTTTTGCTTGTGCCGGTTCCTCTCAATTTCTTTCTAGTTTGATGTATCCATGCAGTTGTTCGGATTGTGTATATTAATTCCTCGCTGATTCCACAATTTTGCCTTAAAAAACATGACAAAGATGAGATATTGTTATGGGAATTCTTTATAAGGTACCTTGATTTGAGTTTAAGAGGCTATTTGATTGTAGGCATGTCTGTTAGAAACTGACAGTAATTGTAAGACTGTAATAACACAACCATGAGGCTAACATCCATCATGTAGCAAAAATAGAGGCTAAATCCATGCATAAGGTAGTATATGCTGTTTGCATTCTTAAAATAAGTTCTCTGCTTTATTATGTGGTAATGTGCCATTAGTTACATCAATACGTTTGTTACTCCCCCTCCTTCCTTTACAACACACACATTTGTAGAATAGACACAGAGTTGGGGAAATAGGCGAAAAGGAGGGGGTGGGGGTATATAGAAGACATTCTACACAGTATTTGGCTGGAATTAATCTGTTATTGAATTCTTCAGGAGATGGAGATAGTACCTGTTCATTCATCTCATTAGCTCCAACCTTTACGAAGAACATGTAATTATTTTGTCGGTCGGTTTAGAATATGTCAATAAAAGAAATGTTGTTCGTGAATTTTGGAGTGGGTAGGTCATCATGCACGAACTAGAAAAGGTATTCTTTGAGCATAATTGCAATATAAAGTATTTAAAGGTGCTACCACTAAATAGATACATGTACATACAGTACCAAACTCTAGTGACTAGTCTGTGTAAATCATATTTCGTGCCACAAGCCAGGTCAATATAATGTAAAAAGACTAAGCTCTTTCCTGCCTTTGGTATACATAAGAGTTAATCTAAGGACTAAAATGCATACTTTCTGTATCTTGGGATAACTCCCCATAGATGAAATGTAAATTGTGTCCATACTGTGATGCTCAACAGTACAGAAAATAATGTGGTTATTTAGGAGTGGAGAAAATAACCCAGAGAGATTCTGTGACCTAAAAATACAAGAAAATAGAATGCTTTTTGTTTGAGCAAATAGGTAGAATATGTTTTGGAGCAGATATTTCAGCATGGGTTGAGACTAGGTGTATGGTATGTTATTGATAAAGACACTCTTAGAGATGGAATTCATCTTCCACAGGTAGACAGAAATCTCTGCCTAAGGGCCATACAGTTGTAGCACTTGTACATTGTTGGGGGAAGTATGGAGGAGGAATGGTGCCTTTTTAATAGAACTCAATTATACTAGCGGAAGTACACAAAGCATTTGAGCAAATTATAAATGTGAATGAATAGACTTAAGTTGCTGTTTCTGTCCTCGTAAGCTTGGGAATAAACACCCATTTTGTTGTAGTCCTCTCATTTCGTAGAAAGCCTCATTTGCCATTGTGCCCTTATTGTTCGCTACACATTCTTATGAGGAACTTTTGTCCTGGGAGTTCTTTACCATTTCATCCCTTTATTGGGACTCTATTCTGTGGTGGATGGTTATATTTATGCAATTTAGAGTAATTACTTCATGCTTGATTATCTGATTAATCTCTTTTTTTAGATTCTATTCTACTTTTGTTTTTATATCAAAACATGATTGGAAATGTATTAAGGATTTTATGTCAGGGCTGTTTATATCCCACACAATACGTTGTAAGGATCCGAGCAAGCCATGAAAGCAAAGAATGCCTCTCAACTGAATGTTTTCAATACCAGGCTAAACAGTCTTCACAAACGTATGTGTCCCCTATACACTGAATGAATCGACTTAATTCCCCACTTTTATGTTGATCAGTACTTGTGGATAAAATCCTTTGGAGTGTGTTTTTAAATGCAAAATAATGATACAAATATGTATATACCTGTATATAAATTTTGTGAATTATTTGGGTTTATGAACTTGGAATGTAGGATTTTTAAAGTTTATTTGTCTCTTTCTATTACCATTTGTTTATCAATATAAGGAACACTATTTTGACCCCACACGATTTTATATTTAACATTGTCAATGGTGTTTTAAAAGTATTTTTCGTGTAGATTATTTATTTTTTCTGAATCTAGAACAATGTCTATTGTGTAAGTGATATGTTGAAGTAAAGATATCTACTTGTACTTGTTAATCGAATGCTATAAGGTTTGATTAAGCTACTTCTTGACTATGAACTCTACTTTGTGGGTACTCTACTTCATGGGATATACAGTCTCGACTTTGTATCCTACTTCATGGGATATAGGCCTTAACTATGTATCCTACTTCATGATATATAATGTCTTGACTATGAAACCCTACTTCATGGGATATAATGTCTTGACTATGAACCCTACTTCATGGGATGTAAGGTCTTGACTATGAACCCTACTTTATGGGATATAAGGTCTTGACTATGAACCTACTTCATAGAATATAGGTCTTGACTATGAACCCTACTTCATGGTCTTGATTAATGGTTATAATGCATCTGTTCTAGACAAACATTGTGATAGGCAAATACCTGACCTTGCAACAGTGCAGTGGTAACAATCTTGTTCCCTTTCCCAGTATCAAACTATTTTAATCAAGACCTGTTTTACTTTCACCATTTTCATGGACATCATATTCGCCATGTAATAACACTAAAGCAGTACATGAACAGAATATACAGATCAAGAAGCAGAACCTCAGATGAAAATGAAACAAAACTTTGAGTCCTTTCATACTTAATTTTATTCCTTCTTACTCGTTGATTTGAAATCCTTTCAGTAAAAGGAAAAATAAAGCTGAGATTTTATTTGAAGGCATCCAAGTCAGACTATTAACTTCCTCTGCCTGAGTAGTTTGGATAAACTCAAACTGACTGCTCTAAATGGATTAAATCCTTGAGAAATTAACTTTAACAAAATCGTATTGGGAATGACTGAACAAGATTTAAAGATTATTGTTTGCCAAAAAAGGACAATTTGGTGCCAGTGCTTTGCATATCGTAACAAGCTGCTTTTAATATCTGATATCATGTGAATAAAAATGTTTCGGAGCCAAATAGTAATTGACTTTTTGACATATAAATTTTGCGTCTCCATCAGAATTGTATTATACAGATTGCTTTACTCCAATAAACCTCCCTGTGCTTAACTTGCCATTTTTGGTCACGTCCAATGCGTGCTAACTCTCTCAAAATAAAACCAAATCACTAGTGTTTCTGTTTTTAATAATCCTCACAACTTCTTGTTTTTTCAACACATGTGATTATTTTAAATTGTGCATGTAGTTTCACCATTTTCTATTCCATTTTGCATTTTTAAAATCTGATCATTTTATTTCTAGGCCTGCCTATGTTGAAAGTGATATTATTCAATGATATCTCTGAGGTAAATAGGAGATAGGGCACCATGTTAATAAACTAACTTTATACATTTACATCCAAAATAACCAAAGTCAGCTTTTGGTATATTGTAATTGTATAGTGAGTATACATGGATGTACAAATACAAGATAATTGTATTTAACAGATATTGTGTTTGTTAAACAAACTAGTGTTTGCATTGTAGGATTAAACTGTATCATTAGATCAGACATATTATAGAGTCTAATCCAACAAAATAACAATCCAAAGTAATTTATTAGTGTAATCAGCATAATATTTGTTTTACCAGCTTTTGTCTGTTTTTCTATTCCCTTGTGGAGAATATAGCAAAAGGTGAATATTGTTGGGGCTGACATATAGACAGAGTGGTGAGATCCCAATAAATAAAGTATCATACTTGTCACGTTAAAATTCAGAATAAAGAGAAATGGCATTGAAATAGCAAGGATAAAACTTATCAGTCATGAAGTAGGCATTCTAAACTATTTAAAAAATTGAAATATATGTATATTTTTTAAATCTTTGTGGAGGAAAACTTTTGAAATAAGGTTTATGACAATGAAACTTTAGATCATGGATGGTTATTAATTTGCAGTCATCTCTAGCCTGGTTATACTATAGTTTAATTAGTATAACACTGGTGTCGCCATCAAGTCGGTGAGGCTCATATGTAGTATTTGATTAGAAAAACTGCACTTAGTCTCTGCATAATTGATGAACTGTTGCTTGTAGGATTGATTGGCATGTTGTCAGTGCACGATGCCCTACCCGTACATCAAATCTTACTTTTATTTTCTCATCATTGTCTTTTGAATAAGCCTGTTTTTCTGGCATATCTACATGTATTTAGGTTACTCACAGCCTACATCTGAGCATAAATATGCCAATTTGGACAAACTTTTTACAAACACCAACTTTGATGCAAAACATTTTTTTGAAAATATTACAGTTTGACAAAATTAATCACATATGGTGAATTAATTGCCTTTTAAAATTGATTGCATGTGCAAGTTTTAATATACAGGAAAAACATATTTAACAAAACATAAAAAATATTCAAAAATATTCTTTTGCCATTTATTTCATTGTTAAATGGGTTACATGATCTCAAAAGGCATTCTGATTTATGGCTTTAAACTACATCTGCACCTGAACTTGGGTTTTCCTCATATAATATTTTTCTTAAAACATAAATATCAAGTCAGTTGCAAGAGGATCAATCTATTAAAATGTCATGTTATCTCCTTATAAACCTTTAAGGGACAGTGAAATAAATGATGGACCTACTATAATGTAATTTCCATTCAATAACATTGAATGCATTTGAACATTGTTTTTTCATTGTGAGAATGTAGGTTTTCAAAGCAAGAATACTGTTTTTGTATTGTTTAATAATAAATACTAAAACACACCAGTTTTGTAAAACTCACTCCCTTTCTATTGAAATCATAATCTTGTAAACACTTCCATTCTAACATTCCTAACCACTTCACTATTTGCTCAGTATTTTTAACAAAATGTGATATATTCTTTACTAAAATACAGGTTTGGTGACCTGTACCTAAGGTTGACATCTAAAAATGATAATAAGAGGAGGAGAGGGGAATCTCGAATAAAACAACTGATCAATCTGGTTGGCAGCTCCCTGAAAATATCAAAATGCAAGAAAATCTGAAACTTTGTTCAAACATTTTTTAGGGAAATGGCCACAAATAAGAAAACCTGGGGGACATTTTATATATTGGCATGGCGTTCATGTTTCTAAAGAAACCATCTTGCTTATTATCAACTCTACAACTTTAAGAATTCTAATTAAAGGAGGATGTTTTATGTGCCATCATAGGTTAGAATGTTCTTCCAGGAATGCCCACATGTTGCCGTTTCATCAGTTATTAAATATTTAATGATTAAAATTCTATTATTGTACTACTTGTGCAATAGCTACCCCAAGGCTCCATATTTAGGACACTGTTAATTTTCTGTTATTTTCATGTATGAACATCTCTTATTTTTTAAACTAGTTCATTTTGTTAAAATGTTATTCTATATAGTGCTCCACAACTTGTTTTACATTTTTTATTTGTTTGAATAATGAGTGTGTAACTTCAATGGGAGGATAAGGAGTCTATACAAGTCTCTCTATGTTTGTATACAGGTCACTGAACACTAGTTAATCACATTGCAACTACACTGTAAACCAAAATAGTTGCTATAGAAACCAAAATAATGACATACAATCATGGGAATTCAAATATGACTTCAAAACAGGTCTGAATGATTTTGAGTATATTGATACAAGGTCAAAGGATATGACTTAATTTATATAATTTTAGAGTTTAAATCAACAAGTATTATCTGAATTTTAATCTGAATACCTTTATGTAGGTCAGAAGAACAAAACATAAAGTAGAAAAAACACAAAAGCACATATGCTAGCATTATTACATAGAACACGAAGATATAAATCTGTGAAATTGTTAAATTGATATTCATACAATGGGCATTCAAAATATGGTAAATTATATTATAATTAGTGGGATTCAAGTGTCTTGTAATGTTGCCATAGTTGCATCATGTTCAACATTAAAATACAGAAGATGTGATAATCTACAATAAGATTAAAGGCCCAGTATGTACAGTTTAGTAGAACTATACCCTTTAAAAGTCAAAATAATATATTTTATTTAAGATTTTGTTATCTAGGTATGGTGCATATTATCAATAATTTAGTAGGTATGTAATATAAAAAGGCTTGGTGATCCATTTAGACTCTCGGCTACAAGTACATATGTATGTCTCCTTTTCACCAGCCTAATCTCTCTAGTCCATGTTTGTATTTGGACATTGAATCATCAATGACGTGACTTTTAATCCAGGTATGACTTTAATTCCACTTTGCGTCTAATCAATAATTTATCTGTTGATGATTTTGCCAAAAGTAACAAAGTGTAGATATTTCAGTAAATATAATGCAAGAACGCTTACAAGGTCAACACTCTTCTACTTTCTACTTAAAAACCTATCTGGTAACCATGACAACAAGCCCTTTATTTTCAAGCCTGTTGATATAACCTGGAAACAAAGGTCATGATGATCAAACTTTCAAATGTGAAATGGAGGTATATGGATACAGCAACACTAAAACTAAATATTCAATCATAAACACAGTTTTACACAAAATTGGTTGTGTAGTATAAACTAACTTTCAGTTAGGCATGTAACATGATTGATTTTAATTGTAGTCAAATTTGGCAATTTTGATAATTTTTTAATCTGTCAAAATTCTTCAATTTTCCAAGATTTCCGGTGAATGTCATTGATGACATCATAAAAGGTTATTATAAGATAAATCTGATGTGGTAACTTCAGTTCTACTGGCAATGCAGATTTATTTGTCGTATTAATAATTTTGACATCTTTACCATAAGGCTTTTGCTTATGAACTATCTTACAGTTTCTGTAACTCTGTTAGCTGACCATCACTGGGAGGGGGATATATAGCCTTTGTCTGTGTCTCTTCCTCAATGACCTTGTTATGCTATATAGTTTGGGGTAATAGGGGAGAGTGGTAGCTGCTCTTGAAGCAAAAGACTAGAATGAGTGAATGAATGTTTGGCCTAATTTTCTATCATGTGATTCCCTGCAGATAACAAATAATAAACAAAATGATCCCTGGGGACTCCTTTCTTTCAACAGTGAGAGAATGTGACATAAGACAGAAATTGCAAATCTCAGCTGATAGGGCTCTAGTCTGAGGCACAAGTACTATAGCTTCATGTAGAATCCTGTTTACCTTATCAGTACAGTACTGGTACAGTTCTTGAATATGGTATTCCAAACTTACATATAAAAAGTCGTAAAAGATACATGGGGAAATTGTGAAGATGGGAAGGACATACAATGTATAGTATGTGTACTAGCTTTCCATGGATGATTTTTATCATGGAACACTCAACTCTGGAAATCCAAGATGGGAGAAAGAAGTTAAAACAATAAATCTTTCAGCCCTACACCCACATCATATGAATAAAATGCCTGATTATCTGGTTTTCTTCTAAAAATGTGGATTCTTCTCATATCTGTTTATTTCTTGTTTGGTTCCTATCCCAAGTTTTCAATGCCAGCAAGACATATTTTAAGTTACTGGTATATAGTGGTTACATACTACATAGTATGAAAGCTTGCCTTGGATAAACAAATGTCAACCTTCACCTGGAGATGATATTTTATTGCACTTGCTGCTAAAAGGGAAGAAATCCGAGATCTGAAAAAAGTTTCTTACTAAGTACCTTAAGTATTATGAACACTTTAGTGAATACTTTTATTAGGTTCCTTAAAACTTGGAAAAACTGTCTTTGATTTAGACCTAATAGAGAATTTATAGATTATTTTAAGAAGTAAACTTTTTCAAAAATAAACGATTGAAGTATGTTTATATGTGGTCTGTCTATAGTCATTCTTGGCGACTTAGTGAACCTATGGAATTGCCGTCTCACCATTTTGTTGTTGGTCCATCAATGTGCACTAAGTAATATGTGACTGAGCTCCTTTAGGAGACAATCTGATTTGATGGAAGAGATTGATTGTGAAATAAATACATGAGAGGGATTTTGTACTTACTTATTATATGTTTATAAATCATTATACAGTTACACTTGCATATTGCATCATACAATACATCATACTACAAAGTATGCTGCATACAAAGAAGTCGAACGATCGCAAAGGGTAACTAACTACAAAGGTCCTTTCTTATAAAACTTCCTTTACATAAAAACACTTCACTTGAACACTTTACTTGCTTCTCATCCACTTACACCTATTTTGGACTCACGTTTTGGTGTTAAATCATTGAGATGCTTTGTGGAATGTTATATAAGACAGTATCTATTCTACAACATGTAATTTAAGGAATTTGATTGAAAGAACTCATTTCTTGTTAAATACAATATATTCACACAAAAGTTTTTATTTTCAAACTTATAATTTCAGTTATTTATACATTAGATGGCCAGTTTATAAAAACTTAGATATAATGTATCATCTCACTTATAGTAAAATCTGTAATATATACCAGTGACCAAATTAGCGAAATGAACCTGACTTGTCTAAGATTTTTCATATTAGAAAAAGTTGTATTTTCATTAACAAAAATAAGCTTAAAACCAACAAATCCAACATTGACCTGTTGCAGTAAGGTTGTCTCTGAATCATGGAATGTTTGATCTGACCAGAATGTTGGCTGACTGGTTAACTTGTACTCAGTTGTTATGGTATTGTATAGACTTGTAGGCACTAGCTTCACCTCAACATATCTAGCTCCCAAATACAGTATCATACTTATCATGTGTTAAAATGGACAATATGCTGGAAAATAGAGAATATGGGAGGAAAGGTATAGAGGGGTAAAGGGAACATTTTGGTATATCCAATATTATTTATTTTGGTACATCTTTCTTAGATTTTAGATTGATTGTTTAGAAAGTGTAATAATAAGATTGATATTTTAATGAGGGGTAACATAGCCTAATGTCTGCTTTCCAATTTTCCAAAGCAAGTCTTGATAAACTTTCTAAAGTAATTCTAATTGAGAGAGTCTTGTTTTGGCTTAGACCTAGGATGTTTGGAGATTTCTGACTATGTTCTAATATAACAGTCTAGCCTTAGTGGCTTTATGAAACTTCTCACTGATCAGCCATGGCAAAATAACATGAAGTCTGAGGTAATTGAACAGTTGCTAGGTAACTAGTGTCTTCAAGTTGCTATGGTGATAGAGTGTGCTGATCATTACTGTGAGAGATGTAGTGATCTGGCAATCTTTAATTTTATCAGTCCTTGATTGCATAGAGAAAAAAGGTTTTGGAAGAATGATGCTGCTTGAGAGTATTATCAATTAATGTTGCGTGATAACTATGGTATGCTGAATTAATACACTTTTAAAGTATAGATTTTGAAATAGAGTGATTGACATAACTTTAGAAATTTATTGGTGAAAAAATTTTATTTTAGAAAATGATGAATATAGAATGCATTCAATCAGTTCAGTGAGGGCTTTTGATCTCCTAAGGGGAAGAGGATGGGTTATTAAAGGTTTCTTTCTGATAAGATTACAGTAAGAACTCTTGGGCATTGAATGGCTGTCAGTCCTGTCTCGCAGTGTTCCATGGTATCATTTTTAAAATGTCTACAGTTTAAAGTACATGCATTATATGCCACTTGAAATCCTTGATGACTCTACTTTTCCGAATTTTGCATTTTATGACATTTGAAAAACTTCATGGGTAATATCATTGGCTGTCTTTGTTATAGTTTATTAGGGTCCATTTCTTCAACAAGGCATCCTTTCCAATCCCATTATACACAGAGTCTGTGAGGACAAAGAAAAGCACTTTAGTAGTTTGTGTCCCAGGATGCACCATCTCCTAATGGATGCAGGGAGATGTCATGTCTATTGAGATACTTCTTCTAAAGGATTGCATGGATTTATCCCAAAGGAAAATTGCTAACATTTTTTGACAGAATCTTGTCTACCATGATGTTAGGATTAAAGCTTAATGTCTGCATTTGATGCCTTTTTATTATCTAAAGGGAGATTAAAGGGGATGCTACTAAAACAGATCAGCTATATAAAGAGCTTATGAATCTTGTAATGAAGTATTGTCAGCAAAATAGTCTTGTATTTTGACTGTAGATTTGTTACTTTATACCCAGCAGCTTTCAATACTCAACTCTTCAACTAAACCTGACACACATGTACTCAATCTCAAGTACTCAAACTCAATATTCACCCTTTATATAGCCCATTGCCAAGTTTTATTACTCAAGTCACTGTTAAAGAGATGTAATAAACAGTTAATCCAACTAAAAGGTATATTTTTGCATATAGCAAGTGACTAAATAAATATTGAGAATGTTTTTCCAAGCCATGTCATCTGTCAAAAGTGATCAGATAACATGAAGAAAATTGATAGCATTATACATGCATGCATGGATCATTTATAATATTCAAACATCACAAATACCCCAAACCAGTATTTGTGTTTGCTTCCAGCATTTTACTTTTCGCTTCACCTGTAATATTTTCATGTGCTTGTACTTCCCAAATCTTTGGGATATTAGAGTAGATTTCCATGTTGTATTAGTTTAGTAGAAATCAAAACAAATATATTTGAATAAGAAAGTTAATTCTTAGTTAAAATAACATAGATGTTTATCATTAGAGAATACTCTTTAACTTTTTAAACATACATGAGGCCACAGTTTTGATCCCTAAACAAGCAGTGATGTTAAAACATGGCTACCCAAAGAAAACATTCCATGAGGTCATGCTCTAAAGAATAAAACGAGACAAAAAGGATTGGAAAGTACAATGCATAAAATAAACAGACACGAAGTAAACATATTCGATTAATAAAGAGATGTAATAAAATCAGTTAGTTAATAAATGGATTGAGAGAAGCATGTAGAAAGTTTGGGAAGAGTGTTATTTATTCTGTAGGTAAGGTGAAAAAGGTCTCTAGTCAAGTAGGCCTGGCTCCATACTTTATTTTAGTTCCTTCTTTTAAATAAAGCG
Source organism: Owenia fusiformis (assembly GCA_903813345.2). Taxonomy (NCBI): domain Eukaryota; kingdom Metazoa; phylum Annelida; class Polychaeta; order Sabellida; family Oweniidae; genus Owenia; species Owenia fusiformis. The sequence goes on along the minus strand of CAIIXF020000007.1, from coordinate 18,208,261 downwards.
TACCTTGCAAACAAACACTTCAAGCTTAACTTAAACACTTAGCAGGGAGGTTAGCTTGTCAACTTCAAGATTTGGTTGGCAACATAATTTCTTGTGTCATCCATTATACTGGGCAACATATATATTATATCAATTAAGGGCACTTGTCTCCCCAAAACATATAATTATTAAACCTTAACTTAAAGTTGATAATTCAGTTCTTATTTTGTTTTACATAATTTAAAAGGTGATTCCAGCATTTTATGGATGCGTTGTGGCTTATTTTGGAGATGATTATTCCCCCCCCCCCCGCTCAGAGCTGAATTTAATACTGACAAATATAATGTTGAAAAGTTAGTATATTATGTCGGATTAAGTTTGAGTAGGTATATGTTTGAGACTGATTGCTTGGCTAGACTAATAAGTTTGAGGAGGTATATATGTTTGAAATTGATTGCTTAGACACCCATGTTGTGTGTCTCAATGTTTTATATATCTTGCATTTCTTGTAGGGATTTGCAGCATGTTAATATGTTTTATCAGCTTTTGAAATATGCAACTTGGAACTTGTATGAACTCAAGTACAAGACAGTAAAAAGCAAGATATTATAATCATAAAATATGGTAATAACAAATAGACTAAACTCACCAGTATGATACTTGGCTTTTACAGCCTTCATGGTTGTGCTATAATTATAAAATCTGAACTGTTTTATATACATTTGTGATCAGCGATTCAATAGATATTTGCAGATGCTTATGTTATTTATCTTCTAGGAATTAACGTTTAATTAATTTAGCATAGCTAAACTTGAAAATCAATGTTACCTTCTCATCGTTTTGTACTTTTATACTTTTGTTTAACAAAATGAATACATACAAAAATGAGATTTTCTTAAGTTTGCTGTTTATGTTGCTCGAACATCAATACCTAAAATGTGTAAAGACTGAGATGTTTTCAATATGAAGAATGGAATATATTATAAGGAAAATAAAAGCGAACAATAATTTACTCAATCTTTAAATTGTATAGAAAATGGTGAAACATTTTTGAAGTTAAGAGAGTATTTTTATGGAATGAGCATGCACTATTTTTTACAGCCATGATATACTTGCTCCAAGAAATAAATATCTTCACCCAACATAGACAGGAGGTCATTCTTAAAGAAACATCAGTTCAAAGAGGGTACTCTTGTTAATAGAGATCATGGTAAATTGCTGTTAAACATAGTGATCTTTTTGGGTTTTTGACAAGGGATGTTTTTTGGTTGATTAGGGAGGCTATATGATCCTTCTAAATATTTTTACTAAGAGGCACTGAGATCCTTTAAGACGTAGAAAAAAGGTGAATTGTTAATTTACATTTACTGTATAGTTAAGATAATGTTTAAAAACGGTAAACGAATATAATTTGATGAATAAAGATGCGACCATTTAGTTCTTTTGAAGGTTGTTAAGGATTTTACATGTTCATATCTCGTATTAGATTCATCTCACTGCAAATGTATAATTCATCTAAACTCACCATAGGTGGGACTTAAAGTCACTGTTAAATTAGTTTTAAAAGTTCCTAACAATGATATAATTTTTTATTATTACTTTAATGTTTAACTTTCACATGCTAGTAGCAGATGTATTCCCAGCCCCTTATTAGGGGATTGATATAGCGCAAAGACGCCAGTCTACATTTATGTAGCCAACTATAATATTATAGTTAGATAGGGATCTGTTATACACTCTGATTTTCAAAGGCTACCTGAGTAAGCGTGTAGCTTCAATGTAGAAGCTTAGAGTGCCAGGTTTAAAAAGTGGTGTTTGAAGGTTTCATATAGGTCATGGTTATCAACTACACTGTCTGTCTAAATATCATTTTAGTTTCTCATTTTATCATGGTTATGGCATGTCTATTGTGTTCTGGTGGATTTCCCACCATATTTACCTTTTTGCTTCATTCTACCATTGTATTTTATGCTTAAACACTTTCTGTTTTGAGGTATTGCTGTTGTATTTTATGTTTTTTAAAACCGTTTTTACAGGGGTTCACACTGTTAATATCTTCTTTTGGCCAGTATAATATAAAGGTACAGGTATATCATGGGTATCATATATCACAGTTATACTCTTTCGCTATCTTCAGTACCTGCCACATATATTGCCACAGTTACAGTTGAAATAACAATAGCCAAACTACATCCTTGGTCCAAGGGTATCCCCAGAACTTTGCAGGATGATCAAACTTAATGATTATGAACGCTTTGTATCTCAACATCTATACAAGAGCTCTATACAGTTTAATCCCGAACCATGATGTCATTTAGAATTAATTATTAAGTTGTTCTGTATTTGTGTAATTGCAGGTGAACATATTAGAAATGAAGGTGCAACTGAGCGGTCCCACTGGTGTCACGTGGCCTATTGGGAGCTTCGTCAACGTGTTGGCCGTCTTTATACAGTATTCGACCATCATCTAGACATCTTTCACTCTCTACCTCAAGGAAATGGAATGTGCTTAAAATCATTACTACCAGAGACCTCTATTGAGCAAGTCAAAAGAACTAGAGAAAAAATTAGTTTTGGAGTGACGTTAAGTAAGGAAGGAGATGGAGTGTGGGTGTATAATAGATCAACATACCCTGTCTTCGTCAACTCTCCTACCCTTGATGACCCAGACTCAAGGCTCAGTACAATACGCAAAGTTCCTCAAGGATTTAGTATAAAAATATTTGATTATGAGCAGTCAGAGATTCTACGTCTAACTCGTAAACCAGGAATTGATGAAGGTCCATATGACCCTCATGCAATAAGACTGAGTTTTGCCAAAGGATGGGGAGCAAAGTATTCTAGACAGTTTATCACATCATGTCCATGTTGGATTGAAATATTATTAACAGAAGAGGATGGCAGGTGATGAAGGCTTTGTCATACATCAGTGTCCTCCACCTCTAAGATCATATCTCTGCCTAGATGATATGATATCTGCCATCTGATATCAATAAATGGCTCGTACAGGGTATAGTCTAAACGATGGCATTAGTGTATGTGTCTTGTGGCAGTATTGGCTATCACTTACATGCCAATGCATTGTTTATTACCATCTTTTGTACTATTCCCTATTCCAGTCTCAAAGATATCATTTGTTCTATAGACACCCAAACATGGGATTTTACTTACCTCAACAGTGTGTATATATGCACAATGACATCTATATGGCTACATCTTAAAGCAATCAACAGGATCAACGGTCCTCCAGGATTTGAAGTCCTAGGATCCAACATCCAAGTGCCTTTAGTGTTGACTCTTCCTACTATGCATAAGGAAAACAGAGTATGAACAGATATTACAAAAACCAAGTGAAGTTAAGGCCCCCCAGGTATAAATGCCCCTTCACTAAATGACCTCAAGAAAATGGTCTCATAATTGAAAAAAAGGTCCACAGGAATATCTGTCCTACTGAAGAATAGCTCTCTACTGAAGATCCCCCAGGAATAATAGTACACTAATTTATTGTCTCCCATGAATAATGATCCTCTTTTAAAGGTTGCACATGAAAAATACTACACGATATGTTCTTAACTTCAGCATTTGATGATAGTGTTGAACCTTTACTTTGACATACATCTTTACAAGTATCTCCTAGTAAACAAAATATGCCATTCAGATCATGGTTTGCATCACAAAATGGTGTCAAAGAGAGGAATTAGTTCCTTCCTTGCAAAGAAAAAACTATTTGAGTTACTTCAAATTTTAAAATTGCCATATGTTCATGAGTTTATACATTATGTTCATGAGTGTATGCTATATGTGTTCACAAGTGTATGTTATATGTTCATGAATGTATACATTCATGCTAATGGGTGTATGCTACATGTTCATGAGTGTGCTTTATGTTCATGATTGTATGCTACATATTCATGAGTGTATGTGATATGTTCATGGGCATATGTTATATGTTCATGTTCATATTTTTCACATTCTATAGATATATGCTACACATTCATGGATGTCTGCTATATGTTCATGGGTGTATGCTTCATGTTCATAAATGTATGCTATATGTTCATGGGTATATGTTATAGTTCATGGGTGTACATTACATGTTCATGAGTGTTACTATATGTTCATGCTCTCTATATACAATATGTTTTTGAGTATATGTTCATTGTGGGGAACAAAATGAGTAAAGCAAACTTTAAGATATCCTTCAAAAATGCAAATACAATGTAACTGGAGATGCAAAATGCAGCATTATTGCCAAATCAGCTAAAAATCAAATCATTTTCCTAAAATTAAGATTCACCTCTATCCTGTGCTGCATCTCAGTATTTGGAAACACAAGTATTACATACAAGTACAGTATGCATAACTTGTAATGATAAAGTTGAATAATGTATGTTCCAAGACATATATTGTCAGGAATACAATATATCGTTATTAGAAAAAATGCCAGTAAGAACATGTACATGATCTATTTGAAGATAATATTTATAGTTAGTCATACAATGAAAGGCCTTTTTGTAATTTTCAAATTACAGATCTTTCAATGTGGGATTGAACTATAGTTGGTGAAAATGTTGTTCTTTGGCTGGAAGAGCCTATGTTGTGGATATGTATAATATATATTAAGATATTGACTAAGTTTTATATGATAATTTATACTTAAGTTAGTGCAATGGGAGTTGCATCAGATATACATATGAAAGCAATATGATGGCATTTTAAGAAATATTTTAGAGATTTTAAATTTTGGTTAAAAAACGTTACACTTTTAACATTTGATTAATTACATTTTTATTAAATGTTTTTTTTTTGTTATTGCATTTGAAAATATTAAATAGTTTATCAGTGAACTCAAAAAGTGGTATTTTTTAAAATGTCTCATTGTTTAGTCGCAGATACCATGGTCTTCAGTTGAAGTGTTTTGAGTGAGATGAGATTGTGCACTGTTCTAAAAAAGTTAACCAAAAGTACATTTTCCTTATTTCTGTGATGGAAAGAATAGATAAAATCACTACCATGAATCTGGTATAAAGGCATAGAATGATACAGCACATTTATACAAACATTTAAAACACAAAAGAAATAATTTGTACTTTGTAGGTGTAAGTGCAACCCTAAGTAAAGACTCAAATCTCATGAACTAAAACATACACTGGCTGCCATGGTATCTTAGACACATGTTTGCCTGTAAAGTTTTATTATGATAATCCATTTGAATCATTGAAACATTTTTGTATCAAAAGAATACAAATTCCAAAAATGAAAAGAGCATATGAAAAGTAATTATAGGCATTATAGAATTTTGTTATATTTGTTATATTTTTGTGTATTTTGTCTAGAATAAAATGTTTTCTTGGTTCAAATGGATATATTGTTATAATACTTGAGAAATGAAGATGTACAAATCTTGTTATATAAAATGAATATCATATGATATTCAACAGAATAAACTGAAGACTTTATTACTGTCTTTTGTTTCATATGAAGTTACAACTTCAGCCTATAGTGAATATTTACCCTTTGTAGAGTTTGAGGTACGTATATTTACACTCTCAGAAAAAGAATCCTTTCATAGCTTCATGATGGAATCCTAGTTTTGTGCAAGAAACTACTTCTGGTAAAGCTGCCGAGCATCATTCTGGTTAATGAAACCCCTCTAAACTTACTATCTAGTTCCAAGACTATATCTTTGTTGGTCTTTAGTACAAGATAACTCTATCCTATTGCAACTTGTGTGGAAAGTTCTTATTTATCTCTGAGAAAATAAACCAGCCCATGCAATGCCAAAGTCAAGCATCGGTTTTGAGATTTTTTTCTGAAAAACAGTAGTTGTGAACTTTTTGAGTCTAATTTAGGGTATACGTTCTTATAGTCAATGAAAATAGAATACTGTATCATCTTTAATGAACACACAATGAGCTTCTCATATGTTGAGAGATTCCATTAGCGCACATAAATAAAACATTTAGAAAATAAATATGTCTGATAAGCTTTGAAGTTGTTGTGACTGTAGTCATCACCAAGGTGAAAATATATAGCTCCTGTATTTTTTCTCTATTAAATATAATCATTGATCGATATTTTGTTGTGTATTTGCCAAAACCAATGCATTAAACTTCGTGTTTCTTGAGGCCATATTCATCACAAAAGTCGGATATGGTGATATGTATGAATACTTGCTAATTCGCGAACTACGCTATAGCCATCTTTATATTAGTCATTAAAATAAAACTACTCGCAAATTTATAAAATTTGAACGATATAAAGAGGGCAGCACCTCCTGACACTAATTGTGACTGAAATCGAGGCTAAGAATTTCCACGTTTGGTGCAACATATTCACCGGTCAGTCTTGGATCGGAATAACCCATCTTGGTAAGTAATTCACTTTAATTGAATCAAACTATAGACGTGTGGGTATTTCTTTGTAATGACATTTGATTTTAGTGACTTACCCATAGGCTAAATATGGTTTATTTGATGTTGAAGATTCCTCGAAAGTTCTGTCACAACTTTTTGGATCTTGTGAACACATCAACACAATTCCCATATCATTTTCAGTTAAATAACCCGATAGACGTGTCGAGTAGGCAAGTACATCATTAAAATATGATAATTTAGAAAAAAAACTTCTTCTAATGCTACTTTTATGAGGTCTTTTGCATATAGAAATTTCTTCTTCTTCTTAGTCCTTTTCAGTGTTCCTTATAAGGTGTTCCGGGATCACTTTGGCATTATTATGCTGCCTTTGATCACTTGTTGCTGTTTTTAAAACTCATGTACTAAAAATATCACTTGTACTTTTCACTTGTGCTTATTTTACTTCTGTTGGGAGAGAGAGCGCTAAAACTTGTTATCTAACGTAGTCTAAAATGCAAGTGTTTTTCCATTAAAATGAGATGTTAAAATAGAGTCACTATCTCACTCGAGTTAAAAATAAGTTATTAAAATCTCTTGGATTTCTGTATAAATGCCTGTAGGCATTTCATAATTTCTTTATTTAACTTATGGTCCAGGCTTGTGTTGAGTCCTGTGATTGTTTGTAGGTCTAGAGCTGGATTGTATTTAGCTCCTAGTAGTATCTGTTGCACTTTGGCCAATAGAATCTCCCTCTCTTCCTGGAACTTAGAGCAAGCAAAGATGTAATGTTCAACTGTCTCTGGTATGTTACAGTGGTCACAGTTGGGAGATAAAATATCGGGGTTAATTCTATGGTGATGGCCATGTAAACGGGTGTGCCCAGAAATAATTTGGTTACATATATTTCTATAATACCTAGTTCCTGTCTTTACAATTGGACTTTTCAATTTAACCTTAGGAATTAATTCCTGAACAAAGTTCACCTTGGTGGAGTTGTTATACCTATTTTGCCATTTCTCTAAAGCGTTACATTTGATATTATTATAAGCTACAGACTTAGATGTTTTACAGTCAGTGAGAGATTTGGCTGCCAATGCTGCTTTCTTGGCAGTTTTATCCGCAACTTCATTCCCTTCTGTCCCTTGGTGACCTGGGACCCAGTAGACTTCTAAGGTTTTGTTCTGTAAAGATAGCAGTTTGCAGGCTTTCCTTGTGTCAATAATGTCCTCTGTGATGCTTTTACACTTGGTAGTAATAAAAGATGCTGTTATAGCGGGTTGGCAGTCTGACAAGAGCAGGATGTTGCTGCTAGTCTTTATGGTTGTCAGATATTCTACCGCCATCTTTATTGCTACCACTTCCCCATAATAGTTGTTACCTATGAGGGAGACTGGTTGCTCAAGACATATAGGTGTAGATTTAAGTCCACCCACATAAACCACTGCAGCAGCTCCCGAAGGACCAGGATTCCCATAGGCTGACCCGTCTGTGAAGACTATAGTCCTACCGTCCGGCTGTTCACTAAGCACTGAGCTTAGAAATTTAAAAATGGACAATACTCAATTATCGCCCACCAATCAAGAACATTTCCGAGTTGCAAGGAATCGATTGAGAGGTCTTTCAGCAGTAAGTCCAATTCTGCAAGTCAATGAAAAAAACAGCACACTTCCATTGATGGCAAGCAGCATGTATTTATAATACAGCTATCATATTGGTTTGGTTGGTTAAGTCAATATATCATAGTCATATAAATCTGACCCTCGTATGATGTTATTTGTTGTTATTTTTTTCTGATTTGGATATTTATTTTTCTTATTTTCTCATACTATACAAGCTGCAGATTTTACTACCTACCCATATAAAACTCGCAGACACTCTATAGTCTAACATGGCCAGGATGGTACGAGGCCCCACCTGGTTTAAATCAATTCTTATGCATATCTATGAGCAAATATGATGTTTATATGAACTATTGGTCAATGTGTTACTATTTTGGTAGCCCTTGCTGATATATTCCGTAATTATTGTCACCTTTATATTTAACATGGCGAGGATGGTACGAGGCCCCACCTGGTTTAAATCAATTCTTATGCATATTTATGATTAAATATGTCCAAATATTATGTTTATATGAACTATTGGTCTATGTGTTACTAGCATTGGACAACCATTTTTTTAAATTAACCCAACCCCATTAAACTATATATTTTCTGAAAGCTTGGAGTTTCAATAAAAAGAAAATCTATAACCTAAATTTTTAGAAAATGCATACTGGCCGTGGCACCCATTTAAAGTAGGTCACCCTCAGGGGGTCCAAAAATCGTTTTTGCTAAAAACTGACCCCAACTTTGAAATTTAATTAAAAATTAACAATAAGGTTTATCTTATCATACCTTATATTTTCTTGTAACTCTAACTTTTATTTAACCAAACAAAAAAAAATGAAGGTCTAATATAAGTTCATATTTTCGTAAATTAGAGTCACAGAGTATCACCCATGGGCGTTTTTTGTATTTTTTTTTTAATAAACATTTGCAATGTACAATTTCCTATGTCTCTTTCATTTGGATCAATGGAGAACATTAGTACAAATATTTTTTTATTACTTGAGTAATATTCTTTCCATGTATACAAATAGTGTATCTATAAGCTGACACTACATGTATATCACTAAATTGTTTACCATAATATATAATATACATATGTCCATATGTACATGTATTATAGTTTTCAAAAGTCTTGAGAGACCAAAATAAAACTTTCCAAGTCGTTAAAACAAGCATGCTGCATTTAGAGATCAATGGTATGAGACATCAAGTGATTAGTGGTATGGGACATCAACTAACCAATAGTATGGGGCATCAAGTGATCAATGGTATGGGACATCAAGTGATCAACAGTATGGAACATCATGATCAAGTGATCAACAGTACTGGATATCAAGTAATCAACAGTCTTGGACAATCAATAATCAATAGTAATTAATAAGTATTAGGGAATAAAATAATTAACAGTGTGGGAAATCAAGTGATCAATGGTATGGGGTAGTAAGTGTTAAATAGTATGGGACATCAAATGATCAATAGTATGGGACATCAAGTGATCAACAGTATGGAACATCAAGTGATCAATAGTATATCAAAGGAATCAACAGTGTGGGACATCAAGTGATCAATAGTGTGGGACATCAAGTGGTCAATAGTATGGTATACATGTATCAAATGATCAATAGTATGGGACATCAAGTGATCATTAGTATGGGTCATCAATGATAAACTTTTACATTATGGGGCATCAAGGGAGGTGAGACTGCAAGTAGTCAAAGTGATTATCCGATGATAATAGATTGGGGCACCTGTAATTACTGAATTATGCATTGGTAATAGTCAAATAATCATACCAACCTATCCACATCGATCCACGTGCTTGATCGCGAGAACAACAACAAACTAATCACGTGACAATAACAATCTTTTAATCTGTGTCTAATAAGTCCAAATTCAACGGACATCGTATGAAGAAGTTTTCAATAGCATATTTGATTTCATAAATATACATTTATTTGAAGTAACAACCATAATTGAACACAGATTAACCAAAATTAACGATTTTATTTTTGCGCAAGACACGCGACCCCGGAAGATAAATATGGCCGCCATCTTGCATGAGAATCGGAAGATTACACCAGCCACTTTAAAAGTTGAATTTCTACATTTGCGCATATATATATCAGTGTAAGTTTTAATTTTTTACGATCTCAAGACTTTAAACTTTACAAATAACTGCTTAATCAAAGCGACCAAAAATTATTAAGGGTATAATTAAATGATTTAAACTTTACCTCGTGAAGTTCGTCCTCGCCAAAAACGATTTTCTTCTATTCTTCAGAATGCGCGAAGACTTCATTCAATTATTAAACAGATTTTATAAAGAAATAACAGCAATTCGACTTTTAACATAGTTAAAATGAGCGACCAAAATTGCATATAAAAGCGGGGTCAATTTTTTAGTGAATAAAATTTCCCGCGAAAACGCGCCATCTATTCGTTGTCCATTGCTAGTGTTACTATTTTGGTAGCCCTTGCAGATATATTCCTTAAATTATTGTCACCTTTATATTTAACATGGCGAGGATGGTACGAGGCCCCGCCTGGTTTAAAACAATTCTTATGCATATTTATGATCAAACATGAGCTAATATAATGTTAATATGAAATATTGGTCAATGTGTTACTATTTTGGTAGCCCTTGCAGATATATTCCCTAAATTATTGTCACCTTTATATTTAACATGGCGAGGATGGTACGAGGCCCCTCCTGGTTTAAATCAATTCTTACGCATATGTATGATTAAATATGAGCAAATATTATGTTTATATGAACTATTGGTCTATGTGTTACTATTTTGGTAGCCCTTGCAGATATATTCCCTAAATTATTGTCTCATTTATATTTAACATGGCGAGGATGGTACGAGGCCCCTTCCGGTTGAAATCAATTCTTATGCATATTTATGATTAAATATGAAAAAATATTATGTTAATATGAATTATTGGTGTATGTAATACTATTTTGGTAGCCCTTGTAGATTTATTGCCTAAATTATTGTCACCTTTATATTTAACATGTCGAGGAAGGTAAGAGGCCCCTCCTGGTTTAAATCAGTTCTTATGCATATTTATGATCAAATATAAGCAAATATTATGTTTATATGAACTATTGGTGTATGTGTTACGGTTTTGATAGCCCTTGCAGATATATTCCCTAAATTATTGTCACCTTTATATTTAACATGGCGAGGATGGTACGAGGCCCCTCCTGGTTTAAATCAATTCTTATGTATGATTATGATTAAAAATAAGCAAATAATATGTTTATATGAACTATTAGTCTCTGTGTTGCTATTTTAGTAGCCCTTGCAGATATATTCCCTAAATTATTGTCACCTTTATATTTAACATGGCGAGGATGGTAAGAGGCCCCTCCTGGTTTAAATCAGTTCTTATGCATATTTATGATCAAATATAAGCAAATATTATGTTTATAGGAACTACTGTTCTTTGTGTTACGGTTTTGGTAGCCCTTGCAGATATATTCCCTAAATTATTGTCACCTTTATATTTAACATGTCGAGGATGGTACGAGGCCCCTCCTGGTTTAAATCAATTCTTATGCATATTTATGATTCAAAATGAGCAAATATTATGTTTATATGAACTATTGGTGTATGTGTTACTATTTTGGTAGCCCTTGCAGATATATTCCCTAAATTATTGTCTCATTTATATTTAACATGGCGAGGATGGTACGAGGCCCCTCCTGGTTTAAATCAATTCTTATGCATATTTATGATCAAATATGAGCAAATATTATGTTTATATGAACTATTGGTGTATGTGTTACTATTTTGGTAGCCCTTGCAGATATATTCCCTAAATTATTGTCTCATTTATATTTAACATGGCGAGGATGGTACGAGGCCCCTCCTGGTTTAAATCAATTCTTATGCATATTTATGATCAAATATGAGCAAATATTATGTTTATATGAACTATTGGTCTATGTGTTACTATTTTGGTAGCCCTTGCAGATATATTCCCTAAATTATTGTCAACTTTATATTTAACATGGCGAGGATGGTACGAGGCCCCTCCTGGTTTAAATCAGTTCTTATGCATATTTATGATTGAAAATGAGCAAATTTTATATTTATATGAACTATTGGTCTATGTGTTACTATTTTGGTAGCCCTTGCAGATATATTCCCTAAATTATTGTCACCTTTATATTCAACATGGCGAGGATGGTACGAGGCCCCAACTGGTTTAAATAAATTCTTATGCATATTTATGATTCAAAATGAGCAAATATGTTAATATGCACTGTTGGTCAATGTGTTACGGTTTTGGTAGCCCTTGCAGATATATTCCCTAAATTATTGTCACCTTTATATTTAACATGGCGAGGATGGTATGAGGCCCCTCCTGGTTTTAATCAATTCTTATGCATTTTTATGATTCAAAATGAGCAAATATTATGTTAATATGAACTATTTTTCTATGTGTTACTATTTTGGTAGCCCTTGCAGATATACATGTATTCGGCAAATAATTGTCGCATTTAATTCAACATGGCGAGGATGGTACGAGGCCCCTCCAGGTTTTAATCAATTCTTATGCATTTTTATGATTCAAAATGAGCAAATATTATGTTTATATGCACTGTTGGTCAATGTGTTACGGTTTTTGTAGCCCTTGCAGATATATTCCCTAAATTATTGTCACCTTTATATTTAACATGGCGAGGATGGTACGAGGCCCCTCCTGGTTTTAATCAATTCTTATGCATTTTTATGATTCAAAATGAGCAAATATTATGTTAATATGAACTATTGTTCTATGTGTTACTATTTTGGTAGCTCTTGCAGATATATTCCCCAAATAATTGTCGCATTTATATTCAACATGGCGAGGATGGTACGAGGCCCCTCCAGGTTTTAATCAATTCTTATGCATTTTTATGATTCAAAATGAGCAAATATTATGTCATATGCACTGTTGGTCAATGTGTTACGGTTTTTGTAGCCCTTGCAGATATATTCCCTTAATTATTGTCAACTTTATATTTAACATGGCGTGGTTGGTACGAGGCCCCTCAAGGTTTTAACAATTTCTTATGCATTCAAAATGATTCAAAATAAGCAAATATTATGTTTATATGCACTGTTGGTCAATGTGTTATGGTTAAATCATTACGGTTAGAATTAAATCAATGGAAACACGATTAAACACATATTCCAAAGTTTGGCCCTGTACTCATATATAGTCACTACGATTTAACGTGCTTGCAGAGCATAGCCATTTTGTTTATGATGACCAACATTTCTGGCCAAACTGTGAACTTTATAACAAGACAGTTTATGTGAATACGTTTTCTATTTATATTTTAATGACAATCTCTCATCATTGAACTCGGGTGTACAAGATGGTATGTTTAGCACTCAAAACATTTGTAATGTGTTATAGACTAGAGCATGCTGATCATACAGGCGTACTGGTTATACACCCTTGGTGTTTTTAAAAGATATATCTCAAGATATATTGTAGTAGAGTCAGTAGACTGATAGAGGACAAATGCGGAAATAAATCCATATAAATATAATATATATTCAATGTTGTTCATCAATATGCATCTGAATCAATTTAAACCAAGAGGGGCATACAGCATAGTACCATCCCTGACTATTAAAGTAAAGGGAAATATAAAGTGACAATAATTAAGGGAATATATCTGCAAGGGCTACCAAATTCGTGCAAATAAACATAAAATATTTTCATTTTCATTCATAAATATTCATATGTATTGATTAAAACCAGAAGGGGCCTCGTACCATCTTCGCCATGTTAAATATAAAGGTGACAATAATTTAGGGAATATATCTGCAAGGGCTACCAAAACCGTAACACATTGACCAACAGTGCATATAAACATAATATTTGCTCATTTTGAATCATAAATATGCGTAAGAATTTATTTAAACCAGGAGGGGCCTCGTACCATCCTCGCCATGTTAAATATAAAGGTGAGAATAATTTAGGGAATATATCTGCAAGGGCTACCAAAATATTAACACATAGACCAATAGTTCATATGAACTTATTATTTGCGCATTTTGAATAATAAATATGCATAAGAATTTATTTAAACCAGGAGGGGCCTCGTACCATCCTCGCCATGTTAAATATAAAGGTGACAATAATTTAGGGAAAATATCTGCAAGGGCTACCAAAACCGTAACACATTGACCAACAGTGCATATAAACATAATATTTGCTCATTTTGAATCATAAAAATGCATAAGAATTGATTAAAACCAGGAGGGGCCTCGTACCATCCTCGCCATGTTAAATATAAAGGTGACAATAATTTAGGGAATATATCTGCAAGGGCTACCAAAACCGTAACACATTAACCAACAGTGCATATAAACATAATATATGCTCATTTTGAATCATAAAAATGCATTAGAATTGATCAAATCAGGGGGGGGACCTCGTTCCATCCTCGCCATGTTAAATATAAAGGTGAGAATAATTTAGGGAAAATATCTGCAAGGGCTACCAAAACCGTAACACAATGACCAACAGTGCATATAAACATAATATTTGCTCATTTTGAATCATAAATATGCATTAGAATTGACTAAAACCAGGAGGGGCCTCGTACCATCCTCGCAATGTTAAATATAAAGGTGAGAATAATTTAGGGAAAATATCTGCAAGGGCTACCAAAACCGTAACACAATGACCAACAGTGCATATAAACATAATATTTGCTCATTTTGAATCATAAAAATGCATTAGAATTGACTAAAACCAGGAGGGGCCTCGTACCATCCTCGTCATGTTAAATATAAAGGTGACAATAATTTAGGGAAAATATCTGCAAGGGCTACCAAATCCGTAACACAATGACCAACAGTGCATATAAACATAATATTTGCTCATTTTGAATCATAAAAATGCATTAGAATTGACTAAAACCAGGAGGGGGCTCGTACCATCCTCGCCATGTTAAATATAAAGGTGACAATAATTTAGGGAAAATATCTGCAAGGGCTACCAAAACCGTAACACATTGACCAACAGTGCATATAAACATAATATTTGCTCATTTTGAATCATAAAAATGCATAAGAATTGATTAAAACCAGGAGGGGCCTCGTACCATCCTCGCCATGTTAAATATAAAGGTGACAATAATTTAGGGAATATATCTGCAAGGGCTACCGAAACCGTAACACATTGACCAACAGTGCATATAAACATAATATTTGCTCATTTTGAATTATAAATATGCATAAGAATTTATTTAAACCAGGAGGGGCCTCGTACCATCCTCTGCCATTGTGAATATAAAGGTGACAATAATTTAGGGAATATATCTGCAAGGGCTACCAAAACCGTAACACATTGACCAACAGTGCATATAAACATAATATTTGCTCATTTTGAATCATAAATATGCATAAGAATTGATTAAAACCAGGAGGGGCCTCGTACCATCCTCGCCATGTTAAATATAAAGGTGACAATAATTTAGGGAATATATCTGCAAGGGCTACCAAAACCGTAACACATTGACCAACAGTGCATATGAACATAATATTTGCTCATTTTGAATCATAAAAATGCATAAGAATTGATTAAAACCAAGAGGGGCCTCGTGCCATCCTCACCATGTAATGGCATGTAATGTAATGTTTTGTTGTGTCTGCACGTTTTAGTGAAAACTGCAGTTTGGTTCGACTCTATTTTCTTGCATACGAGGGTCATAAACACTAGCGCTTGTATATTGCGGGAATTGCTTTCCTGGCATGTCTACCCAACCAAATTCACACAAATGATAAATTAATTTCTTTGCTTCAACTATAAAGTATTTAATCTTACCTTAGGCATGTAAGACGCTTGGTAATTGAAGAAATATAAGCATGCTGCTAAATTTTAAAATTTTCTCATTTTGCCTACCAAGGTCACTTCCGGGTTAATCTGATAGTCTAGATGTAAAACTATATCAAACGAAATCATAAGTTTTTGTTACACAAATATTCAGTTGAAAGGGAAGCAGTGTCGTTGAGAAGGGAAGTTATTTGGAAAAGTTATTGTTTCAAAATGAGAAAAGTAATAAGTGGCAGAGAACAGCTTTGGAATCGGTCTCTGTGTAATAAATAATTATGATTCCGTTTCGATACATGTTATACATTTAGACTACCGGAAACAACATTCAGCAACATGGCGGGCGATAATGAAAATATAATTCAATTGATTATATTTCGTCAATTATCAAGCGTTTTACATGTCTAAGGTAAGATTTAACACTTTGATGTTGGAGCTAAATAATTACGTGATAATTTGTGTGACTTTGGTTAGTATGGTAACTATATTTACCAAGACAGGCCAGAAAAGCGTTTACCGCAATTTGTTCCATATAATATCTACGACCGTGTATGCAAAGAAAATGATAAAAAATAAATATCCAAATAAGAACAAGGAATATCGAAGAACAGCATACAACGGTCGGATTTATATGACTAATATATCAGGCCTGTCAACTGTCCCGCAATTTGCGTATTTGTCACGCATTTGCTGAAGAATTTGAAGTCACGCCAGTTATTTTTGCGTGACAGAAAATGTCACGCAAATACGCATTTTACCTGGTAATTGTCAAGCCAAAATATTTCTGTAGAAAACTTTCTGAAAAGATCGTCTACACAGCAAAAATACGAACGACGGGAAAAAAACGTACGCATTTCGTTCGGACTTTTCACGCGAATTACGGATATGTCAAGCATTCCGTTCGAAAATTTTCTGGGTCTCTGAGGATCGTGTTGGCCCCAGGGGTGCATAACGTGCAATGTAAATTTATCAAATTTAAGAAATGCTGAAAAGTCCGGATCTGATGTTTTTGACTTTTCTCCCAAGATCTTACCTCAATCTTGAAAATTCTTTCACCACTGGATAGCGGGACCAAAAATCTTCAAAATGAACCCATAAATGCCTCGCTTTATTACAGTAATTATGTGTAATCGTTGCAGATAAGACGAAATTACATTTCCGACCGGTCTTCTTGACATTTTCGCTGACCTAATTTCAAGTGCGCATGCGTTGCATAAATCAGTGTGATGATCACGTGACGTGACGTAATTTGATGATCACGTGTTGTAATGTTTTCCAATAACCAGTTGGTAAAACTGCTATAGTGGATTCTTGATTCAATATGTTTGTTATCACTTGTAACTGTTCTGGCTTCAAATCAAATCCAAACTTTGGTTTTATGTTATGCGAATAGAGATCATTGATTTCTTCCATCGAATACATGATGGTGGAATGAATGATATAAACTCTGTATAGTTAAATAGATGGCAGCAATATTCAATGGCTACTCTCGTCAAATCTCGTGAGAATAGAAGCCGCCATAAAGATTTTGTGAACAGAAGCGACAAACGGCGATTTTGCTACAAAATTAGCACAATTCGACCTTCTACAACCACAAAGCTATGGTAATTTTTTGTATAAATCATCAATGTATCCATTTTGTTTATATTTCTCTGTAAATGACGCAGAGATTCTAAGCAGAAGATTAAAATAAAGTGAACCGTCAAAAATAATCAAGAAAAACTTAGATTGGCATGAATTTACAAGGATAAACACCGCCTCTAATGCAAGTCCTTACGACAATTCAACGCATTAGAGGCGGTGTTCACCGTCTAGACTAGACTAGCCTAGATCTAAGCTAAAGATAAAACACTTATTCGATAGATAAGTTCATATGGTTAAACGAAATAATGAAATGTTACCGTGTGTCTACTGAGCAGTTCGTTCTATGTCATCCCTCCTGCTAGGTTACATTGTGGACCGCAGCCAAACACGACAACGAAGGCAACAACATGTCGATATTGATCTTAGCAGATTTTTTGGAAAATTAGATCGTCCATTTTGCAAGCTCACGTTACTGATCGCGTAACACATGTCTGATCATGTGACACGTGTCTGATCATGTGACTAGTTACTGTATCGATATTGACGTGTCACCCAACCATGTCTTCAAGGAAAGCGGTAGTAAATATTTTGGAAAATGTTTTGCAAGCATTTGCTACTGATTATAGAAGAGGGCACGCCGAGATAGCAATGTCAAACATTGTAGGGAGGGCTGCTAAAGTCACTGGGTAATCCAAATCAGTTTTTTCAAAGGAAACTGCTAAATTGTAATTTTAGTCTGTGTATTGATCTATTGATTCATAAAGACCTGAAATGATGCATTCAAATAAGACCGCCTCCTGAAAGAAAACACTACACATAAAGTGGTGAAAAAACAATGAACTAAAGTTGAAAGATCGCAACGTTCGCTACTTTGTTCAATTCTGGAAATCCCCAAGGGGCTGCAAATGGGAAATTTTAAGATAAAGATTTTATAACCTCAGAATACTGCCTTCAGCGTTGTGTTTGCCTGAGTTCCACAATGTAACCTAGCAGGAGGGATGACATAGAACAAACTGCTAAGTAGACACACGGTAACATTTCATTATTTCGTTATTTTAACCATATGAACTTATCTATTGAATAAGTGTTTTATCTTTAGTCTAGTTTACATACGATAAGACTGAATATCTTGAGAAATCCAGTCTATTGATCCCTCCTGTCACTGAAACTGGAGCCAGATCCAGCCCCTATTGGAAGTAGGCTCAGTGAATAGATATGAAGATCACACACAAGCCAAAAATAGTACATCCAAAAAATGTTTACCCAAAAATATGACCCTCATACTGACCTTTATCATCTCTCAATCATTGAGTGATGACAATATTTACCCTGTAATGTCTTCTTCATGTATTAGTTTGAATGGGTACACAATTATTGATGCTGTAAATCGAGTTTTCCCGGGATCAAGCGTTTCTGATAATTTTTTCTGTGCTCGTACGGGAATATGAACGAATATATCGTTTGAAAGATTGGTGTGAAAATCCCCATGTTAAACCTATGGGGGAAAACAAGGAAGTATAAATTTGTTCCTCCTTGAACTGCATCATGGGAAATATTTTGACCTTATAAAGAAAGATTTTCGTGTCTCCTCTTTTGAAGAGTGAACAACGATCTGCTCAATTAACATTGAAATATGTGACAATACATATCATAAAATTAGAAATTTGTAAAAACAGTAGTGTAAAAATAGTACCTGGTATATAGCTAGACTGTTTAGGCTATGAAATAAGCATTTAAAATTTAAGATGTAAATCCTCCTTGAAATTGGTTGAAGATTTGTGGAATATTTAAGAATAGAAAGTGACTGATATATTTATATGGTTCTGTTGCAGGGAGACTAGGATAAATTTAAAGTAGAGCTCTACTCTGAGTGTGAAATTTCAGGAGTATGCCACCCAAGAAGAAGGTTGAGGAGGAGAAGCCAGCGATAATTGGTCGTGTTGGGACCAATCTGAAAGTTGGAATTGTTGGATTGCCTAATGTAGGGTAAGCAATAGTAATTTTTAGTCTAGTATGCTACATGCAGCTTGAAGTATTTGGTAAGGTAATCATTCATATAGGCTACTTTGCTTTCTCATTCAAATAGGAAAAAAAACATTTACTTCTTTGTATTCAAGAATTTATACATTCCTTATCCTTATTTGCTCTCTGCAAATAAGATGTACAGTATTTAGAATATTAGTATGAAATAAGCATGAAGTTGAATGATCCTATTTCAAAATATTTTCAACAATATTCTACATTAATATAGTTTCTCGACATGATTGTATTTTCAGGAAATCCACATTCTTCAATGTGTTGACTAAAAGTCAGGCTTCAGCTGAAAACTTTCCATTCTGCACTATAGAACCAAATGAAAGTAAGTTTTAGCATCTCCCTTTAACCAACCTTGCCTTGGCTTTAATTATTTCATTGATCAATAATTTATGAAAGTCCCTTTGATTTAAATGGACCTTTGATTTTGAATATGCACCTCATACATAGGTTATTGCATGAATATTCTTTCTTTCTTTGTTCTTGTCTTCTCAAACATTGTTATTCCTGTGTGTTTTAATTCATTCATAAAAAACTTTACATGAAATAGCTCATTCAACAACTTTTAAGAAGAGAAGAATTTCTTTCAATTCCTCAATCGAAGGATAAAGCAAATATGAAATACCGTTTGAAATGGTTGTTCAATGAATCTGAATCATTCATTCTTGTCTTGCAGGCAGAGTGCCAGTACCAGATGCCAGATTTGATTGGCTCTGCAACTTTCACAAACCATTAAGGTATGGAAACTCATTTTCAAATTTATCTGTAATTTCATTCTCCTAATGCCAGTCAGTGAAATATCATGTACCAGGTGTCCCAAAAATTGTAACCAAATGAAAGAGGAATACAGACACACCAAGTGCCATGTTTTCACGTTTTTTATCACGTTTTATCTATCAATTTTTAGCTTATCACGATTCATGTTTTGGTAATCGAGAATCACGGTAAAATAGGCACTTTCACCCATTTCAACCTCTGCTTGAAAAAATTATTTCTGACTGATTTTCTGTCACTGTTTTCACCATCATTTTTATGTGGATGTGGTTAGATTTTATAAAAAGATGTATATTTTGAAATAATCAGAGTCAAGATCTGAACTTGGCAAAGAGATTTTAAATGCTTCTCTATGATTTTCAATTGACTTACTCACTTCTTAAAAAGAACAATATCACTTTTTTCTCGACTTGTAAAATTACTTCCAGTTTATACTGAAAAATATCTAATGAAAAAGTCCCTCAGTCTAAACATAGCTTTTTAAAGATTCAAACATCAACTTTGAATGGACCTTCATCCATATTTCGAAAATAGATTCACCAGTAAAATGTTATTTTCAACCATTTTATCCTCTATATGTTGCAGTGTCACTTTAATTGTGACCAAATTTCAAATATCATCACTCACCGAGTTATTCTGTTTTGTCTCGGGTACAATTTATTTTTAGACAAATGCAAATAATGTACCATGTACATGAATATTATGTTTTTGTTGCAGCAAAGTACCAGCCTTTCTTCATGTGACTGACATAGCTGGTCTTGTGAAGGGAGCAGCAGAGGGTGAAGGTCTAGGCAATGCTTTCTTATCTCACATCAGTGCTTGCGATGCCATCTTCCACATGACCAGTAAGATTCTTACTAATCAATATATTGTAGCACATATACAAAACACACATGTTATCTCATGATGTCTCAAATCTGTTTCCATTGTTTTGCAAAGGTGCGGTTAAGATTTTAAGAATATTTCATATATATAAACTTTAACTTGCAACTACATTGAATAATTAAAACAAATATAGCTCTATATTGTGCTATCAAGCAAAATCATTATAATAGTTAAACCCAATAGTGCAGATTTACTGCATGTAGTTTCTTTGTTTCATTTTATGCAGTGTTTTTCCTAAGCAAATATAAATCACAGGACCAATGGACTGGCAATATCAAAATTTCAACCAGTCCAGGCTAAGCATCATCAGTCATCTGGACCTGTAACTTCTGCTACATCACAGGTCCAAGTGAAAACCAACCAGTCCTTAAAATATTAAAGTTACTTCGAATTCAGAACTATATGTATTGGCACTTACCTTGTCAAAAGTTCAAAAAGAAATTTAAAAAATTAATACAGGAACCGGAAATTACTTTTGCTACACTGGACGAAAACAAATGTAGTTTGTATCTTCACCCGGGATTGTTTAACCTCCATTTATCCTACTTGATCAATTTATGAATCCCCATATAATTTCTCGTTATAATTATATTTATTAAATAGTTAGTGGACAGTAATGAAGTCCCCGTGTTGGAATTCCCGGTTAATTTGCTTCCATAATCAGAAATTTTACATCAAACGAAATACCATATGGTCACTACCCACAATTCATTTCGACCAATCAGAAAACAGTTTTTCGAAGTTATTGATAGATTATGCTACGCAATTTATCCTCGTTTGCAGACCTGAAACTCAACAAATATTTCAAAAAATCCTGTCTGTTTTAAAGATTTTCGATGTGATAATGAGTAAAATCTTGAGTAAATGAAGTTCAACGATCGGACTGATGTTTGAGGTAAGACTTTGGTGCATATCTTAGCCATCGGACTACTTGGACGGTCTTGTGGACTGGTTGGTTGGAATAAATCGTCAGTCAACATCATCGGAGATGTCCCATGGTCCAACGCTTAGGAAAAACACTGTTTTTATGACAAATTTGATTTTTGACGGGCACAAAAATTCTTAAGATAAATGATCAACACTAAATCCTTTCTGGCCCTACCTGATCTGTTATAATTAGTATTATCTGGTTCTCTTTTGTGTACTATTTTAGAAATCTTTTTTTCAAGGGGCCTTTGAGGATGATGATGTCACACATGTAGTGGGTAATGTGGACCCTGTTCGTGATATGGAAATTATACATGAAGAATTGCGACTCAAAGATGAGGAGTATATTAAGAAACAATTAGTTAGTTTAGAGAAAGTCTGTGGCCGAGGCAATGACAAATCTAAAAAGCATGAATGGGTGTGTGGTAAATTTCTCTATTTTAATGCTGCAATTTAATGTCATTTTTGAATTGTGACTTCACTCAAGATAATGTAGATTCCAGTGTGCAGGTTGTATAATGAACAGTTATTCATCTGTTGAGAATTAGAGAATGGCTAAGTTGCAATCTGATTGGATGAGAGACTCAAATATAGCATGGTTCTATTTGAATATTATGTATTAAACCTAGACTGAAATGAATTTACACTTTCTTATTCAATTTTCACAATATGGTGCAACTGTTTTGTTGTAGGATACAATGAAAAAAATTGATAAATTAGTGTGTGATGAAAAGAAACGGGTTCGAAATGGGACATGGGATGGCAAAGAAGTAGAAGTGCTGAATCAACATCTATTTTTAACCTGTAAACCCATGGTATACTTGGTAAACCTATCAGAAAAAGATTACATTAGGAAGAAAAATAAATGGTAAGTTCATGTATAACAACTTTTGCGACACTTTAAAGAAAACATATGGTTTTAATAAAAACCACTGTATTTGTACCCAGAAAATACTCATGGTGAAAGATTTGACTGTCTAAAATCACTTGCCATACTGCACATGGACCATTCACATTTATAAAAATATTTATATAAATTATACCTGGATTGGACTTGTAAGTACATGTAGTGTATTGATCCATTTGAACTTTTTCAATATGATCAGGTTGGTAAAGATAAAGCAGTGGATAGATGAGAATGACTCAGGATCTGTTCTGATACCATTCAGTGGTGTGCTAGAGTTGAAGCTCTTGAATATGGAGCCTGAAGAGAGAGAGGCTTACCTCAAGGAAAAGGGAATCACAAGGTGTGTACTTCTACAACATGTCAATTATTTGTTGCTCTTGTTTTCATCAAATTATCCTTGATGTTCAAATGATGAGATCTAATGTAAATAACTTTAATAGCTTTGTAATGATTTCATCATTTTTTCTAATTAAATCTTGCTATCTTTGTTTTGTATAAACTGAAGTGTTCTTAATGTAGTTTTCACAAGTGTGAATTTAAGTAAGATTATTGGCTCACACAGTGAGCCTATGGGATCGACCAGGCGTCCGTCCGTTGGTCCGTCTGTCCGTCCGTCCGTCCGTTGGTCCGTCTGTCCGTCCGTCCGTCGGTCCGTCAACATTGGCCGCACAAATTAAAACTGCTATTCGGATTGAGTCATATCCACAGTCATTTTATGCATATCCATAATGCCTATTGCACCTATCATCGCCATTTCCCAAGTTCGCCCGGTTTCTGAGAAATTGCTGATTTTGACGTCAAAAAGTCAAATTTTCTGTAAATACTAGACACTTTGTTTAAGTAGAACTTTCAAATAACTTGAAGTAGTTGCTGTATATGCAACTTATGTCCTCTGAAGATTTCAAGGCTCTTGGAATTAGTTTTTGGTGCTTGCTCTAGAAAATTTGACAAAAAGTAGGACTTAGTCATTTTCAGGAAACTTTCTTATGTATAAAGTCAATGGCAGGTTTTGTGATTGACAAGTTTCTCAAAGTTTGCCTTATACTTGATCATTTCTTGCAATGAATTACATCATAACTAGATTTAAGCATTCCCTACATATTGCTCAATATATGTCAGCATCAAATTTTTACCGTTTTTGAGATATTTGACGTAACAAAAACAGTAAAAATAAGTTATTTTTCAACTTGCTTCAATTTGACTAAATTTTTTTGAAAATCATCTACAAGTTACCAGGAGTTCAAATCTGACATTAGTTTTAGGATTTGACCTTTACTTGACCTTCAGTGACCTTTGAAAGGTCAAAAAGGTTGATTTTTCAAATTGATTTTTGGATGTAAATTTTGGTCAGCTTAATCACAAAAGACCTTACTGAGCTCTAAATAAGTAAAATTTTCAAGGTCAAAGGTCATCAAACTAGGTCCCACAACTGTGCTGTCTAAGTTTCTCAAAGTTCGAGACTACAAATCCAAATCAATATTTTTGTTTGAAAGTCAGGATATACATTCCTCTGAAGGTTCCAAACTGTGTGAGCACAGGACCGTGGGTCCTATTTTTTATGCTTTATTCATGGATTACATTTGTCTTGGTTCCTCTGTACTGCTGTACTGCTATAACATTGCTCTAGTTTTAACAGTACAATTTACATTTCAATGTACATGTACTTGCAGTGGGCTGGAGAAGATCATCCTGAATGGCTACAAGGCTTTGGGACTCATGTATTTCTTCACATGTGGCGAGGATGAGGTGAAAGCCTGGACCATTCAGGTAACACTAACACTTCTACTCAAGTATATTGTTACTACAGGGTGTCAAATACATATAGATGTCTCAAAGATAAGTTAGGGAGAGGGGATATACTATATTTGACACCGTTTTTGATAATCAAACTTTATCCAACACACATATTTATCGCACCCTTAATATGAATGGGTACATCAAGAAGATCGGTCTGGATGCAATGTTATCCCGTCTTTTTAATGTAATAGTATATTAGAAACCATGAATAGATCCTCTATTAATATCTGTTGTTTAAATGAACAACTTCTATTTGTAGCCTGGCGTTTCTTTAATTTGATGTACACTGTACATATAATTTAGATAATTTCTTAATATGTAAAAGTAGTTTGAGAAAGAGATGAGATCCAGTGCTTTTAAAAGATAAATTCAGATATATTTTTATTGCATGGTCACATACACACACTACTTAGACAAATTCAGTCTGCAATTCTGTTTACTAATTTCAGAAAAATACGAAAGCCCCTCAGGCAGCTGGCAAGATCCATACAGACTTTGAGAAGGGTTTCGTCATGGCTGAGGTGATGGCCTATGAGCATTTTAAGGAAGAGGGATCAGAAGCTGCAGTGAAGGTGAGATTAGCACTTTAACCTCATGAACATTTTTCAACCAGACTAATGAAAAGTTAATACTTTGATTTTCATTAATTCACAAGTCATAGGTCATGCTTCACTTGCATGTTATTGAACATTTCATGTTGCATGTAAGATAAATATAGTAACAAAGCACTAGTTATTCAGAATATATTATATAAAATTTATTATCACTTACCCACTTGAACATTGCAGTATGCCCTATAGAAAATGACCACAATTTATTTATGATAGATATTAATGAGCTTGTTTCTGATCTTCCAGGCTGCAGGTAAATATAAGCAGAAAGGGCGGACTTACATTGTGGAAGATGGTGACATTATTTTCTTTAAGTTCAATGCAGGAGCTGGACTTGGAGGGAAGAAAAAATAGGACAATTTGAATTTTTCTTAATATTTAAGCAATTGTTTTATTTTATGATGTGTGGGAAGCTGTGTAATGAAGTGAGTGATATTAACTGGAACATTCTCGGAAATATATCACTTGGTAAAATTTGAGTGCAAAGATAGAAGCATGGCTTGATGGCTTGAAAAACTTGAAATTGAATTAAGATCCAACATACAGCAGCTGTATGCCATTTTGTTAACTCCAATCCTTTTAAGACATTGGTCAACAAAAACAACATTTTATTTAAATTAATTCTCCCTTCTACTGTAAGACTTGGAATAAAATCAATGGTTTAGTATTCCTAGAGTAAGATGACTGGATAGTATGGGCATAAGTGATAAATTCTGCATGTATCCAACTATGAAGTTATTTGAACTTTTCTATGAAACTAGTTTTTGACACCTCCCAGATCACCAAGAAGTGTTGACATATATTGTAAGCCACCTTTAAAGATCACCATTAACACCAAAACTTGCATGAATTAGATGTGCCAACTCTCTGCCATCAGTGATCTTATCAGTGTTCCTTTGACGATGTACGGTATTGTATATTCTCCGCATGTTCATCGCAATAACATGATAATCAAGAATTGGTCCATACTACCATTATGTTGCCGTTAATTATACAATTATTCGAACCAAATGTGTCATGTTAACAGTTGATACTGTGTATAGTACAATAAACATGTGAATTTCCTAATATTTTCTGTTTATTAAATACATTCCTAAAGTTTAGTGTTCTGTTCAAAAGAGAAAGTAAATCCTCGAAAAAATATCCTTCCAGGTTAACTAAAAGTCCCACCATACTAATATTTCCTAAATATCTAATTCAAGATTGAAAAAGCAAAAATTGCTTCTCTTTATTTAACTTTTGAGTGTGAGTGATACCCTGGGCATTTTTGAGTCACAAAGGTCTGTTGCACATATAAAGCAAAAAATTTCCAACATATGTACATTGCAGCATGTTATCATGCATCATGGGTATTTATATTAAATGAAAATCTTGTAAGAATCAAAAAGGGTTAGCCTACACAAGTATCCAAACATTAAGTTCAATGACATGCCAATGTAATGTGGTTGTATGAATGTATGATTATGGGTAATGGTTATGTAGAATGATAATGGAAAAGATGTAAAACATTAACAAAAAGTGCCACCAGCTAATCTTCACACTCATTAAATTAAATGGTTAAATAAGCTGTACCAAAAAAAAACTTTATTTAATGGATATTGTATTTCTATACAACCTGGCAAAAACCAGCTTTAAAATGATATATGGCACATACTATGACGACACAGGTATATGTCTGCCTAGGGGGGCCCCATACTTTTGGGACACCCTGTATATGACATATTGAGGAATTATACTAGAATAGTATCCCAAAACTGCAAAAGTTCTATTATTTTTTGAAGTTTAGTTAATATGTGTATGTTATATTTTCTGATTTTCCATCTTCGATTTTCCATTATAAATAGTTTGTCAGAACTTGTTGTAGACTAGGCACCACATTCCACTTTCTGGCATTTGTCGTACCACGTAGCATTGCAGCCTTTACAGAAACTAGACCTGTGAATCGCAATCAGAACAGGAATTGTTCAAATGAAGTGTGATGAACATTTAACTAGTCCCAAATCCAAGGAATTAATTAATATTAATGTGATGTTATTAACTTTATATAACCAACTTTATTACATTCAGAATTGAGCTTAAAGCTGACTGAATATTTGTTTGTAACATTTTTTTGAAAAAAGTAACTGTAAACTTACACACAGATGGCTTCTGGATATCCACTGCATCCCTTCTCTCTGGCAATCTCACAGGGGTCTACAAAGCAATGGACGACATCCTCTGGGGCACAATCTGTAGAAAAATACAAATGCTGTATGTAGAGTGCAAACCAAATAAAGAATTAAAGTCTGAACTTCTACAGCTTGTAAGCATAGGAAGTATATCTTATAATAACAAACCTGGTATCCCGCAGTCTGTCACTCTAGAGCCATCTGATTGGTAAAAGATGGCGTTGCAGCCCCTACAGTAGTTAGGTCTGGAACAAGACAAATAGAACAGGATGCAAGAATTCTCATGGGCTGTGTCTGAAGCTCTATGATGATTCACGTGTTCACAATACACTAAGGTCCATCCGAAAATTTGTTCGAGACCCACGACCTACTGGGAAGGGGCTACCTTGGATTTGCATTCATAACATGATTCATAAGTACCTAAGTACATACTCTAGGGGTGAAGTACTATGTTACGAGATCTATCCCCCTAGCTGGGACAGTATCGCGTCCAAGTTTCTCGATCCCCGCCTAGTGAGAGTCTCACTCAAACCTTTGAATTATGCATTACCTACAAGTTGCTCCTGGGCAGGCAGGGCAACCTTGTGATAGATCACATGGATTACGTTCACATTGTACGATGTCCTCAGGTGGACAGCTTTCCTGTCCAATACCTGTAAATACCATTAATCTTCATAATGTGATGGTGGTACAATATTATCAAAACACAATTATATGCTTAGTAATACCTTTTTCAACCATGTTGTAATACAAAATTCAGTGTTAGTGTCCCCGGGTCAGTGTCCAAATGCTTCGAAATAAAAATGTGGATATTCACACATTTGGAAAATGAATGTCAAAATCTTCAGTTTTCCTGTAATGATGTTTGAGGACTTGAAAAAATAAATATGAACTAGTAAACCACGAACTATATATTAAAAACAATGTCGCGCGTAAAAACGTTGCGTGTAAAATACGTTAACCGTTGACCAGCGCGAGAAAATAGTTGAAAATTGTCGCATAATGGCAGCCGATACTGCGTCATATGATTTGAGCCTGGCCACAGTGAAAGGGGTCTTATCACAGATTTTTTCAATATTCTGAGTTTTTGTTTATCTTAAAAAGCACAAAGACCTTTCAAATGAGCCATGGCTTGTGTCTTAACATTTTCATCCAAACAAAGCAAAGTCTCTACTTTCCCCATCTCAAGTGAAGTTAAAGAAAGACTCTGTTAAATCAGAATGCAGTTACATGTACCCATTCGATTCCATTCCAAACGTAACGAAATGGTACTTACATTGGCCAATAGCGATAATGAAGACAATCAGCCACGTCATTTTGGGCACTTGCATGTTCCAACAGAGTATGCAACTGCAATACTTTATTTTGTAGAAGGCAATCGTTAACCATGCCTTACATATTTTATCTCAGCATTTTATAGATAACATATCGATTGTATTTCATTTTTGAAATTGGGCTACTTATACTTGTACATTATGAAATGCATGTATAAATGTAAGCTTACTATGTTTGGTGAAATGTTATGTAATGTTAAGTTCGCATAACGGGGTATTCTCAGTCTCTGGGCTATAACAACACAGAATAGCCATTCTACATTTTACAATAAATACATGGTTATAAAGGAAGAGCGCCGATCGTGTGTGAAAAATATAATTAGGAACATAATGATACGCCAAGTAGATCAACCTTGCAAAATAAAACCTTTGCAAAGATTTTTTCTGGTTGAATTTCAAATGTAGGTTGCCAAAATCTTTTCCGAATGCGAATAAGACATTATGATTCTTATAGAACGTAAATTTAAATTCCATTTACTGGATAGATGCTATCATAAGTTTTACGAATAATTTTCGTTCTAAAGGAACTAAAGGACTTGACAGCACGTTTTTCATTGAACCTTACATTCAATATGATTTACGAACATTTCTGTTTGTGGTCTACACGTTTCTAACTCAATGGGTTGATTCAAAGGGCATTGTATATGATATGATATGATTTGCATTAGTGCATGTAGTAAAGCGGCAAATTTAAAATGCTATGGTATTTAAGAGCTCCAATAGTTGTATCTATCATATACCATGTTAATGGTATTAACATTTTCAATGTATGTGCCACTGTTTTAAAAGTGATTCCAATAAATAAATAAAAGAAAAGAAATGCCCCATATGTATTCATTGGCTTATTTATGGTCATATGATATGAAATAGATGAACTTAAGTCCGAAATCCCTGCTGAAGAGGGAAGATGAAAAGTACTAATCAGTAATCACCAATTCGGTCATGTGACCAGTCATTTGTACCTATTACCTTCCCTATAACAGGGATTACAGGAGTTGATAAAATGCCTTAAATGTAATTTAACCCACTTAGGTAGGAACAAAATAGAATGAACCGTTTGTTTTATAAAGAATGTACAGTTGTTACAAAGATGAGTGCATTTTTTTTCTATTATTTTTAAAGAATGGACACTCGGCAAGCTATCCAAAACCAGTGTGGCAAAAAGACGATTGACAGTTTTTGATAGTTTCCATCATTTAAATCAATATGCAAATGTACTACACATGTATAGCCTTTGGCTATTATTTATCCCGAATCCAGCTCCCATATTTTATCCGTAACATAAGAACCTGTGAATTAAATGTTGTTATTAAGATATTTCTTATTTTATATTTGTTTACAGAGTACATATGGGGTGTATAAAAAACAAATAATGAGTGCCACATTTTTGGGAAAAAATATACTATAATAATTTTTTTCCGCTGTGGTGGAGCAGTTTCACAGTTCACATTTGCAATTACTCCGTAACAGTCCCTTATGGGACCTCAAACAGAAGTGAAAGTTACCTGCAAATGATATATTCATTGCATGGAGTAAGTGATTTTCTTTTTTAACGAAACATATGAGTTAAAATTAAATTGTGTGGTTTTCTTAGTGTTTCATGAAAATTAAAATGCTCCGTAACAACGGACAAATCTTTCGATATCAGCCTGTGCAAAAGTGAAAGATAAGGTAAAATAATTGCGATGATAGACAATGAAGTACACAACTATTTACATAATTTCCTTTTTATTAGGTCATCTCCAAATATATGGCCATAAGGCCGACATGCAAAATGTCACCAATCTGCCATTTGTCACCCAAAACGTTGGAGACAAACATTCTGGTGATGACATAATAATT
Source organism: Owenia fusiformis (assembly GCA_903813345.2). Lineage (NCBI taxonomy): Eukaryota > Metazoa > Annelida > Polychaeta > Sabellida > Oweniidae > Owenia > Owenia fusiformis. The sequence goes on along the minus strand of CAIIXF020000007.1, from coordinate 18,177,608 downwards.
GAATACCCAACACGGCTTGGTTTACATATTCATTTAAAAATGACCATTAAATCCGTATCTCGCTCACATATCCGCACCGAGTGTTATAAGTAAGCACCACCCATCTGCAAAATGTTTAATAATAGCATATGGAATGCTTGATAATTCAATATGGTTTGGACTTGCACCTTTTCAATTTTCAAGGCAAATAATTTACTTTCTATCCTATACACCATCAGTGAAATGTTGTAGTGTCATTTACAATGAGAATAACAGTGCTACCAGATTATAAGATATACAAATACATATATTTACAATAAGCAAACAAGCAAAATGTCTCAAAGTTTTCCGATTGATAATAATTATAACAACGTTGCTACTAAGACTAGAAACGTAACAAAAATCGCACAAGCACCCACTTCATTACTACTAACCGCCCATCTGCCTAGACCATTATCTTTGCTATACCTTAGTATATCAAACGCACCAAGTAAAACTGTCAGGCAGTCACCAATTAAAAATCCTATGTCCCTGGATTTCTTGAATGTTTCATTCCCAATGAATAAGTTGTGCAAGAACTGGTCAGATGCACTGATGAATATATGGGCGGATGCTATGGAGATCATGCAAAGCAAAAGTCTAGTATTGTAGTCTACTCTGCTGTCGCACAGATATAGAGCTATGGATGTAGCTGCCAATTCGGTGATGCTGAAGAACATCTGATGGTTCCACTGAGAATAAAATTCATCATTGAGATAGTTGAACCACATCCACCAGGAATAATAGTGTGGATAGATGGAGCCACCTACAACAATCACCATGGAGATCCTAAGATGGCCATGTAAGATCAGCTGAGTGATGAAACGGACACATTGAAATGTCCACAGCAGGAACAGAAGAGAGATTCCCCAGATGAAGAGCACATTTGAGGTGACATTAAAGTAGATATGCTTGTAGCCAGATCTGTAATTTGGAGACATCCCTTCATAAGAACCTGAAATGGTAAAAAATTATGATCACATGACTCGAAGGAAAAGTCCCTTAGCCAGCAAAAGAACATACATGCAATGTCCAATGGTACATACATAAGGGTTATTTACTGGGAGGTTTTGGATATGGGGTTTATCCAGAGGGAGATATGCATATCTACCTGAGGGACCGTAGGGACCGAAGGTAGATGTGCATATCTCACGAGGGATGAACCCCATATCCAAACCGACCGTACATAACTTCATTATCCTATACCAAGAAGAGTTTTCAGGGGCATATGGCCATTTCAATAGAACAAGGTGTAAAAATAAAAAATCAAGTCATTTTATTGCATTACCGGAAGCGGGAAGATATGCACCGGAAGCGGGAAGATATGCACCGAAGCGGGAGATATGGCGGGAGATATGGAGGTTCTGGATATGGAAACCTCAAAATCAGGATACGGGATATATCTTACCAACTTATCTCCCTAAAACTCTACTTGGCATAGGATAATGCAGAATATAATTATACTCCAGGGGCGTAGCCAGCTTTCGGTTTTCAGTCAGGGGGTGCGAGTGTGGCACAAACAAGCCAAAAAATTAAGATTAATCTTGAATTTTACAAACATTGTAAAATGCAACCTTGAGCTAGAAGCTTCAAATATAAACCATTTTAAAGGTCTTGTTCTATCTCATGGTTATATTTTTAATGGTTATGGGAGGGGGGGGGGGGGTGATCACTCATATCCTTAAAAACAGTAATCCACGTCTGCAAGTCGCATGCTGGCTGCCAGAAATATGTTTTATTAGTCTCATGCATGTGGGTTTTAGAATAATCGCATGCGCATCCATGCACTCCAAAGTCACTTATAAAATTATTACATACAAGGGCCGATCAAAAAGTTTCTTACCGTTGGCTCTCAATTTTATAATAAGAGGAGTTGGAAGCTCAAACTTTAACATGAGACAGGATAGATAGTTTGCTTGAAACTGTACGAGTTTCATATAAATTGGTTTATTGGTAGTGACACAGAGTCAATTCATATTTTCAATGACACAGTAAGGTGGAGCAGTGTTATATATAAAATATCTGCCGAGTTGTGGTTCTGGAAATTTACAGACATCGTTTCAAACCTCTCATACGAAGGCCTTAAACATGTGTTTTTGGATCGAGTGGACAGATATAGAAAGTGCATTGCAACTAGGGTTGAATATTTTGAATGAGAATGAATACTAGCAGAAAAACTAATTAAACATGATTAAACTACAGTTTGTTGACAAATGACACTACTTAGTGTAAGAAATTTCCAAAACTGCAGCTTAGCACAGTTTTTTATAAAAAACGCTGCTCCACCTAATTCAATCATTGAAAATATGTATTAACTCTGTGTCACTACCAATGAACCAATTTGAATGAAACTCAGACGGTCTCAGGCAAACTTATTACCCTGTCTTATGTAAAAGTTTGAGCATCCAACTCCTCTTATTATAAAATCTAGAGCCAACGGTAAGAAACTTTTTGATCGGCCCTTGTACAAGCATCAAACAAAGGCATGCAGTCTATACGTACAAAGTGATGAGACTGCATTGATAAATGGGACTAGCGCCAGTACAGGACGAAGTTTCTGCAATGACAATATGACATCAATTATCGATGAACAAAACGTTTTCGCTATATCACGGCGTCCAACAAATTGTGATTTCTAATTTGTGTGTAAATATTAATAAATATTAACTCGAATATTAAACTCATTTAGTCCATATACTGATATAATATACAGGCTATACATAACATTCTTTTATGTGAGGGGCAATGAAGTACAACAATTTTCTTACCTTTAAATATTGTGTCCCAGCAATCGCAGGTACACTTTCCTTTATCAACTGGAGGTTTTGTCACCCAGATCCTGAAAGAATCACGGGAAATTGCATATTTTTAAATTTGATATTTAAATAAAACTTTTTCCTATTTTCCTTAATATTAAGCCACCAATTTTTGCCAAAATGTCCTTTTGATCAATGCAATCAAAGTATGGTTTCGGGTTTATTTTTGATACTTTCAGCTTTGTAAGTGGATATGAGGGACAGCACCATTCAGCGATGGAATTTTACAGAGACAGTTTGTTCAAATCATCATATAATTGTCTTTCTATTCATATCTCCAGAAAGAGGTAAGTGGAAATGCCCAATGGAGTTTTTACCTTTTTCCATATAATGGGGCATGTCAATTTCCTGCATGAACCGAACGTACTAATTTTCTGAAAGGATCTGGTATGGTATACTGACACAGTACAGAAGAAACTTTTGGTGTCATCGTAAGAAATGTCATATTTTAGGAAAAAATCCCGATATTTTGTAAAATTGAGATGGAGTCCTAAATATATATTTTTTGGAGAGGTGGATTGGGATTTTGATATCCTAATAACTGTACTTGGATGAAATCATATTATTTTAATGTAGTATTTATGATCGGAATACAATCATGGTCAAAGATATGACTGTCTGAAATTATTTGCCATACTTTACCTTGTCTTTTCCAAGAAATGGTACATCATAATTCATCAGCTATGGGGCCAATTATTTGTAAAGAGAAAATAATTAAATATAAATGGCCAGACATTTTAGAAAGAGTTCATGATTGAATGAGAGGTCAGCATGAAAAAATTCTTTACACTTACAATAATTATATAAAATTTGTGTTATTATTTGGGAATTTTGTAATATGGGTTAGGTTTAGTAGAAACATACCTTTGTACTACTCCCATATGTATTGATGGCACGAGGAAAAGGAAAAGGAACCCTACAACAAAAAATGAAATTTAGCGTGGACAATGGACACGTCTCTTATACGAGTTGATAACATTAACAACCATGAAACATAAACAATTCCAAATGAAAATGAATGTCTTGTAACAGTACTGATATTGTCTAATTGAAAGCCCATGATACGGTCCTCCACCAATCCTCACGGTGAGGCCTGAGACAGACAGTTTCCGTATTGGTTTGAAATTCTCGTTTTTTCATGATATTTAAAAAGATTTGCACTTTTAACCTCTAACAACAAACTTTTCTTTCTTTTTGATAGCATATTTGAATTCAGCGAAATGTTTTCTACAACAACTTTGATTTACACTTATGTCATTAATATAATTTTCCATGACTTTAAAAAAAAAAGTTGGCCAAATCTCCATTGATGCAATGCTAAGATTCTTTAAAACTTTGTTTTTTTCATTTGACAATCAACGATTTCATAGTATAGCATTTTAGTTTTAGACATGTTCAATCATCTCTTTTTGATAAATCATGAAAGTAACTATTGCAAGTATCATTAAGTAACTATTGCAAGCTTTTAACACTGAAGTGAATGGCACTGTGGCCCAAGCAAAACAAAGAATGTCATGGGTGACATCTATTATGTCAGCTTTATTCAGCTATTTAGAAATTATACAATTTGCTAAACATCTCTTAGACGCAGGTCCTAACTTCGACCGTTAATTTGAATTTTTGTCCTACCAAATGCTCGAAAATCAAGGATTGCGAGTCTCATACTGCACCGTTTTTCTTCAAACTTATACCATTAAAAGCAAAACAAAATTGCCTTTCTGTCGGTGCATTACTTTATTGTAAAGAGTCCCTCGTTCTAGCAGCGTTTTGGTCCCCAGCTGTTAGAAGGCCATCTAAAAGCTGGGGACCAAAATGCCGCTGGAAGTAGGGACTCTGTTCAAGAGAATAATGTACCAATAGAAAGGGATTTTTGTTATGCTTTGAATGGAACAAGTTTGAAGAAAAATGGTGCAGTACGAGACTCGTAATCCAGATTTTCAAACATCCGGTAGGTCTTTTTTTTCTTTCCATTTTTTTTTTTTTTTTTTTCCCCCTTTATTTCACTATATTTTTTACAGTTACAGTATAAATACATATTCATAATCAGGGATTTGAAAATGGTTAATACTATAAGGGTACAAGTATCTCAAAACAATCACAAATTATATAAAGTATCATTGTTATCCTATGCTGCATTTAGGGTTGCCCTATGTAACTGGAGATCCAGAAACAACTTGGCGGTCATAAATGCCTCAGATAAAAATTCACTGTGCACAATTTGCTAAATACTAATCATTAATGGTAGAAATAAAACGTTAACCCCTTAACCTAAATTAAAGCTGGTCAGAGCAAAGTGTTAAACTTCATGTAATAATTCATTAAAATTCACTTTATCTGTAGAGTTAAATACATTTTTCATTATCATAAAATTTGGAGCTGGTTAATAATATGAGGGTGCAAGTATCTCAAAACAATCACAAATTGTATAAAGTATCATTGTTATCCTATGCTGCATTTAGGGTTGCCCCAAGGGCGTTACAATACCCGGGAATTTATCGGTTCGTGCAGTACTTGTTTGTGATAGCGCCCTCTGTAGGTCACTGTGCTTATAGCCTACAGTAATACGGGGTAGGATATCGGGAATTCGGTCAGTTTCTATCCGTCGATTTCGCTATGAATTGAAGCAAGTGTGACCACTTTATCCACTTAAACAATTTGATAATTGATTAAATCTTTAAACAAAATCGATAAACACGTTATACACTTCCTATCTCCTTAGAAATTCAAATCCAGAAATTACCAGACACTTTCTTTATCAGGGGAGCTGTCAACACATCTGATAAGAAGTGTTCTATGCAGCTCTAGTGAAACTTGATGCTATGTTTTGGCAATACAAGATGCAGCCTACTTGTAAATAAAATACAGTTATCCATGTACGTAATATATGGTTCAACAAAAAAAAACAACTAAAAAACAACAACTAAATATGAGAAACTAATGTGGTATATGCCATGTTTATGTGTCTGATCATATAATCTTGAAATTATCCATCAATTTCTTAAGAAATTGGCGAAATTAAGGAAACCAGAAAACACATTTGATGAAAGGGCGGTGTTTATAGCCTGTATGAAATGCCCCTGCATTAACGCTCATATATATGAGTTTTAAACATTAATTTAGTAGACTAAAGTGTTGATGCGAAATCTCAGTAATAGTACCAGTTAGGAGATAAGGTGATGTCCGATTTAACATTACGATTGCTGGATATGTAGCATGTATTTATGGATTGTGTTTTCGAACAAGGCTCGACCCATACCAATAGGGAAATCCTTATGCTAATTAGTATGACGTCATATTTTCCTGGGGAATCCTAGATTTCAAAGCCTCAGTCTGTTATTGTGTCAAATGTAAACGCTCTTGGGACGCTCTTTTGCAGACAGAAAATTGACAGATTAGCTTTTAACTTTCAGCTTTGATGTTTAAATATTCTGTATTTCTACCGGACTTCTTGCTGAATATCATATAATGTTATAACTTGATTTGGATCATTGCCTGATTGATCATTCTGAAATTTTGATTGTGATTCATGATTGATTGGCAAGAAAAATAATTCATATTGTTTTCCAGCGAAGTCAAAATGTTACAGCATGAGTTATAATGTCGATTTTGCATCATGCTAAATTCTGCTAGTGATTAGAAGTCCATGCATAAGCATACACATAAGAGACAAACACACCCAGGCTCCAGGCCGTGGATGGAAATATAAAACTATTTAAGGCACAAACTGGTATTAATAGACCGATATGTAGTGTCTGCCATGTATTGAAGGTAAACCAATCTGTATTATTAATGTTTCTTCTATCAATACATGGGTTGTGCAATAGAAAAGCAATGGCACAATCAAAAATGTGCATATCAATCGTGAATATCTTTCGGTTCAAAGCTTATTTCCAACAGAATCGTGTCAAAATATGTGTCTGAGTAACAGTTATACATTATAAGATCGCAAACTCTTACCAATTATCAGCCGAATGGCTCATTTTCAACGAAATGTCCTTAAGACAACAGCCCTGGGTCGCGCCTGAGACCAAAAACTACTTCAAATAGCCCTCCCCTAATTATATCAAGGGAAAGAACAATACCCGGTGATTTCAGCGGGAAGTGGCGTTTCGTTCATTGGATGAGCTGCGCGCGCACGCATAAATGTGATTATCCAATATAATTAGGGGAGGGCTATTTGAGGGCTAATTTCTAAGGAGATAGGAAGTGTATAACGTGTTTATCGATTTTGTTTAAAGATTTAATCAATTATCAAATTGTTTAAGTGGATAAAGTGGTCACACTTGCTTCAATTCATAGCGAAATCGACGGATAGAAACTGACCGAATTCCCGATATCCTACCCCGTATTACTGTAGGCTATAAGCACAGTGACCTACAGAGGGCGCTATCACAAACAAGTACTGGACGAACCGATAAATTCCCGGGTATTGTAACGCCCTTGATTATATTGGATAATCACATTTATGCGTGCGCGCGCAGCTCATCCACTGAACGAAACGCCACTTCCCGCTGAAATCACCGGGTATTGTTCTTTCCCTTGGTTGCCCTATGTAACTGGAGATCAGAAACAACTTGGCGGTCATAAATGCCTCAGATAACAATTAACTATACTATGCACAATTTGCTTAATAAAATGTAATTCAGTTAAAGAGTAAATATTGTCATCCTCTTAATTTTAAATCTAGACAGAGTGTTAAAAGTTAAGTTCAAATGTTCAAATATTTAATTGAAATCACTTTATCTGGCTCTGAAAAATAAATAATCTGTGAATCACTGTCATTTGTCACTTAGCCTCATTTCAAATGCATTGTCATTAGATAAGAAAAGGAAAATATTTCATGCTATGTTGAAGAGTCCTCAAGATAGATTAATCCAAATTGTTTAACGAAATCAAAGGATGTTCTTTACTTTTAAACGTTTTTAAAAGTTTTGAATGATATTGTCAGGGTTCAATTGCAACTTGATCATATTGTCAAACTTGGTCAATGATCTCTCTGCAGCAGCTTTGCACATTTCATTAAAATCCTTTGTGCTGGTGTCTTCCTCAGTTTCCAAATCATCCTTCATAACTTGAGTTTGTATATTTCTTCGACTGCACTTAGCCAGTTGAAACGTATCAGTAGCCTTAGTTTTTGTTCGGTAGGTCAAATATTCAAATTAACGGTCGAAGTTAGTACCGCGTGTTAGATACAAGTTTACATTTTAATAAATAGTATCGTTTTTCGGGTACTAATTTAAAACGGGGATTCCAATACACAGAGGTTTTAAAATGTCCCACTATTGTTGACAGACAGATGGACGGATTTCCATATTCACAGTAAATACTGAAAACGACGATGATTTGCCAATATATTTCCTTCAAACACACACTCATGATCGTATGTTGTTATTGCTTGGATAATAAGGGTTTGAGATATGACACGCTAGATAACAGTACTTCCTTTTTTTCAAGTGTGCGTTCAAGTGACACTTGTCATTTAAATTTTATTTTACCCATTACTATTTTAAGGTGTGATGTTAACTTATATAGACAATGCTATCCTGGATATGTAGGAATCCAATAAATACGTTTTCAGAGAGTCCGGCCCTGTCTTTAAGATGCCCCAAACTTTTAAATTCCATAACTTTAACAACTATTTTCCTTACCTTTATACTCAATACTCACTGATATAGGGGAAGCGGGACAAGAAGGGACACTAAGACTTCTCTCGTCATATTTATTAATCATTTAGGCACAGGTATTTTCCCCAAAAATGACCCTCGTTGATCCATCTTTGTAACTCCGTGTTAAAATCTATGATTATTTAAAGTAGTTTTCTGTAGAACGGCCATTCCTTCTCCCCACGGGACCCTTCTTGTCCCATGACTAAGGTGATGTAAAACCTACTGTGTAACAGCATGTTACAGTGAGAGGCATTACATGCGCATCGGGAAAATACCATTGTATTTCAGAGAAGTTATGTCTTTTAGAATGGACAAAGGTTATTAATAACCCGTAAATGTTATAATGGAATATAACCCGTAAATGTCTTCAAGAATCGTCAAAATTGACTATGGCACCGCTGTCCCCTAACCAACTCCATTTTCTAAATATTTCTTTTTTAAATCAAACAAAGTGGAGATGAATAAATTTGAAAGATCGCAAATGTTTTAATCGGTATTGACAAATCGGCGGGTGTTTAATAACAACCCCTTGTAATAACCCCTTATAATAATATTGTAAAAGTACAGAAAAACATATTTCGGAATAAGAGTGTATGACGTCTGGGCCGTTCTCGTCGTATTTGGACGTCGTATTTGGACAACAAAATTCCGGCAAAAGAAGAATGACGATTGATTAAGTGTTTGTACAGTGTGGCTTAATTATGACTGAGATAAAGCAGCTTTAGAAGTTACAAATAAATTGTGTGAATAATTCTTGATATGTCTTGGCTCTTACGAAAATCAAGGACGTCTTTGCGAAAATAAAACGCTCCGGATCAAAGATTATTCTATTTTTTTACAGAAAAGGTCACTGCAAGTTATAGTTATCTTTTTTCTATTTTGGATCTTGTATATTTCATGATCAGAAGTAGGCTATTCAAAAGTATTTTAGAATAGAAAGCTGCTTTATTATTAGCGTGTCTCGGGTTTCACTGATGATGTTTTTGGATTAGCCTTGCCCAAGTCGGTCTCTTCTACTTATCCTGATTTCTATTATAATATTAATTCAAGATCAGACTAGAGCAAGGCTAATTTAGGATCTATAGACGACAATTTCATTCATAAATGAATTTCATATGTCTTGATAAACTAGTATCAATTTTTATGTGAAGCTCAAAATTCACTTTGAACTTTTTTGTTTACTATATGTAGTACTATGTAGTACTTACCACAAAGATTAGAGAGAATAAATGACAGATGGGATTTTCCCTCGGCCCCCCTCCATGATTTTTTACTGGATATCATCGGCCCGATTTACACGTGGTCCGTGAAGACGAAGCTCTCTTTTAAGAAGTGAAGTCAAACGAATGTAAAGGGTATCTACAAGCTCAAATGTTCTTTCTCCCCAAGAGTATCGAAAAGTACCTGCAAATAATAACAACGTCTAATCTAAAATGTCGCGATGCCTACTCATAAGGATAAAGGTTAAGTTTTAACGAATATGTCAGAATAACGCGGGGAGAGTTGGATGACTTTTGGACTCGTAAATGCACTTACAGGGTTAGCCAAAAAATGTGAACATTTTTCTATTTATTCAATCGTCTTTATTATTGCGGTTCAATCATGGAGTTAGAAGTCCATGGTTCAATCCACAAAAATCCAGATAATGGTAAAATGATTATTTGTAAAAATGTTAAAGATAAAAAAATGTATATAATTATTTTTGGCTTGCCATGGTCATGATCTGTGGTCTCAATACAACCTCCATAAATTAAAACACGTAAGTTATCTCTAGAAGAAGCAAGATATGTTGCAAAGACATGTTGCAAAGAAATGTTGAGCTTGTATATTCATATTTCGATTAAGCAGTTGACAATGAATTGTTTTTCAATTTACATATTAGTATTGAAGAATACATACAATGGATGGAAAACTCCAATAGCTCAAAAAATGTCCCTATTTTTCACTCTTCAGAGTTGTAACATCCAGTTGTTACAATACTACGTGTAGTTCATACACCTCGCGGTAATGAATGTCTTCAACCTTAAAGACATAATTACTCCCCTCCATTCAATTTTGATTACTTTCGATAAATTTTTATCTAACGCATGGAAACGTATTAAAAAAACAACAATGATAAAAACGTCATTCATAAGTATTTATTACGGGTCGGGTAGACCATTGTTGCTTGATTTGTAACATCACTATTATTATTAAATCATTATTATATGCATCAATCAATACTTTATGGACTTCAAATAAAAGATATAACAGATTTAGATGATAAGTTTGCAAAAGTACCAGATAAGGCAAATCATTTTTGACCATTGTGACCTCAAATTTGCCGGTCCAGTGATCTTGATTTACAAGTGGGTCCACCACTGTGCTAAAATGAAAAAACGAAGCTGCCGTCGTTGAGTGCACCTGCACTATTTACACGATTACCAAATTGTTTAACTCCAGCCAAAAAAAACCGAATTGTACAACTCCAAGTGAAATAGAATCTAGTGAAAATGGTGATGGAAGTTTTGATCAAATGTGCCAATTTTGCTGCTATTAAACACAAAGATCAGAGAAGGAAAGATACAGATAAGACACCATACATCAATCATCCTATAGGTACTATTCAAACATACATGAAGTGAAACAATTCACCGCTCAAGGCAAAGTAGTCCAAATCACTTTCTCATCTCGGGTTACATTTTTTTAGCCATCTTTTACTATCTTCTTCTTCTATTGCCTCTTGAGGATAATTCGTACTATGTCACACGACCTTTTGTGATTAGACTGAAAGTATTCCAAAGTTTGAAATTGGTCCCAAGTTTAAATATTGGAATTACTCTAATATATACCACTTATCTTTTGTTTATTCTCTTAGTTACGAGTACAGCATTACTGGTTTGAATAGTGCATAAGTTAGCATGTTCATAAGTATTAAAAAACTTCTCCAGATGTACTGTATATATTAACTCATGTAAGTACACTTGCTCTTCCAGGTGTCGCTTATATTTTAACTGAAGAGGGAGGAATAGCAGATCCTGAGGTAATACAGGTGAGTCACACAAACGTGCTACACAAATGTATATGTAGAGTCCATTTCACTGTTTAACTGCGTCAGTAAAAGCTAAAAAATAAGAAATCAAAATATCATTTTGCAATAATATATGGAAAAATATATTCCTATTGTACATGAATGACATTTGTATATCTTGGATTGCTTCTAGTTTGGCTTATAAAGTGTGTGGCCTCTTATATTTGGATGTTTCTCTGCCATGTTATTTTAAATAAGATTAACATGGCCGAAATTCTTCAAATTACAAGACGGCACAGGCTTATTGCACAAAAAACTAAAAAATCTGAAATATACAAATGTCATTCATGTACATTATGAATATACTTTTCCATATATTATTGCACAATGGTCTCCCAATTTCTTATTATCCCATCGAACAAAGTTCGGAGGGATATAGGGAACGCCTCCGTCCGTCCGTCCGTCCGTACGTACGTCCGTCCGTCCGTACGTACGTCCGTCCGTCCGTCCGGGCAATAACTCAAATACCGTTGGCCCGATTTTGTTCATATTTTGTACACATATACCCTATGGGGGTAGAAGTTCTGCTCGAAAGCCGATTTTCAAAATGGCCGCTCATTTCAAAATGGCGGCCATTTTAGTGCCGAATTTACAGTAATTTAGGTGCAATATGTAAAACTGTAATAGCAATATGTTTTAGATGTAAAAAAATTATAAAGGACATTAATAAAGCTAGAAATGTAGATATTAAAGAAGCACATGGCAGCCATCTTGAAAAATGGCGGCCTTTACTCGTTATTTTACGATTTTTGCTGTAACTCGAAAAGTAGTGGAGAGATTTTGTTCATATTTGGTATGTGAATACTATAAACATTGCACACTGTCTAAAGACACTTTTGGTAGAAAGTGGCCATTTTAAAAAATGGCCGCCATTTTGAAAAATGGCCGCCATTTTAACCTATTTTACTATAACTCGAAAAGTAGTGAAGCGATTTTGTTCATATTTGGTATGTGAATACTATAAGGATGGCACACTGTCTAATGACACTTTTGGTAGAAGGCGGCCATTTTTCAAAATGGCCGCCATTTTAACATATTTTACTATAATTCGAAAAGTAGTGAAGCAATTTTGTTCATATTTGGTATGTGAATACTGTAAGCATGGCACACTGTCTAATGACACTTTTGGTAGAAGGCGGCCATTTTTCAAAATGGCCGTCATTTTAACGTATTTTACTATAAATCGAAAAGTAGTGGAGCGATTTTGTTCATATTTGGTATGTGAATACTATAAGTATGGCAAATGGTCTAATGACACTTTTGGTAGAAGGTGGCCATTTTGAAAAATGCCTGCCATTTTTGCTATATACTTTGTTTGTAAAAATGCCATCCATGGCTGTTCGATGGGATTCGCTACGCTTTGGCGTTGCCGTTGTTCTGGTTTTTGCCGTTCTACTGACGAAATGAAGCAGTGAAATGGACTCTATGTGCTACATTTCTTGGACAGATAGCTGATACAAATAATGGCATTTTTAGCTATCTGTCTGGAAATATCAGGCCTGTCAACTGTCCCGCAATTTGCGTATTTGTCACGCATTTGCTGATTTGAAAAATTTGAAGTCACGCCAGTTTTTTTTGCGTAACATTTTACCTGGTGATTGTCAAGCAAAAATATTTCTGTAGAAAAATTTTCAAAATATGTTTACGATACGGTAAAAATACGAACGTCGGAAAAAAAACCGAACGCAATTTGTTCGGATTTGTCACGCGAATCCCGTATATGTCACGCATGCTAATTGGAAACTTTCGTACCTACCCCCACCCCCAAATGACAAATTGTTTGATGTTATATGCTATGCCTTGGCATGATACTGTTGTCTTTGTATTTTTGATTATCATTCCAAGTTGCCACTGAAGATGTTTCTTTGTGCACCAATCAAATGAAAACAGTCATTGGAAAACAAATTCCTTGACCATTGTACCAACTAAAGCTAAAGCTTGGCATGGTGAGTCATCAACTACTTGAGTCTGTATGTCAATTTTGAACTATTATGTGTATTATGCAAGTGGTGTAACTGTAACCTTCTGAGGTATAAAATTGACAAACTTACGAATGGATTCTTCATACCAACTAACATACAATAATTGAGTAAAAGATGCCTTACTCACAGCCTGTTTCATTCAGTTGATTTAGATCTTCATTTACACATATTTGATGTCTTCCAGGCAGCGCTGTTACACGACACTGTAGAAGACACTGAATGCACACTAGATGAAATAAAGGAACATTTTGGAGACCATGTTGCAGGTGTGTATTAGCCTCATACCTATGTGTATTATGGATGGGCTGTGATATCTCTGTTGAGCAACATGGAGAACTCTTGTACTCAATCAACGGCTACATCACATAGAACTCTCATTAAAACTTGCATAAGTATATCACTTGTTGAACATGACTTAAGGAAGATGACTTGAGATAGATAGGCTAGGATTTATTCAGTATTTAAAGGCCTCTGAACAATCTTAGGAGTAAAGCTATTTGTTTTGGTCCATTACTGTATTATGAATGATTACTTTTATAGATTTTATAGGATAATAACTACTTGATTTAGAATAATATTATGAACAAAATTTTATAAATAAAGATCACTTGATTAAGTTGTACAATCGTAATGACTTTTCAGGAATTGTGGATGAAGTGTCTGATGACAAGACATTACCAAAGATGGAGAGAAAGCGGCTGCAAATTGAACATGCATCAAGCTGCAGCCCACAAGCCAAATTGGTTAAATTAGCTGACAAATTGTACAACCTGAGAGACTTGAACTGTTGTACCCCTGAAGGCTGGTCCGAAGAGAGGGTCACTGAATATTTTGAATGGGCAGCTAAGGTTGTTAAGGGACTAAGGGGAACCAACAAAACCTTGGAGAATGAACTTGATAAGTTATTTAGAAAAAGAAACATAAGATTCGCAGAGGAGGATGAAAATGGTGTTTGCTGAACATAATTGAAGTCATCAAGTGCTTTGGTCTGTTCATTGGCTTTCAACTATAATTGAAAGCCCATGGGCTGTTCATTAAGAAATAAACCAGAAATAATAGAATACTACCTTTTCAAATGCGACAAACTCCAAGAACTATGGGAGAAATTACTTCACTATGCAGACCGTTTTTTACTTGAGTGTGAAGACATGTTTACGCTAGACTTGAAATCAACAGGAAGCTGAATGATGTATTCAGAACCTTTGTCATAAAAGGCAAAATATTTTAAGTGCATAATTATACAAACATTAGATAAATTAAAGTAAAACATAAAAAAGAGACTTCTACAAATAATCAGGGTAGAACTCACAAGTGGTAGTACAAAGTGAAAACCGGCACCAGAGACTAGATAAAGGTGGCATTGGATATATGGATATATGGATTGGATATAAACAAACAATTAGTATTTGAAGAAACACATACTCAGTTGGGATATGGAGAAAACTTGTCTTACCTGTAAGAAATCTCACATGTAATATTTGACATTTTTTGTTGTGACTCAAAATGTAATTCAGCATTTTTGTTAATTCTGTACATGTAAATTAATAGAATGTAACATAGTACGTACATGTAACATGTATCTTTTGATGGTTTGCTTGATATAACAGCCATTTAAAAAGTTAATGTATGGAATTATTCAATATATTATTTCCCTTAAAGATGCATTATACCCTAGGTTTCTCGCCGGGACAATCAATGATGTCCCTTTTTATTGCTTAATATGATCTCTCATATACCATGGATATATCTTGCCGAATATTATTGCCGAAATATTGAAATAATCAACAGAACAACCAACCTCCAGAATTAAACACAATCGATTCCTCGGCTAGCGAGGGGAATCCCCGTTGAGTCACACAAGCGCCCAAACGCGCCTTGAACCAAGCAACCAATCAGGTTCATGATGAACAAATTCAACGACCAACGATCAGATAAGGGGGATTTTCCCGGTATATTTAAACTTCAGATTGAATTAATTTCCGTGAAAATAATTAGATCGGTCAGCACAATCGCAAAATTAACACTGAAAGCGGGGGATTTGAGACTTCTTCTTTGGTAAGTAGATGGGTGAATATGTAGTGAAGCTCAATATGCAAAAATGTCCAGGGGGTCTTGATTGTGCTATCCTATGGTATAGAGCCTCTTTAAGGGGCCGCCATTTTTCGTAAAAAAGTAACCGTTGTCAAATACCAGTGAATTCAAAATGGCCGCCCTTTGGTTCAAATTTAATAAGTTGATGCTTAGGGATACAGCTTTCATGAATTAGGCCTCAGGAGCCCAGCTCGGGAAGTTTGAAGCTTACAACTGAAATTCAAAATGGCCGCCATTTTTGTAAACTAATGCTATCTTTGAAAACTCAAATGCGGCATGCCAGTCGACGTATTTGGCTCAAATTTTATATGCTGATGCGTAGGGACAGAGGAGCCGGGAGAGGAGCTCAGCCACCATTTTTCATAGAAAACGTAATCTTTGAAAACTCAAATACGAGTGGACGGATTTTATTAAAAAAGACTACGCTGATGCTCGGACTAAAGATGCTCTGCTCAAGAAGGGATTTTCAACATGGCCAATATTCAGTTATCAAAATGGCTGACATTTGTCGTTGAAAACATAATCTTTGATAGCCAAATTATACCAATTGACAGATTTGGTTCACCATATGCTGATTCCGGGAGACAAAGCTCTGAAAATCCAAAATGGCCAGCATTTGAAAAAACAATCTTTTGTAACTCAAATACCAGGACGGATTTGGTTCAAATTATATATATTAGTATGCTAATACCCAAGGACAACGGAACTCGGTTCAAGAAATTTTCAATATGTGGATTATCAAAAGATATTTTGTTCGATGGGATATGCTACTCCATGTAGTTGCTGCTCTTTAGTTTTTTACCAGAACAGAATAACAAAGTAACCAAATGGGCAAAGCAATTTTTTCAAAAACGTTATCTTGAACTATCACCTTAACGGTTACTTCGGTTATCATTCTCTTTTCTAAAATAACCCAGATGTTTCAAGACGCTGCAGATTACAAAGTAAAACTTCCAAGTATTCCTTTAATCCTTTATGATATCGTACCTTTGCATTCGTTCGACTTTGCTTCTAAAAGAGAGCTTCGTCTTATACATGTAACTAGACTATGCGCGCAGGGTATGCTGTCCTCTACTAACCTTGATAAGGTTGAATATTAACTCTGGTCGAAACTAATACAAACATACTGATAAAAAAACATTTTTTATGTTTTACAGACCGGTAGTGAGAGACAGATTTGTGATTCAGTAGACCAGTAGGATGACCAGGTTAGTGATTTTCTTTTGCTTATGGCAGAGAGGTTGTGGGTATACCTTTCTTTCTGTTCATAATGTAGTTCTTCCTGCATTTGTAAAGCAAAACGCCCACGTCTAAATGCCAAAGTGGAAAGACCAAAGAGTAAGTATAAAACAACGAGAAAGAAACATCTAGGAGAGAAAGCCTCATTCTTCAAGATCAGACTTCACTACTATAGCAACAATGCTATAGAAAGTATTGGAATACCCTCGGACCAGAGACATACATGTCTCTGCTTGGACCAAGAATAGCCAGTCCTAGGCAAAGAAACCCCCCGATGCCCCAGACATCACCCCACCATTTTACAATCACTATCACAGTCTAAAACGACAAGACTGGGGCATTTCACTCATAGTGAAGTCATTAAAATACATGTTGAAGAATAAATTAATAAAATTCGTAGTCATACCTGCTTTAAATGAGTGCAGATGCTATATATTTACAGTCTTATATTTACATGTAGTTTTGTTCATACGAGTCTATGTCCAGATAAAGTGTCCTGATTATCAGATTCAATAGTTTTTTTTATCAATTTTAACTTCATCAAACCATGCACTAAAATGAAAAGATGCTTGGGACTAATTTTTTGTTTTCAGAAAAATATTAGTTTATTCGAAACAAGATTTACAATAAAAAATTAAAAAAGTTGCATGCAACAGATCTTGATCACATCAAGCAAACTACTATTTATCTGTAAACAAAATAGATATGACTTCCCATTGGGTCTTGAACAAACAAAAACCCATAGGAAAGTATTCCATTACATGGATCAAACATCTCATGATTTCATTGTACGTTTTAGGATTCCAAAGCTGCGACTACGCTCTATCTTCAAGTATATTCTAAAGTGTTCGAGTTCTAAAAATCTTATAGCTCTATAATCACCCTAGCACAGACCCTATTGTGGATTTCCACGACGCTGTCTATTTTAACATGAGTTCATTGGATGTTTTATCTTCAAGTATTCTATTCTGTTTAATTCTATTCTAAAGTATTCCATTGCTCAAACATCTAGATAATTACCCTAGCATAGACCCTATTGTACATATTCACGATGCTGTCTATTTTAACATGATTTCATTGTACGTTTTCAGGATTCCAAGGCTGCGACTTGGCTCTATCTTCAAGTCAAGGACATTCAAGAGAGACTTTGCAACATGTCCCCTTATAAGAAGGAAACAGAAACACTATGAACATATTTTACCTACCGTTCGTCATACAATACTGAATAATGACAACGGTGGTCCAGTGGTGGTCAACGATTTTATGAAAGAGCGAAATCTTGCTAGGGCATACGAGCTCGTGTCGGAGTCAGTTGAGAAGGAACATATAGGAGAAGACGAGATTCCTTCATATAAATACTTCGAAGAACACATAAGGAAAGATAGCACGATTCCATTTGCATTATTGGAAGCTGATTCTGAAACTCTGTTAGGATTCTGGACTATAACCCCGAGTTTGTATTGCCGAGGGGTAAATCCTATTAATTGCGAAGGAAATGCTATATTCAATGACAAAATCAAACATCTTGGTGTCTTCCCTACACTATCTCGGCTGTTTTATACATATGCAACTGCGCTTGGCTATGAGGGCGCATTGGTGGGAATTCCACAAGGTCGTCACTCTCTCTTGGAAACACTTCAGAAAGAAGGGATGGACGAGATCGGTACACTTCCTAAAATGACCAGACTAAAGTACAAGGGATGGGTGGATGGAGTTCTGCTGTATAATAGATTTAATGACTCCGGTTTGGTAAGTTTCAACACCTTTCAAACTTTGGTCAAACCAAGGGGGATTGTCTTGATCATTAACATTTTATTTTTGCTAATTTGCCGTTGCCATTTGTATACCATGCCTTTCTGTTACTCTCACGTATGATCAGATAATATAAAAACATCAGTTATGTCAGATGCTTAATGGAATATAAGCTAGGGTGAATGAGATTGAACCAATCAGGCAATATCTATTTCCCAGGCCACATATATGTTATGGGAATTCACAGGTATAATAGACTGCACCTCATTAGGTACGTGTTTAGAACGCATTACAAATAAATGTCATTGATAATAATCCTAATCATTAGTGCCAATTCATACGAGCCATTGATTCTTATATTACTAAATACTCAGCCTGTTACCATTATTGAGATGTCATCAATACACCCATAGCAGTATCGATACCCTGGGTGAAAACAGCAGAGAATAGAATACAATGTTGGAAGGAATGCTTTCAAAAACAATGGAGAGGTTAAGCAAATACGGTTTTTCAAAACGTATACGTAAACGCAAAGTACATTGAATCAACATAGGATTGTATCGCTTTAGTCTATTTCAGATACCCGTTCAACTTCAAAGTTGCGTGTTTAGAACGGGAGATTTTAAATTTCACGTTGCTATCAACGGGAATCATTATACTCACGTCTGTTGAATACTATCCTTGCAATTTTGATTTCGATGCAGAGTATAATTCTTTCTGAAGATGATGATGTATGTTACGCATGTTTTAACTCCAATAATCTTACGAAACGAGCTCGTTTAAAATATGTATTAGAAAACCAGCTATTGAACTTCATCAATGGCATACTATGTTATCATTACAAGCTATGGTGTAGTCTAAACAAACACTAGAGCTGAACGGCTATTTATGTGTGAACTCTACATGTATTTGTATAGGGGCGATTGATACGTTTAAGTTGCGTTTTGGATTTTATACGGTAGCTTAACCTCTCCAATATCATTTTTTCCCCCTTACTATCCTTATTTGTAATACATCAGTATTCAGTTATTATAGCTATATGACGTGAATTATGTCTAATAGGGATATTTGTCAATATAGGCCGATATTGGGCAACCTCCAAAAAATACCACTCTATATCAAGACAATACCCCTAAACAACACGACAATATCCCTCAACACTGATGAATACCCCCCAATGCATACTCCTGGGCATCTTTGAAAACACACCTTTCAGATCAAAACCATGGTATACCCATAAACACCATGGCAGTAGGCTAACCCCCAACGTTATGTACCATGAATCGAAGGTAGCCTCGGCACAAGCCAATTTAAACGGGTAATTGTGGAATAATGGTTAACTATTTTCAGGGTAGAGACACGTTTCGGCAGCCTAAGACTGTGGTTCAAACCCCAACAGAAGTTGACATGAAGATAAATCAACACCATAAGAAAGTACAAGATCTTCCAAGGGCATGCATTATGAGAGACGGGACTGAGGTTTTAATCGATTATGCAAGAGATGATCAAATTGTTGACATATACCAAATCTTCAAAGATGAGATCGATGAAGGGAACGGTTACGCAGTTGATGAGTACCCAACATTGGACCATTTCCTCAGCAAAGTTGGCAATGTTGGACATGTGTTTGCGTTAACCTTGAACACCGGGGAATTAGTTGGTTCACAATGTGTTATCCCGGGTCGCTTTGGAAGGACTACAAAGCCGTGTCTAGCGGGTTTTCCCATCGTGTTGGACAAACGCTTTCGAGGGAAAGGCAATTTCATTCAGTTCATGATGATGCATGGCTTATTCTGCTACGAACTAGGATTTGCTGGGTCAATAGGGGACACATTTGTTGGTAACACGTCAGTTCTTATGAAGGCAGGTGGGTTGGACGGTACCACAAGCAATACCATCACGGCAACCATTCCATACACAGCTTTCGTTAATGGGAAAGGATGGCAGGACAGTAGTCTGATGTATGCAGATATTGAAGGATTAATATGACTTATCCAATGTTATTGTCACTTGTACTACGTTGTTATTTTGTTTGACATAAATACTTACAAACATACTAGTATATAAAAAAAGATAAAAGATAGTTATAGAATGTACAAACTGTATTTTGTTGGGAGTCCTATACAAAAACTCGAAAACACTAGTTTTTTGTAAATCTGATGTAAATATGATGGTACCTGTTTGAAAACGCAAGTACCACTCTTTAAATGGACGCATCTAGAATAAAAGCATTTATCGGTCAACGAAGCTATTTCTGATACGATTTGAATATATTTATGGCATCAACTTCAGAAAGGTTATCCCGTTCCCGGACTATAGTCCTGCACTGATCGCATTCATTTGCCTGTACGATTACAACTTGGGAGAATTATCTACGCCCCTTACACTTAAGATACCTACCTCAATGCATTATAGAACTCAAGATGTAACTTCTAATATATTGGAACCGCCGATTGTCTGGGTATATCGGCAGAACGGGAACATTTTCTCTTTTTCATCGAGAGAGATTCCATCACTTTTCAAAATGGTAGGGGAATCCCCCGTTTGGCTGTCCCGGATGTAGCCCGGAAGTACCAATATGGAGGAATTTGACGGTTGAAATAAGTTAAATGTTACACGCAAATATTGCGATCAAAAACGAAAATGTCTTCGTTCTGCCGATAAACCCAGACAATTGTGGATTCAACTACAGGAAAAGAATGCTAAATTACCAAGGAATCTATTGAAGTAGGTATCGGAAGTGTAAGATCAGTAAAACATTCTCCCATGTTGTAATCGCACAGGCAAAAGATTGAGATGTTCACAGGACCATAGTCCGGGAACGGGATAACAGAAAGGTGTTTATTTGTCGCATATTTGAAAACCTCAAATGCACTGAGTGCCATTCGAAACTAATCACACATTTGAAAGGACATTGACAGAATATGCAATTTCTTATAACTTTTGGCGGGCTTGATTGGATGGTTTCGAATGTATTCTATAGCTAATAAATTTGTAATGTAGACAAAACCTCTTAAATCAAAAAGACGTCTTTCACTTTCTTAGGTTTATTGATAATGAAAATGGGATACTACGTTCGAGTCTTATTGAATCTTAGCTTGGAAGGTACACATCGCCATGGCAACTGAAATAATCTATTAGCTTCTAGATACTTAAACGCCAGAAAATTAACCATAGCTAATACGTTGATGAATTTAATTAGATTAATCAATTGATAAAGAGAGGAGCGTGACTTGTATCGTTATTTACTACAGCAGGTATCTATACCTTGTTATCCAAGCACATGGCCGAATTAGCAAGAAAACCTTTTAGGTAATAGTCCAGCTCCATTAGTTTTGACTGAAACGGATGTATTCTTCGTGTGTATTTCATAAAAGAGGCCCGGGTGGTCACAAAAGACAGTACATAAATTGTTTAAAGCTAGACAGCTGAAGACAGACTCAAGTCTATAGGGGTTACAAAAGTACAAACAACATGCATCAATTTTATATTTTGAATAAATATTCCACCATTGTCGTAGAGTTGACATATTAAGAAAACAAATTCATCAGCCCGTTGGAGTACTAATAATGTAAAAAAGCCATGATATTGTTTCAATGCTTGTGTAAAGTATATTCAATCTTCAATGTTTAATCAGGGAACTGATGAATTCGTTGCTAGACAATTAGCTTGACCATCGCCTGAAATAAATCCGTTCAGACTACTCTCCTGTTCACTAGTGATCCACTCGATTACGCTGGTTACCGAAACGGTAAATGTCGGAATGTCGAAGCTACGATTTTTCTTTTTTCCTTATTTCAAACGTTGTAGGCAGAATTCTCACGACATTTTTAATACAAACGTATATCAGTATCATATGTTTTAGAAAATGTACACATTTGCGAACAAAGAGTTCAGAAGACAACAGAATCATCGATTTAATTCCTCACTTAAGTTACAGAAACGGTATTTCGAAAAACAGTTCAGATCTGCACTTTTAACCCAATCGGGTTCTTGATTTGAAATATGTTAAAGGGACATTTCAGATCTAGATATCTGCAGGTTTATGCTGTTCACCATTGAGAATGATGCATTCATTGAAAAAGAAACTGAACCCAAACGTTAATGCAATCCCCGGGAATGCACTGAACGAAACGTTATTTACAGCGGTTGGCACATTTTGGGCTATAATGGTCTTCATAATGATTTTTGTAGTGAAAATCTTTCGGTAAATTATGCTTATGGAAGTTCCAAAAACTTATCATCTGCTTACATGTAACGTATTTTTGCAAAGACGTATAAAATGGAAAAGGTACGCTGAACAAAGAGAAAACTCTTTAGCTGTTATCTTTTCATTGTCTATCAATTGATCTTAATGCGTAATTCTCAGAAAACTCTTACGCATGTGTTATCAGTGTATTGGTAATCACATAAAATCTTATCAATCCATTTGTGATATATAGAAATGACTAATTCACTGCTTTGAGTTCAATGGTATAACCATGTCGATTTTCACGCATGTCGATTGTCACAGTTTCACACCATATTCGCTCATAGATGGGGTCGTGCTGGTCATTTCGTAAAATGTTTTCGTTAAAACAGAGTGGATATATTGTTTTCTTGAATAGTGTCCGTCTTTACACTAGAATGCTGGCCATGTGTGAATTACATCTTGGAGAATTTTCAGAAATTTTCAGATAATGTTCATTATAATTCAATCACAATTATTATCACGATTTGGAACATGCTGGTCTGATAAACTGAATCAAGGACTTGCTAACCACATATAACTTATTTTTCTCGGATTCCCCTAATGCCGTGTGGGTGTGTTTAAACGACCATGTCGATTTTCACAGAATAAATTTTACATTTACTTTATTTGGTCTATATACTCGGTAATAGGTTGAGATCAAATACAGTGCTCTCATCACACTCTGAATGAATGTTCTCTATGCCAGCATAACCAAAATTAAAAGATGCGACCATTTATTATTGAGATATGACATGTTTTCAAAAGCGTGTTGTCCTGTTACATTGACAATTTCACGAAATTCACAATTTTGAAGCCAGATATCAAAGCTACTTACAATCGGAACGATCAAAAAAGTATGCTGACGTAGTTCATATAAAGGCATTATATTTTAGAATACATAAAATGATGAGCAAAAATAGGTTAAGTTTCAGCTATGTTCAATTACATGAAAAATGTCAATTTTTAACACTTATTTGTATTTAGATACAGTAGTCAATAGGGTTGTAACCAGTTTTATGTCTCCACAACTTTTTTGTGGATGGGGTTCGGGGTTCGGCGTCTGTGACACGGCGTCTTTAACAAATGACGGCGTCTGTAACAAATGGCAGATGGTGACATGTTGGATGTTAATGCCTAGTTTAATCTCACGCCTCACTTCACTTCAATTTCAACAGGAAGGCATGTATATAACATATAGTATTTATGCTTACGTCTGACATACTACTGTTGTATAATGAATATATTCATACAATACATGCCAGAAGATCACGGTACATAATTTAATCAATGCCGCCCTTATAATGGGATGGGATGTGCACAATAATATAACGACAGTCTGGTAATTCCCTGGTTGTGTTTTTGTCATATTGCCTCGCTAACTACTAACATTTTTCATTAACAATAATAAAGTAATTCGAGATTGTTACTAATATAACGTATCGAACAATTTTTATACATTCTCGTTGTTAGGCATGTATTCCAAGCCTTAAGTCTCTGACTACCCTTTTACTGTCGATTTACATGTATCTGTAGATCTTAGAAAGCTAAAAGACATCGGAAATTGCAGATAGTGCCGCAAGTCTTACAAATTAACAGTGCAGTAGTAACATTGCTTGCCGTCGATAATAGTAATAGATCAGACTGACTATTGGTGAATTTTTCCTCCAAGCCAGTGACCATGATGAAGGAGGTTGGAATATATGAACAGATTAGTGGGAACACACCTACTTTATGACAAGGATCAGCTGATATTGACACTACTTATATTGTTAAACATTGCGAGCAATTAATTGCTGTATACGTATTACATTATGTATACATTCCCTTGATCATGGATATGTTACAATCATGAAAGAACCCTAGCTGATGTTTATTGGTAATCTCTAATCAACAATTAGACATTTTGGTGTGAGGGATCGAAGCCAAGAACAATTGCCACATTCATGGTCACCGGCATTGGACATATAAAATATTACTAAATGTATATTACGCGGCAATGAAATAGATTGGATCAAACGACGAATGTTAGGAAACATCGGACCTTTGACTTTGTGTTTTTATTGCTTTTTCGGTAAATAGATAGTATCCCAGGAGACCAAGGATCAGATACTAATACCGCTTACCGTATATATATGCGAATATAATACGAATGAACGAGGTGATGTTAGAGTAACAAAGTGACAGTCGATCGGTAAACTGATGCAGCCCGAAGAAGTTTTGGAGATGTGCAAAGGTTTTTGGCAGGCGAAATAGAAGCACAACCAAGTTTCACAATCAACAAATACCTGCCATAATGTCAGAAGATTATAACAACAAAGTTCTTAAGTTTTTATTTCGGTACATTATGGGAGATCTCCCTGCATTAACCGACTGGTTAAAAACTAAACCATGGGTCCTGGCAGTACCAAGTTGGATCCTACGTGCCATAGGAGCACCGATCTTTCTCAACAACCCCATCAGTGGTCTTTTGATATTGATTGGTATGTTCATCGCAAATCCTTGGGTGGCAATATGTGGTATAACGGGGCTTATATCAGCCATCGCGACTGCCTTTCTCCTTGGCCAGGACCACGGAGCTATTTCAAACGGTGGATGTACGTTCCATGGAATGCTTGTAGGGATCGTAGTTTCAGCGTCGATTGATAAGCCAGACTGGTACCCCTGGACTGTGTTTCCCGTGGTTTTCCTCGCCATGCTCAGGTAAACAGAAGCAAATAACCAGAACGTGACTATTTTCACAGATTTGGATAGAAGTTGAACGATCGGTCGGTACAATGTATTTCAGCACAAAGTAAAAGTTGAAACTGTTTTTGATGTCTAATTGAAAAGGTTGCTTTTATCAGGACGTCTATATATAGACGTCCATTCTGATACTCGTAGCATCTTTCTGTTTCACCTGAAACATCTTAGGGCTGAGAAGAAATGAGATGTCATAGTTTCTCATGATGACAGACGTCCTTGATTTTTATAAATTAATAACTTCAAAACTAATTCATTGCTTTTTATTGACTAATTGCGAATAGTCGGAACTAAAAATTATACATGAACGGCTCCATGAATATAAAAGTGCCCATTCTACAATAACCCAGATGATATCATCATTTAAAACAATGAAAACCAAGAGGGACAAGGGATAAACGGGTTCAATATTCCGTTGGATTTCCGTGTTCACTGCCACTTGCTTCAGCGAGAAAACAATATTCTTTCTTATCTTGTTTGACATTACATGACTGATACTAATGATTAAGCTATCAGCCATGTGCTTTTTCGCGAGTCGCATTTTGTCAGATTTCCAGAATATAATGCGGACATTTGATCAAATCGAATTCTCTAATTATCATACATGTTATCATTCTTGTTGCTTTCAGATTCGATACAGTTCATTTAAACTTTTTTTAGCGTTTATGTGAATAGTGGTTTAGGGGGAATATTTTCTTCGTGGAACATCCCCGCCTTCAACCTCCCGTTCTGTTTGGTAGCGTTCGTGTTTCTCGCCGCCCTCCCACCGAACAATCCAAACTTTCCCCCACGGATAAAAGCAGCTCCGAATGAGACATTTGCTCAAGCCAGTATAGACTGGGGCCAGGTAAGCCATGTTTGATTTTATTACAAGCTGTTTTGGACAAGGGACGCTATCTCTGGACCAAGGCCGTTCAAGTGTATACATTTTCCAATGGAAACTTGGTCAGTTGTGATTTCATAACAGTGGGGCTTTATCGTTTCACAAACTATTAATTTTATAGTATCGGTTTTTATTACAAAAAGTCTTTCTTTCCCATGTACAGTAATTGGTCGGTTGGAAAATTGTGTTTTTTACACATTTCCTCTGATCGTTTTCTCTCGTCGTCTAAGAGTACCGAATATTTTTATGAGAATATGTTTCTCTAACTACTACGCAATTTAAGACTGTTGAAGGTTTTATAAATATATCTATATATATCTGGAAAGTGCTGAAGTTCAAAGGTTCTAGGTTAAATAAAATTGAAGTAATACTGTTATTGTTCAGTTTCGATTTGAAATGATGAATGATTTAATTTGTATTTTCTGTAAAACTAACGTGCTTGTTTTGTTTTGGCGTATGCTTTCAATGTTTATTTTTATAATTGTTTAAACGGGGGCGGCATAAAGACAGTATTCAACGTTTATAATAGTGGGGTCAGTTAGCTGTTCAACTGCACTTGCTATATATAAAGCAACATTTTCCTGAAATAAGTATCATTAATACATATATTTTTGATATCTAACGAAGTGGTGTTGAAAAGTGGCCCCAGTTGAAAATAGCAGGCCTCGAAAATTTTGCTCATTTACATTGAGCGCTATGTTAATTAATCAATCTTCAAAAGACCCCCTGCAGAACAGTTTTTGAAAAATAATGCCCATTCTCCTAGTATGTTACAATAACATGATTATCTACAAAATAAGAAGGGTTAAATTTTTTTTTTTACCTAGTTCCAAAGATATTGACGTTTGAATTTTGGAAATTCCCCATTGGCTGCCATTATAAACGGCTATCAATATGGCTTTGCTAAAATGTCCTTTTCTCAAAAAGTCCACGGTGAATTTTTTTAATATTGCAGATTTCTATAGTTGATATATTGATTTTAAAAAAATCAATCAGGTACATTTCTGAAAATTTCTTATTTTTGATATATTTAGCCGTTAAAAACTATAAAAACCTATATTGAGCCCCATGTTAATTTATCAATCTTCAAAAGACCCCTTGCAGAACAGTTTTAGAGGAATAATGCTCATTCTCCTAGTATGTTACAATAACATGATTATCTTCAAAATAAGAGGGGTTAATTTTTTTCTTTTACCTAATTCCAAAGATATTGAGGTTTTAATTTTTGGAAATTCCCCATTGGCTGCCATTATAAACGGCTATCAATATGGCATTGCTAAAGTGTCCTTTTCTCAAAAAGCCCAATGTGAAATTTTCTAATATTGCAGATTTCTATAGTTGATATATCGATTTTAAAATAATCAAACAGGTACATTTCTGAAAATTTCTTATTTTTGATATATTTAGCCGTTAAAAACTATAAAAACCTATATTGAGCCCCATGTTAATTTATCAATCTTCAAAAGACCCCTTGCAGAACAGTTTTAGAGGAATAATGCTCATTCTCCTAGTATGTTACAATAACATGATTATCTTCAAAATAAGAGGGGTTAGTTTTTTTCTTTTACCTAATTCCAAAGATATTGACGTTTGGATTTTGGAAATTCCCCATTGGCTGCCATTATAAACGGCTATCAATATGGCTTTGCTAAAGTGTCCTTTTCTCAAAAAGTCCACTGTGAAATTTTATAATATTGCAGATTTCTATAGTTGATATATTGATTTAAAAAAAATCAAACAGGCACATTTCTAAAAATTTCTTATTTTTGATATATTTAGCCGTTAAAAACTGTAAGAACCTATATTGAGCCGCATGTTAATTTATCAATCTTCAAAAGACTCCCTGCAGAACACTTTTAGAGTAATAATGCTCATTCTCCTAGTATATTACAATAACATGACTATCTTCAAAATAAGAAGGGTTAAATTTTTTCTTTTACCTAATTCCAAAGATATTGAGGTTTTAATTTTTGGAAATTCCCCATTGGCTGCCATTATAAACGGCTATCAATATGGCATTGCTAAAGTGTCCTTTTCTCAAAAAGTCCAATGTGAAATTTTCTAATATTGCAGATTTTTATAGTGTACGACGGTGTGTTTTGTCACTGTACGTTGTCGATGGTTAGGCGTGATTTAAAAACATATCTCCGCGTGGACAAGTGAATCAAAATGAAATGTAAAATCTATTGGTTGGATTGGTTTGGAAAAGTGAATACTTGTATCAAAGGTATCCTATAATGTCTATATTTAGAGCTGAAATAAGTGGGGTCGGGGATTTTCGATGGCTTTAATGTATTATCATACTCTAGGTATAAGCTCGAAAAATGTCTTGTATTAAAAATCCGCACAGATTGCGGTATTAAAGGCAGAATCAGATCTATAGGGAGTGACAAAATTCACGCGCAAGCAACATGTACAGCTGACTTACCAATATATTCCTTACAATCTCAAGTGTAATATCTGCCAAAAGATCCGGGATATATTATTAATTGACCCTTTTCCATATAAATGGAAAATAGATGGCATCATGGGTATTGACATGTAGATTGTGATTTCACATTAGATTTGTGATTCTTAATAGTAAAAGTTAATGAACTTTTAAAGCTTTTTCAGCATTGTGTCAATGGGGATTTAGCCCGACCAACTAGAAAATCATTAGAATTTGAATAAAGGTAAATAATGGTGCAAATCAAAGCTGTTTTGATAGAAAATTACACACAGAATTCAAATATGCCATCAAATAGAAGAAAATGTTAGTCTTTAATGGTTAAAAATGCAGATCTCTTAAAATCTTATTAACATGAGATTTTAACAAGATTTCAAAGCTATTGGACCATTGGTAGAGTTATTAAGGAATCAAAGTGCGAAAATGGGGGAATGTTTAAATGTTAGCAATTAAAATGTAGCAAGCTAGGACAAAATAAAACTTAGAACAATGCTGAAAATGTGATATGAGTAGCTGCATTTGAAAAAACACAAACTCAATCACTTAATGTAACAGTGTATGTCTTTTACTCCCCCAGATGAAGAATTAATTCAGGGAATAGAGAAATACTTATGGTTACATCCCCACTGACATCCCTTCCCATTTCTTCTTGAGGTGATCTGCTATTAGTATAGTATGTAGCCTAATTCACCGAGCGTTCTGGTGCAACAGAGGCATTATATCATTTGATTATTGCTGTATATAGGCAACTAACTATACAGGTCTAATAACTAAAAACAATTATATTATCTCTCACTAAAATGTTATACATAATTCAGGATTCTTCGAAGGCATTTGTCTCTTTGGCATAACATCATTCATCCAAGCACCATTAGTTGGTTACGAGTATAAATATCAAGTCGGGGTGACCTGATAATATTGTGTATCAGATTCGATTCCACCATTTACGTATGATCTCTGACTTTTTTCGAATCTTTTACCTGAAGAAGAATGAATGGTGTGAATATCGAAATATAATTGAATATCAACATGGTCAATGCAATTAATGGCAAATGCACATTTACAGCATCTGTAATTCTGTATACAACCTTGGAAGGAGTTATTAATCTTGAATTCAATTAATTTGGTTTCTGAAATTATAAAAGAAATGTCAGTATATGTTTTTCATAATTATAAACCCATCGGGTTGTCGTTTTATCCAAAGGCCAAAAATAGATATCAGGGTGTTCACTAAAGAGAGGTTTTACTCTGTAGCTTACTGCAGTGCATGAACAGCATTAGAAAATAATAACTTCAATTATTCAAGATCCAAATATTTTTCATGATTGAAAAAGTACTTGGTCTATTCAATTTCAAATATAGACAAAATTTGATTAACAACATTTAGAAATCTTTAGCAGAAGTTCCACATGTCACTGAGTTGTTTTCCACGAGGCCTTTATGTACGGATCGATACAATGATACAACAGTACAATGCACATCTGTTTTTGAATTGTCAAATTGCCACTTTGAGTTGGCATTATATTGAATTGCCTACTTCGAAGCTCATTGTTATCAGTCGTATACACTTCTCAAATCTCGGAATATTGCTGAAACATCAAATTACTCTATTGTTCATTACTCGCTTGTATTTTTGATTCAATTTTTGACGTGTTTGGGTCAAATTGTGCTCATTCTTGTACTATCCAAGTACAAATTCTTCGAATATGCATTGTGTTATTATTAACAAATGGGGTGACTCGAGCTCATACATCTTATGTCACAAGAGCGGAACAAATTACAAAAATGCTTAAAAATTTGTTATCTAGTTTTCCCCATTTTACTATTCAGTATTTTCTTGGAGCCCTGGTATTGATCTCAGAATCGTTTGCTATTTCGGCACTAGTGTTCGGGTTATTGAGTTTTCAGCCATGAATTGGTTATGTTCAGTATTAAAGAAGGTTGTGTATTTCAGATTTTCCTTGCGATACCGTGTAGCTGTGCCCAGATCTATGGATCAAATCAAGCGATAGTGGGGGTGTTGATAT
Source organism: Owenia fusiformis (assembly GCA_903813345.2). Taxonomy (NCBI): domain Eukaryota; kingdom Metazoa; phylum Annelida; class Polychaeta; order Sabellida; family Oweniidae; genus Owenia; species Owenia fusiformis. Next base: position 18,146,648 of record CAIIXF020000007.1, on the reverse strand, counting down.
TATTAGGCCTACTTATAGGATCCCCAATCCTCTTTCTACATGCAATATTGGGACCATTTATGAGCGTATTTACAGGTAAGCAGTAAGGCATAATGTTGAAATGCATTTTCTTTAATTTAAACCACTGATTTTATTTTAAACTGGAAGACCGGGTAACAGGAAGTTAGCCATTTTGGATGTTCTGTTCCAAACTGTTGTCCAAACGTGTTCCAAGCAAAAGATATTTTCACTGTCCCAAACCTCACCGACTACCTGATTACGCACTTCGTCATTTTTTCAGCTTTTGTTCATTTGTATGTTCAGTTTAAATGGAATGATGGTTAATGATATAGCGTTCCAAATCTTGTCCGAGTTGACCCATCTTAAAATCTACCTGCATTTGAGCATAATAAATTTTACGCAAGAATATTTATAATCATTTCTCTCATTACCTACAGCTTTATGTGTGGCTGCCCCTCCAGAGCAAATCTACACTGGTGAATGGAGTTACAACGCTATGCTGGCAGCGACATCTCTCGGAGGTTTCTTCTGGGTTCTTTCAATACAAACTCATATTCTTGCCCTATCAGCAGGTAAAACATAAGTACATTCTAGTTCTGTCAGCAGGTACCACGTTGATTAGATACAACATTATTGAGAATAATTTGACCGATGCGCCCATGGGCATACAACTGAACAAATTTTGAATAAACATATAAAAATATGATATTAAATAACTAATCAGATCTATCATTAAGCGCATTGTGCCATTCTGAGACTGATAGCATCTCTCTCCATGTTGCACCTCTCCAGAAGGACAGTGATGGAGAGGGCGTGGGCGTGGCCTACCACGACGCATTGTACTCAATTTGAGAATTTTGTCATTTCAGCCATATTTTCTACCATCGTTTATGGAGCCATGTTTAACACATTCTCAAACAATAATGTAAGTAATACTGTTTCACGCTTTCAAAATTATCATTTGCCCGATGTTGCTTTTTAAATTTATTCACGACAAATACCCCTTTCTTAGACTGGCTAGTATTAACGTAAGAGATGTGTCTAGCTAACAACGCTACAAATATATCTGGCTATAAACACAACGTAACAGATATATCTGGCTATAAGCACAACGTAACAGATATATCTGGCTATTAGCACAACGCAACAGATATATCTGGCTATCTAATATAAGCACAACGTAGCATATATATCTGGCTATAAGCACAACGTAACAGATATTTCTGGCTATAAGCACGACATAACAGATATATCTGGCTATTAGCACAGGCAACATATGCATCTGGCTCTTAGCACAACGCAACATATATATCTGGCTATTAGCACAACGCAACATATCTATCTGTCTATAAGCACAACGTAACAGATACTATATAAATGGTATTTAATCATAGTGGTTAATGTGCCGAATGGTCAAATTATATAATTTTCCTAATTTCAATTTTCCTAATGACAAGAAACTTCCCATCGGGTAACTTTATGTAGATAAGATTTTCGACACTTAATTTTCCGAACCAGGTGTAAAAGGGTAGGAGGTCCTATCAAATTATGGTCCTACTCTCCATTGATTTATATGGTGACCTAGATACAACTCTTTCCCTCATTATCTTATACACAATCAGGGCCAGTAAGGGCCGTTAAGAAAGGGGACCATAATCCCTGGGGGACCATCATTTCTTTCACACCGGCTAAAATGTGGCAATGGGCAAATTAAATGATTAGGCAAAATTACCACTTATACAGTATCAGAGTATATCTGGCTATTTGCACAACGCAACAAATATATCTGGCTATTAGCACAACGCAACACATATATCTGGCTATTAGCACAACGTAACAGATATATCTGGCTATTATGTACAGACATATCTGGCTATTAGCACTATGTAACCGGTGTATCAGGGTATAAGCACAATGTAACAGATATATTTGGCTATTGTACCACAACGCAACGGGTATATCTGGGTATAAGCACGGTGTAACAGATATATCTGGCTATTAGAACAACGTAACATATATATGGGTATAAGTACAACGCAACATATGTGTCTGGCAGAACAACGCAACAGATACAATGTATTACTATATATCATAACAACTACATACGATATCTGTGAATTTTGTACTGTGATTATGTGATTCTAGATTGGTGGGCTTGTGTTAGCGTTTCCGTTCGTGCTGACTGCCAGTATATTCTTGGCGTTCACCAGTGAGAGTAAAGCGATTAAGAGAGTTCCCCTAGATAGAATTTCTTATCCAGAAATGCATTGGAAATTATTCAACAATAAGCAGACAATTACTCCAGATGGTTCCGGGACTTTGACGCAATAAGTTGTTGTCTAAAGTTCAATGACAATACCAACTCTAAAAATTCCTGATATATTTACATGTGAGTTTAGCTACAAGCCTTTGTGACCCCTTCTACTTGACTACACACTTTCTCGCACAAATGTTGGGATGAGTAGGGGGGGGGGGGGGGTTAAGGACTTGTAGCTAGACTAGAAATAAATCAAACGCGTGCAATGTGCATTCAGTTATATGAATCACCAACTAATAATTCTAAAGAAGGATCTAAGACGTGTTTTATGAGTAAACATTTATCATGCAACACTGTAAGACAGGTTGACGCACCTTCGTTCAAAGATAGATACATAATTGTACACATTTATATTGTACGAGGGTTGTCCCAGAAGTAATGCACTATATGCTCTAACTTTCTTTAATATTCTTCAATTCAGCTGAAATTTTGTGTATATAACAATTGAAGTTTCATCTATTATATCCTGAAGTGTCGGCATCAAACAATAATATTAAGTCTTAATATGGTTGCTATAACAACATGGGGGAAGGGGTGGGCGGGGCAGGTACCGATTTTTCTAATTATGAAAAGATCTTAAGTGTTATTTTATTAATATTTCTTTCCTTTAAATGATCAAATGTTTGGGAAATTGTTAAATTTATTCAGCATGATGTTAACCAAGTACAAATAATGACATTTAGCACATTTCAATAGTCACAGATTCAAATAAAGGCACAGTCAATAAATTGCAAAAATGGCTGCAATTCTCACCTGATAACAGAAGGCCTTGCGTTTGGTGGCCTTATTTCATACTTCACTTGGACTCACAGCCACGCAAAACAATGCTACCATGAAGAAAGTATATAAGGAGTATATAGCAGATAGAACTACAATTATGGGGTGGCAGGAGAGATTTAAAGGAGACGATTTGACCCTGGATGACAACTCCAAACATGGGAGGCAAAAACTCCACAAGTCACAGTGGAAGAAATTGCCAAGAGTGTTTGACCTGACAGGCATCAAATGTACATAACATGCAAAAGGCAATATTTTTGAGAAAATGTGAAATGGAACACTGTGCAATATACATCCATTAAATCTATGATGGGCTCAAAGTAATTTAGTATCTTAAAATGCATTTTTTGAGCATACTTCTTATAGCTACACAAATGGTATTTGTTGATTAATTATTTCATATTTTCAATTTTTATTCCTTTTGACGTGACTGTATAACCTGCCCCGCCCTACCCAAACTCACCAACTTTATTTTATTATAACATCAATATAGTTTTATCAGTCAACATGAAATTTTTTAGAATAATCAAAATATCTCTAAGGAACATTTACTGAAAATTTCAAAATTTTAAATTGGTCTTGCTTACTTGATCGTAGAAATTTTCATTTTAAGAGTCTTATGTATAAAGTCGATGCCCTCATTCCATCATATATAACAGACATATTCATTCCTTATAAAAGAGTCAATATTAGAAATACGCGTTTTAACAGAGATTATATCATGCCTATTAATTATCCCAGAAAATCACCAATATACAAGATGGTCGAGATATGGAACAATGTACAACGTGATCAGCCTTATCTGAAGTCCCTTCCCTCATTGGCCTCCTTTAAAAGGAGACTAAAAATCGAAATGTTCCCTGGGATTATATCTACTGTGTCCCTTAATATTCTAAATCGCAGGCAAGAGATGTACCTCAACAAAGCCAGAGTCGACCTTATTTTGAAGACCCAATTGATATCTCACAACTGGAATAATGTTGACTCTCCAAACTGTGTGGGTCCCCTGAGACCTTTAGACATTTATTTTTTAGCTGCCCCATGAGAATGAATAAACTTCATCAATTCAATGAAGCCATTGAGTTAATTGTGGATGATATATCACGTTATAAAACCCAACAGGATAAAATTGATTTATATATCTTTGGTGATCCCGAACTCACCCATGATAAATTAGACAATCTATTTCAGTTGACAGCAACATTTCTTTTAGAAAACTGTTAATGGTTGTGCATGGTTGTACATAATCTGACTACCTTAGACCCCACTTACTCAACCCCTAGGTGTAATTGGTCGCCCCATCTATGTTGCAGCAGGTCCCCGTCAGTACACTTCATTTATAACATGCCACATCTAAACAGTGGGTGTGTTTTATTTTTCTTAGATTTTTCGTATATCTATATGTAACATTGTAATTGAAAGCGGACATAAAATGCCAGAAGGCGATTTGCCGCATGATTGTGTATTATGCCATGAAAAATATATCAATGAAATAAACCTATTGTTTAAAAAAAAATCAATTATTGATAAAGTTAGAGCATATAGTGCATTACTTCTGGGACAACCCTCGTATATCATAGTTATGTAATGTATTTGAATTTGTCGTCAAATTATTGTATGTAAAATAGATATGCAAAATACTGGATTTTATCAAATACATGTCAGAAACAATTTGCGTTGTTAGATCTTTATTGTTGGGCCCAAGCTATAAACCCATTGTCCAAACACATGGAATATTTGTATTTACCATTTATTATATGAAATTGTGAGATAAGCTTTTTCGAAAATATAAAACCAAACATTTTTTCCAATCAACACAATTTTTCATCTTCGATAAATAAATTTTAAACTCTTAAAACGATTTGTAATCTGAAATTTCCGAACGACCACTTTTGAAAACATCTAGACAGAGAACATTTTTGTAATCATTTTTGAATATGCAAGAAGCCCACTTTATAAGCTCTCCCCTCAATGATGGGTCCTGGTGATATTCAGACGGTCGAGACTTGTGCCATGCACCATTATTAATCATGATCACCCAAAGTTACTTGAAATGGAGAATTTCATGAACAAGGAACTAATTAAGTCGAAAATGGTTATAAGACCATGACCTGCACTCACATAGCAGTTGTCTAGATATCTCTGAGTATATCGTGACTGATTATGTGGTTTATTAAAGGTGGATCCATGGGATCATTTCTGAAAACCGACGATCCATCTTCATCATTTCAAGGGATACAAGTGTGTAAACATGAAAACTTAATGCGGATGTCTTGCTCTGATGTATCGCAAAAAGCTCGCGCACGCATTGTTACACATTTTGTGGCGTAATCAAGAGGATCCTCGCTTTTAACATGGTAGAATTAGTATGTGAGGTAGCACCGAAAAATGTACCGGTGTCTGAACAAATTGAAATTACTTGTTTCCTATGTATTTTTATGTGATACTTCAGAAAATTTATGTCTGACGCGCCGTATCCGGGGCGAAAGTGGTCAAAATGGGGTTTTTGACCCTAAAAAGGAAAATTACAGGGGGGTACATTATCATCATTGAATAATTAATTCAGTTGATCTTCAATCATTATAATAATTTTATTGAGAGTTGATGAGATCATTCTGAGGTAGTATGTAAAGTTTCAATGGTCTGACACTCATGGTTGTCATGGAAACCACAATTTTTGATGAGAAGATCCATAATTTTTGTAAAATCTGTACCTTCACCTAATATAGAATGTGGATTATTTTTCAAATCAACAGATATCAAAACATTTTAGCATTCTCAAAATTACCAGGGGAGTTCAAACATTTATTCAAATATAAAGGATATTGCAATTAACATAACTGGTAAGTGTCAAAGACCATACAATTACATTAGGGATCAAAAGTGGGCGTCGCCCTTATAGTAGTAGATGATTGCCAATCTCTATAAATACAGAATTTTAGTTGACTTTTGAGATACATTTATAATGATGTTCTTTGGTTATACTTCATATCAAGCATTTTTGCTAAATAATGTACATCTAAGTGTTATACTTATTGCATGGGGGGAGGGGGTAGATGGGGGGGGGGGTAACAGAATTGAAAGAGGGTAGAGCTAATCACCCTTAAGTACAAATCTCATCTCCATAGTTCTGAATTTCATGGGTTACATCGTCCGGGTCTTCTTCACATTCATCTCAATATATAGGATATTATAATTCTGCATGATTGGTAAGTATAAAGACCATAGAATTACTCAATTGATCAAAAGTGGGCGTCGCCCTTATCAAAGTCAATGATTCATTCTCTATAAATACAGTCTAACTTGACTTTTGAGATACATTTTCATTACAACTTCTTTGATTATACTTAATATCAAGCATTTCTGGTAAGTAATGCACATCTAATTGTAATAGTTCTTGCCTGGGGGAGATTGGGGGAGAGTAGTAACAGAATTGGGAAAGGGCAGAGGTAATCAGCCTTAAGTATAAATCTCATCTGCATAGTTCTGGATTTCATGGGGTACATCGTCTGGGTCTTCTTCATATTCATCTCAATATATGGGATATGACAATTTACATGATTTGTCAAACACCATACAATTACATATTAATAAATGATCAAAAGGGGGGTGTCATCCTAACAATAGTAGATGATTGGTTCTTTGTATAAATACAAAATTGAACTTGACTTTGAGATACATTCATAGTTATACTGAACTGCTGTTATTTTAATTTATGTCAAGCATTTCTGGTAAATACATCTGTGTAAGTATTATAGTTTTTACATTGGGGCAGGGAGGAGGGGTGAGTCGTAACAGAATTAGAATGTGTAGATCTAATCTGCCTTAAGTATAAATCTCATCTTCTTAATTCTGGATTGCATAGAGTACATCTTCTGGGGTTTTCTGATTCCTCTCCTGGTGTTGCTATATCACCAATCTCTTATCTGAGAATATCAGTCAATACCCATTATAAAGATGGAGTCATCTTGTTTCCATTCAAGTCCATCTGGTGGTTCAATATGAGGATTTGCAATATGGGCCATACAGACAATAAGTGCTTTTTATGGATGAGATGGTTACAACAATCAGGCGGTCCTTCATAAGACAAACTTAGGAATATTATCTAGAGATGAGATGAGTGTGACACCCATTATGACCTTGGAAAGGCACAAATATCAAGTACAGAAAAAGACATAGAGTTTCTTGATCCATTTACCATTGAGGATGAAGGTCATCTCTACGGTCTATCATAAGGAGAATCTGTGCCAAATGATGTCGCTGTCATCTAATTTTAGTCAAAAGGAAAATTTGCGATTAGTTGAAAAAAAGAGTTCACGATATAATAAAACATATGAAATTGAAAACTACAGCAGCAAACTACAGCAGCAACAGTGACAGTAAAAAAGTACTCAGAACAAGCTTATAAGATGGTTCAAATTCATTCTGATTCTGAATGAAACATCTTTGAACAGCTTCGATCTTGCTTAGGAACATAAAATTAGCCTAGAATGTCTCCTGCAGTTCCTATTGAGCCCTGTGCCTTGGGCTCTAGGTACACTGACTGGACTTCTTGCAAGAACAGAGAAACCCATTCCTATGCATGAATAGGAAGATTCTACAATTGCAGATTGATTAGTTTTTGTATGTGATAATTACATCAAAAATTCTATAAAGGAACCTGAAAGAGGGGAGGGACACCTTGCCCTATTTAAGGTTGAAAAACAAGAGTCCCTAAAGATTGGAATGAGTTCTTGTATGATGATGAAAACAAGAAGCAAAATACAGCAAAGTGTGCTGCTGGATACTTGAGTTGGAAACAAATGAAGACTGATGTCAGTGGTATTTCCTCCAATATAGACCCTGACATATATGCAGCCTTCCTAGCACTTTATACATTCACAGATGAAGTGTCATGCAGAAAGGGCAATAGCAAGAGCACCTTTTTAAAAGGCAAAAGTGGGGCGCCATATAGACACATTCAACTGAATGATTCTCAAGTCTGCAAGTGTAGTGGTATATTCTTCCATATGAAAATGATCAGACTATGATATTAATACTTAAGACTGACTGGCCATTGGCTCTGCCCCCTCCCATTTCTGCTACTACCCCCCTTGCCTCCCCCCCAGGGAATACCTATTACAATATTAAGTGTAATCAAAGAAGTTTTAATGTAAAAAATATATCTTAAAGTAAAGTTAAACTCCATATTCATAGAGAATGAATTATCTACTATTGTGAGGGCAACACCCACTTACGTAATTGAATGGTCTTTGACACTTACCAATCATGTAAATTGGAATATCCCATATATTGAGAAGACGTGAAGAAGACCCAGAAGATGTACCCAATGAAATCCAGAACTAAGTAAATTAGATTTATATTTAAGGCTTATTAGCTCTGCCCATTTCCAATTCTGTTACTCTCCCCCCCCCCCCCTCCCCCAGGCAATAACTATTACAATTAGATGTATATAACTTACCAGAAATGCTTGACATTAAGTATAAATCAAAGATGTTTTTAAGTAAATATACTTCAAAAGTCAAGTTAAACTCTGTATTTAAAGAGAATGAACCATATACTATGATTAGGGCGACACCCACTTTTGATCACATGTTTTATTCTATGGTCTTTGACACTTACCAACCATGTAAATTCTAATATCTTCTATATTAAGATGAATATAATAAGACCAAGAAGATGTACCCTATGAAATCTAGAACCATGAAGATGAGATTTATACTTAAGACTGATAAGCTCTGCCCCCTCCCAATTCTGTTACTACCCCCCCCCCCCTCCCCCTCTTCCCCCCTGTATCCCCATGCAATAACTATAACACTTAGATGTTAAAATGCTTGATATCAAGTATAACCAAAGAAGTTCAATATAAATGTATCTCAAAAGTCAACTAAAATTCTGTATTTATCGAGAATGGCAATCATCTACTACTATAAGGGCGACGCCCACTTTTGATCCCTAATGTAATTGTATGGTCTTTGACACTTACCAGTTATGTAAATTGCAATATCCTTTATATGTAAATAAATGTTTGAACTGCCCTGGTAATTTTGAGAATGCTAAAATGTTCTGATATCTGTTGATTTGAAAAATAATCCACATTCTATATTAGGTGCAGGTACAGGTTTTACCAAAATTATGGATCTTCTCATCAAAAATTGTGGTTTCCATGACAACCGTGAGTGTCAGACCATTGAAACTTTACATACTACCTCAGACTGATCTCATCAACTCTCAATAAAATTATTATAATAATTGAAGATCAACTGAATTAATTATTCAATGATGATAATGTACCCCCCTGTAATTTTCCTTTTTAGGGTCAAAAACCCCATTTTGACCACTTTCGCCCCGGATACGGCGCGTCAGACATAAATTTTCTGAAGTATCACATAAAAATACATAGGAAACAAGTAATTTCAATTTGTTCAGACACCGGTACATTTTTCGGTGCTACCTCACATACTAAATGTGACGTTTTTGAGAAAAATGTACACAAATGAAAATCCTTTCGTCCTCCACATTTACCTCTCTATCTCAAAACATTTTAGACGAATAACTCTGATATCATATATATATTGTTAATGGGCTAGGAGCATCATAAAACACGAATCAATTGATATTTTAAGTGAAATAAATATACGTGTTGCTGTGCTTCAAAATAGGCGAATGGCGCAAATTAGCCCTATTTTGATGAGTTTTGAAAACCTTTCGTCCTCCACTTTTCCACATACAACAGAAAACACATACTTTTGCGAACAAAATCAACTATTTATTAATAAACTAGAGTTAAGGAGCAAAATAATCATGTATGATTTATTAAAAATTGATCTCATATTTTTTGTTTAATGTACACCTGAAAAGTTGAAGGAACAAAAAAATGAGCAGAAAAGGTCGCTGTCAACAGATTCTATTTTTCAAACTCTATGACGTCACAATATGGGACGCTTACTAAAATTCATCCTTTGAAATAAAACTTCTATCTACCTTTATCAAGACGAAAAATAAGTATAATAGTCATATATTGTTTGAGTTATGAGCGTTTAAAGACGAAAAATAATTCAAAATGTAACGTGTCAACAGGGAATATTTGCCAGATGTTTTGGTAAAAAACTCTTTTTTAAAAAAGAACGCGCAAGAATTGTGAACGGACTGTAGTTGATCTAAAAACTTCATCGAAACAGCTTTAAAATGATATACAACTTTAATTAGAATATTATTTTATAATCCGGGGAATCAAAGTACATTCACGCGATACCCCTAAAAAACAAATGCGCCACCTTTTTGCGACACGTCTCTTCATATTCTTAAACCTCAAGTAGAATCATAATACATCCACTATTGAAGTCAATTTTGACACTTTGTCCAAACATTATATGGTTATGTAGCATGGCGGTTTTATTTGCATTTCTGTTATTCAAATAAAAAAGACTTAGGAGGTTAATTATTAAATTCCTGGGCGTTTTTTTCTCAGTATTTGGTACTTCTGTATTTCTAGAATATTGTGTTTTATTCCCACACATTTAGAATAACTTGAATGTGATCGACGGAGCTAAGTCAGTGAAAAGGTATTTGTATATTTTATACATTTCTTAGATATTTTGGAAGGATAAAACGATTTTTAGGGCAGAAGTTTCATTTAGTTTGGGTCACAATAAACCTGCATTGTTAATAACCAAGAATTGAAAATACAAATTAAAATGTATATGAATTCAATGTAGTCGGTGAATATTGCGCAATATACGTATGTAAATAATGTATCATGCTTTTTAGCTCACAAGGTGAGCTATTGCAATCACTCACTTGTCCGTTTGTATGGCCGTTCGTCTCCCCGTCTGTCCATCTGTCTGTCCGTCTGTCTGTCCGTCTGTCTGTCAACAATTGGCCCGTTTTAAAACCTCTACATTAGGATTCCCGTTTTAAGTTATTTTTGTTTAACATCCATATAGAAAACCTCCCTATGACTCCTGATTCAAAAACTCACCTGTTTTCAAAATGGCCGCCATTTTTGTCTCGCAAAATTCACCTTTGGACCATTTGCTTTAAAGCATCTGTTGATAGGATTCCCATTTTAAGATATTTTTGATCAACATCAATACAGAAAACTCCCCTATGACTCCTGGTTCAAAAGCTCGCCTATTTTCAAAATGGTCGCCATTTTTGTCTCGCAAAATTCACTTTTGGCCTAATTCCTAGCTTTGCAAATAATTTCAGGTGTCCTGCAGAGTAAAAAGCCATGTCACTGTAAAGAGTAGTTGTATGAAATAATTTTGTTACAAAAATCGGCAAAAACTATATCCGTTTTTTTTTTATTTTCTGCCATTTTAGCCATCATTCACTTTTGAGCAACGCCATGTGAGCCCAGTACCCACGGTACTATTTATCATTTTATTGTTTGATGTTTTAGATAAAATGGATATCTACCATCTCTCCAAAATTATACCGTTACTTCTGAACGGTTTATTTTTATGTAAGTACAATACAGTTAATACTTCTAGAAGTACCACCCTTAATTACATGTACATTTTGTAACATAAACATAACACACTCAATCATTGTGGAATCACTATGACAGCTCTGAGCCAACCTTCATTTTGAGTTTCTGTATCAAGGGTTAAGGGGTAAACGTATGGTCTCACCTATACAAATCCTTTTCCCAAATAATGATGTATGCGTGGTATTATTTTGATAAGCTCTGACTTTAGGTGCAGTGGCAACAAATTCAACAACTACAGATGGACTGACAACAAATCCAGTTACTTCAGATGGACCGACAACTAATTCAGTCACTACAGATGGACTTACAATTAATTCAGCCAGTACAGATGGACTAACAACTAATTCAGCCAGTACAGATGGACTGACAACTGATTCAGTAACTACAGGTGGACTTGTAACTAATTCAGTCACTACAGATGGACTAACAACTAATTCAGTCAGTACAGATGGACTGACAGCTGATTCAGTAACTACAGGTGGACTTGCAACTAATTCAGTCACTACAGGTGGACTGACAACTAATTCAGCTACTACAGGTGGAGTGACAACTTATTCAGTTACTTCAGAAGGACTGACTACCAATTCAGTCACTACAGTCGGACTAACAACTAATTCAGCTACTACAGGTGGAGTGACAACTAATTCAGGTACTACAGAAGGACTGACTACCAATTCAGTCACTACAGTCGGACTAACAGCTAATTCAGTTACTACAGGTGGACTGACAACTAATTCAGTTACTACAGATGGACTGACAACTAATTTAGTTACTTCAGATGGACCGACAACTAATTCAGTTACTACAGATGAACTGATAACCAAATCAGTCACTACAGTCGGACTAACAACTAATTCAGCTACTACAGGTGGACTGACAACTATTAATTCAGTTACTACAGATGGACTGGCAACCAATTCAGTCACTACAGATCGGCCAACAACTGATTCAGTTACTACAGATGGAGTGACAACTGATTCAGTAACTACAAATGGACTGACAACAAATTCAGTTACTACAGATGGACTAACATTAAATTCAGTCGCTACAGATGGACCTACAACAAATTCAGTTACTACAGGTGGACTGACAACTAATTCAGTTACTACAGATGAACTGGCTACCAATTCAGCCACTACAGTCGGACTAACAACTAATTCAGCTACAACAACTGATTCAGTAACAGGTGGACTTACAACTAACTCAGTCACTACAGATCGATTGACAACTAATTCAGCTTCTACATCTAAACTGACAACCAAGTCAGTAACTACAGATGGGCCAACAACTATTCCAGTCACTACAGATGGGCCAAAAACCAAGTCAGTAACTACAGATGGACCGACAACTAGTACAGTTACTAATTCAGCGACCAAACCTGGTACAACAGATGGACTGACAACTAATTTAGTAACTACAGGTGGACTGATAACCAATCCAGTTTCTTCGGGCGTAAATACTTCATCTACCGCAATGAGTAAGTAATGCATTATTCATTCCATACATTCAATACTTTAAAAAGTAGAATCAATTCTAGCAAGCAACCAAGTTGCCACAAGGAGGAGTATTTCTTACAAAAAGTGTTTCAATTTTAGAATATTTTGGGCTTATATCTTTCCTTGTCATGCCTATTTTCTGAAAAATTCCCCAGTTGTATGTCGTACAGGTGGCACTTTTGCTAATCATTAATTTGCCAGGTTCGGAAAATTAAATGTCGGAAATATTGTCTTCATAATGTTATCCAATGGGAATGAAGTTTCTTAAAAAATTAAAATTAGGAAAATGATAGGTCTCGGGGGCTAGGCCACCTGTACATTTTACTTGCAATTTTAATTATCACTTGTAGATCTGATTCTGAATTCGGTTAAATAGAACAACTTAGTGCATAAAATACAGGGTGATCCAAAACTCATTCACACTTTTGATAACGTACCACCTTCTATTGACAGGAACATTTTACAATTTGTTTTTATTATAGAACTGTCTTAGAAACTTAAAGTTTTGTGTAGTGTAGGTTTTTCTTTCATATACAACTATTTGGTGTATCCATCCCGATAGTTTGCTTGATTCAAACTGCTTTGTGCTTTATCACTGTGGATATTCACACATTGAAGTTGGTAATTACCCTGCCCAACATGAAATTCTCCTGATCTCTAGCTCCGCTTTAATGTTATTCTTAAGTACATCAATATTTGGGAATCGTTAGCCTCGGCCCTGTCTTATAGGTATCCCCCAAAAAATAAAAATGTAAAGGGAATAGCTTAGAAGAGGTGTTAGAAGTTCATTAACCTGTTAACTGTGAACATGGACAGATGACGGAGCGATACATTGAACTGACGAAAATTCATCCGGGCACTGAGGCAAAAGTGAGGATGCTAATAATTTCATTAATAGACCTAATGCAAAGCTTATTTTTAACGCATTTTCGTATTTCTATTTAACACAAAAGTGTTATACGCTAAAGTGTACATTTTCCCTTATGCAAAGATGCAACATCTGTGGTTTTATGGATACAACATTTTATTTTTATAAGACTACAAAATTCGTAATTAAATAAATTCATAACATTGATAAAATTGAGTAAGCCTATGATATTTCAACCGTACCAGGCAAGAACTGCAATGCGCGTACCTAACACGGGTATGCACATTTTGTAATGTTTCTACCCTACACACTTGTTTTGTTTACTAATAATTGAGAATCCCATAAATTATAGGACTGCACACTTCTCACATACTTTATATGTGAGTTTTATTTGATTTTTATTTTGTTCAAACAATTGTTATCAAGATTGTAGATGAAGGACTTAGCTCTGGGTGTGTCTAACAGGAAGAACTATTCATCACCGACTTATTAGGCAATTGTTATCAATTCAGGTATACGTACATATATATATAATGAATTAGGAAATAGGTTAAGGAACATACGACTTATTTGTTACTTGATGATATAAAGTGTTGGAGTAATCTTGAAATTTTCAGTTGCGTATCACTTGTGTGAACAAATATTGGAGAACAATATAACAAAGTTCAACAATTTATACAATTGCTCAATAACAGCGATAACTTCAATATATGGAAATAGACAAGAACCTGGTGTAACTTAAGTTGTATACCTGCAAAGTTTGGAAACTATAAAATGGATCTGAATGCTCGACGTTACATGTTAGTGCTCGGAATGTGTATGCTGACCCTAGGTAAGTGGAACATTTTGGTACCCCTTGATAAAATTTTGCATTAGTAGTTAAAAATGTGTCTTGGTAATGTAAACCTAAATGCCAGGTTTGGTATTGTAAATGATTTAAAACAGTCATATCTTTGACCATATGTATGACTTTATTGTTGCCATAAACACCACCCTTTTCACAATAATAGTATGTTTTCATCGAAGTAAAGGTGTTAGATGTTAGAAATACAGAACTCTCCAAAACCCCATTGTTTGGGTCTTCATCTCAAAATATTCTACTGCATTGCGTTTGTAATTTTCTGGATGAAGAAACAGCGCTGAAATGCGAAAGTTAAAACACGTCCATTGTAGATATCCATACTAGTTTTTAGCCCAATTTTGGTCATCAAAATTTGAAATTTTCAATATGAGATTTTCAACGCCATTCTACCTCGGAGAAGTTACAGATCGTTTGTTGTTTTATCTACTTATGTAATGAAATTGGGAAGACAATATTCTATTTTAAGAAAATTAGTCCGACATTTTGAAAAATGCATTGAAGTAGGGTCCATTCATTATCATGGGGACATTTCTCAGAGAAAAACATATCATGTTAATGAGGATTGTCGTAATCAACGTGAGAAAATAGTCAAGGTAAAATATGACTGTCTTAAACATTCCCCATACCACGCCTGGCCCCGAAAAGAATATCACATTACATGACAGTAACAGTAAAAATCAATTTCTTTGAAATTTCTTATTATCACCTATATACAGGGTGGGCCAACCCCCCCTAGCCATTATTTCTGATAAATATTTATTTTTTAACATGTACACCTACAATGATATACCATTTTAAAGATAATTTAATTTGCAACAAAATGATATATAATAGAACTATTTTCAACAACCCCATTTAGAAATATAACCAATTATGTGACATGGGGGTCAAAAAACACCTTTCCAATAATTCCATCGATTTTGCGAACAATAGCCTATTTCTACCAAATTTTACTGTTCAGTACAACATTGCAACATTGTCATGAGTCTTTCATAATCGGATATTATATATTGTTTTCATTCAGTTTTTGAACCATGCATGCTCAATAAACATGTGGATGCTTATAAAACAAATTCATTTCTTCCTCAGTCTGTCCAAATATGGCTCAATAGACCCACCACCTGGGCCCATCCTCTGATGGGATTATTCGCTTAATACGCGGAAGCCATTGGTTGATGGCATAATTGATGGATGTATGCGGAAGTACCATTCAACTGCTAGTTATTCTTTCTTTTAGTTCCTCCACATCCCTGATAAGCTGGGTATCTTTAAATAACTGTTCTAGATGCCACCGGGTATGGTAATCAACATTATTGGCATCTGGACTGCCAGAAAGCATTTGTCCGGGCTAGAGATGGTGTAATTTCGAATCTCCAAAAACTCCAGGGTAGCACTGGACCTGTGTGATGAAGCACCTTCCTATCAGATAATGAAATTCCTTTCACATGTTTTTATATCCTTGAGGAGTCCTCTTTAACACCTCATGTCTTTAATATTCAGAGTATATTTTTGCTCCTGGTTCAACAAAACAGGGCCTGTACAGTCTTTCCTTTTTGGGAAACACGGAGTGGACACCACTACCCTTTCAGAAAAATGTCACCTCGATTTGAGTAGCCTTTTATGGCATATGTCCCTATTTTTGCTGACTGATATATAGAGTCTATCCTGTTGATTACATGTATAGTACTTGGGGCATTTAGAACAGTTGGTCTATGAAGATCACTAGCCTATCAGGGATGTATACAAACTAAAAGAATGAATAATTAGGAGTTTGATGGTACTTCCACAGAGATCCATCAATTATACCAATGGTTTTTGCGTCTTTAGCGAATAATTCCGATCAGAGGGTGAGGAGTCCGGGGGTGGGTCTATTGAGCCATATTTGGACAGACTGAAGAAATGAATTTTTTTATAAGCATACACATGTTTGTTGAGCATGCATGGTTCAAAAACTGAATGAAAACATCCAATTATTGAAGACTCATGACAATGTTGCAATTTCTAACTGAACAGTACAATTTGGTAGAAATAGGCTAATGTTCACTAAATTGATGAAAATTGAAAAGGTGTTTTTTGACCCCCATGTCACATAAATGATTATATCTCGAGCCAGGGTTGTTGACAATTGTTCTATTATATATCATTTTGTTGCAAATTAAATTATCTTTAAAATGATATATCATTGTTGGTGTACACGTTAATGAATGAATCTTTATCAAGGATATCGGCTAGGGGGGTGGTTTTTTGGCCCACCCTGCTATACAGATCCTCAAGATTATTTAATTGTACTTCAACTCCTAATGAAAGGTGACTCGATTAGCCTAGGCAATGTAGCATATGGTTTCCGGACAACTCGGACCCTGGACAACTCGGGACCCAAAACATCTCGGACTCAAGACAAGTAACAAATTAATACAAAATATGAAGCCACAATATATAATATATGTATTAATTTTCATAGATGAAAAAATAAAACCACACATAATGATAAAAATCATAATTTTAAAAAGTGGTCCGAGTTGTCTTGAGTCCGAGATGTTTTGGGTCCAAGTTGTCCAGGGTCCGAGTTGTCCGAGTTGTCCAGTTGCCGTACTGCATATAGGTCAATTCTCTCTCTACATATTGTTTAAGTCACATACTTGATCAATTCTTTAATACAGTTCATCCTCGTGATTTTAAAATTATCTACATACAGTTACACCATATTTGATAAAAAATAAAATACATATAAATTGTTGCAGGTGCATCGCAAAGTACAACGGAAAATACAGTTACTACAGATGAAAGTACAACGGAAAATACAGTTACGACAGATGGACTGACAACTAATTCAGCCAGCACAGATGGAATGACAACTAATTCAGCCAGTTCAGATGGAATGACAACTAATTCAGCCAGTACAGATGGAATGACAACTAATTCAGCCAGTTCAGATGGAATGACAACTAATTCAGCCAGTTCAGATGGAATGACAACTAATTCAGCCAGTGCAGATGGAATGACAACTAATTCAGCCAGTTCAGATGGAATGACAACTAATTCAGCCAGTTCAGATGGAATGACAACTAATTCAGCCAGTTCAGATGGAATGACAACTAATTCAGAAAGTTCAGATGGAATGACAAGTTCAGATGGAATGACAACTAATTCAGCCATTACAGATGGAATGACAACTAATTCAGCCAGTTCAGATGGAATGACAACTAATTCAGCCAGTACAGATGGACTTACTAATTCAGTCAATACAGATACAACTAATACAGTTACATCGGGGGATGGAACTACACCATCTAACGCAACGAGTAAGTCACGCGTTACTTATCCCATATATTTTAGTTACAGCCCTTGAGAAAGGTTCGGAAAAGTACTTTCATATTTCTGTGTGGTATCGGTCTTGAACGCAAGGTGTAGCTTTAATGCAAGAATTGCATGTTATATCCCTCTCGTGAGTAGGTATGTAAAATTCTAAAATGAAATTCCGTTTTTATCATTCTATTTCAAAATAAATTATCATTTTATAAACTATATCATATATGTCCTAGCCTGAAATGCTTAAACATAACAGAAGGTGCACCCACATGCAATAACGTACGTAAAAGTCACTAGTTTTTATCAGTTGTATTGAAATTGTAAGTATGTAATGCGTAATTGCCCCATCCTGATAACACGGAGCGCTCAGGCCTCTCGCCGAGTCCCCTTAACTACAACGCTTGAACACGGGGTCCCCTAAACTAACGCTAAACACTGGGTCCCCTATAATCTGCAACACTTAAACACGGGGTCCCCTAAACTACAACGCTTAAATCTGTCAATGGGCAGCGTTTAAACCTTTCATCGGATACCCCAACCTGCAATGCTAAACCCTATATAAGGAATGCACACTGCTCACTTACTTGGTAAATGTGTGCACAGTATATCAGGCCTGTCAACCTTGGAACACCTAAAATGAGTGACTTACCAATATTGAAGACCAATCTCTAAATTGTGAACACCTTGGTCCAAATCTGAACACCTTGGTCCAAATTTTGAACACATTGGCTCAAATTTTCAACAAGGAAAGTCGGAGCAAAGGCGTGACATATACGTAATTTCCTGTGAAAATTTTTAGATGTTCTGCTCCTGAAATATTTTTTCTTGCCATAATCAGAAAAATGCGTATTACGCAAAAAACGGGTGTAACTTGAATTTCTTCAGTAAATGCATGACAAATACCCGAATTGCGGGACAGTTGGACGGCCTAGTATATGTAGAATACATTTTGGGTTACACACATCGCCGATTGTTCTAGCTAAAAATATGCTACTAAACATTTTTTTAAATACATAAGGCTCATAAGTATAATACTGAAAACAGATTTCACGAGGACTTTCAATATATTTAGTCCAATTGCGCTTTAATCGTCCAAATCCACCCCATGCGTACAATTCGCTTAAAATTACAATCGTATGATGCGAGACTCCACATAAGTAGGAAATAAGGATCATTTTGTCACCCATGTGGCAAATTAGTTTTTTTACTGCTTAATAAATAGTGAATGACAGTTTCATTAGGGCGTTTCATTAACTATGAGAATGGCATGATGTTTTGATACCTCGCACATGAGTTTTATGAAGCTGTAGTGTTCCTGGTACATGCGCTCTTTGATAGGCAAAAATAAGGAGAACAAAACTAGAGAGGTTTGTTGTTGGCTATGTAACATAATGACGTTTTATTATAAATTAAATATATTGTACGTTACAATTACATAGTCAGCTATTGGCGGTTGTTAGTCCTATCTGAAAGTATTGTTATATAACATTATGTAATTTATAATAGAACCACGTCGTCATATGTGACCAATGCAAGTGGATTCAATATGTTTGGTCCATTCAAAAATTGGCAAGATGAAGATATGAATAAAACTAGGCAAAAAGTCACTAGTATCTCCGATAATTATTCGACAACCTTTCGATTGTGTTTTAAAACTATTAAGTGGGACTGTAAAATAAAGAAACCTTTTCATTTTTATTGAATTCAGAAAGTATTAAGTTTCATGTTTCACGTTCAGAAGGTTATAATTTTCATGTGTATGAATATATTGTTTTAAACGAAACGCATTTCAAAGCCTTGATCGTGTACGTGAACCTTCCCGTTCACGTTGTGAAAAACAGATGCAGTCCAATAAGGTCTTCATTGTGACAAGGAAGGAGACTGAGGCACAAGGATAACCTCTCAAAACTGCGAAGAGTTAATATGTAACTGGGTGACCTTAAACAACGAGGCTCGAAATGTTGCTATACTTTAACAATACATCAGGAAAAAAACTCACGAGGTTTTAGATTACAATTGTTCAGCATATAGTTAAAATAATATAGTGTGTAAATATAAGATACACGTATAAGGAAATGACCTGAATGAGTAATGGCATTCCAAACTATCACGATAATCATAATTCTAATCTATTTAGTTCTTAACACTACCTTAAAAGCAAACATTGTTCAAGGCTCAATTCAAAAAAGATAACAACGGCAGTTGTAATGTACAGAGTGTCCAGAAAGTATCATAATTCAAAACGTTGCATATACATTAATATATATGTTTCTAATATATGTATCGAATGTTTTTTTATATATACTTACTTATCTTTAAAATATACTAGTACTTACTCTTATTTAAAAGTGATTTTGTTAATGAGCACCGGGTGCATGAATAGCCCCCCTTGGGTATACATTCTATGCAAGATTTATCAACATTCTTTTATTCTTCAACAGTATCTCCGATAATTATTCGACAACCTTTCGATTGTGTTTTAAAAATATTTAGTGGGACTGTAAAATAAGGAAACCTTTTCATTTTTATTGAATTCAGAAAGTATTAAGTTTCATGTTTCACGTTTACAACGTAAATACACATACACGTGGATGACACATTATATTCATGTGGATCTCAAGAAATGACATCTTACAGAGATGATTTCACCGAATCATTGTAAAATATACAACTCGTACGCAGGCTATTTACTAGAGAAGCCAGAAGACAAGGTGTCTACACATTGACGTGTCACCGTGTAGGGCAAGGGTTATGCCAATGATCAAGATATGTTTAGCATACTCAACAAGATGTTGTAAACCATATGAGAAATGACTAGGAGGTTAAAGTTCATATTTTTGTATATTTATTGCTTGAATGTGAGATTCACTTGATATTACGATTTATTATGGCTCGCAAAATGATGGTACTTCTTGGACATGTTTTATTAATGGTGGCCCTAATGGCAAGGTGTCTGGGGGCAAAAAGCACAGATACAACAGTACCAATCACATCAAGTACAACAACAGAATCAATAACAACAATAGCGTCAGAAACAATTGCATCAAATACAACAACAGCTTTAGAATCAATTAATCAAACAGTAGCGTCAGAATCAACTGCATCAAATACATCAACAGCTTCAGAATCAATTACAACAACAGCGTCAGATTCCATTACAACATCGTCAGAATCAAATACAACAAAAGTGTCAGGATCAAATACAACGCAATTAGTATCAACAGTTTTAAGTATTACGAACACTCAATCAATGGGTAAGTTACTCGAACCAAAACACATCACATAAACTATCAAGTGTATGTTGTACTCTAATTGGAAGTTGTCACTAGAGCCATGGCGTTTTTGCAGGGCTGTAGTCCTTTTAAAGCGACATCGATTTTTCAAGCTTGTAGATATTTTTTCTCTTTTCTTTCATTCTGTTTATAGTAACTGCCATGACATGATTCCAGCTTCCAGAAGCATGATAGTAACATTTGACTGCTATTTGATGATTTTTATAGGATCGATTTTCTCTTTTAATATGTCGATCATACTGGTGATCATAAACTATCATAGACACTCTTTAAAATAATGTTGCCGTGCCTTTTATCATTGGACCATGGAGCTAGTAATCTACCCCAAATAAAAGTAACCACCAAAATAAATAGCCAAAATTAGGCTATATATAAGATGAACATATAGTTTTCAATTCAATAACTATAATGAATTATATTTGTATTTTACTTAAGAATAACATACATTAATGTATAACATGTACTACTGTTTTAGAATACATTAACATCGAGATAGCAGGAACTATTGAAGATGTCAAGACTCGTGCGTGTAATTTATCAATTATGATTTATAGTTTATCGCTCAGTTCTATGAATCATAGTTCTACGAGTCATTAACGTAGACAACCACTAGCCCATTATTTATTGAATTATTTGTTTGTTAATTTTGGTTAAAACCATCTAGTGCAATTATTTGTTGATTTGGCCCACACATGTGATCTTCAATACGATACCCTCGTAACTGAATAACTAAATATTTATTACTGATTCATGAAACTTTCCTGTGACTTTGTTTCAGGAAATGAAACAACGGATGAGGCCACTACTCTCACAGTGACAAGCACCACGACACAAACAACAACAACGACCCCTCCGAATTCTACACCGGTTGATATATGTAAGTAGAAATATCAAACCGCTACTCATTATTGTGTTGACAATTTTGATATATGAAGAACGCTGATTCCCATTTGCGATATCATTAACGTATCTAGTGATTTGCATACTTTCCTTATTGCAAAATTTCGAACACATTGTAATGCAAATAATGTACACAACCAAGAAGATGACATGGAGAGAATTGCAGATGCTTTGGGATATGATCAAGATATATTTTATCCTATGCCCTGTAGAGTTTTAGGGAGATAAGTTGGTAAGATATATCCTGTTTCCTGATTTTGAGGTTTCCATGTCCAGAACTTCCATATCTCCCGCCATATCTCCCACTTCGGGTATATCCTTCCATTTCCGGTGCTGAACCAAAAATTGGAACCAAAAATGTGAAAAAATGAAGAAACTTAGAAAACTCTACTGGGTATAGGATAAAGCAGTAATATATGGTCGGTTTGGAAATGGATTTTATCCAAACCCACCCAGAACATAACCCTTATTTATTCCAGCAAATGAGAAAATAGCGATCCCAGTTGTATTTACAAATATAGATAGCTCAGGATGTGCCACAGAAAGAGAATCGTTTCAAAAACAGGTGAGTAAAGAATGAGCAGTAATGTAGGCCTAAAACAACAAAACATATACGTGTATATTCATTCAGATCAGTCCAATTTTAAGGATGAAAGGGTTGATTATCATTGTGAATTGTTAAATGACATTATATTTCGAATTGTACATTTGTATTTCTATATTATAGTTTTTAAAACATACATTGTCTAGAATGGAAGTACGGGAAATTGCATTCGCTGTTTTGAACAGGTGTGATAATCCACGTGTACACATGCTTAATCTGTGTACTGTTGCAATGTAGAAAGAGTACGTGATCGGATAAAACTAAACTGGATATTAATCAAACTAATTGATAACTGTTTTTTCCATTTTTTAGTTAACTGATGGGTTAACATCGACACCAAATGCAACCGTCACTTGCGAGGATTGCTCAGCAAGGTAAGCAACTCATACCTGCCTCCAACAGCTATGTAAACTCACCTATCGTAATATAATTGCTATTTTAATAAATTCAGACTCTGTGTATTGTTCTTCTAAATATCACCATATTATATTATATTATATTATATTATATTATATTATATTAGCTGTTATAGTCAAGTTTATTGCGGACAAAATTTAACCTCTATTCATATTTATCCGATGAGGAATTTTTCCAGATAATATGGAAAAATCACTTATACGAGGGTATATCATAAAGTTCTCATAATGTATCTCTATTTTTTTTATTTTTCAATATATTCTGATGAATTTTTCACAGAATGTGTAGTATAGATTGCTGTATTAATCTATCAAAAAATATTTGGTATAACAGAAATATTATTTAAGAAATGGTTGCCATAGTAACCGGAAATCAAGGCACCCGGGGCAAATAAAAGATCGTGCAGGAATAGTCCAAACCATGTTTAAATGCATAATAAGTTATCAAATAAGCTATGAAACTCATCAAATTGTTAAATACCATGTATTCTTGACTGTTTTAAACTATTATAATGGGCATGTGAATTGTGTGATCTCATAATGGATGATTGTAATGCTTCATTAGAAGTGATGTTAGACACTACAACTGTTTTGTCAAGTTTTCCGAGGAAAGTCGATTTTCCACTTTAGTTCATCTTAAATAAGTAATAGACCCCGCATAGGGTGTAATTATGTTGATATCTTTGCAACATATTTGTTTAAGATTATCTTTAGTATGAGCAAAGGACATCAAGGATTTTTTAAACTAAACTAAACTTTTTATCAGTGTGAATATTATTTTTCTGATGATCCCTGCATCTATGCATTATCTTACTCAGTCATTTCTGATCATTAAGCTTTGATTCTCAGAGCCTGGTATCACATCCAATGAAGCATGTAAGCATCCCCTATGACACCAAACAATCCACATGATCAATTTATTTTATAGTAAAAGCATTTAACAACATATTACAGTTAACATTTTAATGTGTAATTATGAGAGTTTATTATGTATGTAAACAAAGTTAATTAAGCTCATTCTCTCAATTATTTTTATTTGCCCCAGGTGCCTTGATTTCCTGTTACTATGGCAACCATTACTTATCTAATATTTCTGTTATACTAAATATTTTTTGATAGATTAATAAAGTATTCTATACTGCAGATTCTATGAAAATTTCATTAGATTATATTGAAAAATAAAAAAATTTGAGAGATATTATGAGAAGTTTATGATATACCCTCGTATATATTGTGATTTTTGTTTGTTTTAGTACCGATAGTTTAATGTGTAAAGTAGAATACCCAGCTGTAACCTTGATAGAGAATAACAATAGAAATTCGACATTTACCACTGAGTTGGGAAATGTCATCAGAGAAGCTGCAAAGAATGTCACATTTACAAATGGAACAAGTGCAAGTGTTGACGATGACAAACTAAATATTGCTCTAGGAGTTGGTGAGTGAGCATCGAAAAATTAATGAAGCTCTGTTTAATTATACAGCATATAGAATATAACATTCATTATATGAGATTTTTGCGTGAATCTTTGATTTCCGTTCGGTAGCTGTTTATTTCAGACTATAATCGAGCGAACACAAAAATGTCCACTTAAAGCTCACCCGCATCTTGAATTTATCATAAATGTCAGTCAAACCTTTTTGGAACCTCTTGGTTATTTATAAATCAATTTAATGCTTTTTAGCTGGTCAGATCGTAAATGATCCATGTGGAGAATTCTGTAACGCTACTCAAAGATGTCGCTCAAACTCTCTTTATGCCGGATCTGCCTTAGCATGCGAGTCCAAATGTGCTCTATTCCTGGAGGACGACTGTAAAGGGGGACAGGGTACATGTACACTGGACTATGAGAAGAATGAACCGTTTTGCAAGTGAGTATACACCAACACCAAATATTCCATTCTATTGAGGTGAATACATCTTTCCCTCAGTATCAATTAGGCCATTTGGAAATGTGGTAGTAATGACTAATGTGAAGACCAGTTAAAGAAAGGCTGCACATCACGACCTCTGCTTCTAAATGCTCACATAACCACATGCGCTTGTTTGTTTGTACTGTAGATGAGAATTTTTGTTTTCAGATGTAACGCTGATCATATCTACCTTTTTAAGACTTGTGTAAATCAATGGTATATAGTTGGAGGGGTCGCGGGCTTAGTGGTATTGCTCATCATTATTATCATCGTCGTCGCTGTTTGCTGTAGGAGGAGGAGCCCTCCTAAACAATCCGAAGAGGAACGGTCTTTGAGGTAACAGAAATCACATTTTGAATTATAACATAAGGTCATAAAAAGCGTTGGCTATTTGACAGAAAACAAAAATATTATGATGATAACTTTTAACGTCAGACAGGATAAGCTCAAACGTTTTGACGATTGGTTTAACTAAAGTCTATATCATAAGTTTTGTGACTCTCTATTCTTTTGTTTCAAGTGTCTTCCTACATAACATGCATAATAACCATATTTCTCGCATAGGCACGAACGAGATTTGAAGTCATATGATAACAACGGTTATACTAGTCATCCCACAGAGTCGTATGAAATGGAAAAGCCGAACTATGTTCAACCTACATATGATGACGTAAGTCCCTTGTATCTCTATAACAGAGCTATTAAATTTAGGTATTTATTGGCAATTGTATTATTTATCTACTTCTTCTTAATTTGAGATAAGTGATATGAATATAAAAATATATTATTCCATTGTAAACAAACCAAGAAATACCATACTTCCAATCCATCCATTTCCCATTACTGACAGAGACATCTTTCCAACGGTTAATGTCCCCATAAGGTAGAAAAGGTAATCGTACACAAGACTAATCATGAATTAAACATTTTTAAAAACTAAAATATCAATTATACAATGTAGAATTTACCAGCACAAAATGTGAGAAATGAGCGCATGGCAACACCAGCTGACAACACTTATACTGAACTGCAGAACACAGACGCCTACAAGAACTTCTTTCCACAACTGGAACATGTCGATCCAACAGTTGATGTGAGTCGCGTGTGTTATATACTGGGAGGTTTTTGAATATTGGGGTTGGGTTAAGTTCCTGTACTGATGTATCTCATATACTGGAGGGTTTTCATGAGTTTTTCTACAAGATGGGGCGTTCAAGTCCCTAGTTGTTTAGTCTGCTTAGTTGTTACTTGAGCTCGGGCGGGAAATATAGCAAACACCCTAGCCTTGCCGCTTCTAAGATATGATTTGGGGTTATATTATTCAAACCTACACAAGCGTGACAAATTATAACCATTGTCGTCCCTCGGGAGATAAACATTATTCCCTCAGGATAAATCCCGTAGCTAACACATCCAGTCCTAGTACACAATCCTTATACATTTATTTATAAAACTTAATGAAAACAGTATTAGAAAAAGTAGAATTGAATTTAAATTTAGAAATATCTGCTAATATCAAAGAATAGTTTTGAACAGTGTTAGATTATTTTATAAACTCCAACATCGGATAATCTTGCATTTTCCTGATTTGAATAACAATGGATACCATAGTTTCTCACTAATATACCCATGGGCGTTTATTTGAAAAGGGTACATCGAAGAGGAAATCGTGTCTTTTTAAATGCCCTTTTTAGTGCTGTATTTACAAATCTTTGCATAATGATAAATTGTAATTCTAAATAATTATATTAATAATCGTGATTTATTCATATACTGTACTAAAATCATAGTTTCTATTTTGTGTAATTTAAATACATGTATTTTCAGTACTCGATAAAGCGGCCTACGTTTAGGCATAATGATTACCAATACGATAGAAAGTAATAGTTTTCTGGGATTCTACTCTGCAGCTTCTCTACTGTCTACAGGTTTCTATCATTATGGTTTTTAGATTCTATAGACTTTCTCTTTCATCGGGCTTCTCTAGTATAGAGCTATAGCTAGTGGTGTTTTCTAATCGCGCATGTATTAATTTAATATTTATCTCAGTACATCTGCTGAGCTCATTATACTGCTCCTAAAATCACTTTCTTTTTGGGGTGCGGTTCTTCTAGTATTAGTTGTAATATAATGAATGCTCATCCTAAGATAATATTAATTTCAAGTAATACACTCTTATTTTCTAGTACTCGATACAAAGACCCATTCTGCGATATTTCCCACGGTATTATTCATCCAAGCAATACTGAGGATACCGGCGAGATATCACGTGACATTATGGCAACTTTTTGACTGTAGAGTGACTGATCAATGAAACAGTCTGTTTAAGTCATTTCCATGATATGACATCAAGCACGGCGATTGGTTTCGGCCGGAAGACGATTTTTGTGGAGAAGCAGGCCAAGAGTTTTTGAATGGCTGACAAGACATTGCAGATGTTTTCATTATATAGCATAACATTATATTGGAATCACAAACATTTATGTTAAAAAAATGTATTTTGCTTTCCATCTAAGGCACCTTCAGAATAATTTATTAATTTGTGTATTATTTTTGTATATAAAGTTTAAGTTAATCATTTGATTTGATATTTTCGTAATCATTAACATGCTATTGTGATTTATAGTTTGTGATTTATGTATTTTTACATTTTCTACAACGATCAACAAGAAATCAAATTGTTTTGATTTAAAAAAATGTTAAATACATTTTGCATACATGTACTATTTATAATATGTAAATGACAAATAGTTCAGGCCCTATACTACCTATAGCATGAACATGTAAAAAGTTCTAGTGTAAATACTTTATCGATTCATCATGTTGGAGTACGTGTAATCTTGAAGCACTCTCCTGTTGTTCAGGGTGGAGTGGTCATAATGGTTTTGATCGTTTACAAAGTCAAGCAAGTCAAATAAATGTCAGGTATACAATACATTTTATTGTAGTCTAGTCTATACTTTTATCAGACAATTATCAGACCATAATGTTAAAGAGAGAATCAGAGATAGCGAGCAGGCTAAACAAAAAATTGTTTCAATTTTAGAATATTTTTGGCTCATGTCATTCCTTGTCATGTTTATTTTCTAAAAATCACAAAAGTTCATACTTTATTCAAGGAAAACGAAATGTTTTTACAATAATGTATTATTTTTCTATAAGAATGGTTACCATTCTTATTATTTGGGAGAATTTAAACATTTTTTACCCATTTTTGCACTTTGAATCATTAATAACTTCACCAATTTATAATATATAGTGAATCTTTTGGGAGATATTGAATTTGATATTGTAAGGAATAGATTGGTAGGTCAATTATGCACGTTGCTTGTAATTTTGTCACCCCCTATGGATCTGATTCTGCCTTTAAGAATATCAAATGAACATTGTTCACTAGACAAGATAATAAAGACTATAAATTACATTTTTTACCGTTACACAACCCCCTTGGCGTCTAGCAGCTTGTTACATACAGGGCGTTTTTGTAAAAATATTCACCTTTATATTGAACTATTTTCAATATTGCTTATGTATATATTTTGTAAAGGATTTGAATAAATTCAATTGATTGATACATGAAATATTTTCAATTTTTTATTCCTTTTGACGTGACTGTATAAGTTTCGAAACATTTTGATCATTTAAAAGAAAGAAATATTAATTAAAACTTTTGATCTTTTCATAATTACAAAAATTGGTACCTGCCCCGCCAACCCCTACACCCATGTTGCTATAGCAACCATATTAACACTTAATATTGATGCTTGATGCTGAAACTTCAGGATATAATAGATAAAACTTTAATCATTATATACACAAAATTTCAGCCGAATTGAAGAATATTAAAGAAAGTTAGAGCATATAGTGCATTACTTATTTTTACCTAGGATTCATCCTAGTTTTTACCTAAAAAAATCAATTTTATTTAATGTGATGAATGTATATTTTTGGACATGTCATTTAATCCGAAATGTGGCAACCGTTTCACTATATATGTTAGCTCATGTTTGATAAGCAATATTTACCACTGCCAAGAAATCAGTAAACCAGAACTATACCTAGTATGACGTCACTAATCACGTGGGGCCCAATCTGAGTGATCCGTTGGTTTTATAACGTTGGTTGGTAACTGTAAAGAGTAAAGGTCCATGTGCAGTATGGCAAGTGATTTTAGACGGTCATATCTTTCACCATGGGTACTTTCTGTCCATAAACACAGTGGTATTTATAAAAACAATATGTTTTCTTTCAAGTGAAGTTCCCGTGATAGTAAAATATCAATCCAACTCTCTGAAAAATTATGGTTTAGGACCCCATCTGGGCACTTTTTAGAAAATGATAGGCTTATTTTCTAAAAAGAGGATTTTGTTTTTCTCGATTTAACCATATCTAAAGTTTCTTTTACACTATATTTACAACTTCTGAAAAGGTGACTGGTATTGAAATGAAGTTAAAAACCACATATCCCATGTTATTTTCAGCATAATTTTGGTCATCGAAAATTGATATCTTCAAAACTAGACTTTCAATACCATTCTACTTTTAAAGAAGTTTTAGACCCCTTTTTGAATAATCTTTTCATGGAATAAAAATGAGGAAAAGGAGATCCTCTTTTTAGTAAATAGGTTCAACATTTTGAAAAAATTGTTGACATGGGATCCCTATTCATAATTTTTCGAAATGTTATATTGATATTTTTATCATCATGCGTACTTCACTTGAACGAAAACATATTGTTATAATAAAACCACTGTATTAATGCACAGAAAGTACTCATGGTGAAAGATATGACTGTCTAGAATCACTTGCCATACTGCACATGAACCTTTTTATTTATGATGGTTATCGTGAGGATTCTACGTTGGACTTACAATACAGAAAACCTCAGTTTTATAGCTGCAGGTTGAGAAACCTGTTCATACGAGCTTTGAATAAATGAAATGGGGGGGGGGGGATCTTGGCCAAACTCTAAGTAGATGCATTGAAGAAGAAGACATATTTATTCCATTATTAACAGTGTGCACACTTTCAAGA
This sequence comes from Owenia fusiformis, assembly GCA_903813345.2. Lineage (NCBI taxonomy): Eukaryota > Metazoa > Annelida > Polychaeta > Sabellida > Oweniidae > Owenia > Owenia fusiformis. Next base: position 18,116,364 of record CAIIXF020000007.1, on the reverse strand, counting down.
TACCTTTATTAGCATAGCTATTACATGTACATCATGGTGTATTATAATTCAAATTACTGGTTACGAATCCAGGCGAGATACGAGGTGACTCTGGCGTACACCCCTGGGTATCCTGGTTGTGCGCATCCTCGACCCCAGGATACAATTCCAACCTGACGCCAAACCCCATTGTCATTATATTGCAGCGGTCCGCCACTATCACCCTGTTCATGGTAGCAAAGCATATTGTTTATACAATAGAGGAGTTTCTAAATGATTTTGAAATCTCGCTAATTCTCGTTTTTCATGAGATTTTAAGAGATTTCGACATTTTACCTCTAATGACTTACTTTTCTTTCTTTTTAATAGCATATGTTCATTGACGGGATCATTTAATAGTATGCCATTCAAGTTTCAGACAGATTTAACTAGCACTCTTTGATAAATCATGAAATTAAGTGACTATTGCAAGCTTTTAGCATAGAACTCAAAGGAAGATTGGCCCAAGATGAACAACGGTGACATCTATTATGTCAGCTTTATTTAGCTATTTAGAAACTATGCTATTGAAGAAAACGAATACATGTTAAGCGTTCCTTTTTAACGTTGAATGAACTTTGGATATCCAGCCCGGGATCCACCCCATGTAAGGAGATGAGACAATCGTCGACCCACGTTGAATGAGGAACCTTTTGCGTGTCAGATTTTGTTATTTTCTTTTAATAACAACGACGGGACTTTTTACGAGCCACAAATTGTACAGATGACATCTTTACTTTTTGTACTTTCATACAGGGTAACAGAAAAATATCCACAAAATGTCGCTTAACTTTTTACTTTTTTGTCTGTCTTTTATTGTCATTTTTGGGATTTTTTCACACAGTCGAAAATATGTAAAAATACTAAATTGTCCATTGCGATACTGAAGAAACGTACCTGGCAAGAGTCGCCTTCGTTATCTAAACCTGCACACAGACTGCTGGGGAAAATATCAGAGTAGCTGTTTTGACATTGACTGTTCGATATTACCGTTTTCTGAACGTGTCGCAATTCTGATGTTACACTGCCCCCTGTAAATATAGAACTAATAAGACAAAAGCTTCCCCAACAATTATAAGAATTAATGAAACCATATACTAGTCTTGCTTCAAGACTATGGAGCCCCATTATCGACTTCTCCAACACAACTGGTGTAAAGTAATTACGGGGGCGGGGGTCTAGGGTCATAAAGTAGATAGGGGGGGGGGTGTTAAGGGTCTTGAGGCAAGATTAAAACCATACGTATTAAAACCATGAAAGAGCATGAAATAAACTTACCGGAAAACTCAGTTCCCCATCCACTCACTGTGACCGTGTTTCCATTGTAGGAGTTGCTAGCAGATGGTTGGCATATGGGCCTGACCCGGCTGGTCCAACCGCTGATGGGAGTTGTTAGCCGCATTAGTGCAATATCATTCTCGCTAGAGTCACTGTCGTATCCCTCGTGCATAATGTAGTCCGCTACAGACACTTGGGTACCTTGATTTCTTCTGTTTGTACCATATTCTATCTGATAATCACTCGCAAATCCGAAGCTAGGTTGCGAAAATATACAATTTGTGTTATTCAATGCTAAATACTGAGTCACTCCCGCAGGACCGGACAAAAAGCGTGGAGAAAATCTGCCATATCTATTTATACTCATTATTTAGGACAATCTATAGCGATAGCGTACTCACTAATTGAGACAGGATTGTTTATACTCACTAATTGAGACAATGCATAACTGTTTGCACTCACTGATTGAGAAAGTGTACCCGGAAAAGTGTATAACTGTTTGTACTCACGCATTTAGACAATGTGCAGCAGTGAGAATCCACTGATTGTTGATAATACTTCCACCGCAAGAATGGTCATACGAGAAAAAGTTATCAACCCTTAAGGACACCTTTAACAACAACAAAACATATTTTTTCGTTTAGATAAGAGACCTATTAAGTAAATTCCTACTATGTTTTGGAATAATGAAAGTCCAACATATTTGTGAAAGAACATTTCATAAAATAAAATCGCAGCAAATATACAGCTTGGTATATACATGTAGAATTAAGTTCACAATCGATTCCTCGGCTAGCGAGGGGAATCCCCATTGAGCCACACAAGCGCCCACAAGCGCCTTGAACCAGGTAGCCAATCAGGTTTATGATAAACAAATTCAACGAACAATCAGACAACAGGAGGACTTTCCCGGTATATTCAAACTTCAGATTGAATTAATTTCTTCGAAAATAATTAGATCGGCCAGCACAATCGCAAAATTAACACTGAAAGAGGGGGATTTGGGACTTCTTCTTTGGTAAGTAGATGGGAATATATGTGGTGAAACTCAATATGCAAAAAAGTCCAGAGGGGTCTTGATTGTGCTATCCTATGGCATAGAGCCTCTTTAAGAGGAAATATTTGGGTTTGCAGCTTCTTTTTGACGCGCGTTACAATGAACATGACCGGCTTTTAGGTATACCTGCCATGGCCACTGTCCATCTCCAGACTCCACGCCATCTACAATTTGTGCCTCTCCCGGGGGACCGCTACCTCCCTGGCCACAATTAGCAGCTAGATAAAAAAGTCCATGCATTTGTTTCACTGCACATTTATAGCATTGATAGTAAGTACCTTTGAATTAAGATGGCTTGCATGATGTCACCATTAACATAAATAACCTATAGTATATATAATACATTGTTAGAAGTGATACTGTTGTTGGTTAGCCAGACGCAGTGCTTTCAATTCCAAATATGATAAAGAAAAGCATAAGCAATCGAATATAGAAAATAGTATTATACTCACTGTCCCACGTCACTTGTAGGGATGGGCCTAAAACAAATAATGTAATTGTGTTTTGTTTTAATATATAGATGTTTTCCATTCTGATACTCAAAGCATCTCTCTCTGTTGCATCGCAGATGCTACCCAGAAGGATAGAGATGGAGAGGGTGTGGCTTACCCATGGGCTTTCTATTGAATGCCCATGGCTTACCACGGTGATGTTTTTCGGATTCACTAGTTACGAGTAATAGGTAGCAGTGCAACATTGATTACAAAGGTTTGAGAAAAGTCAAGTTACGCGCAATTGGGAAAACGTGAACATGTTATATTATGGTCCCCGTGGATTGCTGTCCGTACTGTTGACCAACTCTCAATGGTTTAAACGGAGACCTAAATACAACTATAGTATTTCCCTCACACTTTCATACTGATCAATAGGTCAGAAAAAAGCCAGTGAGGTGAAAATAGTCCTTAGGGGACCATGATTTTACACGTTCACGTACACGTCTTCAAAACGCTACTAACTCAACCTTATTATTTTAGTTTATCGTACTTACCAAAGAGACTTAGGAGTAAAACGAACGACCTCATGGTTCAGTCAGTGTGTGAAAATGGCAGAAGCACATATGTTATATATATTTTGTCAGAATTCTTTATCTTGATTCATCGATAACCTATATTTATAATACAAAGTTGAGGTGTGGTGGAAGACATTGTACTTATTGATACCAACCAAGACATATTTGTTGAGAAAGGAGTGGTATCGATATGGTGAACTTTTTTAACACTTTTGAAACATTCTGAAAATTTTTCACATCGTCAATTTAATGGTCATCTTTTGGATGGTAACATTATAATTTGCTATATACAGTATATATACAGGGTGGTCCAAAAAGTGAACCCCTGCAACAGGCTATATTTTCCTTAATATGTTGTAACTCAAAATTCAAACATTGTACACTTTCTTTGATTCAAAATTACCGCCGATCTCACAAATAGAAGAACTATTACTCACCTTCCTTATAAGGCATAATTTCCGGTCAATACCATAAATGGAATCATTTCCGATTATGATTCATTCTTGTATCAATTCTACTTTCATACGTAAATTACGTCACGCAGCCCCTAGCTAAGAATAGCATCGCTTACGGGTATATAAATGGCAGTTTAGACTTGATTCAGGGAGAACGGAGAACTGGGAACGGATCGAAAGCACGGAACCAACGGGGAACTCGAAACAAACTCGGAACAGGGAACGGACTTGAAATGGGGAATCTTGAGGGGATCTGTGAATGGATTGGAAACATGGAAAGAGGGAGAAAGGGGAAACAAATTTGATACGGGTAATTTTTGCGGCTCTCGGAATAAGGCAATTTGAGAGAAATAGAACGATTAACGAAGCATTTTCAATTAATATTTATTATTCATTATTTGTATGTTTGTATGAGAAGTTCTTGTATTTATAAGCGCGAATATATTATAAGAATTAAATCATTCAACAAGGATCTGCATTTTGACATGAAACATATATTTTCGTAAAATGTAAAAACATACTTTACCAACCAAGATTATTTTATATAATTATCACAGGCCAAGCGAGTTTGAGGAGTTTGAGGAGTTTGAGAAGTTTATGAAGTTGAGAATCTAGAATTGAAAGTTAAGAATTTAAGATTTGAAATGATTGATGTTCACTTAGGAAATATTTATGAAGAGACATACACTTGGTAAAGCATTTGATCCATTGAGATAAATGTACTTATTGCATTAATTAGAGAACTGTAAAGCTTGAAATAAAAATATTTGTTTTAATTATAATTAACAAGTCCGTTACAATTATTTGGGAATCATGGAATACAAGTTAGAATATTGGGGAACATAATGGTCTGTTGTGAGTAATCGATTGCACCACGATCCCCGGGGCAAAATATTATTTCATTCAGGGTGGGGCTGAATCTAAGAAGAAAACCCCATACAACAAATACATGCATGAATTTGCTCATATTATCACATCTTGTAGAGAAAGGTCTAAAACTTTTGTTGACACCATCATTTATTCTCAGTCTTAAATTTCGAACAAATTACAAGACTTAAACAAACATGCCTCAAATTAGATTTTGTGCAAAATTTTACCAATGTGATTGACGGAAATTGTTGATACACATTAGATGATCTTAAAAAAGCTTTCAGTGAGAGATTATAAGTTTAAACCCAACCATATGACAAATGGGACACTATTTGAGAAGAAAACACATTTCACACTTTTATTGACCATTTTGAAGCTGTTTTAACCATTCAACAGTTTAGAGGCATGTTACCTACACAAACGGGTAGAGGGGGGCAAAGTTACCCCTTGTGACCCAAAATCTGAGAAGCCCTTCATATAAAATGTTACAAAAATCAAAAGGAAATCTAATATTCTGTGTTTTGAGCCATATTTCATAACAGTTGGTCCAGATATTGGCATTTTAAGACCATAGGGTTATGTTGCGATTTCACTGGAAGATGTTCTCGTCTTTGGAAACATTGAACACTTCTTTTGATCACAATAACTTGGCAACTGACAGAGGTAGGATGCTAATTTTTACATCATATTGTGTGGGATTCAAAACCAAACAAAGTCAGAAAACATTAGGTTTCCCAGACTCCGGCTTAAAAGATTTCCATGGGAAGATTGTTGAAGGGTTGAAGAATCGCAGATATTGAAGTTCACATTTTACCCATTTTCAGTGATGTCAATACTAAGAAAAATGTATAGTACCAACAAAAATTTTAGACCTTCCTCTACAACATGTGAAACTATGAAAGGATTCCGTGGGTAATAAGGGAAATATAGCCGGTTGCAAGGGTTCACTTTTTTTGGACCACCCTGTATATACTTTTCTCTATTGTTTTAGAAAACACATCAGACACTTCTTTTGTTCTTGGTATCATATGTTTGGATTAAAATGACACATCTATTCGAACCTCATTGGAACAAAACGACATAAACACAACGTGTTTAGGTCTCTCAATATTGTAATTGTACAAAGGAAAGTTTGGTTGATTTAAAAAAAGTAAAAAGTATCTTGTTTATGAAATAAAAGGGTTATCTTAATTTTTATCTATTTTGGGGGTAAAGATTAAAAGGTGGATTGGATCGAGTGGATTGGATTCATGTAAAAGGTGGATTGGATTGGCTATCTTCAAAATATGGATTTTCCTTTAAAAAAATTCTATTGATCTCCCTCTAGGAAGATTGGTGCTCTCTTCACTTGCACAATGTCAAATAATAGATGTAATATTATTTTGCTTGGGTGGGCTAGAAGGATGACCTGGTACCCGCTTTCTGATATACCATCTTATTCATTCCAAGTGTAATTTGAGACATTTCATAAATCATAAGGCAGACTGGTTTGAAGATCCATATCATCCGTTTTCAATCCAAACTGAACGTGCCAGAAATGCTTTGTGAACATTCACACATCAATTTGAATGGCAGGTTTTCTTTTTCTAAAGATCTATGTCTTACAAAAGTTGATTTACAAGGAAAGCAGTTAAATACTTAAGAGTGTCCATGAACTAATTGGAGTATGTATTTGTCATTGCTTTTTTCTGATTTCTCAAAAGGGACCTGTAATACTGTAGAGCGAAATTGTTAAGAGGGAGATCAACAGAATTATTTTTATAAGAAATTCGACATTTTGAAGATTCCCGATCCAATCCACCTTTTACATGAATCCAGTCCACTCGATCCAATCCACCTTTTAATCTCTACCATTTTGGGGGGTTTTGTTTTAAGTTTTTGCATACTTTTTGTTAAATCAACCAAAATGTCCTTTGTATAACTATGATATTGAGAGGTCTAAGAAAATGTTATATATGCTAATTTGTTCCAACAAGGTTCGGAAAGACATTTTATTTCATTCTCAAGAATTGGTAGAAAGGAACAAAAAACAATTGCACTAAAAAACAAAAAATGTTAACAAAAACAGTTATATAATATATATATGAATAATTTTTTGCATTAAATTGTAGCCAATCAGTCAACATTACACAAAGGACTGTTTTTTACAGAATGTTTTCAGTAATTGGTTTAAGAGAAAAACATTGTTGAATTCAGTTCACCATATCGATACCTATCCTTTTAATGGCTTCCCGGCTAATACTTATATATTCTTGAACACATGACTTTTATCATCTGACTTTTATCATCACATCATCAAAACAAAAAGATAAATATTTCAACGTATATAGACTAGTATAAGGCAAATAAGATTTCTCATATCATTTTCTTCGGATCAGATACAGGGAATTAGTGATACAATGTACTAAAATAAGTTCAGTGTGTAACGTCCACCATTCGCCGATCTTTAGGCCTTACATATATACGTATGAGTGAGTGGGCCTACGTGCCGCGAAATCTACTCTATATAGGCCCTAAAGTCCACGCGTAATATCATGCCAACCTAAATTGCCTACCCGGGATTGCCTAATTTGTGTATATAGTATCAGGCAAATAAGATTACTCATATCATTTTCTTCGGATCAGATAGTCCTACCGACTGGGAATTAGTGATAGAATGTACTAAAATAAGTTCAGTGTGTAACGTCCACCATTCGCGCCATGGCGCTGATCTTTAGGCCTTGGAATGAGTGAGTGTGGGCCTACGTGCCGCGAAATCTACTCTAATTAATCCCTATATCCACGCGTAATATCATGCAACCTAAATTGCCTACCGGATTGCCTAATTTGCGAGGAGCAAGGAGAAGCAGATTTTGGATTAATACCCTTTCTTTTCTTTTCATCGGTCATTTTTCCTAAATTTGTTTTACAGAGTTTAAAGCATGCAAAGCCGGGGGGGGGGGGAGGTTACAAGAAACATGGTACATGTAACGCTCGTTTTGAAGTTCGAATTCATGTTTGTTACGCCATGGGATTCAATAGAAAACCCATAGGCCTACGGAAAGGATAAATATAGATCTTTTACCTTATCCTGTCCTGGCACGGGATAATTTTTGCCCATCATTATTTGAAAATAATGAGTCAGTGATGTGGGTAAAATAGATCTATATTAAAAAAAACACCTATTTAATTGCACTGTGTGAGCAAAATATAAACACCCAGACACTTGCCCAGACACTTGCCAGACACTTACCCCCGGGCACTTGTAACCAAGGAGCCTGCCCTGGGGCCAGAGGCACCCTGTTATTTTTCGCTAAAGCTACTTAGAATCTGGATGTAATTATGTTCTTGTGTGGTTAAAGATCACGCATGCGCAGTCGTGCTGTTTCCGATTTCCAAAATAGTGAAAACACAACTCTGGATTCTAAAGGTAAGAAGATAAGGCTTCCTCAGCTCGATCATAATTTGAAAAAGCCATCTCAAACTTTTAATATGTATGTGTTTCAAACTATGGAACCAAATAACGATATATTTTCTATTATATCTTATAAATGTTTGTTAGAAGGCTCTTCCTGTCTAAATTTTTCATTTTTCCACAGGAGCCACAGTGGAAGATCTTAGGCCCACGGATAGTGGGAAGTCCTCCATCTAGGAGGTATATACACAATGCGACTAAAAATTAAAAAAGAAATATGAAAAATATGGTCACCTGTCCTCTAGATTCAATTTTTGAATGAATCGTAGCATAATGTACAGATTATTTGATATCATGCTATTCTTGAAACATTTATACGCAAAAATAACTGGGTCGCTCACCTCTTATGCCTATATGTGTTCAGTAATCATCAATTCTCGTGAGTAAAATTTCTCCAGGCCATTTAAGGTCTCATGGAAGTTAACAGGAAATGACAAAACAGGAAGTGACAATTTTTTGGGCATTTTTAGACATTTTTTGAACAAAGATAACAGAGTTCTGGTTTGACCTCCAGTCAATTTAACTGTTTCCACATATCATCTACATGACCAGGATCACAATGTGCATGGTCAGAATGACCCTAAACATGATGAAATAACCTTTTTAGTCCCTTGAAAGTGTGACTGAAAAAAAGCTAAAAGTAGGAGCTAGGGAAGGTCACTGAACAGAATCTTTTGAATTTTTCAGAAAATGTGCCCAATATAATGCTCTAACTGATACAATCTTTGAAATTTTAGAAAATTGTCGTAAACAAAAATGGCGGTCATAAAAAGGAAAATAGATCGCTTTTCAAATCAGTTTTTTCATTTTTTTTCTCTTTCTATGAATGATATCAAATTTTCAAAGATTGTACCATTTAGAGCAATATGTTGGGCACATTTTCTGAAAAATTCAAAAGATTCTGTTCAGTGACCTTTCCTACCTCCTTCTTTTAGCTATTTTTCAGTCACATTTTCATAGGGCTGAAAAGGTTATTTCATGATATTTAGGGTCATTCTGACCATAAACATTGTGATCCTGGACCTGTAAATGGTATCTGGAACTAGTTGAATTGACTGGAGGTCAAAAGTGAATCTGTTATCTTTGTTCAAAAAATGTCAAAAAATGCCAAAAAAATTGTCACTTCCTGTTTTGTCATTTCCTGTTAACTTCCATGAGACCTGAAAGGTCCGCTCAGTAAATTGACACTGCGCATGTGTCATAAAAACCCCGCGAAAATTTTTGGGAACACTATTGCGTTTTCTACCTTTTTTTCCGGCATTTTTGGCATCATAAAGTAATTCTCGAAAAAGAGTTGTCTTAGCAGTTCCTGCTTGACCTACAATGCAAACATTATGACCAGCGGCAACTAAATCATTGACATTTTCCTGTGGTAACTTCACAAACTGAGCCATGTTTCCGGGTACCATTGTGCGCATGCGCACCTTTGCCTGATTTGCTTTATACTCACGAGATAAGGCGCTCCGTCCCCTTAAATTTTTATTTTGAAGAACCATTATGATTTGGTGCATTATCTGACCAATAAAGCAGATTTGGAGGTATGAATATTTTTTTTATTTTTCTGTTTAGTTTTTTCTACAGGCCCTATGTGTCTCAGGATATTTGTTTAACGAAAACTAGACAAATAATTTATTTTAAAAATACATATTTTTTATTTTGTATGGAAGCTGCGTAACCTGACAAATAATATAAGTAATATATGGAGGAGTTCCCATAACCGTGCTTAGGCCTCCTATCATAGATCCCGGCCAGATTCTTTTGTAGTAGGATCAGTAGCTCAATAAATATTCCTCAAGATGAGACACCTCAGAAAATTTCCAATTTTAAAATGACGATTATGGAGCCATTTCTGAAAAATATGAGACAAATCATACCTCATTCGAAGCATCTCGTTATTCTTTAACTTATTTATCATCAATGACCGTTATTCAAGCAATGCTGCATCAATAAGAGGCCAAAACATTGATATTTTATCGTCGGACTCTTGTCTGTCCAAATCTGAATGGTGCTCCGTGGTTCCAGAAATGTGACGTCATCAGTACAATGATATTTGGACACATAAGAGTCCGGATCTCGTGAAAAATATTTGCCGTATTAAAAGTCAAATAACTGCATCCATAGGTTATTTACTCGAACCAAACAAGTAGAAATAGAAAGATGAAGATCTCAGCTATAAAATAAGTGCAAAATCTGTCATGGGGAAGCAGGTACCATTTTGTATAAGGAACACTTTTAAAAGGTGGTCATATTTTTTTGAAATTTTCCAATTTAGTGTCGTATCTTGTGAATTATTCTTTGAGCATATGAGATCCTACTACAAAACGATCTGGCCAATATCTGTGCCTCCTATTCCTCATTCTTCAATCTTTAGAAAGGGAAACCTAAAGATTTAAGACTAACGAGGACTCTGCCCGATCTTCCATACCCCTGTGCATTTTTCAAGGAATTTTTTTGTTTTCAATTTATTGAATTAGATCTACAGTCTTCCACATGATTTTTCTAGCTTTTCTGACTACATTGATTGTGTAAAATGAGACTTAGCCACTAGGGGCAACCTGCGCAAGGTTCCATCTTAAGGTTCCGTCCTTTTTAGACTATATTACACTACATTGATCGTGTAAAATAAGACTTAAGATTTAAGGTATAGAGGGCTCTGCCCGATCTTCCATACAAACCCCTGTGCATTTTTCAAGGAATTCTTTATTTTCAATTTATTGAGTTAGATCTACCGTCTTCCACATGATTTTTCTTGCTTTTCTGACTATTGATTGTGTAAAATAAGACTTAGCCACTAGGGGCAACCTGCGCGAGGTTCCATCTTAAGGTTCCGTCCATTTTTAGCACAAGCTTATTGAATCCAGCGATTTAATTGGTTCAAATTATTATAACGCATGCACAATCAATAACTGGATTATCATTTTAGATAGATGTCACTTGCGTTCATAATTTCACAGCAGTCCCTACCCACAATGCATATTTAATTGCGGGAATATATTTGTTTTGTATAAAAACAAAAAGCATGTACCGAACAGAAATGTAATAACAGAATATGAACAGACCCCCAATTTGTGGACTCTTGATGTACAAATTCAAACCAAACTGATCCCAGAAAACAAATTTGAATCATGGGAATGAAGTATCTCCGTTAGTGAAAAACCGAACCAAGTAAAAATTGAACCTAGCGCAGATTGCCCCAACTCCACTTAGCTTGATACTGTGACCTACCAGAAGTTAGTAAAACATTCAACCTAACAGAAGATCTACTTACTAGACTATTCCTTCTTCAGGGATACATGTATAAACTGGAAAACTTAATAAGCCTCATCTATCAAAAGTTGTCACAATGACCTAAATTCAAAGTTTTATGTCTCAAACTCTCCCAACCGGTTGATAAAAAAATTCCCATTCACTCTCTTGAAAGCCCATGGTAGCACAATAAATGAATCCAAGACTTTATATATACGAGGGTTGATCATAAAGTTCTCATAATATCTCTCTAATTTCTTTATTTTTCAATATATTCTAATGAAAGTTTCACAGAATGTGCAGCATAGAATGTCTTATTAATTCAGCAAGAAATATCTAGTTTAACAGAAATATTAAATAAGAAATGGTTGCCATAGTAACTGGAAATCCAGGCACCCGGGGCAATTAAAAGTAATTCAGAAAATGGCTCTAATTAACCATGTTAAAATACATAATTACCTCTCATAAATTACCAAACACGTTAAAATGTTAACTTGAATATGTTGTTAAGTGCTTTTACTATTGAAAAAAATGATCAAGTGGATTGTGTGATGTCATAAGGGATGTTAACATGCTTCATTAGATGTGATACCAGACTCCGAGACTCAAAGCTAATGATCAGAAATGACTGAGTAAGAGAATGCAATAGATGCAGAGATCTTCAGAAAAATAAAATTCATACTGATAAAATGTTATGTTAAGTTTGTAAGATCCTTTGGTCAGACTAAACATGATCTAAAACAAATACATGTATATTGCTAACAGAGGTGGCGTTAACGCAATTTTTTACGTTTTTTACTCACATTTTTGCAACTCTGACGCAAATATTCATTGTCTACCGAGTCTTTCTGACGCACGTTTGTTTCACATGCAAAATCCCCGCTTGGTACTTGGTTAAATTGATCCCTATACGTCAAATTTATAATTTTGCTAATTCCGGAAATCTAACATTTCGTTCAGCGCAATCGAGCCTCCTTCCTACCGATCATTTTCTCATTTCGGTATTTCATATAATTTCTAAAGCCCTGTGATTCAGATTCAATGATAAACTTGAAAACATTGATCGATCCCTCGATTTGTTTATCTCGTGAAGCACGTTGCTAGGGGGCGTATCAAAAATGCAATAAAACGAACATAACATTGAACAATAATTTATTGAGTTTATACTCCCTTCTAAGGATTTTAGTGATCGTATATTTATCTAAATTACCGCATAAAATCTTCCCTTGAATGTTCACACGCTAGATTTACGAACCTTTAGTTTCCTTCGCAAGTTCGCAAAATTCCTTCGCTAAGTTAGCAAGTTTCCTTGAGCCGTCCCCTTCATCAGCATGCGCAGATGTAATGCGCAGTAGGTTTATCAATGGTGCTCACAGTGACCGATCTATCGTAAGTTTTCACCAAGTATTTTCAATTAACTCCCTCAAGTTAAGATCTTCGATTCACTAGATCTAAAGCTGATCCTATGAAGATAGATAATGGGCACATGAAAATCCAGTCGATCGCACATTAAGGGGGGTAATGATGATAAATTAGGTATGAAAACAAATCTACTTTCGGTTTCATTTGATCAGCTATAATTACAAGATTCTACCGTATTCAATTTAAATGATGCCCAGTATTGTGGTCGGACTTATATTGCCGTTTTAGACTTTGGAATGATTGCAAAAATGTTTAATTTCAACATGAAACGCTTTGACCCCAATTTGTGTAACTCCACACAGGGAGAAACTCCTCTCCCACTCCATTCACACCCATGACTCGCTGGACCAGATAATCAGATGATTAATAGTTACCATAGGCCAAGGGTAAAGTAATAGTAAGCCGTATATAGAAGAGACAGGTGAACAACTAGGATTTAGGCCACTTGTTAACATGGCGATTTTAACATTATTTGTGTATAATTTTCAAAAAACAATGCAGAGTTGATCCAAAATTGATAGTTCACAATTCTTACCTATGAATCAACCCCATTCAAGTGATATAGAGTGAATAAAGCCGTCTTGAGGTGAGATATTCTGAAAACCTACAATTGTCTGGCAAGTTACCCGGATTTCCGTGTAAATGGAAGTTTGAAACAAGGAATTTGATTGGTTCCTGATAACCGCCGCCAGTGACACCTATCTGGTTCTCTAAAATGTAATTCATATTCTAGAAATAACAATCAATTAAAGTGTACAAAACTATAAAAGGTGTACTTAATAATTATTTATCAAAACATCTGTTTCATATAATATCTTTTTAAACCAAATTTAAATGGTGAAATTAACAGTTTTCTTGGAATTTTAAACTTCTAATTACAACCAATCAAATCAATCGTTACAAGATTCAATCTTTCCATGTATCCGGAAGTTTCAACTTGCCGGGCAATTGCAGGTACGTACAGTTGGTGTTTTTTTATGCAGTCTTATCGAAGAGTTAGGATATAGATTTGAAATATTCAACAATATACGTTTCGAAAACACTTTGGAGAAGATTCTTGGGAGATTTGGTGGTACGACTCGATACCAGTAAGGAGAACTCGTACCAAGACGGCAAGTTTTTGAAAAAATGTTCAATCCTAATTGTTTACCTGTCTCTTCTATATACAGCTTACTATTACTTTTCCCTTGGCCTATGATAGTGACATTTTTCTTGCAATTGCCTAATTAATTAATTGTTAGTTGTTAATGTGCTATAAGAGTACAATAAAAGGTATGCACAAAATCAAAAAATAGATTTTGTATGTGGTTTCTACATTTTGTATGCATTTTTACTCAAGAAAAACACTTTTATAGCTTTGACTCAACTTTTTTTCTTGTGACTCACTTTTTTGAAACTACCTGAGTCATGATGACTCACAAAAATATATGCCTACCGCCACCGCTGGCTAAGATATCAACAAAATTACACCCTGTGTGTGGTTTTACATGTTAAAAATGAACTAAAGGGGCAAAATCAATTTTCCTCAGGATATTTGACAAAACAGTCATGTGGTCTAACAGTCACTTCTAATGAAGCATAACAATCATCCATTATAAGATCACACAATTACATGACCATTATAATAGTTCACAACAGTCAAGAGCACATATTATTTGACAATTTAATGTGTTTGATGGCTTATTTGACAACTTATAATGTATTTAAACATGGTTAATGGGGGCTATTCTAGCTAGTTTTTTTATTTGCCCGGGTGCCTTGATTTCAAGTTACTATAGCAACCATTTCTTATATAATGTTTTTGTTATTCTAAATATTTTTTGCTGGATTAATAGAACATTCCATTGTGCACATTCTGTGAAAATTTCATAGGAAAATATTGAAAAATAAAGAAATTAGAGAGATATTATGAGAACTTTATGATCAACCCTCGTATATCTTCATACCTGCAAATGATTGATAAATTCCTACAAACTCAAATGCATGTCTTCATAGATTGCCATTGTTGTAATCCTAGGAGGATTGGCTCCCAGAATGCAACATCGATATTCTGCCCCATATGCTATTGTGACCTTTAACGTTATTTACACATGACAGGTTTCAAAATGGTGGAACGGCATTTTGAAAGGTGCTATATTGTAATCAGTTTGCTGGGCGGTTGGGCGGGCGTCCTGAATAATCTTGTCTACAGGTTTCCAGCCAAACTGTTTGAGGGATTCATTTGAAATTCTTAGGGATGATTCTACCTATGAAAGTTTAGAACTGATTAGTTTTTCGGCATTCTGGGTATATGTTAATTCGGCCATTTGGGATTTTCCGTCCTAAAATCTTGTCTGTCAAAATGTTTAGAACTGATTAGTTTTTCGGCATTCTTGGTTAATGTTAAGGTGGCCATTTTGGATCTTCCGTCCTAAAATCTTGTCTGTCAAGGCTTGTCTACAGGTTTCCAGCCAAACCATTTGAGGGAATCATTTTAAATTCTCAGGGATGTTTCTACCTATGAAAGTTTAGAAATGATAAGTTTTTCGGCATTCTAGGTAAAGGGTAAGGCAGCCATTTTGGATTTTCCGTCCTAAAATCTTGTCTGTCCAGGCTTGTCTACAGGTTTCCAGCCAAACTGTTTGAGGGATTCATTTGAAATTCTCAGGGATGTTTCTACCTATGAAAGTTTAGAACTGATTAGTTTTTCAACATTATGGATAAATGTTAAGACGGCCATTTGGGATTTTCTGTCCTAAAATCTTGTCTGTCAAGGCTTGTCTACAGGTTTCCAGCCAAACCTTTGAGGGATTTAATTGAAATTCTCAGGGATGTTTCTACCTATAAAAGTTTAGAACTGATTATTTTTTCGGCATTCTTGGTAAATGTTAAGGTGGCCATTTTGGATTTTTCATCCTAAAATCGTGTCTGTGAAGGCTTGTCTACAGGTTTCCAGCCAAACTGTTCGAGGGATTCATTTGAAATTTTCAGGGATGTTTCTACCCGAATAGTGTATTCTGTTCAAGGGTGCGATTCTGTTCACCGTGTGGCTTATTTACTGACCTAAAATCTTGTCTGTCAAGGCTTGTCTACAGGTTTCCAGCCAAACCGTTAGAGGGATTCATTTGAAATTCTCAGGGTTGTTTCTACCTATGAAAGTTTAGAACTGATTAGTTTTTCGCCATTCTGTGTAAATGTTAAGGCGGCCATTTTGGATTTTCCGTCCTAAAATCTTGTCTGTCAAGGCTTGTCTACAGGTTTCCAGCCAAACCATTTGAGGGAATCATTTTAAATTCTCAGGGATGTTTTTACCTATGAAAGTTTAGAAATGATAAGTTTTTTCGGCATTCTAGGTAAAGGGTAAGGCAGCCATTTTGGATTTTCCGTCCTAAAATCTTGTCTGTCCAGGCTTGTCTACAGGTTTCCAGCCAAACTGTTTGAGGGATTCATTTGAAATTCTCAGGGATGTTTCTACCTATGAAAGTTTAGAACTGATTAGTTTTTCAACATTATGGATAAATGTTAAGACGGCCATTTGGGATTTTCTGTCCTAAAATCGTGTCTGTCAAGGCTTGTCTACAGGTTTCCAGCCAAACCTTTGAGGGATTTATTTGAAATTCTCAGGGATGTTTCTACCTATAAAAGTTTAGAACTGATTATTTTTTCGGCATTCTTGGTAAATGTTAAGGTGGCCATTTTGGATTTTTCATCCTAAAATCGTGTCTGTGAAGGCTTGTCTACAGGTTTCCAGCCAAACCGTTCGAGGGATTCATTTGAAATTTTCAGGGATGTTTCTACCCGAATAGTGTATTCTGTTCAAGGGTGCGATTCTGTTCACCGTGTGGCTTATTTATGAATCTGACTGTAGATAACCTTTCATCAACCATTGATAAGATAAGATAAGTTTATTGTTCTTTATAGTGGTAGGTTACACAAATCAACCCAGCCCACCTGGGCTTATCAACCACTTAACAAGTTTAAACATTTTAAATTATACAATTAGTGAAATAAATATCAATCTGTGTTATACATATGGTTACGTCTTTTGACAAAGCACTCCCTTACAAAATGAGCAAATTGTCTTGTCATTTTCTCAAACAGGTACTTTAACTTTTTTACATTTGTGTCAATACATTTAAAATTGTTAAAATACCTCTGTCTAATTTCATTATAAAAATGGCAATGAAACACAAAATGTATCTCATCTTCCACACAATTTTGTTCACATAAATTGCATAATCTTTCTTCTAGTTTTTCATTCTTAAAACGACCCGTTTCTATTCTTAATGGTAAAATACCCATACGCAATTGTGCTAAAAGTGACCGTTCATATTTACTTAAATTCAATGTCAAATACTTTTCAGTTTTGAGCAAGCACACCATTAAAGAAACATTTTTCAAACTGTATACCATGTGCAATTTAAAATAAACAACCTAAATAATAACAGCCTGAGAGACAAGTGCAAAAACCAATGCAAATCAACTATATTCTAATAGCTACTGAGTGTGGAGGGGGGGGGGGGGCATTGTTGCAGTTAAGTATTGATGATAGAAATTCAGAAATATTACATTTTCAGTATAATGGTTAAAAATGGACACTTTATTTTAACCATGCATGCAAACACCTTGGTCACTTTAAACTATATTTTCACATTTAGATGCCAATAGATGGCGGTGCAATATTTGATTATACGTGAGACAAATTATTCATTTTTGACACAAATTGTATGTGTCTGTGTCTGAATTATGCACAGTAAAGTAAATATAGATAGGGTATGCAATTTTAAATTTTAAATTGATGAGTCCAGAAATGAAAATGAAAAAAGAGCATTATTTAGCATCGAAATACAGTTGAATATGTAACAACAAGAATGATGGGAAGGATATCTTTGTTATATGTGCTAGAACTAGAACTAGAAAAAACAAATTTCGCACAGATTGCATGTGTGCTCAAAATCAAAACTTCAATGCCTATTTTCTAAAAAGTTTCTACTTCTTAGATCTTCAATGACTTTTTTTATTTTGTTTGTTAACACCGACTCTATCCCATCTATCTTGGACACACTCAGTAGCTATAAGAATATAGTTGATTTGCATTGGTTTTTGCACTTGTCTCTCAGGCTGTTATAATTTAGGTTGTTTATTTTAAATTGCACATGGTTTACAGTTTGAAAAATGTTTCTTTAATTTGCATATTGAATATAAATTGCTTATTAAACTTTATGTGACATGAAGTGCTAGAGATTTCTAACCTTAGGCACATTTTGTGAATCATTATTATTTTTAAACACTATGGTATGGTTTTCAGCGACAAAAATGTGAGGTACATGTTTATTTCCTTTTTGATAATTTTGGAGTGGTATTGAGTCTTTCTCTAGGGAGTCTATACCAAAAAGGAGAGAGAGTGTTTTTCTCAGAAAGTAAAAGGAGGGGGGGAGGGCATTGTTGCAGTTTAGTATTGATGATAGAAATTCAGAAATATTATATTTTCAGACTGGTTATAAAATGGATTTGTTGATATGTTATTGATTGTAAGTAATAATTGATAATGAATACACTGATACTTGTGATAATATGTGCTTTCATTAAAACAGGTTTAGTCTAGGTTTAGGTATATTATTTTCTATTATACAACAGTTACGATATAACAATGAAAATCAAATAAATTGAATTGAATTATGTTTCCAGCTTGTTATAATGGCTGTGAATCAAGCTGCAGTGTGTGCCTTATTGTTGTCAGTAACCATGGTGATGGCTGCCGATCCTGCTACTGCTGCCAAATTTGTCTGTGACCTGATTGTTCCACCTGAGGTTCAGAATATAAATAAATCAATCCCCATCATAGGAACAAAGTTTGAAGTAACAGTGGAAGCTAACTTTAGGAAGAAAGGGGTATGAATTTATGAATGTTAAAGTAAACATGATTTGTAAACAACAGCATACTGTAAAAACCATATGATTTGCTGATAAATGATGGGTATCCTCTGCATGCAGCAACTCCTGACATCATTAAGCCCTGCTAGGTGTCACTCAGCAATCTTAACTGACTAGTGTTTATCCATATCACTTTTTTCCTTATAGGGTGATGAGCAAATGATTGCTCATGAATATTATGACTATGCCAACAACAAAGCAGCTGTACATATCATTAGAGGGGGAAAAAAGCTTATTTATATCTACAACTTTCAGCAAAAAGAGCTGTATAAAATAAAAGGTAAGATTTATTTATCAGTTTGGGTAATCTAAAAGGTTTGCATGTAAAGTAAACTTTTATGTTGACTGCTAGACCACCCACTCAACTCCATTTGAAGAGTTTTCTATTAATGAAAAAGAATTTTCTTTATGGACAACCCACCTAGTTCTCAAAATTGATTGTGTTTCATTTACTGAAATTCATGAGAAGGTTCCTTGTTCATTAAAAGACTATTATTAGACTATTAAACTAAATGAGATCCACTCATCTTTCAAAATTCCTTGATATTGCAGTTCCATTTTTCTGGTGAGCTGGCCTCAGTGGCTTGTTCTTAGTATATATATAATTTTTAATTTTTTTTTGATTTTACTATTTATATTGTACTGCTAGCTATCTACTCTTGTAGTATAAACAAGATGATATTTTCTGAGGTACATCTGATGGATTATATTGAATGTGGCTCTTCCAGAAGAAAAGACATGTGAAACATCAGACTTGACAAGGGAGGAGCAGATGGGATTCAATGTATTTAACTTCACTGTGACTGGGAATACATCATATGTTAAAAGTGTCAGCGATCTCTTCAACTTTGGGGACGCTTACAATGAAACATATATGGGTGAAACTGTGGTGAGTAATTCTTATTACAGTATCTGACTTTAGATTCATGAAAGCCATCCTTAATATGAATAAGTTGGTAGTTTTGAAAATCTTCTTTCTGTGCTTGTGTGAGAGCATTTGTCATTTCAGTAAAATGATTTTCTTATTATAACTTTATTCCAAACCAAGGTATGATCTTTTATGTGTAGGTACGAGGCATTCCAGTAGACCATTGGGCATCTTGTGTGACATGGATAAAAGGGGATGCTCATTTTAAGCTTGACTATTACTTTACCAAGGAAGGCTACCATGGTCCACATGCGTTTAAGGGCCAAATTCCTGTTAGGGCCACAATTGAAGGCGATTGTAAGTATACTCATTTAATTATACCATCCTATACGTTATATTAACATATATAGAACGAGAGTCAGAGACTGAGACAGCACAGAGGGCAAATAATACATCTGTGGTGCTTTAAAAAACTGCAACTCTCACTTTTGAAATCATTATTGCAATATAAGCTGGAATGAGTAGTTCACATTAGTGAGGGATTATGTGATGCATTTGTACTTGTTTATCACTCTTTCCAGTTTCCTTCAGTTTTCTTCCAGAGAGTGCACAAAGAATGTGCATTGTATTGTATTGTCCACTGATTTGCAGAATCTTGAATGTTACTGCGGAATTGACAATTTGTTAGATAATCATCCTTATCAATGTAGCTTTATTGTTAAACAGTTTTTTTTGGGAGGTCCCAAAAACATTTCATTTTGCATATTTGTTTTTTTCAAGATGACAGTATTCAGTAGAATGAAAATCCCATGCAATTCATATTGCACTAAACAAAATGATAGAAAGCATTCATATTCAAGGCCTGAATGTTAACACATGAATATCTCCATTTTATAGCATTGACTGAAGGGGAGACAACACGTCACAACTTTACTCATGTCTATGAATTTGTGAACTTTAAGGCTGGACCAATCGATCGTTATGAAGAGGTGTTTCAGGTATGATGTCATCTTACCTTCAGGTTTTGAATAGACAGCAGGCTTAACATTAAAAAGCAATGGGAAAAATTAAGGAAATTTGAACAGAGTATACTGTCAGCTCCTAAACACAAGAGGTTCAGTTTAAAGAACGGCATTTTCTCCCGTTACCTGATTAGAATGAAACTTGTCATATCAGACCTTAATTATAAAGTTTGTCCCTGGTGTATGTATTTACTATTTTATAAATACATGTATATATAGATATATTATAGATATTGAATAGGAGGGAAGGAAGGGGGAATTTTCAAGGGAAAATCACTAACCCAAGAATAAAGGTGTTTATCGTTTTGTCTTCATTCATATAATAGTGATATTTTTGGAAGTCAGTATACTGTACATGTATGAATTCATTTTGATCACCAAAAAAACTTACTTTCTGTTTCAGCTAATACATCAACAATACATTGATCGGAAGAATATGACAAAATACTTTTCTAAGCTATTAGGCAAATGGTTTGATACTAATGTTTGAACTTGCATATTTATAGCCTCCTGAAGGTGTAATATGTGTAAGAAAGAGAAGCAAGCCACGCCCAATTTTACCAGCAGGCTTCAGTTTGGAGATTGAACAGATAGACTCCTATGAGGCTGGTCCAGTGGTTGTCTTGAACAGACAGGTATGCTTTTGTATTTTGTAGCAAATAGTACATTTCTACAAACACTCTCATATATCTTTTTATAATGCAAATGAATGATGTTCCTTCCAATATATAAACTCAATATCCTTTCAAATTTTCAGTATTTCTTTGACTTCAAAAATCAACTCATGAGGATGGATGAGCGACCATCAAAATACTATGGAGAGAAATATTACAAGGAATTTAATAACAGTGACAGACTGTCAATTATACATGATTATAATACAGGTAAGGAGCCTTAAACCCCGTTTACACTGACCGGTCCTTTTTGATCCCCTGTGTATTTCCAATGGGAGAAAAGACCGGTGGTCTTTTGCTGGTCTTGACAGGATTTTTAAGTCGGACTTCAAGGGACTTTTGCCATTCTTTTTAAAAATCCGATGGAATCCGGTTGAGTCCGGTGAAGTCTGATTGGAATGAGCAGTTTCATTCTTTCACCGATCTTCATCGGTCTTTTTTTGTTAAAATCTGATCACGTAATACTTCCATGGTAACTGAGGCCTTCATACATGACGTCACACGGTCAGAGGGGGTTTCATCGGACTCGACAGAACTCCACCTTTCTCGATCGGTCTCGTCAGAACTCCACCTTTCTCGATCGGTCTCGACAGGACTCCGCAGGTCTCAGGAGGACACATTGGGCTAACGTGAAAATAGACTTTCGTCATCACCAGTCTTTAGAGGACTTAAAAAGTCTGGTGAAAAGACCTGTCATTGTAAACCGGGCTTTAGGGTGTCCATTATGATTAGAGGTGTCAAGGTCCAAAAATATTCCAGAATTGGACAAAACGGTACAAATGGTCTCAGGATATACATATGTAGTTCTGATAATGCACTTAATTTGCCGATGAAGTTTTTGGAAATTTCGCATCATCAACCTGAAATCAGGGTCCGCTGTGAACACTTTTCATTGCAAAGAAGTGTAATTGAGGTATGAGGTACATGTTCATGTTTTTATGCATTTTTAGGTAAGGAAATTATGTCTTGATCCTGTCCCCATATCAACTGTTAAAACCAATTAAAAAAATATATTATGTAAATTCAGCATTGCACAAAACACAGTTTTGGATTTGCAGCCATTCCATAAGTGAATTATTTATGTAACGTACTACTCAACAAACGATGCTTTGATTTTGTTTTGCAGGTCATGAGTACATTATTGACCAGGTGTTAGAGAATTGTACCATCCGCAACATCACAGATGGTGAAGATGTTCATAAGAGCTCGTCCAATCCTTTACTCGTCAGTATGAAAGCTGGCTATGAGTTATTCAATCTTAATATGTACACTTTCAGTTATGCTGGCCAGGTAAGTGTGTTTTTAATAATTGAAATATTTGTCAAATTTTCAACAGTTAATATCAAAATTTTCATTTTGAAGGTTTGATGAATCCTGTCATCGCCATTTCAGGAAAACAGCTCATCAGATTTTCTCCAAATTTGCACACTTGATAGAGGATATCAAGTTCTAGAGCTGATTAACCTTTCGGTGGCCATCTTGTTTTCTGGTGGCCACTTTGAAGGTTTTTCAATAAATCTTGTCATGGCCATTTCAGGAAAACCACTCATCAGATTTTCTCCAAATTTGCGCACTTGATAGAGGATATCAAGTTCTATAGCTGATAATTAACTTTTGGACATCAATCTCGTGTTCTGGTGGCCATTTTGAAGGTTTTTCGATGGTGTGATCTCGTTTATGTCATGTGCCTTGTTTGAAATTGTAGAACAATTTAAAATGTGTTTATTTTAGAGGCAATACAGAAGTGTATTATGTGACATCTGGATAGTCTCATTTTCACCAGCAGGAACTACTGACGAGTCTGCATATGGGAACTATAAAAAAATTCGCTATGAGGTGTATTTTCTAGCGGTAAGTAAATCTTGACCCTCCCTTGCAATATCCTATAAGGCAAAATGAAATGCATATAGAGATAGGAGTCAAACAGTCAACCATGACCCGCAGTTCTTACCTCTGTGACTGTAAGCTCGCAAACAATCTTGAAAACTGCGCTTCTTAAAGAACCATGAAATTTTAAGAAAAAATAAAAATGTGGACTCAAAAATAAAACCCCATTTCAAGCTTTTGTGTAATACCATTCAACAAACCCGTCTGGAATTGTTAATCATCATAGAATTATGCAGACCATACCTGATATTTTCAATGATCTTCTGATATAGATGGCAAATCAAAAAAGCAAGGCCTAGATGGATACTGCTGTATGTATGTATAAGACCTGTATTACTTATATTTTGCTTGTATTATCATGATGAGGAAAGAATGTATGTTTTGTTTAAGCTCGTATTGGCAAATGCAACTAACGGCTACCGGATTACCCTATCAAGTTGCATAAATTTATCCATTAGTTTGAAGTTGTAATTTACGAACAACCCGTTTGTCAACTAACAGTGATCATGTGATTTTTATGCAATTGTCACATGATCAAATACATTTAAAACGTGTCTTCCATCTAATATGTATGCGCATGTGCCAAATGTACTCCTGCTATTTACAATTTCGAACACCTCTATAGTCAGTGTTAGTTGGTGCTTTAATAGCCAGATTAAATTGTTATTTAGGTCAGCAATTGCTTTTTGGGCGAGAGCTGGCAACTAACGGGAAGCACAGCATTCCTATTTAACCCTTTCACGATGATAGGCTCCATATGGAGCAATATAATGTAATACCTTTCAGGACGATAGGCTCCTTTTGGCACCATTATTATCCCATCGAACGAAGTTCGGAGGGATATAGGGAACGCCTCCGTCCGTCCATCCGTCCGTCCGTCCGTCCGGGCGATAACTCAAATACCGTTGGCCCGATTTTGTTCATATTTTGTACACATATACCCTATGGGGGTAGAAGTTCTGCTCAAAAGCCGATTTTCAAAATGGCCACTCAATTCAAAATGGCGGCCATTTTAGTGCCGATTTTACAGTAATTTAGGTGCAATATGTAAAACTGTAATAGCAATGTGTTTTAAATGTAAAAAAATTATGAAGGACATTAATAAAACTATAAATGTAGACATTAAAGAAGCACATGGCAGCCATCTTGAAAAATGGCGGCCTTTATTCGTTATTTTACGATTTTTGCTATAACTCGAAAAGTAGTGGAGCGATTTTGTTCATATTTGGTATGTGAATACTATAAGCATTGCATACTGCCTAAAGACACTTTTGGTAGAAGGCGGCCATTTTTCAAAATGGCTGCCATTTTAATGTATATTACTATAACTCGAAAAGTAGTGGAGCGATTTTGTTCATATTTGGTATGTGAATACTATAAGCATGGCACACCGTCCTATGACACTTTTGGTAGAATGCGGCCATTTTGAAAAAAAATGTGAAAAATGGCCGCCATTTTAACGTATTTTACTATAACTCGAAAAGTAGTGAAGCGATTTTGTTCATATTTGGTATGTTTTATATTTCATATGTGAATACTATAAGCATGGCACACTGTCTAATGACACTTTGGGTAGTAGGTGGCCATTTTGAAAAATGGTCACCATTTTTATGTTTTTTACTATAACTTGAAAAGTAGTGAAGCGATTTGGTCATATTTGATATGTGAATACTCATGAGCCTTGCACACTGTCTCATGACACTTCAGATAGTAGGCAGCCATTTTATAAAAATGGCTGTCATTTTTACATTTTTTACTATAACTCGAAAAGTAGTGGAGCAATTTTGTTCATATTTGATATGTGAATACTTTAAGCATGGCACATTGTCTAAAAAAACCTTGGGGAGTAGTCAGTCATTTTGAAAAATGGCCACCATTTTTATGTGTGTTATTTTACAAGTACATGTATGCGATTTTTCAAAGATTTTATAGGTGGCTACTTAAAAGCATATTATTTCTTCTGATGACAACTTGGCTAGTGAGCAACCATTTTGAAAATGGTGGCCTTTCTGGTGTGTTGTTTTATAATGTTTGCTGTATATTTCGTTTGTAAAAATGCCAGCCATTTCTGTTCGATGGGATTCGCTACGCTTTGGCGTTGCCGTTGTTCTGGTTTTTATTTATATAAATCAATGAAATGACAATATCTCCAGTTCTATTCAGTAAATTTACACCAAATTGTGACAAGTTGTTCTTATGTGGTAATCCTTACTAAAAATTGTATTTCAGTGATAAAATTCAAGGTATAGGTCCCAGGGCGTAGGTTTTTGCAGTTTTCCCTGAAAAACGCTCTAACTTATCCGTCACCAGGGACATTTTCCTCTTATATTCACGTTGGGAAAGGGTTAAATGAGTTTTACATCTGATTGCAATCAACCCGCTAATTGCATTCATGAATACATACAAGCTAAGATAGGGTTTGTCCCTCATGATCTTCATGTCGTCCCTTGTCATCCTCCCACTACATAACCCTTATACATCAAACTAGGTTAATTTTTTACTTGAAAATGTTTTAATGAAATATCAAATACCAATGAAAGTTTTATAATAAAGGTATGAAATTTCCCCTTAATCCTAAAACAGATAAGCTATAGAGAATTACACACAAACAGTTAGGGGGAGGGGCTAGGGGGAGGTCTTGAAAACGAACAATTATGTAAGGGTTAAGTATCATTAGAAAGGTTATTCAATTCCCAGTATTTTGAGCTCAATTATAACTATATTGAGTCATTATTATCCCACCGAACGAAGTTCGAGGGGGATATAGAAAAGCCGTTCGTCCGTCCGTCCGTCCGTCCGTCAGTTCGTCCGTTCGTGTGTCCGGGCAATAACTCAAATACCGGTTGATGGATTTCATTCAAATTTCATAGGCTTATGCCTTATGGGTGTAGGACCTCTGCTCGAGAAGGAATTTTCAATATGGCCGCTTAATTCAAAATGGCGGCCATTTTTCGGAAAAAATATAATCTTTAATAACTCAAATACTAGTGGATGAATTTGGTTCAAATTTTATATCCTGTTGCCTTGGTACAAAGGAGCCTTGCTCAAGAAGACATTTTCAAGATGGCCACCAAATTTCAAAATGGTGGCCATTTTTCGTAAAAAAACGTTATCTTTGATAACTCAAAGACCATTGAATGGATTTGGTTCAAATTTTAGATGCTGATGCCTAGGGACATAGGAGCTCTGCTCGAGAAAGGATTTTCAAGATGGCAGCTAAATTTCAAAATGGCGGCAATTTTTCGTAAAAAAAAGTTTTCTTTGATAACTCAAATACCATTGAATATATTAGGTTTAAATTTTAGATGCTGATGCCTAGGGACATAGGAGCTCTGCTCAAGAAAGGATTTTCAAGATGGCAGCTAAAATTCAAAATGGCGTCCATTTTTTATAAAAAAACATTATCTTTGAGTACTCAATTACCATTGAATGGATTTGGTTCAAATTTTACATGATGATGCCTAGGGACATAGGAGCTCTGCTCGAGAAGGGATTTTCAAGGTGGTAGCTAAATTTCAAAATGGCCACCATTTTTCATAAAAGAACGTAACCTTTGATAACTCAAATACCAGTTGACGGTTTTATTTTCAAATTCTATATGCTGATACCTAGAGACCAAAGAAGTTCTGCTCAAAAATAAATTAGTGGATGGATTTGGTTCCAATTTTATATGCTGATGTTTAGGGAAAAAGGAGATCTGCTTCAGAAGAAATTTCAAAGGCAATAGCTGAATTTCAAAATGGCTGCCATTTTTCATTAAAAAAGTAATCTTTGATAACCCAGATACCATTGGACGGACATTCTCAAATACCAGTGGATGAATTTGGCTCAATTTTTTTATCAAAACATGTTTTGTTCGGTGGGATTTGCTACTCCGTGGAGTTGCTGTTTTTCTAGTTAATGAAGAAAATCTTATTCTTAGAACATAGGTGTTTATTGTTTCAAATGAAAAAACTACTGAAAATTTGTGCATGTCAGTAACTGTAACCAGCTCTAACTTTCCTCCTAGGGGTTAGAGTCAGAATTCTTTCGCTAAAACATGCCCTATCCAAGTTTTATGTGTTTGTTTCCAGGACAACTGGACGTCTGACATGCTCCTAGCTAACCAATCAGAGCACGTCCTTGTTGCAATACGGATGAAGGGAACTGCCAAGGTATTTGCTTTTAAAGAAAATTACTACATGGGGTAGCATTGGGTTTAATTTTCTGCCGATAGTGAAATATTGAAGACTAACAAATTGACTGAACAAAGCAAGATCATAAAACAAATTATCAGTTCATCCTTTATAAAAACTGGTCCCCAGTCAGGGGTTTTACTAGGATTTCTCACAACAGGCTAAATAAATGAAAACAACATACAGTAATGCACCATTCAAAAGTTTGTGTGAGACCCCCCCACGCGTGGATGGGTGGGGAATTTGACAAAAAAAATTTTGGCCTGTCTAATTCCTTTCCCCGGGGACAAATAAATGTGTCAATTTTCCTACCCTTGGAGCAATAAATCTGGTCAAATATTCGCAATCCCCGGGTCCTTCCACCATTAGAAATCTATTTAAACATCAGATTTCCTTGTTTTAGACTGATGCTCGTGAATGTTGAGGGATACACGTGTAGTTCTTTGTTTAAGTCAATGTTTTAATGAGAGACACCATATATGGTGATAAGATTCTTCGCGGAAAGTCAACTACACATATACTACAATTAATTTATGAATGAAAAGTTCGCTTACGATTTACATATAACCAATAGAGAAACAGTTTTTAAAATGACGCAATTGCCCGCGATATTAAAAGCCAATGAGAATACAGTCCATTTTATGACGTTTTCGCAAACTGCCTGAAAGTTTTTGACAAAAATGAGCCGAGAGGGACATGGTTTTACCCTTGGTTTGTTTCTGTTCAACAAAAGTGGAGAACACCTGTATGAACGATCATTTTTTGTAAATGGGTGGGCGGATTGTTGCGTTGATGGGTACAAATCGGGAACAAATCTACATCGTAGTAATTTTCGAAAGGTCTCTTGTAATTTATGCAATGATGTATTCTTAGGTAATGGATTTTTACTTTAATAGGTTACCTCCCTCCGTTTTATTCGTCTATATCAAATAAAATAAAATTTAAGTTTGTTCAAACGTAAAAATTTTCCAAATTAATTTCAAATTAAATTAGGCCTAATCATCTATATTAAATCTGCAAAGATTAAAACTATGACGAGTTTAATAAATACATATAAGTAGAACGCGGAAGTGCATTTTTCCGAAGGGAGGGCGAAAACAAGATTGACAAACCAATAATTAAGACACTGCTTAGTATTCAAGAATTACTCTCTTTCCAACGGTTATTCACGGCAATTCCACCCCTGAAACTATACCCGTCGTGTAGATGAGTTATTTTTGTCTGTTCCCGATATGAGAGATCTTTAGTTCACAGAATTTACCGAACATTTGCAAATTCCGAGAATCCTAAAGTGTATACTGGACGAAACAGATTCAGTCAAAAGTCCCCATTCCCGGGCACATGTAAATCAAATTCCTCACCCCCGGGACGACAAATTCCCACCTCTGGGGCAATATTGTGTATCAAATTCCTTACTCTCCCCACGTTGGGGGTCTCACGGAAACTTTTGAATGGTGCATAACAGGCAAGATTAATGGAAATCATAAATTAAGCATGGAAAAGTTGAAAAATCTCAGTCGCTCGGCAGGTCAGAGAAATGTCTTTACTTTTGTTTTTCTGCGCATGATTTTTGAGGTTCTACTTCCGGAAATGATCGATGATTTATTTGCTCTAAAATCACCCCTAAATAGTCACCAATGAATACAATTCCTGTAAGATACGTCTTAAGAATGAATTGAGGCATATTTTAAGCCCAAATATTTGTAAATATATCGATCGTATCAAGTGTGGTTGGTGATCAAAAAAATATTTCGAAAAATCGAGACTTGTTTTTTATGAAGTTCGTCGATGTTTTAAGTGGAACAGAATTTATTTTTTCAAAGAAACATAGCAACAAACCCATTGAATCAGAATAACTTTGAAATATATCCTCATTTCAGATGGCCCGGCTATGATACGCTTATTCCCTCGGATAATTTATTATTTTTCGAAAAATCCAATATTGCGGCTGACGAAGAACGTGAGAACAACCCGATTAAGAATTTCTTTCCTGAATAAGTTCTCCAATCTGCGTTTAATTTAATGATTAGAGGAACACTTTATACAGGATCGGGTACGCATTGTTATTTTAACACTGAATATAATGAAAAGAATATAGACAGTTGAACTGTGTCGAATGCCTTGTGAAAGTCAAAGTATGCCTTGTTTTTCTTTCTTCAAATCATGGGCTTTCAAGAGATTACAATGTATTCTTGCAGGTCTAGGATCAGAATAATATTTTCCCCAACATATTGGTTTTCAAGTCGCAGAGAAGTCCTGTTTGATCATATTGAATACTTTTTTGTAATACTGATATGATTTTTACTGCTATGATTTTAAATTAATTAAAATAATTATGATTATAATTTAGCGATATTTGTAACTTGCACGCAAGAAATCAGCATTATCAGATATAATCAATAAAGTTAATATTATCGCTGGTACTGATAATTTTGATAGTATTCCTATTAGCGATAAATTCGATAATTGAGCCAGGCCACAGGAAAAGGGGTTTTATCACAGATTCTTTCAATATTCTGATTTTTTGTTTATCTTTGAAAGCACAAAGAGACCTTTCAAATGAGCCATGACTTGTGTCTTAACAAATTTTCCTTGCAGATATACTGATAAGACCGGTTTTCCTATGGCCTGGCTCAATTATCAATTATCGCCAAGTTATCAAAATTATCTGCTAGTGTCTGATAATTCTAAATTCACTTCGTCCATTTTCTTATAAACTGAATAACTTGGGCTTCGGGCAAAATGGATTTTTCAGATTTAGACAAAATCCTCAGATTGAGTAAAACTTTTATCAATTTTTGATAAAACCTCCCATTGAAATAACATTGGCTCTGGAAAATAAGGAAATGAAAGTGACTTCCATACCAACCTCAACCAATGAGATCTACATGAAATTTTCAGATGATCAGATATTGTCTTGTCAGAAGTTCAGAACTCCAAATGGTATTTAGTCTTGGCCCTAGACCATGGTTATTCACAGAGAATGGAAACATAGAGGACTATTCACCAAACATGTCAACAGCTACTTTGTCTATCATATGGGTCATATCTACATTCATCACTAGCCTACAGTACAATCTAACTAGTTTTTTCAATGATTTATGATCAGCATAGGTTACAACACAGCAGGATCTAGTTTCAATAGAACTATAATTGTAAAAATATATTAACAGTATAAGTTCCATGAAAAATAAATACATAGAGATATTTCCATATGCTGACGATAAATGAAAAATCTAGTTTATTCATGTACATTTGGGTCCTCAAAATTCAACTTAAAGATAGATTAGTTTATATAAAAAAGTAATATATTTATATTGAAACATCATTAAGTAAGTTAAATATGACTTTCAATTAAAACAGATCAATAGCATATAAAACATGAAAAAACTAAATAATTGCACTATTTAAGTTTGATAGGCTTTGTATGTGGTGAATAACAAATAATCTGTTCCCACACACCATCATTTCCCTCTGATATGTTCTTTGCACCGAATGTTCTCATACTAAAGCAATATCAAAAAATTGTTTGGTTTGCTGTATTAAATACCTTGATTGATCATTGAATCTACACATATTGACCATTTTCTTCACTTGCATAAATACTTTCAAGAACCCATTGCATGGATGTAATTCTGCATCTGATCCTCTAACTGTCTAATTACCCTTACCCTGATTACAAATGCAAAATACTTCCATGTCGGTAAACATATTTGTGTAATTACACATTGCCGAAACAAATTATTGAAAACCCTATTGTAGGAGCTCACTGCAAAATTATTGCTAAAAGTAGCTTCTTAATAACTTTCTCTATAAGAATGAGTAAACAGCACCTCTCTTATTTGTGCAATGTGATTTGGATGGGTATACAAGTAAAGAATGATTGATATATAAACAGTTCAGTTTTTGAAAGTCCATGTCATAGTTGTAATCACTCAATTCTTATTCTGCTGTTCAGTATACTTGTTGCGTCTCATTAGACTTGTTGTCTTGCATTTCAGTAACTGGAAAAACAACATACTGATTTAGGTGATACTTGAAATGACAGAATATGCTATAATAAATTTTCAGGAAATGTTCAAATAAATGAATTTTATCACTGACAGGCTTAATTATTCTCAAAAAAATTATCTGATATATAGTCTAATGGATAATATTATAGTATACAACAAAATTTAATCAAATTTATTTAGGAAACTGCAATTTTTTGCTACAAAAACTATAATAGACTTTTTAAAATAAAGTAGATAAGAGTAAGGACTAAAAAGGAATGCTGATAGCATAATCTTTTTTGAAGCATTCTATCATTTTGTGTCCATTTTTGTACTCCTTTCATAGAATTTCTTTAGAATTGACAAACTGACCGAAGTATATTTAATTCTCTAAAAACAACAGGCGATTTTATAAAAACAACCCGTGAAAATCAGCTGTTGCCTGCTGCTAATGAAACCCCTGCCAGTGAACTATAAAGTTTTACAGACTTTTCTCTCACATTTTAAAGATGCTTTAGCAGTATGCTTGTTTTATCCAATGTTGCTGAGTGCAGTTCTCCTTGAGTGGGGTTTGAGCATGAACAGTAGACTTACATGTAATTACTGACCAGTTGACAGCATGTATAGAAAATACCATTTGAGATCTTGATAAATGCTTCATAGTAAGCAACTAGTTCTATCCTCCTTAGGACACAATTCCACGTAATGTTGTGAAAAAGTGAATTATTTTGACACTAATGTAGGCATGCATTTAAATTGAAAATACAGATTTGAATTGTTTATTAAAAGGCAATGAGTGAATCGTATTGCACATTTACTTTATATGCATGGGCAGTTTTGTAGCCTATCATTACATATAATTTGCATGTACTTTTAGCGTGACAAGCATACTGGAGATTTCGACATCTTCATGAATATCTTCAGCTACAGAGTAACTGCTCCTTCAATTGATGTGTTTGATATTGATTCATGTGTTAACTACAGTAGTTCCAATCCTGAGATTAACTACAAGCATCTTGTGTTTACGCTTCCAGGTATGTACTAGGTTTGTAGTATGTAGGTGTTTCATATGTAGGTTTGCATATGTAGGTTTGTATATGTAGGTTTGTCGTACGTAGGTTTATCATATGTAGGTTTGCATATGTAGGTTTGTTGCATGTTGGTGTTTCATACACTCCCCTCCATAAGTTTGGCAACCTTTTTTCCCCCATTGAACTAAGTGTTAAAGCCTCTTTACCTTTGAATTTTTATTTACTTAACCTGCGATGAAAATACTTATAATGTTGATGGAAACGTAATTTGACCTTAATTCCAATACCTCCAAATTTTCTCAATTTTTTTTCTCAATTACAATAGGTCGAAAATTGATGATAAATTTGATGAATTTTTGAAAATCGAGATTCCCATGTTAACCAATGGGAAATGGTAGGTTTGCCGCAAGTCATATGACAGAATATCCATCCATCAGAGTCCTTGCAAAAAATACGAGTTAGGCAGGCAATTGAATTTGATAACTTTATTTAACAAAAAATTGATATGTTTCTTCAGGTTCAACAAAGTTATAGGGCTTTAAAGTCAAAATTGTTTTTCAAAAAACCTCTCCCATTGAAATAACACAAGAGGCGGAAAATTATTTTCAAAAATGACTTTGAAGCGCTGTAACTTTAATATTCATCAAATAAACTAAACACATAGTGTTCAAAAAAGTTAGACAATTCAATTTTTTATATAAAAATATTTTTTGCTGAATCTTTTACTGAAAAGATATCCTGATTTCTGATTTGCCCGAACCCTCCATTTCCCATTGGATTACATGGGAATGACGATTTTCAAAAATTCATCAAATTTATCATCAATTTTCGACCTATTGTAATTGAGGAAAAAAATTTAGAAAATTTGGAGGTATTGGAAATAAAGTCAAGTTACGTTTCCACCAATATTGTAAGTTATATCATCGCCGGTTAAGTAAACAAAAATTCAAACGTAAAGAGGCTTTAACACGTAGTTCAATGGGAAAAAAAGGTTGCCAAACTTATGGAGGGGAGTGTATGTAGGTTTGCATATGTAGGTGTTTCGTATGTAGGTGTTTCGTGTGTAGGTTTGTCATATGTAGGTGTTTCGTAAGTAGGTGTTTCGTGTGTAGGTTTGCATATGTAGGTGTTTCATATGTAGGTGTTTCGTGTGTAGGTTTGTCATATGTAGGTGTTTCGTAAGTAGGTGTTTCGTGTGTAGGTTTGCATATGTAGGTGTTTCGTATGTAGGTGTTTCGTGTGTAGGTTTGCATATGTAGGTGTTTCGTATGTAGGTGTTTCGTGTGTAGGTTTGCATATGTAGGTGTTTCGTACGTAGGTGTTTCGTGTGTAGGTTTGCATATGTAGGTGTTTCGTATGTAGGTGTTTCGTGTGTAGGTTTGCATATGTAGGTGTTTCGTGTGTAGGTTTATTGTAGGTGTGTCATATGTTGGTGTGTCATATGTATGTGTGGCATATGAAGGTGTGTCATATGTAGGTGTGTCGTATGTAGGTTTGTCGATGTCGTATGTAGGTTGGCAGTATGTTGTAGGTGTGTTGTATGTAGGTTTGCCTTTTGTAGGTATGTTGCTTTAGGATGTTGCTTTACTAGGGATAAAGCAATACCATCCTCAACCCCATAACCATGTGATAGAAAGTCTGGGGTTAGTCTGCTAATTGAAGTTCTTATGTATGAAATTTTTCAGTAATTGATGTGTGCAATGTTGTGGCTGTTAAACCCTTACTCTCGGAATCTCTGTATGTATGTATTTGTGTTCAGACAGTATCTTGATTCACATGGTTTCAGTTTCTTCAACTTCACCTTGGTAATTTATGAATAAATCCTCAATTGAAATGCCATTTAGGGCCATAAAATAAGAATTTCTAAGTGTGACTGCTGGTGAAACAAATATTTGGCCAATTTTGATTGGTTCTAACCTCATGACACACCACACAGTTCAGGTCAGAAAAATAAGCATATGCATCAAAGATGTGAACACCTAGGAATTCAAAGATGTGGCAGCTCTAGTCGCAAGTCGTAAAATCTGTAATGATATGATACACTTGTGTTTCAGTACGCCAATCCCGGCTGCTATCATTGCGCCAGCACAATGTAGTACCAGCAGTCAGGAAGGCTATAGCCATGGCTGCTCAAGTCTCAGGCATAAGAGTCAATGATATATTTGTAAGTGTTTTATTAATTTATACATTTGTATGTATCACTTCAGTTTAGCATTTTGGAATTCCACTATTTTGTATATGGAACACTAAAATAATGCATGTGAATTAGTTTAGGTTCAATCCTCTGTGACCCCCGCTACTTAATTGCATGCCTTCTCACACAGTGTGGAGGGTCACAAGGGCTTGTAGCTAGACTACATGTGAATTTGTCTTAATGCATCTAATCGTGGGAGTCAGTTAAGCAATCCATTTTATTTTGCCAATTTATCTTATTTCAGTTTATGAAGGCTGGTGACTATGTAGATACCTGGTTTACCCTACTTGCACCTCCTAAAACTCAAGGTGAGTAAAGATAAAGCCCCTTTATACCTTAGTTTGTTGAGAGCACATCTTACACTTTAGTTATTATTTGTTTTAGCACCAAAGGAAAATTGATTATTCAAGGTGTTTTCTGAAAATTTGAGTAAGATTCATCCTAAATATTATTTTCTAGAGCAAAAGGAAACAGTTTATTTTAACACCGTCCCTTGTTTATTGAGAGTTTTTGTGCATTATGCATTGGGGGTTCTTTTGGTAGTATTTATTTCAATTAAAAGCTATTCAAAAGCCTATAGGAATTCCGAACAGAAGTTCTTATACAAAGGGTTATCACACTTGATTCTCTATATGTTTACAATTATCACAATATTGTTTTTTTGTATTTTTCATTTACAAATAGAAATATTTGTGTCTCATTTTCTTTGCTACTCTAATAGGTGATGTAGCTGTAGAGGTAACGTCTCTAGACAAAGCCTACAAGAACCTTCAGGAAGTCATAGCGAGTCAGGAAGGTTTGAAAATCCGAGTGAAGTATAAAGCCCCTGACCAGTCACTTGTAAGTAACTACTATTGTGAAATGATTAAAGTTGTAATGTATTACTGTACGCCCGGTATTATTCGCGAGCTTTAATTTCGCGAATTTTGCGAAAACACGGTTTTGCGGCTATTAAATTTCGCGAATTTCACAAGTTTAGCAGCGCTTGAATTGCCATTCAGTAATGCGTGCCGGGCTATGTTTGCCCTTTCTGCATCGTTATACACCTTATATGTCCCGCGTTTGGAATTGGACTTCATGTTATCTTTTGCAATTTGCACTTCATTTGCAATGATGACATTATTGGGCCTACTGGTGGTACTTGGCCGAATCAGCCAACGTAAAATGGACATTACTGAAGTCCTGAAGATCGTGGATATCCAATTATCGCCCAATAACACTAGACGAAACGTTTACACAAAACGAAATGCATCAGAGCCCAGGGTAATAACAAATTCCCAGGGATTTAATTGGCAATTTCGCGACGATAATTTTTCGCGATTTTAACACCATCGCGAAAAGCGCGAAAGTTAATTGCACGCGAATAATACCGGGCGTACAGTACTTGTTTTGAAAACCTTTGAATGAGATACATATTACATATGCAATGATTTGATTTAAAGTTGTACTAAAATGATTTCACTTCATTTAGGTAATCTTGCTACCTTACCTTATTAAGGCCACTCTTTATGATGGTGAACCATTAAAACTCCCAAAATTTCACATTACTATGTTATGGGGATATAAATATAACATGTATCTCTTTTTTAGTAAACAACTGTTTCACATCACATGACACAATTTTCGATATAAAACAAGGTCTAACACGTGTATTTCAGACAATTTCTTGTACCAGTATTTATGATTTGTTATTATGTTGATTGTTAAATGTGAAACTTAAACTAATGTAAATTTTTACTTTTGTCTAGCCTTATATGTATGTAATTTGCAGATCATATTTTGCACCGTCATTTTGCAATCAGGTCACATGACCATAAAATGTATGCAAAAAAAACAACTTTTAGGAGATTGACAGTTTCATTTTGTTAAATTGTGTTGGAAAACCAAGTATTAAAGGTTTAAATATTAAATTGATTATTCAAACAGCTCATTCTACCTAGTAACTGGTCTACCCTTAGATTATTTTCACCATATCATTTATTTACAGTCATTCACTGTAGCTAAGGATTCCTTGAAGACAGATAAGGAGAAATTTGACCCTCGGAGTAACAATGATCTCTGTCAGATGTCAGGCTACACAGGGGGTAAGTTTTACCAAATCCAATGTGGCTTCCATACCCAGAGTGACATTTGTACCAAATAAAAATGTCTTTGTTAAAAATGGCTTAAATAGACTTAAGACTTGTTTATGGTGTCTCATAGTACTCATTAGGGAGTTTAAGCTAGCATATAAAATTGAAACGCCAACCTATACGCATGACCAATCGCCACACAAATGCATCACAAATATTTTCCGTTCACGTTTAGGTTGTGAAAAACATTGCATGCGTAAATTCCCTATTTTCTGAATAAATCTATGGTGAGGCTAAAGAACATTGCTAGTTTGTAAAAGCTCTCTAGTAATAAAGGATGGCCTGGCCTGCAATGAAAGGGTTACAATGGACAATTGCATTTCCAAGAATCATTTTCGAATTGAAGCTCTCAATTCACAAAGCTACTTGTCTCAACTATTGAATGACCTCTTAAAAACACCCTGAAATCCAGAGTCTATTGAAGATCATTTTTGTATTATTTTATTTTTAGGTGCTATGGCTGGCCTAGCATTTGCGATGATCCTAGTTGGCTTCATAGGTGGTATAGGACTTGGTTTCTACCTTTGGAAAAGAAACACTGGTATTCCATATCGATTACAGGAATAGATTAGGAGACCTGTACATGAATAATTTAACATCAAAGAACAAATTATACAGATAAGAATTCGGCATATCAGCTGGATGTCCTAACTGGAATGTCTAATAAACAGTGATATCTATGTATAACATGCACATGACATTACCCAATTAACAGAGGGCAAGCATCTGTCCTGGTGGTAGCCTTGTATCAGTTTTATATTCTGACATAGCATGCAAGTAAATAACAAAACAGAATGAACCTTGCGAATGTCAGAAATCTGATTTTCTATATTTGATCATATACCATATTTGGCATCAACAAGGTATATGAATATATGGTGTTTTATAAATCAAGAGCTACATTTGACCTGCATGTCCAGGGTTCTCACCAGGAAAGTTTTAGACCCTGGATTTTACGCGGTATCACAACTACTCCTCCCCCATGTGAGATCAGAGATATCCTGCTAGTATACTTTTCAAAATACTAGTTGAGATTATCTTCCTATTTTAATCACAATATACATTTCTAATAGGTTTCTGACTTCCCATTTTTCGTTTGTAACCAGTTTTATGTATTTTCTCAACGAGTTTTACTACAAATAATGTGACAAAAATGTAAAATTAAGACTCCTGAAAAAACACTTTAGACTCCGGAAAAAGTATTAGACTCTCGAGCAAGAGGGTCTAAAGACATTAGACTCGGGAGATTCTCCGGACTCTTAAAAGCCTAGTGAGAACTCTGATGTCATATTTGTTGGTAATAAGAGCCACATACTAGATATGATATCGAGAGCTATAATGGTATATGATATTAAGAACTAGCAACCATAGACTATATTGGTATAAAAGGTTGAATGACCGTATCATCAGATGAATACTGGTCAATGATTATTATATATTTGTATAAACTTCTATCAGCTTCATAGTTGCGTTTTATACTAGCAAGTTGTAATTGTATATATTTCTTAATAACGCATGGTAAGTTAACATGGTAATGTAAAGATGATGAGCATTTATACATTACTCTACAGCATTCCTTGCCATTATATGAAGGCTTTACCACCTTTATCTTATGGGGATTATAAGGTCACCACCAGTGGTGGCATATTGTTATAGTCTCTAACTTTTTATGGATGGTGTGTGGCAGTCGGGGTTTGGCTTCAGTAACAGATTCGGGTATTGGCGCCTTTCAGCAAATTGGCTTGCAACTTTCAATAACTGGTGATGACATTTTGTCATGTTAATGCGTTGTAACAATTGATATTACAGAATTATAGATCTGATAAATTCATATTGGACAACTTTCACCATCTAGTGAAATATCCAAGAGATTATTTGTGATGCCCAATGATATCAATACTTAAAAAATGAACATTTATTGTGACAAAGTACTAATGTATTAATGAGACCTATAATCCCCTATAATCAATTGGCTTATACCTGTGTAGTTATATTGCTGTTAGATGCATAGACTCTATTTTCAAAACATTCACATTTGCCATATTTTTATACATATTTTGGCTCAGTCCAGTGTGAGCTCTGGCTCTTAAAAAGATTAATGTATAGTCATGTCATGTACATTGTATTACTTCATGATATGGCTATTGCACTGTCCAGTGTGATCTCTGGCTCTTAAAAAGACTAGAGTATAGTCATGTCATGTACATTGTATTACTTCATGATATGGCTATTGCACTGTCCAGTGTGAGCTCTGGCTCTTAAAAAGACTAGTGTATAGTCATGTCATGTACATTGTATTACTTCATGATATGGCTATTGCACTGTCCAGTGTGAGCTCTGGCTCTTAAAAAGACTAGTGTATAGTCATGTCATGTACAATGTATTACTTCATAATATGGCTATTGCACTGTCCAGTGTGAGCTCTGGCTCTTAAAAAGATTAGTGTATAGTCATGTCATGCACATTGTATTACTTCATGATATGGCTATTGCACTGTCCAGTGTGATCTCTGGCTCTTAAAAAGACTAGAGTATAGTCATGTCATGTACATTGTATTACTTCATGATATGGCTATTGCACTGTCCAGTGTGATCTCTGGCTCTTAAAAAGACTAGAGTATAGTCATGTCATGTACATTGTATTACTTCATGATATGGCTATTGCACTGTCCAGTGTGAGCTCTGGCTCTTAAAAAGACTAGTGTATAGTCATGTCATGTACATTGTATTACTTCATGATATGGCTATTGCACTGTCCAGTGTGAGCTCTGGCTCTTAAAAAGACTAGTGTATAGTCATGTCATGTACAATGTATTACTTCATAATATGGCTATTGCACTGTCCAGTGTGAGCTCTGGCTCTTAAAAAGATTAGTGTATAGTCATGTCATGCACATTGTATTACTTCATGATATGGCTATAAAACTGTCAAACAGTATAGGAAAGAAATATGGAAGCATTATTTGTAGTTGTACGAGTTGTAGTTGAAAGATCCTCGTACATTTAGTATTTAATAAGCTTAGCTTTTATTATATGATTTTTTTATATACATTCCAAAGGTAGGCATCAAGGTAGACATTTTGGTATGTGAATGATGATATTTGCAGTAGTTTACCAATTTATCTCTCTATTCCAATTTTGTATTGTCATACATGTATTTGGCTATATGCGGATGATGTTAGTGCATGGGCATGTATTGCATGCAGCTTTCTGTATATATTAGTGATGGGGCTATATACATGTAGGTGTGGTACGGCTATCTGTACATATTAGTATTGGACTATTTACATGTAGTAGGCATGGTGCTGCTGCTATACATGTATGTACATATTTATGGTACTATTGTTATTGTTAAATGGACATCACAACCTTGTAGACTTTCTCAATGTTTATTAGTTCTGACATTCCACATTTAATTTTTTGAATATTGTTACTCGAATCTCTGTTAGTTCTGATGACTAGATAAAGTGGTATAATGTTACCTATCTCTATATTTTAAGAAGATGTTTTGAATTTTATGCAAACCATATTTGACATTCCAAAGATGTACTTTTCTGGTTGTTATATAAACTATTTTCTTAAATATTATTATAAATATATGATAGAGAGCTGTACATATGCAGTATAGATAAACAGAACATGTTCAAGCTTACTGTTTTGATGTTTAGTACTACATTCTGCAGTTTTGTATTTTTGCTTTTTAGCTTTTGTATTCACTTTAGCAGTATTTTATCTTTTATGAAAGGCAAGATGTTCTTTAATTGAGATAGTTCACTTGCAACTTTGAGTTAGAGAATACATAGTCTTGATTTTCATCAGGAAAATTGGTGTGCCGTGATATTCTTTGGTGAATCATAAAGTGGTGTGACATGAAAGTGGTGTGACATGATAGGCTTTGATGTGTCATGTTTCATCAAAGATGTATATCGCACATTCATTGTTCTTATTTTTATTGTTACATATTACTTATCACATGGTGATTAATTCTATTAATTCTATTCTACTAGTTCTGTAAGGCTAACTGACACTTAATTCAATATTGTAGCGAAAGTCAATGTTTGTTTTTGCCAAAACATGTATCGTTTACATACATTATGGACACAATCATGTCAAATTGTCAATTATGTCATCAAAAGAACATTTGTATATATGAAGGTTTGTAAATGTATATATGAAATCTGTCATGTAGATATTCAATTGAGTTTGTTTTTCTGTTATATACACTATTACTGTTTTGTTCATGTCTTACCCTTATACAAATGTACATTGCAATTTGTGCCATTGTTAGATGTAAAGTTTGAAATCCAATGTGATAGATTAGGTCTTAAATGGGCAACCATTAAATCACAAAGACCTTAAATTGATTAGAATACTGCTTTTTCTCAAAACACAAGTTGAATTAATCCAAGCTCAAAATACTTCGTTCCTATCATGTTTAGTGATAGCCAACAGAAGCTCCATGTTCATCTCTTTCAATGAATACAGCAAATGTTTAAAAACTATATTCATTACATATCAACTTGATGGGAGAAAAATATTTTTGTATCATTTGATTTAGATTAGAAAGTGTTCTCATTGATCAAAAGGTTGGATTTAATGGTCTGCCCTTATCATAGGTAGGATCAAAGGGATTAGCATTGCCCATGGGCCAAGCTTGCTCATGAGGCAGAGGACCCAGTTGCCTCTAGGGAAAGATATTTCTATGATGCTTTTCGAAAAAACACCAAACATATGTAGAGTTCTAAACCATTTAGCTGAAACTGAATTTAGCTGAATGATGACACAGAATTTTAACAATGAAAGAGGCCCACTCAGGTATAAACAGGGCCTTGTATAATCCCTGTGGTCCTACCAGTGTTAATGCAAAATGTTGATGTTATTGTGCTTTTACAATTGATTAATTGAACCAGTTGATATGAATAGGAATAACGGATATAAAGTATATAGCCTATACAATTGCATGTTAAAAATCAAAAGATGAAAACCTTTCTCAAAAAGTGGTGTGCAGTTATATCTATCTGCTTTCGGTTGATCATAAAAAGCTCACTTAATCGGTTGTAGATCCTACCCATGTATTTCATAAGTAAAGAATGGTACTCCATTTTAAAAGAGATTTTCAACTGATCATGTCTTGCATATATCTGTGAGTCCATATGATTATGTCTTGCATATATCTATGAGTCCATATGATCATGTCTTGCATATATCTGTGAGTCCATATGATTATATCTTGCATATATCTGTGAGTCCATATGATTATGTCTTGCATATATCTGTGAGTCTATATTATTATACACAGTTCATTGTGATAACGTTATGATAATCAATGATTTCACCGAAGTTAGAGTTTCTGTTGTTATCATATGATTTTGTAAATCACGCATGGAGCTGATTCCCATATGTGTCAGAGGTAAATTCAGGTTATGGGTTTTTATTGTATTTAATAAATTATTTCATTGTTCCCAAGTGCACGAAAATTATGAATTGTTTATTTCTTATGCGAGAACAATATTTCGAAAAATTATTATAACACGTGTATAGTAAGTAAATTATTATATATGATGTCCATATCTCGTCGCTAAACCTTTATTACATTCTTTACTTCCATTTCGATAAGGTGGACTTTTGAAATCCTGTATTACAAAAGGAAACGTGAAAATATTTCGTTATTAGCAATATAGATGGCATGTACGGATATATCACTCACAACGATTCTTTCGTCCATCTGACGACTGGCCATGGTAGA
The DNA here is from genome assembly GCA_903813345.2 of Owenia fusiformis. NCBI lineage: Eukaryota > Metazoa > Annelida > Polychaeta > Sabellida > Oweniidae > Owenia > Owenia fusiformis. The sequence goes on along the minus strand of CAIIXF020000007.1, from coordinate 18,073,923 downwards.
AATGAGAGTCATAGCTGGTCAAGGAGGTGGATGAGACAGTTGCTATTGAAATTTGGGAGATTTTTAGACTTCGATTTTTAGAGGGAGGGGAGAGGGGGGGGGGGGAGGGAATTGTAAGGGATATTAAAGAAAATCATCCAGCCTTGACACAAAAATTCAAGGTGTAACCTCGTGAATGTTTTTATAAAGCGTATTCGGCAATGAATTGAGATTTATTCAACACCTTAAAACATATATTTCTGTGTTGGTATAGTTCATATTTACGTTGTTAAATGAGAAAGTAGCTTCCTGTAATATTGTAATGGATCGCAGGAAGGGGTGGATCGGGATTAAAAAGATACCACAACGGCCTATCAACATCCCGCGATTAGATTAACACTCTCCAAACTTCTAAACAAATCAGGTTTCATTTTGCGTTTGATGTCTGTGTAACTGAATGTGGCTTCACGCGGGGGATAATTGTACGAGTCAAGTAGCCCGTGATTCGTATTTCAAACGGATTATCTCCACACTCGGATATGACTGAATATTACAGAAAGTGCCGCATTGAAGTCCGTAATTCGTGGCAATGAAATCCACAGATATGATTGCGCTTGATTGTGACATATGTGGTAATGGTTGTGTGGAATGATAAACGGATTAATTTTCTAAGAAGTGTAAATTGAATTTTCTTGGTCTCCCAATTTGAGGGCAGATTGTAGTCTCCAAGATTTGGATTACAGTCTGTGAATTCCGTTCAAACGGATTATTAACGGTTCTGTGTTAGCTCCTCGTGTTATGTTTGTTTAGAAATGTATGACAATTTAATCATGATTTATGTATCAAAACAAGTAATGGTTTAATGTGGTCTAGAGCATTTAATGTGGTTATATAGGCCTACAATGAAACCACAAGGCGGTCTCTGAACCGGCGTAATCACATCAAGGGGATTTACAACTTGTGTTTGTGTTGTTTTAGACCTTTAAACAACCATGGGCAAATCTCAACTTTAATTTCAACTTGAAAGAGAAAACTTCTTTGAAGTTGGCATGAATCTGTAAAGAAACACTGAGATACACACTGCCAGTTTGTTCGATTTCTAGCACTAAGCATCTCCCTTACGAAGTCAACATGATACTATTTCAAACGCTTGCGTTTCTGTGTGGTATTTGTTCTTGTTGTGTAAAATAGATTCCATTACTTGTTGAATTGAGAATAACAGTTGTTCAAATTTTCTCCGGTGTTATGCAATATTTATGTAAGGTGAATGCACTGTGTCCCGAAAGAGGAGAAAACAGCAAAAAAGGGAAAACCCTATAACACCAACGTAAATACACTTTCAAAGCTAACAAGTTTAACTTTGATTTAAGAACAAATGTGGTTAACATAGTTTACTCATTTGAAGCATATACACGATCTTGACATTGCCTTTGTAGTAATGTTGTCATGTCAACCAAAGTATGTTGACCTGTCACAGATAGACCGAAATCAGTCTAGTTTAATATGGCCGCCGAATCAGACCATTCTAATTAAAATTACCAAATCGAAGAGGTTAATGATAACCTGATTTAAAAGCAACAATAAGGTTGGATGAAATTATTTTAAATGAATTGAACTCAAATCAAATATGTCAATTGTGCATGTAAACATAAGGACGACTGCAGAAACTTGGTTCAAACTAATTATTAATTTAGTTCAATTCCAAAATTGGGTTATTTGGTTATATCGAAATTACGAAATACATTTAAAATACAAGCCACGTGAGACTTGGTTCATTTTGAACCCCAAATATCACAACTATAGATATCATCAAATTAATTCTGATTATTTTCATATTAATTTCACATGTCCTCAACGACAGAGATAATTGTTTTGAAATTAAAATATGTCTTTCTAATAAATTAACTAAGTACCATAGTAAAGATTGATCAAATGTTCCAATAATAACATGTACCTCATAGTTTTGTGACCATCATCTCTCCAAAATAGAAAAAACGAATTATTTCTATATTTTAATTAGTCAATTTATTTATAATTAATTCATCATCACATATAGTAAATTCATTTTATTCAGCAGTTTCATATTGACTGGACCATAATAATCTATTAAAATTCACAAACAGATGAGATACACAATAAACTCATCGTATACATTTTACATTTGGCAACTTTAAAATACTTTATAACATTCTCTTTGTTATTAATCGTCAATATCATCAACTTCAATATCACTGTCACTTTCGCTATCAACATTATTGTCATCCGTAACATTAATATCAATGTTCTCTTTGATGTCTTCGTTGATTTCATCCTTGCTATCATCAACAGATTTGTCTTTTTGTTTTTTCTGCTCATGTGTCTTGGTGTGTTTGCTGAGATGGTCGCTTCGCATGAATCGTTTTCCGCACTCCTTACATCCGAAGCGTTTCTCACCCGTGTGCGTACGCAAGTGACGCTGGAGTTCATCTGACCGAGTGAAACTTTTGCCGCAAAATAACCAATTACACACAAACGGTCTTTCCCCTGTGTGCCAACGTAAATGTGCTTTCAAATGCGAAGTCTTCCCGTAAACTTTGCCGCATCCCGGGATATGACAAATATGTTGCTTGCGTTTCGATGGATTGTTAGAGTTGGTGGAATCTTGGCAATTAGGGCACCTGCATCTCCGGCAGCGCCTTGCGGTAGCTATAGGGGGTCTCCCACCTGCAATGAGACTGGCCATGTGTGCGGGGTAGGGTATGTCACTGTGCTGGGACAGGACGAGGTTTGGCGAAACACTGTATGTTGGTGAGATTGCGGGTGACAGCTGAGGGGACGTGACACTCCACCATGGTGTATCTGCTTCGGAAGCTGGCGCGGGGGACAACTGTTTTGGCAGGCTAGCAACCGGAGTTGGGCTCATCATTTGAATGGGTGATGGCCGTTGTTGAGCGTGTGTTAGGCTGGCGACAGCGGCTACGTGCGCCGTTAACTCCGCAACACTACGCGGTGAATGATGTCCACGCGCCATTGAGTTCATCTGAACAAGTTCCGCGGCGGCTATTCCTGAGTTTGGACAGAGTGTGTTCAATGAAGCGGCGGCTGAGAGCACAGTTTGATGATGATGTAATCCAAGCATTTTAGATCGCTGTATTTCCAGATCATAAGCAGCCATTGCTGCCTGGTTTGGTGTTGGGCGCTCTGGGAGTGGGGTTATTGGATATATTTTCTTTTGAGGAGACAATTGTCCATGTGGAATCATTGGACTGTATCCAGGAAGCTGTGAAGGATGCGTGGCGTGAATCTCCGCTGGGCTGTGATGTTGTACGGGGCTGTGTGGATGATGATACGTCGGTCTTTGGTATGGACTAAATCGTGGTGAAACACCCGAGAGGCCTGGATGGATGAGTTCTGGATGACTGCGTGGTATCCTCTGGCACGTTGCGGCTAACATGGCTAATGGTGCATTTGTCGGTTGGCAGTGTCCCTGGCTCATTATTCGTTCCTAAAAGCAAACAAATTAAGAAATATTTACTTTCGATTCATCAATATTGAGTTTCTATTTATTTTGACGATTCATAACATCAGTTATACTTAAAAAAATATCCCAAAAATTCTAAAATGACACAGTAAGCTTTGTCAATTGAATAAATTAATTTTTAACAATAAAAAGTCCCCATTTACCTGCAGTGTGTAATATTATTTCAATACGTATTATACTGATTCATTAAGCACGTATACTTATTGATCAAATCTAATTGATTGACCAGAACTGACAAAGAGCCACTGGTCGAATCAAATATGGGCTTCCGAACGATCCTTAGTACAATTTCGAGTGGTAATTTTAATGTTTTTCCTCCTTTTAGCAGCTAAGTATGACTATCTTCAGTGATCCCATCTGCTAGCTATGATTGATTTAATCATTATGTTTGACTTATAACAGATCATGTTCAAATGAAAAGAAGCCAAAAAATGAATAATGAGATTGATAAAATTCACTTTGATGTGTAGAGAAACCCCGATTTAATAAATAAAACAGATTACAAGATACATGATTTGATAACAAAGCAACTTGAATTTATAGCATCATTAAAATAACGTCTGTAATACTTTACCCATAAAAACCTTTTACATTTAAAATATATTCAAAATATCGTTCTTTCTAGACTATGAACCCAAAACAGAAAATCTTACTTTCAAGTTAAAGTAGGCTAATAAGTCTAATATGTGTTTGAGAGTTATCTATTGGGAGGCTATTATAATCCTCCAAATAGCTAATTAGTTATATTACGTATTTCAAAACAAACGTGTTTGATTTAATTAATTTAATTAGTTCATCTACTTACAGGTGTTAAAGCTGGGTGCTTGTGAAGCTGAGCTGGTTGTAAAAGTCCAAGCGTCGCCATTTCCCTTCTTCTTACTCACAATTAATATCGTTTTATGAATTGTTAGACTGTTAAAGACTTGAACCTTTTGGTGCGGCGTTCCCATTGAGAGGTGGGCTAGAAATATACTACTCCTCCCCAAGCGATTGTAATTTTATTCGCTTAACATCAATAGGCCGTAATGCTTTACGAACAGTTGATCCCCTTTGAAGTACCGATATCCAATCCTATGTTGGGGTTTTCCTTTGATGTCTGCCGCTATCCAATCAAAATCAATAGGCGGGCGATTTAAAAGGAAATTTAATCCATTGTGTCCATATAGAAGTAAGGCTGTGTTTGTTGACAGTCATAATAGAAGTGATTATTCCTTGTTATTACAGGGGCTGGCAAGGGAGGGCAACTAATCACTAGGCAGGGAATTTACACACACAAATAATTGGATTTTCAACTTCAAAGCAAAAGTGCCGCTGAGGGGGTTGTTTGACTATTGAGGGCTTGCTAGGTCTTAGTGAAGTGCGGTAAAGCGTACTTTGGTTGCTGCTCTGAGGGAATCGAATGGGGCTCTTTTCTTGAGACTTGCGAAAGTCATACAAGGCTCCATGGCCGTTATCGGAAAGGCATTCCACTGGATAACAAGCCCTGTCAGCCTATGCGTGCCACTTCAAAGGCACCGCCACCACGGGGGATGACAAACTAATGATTACCAATGAATACCTTTTGTAGGCTGGCCCGCCTTCTTCCCAGTTATTATCAATTTAGGTTTTATTTGAGAACTTGTCAAAATTGATAGGCCGGAACAATATACAGCTCTGAATAAAATTCATAATACCGACGGTTAGGCCTACTTGATTATTCCCACGAAAGGGCGGTTCATCGATCAATCCTGATAGTTACATAAAATGCTCTTTCATCAGAGTTCAATTTCTTAATTCCACTTGAGGTTTGAGACTTGCCCAAAGTTCGCTCTGATTGAAAATGATGAAACAGAAAGTTTCTTAGAAGCGATGCTCCAATTCAAGCAGGGATACGATAACAAGAGCGATACACTTTTTAACTTCAAATGCAGCCTCTTTTGAAGCATATAATATTGTTCATGTGTTCATTTGACCTGTCATTTTTAATTAAAAACCAATGAAATGGTGTTGAATGAATCCCTTCAGATTCATGTCAAAATAACGTTTGAAGATCATAGGTCTTTGAAGCCTTTGAAGGTTTAAACATACCTTATCGCACACTGTTTTATCAACTCAAGTCTCAACCCACATCCAGTCCGACTTTGATGCCGGCTTTGATGTTGTTTTTATTTACAAAGCCTACAATTGAAGCTTCAAATGTGGAAAACAAGCCACAAAACCAGAATTCATTATGATATATTCAGAGGACCAGTGGTGATTCTAATTTAGATGATGGTATGAATCAATTAATAATAAACCCATGCATACATTCACTCGTCTGGATTAAAACCATCATGATGAATTTAACCCGACTTGTCCGTTGGTCCTGTGTCACTCAATCCGATCCCCCTCCATTACCCACCTCTCAACATACAGTAGGGCATATACAATTTGGAAGGACCAAACACTTCGATGCTTTACTAATTTGTCAGGGACTTTTCTTTATGTTCATTATGTTGACTAAGCTCAAAGCATAGCCTGAATCGTAATTAAATATAAATCGTCAATATTTGCTTTTGATTACTCGAGTCTCTGGCCAATTCTTGGCCACACTCAGTGGCAATAGAATATGGTAAGGTTTTGACACCCTAGTCGCATTCTTTAAACAATGACTAATGCTATAATGTTGACTATTAAAATGATACGGCTCAGGTTGAAATTATATTGCAGTTACTTACATGGGAAAACCAGAAGGCCCATAATGCTTTCCCTTTTTACCATTAGATAACACATTGGACTTTCGGGAATGATATACCCGGGACAAGGTCAAGGAGGATTGGAAGCCAGGGTTCCAACTCGATATTCTTTAATCTCCACGCATGCGTCATTTGCTATTCGTGTCTGTGTAATTTGTACGACTGCATGGAGAATGACCCGATACTCTCCAACAAAGCTATCGCTAGGTGATTGTTTTGCAGAATATCGGTGTTGCATTCTGGGAGCCAATCCTCCTTGGGACAAGGTCAAGGTTATCAATAGAAAAGTCATCAAAGGTATTTTTAGTTGTTAGTTGTAATAATATGATTCGGAGCGTGGATTTTTATTTTATTCTATTATCATATACTTTAATTTAGCGAGATCAATAGTGCGAAAATAGTTTATTCATGGAACGAAGCGTGAAACTTTCCAGATATCATCAGGACACTATTCCCTTTAATTTAAGAGCCTGAGCCATTTTTGTGGTTCACTAGAATGACCGAAAATTGCAAATACCCCCTCCCATAAAAATCCTGGGGGAGGGGGAGAGAAGAATTATTTTTTTGTTGAATTTCTTTTTTGATCATGATTCAACTTCATTTTTAGTATGTTATTTTCAGTGTTTTAAAGCAATTTTCAAGATTGCATCAGTATTTCTCATGGATATTCATTGTTAAAGCCTGACCAAGGGCGACGCCCACTTTATCAACATGTTAAATATACAAGTTAATGAGTCTTCTATTATGAATACAATAATTACCTAATAAGGCTGAATAGAATTGATAAGATTAAGTCAGTTATTTATGTTAAGATGATAGATGCTGTAAGTAAGTCAATTTCACTGTTAAAGGCTTGTGAAAGGCCACACCCTCTTGTAGATATAAAGATATGATAATATAGAATTCACAATTAATGATACATTATTTTGGCTTTTAATGAGAGCACTTTGACTAATTGATACAAGTTACCTTATTAAGTATCTTAACTGCAGTTCAAATATCCTATTTTGTGCATTTAAACACTTCAACACTCTATTATCATTATCACTGACTTAGGTGCCAAGTCCACACAAACACAGGGCAGTACATGCAAGATTGGCTTTAAAGCACTTGCATCTTTTTATTGAGCATTGTTGTTTGCAGCTGCATTTTACTAGCATTTGGCATGCATCTGAAGCTTGGGGCAATGTTTTCCACACTGGCACCCAAATCATTTCCCAGCCTTTGTGGTAACGGATTCCCAACCCAATTGAAGGGAGGACTGCCATAGGTATAATTGGGCCCACAAATAAACTGCCTGGAATAGAACATTTTTGATATGCTGTTGTAAAGCATGCAACTTATGTTGGTGGGATGCTCTCAATTTGATTTGTTTTCTTTGTGAACATTTCTTGTCTTGCAGCATTTACAGTTGTTTCATTGTTGTCTCTACTGTATAAAATCACAACAAAACGTTCAATAATTGGCATAACTTTGGCTAACTTATTTGGATCTTCAGCCAAAGTTTTAAGTGCATTTGTCAACTCGGAAAAGTAATCCAATGTTTCCATGCTGTTGTTTTTAATTAACCGTGGAATCCAGATGTAGTGTCTGAACCAGTGTGGGCATGAAATAAGGGGAGACACATAGCCCTACCATGTCCAAGGGCAGCTGCCATTTCATGGGAAGTGAGATATCTTTAATTTTTCACCTTTTCCAAAGCTATCTATTTTTGAACTTTGAGTTCTGATGATATACTGACTGTGAGACAGACAATATCAGTCTGCTGTTCTAATCGTCAATGTATTGTACCCAGACTTTACTGCACGGTGGATGTGCTTATTCATGTGTTGATGGGGAAATGTCTTGAATGGGCATTGGGGGATATGATAATACATCTTACAATACATTGTTTACATCATCTCTAATAAATTCCAATTTGATGGTAACATTGCATCTACCTTTGGGCACTGAACATGATCATATCCTGCAATTTGATTGGACATCGTATACTGATGATCGTGATTTTTAAATAAATTGAAAGTACACGAAAGAATGATAGTATTATGGGAACTACTCACTTCTTCTGGACTGATATTGAGGATACAATATCTTTGTTTTCTAATGAGTGCAAGTCATTTGAAGTCTCCAGAAAGGATTTCTCATCTATTCTATGGTTTCTTATAATAATTTCACATTATCTTTGAATCTTTGTTGTATGCTTATACTTTGTTCATGATTAGATAGGCCTTCATCTTGATCATTAGTTATATTGTTCTCAATTCAGTGATCAGCCTGGCCAATTCAGGGCCCCCAACCATCCACTAGAGTTGTCTGGTTGTCAAAGAGCCCCACCACTTGATTTATCTAGACTGTTATTCTGCTTGTGAACCTGGTCAGTAGCAATGGCTGAAAAGGTCCATCTTGAATTGGTAACAGTGAAGTAGTCTTTCGTGAAGGCTTCGTAGACTTCTGGATGTATTTGTTGGAGTTGTAGCATATACCTTATGTGAACTGGTAATCAGCAACCATATTGACTGGAGATAAAGAGGGTAATTGCCCTCTCTGATAGCCCACACTTAGTTAAGGCACAGTATTTCGATTAGAATAATAGGAAACCAAAACTTGAAGACTGGTACATTCTGTTGGTCAGCACACCATTCATCAAACTGTTAAATCACTTCATCATATAGATTCTGGACAGCTGTATATTTAGCATAGGCTCTCTTGAGAATTTAGAGACTGCAGCCTGTGACTGTGGTGGCCCTTCTGGTTCTGGTTCAATCCATGAAAGAGGTTTAATAGCCTAAATGTTCAGCATATGAAAAGTGGGCGTCGCCCATGATTAGTCTTTAACAATGATGAAAATCAAAGAGAAACCATCTGGAGATAAAGAGGAAAATTCTCCTGTCCTATAACCCTCACATAGTCAAGGCTCAGTATTCGAATTTGAATAATCAGAAACCAAAGCTTGAAGACTGGTACATTCTGTTGGTCAGCACACCATTCATCAAACTGTTTAGGCACTTGGTCAGCACACGATTCATCAAACTGTTTAGGCACTTCATCAACTAGATTCTGGACATTTGTATCTATAGCATAGGCTCTCTTGAGGAGAATATAGAGACTTGACATACATACATAGAATAGTGGATACATGTTGTAGATCTGGGACATCCATTGCTTACTTTCTTCTTTCTTCTAAACAGGGGTGTGATATGTTATAAGCCTTTAAGAAGTCAAATTCTAAGATTAATTATAGCACCTAACATCAAAAAGGTATCTGGTGTTATCCAGAAAGCTGAAGTACATTCATTTGTTCAACTCATGATAAAGATTCAATAACCTAAATGTTCAAGATATGAAAAGTGGGCGTCGCCCATGACTAGTCTTTAACAATGATGAAAATCGATGACAAATCATCTTGTTATGTCGCAAAACTTCTTTGTCATGAAAATGGCACAGTGAAACTGCAGTATGACCATATTCAAAGAATTTTTTTTACTGAAAAAAATTCCTAACTCTCCCCATCCCCACGGGATTTGGGGGGAGGGGGTACTTACTATTTTTTGATCATTCTAGTGGACCACAAAAATGGCTCTGGCTCTTAAATCAAAGGGAATGGTATTGTGATGATATGTGGAAAGTTTCACGCTTCGTTCCATGAATGAACTATTTGCTTGTTTTCTTGCACTATTGATCTCGCTAATTGTATTTGCTAATAACATTGAAATAATTTCTACTCCTATGTATTTGACAAGGTGGACCAAAAAACGTCCATATTTCGACATCTTTTTTTGAAAATGCATGGATTTCAATAAAATTTTGGCCAGATAAGCAGGACTCAATTTTACAAGTGTGCCTGCCCTGAAAAGGGTAAATAAATCTATAGTTTTTTTAGTAATAAAGGTAAACAGACATTTGATGACCAGAAAAAGAAATTACAATAGTTTATTCATCATTACATAACATGTTTCTCTGGCTGGATGTATAAAAATTCAATCTGGAAATATATATGAGGCATGACTATTATCATTGTAAAAATTTTTGGTTTGAATTTCATCCTTAATTCCATCTGTAATTTTTCATGAAGACCCCCTGGTGTCTGTTTACCTTCATTATTCAGAAATCCCCCAAGACTTATTTATCCCACTTTTGGAACATTTTTGAATTTGATTTCTGCATATCCTGCCAAAATTTGTGAAAATCCGTGAATTTTCAAAAAAGTTATATCGAAATAAAAAAAGTGGACGTTTTTTGGGCCACCCTGTAGAATGACAACTCATATGTCAAGTTCCACATTGATAAATTTGTATATAGAGAGAGCAAAAAAATAAAAAAGTAAAACAAAAAGTTACAATTAATTAAAAATATTATTTTCTTCTAGAATGTTATTCAATCGTATCTTATCGTACATTTTAATATGATACGTGACGTCACAATATCTAGAACAATTGATTTACTGGTCTATATTGGAGTATGCATGACCGTTGGATATCTATAACAGATTGAACGTTGTTGATTAATGTCCTTTGTATGATTTCAATCAAAATCATAGGCATTGAACTGAAATTGATTTGCAAGTTTTGAAATAGAGCAACATGTGAAACCATGGTGTTACTGAAGTGTTTACAAGCATGTCCCACTAAGCATAGAGGTCGATGACGGCAAACATCAAAGGCGATTTATTTACTTCTAGATTAGAGATCATAGAATATGAAGTGGCCTGTATAAGGTTACGATGAACCATAGGGTTTTCTATAAATCTAATTCATGCAGGATCGCAGACCAGAAATCTTTGAAATCCTATACAAACACGAGGAAATCACCTAATGTTGTGATAAAGAATTGTAATATCTCTTGATGTGAGCTTTATTCTAATTACATTTCAAATAAACTTAAGTAGCGTTCACACGTTCGTTACTCAACGAAGAGACATCAAGATGGGTTCCAGACAAAAAAGTATACATGTACTGGGTGGGTCAAAAGATGGAACATTTGTTATATATGCGTGAAGAAATGTATTTCCCCATTAAAACACATAGAAATGTTACACGCGTTTTTCATTAAACCATATGATGAGATATTATGTCGATGGCTATAGCATTGTTCTGAAAAGCAGGGCACTCATTGACCTGTTGACTTGTGTATTTAAAAGAAGGGTTAAGCACTAACATTGTCGGCTGCAGCTAAACTGTGATTTGACTACACTATGCTCCGTAAAGATTTTGTGTATTTGAAAGACAAATAAACTTATCTTTGCGTTTAGCAAATGTTCCATATTTTTGAACCACCAAGTATTTTGAGATTTTTTTACCATTTAAAAAATATCAGGTTTACCCTAAGAAATGCGGATACGTACCACCGAATGGAACTTTTTCAAATACCTTTTCAAGACTTGCCTTTAACACTGACTTAAAATTTGCTTTTCATTTACTAATACCAGTATTTATAAGCGTCGGAATATGGTGAACTTTTTGAACACGCGTTTCTCTTAAACCAGTCATCAAAACATTCTGAAAATTTTACACATCGTCAATTTAATGGTCATCTTTTGGATGGTAACATTATAATTGTGAAATATATATCATTTTCTCTATATTGTTTTAGAATACAGATTAGACACTTCTTTTATTCTTGGTATATGTTCGGAATGAAATGAAATGTCTATCCGGACCTCATTTGAACAAAACGACATAAACACAATGTGTTTAGGTCTCTCAGTATTGTAATTGTACAAAGGAAAGTTTGGTTGATTTCAAAAAGTATCTTGTTAATGAAATAAAATGTTTATCTTTATTTTTTTTATCTATTTTGAGGGTTTTTGTTTTAAGCTTTTACATACTTTTTGCAAAACCAACCAAAATTTCCTTTGTATAACGGTAGTATTGAGAGGTCTAAAAAATGTTGTATATGCTATTTTGTTCCAATAAAGTTCGAAAAGACATTTTATTTCATTCTTAAGAATTAGTAGAAAGGAACAAGAAACAATTGCACTAAAAACAAAAAATGTTAACAAAAGCAGTTACGATACCTATCCTTTCTGAATTATATATAAAATTTAAACCAGATCCATCCACTGCTATTTGAGTTATCAATGATAGTGTTTTTTTGCCATTTTGAAATTAGCTGCCATCTTGAAAATTTATTCTTGAGCAGACCTCCTGTCCCATTCAATTTTAATTTTTTTCAGTTATAACGTATGATGCGTAACTTTAAAAAGCCAATAGTGGCATTAGTTTTGTGATAATAAAGTCCCTCATGAGTATTTATTACAAGTCGTGAAGACCATTGTTGCCCGATTTATAGCAAAAACATTGACTTTGCACGTTGTTGACGATGCGCCTTTTTAATAGATCTCATATCTTAGAAGCGTATCAGTTCAAAATAATCCTAGATGACCTAAACTTAACATATTTTACCATACCATGCCCATCCATTTAGCAACTCAATCGAAAGCTTTCTTTTGAAAAATTAAATCTTTTAGATTTGTTGAATTTTCTTGCAGAAATCGCCGCATTCCGACTTTCATTCTATCCAATCAGCGGGCGTGAGTATGTCTATTCATATAATATTCAAATCGAATCTCAAAGTAGAGATCACAAACGTTGTGTTTCTGATTGGTGTCTTTAAAAATCCAAAATGATAATAAGTGACTTGATAATCAACCATTATTTCGTTCGTTTGGATTTTAGACTAAATGGAGTTGCTGTTGTCCTAGATATCTCGGTTATACAACTTACAATGCATACTCTTGTGTCTAATACTCATATTCTTTTCAAAAAATCAATGTACTTCTTGATGTACTTGTGCCTATCAATATATTCGTAGTTCGTACATTTTTTCTCATCGTGTTCACTTCATTGTTTTAGTTGATTTACCAGAAAATAACAATTTTTCTTTGACTTTTATATTTACATATACATCATACATATATTATTTTTATATTTTAACATCCTCTCTAATAGAATTCCTTGATGTAAATGATGACATATAGGTTAAAGATCACAAATATGTTGATCTCAATTTCCTGTTCCATATGTTTCTACGTAAATACAGTATCAACCCTTGGTATATTCAGCAACCGATAATGAAGCGGGTGGGTGCCACACCGTGACAGGGGCGGTGTCGATTGTTATTTTTGAATCTAAATTATCTATACTTTGCTTAATCAATGTAATATCGACATTTTGTGATAATACGATTCATGATACCTTGGAATGTTTGGGGAGTTTTTCATAGATCTTTAGACACATTATATTGGTACTCATGATGTTTGAATTGTATGTCATTTATTTACATCCATTATCTTGGTGTAGGAATATATAAGTTCTTAATGCGTATTTAAAGAGTTTTCCTCGCCAAAAACAATCCAAGGCATCAATATTAAAAGGTTTCAAATTTGACACATAAAGGGTGTCAAAAATGGGTAATCTAAATCATGTAAATTCAAACAACAACCGTTGGCACTGCCACTGCCACGCTGTGACACCCGCTCACACCGTCCATTTTCGGTAGCTGCATATACCATGTGCTATTGCTGTAATAAAATTCAAAACGCAATATTCAAAATATTTAACATGTACATAAACAAATCTCTTCATTATTCTACTTTTTACATATTTTCAAAAGAAGCTGGTCATATACCTTTGGAGCAGGAATTTCATATTAAATGTTAATTTGTATTCTGTATACAATGCAACCCATTGAATCGTATGCCATCTATTGATAGTTTTTAACTCTATCACACTCATTCAATGTGTTTGTTGATAAATGTATCTTATCATGTACTCATCCATTTATACATATATTTACAATGTTTTCTTATAATATTTACATTCATTTACTGAAACAGTCATCTACAATCTCTTGCACATGGTTTCTATGTAAATGTTACTTTACTTTGTACATTTATTTAGCTGAATAATCCTCCAAGATCCCCTCCATGTGTTCATTATGGGTTTTAAATCCCTTTCGTCTTTTACTGTTTCGTTTCCCTCCTCGTCTGTTATGCATAGGGATCTGAAAATATAACATAAAGTTTAAAATTTTATTTTGGAAGTGGTAATACTCAAACTCTATCTTGAGAGTGTTTATGCATCAAGTCTCTTAACTCAACATCCCCACTATCTACTTTGACAACCAGAAAATTTGCCTAATATGTGGGGGTTAGGGTGTGGTGTTTGGGTGTAAACTCAGGCTGCATACAAGCAGGGATTTGAAACTGAGATCCAAACAATCAGACCCAAAGAATAAGAGAGAAATTCTCTAATTTTATAATCCCTTTCCTTATATCATTCCTTGAGATACAAAAAATGTCATGTTTCATGATAACTATGCACTTTAAGTTTAAATCAAAAACTATTCCAGAGATTATGAAATTGTATCCCTGTTTCTCAAAGGGTTTATTAATCTTTATTAAAAATTGTTCTTGTAGTTGTATCATCTGTGCTCACTTATTTTTATGCCACAGATATCAATTCATTATAATGAAGGAAATTGCATCAATTTTTGTAAAATTCAAAACATATCTAAAAAAAATCTTTTTTTTGGTGTTGCTTATAACCCAATATTTTAGGCGATTGCATGCCCCTCCCTGACCAGCCTGACCAAAAGCTGGCTACGCCCCTGGTTACTTACTGGATTGCGTATCCCCATATCTTGCATGGAGACAATATTATTGCGTCTCAGGTAATCTTCTATTTTGTTATCGTCCATACCATCCACTGTGGTAGACCTCCATAGTTTCACAATATCTGCAGGTGTTTGAAATTACAAAGACATAATCATACTAAAGGGCTGGATCCAAATATCAAATGTGTTCAATTTTAGAGAAATGCTTATACAAGGATTTATAAGAAAAATTAAATGTTTTCGACAAATTCGAGCCCAGTTATGAAAGATGCCATTTATCAAAAGGGGGCTTTAGGATCAGAATTTCAAAGACTTCCCTTTCAACAGTTCAATGTTTGAAAACAACACTCAAGTCAGTGGTACCATAACAATACATGTATTTAGGGCAGGGGATATTTTTTTGCCATAATTTACAGAATTTAGAAAAAACTGTTGGAGTAGATATATTACAAAAAATGCAATAATAATAAGTTTAATACATTACATACCTTCATCTATTTCACAATTATCCAATGATTTGTCATTGTAAAACAAAATCTTTTTCTTATCATTTGACCTTGTGATTATCAATATGTCATCTCCCAAAACCTGAAATGAAATTTTTATAAAATATAATCCAGGCATTTAGATGCTTGGTGAGTATGTTTAATCAAAGACATGTACTTATGTTAATTTAATTTTTAATTTCTATATTATGTCTGGTCTAATGTTCATATCAATTTAGTAAATTAAACTTTTTGATCAGTATGCCATCTATTTTCTAAAAAAATACCCAGGGCTTGCATTAACGGCGTCCCTTACATGTAAGTGACGCAAAAAAAAATTGTAGGACGGAAAAATAAAAAATATTTCCGTTTTTCGGACGGAAAAAAAATTGAGTCAAAACTTTGAACATTTTTTGAAAATCTTGAAAATCTCAATAGTTGATCATGTTTGACTTCTTTGAGGTGTATATTACATTATTAAGATCAAAATATGTGAGATTTACAACTTTATTTTGAGTAAAAAAGAAAAAGAATGCAGAAAAACGAACTATTGTAATGGGCGATAATAGGTTATCAGTTTGCATGTGACATATTTTTCTCACTGAAAAGCTGATATAAAACCTTCAAAATGAGTTCAATTGTACAAATGATGCATACTTACCTAGGTGAAGTAGTCTATTTGTGATTATATAACGTCAAAATGGTCTAATTTATGATATAAATCAGAGGATTCTGATCATGTAGAAAATGTAGTGATACACTAAATTACTGAGCGTCAGACAAATTCATACTAAAAAAATGTTCTTATTTTTTCAAGCAGTTGTTCAGTGCAAACAGCAAGTATAAAGATAATCACAGTATAATAGTACTTACTATAACAGGCTGGAGGTTACATAACATAAGTGAATTGAATATAAAGAACATGTTTAAATAAATCACAGGGCACGAATGGCAACATTTTGAAAACACATAAGACATGTAAGATCAAGTCATGCACATTCCAATAGCCCATTATAGCTAATTTAGCTTATATATTGGAGGACACACTTTTTTCGGTCAGGACTCACTTTTTAAAAAAATTTCCTTCATTGGGACTCACATTTTTCAGAGCCTAATGCAAGCGCTGAATACCAAAAGAAAGTATTTTTATACTTTCTGAAAAAGTATGCCATCTTAAAGTGAGTCATCTCAGCAACAGAATGTGATATCTTATTTGCGCACCAGTTGATCACAATGTTATCAATCAGTCGCCATATTTATCCCTCTTCATACTAAACATTGATTCACATTTAACCAAAAAATACAGGTGAGATAAAGATATACCTTGATAGCTTTATCACATTTGGGCAAAGACTCTTCTACATCATCCAAAAGAACTCCACCATAGCCTTTCAAGTCATGCTTTTGTAGTAGACGTAGCAATGCCTTCTTGTTTGGAATATTATACATTGGCTTGAATTTAAATTTCTCACCAGGAAGGCATTCTATTTTTGGATTGTTTTTTAAAGCCTGCAAGCAAAATAAAGGCGATGTAAATGACGAATGAGAGTCATACATTTATGTATTTGCCACATCAATTGATGTAAATAGGTCTAGCTTAAAACTTTTTAGCAAGTAGCTTTTAATTGTAAGCATGATGAAACTTTGGCAGGACTACCAATAAAAAGAATGTACAATGAATAAGACCATCGTTTTAATCCATATCTAATTCATTATACGTCTGGCCATTGTTGAAAACTTACCTCATTTTTTAACCAGAGTTTAGTGTTATGTCCCACATCAGTTTGATGTGTCTCATCCAATATCTCATCTATGTCTAGTTCATGTGTGTCTCCCTTCTGATGGCGGGTCTGCAATACAGAAATATAGCTATATAAAAAAAAGTAAAATCATGCCATCCTATCTCCAACATTGTCCATTGGTCATAAGTGGAAAACCCTTGATTCTCATTTTTGGAGATACAAAACCCAAGATAGATGACTGCTTCAAAGAAACAGTTCTAATAATAAATATATAAATAAGAAGTATTAGAAATAATAGAGAAATTATCATTTTACAAGTTTCTAATTTTTTTTCTCGTACAAATCATTTCAAAGCTAGATCCAAAGAAATATATCAAGAATATATATTTGCCACTTTTATTTGAGAGTACATCGTTCTGTCCCGGGACCTTAAATACATATATTGACATCCAGCAAGTTCCCCCTTATTTTGGCTATATGGTTTGAGGCATCATACCTTCATATAATTGACAATTTTAGCGAGTACTCCAAACTTGTACTGAGAGCTGCTACTCATAGATTTGTATGTTGTTGGCTTGCTGCTCAGTGGTTGCTTGGAGCTCATACCACCTCCCATCACCTCTGTAATAAAAGAACAATACTAGCATATATACAGTGTCATATATTTTTTAATTTTACGTGGGATAAGTGGTACCTATAGCACAGACCTGTTCAAGGATATTTTACTAAAATCACCAGTTTTTAAAGTACTAGTATATTTTCTCATCAACAGTTAACCCAAATTAATTTAAACTCTACATATGTAAAGGACACATCATCAGCTTTCCAAAAAATAAATTTGGTTGCCATAGCAACAGTGGTTTGACAATATAGTCAAAAAGCTCATTTTTACCCCCCAAAGATCAATTTGGTGAAAAATATTTTTTTCAAATAAATGTTAAAAGTGATAAAAACCATATTTATAAGTAATTTGATGGAAAATAAGGTATTTTAGGGTATTTAATAGAAAATCAATAAAAATAACTTTGACATTATATGCCCCTATTGTGGATGCATCATTTGGGATGATTTCTGGCCAAAGTCCTTGAACAGGTCTGTATAGCAGAATATAACTAATAAGATAGTGGATTTTAGTAGCATTCAACCAGTGATTTTCTTTATTCATTTTTATCAAAATATATTTTGAGGATTTTTGCAACTGTTTATATTTCAGAATTACTTTTTTCTATAATACTTCCAGATAAATTTCCTTTATTTTACATGTTGCCAGAAACTGCAATGAACAAAAATATGTAGAGTATGTTAAAGTTAGTCTAAGTCAGATAACAAATTGTACTGTTTTCAAGGATAAATGAATGAAAGGCTACTGATAGAAAATGTTTTCAACATTTCTTAGTCCAGTGAGTTGTATTACAAGATCATTTCTTATTAGTAATATGCTAATACAGTACATTGCTATTTGAAAATCTCAAATGTGTTCAGCTTTTCAAAGTAACATTTTCATAAATGTTATTTTTATCCAACTGATACTTATTTTATATCTTTGGCCCAACATACACATAAACGTTGCATAGTGATGGGTGATATTATGAAAATTTTATAATGGCATCAAACAAGGTAGGAAAGCTTTTATTTCTGGGATGGTTGGTTGTTGATATTGAGGAAAAAAGCAGGTAATATGTGAGCAGCTTGAGCATCACTTCTGCTCTGTTGAAATAAATTCTTATGAGTTATCTACTAACTTACCTAACCGGCCCCCTTTGCCCTTAGTAACTTCAGGTCCCTTGCGTCTTTTCTTTGCATTGCCATCATCTCCCTTGGATTTATTCTCCACAGAAGGTTGAGCCAAAGCTCGCTTTTTGAAAGCCTCTCTTTCTTTCAGCAAGGATGGATCCATAACCTGAAATTATAATAGAGTATTTTAATGAAATACAGCAGTAAAGAGACACCACACCAGAAAGGATTTGGGCATGGTGTTCTGTTTTAGTGGATTTTGAGTAGATGAGTAGATGAGAAACATGAAAGAAAGTTTAGCAGCTATCGCAAAAAGGATCAACTGATTGCAAAAATCTGTCACAAAAAAATAAAATTATCCTTCCTAGGCTTAGGCCAGGCTAAATAAACAAGTAAATGAGTTATATATATATCTTTTATTGACTCTCTGATGTCATTACAATGACATATTAGTCACTAAAAACTACCATCTACAAAACTGACCTAAGACTAAACTAACTATTGAATACAAAAATAAAGTTGTTGTCAAATACAATTCTAATTACATCATCAAATGTAAAATACAAGATAATTGTAAAATACAAATATAACTTGACAGAAATTTAAATATCAGTGTGATGCATCGTTGACACATTAATCCAATTTTTTGAGTGAATGATAGATGAACTTTGCTAAATGTAAAATTACATAAGAATTTTTGTTAGACATTAGTTTTTTAAAAATAATGTCAGGACTGCCTACAAAATTAAATCGTGTAAGGGTGTCAAACAAAATTTTTCTTTCTGTAGTGTTTTTCTTACAAATCATGATGAAGTGTTGTTCATCTTCTAAATTACCACAAATATTACATAAACGTTCATCTACAGGTTTTGGCTTTGGCTTTAAATGACGACCAAGTTCTATATGTAACTTGTGGGAACTAAGCCTAAATCTACAAATTGCTTGCCTGTAATTTTTATTTTGGATATTTAAATAACTCTCTCTTTCAAAGACATTTTTGAATTTAACATAAGTTCTCAAGACAGGGTAATTTAATATATCTTTGTTCCATTGAGTTTTATAATTCTGATACAGTGTTTTTGTTATTGTCTTGATAAAAATATTGTCATCATCAATCTTTTGAGTATCCCAATAAGATAATAAATCACACTTTTTTAAAATATCAATGACTTTGTTTGACCAAGTGCCTTTAAAACCAAATTGACTCATTTCACGGTCATATATATATGTTTTATGAAGAATGTTTCCTGGTGATAGGTGAAGTAAACGGAGCCAATATTTAATTAATTTGAGTTCAAAAGTTGTTATTTCACGTTTCTTTTTGATGATTTAGATATTTGTTATTTTAGATTTTTTCAACATTGGGACTAGGTGATTGCTATAGGCCAGATTGCAGGAAACACTTTCCTGGCCTGTCTGGGAAACTAAAGTCCTACACATCATTCTTAGTATATACTTTGATCATTAAAAAGGAATTATTAAAACTTACCTTAGACATGAGAACCGCTTAATAATTGACGATATGTAATGAATTTGAACACATTTCCAATATGGCGCCCTGGTGTGTGTATTGAATCCCATTGTAATAAATAATTATGATTTCGTTAAACATTACATTTAGACTACCGTCCAATTTCCATATTGGAAATGTGTTTGAAATACATAAATCACATTTCGCTAATTATCAAGCGTTTGAAGTGTTTAAGGTTACTAAGGGCGAAGGGGTGTAACGTCGACACCATTTTTGGGTAACTTCAACATGTGGGGTAACTTTGTCACCTTGTTGTTTATTTGCTCTAACTTCCAATCTAGGGAGAAACCATGTTTTTTTTCTCGCATGGATCGAGATCTCGAGAGATTTTAATTTTTCCTGAAATCAAACATCGCGGAAAAAAGAAATTCTACTTCCTAGTAAGTAAGTGTCGAAGTTACCCTTCTCATGTTGACATTACCCCACACGTTGACGTTACACCCCTTTGCCCTAAACACTTTAGTTTATAGTTGAAGCACACATTCTATTAATTCATCATTTTGTTTGCCAGGCCAGGAAAGCCTTTTGAGCAATTTATTCTGAACTAATCAACTAATCTGCTCGACCTTATGTTGAAAAAAGTCTAAAAAACTAATATCCAAAGCATCAAAAAGAAACATGAAATAACAACACTAGCCTACAGTAAAATTTAAAATGTTTGGAACTACTTTGAATTTAATAAATAAGCAATCAAATGACCATATTGAACAGTTTATATGTAAAAATAGAAACATTTATAGTCTACATGTCCTAACTTTTGTATATTTTAGTTTGTTTTGTAGTTTAGCTATCATATCTGTGGCCTTTTATATTTTGATACTTCTCTGCCATGTTATTTTCGGAAAAATAACATGGCTGAAACTCCCTAAATTACAAAATGCCACAGCTTTACTGCATATAATACATAACTATCTGAAATATACAAAAGTTAGGACAAGTACATATTTTTCAACATTTTAAATTTTACTGTACATTGGTTTGAGTTCACTTGCCTAGGCCTATAATAGATTTTTCTAGCCTAGATCTCTAGCCTAGATTAATTAAAATATTTAGAAAAAAGAAAAGAAAAAAATCAAAATCGAAAAATGAAATCTGCTCTACTTCACCGGTTTTGGCCAAATTCAATAAATTTATAATCAAATTATACGTCCAAAATATGAGTCCTTACTCACTGGATCTGTTCAAATCGTTTAAATCGCCTTGTAGTTGTAAATATTTGGATTATGTTTGAACCAAAATAAAAAATCTGAATCTGAAATCACTCAGCCATTTTTGTTAAGGCAAAATTACGAACGCTAAAATAACTTATTTTAGCTAACGATAAAAATACGATCTATCTAAGAGGCTAAATTTCAAAAGAGATACAAATTATTCACTTTTCTCTGTGTTTTAATATATTTGTCCAAAAGGTATGTCATACACGGCATAAAGTTACAATCTTAGCACCTCGTTTACTGCACGACCATCAACTAAATTTGAGATCGTTCGCAGTTATATTGGTGATCAACAAAGTTTACAAAAATAATGGTGAAATAATGTTGCACCATATTTAGGAAATGAGACTAAACAGAGCATACAGTAGATTTAAACCATAATGAACAGTAATAGGGCTATATGAATATATCAATTTCAGCGTAAAGCCTACCTTAACGAGAAGACAACATAATGGAAGCATTCAAGGTTCTCAAGTAAGTTTGTTCTTCTCAGACAACAATCAACCAAACTTGGGAATTCAGTACAATTTATAATAATGATGTATTGGAGGCCTAGTCCAATGGTTAAGTAGTGTAATGTAACACCCTAGATACTCTGTACTAGATATTAAAGGGAGTGTGCTAAATTCAATGCCCATATGGGAATCAAAGTAGACCCCCGATTATTGCTCGTGGCGCTAGCCACTACAGCTAGCGTGTAGCAACAACGTGGAATCGAGGATCATTTCACCATCCCCCTGAAGGAGGAAGTCCCATCGAGACCTATCTGTTGCAAGACTTATGCCTGGCGTAACCGTCACCATGTTATTCGGTGTTTTTTAAGTAGCGCAAGGATCCTGCCATGACCGTGATAATGTTATCGTGAAAGCCTGGTATAACCGCGACAATGCTGTATTATATTAAAATGCCTGCCATGACCGTGGTAGTGTAATCGTGTAAGCCTGGCGCGACCGTAACCTTTATATGACATTAATGACCTTCATGTTTCGCCCATTGCTGTTGGTATTTTTTATGGATAAATCTTATTAGTTGATCATTATAGAAAGTATATGCTTTCGAATCGAAGCTCCTTGAATGAGAGTAAAGATATAGTTTGTTCGCAAATTATTTGTGAGAAAAAATTATGTTTTCGTTGTGAAATTAATACACATTTTTAGTAGTCTTTATTTACATATTTAAGGTAGTTAAACACGAAGAAATTGTCATTACGGTGTTCTCATGCTACTTTAAATACAACCACGGTCATGAGAGGCCTTGCAACTATTGTCACGGTCATATCAGGCTTTAACCTTACCACGATCATGACAGGCTTTAACATTCTGACGGTCATGACAGGCCTTTCAATCATTATGACGGTCATATAATATATACGGCAATATAACATAACATTGTCACAGTCATGGCAGGCTTTACAAGCGTTGTCACGGTCATACCAGGCCTAACATTACCACGGTCATGACAGGCCTTGCAACCATTGTCACGGTCATACTGGGCTTTAACATTACCACGGTCATGAGAGGCCTTGCAACCATAATCACGGTCATACGGGGCTTTAACATTACCACGGTCATGACAGGCATTACAATATAATATAGCATTGTCACGGTCATGACAGGCCTTGCAAGCATTGTCACGGTCATATCAGCGGCTTTAACATTACCACGGTCATGACAGGCCTTGCAATATAATACAGCGTTGTCACGGTTATACCAGGCTTACAAAATAACACTGCCACGGTCATGGCAGGATCCTTGCGCTACTTAAAAAACAGCGAATAACATGGTGACGGTTACACCAGGCGTTAGTCTTGCAATAGATAGCATGTGGTCCCATCGTAACTGATACACAAGAGCAAATCCCACTTCTGGCACTAATGTAATGTTGCGACAACAATGTTCAGTTCGTTAGAGTAGATTTCATGGCCTGACTTCGTCGGTAGAACTTGAAAAATAAGATTTACCTGAAGATTAGGAGTCTTACTTACCCTCTAGAGGTTAGAACACACATTTTAATGAAACTCTATCACCTTTGTTGCGTCAACTATAGAGCATTTAGCACAATATCCAAGAGGTAAATTATGGATCGTGAAAATGAATGATTTCCTTGTAAGTTCCGGAAGTTTCAATACGATAAATTACCGAACATTTGTGAAAATTGAATCTTTGTTCGTTGATTTTATAATTTACATGTGCGTGTATTCGTCTACACTTTGGTCTATTATAAAGCATCACAAACAGGTCCTAGAATATTAATAGACTAATACAGCTGACGACCCATTCATACTTTCCGCGCAGCATTTCATTCAGACCAATAGTTCAACTGTAGATCATGCACCTTTTCTATCTTAGAACAGGCCATCCTCCTCTGCCCTGTCCTAAACTCGTCTGCAGAAGAGACCACAAAACATTATTTTCAAATACTTTTAATTATACATCAGACATGGTTGGATGATATGTCACAAAATTAAAGTTCAAGGTCAATACAGTATTTCGTGATAGAGGCAAAGCCGTTTCGGAAGTAAACACGAGGAAAATGGAAAAGTCCAAAAAGCATTATCACAAATTTCAATCAAGTACTGTGCTTATGCTTCATCATGAACAAAACATAGCTGATATGGTTTCATTAAAATGAGTGTTCTAACCTCTAGAGGGTAAGTAAGACTCCTAATCTTCAGAAAAATCTTATTTTACAAGTTCTACCGACAAAGTCAGGCCATGAAATCAACTCTACATTACATTATCACTCATTGAACTTTTGATTTAATTCTGTTATAAAAAGGATTTAAAGAGGCCTTGACAACTTGCTCTATAAGACTTATGGTCAAAATTTGTAAAATTACCCATAAAATCAGATCATTAATTGAATCATGCACCTGCGTGATCTGAGATATTATAGTGATTAAGTGTCAAGGGGATCTGACCAGTGGTTGGTTTGAAATATATTGC
This sequence comes from Owenia fusiformis, assembly GCA_903813345.2. Classification (NCBI taxonomy): domain Eukaryota; kingdom Metazoa; phylum Annelida; class Polychaeta; order Sabellida; family Oweniidae; genus Owenia; species Owenia fusiformis. The sequence continues at coordinate 18,049,446 of CAIIXF020000007.1, read as the reverse complement.
CAAACCTGAATGCCAAACTTTATGACTTTACATTTTAGTCCTTCCCAACACATCATTGAAGAAGATCTAATATCATCAGCTAATGATGCAGTTCAGGCACATGAACGTTTTCATCTTGCAATTCGTACAAAGAAACAGGCACCAGAAAAACCACATGGACTGGACACCTATGCTCAAAGTAAAGTAAATATATACCGTAACTGTAGTTAAATTTGTTAAGTCAGAGACATAAAATATATGTCTCTGGTTAAGTAATAAATAGATCAAAGAGTATATTGTAGTTATTTGAATTTGGCGCTATCATCCTATTTTCCCAAACATTTATTGAATGAGAATACAAGAATTAAGTCCCCAAATCATATAATAGCCTATACCAGATCGATCAAGTTTATCACTAACATTGGCATTAATAAGCAAGATGAGGTTTTACGATACCATGAGATTATTTCATGTAAAATTTGTGTAAAGTATTATTTAGATATTAAACAGTCAGTATATATGTAAATGTATATGATTTATGTATGGTTTAGTGGCAGCAAAATCTGGTGCGACTTTGGACAAACTCAGAGCCTTGAAGAGTGAAGTGGAAGGCACACATTATGACTATGTACCTACTACTGCCAATGAAGCAGCTCTTCAGGATTTGAAAACCCTGATGTTGATGCATATTCCTACCTCTGTAACTGAAGATGTCAGACAAAAATTTGAAAAGTTGATCTTATCAAGTTTGTCAGGTAGGGAATACCTCCAAGTGCTTGTTGGTCTACATACTTTTTAGCTAGCCCAAATCGTAAATGCTCATACTTTACATAAAGTGCATAAGAATAGGGATGCTGTGATGCTCAGATTTCCAACTTCACGAGAGGATTTTAATTTTGCCCCTCATCACCCATAGTATATGTATTTGTAGGTCACAAAAAGATTATATTTGGTTGCCTCATGACATGCCCATGGTACCAGTCCACTCAACCTGAGAGAGGACAACAGGCCAAACATAACATGATATTCATAGTATTTGTCAGTACAGATGAACAGTTCTTCTCAACAGCAAATCAGCATGTGAGAGATCAGAACCATGTCATTGATTTGGTATGTTTTCATTTTTTGGTTATTTACAATGGTTTTGTTCATTATTGAACAAAAATGTTTAAAGTATTTTGATTTACTCTTTTAAGGATGACCATTGTAAGGTTAAATCATGTAATGGTATTCTGGGCTGGCCTAAGCCATTGTTGCTACATGTACATATTTATCCATCTTTAAGTAGACAATCACCTTTTTATTTCCAGGGCTGGTTCCTTGCAGTTGAAATATTTCACTTTGCCCACTATCTCACCAAGGGAAAGATGCGTTTCATAGAAGCATTGCTAAGTTCTCGAGGTGCTACTGGATCTCTCCTGTACCAGACTGATGATTGGTCAACTCTAAAGAACAGTTCACTAATTGAAAAACTCCTTGGTGAGTTGTCCTGCTCCTTTGTTTCATCTTTGTCCAGTTTTTTAATAGGAATAATAAGTATAAATGTTTTTCATCTATTTCTTTGTGTGTTTCTTTTGTGAGACAAGGCTGTGTTCCAATCGATAGAATTAGCATTAATCACTTATTAAAACCCTTAAAGTCCCCGTCTAAAGTTTGAAAATATTTTTTTATCATTCATTTACTATTTGTCAGGACTTCAAAAGTGATTTTAGAGATTTTTGAACAAAAAACATTTTTTGAAAAAAAAGTTGTGAGCATTTCATTTCTTAAATATTCAAATTGAAATTTCTTAATCATCAAATATTTCTTAATGCATTTCAAAAAAGATTATCTTTTTAACACCAATGCAAAGATTGAACAAAAGACACACTATTTCAATAATAAAATGTCATATTTAATTGGCCACTTCAATGTTTTAGCTTATCAAAAATATTTTGAAACATTAGTGATGTCACTAAGGTAACAAAAACTTTTTGAAAAAAATTGAATTTTTTTTTTCGATGTCAATCTTTTCTTAATATGCTAGACTTTCATAAAAAAACAATGTTGATTGTCTAACCAGGTTTAAAGGAAGAATAAATTATGTTTTAGATATCATTGTACCATTGGTTTCTATGAGAACTAAAATTTTGAAATGCATTTTTCTCAGAACCATTTTCATGCACTGATAAGTTCATTTCTCGCTTGTTTATCAACCGATTTTCTTAATTTTTCGGCAAAAAACATGGGAGGATGAATGCTATGCATTGGTATGAATTGTGGCTAATTAGAAGATATGAGTGACCTCTAAAAGTTGGTTTTAAATAAATTCACAAATTTTGGAACAAAAAGTCTATCAAAAACCACTTTTTGAAATTTAAAAAAAAAGTTTCACATATCACACTTTGATAACATTGCGTAAGACTACAATATAAGCCAAAGTGGTTTAAACTTTACATGGGGCCTTTAATGACCAGAAATTTTGTGATTTAAGGTTTGAGGGGATTTCTTGAGCAGTGTAGAGGACAATCTATTGGGGGTGTGGCCAAGAAACGCAAGAATGGATCACTTGGCCTCAAAGATACAGCTACACAGTATGATCTCTGTGAATCTCTCAGGTAGTCGGTTATCTGGCCATATTGATCATGTGTTCAGTGAAGTTTCATAAATGATAAACTCAATGTACCACTTACAATGAATATAATTCAAACTAACAATAACCTCATATTTAAACATTTAAATATGTTGAACAGTACAATAATGATGTATCCAAGTACGATTTTCTCTTGATTCATTATACTCTTATTGATTAATATCAATTTTAAAATCTTCAGCATTAGTTTCTTGGGCCTTCAGGCATACTACAAAACACAATGTAGTGTATTGTAGTATATTGTACATACCTGCCTGTATGTTATGTACATATCCAGTGTAATGTTTCTAGGTTACTTCACTATGGTGTCTCTGCACTAACAGAGCATGTGTTACATACTTCATCGTTAGATAGAGACAAACTGCCTGAAGTTGGACAACAGGGGTTGGACCTCATTACTAGGCTCTACCAGGTAAGAGAAGGTCATTTTACATCTACACGCCTCTCTCACTTATGCACCATTCAAAAGTTTGCGTGAGACCCCCCCATGCGGGGAGGGTAAGGAATTTGAAACACAATATTGCCCCCAGGGATAGGAATTTGACGAAGATCCCGGGGTGAGGAATTTGATTTACATGTCATGTTCCTGGAAATGGGGATTTTTGACTGAATTTGTTTCATCCAGTATACACTTTAGGATTCTCTGGATTTGCAAATGATTTGTATATTCAGTGAACTAAAGATCCTTCATATCGGGAACAGAAGAAAGTAACTCATCTACACTTTGGGTATAGTTTCAGGGATGGAATTGCCGAGAATAACCGCTGGAGAGAGGTATTGTAGAATAAATCTGAGCAGTGTCGTAATTATTGGTTTGTCAAGAGCCCTGGCACCAGATAAGGTGGAAGGACCCGGAGGTCGCAAATATTTGACAAGATTTATTGCTCCAAGAGTACGGAAATTGACACATTTATTTGGCCCTGGGGTAAGGAATTAGACAGGCCAAATTTTTTTTGTCAAATTCCTCACCAATGCCCGCATGAGGGGATCTCAGGCAAACTTTTGAATGGTGCATTATATAAATACATTTACTCTTAGAAGGGAGATGGTCATTAAGGATTGTGGCAGGAGGAGCAGAGAATGCAAAAGAAGGAACAAATGAAGAATTAATTAATTCTTCTGTCAATTAGTGTAGTAAAAACCTTTACAATTGATCTATGAAATTGTTGACATTCAGGAATATTATTTTTTCCAAATTGATTGTTAAAGTGAACACTGCTTGGACAGGCTAATATCCATATTGAACAGTAATATAAGTTCACTTAAAGATGCAACAAACAATAGAGAATGTATTTGAAATTGTTTTGCAATTGTTTTAAATGATCAATTACTTCTATATTTGATCAAATATCTCAGTTCTTTTTCAGAAAATAAAAATAAGATTGTAAAGGAAACATAGGCATGTTTTTTGTAAAGAGGGATTAAAATCATACATGTATTTGTTTAAATATCTGACAATTGATTTGGTATTTGTGTGTAATTTTTTGTCAAAACCTTGAAACCATATTTGTCATGTTTATACATCTTTTGCAGGATGAGGATGTTACAAGACAAGATGTCTTCCAGTTAATTTTAAGATGGAAATCAGATTTAGATGAACTAATGAAAACTCACAAATTCACGAAGATAGAAAGTGTTGATGAATGCATCAGAGACTGGTTGATGCATGTCAGAGCTGGACCAAATCCAAGCTTTAGAAAGATTTGTAAGTGCATTGTACTGTCAAACATTTTATTCGAGCAGTTTTCACAAATTCTGAATTTCACAGGATTTTGGTCTGTGAGTTATTTAATATTTTATACTTTTATTTGTCCACAAATGAATCATGAAATCAATGATAAACCTGACTTTACATAGCTACATGTATTCCAAACCTACTAAAGTTCACGTTCATCGTTTTACTACAGTACATGTATTTGAATGATTGCATGGAAAAGATATTTCTGTATGTAGAATACAAGATACGCAATTTCCATCACATTCAGTAGATACAGTATGGCCATATGCTGTCAACTAGAATCTTACTAGGTATTAAATATATACTAATAACAACCTTTCAGGTGTAGAAAAGGGCCAGGAAGAGTACTTAGGGAGTCTAAAAAGGAAGGTAGGAGGACATGTAGAGGCAATGAAACCTGAACAGATTCTGATGGTGGCCCAAGCTGGGAGTAAACTCTATGATCTGGCTACACCTGATAGTGATGTTGACTTTGTTATCATATATGCTGAACCAATTGAAGTACGTATATGTTCACCGTGTTATAGAATAGAAGCTCTGTCCTCATTGGCATATTAATGAGAAAACCTATTAATTGGGAGTTGGTTAAGTCACTATTTTATGGATTTGCAAATATTATGACGAAATGAGAACATGATACATGCGCTCTTCACAATAAAAATAAAGCTGTCTCGTAAATGAGGCCTCTGCCACAAATACAGTCCAGGATCCCTTTCATATATCTAATATTTAGGTATGTTACAGTAACTGGTATTACTGGATTACTATTGTTATATGGTCTAACAAGCAAGAATCATGGTTATTGAATGACAATTTTATTTTTAGAAAATTTTAGGCACCTCTAAAAGATTGAATGAATGTGATGAAAGCCGTGGTCCGAAGAAGCAGTTTGAATATGGATCCTATGAGGCCAGACTGTTTTGTGAAATGTTACTCAAAGGCAGTGTAGTGATTCTAGAGGTAAATTTCCCCACTTAGACTCCTCACGTCGACTCTCTTACATGAAAATCTTGTAATTTTTAATTGATGAAAGGTTCATCTTGCAACAGTGTCAGTATTGGAAGACAAAAAAACATGAATGAAAAGTAGGACTAAAGCGATGAAAATTCATCTGGATCTACATTGTAGATTGAGTGATGTTATTACATGAAATTTCTGTTCCATTTGCAGCTTTTATTTGCTGATGATCTTGAATATACCAGTGCAGCCTGGAAGGTGAGATACAATTATGGAATGTCCTTAAAATGTTGACGAGGCTGGAAATACTTGGACTCTTGTTATGTACACAAGATTTTAGTCGTGACATTTTAATATTTCTAAACTTTACATGGGACCTTTAACCTAAAATTGACTGAAATGGAATGAATACCCATGTAGATTGTGCAGAGGCTGGAAATTCTTGGTCTGTTGTTATGTACATAACATTTTCGTAGTGAGAAATACTATATGATAGTTTATTGATATTTCTAAACTTTACATGGGACCTTTAACCTCAAATTGCCTTAAATGGAATGAATACCCATGTAGATTTTTGAGAGGCTGGAAATTCTTGGTCTTGTTATGTACAAACCATTTTAGTCGTGAGAAATATTACATGAACGATTTTTGAATATTTTTTGATTTACTTTGGGCCTTTAACCTAAAATTGGTGATTCTAGTTGATGATGTCATACAGTTTACGTCGTCTTTAAAAAGAGAAATAACAATTGACCTTGTCAATATACAGTATGCATTTCAAAGAAATATACTTGATTATAGGAGTTATCCTCCCACAAAGAACTATTTGTGACAGAGCGTGCCATTCTTCAATACTTTGGTCTCATCAAGAACAACATGATTATGATAGAGAATGAGAAACACAGGGGAACTAAACGTGAGGGAAAGCTATTCTACCAGGTAAGACTACTCCGATCTATAATTAACTGAACGAATGAAGTTCTTATCATATTTTCATTTGACATTAAGACCATTTGTTATGAATTAAGTGTACTCAGTGATATTGTTTCGTTGTAGATATTTCACAAGTTGAACAGTCTGGAGTATTTCTTGGCTGGTAAACCTCCTGTAGTCAAGTGTTCTGGTTCTGCAAGAGACTTCATCATGAGAATAAGGACAGGTCCTTTAGAGGTTTGTATATGATTAGTTAGTCAGTTAGATTAGAAACCATTATAAAAATGTACCACATAAAGTTTATTCAGGCCTGTAGCCAGGATTTGCCAACGGGGGGTTCAATTTTCAAAAAGTTCCAGGGGTGGTTCACATTTGACAATTTTGGCCCAAATATTGCTAAAATCACTTGAGAAGTGCTCAAAATGATGAGAAAATGCATGATTTTGAAAGAATTTTTGGCGAGGGGGGGGGGGGAGTTCGCCCGAACCCTGTGAACCCCCCCTGGCTACGGGCCTGTTATTTATGTCATGTGTTCATGAATCTCATAAAATTTAGCTGAAGTCAAAAATGGTATTTAAGATAAGCTTTCTTACAATTATGAATGGGAGTTACTCCGAATGTACATTTACATTGTATCAGTCAATTTTACTTTTTAATTGTTTCCAGGGTGACATCTCAAGGGAAAATCTATATACACTTGCTCAGGAGAAAATTCTAAATATGAGGACATCATTAGCTAACAGGACTAAACGATTGCCAGAAAATGGAGACTATAGGTATTTGACTAATTGGCTTATGAGTGTTAGAGGATGGAATCAAACATGAACACTGTAGATGCTCTTAGACACCGTCCTCACCTCACCATCATCAGCATGAACAATATAAAAAAAACACTAAAGAGTGTCACTGCCCTTCCCTGGTATTTAGCATACATTGTGAGCCATGGATGAGAAACAGACATGTAGGATAGAGTAAAAAGGCACTCCTCACAGTTTTTCATTTCTGCATAGGGCCTAGTGCCCATGGATTTTCAGAATCTTGATTTCTCATATGATGATACATGTGATATCAGCCTCACTTCTGATATTTAATGGTTTTTCAGTAGTAAAGTCTCCGAAATCCTGCAAAATTCACAAGAAATTGACCGTTGACTCTTTAATCCTGGTGCAGAATTCAATTCAACTGAGGGGAGTGAAAATGAACATTATGCCTATGCTTTTGTAGCATGAGGAGTACATGTATACCTGTTTATCCAAGATAAGGTCAGTTCATCTGACATATAAGGGAAATATGGAAGTATTCATAGACTCACAGCAATTGATCAAGTCACATAGACCTAAAATACACTTAGCATTGATTTGCTACATACCCGGGGCTACATATTAAGTTCTAAAATTGTCTTTTCTCTAAACTTAGTAAACGTAAGGTGCAATCTAATCAACAGAAATGTATTTAGAAACTATATTTTTTTTATTGATTTTACACATACAGTAGTCCGTATGTAAATAATTTAAATTCTATTTATTACTATAGACTCTGGCCTAATGTACAAAATAAATAATATAACTACGTAATACACACTATACATGTGATTTTATGGCCAAATACATGATAAATTATTACATGTTCCATAAGTGTTTGTAAATGAACACAAAATAAATAGAAATGATATTAATAAATATTACACTTTTTTACAGTCAATGGTATTTCATTTCTTGAATACATATTTTACAAATACAAATGTACAACTTCAACTTCATAAAAATGAAGGCATGAAAGCAAAGCACATACAATATGGTAGCTGCTAGCCTTAGTTTTGTTTTGATTACTAGAACATCCAGTATAACAGAATAAGAACATGTATATGGCAAAGCAGATGTCAAAGTCAGCTTATATAAAAACACAAACCATATTCAGAATGATGTGATTATATGTTCAAAATATGCAACGTGTTGAAAGCACCTAAAAGTTGATAAAGCGAGTATATATAGACTTAAGTCAAATTTTCCATTCCAGTCAAATAACTGATCCATTCTCAAACGTTTGGTACATGACGTGATCAATTGGCTACACGTATACAGTGGTATAAAATGCCTTTTGTAACAATATGTACACTTTGTAATAGGCATTTAAAAATGCTTTAAATAAATATGCTTTGATATTCCACTTTGATTAAAAATTATTTCATTCTCAGATCTACAGATGTCATGTCTAAATAGCAAATATATCCTGGCAAGAAACATTATCATATTTAGGGTCATTGTGTAAAACAGACTCCAATCCTCTTATATGCTATTACTCTTGGATTATGTATTCTGGAGGAGGGATTTATGCTTCATTAAATTGAATTCATGACTAACTGATAATCACAATGATTCACATGATAAAAAATACCCATGTACTATGACTCCAAAATATGAACTAAAAATCAGTTGACTCCTAAAGGAGTGTTCAGGTGCCACAGTAAAATTCATATTACGTCCATAAATACTGAGATCGCTGCTCCCACAATAAATAGAAGAATGTCATAGCACCATTCAGTATTGCCATAATGTAGCTGCTATGGAATGTATGACCAGATAAAGCCCTGGAAATATAAGATATATACAAACATAAAAATTTTGAATAGATGGTACAATATATGGTGCAGTATATGCAATAACTCACTGGCGGATCTGGGGGATTACTGGTCAAATAAAGTTATAGGATGAAATCAGGGGCCCAAAATTTCAAATGTGGGGCACCATGCATGCATTAAAAGTTAAATATAGACTTAATTTCTGGGGGATGAACTTTTAGCAAATCAAAATTACAATTAAATATCGAAAATTGTGACCTACATGTAAGATCATATTAGTGATAGAAGATGGGACCTGAATAGAACTGCATGTAATTCAGTCTTTTGTCAGTCGAAACAGGATGTTAAACAACCAACTAACATTGAGTGGCATTAGCCATTAAAATATGGATGATTTCAAAACAAATGAGGTATGATAAAGGAAAATAGAGCCTCAAAGTGCGTTCCTTAATCTGTTGATAAAAAGAAGAAGAATGTCATTTGGCCTAAGGTTCCAATACACCATTGGATAGGTAAGAGTTTCAATCATAATTTTTCAATCTCAATTTTTTTTGTCAATTACTTTCTATTTTCAATCTAAATGTCCTTAATGACATATTTAGTGTTCTAAGCAACCTAACAGTATAAAATTAGGATGTTTGACCTTTATGGTTATTTTAGCATTTTCTCTATGAAGTTAACACCTAAAAATTGTGAAAACAATGTTAATTTTATCAGAAACAAGTCAAATTCTTTACTTCAGAGAATATTTTTACCAGAGATGAACTTACATAGAACTAATGTTAATTTTGTATATTATACAGGTAACACAATACATTTTACTTAATGTAAATGAATTATTAAAGCCCCTGTCTATAGTTTGAAAATATTTTTTTATCATTCATTTACTAGGCTATTTGTCAGGACTTAAAAAGTGATTTTAGAGATTTTTTCAAAAAAAGTTGTGAGCATTTCATTTCTCAAATATTCAAATTCCCCGCCATTTTTCAAAAAAAGTTGAAATTTCTTAATCATCAAATATTTCCTAATGCATTTCAAAAAAGATTATCTTTTTAACACCAATGCAAAGATTGAACAAAGGACACACTATTTCAATAACAAAATGCCATATTTGATGGGCTACTTCAATGTTTTAGCATATCAAAAATATTTTGAAACATTAGTGATGTCACTAAGGTCAATCTTTTCTAAATATGCTAGACTTTCATAAAAAACCAATGTTGATTGTCTAACCAGGTTAAAAGGAAGAATAAATTATGTTTTAGATATCATTGTACCATTGGTTTCTACGCGAACTAAAATTTTGAAATGCATTTTTCTCAGAACCATTTTCATGCACTTATAAGTTCATTTCTAGCTTATTTATGAACTGATTTTCTGATTTTTTCGGCAAAAAACATGGGAGGATAAGTGCTATGCATATGAATTGTGGCTAATTAAAAGATATGAGTGACCTCTAAAAGTTGGTTTTAAATAAATTCACAAATTTTGGAACAAAAAGTCTATCAAAAACCACTTTTTGAAATTTAAAAAAAAAGTTTCACATATCACACTTTGATAACATTGGGTAAGACTACAATATAAGCCAAAGTGGTTTAAACTTTATATGGGGCCTTTAATGATTCCCTGAAGTATACTAAATTCGAATTTGTTTTGTTTCACCAAGTGCATGCTTAACCTACCTATATTTCCTAGGTGACAAGGGTGATGGAGGACAAATCCCTGGTTTTAAACTGTCAAAGTAGGTCACTGTGACCCCAATATAACATATTCCTAATCCAGCAAGGAATGACTGCAGTACATGCCATAGGAGGTCTGGAATATCAGAATAGTCAATCAAAATCATATTTTTATTTTATTTGTAAGGCTGCTTGATAAAATGAAGTCGCATTGATGCTAAAGCAATTTCAATTAAAAGTTTTAAATGTCATGTGTTCAAAATAAATTTAAAATTTCATAAATAATCAGGTATAATATATACATGCACATAAACTTTGGGTTCAACTAATATTCAATACTTACACATTCTTATGAATGGATAAAATATTCATATATTCCCTGATGAGTGACTTAAATTGACTAATAACTATTTTATATTTTCATTTGATATTTTGGTGTCTGATTCATAAATAAACCTTTGAACCTTTCTATGTTTAACTGTATGTGAATATACAATATGTCAAATTGAAATACAATTACAATTTATTGTAATTTTGTCATTGAAATATTGTAAGTTCAATATTAAAAAATAAGTCTGCACATATAAAAATACTTTCGATCTAGTTACTTTGACTTCAGGGTAAAATGCTGTGTGGGTATGTGCTCTTTAATGAACTTAATTGATTGAGCAGTGACCTCACATTTCTACATGATACAATGTGTTTTGTGACAACCATTTGGCACCCAAGCTTTGGCAACTGAATTATTAGATACATACTGGAATATATAAACACCATGTACACTCAGTGTCAATGTATATTGTTCATGTATGAAATAGACAGCATAATTACAAGGAATTCAAACCATCCCCTCCCCAATACTTGACTAGCGTTATTAAATGATTGTGTAATTTTCTTGGTATTGAGCAATGTTAATTTGAATAATGCTTTGCCTGGTAATGAGGGTGGGGCATTAGTAAGTCACTAAAATGGCCTTAAAATAATGCAGGATCTGACTTTCTGTTAAAATAAGCAATCCTTAGTCAGTATATTTCTATAGGATCTTCTAAATAGCACTGGACATGTAAATCTGAAATCAATCTAAAACCAATTACAAACCAATCACTCCCCTAATTTGTTATCTAGTAATCTAATCTTGTAATATATTGCTAGGTTAGCTGTATATAATATAAAGAACCCATTTTATAGTTAATAATCAGATTCCCTGCTATCTAATACAGGTAAATCTACACTATGTAGCTGCAGATATTGTGAAGTACTAGACATTTTGGAGTCTTCAGCTACCAGAGTTATCTTTTGTAATCTTATCTACTGTCAAATAGGTGAAATTAAATACTACTTTTAAGACTACTTTTTTAACACTCTGATATTATGGAAGTACATTATGTATTAGTTAAGCCCATACGATTCACTCTGTTTTTGACTCAGTGGATCTAAAAATAACATTTAGCCAAAATGAGTAGGAAGGAACGATAAGTGGAAAATCATGGAATTTAAATCAGACTTATGGTACTTTCCTTTTCCAAATGCCAAAGGCATACATATCCCTAATACCGATGTGTAAACAAGACATCTTGTAACTTTAATATTTATGCTGTTCTGTATTTTTATTCCTTTTTACATATTTTTCTATGAAAAAAAAGTAATTAAAAAAACTGCTAAAGAGAATCAACAGGGCAAGATAGTTCTTGTTTGCTTTCAATATCTCATACAGAATATAGAAATATTTAAAATCATCAATAACTGCATTATTTGATGAGAGATCATGAATCCTTTTAAGATTATATTTTGATAGTAAAATTGGTTAGAACATCTTGCTTACAAGATGTTGCTTACAATTGAGTTACTGTCTATATCACTATTACAGCTTTATTAATCATATGACTTCACATCTCAAAATGAATGTAGATTCATACATGTAGGATCAACAGAGTACCAAAGAAAATTAGAGGAAATTCTATATGGTATGACTAATCACCCAAGCATTAAAAAACAAACTATAAAGTAGTTGAAACCCTACTCCTTGTTTAGCCCAGCCCAGCAACATTGATAAAACTCTGCACTTCATGAACATATACAATACATATTTTTAACTTACCATATACTGAAAGTTTAGCACCATTGATGAAGAATAGAGTAAAATCTCCAGTCAGATTTTCTACTTGCACCATTTCTCTGAGATATGAGTCACTAAATGCATCTGGTGGTATTGCTGCAACAAATGCCAATTTCAGATTATGCCTTTGAAAACTGCAGTTGAAAGCTGTTCAATGAAATGTGGTTACAATAAAACCCATCAGATGGAACACCTCTTTATTTTTTTAGTTCTGGACTTTTTGACCTTGTTTCATCCCTAGTCCTTATATTTTCTAAGATTCATATTTCAACCAAGAAAAGATTTTTTAACATTCATGTTTTTTTCATTAAATGTAAGAGAACTATTGGAACTTTGAATCTTGAAATACCATTTGATCAGATATGTTGATCTTTGGGATACATTTGAGGTGGAAAGGAAGGAACACATGCTACTGTTCTGAGAAAATCCATTTCTCTCAGTTTTTTTATTACACTGATGGTTTGGGTAGATGTTCAGGACAATGTTGTGCCTGTGCTCTATATCTGAGTCTGATGAGGCTTTTAAGCACAGGCCCTGGAAGAAGATTTAAATCCCCCCTCCACTTAGTGTATAATGTAAGAAAAATACCTTATACATACATGCAGTGAGTGGGAGGGGATGAACTCATGTGTCTGTGCTTTTAAGATTAACCAGCATTTTCCTGTTACAGTAACTAGTGAATCTGGGGGGGGGGGGAGGGACCTCATCCCCGAGCAGGGGCCCGAAATATTTTGTTAAGATTCCAATTAGTGGGCCTTTTTCAAAATTTGGGCCCAATGGTTGGTTTTAGGAGCCAAAATCAAAAGCTGAACTTTTTAAAATTTGAAATGTGGGCAGTGAGCACCCACAGGCATAGCCACCAGTACGCCTGGTTCATACAGGTGTACAGATGTTTGCAAATACACTCCAAATACAATCAAACTTCAAAATTTTCTGGGGAAAAAACCCCTTAGACGCCCCTGAACACTCATTTTTCCCCCTTTTCTTCGCTAAACTACAGTGGTGGCGTACTACTCATAAAAATAGGGCTACGCCTATGGCAGTGGCACCCTTCATAGATCCGGCCTTGCCAGTCATTCCCATATTTACACTTGTTCTTTTTGTCTGATGTTCCATCCTAGTGAATGAAAAGTCAGATTCATAATGTACAAGGCCTCCATGATAGTGTACATGTACAAATACATGTACATGTACATCATGCACATTTGTCTTCTTCTATCTTCATCTTCTAGATCAATAGAGCAAGCCACACATTCAAATAAACTACTCTTCTTACCTAACATAACAATGCAGATCTTTAGTAACAGCACCAATAAAATGATTGCTTTCCAAGGGACACTTTCCTCTGTAAATGTAGATGTACATGGTTGGCACTTGTCAGTTCTCCTATTTGAGTTTTGTAAATATTCCGAAGTTTCAGAACCCTGTAACTCCCCATTTAATCTGGCTTTTCCTTCACCGAATATGGATACTTCATCACTAAATAGTACTCTCTTTGTATCGCCAGTTTGACTTCGTTTCATTCTAATCGTGATCCATAAGCATTGAAAATCCAGAGCCACCAAATGATGCTTTTATCAAAATTTCTTTGTTGATATTTTCATAAGTAGGTCAAGGTCAACGATAGCTTTCTGGGTGTGACATGAAACGATGATTATGATTGGTTAATTGAACAAATCTTATTTTTGGTATTAGTCTGTTTTCTGTAGGTACAGTCTATAAATGATGTAACACATGTTTTTGTGTACTCTATTTATATCAAATTATGTACCAATGGAACAATTGTAATCAATTTATGATAAGATAATTTGAAACAGCGCTGAACGAAATACCGCAAATATTCTCACTTGACCAATCAAAGAACGTCTTACTAATTTCATTACGGAAGTAGAATCTAGTTACAAGAAAGCCAAGCATGGTAAGATTTCGTTGTTTTTGTCATAAAGTATAGGTTATCTTGCGAACATCGTAATGGAATTAGTACTGTTGTGGAAACTGCCTTGTATGTTAGATGTTGGCCTTGTTTGCTGAAAGATTTCAACCGAGAGGATCTCTCAAATGTTGATAATTTTTCATATTTCGCCCATTTTTTTCTTTTTTTGTAGGCCTAGGTATTTTAATTTTTTTTATTAGGCACTAGATCTAGTCTTTCAAACATGTAAGAAAAGAAAGTAAGATAAGATACACAGTGGCTTGTAGGCTTATGTAGCCTTACCTTCTTCTAAGGCCACTAATCATATATCGTGGCCTTCCAAAGATAAATCCCTAGACTGTATCCTTCGTCTGAATAAATATTCAGACTGTAAGTCACCTATTGTAAAATGTGGTGTTGTATAAATGTTACAAATAAGTTTGTTTAATGATAAAATGATTACCTTATAAAGAACTTACTTTATTATTTTTTCGTATATTGTCCTCTTACTGAAGATATTCATAAAATGTACAGACGCTTCTTGTAGCGAAGCCATTGATTAGGTCAAGCCATTTTGGCAATGCCAATTCTCACGATAAACGAGATTTAGCCAGTGACGTCAGTCTATTTGTAAACAATAACACGTGGAGCGGACGGAGCAACATTACGGAAGCGTATTGATAAATTCCATTTGTGCGGGAATTTATTAGATCTAGTCATTTATTATCATTATCCCGATTAATTTTCTTCATTTATAGTAAATAGAGCGGAAATATTCATGAAGAAGGCCGAGGTAATCAAGTGGCCATGTGTTGTCAAAATTCAAAAATTTGCATATCTCGTTTGGATCTCGTGAACTCAAACGTCCTTGACATTGATTTCGCGATATACTTATGAACACATCCTGAAGATTTGGTGAGTCTGAACATTTCATTATTTTATATCAACTTGTACCCGCCTTATACAAATATTTTTGCTTGTAGTTTAAGATGAACATCTCTTCAACATATTCACCAATTTTCAAGGTGAACATTCTTGTAATAAACGAGAAATTTATGTGCAAAAAATATCACCGCGATTTCCACAGGAAATATATCAATCATAACAGACCGAATATTATATTTGGTCTGTTGGATACATACTAGATAAATCCCTGCATGTTTCTTACTGCTGTAGATCCACGGATAGTGGGAAGTCCTCCATATATTACTTATATTATATACACCAGGTAACGCAGCTTCCATCCAAAATAAAAAATATGTATTTTTAAAATAAATTATTTGTCTAGTTTTCGTTAAACAAATATCCTGAGACACATAGGGCCTGTAGAACACTAAACAGAAAAATAAAAAAAATATTCATACCTCCAAATCTGCTTTATTGGTCAGATAATGCACCAAATCATAATGGTTGTTCAAAATAAAAATTTAAGGGGACGGAGCGCCTTATCTCGCGAGAATAAAGCAAATCACGCGAAGGCGCGCATGCGCACAATGGTACCCGGAAACATGGCTCAGTTTGTGAATTTACCACAGGAAAATGTCAAGGATTTAGTTGCCGCTGGTCATAATGTTTGCATTGTAGGTCAAGCAGGAACTGCTAAGACAACTCTTCTTCGAGAAGTACTTTATGATGCCGGAAAAAAGGTAGAAAACGCAATAGTGTTCCCAAAAATTTTCGCGGGTTTTTTATGACACATGCGCAGTAGAAATTGTCAATTTACTGAGCGGATCTTTCAATGGCCTGGAGAAATTTTACTCACGAGAATTGATGATTACTGAACACATATAGGCATAAGAGGTGAGCGACCCAGTTATTTTTGCGTATATATGTTTCAAGAATAGCATGATATCAAATAATCTGTACATTATGCTAAGATTCATTCAAAAATTGAATCTAGAGGACAGGTGACCATATTTTTTTCATATTTTTTTAATTTTCACTAACATTACCTGGTGTATATAATATAAGTAATATATGGAGGACTTCCCACTATCTGTGTGTAGATCTATATTGTTCATGTCGTAATCATAAAATTTGAGATCAAATGTTCGCCATTTTTCCACATCACAATTTAAATTGCAAGTTGTGGTCTTATTACCTCACCAGAAAGTCCAAAACACACAGTAAAAGACAGATGATGTGAAACACATTCCTCTGGCTGAATAGTGAATAACTGTCAAGAATAACCTTGGTTGTTGGACTTACAAGATACTGGCTTCATTTTGCCAAAAACTGTCAAATTTTTACTGTACCAATACATGTGTGATCTTGTGTGACGTATCAATATTCTGTGGTAAAAAAAAAATTGCCAAGGGATAAAATTTCTTAAAGACTAACATTTAACCAATACTGTACTGTAAAATTGTGAAATGTGTGTTCACCATGTAACTGTATTGTAATTGTTTTTTGCAATTGCTTTAACATGTTTTTTCTTTGAAATTAAAAAAAATTAAAAATAAATTATTCGGTAGGTTTTATAAGAACACATCTATGTATGTACAGTTGACCATTATGGAGTATGTTTTTTGTTTTAGTCATCAAACAACCAAGGGCCTGGCCCTGGTGGACCTGGTGGGCCTGGTGGCCCAGGGGGACCTCCTCCGATGATGGGAGGGAATAGACCTCCTGGAATGCCTCCTTATGGGGTAAGTGAGTCATGTAATAGTTGGATGTAAAAGTATGAAACAACATTAAAACCTGTCTCTTGTGAATGCTGCTATTACCAGCAAAGACTAAGAGTGTTCTCATTTTGATGTTAATTTGATTCAGAAGTATATCCCAAACATGCACCTTAAAAAGTGTAACAAAATGTAAGGTATTTACTTAATAAGCTATGAAGGGAGGTGTTAACATGTTACTATCTTAAGGGATTGAAACTCTTTTAGTCAAGTTAATATTTTAACCAATTATTGCTTGATGTAATTTATTTTAATTCTGTTCAGAATACAGATGCATTTCCATCAGTCTACCCAAGTCTACTTCAAATATTATCTCATTTTTACAATTTCAGATGAACCCTAACCAAGGCCCCCCTCAAGGAAACTGGGGACCACCCCCAGGAATGGGAGGACCAGGGAACATGCCCCCTAGGAATATGCCCCCGCCAGGATTCATGCCCCCACCTGGTATGCCACCCCCTGGGATGGGGATGAATATGCCCCCGGGTGGAATGCCACCATATCAAGGTCCACCTGGTAAGAACCATAATTTCAAGAAATTGAAAACACAAATGTCATACAGAAGAATAAAGTAAAATGCAATCCAGCAAGTGTCAGTTTATTAACATGTTGACCAAAATTTTTATGAGTTCATGACCATTTACCTCACATACTTAAATATGTACATTCATTAGTATAGCTTATATCTTTAATGTGACAATTTTCAAATCTAATCAAATCATGCAAAATGTACATTGACCACTCACATATAAGATGAGGCCAAGCATGCTCTGAACTAAACAACATATGTTTCAATAAACATTTGTGTCCACATTACAGGAGGGAATATGAACAATCAGATGGGGGGACCAGTCAGACCACAGGCACCTGCTACTGACAAACCCGCTGAAAAGGTACACATGATAAACCTACACCAGTGTTCTCTTTAGGAGCTGTTATTTATAAACCAGGGGGTCATGACCAACACATTTCTAAAAATGTATCAATTGTATTAATCATGGCTTAGAAATGGTAATGACCCAGTGCAATAAGTCTTTTTTCACAATTTGATATTCAACCAAGAAATGCGCCCAGTAAGATAATACTTGAGAGATCACTGTACCTTTATTTAAATGCTACATTGGGTTGTCTATAACATGTTGAAATAATTTACTGACCACACATTGTATAGATATAGAAAGAACAATATTGCCAAAGATATGTGCTTTATTTACATTTCCTTTGATTTGAATTGAAATTTTGAATAGTTAAATGTTCATTTCATTAGTTTTATTGTCTTTTGCTTTGTTGTGTATATTATTTCATGTACAATAAAGCCCTGGGCAGACTGACATACAAGCTAGGGCTCCAGTTGGGTGAACATACTTTTACAATGTTGTCATTTTTATGATTCATATAGTCTATATCTTATCTATATTATGTTGTATTTAGAAAACACCTTGGACAGAGCACAAGGCACCAGATGGAAGGACATATTTTTACAATTCAGTCACAAAAGTCTCAAAGTGGGAGAAACCAGATGAGATGAAATCAGATTCAGAGGTCAGTCAATTCACTCTTTAACAAAATATCAATAGGACACAATCGATATTAAATTAATTAAATAAAAGTATCTGATCTTTTTTTAGACAAAAGAGCTGTATTGCAATAATGAATCTTTTGAAGTGAAGCCTTGGTGAAATCATGGGCTTTCAAAAGTTTCTTGAAAGCCCATGGTGAAATACAAATCCTTTTTTGTCAGGTGAAAAAATCTAAGTAGTAGATGGCTGACCTTTCTTCCTTGACATTAATTGCATCTTAGAACTTCCCATGCCTTCATGTAATATAAATGTATTATATGATTGCAGGTTGCAGTTCCTAAATGCCCCTGGAAGGAACACAAAAGCGACACTGGGAAGGTCTACTACCACAACCATGTCACTAAAGAGTCTAGGTGGACCAAACCTAAAGAACTAGAGGATTTTGAAGGTAAGGCATATAGGTGGAGTAAAAGAATTCAGTATGTTGATTTGTTGATTGCTGAGGTTTGTTTCACCAAGCTGCAATCAGATCCAAAGATTCTGGTTTTGTACCCTCTAAATGTAATGTCTGAATTGACAAGTTTTATAACTACAATACTGAACTTCTGGAATGGAGACTTTAACCCTAGGTTCCTTAAACCCTTGTTTAGTGATGGTGTCCCTTGTTTAGGGATGGTGTCCAAATATCAACAGTTGTGAAACAACACTTTTAGTTAAAAGAAAAATGAGAAGAGCAATCAGTTAAATTCATCAGGAACCACACAAGTTTAAACATTAAAGTTGCCAACTCAGAAAAATTCAGAAAACAGTTTCTGGCAAGGCAAGTTGCAATTGTATATCGATTAGTCATGTATTTTCAAATGTTATTGCACAAGACCCAGGTTAACTATCCATAGTTATCCATCTCTAGAAATCATTCTAGATCATAACTTTTTTTGTGTTACAGCAGGTAAAACAGGAAGTGAGGTTAAGAAAGTTGAGCCATCCACTGCAGGAGGGACAGCTCTCCCTAAACAATCCTCTAAACCATCAGATGCCATCCAAGCCGCAATGGCAGCCACTCTAGCCTCGATCTCACTCCCCCCTCCACCAACCAAAGCTGAGGTAAAAGTGGAAAGTTCAGAAGAAAGGTCTGTTGAATTTCCTGAATTTATCAATTTTGTTGTAAAGTCATCAATATAGATTATGACCTTCAATTATATCAGTATTTTTAAAACACTTTTTTACCACTTCAAAAGTTTGTATTCACATCGTTAAAAGAGAGCTCCATCTTAACTCTCTTTCAATAAAAAATAAGTAATCCCATTTTCTACCCAATATTTTCCATACCCAATCAGATTAGGTTGATCAATTTTCAGCTGCCCAATCAGAATTGCAGTCATTTCATTTTTGCATTCATTAAATAGCTGGTATTTATTCAAACTCCTATGAAAGGCCATGACAGGTCTTTTGAAGACAGGGGTCCACATCCACTTGTATTCTCGCATTCTAAATTATACTCCAGCTCAAGTGAGGAAGAAGAACCGCCACCTAAGAAGGAATATGTTTACAAGAACAAGAAGGAAGCAATAGAGGGCTTCAAGTCTCTCTTAAGAGATAAGGTAGACAATTCTGTAGTTGATATTGAGATTTATCCAACTTTCTGATATGTTGTCTCTCTGATGTACATATTTGACAGCATTTTAAGTTAATTTTATTTTATAAAATTGAATGACAATGTTAGATATTTTTAGCTGAGGGGCAACACTTTATTACATCTACTGTACATTTAGTTCATATATGTTTCAATTGATTCAATAGGGTGTCACAAGCAACACAACATGGGAAAATGCCATGAAACTGATCATCAACGACCCACGTTATGGTGCCCTGAAACATCTTAATGAGAAGAAACAAGCATTCAATGCATATAAAACACAAAAAGCCAAGGAGGAAAAGGTAGGTCATTGTTTTCTGATTTTAGTTTTCGTATAATATATTTGTAGGTAGGATCTTAGGATTTCAAGAGATTTCCGATTTTGTACTTAGTATAAAAAAGTATAGAAATAGACACAGATAGACACAGATCTGATATTGACTTGGATAAACAGCTTAAATGAGTTAAAACCAGAGATGTTATAATAAAAAGATGCAAAATGTTAAAATGCTGAGTGTTTTTTGAGATTCATACCTGTCCAATGTATGATTTTTTGCAATTTGTTATAGGAAGAGAATAGGTTGAAGGCAAAGAAAGCTAAAGAGACACTTGAGGAATACCTTCTTAATCATGATAAAATGAATTCAACAGTAAAATACAGGTAACAAATGAGATTTAGAAACTTGATATTATTTTCTGTTGTCATAAGAGAAAATTAATAATATTCACACAATGGTGATTCAGAATCTGTTCAAATTCAATGGTAGAAAAAGTTATATTTTGTATGTGGTGATGCTATAAAAAACGATGTGGTAAAATCAGAAGTCCCTCAAAAATAATGATGATTTTGAAAAAAAAAATATGTGGTACTTTTAAATTGAGTGGGGTAACTTTGGTCAGAGTAGTTTTATACCACTCAATGCTTCCTTATGTAAAACACTGTAATTGAATATATGAAACATGAAGATAATTCAGATGAATATTCTTTTCAGGAAAGCCGAACAGATATTTGCTGATGATGCAGAATGGCAAGAAGTTCCTGATAGAGATCGCAGAGACCTCTATGAGGATGTCGTCCACCTCTTAGCAAAGCGTGAGAAGGTAAGCATATAATTACCCGGTGATGTTGTATGCTTTAAACATTTTTATCCCATCGAATGTATATAACCCCTTTGCTGTGATCTCTTTGGGATTTTTTCCTTAAAGGGACAATCAGAGCTACAGTTGATGACAATTTTTGAAGTAGGTTCACCATAAACAGATTGATCTTCAAAACTACACACATTTGACAAGTATTAAAGCGAACCGACTCTCACAATTGCATTTCTCATTCTAGGAGGAAACCAAAGCATTAAGAAAGCGCAACATCAAGGTGTTCAATGAAATATTAGACAATATGGCTAACTTGACGTTTAAAACCACATGGTCTGAGGCTCAGCAGATGTTATTGGACAACCCTCGTTTCACAGAAGATCCTGACCTACCAAGTAATTGACCTCAGTATTTTAATTTCTTTGAAATGTCGAAGCCAAGACATGCTTGTGTGCCAAATTTCAAAATTTTCAAATCAAGTAATGCAACGTAAAATAAACAATATTGCGACTCATATCGTATCACAAAAATTAACAAGATCTTTTCAACACTGCTAATTCCTTGCATAAAACAGCTTCATTTCATCACAAAATAAAGAATGCAATATAACATTTAAATCTCCATTGAATGATAAATGTTGCAGACATGGACAAAGAAGATGCTTTGATTTGCTTTGAGGAGCACATACGTATGTTGGAACAGGAATGTGACGATGAGAAAGAGCGTGAAAGACGTCGCTTAAAACGTCAGCAGCGTAAGAATCGTGAGGGTTTCCTCGTATTACTAGATGAGTTACATGACCAGGGAAAATTACATTCCATGTCTCTGTGGATGGACCTCTACTATACTGTCAGCCAAGATGTCAGGTTTCACAATATGCTGGGACAACCAGGTTAGAATCTGGACAATATCATTCTAAGTCAGGTGTTACATAAGCACTGGCACTGATTCAGTTTCAAGCATGTAAAGGAAAAAACATTGAAGTGGTTAAAAATTTATGGCACACCCTGTTTTGAGTAATTTTAATGGATGCAGGCATTGGGTATTTCTGTTTGAATCATAATTCACCCTTTTCTATTTTGTTTGGTTATTCTCATTTTAGGGAAAAGATTGACTTTTTGCCACATCATAATTAAAAGTACCTTGGGAAATTGACAAAATAAATTCTTATCCATTGATAAGAAATCTTTGACGAAAATCTGTATAAATGGTAAAATATTTGAAACATGCTGTACTATAAAACTTTACTGCCCTGTTTCAGGTTCAACACCCTTGGACCTTTTCAAGTTCTATGTTGAGGATCTCAAAGCACGATTCCATGATGAGAAGAAAATGGTGAAAGAAATCCTGAAGGTTTGTTTACTCTTAAAAAACTGAGCTCAATACTAAAACAGTTTTTACAATTTCATAATCAATTGTTATAACCATGAATATCATGACATCGTAGCAAGGGGCAAGCAAAAGACTATTTTGCTGTTTGAATCAAGATTTGGTCAAGATTAATGACACATGAAAGACGCAATCCTAGTACCATTCTAGGTGCTCATATAAGTACTTTGTATAATATCATGATCATAATCAATATAGAGGAAATCTCCAATCATTGGACATATAATCAGCTAACTACTGTTCATGTTTAGTTTTTATCGCATCTTAAAATATTTGATATTGTAATCACCTGGAAATAGGGTGGATACGTGATGTTTATGATGGCATCACTTGATTTCTCTAATTGTTTGTTTGTTAATGTAGGACAAAGGCTTCCTGATAGACGTGAACACTCAGTTTGAAGAGTTTGCTGGTGTTATTAGCACAGACAAGAGAGCCACTGGTCTGGATGCTGGCAATATAAAACTAACATTCAACAGTGTAAGTGTCACAAAGTTAAAAAGGATTAAATTCAGGACATCCTGCTATTATTTGGTAACCAGTTTTAGTGAAATTAATGCATCTGTCAATTCTGGTGACCTGGACCTTTTGTTTTGTCACCACCATTGTTCTGGCCTGGAATTTCATAAAGTTAAAGTGAAAATGGAAAATTGCAAAGTAGAAATAAACATTTTTATTTTGTCAATTCGTGTTACGGGAATTCATCTCTCGAAAATCAGTTTGAAGATAGCAAGAAAAGCTTTAACAGAAAATTATGAAATATGTATTCCAGAATCTATTTCATGTTGCATTCTATTAAATGAACTATTTGAATTTTGAAGCTCTCACATTTTATATAATTTTATGACATGATTGTTCTTTATTTCACAGTTGATAGAGAAGGCCGAGGCTAGGGAAAAGGAACAAATCAAAGAAGAAGTGAGAAAGGTATATGGAGAACTTTAATCTCTTCTGAAACTACATTTTTGAAGCTAACATGGATGTTAAATTGTAGCGCACATTTGTAAAAACAATACCAAATATGATTTGAAAAAGACAATTAATCATTCATTGAGTATATGTTGATGTAGGGATGAAGAGACCGAGTCTGTGGAATCTGTGGCCATATCAACTCTGTATTATGTTTTTATCACTCTCTTCAAACATCTTTTCAAAACATGATACATGATTAATGTTTGATATAAGTCTATCTCCTAATCACTTAGACACACAACAGAGTGGAAGCAGCGAAGTTACTCACAGTGGGTTTCATAACATAGCCTATACACTAGATAGCTAGATAGCTAGGGGAAGGGTAATTTAATAGCCATACTAGAACAGCCAAAGTTTATTTAAAATGATTAAATCTTCCATTGTGGGTCTAAGTGTAATGTCGAAACATTATGAGCTTCATTGATCTTTTGAGACTTTTTGACTTAATATGTTTTATTCTTGGTATGTTTCAGCTAAAAAAATTGGAGAGTGCATTCAAAAACATGTTGAAGTCTGCAGAGCCACCACTAGAGGTCGCTTCTAACTGGGAAGATGTCAGGGAACGCTTTGAGAAAGATCCCGCATTTGAAGCTATTGCGATTGAATCTGAAAGATTACGATTATTTAGAGAATTTACAGTATTGCTTGCTGAGGGTTGCATTCACAGGCATAGCAAGACATCAACATCTTTTAAGAAGAAAAAACATAAAAAGCGTAGATCTCGTTCCCGCTCAGTAAGTTAACTTAAACTGTCTGTTAAAATGATGAGACATTCTATCGAAATGTTTTCCGTTACATTTTTGACATTGAAATAACATTGCGACCAGATGAGAATCTGAAAATTGCCTTGCTCCCAGTTGAAAATCCTATTGCAAAAATAGAATTAACTCAAATGTCTAATGTATT
This sequence comes from Owenia fusiformis, assembly GCA_903813345.2. NCBI lineage: Eukaryota > Metazoa > Annelida > Polychaeta > Sabellida > Oweniidae > Owenia > Owenia fusiformis. Next base: position 18,024,726 of record CAIIXF020000007.1, on the reverse strand, counting down.
TACTTGTATTTATTCCAGCATTCTGACTCAGATGAGGGCCAAGAGAGGGAGAGAGAAAAACACAAGAAAAAGAAGAGAGTCTCAAGGTCCCCCAGCCCTTCACTCTCAGGTAAATGTATATCTTTATTATCTCATACTTTTTGGGGTTGCAGGAAGAATAAACCAATAGGAGTGGGAGACACATTGGAAGAACTCATGTAAGAGGATACATGTATGTTTTTAACTCTAAACAAACCCTCTACCTAAAATATGAATTTTCTTTGTAGTTCATGGAAAAATGTGTGGTAAATACTAGAGGTGTCAAGTATTAACCGGTTAACCGCCGATAATGCCTTGACCGGTCTGAGTTTTTATGGGCGGTTAGTTGACCGTGTATAATTCTGTTATTTCCCGCGCTTATTTTGCATGCTAATCCGTTTGGTTTTATGGTGTCAGTTTCACGTAAGCTACTCATACATGTCATAAGTCCCATAACTCCTTACAAACATCCAATCAGCAACTTTAATCCCTGCCACATTGCTTTCCCGCGCTTACTTTGCATTTTAATCTGTTTGTTTTTCAAGCGTCAGTTTCATGTGAGCTACTCATACATGTGATAGGTCCGATAATTCCTTACAAACATCCAATCAGCAACTTTAATCCCTGCCACATTGCTTTCCCGCGCTTACTTACATAGAATAGCGTAAAGCTTGACGAACGTAAAAAATAAACGCCGATATATCATTTTTCCAATTTTTTCAACTTTCAAGATCGGAATGAAGATTTCATTTGAAATTATAAGTTCAAATTTCCCGCCGGTTAACCGACTTTAACCGGTAAAAACCCCCAGTTAACCGGTTAATGCTCAAGCGGTTAATTGACACCACTAGTAAATACTAAATAGTTTTGTGCAAAGAAATATTTTTTTCAAGATGGACGCTGATTTGTTTATAATAATTATTGCAAAAATCAAACCAAAAACCAAAATTTGTATTTTGTTTCAGCAATATGAGTTTAAAATGCTTAAAACACCTTCAATGTGCTACTAGTTTGAGTAAACTTAATCATGTTTATTAAGCTTAAGTTGTCACACCAGCCTTATTTTGTAAGATCTCGTTTTCAGAAGGGGAACACGAGAGACCAAAGAAACATAAAAAGTCCAAGAAGAAGAAGAAAAAGAGGGATTCAAGAACAGTAAGCACTTCAATTCTGATCACTTGAATAACATTAATCATGATGCTCACTAATAAAAACATGGGTTAGGGACCCCTTGCTTTATTCTCTTTATTAGAGTATTTTCAGCCTTGAAGTCTCTCACTTAGTAGTTTGAACTATTTCAGTGAGATATCTGCTCATTTGGTTGCCCTGTGAGTTCTATAGGTCAATATGTATCATTATTTCAGCCTTCTCCATCCAACTCAGAAGATGAAGGGAGGGAAAAATCCAGAAAATCCAGCAGAAAACACAGGGATGATGATAAGAAAAAGGTAAAATACACCCCACTAAAGATCCCATATGGTACAAAATACTCCCAAGTTTTATAAAATAGGGAAAATGTATTAGGGATGGGTAATCTTGAGTGTTTTATTAGGCTTTCTCACTCATCAACAAATATTTAATTAATGAGTCTGATTGAGAGTGAAGATCATCATTTCATTTAACAAACCCATCATTTTCAGACTGCTTTTTGCCAGGTTCATTTTTGTTATAATTTATTTCATATTTATTTCAACACATCATAAAGGAAGTGGAGTCAGCTACAAAATTAGGTATGTTTACATTCAAATGTGATTATGGTTTTGGGTTGCCTTTCAACTGTGTTGAGTGGTTTTGGGTTTAGTCACAAGTGGTACATTGTGCCAACAAAGGTCAAATCCGACTTCTCTCGTGAATTTTTGAAATCTTGAAATCACATTGTGAGATGTATGGCATATCTAAATTGTAGCTGATGTATTTTTCTTTCACTTTTGCTTAATTTGAATTGGGTCAAGCTTCGGTCAGGTGTGTAACAGGGTGGGTCAGGTTTGGGTAAAAAAAAAGGTCATGAGTGGATAAGAAGTGGGATCTGTTTGGATAATGTTTTGTGCTAGGTCAAAACTAGATTAAATTAAATAACAAGTTTTGATAACTTGACACAGGGCCTTCTTTTGCAGCATGGAACAGGCAACATTTAAGGACTGTTTTTTTTAAACTGCCACTTGTTTTAAGTATTTTTGAAATAATTATGCCTATTGTCAGAAAAATTCTAATGAAATCTCTGTGATAAGCAAGCATTGAAAACCTGATGGCCAATAACCTTACCCACTTTGATTTTCACTTTAATTGAACACATTGGCGAATTTCTTGAAATATCTGCAATGATTGCAAAGGAATGGCTTGGCCATTTTTCGATTCAAACCAGTATGTTCTATTTTTATTCTATTTTCACTATAATTATGATTTTTCTCCATCTATTCTTGCTTGGGTTGACCTAAGGGTATAATAGATCATTTGCTTTATAGATCTTTATAGATGGATAAATAGATGGCAGACAAATGTGTTTTAGTCAGACGATCTTTTCTTGATATATCAAATATTTGTCTTGGAATAATGTAACGAGATAACCTTGTTGACATGTGAATAATAATTTAACCTCATCATTGGGTTCCTTAAAAAAATAAATCAACTGAGGAAAATATTACTTACTTTATTGTATTTTGTCTTTTCTGTTGAAGGTATATATATGGCAATGACTCAAATGCCGATTAGCAGGTTTGTTTAAATTTTGTATGCTGTTTTGTAGACTTATGTCATAGGCTTGGGAATAGAGAGATAGATAATATGTATTTGTGTTTGTTTTCAGTATGAGTCATCAGAGAGTGAGGGACAGATCGAGGGCAGTGAAGATGAGCTAGAGAACAGACGTCGAGAACTTCTGAAGCAACTAGAGGCTGGTGACTAGACTTTGCAAAGTTCAGAAGCTTAAAATATGTAATGAGCTGAAGCTCACAAAACAGTGTTTGGAGACATGCATGAGGAATTTAAAGACAAAGGACGAAATCTAGCATTTCATATTTGGATGAATAGAATTCATACCTGATATTAAAATATATTCATATTGTGACAAATGACAACCTTGTTAAATCAGATAGTGTTGAGATTTCAGTTTCTGAATGAAGACTTTGTTTATGTTTGGATGTCTATATTGTCATATTCATTCTTATATAAGGGTCCAAATCAAGTAACTATCAATGTCAATTTTAAACAAATGTAATATCCCAGATGCGAGTTGAAATAATCTTGATTTACGTCATTAAAATTCACAATTCGGTCAAACTGATGTCATATTTGGAATCTACATGTAAAATTACATTTAGAAATGTGGTTTTGAAAAGTGTTTATCAACTTTGAAAATTTAATTTTCTTTGGAAATGTGACTTCTAGGTCGGGAGATTCCCCATAGACCCCACGTTGTAAAACCACAAAAAGTGAAATATCTTGTGTTGGGCAGATAATATTTCCTTTTACTGGACATATTTTAATTTGTATAACTATCAGATACATAAAGGTAATATGAAAAGTGAACCACTAAAACTGCTGCATATTCAAGTTTAAGGGAATTTTGTAATACCCTGCCATGTAAATTCCCCCGAATCAGCCACCTGGTGGCGAACCTGGTAACTACCTACTCGCATCTGTGTAATTACCCCAACGAAGGTGAAGTCATTTGTCAGTAAGTTAACCAGTTTGTTTTCTGGTTAGAAAATAAATCATATATAAGTGAAATTAATGATGTTCTTCAAATTCAGTGGAAAGATATATACTATATTATTTTAGCTCACATGGTGAGCTATTGCAATCATACACTTGTCCATCTGTCTGTCCATCTGTCTGTCTGTCTGTCTGTCCGTCTGTCAACAATTGGCCTGTTTTAAAACCTCCGTCAATAGGATTCCCGTTTTAAGTTATTTTTGTTCAACATCAATATAGAAAAGCCCTCTATGACTCCTTGTTCAAAAGCTCACCTATTTTCAAAATGGCCGCCATTTTTGTCTTACGAAATTCACATTTGGACCATTTGCTTTAAAATCTCTGTCGATAGGATTCCTGTTTTAAGTTATTTTTGTTCAACATCATTACAGAAAACTCACCTATGACTCCTGGTTCAAAAGCTCACCTATTTTCAAAATTGTCGCCATTTTTGTCTAGCAAAAATCGCTTTTGGCCTATTTCCTAGCTTTACAAATAATTTCAGGTGTCCTGCATTGTAAAAAGCCATGTCATTGTGAAGAGTAGTTGCATAAAATAATTTTGTTACAAAAAATCAGCAAAAAATTATATCCATTTTTTTATTTTCAGCCTTTTTAGTTAAGATTGATTTGTCCATCTGTCTCGCGAAATCCACTTTTGGCTTAAAACCTCTGTCGATAGGATTCCCGTTTTAAGTTTTTTTTGTTTAACATCAATACAGAAAACTCCCCTATGACTCCTGGTTCAAAAGCTCGCCTATTTTCAAAATGTCTCTCAAAATTCACATTTGGCCCATTTCCTAGCTTTACAAATAATTTCAGGTTTCCTGCATTGTAAAGAGCTATTTCACTGTAAAGAGTAGTTGTATGAATTAATTTTGTTACAAAAAATTTATATCCGTTTTTTTAATTTTCTTTTCTAGCCATCATTCACTTTTGAGCAACACCATGTGAGCCCAGTACCCACGGTACTATCTTTTTATTTGTAAATCGTTTTATGCAAAAAAGATGCCCAGCACTGCACATATTGTATCGTTTTTTATCAGAGAATTTAAAATGGTCACGTGACGTTTGGATTTGGAAATCACTTCGAGGTATTGCTCTATTTTACTCAAATTGAAGGTATTAAAAGTAGATCAAAACTACTGTTTCGTTTTTCTGATTCATACTTCAGAGAATCAAAATTGGCCGCCTGATTTATGCCTGTCAAATGGTGGGAATTCTGAGATATCGCTGGTGTATGCCTTTGTATGTGAAAATCAAGGGTTTTAATACTTGATTTTGAATATCAGTTTGCTACTTCATGGGATTGACATTTTCTAGTTAATTTTGGGGAAAGTTGAAAAGCCCCACTATTACAATTAGAAAATTGAAATACAGATAATATTACACTTATTTCAGTTTAATGTTCAGTTTTAACAACGAGTGGATGAAGTGGGTCTTTTATGTAACGAGCCTTTCATCACATTACTTATTTTTGGCTAACACAATGAGTCTATGGGATCGACCAGGCGTCCGTCTGTCCGTTGGTCCGTCCATTGGTCCGCCCGTTCCTCCATCCATCCGTTAGTCCGTCAACATTGGCTGCACAAATTATAAATGCTATTCGGATTGAGTCATATCCATAATGCCTATTTGACCTATCATCGCCATTTCCCAAGTTCGCCCGCTTTCCGAGAAATTGCGGATTTTGACGTCAAAAAGTCAAATTTTCTGTAAATACTAGACACTAGACCTTTACTTGACCTTCAATGACCTTCGAAAGGTCAAAAAAGTTCATTTTTCAAAGTGATTTTTGGATGTAAATTTTGGTCAGCTTAATCAAAAAAGACCTTACTGAGCTCTGAATAAGTAACATTTTCAAGGTCAAAGGTCATCAAACTAGGTCACACAACTGTGCTATCTAAGTTTCTCAAAGTTCGAGACTACAAATCCAAATCAATATTTTTGTTTGAAAGTCAGGATATACGTTCCTCTGAAGGTTCCAAACTGTGTGAGCACAGGACCGTGGGTGCTTCATTGACTATAAGAATATTTATTTCATTTTGACTCAGCTAATTTATTTGACTGATAGTAAATGTAGCAGGTGCAGCTTGCATTCATTGATGCTTTTTTATGTTCACTTACTGAAATTGGTAAAATAACCTTTAATGTGAAGGGAACAAATCTCTGGAGTAACTAGTATAAACAAGTATATATTTTCTAAATGGACTTCTAAATGGATGTATCAATTTGGTGAAATGATTGGCGCTCCACCCTTACCCTTGAAATTATACTGAAACTGTGTAAACCTCTTGAGTCTTAGAGAATCTTGGCACTGCATGTGGATATTCAATTAATGATTATATACAATCATAGTTTTTCAGTTCTTCATTAATAAATAAAAAATTACTCTATTTCTGGTACACTAGATTATATTGCTACACCAGGGAACAGGTAACAACCGAATATCACGCCATATCACCCACCTATCATATAATGAATCGTAATAGAATGGTATCATCATAAATTACAAATGATACGATTAAAAGTTATAAACTGGTTTGCGTTTCATAAAATCGCAAACATTTTCTGCAATATCTGTTACCATGGCAGCATATAATGGCACTTTAAGTACTTGTTACGACGTGATAACTACCAGGTCGTTCAATAAGTTCACGGAAAAATGCTCTCATTTCAAAGATCTTTGATATTTTCTCATGAAATTTTCACACAATGTATAAAAAATACTTTCTGATTGATTCTTAAAATATCAGCATCTCTTAATTAATTGGTCAAAAATAAGGATTACTATTGGTAACTTGATTTTTGGGTAGGCGGGTCACTTTTTACGTCACATTATTCATTAGAAAAACAAAAGAATACTAGGCAATTTATGAGTATATCACATGAATTTCTTCTCCGCTTTCTACTTGCACATGATATAACTTAATGTAATCGTTACAACTATTGTTCCCTAAGGTTTCAGATGGTATTCCCCCTCATGTTTAATGCACAGTCGCTTGCATTCAACTCATTGACAATACAGTGCTCTGAAGCCATTTGCAAACTTGTTTGAATGGCAATCTCGACTGCAGTCGAAAGTCGTTTCATTGTTCCCCAAAGTGCACCTCTTAGCTGATCCTTCATCCTAGTGAAAAAGCAAAATCATCATCTGGAGATAGTATCACTTTGCCATCTATTTTTACAGTCATTTGTGATGGTTTCCTGCACAATATTAGCAACTATGATCGGCTGCATTATCCCGATGGAAAAAATTAGAGTTTGGTTTGAGTTTTAATCAACTTACCATAGCATTACTCTTTGTTGATTTTCTTGTCCACTGGTACAGCATTGACGATTTCAGAAATGTTCATGATACAATGATTATCAATTTTCCCTCAGAACATTTGTAATTTAAAAAAGAACAAATAGAAATAGGGATCCTTCATTTGCACATATTGATAGATTTCTGTAATGGTAAATTGTGTGACGTAAAAAGTGCCCAGCCTACCCAAAAGTCAAGTTACCGTAGTAACCCTTATTTTTGACCATTCAAATTAGGGATGCTGATATTTTAAGAATCAATCAGAAAGTATATTTTGCACATTGTGTGAAAATTTTATGGGAAAATATCAAGAATCTTTGAAATAAGGGCATTTTCCGTGAATTTATTGAACGACCCGGTATACAACAGTTTAAAATCCTACAAAGCGATTGAATAGGCATGTTTTCGGATCTTATGTCCTATTGGCTACCATGGTAAATAAGCCTTATACCTATGTATAATGATATACGTTTTCCTTCTCGAATACTTGTGGTGATAATTTTTCATGTAAATACATTGTTAGATTCTGGCACAACATGCTTTTCATGAGTTAAGGACTGAATCTCCGAACTGGTCCGGGTCCTTTACATTCCATCATTCTACAGAAGGATGTTGTAACTTATCATGATAAGCATTTACTGATTGATGAGATATAATCGGATTTTGTCTTTTCCATTATTCAAGTCACTACATAAAGCTATTAGTTTTAATTTCAGTTCCAACTGGTCAAGATTGCAGGTCGTTTGTCCTATTTGAGATAATTTACCAGCTGTTGAAAGAGTAGTGTTTACATAGTCTTTGATTTCTTCAACTCGAGGGAAATCACTTTTTTGAAATCTATCAGTGTTTCTAATTTCCTGACCTTATCACTTGACCATTATTGCTTTGCAATCCACTATGTCCCATAGGGCTATTCGTAATCCTCGGAAAAGATTATGTTCTGGATTCAGGAACCCATCCCCTTTGTCAACTTCAAAACACGTCCCTTGGTTGTGTATTAGGGAGTTCAAGCTTGCATTTAAAATCGAAACGCCGTACATATGACAAATCGCCCATACAAATGCACGGTATCCGATACTACCCAACGTAAATCGTTCCGGAGTTGTTTTTCATAACCATTTGGACTTGATTTATGGAAAAAAGTAGAGGTAAGTTTGTAATGAAATTGCTTTCACTTGACTTTATGTAAATATAATACAATTAGATAACTTACCATACTATATACCCTGTCTTCAGGCACCCGCAAACGCCTTTTTTGAATGAACCGTTTGCTATAGTCTTGTTATTTCGGGATGCGAGCGATTCTGCCAGTGTTTTCACCTATTTTGCCTGATAATCACCAGCCTGCCTTGTATCCAATGAATACACCGATTCATAATGAAAGTAGCCATATTGTGAACGAAAATCATGATTTAAAATGGTTTAAATGAGTAGCACTTGTCGAAAGAATATTTTTTAGATTTAACCATTTGGACGTGACCTTAATATTCCAGTTAATGATGTTTACTTGTTATTGGAACGTTTCTGACTTGTGTTCTTGGAACGTTTCTGACTTGTAGAACACAATGAACCATTTTTAAGTGTGGAACAGCTCCATAAACTTTATAGATTTCCAACAAATCATCAGAGTGGATGAGGACAGTGGAAGAAGTTGTCTTGAGTGATACTAATCTTGAGTGATACTAATTAATGATGATCTAAATGATCATCATTAATTAAACGTATTAAGAGATACTTGTCAAGGTTGAATTAGGGAATCATTACAGATACATGTTCTTTACTTGATACTTTCAAGGGGCAAGAATGCATGTAGAGAGAAAAGTTCGTCGCTATTTTTAATTTACCTATGAAAAATATGAGCATAAGTTTGCCTCAAATAAGACTTTAAAACGCCCTTATTGGCTTTGAACTGACTTCCATGCTTATAGAGTTGGTAGACACATTGTAATGTTCCTTTACAATCTGTAGCAATTTCATTGCGAAAATCCTAAATCTTTGCATCTTTACTTTTCGGACACCCTGTAACTTGCATATATTTAGGTTATATTTTTATTTTTAATCAATAAATATTATTCCATCTTTGATTTCATCATATGAAAAGCTAAGCTCTCTTTTCACAGGGGTTAACGTTGTTTTCTATGTGAATCGCATGCGCTTCTGAAGAGGACTGGGTTCAACGTATTCTTCCTCCTTTATCGAGGTGCCATCATCAAATGACAGCTTTGAGCCTAATTTATCACACATCCGGAATCCATAATCCTGTGTTTGTAACGCCATATGCGTTTATCACGAAAAGGGACGTCAAGCCTGAATAAATCGGAGGGATGGTCTCTCTTGAAGTGTTCAAAGAATATATTTTTATCTGCACTTTTAAAAGTACATTCGTGGCACTTGTTTCTGGGAACTGAAATGACAAAATGATTGAATATTTAGTAAAAAAAACTCCTTTAAAACATAATCATACTAAGTCCAATTTTTCCAGAAGCATAGACAATTCATCAAGCAACGGAACGTATAAATACCATTACAAGACAATTCCTAATCGTTATTTTTATCACGTTGTGTACAATTCGCAGTCGTTCACGTAGTGATTATAAGACAAGTCCGTGTCAGAATAAGGACCATTCGACGTCGTTAACTCCACTTTTTACATTACGATTAGAGCATATTTCTGGCATTTTTGTTATTTAATGCCGATAAATATGAACTATGATGGCACGATCGCCAAAATAGATATGTGGGTATGAAAAAGAATGTTTTAGGTAGAAGTTAGTGTATGTATTTTTTCTAAACGATTGAATTATATTACCTTTTTGAGTCATTCTGATGAATGTCTCATCTCATTCTACTACGAAATGAGTCCAAATGGTTATGAAAAACAAGTCCGGAACGATTTACATTGGGTAGTACAGGGCACCGTGAAATGTATCGCTTAAATAACTTCCGTACACGTTTAGGTTGTGAAAAACAGTGCAAGCTTAAACTCTCTATTATGCTCCACAAAAACACTTTTAATTCGTCCATCTCCTACATTTTCCCTCTCCTTGAGTTTTACAAATTTCACTCGCCAGGGACAATACTGAGTCTGTTTCAATATGCCGACTCCCCGCTTAGTGGGTAGGGGGTGTCCCAGGCAAACCTTTGAATATTGCATAAGTGTAAACACTGAGCTCTATCTGGGACGAAGAAAGGATTAGAGTTCTTACATTCCTGTTAGCATAACTGATCAATTCAGATTGTCTATTCTATTTTAGAGGAAACATATTAAGCTAATGATTTAATTAACTGTGTTCCAAAGTTAAGGTCCGTTTGTAGAATTAGTGAGTCGAAGAGGAGATCTTCTTCCTACAGGCTAGAATACATGGAATAATGTATATTTATAGCAAAAAGGTTATTGATTATCACTAAAACATAGAAAGTGTTAAAGGTCTTATACTGTTATCCTCTTTCCGAATAACCTTGGAATATTTTCAATTTATAATCATTTTTTCAGTAGAAAAATTTAAAATTGAAAAATGTGCTTGTAGGCTAGTTATTTTTCAATTTTGGGAATTGGTCGTTCTGATTAGGTGAGATTTTTTCAGGCTTTGACATTTAGGAAAAATAATGAGTTCAGATGAGACAGTAACATATCATTTTGAATTAGAACTGCTTTATATTGTATTGTATCCTTTATTACCACATTATTTCTATTAGAAACATTAACATATTCCACGAATATTAAAACGTTTGCAATAACTTGGAGGAGCATTGCGCGTATTTATCGCGTGAATCTTGGCATTTTTTTGTAGGTAAAATGAATAATTTCAATTTTTAAACATGTTCTTCAGAATGGATTATTAAATCACAAAAATACTTTTTCTTCTTTTCACAACCTTTATTTTACTAAACTGGACGTTTCGGATCCTCTCTGGATCCTTTTGGTTAATAGATGCAAAAACCTTGTAACAGAAGATTGTGGATAAAGCCATAGAAATTGAACATATCAAAAAGGCGTTGGGAAATTGTGGCTACCCTAATGGACCGTTTCCTCAACAATGAAAAATGTAAAACGTAAGGCCAATCAAGATGAAGAAGAAAAGCCTTTGGGAACCGTAGTGTTACCGTATATCAAAGGTACGACGGAGAAGCTCCAGAGAATTTTTAGAAAACATAAAATTAATGCAGCAGTGAAATCCTACATGACTCTGAAAAATATGTTAGTCCACCCTAAAGACAAAATAGACATTAATGATAAATCAGGAGTTATTTATGAGGTACCTAACAAATCGTAAGATAGAAGCAGATTCGAGGGACAATTCAAGTTACACGCGCCAGGCAAAAGAAAATATGAGAGGGGTGATGAATAAATCAGCCATTACGGACCACGTCCTTCAGTATAATTGCGTAATGGACTGGAACAATACTACGGTTTTGGACAATGACAATAAGAGACTTGAAAGATGGATTAAAGAATCTATTTTTAAAGAAAAACGATAATAATATGAACAGGGATCAAGGGAACTATAAATTGGCGGGAATTTGGAATGAATTTTTGGGACTATCCTCTCTCACTGAAATATAATTAATATCTAACTATTATGGATGAACAGTACCAACCTTGGGGAAGGTACAGAGTGTAATGTGTAACTTTTTTTTTCTTGTTCTAACTGGTAGTGCCAACCTTGGGGAAGGTACTCTTGATAAAGCAGAATGATTAATTTCTCTGGAATTGTATGAAGTCGTCTGATATAGTAGAAATATGAAAGCCCGATTTTGGATCCTCTACAGATTCAGAAATGCAGGATATAGCAATACCCCTAACCCAACTCCGTAAAAGCAACGATATTATATTATTGTCATTTGATGGTACTTTTGTATTGACTGATGCTCATATCATTATATGTGTATGATATACGTAAATGATCATAACTGGATGTACCAACCTTGGGGAAGGTACACTCTATATGATTTAAAACTCACTGGACATTTTAAGTAATTATTTTGATATACCAACCAATGTTTATTCTTCGTATTCATAGTAACTGTTTTAATCTGATATATTTTGTACAAACGTCAACGCGGTAACCTGACGTTGGCAATTTATATGGATTAGACTTTGTTTTGTGCTTGTTTGTTTGATTGTTTGTACATTTTGATATTTTTATAATTGTATGAATGTATCTCCTTTTTATAAAGGGCAATAAATATATACATACATGAAAAATATCCGACGAACGAAAAAAGAGATTGCTACATAATTCGGTTCGAAACTTCAAAAAAATTAGAGTTTGACATAAGGACTATTATCAATACGCAATGATATAGTCTGCTTGATATATTGATTGTTTCAGCACTAAACCAATGGGACCACTTGGAGCCCTCTGAATCCGAGATTATGTCCCAATAGTGGGAAATTCATTTGCAACTTTATGATTTATTCATGGTGAACTTCTCTCTTACCCCATTTGAAATAACGGCGGGTCAATTAATTAGCGAGTAATAATAGTTATAAGTTCAAAAACTAATGCTTTTATGTTTGAGAATCCTGTTATTGAACTCACGCCTTTTGTCGAGTGAGATCTTTTGTAAACAACTATAATGAGATTCATAACAATATTGGTTTGATGCAACTTACATCCACATTAAGTCGTTAATTTACTAATTTGATAGTTCCAAATGGAACAACCGGATATGGGAGTGATCTAAAACGTGATTTTATTCCCATACACCCGAGTATGTATTTAATAATTTTGAACTTATAAACATTCAAACATTACTTCTTGCAAATCAATTCCCGCCATTTCTACAACATTTTAACAGAGACATATAAATGTATATGTTATAAATATATGTTTTACATGTCTCTGATTTTAAGTTTTTGTGATGACGGAATCCTCATTGAATCACTGTTAGTATAAAGTGTTGCGGCGATTTGTCATCTGTATATATTTGAATCTTCGTTTAAAAGCATGGGTGGTTTGTCTTGTATTATAGTTTATAATTATGTCATCACCAAATAGTGGCGATATATTTTTATGGTCTCCATTTTTGTGACTACGGTTGGCGATCGGCGGTTGGTGTCTGTAACAAATGGTGGTGACATTTTGCATGTAAATGCATTGTTAAGTTTTGCTGCGTTTCAGGGTGTACTGTTCTGTATAACCATTGACGACCACATAGCTCCCCTCCCCAAGATTAGTTTAGTTTAAACAAGTTTTAGCGAAGTATTGGTTCCAATGAAACTTCGAAACTTTCAATATCATCGTGCTTTCAGAAAATACATGGTAGTCTTTCTCAGCCCAAAACATTTTTCTAAAAACCAAGATCACCCCAAGCAATTTGGATCGGTCATTTTCAAGTTTTCGAGATTTGGAGTAAAAACATTCGTCTGTTAGTTACTACCTAAAACTGTACGAGGTGGCAAAATATCACAACAGTATATAATATCTCATACTTGAGTGGGTTTGGGGTAGATATCAACCGGGGACATATATCATATCTGAGGAGCGTGCAGGATATATTGTATATGTCCCGCTCTAGGCAAAATGCGGGCAGATATAAAATATCCATCCCGCTTCCGGGAATTTTTCAAAAGTTTTAAAAATTTCAACATTTGAAAGTTAAGAATTTGTTTAAAAGTTTAAATGTTACAATTTCATTGTATTGAAGTAAAGGAATATTACGAAAATGTTAAATATAAATTGTGCTTTTACAGTATAGGCCTATTTTGTCATTTGAAAAAGGTGGAACCCCAAACCCACTCAAGTATGAGATACACCAGTTATGTACGGTCGGTTCTGGATATATGTGCCTTTGGGAAATATTTATATTTCACCTTGGTCCCTTGGGTCCCTCGAGGTGATATAAATATATCCCCAGGATATACCCTATATCCAAAACCTCCCAGTACATAACCCTTATATATGACATGACTCATTAGCAGCTTTGTCGAGCATTTATTTGACACCTCATCTTCATTAAACTAAATATCCGTTGGCCACTACTAGGACGAAGCCTGTGATGTGATTCATGAACTCATAATCACAACAACCTCAGTAGACATTCTGCTCATAATGACAAATCTGTTTTATGTTTGCTTTATATCTAAATACATTAATGTCAAAGTATTTATCAAGCATATTATTTAATCATCTTATCAAACATAATCACCGAGGAGTCTCGTGTATCCTGATCCTGTCCTGAACGTAATCTGAGCAACGCGGACTGGAATACATAAAAGCTGGCAACCTACACTGATTTGACTTGGTAGAAGAGTGGCTTGGGATTTTGGATTGTCTAAAACACCATCCTCGTGGGCAGAAAAGCACATGGTTACTTATTAATATATACACGACGCATTGAAACTAAGGCCCCTGTCGTGTTTCTTATCACGTATTTTAACAAATAAATATGCAAACCATATCTCTGGGAATTAATGTGCTAGTTATAAACCACTGTGACTTTGTGACACTTTATGTCACATCTTCGAATTCCAATGTGGTTATAGCATACCTTGCATGCAAATGCCTATTTGTCTGTCCTGTTACTTGATAAACCATAGGAACTCACTTCTTCTCAGCCCTGGGATGTTCTGTTGAAACAGATAGATGTTATATGTACCCAGAGCGGACAAGAAAATTTAACATTGAAAATAAAAGGACCCAATATCTTTAGGTCTCATTAATACAAGGTGGTAAAAAACGGAAACTCTTACGCTATTTTCCTAATATCTTTTTCATTTCAGGAAATAACTGATATTTTAGGCATTCGTACATCATTCAATTTCATACTAGCCTACTATATTTCTAATATTTCATGACCATCAGACTGAATGTTACGGCACTTTAAATAACATGCTCAAGTGGCCACTATTGCGCTGTAGGCAAACCTGCATACGTCGTCCAAAATGTCCCTACCTGACTTCTACCTGTGTGAATACGGCAAAGATAGAGTGATGGCCAATCCTCAAGCATGTTGTTCAAACTGCTGTAACATTGTGATTATCAGTCTGATGGTCATGAAATATAATAGCAAACTGATGGTATTGAAATATAATAGGGAGGCAGGAAATTGAATGATTGTGTCAAATATTAGGGAGTAATTTCTTAAAATGACAAAAAGGAAAACCTATTTTTGACCACCCTGTACTTCCAGATATGATGAAACCATATGAAAATATTATCAAGTAACCTATTAAAAACTTAAACAGGAAAATGTACATTTGAGAGTATGATACATTTGTGTCGTTTACAATAATTCGAACTCTCAGCGCTATATTATATTGGACTTTCATGTACAATATATATATTGTATGTATGGGATAGTCCTTCTGCTATTTTGCTACACGAACACGATCGAACATCTATCTAGTTATACACCAGCCGCTATAATATGTTGATCAGTTTGGCTTAATTTCGGTCGTTTTGCAAAATAGTAAAATAGGTTCAATGTAAACCAACAAATAAATGTTAAAATTGTAACGTGAGTTCGCTATATTTTACACAAAATACAATTTTAAACATTCATAGAGAAAAAATTACAAATTACAAACAAAGGCATGCATAATACTGTTATAGAAACATATGATTTAGAAATATCAAATATTTAGCACTTAATAGCTAATTCAATATTTGATAGCATTAAGGAGCCCTTTAAGAGTGGAACTCAATATGATTTCGATATGCACTCAGGACAGCAAGTACTCTCAGAGGCTTGGATACAATACATTCATTATTCCGTGAATGAACTTGTGAATCGTAACTCCCAGAGATATTAACTTTCAAAATTATTGTTGTGCCGAAAAATTACAATATATGAAATGAAAATATAATTTTGTGAGGCTTTTTTGTCAAACTGTAGTATTGTAAACACAACCTAAAATCTTGAACCGTTTCAGTACTGATATGATTCGTCTAAAGCTATATACATTTTTACATCATATATGAACAAATGAAGATACAATTATATATAACATCAAAATAAGAGGTCGACATTCAAAAGAAGAGGTTTAGCAGTTCGATAAATCGTGAAACCCAGAATTTCACTCGGTTAGAATTTTTTGATTTGGATGATCTTTTGGTGGTCGTTGTTCCCGTTGTATTTCTACTTGTTAAGTCCCTTTTGTTCCCCTTGTTGTTTTGGTTGTTTGTTATCACGAGTGGTAATTTACGAGTATTTTTGTAAAATACGGCAAGTCTCACTCTGTTAACCTGAAATGAGGATAACACACTCGATAATATGCCTTGATTGTATACTATCATTAGACTAGAAATAGTGATTGTGGCGTTTTACTAAATGTCAATGAAAGAGAGATGCCGAGCTACAAAAATAGACATGGCACAGGTCCATTTTCAGGGGGGTTGTCTTTTATCTTGATTTATATGGTTTATATACTATATGCCTAGTGCTATCACTTCCAGGAGGTCAGGATTAAAAATGTTATTGATTTTTTTGTAAAGGTCATTTGAGATTAAAGATCATTTCACTGAAGAGGTTCATCGGGTTGGTTATCCAATGCATAAAGCTAGTAATTGTCCTTACACTTCCCGAACAAACCTTGAAAGTTTTTATGCCTCAACAATTTTGGATTTAAAAATGCTCCCTGTTTATGAAAGCACTAATTAGTCAACAGCAGACTTTCGTAATGTTATTATATCCTTATTCCTGACACGTTCCTCTGGGTATACCCTGGGACCATTGGCGTCATTCTTTTGAACATCGATTGTAACTACCATGCAAATGAGAACATCTGAACATGATGTCCTGTTTTTCGAACAGTTACACTGATCCGTGTTATAAGAATAACAGTACTTAATTTGGCGTTCATACAATTCGTACATAATGAAATCATGATCAGAAATGAATGAACCACCACAACTAGTATTCGATATTCTGAAACGTTGCAGGGATACCTCGAGGAGGTTACCACTGATATTAGAGTTTCAGCTACAATCATCCTTAATAAAATGGTAGTAAACCCGCGTGACAAGTCATTATACATCAACAAAAAAATCGAATCAATGAGTCCTGTCATATCATGTATTGTAATTATCCTAAATAACATTGCAATTAATACTGAACCTAGATCTGTTGCTATGTGATGCTTGCAACGTTCTTCACTGTTTAGTAACAGTCCAGTATATAATAAATTTTAAAACCGCCACGATGGGTAGGCTTTTCTCGATTTTACACTTTGACGGCAAAAATCAAAACAGAGGAAAGAAAAGTCTTGACAGTTAGCTTTTTGAACGATCCGGCGGCTGGCCAGGGATGCGAGACAGTCATTTCATTTGTGAGGGTCTAACGGTCTCCCTTTTATATTATATTGTTGTGTTATCCATTGTACATATGCCACTGCGGCAAACGTTGCAGGTCGAAGACCGAGTCATACACAATTCATGTCCTAGGACAATACGATTTTTTTCAATATCAAAAATATTCCCGGGTGTTATTCACCGGGACAAGTCCTAGATAACACCCAATGCAAACTAAGCCTGCTGGTGCACTCGATGCGGAGAAAGAGCCCCTCGATGCGAAGTAATAACAGGATTTTGATGGTGGCCCATACCTTAATGTTTTCAAAACACAAAACTAATTTTCCTCTTGATCACCAGTATGAAAGCTGAGAACGATGTATAACAATTACAATTTCCAAAATTCCATATCTCTCTTCTCCCATTTTGTGTTCGGAAATACGGGTAATGGTATATTTCGGTCAATGTACGGAGTGCGCTAAAAAAATTTGCACGTTTTAAAAGGCTAGGAAAGTATCATAACACTAAGGTATTGACATAAAATATTATTTACAGAAACTTGAGGAGAGGCATATTTTACTATTCAAATATTTAAGCTCATACTTACTTCAATTTTTTGTCAGATATTTGAATATCATCAATGGTGAATTATTCACGTGTCCTATATTTACTGTTTTTCCTAGAAAATGTTACTTTCTATGATTTGATGTGATCAACAATAACAGAATTATTATGTTCACTGAATCTGCTACTACAATCTTTGATAACTGTAATGTCTAAAACAGGTTTATATCAGTATCTTATCACCGTGATATTATATTATACTGGATCTATTAACTATTTATTAAACAAATGCCTCCGCCTTTAACCTCCACTATCGCACGGAGACGAGGGCTGAACTGGTCAATGGCGCCATCCAGGGATTCTTGTAGTAGTTTTCTCCACTTCTGCAGAATATCTTTTAGTTGATCAATATTTTGTGGGAGATTACCATTAACTGCAATAAGCTGCTATAGGTGTCCCCCTGCATGATAGTCAAAGGGGTTGGCATCTGGTTATTGAGGGGCCATTAATCAGGACAGATGAATCGAGGGGTGTTCTCCAGATATTCCAAAGCGACCATTGCCTGATGGCTGGGAGCGATAGTGAAGGTGAAAAGCGAATGCATAGAACATTTGTTTAATAAATAGTTAATAGATACAATATAACATGATACCATAGTGACTACATACCGATATAAACCTTTACTAGACATTGCTTAAACAGTTATCAAAAAGCAGATTTAGAAAGCATAATGAATGTGTTATTGTTGATCACATAAAGTCATAGAAGGTCACAATTTCTAGGAAAAACAATCTCGGACACATGAACAATTCACCATTTGAATTGATATTCAAAGATCTGACAAAAAAGTTTCTGTAAATAAATTTTTGTGTCAATACCTTTTTGTTATGATACTTTTCTAGCCCTTTAAAACGTGCAAAATTGTTTGGTACACCCTGTAATATACCATTCAGCCCGAAGGCCAGAGGAAAATATCATATTGTCACGAGGAATAAACCCATACTTAATTCCGAAGTTAGTAAAAAAGTATTTTATCCCATGATACTCACAACTCTCTCAATAGAATCTGATTTTTGAATGAAGCAACATCAGACTATTAACATAAAGAAATACGTTCGATTATTACTCAGATTTCTATGACGTTCAGTGTCTGTGTCAGAGCATGATGATGAAATTACACATCCTTGGTCCAAGGATATTTCACAGGGGCGGATCTGGGAACCCATAAGGGGGGGGGGGCAAATTTCAGGTCAGAGAAAAAAATTTTTGGCCCCTAAAACCCCAAAGCAAGGGGGGCGGGCCCCCAGGCCCCCCCCCTAGTCCGCCAGTGATTTCACTTCTTTATGAATTGAGTAACAACAATTCTGTTTGGAAAATACCGTTTCTTACATAAAAGCAGAATTATAGCACGCTTATAATAATCAGACAAAACTGAATGAAATAGGAAGCTTTGTTTAGCAATAATTACCGGGAGGTGAATACCGTTTTCGCGAGCGACATTAGGAGGTGAATACGATTTCCATGAGCGGGATTGGGCAGGACAATACGATTTTTTTCAATATCAAAAATATTCCCGGGTGTTACTCACCGGGAAGTAGTAGTATCATGGGATAAAAGCCCCATATCCCATCCATACTCGTAAATAACCTTTATATATGAGGTGAGGAAATGGCCGTATTAGTTTTTCGTAGAATGCGCATGAGTATGATGAGCTACACGATTCCATAAATTCCTACCTGTTCTCCAACATATCTTTGGTATGTAGTGCCCACTGGCTGTCCTCCTGAAGCACAGCCCTTGGTATCCCCCGCGTTTATCCACTGCGTTATCCGAACCCTCATCGACAGATATAATATCTGGATTCAATTTCCCCTCTCCAGCAAGCTAAAAATAGAAGAAATGTAAGTTTTGGGGTACAACATATTAGGGAAGAAGTATAAAGACAGAGATGCAACCACGTGATTTATGAGCTTAAACGTACATTCTGTCCTTTCCTATTGCTTGATGAATCAAAATTCTGATCAAGAAATCACGCAATGACAATCAAGGGCATTTGATTATAATTAACGAATATATCCCTCATATATATCCACATGGATTTAATTGAAATTAAACATTAATCATTTGATTAAATCTTATTTCAATTGTAGAACAATTTTCATCAGCAAAGTACAGGTGGGATTATCAACTAATTTGGCATAGCGTTGTGGTGATAAACAATATATCATAAATTATTCATTATTCGAGAAATAGAACAAAAATTTCCATAAAGGTAAAACTTTGTAGTATTCCCTGATGTCAAGCTGTTGTGATGGAGTTCGCTTTTAGGCTGATTACCTCTGTTAAGTAACCACGATGTGCATTCAATCTGACCGTAATCTAGTTTTCAAATTAGTCAATACCCCTGTGCTATTGTGAGTTACTTTAGGGTTTATTAGAATAAATGAGAAAATACTTCAAGGCAGGGTAATGAGGAAAATCATCGTTATCTTATGAGCCAAAGCCAAACATAAATTAATTCATACTTTGAGCGAACCTATTCAAATGGCTCATATACAGGGTGGGCCGAAAATTCCCCTACCTTAGATATACTCTGGCACTCACAGCAAAAGTATATTTTGTCTATTTAATTGCAAATAAA
Source organism: Owenia fusiformis (assembly GCA_903813345.2). Lineage (NCBI taxonomy): Eukaryota > Metazoa > Annelida > Polychaeta > Sabellida > Oweniidae > Owenia > Owenia fusiformis. The sequence goes on along the minus strand of CAIIXF020000007.1, from coordinate 18,004,272 downwards.
ATATATTTCCAGTGATTTGACATACGTATGTTTCATCAAGATTAAGTTAGGAAATCTATATTCATATAACTTTTATCATTTTTAATCTCCCAGATTCTGCAAATGTCAAATCGTACACTCTACCATAGTAAATCATATATCATTTTAAAGATGGTTGATATCCTTATCACTTTTAAGCTTTTGATGTTCATTAAATCTCTGTGCTTGATATTTGCTAAATTATCGAAGTTGCCTTTGGGCTGAATTCATTTATGGGCTATATGCTAGATTCATTAAAATCTTTATTCAAATAATTTAAGTTTTAATTTTGCAAATCCCAGAAGAGGTAAATAAAATATTAGAAATAGCTAAATGTAATTTTTATTTTCTCAGTATAATACAGTAGGGGTAATTCCTTTTCTGAAGAGTATCTACGTCTTTGTGAATTGAATATGTGTGCTTGGGAGGATGGGTTGCGTGATTAAGAAACAATCTCCGAGGAAATGGACCATGACACTGACAGTGAGTTCTACGATATGATAAAATTGTATATATAATCGACTAGATTCATCAATCAACTTGTAGTCATTTGAATTGCCATTCTTGCATTATTCATGCATAGATGCAGGAATAGTCATTTAATCTGGTACAATTGTTCCCCGAAAGGCAATATAAAATATTCGAATCCCCACTATACCAATACATTAAACAACTCCCCCATTCTCCACCAGACGGTACATTACTTGCATTTTCATTAGTTTCACTGATTGACAAGGAGTGTACAAGCGTGTATAAAACTAAATTGATCTTGAAATAAAAATCGCGTCTCCATTGAAACATTTTATAACTTAGATCTAAATTCTCAGGTATCTCTCAAGTATAAATAATTTCAGTTTAAAGAATATCGAGAGTTGAAAAATCTATGAATAAATCTGGCTTCAGTTCACTCTCGAGACCCGCCCCATTAAAAACAAATAACAAAAACCTCCGTTGACCCTAATGCCAAAATGTCAACAGCACATTTTAATGATAAAATTAATCAGCTAAAAAGTTGATTCCAGCATAACATCGAGCAATGCCTATTAACCTTTTTAGTGGACTTTCGATTGCTGACATTTTAAAAATCATTAATAGGACTGTGAGAATTGACTTAGAAACTAGGAATTAACAGATCAAAAACTGGTAAAACATTTCATGAGAATAGAAAAGACGATTTTTATTAATAACCACGTACCGAACACATTCTTCACAATTTTGATTTTAGCTCGTTAGTATATCTATAGATATCTATCTATAGATAACCAGGCTACATTCAGGCTACATGTTACTTCGTTGTTGTACTGTTTTACCATGGGAATACATGACGTATTTGCTGAGTTGGATCAATATGACAACAATTCAGGAAATCATAAATAATTTACATTTCATATAAAAGTCATTTCATAAAAGAACTGCACTATGAGATAAACATGCGGTTGATCCATTGTTAAGGAATGAATTAACAATTGATTAGTTCGTTAAACGGCTGAAACTAATCGGATCAAAAGTAGCCTCCAGAGACCTTTAAACCCCATGACCGGTAAATTCCCAATCTACGAAGATGAGCGACTGTTTCTTACTAAATCATTTTGATTTTAGCTCTACATATAGACTTGTTTATTTGGTAAACAATTGATTTAGGATAAAGAGTTAGATAAAAAAAACATGCATGCAATTCATTCGAAAAGTTTTAATAAATATTTTAAAATGATAATGTTGCATAACAAAATCTCAAAGCACTCGATGGAAATTATAAAATTTCAAATACGTCAAGATTTTGTTTGCATCGTTTGTGATGTGAATGAACAACAACAATCTAAAAGAGGCAACTTCTATTTAAACAGTATCTAAAATATGATTATAAAATTAATCTATACTGTTCAGACTGAAACTACTATGTACAGTATATACATATGTAATGTATTTGCTTTTCAACTGAGTTTCAGTCTGATTACCGTTTGAATAGCAAAATCTTCAAGATGGTCAGCATTCTAGTGAAGCAGTAAACGTGCCTCTATGAGGACCTATTCTATTACAGAATTTACACATGCATTGATATTGTTCTTTATCCAAAACCCGATTTACAACTGCCTAGCCTGACCATATAGACTATTTTGTTCACCTTATGTACCTGTCGCCTCCATATGTCGTCTATCGCATCTTTTATACCATTGAAAGCCGCATCATCTAAATCATCTCTGTCAATTGAGCCCTCTAAGTCAAGATTAGAATTATTTTCATCTTCCATACTACGTTCATTCTTATCCTCTTCATCTAGCTCTCGAGTTGCAAACCAGAGAGACCGACTGGATCTTTCCAGCCCATCAACAGACCTCATAGATCTCGTATTTAGCCATTGTGCCTTTTTAGTAGGTAACCAAGTAGCTCTTTTAGTTGGTAGCCAATGTGCTTTTTTAGTTGGTAGCCAATGTGCCTTTTTAGTCGGCAGCCAATGGGCCTTTTTAGTTGGTAACCAAGTTGCTTTTTTCGTCGGTAACCAGGTTGCCTTTTTGGTAGGCAACCACATTGCTCGCCTTTCTTTACTAGTGTCCTCGCGTTTTGTTGGAAGCCACGTGGCTTTTTTGGTGGGTAGCCACATGGCCTTTTTGGTTGGTAGCCACATGGCTTTTTTGGTTGGTAGCCACATGGCTTTCTTTGTGGGCAACCAGGTGGCTTTTTTCTCTTTTTCTTGATCCCCAGCCTAAAATGTCAGCCATGCTAAAGCAGTTGAAGCAGCCTGCGAGTGAATCGCTGGGCAATGGAACCAAACGCATGCATCAAGACACAATTCCTCATATCAATGGAATGCTTTAACAGCTGGTTCATTTAGACGAAGGTCTATTGCTGAGAGAACATTGCTGATAGAAAATGAATTCCCACACGTCATTTTGGAATTTGGAAAAACATTTACACGGCCAATTCTGGGACTGATTGATTATACACCAACGATAAAGAATTCTAATCGGGTCATTACAACCGATGGAAAGTGCTCTGTTTGGCCAGAATTGGAGTAGCAATTATAAAAGTAATCGATGTTTTGTTCTTTAAACTGACTTTTTTACTAGGTCTGTTTGACCATCACGGACTTAAGAAAAAGAGATTACAAGACTCGGATAAGCATTAATCGATCAACCAATTGCTTTCTTCTCGAGATCGAGTCGATCAATTCATCAATTATATAAAAATCCTTTGAAAACTGCCAAACATGAAAACGAATGTTAAAACATCATCCATAAAATTAACAATATCACCCTGATGACAGAGTGCGATGCAGGATGTCCCAAGTCCCACACAACAACAAATAATACAAATAAACACCCAAAACTGTTGTATCGATTATACAGGCAGCTGGTTTAAAATTATGATGTCGGGAAGTTTTCGACACCCGATTTTTGATTTAAACTAGGTTTACTGTTCAAGCTCTCAAGTTTGGACCTATTATGTAGGCTATATTACGAAGAAAACAATCGGTTGATATGAATGGAGTTATCAAATGTTCACAACACAAGCCGTTCATACAGAGTCAGCGCCGATTACTCCGGGGCTTTAACCTTGTGCTATTATGGAGGAATTGTGTCTTGTTTTTGTTAGTTGTGAGAGAAAAACATGCAAATGGCAACATTAGCCCATTCATCGAAGGCAAACAGGATAGCATGCTTCAATGACAGAAAACCTCTATGTATATTAGTATAAATCATTAATCGCTATAATTGACATTGGCATGGCCGTGAGTGAAAGAGAATGGTTCAGTCTATTCCATGAAAAGAGTTAACACTATAAATGGACAACTCTATTTACGAATCGGTCATATCTATAGGGTGGGTCAAAATTCTTTAAAAGTATTCTGGAATGAAGAGTCAATACTCTTTTCAAGTTAGATGTATATGCAGTAAAACCTGTCTTAGTGAACACCCCTCTCTATTAATTGAACACAGTCATGTGTTTCGTAAACACTACTTCAAGAAACATTTTACATTGACTCCTGTTTTAAAAACTCTCTCTGTAGTGAACACCTACCTACAGTGGACACTTTTTGTGGCTCCATAGGTGTTCACTATATACAGGTTTTACTGAACTTATCAAAGAGTAGTATATTCATGACACACGTGAAATCAGAATCACGCTGATGCCCAAAATTTTTTGAATGTTCAAATGAAAATTTCGATCAAAAAATGTTTAGTTGTTTGACCAAGTCTATAGATGTACATGATGTATTGGTAGATGGGTATCATTACTAACTGAACTGATTCTGTCCCGTGACCAATATTGATTCACTCACAACCGTGTCAACGTAATAGTCATAATAAGCAAAGTGATGTAAAGTGCAAATCAGTTCTATAAGTGACGGAATTGTGATATTCACTAAATAATTTCATTCCAAAGTAAAAGGCATCCAAAAATTCGAAATGATATTATAATATAAGAGTGTTGATGCTCTGTTATTTTTGTTAATCCATTTACTACAAAGCATCAAGTACGTAAACCTCACCTGTAACACTGCATTTAATACTCTATCCTTGAACGGTTTACCAGAAGTTGAGGGCTCTCTCCAATCCTCGTCGCTTGCTTTGCCTATCTCCCGAGATGGTAGCCACGCTGCTCTCTTTATATTCGCTTTCTAAAATATAGTTCATTCCACACTAAGGGACCATGTTGTCACATTGCAATTATCTAGAATCTCAGATGCAGAAATGTCTAATTCATTTCAACTTCCAAGCAAATATAAACATTTTCGAAACCTTTGCCCAATAACTTTAAAACTCAAAATAATTTCAGGATATAGGGCATAAGCATGATATGGAATGTCATAAAAGAAATTGTAACTTTGTGACAAATTAAAAATTCCTTTAGTCTCTGTTGCCATTTTAATTTACAGTCAATTTATCAGAATGGCTGCTAAAATGTATGCCATTAAGGAAATTTTCAATAGGCCAAATAAGATATACATCTTGGATTAAAACACTGTTTGAATGAGCACTTTGAATATCTTCATCACACACGGTATACACCATTGAACACATAATGACCAAATTAATGTTTTTCAAAATTTGGGGTATAATTAAACCATCTCTTAAAGTCTCTGTATATCCTCAAATATGAAATGTTGATTGGAGTTCTAGAAAAAAGAATATGGTATGAGGGAAAACTACCGTGCAAGAAATAGTTTGGTAATGTACAACAAATGTGTAAAACAGATTCAAAGAAAGAATCGAAAATTGGCACTGTTCAATATCGAACTGATTTACTATCACAAAACGTTTCAATCCAACAACAGCTATTAGCATTTGATTTAGTTGTGTTTTGATGAGGTGTCTAGGATTAACTATTAGGCGCATTAGCGCATTTCATTAGTGACATGACAATCCATGAAAAACAATAATGAACACCCCATCGAGACCGAAATATAAATGAAAATTGATGCTTTAAAGTCCTTGTTCAATTTAGGATTTGATAAGTTATTATATGCCAACAATTTATCAACCTAATGGAATATATTGTATCCGAAAAGCAATTAGGTGATGGGATGTGACTCAAACAGGGTAACAACAGATATTTCGTCAAATATACAGGAATAAATACAATACTTAATGAAGAACTTATCGATATACTGTACATTGTGTGTCAAGAGATTATGACATGTATTGTTTATAAGCTTAATACGTTATACACCACCGCCTCCAAAACTTTGGCAACTATATAGTTTCCTCTTAGGCAACGCCTGTTCTTGTTTTGCAATTCAAAAGAAGTTTACAGACTATTCAACCGGGAGCCAGGTTTCCAAACATTTGAGGAGGAGTGTGGTAACTAGATATAAATTACATTGCTATGTATAATCCAATAAAATACAAGCATTTGCCACAAATACAAGCACATCAATTATCAATAATGGCATGAAGTTCCAGGTGAAGTTTCAGTTGCAGTAATACCATACTATTGCATCTGTTTTATTTTTGAAATATAAAAGTATAATGGGCCGAATGTTTAGAATACATTCCATTTTCCTTTCAAGCCAAATAATAGATTCAGCTATTGCATATAGCATTCTAGAATAATCGAGAAAATATAAAGAATATCCTATGTCTTAGTGATATCATTTTTATCCACAGCAGTATACATAGAGGATATCCTATGATTTATGAGTGATATGATTTTTATCCACGAATGGATATGATATCTGCACGAGCGAGCGTAGCGAGAGAGTGCAGATATCAATATCCATGAGTGGATTAAAATCATATCACGAGTAAATCATAGGATGTTCTTTTTATTCCATAGTTAAAGTCATCATCAGAATCGTCGGAAATTAAGTGATTTAATTCGAATTTCCAGACGATCCGGCGATGTTGACACTTAGCCTCGTTTTGAGTCTGAAGTAGCAAAAATCCATAAACCATCGCATACGACGTCGTATGTCATGGCTAAAAAACCGTATGTTATGGTTAAGTGTAAATTTGTCAAAAATATCATATTTTACCACTGATTACAAAAATACCGTTTTTATTTTCACATGTTATCCCATGCATATCATGCTAACTATGGAATAAATATTTATATTTCTCCGAAGGATATTGAAAGTTCATAAATTGATAAAATGAAATAAGAAGTTTTATCATACCCTATCAACTAATATACGACGCTTACTTCCATAACAGGAAAAACCTCAGATTCATAAAATTACCATACAAGTCCAATATATTAGTCATTTGTTACCTACCTCTAGATTTGGTGGTGCACCTGATATTGTTGATATGGCAACAATTGCCAAGGAGATGAAAGCAAACAACAGGTGTGTAATCTCCATGACAAACCTGAAAAATAAAATGATTTGATGAATTAAATTCTGTTTAGACGTAAAGGTCAACCTAAAATATAGGACAAAGCACGCGAATACCATGGTACCTAGTGGGTTTCCTGTTCGCTCAAAATAGCCATTATGAGTCGTGTGATTGGTGATGCTTCTCGGGTATATTTCATATACTGTTTAACGAGATGTGTTAGTGCTTGGCTCTGCTACTAATTCTTAACTGTTTGTCCAAAAATCTGCTATACCATAATTATGTAGAGAATTTGAATGATTACTAGGATACTCTATGCAATAGTAGTAATGGTACTCCAACACTATCATCTGTGCTAGCTACTGTACGTATGTACTGTACGTTGACATTGCAAATAAAAAATGACATTCACACATAACTGATGATCATGTCATATCAAAATCAGACACATGCATTGATTTTCATCAAAATTGGTAAACAATGTATACTATTCTTGTAAATATTTCATAATAGCACGGGAATTGCATATTCAAGATATATATAGTTGCATTCAAGAGTCATCATAACTATGTTATTCAAGGGAAATGTAGATATTGCGATTCAAAGGGGCGTGGCGATCGATGGCTATCGGTTCTAACATACTAACATGTCACTAACTGTGTTTCAGACATATTCAAAGGGCAACAGTAAGTTGACATTCATATGTTATATTACGTTACTCTTAGTAGCCGGGACAGACCAAGTCACCCCTCTTTTTCCTAATAACTTTGTCAGTTCTCAATAACTTTTCATGTTTTCACAGGGTAAACTTCAAACAAACGTTCCTACATACAAATTATTTTGTCCAGCTCTTAAGCGATTTTTAATATAACCACAAACATTTGAAGTACAAAGCTATTAGGGGATGTGATCACAATCGCAGATTTGTTCATTCCCAGCTTTGAATACAAGGGCTGCTCCTGACGCTTGAAACATCTCAACAGTTCTTTTATCAATTAGTGATTTATTCAGTCTTATAATTGTATTTTAAAGCGAATCTAGTCATATTAACACGCCTACAGTTTCTGGTTATATCATGGGCTAGTTGAAAGCTCATGGTTATATCCATAACATGAGTAGTATTACTCTTGCCAATGTCCATCGTGGAAAGACATCAGTTATAACTTGATCATTGGGCTATGTTATGCTATTTGTTTTCGGATAAATTGTCCCAATAGGTTTTGTGGAAATCCATTAGACAAAACAAATAAAATCGGGCGTTTAATCTGCCATGAATTAAGGATGTGATTGTAATTTAAACAAACAGGTAATACGTCGTATCATTCTAATGTGAAAATCATCAAAATTAGAGACGATGCATTGATTTATAAGAAGGGGGAAGTGTTGCAAATCAAAGAGAGCACAATAGTCGATGAAGAGCTGAGATGTTATCTGGAAATTTATGGGGAATTTTACGATGAGATATATTTCTGACCAGATCAAATAATCCTAACTCTGACCATAAGATGATACAATTGCCGAGATATCTTACAAAACTGATAATATCCTATCTTATAAGAAAACATGAGTGTTACAGTCAAATAAGAGTCCAAAATAAAAAATATCGTGATTAATGTTCAATCTAAACATAATCATCCAAAGTAGCTGGCAACAAATATATTGGGAATCAAAATCAAGATGTTGAGATACTATTTATAAATTTTCATCAAAGATTCATCGCTATCAATGCCCATGATAGGATAAATAGACAAGCTTGTGTAGAACGTAGGGATATATCTAAACCGAAAAAGTAGAAATTCAGATAGATGCATGCTTTTAAAAGATGAGATGGTTCTCTATTACGCATGTCTATCATAGTATGATTATAGTCAGATAGAAGAACTGTTCAGCCCCGTATCGTATCTTGGTTACGCCAACCTTCTACTTTAAAAGCAGTCAGCCATTTGGGATCAATTGATAGTACAGACTCGATGAAAATAAAATCACTACGTGCCAGAGTTCCAATCCCTTAAAAGTGTTACTTATTGATGAACTTCAAAAATGAACATTGCTTCGCTACAAAGCCATGTTGTTTTACTAGGGAGATAATTGATCTAATAGGACCAGGTACTCAGTCAATGGGAGCTTTTATTTTTAAGTACCTTCCTTTGTTTTGTTATCTCCTATACCTACACTAAAATCTATATCACTCATTGGCTTTGTTTGTGCACAAATGGAAATATTTACAAATGTGGGCCTGATTGCGACCTCATCACATTACACCGCTGATGTTTTATTTCATAGCGAGTGTCGTGGTAGATGTGGGGGGTTATTAACAGAATATATACGCAAAATGTTTAATTGTACGTGGTTCACTTTTATGTAGAAATAATTCAATTTTTGATAGGCGCACAAAACCTTTTTGAAGTGACATTTTGTTTTAATAGGCTAATACAACCTTTATTATGTAGTAACGATTTAGTTTTTTATAGGTGAACACAAATTAAAAGAACAGCAAGACAAAGACGTAGTAAGGCTTTCATCTTCGCTCTCAAATATCGCATGGTTTTATATATTACACAACCCTCATATATTGTATCCCTACATGGCGGAAATAGGGGGTTTATAGAGATGTTTTGTTTACATGTTTTGTCTAAAAACCTTGCTACTTTAGGTTTTTTGTGTCAATAAAAGCTGAAATTTCTAACCTCAAATTTCTGATTACAGGTATATGTTTCATTTTATCGTATAAATTACGTATTGTGTATGGATAAAACATCATCATTGTATAAATCACTTGGGCATTTATTTACCACATGTACACCACATCCTTTTGTAAGTTCAGTTCATTGTCCAGGAATGTCAGAATGACTAAACACGATTAAGAAAGCTCTTGCTTTTCCATTGACTAATTATATCACATTACTCAAACAAATTAATACCGATTGAAGCCTGTGGACATGACATGTTCATGAATTGCTCTTTTAATTTACTCAGTGGATTCATAGTCCCAAGAAATAGACTAAAAGGTTAATCCATGTATCGTCTTTTATGATCTATTAAAATATAATAGAGATGCGTATCATCGACGGACACTTTATTTGACTGGATAAATGGAATAACATAATTATGAAAAAGGTCGGAAATCAGAAATCGGCTTGTTTGGAGAAAACTATCGACGTTGGTTTAAAAAAACATCCGTCATGACAACGTTGATTCAGCAAATACGTATGATCCTTACGTCATATTCCGATATCAACATTCACAGCAAGTTACAGAGATGGATGTTTGCCATTTTAATATTGGAAACAATATGCTCCAAAACTAGAGGCACAATACTAGCTGGAATATGTTCTCATTTGAAATAACCTTAAAATATTTCGAAACTTTAAGATATAAAGTACATTTTCAATAGACAAAGACATAAATCTATGACATTATTATTTGCTTACTAAGCAGTGCCCCGATAAGTTGCAAATTACAAAAGCTACGTTTTCAATAAATAAGATCCAATAAGTACAAAGAAGCAAAGCTTTATATGAAAGTGACATGTCATTATGAATTAAGAATATCAAAGAGCTACAGTTATATGGGGGATTGTTATAGAAAACTCCAGTAATTGGCCCTTTTAATGTATAAATTCAAACTGAAATATCAGGCTTTTCATTTGTTATGGTCGTTTTGCTTGCTATTTTTCAAAGGACAAGATAAATCTTAAAACAACTCAGTTTGACTTTAGCGTCGACTATTTTCTTAAGGAAAAATCTATCATAAGGTTCATACACGTGACAATACGTCAAAAATATGTTTGCAGATACCCACATATTTGAAAGTAGAAATCAGAAGTACAGAATGAAAATTCGAAAAGTATTCAGTAAGGAAACTTTATTTTTTTCTTTAGAATTCACCTATAGCTATTGCATATCCGATCACAGGACAGGGAAATAATGTAAGCTACCAGTATAATAGTCTTCACACATGCTTCATCGAGTCAAAATACTTTTTCAAAATTATGACTAATGAACTAAAATGATTTCAAAAGTTCAACAACAGAATACCTTTTATTCATGAAGTGCAATGGGATAGAAACAAACAACATAACACGTTAACCGGTATCAGCCTGAGTCCAATACTTACCTTTACTGATCATTTTACAATTATGGCGATAGCATCTTAATGATCCTAAATGGTTTATTTGACATTTTATTGAATTTGAATGTTAAAGCTATACTCGTATATTCCGATATCCATTGGAATGATTAAGGAATTATCTCTTCTTTCATGAAAAGGAATAGACGGACGTTATAAGTCTTTGGAAAGGTATTATCCGAGAAAACGAAAAGAAAATAACAAAATTTTCTGCATTTAGAACAGCAAAAAACTAAAACAAAATATCGTTAACATTATTCAAAACACTTAAAATACTCAACTCAAAACACTCAAAATTCAAAAATGACAATCACAAACCCAAACATGAAAAAACTTGAAGAAGTCCTTCAATCTAACGTGATATAATCAAGAACATCATAACGAGCATTATCTTGTTAAAAGCTGAAACGTGCAGCATCGTGGAGCATTTAGAAGAAATCAATTTTTGTATTACCTAATTCATATAAACCCACAAGAAACCAACATAACGTTTTATAAATATACATTATTACGATTTTCTTTTTAGAAGAGTTTACAGAATAACATCCCAGAAATAACTTTTATGATTTTAATTCTTGATATCATAACGAAGTTCTACTTACTTTGATGATGCCCAAAAAGGATGGAGGATAGAGTTCCGAAAGTTCTATACTTCAGGAGTCCTATATATGATCTGTAACTGTGAGCACACCCACGTTGGCAAGTCTACGTATCAGAGAGCTTTCATTAACTTCTTCCCAATCAATTAGCAAGTCAGTGAAGAGCGCGTGGTGTATCGATGCCTGGCGCAGTAATCCCACCGGGACCAAACTATATTCTATCTCTATTAGCAGCACATATGTATCAATTTACAATAATATAGTAACACAGGTTTATATAAAATTCCGTCAACCTAACCTCCTTTACCGTTGAGTCTCCCTTTCAACAAATACAGTAATGCATCCTACTTATTCGTTTTGCTTTTATTGTGTCTTGCCCTTTAAACCGATATGGCGGGGATTGGTGGGCCGGGCTAACTGAGTTTAATATTTTTTGATTTGGAACATGTTTAGCAGGTGGTTGTAATGGAAGTTTGTAATAAAGGAAACCGTTAAGTATCTGTTTTGTAACCATTCTCATGCTCCGCGCCGACCTGTTGTTGTTATGTATTAAGTGAAATCTTTTCTTGCATGCGAAATACATCTCACCCCCTGTTATGAGTGTGGTCAACTTCTTGAAGCTATGATATGATGAAATGTGTGGACAAACCCCCCAAAAATGTTTCGTATTGATACCCCACTAATTAAAACAATATTTTTTGCATATTCCTTACGTACTAAGCAAGTAAAGGAGTGATATCGATATGGTGAACTTTTTGAACACACGCTTCTCTTAAACCAGTCGATCATCAAAACATTCTGAAAATTTGACACATCGTCAGTTTAATGGTCATCTTTTGGATGTACTTTTCTCTACATTGTTTTAGAAAAAACATCAGACACTTCTTTTGTTCTTGGTATCATATGTTCGGAATGAAATGAAATATCTATCCGAACCTCATTGGAACAAAACGACATTTTGTTTAGGTCTCTCAATATTGTAATTGTACAAAAGGAAAGTTTGGTTAAGTATCTTGTTAATGAAATAAAAGGTTTATCTTAATTTTTTAAAATCTAATTTGGGGGAGGGGGTTGTTTTGACGTGTCGCAAAAAGCTCGCGCACGCATTGTTACACATTTTGTGGCGTAATCCAGAGGATCCTCGCTTTTAACATGATAGAATGTGACGTTTTTGAGAAAAATGTACACACATGAAAATCCTTTCGTCCTCCACATTTACCTCTATATCTCAAAACATTTTAGATGAATAACTCTGATATCATATATATATTGTTAATGGGCTAGGAGCACCATAAAACACGAATCAATCGATATTTTAGGTGAAATAAATATACGTGTTGCTGTGCTTGAAAATAGGCGAATGGCGTAAATTAGCCCTATTTTAATGAATTTTGACAACCTTTCGTCCTCCACTTTTCCACATACAACAGAAAACACATACTTTTGTGAACAAAATCAACTATCTATTAATAAACTAGAGTTTAGGAGCAAAATAATCATGTATGATTTATTAAAAATTGATCTCGTATTTTTTGTTTAATGTACACCTGAAAAGTTGAAGGTACCAAAAAATGAGCAAAAAAGGTCGCTGTCAACAGATTCTATTTTTCAGACTCTATGACGTCACAATATGGGACGCTTACTAAAATTCATCCTTTGAAATAAAACTTCCATCTACCTTTATCAAGACGAAAAATAAGTATAATAGTCATATATTGTTTGAGTTATGAGCGTTTAAAGACGAAAAATAATTCAAAATGTAACGTGTCAACATGGGATATTTGCCAGATGTTTTGGTAAAAAACTCTTTTTTTAAAAGGAACGCGCAAAAAATGTCAACGGAGTGTAGTTGATCTAAAATCTTCATCGAAACAGCTTTAAAATTATATATAACTTTAATTAGAATATTATCTTATAATCCAGGGAATCAAAGTTACATTCACGCGATACCCTTCAAAAACAAATGCGCCACCTTTTTGCGACACGTCTTTGCATACTTTTTGTAAAATCAATAATATTGAGAGGTCTAAGAAAATGTTGTATATGCTATTTTGTTCCAACAAGGTTCGGAAAGACATTTTATTTCATTCTCAAGAATTGGTAGAAAGGAACAAAAAAACAATGGGAGCCAGGACTCGTATAGATGGCAGTTAACTACTAAGTTGTTCTCCACAACTGGTCCATTGGTTTGCTGTTTTGAAACTTCAAATTCTCTACAAATATCAAATAAATATAATATTTTTCTTCATCATTATTTACAAACATGTTTTAAGATCCAAAATTAGAAGATTTGGATATTTTCAATAAAATTTATCTTGGGAGATTTTTGGAACATTTTTTTACATGTTAAAGTATGCTACTAAACCTACTGAATTTTTCGCCATCTATTGACAGTCCTGAAGGCCATTGCATTAAAAAACAAAAATGTTAATAAAAACAGTTATATACAATATATATATATAACTTTTGCATTAAATTGTTGCCAATCAGTCAACATTACACAAAAGACCGTGTTTTTTACAGAATGTTTTCAATAATTGGTTTAAGAGAAAAACATTGTTGAATTCGCCATATCGATACCTATCCTTTGCTATAAGAACACAACCAAACTTAACCAACTTAACCATGAGTATAAAATATACAAAAACTATTGTTTTAACTAGCGAGGTATCAGCACGATACATTTTTTGGAGACTTTGTCGACACATTTCATCATAGCTTCAAGAAGAAGTTGTCCACACTCATAACGTGGGGTGCATCTATTGGTTAAGAGCGGAACATGACGTTTGACCAAGAAATATCAATAATTTGCACAATTTCCTTTTTGACTTTAAAGCTGCTTAATCACCCTTGGTATACGCAGCTAACGAAAATTGACCGGAACGGGTCAAAAGCTGGACCGGTACGGGTTAACGGTTTTATTTGAGAATTTCATCAGCTATTGCCCCGAACCGGTCCGTCTTCTCGCTGCAAGCAGATTGCCCCGAACCGGTCCGTCTTCTCGCTGCAAGCAGGATAAAATTGTTTGTCACAAAGTTTGGCATTTTTTATAAAATCAAACGCGCGTCATTGAAACTCACAAGATGTAAATAGCATGTCATTTACATCATACCTTGATGGGGAAAAATAGATCTTATATGTTAGAAGTACTAAATAAAAGTTATCGTGAAAATGAGACAGTCGTTCTCGAGAGAAAAGAGCATAAATGCGCATTTAGAGAGTTTTGGTCCGTTTAAAAATCTGTAAAAAATTGGGGCACTTAAAAGCATTGGGAGGCATCATATTTCAAATTAGACACGAGGAAGTCAATATTGAGCAAGTTATGGCTATTTTAAATTCAAATAAAACCGTTAACCCGTACCGGTCCAGCTTTTGACCCGTACCGGTCAATTTTCGTTAGCTGCGTATACCAAGGGTGTTAATGATTGAACAAAATAAACAACCCAATGCAATGGAATCAATTATTCTTCTGAAGGATTTTTTGGAGCCAGTTTTGATACAATACGTAATTGTTGCAAACGGCCTCCATTTCTGTTTTAACGTTTTACCATCTTTATACGAATCTTGATACCGATCAAACTATGATTTTTTTATATATATATGCGTCTCGATTTTATTTTATTTAAAAACAAAATATTTCAAAATATCACTTGGATAAGTGCAGGACCAAATCGTTTGCATTAATCAAAACATTTGAAACGGGATTATTAAAAACATATACGAAAAATCAGACAATTGCTAAAAATTAAATTTTTGTATTTGCAAATGTACTCCACTTTCAAGTTAAACAATTCATCGTGCATATTATAACAACATATTCTCCACCCAATAATTTTGTGCAAATCACAATTCAGAGCACGATTAACACTGACAGACAAACATGCTTTTAATTTCAAGGATGCCGACATATTTGTGTACAGATCTAGTTGACATAATTGTATTTGTATTTGGTTTTTATACACAAATAAATTGACATTTGAAAGTCAAGTTTCTGTCAAATCACAGCCTAGCCCTAGTTTCGTATGGCCTGTATGGTGTATGCCTTCCCAGAAAGAGTCTTCTATTGTAAAAACACCAAATGCTTCCCGGAACACGATTCTAACAATGTCTTTGAACACTGATACTTAAGGCGAAGCTTGGAAAACAGCCCCTTTTGCCATCCCTTTTCTGGGCTTCGTGAAAAAATCAGATGTTGATATTTGTTGTGCTTGAGTTGGCGGGATGTATGTCATTATCCTATGCCAAGTAGAGTTTTAGGGAGATAAGTTGGTAAGATATATCCCGTATCTTGATTTTGAGGTTTCAATATCCAGAACCTCCATATGTCCCGCCATATCTCCCGCTTCGGTGCATATCTTCCCGCTTCCGGTAATTTCACTTCACATTTTTAAAAAAAATTATTTTTTCAAAATTTCTTTTCAACATTTTTTTCAAAATTTTTTTTCAATTTTTTTTAATTTAAAAAAAAATTCATATTTAAAAAAATTGTTTTCACATTTTTTTTACTTTTTTCAATTTTTTGGATACATTTATCCTTTTGTTACATTGTTAAACAACACTTTAGTATTTCAAAAAGTTATCAATTTATTCCATGATGGTGAAATTCCCTGCAATCTGATTGGTCCACGTGACTTAAATATATTCTGTATGTACACGCACTTTCCAGTGTCAATGACGTCAGCGTTGGGATACGGTCCAGTATCCCAACGCCCCAGATTTCCATCCAGGATATGACTGTTACTGAAAAAAAATCAATGGCGATTACTTTACACCAACGCATGCTTATCTTTGAATTTTGCTATAAATATCTGATTCAAATATCAGAAACGTATACTGTGATCACCACAATCAATAATTTTAAGATAAAACACGCAAACAAAAAGCAAACAACAAGGCCATAAAGATTTTGAAGGAATATCGATTAAAAATCTCTGAGGTGAGAAGGTTGATCTGTTTCTCCGGCCCCGAGCCAACGGACTTGATTTAGGCGAGTTTCATATGGGTAATCATGGAATAAAATCGTTATTCAATGATATCTTGTGAAATACAGAAAATATTCTTCCCTTGAACGTCTGTATTTCACTCTGCTAGCGCATCGTGAAATACGACCTTCTCGGGAAGAATATTTTCTGTATTTCACTCGAACCATTGAATAACTTATAGTATTTAAAATTTAAAAGTGGGTATGCAATAAAATGACTTTGCATATGAATGATTTGTTTATTTTTACACCTTGTACTATTGAAATGGCCATATGCCCCTGAAAACTCTACTTGGTACAGGATAAAGCAGTTATGTACGGTCGGTTTGGATATTGGGTTCATCCCTCGTGAGATATGCACATCTACCTTCGGTTCCTACGGTCCCTCAGGTAGATATGCATATCTCCCTCTGGATAAACCCCATATCTAAAACCTCCCAGCACATAACCCTTATTTATCTGTAAAAATGGGCGTCTGATCGGGAGGTTTATCTTCACATATATTTATTTCACATCAATTATTTATAAACAATATGTTAAATATCGAATAAAACATGTGATTGGTACTAAATATGTTTAGCTCATATATTGGTAGAATTTTAATCAAACACAAAGGGAGTGGTCAGATGAGTCAATTGTGAGTTCAACGATAAACTGCCTCCTCTTGCAAATACCTATAAATCCTGAATAAAAGAGGTTCCAAAGCGTTTCATGTCGCCAGAGAGCTAATGTCTGGAGACCACTTGACAGACCAGCTATTGTCACTTAGGAAATGAAGGTAAATTATACAATACAGGTATTAAACAGTTTAAGTGAATTTCGATAATTCGATAGTGCTACAAACCAAATTAAAAGTGAAGAGCAGTGAGAGAAGCGAAATACGTATCAATTGTTTTGCCTGTGCTTCTCATGTTTAACGATTATAATTGTTTTTTTATATTCTGATTTTAGTTCAGTTTACATGAAAGTGCATATGCTTTTTACAATTACAGTTTATTCATGAGACTGTATATAGATATTTATATCAAATACTTTAATAAAACGTAACATGCATGTTCTCTTGCAATCCAGATATGTAAGGACTGTACCCATATTACCAGAAAATATATTTCTTAATATCTTCACCATCATCAGGGACTTGTTTGACCTTTTATATTGTCTTTACGCAAATTAAATTTCCGTGATATTTTCGTCATTTGGGAAAAGTTGATAAGTTCTATGAGAAACCTTGTATCCAATTATATACCTGCATCATCTTTGGATAATACTCTTATTTGGCCTTACCTGATTTGATTAAACATAAATAACTTTTGAAAAAGTCATCCCAAAATATTAGAAATCGTCTACAATACTAGGAGTAGTATAAAAATGCGAGTCTGAGTATTTTAAGCCTTTTTCTGTTCTCACTTGGGCATGATTTCCTATTAATTGTGTGTTGTGAGGGAGGGCCTGATTTGGATTTGGATTTTCAAATGGTAAATATCCAGGATCAGCTATTTTTGGCAAAAATGCCAATACCTGCAAATGGTTACAAAACTGTAAAGGTTTGCTACAAACTCCAAATGAAGATAAGATACATACACCGTTCACAAAACCTAAGAATTTCACCATTAATTGGTCGTGAAATAAATGTAAAAACAAAGAGCCCTGGTAAAAATATATTTTGTAGCAAATTTTTAAATATGTTATATAAAAACGACATCTATTTACAGAAGCAATCTTTATTTTATTTTTTTGGATTCAAAATTATCAAAATATACCTTTATTACCAAATACACATCGTGTTTTCTGACAATATGAACATACATCTTTTACAATTTGTTACAAAGTTTAAGAGCTAAATGAATCGTTGCTTGGCGCAGATTTACAGCATCTGTGGCTAGTATTACATCCAAGCTACCAGATGCGAGTGCTTCAAGACTTTGAACGTCGATGGCTGGTCCTATTCCTAGAGATATTACTCTGACATTGCTGTCTTTATGGTATTGAGCATATGTGTATGTAAGTTCTGTATCAACTGTTGCAACACCATCTGACATAAGCACAGCTACATTAGGATTCAACTCACTATCCCCATTAGCAATGTTGAATATATCCCCAAGTGAAGTGAAAGCAGCAGCTATGTTTGTCGCACCTGGTGATGCTTGGATTTGTGATATGGCTTCCGTGATATTTTCAGTTGATGTATACGACGTTAAATAAAACTGCACTTCTGCTGTGTCACTGAAAGTTATAACCCCAACTCTATAAGTTTCTGGTAACAACTTTGTTAATTGTTTTGCACTGTATATTGCATCTAAAAGAGTCCCTTCCTCAACACTAGATGACGTATCGAGAAGAAGTGCTATATCTAATCCAGCTGATGAGGCTGGACATGCTGAAAAAGAATAAAAATGGATAGGATAATTCAGAATATATCGATTCGAATGTTTAAATACTTTTGAGCATCTGATAACGTGGTATTCCCAATTATTTGAATTTCTTCAGGATTGAACATATGTATAGATCAGGATATACAAAAAACGAAAGCATGTTTCTCACCTGATCTTTGTCTGCAAACATTTTCAGTTATATTCTTGGATATTTCGTGGAGTTCTGTAAATCCATCCAGCGTATATAAAACATCTTTCTGCTTAATAATTGCATCAATTTCAATGGGAGGATCTCCTACTTTAACCAAAACTATTTCTGTGCCATTTTCATGAAGAGTTTCACTTATTTGTAAAATATTTGTTCCCATTTGCAACGTGTGATCTGCAAATATGACACATATACTGGGAAAGTGATCCCTAAACTTTTTTCTAGTGGCTTTACTTCGAAAAACTTCTTCGAGAGCTTCCGATAATATTTTATCTCCCTGAACCATTGTTGGAAATGCATCAATGGCATTAAGAATATCTGCTTTTGATGTATACTCAGAGAGATGTATCTCTGTATGTGGGCTTGAATTATTAAAAGTAATGACAGCAATGTTTGTTGAGTAGTTGCCAATATCAAGATCCATGATGATATCCCTCAGGAAAGGGATCACTTCTTCTCCTGACACACCAAGAATAATGAAGATATCCGCTGTCCCATATGGGCAACCTGGAAGACACAATTGCAGTACTCGCATAAATTTTTCAAACATATCAAAACGGCGACCAAACTATATGTTTAGCAATGATGAGATGAGCAACACACATGTTTATACCTTTACAACTGTGGATTTTGTATCCTATTCTGGGGTAATGGTTCTTTAACTTTGGGTGAAATGTCGCATAACTTACTTGTTGTGAAACTTGCAGATGTAGAAGAAGTAGGCGCTATCGTAGATGGGATTGTTACTGGTTGAGCAGTACTAGTCGGGTCTATTGGAGGCTCCTCTGGAACAACAGATAACATTAGTTACTTGATATCAAAATACAAAACCACATTAAATACAAGAAAATATTCTAGAAATATCCAGACCCCTATATTAGACTATGTCATAAAACAACATTCATTGACCAAAGACAAAGTAGGGACAACCTTAGACGTTGGTATCTAACCATTCTGATTTATCAGAGTCTCTCTTTTTCCAAAGCTCAATTCCAAGTAATTGTAGTGACTGTTGATCCCACAATAGTATCTAATCGTCTATAAATTACCTGGTGGGGGACTACACCTTATGACACTAGCTCTCTGCTGGGCATTGCCTTTGAGTAATTCCTCAGTGCTATTGACCAATACAAGAAACACTTCCTCCGGTTCACTACTCATTTCAGTAAGCTGATCCTTATCGAGTTCAGGAGTCACTATCCCGATTGCGAATATATAGATACCATTCTCCTTGGCTTTATATGCTTCTGGTCCAGGTTCTCCAGTCTTGCTTGCACCATCCGTAAGTACAACGGCTGGAAATCACAATGGAAATGATAATTGGTTACGTATCTCAATAATAAGTAAGACACGTGGGAATTGTTCCTATTTTTCCTATTTGAATGCAAGGAAAATGCAACTTTCGCAATGTGCAGGTTTTTCAAAAAGTGATCCTTATTAGAAATATTATTAAACCATATAAATGTGCATGGATTCCACAAATGACGACAAAGAGGGAGCTTCAAAACACCAACTCTTGGAAATGTTCAGCTTCGTGTATATCACCCTACCAGACTTACCAACATTGAGAATACCCTCTCTATCCCCATTGTTTTCAGTGAATATTATGTCCCTCATAGTAGCAACAGCTCCTTTAGTATCGGTGGTTCCCTTCATGTGCTGTACCTGGTAATTACATAGACTAATTGTGTATTTAAGATACACCAAATGCAGTTCGACTTAACTTTTAGAAAAGGAACGTCGTTCACACATGTTACGCAATATGTTTTATTGTACAATAAGTATAAAAGTGGCGTATAACAACCTACAATTTACGTCACAGTGACAGATGATAAAATATCATTTCGGCAAAACTAGTATGCCTAAGTTAAGAAACAATGCTAACTCAATGATTTTCAGATGCAAAACAGTCACTATTTTTGGCTAAAACGATTAATTCACTTTTCAAATTACCAGTACAATTTGTTCATAAACGCATTAACTGTTACTAACATATTACAACGAAAGGATAAAACAAGTTGATATAAAGTATATGTAAAGGAGATGACAAACCTGCGAAAGAGCATCAAGAACATCTTGCCTATTGCTATATGTGTTCAGGTAGAAATCAATCTTGACCGTTGTTGAGAATGTTATAAGACCAAACTGAACAGCGTGGGGTCCAACCTCCAAGACCTCTACGAAACTAGCCACCCACAGCATCATGTGTTTAAATGATTCATCGGAAAGACTACCTGACACATCTAGCACAAACACGACATCTACTTTGTCAAATGCACATCCTATATGACAGAAATAGTATACAGATGAGCTCGGATAAAGCCGATCAATTTAAATCATGTTTACTAAACTATTATGTTCAAATGAAAAATGTTTCATTTTTAACACAGATCACTAAAATTAAGACTTGGCTTTTTATATTTATGCCCTAGATGATTTGATTTGTTATTCATTATACAACACAAATTAACTAGGAAAAGTTCATAAAAACATTGATTTCTTACAATAACAGGTCAGAAAATGTGAATCTCCATAAATTCTGTCTGAACATAAATGTACGGAAATTATTGCAGTGAACATATAATTAAGATTATGCCCAAATATCTATTGAAAAACACTATTTACATTCTTTAAAGTACACGTAAATTGATTAAAACACAATATATATTAAACGAGATTTGTAGGTACATTACAAAAGGTTTACCTGGTACGTAACATGTCTTTGATGCTAATGTATTGGTAATACTCATCAGGCCATAGTAATCAGTAACTTGGAACAAATGTTTCTCATGGGGTTTACTGGCAATCAGTTTTAGCTCCTATAATTATATTTCGCTATACAGAGAGTTATTCAAAGAAGTAGCAATGGTCATATTAACTTACATAATTCAGTATATGTGCATATGTATTTCGTCAAGGTAAATGTAAAGATGACACCAACCATATATTGATTTCATATTGATTTCTTTTTACACATTCACTCTATTTCACACACATCCTTTCTCATTCATTCCATATCTTGTTATTTTTACAGCACTTTAAATCAATTTTTAGTACACTGGTATTTTGCGATAATTGCAATTATTTTAGCAATATTCTTACAATTTACTGAAAATATTTCTAAACAAGAATTGGTACGACTGTTGATATCAATATGCACATAAAGCGTACCACCGATTCTAAGACAAATGTCAAACAAATACATAAACAGAAATATATAAAAACTACCAAGGGTTTTCCAAAGCCCACTAAAAAACGTACAGATTTTTGTATATGATAAAATTTTGAGATATATAACATACATGTACACGAGCACTTTTGTGTTATAATTGTAATGTAGCGCGTTTCCGTATTTTTTTCTAATATAGAACTAAGATGCCTTTCCCATGCGTTTATAAAGTAAAAAGTATAAAAAGTTGCTGGAAATGACACTTACTTTTGTATCAACCATAGCTCCTACACCAACCATAAACATAGCGATGCCTTCACTCCTTGCTATTTGTGCTTCTCTCGCTGTATACCTCTCATCCACAGTTGATACACCGTCTGTTATGATAATTGCTATGTTAGAGATATTGGACCTGTCGCCATTTTCAGTTGTGAACATGCGTTCACGCATGTATCTAATAGCCCCACTCGTGTTCGTTGCGCCGCAATTCTGTTCGAATTGTGCAACTGCGCCGATTATGTCATTGTGGTTTTCAAATTCATTAAGATGGAACTTCAACGTTGTTGTATCCCCAAATGTTGCTATAGCAACTCTGGTGAGGTTTGGATGGACTGATAACATTGGTAACAAAGATGTTATAAAGGTCTTCATGCCTTCAAAGTCTTGCACAGTCAAACTGCAAGATTCGTCGATGAGTATCACCATATCTGCCACGCCTTCCTCACATATCTCAACTACAAATGGGCATGGGAATTATTGTTGATTGATTATATTTTATTATATTGCCTCTATAAAAATCAACATTTTATATTAATCTACATGATTCTAGTCTATTTTCTCGTCTTGTTGTCTTGTTCTAACGAAAATATCAGAAATTGTCTTACACTTGGGACATTGCTGAATTGCCAACAGAAGCTCCAGTGTTGCCGATTTAAGACCTCCTTCTGTTTTAACTACCTTTGTCTGGATTTCAGGGTCGAGGGCGATGAGGTCGCTGCGCGTGAAGACAGAGGTTTCAATCCCTATGGCCCAAAGGTTTACTTGTTCCTGATTGGCACGGCTCAGTATTTCGACCGCTTTAACTGTATCACTGGGTGATGGTCCACCGGTTATAAGAATAGCTGTGCACGTTGAGAAAACAATTACGTTGCTATGTGCGTATTATTTTTTAAAAAAATGACTGGGATAACATAATATGAGATATAATTTGTAATCCACGAGACTCTGAAGTACGAGAACATCTATTACACAAGGGACATCGTTTTTTTAAAATGATAAATTCATCATAAAATTATAACATTTTTAGAAAATAAAAACTGTCATACCAACATTATTTGCGTCAGATCTGTCACCATTCTCAATGGTATAGGAATCCAACATCAATGCCATTGCAGAGAGCGTTTTAGCTTCCCCGCCAGTATGTTTAAGTCGCGTATTCACTGCATTCAATATCTCCTCTTTAGTTGTGTAATTCTTTAAGTTGAATAGTACATCCGGTTGTGTTCCAGACGTTATCATTCCAACTTGCAATTTCGAATCCCCTATTTTTACATATCGTAACCATACTTGGAAGAATTCTATTATTCCATTGAATTGCTTAGTGTTGATATTATCACTGTTGTCTACCACGAAGTAAAGATCAAGTTTACCTTCCTCACAATCTAAAATGTTAATTACATAATAATGGAATGAGGTTTCTCAAGTTAATATGAATGAATACATCATAAAATTGATTGTCATGTGTATTCTTGGCAAGAATATTCTTTATTTTTCATACATAAAGAAATTGTAAACACAAACAATTGTAAATGCATTAAAGGCCCCATATAAAGTTTAAACCACTTTGGCTTATATTGTAGTCTTACCCAATGTTATCAAAGTGTGATATGTGAAACTTTTTTTTTAAATTTCAAAAAGTGGTTTTTGATAGACAATTCATACCAATGCATAGCATTCATCCTCCCGTGTTTTTTGCCGAAAAAATTAAGAAAATCGGTTCATTAATAAGCGAGAAATGAACTTATCAGTGCATGAAAATGGTTCTGAGAAAAATGCATTTCAAAATTTTAGTTCTCATAGAAACCAATGGTACAATGATATCTAAAACATAATTTATTCTTCCTTTTAACCTGGTTAGACAATCAACATTGGTTTTTTAAGAAAGTCTAACATATTTAGAAAAGATTGACATCGAAAAAAAAATTTCAATTTTTTTCAAAAAGTTTTTGGTACCTTAGTGACATCACTAATGTTTCAAAATATTTTTGATATGCTAAAACATTGAAGTGGCCCATTAAATATGGCATTTTATTATTCAAATAGTGTGTCCTTTGTTCAACCTTTGCATTGGTGTTAAAAAGATAATCTTTTTTGAAATGCATTAAGAAATATTTGATGATTAAGAAATTTCAAAAAAATGTTTTCGTTCAAAAATCTCTAAAATCACTTTTTAAGTCCTGACAAATAGTAAATGAATGATAAAAAAATATTTTCAAACTTTAGACGGGGACTAAAAAAGTATCTGAAATGTATTAAAGGTTGGGCAATTAGTCCAGAGATGTATCAAACGATCATGGACCTACACGTAGGGGTGTCAATATATATTTCGAAAGATATTTCACCAAGGCTAACATATTTTCATTATCTATATAAATACATATTTGGTCAATGCGTCGAGCTCGGACCTGGGAAGCAAAAACAATTAAACTCATTAAGACTCATGATTTTGATCATCTTATAACACGAGACGAAATCCCTGACATCAGAAAAGAACTTCGTGATTTGCACGATATTTTATTTAACTGTGATCACGAGCTTTGGCATCGTCAAATGTGGAATGACGGACGCAATGTTAATGGTAATAAAGTTAGAACATATCGATTACATAAGACACACGCCATTGGTCCGGAATACTATGTTAATGCGAACCTCACTCGCTTTCAGAGGCGTGCTATTGCCCAACTTAGAAGCGGAACGTTGCCACTCAAATTAGAGACTGGGAGATACACCAACATTCCACTTAATGAGCGACTATGTCTCTGTGGCAACGCCGTGGAAACAGAAATTCATTTTGTTATAGAATGTCACCTTTATGAGACTGAGAGGAGAGAGCTTTTGCATAAGGCCAGGTCGCTAATAGGGAATGACTTTGATACCACTAGTCTAGGACAGTATTGCTTACTTATGAATTGTGAATTGTTGCAACGTTCCCTAGCAAAGACTGTAATTAAACTCTGTATGAAACGTCGAACATTCTTACATTAACTTATTAATCGAATTGTTGTTAAGTGTCTCATATGCCGACATCGGCAGGGCCAATGTTTTTTAATATCGTTTTAGTACTATGTAATATTTTATGGCGTGACACTATAATAAATAATAAATACAATACAATATATAAAGAAGCCCCCTGGATGAACATTATTTCAGTTGAAATTCCTGAAGTTAAAATCTTGAAATATAATAAATCTTAAAAAAATCTATGTTTTTTCTCTTATGAAAACTTCAAACTTATATTTACACTTCTAAATGCTGAAATATTAAGCATGACCATACATTTTAAGAAAATAGGTCTGACAAAGAAGATATTAAGCCAAACGTTGTCCTGATAGCTCAGATAAAGTGAAATTTTTCAATTTTCTCTCTATGGGCCATGTTGCCACTTTAAGTACAAAGTAATTGTCAGAATTGCAACTAGTGCAGAATCAAAGACAGTACTGTACCTGCTGAAGGTTCTATTTCTTCTCCGGTCCCACCGCCAGGCAGAGGTCCACCAATGTCAATTGCTTGTCTCTTTTTTCTTGTAGCCTCAACTTTAAGGTGCTGGTGAAGCAGGTCGCTTATCAGGTTAACTTCTACGTTGTCACCAAGGAGTGTACAAGACGAATTCGACACTTGTGTATTGAACACTAAGATTGCTAACAGCAATATATGTACACGTAGGCATTTCGGTATATCCATTTTTCAATCATGCATCACGCCTAGAAATCGTCCAAACAGAACCATGAGATATTAAATACGATAACAATTACCTTTAATTATGACATATGACAACGGAAAACTCATGGCAGATCAGTAAATAAAATCTGATCTTTTATCAGTTGTGGGCATGCAAAGTGAATAGATAAACAGGGTGAGTCAAAAAGACAACCCAAACAAATGTTTACAATTCAGTTATTAGCATTGATTAAGGTTACATTTAGCACATTTTGACATCGTTCAATGTTCTCGTCTCTAGAGGCAAATTTGACGCGTGACCATTAGAATAGACCAATGAAACTAACATTGTAAAATAACATTGAACACGGTTCAACTGTGCAAAGTAAGTCTTAAAGCTTGAACATTTGTTTCGGTTGCCTTTTTGGCTCACCATGTATTAAGTTTAAGTAACACTTACCATAAGAAGCATTGATGTGATAATAATGAGGTGTGTCACTATTTATACATGACATGTACATTGAAACCAGAGAAATTGGATATGCGCCAATACATTCATACCAAAACGTGTTTCCAAAATACCATGAAATCAAATCAAAAAAGTACACGTACGGAAAGTGCAAATTTTCTTATTTTTCAAAAGGAACCATTTATTTCATGAATACCATTTCTTGACTTTACTTACAAATGCTGTAAAACAGGTCAGGTCTTAAATAATAAACCCCTTGTTTAACCTTCGTAATATGCCTCTGTTATTTCAACAAATGTATTATCCCGCACAATCCAGGTATTTGGTTAACTCAACGTGAAAATATTTATAAATATATTTTCCGAGATATTCATTTGGTGTTTGCTATTTAACATGCATAACCTACATTATATAGAAAGTCAAGGTTAATAAATGTGCATTCCCAATGTGCTTTAAATCTGTGGTCTGTTTGTTACTTACATGTAGAGACCTAAATTTATCGAATGAAGGTCACAATTCATTCGAAAATTCCTTTATTCAAATGCTTGGCTTGTCCAAAGACGAAGAATAAATATTGCTAGTTTAAAGTATGAAAGTTTCAAGAGGGAACTTTGTTCTTTGAGCAAATATGTGTGAATTTTAGCCTTCACTCTGCTATCCGACAGTGGTGGTCATTTATTGTGTCAATTGTGTACTTTGTAAAGAACATGGCATAACAATTATTTTAGGATAATATATATTATTAAGTCCTCTAGACGTAAAAAGGAAATTTTAAAACCATTTATTTACAACTGCCGCTAATTTTGTTAACAATGGTACTTTTGTATCTATATATTATATTTGATTGAAACACGTGTGAAAGCTTCTTGGGACAATTATCAGTCGTTTAATACAACATGTTACCGTAAATTGATTTAACTGAATAACAACTGTTTAACATCGGACCTTGCATAGTTCTGAATTCAAATCCATCTTGTTTTATATGCAATAATAAATGATTTACATACCTTACAGTAGCAAATACATTATAGTGTATAGCACACGATCGTACTTTTCCTTTGGTTTCTTATGAACGCTAGACTAAATTTAACCCAAAACTTGAGCTAGTGAGATTGAGCTCACCTTTTATAATATTTAATACCATAATATACATACAGGGTGAGCAAATAAAAATGGGATACTTACTTTTATCCCATACTTGGACGTGTTACGGGTACATAAAGCCGGTTTGTAAAAACTTATATTTTCATCAGCGGGCAGATATAGCTTTATGTCCCGCTCCGAGCGGGCAGATATAGTATATCTGCCCGCTACGTCATAATCGCTGTTCCCGTATTGGCTCTTTTTGTAACGTTCGCGCGCATACTGTAAACGACAATGGAGAAAAACGCAGACAATCGCGATCTGTTTGATGCTTTAAAGAAGGGAAGGAGCAGTATGCCCCGTTAATAATCAAAGATTTGAACAGGGAAATCCGGCTACGGACAAGAATACAAAACTGGACATGAATATTTTAAATAAGTCCACGGTTGGTTGCAAAGTTTCTGAGCTTTGGCCAATTGAACAATGTGATTTGTATGGGATAAACAGATCATCCTATAGTCGGTTCAGGATATTGGGATTATCCCTTGGCCAATATAATATATCTACCCTCGGGACCTACGGCCCTCGGGCAGATATATTATATTGGCCTCGGGATAATCCCAGTATCCTAAACCTCATATAGGATAATCTCTATATATTCTACTTAAAAGAGCAGATATGAACCAAAATTAGGGAGTATAAAGTTTGAACATTTCTGTAATGTTTCAAACCATACAGTGTAAGTTTTTACCATTTTTTCTTAAAACAAGATATGTAACGGATTAGTTCGAAAAAAAAATTAATTTAAAATTGCAGCATATTTCATAATTTCTTTTATTTTAGGTATAAGTCTTTATTCGTCACTATTTTTCAATCATCTTAATCAAATCTAGCCAAATTAACATTGTTATTTTGATCCTTAGACAATCATTTTCTGTTTAGGATAAAATTGTAACAACATCGAGACTTTTTATTATAGAAACCAAGGTTTAATGAGCACCCAGCATTGTATGAATTGTTCCGAAAATACCTGATGGGGTCTTTAATACTTTTAAGAGTGATACAAAAGTGTCCAATTTTTTTAGCCCATCCTGTACTTATAAAGTAGTGTACATTGCAAGGTCAAATCAGCAGAAACTCGAGTTTTTGCCAAAACAGGCTTGATGTATTATTGAAACCACATTGTGCGAATTATGATTTAACCTTTAGTGTTACTTAATCCCGCGTTTAATATATACTTTGCAATGCATTTGGATTACTTTTTACTTCAATAACAGCAACAGCGTCTTGTCCGATATTAGTACATGTAGTACAAGTCAATTAAATTTTGACAACATTTTTGTTTATCTTTATGATGCTGATCGGTGTTAGAGAAAACATTTGCATTTAACTTACAATTCCATTTCACATACGCATAGGCCCTTAAATACCAGAGGGGGGGGGGGGCTTCTGGGGGTTCGAGCCGAAAATTCTTTCAAAATCATGCAGTTTTTCACCATTTTGAGCACTTTTCCAGTGATTTAATGAGCATCTTGCATTGTATGAGTTGTTCCAAAAATACCTGAAAATCAGCGTTTCTGTGCAAAAATGGAACTAAGTTGTAATGCTAGATAACGCATTGAGTATCAAAATGGCAAAAGCTGGCTACGGGCCTGCACACACTTTGAACGATTTAATCAATTTATCAAATAACATGCTTTTAAGAGAAGACCATAATCGAGTTTTGAATTTCTCTTTCTTTTTACGTTATCACCTGTTTAGGTTTGTTCATGAACCTCTGGTTTATTCAAGGTCGCTTTGAAGTTTGATGAAATATCGACTGAATCACTAGGGCAGAGCATTTGTACTGAAAGGAGCGTTTTCAGTACAAATATGTACTGAAAAATGTACTAGTTTTGTTTCAGTACAAATTTAAGTATATTTTTGTACTGAAAAATGCACTGAATTTTTTTCAGTATATTTTTCAGTACAAATTCATGTACTGAAAAATATACTGAATTTTAAGTACAAATTTAAGTATAAATATGTACTGAAAAATGTACTGAATTTTAAGGACAAATTTAAGTGCAAAAATATACTGAAAAATGCACTGAAAATTTAAGGATAAATTTAAGTACAAATATATACTGAAAAATGTACTGAAATTTAAGTGCAAAAGTCAGTATAAAAATGTACTGAAAAATATACTGAAATTTAAGGATAATTTTAAGTATAAATATATGCAATGAGAAATATTTGTGCCCAATGGAAATAAGAGAAAACGTAAATGTAAGGCATACTTTTTAGTATAATTTAGATAATTACATTGTTCTAATAATTACATTGTAATGGTTATGCAAGATTACTTTGATTAGTTTATTAAATCTTGTTGGTTTCTGATAGCATTTTGATAGTAAGTCATTTGTAAACTATATTCTAGAAAAATTGAGAAATAAAATAAATTGGATTTCAGAATATTTTCAAGTCTCAATTGTAATGAAATCAATAAAAAAAATCATTAACATAGAACAAGCAAACTTCACAAATATATCAAGAAAACTCAATTTCAAAGTAAAAAATGTTCAATTAGATTTTAGAGGCCAAAAATCCAATTTCTTTTATAACATATTGAAGAATAAAAAATCTGAAAAATGGTTTGTCTCAAAAAAATGGGAAAGAGATTTCTGTATAACAAATCAATGTAAAATAGATGAAATAAATTGGCAGAATTTTTTTGTTAGCAAGATCATCAAAATTAAAGACAAAAAAGTTGCCAATTTTAATTTCAAACTAATTAATAACATACTTCCTGGGTTAACTGACTTATTTATCTATGGTATAACAAATTATTATCATTGTAGTATTTGCAATCACTTATGTGATTTGAAACATATTCTTTTTGAATGTTGTTTGTCAAAGGATATATGGAAATTTATATACAACACATGTGGTCTCAATATTTCGTATAAAAAAATAATAATTGGTTATAATGGCCAAGACTCTCAAACTAATTTTCTGAATTATTTTACAAGTATAGTTGCTTACAGCATTTACAAATCCTACATTTTAGAACTGAATAGTAAAGAACAAAGAACATTTGAAAAGATACTTTTTATGATAAAATATGAAATTAATTGTAGAAAAAATGTGTATTATTGTTCCAAATGGAATTTATTATCCAAACTACTGCAATGAGATTATGTAAACCCGTTTTTATAAATCATGTACTGTCTATATATTTAGTAAATGAATGAAATAAAGACTATTTTAAAAGAAAAAAAAGAAAAAAAAAGAAATAAATGCAGAGATGTTTTCTTATTAAATTCCAGTCAAAAGGAAAATGTATGTAGCATTTTTAAAACATTTGAAATAATTTCGCAATTCTCCAATTCTGCAAATTCAGACACTAGGCAATACTCCATCTTGTAATCATAATTATACAGGGTGTTCCAAAAGTAACAGGACTGGTGCTGGCATTTTGTTAATTATGCACCAATCATCTTCAAAATTTCACATAATGTACTTTTATGTATCGTTACTAAGATCGCAAAATTTCGACAAAACATGTGAAACTCGGGTAGAGTTATGGTTGCTATAGTAACATGACATCACAATACCCGGGGCAACATTCCACGCAAAAAATTACAGAGACATTAAGCATTTTGTACATGCTATATCATTTTGTGCATGCCATATCAAAGTTGATATGCAACAACTGATGTGAATTACATTTGTTTTACATCATTTGATATGCCTAAATATCCTCTACTTTGAAAAATAGGCTCCTCTTTGGTCAGTACAAGAGTAGGACTCTGTATCCATGACCCAAACACACGCATGAACCCATTTGAGGACATGTCACGCAGCGTCAATTGGACAATTTGGAGAAGGTCATTCTCATCTTTAAAGGTCTTACAGCACTGATTTGTATTCCATTCTCAATATAAGTAAAAATTAGATATTGCATGATCAGAAGAGTATGGAGCATTGTTTTAGACCTCAAGACCTAGCTTCTCTATCGCTGTATAGTCTTTAATGGTGTACCTGCGGGCAGGCGTGCTATCAAGGTAGATGCCTGGCTTCAAATTGGGTCTTTTCAAAAACTCAACCGTGAATTGTTCGGACTGTTATACATAGTGATATTCCAGGAAATTGAATAAATATTATTATCATTGTGAAATTATACTTGAATCTGAGTTGTATAGCAACACCTGTACAACAAAGCAACTAATAAAATAAACAAGAAATGTTGTATTATAATAGGTGAATTAGATACTTTCTTCAGTAGTAATACAAAAATGTTAGATATCACATGTTCAGGAAAAAAGTTGCCCCGGGTATTGGGATGTCATGTTACTATAGTAACCATAACTCTAACTGCATTTCATCATTTTTTCTGAAACTTTGCAATTTTAGTTGCAATACTTCAAAGTACAAGTTGTGAAAATTTGAAGACACTCAGTGCAAAATTGACAAAATGCCAGCACCAGTCCTGTTACTTTTGGAACACCCTGTAAAGTAAGGAAGATGTGTCTGTAAGGAAGAAATTCTCTAATCAGAATAATTTGTTTATTGATGGAGAAAATGCAATCAGATATTATTACAGGATGCGTCTTAAATAATTAAATCCAAAAACATAACTTATTAAAGGGAAAACACTTGATTACAGTAAACCTAGCCTCTCCAGTTTGATTAGAGTCTGCTTTAAAGGATGTGTCTAAAGAAACTTTATTAATCCATTAACAAAACAAAATATTTTGACAAGGCAAAACAAACCTGATTACAGAGAGACTCTTTTAAGTTTGGTTAAAGTCTGCTGTAAAGGAAGCATCCAAAATAATTTCATAATGTAATAGCATTCCTGGGGGGGGGGGGGGTTCAGGGGTCCAAGCGAACACCCCCCCGGCCAAAAATTCTTTTAAAATCATGCACTTTTTCACCATTCTAAGAACTTTTTGAGTGATTTAGGCCATTTTTAATAAATCCATATAGGGTGATCCAGAAGTAACGTCAAAGACATTGTAATTTCAAAAGTATTCATCAGATCTTCATGAAATTTGGTATACATGTACCCACAACATTTCTGAGTTACCATCTCAAAGATTGGAATTCAATCATTTCATTGGTTGAAATTATGGTTGCTATAGTAACCCGATATCGCGTAACCCGGGGCAAATTGAAGAGAAACCATAACGTTTTTGTGAATTTCTCTAATTTAAAAAGTCAGTAACATTTGAAAATGTTCATTGTTTGTTTTCTATGATTTTTATATTTGTTGCCATGGTAACAAATATGTAATAGTTGTGATGTCACAATAGGCATTCATAAAAAGCTTTCAATTTCTTTGAATTGCTTCCATCATCCATGACAAATACTAACATGACCAAGGACACTAACCCACCCAATTCAAGATGGCGCCAAGTCAGAGTAAAATAGAGCAAAGAACAAACATTAAGTTCTGTGTAAAGTTGGGGAAAGGTGTAAAAGAGACTATAAGACAGATAAAGAAGGCATATGGTAAAGCTGCCATTGCTGAGAGAAACATTTACAGGTGGTTTAACAAGTATTCCAGTGGATATGATGAAGTGGTAGACAAGCAGCGAGGAGGCAGGCCAGTGTCGTCATTCGATGATCAAACCATCAAAGCAATTGAAGCTGATGTTATGGACAATAGGCAAATTTCTATCAGAGAATTGGCTGAAAAACACGATCTGAGCTATGGGACTGTGCAACGGATACTGACAAAGGACTGTCTGTTAAAGAAGGTGTCTGCTAAATGGGTGCCGCATGACTTGACACAGGAGCAGAAAGACCGGCGTGTTAAGGCTTCAAGGGACTTTCTTGCAAAATATCGGAGAGATGGAGATGACTTTCTTAACAAGATCATTACGAGTGACGAATCATTGCTATCATTCTACATCCCAGAGACCACGCAACAAAGTTCATCGTGGAAACATGACAACTCCCCAACACCAACCAAGCCTAAAATAGTACCAGGAATTCCACAAAAGAAACAAATGGTTGTGACATTCTTTGACATTAGAGGAATGGTGTTAACCCATTTTGTTCCCATTGGCCAGAGAATTAATGCCGTTTACATTGCAAAGGTAAGATATCATTTGTTCTAATAATACATCATACTGTGAATTTTATTTTTAAATTAAAGTATTTAAATGTTGTTCACTGTCAATATAATTATAACTCCATGGCCATGATTCAAATCCAAATCCAATCAATGAAACAACTGGTTTAACAACCATTAAACATTTGTTTTTCAGGTTCTGAAGCGTGATCTTCAACGTTCCCTGAGGAAAAAGCGTCCCGGACATCTGCAGCAGTTTATCTTGCATTGGGACAATGCCCCTACGCACACTGCAATCCTGACCAGCAACACAGTCCAAACACTTGGATTTCAACAACTTGAACATGCCCCTTATTCACCTGATCTTGCCCCCAGTGACTTTTATTTGTATGGGGAACTAAAAAGAAACCTTAGTGGAAATAATTTTCAATCCTGTGAGGAATTGAAAAATGCCGTAGTACTAGCCCTACAAGGAATGAGTTCTAATGGATTTAATTCTGTGTTCAAGGAATGGGTATCCAGACATGAGAAATGTGTTGCAAATGGTGGCAATTATGTAGAATGAACTATTATTAGTAACTGTGCAATAGTATGATTTATATTGTTGTGAAATAAAATGTTGAGGATATAACAATTTCAGATCTTGTTGATATTTTGAGATTACGCATTACACGTTAAGTAATTTGCCCCGGGTTACGCGATATCGGGTTACTATAGCAACCATAATTTCAACCAATGAAATGATTGAATTCCAATCTTTGAGATGGTAACTCAGAAATGTTGTGGGTACATGTATACCAAATTTCATGAAGATCTGATGAATACTTTTGAAATTACAACATCTTTGACGTTACTTCTGGATCACCCTGTACATAACTTCTAAAAAGGAAATCACTTGATTACAGTAAAAGTCAAAGTCAGGAAGATGTCGTAATTCAAAATCTAAGTATATTTTTCAGTATAAATTTACACTTAAATATGCCCTTAAATTTCAGTATATTTTTCAGTACATATTTGCACTTAAAATCACACTTAAATTTCAGTATATTTTTAAGTACATATTTGCACTTAAAATCACACTTAAAATTCAGTATATTTTTCAGTATAAATATATACTGAAAATGTACTTAAAATTTCAGTACATTTTTCAGTACATATTTATACTGAAATTTGCACTGAAATTTTAAGTATATTTTTCAGTACATATTTATACTGAAAAATATACTTAAAAATTCAGTACATTTTTCAGTACATATTTGTACTGAAAACGCTCCTTTCAGTACAAATGCTCTGCCCTAGTGAATGCGCTTGCTTTATCATGAATATTTGGTGGACCACTAAAAACATTAAAAATTTGGCATGGGTCCCTCTCAAATGATCTAATGTATATGTTTCCTATTTGCAATAATTCTTGAGACGAATTAAGATGTGTGCAAAGTACAAATCCTTAAAACTGTTTATAAATTGGATGGTGAAATGAGAACCGTAGTCTCAGTATTTATTGATCAACCGTGTATTTCATTGAAATGAAAATCACTTAAAAGGCCTTGCTGTTAACAACAATTATAGGTTGCATTTCTATTCGGTCTCCCCCTTTTCCACATCTTGTCTATATTTCCTCGGTCCACCATTGTCTTGTACTCTTGCATTCCCATCCATTGGTCTGTAATGAGTAGTAGAAGTATGAGTACTGCGTTTGACAGCTGTTGCATCATCATCATTATGTACTGTCCATTCCTGTTCCCCAGGAGTGTAATCACTCGGCCCGGGGACTGCCCCTGGGTAGTTGTGACCGTTACCAATGCGCCCCCCTTTTAGGGTTTCAGTGGTCCCGTCGTTAAATGCTGGGTTGTGGACTCCTTGTTTTTCACGAGAGGTATTTTTCTTGGTCGGTGCTATAATAGAGAACAATTGTAAGTTGAAAATGTTCTAACTGAGGACATTCTCAAAATATCAAAAAATGTTTTCAACGGGAAATGATTAAGTACAAAAATGTATTCATACCATTCTCTTGTTCAAAAACAGAGTGTGTTACACGATCAAATTCCTCGACATATCGTTGTGCCATCTTTCGGCGCCTCTTGTCCTCTTCAATCTCTTGTTTGCTACGTGGCACCCGGCAGTCAAAAATACAGCACAGTATTACGACTGGAATTAATATTAGAAATGTGTATCAGAATTTCCTATGACGATAACAACATAATCATTAGTCTACGTTATTAAATAACAACATGATATACAAAATGCTTCAAATAAAATTTGTGAAATATAAGTTGGAGGTACTCGTATTTTGTATTCTAGCATGCCCTTCACATACATCTAAACCTTGATAATGTGGAACAAACATTGTTTTTTAAGAGACACGTTTAGATAGACGGTCATACTTGCACCCCCAGTGTACAATCAATACTATAGGCAAAACGCTGCGAATCATATCTACTTTACATTATTGATCTATGTGTTTTTACTAATTGCAGAGTATTCAGATACCCGTGCCTCCATTAATGCAATAAAATATTGATGGAAAAGTCACATTATGATTGGTGAAGGGCTCTTGAACTGGGACTAAATGCACTTATGCAAATACAGCATTACGATTCTGTGTACGGTTCCGTAATCGTAATCTATTATTTTCCACTTGATAAAAGGGGAATGGAAATTGTCAAATTGATCCCTCCTCCCATATGCTCTGGAAAATGAAAACCACAAACGAAAAATGAAGTAACTATTACAAGAGTAATAACTAAATTAGAAAAATGAAAATTACAAATAAATATTTCAAACTCCCTGGTGTTTCCATTGCTACGTGTAAACGAAACTCAAACTATTCGTAAATACAGGGTGGTCAAAAAACGGAAACCCTGCATTGTCCTTATATCTTTGTCATTTTAGGAAATTACCCCAGATATTTGACACATTTGTACATCCTTCAATTCCCCACCATCCTACTATATTTCATGACCATCAGACTAATATTCGCAATGTAACAGCACTTTGAACAACTTGCTTCAGGTTTCTTGGCCATCATCGCGCTGTGGAAAACCTGCACAGTTGTCAATGCACGCCTAACCATCGACAACGTACAGTGACAAAATATACGGTTGTACACTTTAGCTTTTTGAAGCAAAAGTTGTGATGCGGGTTTTAAGTTTTTATATAAGGAATATGATGAAGTATTACATGCTTACATGCGTCGATGATTAGGCGTGCAATGACTCGAATGCATTTCTCAGCAAGTAATGACACGGATGATCTCTCTTTTGAGGTCTGCAGTTGTTCTGAGGTCATTCTCATCCACTCTATGTTTGGCGTATCCCCACAGGTAGAAGTCAGGTAGGGACTTTTGGACGACGTGTGCAGGTTTGCCTATAGCGCGATAGTGGCCACTGAAGTATGTTCTTTAAAATGCTGTAACATTGTGACTATCAATCTGATGGTCATGAAATATTGTAGACTGGTAGGAAATTGATGTACAAGTGTATAAAAGATCAGGGAGTTATTTACTTAAAATGTCAAGTGGGAAGGGTTTCCATTTTTTGACTACCCCGTGCCTAGCAGTTATAGTTAAACTAAGAATAATTTGCGTTTAATAAGAATTATCAACCAAATAGCGACTTAGAACTATGACCTGGAAGCTTGTCATTTCTGGTTGTCATGAACATACTTCTTTTTATGCACATATTATTATCTCTTTAGCGTAATTAAAAATTCAGGTTTCTCGATTCTAACTTAGAGTTGCCACTTTTGACAGTTTACATTTTATGACGAACGACGAATCCTCAAACAACTGAAGAAAGATTCTACCTCAGGATAATGTGAATGCTTATATGGCAGACAGTGGTGATAGAACATTTAATCTGCTGATTGGACTATTAGTTAAAACATTTTGCTCAATTATTTATAAGAGTCGTATAATAGAGGTATGATATTCGATTGATTCAATTGCCGCTGTAAAAATGATTTGAAATTCACCTATTATTGTGATCCCAGATAGAATGATTCCCAGTATCATCCATAGTCGGAATTCTCCCACGACCTTCATCTCAATGGATATCTCCTGGCCAACATCAAGAGCTTCTACGAGCTGTTTAGCGCTCTCGTCACTCAGCACGTAGTCCCCATCGCCACTCTCACCCATCTTAGCTTCAATTGAGATATCTCCGTATTGTCTGTATATCTGAGTTGTTCTTAGTACGAAAAAATAATTAAAATGTTCAAAAATGACTTATTCACACATAAAATCACTCGATATTATTCCTAATAAACTCTTTCAAATTTCAATTAACGCATTAACAATTCAAGACTATTGCACTGATAATCAAGTCCCAGGAACTCGGACCAACTTAGTACTGTTGATTGTTGTGTCTATATCACTTTATGAAATTGTCCAGTACCTGTTTCCCCAAGGTACCACCTGGTATTCTCCTGTATCCACTAAGCGGATTATTGATCAGCGATTAGAGGTAATCCTTTCCAAACAAAATTATGATACGAAAACCATGATTTCCTGGTACCAGAATAATACGATATAGTATGACATAGAGACTTCATTGATCAATGGTTGTTAGTAGCCGTTATTACAGACTTCTAGCTGGATAATAGAAGTTCAAAGAACTTGTACGTGAGCGTTAGAATTATGGTCCTCTAGGGATAAGTCCTCCCATTCATAGTATTTACTTGCCAGATTGAGTATAAAGATATCGGGAAAATAGTTGTAATTTGGTCCCTTAAAATCCCATTGTGAGGGGACAGTTATTCGTAGGGTCATAAGACTACACGTTAACGTACACACGTCTAACCATCGACAACGTACAGTGACAAAATATACCGTCGTACACTTAAGATGTATGGTGTCACTATTAACTGATTTGAAGCGAAAACTATGATGTGGGTTTGGTGTAGGTTTTAAAAATGAATCTGAGGAATAAAATGATATGTTTGATTTCGTGTGCATTTGCTTGGAACGACTCTTAGCTTTCTGATTATGTTAAAATATTTAGGAGCAGTGCTCGATTTTTTTCGTAATAAACCACTCCACAAAAATTGATCGGTTGGAAATGTTGATTTTTTCACATTTCCTTCGATCATTTTTCCCCTGTCGTCTTAGAGAGTCGATTATTTTCATGAGAATATGTTTTCTAAACTACACAATTTAGGTTGAGAGAAAATTCGATAAATATTTTGTATTGGGTATGAATTGAGATATGTAAGTTCAACGGGACAATGTACAGGGTGATCCAGAAGTAACGTCAAAGATGTTGTAATTTCAAAAGTATTCATCAGATCTTCATGAAATTTGGTATACATGTACCCACAACATTTCTGAGTTACCATCTCAAAGATTGGAATTCAATCATTTCATTGGTTGAAATTATGGTTGCTATAGTAACCCGATATCGCGTAACCCGGGGCAAATTACTTAACGTGTAATGCGTAATCTCAAAATATCAACAAGATCTGAAATTGTTATATCCTCAACATTTTATTTCACAACAATATAAATCATACTATTGCACAGTTACTAATAATAGTTCATTCTACATAATTGCCACCATTTGCAACACATTTCTCATGTCTGGATACCCATTCCTTGAACACAGAATTAAATCCATTAGAACTCATTCCTTGTAGGGCTAGTACTACGGCATTTTTCAATTCCTCACAGGATTGAAAATTATTTCCACTAAGGTTTCTTTTTAGTTCCCCATACAAATAAAAGTCACTGGGGGCAAGATCAGGTGAATAAGGGGCATGTTCAAGTTGTTGAAATCCAAGTGTTTGGACTGTGTTGCTGGTCAGGATTGCAGTGTGCGTAGGGGCATTGTCCCAATGCAAGATAAACTGCTGCAGATGTCCGGGACGCTTTTTCCTCAGGGAACGTTGAAGATCACGCTTCAGAACCTGAAAAACAAATGTTTAATGGTTGTTAAACCAGTTGTTTCATTGATTGGATTTGGATTTGAATCATGGCCATGGAGTTATAATTATATTGACAGTGAACAACATTTAAATACTTTAATTTAAAAATAAAATTCACAGTATGATGTATTATTAGAACAAATGATATCTTACCTTTGCAATGTAAACGGCATTAATTCTCTGGCCAATGGGAACAAAATGGGTTAACACCATTCCTCTAATGTCAAAGAATGTCACAACCATTTGTTTCTTTTGTGGAATTCCTGGTACTATTTCAGGCTTGGTTGGTGTTGGGGAGTTGTCATGTTTCCACGATGAACTTTGTTGCGTGGTCTCTGGGATGTAGAATGATAGCAATGATTCGTCACTCGTAATGATCTTGTTAAGAAAGTCATCTCCATCTCTCCGATATTTTGCAAGAAAGTCCCTTGAAGCCTTAACACGCCGGTCTTTCTGCTCCTGTGTCAAGTCATGCGGCACCCATTTAGCAGACACCTTCTTTAACAGACAGTTCTTTGTCAGTATCCGTTGCACAGTCCCATAGCTCAGATCGTGTTTTTCAGCCAATTCTCTGATAGAAATTTGCCTATTGTCCATAACATCAGCTTCAATTGCTTTGATGGTTTGATCATCGAATGACGACACTGGCCTGCCTCCTCGCTGCTTGTCTACCACTTCATCATATCCACTGGAATACTTGTTAAACCACCTGTAAATGTTTCTCTCAGCAATGGCAGCTTTACCATATGCCTTCTTTATCTGTCTTATAGTCTCTTTTACACCTTTCCCCAACTTTACACAGAACTTAATGTTTGTTCTTTGCTCTATTTTACTCTGACTTGGCGCCATCTTGAATTGGGTGGGTTAGTGTCCTTGGTCATGTTAGTATTTGTCATGGATGATGGAAGCAATTCAAAGAAATTGAAAGCTTTTTATGAATGCCTATTGTGACATCACAACTATTACATATTTGTTACCATGGCAACAAATATAAAAATCATAGAAAACAAACAATGAACATTTTCAAATGTTACTGACTTTTTAAATTAGAGAAATTCACAAAAACGTTATGGTTTCTCTTCAATTTGCCCCGGGTTACGCGATATCGGGTTACTATAGCAACCATAATTTCAACCAATGAAATGATTGAATTCCAATCTTTGAGATGGTAACTCAGAAATGTTGTGGGTACATGTATACCAAATTTCATGAAGATCTGATGAATACTTTTGAAATTACAATGTCTTTGACGTTACTTCTGGATCACCCTGTACATCGAGTTGACAACGTACACATATGGTTTTTTTTTAAATTGTAGCCAAAACGTAAATATATATTAAATCTTCAACCGACCTTAAAGAGAGAATCAGATCTAGCGAGCAGCCTAACAAAAATTGTTTCAATTTTAGAATATTTCTGGCTAATGTCATTCCTTTCATGTCTATTTTCCCCAAATCTCCTAAGTGCACACTTTATTTCAGGAAAACTAAAAAGTTTAAATATATAATGACATTGTATTATTATAATATATAATGTATTATTTTTCTATTAGAATGGTTACCATTCTTATTATTTGGGAGAATTTAAACATTTTTTATCCATTTTTGCACTTTGAATCCATCATAACTTCACCAATTTATAAATAGCGTAGGAGAAAACATTTAATTGAATTCAAATATGCCATTTTAAAGAAGGAAAGGTGTGTTATCAGAGGTCTAATACAGGGTGTCCAAAAACAGGACCGTAAGAAAAATGAATAATTCGGTCAATTTTGCATATTTTGCCTTGGTAATTTATTTAGTTCATTCAATATGAATTTTGTTCTGGAAGTTTGATGATAATCTGCCAATTGTGTCAAAAACTACAGTACTTTACAAAACAAGCTCAAAGTGGGCACCTCTCTATATACATGTGAACCAATTTGTAAATGACCCTAACTGATACAGATCAATGTGGATGGTACATATTGGGGTAGTTATTGCCCTCTTAAGATTGCAAGGGGCCTGTCAGTATACACATTGGCTTTGAGAAATCCCCAAAGATAAAAATCTGGGGGATTTAGATCTGACAAATGAGCTGCCCATATGGTTTGCGTTCTGCGACTGATGAGCTGACCACCAAAGCATTGCCTAAACCATTTCAGCATATCATTTGAAGTGTTAGGGTGGTATTGGCTTGTTGAAACCACTACTTATCTCCCTTCTGGTGCTTAGTGACCTCCAAAACTAAGCGAGAACTTACTGGTCCGTGTTCATGGTGAAAGCACGTCCCCATTCACATTCGAACCAAAAAGGACTGATGATTCCATTTTCCTCATTGCCATCCAGGCAATGCATTGTTCAGAATGCAATAAATGCCGTAACATTTCATCAGGAGGATGTAAGCCCTAGTTTCAATCGTTCTTGGAATAAACTTGTACATTCAGAAAGATATGTGTGGAGGAAGATCATCAACAACTTTGTTAGCCGGATTGAATTGTGCATAGAGAGGAGAGGTGCACATTTGGGGCATGTTTTGTAAGGAACTGTAGGTTTTGACTCAACTGGCAGATTATTATTAAACTTTTACAACAATATTCACATTGAATGAACTAAATAATTCTGAAATTTCAAGGTAAAATATGGTCGAGTTATTCAACTTTCCTACGGTCCTGTTTTTTTGGACACCCTGTATGCAAATCTCTTA
Source organism: Owenia fusiformis (assembly GCA_903813345.2). Lineage (NCBI taxonomy): Eukaryota > Metazoa > Annelida > Polychaeta > Sabellida > Oweniidae > Owenia > Owenia fusiformis. The sequence goes on along the minus strand of CAIIXF020000007.1, from coordinate 17,961,868 downwards.
AAATCTCAAGAAAACGAGATTTAGCGATATTTCAAAAGCTATATGGAAACTGTAATATTACAATTATTATGTCATCCTTTACTTGAAACATCAAGGTAATAATTGCATATTTGATAAGACAATGGGACAAATTGACCTGATCATCCAAAAATTGATAGAAAGGAAACTGATGGTGGGAAGTCATTGTATAAAACGGTACGTTTACTATAAAACAAAACTTGTCTGGTCTGTTTATTGACTTTAATACACGAATATTAATGAAACTATGGTAAAGTATATGCTATTCCAAAATAAGAAATATATAACAAAAATGTTTGATTTAGATAAATATTATTAATGTCGTACTTAAATACTAGAACATAGTTTATTTTATCCCCCCAAAAATATTACCAAACTATTCTCACATTATGATGATTACACATTGACATAAACTATTTAAAATAGTTTATAGTTTATTTCAGTTAATCAGTATGTAGCACCAATAAAAGATTTAGATTTATGTACAATTTAGTAATAATGTTGAATAGACTTTAAATAACATTGGTCTGTGGGAAGTTCCAAGTTTTTGAGGAAAATGTATTCCGCAAATAACTAGGTCATACTCAAGTATTTACACTTAAAATGATCTGACACATGCCAGCTTTATAAATACATATTATACATCGTTAACACGAAAAAGCGTGTTAGGTCATTATTTTGCATGATTGAGTATTATGCGATTTGCGATTGAAAATGATATGTACAATACTTGTAGATTTACATTGTATGAATTATAAGGTAGGTGATATGAAGAAGAGATTCTCAATAACACTAGAACAAAACAAAATAATCAAGTTAGCTTTACGTCCAAAAGCCCACAATCTTTAAATAAATAGTTTTGAGAAATGGGAGTCAGAGAAATGGGGGTCATGACATCATGCATTGACTGCGCATGCGTCGAGTGTCAAACAGCTATTTCATTATGGAGGGGAATCAATTTAGATTCCAAAAAATTCTTTCTCATTTGTTGTTTCTCTTTATAGAACACGTTGACTTCTCATTCAATCTTTTGAATCTTGGAATGAAGAAAACAAGGCCATGTAATGTTTGTTTGCTCTCTGTGATTCCGCTATAAACCATTGCAGATCTTCTCTCCCAATGCACTGACTAAAATACTTAGACTATCAAAATCTTTTGCTTGGAAAACATTGTCTTTTTTAGGTTCAGATGAATATTTTTCAAGTCTTTTTTTCTCAATTGCATCTCCTATTCCTACTGATATGACTTTTATTCCAGCTGTTCGTGTAATGTTTGCCTCGACTATGTCTTGGTTTCGATTCAAACTCCAAGTGGGAATGCCATCTGTGATAAGGATACCAATTTTGTCGGCGTCACCGCGTCCTTTGAGAACAAATTGTTTACGAAGTTCTTTAAACGCAAGTTGTGTATTCGTTGCTCCTGAAATTGATATACATATTTATACATTATGTACGTGACATTACTACTAAACATTAAAATCATTGAAGCTTGTTCCGAGTTACTGTGCAATTATCCACCGATATAACAATTTGTTTTGATATCCCATTGATAAGTCTAACGATATTCATTAATGGACAGTGCCAAAACAAATGATATATAATTTGCTTACCATTTACGTAAGGTATCGAGCCTATAGCGTTGGAAATGGCGTTTTTGTCAAGGAAGCGATCGAATGAGAACTCGTTAGTGACTCTATCCGAGAAGGTCAACAGGCCGACTCGAACTCCCTCTCCACCATTATAGCCTAGTTGGCTGGTGAGGTCCTGTAGAACATTCAAAATGCTATGTTTACATATCAAGAAATGCAAAGATAAACCAATTTCATCTTTACGACAGTGTATATTTACCAGTGTCTGTACTATATTTGATGGAAATGGAATATGTGAAAAATATTTAGTTCTCCAAGCGTCAGTGGTAAAGTCCATAATTTCAGAATCGACAAAAACCGGAATGTATTAACTTGCATACCTGCATAAAGTAAAGTTGTTTGTAAAAGTTGTCCACACCCAAACTACCAGAACTATCAAGAGCAAACATCACATCCACCTTCTTTTCGCATTCTGGAATACGAAGGGCTACATTTAGGATAAGGGAAGTGAGAGTGACAAATGCAAGCAAAATTTCCGACTCCTCGATCGGTCTTTACTATTGAGAGAAGAATATCCTTAGAAGATCGATGTATCTTATAAATGGTTTGACAATTAAGAATCTGCACCTATCTCTAGTGTGTCAGCTGATATTAGGTAAAATGAAATAATATCTGAAAAATAAAAACGATGAAGGACACCGTGGACCCATTCTTTCGTCCGTCTTCACAATACTATCTTAATACCCTTAAACTGAATTGGGTATACTTGACCTACGTTTTTCACATCGGTATCCAGAATAACCAGGTTTGCATTGACAGTGATAGCCAGTTACTCCATCCACGCAGGTTGCATTATTCTGACATGGTGAACTGCTACACTCGTCGACATCTATTAAATAAAAACACGTGATTATGTTACATTTTACAATTTCTGATATCATCCCAGCTGGCAGACCACATAAAACAGGACAGAAAATAAAAGACTTAGTGTAAATCTAAGCTGTACAGTATAACTCCTTGGAACTGGACTTGTTTGACTATAAGCATCAAATTGAAAGACGTGTACTTACAATTACATACAGGGTCAACAAGTATCGTTCGGATGTTCATGAGCATATCAAAGTTATCAGCCTGGAAAATATTTTTTTCGTCTGGATCGCTTGCAATACCTCTTAACTCAGACATCAACAGTTCTTGACCAATACCTAGGATAGTAATAATCAAATTGCAAATGTATGTTTATATACGTAGTCATTAAAGACATAGCAATATGCTGAATGGCAAAAAGGATAATGACAGAATAAGAATAATACATTCAACCAGGAAATATTTAGAACTACGACCAGCTACAAGAAAACAACGACGTCCTACGCCTCAACCATTGATAAAATGAAACAATAGGAGACAATTTAAATGAGCAAGGCGTAAGGAATGGAACAATTGATCTTAAGTTACTAAATGTAAACTGATTTTCCACCAAGCAGAAGAGAATTGTATTCTCAATTAATTGATTATTTCAGAGAGTGATTACTAGGAATAGGACCATTACTGGTCTTGCTTCAAGACTTCCCTTCTTCAACAACAGTTGTCGAAGAAGATTTGTAGGGAGTCCAGGATCTTGAATCAAGAGTAGACCATTACCTATTGCAAATATATGAATGTCTTCATCTCTGGCCTGTCGGGCTTGCAATACGGTGTCCTTTACGTTAACAGTGGATCTCCCATCACCGATCATGATTGCTGAAAACAAGATCCACAACCTGCATTATTCCTTGGAGTACTCCCTCTCAGGCATTAGATAAAGTGCCATGCGGTATCACAAATTCATCTACTACAGTAAATGCATATATTTGATCTTAAATACGAACCAATTTTTCGATTGTTGCCAATTTCACTAGGCTTTTTGAAGACTCCAAATCTTGCTAGCTGTATAGCGTCGGCAATGTTGGTAGCGCCACCTGTATTAGAAGATGAAATAGAGTGATGTTAATTATAAGATTTATATTGCTCCTTTTTTGATTTTTGGGCTTCTAAAGTCTACAAATTGCAAACCAACAATTGTAGGGTCGTATACCATGGGCTTACCTGTATATGGTATTCTATCCACAGCGTGCATTACACCCGCCTTTGTATCATAGTCGCTCAAGGAAAAGTGAATGAAAGCATCGGAACCAAAGCTGATGAGCGCAATGCGAGACATACCAGCGCCCACATTAAGATCGTTGACGATAGCCTTGATGAAGTTCTTCATTATGATGAAGTTGTCAGCACCAATACTGCCGGATGAATCCATCAGAAACACAACATCGCTATGGACGTTACAAGCTGTAAATACATAAGAAAATAATTGGACATTGAGTGTTTGTGTCGTTTGTTTTGTTTGTGGGTTTTACCGGTTGCAATGTTCTCCGGTCTGCTGATACTTATTGTTTGACTATAGGTTGTATCATTTAGTGAGGCAAGTATCATTTATGATTACTCTTGAGATTTTTTGTCCAGAGAGCTTACTGAGTCAATTTTCTAGTCAAATACTTAGAGTTTGCTTTTTCTTGCTAAGTTCCATTACAACTTTTGGCACTTGTGCTTATATATTCTTACTTTTGTCACAACTGTCTCCAGATGATTCTCCTTGGCAAGTACATTCATATCCGTATAAGTTGTCCTCACACGTCCCTTTGCCGTGGCATGGGTCTGGATCACAGCTATCAAGATCTACAAGAGAAAGTTATATAGAACCTCAGTAAAAATCCAAAGTATAATCCCAAAGACAAAGACAAGACAAAGTTTACAATGGAAGGACATAATAGGTGGCAATGTAGAAAATATAAGACACTTGGCCATTAAATAATGGGTCTCAAAGACAACTCTTTTGAAGACTTAATTTAGATATCATTTATACATTCATGAACTTCACGTTATGTTATCTATTTTTTTGATAGAATTCTGTATTAGGCAAATGTATACTTACAATTACAGATCCCTTGTACAAGAGCGGCTTTGATAGAAGGCAATGCATCTATACCTTCTCTCACTCTAAACACATATTTCTCATCAGGATCACTAGCAGTTGCATTTAATTCCTTCTCAATAGAATCCGATCCTATACCAAGAGCAAATATTTCTATTCCTGCTTGTTTGGCTTTAAGCGCCTCCACTGGGGTATTCCAAGCGTTAACAGTGGACACACCATCTGATATGAGAACACCAATGTTTGGTACTTTAGGACGATCACCGGCAGTGAGTGTAAAGACTTCTTCATTCATCATACGTAAGGCGTCCGCAGTGTGAGTCGCTCCACTTGTAAATGGCAAGTTTGTAATTGCATCTTTCACAGCGTCTCGGTTTCCATGACTGCTCAATCCAAACTCCAATCTTGCAGTATCGCTGTATGTAATGACTGCTATTTTGTTTTTATTATCACCATCAATAGCCAAATCATTTACGATACTAATAAGAAATGCTTTCATTTTTTCAAAATCGGCCACACCAATACTACCCGACCTATCAACAATAAAAGTGATATCTGCAATTCCTTCACACCCACTCGGACAAGCAGCCGTACGAGCTAAACCTCTCTCAATAGTTGGCAGATTGTTGGCCTTCTCCACTTGAAACTGATGTACTTCTTTTGGTATTGATGCAACAAGATCCAACTTTGTCTCAGCAAGAGAACTTCCGAATGCAACTGAGAAAATCTCTATGCCAGCTGCTTGAACGTCTGCTGCGGCTGCCTCGATGCTACTGGCGGCCTGCGTGTTCTCACCCTTTGCAATAAACACTGCTACATTGTGTGTTCCAAAACGATCACCATTGCTCTGTTTAAACACATCACTTTTGAGTTTGTTCAAGACGTTTACAAGGTCAGGTGTCCCAGAGGTTTCGGTTGGCATGTCAGATATGATATCTCTTATAGCGAGACGACTAGAATAGCTGCAATGGATGATGCGATGACATGAAGACAAAACAGTATTTGGAGAATGGAAATGGTTATTAAAGGCTTTTGCAAAAGGACGATTCTCGGTTTGGAGAACGAAGTTCATCAATCTAAATGAGCATTATCCCTGCTTCAGACCAATTTGTTATTTTTACATCTTGTAGATTTAAATGTCTTCTTTTGAATATTCATAATTTAATTTGGGTAATATTTCTATATTTTTCATGAAAACAATTATTAGCCCAGGAGACTGTTCTCCAAACCGAGAATCGTCCTTTGAAGATATCTTGATTACTTATGGAGCATCTGCTGCAATCTGATGTGTACATCTTACATATATTGTTGGAATATATAAGTTGGAAACCTCATTTAAACCGATGAAAAATATACATATATATAATATATAATTTCGAAATTAGATGAGTCATCACTGTTATGGTACTATATTAAACTAAATAGTAATATTTTATTATTTTACACTTATTAAAACTTCTGCAATATGAATGATATATGCAAGATATCTGGAGAAATCTCAAACTTTCAAATCTAAACTTAATAAAACATAAAAAAAGAAAATAATGAATACGTACTCTTTAAGGTAAACAAAATATGATACATCCTGGCAGTAAGAAATGATTGAGACCCTAGCACGACCACTGTCAATGTCCAGCTCATCCACAAGACTACCAACAAACTCCAGTACATCAGCATACTCAGTTCCAGTGATATTTCCACATCGAGACAGTGCGAAGACGATATCAACGGGGATTTCACACACTGCAAATGGACAAGGGGCACTTGCATTACTGCACTTGGAAAATTCATATTAAATCTTCTTTATTTCAAGTCTTAACCGAAACATAATAGGGAGGTTATGCTGCACGTCTTTAAGAGTACAAAATGTAAATTTTTTCTCAGAAATCAAGTAGAAAATTAAAGAAACTCAGAATTGCTGAGCTTGTCTAACGCCATACCAGTAACTTTGCAAGCACTTTGTGTAACCCTGGCCGCCACATCTCTGAGCTGCATATGATCATCAATGATGAAGAGACGCCTGGCGTCTCCAGTGATTAGTTTCAAAGTCGGCATGTCCACATTGTCCTCGTTTCCAACACCAACAGCTATGAACATCACGCCTTCTCTCTGCACAATGCACAATCAAAAACCAGGCATCTTGACATAAATATAACTTCATGTGTTTTGAGATTTCTTAGTTAATGTTACAAGAAAGTGACCCCAGTACAGAACATCTAATCAATTCAGTTTGATCTTGCTTCTTCAAACAGAGCTTCGTCTAATAACTAACTACGAATAACATCTGTGTTTCATGATAAAATATGAGCAAGATTTTAAAACTTGTCCCAGCCCAATTTGAACCATAATCATCATATGCGACCGCATTTAATACCTAAGTGTAGATTACGACCTTTCGATAAAGTCGTATATGGTTCAATTAAGCCATGAATACGTTCTTCATTTTCAATTTCTCAATAAGATTTAGTAAAAGGTAGAAATAATCACAGAGATCTGAGCTAAAATTCATAATTTGAAGGGAATAACAATCCTGAATTCTAGTGTATCAACCCTCTTATGCTTTGACTGACCTTTGCCTCTGCCACCTGTTCAGCGATGCCTTGCTTATCAGTATGTTTACCGTCAGTCAGGGCTATAACCATCCTGGGCACATTGACCCTGCTTTTACTACCAAACATATCATTTCGTACAGTGGATATTGCAGCCTTTAGATCGCTCAAACCATCTGAATGAACAGGAGACAAATTGCAGTATTCATGAATTAATCACACTTGTTGACATAGGCACAGTATTTAAGAGTCGTGCTGTTATATATTGATAGATGCAGACACTAGAAAACATCAATTACTCCATCTGAATTCTGACGGTGGGACTATTAAAAATGACAACCGACTAGTGTTCACTATTACAGACGGCTAAATGGAAAATATAAAGGTACCATTTACTATTAAGTAGGTCAAACATGCACATGTATAAATCATTATAAAGGACGATTCTCGGTTTGGAGAACGAAGTTCATCAATCTAAATGAGCATTATCCCTGCTTCGGACAGATTTGATTTTTTTTACATAATATAGATTTGAATGTCTTCTTTTAAATAGTCATAATTTAATTAGGGTAATATTTCTAGATTTTTTGCAAACAATTATTAGCGCAGTACACTGATGAACTTCTTTCCCCAAATCGAGACTTGTATTTTATTGAATCGGTCTAATTGAGCGTTACCCCTGCTTCAGACCAATTTGTCATTTTTACATCTTGTAGATTTAAATGTCCTCTTTTGAATATTCATAGTTTAATTTGGGTAATATTTCTATATTTTTCATGAAAAAATTATTAGCCCAGGAGACTGTTTTCCAAACCGAGAATCGTCCTTTTATGAAAACCAAAATATTGCTGGTTGAATTTTATCAAAACGACTTTAAAACCGGTGTCACTTTCAGGTTAAAAAGAGGGATGATCCAGTTATTTAGAACTCATTCATCTTCTGACTCACTTGACTTGGGTATTTCCTCAACTGCCTTCAGCGTATCTATCTTAGTTTGATATGTGTCCAGATTGAAATGAATTGTCGTGCCAGTCATTGTGATGAGGCCGACTCTGGTGGACTTGGGGTCTACATCCAATCGGCTGATAACCGCTCTGATGAATCCAAGGCAACGAGCGTAGTCAGCGCTATTAATACTAGAAGAGTCATCGACCATAAATACCAAGTCGAGTTCACGCTTGCGACATTCTGAAATATGAATAGAAAATTGCATGTTGATGCTTTACTTTTGAAGGAAGGATCTCATGTCTGATAAAGAAATAGCCTTTGATAGTTGTCCCTCTGTCCACAGATACTTTAGAGTGACCTAATTACTTTTCGTTTATAAATGCTCAGCCAGACCCAGTAAGAGTGCAATTTTGACAATTATTCCAGAAGAACAACATTTGAATTCCCTTCCACTGGCTAACTTGAAATGCTACATTGTATCGAATCATAACATTGCTATAAATTACCTGTGTCGTAACATGCTCTTTCCTTGACAGGGTTTATGATACCAACCAAATCCTCGTATTTAGTTACGTTAAGGACGTGGGTTTTTACGGGGCTTGTTGCTATGGCATTCAGTTCGTCATGATTCACCATCTCACCAACTCCAATAGCATACACCTACAAATATGAAGCTTTCATTTTGGTATTTCTTATATATTATTTCCTTTCAAAGCACGAGGGAGTAGGCTAAACTTGCGCCTAGACTCTTCTATGTCTTTTTAATTTTGAAAAAACTCAATGTATGTAGTATCAAGCTAATGTTAGACGAACAGGAGATACTGAAATGTTGGTTACGCGCATGCACATCATCGGCAGAAACAGAACAAGAAGCACCCCCTTGAAGAATACCTGGTATTTCTGGCAGTGGGAAACTACTTAAAATACCAAGTGATCCATATATGTTTTTGCAGAATCCAATATGAAATAGACAAAGTGTGTAATTATATCGAATAGCATACCTTGACTCCTATATCATGCAGTCTCCTAGCCTGATTCATTGTGTTGTCAACGTCATCTGATATCCCTTTGGTCAGTACGATAGCTACATTTGCGGCATCTGCCCTGTCGCCGTTCTCCTCTGTGAACATCTCGCGTAGTAGCCTCAAAGCATTGTACGTTCCCCTCCCTCCGGTTCCAACCTAGTCAAAGAAAGGTTACTATTTGTTGTCACAATAAACAAGCCAGCAATGGCTGATATATGCTAATAATGATATATTTCTCACCAAAGTAAGCCGCAGTTTAAAACAGAAGAACCAAAATAAATTAGATATACCTCGATCTTTTCTACGGCATTTTTCAGGGCAGGGAAATTATTGAATTCTCCAAGTTTGAATTCCACTTTGGCTTCTCCAGAGAATGTAATCAATCCAAAACTGAAACCTTCGTTCTCACTGACTCCCAGTTCTTCCATGGTTCGCTTGAGAAATGTCATGATGTTCTCAATGTCAGACACGTTGACACTTCTTTCAACAGCAAATACAACGTCAACCTTTGATCCTTCACAGTCTGTCAAAAATATAATACAATGAAAACCAAAAGCAGAAACTATTATCCTAACCTCAAGTCAAAATTATGAAATGCCTATACATTTTCATGTACTAATGTATGAGGATGCATATAGATGCACGAGGAGTTGTTCTGTTTTGCAATATTTGGTTTAACAGAATATCACCTTGCCGGAAAGGAATGTGATATTAATGATGGTGCACTTACAAAATTCACATCCACTGGAGGCAGAAGCAAGTCTTCCTTTGATATCTGGCAAGTTTTTGAATGTCATAACTTCGAAATAATAGTCAGCATCTGGATCAGAGGCGATCGCTCTTACTTCTGCCTTGTTCAATTCTTTGGTTAGAATGGCTACGGCAAACACCTGTACACCGCCTGCGGCGTTCCTCAACCTCTCGGCTGCCTCTCGAGCACCCTGCTCATCCGAACGACCATCAGTTATCACAATGGCTAATGGGGAAAATATTTTGCAGCAGTTATTAAGAAGTATTTATGACTCTTGAACTTCACATAAATGAGAACAAGATCATCTTGTTACATTTTTATTTTTTTTATTTTGGATTCAGTTATGTGTTAGTCAAAAATTCCATGATCAAAATAAAGAAAATGACTGGCGTCAGGCAAAATATGAAATTGAAGCTCATTCTTTGCAAGATAAAAAGATGCACTAAAAGGACAGAAAGTTTTGGCCTGATGACACACTTACCAACATTATCTGCCTCTGGCCGATCCCCATTCTTCGTTGAAAACATCGATGCAGCCATATCCAAAGCAGTTGCAGTCATAGTTCCCCTTTTGTCATAGGGTATCGCCTGTATTGCCCTAATCGTCACCGTTTTAGATAAATATTTATTCAGGTGGAACCGGATGACCGAATCACTAGAGAAACTCATAGCACCGATTCTGTTCGCAGTCGGGCCTATTTCAATATCCTGAACGATCCCAGCCACAAAGTCGAGGATGAGGGTAAAGTTGGCATCTCCGATACTTCCAGATGAATCGATTGCAAATATGATATCTCTCATACCACATCCTACATTATAACAAACATATATTCCTATATACCTTTTTGGTGGCGACAAATGCATCACTGCATCATATTCGTATATTGAGCATTCGAACATTTCAATTCACATATCACGGAGACCTATTATAATGAGCCCATTTTAAGATTTAAATGTGAATATCATACAATTATGTTAAAAAGTTTGTCTGCCCAGGCTATCCTTGCAATACAGGACTGTAGCCAGGATTTGACAGGTTGCAATTGATGACGTTGTTCACTTTTTAAAAGATTCCAGGGGGTCACTTTACTTTTGCCCAAAAATGGCCCAAATCACTTGAAAGTGCTAAGAATGGTGAAAAACTGCCTGATTTAGAAAGAATCTTTGAACAGGGGGAGAGGGGGAGGGGGGTTCGCGATATTACAAGCACATTTTCCTCATTAATTTGAACTAAATCAGTGCGAGTAAATGCTATGGAAGCGGGCGATACCAACTGGGAGTAAACACGTACCTGACCCAACTTCTGCAATACTTATATCATCCAGAGCGATATTTCCAAATTGGACAGTGGCACTGTCATCAGCTGACTTTGCCTCAAATATGACGTTGAAGTCTTCATCTGTTACGTCTAAAGTTATAGTGGCGGGTTGCCACTCCGTTCCCTGATTACCTACGATTAACAGGCCAAAGATCAAGTAAATATGCAATTTGGAGCCTTTTAATGCTACTTTTTGAAATTATGATTACACTTTAAAGGCAAATGACATCTCGAATATAATGATTTTTAAGTTAACAAAACTGTGACATGATTAAAAACAGCTTATGTATAAGTTTTGGAAATGTGTTCATTATTTATGATGCTGTAAATTACAATCTGACCTAGATCAACATTATACTCTGTAATTGAATCATTTCACGCGTATTTAAATACACCCACGGGAATAAAACGTGTAGATACTTGAAAAGCTATTTCTGTCGAAAACGCCCTTGTGTTTCCCAAAGGCTCTAAGTGAAAAACATGTTACTATGACTATGAAACTATTTAGCGGAGTTATGAAAGTATTGAGTAAAAATGTCATTTTGAAAAGAATATCTTGGCAAAAATCACTTTAGTTTTTTTGTCCTGTGAATAAGAATATAGTTTATGAAGGGATGATGACAAAATATTGCAATTTAAAAAGATAAAGTTGTTTTGAGGAGAAATGCTTGAATTGTAATGTCCTTTCGTAAATTTAATTCAAAGTACTTAAAGGTAAAAACCTTTAAAGGAAAAATATACTAGTATCTAAACCGAAATGGTATGATCAGTCTCATAGGTCCTCCGAGTCAAACAGTGCTATTGCATGACGTAAGTAAGTCATTGCACCAAATTCTTAAAAAGTTTTTAATTCAATCTATAATTGTATTTTGCGATTTTAAAAGAAACATTTTTTGGTAAATGTAGAGTTTGACGTTAAAGAGACATCTGGAAGGAAAAAATGGTAAACGTACCTTCTTGTTTAAATATCTGTTTGATTGTGCCGCTGGTATTTGTGTACACAGTGAGTGAGCCGATGCCAATTCCGTACATATGGTAGTAGAAATCCACCCTGTAGGCAGCGCCACGAGAGATTTTAGGAGTGGTGAGCGTGGCAATTTGGGATGTGGACATGCTAGAGGCGTCGATTGATGCATATCGACCTATATCAACAAAATAATATAACCTGGTATGATGATAGAATGTTCTTCTTATCATACACATTATGTTTTCTTATCTCACACATTCAGCTGTAACTCTGATGACAAGTTATGTTGTTCTGTTTTGCGTATCATGCACACTATCGCCACTTGGTTTTATAACTCATCTTTGAGTATCTTTCATTTTTTAACTTTAGGAAAAAAGTCATTCTAGACATTAGCTTAGTACTAAGTTTGGATGATGATTCGGTCCACTCTGTATTCTATCAGTCACAATCTAGGGAATAAGGTCAATATAAATGCTTATAATGATATGGTATTCTACACGTACTAATGATTCATAAGTTGCTGATTCAAATCACACCAAGTATGTACATGTCTTATCAAACTGACCAGGGAGAAAAAGAGAAAAGATCAGAAGAAATGTCCAGGCACCCGTAACGATAACTGGATGACACACGCACACTTTAACATCATCATAATTTCTCGTGCAATTTCCTCATGATTTATTTCTATAAGATATTTAGAATTCCTCACACCATCGCCTAAGACTCTGCTGATGTCACCTGTATGAACTATTTGCTCCTGGCTAGCTTTGAAGACACTGTATGCTTTTTGGACATAAAGTAATCATTGCACATTAATTTATTGCTCCCTGATTGTTAATATCCCTATACTTTAGGACTTTGTGTATCATAAAATGCATAACTGAAATGCCAGAGACATTCATCAGTTAAGATGGTATATAGTGAATACGTGGTACGTATATACAGAGACGAATTCTCTGGAGGATGTTTTATTGGGAGTAGGCTTACCTCGTTCGTCTTGGGATGTGTGGTCCGAGTCTGGTCCTGTGTCTGAGCCCCCAGTGTTTCCTCTGTAGATCTCCCAGGTTGCAACTCCAGACCCACAAAACGTTCCACTGTCGAAGTCACAATTGAATGAAGACACTAAAAATAGTTTTAGAAACCAAATAGGACACGCGTTATAATTCCTTGTTCTTATTTTCTGGGGAAACTACGTAACGCCACATTGTCTCTAATCAGACTAACTTCATTCTGATTTATAAGAGTCTCTCTTTAAGGTACAGCTGGAAAGTAACATTTTGGTAAAAATTTGCTATACCAGCAGTTATTTTCTGGTACAAAATAAAGTATGAAGACATGTGTCAATTGCCTTGCTGTTTTCAGGAAAGTATCATTACATTGTCTTCTTTAAGAATATCTAGTAGGAGTTCAATGGGAACTCCAGGAAATTCTGATATTTCACACTTTCTATTTTTCCAAATTTTCATTCAAAGTTTCCAGACAACACAGGGGCTACCATTGACCTGTTTCCAGGTTTACTAAAAGTAGACAGTGTAATGATACTTTCCTGAAAAAAGCAAGGAAATACACACATGCCTTCATACTTAATTTTGTACCAGAAAATAACATGTGCAGGTATAGCAATTTTTTCCCAAATGTTACTTTCCAGCTGAACCTTAAAGATTTTCTACTCCAAAATGGATAGTATATGCTTTGGATCCGACAATGGACTAACATTGTTGGAACTATATAAGCTGCCTTTGTAAAAGTAAATGGCTCGTAGGATTGTTACTAAAGGTATAGTGATTTATTATATGGGTGTATTTTAATAGTCATTGAAATAAAACCTGCAAAAACATACCATTACCATTAGGTATTGGTGTTACCCATGCCAGCAAGTGAACCTCACTAGTCTACGTTTTCAAATATTTGTTTGTGTATTCATCTAAATATTACTTTGAATACAAACATTATTTATATTTCTCACATGCACATTTATAGGCACTATAATCATTAGTAAGCATCATTTCAACAGCAATTTGATTTTTTAAAATTTGTAATCACAGGTTTCAAAATCGTGTGTTTGGAATACACACGTACATTTGAAATATTCTTTTATCAATATGTTTCAACTGCTTTAGTTTTTGAGATGTAATACTTTCTATTTATTATTACCAAAGTTATAACATGTGGCAGAGGGACGATGGTGAAACGAAGCCACAGTCATTACTCATTAGATACACCGCTTAGACTCCTACATCCAATACTAAGGTCATGACTCTCAAACTTATAATTAATGTCCGTACATTTGAGCTCATTCAAACTCTTATTAACTTTTAATGGTATACACAATGTTTTTCTTGGGTATATGGTTTAAACTTTACATTGATTGAATACATTGATTCTTATCTTTCGATAAAATTCTAAACAATAAACAATATGGTTAGTATTTATAAAACACGGTGAATAAATTGAAAAATTGCTGAATGGGAAACAATTATGCTTCTGTTGATCATAGCTTAACCTTGTATTCGTTTAGATGTCAAGATAAAATATATTCAAAGTAGATAAATAGAAGGAGTTCTAAAATAGAGCCTTGAATAATTCGATATTTAATGTTTACTTGTCACAGAATTAATTCCACTTCATAACCCGGGTTTTATAGTAACAATGTACCTTAGTTACACTCTGATTTAAAGTCACGTAATACGAGTAGTAAAATTTCCTCAGATCTCAAGTTTATTTACAATGAATTACTTCGAATTCGAATTCCTAAGTTATCACAATTCATGTTAGTCAAGAATACACCACTGAAAATGCCTGGTTTGATAAAGATACCAATCACTTAATCACTTTTTGCTCAATATACCCGTATTTGGATTCAATAAGTCCATATCTTTGGGGAAATAGGTAAACTTTAATATTGATATTTTTCTCTAAACTCCATCAAATTCATTAAACAAATTGATATTTTTGAAAATATGTATGTGTGAGATGGTAATACCACATTTATTTGACTCCTATTCATGATCCCCACAACAATATCAAATATCTAACATTTTAATCAGAACGTACTTACCAGATATCTGGGCATGACTGAGGCTCCATTGCAAACATGCTATAAATAACCAAATGGTAAAGCCTCTTGAAGACATGGTCCAGTCCATCATTTCTGAAATACATAAATTGATACCAAACATTGATATTTACCCTACTATCTCGATACACAATCAAATGACAACTATTATAGATTTCTACTTTACTATCATGTACCCTACATCATAAGTTTATATAATATCTCTACCAATGTTGAGTGTAATTACATACTCCTTCGGCAATTGAACTTTATAATTAAACCGTGGCTCGTAATTTATAATTGTCCCATCTAAGTTAAGAACAGTATGCTGACATACGTTTTATTTTCTATCTTTCTTTTGATCATTTATAAATGTGTGTACTGGAATTTTCTCTTTTAATAAATCGAGCATTAATGCATGTATGATAAAAACTAAAATACCGAGGCGATGTTTTTCATGAAGACGTTAACATATCTTTACAATTGTCAATTCATCCGTTATAACAGATATTTACTTAACACATACATTCATATTGGATAAAATATAGAAGCATTTGTATAGCAACAGACTCTTCTGTTTTTTTGTATTGACTAATAGTAAAATACGAACAAAAGCATTCTCTGCAATTTTGGGAAATATTTTTTTGCAATACCCGGTGGTCCTTTCTCGTACATGTGTAGTTTTTATGAGAAGAAGATTGAGATATATCAACATTAGAAGAAAATAGGGCGTGTACCCATATATTTGATCTTGAATTGGTTGCAAATAGTTGGGTTGGCAAATATGTCATTGGCTAAGTAGAAGATATTCAAAGACGTTGTTTACTCTTGGACGCTTAGGATACTAGAATAGAGACCTTTAAAAGTATATTTGTGAACATATTTTATGTTAACATGTATTACATACGCATTCATGTCGGATAAGTATATGATACAAAATCGATTCATAATAACATAACATCAATCTATGAAACTTAAAATACAAAATATATGGTCAACTATTAATTACCCTGGCCAATGCTTCGAACAATATGTCCACTGAAAGATAAAAAGGATGAATAGTTGTTTTGCGATCCTTCTAGGTCATCAAGTAAAATAAGAGAAATGTTTTGAGACAATCTGTGATGGAGTTAACGTTGAGACCACATACGATTTTGCACTATAATGGCATCGAAGAGTTCTTGAGGTATTTTCTTGAAATGTTTGCTTTCAATTGTATAAAGACGCACTTGTGAAGATCGAAAAAATATTGAATCGCTCTCAGCATCCTGTGTCATGTGATATTGACAAGAGGCGTACAGTAGTATGTGTATGGGTGAGACAATTACCCTGAGACAAAGACGTGAAGTTAAACTCCTGAAAAGGGTGGCGAGAAAACCGTAAATGGATTCTCATCGAGCATATGGGGATTTGAACTTTCGGACATAGCTCTAATTATCAACTCAAAAGGGTATAATTAACTAATAATCACCAGTTCTGAAATACCCCGAGGAAAAGCGGCATTTTTCTACATTGAATGACTCCAGATGTATTGTCCCTTCCAATTTAAGGGTCCTTGCCAATGTCTAATTCTTTGCTAACTTTGATCAGATTTTTTCTGGATTTCTCCAAAGAGAAGATGAACTTTTGGTTGATCTTTGATTAATTTTTCGATCCTGTCCTTCATAATTGCAGTATCAGGTTTTCAACGTTCATTCACTATCCTCGTAATTTTACATGTTTTGATGTTATCAATAGTCAAGTACGTGCTGCCTTACAAGAAATATTGTAGGAATAGGAAGAGGTCATTATTTATTTTTTAAAGGGTGATCAGCATTTTCCATAACCTTTAAAATGATATCTGGGGAAGTCTGATGAATTTAAAAATAAAAGAGTTAAGGGGGAACAGACTTATTTGACGCCTGTATATGTCCCGCTCCAGACCAAATGATGTAATATTTTCAATATAATTGTTTTTTTTTCGTGCAGTTTCCCGATGTATTTTGGGACTTCTTCAGACGAAAAATTAAAAATAAATCTGAAAAGAGTGAAATTCCGTAAAAAATTGATAATAGACACAAAAATAACACTAATTTGAGTGATAAAGAAGGTGCTACCAATGTAAGATTCGAAAACAAAATCGATGTCGAGGATTTTCTATTATCTAATAAAAATGAAACAACCCAGTAAGGAGGCACCCCCAGTACATAGCCCTTATACGTATACATGCGTCAGTTAAATGTAATATTGTTGATGCTTGCTCTAACACGAGGCCCCGAGAGACGTAAAATACAGATACCGGTGATGAAACGCTTATACAAGTCCTTAATGTTTTCTCTACAGAAAACAGAAAGACTTGTTTAAGATTATCCTCTTGCTAGGTATGATGTGGAACTGTTAATGAAGTACTATATTCCATCCATTCGTTCCAGATGATAATTAATTCAGTTGGTCTCAAAGTGCTTAGAAATGTTCGCATCAATATTTTATTATAATATCAGAACATGTTAAACACTTCCAGTTAGTTCAAGTAGTAATTTAGTTCCATGTTGACTTTGTACTTTGAAATTGGATGAGTTGAATGTTTTCTTTCTTTTGGGTGAAAAAGACCTCTGATCCCCAGATACGGTAAACGTGGTTGCGTACGTTAAGTACAATATATTGAAAGTAGTCGATGCAATACAAGGAAGCTAAGCCATTGTATATATTTAATTAGATTTGGAATAGGAACCACCCCTTTTCATCCAAATTACAACGGAGTGGTAGAACGGCATGTAGACTGCTAATGATTTTTCTATCATCACATCCTGTCTTCCACCCCTGCAGATACTTATTACTGGGGACGGTATTAGTGCAAAAGGATGCCTTTGCAATAAGTGTCGTAGCCAGGATTTTGAGTGACCATCAGAATTAAACATCTCATTTCTTTTCAGCTGTCAAAGCAAGAGTTCAATGAAAAAAACATTAATTTTTAGCCTCTAAATTGTTATTTATATAATCTCACACATAAATTAATCGTATGTAAGTAAAGTTGTTACAGGTTATTGAATGAAAGAGGTCTTTGACAATCACGTCCACTTCAAAACAGGTTATGCTTTTTCTGCCAAAGACCTCCCAGCATAGATGTGCCATGCCTATTCAAAGGTCGACGAGAGGCTATATATACTATACATCCAACGTCATTCTACAACTTTTTAAATTGGAATTCAACATATTGAATAAAAGCTATAATTGTTCAGTAGGTCGACCTTTACAATTGTTATAAATAGTACTGTACTACAAGTGCAAACATATACATCATTTTAGTTTTTATGTTGATCTTATCGGTTAAATTGGTTTATTATGCGTTTATTGATTGGCAAAATTCGAGAAAACAATATGAATTGATACAAGTTATCAAGATCAAGACAATCGGACAAATGTCAGCAAGACAATCAGAATGGTAAATGTTGAAATAAAAGTCCACAACAGATTTACTTTGTTCAGGTATACACCCGTAGCCGATCACAGACTTTCATTCATCAATCCAAAATACACATCTTTCAAATCAAATAGGTTAAACACATACCTGCGTCTTTTTGCCTTTTTGATCGACTCAATAGTAATTAGATGATCACACATGTATTTATCCTGTCCTAGATACCTAATATCGTATTCTTGAAAACTTGTACTCGTACTCTTGTGTCAATAGTCAAAGTGTTCCAAAAATCCCTTTCTGTAAGAAGGTGTCACCATCTGTATTGAAGAATATCGTCTGACAAACTTTCGCCTCTTATTCAACCCCCATATAATTCATATTTACCGCAATTTTGCTGATTTATCATGTTGGAATGCAGAAAGCACACGAGTATATGAACCAGATTTCTTTTACAAGTCACGTGTTGAATTTGGCCAATCAACGTTTCCCGTTTGCAAGTAAAGGAGGTTCATCCGAAACGCAAACGAACGCCGAGGGAAATGAGTCCTAAATTGAAACTCGTCGTCCATCACCTGTCGTCAGCGGTCGCTGTGACACCATGCGGAATCTTAATATGAAATTCTTGTTTATATAAAGATTTCACCTGTTAAGTAAAATATGACATACGATAGGTGTTTTTTGTTTCTTTGCTATGAATTCAAGTCTCGAATCATGTCTCATTACACGTGTTGTAAGAATATAAATTAAGGGGACATATTCTGAGGTTAATTAAGGTTGCTCTTCTACATCTTTTTGGGGACATATAACTCGCAAAATGTGAACGATGTTTTTTGAAGAATTTTTCATAATTGATTAAATTGACACACAAAAAATGTGATGATGGGTGAAGTTTATGCTGATGCATTCCTTAAGGTGGGCAAAGTATAAACATTCTGACAAACCAGTTAACTTCCTAAGTGTAGGCTTGGACACTGACGTTGCACTATGCCCACATTAATATCAACAAATAGTTCCTAGATTGTTTAAAAATATCCCTTAAAGTAAATAACTCGTTATTTATTGTATTGCAAGACAATGGCACGTGACATTTACTGCTGACATACCGACCAATTCATTTCAAAGGAATCATTGCAAATTTGTTCCTCCCTTTCCCCTAAGCCAAACACTATATAGCGCATCAACCGCGACATTCCGGGCTTCTGAGTACGTAGCTCTCTCCATTGGCCTAAAGATTCAACACCAATGTTTCGGGGATTGTAAATTAAACGTCGGTTGTAATGACTTCCCTTGGCATTCAAAGGCCTTTTTGACGTGACAGACGGGGGTGGACGTTGTGGTGAACTATTGGAAACAATTTTACTCAATCTATCAAAGAGTTGACGGAGTAGAACGTGTTTGTCTACTAACTGATGAATGTCGACGTCGTTTTTGATCGGTCATGCCACGAAATTTAATTTGAACCTATGTGTAGAAGTGTGTACCGTACTTTTACAAACACATGGAAAATAAATGGTTGGTCACAAGAAATGTAAATGAAACTATTCCAAAGATTATTAATAGTAAATACAAGTGTTTATTTATGTTTACTCATTGTTCGCTCTTTGAAGTTCGTTCCGCTCCTATGCATTCAGAATTGTAATGTTGTTTATCTGCGATATACAAAGTCGACAATTAACTAATAAAATGAAAACACCTTTATTCCGAAAAATCTCGGTTTTATGAATAGCATTATGCCATACGACTACAACCAAATGATATAACAACATTCCTAACATGCCGCCAATCATGCCGTCTAAATTCAAACTGTCACAATCTGTTTCGGCGTCGTTCTTACCTGTATTGCTTCGTTGTATTCCGCTGTGAAGAAATTCAGCTAAATAATTAGGTCTGAATTGACCTTGGTCAGTTGCTGCTAACTTCAAGCAAGCTAGATATATCCAGAGCTTATAAGAAATCCCGAAGATATTATCTCATGTTATTAAAAAGGTGTGATCTCTGAATAGGTGCGCCCGAACCTCTATTCGCGCCTGTACGAATTCCAAGGCACAAGTCTAAATGTTTTTTCATATAGGGCCACCTCGATATGATTTCACATGATGACATATATATACTGTTTTCTTTATTAACAAATTCACCTTAATGTTTAAACCTGTAAAGCGCACATTCTTGTTTCAAAGGCAAGTATGCAGGCACCTAAATTATGTTTAATTTGATGTAAAATGATGCCTTAAAACTTATGAAAGCATATACAAATAAAAGAGATGTCATACGGATTAGAATTATATGCTAGTGTTCCAAGTGGATACTTTTTAAGAGAGATACATGGATTCTCGTTTTTCCACAAGCTCGTACGGTAACATCATCTCCTATTCGATTGCTTTAACGAGCATTTATAGTTAGCAACTTAGCACTATGAATCATGACACAATAGGTACTTGGTCCTTAAATATTCAAACCATTAACATCTAGCGAATGTTAGAACTGATTGAAAGTTGACACTGGTCAGAGTATGTTGTTTAGCTTAACCTGCCATGAGAAGCATGTCTAAAACATAACTATTCATATTAAAGTTAAATTAGTTTGAAAAGCCTTCACCGGATTAAGATCATGTATAGAACTAGTCAAGGATAATATGAATGTGAGCAATAGTAAAATGACTTAATCGATGAACAGCGGCTATGAGAAATGACAAACTTTAATTTAGAATTGTAGTTTATAACTCTCAACATTGGTGATTTTGAATATACTCGTTTTACGGACCGGACATTCTAGTCAAACAATAACTACCATCTTTATTGTTTAAACCAAAAACCCTGCATTGTATATACAGAAAGATGGCAGTGGTAGTTTGTTTGATAATTTGATTGATTCTCGCGTGGTGTTGCAATTTGTGTTACATTTATGTAATGTATAAACGATGAGTACTTGGAGGTGAACTAATGAGCAAGGGCCACGATCGAATTCACTTAGCTTAAACTGTACTATTCAATCTGTGGTACATCAGTTTTTAAAAAAAACAATACAAAAAGAATGTACCCTTCTTTTGTCACAACTGTACATTTTAAAAATAAATACAATTCCTATAGTACTGCCACCTTAGCGGGGCTTAAGAAGTGAATAAAGCAAGTTTGGTTAGCTCAATGATTTTTAACTTTCATGCAAATTGAAAATTTTAAAATGGAAGTTCTACTGTACCCCCCTATCACACCAAACTAGTTCTTACCCGTTCTTGCCAGTCCTACGGAAATGTCGTAAAACGGCCTCAATCTGGCTGCGGTCGGGATATATGTCTAAAATAATTAGCTACTTCGTTCATAAACAGTCTTCAATACGTCCATCTCATTCGCAGTTCGTTCAGTGTTCGTCGGTGTGCAACGAAGTATAAACCGTCCCTTAGTCTAGAAGGTCATCATGACCTGATTATAGAACGGCATGGTCGCCATCGAATTTTGAATCGATTCAAAATTCTAAATCACATACCCCGTCCGGGAAAGTCCATGAAGTTCGTAAACAGACCGTAGAACGTTGTAGCTACGTTCATTCAGTTCGCACACAGTTTAAAACCGATTCGGCAACGTTTTGACGATCACCTGGAAAATTTTGAGCATGCTCTAAGTGCTGGAGGACCTACTCGTTCTAGTAGTTTCATGAAGTTTGTAAACAGATCCCAAACGGTTCTTAGTGGGTTCTTAGTACGTCAAATCCGTCCATGCACAGTTTAAGCCCGTTTGCGAGAACGTAGTGAGAACTAGTTTGGTGTGATAGTAGGGGTAGCTCGTTACATTGGATTCGCGAAGTGGGCTTCTCTGTGTGGAATTACTTGGTAACATTTGCTCCGTGGCTATAGGTTTCTGTAGGTTTTGAAATCGATCGGGAAAATCAATTGTAAGTCCAGCTACGAGCCCCTGTGAGTCGTGTGGTTGGTGAAGTAGATAAGGGGGAGGTCTGATTCACAATCTAAAGCAAGACTAAATCAATGGTAAATCGAAAAACATTTCACATTAATTTCAACTGCGTAGATACATTATTTATTTGGATTCACTCAATCTTGAACCTACCGAACTCATAATTGCTAAACTTTACAATTGATTTTATGAGTATTTATCCACGGGGTACCATCGAATAATTTTGGCAACGTACCGGAGAACGACATTTTACTAAGAAATGGCAATAATTTAGCACAATATATTTTTTAACTAGAGTTCTACTTTGATTTTGACAAAAGTAAGTATTCCATGCAATGGCTATTTCATTCATGAGTTTGTAGGAATTCTGTTGGAACCCAGTTCAGATCAAGTACGAAGTTATTGAAATCGGCGCAGTCGGACTTTACTCCGAAAGATGGTTTTTCGATTATAACTTTTTACAACATTTAAGTATAGACTTTTGAAAAAAGTACAGAATAGTCCTTATACTATTGAATAATTCTGTTATTTCTGATTCACACGACTCTGATTTGTTTAATTAAAAAAAAAGTTTTAAAAATATTACTTAGGAACGTAACCGGAGCTGGGAACGTAACCGGAGCAGATCAGTTGAATTATATAATTTAAAAAAATATATGATTTAAAGCATATATATTAATAAATACGCATTCGAACAATCCCGAATGTTTTTGAATTAGTATATGTGCTTTAAATCATATATTTTAATTTTTTTGATTAAATAATTCAACTGATCTGCTCCGGTTACGTTCCCAGCTCCGGTTACGTTCCTAAGTAATATTTTTAAAACTTTTTTTTAATTAAACAAATCAGAGTCGTGTGAATCAGAAATAACAGAATTATTCAAAAGTATAAGGACTATTCTGTACTTTTTTCAAAAGTCTATACTTAAATGTTGTGAAAAGTTATAATCGAAAAACCATCTTTCGGAGTAAAGTCCGTCTGCGCCGATTTCAATAACTTCGTACTTGATCAGAACTGGGTTCCAACAGAATTCCTACAAACTCATGGATGAAATAGTTATTGCATGGAATACTTACTTTTGTCAAAATAAAAATAGAACTCTAGTTAAAAAATATATTGTGCTAAATTATTGTCATTTCTTAGTAAAATGTCGTTCTCCGGTACGTTGCCAAAATTATTCGATGGTACCCCGTGTTATCAAGTTTCAAATTCGCTAATTAGTCTTTTATGGTGGCCCATTGTGTAGAACACCCGCGCTCTATTGATGTACGTTCGGTTTTTGTATCATTTGCTACGCGCACAATGCCCTCCCTGTTCTGAAGTGAATCTATTAAAGTTTGAGAACGGTGTATCAATCAGATAGGTAACAATTATGTCGTGAGATTGGGTTAACCCCTGTGATAACAAATGTTGCGCTAATATGTCAATGCATAAGTTTTGCAAATACTATATCTATATGAATAACATGTTACTCTTCGATTCAAACGCCATGGTGTTGTGAAACTATTCAAACTGGTTTGAAAACGGATCCGGTTCGGTAATAAAACCTTTCCATGATTTCATGAGTTGTAGGCAAGAATGTTTAAGACAATGTGTTGCAGAAACATAATATGATCAGCATCAGAAAATAAGCGTTTGTAAACGAATGAGTTAGTGAGACGCCAGAATGATTTAAACAATTACTCATTATACATGTACAGTACATGTAGTTACGGAGGCTGAACGATTAAAGAGACAGTGTGTGATGGGAGCACCCTTTTGTATTTTTGCATTAGGAGACATGTTCTTCCATCTTCTTGCCAACTGTCTGGTTGACTCCTCCGTTTACGGTGTTAATTTCTTGATTGTTCGTAGAGCAGAATTGCTGGAATTACACCCGAAAAAGATACAAGGCGCTTTGGAATGGGAGCAAGGACTCGTATAGATGACAGTTAACTACTAGGTTGTTGTTCACATCTGGCCAATTGGTTTGTGTGTAAGTATTGCTGTTTTAAAACTTCAAATTTACTACATTTATCAAATAAATATTAAATTTTCCTTCATTATTACTTACAAACATGTTTGAAGATTCAAAATCATAAAGTTTTGGACATTTTCAATAACATTTATCTTGGGAGATTTTTTGAGATATTTTTACATGCTGTTAAACCTAGTGGATTTTATGCCATCTATTGACAGTCCTGAAGGCCATTGTTGGTGTAATCAGGATGGCGATTTTGTAAAGCGCTTTCCACTAAAGCGCTTTTAGCGGTTTTTCTGGTGTAATTCCAGCAAATGCATATTTATAACTGCAGATGTTATAACTGTTTTTAAAAGTTCCGTTAACACGTAACGGAAGTGAGGAACTATACTGGGTATTGTAACGCCCTTGGGGAGGATAAAAGTAAACTATGATATCCATTTTCTGTTTTGTGCTTAATGAATCATAATATGATTGTTATATCTACGCATGAATTTTCGACTAATTTCTTTGAAAAGGGAACTGAATAAGATTATTCGACAATTTATAGTGACTTTCTGTTTCAACTAGATTTCAAGTCATTTGTAGTTTTAGCATCCATATAGTAGTCTATAATTATTAGAGATCATTACACATCAGAGCAGATACATTTAGTTTCTGACACAAGGCTGTAGAAAACCAATGGCTGGAAGTTAAAGTGGCAGCAAAGACTAAAGACTGGGAAATTTCGGAAGCAAACTTGTGTGTCAGCGTTTCCTTTGCACTCCTTATTTTGAGAAAGATCAATTACAGAAACAGGTAACCTCAAGAATAGATTATCTTGAATAAAATCAGAACTTTTGGACTGTAGAAAATGGGCATGACATGGAATGATGAGAGCAAACGACAATGTAGAATTGTCTGAAACTTACTCTTTATTCATACCTAGTATTTATTGCCACTTCAAGATAGACCGACAGAATCTGGTCAGGTTAAGAATTGTGTTTCTTTAATAAACATTTTTCTAACAAAGATGGCATTGATAGACAAGATGGATTACCCTGCCATCTTTCAATGAATACAAGCAATTCTGCTATCCATTCCTTTTTTGAACTACTGGACGGATGACGATGCCTTGTTATATTAGTATTATCCTATGATCCGCATCATATTCATGCATATATTTAAGATTAAGAAAGACTATGTCAGTCTGTGCTTGTCACTTCATTTTCTGCAGGGATAATTCTTGTGGCATTCAGTTTTGCATGTTGTATATAATTGGCATCTCTTCAATAAATAATTTTCCGATTTAAGCAGTAACTAACTTTGATACTTTAATTGGATTTTGTAATTACGATGAATTATTTATCCAAAGCTTCCACTGTGATATTTACTATCCGTTGGTAAATGTGCATATGAGTTCCTAGATGTCTTGGATGTATTCCCGCTCCGTCTCTCGGTGCTTCTCGATCGTTTAGATTTAATTGGCGATCCTTCCTGGTCGCTCTCGATATCTACGATCTCCGTCATTTCAAGGATCTTATCTTGAAGTCCCTTGGAGCCGGATGTGGGGAATTTCCCTAAGAGTGTTCGTTTGGTTCCACCCGGGCTATGAGACTGTGTTTCTTCCTTGTTATTTAGGAATGATACTCTAGCTTTGTAGTCTTGTTGTTCAGCTGTTTCTGAAATGAAAAAAGAATGGCTAGGTGAACTTAGTTTCGGTATAGACGAAAATCTTAATGAAGACACTAGAGAATTAAAGGATGGCATCCACTTCAGATTGCAGCGTGCACCTAGTTCCACTATAGGTACGTACGGTCATGTAGCAGGATTACAATACTAAACAGTGATCATTAGATAGTAACCATAAGTGAAACTCAAAACATTATTGTTACTGGGAGCCAGGACTCGTAAAGATCGCAGTTCATCAATTTTCTCTCGTGGGTTGTTCTTTATACCAGTCCCATTTGTTCGTGTGGAAGTATTACTGTATTAAAACTAAAACATCTTCTAAAATTGAATATCATAAGGTATTGGATATTTTTAATGACAATCTTGGGAAATCTTTGAAGCAATTTGAATTCCTCGCCATCTATTGACGTCCTTAAAGCCATTAACAAGCATGCAGTTTTTCTTGAATCGGAGTCGTTGGACATCAACTGTATGCCCTTACCTGTTTGCCTGGATGGCTGTTTATAGATATCCCCTCTTTTATCATTGTTGTTCCTGGAAAAATACAAAAAATGGTTTACTGTAGAGATGTAACACGAGTCAATGGTCAACGTGACTATTCAGGGAGATTTCAGATTTTTGTCACGTGACGATTCCTCGAGACTTCGTTGTAAGTCTTACATATGTTCGTTAACTAGCACACTCGCTAGACCGTTTTGAAAGTGTTACAAATTCGTTTTTAAGAACGAATATTTGGAGCAGATCTCACCTATACACTAATTTTCCTACCTTGACCCATTCATTCCACTGTGACCATTATAATCGTAGCTGTTTTCAACCTTCATGTAAGCTGCCTTTGATTTCATCTTATTTGCAGACGATTTTCGTCTCTTTCTGTAGAGTATAATAGCAGCACCTATCGCTACAGTAATGATGACTGCCATGACAATAGATGGCACTAATATGTGAATTATGTTCTCACTGCTTGGCTTTGTATGGCTGCCATTAACGTCCATCGGTGATATAGATGTGTTTGGTGCTGCAATTGAGAAAACGCATGGCCTATTTCATGTGCTATATTTTGGGCAGAATAATTTTGATAATATTGTGTTACGAACGACCCTTTTGTCATAACGCATATAGGGAAGGTGGTCTGTCCCCTTCAACCAAAGTAAAACATACTCTAAAATGGTATAGTTACTTTTGTGCGTTCAAAAGTATGCCAAATATTTGTAAGATTAAAACTACGTCTTGACATTTTTCTCTAAATCAGAAAGAAAAATCTATTCTTTTACGTAACGAATTATCAAGACTATAAGCAGTTGTTATTGTTGTTGCTTTTAGAAATTAAAATATGATTGGAATGGATTATACCCCCCTTCCGTCTGAATTTGGTTAATCATCCACAAGGGCCCTCCTAATTGATAACAGACCTACTTTTCTCACACTTGCTACTTGTATGATTTTGGCACACACATTTGTGCCTACGTGTAAGAAGACATGATATTTGCTAATTTTCGTTTAATTATATGTAAGTTCCAGACTAACCTGTTGTTGCGGGACCTGGGTTATGGTACCCTTCCCAACAAGCGCACTGAGTCCATAGTTTAGTTCCTTCGTGTGGAGAGTCAGTCACACACACTCTTCGACAATCTACTCCAATAGGTGGCGATACTGTCTCACCAGCCATTGTGTGTATACACTTCGTGTATGTTCAAAGTCACTTATGGGCTTTAATATTCCCGTCTTCACAATAGTTTAAGAAATCCCTTGTTTTGTCTAATTTAATTGTGAAAACCGACAGCATATGATGTATATCTAGACGATATTATCCTGTTAAGTCGATTCGTCTCATTATTTCGGATACAGCAATTTCCCTGTTCTTGTCGTGAAACAGTTCGTTTCTTTGTTTTGTCGCTTTATACGTTGTATTTTCTTATGTCTGTCGGGCGATCCTTCAAGGAACTTGGCCTGAAATGAGAAAACAAAAGTGCTCATGCTCATACTGAAACCTATCCTGTTCTAATTAAAATATTTGCAATTTTCTGTTACCACGAAACAGATAAACTAAGCATCCTTTTATCTCTGACATACAAATTTAGCTGATATTATTTAGAATTGATGTTGTGTGTTATGCAACTTGGCCTTGTATGCTATCTTATCAGTGTTCTGAAGCTAATATACGTATATTGCAAGACGACTGGTAATTCACTGGTATAATAAGGTAAACCCTACAGACAATAACTTCTACGGACTAAATAAGAAGAAATTACATGTAGTTTCTCGAGGAAATAAAGAATTTTACTTATGTATGATATAATCGTATCATCAGCGAAGAAGATTTGAAGCTTACAAGGCAAATCGAAAGTTATGATTAGTGATCTTTCGAGCATCACACGTCACTCGAGCATGCATCCACTTGCTCACACAATATAACAATGTGTTATCGCTCCAAATGGGACGAGGAAGTGAAATATACGTTATCAGTCATTAGGGACACCAGAATGTAAAACATTTGATTACTCATCAAATAACAATAGATTTAGATTTGTCCCATTTGTAATATTGCATGTTGAACATCTCTCTTCTCGTTGCTTGACAAAAGTCAATTCAAAGAATAACAAATACTTGACAGTTAAGTATTAAAAGTCCCAATGACATTTCCGTATACTAAACTAGGTATTGAGAATTAGTTAGATCCTCAGCCTTTGCCCAACTCGACCCTCTATCATGTCCTTACGATGTTGAAATGAACTCGTCAGAGCTCCATAATTTGTTCAATCGAACGATTTACGGGGAAATGAGGTTGTGAGTCATACTTGGGTCTCGGGGTGTCTTTGATAAAACATATCAAGGTAAGGTAGAACATCAAAAAGGGACCTCTCTTGGTTTACATATACATTGTAGTTCAGTGCATGTAAAATACCAAATAAAATAAACGGTCCTGTTTATCTATAGAAATGTTATGGAGCGGTCACACTTAGGCACCGTTCGCCACCGTGTAAAAACTTTTGGGCCAGACGGCAGGGCACGGCATAGACACACAGTGGGCAAAACAAAAAAAAATACAGCAAGATGATCCCTATCGCATCAAATACAAAATTAATTAATTTATTAAAACATGAAATTTTTAATTAGCCACACGGTGGCGAACGGTGAGCCCACACGGCAAGTGTGACCGCTACTTTATGTTCAACCCAAACGATGCTGTATTTGAAGATCATCTCTCACTTTACGAGATTTATACGTCTCTGTTTTAG
Source organism: Owenia fusiformis (assembly GCA_903813345.2). NCBI lineage: Eukaryota > Metazoa > Annelida > Polychaeta > Sabellida > Oweniidae > Owenia > Owenia fusiformis. Next base: position 17,932,507 of record CAIIXF020000007.1, on the reverse strand, counting down.
ACTAGGGTGTGGGACTCAAAGCCATAAAGCCCAAAAAATATTGTTTAGTTATTTACCATTTACCGATACTTTAAAGTGCTCCCTAAGTATAAAATAGATAAGTGCGATTATCAAAGGAGGTATAGTATTGCAGTTGGAAGTTCATATTAATGCGATTTCTCTCACAATTGATTGGTCATTTTTAGACACGTTGTTCGAAAAGGTTTGTTGGAACTACCCTCACTCTATGGTGCTTGGCAAAATATTCAGCTCCATCGTGTTTTGAAGATTTGTTCGAGGACATTCAAAGAGTTGTCCTCACGTTGTATGTAGAAGAACGATGAAAGATCTATGTAGATAATAAAAAAGTTATACATACACGATGCTTGTTAATCATAAATATTTAGAATGTCCTAGAGTGGTTGTCCTTGTTTGTTTTGAAGGTTTATCATGTTCCATCCAGCTATGCATACATTTATATTGATATGTATACTTTGAACGTTTCAATCAGACAACTGAGTTATTTACCATTTTGGTAATACTGTACTACAAATCTGTAATTGCGTTGCTATGTCTTGTGGTCGGCAGACTGATGTTGGCAACATTTCACGAACGGATAATAAGTGGTCATATGGCCCCTCTCACACATGAAAATCGTTGATGGAATATTGAAATAAATGGTTGCTAGAAAGCTTGTTCAAAAAAAGATCAAGACTCTTTCTGGAGAGATGTTATAAAGGACGATTCTCGGTTTGGAGAACAGTCTCCTGGGCTTATAATTTTTTTCATGAAAAATATAGAAATATTACCCAAATTAAACTATGAATTTTCAAAAGAGGACATTTAAATCTACAAGATGTAAAAATAACAAATTGGTCTGAAGCAGGGATAACGCTCAATTAGACCGATTCAATAAAATACAAGTCTCGATTTTGGGGAAAGAAGTTCATCAGTGTACTGCGCTAATATATTTTTGCGAAAAATCTAGAAATATTACCCAAATCAAATTATGACTATTCAAAAGAGGACATTCAAATCTATATTATGTAAAAAAATCAAATTTGTCCGAAGCAGGGATAATGCTCATTTAGATTGATGAACTTCGTTCTCCAAACCGAGAATCGTCCTTTTGTCAGAAAGTGGGTCAACTATTCTTTAAATTTCGTCAAATGGACCCAGTGTGTCACGCAATTTTGTCATTTTCTTGAACATCAAACCCCAAAAATAATGGCAGTCTGGTGTGGCTCGGGCTTTGAGAAAACGGATATAATTGTTCAGCCTTTCAGCGTATTAAAAGCGGAGCGACGCCGGTGGTGTGTGCTCGTCATCCATTATCATTGGTTTATTATATGTTAATAATTGTTTAATACTTTTTGTTCCGGAATTCGTATGTGTAACTAATGGTGGAACGCATACTTTCGACGTTAATCCTCACTAATTGCATAGTGACAATTATCTATATTTGTGAAATCCGCCCCAACAATAAAGTAATTAGAGAGTACTAAGCTTGGTAATGATTGCCCTAACAAAAGACAAACAGATCATTTCACGTTGAATGTATCTTTAAAATATTGAGCATTTTATGTAATGTATAGGATTTCTAATTTAGTATTTCAATAAACAATAAACCGATAGCTACCCCGCTCGATCTTATCATCATCGGGATCAAATTGATCAAATATATAGGAATTATATAACTTTTCTCAATTTAAGTTTTAACGATATTTTACCCTCCTTTTCGATACAACAAGTCGATCGTATGATGTGGTCCCTGACAGCTGACACGATTCATTAAATCCCAACCCACTAATACTACGCCAGTCGATCGTAGGGACACAATGATGATCAAGTATATACTTACGATTATGAAATTGCAGTCTATTTACTATCCAATGACCATGAATGCTCAGTTAACTGAACTGAACCAATGAAAGTTAGTCTATTTCGGTTTGGTAACTATGCTTCAACTCTTTAATAATACATCGATTCTTTTTTAATAACGTTGTCCAATGCTCTTTATCTCGATTTGGTAACTATGTTTCAATTCCTTTTTAATATTTCTTTTTTAATAACGTTGTCCAATGCTATTTATCTCGGTTTGGTAACTATGTTTCAACTCCTTTTTAATACACCGAATCTTTTTTTAATAACTTTGTCCAATGCTCTTTATCTCGGTTTGGTAACTATGTTTCAACTCCTTTTTAGACATCGATTCTTTTTTTTAATAACGTTGTCCAATGCTATTTATCTCGGTTTGGTAACTATGTTTCAACTCCTCGTTTAATACACCGATTCTTTTTTAATAAGTCCAATGCTCCATATATGATTTACTTCTACTTCTATTACTGATTTTCATGTCAAATACATGATTCAGTTCCAACGTTTGTCTCCCGGATACTTATTCCCCAACAGTCATCTGATCTTATATTGTTTGAATGTCAGTATACACGAAATGTTAGTACATCTTCAAGTTGTACTTATCCCAGGAATTTACTGCTGTTACTCACATCCTAAAGTCTCTGATCATAGTATCGTTTTTCGTCATCTGGTATTACGCCATGACATCAGCAAACTAACAAGCCTGCTGTTCTTAGAAGGTCATAACACTTTGATAAATATGTCAACATAAAGTATTTACGACGTCAAATAAGACCTAATGATACATCTCAAGTTAAACATTTACAAAATAACAAAGGTTTACTTTTTTACTTTTAGAGTTTTTAGTACTGCTCAATATCATTAGTTAAACCATATAAACCATTCCAGCTAAATAAATTAGGTAAGCTGAGAAAGGCAAGCTAAAAGACATATGTACCTAAATAATGTTATACAGCCTTGATCCGACATTATTCATTTAAACAAGTAATACTTGACTTCCCAAGGCTTGCTTTATTTAATATCTTGATTTATGTATTTATTTCCATGTGTGATTTTTACCCATCGGTTGTACTGTATGGTAACAAACGTTATGGTAGACTCCGTACTCAGAGATGCTGTTGTACTACTAAATGGCTCCTATTCCATATTATGCTAAGTAAAAGAAGCTAGTTAATCCCACCGGGTAAGCTATATATCTAGTATTACTCATAGATATAACTTTAAAACAGTAATGAAATTAAAAGTAAACAACAGTTTACAATTAAGATGTAATTATGCCAACGGAGCTGTAACACGATATTAGAACATGTAATATGACGCATATTATTCCTGATGATATTTTGTTTATTGGCACACGAGGTCCATATGTGAACATGTGGATGCTGAACTGCGACGTGTCTGTTTTAGTTTAAATCGCCTGGGGATTTGACAATCTATGATTCATTTTATTTCCATCAAATTAGTTAAACAAAGTAAATTCCTATTGTGAGATACCGCGATTCAGATTTCTAAATACCACTTTCTAAATGCACTGGCCGATATTAAAGTTATTCTAAGATTCGCATTGCTGATATTTCAATCGGTCACAATCGATCAAATCTACTTGAAACGATTTTGGCTAATAAACAAAATTCAATATTTACAAATGATTACGATGATTAACTTGATAAAAACTTATCCAGTTTCACAAAACGAAACATTCTTTCAAGTTTAAGGTTAAGGTATTCATCTGCTATCAACATGACAAGGTTCAAAATAGTTGAATTTAAATTAATTTTCATGAATGCCATTGCAAAGGCAACCGTGAGATATAAAATGAACGGTACTATTTTCATATTAAAGGAGGGTGTCATATACAATCAGTTTTATTGGTTCACGTTTACATAGGTATGAAGAAAATGAATACATAGTAAATAGGGCCTACCACGACGTTTTAGGAACGTTTTGTCTTTTTAAGGATGCCACTTTGATAATCATTTAAGAGGAATACACAGATGACCTCATGATTTGCTCGGTTCTGTGTACCCATTTCATTTCGTGCAAGATTTCCACCATTTATTATCTGAATACTACACTTCACTTCAATTTGATGTTTTAATATACATAATCTTTCCGCACATTTTTTTTATATCGGTGGAGAATTATAATATTATAATATTGATAGCTTGTAAAGTAAATTGCTAGTCAATTATCTGAATTAGGCGATGTCAAGATGTGGATTATTGTGTTCGGTGTTCTTTCGACGTGCTACCTACAAGCGATACTGCGCTTGTGTTTCCTAGTAGCTCTAGTATAGGCCTTACGCCGTGTGAAACAGAATCCGTATTAAACTATCATCATCGCCATCCGTATCACACGTTTTGGCATCGGCTTCTGTTGTTTCTGAAAACTGAAAAATATTCATATTGTGCCCAAAAAAGGATTTGAATATTTCAGATTGTCAGTGACACATTTTATGTAATTCACTAGATTTATCGAATGTATATACTTTAAGCTTAGCTTTGTTGTGATAGATGGCATCGGTGTAGATGGAAAATGACCAGATCGAGTCTCAGGTTGTGCATAGGTGAGCCAAAAACGCCAACCCAAATAAATCTTAAATACTCAGTCATACGGTATGGACGTTAAGTATTTGGCGCAATGTCAATGTCATTTCCTTCTGCTAGATATCATTCTATTCCAAATGGTCATAATTTGATGGCCATTTTACAAAACATGCTCAAAATGCTGTTCTTGTCTTTTGGAGGCAAGTTTGAACGCATCGAGTGAAGTTGTCTGACTACCCGCTTACAAATATCTTGTGACTCTAATCCCCCTTTTAATCTCTTGTTTCAATTCTCTGATGCTTCTAGGGTTGTTACTATACACATTATCTTTGAAATTGCCCCGGCCCAAAGTTTATATTGTGGGGGTTCATAATGGGTGCCTTCGGTAAGTTTAGGCATTTGGAGCATGTTTTGTAAAGTGCCCATAAAATCATGACCATTGGGCATAGACCAATTATACTTTTGAGAAAAGTACATTGAACAAGGTCCAATTGTGTTAAATATGACTTAAAACCAATCCTGGACTTGATTGGGTTATTAAGATTTGTCTGGGTTACCTTTTTCGGCGCACTGGCCTGTTCTTCATCACATACGCATACCAAGCCAAGTCCTTTGGTCCATGTCTACATCAGACGTAAAGTTATGGATCCAGTTTATTGTCCAATTTGGAAAAACCTCAGTGATTGGTGACTGAAACAACAATCGGTTTATTGTTCAATTTGGAAAAACTTCAGTGATGGGTGACTGAAACAACAATCGGTTTATTGTTCAATTTGGAAAAACCTCAGTGATGGGTGACTGAAACAACAATCAGTTTATTGTTCAATTTGGAAAAACTCCAGTGATGGGTGACTGAAACAACAATCGGTTTATTGTTCAATTTAGAAAAACTTCAGTGATGGGTGACTGAAACAACAATCGGTTTATTGTTCAATTTGGAAAAACCTCAGTGATGGGTGACTGAAATAACAATCGGTTTATTGTTCAATTTGGAAAAACTTCAGTGATGGGTGACTGAAATAACAATCGGTTTATTGTTCAATTTGGAAAAACCTCAGTGATTGTTGACTGAAACAACAATCGGTTTATTGTTCAATTTGGAAAAACTCCAGTGATGGGTGACTGAAACAACAATCGGTTTATTGTTCAATTTGGAAAAACTTCAGTGATGGGTGACTGAAACAACAATCGGTTTATTGTTCAATTTGGAAAAACCTCAGTGATGGGTGACTGAAATAACAATCGGTTTATTGTTCAATTTGGAAAAACCTCAGTGATGGGTGACTGAAATAACAATCGGTTTATTGTTCAATTTGGAAAAACCTCAGTGATGGGTGACTGAAATAACAATCGGTTTATTGTCCAATTTGGAAAAACCTCAGTAATGGGTGACTGAAGCAACAATCGGTTTATTGTTCAATTTGGAAAAACCTCAGTGATGGGTGACTGAAACAAAAATCGGTTTATTGTTCAATTTGGAAAAACTTCAGTGATGGGTGACTGAAACAACAATCGGTTTATTGTTCAATTTGGAAAAACTTCAGTGATGGGTGACTGAAACAACAATCGGTTTATTGTTCAATTTGGAAAAAACTTCAGTGATGGGTGACTGAAATAACAATTCGTTTATTGTCGAATTTGGAAAAAACTCAGTGATTGTTGACTTAAATAACAATCGGTTTATTGTCCAGTTTGGAAAAAACCTCAGTGATGGGTAACTGAAACAATAATCGGTTAATTGTCCAATTTGGAAAAAACCTCAGTGATTAGTAACTTAAATAACAATCGGTTAATTGTCCAATTTGGAAAAAAACTCAGTGATTGTTGACTGACACAACAATCGGTTTATTGTCCAATTTGGAAAAACTTCAGTGATGGGTGTCTGAAACAACAATCGGTTTATTGTCCAATTTGGAAAAAACCTCAGTGATTGTTGACTGACACAACAATCGGTTTATTGTTCAATTTGAAAAAAACCTCAGTGATGGGTAACTGAAACAACAATCGGTTAATTGTCCAATTTGGAAAAAACCTCAGTGATTGTTGACTGACACAACAATCGGTTTATTGTTCAATTTGGAAAAACCTCAGTGATGGGTGACTGAAATAACAATCGGTTTATTGTTCAATTTGGAAAAACTCAAGTGATGGGTGACTGAAACAACAATCGGTTTATTGTCCAGTTTGGAAAAAACCTCAGTGATTGTTGACTGACACAACAATCGGTTTATTGTTCAATTTGGAAAAACCTCAGTGATGGGTGACTGAAATAACAATCGGTTTATTGTTCAATTTGAAAAAACCTCAGTGATGGGTAACTGAAACAACAATCGGTTTATTGTCCAGTTTGGAAAAAACCTCAGTGATTGCTGGTGACTGAAACAACAATTGGATTGGTGATTTGTAATGTTAATCTGTTTGTTGACTCTCGTCGGGACCAAAAGTTCCTCTTGAGTCAAAGTAGCCAATGCAATAAAAGTTATAAATAATCGATAGTGATCATTAGAATTAAAATCTTATGGTAACATTTAGCCAACAGTGTCACGATTTAAGGGTAGCCATTTGCAAAATTTGGATTTTTATTGTTATGAAATAGACCGTAATAAAAGCTTTTTTACCTTACACAAGGGCTAGACGATTATAAGAGTACTTTTTACTTTGAAGTACTACTAATACTAGTATACTGTCAGTTTTATATGCCATTTAGAAGTATATTTCATTAGTTTTTTTTATTGAATCTTAAATCTAGATTTTGAAATTCCATTACATCCAATGGGAACCATTACAATGTTATTTTTTCGAATTTTACACAAGTATTTCAAATTCCTTATAATTTCAAATTCTTGCTCCCGATTATGAGGCATTTTAAATTACATCCAATAGAATAGGAATCATTACAATGTTATTTTTCTTCGATTGTATTACAAATATATTTTCAAAGTCAATTTCATTACAACTTCATTACAACCTTGACTCCATATTATGAGGCATTTTAAAATTTCATGACATCTAATGGGAATCATTTAGCTTCACCTGGGCCCTTAGAAATGCAGCATAGTTCTGAGACGCTTAGTACAAGATGACTAGGAATAATATGAGGATTTATATTCTAAACTATGCATATAATTTGTAAAAAGGTACCCGTTTATACATTTTGGGACATCGTAAATGAGGCAAATTGAGGGAGCTTTTGATCATTTAGTGAGCTTAAGTGTCTTTAATTCCGGTGCTTGAAAAGTCGGAAAATGTGAAGTGCATATTGATAGTATTGGATATATTTGATACCATTGATAACAAGTATTAGGGAGTCGACAAACGCAAATTTGAGTTCAAAAGTCCAATTCCCTTCCCAAAATGTAAGTATTTTGGGTGTACAACACTACAATTTTTACATTTTATACCATCGTCACTAAATACACTAGTGATTAACAATTTGGATAGCGCGTGTGTGAGGAAGAGGGACTTGGATAATGATGGCATACTGCGTATATTTCTGTAAGTACAGTCTTAAAATTTCAATTTGTGATTGTATATTTAAAACCAGGAATTATGAAATATTCTCGTCTCCATGCCATTTTGATGAAACGGTTTCAGTTATTAAGTCTAACAAACTCATTGAGCTTCTTTGGAAGCCAAAGATGACTCCGTGATCGCAATTGAAACTGTGTATCTTTGCGAGGCACCGTTTGAAATGAAAATGAAATCTTATATATAATTGTTACTCATGTTTTCAGACTTGCTCTTCCTTGTATGTCTCCCTCTGGCAACAGCACAATCATCAGGTAATATCTAATTTTAAATGGTCGAATCAGAGATAAAACCAACTTTCCCAAAATTACATTGAATTTCGTATTATTGTTGTCCCGTTTATTGGCGTACCTTTTAAAATGCTCGATACTTTATTCAGTTATTCAAGGATAAAAAAGTCCCCAGAAAAATAATGTCGATATCCACATTTTATAATTTTGATAATATCTATTTATACTGTTCATTTATTTTAATTTCAATATTTATTTGCTGTACTGATTAAAAAAAGTCCGTAAAGATTGTAATAATTATGATGATATTGTTTAATTCACAAACAGTATGTTAGACTGCTGTATGATTTGAAACGTCTTTCTAATTTTAGGCCCATGTTCGAGCAACCCTTGTTTCAATGGTGGTACATGTGCAGGGAACAACACTAAATTCGTCTGCAGATGCAGCTTGGGCTACACTGGGACTTATTGCGAGAGGGGTACATTTTCATTTACTGAATCATAGTGTCTCAGATGAAAATAAATAAAGGCAAATAAATCATTACACCTGAACATAGAGTTGACCCGATTCCTAATCTAAATCACAAGTAGACTATAATCAAAAATACAGAATAATGATGGAAATTGTGAATGTAGCCTTGCGCTCTTAATGCCTCTACTATTGCTGAACTTTCTTAATATGTCTCACTAGCTTTGAAACAAAACATTTTACTGATCGGATTTATTCATATTCTTAATTGTTTGTTAACATACACGCCAATCTTTATCACAGATGAACTGATGAACAAGCTTCTCGGTGGTATCGGTATAGCCAGCCTGTGTGTTCTTTGGATCCTCTTCCTGATGCTCCTTTGCTACATCATCTGGATGTGCCGCACTGTCAGTCGTCTCTTCTCTGACCTGGACGGTGACAGGAGAATGATGATTCTCGAAAGGTGAGACATTTAGATGTAACATTATAACATTATAACGTTTTTCATTTATATAAATAATGCGAGGTATCCCCAATTTTTGGTCTGATGAGGTGTTGAACAGAATAATGAAAATATAAATAATTTCCCAAAGCGGAGCAGATATTATGATAACATTTTCACAAAAATGTCGGCCATTTCAAATTCAGAGGCAATCTTGAAAATGTTTTCTTGAACTAACGGTTCTTAAGCATCAGTATATAATATTTTAGATCAAATCTGTCAACTGGTCTTTTAATTATCACGATTACATTTTTATGAAATGTGGTGTTCATTTCAAATAGAGACGAACGTATTGAGAATCCCTTCTCAAGGTCCTACTGTCAGCCCTTAACTCGTGAACCAAATTCGTCAACTTGTATTTGAGTTATCGCTCTGACAGACGAACGGACGAACAAACGAACGGGCGGATGGGTTATGAACGGGTTATTATGTCTCACAGAACAACGTTCCTTGTGATAATGAGATACATTTTGAATATTATATTGTTCAAGGAAAGAGAAAGATATCCGCAGCGTACACTTCCGTCCTTATGAAGAAGAACCATATTGTCCGCCCTTGCCCGCTGTTGTACCTACTAAGATTCTGTCAGACAAGGTAGGTTTCATCGTTGATTAAGCTAAACACATGAAGAAACTATTTCATACTTACCTTATCAACTCAAATGGTATTCAAATACATATTATTGAAATTAATAAATCATTAATGAAAAGATGGTTGTATAAGTATTTATCATGCATCGACTACTTTTCAACACTAAAATTCCAAGATAATTATTATATACTATGAAAGCAATTTTGCTTCAAAACATATATACACATATAGCTATCACTAGCTTTTTAGAAACATTAGTACATCTAATCGAATTTCGTTTTCAAATTGTCATATTCTTCGACTTGTCTAAAGCTTTCGATACTGCAAATCATGAGAAACTTCTTCAAAAACTATTATTTATCGTTCAAATGGAACTCAGGAAACTGAATATAACGGCAAGATTTCAAGCACAAATGTAGTAACCTCTGAGGTTCCACTGGTTACGATTCTTGGTCTCATCCTGTTCCTTATTTACATCAATGACGTTGTTGCATATTTTATGTTTAATCGCATAAAACATGAGAACTCTGAATATTTCTTTCTTATTTCCGTTTATTTTCTTCTTTCTATCTTTTAAAACACCTTATCTTATCTTGTCATCTCGATAAGTACAATTATATGATATCATAAACCATATAAACATAATCCATATGGGTGTCAGTTGCCTCTAAACTTAACATGATAAACTGATGAAATGAAACGAATATGCAAACTAATAATGCATCAAACTTCCTACTTCTGTCATGTAGCAAACCGAAACAGAGATGCCGAGTACATCCACGATAGTGGTGAGCAACAAGGAACCGATAGAGATATTCACCAATGATGAGCTGGTAGATGAAATAAGGAAGAGACGTGAAGAAGAAAATGTCAAGAATGCTTTGGAGAATAAGGCCTACGTCACTGATGAAGGTACATTAGTAACTGTATCGTATACTCCTGTATCTCAAAAGAAAGGAACTGATTGTTAAGCAATAATCTTGCACTGAAGTCAACCATGTTATTCAACATTTTATTCAACATGTTATTCATGAATACATTTATGAGACCGAACGGAAAACGATAAATAACAACCATAAAAACACGAAACTAGCTACCAAAATACAAACAGCACCATAATATATCATTCCAATACAATGCCATCTCACACTAGAATCAAGATTTATTTGAGATTTCAAGTACTTTATACTAATTAGAAATTACCACGATTACTCCTAATCATGTAGTGTCAATGGATCTCTCCCAAGGGGAAAAGAGGTCGACGACTATATGAGATGATAAATTCTGGTATCACAAACAGGTAGACGTGACTTTTTCAATTGTCTTACGTGAATACTCGTAAACCAGAGAAAGCGGGAAAATTCATAAAGGGTGGCTTTTGTGCAATCTAAGACATGGCACGGTGTTAATTACTGAATGACCATTACTAAGCTTTCGTGTATGAAATGTTGACATGTTTGATATTTTCAGAATTGATGGCAAGAATTGGAGGCGTCCCTGTCTTTGATAAACCAAACGTAAGTCAATTTCCCAATTTGATTAATTTCTACAATTTATAGAATTTCTTATCTATTTCATTACTCAGATCCCCAGCAAAATTGGATAATATCGTTATTGTTTGGTTTTGTAAGCACTGCTGCAACCTTCGTTATTGACATTGCGGAAATCAATACCAACTCACGTTCCCCACTTTATGGTAATCTCCCGTACAATAAATTAGACCCTCGTCAGCATCCACATGTCTGTTGAATATGATGTTTATCCCAATCATGATAAGTAGGATAAAATATTTCAACGAAATACCGGGCTTATGCAAAATATCTGTTTAGTTTAGACAGGTTTAATATTGATGGGCCCCTAAATCGTGTGAAATTATTTGGAAGTACTGTACAATGTGTAATGATAAAATATGAACACAATCAACATTACAAACAAGCAGTGGTACTTGTTCTCACAAAGGGAATATTTTCATTAATACTATGCCGTGTTTGTTTTTAGTGGAAGATCGACCGACCAAGCTACATAGAACAACGACCATACAAAATATAGTGAACTGCTACATATATCTTGCAGAAATTGACGATATCGAAATCTGCTTATTTATTTTACAAACCAAGAGTCCATGACACTGATTTACATTCAAAATCATAATTGAAAATGTAACTGAGTAATTGCATCCTGATGAAATTTCTATTTTCATAATCAGATTCTGTAAGCTATGTCGTAATACAATCAATTGCATATTATATACTGTAAATATACAATCAATGACATATATACTGTAAATATACAATCAATCGCATATACATGCATAGGGACGTGGGTTTAGATATTTAGTTTACAAAGATAAACTATTCAGAATAAACTGTCTCTCGACATGATAGTATCAAGTTACTGTGACAATTACTTTTGTATAAATTGAATAAGATTTGTACTGACATTTAAACAAACAGAATTTACTCATCTTTTACTAGTGTGTTTGGAAGAATGTTACAGGCACCAATTATTCTCAGTCATCACCCTGCAAGATCTGTTCTCAGGTATCAGTACAAGTTAAGATGGCCCTTGGCCCACTATGTTGCCCTTTGAAATGAGATTATTGCTACATTCATGGACCTACATTAGACTATTTGGCCAGTATTTTATAAATTGTCGTTTTTCACTCTGGATCTTCTTGATATCACGTTATTTTAATAAACACTCAGTCTCATCTTAAATAAGAATTTAATGTAGTCGGTCTCATGAAAAGCGGTCTCAACGTTGCCATTTGCAAGAAATTGTATCATCTCTCAAGAACCAATGCTTGTGCTTTTCAGCACGAAATATTTTCAGACGAGTCTTTCGCACACCATTATTTAAAATGATAATTGGGTCGTGGGGTGATTGTTTAACATATCTCCGATTCGACTCTTTAGAGTGATAGACGTACCACATACCGTCTGCCACGATGGAATATGGTAGCAGTTTGTACTTCACTTTCCCAGAGTCAATGATATTCCATTGAAGAAACGCCTGGAATGTGTAAACTGTGCACTCGTCCGTTGTATTACTCGATACAAGTCTACGCATGGCTGCGTGGACGTATTTCGTTGTATTGGATAAAGCTGAATGTACTTGACCAATCGGTTTAAAGTATAGGAGACCACGTGACAAATGATCACTGAGGTGGGACGCACTAGAAAATATGACGTCAGATTTTGAGTATCCTCTAAGATGAGATAAAGGATTCTTTTTCCAATAAGAATCCGTCTCGAATAGAACGGTGTGGAAATTATTTTGAATAAGTGTAGAGATTACATAAAGTTTTACAACCATCATCGATAAACCTTTTAATTTAGTGTGGAAAAATCCATGCTTTTCTTTCAGCTCATCTGCTTGAGAAATGGGAATAAACAAAGCGTTTACACCAGGCCATTCTTTTTTCAAGATTTCAATCACGCTTAGCATTGGAGAGAACAATAAAACCGATGGATGTATTCCTAAATATTTTGTATTGCACAACCAACTTTTTGCGAACAACAGTGTTTCCTCTGTAACCAAAGCTGTGTATATCACTTCCGTCTTTCTGAACTTCTTGTTCGCAACCTTTACTAGGTCATTTGGTAAAACAGTAATCAGAGACGTAAGTTTCGCACCCACAGCTCTTGTACTACCCCGTGCTACCATTGGCATGTTAATATCTAACTTTCTAATATCAGTTTCACATTCCGGTTCATAAGCAAAATATTGATGTTCATCGAGAAGATCCGCCTCTTCTGCTTCGCTTAGGTTAAGTAAGGTCTTGAAAAACAAAGCCTTGCGCTCCTCGTGTGGTAGACGACTGGAGGTGTAAACATTGGCGTCACTGAGCACCCAAGAGACAAGTATGCAGAAAGCGATGATGGCGCATATCTTGCCGATGACTGGCTTGTTGAAGCGGATTTCCATGGTAGAAATTGTGAGGATCATCGATGCAGTTTGGTATAGTGATCCGTTCACTAATATGATTAATCAATTGTCAATATTCCTATAACATTTGTTGAAGCATTACGTAAGTCTAAAAAATCCAATTCTTTTTCCATCAATACTGACCAGTATTAACACACAACAGACTGTTAGCCAATGTAATACATACTACGCAGTATTTATAGAACAGGAATGAAATCCAGTAACATCCCAAGTAAATATCCCAAGTGGTGATGAGTTAAGATATACACTTTTTGATTTATCATTACGAAGGTTTCTAATGGCTAATCCTCAAATCTTCTCCCCTTTGATTTCGAATTACCACACTGAATTATCTTCAACAAATCGATAAGAATATTTTTCCTCGTGTAGCTCTACATCTAAGTTGCGTGCATCGCATAGTAGAACTATATAGATCTAAACCAATAAAGGCCTCTTACGACAGAATATTCCACATCCGCGAGATAATCTAGCGTTAAGCCTTGCAGCATTATTGTAACTGATAATCCACCAACAGTCTATATTTGTATGACTAGTACTAGATGCAGTTTCATTGTTCTTCGGATGGCATTGTCAGTTTGTCAAATTAAAACAATTCCGGCACTGGCGTTTTACCCGAGTTCCAAGATAGGTCACCATGGCCAATACCAATACCAACCGGAACATATTGTGTAATGCCTCCCCGACTGTGTGTAATATGGATTTTATAGAGCATTACCAGATTACGCAGCTCCTGTCTTTATCCTTGGTGTATTGTGACTATTGTCTGTGTAATAGAAGCCTTAAATTATCATACAGTCCCCACTTGGGAATTGATATTCTTAAAGCGGCAGTTTGTTGGCAAAATTCAATTTAGGAAAATTGATAGTCGCTCATTTATTGCTTCGAAGCGTCGTAATTGATTGGATCGCGCCTCTGTTGAATGATTTACTGATTCCCATCTATTAACGGAGTGGTTTTAACCGGATTCAGCCCCGATTCAGCACACCCTGTTAACGGCAAATACGTGCACCGTCTCGTAAAACGTAATGTAACGAATACGTATTACATTACATTTCAATTTGCAACAACGTTCACTGTCTCGGTAAAACGTATGGTTATAACGGATACATATTACATTATGCGTTCACCGTCTACTAAAACGTATCGTTATAATGAATACGCAAATTACATTTACCTTTTTACTGAAACCCCCGACACAGGAAGAAAATTCCTCACCCTAGATCTAGATTTGACTAATGTTATGAATAATATGAGCTTGGGTTTCCTAACATGACCACAGTTTCAATACCTCTTTTTTCGCACTACTCAAATCCATCACAGAATTATGAAAACCATGTGTAGTTGTGTTGAAGGTGGGGTGTGTTATATACCGAACTGCTGATTATCGCATTGATCCCATATGCATCGTTTCTCTTTATATTTGGTTATTTTTTAGATTCACAGCTTGCTTCGATTCTCGATATCTGAAATAGATAACGTTTACTGGGATGTGTTCAAGCTATTTTATTCGAGTACTTTACATTACCCGTAAGCCTACTGTGGTGTATTGAGCGCTATGCTGCAGTTGAGGTAAAATGAGCCGGTTTTAAGAGATTATATCTCGAAGCTAAACTAATAAAGATTCAGAAAAGAATCCTTAACGTGTCACTGATTGGATTTTCTCACTGGATAAATTAATTCCGCAAATCTCTATGAACTGTGCTTTTTGCGTTTAAAACATTCCCTGTTACTGAGCTTGGAGTGAAATCTCAACAATAAAAAGACTCCTTGCCGAACATAGATATATATATATATAGAATATATTTCGAATATATTTCGACATTTTGAACTCTTTACGGTCTTGGCAAACTATTGCATCAAATCCATATAAGTCCTATAGTTAAATCATATAACATATTTCATATTTAGAATCCAACTCTTTCTGTCACGCAACTATTGTTACGGGCACTAATCGATGGAAACAATTTAGCGCAAAAGTAACAAGTCAAAGAAACCTCGCTTACAATATGAACTGTCGACATTCTCTTAGGAAAACAAACAAATGGAATAACAAATGAAAACTTATATTGGAGCTACGATGCTTAGATTTTTGTTATAGTAACCTAAACTATAGATAACATGAGGAGAAGTTGAACGACCATCAACAGTCACGCGTGGCACGTTTTATATTTCGCGAAAATGCCATTATTTTGCAAGATTCAGGAACGTTTTTTAAGTCCTTCGGGTATATTTGAATAACTCATTAACTCCTAAATCAATAGAGAACCTCTTCTAGCTTGACACATAAAATACAACCGGGGCATTAATAAAGTTACTGATTATTCGAGAATATCTTATTATAACTTGGTGCAATTTAACTCCCGAGCGTATTCGTTATACAAAGCGCATGCGTCACTAGACTACTGTATATGTGGGTTCTAGTCTGATTTCTTTTTTAAATCTGATATCTAAGCTTGCATTCGTGAATGCAACATTCGGCTGTCGGCTACCGGATTAACCTACTATCTTAATTCATTATCCCATCGAACGAAGATCGAGGGGGATATAGGAAAGCCGTACGTCCGTCCGTTCGTCCGTCCGTCCGCCTGTTTGTCCGGGCGATAACTCAAATATCGGTTGACGGATTTGATTCAAATTTTATAGGCTATGCCTTATGGGGCTAGAATCTCTGCTCGAAAAGGTATTTTCAATATGGTCGCTAAATTCAAAATGGCCGCCATTTTTCGTAAAAATGTAATCTTTGATAACCCAAATACTAGTTGACAGATTTGGTTCAAATTGTATATGCTGATGCCTAGAGACAAAGGAGCTACCCTGAAGAAGAGGTTTTCAAAATGGCTGCTAAATATAAAAATGGCGGCCATAATAACTCAATTACCAGTGAACGAATTTGGTCCAAATTTTATATGATGATGCCTAGGGACAAAGTAGATTTGTTCAAGAAATAATTTTTAAGATGGCGGCTGAATTTCAAAATGCCCGCAATTTTTCATAAAAATCTTAATCTTTGATAACTCAAATACTAGTTGACGGATTTGGTTCAAATTTTATATGCTGATGCCTCAGGACAAAGGGGTGACCCCGAAGAGGGAAATGGCTACTAAATATCTAAATGGCGGCCATTTTTCGTAAAAAATGTTATCTTTGATAACTCAGATACCTGATGGTAGAGACACAGTTCCTCTATTTGACAAAGAGTTTTCAAAACGGCAGCTGAATTTTAAAATTGCCTCCCCTTTTCGTAAAAAATCTAATCTTTGATAATTCAAATAGTAGTGAATGGGTTTTGTTCAAATTTTATATGCTGATGCCTAGGGACTCTGTTCGAGAAAGATTTTCAAAATGGCGGCTGATTTTCGTAAAAAGGAATGTAATCTTTGATAACTCAAATGCTAATTAACGGATATGGTTTACATTTTATATGTTGATGCCAAGGGACAAACAAGCTCTGCTCAAGAAGAAATTTTCAAGATGGCCACTATTAATCAAAAATATGTTTTGTTCGGTGGGAATTGCTATACTCAATGACGTTGCTGTTTTCTAGTTTAAATATACCTGAAACTATTTCATTCATATTTGAATTACGTAACATGGTATTATGAATATATTCTCGTTTTTATTCCAGTGTACGACAAAGAACACAATAGCACGGTGACTATCCAGGCCCCGTATATATTGCGAGCAAGTTCCCGCTGACATCGCGAGCAATGAGCTCATGATAGAAGCGGGGCCTTAAGAGATATGTAAAATTGAAATATAAAATTTTATAATTGAAGAACATCGTTGCCCTGCAATTGAAAAGTTCTACTGAGTTTCACTTCTAAAATTTTATATTTCAATTTCATCATATCTATCAAGGCTCCACTTCTAAGATGAGCTCTTTGCTCGCGATGTCAGCGGGAACTTGCTCGATATATACTTGGCCTGGATAGTAGCCGTGAATAGGAATAGATGGGATAAGTGCACTGCCAACTCTACCAAATAACCTGAATAACCAAAACATGAACTGTTGAGGAAAACTACGCGATGACGGAGAGTGACGAGTAGAGAATGCCAAAGATTTTATTTGTCTGCCAAGTACTCGGACGTACACGTAAGGGAACCTGGGGCAAAGCGGCCCTAAAAATTTAATTTTGAGTTGTTCCATACGAGGTATTTTCTTATCTGTCAATCATCACGCACTTTGATGTTCCACTTTATTAATGGGTTGTGGTTTACATTTTTCGAATGTTTTATACTTGCTTAGGACTATCTTCTGTGATTTTTCAATGGTCAAAAATAATGTCGGGAGAGGGGCAAAACGGCCCATGGGCGGGGCAAAACGGCCCACCCTCTGTTACATGGGTTTTAAAAGCAAAATTAATCAATTGCAAGACTCGTCCACACACATCTTATCTCAGACGTTCAAACCTTTGACAGATAAAGTATTCTTAACGGCTACAATAATTCTAGTCATTCGATATGTGTCGGAGGGAAATAAGGTACAAACCAAATGTTAAAATCGTTATATTTGAAAACCAGTTGTTCTTGTACAAAAGGATTTTTGTATGTTATAACATGTGTGGGCCGTTTTGCCCCAAAGACATATGAATTTTCAAAAAGACGTCATTTTAATTTGCCTAATATTTGAAGCTCGAAATTTTTACAAATAAAGAATAAATATGCATACTCTATGTAAAATGTTAAATCTAAGAGATATTCTATCGTTGCCGGATTTTTTAGAGATTCTCGTGGGAGGGGTAATTTGCAAAAAAGAGAGTGAAAATTAGAATTATCTCTTACGTAAAGCGAGACGCTGCTTGGTTAAAAATGGGCGGTCGAGAAGGTGGCGGAAATTTCAAAATTCGATTATGTGACTTTTGAAGAACCATCTTTTTGTAGTTCAAAAGATATTTCGATGGGCCACTTTGCCCCACAGGGCCGTTTTGCCCCATGTTCCCCTACACTTCTGTACCCTTACGGGACTTAATACAGCTAACCAATGACATCTATTCTATATTTCAAAAACACGTTCTAATCATTACGCTTAAGTTGCGTATGGAAGATACATAATATGCGATAGTTGCGATTGGTTCACAGGATGAATAAAGATGGAACGCTAATAAAGAGGCATCAAGCCCAACTAACGCATACCCGCTTTTCAATGCAATGCTCATGTTGACAGACTTTAAATGGGAAATATTATGAATATTTGAAGCTAAAAACACCATGCTAATCCTCACATCACTTGTATGTATTGAATACGCGGAAATAAGATAACAAAGTATCACTATAATTCCGATAATGAGTCTGATTTCAATACGAACTTATAGCTTATTGTTTGATATTATTAAGGTCTAATGGGATTGGGAATCCTGTAAACATTTAAGATTGAATTCAACTATCCAGCAAAACAAATATCATAGGGAAATTATCAATTAAACAACGTAAACCTAAGTGTATTACCGCAATTAGATAATTGACACATGGTTTATTAAGAGGATCATAATCCTTCGTGAAGCCATGAAATGAAATCTAGAAACAGATTAAAAATGTTGTTCTTGTTAGAAATCCTAAAAGATCTCCCATATAAAAGCAATGTTTTAATGATAATATATTAGTTTACTAAATTCCATGAAGGAATCTGTGATAATTTAACGTTATCAATTTTTTCAAGGCAATTGTAATTGGAGAAAAAGTCAATTTATATCTTAAATGGGATAAACAATTTCTTAAATGTTTTAAAACTCAACAACAGAATAAATTAATTATTAATAATCAACGTTAGAAAATCTTCGACTTAACTAGACAATGGAGAGGAATGACTGTATGGACGAGTCTGTATTGCTAAGAAGAGGGTCGTTTGGCTTGTCCAATATGCATGGTTTACGACCAACATTTCAGTCCTATTCATTTGGAGGACTCGGTTGCCCCACATACAGAAGTAACAATACACCAGCCTGCCAACAAGCAACTCCGCCATCTGCTTCATCATCTCCCACTGTCCACGTGGACGCAGGTAGGAATATTTAGGATGCATGTATTTTTCAGACCTTAAAGGCTCCATCCATAATTAATTTGAAACAAGTTGTTAGTTTTTATTATTTTGAAATATTTAAACCCCACCATTTAAGAGTTAAGTTTTTTTTATTTTCTATTTTTACCAATTGTAAGTAAAGAAATCCCCAAAAACGTCAGTTCTTGAATTAAAGACGTTTCACATTTTCATAAGCTTACCTTACTAAAGTGGTTTAAACTTTACGGGGGATCTTTATTAAAAGTAATCATCAAATGTTTTTTAAAACAGATCCATAATGACATGTTTACCAACTTGTGGTAAATAGCGCCATTGAGCATATCACCGGCCGGACAAACCAAGGGCGAACGTAAAACCCGGAACGTTCGCAAATTGGTTCGTTTTTTACCGTTCGGTTTTTACCGCATCCGATTTGAATTAGCCAATAAACAAATAGGGGTGTGAAAACATGAACTTTTTTCTGACGATGTGTCTTACCCCTCTCTGGACATAAAGTCCAGAGCTGAATATATCAGCACATGTTGATGATTGGTAAATAAAAACAATCCATCCTATAACGTAACATATTTTCTATAGTTGAGTGAATTTCGGTCACGAACCGTTTGGAAACAACAGTTAAAACGAAGATTGTCCGCGTCCGTTTTGATTGCGCTAACGGCTCTAACGAGAAACTAACGGGGTCTTCTCATTTGCAAAATCAGGTCACCTTATACTGCGCTATAGAGCTGGGTAAGGGGGGTAATACTGACTGACAGAAAACACAATCGCCACTTCGAGTACATTTCCCTGTTTATTCGGTTCGTATTAACCCGTTTCGATTTTATATGCAAGCTTAAACTCCCTATTGTTAAACTTACTAACGTTGTTAAAAAAGGAACCATGTACACATACGAGACTTTAAAACTTAAAGCTTATTTGTGAGATGACTTTCCAAATGATCATATTTTCAATTGATCTTTTGAATGCACTTTCACTCCGAAGTTCAATGCCCTTAGTACTATTTTATTCTTTTATTCATATAGGTACGTCTAAAGGAGATGCAGTAGCTTTACCAAGTGTGGAACCTATGAACCTACATGTGCGAGGAAATGAACGTGAGAAATCGAAACCTCTGTTCCAATGTAATCCATCTGTTAGCTTTGCAGATTTCTCCCCTGGTATGTGAAAAACTTCCGTACATATATTTATTATCGAAAATATATTAACAACATAGATCGTTAGCCCGGGATCGTTAGTAATTTAAAGTAGTCAATAATCGTATCTTAGAAGCCTCCCTCCTGAGTAACTAGAGCTGTTATTACAATTCAATATAATATAAAATAATATCGAAATGGGAGTCATTAATTTACCTTCCAGAGAAATACAAATGCATCAGTCACGTGATGTCTTTGGCATTCGAAAACAACTTGTTCGACCAGCGCCTACATCTACAGGGTGGGCCATAAAAGGAAAAACAGTTTTATATAAATAAATCTTCATAATTGCATTTTATGCATGACTGATATCAGGGAAATGATTTCCAATGAATTGATCTACATTACTTCATTAAAACGATTTTAAAATCATCTTTAATGTAATGTTCTTTTCAGCATCATAAGGTTGATTTGTTGAACAACTAGATAGATTTCAAACGTGTACGTTTGGTAATTAGATAGCTACTTTGTTAAACAAAAAAACGGTAATGCCTTGGTCACATTTGCTCCGATTTCCCCGACGGCGCCCGGCCGATTGAGTATTTTGTTCAAAATTGAATACAATATTAAGCAAAACACTCAATCGGCCGGGCGCCGGCCGATGGATCGGAGCAAATGTGACCTAGGCATAAACTATATGCGCAAGAGCCTTCCTGGTATGCGGGTTGGAGTAAATGCGGGGATGTGTGCCCGGATATGTGGGGCTTTAGTACAGGATTGCTCTAATGGTGGTTATCCTACATGTATCTCACATTTTAAAATACATAAGGTGACTGTATCACCCATGAAGTACCAGTAGTGTGTAATAAATGGAGTCTTGATTCACAAGGTTTTAGTTGTTCCAACTTCATGTGTTATAACACCTTGGAAGTTGCATATATTTGATATCTTTATTCATTTACGACTAGCTGGCGGTGATCTGACTTGGATGATCGTCCACATTCAGGCTGATTGTGTTTTGATTCACAAGGTTTTATTTCAGTTACTCCAATTTCAGTGTTATAGCCACCTTGGAATTCAAAGATGCATTTTTCTATGATATCAATTTTTCTACGATGCCAAAGCACAATTTTGATCATATAAATAGGCAACACACTACCCTAGGGTAGCAACACATACATTCTGGTTAAAAATATGAGCATTGGGTACGGCTTAAATTGTGACTAAAAACAACTGAAAGGGGGCTTAACGATTCTTTGATTTGCTGCATTACAAACATTGTATTGTATACAAAATTCTGCATCTATAATTTATTCTCACTCTTATGATAATTATACCCACAGATGCCCAATTCAAACGGAAGCAGCGAAGGTACAGAACGACATTCACCAGCTACCAACTTGGGGAGCTAGAGAAATCTTTCCAGAAAAGTCATTATCCTGATGTGTTTTGTCGCGAGGAACTCGCTCTGCGCATTGATTTGACAGAAGCTAGGGTACAGGTGAGTGTACTCTCATGGTATTGACATCATCTGAAGGTGTGGGATATAGTATAAGTGAAGATAAGTATTGACGTCAGCTAATTAGAAACTACAATGTATATGATATAATTAGAGGTCATTGATTGTAAAAGACGGACTAGCGTACATCAATCTCTCAACATTGCTTAGCGATAAATATCGTTCAATATTTTTGTATATAACCCCGGTATTTCAATTATATGGGCATGGTGGGCATAAATACTTTGATACCTCTCATGTCACAAATCCCTTAAGATTTCTATTCATGGGACCAAAATCGATAAAATGAGTCAAAAACGCATGTTCCGGTTTGCACGCGATCTCAAATGGAAAATCATGAAGCCAATTTTCTGTAAATTTTCCAGCGAAAATTTATCATAAACATTTCTTCAGCATGTTTTCTATTCTATCCTTTTTAAAGTCCGTATTCGCTTATTTGTTCTTTGGGAGCAAACAGTTTTTGGTTGTCCACTGTACGTACGTTCTTTCTACAGAACCTGTCCTTTCAACTTTCTGATCAAATAGTTTACGGAACTTTTATCCAGGAATTCTTTCGCAATTTTTGTCCTTCTTCAACCCTTTTCATTGATACATGTTGCGAACAATTTCTTGTACGCCAAAGAAAAAAACATATTGATTCGGCCAAACCTGTGCCCGTCTATCTGGCAGAAGTTCTTTGACAATACAACCAGACAACACTTGATTAGTGCGGCCCATTTTATGCCCACCCGATATAAATTGTACATTAAAACGCTTTTGAGTTCGTTTTATTATGTCCCCGCCACATAGTGTGGGGCCATATTGTCGGCCTAGGCGCATCCGTCCGTCCGTCCGTCCGTCCGTCCGACAGTTTTCTCAAAAACCGCTACAGGTATCACCTTCTAATTTTCAGGGATAACTTATATATATACAGATCCAGTAGTAAAAAATTCCACTCGATACCCACTTCCTGTCGGTCATTTTGAATTCAAATGTTAAAATCCTTGTCTGCAAACTTTAAGAAAAACGGCGTCTCAGTTACTTTTAAAACTGTAACATCTGATGATTCTAGCATAAAAAGACGGCGACCCCATTTTTTATTCTTTTATCTGAATCTACTCGATATTCTCTAAAACTTGTTAAAAGTTGGGGAAATTTAAATATTTTGAAAGCTGTTAACAGTAAAAATCCCCAGTGAAATAATATGGGGAGCACATTTCTGCCCATAAAATGCCCGAAATAAGTTGTTTTGGAGATACTTTTGTAAGGTCTGTAACGAAAAAGTTTTTTGGTCTTATTTTTTAGGAAATTGAAAGATCTTTCATTTAAACTACATTTTACAAAAATTAAAAATTGCTTTAATTTGTCCACCACGTCCTTAAAAGTAACTTTAACATCTTCTTCAACTCACTTCATTCTACGTCTAATTAGATTTTGGACATGTTGGCTCAGTCATGTCAGCCATTTTGGATGTCTAAAGAAAAGTGACCGAGCAATAATACTTTGTATCATATTAATAAGGTGTTTTTGAGCTCTCATAATTAAACTATTTTTAGCTCACATGGTGAGCTTTTGCAATCACTCACTTGTCCGTCTGTCCGTCCGTCCGTCTGTCTGTCCGTTCGTCAACAATAGTGGCACATTTTAAAACCTCTGTCGATAGGATTCCTGTTTTAAGTTATTTCTGTTCAACATCAATACAGAAAACTCCCCTATGACTCCTGGTTCAAAAGCTCGCCTATTTCAAAATGGCCGTCACCTTTGTCTCGCGAAATTCACTTTTGACCCATTTCCTAGCTTTACAAATAATTTCAGGTGTCCTACATTGTAAAAATCCATGTCAATGTAAAGGGTAGATAATATGAAATAATTTTGTTACAAAAAATCAGCGAAAAATTATATCCATCTTTTTATTTTCAGCCATTTTAGTTAGCATTGATTTGTCTATCTGACTCGTGAAATCCATTTTCCGTCAATAACAGTGGCACGTTTTAAAACCTCTGTCGATAGGATTCCTGCTTTAAGTTATTTCTGTTCAACATCAATACAGAAAACTCCCCTATGACTCCTGGTTCAAAAGCTCGCCTATTTTCAAAATGGCCGCCATTTTTGTCTCGCAAAATCCACCTTAGACCATTTACCTTAAACCCTCTGTCGATAGGATTCCCGTTTTAAGTTAATTTTGTTCAACATCAATACAAAAAACTCTCCCATGACTCTTGGTTCAAAAGCTCGCCTATTTTCAAAATGGTCGCCATTCTTGTTTCGCGAAATTCACTTTTTGCCCATTTCCTAGCTATACAAATAATTTCAGCTGTCCTGCATTGTAAAAAGCCATGTCACTGTAAAGAGTAGTTGTATGAAATAATTTTGTTACAATAAATCGGCTAAATATTATATCCGTTTTTTATCACACCATCGTCGTCATACTGGTCGTGGTCGTGATCGTGGTCGTGATCGTGGTCGTGATCGTGGTCGTGATCGTGGTCGTGATCGTGATCGTGATCGTGATCGTCCCGCTTTTTGTCATCGCCGTTTAAGGAAAACTGCTCATCAGATTTTCTCCAAATTCGCAGAGATGATAGAGCATATGAAGTACTAGAGCTGATTAACTTTTGGGTGGCCATCTTGTTTTCTGGCGGCCATTTTGAAGGTTTTTCGAAAAATCTTGTCATCACCATTTCAGGAAAACCGCTCATTGGATTTCCTTCAAATTTACACAAATGATAGAGGATATCAAGTACTAGAGCTGATTAACTTTTGGGCGGCCATCTTGTTTTCTTGTTCTTGAAATTTGTAAACATAATAGGAGAACAGTTTTCCTGGTGCATATAGTGTCTGCCTATTTGATGGTGTGATCTCGTTCACTTCCTGTGCCTTGTTTTATTTTCAGCCATTTTAGTTAACATTGATTTGTCCATCTGTCTCGCGAAATCCTCTTTTGGACCATTTGCTTCAAACCTCTGTCGATAGGATTCCAGTTTCAAGCTATTTTTGTTCAACATCAATAGAAAAACTCCTCTATGACTCCTGGTTCAAAAGCTTGCCTGATTTCAAAATGGTCGCCATTTTTGTCTCGCGAAATTCAATTTTGGCCCATTTCCTAGCTTTACAAATAATTTCAGATGTCTGCATTGCAAAAAGCCATGTCACTGTAAAGAGTAGTTGTATGAAATAATTTTGTTACAAATAATTGGCAAAAAATGTTTTTCGTTTTTTTTTCAGCCATTTTACTTAACAGCGATTTGTCCATCTGTCTCTCAGTCAGTCCAAAATAGTGGCAAGTGGCTTGAAATATTTTTCTTACAAAAAATCAACAAAAAAGTATATCCGTTTTTTCTGTCACCATGTGAGCCCAGTACCCACGGTACTAATTTATTTAGCTTTAAAAATAATTTCGAACTGATAAGGTTTTGGGCATTTGGGTAAATGTCAAGGTGGCTCTTTTGGATTTTCTCTCCTAAATTTTGAGGGATGATTCTTAGTTTGAGAGATTCTGGAACTGACTAGGTTTTGGTCATTCTGGTTAAATGCTAAGGTGGCCATTTTGGATTTTCCGTCCAAAAATCTTGTCTGTATAAAGTCTTGTTGGTCTACATGTTTTGAAGCAAATGGTTTTCCGGATCAAGTTCAAATTTTCAGGGATGATTCTTTATCTCAAAATCCAGAACTGATTAATTTTCCAACATTCTTGGTAAATGTTAGATGACCATTTTGGATTTTCTGTCCTAAAATGTTGTCTGTAAAGTCTTGTCTACGCATTTCCAGGTTTCCTGGCCAACTGTTTGACGGATGGATTTCAAATTTTCAGGAATGATTCTTTGTATGAAAATTTCAAAATGACTGCCTTTTGGGATTTTTGGCCATTTTGATTTTTTCTAAAAAGTTTTCTTCAACTGATTAGTGTTTGGCATTCAGGATGAAAAAAATTATATAGAATTGCCCATTGGTGGGGACATGTACACTTTTATATTCTTGTATTGTATTAATATGATACTACAAAGGACATAGATTATCTATTCTTATCGATTCTAGGAATAGTAGGCTAATATAAGTAATATGAGTATGTGATTTGCACAAAACCAACGCAGTCATTTTGTGAAAATTAATTTCTACAACTAAGATCGGAATACTAATCAAAATGAGCACATCATATTTGCGTGCCATGTTAAACCCCGCGACTAATTTTAAGAGAAGATCCACCATTAAACTTTTTCATTTTCCATAATATTATTTCACATTTCATATGTATTATAGAAGCAATTGGATATTACACATCCTATCATTTCTGAGAAATCTTTTGTTTTTTTGCAGTGATGGATCGAAATAAGGAATTTATTTGGGTTTATAACAAACTTATAATTCACAAAAAATTATTTAGATCGGTGTTTGTCACTGCAATCGAAGATTCGAAATATGACATGCTACGTTACATAATTCACCGCTGAGGTGTACCTATTAGCTTTCTCAGAAATGTCATGAAGCCTCGGGGGATACTTATGTGTTGTAATTCGTGCACCTGCTTTTGTCTCTAGGTTTGGTTCCAGAATAGACGCGCTAAGTGGAGGAAGTTACAGAAGCAATACTTACAGGGGTGCAAGGGTGCAATCTCAAGAGGTACGATTGGAGTCAATTTTAATGTTAATGTTTAGAAGCATTATTTCCTGCTAATATGTTTTATCTGAAGTATACAACTCTGTTATTTTGCTTTATCGTATTCAAGACAGGTATTTACATAGCGTCTGGATTCCACGCAATTCTAATATCAAATGAAATCCTCAAGAGTTACAGTATATATTTAATTCATGGAGTGGAGAGATCGAGCAATCGATAAATAATTTCATAAAAAAGAGGACGAATATTGCCCTACAATGATTCCAAATCTGATAAAAATAGCATATATAGACAAAATGACAACCGTTATATTTCAAAATGCTCTATCCCCTTTTTCTGAAAAGCTTAGGTTGTTCAGACTGCTACTTCACATTTATCCTAAATCGTTTTAAAAGTTGGCCTGGTTAATATAAGTATAGAATATTGGTTTTCTTGAACTGAATACTCGAATATTCGATAAAATAACAATAACTGGACGCAATTATGATTTTCCCTTTTATCATATATCAGTGCTCGGTACGTAGTAACATTAATCAAACGCCTACTATATATTTCAAGATTCGGTGTTATCTTCCACAAAGATGAGCAATACAAAATCTGCAATGAATTTGCCGACCAGATACCTACACAATACTTTCAGTCAGGATTGGCCCCATAATTTCATTCCTAGTGTAGGGGCACTACCTTCTACGTGCATTTACAGCAGTGCGTCGTCAAATATCATTACGCATTGTGACCTCAAAGAAGAAGCTGCAGACACGACATCTGATGATATAATCCCTGTTGATAGAGAGGGACAAACTAATGAGATCCCAACGGAGAGAAAAATCATGATTTAATTATTTCTCAAATGATAACAAATAGAAACGAATTTGCTTTGTCTTTCTTAGAAGAATATTAATAGATAATTTGCATGAGGGCATAAGAACATTGATGGGTGCCTATAAGGCACGGTGTAAGCAAGGGAATGGTTCAACAACGTTCAGTCAAGTATTAGTCATAACGTTTATTAAATGGACAGCTGTTACCCGAGAGACGTAGAACAAGAGCATATAAATAGAGAAAATAAAAGTTTATGACAGTTTACAAATAGTAAGACGTGATGGGTTGATATATACATTGATTTAGGAATCGTTATTAAAAGACTACTGTGGAGATGATCAAACGATGTTTAGTTAGTGGTGTATTTACTAGTAAAGGTATCATCTATTTGATTTAAGCAATGTATTTGAAATCATATCTAGTAATAGTGCACCGTGACATAAAAGATCGATCTAAATTGGGTCAACTTGAGACAGAAATGGAGATGATCTTATTTATCTACCCAACAATGAATTTACATGAACATTTTTTGGGAGAAAGGATCAATGAGATGATTTGTATTTGGTTCAATTCATTGAACATCTGAAAGGAATCCATTGGAGCAATGACATTTTAATTGATTTGATGGCACACGAGGATCTGGAGTCTAGATATCGAAAATAAAACCGTCGACTATATAAGACAGCACAACACATCCGGCCCCTTCAAACAATTTCGTGTCCAAAGAAAATCGTGAATAGACACCCTTGGGTTGTCGCTTCCGTGCTATAAAAATATTACAGGACCTCAGAAATTTATGAACAATCCGGCAGTTGTGTCAGATCTTGCTCTTTTTCTGTTTAAGAAGGCATTTTCAAAATAACAACGATGACTGATTACCTTATAGTTGCCGAGGCCGTCATATCAGTCCTTTCAGTGATCTGCAACGCAATTCTAGTCTTTGTTATACTTGCAACACGGCGGCTGAGAAACAATACGAACTACCTCGTGGCGAACATCGCAGTGGCAGATATGTTAACTGGACTTGTGTCATTACCGTTGGATATCATAGCCATTGTGGTTCCCGAATGGACAGAGGGAAACTGGATCCAATGCATACTCACATATTCTGTTATCATGTTCATACTCTGGGCGTCGTTATTCAGCGTTCTTGCTATCACGTGTGAACGTTTCTGGGCTATAGTATACCCATTTTCATATCAGAAGCACGTCACAAGAAATGTTGTTTTGATTGTTATTGGAGTGATGTATGTGGCCTCTTTTTTGTTGGCACTTCCGACACCTCTTTCCTGGGTGAATGGGAGATCGCCGGATATTATGTGGTGTTTTGGCTACCAGAGTTCTACGCCTCCAGAAATAGGAATCCCTTCGTTTATAGGAATCATGGTCATCTGTACCATCACAGCGGGAATGAATTTTAAAATAATGCGTGTGGCACAAATTCAATCAGCAAAGATAGCTGCCATTGATGCAGTTGTCACATCGGGGAAGAAAACAAAGTTCAGCAAAGAAAAGAGGATAACGTTGTTTCTATCTTTTGTTGCTCTATACTTTGTTATATCATGGATAACACTTTTGGTGCAGATAACTCTCGCCTATTTTCAGATTGAAACTCCGATGGAGTTATGGACGTTTAGCATAACATTTGCGTTCAGCAACGCAGCTTTAAATCCAATAATTTACGGCATGGGTCAAGGACAATACAGACGCGCCTTCTTACGGCTATGTTGCAAGAAATCTTCAATTGCCCCTGAAGAAAGTGGCACTGCAATGTCGGTCCCATCAAACACATTAGAGACTACCACAAAGCCTTGAAATACTTCAGTGTCGTGAAACAACAATGATAAAAGTGTTGTTGTCGCACGTTGAACGAACATGCTCAAACAACAATAATATTCTAAAAAACTATGATACATACCCTTTGCATTCGTTTGACTTCACTTCTTAAAAGAGAGCTTTAACTAGACTCTGCACGCAGGGTATATGGTACATGCAGAGACTAAATAACATATGTGGGATGAAAATTATCGTGGGTGTGGCATCAAGAGTCACACTTCATACTAAAGTAAAAATCCTATATCAAATCCTAAAGCCCGTTTTCATTTGCAATGCTATTATATAGGGAAACATGGAGAAACGTCTTCGTCAACTCAACATCCTTATGGGTGAGATGTAGTCATTTTGACGTCCAGTATTTTGTGATACAATAAGTTTTTATTTTAATGATAACTTTGTGTATACTTGTGTACATATGTAGTTTTGTATTGATCGTAGATAAGAACTCATTGACGTTCAATTTATTGACATTACTAAAATATATTATTGGCATTAATACTGTATATGTTTTAGTAATATTTATTCATAAAATGTCCAGAATCGGCAACGATCTGGATATAAATCAGTGGATGTTGGACAAAACATTGT
Source organism: Owenia fusiformis (assembly GCA_903813345.2). Taxonomy (NCBI): domain Eukaryota; kingdom Metazoa; phylum Annelida; class Polychaeta; order Sabellida; family Oweniidae; genus Owenia; species Owenia fusiformis. The sequence goes on along the minus strand of CAIIXF020000007.1, from coordinate 17,902,326 downwards.
TGAAGGTTGAAAATAGATTTCAAAAATAAAATGCGTATTAAAATAAAGAGATTTCATGACACACTTAAATACATAGCGCGTTTTATAAGTCCCTTGTGTTTAAAACGTAGAAAATGTGTGAAGCACTTCATCATTTGTCGCGCAGCTCTATCGATTCATAAGGAGCCTTCGCACATTGCAAATTGTTTTTAAAATGAGTAAATACTTACAGACATAGACATAGTTATTGGTAGGGAATCATAGTAATACTTGGCATTAATTAAGTTATGTCACTATCTAATCCACCTTATAAACAAGGATTTGGGTGAACAATTATTAGTGGTAAAAAGAACATTAGAGTTGATCGATGAAATATACATTTCTATGATACGACGTCAGATACTGTACATCGCGGCATTTTACTGCATTTTTAATGCGTACTTACTTTTAAAACCGCAATATCTCGTCAGCAAAATCATATTTTTCTACAATTTTTCGTCATCAGTTGAACACGTATGTCCATGAAATATTTTGCCTATCAGAATTCCAAATAACTGATTTGGGACTTTTTAAATGAGAATCACGCAAGCCGTATTATGCGACTTTCTATGCTAAAACCGGGTGTCGACTGTAACATTTTGAAGAAAAGTGATTTTAATTTTAAACGAAAAATGAAGATAACTTTTTCATTTCCCAACGGATCTTTCTCAAATTTTCACAATATTTAAATTCACCATTTTGGAAAAGACAAACAGATTATGTGTGATGACGTCATAATATAACAATGCTAACTTAACGCTTATATTTATGCAAAAAAAGTGTCGACAGGCAGAATTTCGTAACAACAAGATATATATTTTGATCAATTAAACATTAAATCGTTTGAAAGGTGAATTATTCTTTTTTGATTCCTGAAAGGCATATAATTTCTATATTTTTATCAAAAAACTATATCATTTCGATTAAAATTCAGTCTGTAAGAAGTATAAATTGAAAGAAATATGAAGTGAAGCCATGTGAAAAATTCACAAAATTACGTTTCATTTTTTGAGTTCAAATATTTCTAATTAAGGGATAAACATTCAAAACTTTCCAATGTTTCAGCATGTTCTTTTAGATATACCCCTTACTACATACAATTAATTTCATTTAATTGAACCAGTATATATTGAGATAGACATCGTTTTATCACCGCAACCCCAAGTGAAGCCTTTACAAAATAAGACGTTACGCCGTTAGCGTATTATATGTTCTCCTTTATTATTCATTGCTTTAAATAAATAAAACTAAATATTCGAGTTAAAATAAATTACAAATAATGCATTTAACAATCCTTAATATCTTCCCGTCTGTGTTTATCAGTTGAATATGACAAGGGGCATTGTGAAAGAGTCTAGAAAGACGGTGCGACAACGAGAGCGCAGGGCCGAAAAGCGCGACAAAGAACAAAACGGGTAGGGTTTGAAATGTCTACTTTCTGGTGATTCTAATTCTGTATATCGTGACACAACCTTTTTGAATATAGAATTGTATTGAAGCGCACATTAATCTAAACAAAACTTGAAGTTTTTAAGAAGATTCCACGAATATTAAAACGTTTGCAATTACTTGGAGGAGCATTGCGCATATTTATCGCGTAAATCGTTGCATTTTGTCGGTAAAATGAACAATTACACTGTTACGCCGTGATGTACAGTATCTGACGTCGTATCTATACGTATTTATTAAAAGTACATATTTTTGCGAAACGCCAAAGGATTGGTATCGATATGGTGAACTGAATAGACTAGATGCGAGCAGAAGTAATCTTGATTTACGTCATTAAATATTCAGAATTCAGTCAAAGTGATGTCATATTTGAAAACTGCATGTAAAAGTGCATCTAGTTTCGAAAATTGTCTATCAACTTTGAATATTTGATTTTTTTGAAAATGTGACTTCTTGTTCGGGTTGATTCCCCATAGTCCTCATGTTACAAAATCACAAAAACACGGTAATTTATGTAATGTTGACTGATAGACAACAATTTAATGTGACAATAATATATATATACAGGGTGTCAAATAAGTATATATAAGTTTTATATAACTGTTTTATTAACATTTTGTGTTGTTTAGTGCAATTGTTTTTTGTTCCTTTTTACCAATTCTTGAGAATGAAATAAAATATCTTTCCGAAGCTTGTTGGACCAAAATAGCATAAACAACATTTTCCTAGACCTCTCAATATTATTGTTATACAAAGGAAAGTTTGGTTGATGTAACAACAAGTATTCAAAAAATTAAAACAAAAACCCCCAAAATAGATAAAAATTAAGATAAACCTTTTATTTCATTAACAAAATACTTTTTTAAATCAACCAAACTTTCCTTTGTACAATTACAATGTTGAGAGATCTAAACACGTTGTGTTTATGTCATTTTGTTCCAATGAGGTTCGGATAGATGTTTCATTTCATTCCGAATATTTATGATACCAAGAACAAAAGAAATGTCTGATTTTTTTCTAAGAAATATAGAGAAAAGTATATGTATCTATTTCTCTACGCATAGCATAAGCTGCGCTTTCACGTATGAGCTTATGAACGTATGAGGCTGCGCGATAAATGAGGGTGTGATCAAACCTTCATAAGTTATAAGGAAATAAACATACTATAAGTGAGTTGCGAAATCTCTATATTTACTATGTTCTGTCATCTGAGCATATTTGATAGTTGATTCCGGGCAGGGTAATGGCTGCTGTATATCATTCCGGTCCTAGGAAATAATTTGAGTGCAATTATCTGTATATTGATGGAGCGAAGGTGACACATTCTAAGTTACCTGAATATGTTCGGTTAATTTCCTCTAATCGAAACTAACAACGAATATACAATAATCAAGAAGCATATAAAACAAGCGAAATAAATGTGTCATAAAAAGAAAATTAAACGCTAGACATTTGATTCATTTTACAGTGAATTGACATGTACGTTTTGGATGTCAGGATGACAAACTCAACAACATCAAACCAAACATGAGTTATATGAATTCAGAGATTTTCTTCAGTTTTTGAATATCAAGCCATACGATAGTGTTATTTGGCGTTTTAATCAAATTTGTCTTGCCACATATTTGCCTCGCTTTTAAGATCCTAGCAGCTGGCGGCAGATGAATTCGTGAATGCTACACTTTCCTACATGAGTTTGGCAACCCTTTCCCCCCATTGGCTTACGTGTTAAAGCCTCTCTATGTTTGAATTTTTATTTTCATAAACTGCAAAGAAAAAACTAATAATGCAGAAGTTTGTTGAACTTGACTATATTTCTATTACCTTCAAATTTACCAAAATTTTCTAATTTTTCGAAAATTGATGACAATTTGATGTTTTTTGGAATCGAAATTTCCCTGTCAAACAAATAGGAAATGGTAGGTTTGCCGCAAGTCATATGATAAAATATCCACCTACCTACTCTCTACTAATGATAGAGAGGTATATAGCATTTTACTTGGGTTAGATACAAATAAAGCTACTGGCCCTGACATGTTAAGCAATAGAATGCTTAAAATGGCAGCACCATCACTTTCAACCATATTATCAAAATTATTAAACAAAATGTTCATTCTTAATAAATACCCCCATTCTTGGAAGATAGGCCACGTTGTAGCAATTCACAAAAGTAAAGACAAAACAGATGTAAAAAATTATAGACCTATCACTCTCCTGAGCTGTATATCTAAAGTTGCAGAACGCGTAATCTTCAAAAGACTTTTTGACCATCTCATTGTGAACAATTTATTTTATAACCTCCAAAGTGGCTTTTTGCCAGGTCACAGCACCCAGGCACAGCTTTTAAGTATAATTGATGTCATAACTAATGAAATTGAAAATGGGGCCAATGTAAGGGGGATTTATCTTGACATTTCGGCCGCCTTTGATTCAATGCCCCATGGGCTACTATTAAAAAAACTGAAAATGTATGGTTTTGGTCATAACATCAAAGAATTAATGAAATCTTACCTATCAAATAGACAAGTAAAAGTTGTTTTGGATGGCCATGAGTCTGAACTATCTGTGATGAACCATATAAACGCAGGAGTACCTCAAGGCTCCATATTAGGCCCCCTCCTGTTCCTAATTTATATCAATGATCTACCTGATAACTTAAATACCAAATGTTTTATATATGCAGACGACACGCCACTTTACCAATCCTTCACAGCTGAAACAGCAGCTGCTAAGAATAATGAATTACAAGAGGATCTAAATAAAATTCTCTTATGGTCAAATACATGAAAATTAAACTTCAAAGCTAGTAAAAGTAAAGATATGACTTTTTTTAATCCAAGAAAGCGCGAAATTTTGACCCCAGATCTTTCCCTTGGTAATGACAAGTTACCAAGAGTAAACAATCACAAGCACTTGGGGTTGATTTTGGACAAAAATCTCACTTTTGACTATCACATTACTGAACTTGTAGCAAGAATAGATAAACTCATAAATCCGTTAAAAGTCTTAAGTCTTTTATTTTGCCACTCTTTGATTATTGTGACATTCTTTACGGATGTGCAAATTTGACAAAACTACAACTTTTAGACCGCCTTTACTATAAAGCTGCACTTATTTGTTCAGGTGACATGCATGGAACATCAGCCACAAAAGTGTTGAATACTTTAAATTGGCCCACACTCTCAAAAAGACGTCAATATCATAGAGCTTCCTTTATGTATAGAGCTCACAACAACTTGCTGCCTTCTTATGTTACTGAGATATTTGAATCACTAAAAAGAAATCAAACACATGTACTAAGACACCAACTTGACTATATTTTACCAGTTAAATCCAAATTTTATGAAAGATCTTGTATCTCAAAAACAATATCAGAATGGAATCTACTGCCATCTGATATAAAGAACTCATCTAGCTTAAGCATATTTAAATCCAGCCTTAAAAGAAATATTTTTAACGAAACTGTCATTAACTCATCAGAACTGTCCATCTCAAGAAACCAAGAAATTATATTTAACAGAGTACGATGTGATTTCATTTTCAAGGCTCACCTTTACTCGCATAACTTTACCAATGTAAATTCCCCCATCTGCTCATGTGGTATTAACAGTGAAACAACCAGCCATGTGATTTTTCGATGTAACTTGAGATTAACATTCTGGACTGAATTAGAAAACCAACTAAAAAATATGAATATACAATACTCCCGTAAATATAAGACACAACGTGATAAACTTTCTCTGATCCTCAATGGTGAAAAAACATTAAGTAGAGCTGAGAATCTGATTGTTTTAAAGTGCAGTGCCATTTTCTTCGAGCGATGTGTAAATGTCTGAAATCCTCCACAAAATAACTTTTATCCTATTGTATCTCATTTATTTTAATCAAATATTATTGATTGAATACATTGTATATTGTAATTGTAGAACGTGGCTAATAATGCTAAAAGCACAGCCACTTACACTGTATTATTGTATGTACTCTTTGTACAAATGATTAATTTAATAAATAAAAATAAAAAATATATATATATCCACCCATCCGAGTTCTCTTAAAATACAAGTTAAGTTGACAATTGAATTTGCTCACTTTATCTTACACAAAAACGATGTGTTTCTTGAAGTTTAAAAAAAGTTATAGGCCTCCAAAGTCAAACTATTTTTTCTAGAAAATTTCTCCCAAAATAAGTGAGTAAATAATTTCCAAAATTAACTTTGAAGCTCTGTAACGTTAATGTTAACAAAGTAAACTTAACACTAAACAGGCAAAATAAATAGACGATTCAGTTTTCTATATATGAGCCTGGCCATAGGAAAACCGGTCTTATCACAAAAATTAAAATTGTGCAACAGAGCCAAAAATGTGCCCAAGATTAAGAGGAAAATGTGCTAAATTAGGATCCAACTTTTTGGTCCATATATGCATGGGAAAATTTTTAAGACACAAGTCATGGCTCATTTGAAAGGTCTTTTTGTGCTTTTTAAGATAAACAAAAATTCAAAATATTGAAAAATCTGTGATAAGACTCCTTTTCCTGTGGCCTGGCTCATATAATAATTTTTGGTAATTTTTTTCTTGAATAGATATCCCGAAATCTCATTTGCCCCGAAACCACCATTTCCCATTGGAATGACGATTTCAAAAAGTCATCAAAGTCATCAGTTTTTCGACGTCTACCTTCACCTTCATTATCAGTTTTTTCCTTGCAGATTATGAAAATAAAAATGCAAACATAGAGGGGCTTTAACGCGTAAGGTGTCACAGACAGAAGTACAGAGGTGAAATTTTCTTGGCATGTCGTGGCGATTTTACACTACATGTCTGCGATATATTTAATTTTCCATTAAAAAGTGCAAATCCAAACATTTAACTTATCATGATATACAACTAAATATTTTGAGGAAGTCTATGTCATTAATTTGCAACATGAGACTATTATATGAAGCAAAAGCCTTGCTGATTGTGCTTACCTATAATGTACTCTACATGGAGAAAGAACGGTTCATATTAGTATTAAATGCATATGAGAAAATAAAAGTTTTACAACAGTAATAATGTTCTTTTATAACAACCTTCGAGTGATACAGTGGAGACCAACAAATATTGCATATCGACCATTGGAACATATTTTTCTTTTTCACCCTTGATTGCACTTCAGATCAGACATGAACGACTCTGCTGCTAAATTCCGGAAAGCCGATTTTTCCTTTTTATTACAACCGCGCAACGGGAAAACATTGATACGTGAATTTAAAAAACTGTATGCGTTTGCTTTCAACACGTAGAATGTTAAAGAAATAGAATACGAATAACTAATAAGTACAAAACGATGATTGCAGTTAACACAAAGAAGACACAATTATAAAAAGGGCAAATGTTTTAATATAAATGTCATTCAATGTGTGCTATTTTAATGTCAACGCAACTGGTTACCATGACCATGCGATATATACTGAAAACGTTGCTTATTAATTCTTAAAAAACAGCTTTAATGATGAGTTTTAGACAAAAATCAACGTTTGCTAATGTAAACTCAGACTATAACATACAAATGATGTATCTACTATGATGTGCTTCGATAATTTCCAATTGTCGATAAAGTATGTTTTCAACCAGCTTTTAAAAGGGGATTGTTTGATATTTCATGCTCATAAAAAGAATACGTTTTTTAAGTCCATACGAGGTTTGACATTAATCTATTAAGAAAAAAAAATTCAATAAATTAAGACTTCCATCAGTTTCTATCAGCTGTATCCAGCCCTACCAAATATGAGTTCAAATCCATGATGGAAGACGTTGTTATCATTTGTTTGGGTTATATCTTTTGCTCACCTTGTATGCAATTCGCAAGACCTAAAAAAGTTGCGAACCTCAAATTTATTCAACTGTAAAGTTGCTTATTACATTTACGATTCAAAAATATTCTCTAATTATCCGTCTTTTATCAAATCCAACACCATACTGCCGCTATGATTTATCGCCATCTTTTCATTCAAAATTAATCTAAAAAGACTCTAGTATTGCAAAGAGCATAACGATCCATGGAGTTCTCAGTTCCGTTCTTGGCCCACGCATCTTAGTGGGGGGGGGGAAGCCGGACCATGTCTTTTGGCGTTATTGAACGGTACAGTTGCAAATCACATTAGGTATACTGCCATCTTTCTTTATCAAACGGTACAGTCACGTATCACATTAGGATTATTGTTATTTGGCATTATTGAATGGTACAGTTGCAAATCACATTAGGTATACTGCCATCTTTCTTTATCAAACGGTAGGCCTACAGTCACGTATCACATTAGGATTATTGTTATTTGGCATTATTGAATGGTACAGTTGCAAATCACATTAGGTATACTGCCATCTTGCCTTATCAAACGGTACAGTCACGTATCACAATTAGAATTATTGTTATTTGGCATTATTGAATGGTACAGTTGCAAATCACATTAGGTAAACTGCCATCTTTCTTTATAAAACAGTACAGTCACGTATCACAATTAGAATTATTGTTATTTGGCGTTATTGAACGGTACAGTTGCATATCACATTAGGTATACTGCCATCTTTCTTTATAAAACGGTACAGTCACGTATCACAATTAGGATTATTGTTATTTGGCATTATTGAATGGTACAGTTGCATATCATATTACATGTAGGTATACTGCCATCTTTCTTTATAAAACAGTACAGTCACGTATCACATTAGGATTATTGTTATTTGGCATTATTGAATGGTACAGTTGCATATCATATATTAGGTATACTGCCATCTTTCTTTATAAAACGGTACAGTCACGTATCACATTTGGATTATTGTTATTTGGCATTATTGAACGGTACAGTTGCAAATCATATATTAGGTATACTGCCATCTTTCTTTATAAAACGATACAGTCACGTATCACATTAGGATTATTGTTATTTGGCATTATTGAATGGTACAGTTGCATATCATATATTAGGTATACTGCCATCTTTCTTTATAAAACGATACAGTCACGTATCACATTAGGATTATTGTTATTTGGCATTATTGAATGGTACAGTTGCATATCATATTACATGTAGGTATACTGCCATCTTTCTTTATAAAACAGTACAGTCACGTATCACATTAGGATTATTGTTATTTTGCGTTATTGAACGGTACAGTTGCATATCATATTAGGTATACTGCCATCTTTCTTTATAAAACAGTACAGTCACGTATCACATTAGGATTATTGTTATTTGGCATTATTGAACGGTACAGTTGCATATCATATTAGGTATACTGCCATCTTTCTTTATAAAACAATACAGTCACGTATCACATTAGGATTATTGTTATTTGGCATTATTGAATGGTACAGTTGCAAATCATATATTAGGTATACTGCCATCTTTCTTTATAAAACAGTACAGTCACGTATCACATTAGGATTATTGTTATTTGGCATTATTGAACGGTACAGTTGCATATCATATTAGGTATACTGCCATCTTTCTTTATAAAACGATACAGTCACGTATCACATTAGGATTATTGTTATTTTGCGTTATTAAACGGTACAGTTGCATATCACACTAGGTATACTGACATCTGATGGGCGGAACTGGACCATAAGTATGAAATATGTCACAATGAGGCCTCCAATCTAAAAATAAATAACCAGAAGTAAGTTTCTGCAATGCATTTTGTAAAATGTACGTCTGATTACTAGAATACCGCGCATTAAAATGCGGCATTGCCATTATAAATAAAACTAATAATGAATCCATCCAGATTTGAGTATCATGTATATGTCCACTAAGAACTTAAATGTAAATGATCTGAAGCTGAGCTCTCGTCAAATCATTGCTCCTAGGGCTGAAGATATGCCTTGGCTAAAGTTGACAAAGAAGGCTAAAACTTAAAGAACTACAATACTCTATCCTAATCAACGTTTGGAAATGAGGCCTTACGCTGAGTATCATTGTTTTGTCAATGATAAATAATTCTGCAGCACTTAGACCAATTGAAGAGGCTTTAAGCTTACTGAGAAACATATACATCTGGAAATAAAAGGCAAAAAAGCATGATTTATTTTTACTTATGTTTTGTCCTCAAATCAATACAGCAATAACCTCATTTCAGCCGACAACAAAGATTATTATTTTATCACCACCTATTGGAGAACAGGCCTCGAAAGGTGGTGATCATGTTTTTATTCTTAGCTGTACTCTATCATTTACATGATCAGGATCACAATGGTCATGTTGTGAACGGTGATACTGATGCATATTAGGTAGCTGAGAAAATAGTCAGAGATACCAATATTCTCTCTTTAGGCATATATACAGGGTGATCAATAAATAAGGTAAAAGTATCTGGTATTTTGTAAATATTGGTCCAAACATCCTGAAATTTGGTCAGAATATACTTTGTACATTTCTAAATAAAAATATTTGAATATACGTATAACTTCTACCATATGATTGGTTAATATTATAGTTACAATGGCAACTGGAGTCGGGGGTACCCGGGGCAATTTTATTGCATCCAATTTGAACAAAAAATAATAGAAGCATATCTTTTTCAAACTGAAAAGAAATAAATGTGGATGCCAGCATTTATTGTTTCTATAATACTTTGTTTTCATTGTTACATATTTTCTTGCAAATTTGATGTTTCATGTCACGGAAAAGATAAATATATAATGAAAACTGATGTGATCAAAGAAAGTCTACGACACAGGTCAATGATGAAAAACAATACCCACAGAAGAGATTTGATGAGAGCAAAGAGAAAGAAGCTAAGAGGCCCGCAAAACATTTCACATTGCACTGGGATAATGCTCCATCTCACAATGCTATTCTCACGTTACAAACCATTGAAGCACTGGGTTTTCCTCTGTTAGGTCATGTACTATACTCTCCTGACTTGTCCCCTTATGATTTTACCTTCATGGTGAGCTGAAGAGGGAGTTGATGAAGTTTCTCATGGGAAGACCTGAAGTCAGCTATCTTGAAAATGTGCAGGCTATATGAAAATGGGTTTAAAAAGGTGTTCAAAGACTGGAGTAGAAGACATGGACTACAGTGTATGTTAAAAAAAAGGACATTAAGTAGAGTAGTTATGAAGTATCAAATAAGAATATGATATGCCAGTTCAATTGTGATTTGAAATATATTTTCAAAAGTGCTTCGACTGAAAATTTAGTTTTTGGTAGTTGCCCCGGGTCTTCATGCTTTCTGTTGCTATGGAAACCATAACTTTAACTAATCACATCACTTTGATCTGTAACTTTATATATCAATTCAATAATGTTTGAACATTATTCTGTGCAAGTTTTATGAGGATTGGGTAAAATCTGAAGAAATCCCAGATACTTTTACCTTATTTATTGATCACCCTGTATTCTTGTATACTGAGCTAAATTGACATTATGAGTTTTACTTACGTTATACTCAAAGAGTTTATCGTCTTTAGAATACTCAACGTTGTGTAAAGCATCGAGTGGCTGGTGAGCCTCATCATTCAACATGCCTCCTCCCATTGTGATAACAATACTTGTAGCGAAACCAGTGCCCAACCAGAATCCCTGGACAACAAGGGCGAATGTATCGGATACGTACCACACAATAACGTAAAGTCCGAGACATATGTTACACCCGCAAGTGATGATGTTAACAGAGTTAAAGGCTATAAATATCTTGCTTGTATGCTCTACGCACACACATAGCTTCAGATGGTATTTTCTTAATGAATCCAATTTTTCCTTAAATCTTTTGTCATCGCTAATAGCTTGGGCAAGAACTTTATTGAAGCGTTTAAACTGTAGCCATACAGCCACGCATATGGAGAAATAAAATAGCGTTGGGAAAATCCAAGCGGCTGACAAGTATATGTAGATGATGAAAACAAAAATTCTTATAATGATGTCAGACATCTCGTTGGTTTCTTTCGGTTCATAAGGAGTCAACATGATTGGATCAAGAGATTTGGAAATAAAAACCTCGTAGCCATTGTAAATAGTGTTAAAGACGAAACAGATCCATGCGACTACAGTATAGATGATAATTCTTTTCTGCAAATACTTTGAACATCTTGATATATTTAGCTCCTCTCTTGGGAGATTGGTTTCGCTTTTAATCAGTGCCAGCAAACGGTCTGTCCTTCCGAATGCCAGGTAGCACATGATCGATTGCGATGTACAGGTTATGATCCAAAGAATAACCAGAATGCGTATATAAAGGAACGAACCGAGTTCTACATTATTCCGAAACATTGTGAGCATCCTTCCTGTATTTATTAATAACATGACAGATACAAATAAGGAATACACTCTCGATGATGACCATGTCCTCGTCATTGGCTTCTTCCCATGATCTAGCTCATCTTCGTCGTCGGTATCCCGACTGGCATGAAAAATGGTACTATGGTATAATCCAAACATTTTCATGCTAAAAATAACAGGTTTGAAAATTTGCAAACTTTCATATTTTTCGATACTTTCACTCAGTTCCTTATCTGACTCATTTGCTACATGTATGTTAATGTTTTTGTCATTTTCTGGATGACCCCAAGCGGCTTTTATATTGCCGGGTTTAACACAATCCATCTTCATTTCAGTGCTAATTCAAGTTCTGGTTAACCTTGTATTCGCGAATGCAACTAACGCCTGTCAGCTACCGCATTAACCTTCTATTTTATGACCAACTCATTTAGATGAATGGAATAGTAGCAGATACTATTCATATTTAAATGAGTAGCCCTTGAAATAGTAAATTAATCCGGTAGCCGACAGGCGTTAGTTGCATTTGCGAATACAAGCTAATAGAGGCGTGTGTGTTTGAAATATCAAGTAATCAATGGTAGGCTGATAGAATTCGTATTTGTCATGTCCCCAGCTAAGTTTTAACGAACAAGTTCAATACATCAATAATGCATACTAATACAATATTGCTGACGCATGCACTATCAAGTAATCAATGGGACATTTATCTTTACTTGCATAAGTCTATTAAATCACTAGAGGAAATGACAAATTGACTAAAAGCTTCACACTTTAAACTCCTTAACTAGAAAATAGGAACTCCGCGGAGTAGCAAATTCTACCGAACCCTAACAAAACATGTTTTGATTCGCGGCCATCTTGAAAATTTCTTCTTCAATAGAGCTCCAATCTAGGCATCAGCATATAAAACTTAAACCAAATCCGTCCATTGGTATTTGAGTTACTGTGAAACCCCAAATATTGATTGGGTTGAAGTTTGAAGGAAAACTCATGTAAATATGAATAGTTCCTGCCGTGGCATAAAAAGTTGTTCGTAATTACAACTTCAAAATGACGGTTTAATTTATGAAAATTAATGGATTAATCCGGTGGCCACTAGCTGCTATAGGCATTCGCGAATACAAGCTAAACTACACTGCATTACAGTAGCCTAGTATTTTGAAATTTGATCAGTAATATAGCAAGACACAGGCGTGTTGAGAAACTGCATGGTTGAATACAAAACCTGGAGGATCTCCATGTAGTATCAAAGATTATGTTTTTTCATGATAAAAAATTCAGCTGCTACCGTGAACATTTTTTCTTGAGCAGAGTTCATAATTTGTCCCTAGACATCAGCATATTAAATTTGAATCAAAACTGTCAACTGCTATTTGGATTATCAGAGATTACATTTTAATGACAAATGGCGGCCATTTTGATAAATACCGACCATCTTGGAGATTTCTTTTTTTAACAGAGCTACTTTATCTCTAGATCTATAGGCATCAACAAATGAAATATGAACCAAATCCGTCCACTGGTATTTGATTTATCAAAGATTACATTTTCACCAAAAATGGCGGCCATTTTGAAATTCAGTGCCCATCTTGAAAATTCTTTCTTGAGCAGAGTTCCTTTGTAATTATAAAATGTGAACCATATCCGTCCATTATTTGAGTCATCAAAGGTTACGCTTTTTACGAAAAATGGCGGTCATCTTTTAATTTAGCGGGCAGCTTGGAGATCTCTTCTTGAGCAAATATCCTTTGTCTCAGCATCAGCATGTATTTAAACCAAATCCGTCAACTAGATAGCATTTGTATTATCAAATATTACATTTTTACGAAAAACGGCGGCCACTTTGAATTTAGCAACCATATTGAAAATTCCTTTTTAAACAGAGGTCCTATCCACATATGGCATCAGCTTATAAACTTTTAAACCAATCCGTCAACGAGTATCTGATTATTGCCCGGACAGACGAACTGAAAGAACGGACAGCTTCTCTATATCCCTCTCGTATTACATTCGAGGGAATAATAATGAATGGCGAAATACATGGCCACTTCAAAGGGCACTAGAGTCACTTAAGCCACTCCATCACTTAGTGATAATTAATCAGTTTGCCTACCTTATATAATTATTAATGATATGGGATACATTGGTAAACATAGCATATCATTTGGAATATTGCTTCGGCATAGGTCCTTTACTTAATGCATTATCTATTTAATTTGAAATAAATGAAAACATGATGAACTAAGCAATACCATGTGGAGAAGTCGATGTTTTACTACATGTACCTTGAACTACACCTGGTATTGGCCGTGCAGTTCTTTAAAACTCAATCTTCCCTAACCCCCCTATCACACCAAACTCGTTCTTACCCGTTCTTGCCAGTCCTACGAAAACGTCGTAAAACGGGCTCAATCTGGCTGTGGTCGGGAAATATGTCTGAAATAATTAGCTTCTTCGTTCTTAAACAGTCTTCAATACGTCCATCTCGTTCGCAGTTCGTTCAGGTCGCACCACGTCGGTGTGCAACGCCGTAGAACGCGTCCCTTAGTCTCGAAGGTCATCATGACCTGATAACAGAACGGTATGGTCGCAATCGAATTTTGAATCGATTCAAAATTCTAAAATCACATTCCCGTCTGAGAACGTTCATAAAGTTCGTAAATAGACCTTAGAAAGTTGCAGCTACGTTCATTCCGTTCGCACACAGTTTTGAAGAACGCAGTGGCAACTTGTTTGGTGTGATAGCTATATTTTTGCTAACTCGTTCATAAGCAGTGTTAAATACGTTCTTAATCAGTTTAAACCCGTTTGCAATGAGTTCTACCTCGTTCTCAACACGTCCTCAGACAGTTCAACTCGTTGTTAAAACGTCCCTAGTAGGATTGAAGTACGACGGTTCCGTTCGTAGTACGTCCAGCTCGTCGTTAGTACGTTGTCACTCGCTCTAATTGTAGAACGTGACGACCACGAGAACATTTTGAGCATTGTCTAAGTTCTAGAGGACCTACCCGTTCGAGTACGTTCGATGAAGTTTGTAAATAGATCCCAAACTGTTCTTAGTACGTCCAGTCCGTTCGTACACAGTTGAAACCCGTTTTCGAGAACGTAGTGAGAACTAGTTTGGTGTGATAGTAGGGTTAACAAAATAATGTTTTCCTTGTGAGATCTCGCACAGTTCTTTAATATGCATACATTGTACCATGCATGTTTATCATAAATATATTATGCTGGTACACACTTTTACACAACATACACTCCCCTCCATAAGTTTGGCAACCCTAACCCCCCCCCCATTGGATTACGCGCTAAAACATATTCAATGTAAAGAAAATACTATTTTTAGTGTATGATATATAAATTGACATCATTTTGAATAGCTATAACAATAGCTCAATTTTTAATAACAATATGTTGGATATTGATGATAAATCTGATGTGGTTTTGAATATTGACATCCCCATGTTAAACCAATGGGAACGGATAGCTTTGTCGCAAGTCATTTGGCAGAATATCCATTTATCCGAGCAAAAAAAGTTAGGAAAAGTGAATTTGCAAACATTGTTTAACAAAAAATGAAATGTTTCTCAACATTTAACAAAGTTGTAGTCCCAAAAAGTCTATTGTTTTTCAAGGAACACAGGATGTGAAAAATGATTTTCAAAAAAGTCTTTGGAGCTCTCTAATTTTGATGTTCACAAAGTAAACTTAACACTTAATCAGTTTTTGTGGTTCAATTTTCGTCACCCTTACGTGTCTAATAGTTATGCAAATTAAAATATGTCTAGTAAAAGAAAATATTATCTGTGCAAAACAAGAAAAGATATATCACTTTTTGTGATTCTATAACATGCGGTCTATGGAGAATCAACCCTAACTAGAAGTCACATTTTGAAAAAAAAAATTAAGTTGATGAACAATTTTCGAAACCATAATTCTAGATGCACTTTTACTTGTAGATTTCAAATATTACATCATTTTGACAATGTTGACATTATTAAGAACATATAGTTTCTGTACAGTTACATATTCCATTAGGTATATTGACATCTGAAGGCTTGAACTGGACCAGGAGGATGAAGTAAGTCACGAGGATTCCAACAATCTAAAATATAAAAAAGAATCTGATTCACATAATCTGTACGATTAGAATGGCAATTCCCCGGGAGCAATTCTCACATAAGTAACTATTTAAGTATCTACACGTCATGGTTACGTTTGTGGTCATATGAATACGAAGGGAACCGAATGAACGAAGATTGAATGAAGAAGAGAATGAGAGACACAGTGTCCATGAGATGGGGGTTGTATTTCAGATACATGGATCTTATTACTTACGCTAAATACAAATGATTTATCAATGACGAATATTCCCGATACGCTTAAACCAATTGGAGATACTTTTAGCTTGCTAAGAAACATTGTCATCTAAAAGGAAAATATCATATGCATTTAAAAGCATTAATATGAATTATATATCAGATATCAAAGCGGAAAGTTATCTTGTATCGATATAATTATTTGTTCGATATATTTTTTGTTCTCTCTTACTTTTCCGTTTTTTAACTTACGCTGTACTCAAAGAATCGGTCGTCTTTGGAATATTTAACGCTGTGTAAGACATCGAGCGACTCGTGAGCCTCTTGATTTAACATGCCTCCACCCATGGCTATCACACCAAGAGTGACTAAACAAGAGATGACCCAGAACGCCTGGACGATACGGCTGAACGTGTCCGCAGTGTACCACAATATAACGTAAAGGATGAGGATGCTGTTACAGGAGTATACCATAATGTTAACAGTGTTATAGACAGAAAACATTTTGCTAGCGTGTTCCGTACATGCACAAATCCTGAGGTGACATTGCCTGAATGATTCCAAAGTTTCATTGATACGCTTATCATGAGTGATGGCTTGTGTAATAACGTTATTGAAATGTTTGAACCGTAACCAAACGCTCAAACACGCAATGAAATAAAACACTGATGGTAGAGTCCAAGCTGCTGATAGGTACATGTAGATTATGAAAAAAGTAAGTCTGATGACGACGTCAGACATCTCGTTTGTCTCTTTGGGTTCGTATGGGGTCAACAGGATAGCATCTTGAGATTTATGAATGAAAATCTCATAACCATAGTAACAAACGTTAAATATGATACAGATCCAGGCAATCACTGTATAAATTACTGCTCTTTTCTTTAGATACTTTGGACAACGGGGTATATTTAGCTCTTCTAATGGTAAGTCGTCATCGCTTTTCAACAGTGCTAGCATACGATCTGACCTCCCAAATGCCAAATAGCACAAGAATGACTGTGCCGTACAGGCAATGATCCAAGCAAACACCAAGATGCGCATATAAAGGAATGCTCCGAGTTCTACATCTTTCCGAAACATTGTAAGCATCCTTCCTGTATTTAATAACAAGATGAATGAGACTACTAGAGAATACACTCTTGACGGTGACCAACTTCTAGTCGGCGACTCTTTGCCATGAAGCTCATCCCCGTCGCTGGTATCACTCGAACGGCTGGTGCTCATCTTGAATACTGTACTGTGATATAATCCAAACATTTTCATGCTCAAAATAAGGGGTTTCAGATTTTGCATATGTTCGAACTTTTCAATGTTTTCATAAAGTTCCTTGGTAGTCACACTTGTGTCGATGCATTTGTTTCCTTTATTACGACCCCAAGCTTCTCTAATTTCATCGGTTCCATCATCATTAATCTTCATATTTGAAATTCTTTTGGCTCGTGTTGAGATGTGTTTAATTAGTTACCTCATCAAACTCACTGCATTGACAAATACATACAGTTAGGTTCACTAATACTTTCTAATACTAATACGCCTTTCCTATACCTGTAGTAGTACTCCAAATACCTTTATTGCGAATGTTAATATAAATGGCAATTAACTGAAATGGTCAAAGTCAATATTTATTATAATACAATTTCTGTCAAACAATAGTAAAATGTATTCCAACCATTACGCCATTAACCACTTTCGTGCAAGACCGAGTAAAAGGAAATACAATTATATTACACTATGTTCCAACTACTATTGAATATTGTTATGAGCGATGTGTTTTTTCTCACTGAAATGAAGAAGGAATCGAACTTGATTTAGAATGTTCAGAACGTCTGCCAATAGTAATTGCCCACTCCCTGAAAAAAGAATCGACAATTATGCATGTCGTGATCAAATTGCTAGTTTTCTGTTCTCAATTATAAAACATTGGCTTAATAATCTTTCTAGAGATTCTCTACAATAGAAACAATGTCTTATCCAATAGTATGGATCCAATGTGTTTATTTTATAATAATTTATCTCTCAAAGAACATTTTCCAAATGCACACCAAATATATTAGAGCTACGAAGTGACATTATGTTATGCCTGAGCCCATCTTATCTGCTGATTGCGATGGAAGGATAAAGACCAAGGGGGCGCGGCTATATCGCGATGTCGAAGTATATCAATTTACTTCGAAGTCAGTGCGTTCTGGAAATTTTTACCATGCCTCAACTTACTGGTTCGTTTTAGACACAGGGACTGGAACAGAGTGTAGTATTGATCCAAAAGAAAATTACCAACCCCACGATCTGTGTAACATAGAGAGTACCCTTTGTACACAGAGTGGTTGGTGGGGTAGGATCTCCTTCAAGAACAACTCTACTATCTGTTCCCGTGCCTTTAGTCTTAGATCTCTAAATGAAGACATCTACATACTTTTTGAATTAGATTTTCCTATGAAGGGAAACTATCTCATCATATCTAAAATTACTGTTTTGAGTCTTTCAGCATAATCAAAATTACATGTACAAATGCACGGGGGTAAAGCAGACCCGATGATGCAATGAGCTTGCTCGGCGGTATCATGACTGTGTAACGGGTCTTAATGTATAAGTGTGCTCGGCGGTAGGCTCAAACAACGCGGATCCTCAAAGCATGTGCCCATGGTATATTCGTGTTTTAACACCCGTGAAATGGCTATGTTGTTGTATTGTACATTCAAGTTCGAATTTATACCAGATTTAAGCAATCAACATATAATATATTTTGCAAAATTAGAATTTTATTGCAACTCTATACCAGAATCCCATAGTTCATACATTTATTCCACTATACCATATATAAACCTAGATTTATGTTACCATTTAAGCATCATGAGAAACCATGGCTTTTGAAGGCAGAAAGATGTGACAGTACCAGAATGCCATTTAAGAGATACAAGCAAATTATACAAATCAAATCACAATATGGTTCATTATAAATGGACTATGATTCACATCTTTTTTCTGTAAATATCAAACTCAGGCAAGAATCCTTTACTTGGCTGTTGGAAGTAAATGTGCTTCCTAAAATACATTGGAACTTCTCATACCATTGAGCTTACAAGATGAGCAAAATCTTTAAATTGTTTCATATTTAGAAAAATAAGGTTTTATACAAAGCTGTAGTCCATAGATAAGGTTACTGCAGGTTGCTTAGATTATATTCTAAGTCAAGAGGTCAAGCCATTTTCATATGCATTAGGAAAAGAATTGTATGGTTCTACTTTAAACTACCAAATATATCTCTCTAAGGTTAGTCACATCTTTGCAGCCAATCAGCAATGAAAATATAGAATTGAGCTGATTTCAGTCTTTCTTTCTGTGACAGTGCTACATGTACTTGTATATAATTGGTGATACACATGGTGGCTTTTTCTGAGCAGTAGAGAATACAAGTAAGCATTTGGTACCTCAAAATATATTGATCCACTTAAAAGGTGTACTTTAAAATTTATACAGTGTAAACGGTGTAAACAGCAGTATTCTACTTGAATCATTTTTCAAAATAACTTTGAAAGAATACGTAAAATAATAGAACCTGTTTTTTGAATTGTATTTATAAATTATGTTAAAAATGGGGCTTAAATTCACTAAAGCCCCTCAGTAGAAAATAATTGTACTGGCTCTAGGCAAGCCTCTTTAAATAGTTTCAGACTGTGATGTCTCAGATACAACTACTAAAAATACACCTGTTTTTCAATGGAAAATATCAACAATAAGTTACATATAATTGTCAGGAATCATTTACTTTCACTTCAGTCTCTTACGGAAACAAGTATTGAGACAGTGTTGTAAAAATCTTAATTCCAAATAGCAATAAAAAGGCCAACAAAATCATTTTGATTTAAAATTCAATAAAATACATGTATAAGCAGTTTTAAAATGCAGATGATATGGAGGACATTTGAATATCACAGGAAATGTAACCCTGGCTGTCTCAAACATTGTATCCAGGAAGTTTTTGTTCAGGCCTATGTTTTGTTGCATAAAATAAGGAAAGTCCAGCAACAGCAATATGAAATAATATCTGCCAGATATTGCGGAGTCCCCATACATAGAGATTGCACAGCACTAGCACCACAAATGTTCCAATATTCTTCTGTAGTGGGTATTTTATTGGTTTGTAAACTAAAATGTAGATCTGAAAGAAGAGTAAATTATTTATTAAAAGGACTTAAAAAGAACTATGTAAATATTTAAATGACAAATGGTCAAATCTTAAGCTATGATTTAAAAATACACAACAAATTTTAACTTCCTCCATCGATAAATTTTCGATTCAACACTTCATTTCTGTAAATATCGTGGCTCAACATTGCTCAGTAACCTTTCCAGAATTCTACTGGGTGCATGCACTTCGAGGATTTCAAACAATCTCATATTGTTTACTGCTAAAGTGAACATGTGTTTAGCTTTGATATTTGCATCAAACAAGATTTATAAAATCTAAAATCTCTATGATATAAGTTAAGGTTGCAGGGTTGATAAGGCTCATAATTATGTTAAATTCAACAAATATTCTGGAAACAATGTACTGGTTGCCTAGTGATTTATTTAATACCTTTACAATAACTACATTATATGCAAAATACTTATTCTGCTGATTTACTAGGGGTCTAATGATGGAGTTTTCACTTGATGTGAGCAAATACTTTCCTGATATTCTAGGTGAGTATCAATATTTGCTGGTATTGTTGCTATTGCCAATTGATTTGGTAATTGAGTTATATCGATCAATTGTGAAACCCCTAGTTTACACGTAATACTGAATATGTCCATTGTGAACCTGTGATATGTTACCTGAACTACACACGCTACACTGGCAAGTATAAAGCATAGACCAAAGCTGAATCCACTGGCCTCCACATACTAAAAAAATAAAGACACATAAACAATAAGTCTAAAGAAAAAAAAGTCATTGGACAAAGTGTGGCTCTAAAATATTCACGTTTTCAATATTGCAATTACGACTGGTACTTTGTAAGCATTTGACTGTGCAAATGATTGACTCTCCAATGACATTTTAATTTGGATGGATACTGAAAATGATTGGTTTAAACTCATGATGGCCCTAGCAATTCACACTTTAGGAAGCAAGAGCATCTCAATTTCAATAACACTTTTTTTGTTTTCAAGGCTATCACAGGATGAAAAATTACCTCCATGTATCCTTGGTTAATAACCCCTAGACCTCTGACAAGATTCAAGGCTGTGCAGAGTAAGGAAAGTACAATGGACATTGCTCCTAACCAGTCTACTGGTACAACTCTCTGTAAGGCACTCACTACAATAAAAACAAAACATTCAGCAATAAATATCACTTCAGTAATTAGCATGTGCCTCTTCATGTGCAATAATGGTCAGAAGAATTTTTTCTGTAATTTCATCATACAATATAATTTTCAAATCTCTATATTGGATATATGCTACACATAATGTTACCAAGTCAGTTTGAGGCTAGGGATATTGTGAGAAACACCAAACGCTATACTCACTTCTGCTTGTGTTCTGACTTGGCTGACCTCTATTGGGAAGAACTGCACCATAGTTGGTGGTTGGCTGAGGTGACATTCCATTTTGTAATAATGGCCACATATCTACCATCTGTATCTTATAAGGAGGTCTTAGTTTGATCTCAGTGTTCATGTCATTTAAGTTGAGTCTGGTGACCATGGAATGTGGGTTGCTGTATTTCTGCTTGGTTTTTTGCATGAATGAATCTGCAAGATAAAAAAATAAAGTAAATAGAATAAAATTAAGAATTAATACAATATCGAATAACACATTTGAAACATCAAAACCAATATAGGTTTATTGTACACCAAAAGTTCTAAAAAATTTGGGCATCTACCTACAGTAAATATGACAACTAATTGAGGTCAATATGCATTGGCCCAAAAGGCAAAAGTATAGTGTACCTACTACCTACCAAAATCAATATAAGTGTATGGTCTGACAAGAGTCTGTACTTCAGTATGATCATACGTCATTATAAACTCCCGTTGTATTTCTTCCAAGAAGCTGAATGCAAGTACAGATGGGTAGCTTCCCTCACACACTGTCATGAAGCACAGTCCAAGAGATGTGATATAGCTAAAAGAAAAGACATCATAAGAATAGGTGAAATTTATTCTAAATATACTAGAGCTTTCTCTGTATTACACATAGGGTGAGGAAAGCCCCATATGTTAGGTGAGAACTCTATTTGCAGGACTGCAAACTTCAATTCACATCTTCATCATTTGGTTCAGAATTTGAACACAGTTGAAAAATTCAGTTTCTTTTGTATGGTGGCCAAAAGTAAGATAACTCATTAAATAAATATATAAATAATAAATAAAAAAACTAATAGAACAAGTCATTTTATGAATCAAACTTTGAGCTAGATCAGTTTGTCTAGTTTTTACATGCGATTGTTCTCCTGACCCTGTATGAATACCCTGGGGGTTGTGCCAAAAAACACAGAATATATGTCAAATAGATATACTTTGTTTTATAAATAAACTACTAGAATTTCCGAAGGTAATACAATGTAATCATTTCTTTGGTAAGAAATGAAAAATTAGATTTTCACAAAAATATCCTGCCATTTTCAAAGCACCTTTGAAGAAAATCTATCCACCAGTATTTGAGTTATTTTCCGCACAGACGGACTAACGGATGGATGGATGAACTGACAGATGGATGCATGGAAGGTTTCACTACATCCCAACAATCTTCATTCATTGGGATAATTTAAAGAGAAAGCATGTTGTTTCACAGGTGGTTTAACTCTGCACCTGCTGCAAACAAATTTCAAATTTTTGAATTTTATAAGGCCCGTATCAGAGAAACGACACAATATTTGCAATCTACTCTAAATTGCCTTTCATTTGAGTATAATAAAGCTATACTTCAAAAACATCTCAAAATTAACATAAATATAGCAGAATATAATAGTGTGATAAGAACCAAGAATAACTGAACCCAAAACCAAACCAAGGGAGTTAAAAATGAACTGAACGGAAAATGTTGATATCGTTGGACCTCTAGTGTACATGTTTGTATGCACTTTAGAATGTACATGTACGGTATGTACATATACCTATAGTACATTAATTAATAAGGATTACTCACTGTATATCAAAATTTTCTTCAGTCACCAGTGTACATCTATCTGAAAATCGTTCCAAATTCTTTGATAATACTTTAGCCAGTCGTTGACTTTCCCTGAATCCTGGTCTGTCGTCAAAATCAGTTGAAGCTGACAGAGGCAATCCATCCTGAGCCCTACAGATCAGGGCAAACAGAACCATGTTCTCAAGGTCAACGATGTCCAGTTAGTTGAGTTCAAATGGCATTGGCAAAACTGCCCTAATTCACGTCACCATACTAGTCAATGGGCAAAAGGGCAAACGCCTGACTTTTTATCTCGAGTTATGGATTTATGTGGCCTCACTGGCCTATCTGAGGTTCTAAAGCTATGTCTAAGCTACATCTTGACACTAAACTCAATAGGGGCCAATCATCTACTTTTTGAAATAATTGGTCAATTGTGACACTACCCCCTCTCTCTGCAGACACAAATTGAAATTCACAAAAATGAAGGCAAAATTAATACGCCACTTGACTCGAAATTTTCCTTCAGATAACCCAAATAAACGCATTTTCAGAAGAAATGGCATCTTGCCATTGCAAAAAGATTACAACTGTGCCTACATACTAGCTTACTGACTCGTCATGATCACAATTGTGTTGGGACTACATTTATTTTTGAATACTACTTTTTTCTATTCAGCGGAAGTGACGTATTAGGGCATTTTGGCCTAATAGCCACATGGTTGGATGATTTCTGGCTTTAAATTGCGTTTTTCCAATTTACTAGAGTTTTTCAAGTAGTTTTGTGCAGTTTAAGAATATTCTGACAGCAATTATGAAAAATATGGCTACTTCATTACCCCTGGGGTCATTTTTCCAAGAACCCAATGGTTTTCCTTTAAATTTGACTAGTTTTTCATTTACATCATGAAATCCACTGCCTGATGGTGACATTTTTCAGTATCGTGTCAAGAAATTGAGTATTTTATTGCATATTGCGATTTTTAGCCAAAATCACTGAACCGTGAACCAGAAAATTGGACAAATTTGGCCCACTTTTTGGCAAAATCTTACTAAAATCATCACTTTTTCATACTTTATTCCATTCAACAACCTCCTGATTTGAAAAATGATGACAAATTTGATCAGTTTTGACTCTGGCCAAGAAAATTGGGACTTTTGAGATATTTTTTAGCTCGAATGTAGTCATTCACAGTGAACAAATACATCAAAAATTGACACTTAACTCACCAATTTCTGACTGCACCCCCGATATGAACCTTCTTTCTATACTGGAAACCATAAGATGGAAAATTCAATCTTTATGATGAATAGCAACTCGTTGGCTTCCCCATTTACGACTACAAATGACATTTAGGGGTCACTAAGGACAAAATTGTAGCCAAATATCGTCAAAATCAGTGGTTTTTGGGGTAAAAAGCGAAAACTGCTGATTCAGCAAAAACATTAAATTTGTTCATGAAAATTCTCCTTTTTGCCTCCGTCCAAAATATGTTTCACACTAATAAACTTCAATTCTGGGCGATTCTGAGTAGTTTTAAAAAATTTTGGTCACTTTCACATGTGACTAATAGGCAAAACTGCCCTAATTCACGTCACCATACTAGTCAATGGGCAAAAGGGCAAACGCCTGACTTTTTATCTCGAGTTATGGATTTATGTGGCCTCACTGGCCTATCTGAGGTTCTAAAGCTATGTCTAAGCTACATCTTGACACTAAACTCAATAGGGGCCAATCATCTACTTTTTGAAATAATTGGTCAATTGTGACACTACCCCCTCTCTCTGCAGACACAAATTGAAATTCACAAAAATGAAGGCAAAATTAATACGCCACTTGACTCGAAATTTTCCTTCAGATAACCCAAATAAACGCATTTTCAGAAGAAATGGCATCTTGCCATTGCAAAAAGATTACAACTGTGCCTACATACTAGCTTACTGACTCGTCATGATCACAATTGTGTTGGGACTACATTTATTTTTGAATACTACTTTTTTCTATTCAGCGGAAGTGACGTATTAGGGCATTTTGGCCATTGCTCCACATGGTTTAATATTTTGTTTATTAGCCAGTGAACTCAACAGAAAAAACATCTAAAAAAGTGTAAACATTTACACGCTGTGTTTTGTATATCCGATAATCACACTCTAGGTAATAGTTAAAGCCGTTAATATTACGTCATATGATCACATTATATTGTTAAGTGTCTTGGCACTTTCAATTAACAAATCTGCATGACTCTGAGAATTATATCACAACGTTTACACTGCCAACATGATTTTTGGGCGATTTTTAGTGACGAAGTATTTTCTTTCCTTCGACACAGAAGAGTACTTCCGCTCCGCGAAGTAACGTTGCCTGGTGAAATATAGTGCCATATATTAGTCCGCACGACATATAATCATAAATTGGCTACCCTTTATTAAGTGAAACGATACTAAAAAGCCATAAATCTTCTTTAGTCATTACATTTTATGGTCTAAGAATACAACTGAATGAAAATCAACAATTTGTCGACCGGATTATTTATAGAGAGTAAGGATCTTAAAAAGGTGTAATTTTCTAAACAAGATGGCCACCAAAATTTGGAAAATTTTACTTTTTCATTTAAAATAAAGTAATACAGGCAGTTTATATTCGAGAATCTTTTAAAATGACCCTTATATTTTATTGATGAGAACGAGGCATATTTTGAGAATATGGCAGCGACCAAAATTAGCAGAGTGTCTAATATAAATGGCACAAGTCAAAACTGGATGGACAGTTTTCAAATTGTTGAGCCACCGAAACGTCTTCCTGTTCCAAATCATCTGTTGGAGTCAAGTAAGTGATCTAGTTTGATATTGTCCGTGGGCTTGTTCTATATTTTTCTTCTGTTGGTCAGAGGAGGATATATCCCAAAGCTGAGTGATGCCATTGTTCGCTGTTGTTTTCTGAATCATGTCTACTGGCTCTACTGTATCATCTGAAGCAAAATGTTCCTCCTACTGCACATCAATGCATGGAACGTGCCAAGATTATATCCTTCAAATGATTGGTATTTTTAGGGTTTAGTGTATAGCTCATATGTTTATCCTATGACAACTGAAGTTTCAGCTACATACATGTACATGTAACAGTCATTGTACATTGTATATTCTCCCACTGTATACAGTATCTCCTATCCTGTATCTCCCACTCCAATATTCCCGGGAATATGTTTTGTTCCATCAATTACTCCGAAAATGGTCTGTAATTATAAACCAGAAATATTACCCAGATCCCAAACATCCCAAACATGATAATGTACATGTAGTAACATGTCTACTGTACATTAGCGTTCCTGAGTACATAGGCCGACGTACTATGAAATTGAACCTAATTAAAATAATTTGATATTCAGTGACATGGGCATGAAAATTGTGGACTTCAAGCAATCATCCCTGTCAAAAGTATCAAGGTGAACTAAGGCTGGAAGCCTTGTATAAACCAAATGCGCTGCTTGATGAGATTTAACTTTGAAAAGTATTTGTGGAAAAGGTGCATGTAAATAATTGTGAAAATAATACACTAGTCCTCCATAATCAGGATCTAAATATATTTTACAGATGTGTTTACAATAATTACTTAGCTAACAATCTCTAAGGTCTGAGTGGTTTTCTATCATATTTAAAGTGTCTTTCTAAGACTTAGAAGGAGAAATTTGAGATTTCGAGCCATATGTCTCAAGAAAATGCTCTTACCTTTCTAGTAGGATGAGTTCAGGTGCCAAAAACAGCTGATCAAAGGATATATATCATTTTCTAATTGAAAAAATTGCAGAGCCCTGCATTTTTAACACTGTTTTGACAGGAAGTCATACCCAAAATGAAAACTGAATAAAACAACATTTATCTTAAATGTAGATCAAAATACTCACTCAGACATGCAAAATGTTATTATAAGTAGTAATGCTGATCATATTAAAGAAATTAAGCATGTAAATAAGACTTTTTTCGTCCATGATTATATACATAAAGAATTTCTACCACTAGTTAGCTTTGGCAGTGTGGTGTAGTGGTTAAAGCTTTGTGCTTAGTTAGACTTTAATATCAAAAGATCTGGGTTCAAATCCCACGGGTGGAATATGTTTTTATTCTTTATTTTTGTTTTTTTTCATTTTGATCCACAATATTTCTAAAATAAATTTTTATATATGGTACTTAAACCATATTTAGCATTTCCAAGGGTTTTAATTTTCAGATGAAATCATAGAAAGTTACTTTAAATAAAAAAATTATTATCTTAGTGTTGAGTTTGGTATCGAGGGCCTCTGACCCTTTTATAGTACTTCGAAGCGAGATTTAGGACCTATGTATTCGAAGTATTGGTTTTCGTAGTAATGGCATTACCCCTGTATAACTAAAGTTCACAAATTAAGTATATAAACGTAAAGAGGCTTTACTGTAGTAAGGAAACAGAAATCTCTGAAGCAATTGAAAATCAGCCAAATGCTTGTCGTAGGATAAATTAGTAAGTTATATGATGTTTGATTTTGGATATGGGGTATACCCCTCAGAAAATATTGATATCAAACTTCTGTAATACATGTACATGTACATCTATATTTCCATCAGGATATATCCCATATACACCTCCCATTAATATTTAAAAGAAGTACATGTACATGTACTGTTACTGTACTTCTACCTAATTTGGCACTACATTTGGCAGCTACTTAATTTGACGGATTTGCAATATTACAACACACTAATGCTACTTATTTACTTGGTACTGAAATTACCGGAGAATCCAGCCGTGGCTTAATTTGGCAGGCTAAATAACAATTTGGCGGATCTGCCAGATTAAAACGGCTGCCAGATTAACTAGAAGTACAGTATTTTTCAATATGAGTGATGCATCACATTTTGCTTGCTTGTACTCTCTATTCAAATTTTTAACGTTACATTTCTTTTAATCTTTCAGAGATCTATTCAAAGATCGCCCAGAATTCTGTTGCACAAGCCAGACCATCAGTGATCCACTTTGGAGGATTTGACTTGAACAAGACTCAACGGTGTACACTCCACATTGCCAATGTCTCAACTGAAGTTCAGCGTATGCACATCATACCACCTCAGACAAAATATTTCTACATTAAATATACCAAAAATGTAAGTAAAAACTTAATATTCTGCTCATATGAACGTGTATTATGTAACACAGTTTTTGCAACTTAGACTGTCAAAAGATACATGATCACTTAATCTATTCTCTTTCAGATCTCTTAGAGAAACTGTTATTGCATAATGGACAATGTAATTGATTTAATTATACATAACAGTTTTAATATACATTTTGTACATATTTTTTTTAACTCAACATATCAGAATATTTGATATTTTTACTATATTGTAGGAACGTCTTGTACCAGGCCTCACACTGGAATGCACTGTTGAATTCACTCCTGATGAGTGGAGGTACTATTATGACTGCATCAGGATACATTGCAAGGTATGAATTTACATTCAAATACTAGTTTGTAAAAAGGAAGAAAGTCACATTGTATTGTATTGTTAAGATGGAGTGGCCTGCTTAAATGCCAACTAAAATAATACATGTACATTGTAGGCATTTAGCAATATGATTTACATGTATCTTGAAATTGATTTTTTCTGGTTCTTGAATAATGTTTTGTGTAAATGCACAACAAACTTAAATTATTGCAATAAAAAACAAAACAGATAGATTATTGCACAACAATTTCCAATAAATTATTCAGAAGTAAATATATCTTCACACTCTAACTGCATGCCAATTAAATCATTTAAAATGAAGAGATTATAGCTTATATAGAAAGAAACATTTGTTTCAAATATGGGCATTTTAATAAAATGTTTATTGCATTGTTAATTCAAATCAGATGTACATTATACTAATGTGTCAGTATAATATGTGATTTTAGGGAGAGGAGAACCTTGTTATACCTATTCATGCATACCCTGTCATGAACACTTCAGATTTTCCAACTATTGTCAACTTTCCACCAGTTCCAGTAGGACATCGGTAATTATATCATCCCATAAATATACAAATTGTTACATTTAAGTCATGCAAGAATTATCATTACCGTAGGCCATAACCATGGGCAAATTCAATGGCCATAACCATATCATAGTTCAATTATGTTACTTTAACTCATACTTTTGGGTGGGCATCATGATCCCAGTCAGATACAATTCATTTTTACCACAGTAGACTAGAAGGTATGTACCATTTGATTCATTTAACGGAGTCCTTCCCTTCTTAATCCTACTGATCAAGTTGTTTTATTTTATTATAATTTACTTTCCAGGAAATCTAGAATCATTCCTCTGAAATGTCATGCTCCAATAGACTTTGAGTTCCAGTTAAGTTTCCAGCAGCAACACCCAGCCTTCATAGTAGAACCTATGTCAGGTTAGTGGAGTGGTCCTTTATATTCTGTACATTTTGGAAAATGGGCCTCAATCCAAAAACAAAATGATCCCATATGGGCCCCAGTATCCAAAAGGACTCAACATATTTCTTCATACAAGCTTAAGATTTTCAATATAAAGTGATTCAGCCTCTTTCTCAATTACCCTTGCAGAAGATTCTAATTATTTGCAATTCTGTGCATCTTGCAGGTACTGTGCCTGCTAATGGAGAAATAGACATTGTAGTGACCTTTGCTCCATCAGAATTTGTAACTGCTCAAATGAAACTACAGTTATCAATATCACAGTTCAACTCCAAACCTTTAGTCTGTACATTCACTGGAACATCTTCCCCTGGATTAGCAAGGTAAATGATGTATATATTGATTAGGTATTTTAGAAATGAGTACATGATGAGATTAAGTGATATAAATCTCTGCCAAATCCTATGTTATTTCATAACTTTTATTACATAGAATCATAATTTAGAACTTTAATTTTTGTATGAACGATGAATCTTATGATATTTTATAATGAACACTGACTATACATGTGCATTATTGAATTATTTTAGGGAATTAAATGAGAGCTCTTCACATAAGGAGTCTGATGGTTCCACCACTGAGTCAGTATTAGACCCCCGGGTTCTCTCACCGATTGACAGAGCCAGGCGGAAAAAGAAAACCAAAAAGAAGTCCACTTTAGGTTCCATTGAAAATAGGCCTCAGGTATTTTAATTATATTTTAACTTTCCCAAATTTTTATCTCTTTGAAAGGAGTAATCCACTAGATGCGAGTAGAAGTTAAATAAACTTGATTTACATCATTAAATGATCAAAATCAACTACATCTAATAGTAAAGTTTCAAAAATTCTTTATCAACTTTGAAAATTTAATTTTTTTTGAAAATGTGACTTCTAGTTTGGGTAGATTCCTCATAGACCCCATCTTTTAAAGAGAAATATCTTTGTATTGGACAGGTCATATTTTCTTTTAGTGGACATATTTTAATTTGCATAACTATAGATACATAAGGGTGATATAAAAATCGAACCTCTAAAACTAATGAACATTCCTGTTAAAAGGAACTTTCTACTATAACCACCATGCTATCTGACCTGAGCCACATGGTGGTGAAACTGGTACCTACGTACCTACTCACATCCGTGTTATTAAAAAGAACTAAACAGATGAACAGAGTGGCATCATTTAATTTCTTAAACATTGTATAACTGTAACCCAAGAGCTGATAAAGTTACCAGAAGAAATGTTTGTTACTTTTGTAAGCCATGCCGTTTCTATTTTTTGAAGGAGGTTCCAGCAGATAATAATGCTGAAATGATTTGTATATCACATACATATTTTTTGTGTTTGTTTTTCCAGGAAATTGAGCATGAGGGTATTAAATTTCCCACTAACCTACACACACCATTTGCTGTAGCTACAGTTCTTAACCAACAGGCTGGCAAACTGAGGGTCAAAGATCTCAGAGAAGGTATTATTTTAGTTGCGATGCATGCTCTATTCTTCTTAATTGAATACATATTAAATAATACTAAAATATTTTTGTCTAGAAACCATAATGAATTAAGAAAGCACAAATGGCAACATTTGAAAAGAAAACTTGAAAAGAAAAGAAAAACAAATAAGAATTAGTATGAAAATACAAGTACAAAAAATTGAGTTTTTTATCATCTTTACATGTACCCAGCATGTAACTGATTATTTTGAACATTTTGATGATAAGACATTGCATAATAAGCTTATCAACTGTTATTTTCCAGCAATTTTATCCAAGAATTCAGGGGATTCCCCTAATACAAGACAAATGAAGGTAAGGTATTATTTGATTAATAAATTTTGCTAATTATGAAAAGCTAAAAATTGAAAGAAAGGAAAAAGCAGAAATTTTAAATCAACTGCATTATACACTAAATGTGTACTATGATGACTGTAGATAAAGGAATAAACATCATACTGATACATATTAAAAAAACATATTTTGCTCTGGCAAGTCTTTTCTTCAAATGTGAGCAATCAAACTAAATCTTATACTGCTACTTATAGGAGGCAATATTTGAGCAAGCTATGAGGCAAAATGTTTATGAGGAGAGGCAGAACCAGTTAAGGTGGCAGAAAAAGATAGGAGATGACCAGATATCACCAGACCAAAGACTGTCTATATCTGAACAAAGATCTGATGCATGGACTGCTTACAAGGTAACATAGACATACTTAAATATCTGAGTCACTCAGATTTAATTTGAAAATCTTAGGGTAGGATAAGTGATAAAATCCTGTAAAACCTGTCTTAGTGAACACCTCTCTCTGGTGAACACCTGTCCAAAACTGAACATCAAAAAATATCCAATATACACTGTGGTTTTACTGTTGTTTAAAAACCTTGTTTCATCCACATAATCGTTTCATGATTGTTTATAATTATCACACAATGCTATAAACATGTACCTAGCAATTATTATTATGTCATGATAAAATATCACTCTGCTCCTAGTTCAGTTGAAAACAATTTCTTCACAAAAGTATCGAAAAAAGGTGTTAATGGTGTAGGATTCGTAAATTGAGATTCTCCCTATGTTTTAGTTGAAGAGAGGTGACCCTCTTGAAGAGAATGAGTACAACAGGACATGTACTGAGTGTTCTTTTAGACGCACCATCAGAGATTCTAGAAATGTGAGTATGAGTTTATACTGGTCATTTTGATACCTCTTTTTATTTAGCTACATGTATTTGGCTGATAGTTCTTATATAGTTAATATCAATACACTGTACAGTATTTCAAATCCAGTTAACCTCTTGACTACCCAGTGTGACGAGATTTCTCGTCACCTCAGAAATGACCTTGGAACCCAGAGTGACGAGATAATCCGTCACAAAATATTTCACCAAAATTGCTCTTATTTGAACAATTTTTATCCAATTTACACAAAAATGGTTTTAAAATGTCTAGAAATGATATCTACCGTCTAATTTTACTGAATTGAACATCGTCTGTTGTATATGTATGTAGTAAAATGTGCTAAAAAAATGTGTGTAAAATTATCTGGTTTTAACCTTTAGAACCTGGGATTCAAGAGGTTAAGATTTACTATGTCACCAGTTGAGCAAAATGTTGAGATACGGTAAGACACTTGGGCAGTCTGCGTTATGTGGTACTACATAGGATATCAGATCACCAGACAATTTGATATGCATGTATACTGAATTGAAGCACATCTTGTTGCAGGTTGCGCCAAGTGTAGCACAGTTTGACACATACAGTAATGACATGTGGGCAGCTAGACATGCAGCACTACATAGGTTCTCCCAGGCTGCAAGGACATTGATTATCAGAATGAGGGGAGAAGAAAAATTGAAATATTTGAGGAATGCTATGGCAGGGTGGAAGAAAAGTAATCAATCTCTACAAAAAAGAGGTAATGTAATTCATATATTTGACACATGCACCATGTGTGCGTAATGTGTAGTCTAGCTTACATTATACTAGATGCGTTTTCAATTACAAAATCAAAACTCAAATGTGTGAAGTCAAAGAAATACTATTGCTATGTCTGAAATCAAAGTAAGTACTCATTATGTAATAAATCTATGTTATATTTTGCCTGTCATCAAATGTTTGTTTCTGTTTTCGTATGATATTTAAAATAGCACTCATTCTCATTATGTATGTTGTATCTTGCCTCTCATCAAACGTTTGTTTCTGTTAGTATGATGTACATGTATTGTATGTTAAAAAAAGTTATGGTTTAAACGTTTTTTTTATAAAAGGAATTTTCTCCCGGTCAAGTTTTGCTCCACTAGAGGGTAATCATGGTATTTTTGTAATCATGTTTGATTGTAGCTTCACACTGTAGACATCAGATACTTTTATTTGAACGTTTTTCTAACAATAATTGAAACAGTGTGTTTAGATACTTAAGGATTGTGTATAACAGACATATTTACCATACTCTCGATACTGACTATCATATATGTATATGAGTTTTTTCAAACAATAAAGTACATAATTTATAATTTTTCAGTGTTCTAAGTCTGTCCTAAATCTCTTCTAATATAGTGTTGAATAATCAGGCGATTCATTCAGTAGTATATTGTCATGATCTAAGAGATCATTGTATGGTATTGCAAGTGATTTGTACAATATGTTGAAAAATATGTATAACTTGACAATAAATTTGATATGTTTCACTTTGTGTTTCCATCCAAGTTCCTGGGATAACAAGAGTATCAATCCGACTCTCTGAAAAGCTTAAGATTAAGACCCTCAACACAGTTTTCAAGATGTTGAAAAGAAGACACTCTTTTTCTAATCTTTAACATTATCTAAAGTATCTATGACATTATGTTAATACATTTTAAAGAGGAGCAGTGTTCAAATGTGATAAAGTTGAGTTTTAAGATCCTACATGTATATCATGATATTTTTGAAAACTCATGTTATTCATTGTTTTCAGTCTACCTTGGTCACCAAAATATAATATTTTCAAAATAAGACTTTCAGCACCATTTTACATTTTTGTTGTACTTTTTTTATAATCTGTTCATGCAACAAAATTGAAAAAAAGATGATCTTTTTGAGAGATGATTGTAACATTTTGAATAACCCGTCGAGGTGGGGTTTTAATCTGTAAAAATTGCATTGATAATTTCATTATCCTGGGAACTTCAAGTGGAAGAAAGTGTGATTTTAATGAAAATGTCATACTATAGTGTGAGAAAATACTAGTGGTCAAAGATAAAATCACCATGTCATACCATACATATACCTTAGTTTGTTGTTCTAACTATATTGTGTAAAATAACAATGAAAATTTAATGTGTCTATTTTCTAGTGGTAAATATGTGTACTGTTTTCAACTTGCCATAATCTTTTTATAAATGTTCATTTGTACACTTCATGAAATTAAACTGTTGATTATGATATAAAATGTATCTCTAAATCAGTTTTAGTTATTGAAGGCTTTAAAGCCACCATGGGCTTTCAATCTGTTAAAAGCCCATGAGTTTTTTTTGTAATCTGTTAATTTGTGAGGTAATTGTTCTCCCTATAGCATTGTTAAATCATTGCCCTGGAATTGAAACAATCAAACTGAGATTTTGAAGTTATGAGGTTTAAAAAGAGTATTTAAAAGACAAAATATGATAAATTATAACTTTATAAATCATCATGTTAATATTCTGTACCGATTTTCCCCAAAAATTATGAAGTATAATTTTGTATGTGTACAATTTTTATTTGATAGATGAAGATGGTGAGGAACTAGAAGTGAGGGACTTAAAGTTTGAAATGGTCACCTTGCCTCAAGATGCTGACATTAAACTAACAGTGAAGGGTGTGAAACAGACAACATTTCCAACATATGTGCCTCCTAACAAGAAAGATGACATGGTAGGCCAAACTTTAATGAGAATGAATAAATATGCCAGGGAGTTCATAAACCCTACTGTATTAAATCAATATGAATCATATCAACATATAATTTCTTAGGTGAACCATTTTATTCTAAAGTAGATATCTGAATTGTTCCTACCTTGAGAACACCCTCAGATTGATAGATCAAGTCTTTGCTTTATCTTGTATGAGTACTTGTATCTACACCTATTTTTGAGGTTATGAGTATTGGCTATCAGTTTCTAATTTTTTCTTCAACATGTATTGTAATGACTTCAGTATGAATGAAATGTCCCTTGGTCTTCTGGTCTTGGATTGTGATATTGGTTCTTGAATGGTGGGGGAAAGGTGGTATTAGACATTGCTTCTATTCACGTTTGATCATGGTTTTGGGCTATATGGGGTTTGTTTTTCTTGACTGGTATGCACTTAGAGTTTGCTTTTTCTTGCTAAGTTCCATTACAACTTTTGGTCTTTTCCCTTTGGCACTAGTGCTTATATATTTATGTATTCCAAATAATCCTAATATTGTCATATTATTTCCAGGCCCCAGATGCATTGGGATCTGTACCATTTGAGCCAACCTGCGTAGACATCAAGCGGAAAGTGCCCTACTTCAGTCTGAAAGTTCCTCAGCAGTACAGACTTATGGGCTACAAGCAGCATAATGTGCAGGAGGCCCTACTCAACTATGTACCAGCAAACCTAGTCAGGACCCTAAGAAATGGAGCTGAAGTGAGTCATAAATGCTCAAAATTGACATAACATTTGACATTAAAACAGGTTTATAATTATATTTCATTGTGAGAAGGGATAGTGAAAGTTAACCAGAATAAGAAACTTACATGACTCTTGTGCGTATCTACATATGTATAATGTTTTGCTTGTTAATTCAAAGTGCATTCAAGAGTTTAAGCTTCAGGTAAAACTATTACACATTCTTTCCTCCAGGATGAACTTATTCAGCTCCCAATGAAAGACCTGCCAGAGTTAGAAGACAGAGATGATGCACCTGTAAATGAAGAGGACATGAGAGTTGAGTCTGTGATTGATGATGCTACAATTGATGATGCAAAGCCTACCAGTCTAGCACCACCAGAAGCATTGTTTCAACCCATGGAATACCCACCTTTGCATATCTTTGTAAGTACATGTTATGTTCCAGCCCCAAAACTTTATTAAAATCATGCAGTTTTTCACCATCCTTAGCACCTTTCTAGTGATTTTGGGCCAAAATTGTCAAGAGTAAACCTCCTAGAATTTTTTGAAAGTGAACTGCTTCGGTAAAAGTTGTCTACGGGCCTGTGTTCAATAGCATATTAGAACTCTGAATTATTGTCTTTTTCTTGCAAATAATCCTAAAATAAATGCTGGAATAAACTGGTTTATAAAATGTTTACACAATCCACTTTTGCTATTAATTAAGATCCTGAGACTTGGTCTTAATATTAGAGAATTAGGGTGTTCTTTGAACCACTATAACATCCTAAAGATGATATTAATACTGTGTATGATCCTTGTTTTTGTAGAATCAGGCACCAGGATTGCAGGTGTTCCTAGCCCCCCTCCCCTATGCTGAGGTTGACCCAGACTTCCACCTGTGTCCATTACCTCGCTACACTAGCAAAGCCCCTGGGCCACATGCTGCCACCCAGAAGAAGTACCTAGATAGAGAGGTACATGTAAACTTGTAATTTGCATGAGAGTCTGATACATTTGTTTTAACATAATTCAGTAATGTCCACAGTACTGGACCACTGAAGTAATGCCCACTGAAGTGGGCATTAAATTCGAGATTTTGATTACAGTATAGACTTTTGCTAACTTGAAAACCAATTTGCACCTGAAGGAAGAAATTATGACATATTTGGACCGAGACAATGTGAATTTCGCATCCACTTGCCATCCAAATCCAGGGAACAAGACTTCTTTATACCAAACACAGTAGCAACTTGTACATGTAGTGAAACAACATAAGACACTTCAAAATATGACTTATGTCATAAACATTGAATGCAAAATGATGTTTTGAACATGTAACATAACCCACCACCACACTTGTGAAGCCACTTAGTTATCAATTGTTTCATTCTCATTCAGGATGTTATAAAAGGTGTGATGTCTTGGAAGAAGTTCCCCTCCCAAGGACTGACCTCTCTCTCAAACACTCCAACACTGACAAATGTGTGGGTGCCTAGATGGTAGGTAGTTTTAGTGCTTTAACCCATATAAATGATGAACATGTATTATAAATAAATTATATTATGAATATAGGATCAAAAACAAGCCAATGTTCGTATTGATCAGATTCAGTAGTCTTGAACATAATTTAGACTTGATTCAGCACTCTGTCTAATTCAAACGTTGGGCCACACTAGAATGTACACCGAATATGTTTTTAATGTATAGAGCACTGTGATGTGTTGTAGGACTGACCCTCTAGGATCTGATATGTTGCCTACCAATGTACCTTGGCTACTGGACAGTCTACCTGACGATGAGAAGGAAAATGTGGCAGATACTGACAGGTAAATATACTTATCACATATATGCTCATTTATCTTCGATATTCATATGTAGTTAGGGAAGGTATCCATGCATATGTTGACAGCTGGGGAAAATAAATATATTTTTATCAAATGCTTTAAACCTCATATCCCCCTAGAAAATAGAATTTGAAAACATTATTTGCCAGTCAGTTTCAACATTTTTCAATCCTTCATTAACCCTCTCACCTAAATATTTAATGCTGTGTGTTACAATATTACTACACCAACACTACTTTATTATATGACAACCTTCACCTGGCATATCTTTTCCAGTCGTGAAGAAGATGGGGAAACAGAGGATGCAGTGACTCTAACCCCAGAAATGGTCAATGCACAGTTTGAACTGATAAATCCTGCAACAGCCGGCACACTTGCCACAGGAGGGCAGGATAAACCATCATCGGATATGTTCCCATATGGTAGCAAGATGCCTGCCACTAATGTACCAGTCTCTAGTACAGGGCCTGTACCAAGGTATGCTATGTTTGTGTGCTTTTGAATTCTTATAGGCACAAAGATTCTTCCCAGAATGTACAAGAGGTATATGTACAAAGATGTAACTGATACATATTCAAAATTTCGGCTTTATTTTTATAATGTAACAGTTCATAATTTATTTAATGGAAAATGGTAAAATATGAGATAAGAAATTTAGAAACCTCAAAAACACAAAACACCAACCATGTTCGAGATATGATAGCGTACCAATATATTCCACTCTCAATAGATTATTACAGTATGCAGCTTTTACACCGCATAAAATGTTCAGTCTATCACAAAAAGAAGTGTCTCCCAATTATAATTCCTAATAAGTTGCATTGCAAAATAGAATAACCATTTCTATTTTATCTTTTTTTCAGAGAGAAACGTGAACAAGAATTGGACTATTTCTTAAATAAAAAATATAATAAACTTGGATCAAAAATGCAGGCCAGAGTAGAACAGATTAACTCTTTAAAGACTAATCCTGATTTCATTTTAAAATGAAAACATCATGAAAACACAACCTTGAAAGGATACATTGACATTCTATGTTCAATGAACTAAAATGAAAAGTAAAGTAATGGCTATGCAGTAATTTAATTGATATATATTCATAGCCCTTTGTACATAATCTGTAATTGAAACTGTATATATATATACTGTACATGTACTGTATTTCTAATCTGTAATATATTTATGTTTTACCTGTACATTTTGTTGCATAAGATAAATAAAACTGTATTATGTATAAGAATGTTTTAAATAAAAAATATGAAATACAGATGTTTATGTAATTAATAAAATACTTTGTCAAATACAGAAGGGTTTTTATGTTACCCCACAAGTTGTGATATATTGTTATAATCTCCAAATTTTTCGTGTCGTCGTCCGGCGGTCGCAGTTCGGCATTCAGCGTCTGTAACAAATGACAGATGGTGACATTTTGCATGTTAATCGCTAATATGTTGCAGGGATAACTTCTTTGTTGTAAGCCAATGGCTTTTCTTTCTTTGTGTTTCAACACGGAACTGAACTCAAGGAGGATTGGTAGCCATGATTCAAACACGTGTCAGTGCTAGTTAATTACTAGCACTGACACGGGAGTTTGAATCTAACCTTGATACTCGTTATCTTCAGATTAGATACTGTACGTTGTCCTAAGATGAACTTTATAGAAATGTTACCTTGGCAGGCGATTAAAGATAAAACTGTTTGGAATCATATCTTCCTTGCCATTGTTTCTTTCTGAATATTATTGTGACGTCATAGATACGCGTGATTGGAAGTTGTGAGATGGCAGGTTTCCATGGGATCAAATTGAAACAATACATCTTGCGAATTACAAAACAAATGTGATTGTGGTTTATTTATCATCAGAAAACACATTTATTTGACGCATTATATGAAAAATGTAAATTCGCTTTCTCCAATTTGATTTTGATTTTTTTAATTTAAAATCATGGACACATGATCGATTATTACTTTCTCTTGCATTAATTTCTATAAATAAAACATGAGTTGTTATGAGATTAGGTAAGAAGTCACATGTGGTATTGTGTATATGATAACAATTCGAGTGATGTCACTGTGTCACCATGGTCTTAAAAATTAAAAACAAAACTTGTTTAAATATTTATTGGAACTTGTTGCTTCTCTTTAGACATACGAATATGATGTGGCATATCTCCTTTACTGTATGTGTATGGCATTCAGGTAAGGTGCATCTCAATATTATAGATTACAGGTATAGATTGATAGTGATGATAAATAATATTTAATACAATAGGCTATATAATCCTATTCAATTGATATTCCACAGCGTTATTTTATTGGGTCGGAACAAATGCTGATAACTCGACATCCAGGTCTTCCCAAGATCTTATGTCACCCTCCTCTCATACTGCGCCATCCTTTCTTCCTATATCTCCGGATATATGTACATCAGATCCCCATTGCCTTCGTAAGAAGCGCCTGTTGAACGAGCTGAGAAAGAGACGGTCACTGGATGCGATACGCCTGGGTGTGAAGATAAGACGGAAGAGGTACAATTACGCAGATTACCACGATTGGGACGAAGATCCGGGAAATTATGATTATGAAGTAGGAAGTTAAATATTGTATAGTAAATTATAGTTAAAGATGTACTTTTTGCACTGTTGATAAAAAGCAGTTAGCTTTTTTATTTGTTTATATTTGACAATGTTGATTTATTCGGTATACTTATAAACACAACCATACTGTAAGTTTTTGTTATTGTTTTCCATTTTTATTAGAAATGAAGTTTGCTTTAACTTGCTGCTCACTGAACATACTGTGATGACATCTTTGGTTTCAGGATCCCAAAACCTCTATGTCTTATGTTGACAAAATTAAGGAAAACGGCAACGCCATAATTACACTGACCGCCATAGTAATGGGGATATTGATGTGCTGCTTCGTGACCTGTGTCCTACCTTGCTTGCGTTTCTGTGGCGAATGTTGCAGTTGCTGTAAGACCAATTGCCTCATGTGTTATGACTGCATTGTCTGCAGAGATCCAAGTGAGTATGTTGTAATAAGTATTACTAATAATTAATTACAAGACTAAATAGTGCGCTTTTGGTATGTACGAACATGTATTTATCATACAATCTACACGTATTTGATTTGGGTACCCACTCACTCTTTAAAATACGATACTAACTACTGCTGTCGATGACAGGAGTTCGCATATATAAGATGTATTTTGTATTGTTTAAAGAGGTGGTGTTTCAAAGGAGCACAATTAGAGTACATCTGAGTCTGATGTATTTGCATAACCGCATTTAAATCATAGTTTTAATCGCCGTTGTCTAACATGTCAAATTGAATGTTATATTTCTTAAAATAATCGCAACTTTTCAGAATACCGTATTCTACAGAGTATTGGGGAGAAGACGGGAATGCAGATGCCGGACTACAACTCCTATATAATGATGCGGGAGGTCTACGGTGAAGCAGCAAAGGAAGTTGCTCAAGAAGCTGCTCAGGGAGGCGCATTCTTTTGATCGCTAGTGGATATCGCATCTTAACCCAAACGAATCGTTCATCTATCATTACATATTTCTCCAGCATTAAACTACGGACCCAATGGACAACAATTAATCTAACTTCATCTCATAAAACACAGAGTACGTGTGGATATTCTTATGTCATCACAAATAAATGATGACATGTTGATAGTCACCGGTTTACTTGCAGGCGCTCGCCCGCGTTTGTTGGCCAGTGTCTGTAACGATTGCTACACTTTTGTAATCTTTTGCAGTAATTCACCAGATGGACGTGACATCTTGTCGTGTTCACGCCATGTTTGTAAGTGCACACAAACAGTATTTAGAAAATATACGTATATTTTTAATTTGTCATATTAGTACATTACGAGTATTACTAAATAAGTACATTTTATCTCGTGTTGCATTTAATAATGAATATGATCAGTGATCTCCTCAGGATTTTCTCAGCTCATATGGGTGCAAAATTCTCATTTTCACAATTCAGACAAAAATTGGTCAAACTAATGCCAAGTTTTCTCATTTTCAAGTTGGTGCAAATATATATTCAGGTGGGTGCAAGCCTATTTCCGAAATCTCAGGTGGGTGCTGCGCCCACTTGCTTTAGTGCTAGGGAGATCACTGAATTGATATTAACGGCTTTTATACAAACGCCTTCTATCATGTCTATGTAGTCTATGTTTTGAATCAAAATTAACTTCCTCTGTATGTGGAATAAGCAAAGGGGCTTAGCAGAATTGGTACGTGATGGTGGCTTTTCGGG
Source organism: Owenia fusiformis (assembly GCA_903813345.2). Classification (NCBI taxonomy): domain Eukaryota; kingdom Metazoa; phylum Annelida; class Polychaeta; order Sabellida; family Oweniidae; genus Owenia; species Owenia fusiformis. The sequence continues at coordinate 17,860,506 of CAIIXF020000007.1, read as the reverse complement.
TCCATAACTGTAAAGGTTGTCTGAAAGCATGTACAAAGATAACACATAAATACAATGCTTAGTATTCTGCTGACAAATACCTATCAAGTATTATCCTTACTACATTGTCCCATATCTGACTAACATTTCCCAGGTAAATTACTATTTATGTGGCGTGATATCTAAAAAAGCATTGAAATAAAAGTTGAACGCTTTCATAAAATATTAATGCGGATATAAAAGATATAATATATAAAAGAACACAATGACATGAGAAAGATATCTGGATATCGAAGTTGCATGCTGTATCGTGACTCACACTTTCTCGTGCTATACGAAAATATCAAAATATCGAAAAATATCGAGAAAACCACTGACCTCCACGTAAGGATAGAATGTTTGCATTCCCAGTCTATCAAAATATTCCTTCGTCTCAAACTTCAGTTTGTAAGTTGCTGCGGTGAATTGTTCATCAGTTAGTAACCCTGGAACTCTACCATCAGAGTTTGTCACGCTGTAATAGATGAACATACAGTAATTCACATCGTAATAATAAAAAAACGCACCCACAAATATGTCTTCCTCGTCCAATAATTAACTTTTCTTGGATATACTTATTAACGCGGAGCTCATGAAGATGATGTGAGACAGAGTGTTACTAAGTCAACGAAGTTAACATCAAATGTGGGGGAGGGACAGGGATTTTAATTAACTGATGCCATTGACACAGGGTACGTACCAAATTAACCGTGACAGTTGAACGCGCGGGGTACGGTACAACACGAGTGTGATCAAATGTTAGCAAACAGATGTTTTCATCTTTTCAGAAAGATGTGGTCTAGTTTCTAGATATTTTTATATGTGAATATTGTTTTATCATCCAAATCGTATTTGTCTTAAAATCAGAATCAACCTTTTTTCGAGTTACATTTTCAATCTTCTTAATTGTTTAACAAAATCTTATATGGATGTACACTACATATGCACCGGTGTGTAAAGTATTAATTTTCTTATGATAGACGCTCGAGACAGCTCAAACATTTTAAATAAATTCACGATTTTCGAACAAAATCTTTCAAAAAACAACATTTTGAAATTAAAGAAGTTTCACGTGTCTCATTTTGATGACAAGTGGGAGGCTTACAGTATTAGCGAAAATGGTTTTAACTTTACACGAGAATATACAAAATAATTTTACAATCACATACTCTTTCTTGATGACCACGAAATCATCCCCTTGTAGTTTGTACAGTGTGACAGCAATACCATCTCCAGGGAGTCCTCTACTATTGTCTAACACGTGAGTACTGAGTGGGCTAGACATAGTTCCTGAAACAAACAATTTAGAGATACAGCGTGACAGAAATACCATCTCGAGGGAGTCTTCTGCTGTTGTCGAGTACTGAGTGGCCTAGACAAGGTTCCTGAAACAAACAAATTAGAGATACATGTACATGCAGTGTGACAGCGATACCATCTCAAGGGAGTCTTCTGTTGTTGTCGATTACTGAGTGGGCTAGACAAGGTTCCTGAAACAAACAAATTAGAGATACATGTACATGCAGTGTGACAGCGATACCATCTCGAGGGAGTCCTCTGCTGTTGTCGATTACTGAGTGGGCTAGACAAGGTTCCTGAAATAAACAAATAAGAGATACATGCAGTGTGACAGCAATACCATTTCAAGGGAGTCTTCTACTGTTGTCTAACACGTGACAGGAGCGTAGCCAGCTTTCAGTCAGGGGGGGGGGGGGGGGGTGCGATCGCCGAAAATTTTTCAGTTTTCGGTCAGGGGGGGTGCGATTTTGCCATAAGCAACACAAAAAATTAAGATTTCTTTTGAATTTTACAAAAATTGATGCAACTTCCTTCAAAATTAAGCTAGAAGCTTCAAATAAAAAGCATTTTAAAGCACTTTTCTACCTCTATCCAATGGTCATATTTTCAAAGGTTATGGGGGGGGGGGTGCGATCGCACCCATCGCACCCCCCCCCCCCCGGCTACGCCCATGCGTGAGTACTGAGTGGGCTAGACATGGTTCCTGAAACAAACAAATTAGAGATACAGTGTGACAGCAATATCGTCTCAAACTGAGGCTCGGGTGTACAGTAAAATAAAGTTTCTCGTGTTTTACATCTATCTTGTTTTGTTACATCAATTATTCACTCATTTGCATGAGTAAGTAGCTAAGATAGTAAAAGAGTATAGGCATTGCCAACATTAGTACACTGGGGGATTTTTAAACATTTTATAACGTGTACTAGTATGGCAGGCCTCAGATCTCAAAGGAGTCCCCCACTGTTGTCTAACACATGAGTACTGGATGTGCTAGACATGGTTCCTGAAACAAACAAAAAATCAGTGTGACAGAAATACCATCTCCAGGGAGTCCCCCACTGTTGTCTAACACACGAGTACTGAGTGGGCTAGACACGGTTCCTGAAAGAAACAGAACAAGGGACATAGTGATACAATAGGGAGTTAGCTTGCAATATTTTTATAACCTAAACGAGAACGGAAAATATTTAAGCGATGCATATGCATGGGCGATTGGTCATACGTATAGGTTGGCGTTTCGATTTCCTTAATGTTGCAGCATATTTACCATGCAAGGAGTCTCCCAACGTTGACTTACACATAAGTAATGAATGGACGAGTGGACGAGCACATTGTAGTACTGAGTAGTATTTCATAGCAACACTATGAATCACGACTTTAGAAAATTCAAGAGTTAAAATATACACAATAACTAGCTATAGCTTCAAGAAGAAGAATCTGAAGTGTAAAGACCTTCTACTATACCTCCAACGTGTGCAGTTATAATTCTTATTCGTTCGGAATTTTTCTGTGTACCAAGGGGTTCCATTAATAGTTTAATCTTTTAGCGTGTTCACTTACTGTATACGATACTCAGGTTAAAGTGTGTTGATATTAATTTATTACTTTAACTCACAGTGTATGTATGAAATGACCCTTGTACATGTTTATTCACATTCACAATATTCACAGTCAGACATCACTTTGACCTCAATTTATTGCCCGATTTTGTAATTCCGATATCCCCACGAGATAATAATTAACCGAGTCTACATGTATATCTCTCACAGATCTACATGTTGACGAGGTAAATAATAAACCTATAATTTCAACAAACAGGAAGGGTCATAAATATTTGTAAAATTTACGAAGAAGACAGATAAAGCATGGACCCCTATCCCAAAGGAGTGGTATCTATATGGAGAACTTTTTGAACACACGTTTCTCTTAAACCAGTCATAAAAAATCTAAAAAATTAACAAATCGTCAATTTAATGGTCATCTTTTGAATGGTAACAATATAATTTGAAACATATATAAATATGCTTTCATCTATATTGTTTTTGAAAACACATCAACCACTTGTTTTGTCCTTGGTATCACGTTTCCAAAGTGCATGAAATGAAACATCTTTCCGAACCTCATTGGAACAAAACGACATAAACACAACATGTTTAGCTCTCTCAATATTGTATAAAGGAAATTTTGGTTGATTTTAAAGAAGTATCTTGTTAATGAAATAAAAGGTTTATCTTGATTTTTATCTATTTTAGGGGGATTTTGTTTTAATTTTTTGAATACTCTTTTAAAATCAACCAAAAATTTCTAAAAAAACATGTTGTATATGCTATTTTGTTCCAACAAGGTTCGGAAAGACATTTTATTTCATTCTCAAAAATTGGTAGAAAGGAGCAAAAACAATTGCACTAAAAAAACAAGAAATGTTAACAAAAACAGTTATATAAAATATTTCTAAATAATTTTTGCATTAAATTGTTGTCAATCAGTCGACATTACATAAAATACTGTGTTTTTTACAGAATGTTTTCAATGATTGGTTTAAGAGAAAAACATTGTTGAATTCAGTTCTCCATATCGATACCACTCCTTTGACAACAGAAACGTTTGTTGGCTTTTAAAATGGGGAAATGTCTTTTTGTAATATTTTCATAGACCAAGATAACCTATAACTTTTATCCTAAAAACATGTAGAATATCTGGAAGGGGTAGCTTTATTATTGAGTTTATTAGCAGATACTAATACTTTGGCTAGTTTTCCAAATGCAGATTGTTAGAGTCCCCGTTTCTACAGTGGCAAAGATCTAGCAGTATCATTTACTTATACCCTGCATCAATACGTTGTCTTACAATTATGAACTGACAATTCAAGTATCAAGTTATCGCTGAGCAATTAGTTATATATAATATTTTCTTATGTATAAATTTGATTGAACCCAGACAAGACACTCAAATAAAATACTACTAGACAGAAATGAAAAGCTTAAATATTTCTCACTTACTTTTCTTGGTTGCAGCTATCAAGTTCCCATCATCGTTTTGATGATTCGAATTAAAATTATTTTTACTTGTTGATATTGTTGAGAGAGGTGACATTGTCGATGTTAAGATGAGTTCGATACGTTTTAGAACTTCCCGCTGTACATCAGTGTTGTTTTCTATAAGATTATGTACATCCACTTCTACTTGAAGGTCTTTTTCTTTGGTTTCCTCATTTTCAGTTATCTTTACAATCAGGTCATCTAATGTTCTGTTGTCTACTATCTTTTTAAGCATAGGCTTCACATTTGTTTTGTTATCGAGTCTTTCAACCGTCTCGAATAGAATATCTGACACAATTTCAACATTCTTATCAAGGGGCTCGTTAACAATTGAAGTCACATTTGTCAAATGTTCCATGATGGTTGTTTCATTTTTGACTTTTTTCTTATTTGCAATGTTTTTATCTTGTGATTCCACAGCGAATCCCTCATTTTCTATTTTATTCTCTCCATCAACTTTATTGACAGGCGTGGCTCTAAATCCAGTATCAATATCTACAAATGAATTGTCTCCGGTATCATTAACGTCATGTTTGTTTACAATCGAATCTTTCACAATATCATCCCTATCTACAGATGGCTCAATTTTAGTGTTATCGATGTTTTCAATACTATTCACATCTGGAAATGTCATTTGTAAGACCGAAGAACTCTCAGTAGAGGTCATTGTTTCACCAGTTTCTGTCCGAGTGTCCAGGGTGGACTGAGCAAAATTCGGATGAATAGACTTTTTATTTTTATCCGGTGGATGAATGTTTGGAAATATAGATGGTAAATGTATTTTTTGCTTTGCTATGAAGGAACCACCAAGCTCTGTGTTGATAATGCTACCACCATCTAATGTATCACCGGCTTCATCGACCTGTGATCCTTTGTCCTTTTTCTCCTCTGAAATGATAACAGAATTGTCGCCGGGGCGAGTTTCATCTGTAAGTACAGTATCTGTTATTTTAGGAAGATTTTCCTTCTGCTTCAAATTATCCAAAATGTTAGTGTCTCCAGGAAAATTATTGAATATGGCCCCATAATCTTCATATGCATCATAATCGCCAAATATGGATAACTGTCGTTCCCAATAATCATACAAGGACTCTGCATCATGTAATGGGACGCCATCTTCATCACCACCAACAAATGGGACGTCATCATTACCAATAAGTGGTACGCCATCGCCATTAACTAATGGCACATTGTCCCCGCCTGTAGATGGGGTTTTACCCCCACTTACTAATTGGACGCTATCGTTGCTTACCAATGGAACGCCATCTGTATTAATCATCGGAACGCCATCATCTCCTACCAAAAGAACACCATCGCTTCGAACCAATGGGACGTCATGGCCACCAATAAATTGATCATCATCATTGCTGGCCAGTGGAGAGTGGGTATTAATATCTCGAGAATCTGTGAAAGGTTCAATATTTGACAGTGGTACAGTTGCAGGGTGATTTGTTTTCACCAGCGGTACTCTTACATCATTTTCATTTACAATAGGTGCTTCAACATCACTATTGCTGACTAAAGGTACACCGACATCGTCAACATTGTTTTCCAATAATGGATCTGCATTGTTTGGATTTATCAAAGGAACTCTAAGATCGAAATTAGGCAGCAATGGAGCGTCAACATTGCTTTCCAATGAAGCGTCTGGATTGTTTGGATTTATCAATGGGACGCCAGTGTCAAAATTCGGCATCACTGGAACATCAACATTGTTTTTCAAAGAAGAAACTTTATTTTTCTGATTTATCAAAGGAACTCCAAGATCGAAATTAGGTAGCAGTGGAGCGTCAACATTGCTTTCCGAAGAAGCGTCTGGATTGTTTGGATTTATCAATGGGACGCCAGTGTCAAAATTCGGCATCACTGGAACATCAACATTGTTTTTCAAAGAAGAAACTTTATTTTTCTGATTTATCAAAGGAACTCCAAGATCGAAATTAGGTAGCAGTGGAGCGTCAACATTGCTTTCCAAAGAAGCGTCTGGATTGATTGGATTTATCAATGGGACGCCAGTGTCAAAATTCGCCATCAATGGAGTGTCAACATTTTTTGCCAATGAGGCATCTGGATTAATTGGATTTATCAAGGGGATGCCAATTTCAAAATTCGGCATCACTGGAACGTCAACATTGTTTTCCCAGGAAGAATCTTGATTTTTCTGATTTATGAAAGGAACTCCAAGATCAAAATTAGGTAGCAGTGGAGCGTCAACATTGCTTTCCAAAGAAGCGTCTGGATTGATTGGATTTATCAATGGGACGCCAGTGTCAAAATTCGGCATCAATTGAGCGTCAACATTTTTTGCCAATGAATTATCTGGATTGTTTGGATTTATCAAGGGAACACCAAGATCAAAATTTGGCATTGTTGGAGTGTCAAAATTGTTATTTATTGGAGCATCTAGATTGTTTGAATTTATCAAGGGAACGCCAAGGTCAAAATTTGGCATTGATGGAGTGTCAAAATTGTTTTTCAATGAAGTATCTAGATTGTTTGAATTTATCAAGGGAACGCCAAGGTCAAAATTTGTCATTGATGGAGTGTCAAAATTGCTTTCCAATGAAACGTCTGGATTGTTTGGATTTACCAAGGGGACGCCAGTTTCAAAATTCGGCATCACTGGAACGTCAACATTGTTTTCCAAGGAAGAATCTTGATTTATCAACGGAAGTCCAAGATCGAAATTAGGTAGCAGTGGAGCGTAAACATTCCTTTCCAAAGAAGCGTCTGGATTGTTTGGATTTATTAATGGGACGCCAGTGTCAAAATTTGTCATTGATGGAGTGTCAACATTGTTTTTCATTGGAGCATCTTGATTGTTTGGATCTATCAAGGGAACGCCAAGGTCAAAATTTGGCATCGATGGAGTGTCAACATTGTTTTTCGATAGAGCATCTTGGTTGTTTGGATCTATCAAGCGAACGCCTAGGTCAAAATTTGGCATGTATGGGGTGTTAACATTGTTTTTCAATGGAGCACCTGGATTGTTTGGATCAATCAAGGGAACGCCTAGGTCAAAATTTGGCATCGATGGAGTGTCAGCATTGTTTATCAATTGAGCACCTGGATTGTTTGAATTTATCAAGGGAATTCCCAGGTCAAAATTAGGTATCAATGGAGAGTCAACATTGTTTTTCAATGGAGCATCTTGATTGTTTGGATTTATCAAGCGAACGCCAAGGTCAAAATTTTGCATCGATGGAGTGTCAACATTGTTTCTCAATGGAGCAATTGGATTGTTTGAATTTATCAAGGGAACATCAAGGTCAAAATTTGGCATCGATGGAGTGACAACATTATTTTTCAATGGAGCATCTAGATTGTTTGAATTTATCAAGGGAACGCCAATGTCAAAATTTGGTATTGATGGAGTGTCAAAATTGTTATTAAATGGATCATCTAGATCGTTTGAATTTATCAAGGGAATGCCAATGTCAAAATTTGGCATTGCTGGAGTGTCAACATTGTTATTCATTGGAGTATCTAGATTGTTTGAATTTATCATGGGAACGCCCAGGTCAAAATTAGGCATCGATGGAGTGTCAACATTTTGTTCCAACGAAATATCAGGATTGTTTGAATTTATCAAGGGGATGACGATATCAGAATTTGGCTTCAATGGAGTGTCAACATCTTGTTCCAATGAAGCATCTGGATTATTTGGATTCATAAGGGATACGCGAATTCCAACATTAGGCAACAATGGAACGTCAGCATTATTTATCAATAAAGGGTCAGGATTGCCTCTGCTTATTAGGGGAACGCCAACGCCATCTTCATCTGGGTTGTTTGGATTTATCAAGGGAACGTCAATGTCAGAATAAGGCATCGATGGAACGCCAGCATTGTTTTTGAACTGATCATCGTTTAGATTTATCAGGGGAACTCCAATGTCAGAATTAGGCATCAATCGAATGCCATGGTTACTTGAAGCATCTGGATTGTTTAGATTTATCAGGGGAACGCCAATGTCAGGATTTTGCATTAATGGAACGCCAGCATCATTTACAAATGAAGCATCCGGGTTGCTTGGGTTTATCAGGGGAACTCCAATATCAGAATTAGCCATCAATGGAACGCCAGCATTATTGACAAACGTAGCATCTGGGTCGTTTGGATCTATCAGTGGAACGCCAATGTCAGAGTTATGATCAGCATTATTCACCAACGGAACATCTGGATTGTTTTGGTTTATCAAGGGAACGCCATTATCACTGTTGCGATGATATGTATTATCTAATCTTTCTTTGTGGCTATTTTTGGTATTTGTCATCAACTTATCTCCACTCACCATTGGTGGAAGATCAATTGCATTACCATGTGTTGCAATCACATCATTGTTGTCCGTCCCTTGACTTCTTTGAGTGTCTGATACTCTGAGATCGTTGCCATGTTGTATCATTGACTTAATATTGTCATCATAACTGTCGTCGTTTTCAAATTTAGTATCCGAGTAAGAGCCAAGAGCCATCACATTTGATTTTATGGACAAATCATCATTTAAACCACTCTGCTTGATCTTGTTTGTATTATGTAATGGGGCATCTCTGCTTTGAGAATTATGTTTGTCATTTCCAAGTTTGCTAAATGCAGGATTAACATTGGCAATTTTGTTAGAATTTGGCAGTGGGATATCACCATTGTGCTTATTTGTATCACTATGTGCATTCTTTTCAAGGTTATCCGTAGCTAACGTAGGTCCAATCGTATTGTGTTGTAGACGATAATCAATTGTAAATAAGTTCGACGAGTGTTCCTTTCTCATTGTTTTGTGACCAACCATAGGTGGAATGTCCATCATGGCTGTATCTATAAAAGGAACTTCGCCATTTTGATCATTCCTGGCGACCTTTTTAAGATCATCTTGTATAGATTCAGCATCTAAAGGATCTCCTCCATCTGTGCCGTCAAGTTCTCTCGCCATTGAATTCTGAGTTTGTGCATATTTCCCAATCCGGCTGCCTTGGTTTGCATTACCACTGTCTTGATGATTTCCGCTGTTGTCTTTTGGGAACGTTTCGTTTTCATTATACATGTACGTGTCATCGTAATAATAGTCATTAAAGGTATCATAATCATGACCCATCCAAGGGTACTCTTCTCGAGCACTATTCGACAAATGATCATTCGGGTTACTCATATCAACCAATGGAACACCAGGCTCGTCCATATCCACCAATGGAATACCATTGTTGTCCAGTACATCCGGACCTAAAGGAACACCAGGGCTGTTCATATCGGCCAAGGGAACACCAGCAGTGTCCTTGTTGACTAATGGAACAGTGTTTCTATTGCCTTGCAATGGAACACCTGCATTATCCAAATCACCCAATTGAACACCTGCATTATTTCTATCATCCATCGGAACACCTGCATTATTCTCATTGCCCAATGAAACATCCGCATTATTTTCATAGTCCAATGGAACGCCTGCATTGTTTAACTCCCCTAATGGAACACCTACATTGTTTAAATCATTCAATGGAGCACCTTCATTATTGTTCAATGGAACATTCACATTGTTTGAATCGATCAACGGAACGCCTGCATCGTTTTTATTGGTCAAAAGAACACCTACATTGTCCCTATCTATCAAAGGAATATTTGCGCCGTTCATATCGACTGGATTTAAACCATGACTCCCCATATCGATATTCATATTGCCCAGTGGAATATCTTTATTTTCCACTCTATTGTCCATATTTACCAAAGGCACTCCAAGATTGTTTCTATTGCCGAAATGTATATCAGAGTGTTGCGTTTCAAATATAGGTAAGCCAGCGTTTTGTGTATCAATCAAAGGAACTCCATTATCATCTTCATTGATCGGAACTCCATGTATATTTTCAAATCTATTGGATAACATAGGGTCATCAATAAGAGGATTGTTAATATTTTCCTGATCCTGACGTCCAACATTGTTGTCTGTAATCCGTGTAACACCATAGTCTCTATCATTATCAAATGAATTCATATTACTGTCATATTTAATTTCTAAGTCATCTTCAATTTTGAATAACGAATCCCTGATTTTTTGCTTTGTTCCAAAGTTTTGATTATGCACCGATTGAGATCCAACGTTGTTGTCATTCAAATTAGAACTATGGCCGTTATTTTCAATGTTTGTATTCCCTCCTTGGTACTCGATATTGTCTCGATTTATATGTGTATTTCCAAGCTCTTGATTACCGTTGGTATTCACTGTAGGGACATCTACGGCATCTTCATCTACCAATAGTTGACCAAGATCAATCCAAGGAAGATGATATTCATCTGAAGGTGCCTTGAGGCCATTGTCGCCCATAAATGGATCATTTTCATTTGTACTAGAAGGAAAGTCCCCATTATTAACATTGACATCATCGCGATAATCTGTCCACTGCTGACGAAGTGTGCCATACAATGGTCCATCATAATTTCCATAGTCATAATAGTCACTTCTCTTCACTAAAGGTTTGGAATGATTACTCAAAAGAGAAGTGTCACTTTTATGTGTATTATCAATTGTTTGGTGTATGGTGTCATTTCCTTTCGAAACTGTGTCAACATTATTTTTCCTTAAAGTAGCAGGACTAGTGGTTTGCTTTATTGATGAAATTGACTCAGTTATAGCGTTCATTATTATACCAAGTTGTGCGCCAACCTTACCCTGGTCATGAAAATGTGTGTTTTGCTCAATATTCTGATCGTGGTAGCTGTCTAATTCAGATTTGGTTGTTTCACTAGTATAACCGCCATAACGCTGCAATACCGAATTTACTTTAGGATCTGAATTGATTTCATTTTTATACTGTTCTTTCTCAATCTGATTTGTATCTTGAACTGTTTCATATTTCTGAATATACGTAGTGTCGTCATAAACAGATGTTGTAGATGTACCACCAAAACGTTTCTCTGATAACGTCGTTGGTTCATCTTTCTCCAAATGATGAGATATATCATTAGTTTCCTCTATATTCTCATTTATATCAAACCACTTATTTATTTCATCAGTTTCAGATATTATATTGGTTTTGTGATCATTGGCTTTATTATGCATTTGGTCGTTCTCATTTGATATATCTTTATTCTCCGAGTTTGTTGTCAGGATATTACCTGTTAGAGTGGTTTGCGAGATGACGTGTCCAAGGTTGACATTAGTTGAAGTTTGGTCTTCCTCGACGGTGATATATCTTTCGGTGCTACTTTTCTGATTTTCATTGTTTGTTTTGGCATCAGTAGCATGGTTAGTTTTATTTTGTATGTTGCGATATTTTGAAATATCTGTTTGAAAAATACTTTTAATTATATTGTTAAATAGACTGTCTTCATTTTGTTTGCCATCGAACTGTTCATCAATTACATTTGTTTTAGTCGTTGAGTGATCCATTGAATTTTCGGAGATTATGTCAGAGTTTATGTTTTCAGTCGTAGGGCTAATACCAGTTGAATCAATTTCTTTTCCATTGGATGAGGTAGCATTGTCATCGTAAAGTAGCCAGCCATTTGTATTGGGTGAAAATTCATTAAAATCATTCATATTATTGATTTTTTCGTTTGAAGCATCGTCCGAATTGTAAGTCTCACTACCTTTTAACTGTTCCTGGTTAGTATGTACTGATTCGTCGACTCTATCATTCTCATTCTTTGAATCACTTGATTTGAATAAACTATTGAATACGCTGTTAATGACATTAGTGTCGGGCCAATCACCAATATTTCCCCTTTCCTCTGATATTGTATTCCTTGTTCTTGGTGATTGTTCAGTTTCAATAGAGCCTTCAGTCTCACTTGACTGTTTCTTCCTCGGATCCTCGTCTACAAATGGGTCCCAACTCCAAGGCAAATCATCATTCGATTCGCTGTCGTCTTCAGGTAATTCTTCTGGTTTGTTTGCAAACCGATCCTCATTTGAACTTCCTGCATCTATTTTATCATTTGAATCACCAGATAGTATATTATTGCCATCTTCAAGTAACTGTTCTTGTCTTTCGGGTATCTTTTCTCGAATTGGAGTTTTTTCTTCAATACCAACTAAACCACCATTGAACATTCCTTGTGGAGTTTCATTTTCAATAGAGTCTTTGCTGTCACTTGGCCGTTTCCACTGAGACCAATTCCAAGTATATCGTGTACTCATTCGAGGTGTTGTAGTCGTTGTCGCGTCTTCATATTTCGGTTTTTCATTTCCATTCCGTGGATCCTCATCAACAAAGGGGTCCCAACTCCATGGTAAATCAGTATCAATATCGTCATCATTGTCTGGGTTTTCTTCCTCTTTGTTGGTTAGCCTCTCGTTTGTTGGAGTTTCACCATTCTTGTGACTGTTCGATTGTTTGAACAAAGTATTGAATACACCACTAATGACATTATTACCAGTCCATTTATCAGTAGTTTTATCTTCTTTGGATTCTTCTATTGCGTTTCTTGCTCTTGATGGAGGTTCACTTTCAACAGAGTCTTCACTCTCGCTTGACCGTTTCCAATGAGACCAATTCCAAGTGTGTCGTGTACTCAGTGGGGGTGTTGTTGTCGTACTTTTATCAAAAGGTTTCCATTTTGCCCAGACCCAGTGATCATTCTTTTCTTCTCCCCTCGGATCCTCGTCTTCAAATGGATCCCAACTCCACGGTAGCTCATTATCAGTCTCATCATCTGTTTCAAATTGAACTGGGTGAAAATCTTCTTCTACCAATGTGGCAAAGTCCCAAGCCAAGAAATCGTCGCGTATAAGATCATCTCGTATGTGTTCCTCTCGTATATTAGGCCGAAACGAAATACTTGCTCCATAACAGCAAGAGACACAAATGATAAAACTCAATGCAGAACCATAAAAAGCCATGTCTGTCTTCATTTAAAACTGGTTAATTGATCCTTTATTAAATCTCGACATTGTACTGTTGTGGTTTATTTATCTAACACGTTTATGATATATCAGAAGACTTAGACTCAGTGGAATTATCCAGCTCAGAATACAATATGTATTAACTTTATTCAATACTGTAATCATTTGTAAACAGAAGTTAAATCATGCAACTGTTTAAGAGTCCAGATATCAGAGATAATCTTCTAGACAGACGATACAGCATAGGGGTTCAGAAAATTCCATGCCAAATATTTCTATTGCGACATAACCAGTGAGATAACATGCGTATTTGTAAGTTTGATGCGGTTTAGATTAGATACATAATGTGCTATTAGACTCTATATTTCCTAATATTCTTAAAAATATTCCTTACATGGTTTCTGACTTTGCTTTATAAATAATTCTTTCAAAGACTAGGTGATCAAATCAAGAGTAGGCTCAGTGTAGTCGGTCTTTTTTAGGTTATGGAGGTCGCTGTGGAATTAAAAAGTGGAGTTATATTTTTTTGTCACCACCAAACGTTGTGACATTGATATGGTCTCCTTTTTTGTGACGGCGGTTGGAAGGCGGTGGTTGGTGGTTGACGTCCGGCGTCTGTAACAAATTCTAAAAACTTACAATAAACAAATACTGTTTGGACAGACTTCATTTTTCCAAATCATCTCCAAGCACTCAGAAGATTTGACCTTCAATGACCTTCTCAAGGTCAAACAATGTCAAAAAGGTATTTTTCAACTTGCTCAACTTTGCCAGAGCTTTAATACATCTACAGTCTAAATTACATAATAAATAAAACTCAGGATCTTTAAGTCTTTGTTTACATATCAAAATAATATATAATTGGTTCCCTTAACTTTGCTCAAACTATACATGTCCAAATCCCAGTGAAAAAAAGTAAATATATATTTGATTTTTGATGCCAAAGTTGTTTTCCCAGATTGATCTATTTATTAATGCATAGTATAACATGATTTTGGATGTCTATGGTTAGGCATTTCTGATAATTTTATCCAGTATTATTTATTGTTCTGAGCATATAACAAGTGGTACAAAATGGAAGTCTGCCACATTCGCCTAACGCTGCTGCATCATTTGATTGTTGTACGGCATCTATATAATATTTACAAAATTGAGCTAATATATATTGTGTACATTCAATTACATTACACCATTCATATCCCTACATCTCTGATCCACAGCACAAGATGGGTGTTACCATGGCATCAAACAGGGCGAACAAAAGTTGAAGTGATACTCTCCCACACTTTTGATGAAGTTGTTTGAGTAAATGATTGATTTCCTTGCTTGTGAGGCAAGCTGACTTTTAGCTAGCTGGAGACCAGGAGAGTATTTTGGAAAATAGTATACCTTGATAATATGATACAATCTACATCTCCGCGATGAAGACCTCAACTATAATAGTTAAGTAAAATGGTTTTGTTATTATGTACACCCGTTTAGATCCTGGTATTAGAAGTCCTATGATTAATTATTAATAGGTCATAAAAACTAAAAATGTTCTGCTTGATTATGAATTATTATGTTTACCAAATTACTCGTTTCATTGATGTGATGGTACGAGACTACTCAATTAAAGGTCGAATTTTATTACAAATTACCCCATCATCAATACTGTATCAATTTAATTAAATGATGGAAAAAGTGAGAATTAATGTCATTATCCGCATTGAAACGTGTTATGTAAATTGAAATAGACATTTATTGTATCATTCGTGAGGTAAAGAATTTGACATTGAATATTTGAGAATGATAAAGCTGTCAAGTTGTGTAATGAAAACTTTTATCGACGGAGTACAAAAGCAGGGAATAACATTTAAAGGTGACTTGAGGACAACACTTTGAAGACAAAACACTAACAAAAATATGATTTAATGTTAAATAATTATAGTAAAACACGATGAACTTGACGAAACTCTTAGTATTGGTACTAGCCATAAATTATACACATGCCTGGTATTCAGAAGAGGAAAAACCTATTAAAGATAAAAATAAAGACTACAATGAATCGGATACTAAGCCAAGATATCTAAAATACAAGAAGCACTATAAAAAGTACAAAGACAAGAAATACCGCGATCGTGATGACAATTTTGATAGCCGTGATGATGGTGATACAGACACAAGCCATGAGTATGAAAGAGAGAATTATTGGGATGATTACCTTAGAAATGATGAGGATACTAAGGATAGATGCAACTGCACGTGTACTCCAACCGACTGTAGGGTTACAGCATGGAGCAAATGGAGCGAGCCAAGAGGCCTCAAAGGAACCAGAGAAAGAAAACGACATGTGCTTGTACAACCTACAAACAATGGAGAACCCTGCCCTAGACTGAGAGAGGCACGCGCCACAGGTTTTCAAACATTTTTGTACTCGATTTCTTCCCTCATTCACCTTTGGCCAATTTAATGATATAGTTCCACCTAAATTAGGGACCGCTTCAAAGGATCAATGTAGGATAGATGTTGTATGGGTCTCGGACACCCTCAAATGTTGAGGGACTTTCAAAGATTTTTCTGCACGTTGTCGCTTTTGTGCACTCAAAACAAATATTAGTGACAAGTTCTTGGAATTAATTTCATTTTTCCCATTTTGACACTGTTTATGAATATTGAAATATTCATGGACTCATAAACAGAAAGTTTCTCTAATTCTCTAATCAATGAACCCCACATTGGCGCAATGCCGGGCACTTATGTATTCAGGTTGCTAATCGGTTCAGCTACAATATCCATGTAATATTGGTCGAACTTATATATTTAGGACATTTGTCCCCCTCACTTCCTAAGGTGACAGGTCATCTCAACCACAAGTCAACTCAACCCAGTCAAACTCAACCCCAAGTCAACCCCAGTAAAACTCATCCCCAAGTCAAATCAACCCTGTAAAACTCAACCCCAGTAAAAGTCAACCCTATTCATTTGTGTGATGTCTAATTCAATTTTACGATGAGTAATTGAAGTCATTCATTTCTGAAAATCTTGCATTTTGCATGATACGTTGAATAGAAAGTTGTTAAATTATTCAAAAAACAGTTCAAGGATAATTCATCAAGTTGTCCCTATTATTTGATCTTTTTAAATCAAAATTTAGATAATTTAGAAATAATTAACAATGAAATATAACTTTTTATTTATATGTACGCTCGTACATGCATCGATCATTGAAATCGTTTAGTCATTATACAGATGCGGGAAGGTTTTTACAATTTTTACCACCAGGTGGCTAATTCGGGTGGATAACATTAACATGGCAGAAAGTATTAGAAAGTTCCCTTAAACTTGAATATTCATCAGTTTTAGTGGTTCAATTTTCATATTACCCTTATGTATCTGGTAGTTGTACAAACTGAAATATATCCCGTTAAAGAAAAATATTATCTGTCCATTATAAGAAAAGATATTTCCTTTTTCTGATTTTGTAACATAGAGTCTATGGGGAATCTCCCCGACTTAAAAGTCACATTTTCAAATAAAATAAAGCAATCGCATCTAGTATATTAATGGACTAAAAGCAATGCTCATGTTCCGGTATTCGAAATGATCACAAGTGTCAACAAATGTAGCAAGATTGATAAAATGACCCATCTCATGCTCAGGTATAAGAATGAATATCATAAACTCACTTAGAATTAAAAAATATTTTTTTATAAAATAAACTTTCACTTCATGTTGAACATAAATTTATCAATAATTAATTTTACTGGGGCTGGGTTATACAGGGTTGAGTTGACTTGGGATTGAGTTTCACTGAGGTTGACTTGACTTGGGGTTGAGTTGACTTGGGGTTGAATTTTACTGGGTTGAGTTGACTTGGGGTCGAGATGACAAGGAAACAAATGTATTCATCGTGCATTGATTTTCGTAGCGGTTTCTTCTTACTTTTGAATTTCTAATTGAATATGATCTCATGGGAAGGCATGACAATTAGGTTCTAATAATGATCATTTTTCAACCAGGTGTTGCCCCTACGATAGATCAAACAGCTAAGAGCTTCTACAAGAACTTCATACTTCATAAATCCGTTGCATCCAATGATGAAGCCCAATATGACGAAGAAGTACATAAAAAGAAATCTGTAGTCCCGCGTGATCTCCTCTTCATACTCGATGAATCTGGTTCAATAGGGCGTTCACAGTTCAGGAAGGTACGAGCAGGTGTGGCTCGATTAATAGAACTTATTTGCGGTAAGGTGGGCCCGGATGAAACGAGGCATCACAGGTACGCTGTGACAACATTCGGATCGAAACCGTCAGTTCAGAAGAGGTTCAATTTCAAACGCTACCAAACTAAAGCGGGATATCGGTAAGAATACATATCGTTTTGTTTTTGCATGGGGAGGGGGCTGGGAGATTATCCTAGTGCTTATTTTTACGAGCATAATTCGATTCACCTTTTTAATGAATGAGTACAGGGTGGTGCATAAATGGGACACTCGCATTTCAAAAATAAATATTGATTTTCTTGATGAAAACATGTCATATTATATACCAGTGGATGGGGAATTTACTTATCTTTAATTTGGTATATCGTAAGTTCAAATTTATTATGATGTCTCTCAACCAGCGTCCATAATATAAATGACGTCGTTTTCATTTCAAAACGGTTTTTCCAAATATTGTCAACTTTATTTACATAAACAGACGTTCAATATATCCAGTGGATATATTATCCACCATTTTGATCAATTGTACCCAATTGGCCAATAGCATCATTGATATGCTGTTAAAGACAATGAATTTCACTTCTCATTAATTCAATTCTGTTCTCAAGAGACTGAATTGATGTAAAGGATTCATGGTACACCAATTCTGTTAGTTCTCCCCATACGTGGGAGTCGCAGACGTTGCTTGATCGTATGATCTGGGGGAGGCAGTGATTAGGGAGATGAATCTAGACACATTTTCTTTTAAACATTTGACACTCTTGTGAGATCTATTGTTTGGAGCCCCATCTTGTCGGAAAATGTAAAGATTCGAGAATGAGCTCATACCAGGATGGTTTAAAAACAACATAATTGGATAATGCGATGTCAACGTATGCGACTACCACGTATTGGGAGAACTAACAGGATTGGTTTACCATGAACCCCTTACATCTACTCAGTCCCTTATTAAGGACATGTTGAGAAGTGGAATTCATTGTCTCAACAGAATATCAATGATGTTTTTGACCAGTTAAGGCCAAAATTGAGGGCTCTAATTGGTCAAAATGATTGACATATTTAATGTCTGTTTGCGTAAAAAAAATTGTCAAAAATTTGTTTTTTGCAAGTTTTGGAAAACCTGTTTTGAAACTAAAATGACGTCATTTATACATTGAACGCTGGTTGACAAATATTATAATAAATTTGAACTTATGATATACCAAATAAAAGATTAGTAAATTCCCTATCTTTCCCACTGGTATATGTTTTCATCAAGAAAATTATTATTTATTTTTGAAATACGAGTGTCCCATTTTTTGGACCACTCTGTAAATACGGATTATTGTAGATTAATTTCAGGTCTTAATTTTGCCTAAATATATTTTTTGATTTTTGGATACCTGTATACTTGGATTAACGTATTACTGTAATTGACAGTTATGGCATCCGGAATGTTTCTCAAAGAGGAGGATCCACCTGTACTGGGAATGCCTTGAAGCACGCCTACGAAGTGATGTTTACTCCAGTTGAAGGTGTGTATTATCATTAGTTAATGCTCCGTTTTAATTGGTCAAACAGTGGCCAATAGCTTCAACTGTTACACAGTTCTACGTAACGCTTAACGTGGCCTAAAATGTTGTTTATTTTTTCGTGAGGCCACTCAGTAAAATTACGATTTCTCTGCACCCTGATATCCGATCAACATCATTTAAGTATCTATGTGTTCCTGACACGTTTGGGCATCCGGTTATGACAACGTCTACCCAATGTTTGCACGCGAAATCGACGTAATTCATGACTGAAATCGGGATAAGGCAATGTATCTTCAAATAGAACCTTAGCCAAGTAGATTAGAGCCTCTGGAACACTTTTGTAAATAGTTTTCACAAGCAATCTGTTTGTGAATCTCAAATTTTGTCTTCCAGATTTCAGTCATGAATTATGTCAATTTTGCGTGCAAACTTTGGGTAGACGTGGTTTTTTGCGGACGCCCAAACGTGTCAGGAACATATAGATACTTGAATGATCTTGATTGGACATCAGGTTGCAGAGAAATCGTAATTTTACTGAGTGGCTTCACGAAAAAATAAAAAGGCTATACGCCTCGTTAAAATGCAGAAATACCTAAGCTCATGTACATGTATCCAAGGACGTCTCTCTCTATAGACGTCCTTGATGTATCTAGTTAAAGTGATTACATGCAAAAATTCAAATGATACCGACGATTGTGAAAATTATAAAAACAATCAATGTCATTTCTGTATTTTCACTTGGATTCCTAGTATACATCTGCTCGCTTTAATCAAACACATTACTTCCTCATAATGTACAGTATATGTATACGATTCAAGCTCATTAAACTAAGTTTATATTCACTGAGATCTATTCGTTTGAGTGCTTATGTATACAGGGTGGTCCAAAAAAGTGAACCCCTGCAACAAGCTATATTTTCCTTAATACATGCATGACTTTGCTCATATTATCACATCTTGTAGGGAAAGGTCTAAACTTTTTGTTGACAGCATAATTTATTCTCAGTCTTGAATTTCGAAGAAATTACAAAACTTATACAAACATGCCTCAAATTAGCAAAATCTGAGAAGCCCTTCATATAAAATCTTACATTAATCAAAAGGAAATCTAATATTCAGTGTTTTGAGCCACATTTCATTAGAATTGGTCCATGCTTAATGATATTGACATTTTAAGACCATATAGGGTTATGTTGCGATTTCACTGGAAGATGTTCTCGTCTTTGGAAACATTGAACATTTCTTTTGATCACAATAACTTTACAACTAACAGAGGTAGGATGCTAATATTTACATCATATTGTGTGGGATTCAAAACCAAACAAAGTCAGAAAACATTAGGTTTCCCAAACTCCGGCTTAAAAGATTTCCATGGGAAGATTGTTAAAGGGTTGAAGAATCGCAGATATTGAAGTTCACATTTTACCCATTTTCAGTGATGTTTCGTTAGGGCTTATCATTTCTGCAAATTTCAATACTAAGAAAGATGTATAGTACCAACAAAAATTCGAGACCTTCCCCTACAACATGTGAAACTATGAAAGGATTCCTGCAGGTAATAAGGGAAATATAGCCGGTTGCAAGGGTTCACTTTTTTTGGACTACCCTGTATATTATTTCTGAAAGTGCGATCATACTATCATTTATCTCAAAATATTGACAAGGAGAGTGTTAAACTATATTCGTATGCTCAGTTTTATGGCTTCCTGATTTGAGTCCTTCGTTATTTCAGGCACATACATATGATTTAATCATGGCCTCCAGCAGAAAGGACACATTGATACCACTGTTCCACAACTAGTCAAAGCTCTCTTTTGAGAAGCGAAGTCGAGCGAATGCAAAGGATAGAACAGTTGTGGAACAGTGAATGTATCCAGTGAATATATTATTTGAGTGTTAATCATATTAGTGACCAACATTTTTGTTCTTAAAAAATAAGCCACTCAATTTCTTATAATTAAAGTTTCATAAATTGCAGTAAATGATTAACTCACAACTAATACATTAATCTAACAACATTTTTCTACTCTGTGCAAAACTAAGAGATGTAGACCATGATATATGTTATGAGTTACATGTAAAATAAAATAATATGGTACGTACCTCTATTAGGAAGCCATACGACTTCAGCGACTAGATCCCTACTAAAGCCAAATCAAGAGGTGATGGAGGTTACTTCTACATAAAGTAAACCTATTTAGAAACTAAGAAAAGGGTCAAATCTTATTTGATAGCCTTACCATTTTTCTGAAGATCATTTATCCTTTGATTTTGACGGTCGAGTTCTGTCTGTGTCGTTTCAAGTCGCTTCTTCAAATCGTTTACTTCATTTTGGAGTTCGGAAGTTCTGCAACATGCTGTGGTATTATCTACAAATGCAAGGAAAACTATTGCAGATGCAATATAGAATATAACGTCCATCGAGTTCATTGTCATATCTCGCACTGGGGATTAGATATCAGAGATGTGATAACCTTGTACTTCAGCTGGGAACCTTTCACAAATACTCTCAATATCTGAGCAATGGTCCTGCATATAGATTTATATGATGCTCTAAATATTTAAAGTAGAACAACAACCATAACAAACAAAGAACAAAGGGACACTTATGAAAAGGACGTTCACCCGATGAACTCATTCAAATACATGTACCTCCTGACGCTACTATATTTTATTTTGAGATTATGACATTTGACGGAAATGGCATCCATTCACCCGAATGATAAATATATATTTAATTTTTTCTGATGAAGCCATTCAATTACTATTGTCACTACTTTACTTATTTTGAACAAGTTATTTCTGATAGAAGAAGATATTCACTCTACTATATCTTGCATTTAGTGTTCATGAGCAACCCAATTGGCTTAATAGTAATGATAATGTTATTTGTTTTTATTTGTTTGTTCGTTATGAATGGTTTATCGGAAGACTGTTAGATGTTAATAAGGTACACGTACTTGCAAAAATATACCAATCAATACAATTAGACAAACAGTATCTTTTTATGCATTTCTGGGGGTTAGGTATAGTAGAGTGTATTTACAAAAAATAAGCAATAATAATTCACTTATATTTGTAATGTACATAAATAAAAGACATGTTGTCCTTTTTGAGAGTTTCCACAATAATTTCATCAATTCTATACTTGAAACCATATTAAGAAATGACATCGTCAACTCGATAGTGGCGACCAAGCCATTAACAGTAACAGTAATAAGGAAACAGCGTTGTTTCCGACAATACATCATACTGCATAGGAAAGATAGTTGGATGAGTGTATATATTGTTTGTCATAACGTAAGGCAGTACAGGGTTAATATTTAATTATATGTGTAAAATAAATGTAATAATTTTAGAATTGTGTCTTGTCCCTTCGCTTGAGTCATAACACTAGTTTGGTGTGATAGCTATCTTTTAAATCGTTCAAAAGTAACTGAAACAATCTTCAGTTCTAAAATACAAACCTTGATGAGAATGTTTAATTTGTCTATTTGTCTATTTGAATTTTAAATAAAATGACTTTTTGATTTGATAATTACAGGAGCCCGTTTGCATCAATCGAAAGTTAGCAAAGAAGTCCTTCTCGTGACAGATGGAAAATCGAACTGTGGCCATGATATTGTGAAAGAAGCGGAAAAACTAAGAACGATCGCAACCGTTTATACTGTAGGTATAGGGGAATTCAACAATAAGTACGCCAAGGCAGAACTTGAAACTGTAGTATCTGCTCCAAAGTATAACCATGCATTCAATGTCCCGGATGAAAGAGGATTTCTCGAGATGCTACATAGAGTTGAAACGAGATTAAACGAGACTTGGGTTGAATATGGAGATGCATGTGCAACTATTGAATGGGATAAATAAATATTCTCAGAATCACTTGACGTATAATCTAACAGCAATATGATACATTGAAATACATTCTACTTTTTACCTAAATGTATGCGTTTACTTGAACTAGCTAGAACCATGATATGCTTGAATTGCGACTTCTTCCTTTTATATAAGCACAACTTCTCTGAAGACTTTTCTGATAATCGAAATGAACTGAACACATGGATGGATAGTATGTGTTAAACCCATCGGAAAATAGCACGAAGGACACAATCAATGAATTCAAATTATGTATAGTATCGTGTAGAAGGAATCACCGTTCAAATAAATAAATAATTGACCATGCATCTATGGAATTTTTTCTGCATCTTTATTCGATTTTAACACTTTTGTATTTGATTACAACCATTCGATATTCCACTCTATTAAAATGATTCGAAACACGTAATAAATTTGTTTGTTTTTACACATTTGTATTTGATTTATGTACCTATATATGCGGTAAATGCACTTGTATATGCGGTTTATGTTATTCAGTGTTTGGTAAAATATCACATATATAAGTCCATGTACACACACGAACAAAGACGGTTGACACATATATTTAGAACACGCATCAAATATAAATACACTTTAGCACCAAACAATGTTCATTTACCGAACAATCATAGAGTACAAAATAGCACGGACATATGGTGACTTACCCCACATAATTAATGACATGTACTTTCACATAAAATTATGTGGCGTAAGTCACGTGACTTACCCCACATAAATGACACATGCTGCATGTAGCATAAAACCATTCGGTAAATCACGTGACCAGTGACGTAGAAATTATTTCAAAATGGATGAAACAAGCGAGGAAAAAGAATATTTGAATACGATTCATATTCACAATTCACAGAGGAAATTGAGAAGTTATTAGATCATTACAACAGGCATGAGGCTACAAGCGATCCTTTCTTAATAGAAGATACGTTTTCGCGATTGGAGAATCACACCAGAGCTCTTTGAATATATAGATGGCGCAAGTCACATGGTCGAAGTCACGTGACTTACCCCACATCAAAACAGTGAACATTGGGGTACGAGTACCGTAATCTAACACGAATTTTGAAAATTCCTTCCAATATTTGGGACAAATGGCGTTCGTTACCTACTATGAAACGCTTACCCCCCATCATGTTATATATCAAAATGTACCTGTTTATATAGGGATTCGATTAATCTACATCAAATTATAGAGAGTCAGGTTACTTTTCGAGATATCAGCGTTCATTTATTGCAACTCCCATTTGCTAACATTTGGACAATACGGAAATGACGTGCACACGCGTAGTAAACACGATCACGTCAGAACTATTTTTGACCTACATCGCTCTTTTTGTACTTAAAATGAGAGTTGAACTCATCCTCTTTATTTTGATACCAAATAATGGCATACTAGGTATCCTAGAAGCCATCCATGGCCTTATTTGCAACAAATCGCAGGTTTTTTAAATGGACTATATAGGGGTCATACCTTTTGGCGGATGGATATGGAACCTCATACCTTAATAGATTTTGGCATGTTTCCAATTATCGAGATAATTCATTTTTATGGTTGATTGCACTATTCTACACTTGAAACATTGATTTTAAGTCCAATTTTGATGTAGGAAAAAAAAATTTTGTAAAAGGGGGGGTGTGAAGCGATTTTTTGATACCCCGAAATACCCTAAAATATGCTATCAAACTTTGCAGCGATGACGTCACAAAAGTAACCTGACTTTCTCCGAGATTATTGTTGATTATTAAGCCCAAGGTAAGTATATTTCAGGATATGACATCCATTAACACTGGTAAGTGTTTCATCTGAACGAAATTTTAACTTTTAAATGCATCTTGTCTGACTTTTTTCCACTATTTCCTCCATTCTGACCAAGTGCTTTGACGAAGCATGCAAAGCTCTGTGTAGATGACGTCATACATACTTATTTAGTCATATGTATTATCAATTAAGTTTCTTTGGAAACCTAAATCAATAAACTAAACAGTTCAAGCTGTAAAATGGCGAAGGGAAGTAGAAAAAAACATACATTTGAGATCAATAACAAGCATTGCTACAACAATAGTGGTCAGGCCAGAACTAGAAATACCCAGCCAAATGTCAAAAATAGATTCTTCAGATTGGACAGTGATACATCTCTAAGGGCTTGCGGTATTCCACTCAGCAGCCTGAGACCAGAGAAAAGAGATGTGTTTTTCACTAAATTGAGAACAAGTGTGAACAGTCGCACAGTCAAGGGAAACAGACTCGTTAATATGGAGCAGCTAATGGTAATGATCAATAGAACAATCAAAGATCATCAAACCGTTAGTCCAAAATGTAAAACGCCTGAGTTTTGCTTACCTGCCAACAAAGAGGAGCAACAAGGCTTAGGTTATGCATACGCAATGAAATGCAAGCAGTGTCGATTCACATCATGTACATTTAAGACTTACCTATCAATCGGAAAGACATCAAATCAGGTACCTGGACGCCAAAAAGCAATGTGCAACTACCAGCTGGGTACATTCATGTTGAAGACATCAATACCGATGGATGACATCAGATTATTAATGACTACTTTAGATATGCCACCTATCGGAAGGTCGACCTTGCAAAGATTAGTAGATGCATCATCAAAAACGTACTCTGCCCTTAATGATGACCAGAATGTGAAAAACCGAGAGCTTGTAAAACGTATCACGAGTCATCGAGCACAAAAGAGTGTGTTGTACAACTGGACACTGCCTTCAACAACAACCCAAAAGGCCGTGCTTTTTCTCAACCGGGAACGCAAAGCTATACGCCGTTGCTACATGAAGAGACCAATCTAATTCTGGCGAATAAAGCGTACAATAAGCTATGTAGCAGGCATGGGCTGGCTTGTAAAGGGAAGATGGATGGATGTTCCAGTGCAAATTTCGAAAACCAGAAAGCGATAGGTAATTCAGAGAGTATGGCTGCATCAGTTCTCATAACAGAGGCTTCTCAAGACTTAACTATCACTCACGCTACCACAGACGGTAATACAAGTGTGAAAAAGACACTTACAAACATCAACGTTCAACCTCTAGAATGCGTTGTGCACAAAGGCCGTGGTTTGAAGAGAAAATTTTATTCTCAAACATTTAGTCAAATAATGATTGGCAAAAGCACGGATCAAAGTTATGGATACAAAAGGGCTAAAATGTCAGAATATCTTTCAAGTAGATGTATCTCAGAGCTCTACACAGCAAGGCGAAAATTTTCTAGAAAAGATTTCAAATTTTTTGAGTTGATCGAAAAAAAACGCACGCATCTCCTTCGCTGTATAATGGGTGACCACACTCATTGCAAAAAAACATCACTGCAATGCAATGTGAAAACGATTCTCAATTACTTACCTTGTAATCAATATATACAAGCAACTCCTGCTGATATAGCAAAGCTACAAGCATGCATTGACTATATGTTAAATGCTGATACGATAAGACAAATGTTCAAAACAACAAACACCAACAAGACAGAGGCTTGTCATTTGAGGACACTTAAGACATTGCCAAAATCAAAAACGTCTTCTAAAAATGTATATGGTCGTTTTGACAGTGCAATGCACTCCCATTCTATCGGCACTCCAAAGTCCATAATCATGGCAAATGAAAAAATCGGTGCAAACCTTACTTGTAAAAAGGCTGTGATCAATTTGGAGGCAATGCATATAGCAAATGGAAAGAAACTTACCCTTCAAAGGAAGTGTAAAACAAAGCAAAGGAGAGTTTCTGCAAGAAATGCTAAAATTGGCCTCAAAAGACTAGCAACTTTAAGTGTTGAAGGGGCAAGACTAGGGAAAAATGGAACAATTTCTGATCACAATTATGTTTAGACCAATAAATATCTCCCATTAATTCTATAATATATGTGTTGTTGTTATTTATTCTCTAGCCTTACCACAACGTAGTTGATCTTAATTGCCCCTATTTCTAAAAATAGCTAAGCACAAGTGCCAAAGGGAAAGGATCAAAACTGTAAAGAAACAAAGTGAGAAGAACAAAATATAAATGCTTTTAAATGTAACATTGGAACCCTCTTTGACAAACTGCGAATTCACTCTAATAAACATTTTGGGCCATCATGACCAAAGCAAATCCCATTCATGAAGCAAACTTTTCTGAGGTTGTTATTTTGGGGGGACTCGGCACAGAGATGGTCTATGTTGATACACGTTTTAGAATGGCATAGATGTGAGATTTGTTCATTTCTAGCTAAGGGAGTGTTAAAATGTAAAATGTAAATAAGCTGATGACAATTCACTGGCCGAGCCCCCCAACCCCGATACGTCACTTTTATTTGGCCATAACCCTTTCCACTTTTAGCTTTTATCCAATTTTTACAAGTACCGACATTAACCGTTCTGTCTGGGTGTGTCAGTCTCTCCAGCAAGGTATCTCTGTACTCTCTGCTGATATTTTCTATCAGTTCATTTATACTTGTGTGCTAAAAAAGAAAGATAAATTAAATGAATTTTGTTAATCAAATAAAAATAGATGTTAATCAAAAAAAAATCACATAAAAAACATGAATAAATTAGGAAACGTAAGCTTAATTTGGGGGTAATTTAATATAAAAACGCTATTTCTGGATACCAAAGTTACTGATTTTTGGCCAATTATTAGGTTAAATTACCATTTTTGGGCATGAAAACGTTTCGATCTATCAAGAAATACTGAAATTATGAGGGTTGGAACACCACTATACAGTGTCAGACTCCTGAAGGGAACATTGAACGCAATTCAGAAAAATTCGAGAAAAGCATGCTATTTTTGCTATCTGAGTGGGTGTTCAATTGACTTATATTCACTGTAAATCTACTATTTTGAAGCATATATAGGGGCAATGGTCGACAAAAGACCTTTAAGTCATCATATAACTGAATATAAATGGATACAATACGATACAAGTCGGGAAAATGTAAAGTTTTGTACTTACATCCATGTTGCAGACAGTTTCAAGGTCGAATTTGGGCTCAATTAAGGTACGAGTACCGTAATCTAACACGAATTTTGAAAATTCCTTCCAATATTTGGGACAAATGGCGTTCGTTACCTACTATGAAACGCTTACCCCCCATCATGTTATATATCAAAATGTACCTGTTTATATAGGGATTCGATTAATCTACATCAAATTATAGAGAGTCAGGTTACTTTTCGAGATATCAGCGTTCATTTATTGCAACTCCCATTTGCTAACATTTGGACAATACGGAAATGACGTGCACACGCGTAGTAAACACGATCACGTCGGAACTATTTTTGACCTACATCGCTCTTTTTGTACTTAAAATGAGAGTTGAACTCATCCTCTTTATTTTGATACCAAATAATGGCATACTAGGTATCCTAGAAGCCATCCATGGCCTTATTTGCAACAAATCGCAGGTTTTTTAAATGGACTATATAGTCATACCTTTTGGCGGATGGATATGGAACCTCATACCTTGGTTTATATAAAAGCATTCGGTAAGTCACGTGACTTACCCCACAAATTAATATGTTTACCACGAATGAATATGTTTACCCAATACGAATGGTACTTGGCATCGCACATATTTAAATCAAATTTATATTTGATCGGGTCGAATACAGTTTTGAAGCATTTTACATATTTGTTGCGTAAGGCAGTCAATTATATGTGGGATAGTAGGTACCATTTGTTGTAACTGGTTTTGTTTATGTTCGGTTTAACTTACTCCGTGGGGTAAAAACCGAAGATATTAATGTTACGAATATTGATGCAATAAATACACTATATGCATCTACTTCTATGACACTGTTAATGTTCTAACTGAAAGTGATACATTTTATATCTCGATAATCATGAATTTGTGCAACTGTTTACTTTTTATGCTGTTCTCCAAGTGATTCGAAACATAGTAAGTCATTATAATTATACCCATATAGGTTCTATAAATGGATTTTAACATGTGTTAGATAATTGTCTGTTCCGGCTACAGCCTTGGGCAGTCATTCGTGTTATCTTCAAGCACATTTCACAAGACAAAATCGTATGGAATAAATTGCAATAAGATGGTTATTAAGCTTGGTATTATGGTCTTACTAGTGGTTATTATTGAGTAATGGTACAGGTATCCGATATGGTATTGCAGCTTACACTTAAGTAATGGTACACGTATCCTTGGATTTTAGGCCCGAATACCGAGGTTTATTTTTTTGATTATCATGTATTATTATTTTGTGTTAATATTAGTTAACCATCTAACTATTGGCTTCCTTCTGCATCCGTTTGACTTCGCTTCTTAAAATAGAGCTTCGTCTACTAATTATAAACTACGAGAAGACGAAACTCTCATTAGAGAAGTGAAGTCGAACAAATGCAAAGGGTAGGGTACTATAGAAGGGGATCATATAAAAGCACGATCTATTTCACAACGCCTTTAACTTTTGTTCTTCAACTGTTGCCCTTTGTGCATTTCAAAAATAAAATATCTTAATCTGATTTGTTCCACCTTTCTTTTCGCTCAGTTCTGCAATATTATGTTGTTTAGGATTATGTCATTTGCGAAATAGCTGTAAGACATTATGTGAATGAATATGGGAGTTTCCACGAAAAAATGAGAATCTAACATTTAATGATAACAAAAGGATTAATTGCTTAGTTCTCTTTGTTTTAGTCTTTGTTTTCTTAAATGCGGAAGTGTACCAACATCACCTAGATTACATAAGAGATCATCTAACAGTCTAAAATTGCTTTTAATTGCAAGTTAATGCATTCCAACCTAAATTTGTATACCTGTAATTGGGGGGGGGGGGCGATGTTACATCACATAACTACAACGTTCATATAGAAATATACAATAAGCATGTCCGTATAAAAGCTAAAATTATAAAAACTCATTTCAAAGTCATTCTGTTCATGGAAGCGTCAAGTTATGAAAAACAATGCTAAACACTCAAACAAATCGACTTGATTACCTTTGAAAACTTCTTGAGAGGAAATGGACAAATGTATTTTTCTAACTCATTAGAACGTCTGTCTGATTGAAATACTATTTTTAAATACAAACATAAATGATTTAATCTTAGTCAGAAGTCTGAACATTGTCCAACAAAATAATAAGAATCTAACATTTAATGATTACAAAAGGATTAATTGCTATAGTCTTTGTCTTAGTCTTTGTTTTTCTAACGGCGGAAGTGTACCAACATCACCTTGATTACAGAAGAGATCATCTAACAGTCTAAAATTGCTTTTAATTCCCGGGTTTTAATTACATTTTATGTATAGACTTTTTTTGCCTCTATTCTCATTTTTAAACTTGTTTCTGTTTGTTTATTTAACAATTGTGATAAATTATTCAGTTAGTGTCGAAATCAAAACAATTTTCTACATTATAGTCCCCTCCTCTTGCACTGACTAAATATTAAAATAAGCTAGTCTGATTGCGAATTTACAAATCCTGTAAAAGTAGCTTCAAACCGCCTTTTGATCGAAGAAAACAATAAGTTAATTCATCTGATTGCGAAAATACGAATCAATCTGATTATCTGATCTCCATGCTATTTGATTCGTGCATTATCTACAAGTCAGTCGGGCAAGGGTGAAATTATTTCATTTGAAAACAGAAATAAATATCAGAACCCCTCTAGCATAACTATTCGGAAGAAATTCATACAAAAAATAAGGTACACAACTGATGAAGGGTCGCACACAATGCACGCACGCCTCTCCTCCTCCTCCGCCCACACACGACCATATTTGACAATTTTTCTAAAAGCGTTTTCCCCGGGAATATAGGTGTAGCGGTTACCAGAAGTCGCACAGCTTGGGAGTCAGGGTATCCTGATCCATGCCTCAACGCCTGACGGGTCTGATATTTAAAGGGGGCGCAAGAATTATTAGGGGGCGGGGTAAACGTGAAAGTTGCCAAAATATCCATAGGCGTAGCCAGGAGGGGGGGGGGGGTGCGATGGGTGCGATAACAATAGGCTTTATATATGCTTTAATGTTTTATTTATCATGATGCTTTTATGTAGGCTATTAATTACAGTTCTTTTTGCAATATAAAACTGGTATGTTTATGCAAATTCCGATTGGACTAATATAAAGGGATATTGTTTCATTATGTGGACTTGAGAAAGTCCGACATACTCATTGCTTTCAACCCAAAACTTAAAATAGGAAGTTATCAAGATCCCAAGAACACGATCGATACTTAAACAATACGTTTGTAAAATCCCGGCGATCGAAATGCAATCAAACTTTCGCAATCAGGTGCCTAATTAGTCTTTTGATCTCTAAAGTTTTACGACTGAACGTTTCAATGAACTCGTGAGAAGCAAACGCAATCATCATATAAAAATTTTTCTAGTAAATCTAAAATAGAGTAAAACCCAGGGAAAAAGATCGCGTGTTCATAGGAATTAGGCATATTTCAATTTTGAAATAACAAAAGTCAGTCTCGGAAGAATTTTCCAAGCATTCCCTGCTTCGATGCGTTTTTATTGCAAGGGCCGTTTAGCGCCGATATGAATTCATTATAGGGCATTAGGGTTGTGCTTTATTTGTTTTATTTATATAAATGTTATAAAATGTGTACGACACTTTAATGAATTATTTTTAGGGTATCAATGCATATTTGACTTTTCCCTCTAAACGTTTAAAATTCATCTTTTCTTAGTTTGCTTCAATAAAATTAACATTGGATCCCAGACAGTTATCAAATTCTCAGACATTTGATTAATATAGATATTTGTACTTCCTTTGACCAGTGGTGCTGGTGTGACTGAGATTCGAATCTAATCTGTTTCATTTTTATGTAAATTGAGAGGAATCAAGTTTTATTTTCAGCGTTTTAACAATCTTAACCTGCGGTTAGGTACCATATCTTGATTACGGTAAAGACAGGCCATCTCATTCTGGTATGCCAGAGCCACTCTTATCTGCCGATTGTGGAAGGATAAAGACAAAGGGGTCGCGGCTATCGCGATTAGGCCATCTTATTTCTAGGAATTATTTCTGCCTCTCATTCCTTAAACCGGCTTCGTTAAACAGTGCCAAAATATATAAGTCGGAGCCAAAAACAAGACTTTTTTATATTTAAATCCCCTCACCTTGTCAATGTCTATGCCTGCATCTGGTTTTCCCACCTTTGGGAGGGAGCCAATATACACATAGATTACTTACTGGCCATGGACAGGGGGGGGGGCACAGAAACGAACATTCTGGGGTCATAAGGGATACTTGGGGAAGGGGAGAGGTGGTGGTGAATAGTGAAGTCCGGGAGTGAAGTTAGTGGGTACTGAAATCTTTCTTTTGATATTTAGTGCTTGAATGGAGACTTGTTTCCACTCCCCGCATTCTAGTAGAATTTAAATATTTGATCCAAAGGAGTTATTTTAAATCAAACTTGCATTCCGATTAATTAACACTCCAATGATTGTACCGCTTCACTATTGTCTAAGATAATTATAATGAATTCACGGGACACTATAGTCATCCTTTTAAACTTTAGTGGTTGGATGGAGACTTGTTTCCCCACCCCGTACACTAGTAAATTTGTAAATTTTAAATATTTGATTTAGGGAGGTATTTGCAATCCAACTCTGATGATGCAAGACTAGTCAGCCAAGACTAAATTATGAACTTATTATCATTTAGACTATTGAGTTCATTAAATTATAATTCCATAGATATCATATTTAATCCTGTCAACACAATAATGGTATTAATTGGCATGATATGTAGTCAGAGACGGTTTAAAAAGTTGTTTAGTATAGATAGTATTAGGAAAAATCCTAACTCAAAGTTTTTGTTCTCTCGCAATCCAGAGCAAACCACTCGCCGGGCAAGCATTCTTTAAAAACGTGAAGTTTTCACCATGTTGAGCAGTTTTGAAAATTGTCCAATTTGAACCATCGCCTTGTATATTTCTGTAACTGCCCCCCCCCCCCTTGACACTCGAGTGTAAGAATCCTTTCCACACTGTCAATGGTTTTACAAAATAGTTCATGTCAGGAAGGGGAGGGGTGAGTGTGGAGAACAATCACTGACTGCGATTTGTATGATTGAACATTATACACTTATCATAGATTCGTAAAGAATAGTTTTAAAATAAACAGCTTGTTTTATGTTATGATTGGAGTGATGTATGCATAGAAGAATGACACTGGTTTTGAAATATCTTAATCATCCCATTGAATGAAGACATCCGTCCCTCTGTCCATTCTAAACTCATACTAGTGGACTGATTTGATTTAAAGGAGAAGTCTCGGTGTAGAACGTGTACACACTAATGGGAACGAATTTTACTCATTTCTATTTAGGATTCGTTCGTATACTAGCGGGGCTTTAGAGCATTTACAAACG
The DNA here is from genome assembly GCA_903813345.2 of Owenia fusiformis. NCBI lineage: Eukaryota > Metazoa > Annelida > Polychaeta > Sabellida > Oweniidae > Owenia > Owenia fusiformis. The sequence goes on along the minus strand of CAIIXF020000007.1, from coordinate 17,827,370 downwards.
CACGAATTGTATTGTTTTAAGGCAACTTTTATGACATATAATGTATTTAAAGCTGATTAATTTTAGATTATACTCGGTTCAATTTTACAAATAATGAATAGTATTACAGTATATCGAAAAATATACAATCATTTACATTAAATTGCTCAGACTGCAAACAATGTACATGGTTGGCGAATTTGCATGCGCGTTCTTGATAATAAGAATTAAAGGTTGAACTTAAAAATCAAACATTTTCTTTTTTAAACATAATAAATCTTTAAATCAAGAAAATAAAAATAAGATTGATGATTGAGCTTTTCATAGTCAACTGCGACTGCGTCGACGCATGTTTATTTACTTAGCTAATTAGATATGTAAAATTGTTAATCGCCGCAACGGATAATACGTACATGTAAGCTGTTCGGATAAGACATTTCTATATGATTAATAACAAATCCCAGGCAGAATGTTATTCAACAGTAACTGATCTTATTAGTTATTATTCAATTTGGATAATAAATCTATTATCTCGTCGTATTGACGTTTATTATATAGTGTTTCTCGTTGTGTTTAGTATTATGAAACCGAATGCTCTTCATTGTGCGACTTAATTAATTGCAGGATAGCACTGTCATTGCTTATTTAATCACAATCCAATTGAAATGATCATGAATATATGAAGTATTATTAAATTCACAAAACATTTATTATTAAAATCTAATCGGAATGTACATATGCCCGGCACCAAAATCAAAATCAAATTGCAATCATTAAATGTTCCCAATATGCCCCAAGCTGATTGCCAAAATAGATCTGGGATTGGTTCATCATATAAGTGATCAAAAGCTTTTTCGGGTGAGTCTCTGAAAGTTGAAAAAGCATCACGATGAGAGGCTGGTTAGCGTCAGCTTTGCTGGCCATATTTGCCTTAGCGCAAGCTGGGGATATCAACGACAAAGCAAATGAATACCAAGATGCGGAAATCAACGCTGTTGCCACATATTCTAGAGCACTTCCAGTGTCTCAAGCAAGGCATTCTAATGTTATACCATCCCAGGGTGCTAACTCTCTGCAACCAGTGAACGATTACGGACATCATCACGGACACGGTGGACATCACGGACACGGTGGACACGGTGGACATCACGGTGGACATCACGGACACGGTGGACATCACGGACATAGTGGACATCATGGACACGGTGGACATCACGGACACGGTGGACATCATGGACACAGTGGACATCACGGACACGGTGGACATCACGGACACGGTGGACATCACGGACACGGTGGGCATCATGGACACGGACATGGACACGGTTATCACCACCATGGTGTTGGTGGATACGGTAAATACTATATCTTCATGGACTTTATTAAGAATGCTTCCCTGTTCATATATCAAAGTTCTATAGTTTTATTCTCAATAGTGAATTTGGAAATTGTAGTGTGACACTGCTTAAATTGTTTTATATAAATTAATTGTATAGATGCGTTTTGTGGTTACTCAGTTTATTTATGTGTACTTTCCATTTCAGAAATCTACAGCCATTACTGCGACGAACTCTATGATGGTGACTATGCCAACACTGGCCTCACCCATGATGCTGATCCCAAGTGCACCTTTGTGAAATGTTCCAACCACCGCACTTTTATCTTTAACTGCGCCGAGGGTTCTTACAACGGTCATAGTAACCACGGACATGGACATGGGCACGGGCACCATTACTCAGGAGGATATGGAGTTGACTTTTGTCACGTAAATGACCACCATGGCGCTTATCACGTCTGTGGTCACCATGATAGTCATGGTGGGCATCACGGCGGCCACGGTCATAGCGGACATCACAGCGGCCACGGTCATGGCGGACATCACAGCGGCCACGGTCATAGCGGACATCACAGCGGTCACGGTCATGGCGGACATCATGGCGGCCACGGTCATGGTGGACATCATGGCGGCCACGGTCATGGTGGACATCACGGCGGCTATGGTCATGTCGGAAACCATGGGGGACATCACAGCAGTCACAGTCATGGCGGACATCACGGCGGCCACGGTCATGGCGGACACCATGGCGGACATCATGGTGGACACCACGGCGGACATCACGGCGGACACCACGGTGGTCACCACGGCGGTCACCATAGTGGTCACAGCGGACATCACGGCAGTCACCATGGCCATCACAGCAGTCACCATGGACATCACGGTGGTCACCATGGACATCACGGCAGTCACCATGGACATCACGGTGGTCACCATGGATCTTACGGCGGTCACCATGGACATCATGGCGGACACCACGGTGGGCATCATGGCGGCTACGGACACCACGGAAAATAGTTTCTAGGTATTCATCTTATAGAAAAATGTATGTTGAATCGTCGTTGTAGTGGAACTGTGGAAATAATTATCGGTAAAGAACTCAAAATGCGATGAGTACGAATCAATTTGAGAAACACGTAATAATTTACATACTAGCAGATATGTATCATTATGTCATAGTTGATAACAAATTCATAGGTCATTCATAATAGCATTTTTGTCTTCTGTTTATCCGTATATCTATATATCCGTATAAGCAGCAGGTCATAATTATTTTTTGCTTACTTTGAAGGTGTTTTCTGAACAAGGTAGACTTGAATAGGAAACTGGCTACGAACACGGAACTTGACCTGTCTTATATTCCAAGTCAACATGACATCATGTGCTTATATATCACACAATAGGGGAAAGATAGAAAATAATATAATTTATGTGATTGACATATCGAAGTGGCGACAATATTTTAAGTCCTTGATTTACACATATCTGTTATGCCTTGGTCACATTTGCTCCGATTTTCACTACGGCACCCGGCCGATTGAGTATTTTGTTCAGAAATGTATTCAATTTTGAACAAAATACTCAACTGGTCGGGCACCGGCCGATGAATCGTAGCAAATGTGACCCAGGCATTACTGATCAAGGAGGATTGACTCCCAGAGTTCCAACTCATATTCTGCCTTAGCCTTATATGGAGATGTCGGGATTACAAGAATTCAAACAGCCGCCATTTTGTTCACTTCGAAAATTTGAATCATGAGTTTTGGTCTTATTTCCAAATAAAAAACTCCACACACAAGAACACATGTGTACTTCTTGTAAGAAGTGACCGAGATATTGATTCGAATCTTTTAGACTGTTGATTGACTGTTGGCAATTTCATTGTTGGAAAATATCGAGTTACGTCCCTGGTAGCCAATCCTCATTGCTTACTGATTACTTGGCATGATATATCATATTCTGGCCAATCAGAACGCAGTCTTTCAATATTTTACAACAAATTGATGGTGAACAATAAAAGAAAACTGATCAAAATGTTATCGTATCAACTGTAAAATGAAGCCATTTGATTGGTCAGTTCTTGTGCTGTGCCAATCTGTAATTGCTTAATTCTAAGATTGTCCCCATTGATCATCTCCGGAGCAATACAGAAATTGCTCCGTATGGGCATCTCATTAGCAAAACAGGGGATACAGAATATTTCCTAGGGATTATCTCCTAAGTAAAATGTTTTGGCCTAAGATCACACGATTAAAACGTTATAGAACCATTTGAATTGCGATACAGAATTTTTCGAGCATAATATAACCTGTATTGCACTTCAAATCATTCAATAACTTATAGTATTATAAACTATGTATTTAGTATTATAGTTACAGGTGCTCACGCAGGTCAAAATGTTGACCTTGCAAAATGTTCAGGTTGAATTTCATCCTTTTTGATGATATCGTTAAGAAATGTTCGCTATTTGTGAAAATGATTTGGGAGTAAGACTCGATGAATTATGGGTGAATAAATGTACCCTAAGGTTTAAGTCTCATTAAAGAACCGCTCATGCTAAATCATCTACATTACTATCCAGCCCTGGGCTAAATTCTAATAAAATACCATCATGATATATTTTCAGAAACGTTTAATAATAATAATACATATTCATAGACATACGTAGATATATTGATAGTTATATACAGGGTGTCAAAAAAACAACGGCATCCCCTCTACAGTAAAAAGTACTCAATGTTATATATCCTGTTATACCTTATTTGAAAGATAATTTAATTCTGGAGTTACTAATTTAATAAAGCTTTATATTTAAAAAGCTACATGGTTTCAAAGTTTGGTACTTTAGTACTTTGTTTGGTGCGCTGTTACTAGTTAGAGGAATATGAAATAATTAGCCCAGATTTCAACTGCACTGAACATATGCGCTCAGTTCTGAAAAAGAGGGTTTAGGAATTGATGGACAAATATACTCTTGAAAATAGATACAGTAAGGATGTAATTCTGAAGAATGTGAGGAAAGCGCAATGCAATACCTTTATCTGAATTTGACACACCATGTAGCATTAAGTACTTTTTGCTGTAGAGGGGGTGCCGTTGTTTTTTGACACCCTGTACAGAGAGATACATATTTAAATATTTCGATGTAGTTATATATGAAGAATATATAAGAGTGGAATATTCATATTGTTGTTTTGCTTTATTTATTTATTTATTACTTGAAAGGTGATTTGTAAAAATGGGAAACAATTTGACCCAAACGTTGAATTTAGGATTAAAAAGAGAAATGTGTGGGCAAAACGTAACAAATATGGAATTAAGGAACTAGGAGCAATTTAGATCTAAAATGTTTGTCGCAACTTGATTGCCGTAATTAATCCATGTTTGTATACCCACTTCGATCCACTTTGTATATGCAAACAAAAGTATTTACTTTACCTACTTTTATTTTTTGCCGATCGTAAATACCTACTTCGATTGAATTCTTCCACTTTGCATAAACATACAGAAGTGTATCGGCCTATTTTTGCCGATTGCATCATTTGGAATATCTACAATGGTAGAATGGTCAATGGAGAAGTTTCCACACCCTATACAGCAGCGCTGATATCATGTGCGCAAGTTGCGGATATCAACAGTCATTTTTAAATTTTGAATTTATGTTTATAAATTCAGGCATGTTGGGTACTAAGTCATAGTGTTCCATTTGTAGAGGATACCTAATAATAGGGGCATCGTCACTTTACGGATATTCGCGGATATCAGCACCGCTTCTTTAAAGGTAGCACTTTTTGTAATGTTTCCCATTTTGTATAAAATCACACAGAAACCGTTCAACTTTCAAAGTGCAAATATAATTTGTATTGATAGGTCATCTCGATCACTTCTATTGAATAAATGCTGTCTACGCTGTGAAATAGCTGCAATTTCAAATTATTTGCTTTGGAGAGAGTATCATTGATTGCTTGATGTGTCGCTATAGAACGAACTTCACGCCGATGTACATAATTTCCTTTTTATTAGGGAGCCTGTACACATGTATGAATATAAGTGAAGACCCAACATGCTGGTGAAATAGTTGGTGAAATATCACGAAATCAAATTCAAAAATGACCGTTAATATCTGCACCTTGCGCACATGATATCCGCACCGCTTGTTTTCGTATAGCACAGTCTGCATAGATTGTTCCATATAGCTTATTCTAGTTTACCATGCATGAAATTTAAGAGATTTGCACTTTTAACCTGAACGACTATAACTTTTCTTTCTTTTTAATAGCATATTTGAAAAGTTTTCCACAATAATAACTTTGATTTTTACAATTGTCATTTTAATCATTTCCCATGACTTTTAAAAAAAACTTGGGCCAAATCTCTATTGATGTAATGCTAAGATTCTTTAAAACCTTGCAATTGATGATTTGCGATCACCGAATGGATTCTATCTTGTAGTGACGTCATATGCCCAAAAGGCCCATTTTTGAGGCCCTACAAAATGTTTCGGCCCTAAAAATTGTTTTCTAAACTTCATCCATGGGACTCTACACTGGCGGGGCCAGAAGCTAACAAGGGGGAGGGCAAATTTAAAGTCTGGAAAAAATTTGGGGCCCCTAAAATCCAAAATCTTGAAAATTCAGTGACATTTTTGGCCCAAAAAGAAGGTCTAAGAAGGTCAAATTATGCCCAAAAGAGCCCATTTTTCTAACGTTTTTTGGGGGACCCCACAGATGCGCCAGTGCTCTATTCCCACGGGCCTCTATAAATAGCGTCAAAGGTCCAAGGGGAGAGAGTGCATTGCCTTAGCTTTGGTAGACTTACCTTGTGATTTAGTACATGTCTCATCCGTTATTTCTTTTATTTTGTCCTTCAAATTCCTATTTTGCCTCTTCATTAACGAAGTCAATGTTGCTATCTTTGAATCTACTCCTTCCAAAATCTCCTTCTTGAGCATATTTATGTCTTGTTTTTCACACTGCTGGCCCTGCGATAAAGAGAACAGAATTATAAAAATACAAAGAGATGAATATTGAATCATATTGAAGATATGCATCGTTAAGTAAGTGTATATATAAATGACTTAACATCACTGGCAATTATTGCTTAATGTACGATAGAAATAGTGGAGTGACATGTATGTTTACTATCAGTTATTGCTCATAAAAAGGTATTCAAACATAAACTTGATTAATTGCTACAATCGGTTGTCTTCTTGTGCTCATGTGATGCTCATGTGCTCACGAAGCATTTCAATCAAAGAAAGGTGAATAGATGCCGCTGTTTTCAGAGGTATAAAGTCGGTTATAAGGATACAAAGTCCAAGCATCCTTAACAACGATCTAATAGAGTCAAATGTCGCCCCCTCTCCCCAACCATTCAGAGACCATTATTTCAATCGCTATCCACATTGGTGATATCGCTTTTTGAAATATAAAACGGCTGGTTTTAGCGTGGTTCTAATTGAAAGCCCATGATTTTAGACTCCAAATGATGGTGCTTTTAATATTTTCTTGGAATATGAACTTTATGATAGGTTCTTTCATAATGACACTATACCGTAATATGCATGAACCAATTATTTGATGGATACTGAAAATGCGTCTTAATGGTATATGAAAGGAAAATTTATTAAATATTTCAAAGAATTACCCAGAGAGCTATAAAAGATACATTGATTAAACAATTTGCTCTTTTCTTTATATCTGTTACAAATGACAGCCATAAAAAATCCATAACGCTTACAAATTAGGGTAATATAATGGTGACTTTCAAACATAAGCTCAAAAATTATTATGTTTTTTAGTTCTTCAAAGAAATCTACAAATGTTTCGTTGCGGTTTTATCTTTACATCGTTTTTTCAATCACCGCCATCACTTTTCTAACGACGTTACCTTGAAATATCAAGACATCATGCTATTCTCATACTTATAAAACGCATTTTATAGAGCTATATAGAAACTTTACAATTGAACAAAATTCAATTTAAGACTCCAGATTTTAAATGAAATAATTGCAAGGTTTGTGAAAAATCATTCCTGGTATCTGTTATCTTTTAAAAGAATTGAACTCAAGCTATTCAAAATTTTAATAAGCCCAGCTACGAGGGATGGATAAAGATTAAAAACCTTAGATAAAGATACAAGTGCAGTTTTATGCATAGCCACAAGGTCTTGGGACAAAAGGACAACGCATCATTGTATTCATTATGACGTTAGAAAGGTTGCTATTTAAGGTTTCTATTTAACTGATACCACGACAACGCATAATTACTAAATTGTAATGATACAAAGAAACTAGATTGAATAAAATAATTTGATTTGTCGGAAAATGGATGATATAAAACCACCCATTCCTCCTCGTGACACACTTACTGAATACATGAAGACATATTTTCCGGGAGTAACACTTGATTGTGAACAGCGGATAAGAGACAGAGGCAAATCGACGTCGAATTCAAGAAAACCAAAGGACAAAGTAGACATTGGAAACCGCGATAAGTCAGGCAGTAAGCCATCCTCAGCTCGAGAGAATAAAAGCGGTGAACTTACATTTGATAATTTGGTTCTCACATCCGAATATAAAACAGACAGTCCAGAGAAAAAGAGTGACGTAGAAAAAACATCCTCAGTCTCGACCTCCGAAGAAATTGGTTGGCCCATTATTCAACGGAGCTCAATTCAGCCCCTAACGTGTCACTCTCAAACACCTCACCCGCTAACCATATCCCGTGGTACCAGATGGGATAAGTTTAACACGGTTGTTGAACGAACATATGGCCTTGAAGATGTCGATATATTGAACAGCTCTGAGATAGAATTTGTGAAGGATGGTAATGGTAACCCGGCCATCCTTCACGATTGTGCAAAACATCGCATTTATTTAGGATCGTATGCTCATTTAGTTGACAAGGGTTGGATGTGTCGGAATCAAAGAAATATAGCCTCTACATTTTATAAAGATAAAGTAGATAGAGTAGTCGAAACAGTTGTCATCGAAAGCAAGAAACGAGAACATGCTGACACTCTAAATTCCACGTTTATACACCTATCTGTATTGGCAAAAATCAGAAAAGCAAAAATAAAACAGGTGCCGTTATTATTAGGGGCAATAAGGTTGGAACACACGACTGCCCTATATCTTGATTATGCAACTGTCACTCGTTTTATTGGTGATGTAAATCAGGAAACTGTTACTCGTTCTGGAGGTGAAGTAAATCATGACTGTTTCACAACGTGTACAGATATTGAAGCTTTCCTTAGAATAAGAAGAAAAGAGGGCGCTATAACTGATGTATTCTGCTATCGTTTGCTCTCTTTATTAACCTCAGTTATCGCAAGAGTTCATAATCTCGGAATTGTCCATAATAGCATCTGTCCATCGAACATCATTGTTAAATACGGTGTTCACGACAATGACAATTTTGCCGTTTTTGTAACTGGATGGGGAAATGCCACTACTGTTGAACAAAGTTGTTTCACCCATTCATGCCGTGTATCAACATCTTCTGATAATGATTTATACATCGCCCCAGAACTAACACGGGGAGATACTCCGACTCTATCCTCAGATGTATTCAGTTTAGGAAAGGTTTTCAAACAAATAGCAAAAAGTTACTGGATCTTGGAAGAAATCATTGTAGACTGTTTTGATATTGAACGTTTCTTAGACGAAGACCCAAATTACAGACCATCAGCGGAAGAAGTTAATATTGCATTACATTTAAGGAAATCTTCCAGAGGCTTAACGATCCCTACATGTCCTAATGAAGTAAGTCGGTCAATTTGGAGCAAAGCGTGGGAAGACAGACGGACGGATTATGACGATGAAGATGTTTGTAAATATATCAAATCTAGAATTGACCAAAAGAAAATCCTATGCGAACAAAAAGAAAAATGGGCGGATGAGATCATGAAATGGACATTTGTTACCATGGAAATTAAGCATTGGAAGAAACAATGCGAAAGGGTTGCCATTGACTTCGATACTAAAACAGTTATACAGGACATAAAAGAGAAAAGTGACATTTAATTATGAAGAATTAATCGATACACTATTTGCAATAATGATCGTATTTGATTGAGCTTGAAAAACATATATCCGGTTAATATGCCATCTCTAATTGCTGAGGTCGATTTTGTGAATTGTTCCATATTACATACATTTTAGACAGCCCTATTTCAATGTCCCAATATATGACAAATGGGCTGTTTTCTAAAAAAGGTTATTTTCAACTGCAGCATTGTAATGCCAATTTTACGTTCGTTCATGGTTAAAGGTGCAACAATTAGTGGGGGGGGGGGGCATTCAACGATCATCGACCAGTGTCAAAATATATTTAAGTTTGGATATTTCATCAAGACTAACATATATTTTCATTATCTACAAAGAAACCCCCTGGATGAACATTACATCAGCTGATATTCCTCTTGAAACGTGGCGGATCTTAAAATCTATAAGTGGGACTCCCTTTATAGAAGCTTTGAACTGAATTTACACTTCTTAATGCTGAAATTGATAGTTTATACATACATTTTAAGAAAATAGGTATGTCAAAGAAGGTGTTAAGCCAAATATTGACCTGATAGGTCAGAAAAATTCGAATTTTCTCTATACAGTCCTTGTTGCCCCTTTAAGTATCTATAAACTGAGATGCGCATACTAAACACACATCTGGAATAAATATGCAACATTCGTCCGCGAATGGCTGCCATATTGCCAAATTGGAGCCGTTAGTCTCTGGTTCAAATGTATCGATTGTACCTTCAGTATGTCAGAAACACATGATATCAAAATAAAAATTCATTTTGCTATTCAGGGATATTTCTCATTTAATGGTGCATCAAATTCATGTAATCAATGTTTTACTTGTTTTATATATAATGAACCGTGTGATATAATAAATAAAACCTGCCCCCCCCCTAATCCGTGTTGCTACAGCAACCATATCACGCAAGGTATCTGAAGCATGCATTATCATGATATTTTGTTAATGAAACATAAATAAGGGCATAAAGTACATATGGTATGACGTTTCAGCAAAAATTGGTAAAATTTTTGATGAAAATGAAAGCAAAGATTTCAAGACTTTTTCGACAACCCTCGAAAATAATAATGTTCTAAATCACATTTTGGTGAAACTGTAAAATCAGGTTTTGAAAGATTGGACATCTGTAACTTCAAAAGTATTCAACTGCTATGCTTGTTAAATGTTCACAATATTTAACATATAGTAATATAGAAAATCTATATATTTTAAGATTGTCTCAAACAGTTTTTGAGCAAATTGAAAATAAAGATATGACCAGTTTCAACGTTCAATGCTTTCGTAACACTGAAATAGTAAGTGTGTTCTATGTTCATTTTCCTATGTATTTGCAATTGGCATATACTTCTTTTCTCAATATTGAAAAAACAAAATAAAATCTCATCTCATAAATTAAAATCTCAGTTCAACTCGTTCTGAAACGTAAACATCGCGTCACATATACGTGCAGAACGTATAAGTAGAGAGGTTTCGCAAAACGAATTAGCTAAAACGTATCCGCATCCGTATCTCGTTACGTTTACGGATACGTATTTCGATAATTTTCGTTTCGCAGTTCGTTTTTTGAAGTACGTAAATATAAACGCACCTCAATCCGCGTTTAATAGTAGTGAAAACTAGGGTCAAATAAAAGGCTTAATCTGCACTAAGATTTCAAAACACCATTGGGAGTGTCAGCTTTCAGAATCACAACTCCAAAAGTATTTTTGGTGAGTGCAAAAATACATCTTAACCCTTTCATCCCTAAGGTGTCATTTATTAATTTCATGACATCAAGAATATCCTTTAGGCCAGAAAAGATTATTTCCAGGTTTACAATAACCAATTCAGTGTCAAATTATACTTTTGGGAAAATTTAAGGGTTTGAAAACAGATAGGCTGAATAGTGGTTATTAAGTGACGTGCAGTGACTGCATAATGCCACAAAATGCGTAAACATTTCTAAAATCACTTGCCATGCTGCACATGGACCTTTAATTTCATGTTTTTGCAGCTGTATATTTTGGTAATAATTCAAGATCAAATAAGTAAAAAAAATAGCGACTTGGGCAAGGCCAGGGCATTCGGAAACAATACGTTTTCACATAAGCCACCCACCTTTCCTCATACATGGGCTTTAATTAGTTGAAAACCCATGCCTCATATAAACTAAGGAGGGGAGCAAAGTAACATATTTGATCATAGAAAGCGACACAAGCATAGGAAATTATCCTATGTTTCAAGAAACATTTATGCAATAAAAGTATGTTTTGTATGAGAAATCAACAAAAAATATATTATGTAAAAAGATAAATTAGCATTGTTTTTCTTGAATTGCTCATCAGAGAACGACGCGAAGCTAACGCCTACCATACCAGTTGAATATCTCACCATCATAATACCCTATTTCCCCTTTGGGGTCTACACAGAATCAACTGATAAACCAACAACATAATACCCTAAACCGGCCATTTGTTTCTTAACCCAATAAACACCACAACCTGATCGGACACAGCCCACATCTCAACATATATAACCTATTACAACCAAACACAATCTTGATCACCAATCATGCAACATTACAATAGAACATAACCCAGTGTCAAAATACGCAGAACGCAATAGAGCATAACCCAGCACCAAAGCCAGCATAGCGCAACCTGACTTACAACTACTAAAAACACAACCAATTATCAGATTAACACAATATGTCACAACGCAATAATAAGACAACAAAGACAAACACAACCAATTGTTGAATTAACTCAACACAATTGTGCACAATCCAACAATAAACAATAAAAACACAATCAGGCACAACCAGTAAAATACAACTAAACTAACAACCATGAGAACACATCGAACTGTGAAATTATCACCAACAATTTGGCACAACCCAATGGTAAACCAACAAAAGCAAACACAGCCCATTGTTCAAGTAACACAACACAATTTTTCAAAACCCAAAACCAAACAATCAAAACAAAATCAGGCACAGGCAAAAAACACATTAAAATTGTAATACCGAGATACACACCATTAACTTAACCCAATTGGAGACAACGCAAATCACACAACACAATCAGACACAACAAGATACCTCACCCGACTAGCCACAACCAGCTAGCCAACCAACCAACAACCATCAAAAGAGAACAGAGTCTCAAACGTACACAACACAATTCGGCAAAACCTATACCTACTTGACACTAACCCACCATTACACAACCAGGCTTAACAAAATACTCAATCGATTTACTCAGCCCATCAAAACACAATTAGGCACAACCAATAAACCACAACGAAACGAGATGATACCGATTTACTCAACTAAGTTATTCCAACTGGAGACAATCGCACAAAACAATCGGGGACAACCCGATATCTACTGATTTGTACTTGAATTACAACCCCCCCCCCCCTTTCCCTATCATCACAAGGCTGCTAATGAAGAACACATCATGGACCACTACCAAAGAGTTAGGAACATCTGGGGGCCCTACTGTGACTCATGTGTACTGTAAGAGAGAAGATCTGATACAGGATCTGGATGTCAGGCCTGTCTTTACAAAAATGAAAATAGGAAATGATACGCCAGTATTATCATCCTAGGATCAAAGAAATATACTCTACCTGTTACATAATCACTGACGTTGGTTCGGGGAAGCTTGGGCACTACTAAGCTTTAGGGCACTAGTCTCCCTGGACCCCCAAACGAGGCCGCTTACTATTTGACATAGATCGCATGACTTGATGCGTGTTCAAGTCTTACCACGGGAAGAAGCTACCTGGCTAGAAATTTCATCATACTGAGCACTTTTCGGGAGTTTTAAGCCAAAAAGTTCCCCCTTGCCATTCATTGTCGAGGTCAGGACCAAGCTACTTTACTCAAACTAAGCCCAAGACCCTGCTCTATATGAATTCGGAGCGTGACTTAGGCACAAAATAAATATTCAGGTGGCCAACAGGCCATGGCCAGTAAGACACTTTTCTCAAAGGGGGTGCGGTTTTTAAGAAAAAATAAAATTGTCATTTTCCGTGTAAATCAAATCGCGTAAGTCAGAAGGGGGGGTCAGTTACTCTCTATATTAAGGCCACTCAGCCTATATTGTAGTATTTTATTGTTTTCATATTGTTTTTAGACTAAATATTGTATGAGCAATTTGGAGAAACATTGGAATAGGGGGAGGGTGTGCTAGAAGGCAATAGAATCAATTTAAAGAAATTCTGATTTTCTTCTAAGATGAACGAGTGGGCAGCACAGAAAAATTTTACAAATTCAAGATGCTGTCTCGTTAATTCTGACCACTTTTAATGTGTTTGAGTAAATGAATGCTTTAGTTTTTGGGATGCGGTGTCAGAATTACTTATGATTTCATTATGTCACTTGGTGATCTCTGGGCACTTTTAAAGTGTTTAAAATTAATAAATGCAACTTCGTAACATTCCCAATTTTTGGTGGGGGTGTGAGGAGTGCCCCCCTCTAGAAAATTTTACACTTTTGAGATGTTATTTGGTGCTTTCTGGGCACTTTCAAAGTGTATGAGTCAATAGAAAATGTGTTTCAATTTTTGGGGGGTATCAAAGAGGATAAAAGGGTGAGGTGGGGTGGGGATGCCAGAGGGAGAGCAAGGGGTTTCCCCTCAGAAACATTGACCATTTCAAGGAGCTATTTGATGATGTCTGGGCACTTTTAAAAGTGTCTGAGATAATACATGATATTCATATTTTTTCAATTGTTTTGTGGGGGATGTGATAGGTGACCAACTCTCCTAGAAAATTTTACAATTTTAAGATGATATTTTGTGCTTTCTGGGCACCTTTAAAGTGTATTAGCCAATAAAAGAAATGATCAACAATCACATTTTTTCAAATTTTGGGGATGTCAAGGGGGAGTGCCAAAGGGGGAGGTAGGGTTGGGGTACCAGAGGGGGAGCAAGTGTTTGTCCCCCATATCTGTCCCCCAGAAACATTGACCATATAAAGTTGCAATTTGATGAAGTCTGTTTCTGAGACAATACATGAAATAAATTCAGAATTTTTGCCAATTGTTTTGTGGGGGATGTGAGGGGTGGCCTACTTCCTTAGAAAATTTTACAATTTTAGGATGCTATCTTTAAATGATGCTATTTGGTGCTTTCTTTTTTATGAGTCAATTAAAAAGATTAAATCATAATTTTTTGCAATTTTTTTTGGGAGGGGGGTGTCCAAGGGGGTGAGGATGCCAGAGGGGGAGCAAGTGTTAGTCCCCCAGAAACATTGACTATATCAAGGAGCTATTTGATGATGTCTAGGCACTTTAAAAGTGTCTGAGACAATACATATAATAAATTCAGAACTTTTCAATTGTTTTGTGGGGGGGGCTGAGGGATGGCCCACTCCCCTGGAAAATTTTACAATTGAATTGTAAGATGCTATTTGGTGCTTTCTGGGCACTTTCAAAGTGTATGAGTCAATGGAAAAAATTAGAAAAAAAAAAATTTTCACAAAAAAAATTTTCACAATTTTTTTTGGGGGGGGGGGTGTCAGAGGGGGGTGCGCACCCATCGCACCCCCCTCCCATCTGACGGCCATGGCCTAGCTGCTAACCATTGGTTTGATGTCCCTAAGAAATTGACTACGGTATTACTATTGACCCCAGAAACGATAGACCTTACATCTGCCTATTAGCAAATGTGACTAAAGCTTTATTCGTAAAAAATGGCAGGCCCCTCGCTTAAAATCAAATTTATCGGCAGATAAGGCTATTACTTCATCAAAATTAGCACGATACACATGATTACATATGTTGGTTACTAAAATTATACATTTAGGGAAAATTTTATCAAGATTTGAAGGACAAAATAGATACGGAGACAAAACGCACAGAAAGTGTTAGTTTACGTACTTTCGGTATTGCTGTTGGTATCACAAACGTATTGAGTACACTTTTGCTCCATCGATACGTTACGGAGCTTGATACGGGAAGCTTAAACGTTGTGCGAAACATGTACACTGTAATTATTGCAACCATTCAATACAGTGTAAAATGAATTGAACATACCATTTGAAAAACTCGATTTATTTCAAACAATAAACAAACTCACTCACCAAATTTTAGTCAAATTATGCACAGCACACTGTGCTTGTTCATATAGTGATACCTTTAGAACTAAAAACAATAAAATCGAAGGGTAAAATCGGATACGTAAATGACCAACGTACAAAAGCCTCATTTTTCGTGTTTTTCGTATCATTTCACGTATAAATTGAACTGACTACACATAAATCTGGTAAATACGTTACGGATACGGATCCGTGGAGCTAAAAAACGTTTTGCGAAACCTCTCTAGTAATTCCCTCATGCGTACGCTAATTCCATGCAATGCTTTAACTTCTAGATGGCCTATCCGTACGAGTACATTCATGAAGTTTGTAAATAGTCCCCCAAATGGTTCTTAGTACGTTCAATCTGTTCGTTAACAGTTGTTTTCGAGAACGTAATAAAATATTTGGTGTGATAGTATGGTAAGTTAAAAAGGACAAACATGCCTTTTTATCCACATAGTTTTGGGGTCATATAGAAGCTAACGTATAATTACTAAAACGTTACCATACCGACGATAGAAATCTATTAACAGAAATTACTTGTGCTAAACATGTGTTTACTTGCACTGGATGGACCCATGTAGATTAGAGTCCTAATATCAGAGCTTTATACGTTAGATTAATAAACAATTATTATTTGTCAGTGGAAGTTTGTATCTTAATTTGATAACCTACTACTGTATAAGTAACTGCCATTTGCAATTGGCCCTTTATATTAATCCGACATTAGCTAGGTTTTAAGCTTCAAAATCTGCAATACATTATAAGCATCGTCTGTTGGTGGACTTTTGCCGCGCGAAGCGTAACGTGACGTTGAATGACGTAATATAATACAGAGATTTTATTGGAAGGCACAAGTGTTTGTAGGATATGCTCATTAAATATATCCTGATTGTATTGGTGTGTTTTGTAGCAATTTGTGACACAAAGGGTAAGCCATTTTATATCTCTTATAACTGTAACTTTTAAGTACCTAAAAGCGCAATAATGTAACTAGACGGCACAAAAATAATTTTGATAAAATACTTTAATTTGTGAGTTATAATATCCATTGGGATATACTTGTATAACGAAAAACAAAAAATAACGAAGATTTAATAATGTACACAATTGAATAAAAAGTTGGCTGTCATATCAAAATGGTACAGCTATTTTTTATTTCAACATTGTATTGATTTGTAATAGCCAAAGTGGCCTTCATTTAAATATTAAAAGAATCTCGCCATGGCCATATGTTATCGTGCATACATTAAACATACCATTGTGTTATCTTAACTTACGACCTTATACTCAATTCATTAATCATTGAAAAATGTCAGAACAAATATATATATAAATATATTAAAGAGAGAATCAGAGATAGCGAGCAGGCTAAACAAAAAATTGTTTCAATTTTAGAATATTTTTGGCTCATGTCATTCCTTGTGATGTCTATTTTCTAAAAATCACAAAAGTGCATACTTTATTCAAGGAAAACAAAAGATTTTTACAATAATGTATTATTTTTTTATAAGAATGGTTACCATTCTTATTATTTGGGAGAATTTAAACATATTTCACCCATTTTCGCACTTTGCATCATTAATAACTTCACCAATTTATAACATATCGTGAATCTTTTGGGAGATATTGTATTTGATATTGTAAGGAATAGATTGGTAGGTCAATTATGCATGTTGCCTGTAATTTTGTCACCCCCTATAGATCTGATTCTGCCTTTAAACTGTCGTTTACTTTTAAGACTTGCTATTCGTTGACGGATGTCTTATTAGGCCTACCCAAAAATTGCTCGACCAGAAATTAGGTGTATTTCAGTGGAAGTATCTCCTATCTGCAATTTCCCCCCAAAAATTAGTTCTTGTGTGCTCTAAGTGAAAACATCAAATAGAATGCTTCTATTTAGTCATGTGACTATGACGCAACAAGTCTGTTTTTCCTATCAATTTATGAATTGATTAATTTGATGCCATGAATTGATTAACTTGATGCCATGAGGTTTATTACATTATGATCATTTTTAAAAAACGATTAAATTTATACTAAAATTTCTTACCTGGTATAATAATAATCAAAAAATGATTAAAATGGGTTATTTAAAATTTCTCACTTGGTAAGAAATATTTTACCATGTAAGAAATGTAAGCATATTTTTAATCATTATTATGATCTGTATTAGATGTTCAAAATATAATATCCCCGTTTACCCCCCTATCACACCAAACTAGTTCTTATCCGTTCTTGCCAGTCCTACGAAAACGTCGTAAAACGGGCTCAATCTGGCTGTGGTCGGGAAATATGTCTGAAATAATTAGCTTCTTCGTTCTTAAACAGTCTTCAGTACGTCCATCTCGTTTGCAGTTCGTTCAGGTCGCACCACGTCGGTGTGCAACGTAGTAGAACGCGTCCCTTAGTCTAGAAGGTCAACATGACCTGATTACAGAACGGTATGGTCGCCATCGAATTTTGAATCGATTCAAAATTCTAAAATCACATTCCCGTCTGAGAACGTTCATAAAGTTCGTAAATAGACCTTAGAAAAATGCAGCTACGTTCATTCCGTTCGCACAAAGTTTAAAACCAGTTTTGAAGAACGCAGTGGCAACTTGTTTGGTGTGATAGCTATATTTTTGCTAACTCGTTCATAAGCAGTGTTAAATACGTTCTAAATCAGTTTAAACCCGTTTGCAATTAGTTCTACCTCGTTCTCAACACGTCCTCAGACAGTTCAACTCGTTGTTAAAACGTCCCTAGTAGGATTGAAGTACGACGGTTCCGTTCGTAGTACGTGCAGCTCGTCGATAGTACGTTGTCACTCGTTCTAATTGTAGAACGTGACGACCACGAGAACATTTTGAGCATTGTCTAAGTTCTAGAGGACCTATCCGTTCGAGTACGTTCGATGAAGTTTGTAAATAGATCCCAAACGGTTCTTAGTAGGTCCAGTCCGTTCGTACACAGTTGAAGCCCGTTTTCGAGAACGTAGTGAGAACTAGTTTGGTGTGATAGTAGGGTAAGAACAAAAGAGAAGTCCACTGTCAAAGAAAATTCTTTATATGAAGCAAAAGAGAAGTTTGCTGGCAAAGAAAGCTCAACTCATGATTCCAAGGAAAATACTTTCATCATAAAATACTCAACTTATAAAACTAAAGAGAGGTCCATTGTCAAACAAAGTTCAATTCATAAGACAAAAGAGCATTCCATGGCAAAAGAAACCTCCCTACATGTACATGCTGAAGGTAAAGAGAAATCTACCACGATAGGAAATTCTTCTCTTAAAACAAAAGAGAAGTCTCCTGTCGTTAGAAGCAAAATATAGTTAGAAAAACGAACATCACAGAACAATACTGACAAATCAAAAGATCAAATATCAGTGAATGAAAGTATATCAACAATAGGCAGAGAAGAGACATTTCACTTTTCTTACATAAAGTCACCAATGAAAGGAGCAACACAGAACCCCAACCTAAGATCATATTCTAAAGAAGATACATTATACAAATTCAACCTGGTACCTCAAGTGAGATACCCAGCTAAAGGCAAGAGAGATCTGAAACACTGCACGAAACGGAAACACGAGGCAAAAATAATGAGCAAAGTTAAAACTGTTTAATTCCCATCTCTTCACAACATGTTTAAGAAACCATGCAAAGACATTAGACACTTTTTAAATAGAAGCTCTGGGAAATGCAGTGGGAGAGAATCTCAAAACAGAATCCCAAACCACTTTCATTGTGCTACTTTTACAATAGCACAATAGTCTTCAAAATCATATAGATGCCTACAGTACTAGTTTTATAATATACGACAGAGTTAATTGGCTTAATAATTCAATAGCTCATATCCAAGTCTTATAGAAGGTTTCTTGTATCATTTAAATTTGCAATGTTCTGTTCATCTTTGATTTTATATTTTATGATTTCCTTTACTTGGATAAAGCTGATTTTAGTTTTAATCAGTCTCGATTTATGTATTAGGCTTTTCGTATTAGATACAAAAATTTATGGCTTTAGTTTTATACTCGTTTTCTTCATTTAATTTTCCTACAATTATATCAGAGTTTGGGCACACAATATAAAAGTGTATGGTTTCATCGATTTTGTTATTATTGCATAAATAGCACAATTTTGAATTTTTGATCTTTTGAGTAAAAAAGTTATTGTTCAGCGTTAGATTTAAGATGAGTTAGTATTGAAGACATTGTATTCTTGGTTCTCGCACACAAAAGTGTTAGTTAGGAAACATTGGTTCTCTTCTCACGCGACGAAATATATCGGCCACTTTTTGACAAGTATTATCTCGACAACTGATTAACCAAATTCACTGAAAATGTGTATAAAGTAGCCCAAGAGTATCCGTAGCAAGGTACAAAAATATGAAAAGGATCAAGTAAATGTTATATGTGAGTACTAGGAAATTCAAGATAGCGTGTTGATAATAGCCAATACCGGAGAAACGCAATGGGAACTCTAATAGCGTTTCTCCTCAAAAATGGGAAGCAATTTGAATGGGAAGTAATTTCTCAGCAATGGATACGCCAAATTTTTGGAAAACTTTGCCAAAGGCACTTTATGGTATCTTCTGCTAGTGCCATGAATATGTAAGAGATTGGTTCATATTATATGTGTATATTAAAGCCAGTATGTCAAAATGAATTGAAAACAAAAAGCAAAAATACTTTTCCGTATTTATTCTAGCATACCCTTTGCATTCGTTTGACTTCACTTCTTAAAAGAGAGCTTCGTCTTCAAGACTCTGCACGCAGGGTAATTCTAGCAATATCACCTCCAATGAATTTGAGGATGAATTGAATTTGGGATATTTGGGATGAACGAAAAGAATTAATCAGACATCACTCGGCTCCCATCGAACGCAGTGAAGACCGAGCGTGCGAAGATGATAGCTGGTACAAACACTATAATGTAGACGTCTCATATCAGAGCTCCGGTATATGGGAATTTTTGACATGCTATTTTTAATTTCCTATTACTCACAGAATATTTACTTGATTTTTTTTATATTAGTACAAATTTTCTGTGAATTTGGTTTATCAGTTGCCGAGATAATATTTGTCAAAAAGTGTCTCATTTTGGAACACCTGATATATATTACAACCCTCCTTCTCAATTTACACATTCACCACCTCTCGACTTTAAGCGTTTTCTTGTGGACACTTGCATCAAACCAATATGTTCCCCGATCTGTGAGATAAAAAGTGAAACACAAAGCTTTATTTGTATATAACTATAATATTATAGATGCTGTGACACATTCACGGCGCAAACGACTGATTGGAGGCGATGAGATCGACGAGGCTGAATGGCCGTGGTTGGTTTCTCTGCAGGGCAAGATTCCCACCACAAGGTTTTTTGGTCTTCCAGTTATGTTCACGACGGTCTACTGTGGAGGCTCAGTTCTTAATGATAACTGGATAATGACAGCCGCCCATTGTTTTGATGGACATAGGTAAAATAACTGTTATATCAAGGGGTATTGAGACCTATATGATTTATATTTATATTAAGTATTATTTTTCTATTTTAGATATTTTCGATTATTCTAAATAATATAGTCATTTTATATTTTACAACAACCAATCAGAGCACAGCATTTCAATTGCATTCTGTCCTACTATATGATGCTTATGCTGTATTTTTGTTGCAGGGGGCAAGCTAAAATCCCTGGGAATTGGGAAGTGAGACTCGCCAGTGTAAAGATAAAGGTAAATCATCCGATGTATATTTCTGGGTCGCAATCATTGCTAGTTGGTTTAAAATTTATAAATAATGTTATGAATCAGAGGTCATAGAATTGCATGTTTCAGTATATGCTACCGATATAACACGAGTTCTAGCAATAATGTTCCTCACAAATTGTAAATGTGATCAGGGTCGAAGTAAAGTTAACCTTCGGACGTTGTGATCAAAGCGAATAAAGTATTTGCATTATTGAAACGTGAATAGTTATTAAATCTTCATCATTGTGTAAATTACAAAAGCATATTTTTTTATAGAAATAATAGACACAATGAAAATGTGGATATAACCAACATTTTTCAATCGGTCAATTATGTGGGTGGAATTACCGAGAAAAAAACTCAAGCACTACTCGAGAATCTGTTATTATTAATTATAAAGTTAAAAATCTTGCCAAGAGCATGCACAAGAAATTATCAATGAAATGCTGAACATCATATTCCTCAAATAAATCTCTTAAAATCTACTGTTTTTTCTTCAAATCGTTAATATATGACAAGGTACATCTAAAGTGTACACCCATATATTTTGTCACTGTACGTTGTCGATGATTAGGCGTGTTATAGTGACTTGTGTGATGTATGAATAGATATTCTCTGAACATGTTCGATAATAATGTTCGACATGTTCGATGTTCCCAATTAAATAATCGTTTGGGATGTTTTGGAATTTGCTTCCTTACGGTAAGTTATTTATGTTCTCAAATGTTTCTTTCCTCCTACCCTTTGCATTCGTTCGACTTCCGTTTATACCTAGACTGTGCGCGAAGGGTACGTTCCACCGTGTGTGTTTTCTATACGTTTGGCATTTTTCTTTATGTCACTTCTACTTAAATGTATTTAAAAGAAATGTATATGCACCTTTGAACTTCAGCCTTCAGCTGCTGACTGGCTCATGCACGTGCTTGGCAAAATATTTGACAAAGAAGAATGGCAGCAATGGAACATTGATGTAGACAAGATACTCATTCATCCACAATATGAAAGAACTAGTAAGTATACGTTCATTACTGGTGAAAATCCCTTATTCTGGCACAATACATTTGTGTCTTTCTTTCCTGAAAACGTACGTGTTTGTCGTGAAGCAACATGTGACTGTGATCACGTGTTTGTAAACTTAATCGTTCTCTTTCATTTAGTTCTACTGTTCTACCTAGGGTGTAATAAACGCACCTCTTGTCTTGACTCGGCATCCCTCACGGAAATCTTAAATTCAACTACTCAATTTGAAAGCACTAGCACCTTTCAATTACATTCCTAAATTAATCAAATATCAAAATAAAATCAGCAATATATCTTTTTTCTCAAGGTCATTGGAATAATGACATTGCATTGGTGAAGCTGAAAAAGTCAGTCCCATCTGGTGAGCAATTTAACGAAATTAAGAAGGTTAAGTTACCTCGACAAGGCGACAATAGCTTCCCGAGAGATGGCCAAGACTGCATCATGAAAGGATGGGGATGTACAGCCAAAGGTAAAAGATGTTTTATAAACTAACTTGGCAATCACTTCTTTAATTCTAAATTCTCTCTCGCATTGTACAAACGGACAAGTACGATCAGACGTGATTTCAGTCCATACCAGTTGGCGACATATTTGTACAATTCATGTCATTGATTTGATATAAGATGGCGTTAATAATAAAACAAGTTTTGAAGGCGTTCAAAATAATTCCAGACGGCATATATGTCAAAGTGAATATTGACGACGACCTAAAAAGTATGTTTTAAAAGCGTTAAAAGTATTTCAATGAAGTGGTCCAGATGGCCATCCATAGAACACGTTATATTACGATACTTGTGGTTATGTATACCCAGCTTTGCAAATTAAAGTCCATAATTTTTTTTATAACTGGAAGTGACATTTGATTTGTTCTTTTTCAGGATCTAGTGTATCTTCACGGGCTAAAGCTGTTGAACTTCCGAAAGTGAACGATCAAACTTGTCACCGTATATACGGCACACCTATGGTTAATAGGGTATGTGCCGGATACAATCTCGCTTCAAAGGGTAAAGGGTTTTTAAATAACAAAGGAGCACGTAGGTTATCGCAAACAATTTCAAACAATTCAAACTTGAATTATGAATATTTTCTGATCATGAACATGGGTGTATCTTTTAGATCCATTCATTATCTTCAAGAAAAGTATATATATTGATAATTTAGTTAATGAGACCTAAGTGATATTGAAGGGGCAATGGACCAATCAGCATACTTTTTCAAAAATGTTGACATAATTTTCACCAAAAATGCAACCTTTTATTATATTTCTGAATGCATAATTAGAATGTGCTTTGAGACATGTTCGATTTCCTAAAAGGAAAAGTTGATTGCTCCAGGGACTTTCAAGAACTATTTGATACATCAAAATAGAGAATAGTAATTGCATTAAACATTGAAAAAATGATTGCATTTTTGGTGAAAATGGGGTCAACATCTTTGAAAAAGTGTGTTGATGGGTTGATTGCTGGTTAAATATCTCCGAGTTTGTTTGACTCTATTATTACTGTGTATAATTTTCTTTGAGATAATGAATTGATCTCAAAGATAAACTTGTGTTCATTGTCAGAAAATAGTCATGATCCTAGATATAACCTTCTGAAATTGTCTGCGATAACCTACGTGCTCCTTTAATGTTTTCTCCATTACCTCGTCTAATCCTAATGTACCTATCGGAACACTGTTGAGCACTGCTAGCTGTAACCATGATTGATGATACCTTAAACAGTAATTAAACAAATGATTCTAACTGATGTTGAATATTTTAAATATAAATAGTGTGATAACGTATTTCATTTGATTTTAATTTACATTACAATGTAAACCTTATTGAAATCAAAATATTATTATCACGTCCGCATATAATTTCAAGGTATCTGTTCGGGAGACAGTGGTGGTCCCCTAGTGTGTAAGCAGAATGGACAATGGGTTCAGGCCGGGATAGCATCATTCACGAGCTCTGATAGACCAGGGGGTTACCCTGGGGCCTTCACACGCGTTACCAGCTATGTGAACTGGATCAAAGAGACCATGAGGAGAAACTAAATATTCGCATGCATTCTGGGTCAAGAGTGTGACTTACCATGCAAATGCTTTATGATATGGAATTTTTTTGAAAATGTGTTAACAAACAATTAGATTTCAGTTTATCAATCCAACACGATGTTTAAGAACCGCAAACGTACGCTTTGGAAGACTAAGGCGTTAATCGCAGTACGCCAACACAATTTTTCGAATGTTACAAGTACCAAGCAAATAAAAATTATTTCAAAATAATGAAATCGATACTGTTTATTTGAAACAAAGGATGGTTTTGCATGGACCCAGTGATGCTTGTAATGTTTCCTTCCTAAAAATGTGTTCCAAAAAATCTATATATTCTGAAAATATATTGATCTAAATGTACAATAAATATTATTCGAATTCATTTAAAATCAAAGAGAATTTATAGTTTGTTAATAATGATTAATTTGTCTCGGTTCAAATTTATATGATTTGAAGTCATAATAAATGCTTTACTGATTTTTCTGGACAACATATCTAAATGTTATAGTTCAGATTATAGGAGTTGGGCACACATGGTGCGTTGGATACGACGATGATGGATTTTTCAATGCCAAGACTATTAATTCACCTAATTTTCATTATCAGAAACTAGACGGGAAAATATATGTGTAAATAAGACTGTACAAGTACGAAGAACTTTTACAAGAACAAAATGGACACCAATGTTAGGTACTCGAGGATTATCGAACAAGTATTACATGAAGCATTTTGAGGTGGTTACAATAAAATAAAACTTAAGTTATGAAATGATCTACGGTTATAACAGAGAAGAATATAAACATTATATTAACTTTATTTTGAAAGGATCTATTCGAGGGTTGCCACAGAAGTAATGCATTATTATGCTCTAACTTTCTTGAATATTTTGAAATTCAACTTTTGTGTATTTTACAATAAAAGTGTTTAGTCTTAAAATGGTGGCTATAGCTACGCGGGGTAGGGATAGGCAGTTCAGGTACCAGGCAGGACAGTTTGGATGGCCAGTATTGCGCCAGGTTTTTAGCATACTTATTATTGAGATGCAAAATGGTATTTGTTCATTAATTTTTCTATATATTCATTTTTCATTCTTTTTGAAACGACAAAAAATCTGCCCCGCCATACCCAAACTCACCAACTAGATTTTATATATAATATGTTTATTTATTTAAACTAATACTTTTATATATCTCATGTAAAATACCAAGTTTTGATGTAGAGCAAATGGCGCATTACTTCTGGGACAATCCTCGAAAAATATAAATAAAAAGCGTATAAAAGGCCAGGATGACATAACAATGAATTCAATTTTAGACAAATTGATTTTTAACGTGTGGTTATATAAGCCTGGTAATCGAGGAACACATGCCGATTACTCAACTAAATATATGGCAGATAACGTAATGGATATCAATTTCATCATTCTTATCGTTAGTATAATAAACATATTAGGTAAGTTTTCGTTGGTATCTGTTTTAGATACTATCATTTAAATTATAAATACACTTTGGAATTGTAGATATTTCTTTTATCAGAAACCGTTTATTTTATGGGTGGTTTTTTAAAAATGTTTAAGGTAAACAATTCTATAATGGTAATAACCCTACTATCACACCAAACTACATGTAGTTTTCACTACGTTCTCGAAAACGGGCTTCAACTGTGTACGAACGGACTGTGTACGACGTACCTAGAACCGTTTGGGGTTATTTACTAACTCCATCGAACGTACTCGAACGGGCAGGTCCTCTAGAACTTAGAACATGCTCAAAATGTTCTCGTGGTCGATACGTTCTACAATTAGAACGAGTGACAACGTACTAACAACGACTTGGACGTACTTCAATCCTACTAGGGACGTTTTAACAACGAGTTGCACTGTCTGAGGACTTATTGAGAACGAGGAAGAACTAATTGCAAACGGGTTTAAACTGATTAAGAACGTATTTAAGACTGCTTATGAACGAGTTAGCAAAAATATAGCTATAACACCAAACAAGCTGCCATTGTGTTCTTCAAAACTGGTTTTAAACTGTGTGCGAACGGAATGAACGTAACTACAACGTTCTAGGGTCTGTTTACGAACTTCATGGACTTTCTCGGACTGGGAATGTGATTTAGAATTTTGAATCGATTCAAAATTCGATGGCGACAATACCGTTCTGTAATCAGGTCATGAGGAACTTCTAGACTAAGGGACGTGATATACGACGTTGCACACCGACTTGGTGCGACCTGAACGAACTGCGAATGAGATGGACGTATTGAAGACTGTTTATGAACGGAGTAGCTAATTATTTTAGACATATTTCCCGACCGCAGCCAGATTGATCCCGTTTTACGACGTTTTCGTAGGACTGTCAAGAACGGGTAAGAACTAGTTTGGTGTGATAGGGGGGTAACATCGGTTTGAATCAAGATAATTTATTATCTACCATTCACCGCTGTTTGTTAGTAAATAATAGGTACATGCACAGTGTATATGTTGTTTTGTGTCCATTTTTTCCGGTAGATTGACGAGCTAATGATTGGAAAAGACAACAATGAATACAAGCATACTAGATAGAGTCTAATTATATTATCCTATTTCATTTATCCTTCCCTTGTACCATCTCGAAGCTCTTATTTTCATCACTCTATTTAGTGCCCGTTGGTTCATCTTCATTGTGCACAGAGGGAATGCCAATTTGCCTAAATAAAGCTAGTTGTTGCGGATGTCCAACGATGTTCCGAGACCCAACGTTGTCTTCGGTTAGTGGATATTCGTTGTACATGTATCTAGCCAACAAAAAGTTCTAAAAAGCAAGCCCAGTGTCTTGTTTAAGAACCCCTATTCTTACGATTGAAAATGTGTTCTAGCAATTCTATCCCACATGTACTTGTTCAAACTCGTTCAACTTGAGTTCTTCTGAGAAAATGATGATTTCAGCAAGGGTCCATTGGCCCTAACACAAAGCTATACACTAGACTTAGCATCGGTATACCGATGTATGTCACCATGAGTATATACAAAACCCTCATTTTCCCAAGAGAGTTCAAATTGATCGTATCAACAAGTAAATTCTTGTGGGATAGTATTACTAGAATCCATTTTCAATAGTAAGAACAATTCTTAAACAGGACATTAAATCATTTTTGAATTTTTTGGTCGGTAAAATATCGTTTGAAATAGTTTTGACAATTAAATTGACATTTTGAAGTTGTACACACTCGATTGAACATTATTCTATGATGCAATTAATGTTTTAGGTGGTCAATTTTCCGAAGAATGTGATTAAAAAAGGCCACTGTTTGGATGAGAAATGTTTGAATAAGAAATGTCGAAAAATAGCAGCATTGGTGTCATCGGGTGCGTGATATATTATTCCATAGTTACATGATAGGGTTGTATTGCCAAAGGCTTGTAAGCTAATAAAGTTATTTCTCATTTTCTTTTCATTAATATTTCGTCAGTCAGAAACCGTTCAAACTACTCAAAAATTCTTTCTCCAGTTGCTCTCACACTTTTTGCTGGAAGAAATGTTTTGCCCTGACTGCAAAAGTACGATCTCACACACAAACTCAAGACACAATGCTATCATACTATGTTTTACACCCCGACACACATCACAGGCAAATAAGCCCCAATGTCACATCGATGAGACTTTTGAAGTCAAAGTATATCACAATGAGGCTTTTCAGCTCTATAAAACGAAATATGCAATCCAAAAAGAATAAATCGTATGTGATAAGGCCCTTTTTAGTTACTGGGTATGTAATCTTTGGCCTCTATGTCGTACATTTGTCTAGATGCCGGTCAAGCACTAATGTGTCTGGAAGACCAAGATTGTCCAATGGGGTACTATTGTGCGGCCCTGCATTGTGCTGTAAAATTGGAGAATGGATATGCCTGTATCAGAAATGAAGTAAGAATACATTTTGGGAGTTTTTACTTATTCACAATTATTTCCAATGTACATTTATTGTACTATTCTCATTTGCACACATACGTCAATTATGATCCCCCACGGCATGTGGTAGTTGAAGTTTGCTGAAATTAAACGTTAAATCAATGCGATACTTTGAAATTTTTACATTCTTAACTTTAAGATGTGTGAGGAAGGGTATTGTGACGAAACATGTGGAAGTTGTCTTACTCATGAGCATTGTAACAAGGACCAACGATGCAAGAGAGCCTATAGTAAGGATAAAGGCAATAGATGCGCACCAAGAAAACGGAACGGCCAGTCCTGTAAAGAAAACGAGGTAAAAGAAAACAGTTCAATTAATATCTAAGGGTTTGCTTTTCCAAATATTGTCCTTTGCGGGATGTCCTCTAGTTCCGAAATTCTATTCAAACAATGGGTATTTTTGCAAATAATCAGAATATGAATACAGGGTGTCCCAAAAAAGGAAACCAGCAATAGATTGCTTATTTCTCAAATATGAATAATGATAGGAAAATTTCACAGCTACCATTTGATAGATTATGATGTCTTCTTTCTTATGATACCAATGTTGTCTATTTTCCTTCACGGATGACTGAGTTATAAGGGATTTAAGTGATCATGTCAGAAATGAATTTGTACCACTTTCAGCCAAGTCAGTTTCACCATCATAACAAAGTGATAAATAACAACAAACATCAGGATATCACTCTTATACTCATTTATTCCAATTAAAATTACACATATCACCCCTTTTAAATCCCAATGTCCATTCAAAGTTGTTTTAACCCCAGTGTCATCATCAGTGTCACTCCAGTGTCATCATCAGGGATGCAGTACGTGCGATGAGATCAAGGGCAGATATTTGCATTGAAAGGAATGGGGGTCATGTTGAAGGACACTGGGGTTAAAACAACTTTGAATGGACATTGGGATTTAAAAGGGGTGTTAAATATGATATGTGTAATTTTAATTGGAATAAATGAGTAAAAGAGTGATATCCTGATGTTTGTTGTTACTTATCACTTTGTTATGATGGTGAAATTGACTTGGCTGAAAGTGATACAAACTCATTTCTGACATGGTCACTTAAATCCCTTATAAATCAGACATTCGTAAAGGAATATAGACAACTTTGGTATCATAAGAAAGAGGACATCATAACCTATCAGATGGTAGCTTTAATAAGTAATTTTCCTATTATTATTTATATTTGAGAAATAAGCAATCTATTGATGGTTTCCTTTTTTGGGACACACTGTATGACAAAGGGATGTTATCCTAATTTAGGAGTGCAAGAGTAGTCACTGCTTTGATGGTAGATGTAGAGTGTGCTCAACAGATGATGTATGTCCACCTGGCTTTTATTGCGAAATAAATGATCTGAAAGAGGGCGATAATATATGTAGACGTAAAGAAGAGCTTCGTTCAAAGTGTACAGTAGATAAAGTATGATTTAGCACTTAATCAGCATATAATAATAATTAGGACAAAAACAATATCGATTAACATTACATTGCCAATCGCAAAAAATTATAATTTCAAAACGATATCGGATGTTGAATAGACTGAATACAAGTAACTTGCTTTGTAATTGTCTGATGAAAAGAGCAATTGACCTTGCAATTAAAGTCTTATAAACGGTGTATTTTGGTATGAGATATATTGTTTTAGTTGAAAAGAATGCCTCGGTGATTTTATAGTTGGTTGGTGACCACATGTGCATTTTTATGGATAGGGATAATTCAATTTGAATCAACCTCTGTGGATGACAAATTTCTACAGTATCGATTTTGTTTATTCTGTTAATTTCATTATCTGTTTTAGAATTGCATCAGCAACATTTGTGTTGGTGGATTCTGCAGCACTTGCAGGGACAATGATGGCTGTCCAGATAATATGACATGTAAACATGACCCTGGTTCAGCCCATATTTGTAAACTGAGTATTGTTGGAAGCATTTGCTCAGACCACAACGTAAGTTAGTCATTTTGCCAGATGATGAACTCATGTCAGTAAATACGTTCATTCCATACAAAGTATAGACATTGTCCATCCATCGATATTCATGATCATAACCATAGCTTTTGATAGCATATGAATTAAAATGGTTTTATTTTGCTTCAGGATTGTCTAAGTGGTGCATGTCAGGACAACTTATGTGTGGAGTGTGGTACCTCATCCGGATGTTCAAACGATGAGTTCTGTAGCAATAGCTGGGAATGTCTCCCTAAGCTTCATCTCAACCAGATATGTTATGAGAATGTGCAGTGTCTCTCTGGCCTCTGTAATCGAAATATATGTGTAGAGTGCGAGAAACACCATGACTGCCAAAACGGATATTTGTGCATAAACACTAACACTGAAACATTACCGAATTCATGTTCGATTGGAAAAGAAATTGGGGAACCTTGTTCTGTGTATGACGAATGTTTTTCGATGGTATGTGAAAAAGAAAAGTGTGTAGAATGTTGGTTTAAATGGGACTGCCCAGATGGACATTATTGTGCAAATGTATTCACCAATTTAGAGAGTTTCTGCGACCCACAACTTAAATACGGTGATTCATGCCTTGAAGATGAATGGTGTGAGAGTTCCATATGCTACGAGGGTTTCTGTGCTGATTGTCACAATGACCCCGATTGCAATACAGGGGAGTACTGTGAACAATCAGGAGATTTCACAGAACCAAACAAGTGCGTTTTAAGAGACGTTGGGATGATCGGCTCCTCTTGTGAAAACGACTCGGTCTGTTTGTCTGATATTTGTGTAGATGGGTTGTGCTCAGATTGCACTTCGGACACTGATTGTGACAATGGGGAATACTGCACTAACACTGATAACCCGAACATTGCTAATGAATGCAGCACGTTACAACCACTAGGCGCGAAATGCAACTCTGACAACGTTTGCTTGTCTACACTTTGTGTTGCCAATTTGTGTAGTGAGTGTAACGATATTATGGATTGCCCGCCAAATCAATATTGTAAAAACTCAAAAGTATTCTCTAAAGCTAATGAGTGTACGAATATAAGTAAAATCGGCGAACCGTGTGATATTGATGAAGCTTGTGCAACTGATAAGTGCATCAACAACACTTGTATCGAATGTATTAGTCACGAGGATTGCGACTCTGATGAATTTTGCGCAAATATTGACACACTATCCCAAGTAAAACAATGCACCGAGCTTTTAGAGATAGGTGGACAATGTTTAGATGATAGAGAGTGTGCATCTGAAAAATGTATCAATAGCACGTGCAGTGAGTGTAGTGTATCGGCTGACTGTTTGGATGGCCAGTATTGCACCATACACAACACTGGAACAAGATGCACATATCTAGCTGCAATAGGCACACCATGTAAAACCAATACGGAATGTCTTTCGGAAATATGTGCTGAATCGTTGTGTGCTGAGTGCATTAGTAGGCATAATTGCTCAGAAAAGCAGTATTGCGATAAAACTAAACAATTGGGTCCATATGCATGCGCTGACCTTAAACTACCCAATGCAAAATGTAAATCAAACAGAGAATGCAAATCTGGGAAATGCATTCGAAAAGTATGCAGAGAATGTCGTAAATCATCCGATTGTGAAAACAAAAAGCACTGTAATAGTGAAAATGTCTGTGTGTCGTTGAAAACTAATGGAAGTCCTTGTAAAAGTGAGACAGAATGTGATTTGGGCAAATGTACGGAGGGTATCTGCGGTGAATGCAAAGACTCCACTAAATGTGGATCTAATCAGTTTTGTAATGAAACATTTTCATGTTCTCATGTGAGGCTTGATGGTGATTTCTGCAATCAAAACAATGAGTGTGATTCAGATATATGTGTTGTAAATCGATGTGTGCCATGCCTTAATAGCTCTACATGCACGGGCATTGCATTTTGCAACTCAGAAAGCTACACGTGTGAAGAGCCTAAACAATTGGAATTATTTTGTAATAAGCCCGAGGAGTGTTTGTCTGGAAAATGTATTGACCAGGCATGTGGAGAGTGCACCACGTCATCTGATTGTGATTTAAACCATTTTTGTGATCTTTCCAACATATGTCAATCTTTAAAACAACTCGATTCTTATTGCAAAAATGCTGATGAGTGCATATCAGGGAAATGTATTAACGGAACCTGTGGAGAATGCCACGAGTCAAGTGATTGTAGGCCTGACAGATATTGCAATCGCAATGTGTCAAATGAATCAGGAACTAGTTGTGAAGAGGCCAAGCTTATTGGACGTGAGTGTACTTCTAATGACCAATGTTCATCATCTAAGTGTGTTGAAAATATTTGTTCAGAGTGTGCTAAGACACAAGATTGCGAATCTGGCTACTATTGTGCCTTCAAAGAAACATTAAATACGTGTTCACCAATCGAGAGACTTGGTACAACATGTGAGTTCGATGAGCAATGTAGCACATCAAAATGCATCGACTCAATTTGTGGTGAATGTGAAAACAGTGAAGAATGTGAGGAGGATAATTATTGCACAAATGATTTAGAACCTGGACTTCCAAATGAGTGTGTTCCATTAAAAGAACTCGGTGTAGAATGTTCATCTGACAAAGAGTGTGAAATTAAATGTATACAAAACATTTGTGGCGAATGTGAAAGCGATTCAGACTGCCCAACAGAACAATATTGTGGTAATGTCAACAAATCTTCACGAGCAAATGAATGTAAACAAGTTACCAGATTTGGTATTACGTGTAAAAAGAATGAAGAATGTGAAACGGGTTTGTGTCACAATAGCATTTGTGGACAGTGTATCACACATAGCGATTGCATGCCCGGTTCATTTTGCACAAACACAAACAGTATCACTCTCCCTACCATGTGCACATCTTCAGTTTCTAACATTGGTTCAAGTTGTAACGAAGATAGGTTATGCTCAACCGGGAAATGTATCTCACAAGTCTGCGCCGAGTGCAGAATGACTTCCGACTGCCCAAGCGATGAATATTGCAAAATAGTTCCCAACGGTGGTCACACGTGTGAACCTAAAGTTGGCATTGGTCAACAATGTGACGGAGACTTAGTTTGTCAGGAAATATACAAATGCGTTGATAATATATGCACTGGATGCAGTAACGACTCCGATTGTAAAATGACCCAGTATTGTGAGCACACTGACGATCCGACAGTTTCAAATATTTGTGTGGGTAAAAAGAAAAGCTCAAGTCCTTGTATCAATGATAGAGAATGCACGTCTGACATATGCAAAGATAATGTGTGCAAAGAATGCATTTCATCTGATGAATGCGATGACGACCATATGTGCAACAAAAGCAACATGTGCCAGCCTTTGTGGCAAAATGGAGCATCTTGTATAACAGATCAAGAATGCAAATCAGAAAAATGTGGCAATGGAATATGCAGTGAATGTAAAGATTCGAGTCATTGTGGACCACAGGAGTACTGCAATACAACAGACGTCCAAGCTGCATATAGTTGCCAGCCTCAAATGGATATAGGTTCAGCATGTCAAGCTGACAGTGAATGCAGGGGCATATGTATAGAAAACATTTGTGGCAACTGCAAAGCTCATACTGACTGTGGCAAAAGGCACTTTTGTAAAAACATCAATTCACCTAGTCTTCCAAACATTTGCACACCAACTGTGAAATTCGGACATGCATGTGCCATCAATGAGGAATGTCGAGGTGGACAATGTCACAATGGCCTCTGTGGGAAGTGTAGTTCTGATTTAGATTGTGAGCCTGGTTCAGTGTGTAGAAACATAAATAGTCAAACATTGCCAACAGTCTGTTTATCAGCCATTGCAATTGCTTCCAACTGCGTAAACGACAGACCATGTATAACTAAAAGGTGTATATCGAATGTTTGCGTAGAATGTAGCAAATCGAGTGATTGTTCTGGCGGGGAATATTGTGATATTACACCAAAGGGTGGAAATAATTGTAAACCAAAACGAACATTGGGACAAACATGTACTACGGATAACGCATGTAATGGTGGTTTATCATGTATAGATCAGATTTGTTCACAATGCAGAGATGATTCAAACTGTCCAAGTAACCAATTCTGTGAAAATCAAAGAGATATACTTGTCCCTAATATCTGCTCGGATAAGCTTGCTAATTCCCTACAATGTGTCGGTGATAATGAATGCATATCTGGACGATGTATAGGAGATATCTGCATACAGTGCCTGACATCAGAAGAATGTGACCTTGGGCAACTGTGTGATGCAAAAGGTGTATGTCAATCTATTAAACCAAATGGAGGTTCGTGTAACATTGACATTGACTGTATTTCCAAAAGGTGTATTCAAAACATTTGCCGTGAATGCAATGATTCGTCCGATTGTGACACAAATGAATTTTGTGACACAACACTTACCTATACTTGCGAAACTATGAAGGAAATAGGATCAGTATGTGAATTGAACTATGAGTGTAAGGACAGATGTATTAATAATCAATGTGGAAACTGTCAATACCATTCTGACTGTGGAAGGGGACAATTTTGTAAAAACTTCCCAAATGTATGTACTCAAAAAATAGGATTTGGTTCTTCATGTTCATTTAATGAAGAATGTGTAACGACATTCTGCCACAATGAATTGTGCGGTCAATGTGATTCTGATATCAACTGCAGGACTGGATCATATTGCAAGAATTTAGGAAGCACTAGGATTCCAACTATGTGTGTTCCGAAAGCCTCGATGGGATCAAGTTGCAATGAAGAAACTGTGTGCGTATCAGGTTCGTGCGTTTCAAATGTATGTACCGAGTGTTTGGATTCACAGGACTGTCCAACAGGTGAATATTGTATGGTCAATATAGATGGTGTTAACACATGTGAAGTAGCAACTGGTGTGGGAAAACCATGTGAGACTAACGAAGCATGCCTTGGTCTATATTGCGTCGATAATTTGTGTGCCGAATGTAGGACTCATTCTGATTGCACACCAGAAAGCTATTGTAGAAGTGTTGGAGAGAATATAACACACAATGAATGTTTTAAAAGAAAGGATAATGGTAGTGATTGTGAATCTGAATCTGAATGTTTAAGTAACATATGTGTGAGGCAAATCTGTGTTGAATGTCAAAACACATCTGACTGTGGCATAGATGAATATTGTGATCTTGTCCCATCTTCTCCAAACATAAACACCTGCAAAACAACAAAACCATTCGGAAATGGATGTAAATTTGATTACGAATGCAGCAATGGATTGCATTGTGTTGTTGGACTGTGTTCCAGCTGTAGTACACATTTGGATTGCCCCGATGAACACTATTGTAAAAGTCTTGCTGATACAGCTCAGCCAAGCAAATGTGAACCAAAACTACCCTTTGGAGAATTGTGTTCTACGAATGACAATTGCTTGTCGGAGGCATGTGTGAATGACTTATGTAGTGATTGCAGAAATCATAATGATTGTGCCACTGGATATTTCTGTTCATTTATAAACGTTGCTGAACGGCCCAACACATGTCAACGAGTCAAGTCGTTGGGCATGACTTGCTATGAGAACTCCGAGTGTTCAACTGATATGTGTGTAGGACGCACTTGTAGTGAATGCATTAATGATGCTGACTGTCAAACTGATCAGTACTGTAATGCATCAATTTATTGTAAACCACGTAAGGAAATAGGAGCCAAGTGTAGCAAAGAATCCGTAAGTAATTGTTGTTAGGTTTATTTTATATGTGTCTCGTTTTGACAGTTCTGCACATTTTTTAACCCCATTTACATTGACGTTGACTTTTGGTTTCCACTTGCCATGGCGTCTGTTTACACTTTTAATATTGCTAGTGGCTGACGATTCATATTCGTCCAAATAGCAAGTGAAAGAACCTCTAAAATACCTAATATGCATAGAACCATGTTTGGTTTCAATGAAATAATGTATTGATAAGTGTTTTATTGGATTGTACTATGGGATTATGCAGATTGGTGATTATTCTCTATTATTGTTTCCGTTACATTGCATATAATGATGTTAGCTTATGCTTCTTTCTAACAGGTGTGCAAAAGCAGCGTATGTGACAACAATTTATGTTCGGAATGTTCTCTTGAGATTGGTTGTCAAGCAGGACACTTTTGTGATTTTATTAGTGATCCCTTTACTGCCAACAAGTGCACGAAGATGGCTGACCAAGGTGGGTCATGTAGTGAAGATCAGGTACGATATATATTGTACTGACTCCATATTTCCAATTGGCGTTCATACATGTATAACATATTCATATAACTTATTTCCGACACTTTCTCCTTTAACAGGATCTTAAGAGGTTCTGGACAAATCATTTGATTCTGGACTTGTCATATTTTTTTTTCAACGAAATCACATCCAAGGGTTGAATTTTTATTAGCTTTTTAGAGAGTGAGTCCTGCCTAGTATTAATTTCAATAAAAAAAGTTAAAATAGAACCCTATTTGAGAGTCAATCTAATACTTACATTACATTGATAAATTAAGGCAAATCCTGAAATATTTTTAAAGTGCGTTTTTTAATGAAATATTATCCAGCAAGTATTTAAATGAAACGGTCTTATTTAAATACAAATCATAACATGATATTTTTCATGAAACATTTTTCAATGAAATTCAATTGAAGGGTCAAGATAAAACGAGCTAATTTAGGTGAAAACCCTTACATGATGATGTGTTTTCATAACTTCTTTCATAAAATTCCATCAAGGGGTGAAGATAAAATGATCGAATTTAAGTGATTTAAGGATCACGAGAATATGTTTTCTTTGATATTTTCTATGAAATCCCATCCAATGGTCAAGGTAAAATTTTGATTTTGATTTTGATTTGGTCACTTGTTCGAAAGATCCATATAAGGCCCATAGAACCATATAGGAACGTCATTTTGAATGTCACGTGATAGATCCATATAAGGCTTTTAGAACCATTTATGGAAAGATGAGGGAAGCCCCTGACACCTGTTTCACGATTTTTATGCACTTCATTATTGTACCGAAGTTTGCCGATTCGATTCGTCGTATTTCGGAATCCTGGTGACAATTTTATACTCCATTGGAGTATTTTTGACCTACTTCTTATGACGGAAATTCCCGAACCTTGTTCGGATTAATCCGGATTTTCTGACCTACTTTATCTACCGAGATTTCACGAGTTAACATTCGTCTCATTCCGGAATCTTATATTTTATACTCCATTGGAGTATTTTTGATCTACTTTTTCTGGATTTTGCCCTACTTATTATATCTTGACAACAAGCAAATCAAAAAGTTCGACATGAACGGGTCTCGATCAACTAACCTAGACTATGGAAGCCAGGCACGCTAACCATGAGGCCAACGAGCCACCGATATGAAAGAACAAAAGTATTATATATTTATACCGAGCGTCAATTCAAA
The DNA here is from genome assembly GCA_903813345.2 of Owenia fusiformis. Taxonomy (NCBI): domain Eukaryota; kingdom Metazoa; phylum Annelida; class Polychaeta; order Sabellida; family Oweniidae; genus Owenia; species Owenia fusiformis. The sequence goes on along the minus strand of CAIIXF020000007.1, from coordinate 17,789,863 downwards.
ATGATCCTCACTTTTGTCTCCACTTAAATACGACTCGTCAGTTGTATCCAGAATAGTAGAACGCCTATGGCGCTAGTGAATAACCAAGTCCCATGTGAGTGGTTCGTATCCCTCCGTGATATACTATTTTTGTTTTATTAAATACGACAGAAAGGAGCAAGGTGTAGGTTGAAAACAAGACGTTAGTTTGTTTCAAAACAGTTTGGAAACATTAATCTCTGGAACATTATTTTTTCAACACTGATACAAATTTCCCTGACATTTCCCTGACATGTCTACCGTTTCAAAATTCCCGGTCATCTTTGGCCCTTTTGACCTAATTTTAAAATTACCTGACATTTCCAGCACTTGGAAAATCAAGTCAATTTCCCTGACATTTCCAGGTGTGTATGAACCCTGGAAATATCCCACTGGCTCGCCCTATGAATCGCTAGCACAGATTGGATTGATTAGTGTTTCAAAATGGTGGACGAAGTGTTTGATTAGATAATTTACATATTAAGCTTCTTAAAGGGGCAACAAGGCCTGTACATAGAAAATTCGAAATTTTTTACATTTTCTGAATTTTTAGGGCAACATTTGGCTTTAACATCTTTTTTTATACATTTTTTCTTAAAATGTATGGATAAACAATAAAGTTTCAGCATTAAGCAGTGCAAATTCAGTTCAAAGCTTCTATAAAGGGAGTCCAACTTATAGATTTTGAAAATCCAACTCGTTTAAAGAAGAATATCAGCAGCTTAAATCACGCCTTGTGATCATACAAAATGGATGGAGGGGGGGGTAGGCGATTTCTGCAAGAAAACTCAAAAAATTTGGAAGATTTATTTTTTTCAAGATAAAATTTACAACTGAATTGCCAAATGAATAGGCGCAGTGCATGGCAAAATATGTAAGGTCTTCTAGTATTTTTTGAACTGATACGCTTCTAAGATATGAGATCTATTATAAAAGGCGCATCATCATCATCATCATCATCATCAACGTGCAAAAGTCAATGTTTTTGCTATAAATCAGGCAACAATGGTCTACACGACCTGTAATAAATAGGTATGAGGGGCGTTATTAGAGAATTTTCGTTATAAGTTTTTTAAAAACTTATACGTATACTTATACTTATAAACCCAATAAACAAGGTGTTTCATAATTTCCTAATTCGTCGGGAAATATCTCCTAGGAAGGTAATAAAAAGGGCCAATGGCATACCATCCGTACCCCCTTGATGTAAAGCATGTTTAGTTGTGTCATATGTGTTTTCTAGAATCAAATAGGCTGATATAGCACACGGGTTTTACAGATTTATCTACTCTCAAATATATTTTTTGTAGATGATCGTTTTGAATCACCTTGTAGAAATAACGAAGGGAGAATTAGTTCAGCTAATGAATGAGTCGAGCTATTTGATTGGATACTATGCCTATTCAGCCGATTAATTTTAATAAGCCATTCTGGTCAGTAGGTCCACACATATACTATGCGGAGATCCAACTCTGTAAGTTTATAATCTGCGTATAAAGGCCCTTTTATACGTAAAAACTTAAAAATTGACCTTATAATTTCATGAGAACTTTGTAATGATCGACTCGTTCGTGTAGTGATTCACTTTAAAGGGTCTTGTTTATCGTACACTACAAGGACCCGTCAACTAGAATTTAGTTTATCGTGTTCATAATTGACACTAGCAAAGGACATTGTATTCGCAGTCCCTAGTTGATGATGAAGCTTGACTATATCGGGAATAGTTATGCCCCACTTGGTACAGATTATGAAAATCAATTTGAATTGATTTTAGTTCGACAAGACCCTTTAAACTATAAGTATACGTATAAGTTTTTGAAACAACTTATAACGAAAATTCTCTATTATCACAACACTGACATTGCTCACTTTTTAAAGTTGTTTCAAAGCGTTATATGTAAATGGGCGTGTGGAAGGCCCGTGGGTGGCAATAAAAAAACTCGAACTTCAAATTAAAATATATATAAAATAGTATATTTCAAACTTCAATGTTTAAAATACAATGCTCTGTAATGTACAACATGAACTCTTACAGCAACTACTGACAAGCCAACACCCAATGCAAACTCAGCTACATGTGAGTGAGAAAGACCATATAGGGGAACAATAGATATATAAAACTGACACAGTTTGCATAGTTGAATAACTCAAGGTGAAAAGTGAACATGGTATTAAAAGAGTAAAACTGCAAACAACCTACTTAGGGACCTGTTATATTGAGATGAATAGGGATTGATTAATATGAACAGTAATAATATAAAATGTGAAAATGACCATGTTACATATACAAAAAATAACCCCATTGTTACAAAATCACAAAAAGTGAAATATCTATTCTTGTATTGCATTTTCGTTCACTGGACATATTTTAATTGCATTGCTATTAGATACATTTTAAGGGTGATATGAAAATTGAACCACGAAAACAGATGTACTTTAAGTTAAAGGGAACTTTCTACCATACCCGCCATGCTATCTGACCCGAACGAGCCACCTTGTGGTGAGATTGGTAACTACCTGCTCGCATCTGCGTTATTACGCAGAGACATAAACGTATACACAAGGAAACGATAGGAGATAACCTATTTTATTCCATAGTTAGCATGATATTCATAGGATAACATGTGGAAATAAAAACGGTATTTTTGTAATCAGTGGTAAAATATGATATTTTTGACAAATTTTCACTTAACCATAGCATACGGTTTTTTAGCCATGACATACGACGTCGTATGCGATGGTTTATGGATTTTTGCTACTTCAGACTCAAAACGAGGCTTAGTGTCAACATCGCCGGATCGTTTGGAAAATTCGAAATATATCACTTAATTTCCGACGATTCTGATGATGACTTTAACGATGGAATAAAAAGAACATCCTATGATTTACTCGTGATATGATTTTAATCCACTCATGGATATTGATATCTGCACTCTCTCGCTACGCTCGCTCGTGCAGATATCATATCCATTCGTGGATAAAAATCATATCACTCATAAATCATAGGATATCCTCTATTTATCTCTGTATACATTTTAACTTTAATACATCGTTGAATCGAATTTGTCCAAAGGTCTTGAAACGTAAAATACCTAAATATTTATCTTAGACCTTGGGATGACCTTGTACAAGAAACATTAATGTTGACCTCGGTTCATCTAATCATAATTCGCCAAGGGCCATAGTATCATCAAACGCCAAATACCTAGACATTGATCGTTTACTTGGATTTAAATAAGGAGTATGATTTTAAAATTGGCTAGGTCGTGGTTAAGCAACAATAGTATGTTCGAAATACCGCTGTGTAATGCCTGGATCACATTTGCTGCGAGTATTTTGTTCAAAATTGAATACATTTCTGAACACAATACTCAATCGGCCGGGCGCCGTAGTGAAAATCGGAGCAAATGTGACCAAGACATAAAACAATTGAATAATACTGTATCAGTTTCACATTTACAGCGGTCAAAAGCATTTACAAAAAAAAACCGCCAGAGTTGGCAATCATATAAAATGAAACCAATCCCGCTGTGATTCATAGAAATAACTAATTTACTGCATTGAGTTCAATGTTATAACCATGTCGATTTACATGAGTGTCCGATTCATTGTACCAAATTTAAACCTTGACTGTTCTCCAGAAAGCAATAAGCTGACATATATCATATTTTACATTTTAATACAACTGAAAAGATAATAAATGTTTTAATATAAAGTTGACGTAGTTATAAATGTTTTCAGCGTAAAATCAAAGCACAACCATATAATTAAAAACATTACGCTGGGATTCCAACTGGATACAACTCACTCAGTAAAATTACGATTTCTCTCAACCCTGATGTTCAATCAACATCATTCGAGTATCTATATGTTCCTGACACGTTCGGGCATCCGGTTATGACAACGTCTACCCAATGTTTGCACGAGAAATTGACGTAATTCATGACTGAAATCGGGAAGACAAAAATATGTGATATTCTTTCAGAATTGTTTATAATAACTATTTACAAAAACGTTCCCGAGACACAATCCATTTAGGTAGGGTTTGTTTTAAAGTCGAAAAGCCCCAATAAGACAATACAAACCCAGATTAAACCCAGAAGAATGCAGATTTCATGTAATGATTTACGTTCATGTAAACAAGGAAAGTACATATAATCCTCATATAAAATACTGGCCTATGTGACATGTAAACACAGGTTCAAATTGAAATATAGAAAATTTTCAACATAGCATTTGCTTCTGTGTTCTGTATGCCCCTCTACCTGCTAATAAGGCAATGTATCTTCAAATAAAACCTTAGCCAAGTAGATAAGGGTCTCTGGAACACTTTTGTAAATAGTTTTCACAAGCAATTTTATTCCCGGACGCCCAAACGTGTCAGGAAGACATATATATTTGAATGATCTTGATTGGACATCAGGTTGCAGAGAAATCGTATTTTTACTGAGTGGATTATTGAATTTCATAGATCTAGAGGCCCTTCAGGAGTGGAAAACCTTAAATTATCAGAGATTAATGTTTCCAAACTGTTTTGAAACAAACTAACGTCTTGTTTTCAACCTACACCTTGCTCCTTTCTGTCGTATTTAATAAAACAAAAATAGTTTATCACGGAGGGATACGAACCACTCACATGGGACTTGGTTATTCACTAGCGCCATAGGCGTTCTACTATTCTGGATACAACTGAAGAGTCGTATTTAAGTGGAGACAAAAGTGAGGATCATTTTGAATTGACGCTCGGTATAAATATATAATACTTTTGTTCTTTCATATCGGTGGCTCGTTGGCCTCATGGTTAGCGTGCCTGGCTTCCATAGTCTAGGTTAGTTGATCGAGACCCGTTCATGTCGAACTTTTTGATTTGCTTGTTGTCAAGATATAATAAGTAGGGCAAAATCCAGAAAAAGTAGATCAAAAATACTCCAATGGAGTATAAAATTGTCACCAGGATTCCGGAATGAGACGAATGTTAACTCGTGAAATCTCGGTAGATAAAGAAGGTCAGAAAATCCGGATTAATCCGAACAAGGTTCGGGAATTTCCGTCATAAGAAGTAGGTCAAAAATACTCCAATGGAGTATAAAATTGTCACCAGGATTCCGAAATACGACGAATCGAATCGGCAAACTTCGGTACAATAATGAAGTGCATAAAAATCGTGAAACAGGTGTCAGGGGCTTCCCTCATCTTTCCATAAATGGTTCTAAAAGCCTTATATGGATCTATCACGTGACATTCAAAATGACGTTCCTATATGGTTCTATGGGCCTTATATGGATCTTTCGAACAAGTGACCAAATCAAAATCAAAATCAAAATTTTACCTTGACCATTGGATGGGATTTCATAGAAAATATCAAAGAAAACATATTCTCGTGATCCTTAAATCACTTAAATTCGATCATTTTATCTTCACCCCTTGATGGAATTTTATGAAAGAAGTTATGAAAACACATCATCATGTAAGGGTTTTCACCTAAATTAGCTCGTTTTATCTTGACCCTTCAATTGAATTTCATTGAAAAATGTTTCATGAAAAATATCATGTTATGATTTGTATTTAAATAAGACCGTTTCATTTAAATACTTGCTGGATAATATTTCATAAAAAAATGCACTTTAAAAATATTTCAGGATTTGCCTTAATTTATCAATGTAATGTAAGTATTAGATTGACTCTCAAATAGGGTTCTATTTTAACTTTTTTATTGAAATTAATACTAGGCAGGACTCACTCTCTAAATAGCTAATAAAAATTCAACCCTTGGATGTGATTTCGTTGAAAAAAAAATATGACAAGTCCAGAATCAAATGATTTGTCCAGAACCTCTTAAGATCCTGTTCTTTGTAATTGTATATTTAAACCATTGCTCGTCTTAAGATGGTGATCGTGTTGAAGCTGTAACTCAAATGATTTTATGTTTTATCTTTAGCATTGCCTTGGTGGATTTTGCATCGTTGAAGAACAAAAATGCGCTCAGTGCAGAGTAGACAGTGACTGTGACCCGACTGACTACTGCAACCGTTTGAAAGGAAACGCATGCATCAACAAAGTTGCGAATGGGGGACTGTGTAATGATGATAACGTTAGTAGTCAAGATTATTTTGATGAAATGATCAAAAACTAAATGGAAGGACTAGCAATATATCCTCTTCAATGCTTTCAGGAATGCTTGGACAACATATGCATCGATTCACGATGTGCGAGTTGTTTTGGTAACAGTGAATGTCCTTCGGAGCAGTACTGTGAAGGAAATCAATGCACATATAAGAAAGAGCGGGGTGCAGCATGTTCTTCAGATAGTGTTGGTATTTGTATTCACTAACACATACTATTATTTAAATAATGACATAATTAGATAATGACAAATTTGGTATGTTTTTATTCACCCTTTCTCATCAATAATGCCTACATTGTATGTAGCACCATTTAGTAGACTCAAACAGACAAAAAATTGCTAAAATGTAAGAAAGTCTTTGAAATTCACCTCGCAATGTACCTGAGTACCATTTTTAGTTAAAATAGAAAGGGTTGGCCTCGCGTTAAATCATAAATGAAGGCAGCGTAACACTAACGGGCAGCAGGGAGGGGTCAGACCCCCGTAAAATGAACACAGCAAAACAATCCATTCAAAGGTGGATAAATCTCGCATGACCAAAACTTATATACTGTCTCTGTGCTCAACAAGTCCTTCTTTTGGTGCAACTTAAGGTCTCCATTGCATAATATATATTGTGCATGTATAATTGGTTATCAAGGAATTTTATTTCTTATCTGACCTAACATTATAACATACAAAGTACCAGTACGCCAGCATCATTGATCGGTAATCATTGAGGACCTAAATAACAGTAGGCCATGATTTTGAAAAATATTCTGTTCTGCTGTTTGCTAAATAATAGTTTCACTGACAGTTATTGTTTATGTTAATATGATGCGTATTGATTTGTTTAATATTAGGAATGTGTTTCATCTATCTGTGATGGTCTTTGCGGATCTTGTAAATATGACGAACAGTGTCCCAGTACACAATATTGCAATGGTATCGAAGATCAATCCGTGGCTAACGAGTGTATTGTAAAATTAGAAGTCGGAGTCGTATGCAGTCGCAAACAGGTATAGCAAAAACCAAATATGGATAGAGACCAAAAGTGAAAACACAAATAGAAAAAGAACAAGCAAGGGTATTGTCATTCATAATTGATCGGAAAAATAAATCCCCATCATCCCAAACAATGATCTGACGTAAATATGTCTAACATTCCCTCCCTCATCATTAAGATACGGTTACGACTTTGGAAAATAGAATAAATACTTATATCATAAACTCAATGATACAACTTCCTACATTGCACCAAGTTATAACCTATCCAATGATAAGCTCGTTTCAATGAGTCGATTTATTGTTGGTTTAGGCATGTGCCGATGGACACTGTAATGGTGTATGTGGACAATGTACTGATAGCTTCAACTGTAGATATGATGAGTATTGTCATGGGCAAAACTCCCCTGATGTTCCGCGAGTGTGTAAAAGATTATTGGAAAATGGCAAAAAGTGTACAGATGATGAGGTATCAAAAATTAATATATTCTGTACGAAATCTAAGAAAAACTATTCAAATGAAAAAAATGATATTTATGGATGTTTGTATCATTTAATACTATACTATACATCATACTATACACACATACAGTATGTAAATGAATCAAATCTTGATGCATGCTATCATGATTTATCATACCTTTTAGCAATGCATGGAGAATGTGTGTATATCCACAACTGGGGTCTGTGGAGGATGCGAAGAGGATAAAGACTGTGGCCTGTGGTCTTTCTGTGAGAACGTACAGGACAAGTTCAAAGACTGCAAAAATAAATTAGCAAACGGAAATAAATGTGAACGAGATACCGTGAGATTCTTTATTATCTATTCACACATAGCTAGGCAAGGTGTGTCCTCTTCCAACCAATCCGAACAGAGGATTCACATAATGAACAGTGTGTGAAATATCAATAACACATGCAAGGTCACTAGTTAAACAGTAAACAGCAAAATATTTCATTAAAAATGTGTTCTTTTAGTGAGTTCGTTCCTTTTAGATGATTTTATAGATAAAATGCAATTTGTGAAAAGAATTTAAGCCTAAGACTCAATGCATTGTAGCTGCTCCATTCCACTCAGGCGTTGTTTCCTAAACTTTGGAAACAACACCTTCAACACCTTCACACCTTTAAATCCTTTAATCACAACTGTTTAGAAACAAAATAAAAACATTCTACTTCCTTGCTATCTCATGCGAATTATCTGCGTCTCTATCTCCACACACATCTAATATGCCATTGAGTAATAGTTTGGAAGAGCCATACTGTAGTTGATAATTTCAAAATGCTATATATTAAACCACATCAATAAGCTAGCTGCAAGGAATGTAGTTAATGCCAGAAATGATTGCGCCAAAGGATTATACGGCGACGGTAGACCCCCCCCCCCCTATTTTACTTATCTGCACATCAATTATAGCACATGAAAGAAGAATATAAGAATACGTGGAAGCTAAGAATATGCAATATGCAGATTTAGAGCCTTCACAAAATGTATATTTTGGGGACTGTTATACTATTGTATTGTATACCTTATATTGTATTGTATTGTTTACTTTATATTGTATTGTATTGTATTGTATTGTATTACATATGATGGCTTCTTTTTATTCTAGCAATGTCGAACAGGCCATTGTGACTTTGTTTGTGGTCAGTGTAATGCTGATAACGACTGCTTACCTGAGGAATACTGCTCTGGGATGGGTGATCCTGATACGGCAAACACCTGCGAATACAGAGTGCATCTTGGAGAATCCTGTTCCCGAGTTCAGGTATATCAAATGTAGGAACTCCTAAATGACTTCCACTTGTCTGTTCGAGACAAAATACATATTTGTCATAACTGATCGTAACACAACTGGTGATTTCCATCCCTTTCTTGTTTTCATTGTTTCTATGAAACCCTACTTTTTTTAAATCCATAATGTTTAGGCTTAGGAATTTTGAAATATTTCATTTTGAGACTCTTTGAAACTTATTGATCCTTATATATTTAATTAATACTTAAATATACTTTCAGGAATGTATGGCTCCTCTCTGCGTGGATAATATTTGCACAGAGTGTACCAGCAATAGTGACTGCGATGACATCAGTTACTGTGAATTCCGAACATTAGCCCCTAAATATGCAACATGCGTTCCGAAGAAACGCTTTAATAATGCATGTAAGCAGGACTCTATGTGCCTATCAGGAATGTGTCTCCGAGGAGTTTGTAAAGACTGTGTGGTCGGATCGGATTGTCCCCAATTCATAAGTGCACAATTTTGTTCAAGGGACAACAGATGTGTAACTAAAATACAAACTGGTTCTAGTGTTATTTGCTTTTCACACAGTGAATGCGCCTCTGATAATTGCTGTAGGAATAGATGTAGCAGAACGTGGTGTTGAACACAAACGTTGAAAAGCACTCAAGTTCAACAAATAATAGAGACACTTAGCCAAGTGGATGATCATTGAAGTATGGGCTTAAAACAAAACATACAGCTCATCGATCAAACGTATGTGTATTTGATCTTTGTTCATCAAATATATGTATCTACATATATAAGATAAGATTAAAATAAATTACATTAAAATAATGATACCGTGACAGATGTAGAAGTAGTGGGGTCTTTTTGAGTTCTCGTTTAAGCCTTAACAACTGAAATACTACTCTCAATATCACTTCCCAAACTTAGTATAGAGGTAGTGAAACATGAGCAATGGGACAAATCTACGCTGAATACGTATACTGTTATTTTGTGTGTAATATGGTTTCTGACGTTAATGAATAAATGAATAAAAATACTTTTATAAATCAAATGTGTGTGTTATTTAATTACCAATTGCGATATGTATCAGAAAGGCTACTTATTATGGTCCCTTAGTATGATGTTACAATGGCCCGCGTTAGACTAATCTTAATACATAACTCTGTGTAGCGTTCAGTTCGACTCCCGCTGGGTACGTACTTTTATTTCCGTAAATGTGTAAGCACTTGTGCCGAAAAGAGATGAATCAAAGTGTTTTTAAACACCAACTTGACTTGATACGAACATTTCAAGTTCAATTGGTGTAAAATGAAAATTGTCCCATTTTGTGGCAGGGCAAGCTCTGGCTTAAAGCATCATGTTTTACAGACAATTATTTTTTCAGAATCAAACAGCCATTGTCACTTTTAGGATAATTGGGTCACCCATAGTATATAAGGTTATTCTTAATCGTTAGATAAATTTGATTTAAAACCAAAGCTGTATCAAGCATCATACCATGATGTTTTCTTTATGATTTTGATACATCATAAATATACCGATGTTATGGTATGTACAACTACTGTTTAATTGTATTCAAATTACCTATCTACGATATGTATATAAATTATGATATCTTGAATGTTTAATAAAATAGACTCGCTATTATAAGTAAACGAAAAGCATCTGGATATAAGTATGTCAATTAGTTTTTTACTGGATCTTGCATACCTCTTGTTAAGTAGAAGATAATATTAGAAGCAAGGAAAAGATATGTTATAAAACACGAGCTTTTTAGACTGCTTTAATTTTAAAACGATACTCGAGAATGAAAAAACAACATTATGGCTGTGTATATTGTATTTCAAGTCACATGTTGTACGCATATCTACATTTTATTTCTATTTCTTAATTTGTTTAATTAAAATTGTGAACTAGAGGAATGAGAGTAATGAACCTTTAATATGCTTATTCACTGACCACATCAACACATACATACTGGTTTAATTATCTTTTGTGGTCAGTGACAATAACTATAAAACGCTATAATAGTTCACGATTGATGGTTACTCTTGACCATACATGCTTTTATATGTACACACAGTTTTCATAATAGTATTCTACCATCCGCGGATTTGCAGGATACCGCAGTCTCTACCAAGTTTTAAATTATTACATATCATTAACACATGGTACAATGATCTTGTTTGTTTGTATAACTAAGTATATGCCATTTAGAGCGGTTGCAATCAGAGCAAAAAGAGAATCTTAAATAATCCCATTTTATTACTCTAAATCTATTTCAATGTGTATTTTAGCAATGTTATGTACAGCATTATCACACCCAATGATCGGAAGAAATGAACGGAGGGGGAGGTAGCTGAATTCCGCTGGAAAATTCAATAAATCTGGAAAAATATTCAAGAGAAAGTTTACAATTAAATTGCTAAATGAATAGACGCACGACACGGGGAAATATGTTAAGTCTCTAGGATTTTTTAACCGATAGGCTTGTAAGATTGCAAAGTCAATGCTATAAATCAAGCAACAATGGTCTACACGACCTGTAATAAATACTTATTAGTGACGTTTTTCATCACAAAATTAATGTTATTGTTTGTTTTTAAAAATAAGTGAGAAAAATCGGTGAAAAAATAATCGGAAATAATTATAATTGAACGGGGGGGGGGTGAACGGAAGAGGAGTGTTATATGTCTTTAAGGTGGAAGAAATTTGTGTACAAAACATCAAATAACTTACCCTGCGTGCAGAGTCTAGTTAAACTAGAAGACGAAGCTCTCTTTTAAGAAGTGAAGTCAAACGAATGCAAAGGGTACAAATAACTGCATGTTCAGATTTCCTCAAATCCCCTCTTATCGTTCATGTAATTTTAACGATATGCCATTCAACTTTATTAGCATGTTAATTAAACTATCTATTATAACTGGTAATAAACAACATGTTTATTTGAATTACGATGATATTCCCACCTAAGACAGTAATTACGTTCAACAGTAGTTGGAATAATACGATTCTTGGCTCTGCACTGCTAGATTAGACAAGACAGAGAAAAACAATGCACTGTTGATGGATTTATAACAAAGTATACTCTTTCATCAGGTATGTTTTATGTTCATTTTATGTATCTAATAAAATTAACTAGAACAATAAGTGTTTAAGTACATTCTTTATTGATGGGAGATATGTCAAACATATTTGTATCGTATTTTCAGAGACACAAACTAATTTCTACCAGTATGCATCTTTCAAGTTTAATATACATAGTGTTTGTGGCGGTAACTACATGGATACAAGAAGCGCAGGCACAAGGTAAAATGAAGAAATATAGACCAAAGAGCAGGTGTTATACCGACGAATACATACCGCAGGTCTTGACACAATAACACCTGCTCTCAGATCTTTATTGCTAATAAAAAAACTCACCAGATTTTTTTCGAATATTCATTATGGCCCGCCATTACTAAGGGCCGTTGTTATGACGTCACACATTACTCGTATTACCAGGTGCAGTGTCGACGAATACATACCGGGTGAAATATTGACTTTGTTCACAGTTTATAGAAGGCGTGCATACAGTCATGTTTGAATATTTAATAGATTATATGAATATATATTTATTACGCCGCAGTATCCATTCATAAGGAGCCACCAAGGTTGTTTATAAGTGAGTAAATGCTTCTCGTTGAGACGTGGTCTAGTTGGTAGGAATATAGTGACACTTGGCATGAAACCACAATACTATCCAATCCACCTTATAAACAACGAATTTAGAGTAGAAAAGAATCATTCTTGGTGAAAAGAACATTTAGAAATAATGGATGAAATATACATTTTTTTACTTATAAGAAAATTTTGCGAAACGCCAAATTTCAATTCCCTTATACTAATTACTTATAGCTCTACACATAAACATAAGTTTTGCTTTTACTATGAACAAAAACTCTCTATTTAGTTCAGAATATTGTCACATGCTATCATTTACTGAAACAAGTCAGTGTGGGAGAAGTTATCGTTAACTCTGATTTATTCATTGAATTAAAGTTGCAGTTGTAGTTAACAGGTAATATTTTTAAACATTAGCATTATATTTTAGTGTATGCATCATTGATTTAAATGGATCGTTGCGTTTCTACAATTATTCTAATGAAAGGTCGACATATTCTGAAGCAATGTCATGTTTAGTTGTAAGTTTTATTAAGGTACTTCTTCGCTAAAAATACTTAGAACATATGGCTCTCATTTCATATATGGTGAATGGTTGTAGCTATTATTTATCATTTTTTATAGAATAATTTCTTCCTTGAAAACTGCATGTATGATTTTGTTGATATAGTATAAAAATAAACCATTTTAGTCATAGATCATTGATTAACGTATTAACCAAGTAGTCGATTACGGTCTTGATCTTACTAAAGTGTAAGGAACTTTCGTACTTCAACAGAAAACAACCTGTTTGTATACATTTTAAAAGTTCCACTATTTATGTCAAAAATATGTTTTCATTGATAAGCATAATGTACACATATATTTATGATTATAGCCAATTATATAAACCCCTTTTGTATAATATCAATTCGTTTTCAAAAGTTTTAATATCGTGTCTCTAAAGGATCTATATTTCGGACAATATTGAAAGGGACATACAATCGTTTTATCGACATTCTATTTAAACCCTCGAAAGTAATCAATATGACTAGGTATCATACATAAAGAAATCAAGAAGATGTATTTAGGTTTAACAATGAAGAAAACACATTTTTCAAAAACTTACAATCACTACCTTACAATTATTGGGAAATGGTCGATAATCCGACCAATAATGCTAAAAGGCATGTGTGAGTACCAAGCATTCTTAGCCTTTAGAATAAACTACATGTATGTTTCATTCAGTTTTCATTTTCGATTTTTTATGTCATAGATAGTTGAATATGAAGGGGCTGGAATTTTTTGTTTTGGGGTTTTTATTTTCAAAATAATATCCATTGATTTCCTATTTTTGGGATCTGAAACCATCTAGAAAGGTGAGACTAATAAAGTTTGAGACATATTGCTTGAAATCTCTCAATTTCTCCTCTAAAGTGCTTGAAAGTATCTTTAAGTAATGGTTGGGGAACGGAGAAACAGAGTTTTCTCCTAAATACAATACAAACATATGAATAACACACTGAGTAATTATCAATTCATATTTGATTTTCAAATGTTTTTTAAATGTTTTTTGCTATGATTTTGATCAGTTCTAACTTTTAAAACGGTAACGGATATTACATGAACAATGATTTTATTATGACATAATAATTATATAACACAGTCTTAATTCTGATAATTAATTATCATGTTTTAAACAATATTTTATTACATAATATATATATTATATTATCCTATATTAGGATTACTATATTATATCATTTTGAACTTAAAATTAAAACCAATCACAATTTTCATTATAGGTGTAATGCATCCCATATAATCTTACTCAAATTTGCTTTCATATTAATGTTGCTCAAGCTGCCATGATTTCAAAATGACAAACTAAATTAACCTCAATTCAAAAATATGTGTCGATATTCGAATTAATAATCATAACACCTGGATCATCTTATATTACGTCAGTGTAATGTTTATCCCTTCATTTCATAATTAATTACAACATTTGAATAATCTCATTACAGTTTGACAAACGTATGTCTGTCACTTTCATGTTAAATCCATTGTTTATAAAGTTATTACAATGTATTATCTTACCTATCCAGTAGAATATAAATGACACGAAGTTATAATTTTACGTTGCTAAAATGTAAGGAAACGAACACAACGATTCTTAGAACTTTGGCTCTTACATCAAAAATTTACTGTACTTTCATTTTCTAATTAATTTCATTATTTAAGAAATAGTTAACAATAATATTTCAAATGATTCAAGATGTATTATTATTAAGATGCAGATGCAGATCGATTCCTTTCTAGTAATACCTTAGACCTAAGCATTATGTGGTAAACATGGTGTAAAGCAAGGATGAGTTATCCAGTTGTTGGGTTGTCTAGGGGGATGAGTTGTCCAGGAAATACGTTTTAGGCGTATGAGTTGTCGAGGGGATGAGTTGTCGGGTTACAATTTCAATCATTTGTTTAACGTACAATATAGTTACATAGTCAACAGTTTTTGCCTGTATTTATTTATCTTATATTCATTAGATCATATTTATGCAAACATTTTGTCATATTTATTTATTTTTCTAGCGTTATGCATTACTAGTAATATGGTAGATGAGCTTCCAAGTTGCAATACTGCTTCACGATATTGCTGCGGTTGCAAGACGCTGTTTCCAGATCCAAACGGGGTTGGTTTGTAAACACTTTATAAAGTTGTTAATTTACCTTTAAATATAAATAGAATGAATTATATATAAAAGAACAACCTTCAGTTTTGAAAAGTTTTGTATTAATGCTGTTCATTGCTTTAATATCATGGCTGTATTTAAATAGTATATCTACATCTGAGACAGTTTTACATAACACATTTATTATGTTATGTCTTGTTCGTATTAAATCGATTCTTTGTTGTCTGTGTCTAATTCACTAACAAAACAGAATCAATGTCATTCACTCAATGTGAATCTTTAGAATAAATCAACTTAGAAAAGATGCAAATGGAATAATGCCAGTATCCTCATTTATTTATTTCACAATGTTGACAATGCTAAATATATAAGAATCCCACACTGAGGTCGATACAACATTTACTTGACATGATTTGCATTCCTCTATTAATGCTTCATTTTGTTTCACATGTTAAAATACAAACGATTATAAAACTATTATTATTAGTCATACATTGAAAATGGAGTTCAATAGGATGATTTGCGTATATACATAGTATACAGTATGCACTATGCATCGTCAATATACAATGGGGGATACACTATAATGTGAATGCCTATTAGAAATAATTGAACAATGTCTTGGCTCAAGACAGAATAGACAACGCCTTATATCTTAAATAGAAACATATATTTAAACTAAGAATCAGAGTTAAAAAACAACCTCTTTAAAATAGTTATTTCAGAATCATCTTGAATTAATCATAGTACATATATCCGTTATCACTTCGTTTATTAGAATGAATTCAACTCAGACATACTCTTCTTTCCTTCATCATGAAAGGGTTTTCTAAATAATCTTTATTAACACACAACAAACGATATCAGTAAACACAAATTTAGCCGAATTCATTCTGTCCTACCATCAAAGTATTCCTGAAGCAATACCTTGATAAATCAGGCTAGTATATGAACGTGTCTTATTAATTTTTCAAAACGGATTTAATAGGAAAATGAAATGTGAACGATGTTATGATTCAGTTAATAATGAATGGACAACAATTCATAAACAAACCTATAATTGTCAGACCAATCCAAAAAGGATATTTATGAATTTTTGGGAAATCAGTATACCTTCTAAATACGATGGTTGTTTCAGAAGCAATGCACTATCTGTACAGTTATGAAATGGTATTATAGTGTATTGTAGTGTTATGTATTGTATGGTACTATTCTGTACAGTTTTTCTTGTTTTTAGGGTTTCATCTTACCATTTGCTAGAATTAAGAAAGGCGAGTGTATGGACGAGCCGTGTATTTCCACTGGATTTTGTAAAGCAAAGATAAAAAGAGAAAAAGAAAAAGCAGGTAATTGTCAATTCAGTTGTAAAAAGGTATGTATGACGTGCACGGACCTGGGGACAATGCGAGAAATGCGGGCTAATCTCAGCTTTGAGCGTTAATCTATGCCTTATTTAAAAAGCTAACTATGTGTTTAATATACCATTTTGAAGTATTTTTTATTCGCATTTCAGTGATATCATTTTTCCTTCAAGATTTTGATGGGATCTAACATATTTTTAAAGTTAAATATACCCCGACATCGTCAAATACGCTGTAAGACGTAACACTTTACGCTTACACGGTTCGTTGATATTGGGATAACTTTCGAAATAATGATCGGAATCCAACTAAAATTTCACAATTTATTCAATGGAAGGTATGCATTTATGACGTCACAATTGTGTAACGGCTACAGTTCAAATTTTCTTATATGAACGCTTTTAAAATTTTCAAAATTGTGTAAGGTTTTGAAGGCGAAGGGGGCGGGCAATAAGTTTACCTTCATTTAACCTTCTAATTTAAGTCTGATTTGAAAGAAAAATTAACTGCACAATAATGTCACGGCGAAATTAACAAAACAATAACCGATTTGTTTATTTTACAAATAATATTAAAATAAGAGCTGATTTTCGAGACTTGAAAAAAATGTGACGCATCGATTTTTTACCACAAATTCAATACATATCAATTTTTACTAACGTCCAAAGTGGATTTCCTGACCGTTTTTCAAAATTCAAAAACATTTTAGAAATATTGTCCTCGAGATCTTGCTACCCTGTGAATTTTATCTTGATTAAATAAGGATAAAGTATTTTATTTTTAGGTTGACTAAACTTGATAAAAATGTGACGCTTGTCGTTTTTGACGTCGTAAGGCTCTTTGCGCCCTGTGCTGCTCATTGTTTTGTTTTGGTATTTTGACGCCATATAATGTTACGCTAATTGTCCCCAGTTTCGTGCGACGTGTAATGGTGCAACATCAGAACAAACGTACAAATAAGCATATCAAATAATAAAGCTGTACCTGACATTGGTGCGCGCATCTATGGAGGTTTCATAAAAACTATGTTTCTTTTTCTATATATTAATATAGAGAAAAAGGAACAAATCATTCTTTTGAAAGAACATGCACATGAATTATTATTGTAGCGTCAACGCAACATCGTTTATATCTACTTTCAAACAATAATATGTTCTTCATATTTCCAATTTCCTGTAAGATATTGGGACTTGGAAATTGATATGAGAATACGCATTTATATCAATACTTCCTAAATAGCATTTGAGTACTTCTGTATAAATGTCTTTGCTTTAAGCTTTAGACAGTGCACAGTCAGACCCCAGGATGATGGGATGCACGTCAAACGACGATTGTCCGGGAATTTTGATTTGCCTACAAGGACTTGGAATGTGTATAGCGCCAGGTCCCCACGGCAGCCCTTGTGATCGAGATGATGTGAGTACTCTCTCAATCAGAATTATAGAAGCTATATACACGTGTGTGATTTTAACACAGACTACTTCAAACGAGAATATATCTTGCATACATGTTAACTATGTCATCATTGTCCAGCGAAATTAGGATTTAACTATCTGCAGATGTGTAGTAGTGGTGTATGTGATACAGAAGAAGAAGAATGTGTAGACTGTCTCGACGATTCAACGTGTGGCGAAAATGGGAGATGTGATGATGACCACCAATGTGTTGAAAGAGCTAGATATGGAGACGTATGTGAGGGTGATGGACAGGTACTACTTATTGATGTTTTTAATCAAGGTTATACACGGTTGGAAAATAAATACATTAATAGCATGAAATGCATTCGAATGTTGCTAGACGTTTTCTATTTATGTAGTGTGAAAGTGGACTGTATTGTAACACTGGTGCATGTAGCAACTGTCAGAAGGACACTTGCCCAAGTGGGCAATTCTGTGATGGAAGTTCAGACGTAGGATTCACATGTAAACCACAGCAACAAAAAGGGGGACCATGTAAATTCGACACAGTGAGTCAATGCTAAAATGAAATAATAAATTATGGAGATGGAGATAGTTTTATCACCAGTCGTACAAAATAGTATAGATTACTATCAAGACTACAGGGCAGACCGAAAGGGTGTAGCTCTTCATATTTGCTAACATAACATTTGCAAAGCATAATATGACTGTATATGTATGTGTCAAAGGGAAAAAATGAAAAAATGTTGCAGTGCACAGCAAGAACAAGAAACTATCTAAGAGGGAACCAGTCATAAGAAAAACAAACGTCTTAACTTTCCCAAACAATGAAATAAGGTGAAACACCCTCTCCCCACCATCCAAGTTCAACAAATCAAGACCCTAACAAAATAAGGGACATTTCATTCATACGGAAGATATTGCAATACATGTTGAAGAATAGTTTATATTTTAATGATATTTGAACTGCATTTAGGGATGTTTAGTCGGACACTGCAATAACAATAAATGTGTTGACTGCATTCATAATACTGACTGTGCAGAGAACAAAATGTGTAGTGACACGTATGATTGTGTTGGCGCCATTGTAATTGGAGGAACCTGTAAAGAAGACGGAGTAAGAAATTTGACAATTTAAATAATCTGATTTTCAAGAAAGAATGATGACAATCTTTGATTTAATCGTCCAATTCTCTGAAATAGGATTGTCAGCCAGGTTTGTTCTGTCAAAGTGGTGTGTGTAGCAAGTGTAAAGATGATGGTGATTGTAACATGGGACAGTTTTGTGGGACCGGCGCTACGGCTGGAAATGAATGTATCGTTAAGAATGGTCCCGGAGCCACGTGTAACGCTAATAATGTGTGTAATTGAACTATTTGTAAAATTAATTACACGAATCTAATGATTTTGCGATATATGACATGATATTCATTCAAATTATGGGGGCTAATCTGATCATAATTGCTCACAATACATTGTATATTACATTTTAACAGAATCTTTATGCGTACTTTATTTCGACATTAGTACATGTTTTTTTAGGAATGTGACAGTGGGCATTGTGTTGCTGATGTTTGTGTGGCATGCGCGGATGATTTACATTGCACTGGACAAGTGTGCAGAGAAAATATGTGTATCACATTAGCCAGCTTTGGCAACACTTGCACTGAAAATGTAAGCCTCATCGGTATCTTATAAGAATACAACACCATCCGATTTGCGTTATGTTAAAGAGTTTTCACATTATAGCGGTGTTAATATTTTACAGACGTGTGAGGCAGGTCTTGTCTGTCACGCGAATGTTTGCAGTAAATGTGGAAGCGACAGTGACTGTACCTTAGGAGAATTCTGTGGAGGAGATCCTAGTTCAGGACGCCAGTGTTCCGCAAAGAAAATCACTGGATCAAAATGCAACGCTGATACTGTACGTAGTACTTGAAGATTATGTCTGTGCTTCTTGGTGATACAATATAATCTTCACCAAGGCGATTATAATCTTATATTTGGTTTATAATATATTTTAGGAATGCGACAGTGGGCATTGTATTGTTGATGCTTGTATGGAATGCGCGGATGATTTACATTGCACTGGACAAGTGTGCAGAGAAAATATGTGTATCACATTAGCCAGCTTTGGCAACACTTGCACTGAAAATGTAAGCCTCATCACCGGTACCTTAAAAGAATTCAACACCATTCAATTTGAGTTATGTTAAGAGCCCGGTTAAGAGTTTCCATAATAATGGTGTTAATATTTTACAGACATGTGAGGCAGATCTTGTCTGTCATGCGAATGTTTGCAGTAAATGTGGAAGCGACAGTGACTGTACCTTAGGAGAATTCTGTGGAGGAGATCCTAGTTCAGGGCGCGAGTGCTTCGCTCGGAAAACCACTGGAGTCAACTGTAATACTGACACTGTACGTATTCCTAAGATGTTCAATTCAATTCAAATCGGTTGGCTCCATCTGTCTTAAACATAGTGATTGCTTCTTGAAACACCATTTTGAATGGAGAAAGAAATATTTTATGAACATAAAGTTTCGTTTGGGAGAAGTGAATACAGTTGTTCAACAAAGTATCAACCTAAAATGTTTTGAAATGTACCATAATACTTACTAATTTGGTTTATACTTTATTCCAGGAATGCGACAGTGGGCATTGTGTTGCTGATGTTTGTGTGGCATGCACGGATGATTTACATTGCACTGGACAAGTGTGCAGAGAAAATATATGTATCACATTAGCCAGCTTTGGCAACACTTGCACTGAAAATGTAAGCCTCATCGGTATCTTATAAGAATACAACACCATCCGATTTGAGTTATGTTAAAGAGTTTTCACATTATAACGGTGTTAATATTTTACAGACGTGTGAGGCAGGTCTTGTCTGTCACGCGAACGTTTGCAGTAAATGTGGAAGCGACAGCGACTGTAACTTAGGAGAATTCTGTGGAGGAGATCCTAGTTCAGGGCGCGAGTGCTCTGCTCAGAAAACCACTGGGTTAAAATGCAATGCTGATTCTGTAAGTAACCATGAGCATTTATGCTTATGTTTTATATCCCGTTGTCAGAGGCCACCTTCATATGTACGTCTATTTATCTAATGATACCATGTGATGTGTAGATCAAGTTATTCAGTGACTATACTTTTAGAAAACCTTATTGAATCACCATATGAGATCTATAAGACTTTAAAGTCCCCGATAAATCGGGCTACGTATACCGCCGTGTTTACATTAGGGGATTAGAAGAGTTTATTTTTTATTTAGGTATGCAAGCTACGTATATCAATATTAGGCCTTCATTCATGTACTCGTGTGCATGTAATCAGCATGCCCTTCAATATTATGTAAACCAGGCTATTCAAGTACTGTATAATGTACACTATTTATGTGTGTACTACATACATACAATACAATTCCCTGGGAAACAAAACACAAATGCTTTTTATATGTTCAAAATGAGCCATTTGATTGATGCAAACACTAAATAGCTTCATAAATAACATCTACAAAGTATATCTACTAGTAATTTTTAATTTCAATGGTGAAACTTCCCTGGTTACGATTATATGGGAAATCATCACGAGACGAAGATCGTTCGCCTTCCTGGCTTACCTCTGAATCGTGTACCCGGTAATCTCTTTATATAGTTTAGCGAGAGCGGTGCGCCTGCGCAGTTTTTAACTTTGGCGAACACTTTAAACGCAAGGATACTTATTTGATTGTCACAGTCCAGATATTTAACAGTACATCGATTGATAAAACCTATTCATGAAAAACTATTTGTCAGAATCAATATTATACACCCTTGGTATACGCAGCTAACGAAAATTGACCGGTACGGGTCAAAAGCTGGACCGGTACGGGTTAACGGTTTTATTTGAATTTAAAATAGCCATAACTTGCTCAATATTGACTTCCTCGTGTCTAATTTGAAATATATGATGCCTCCCGATGCTTTTAAGTACCCCAATTTTTTACAGATTTTTAAACGGACCACAACTCTCTAAATGCGCATTTATGCTCTTTTCTCTCGAGAACGACTGTCTCATTTTCACGATAACTTTTATTTAGTACCTCTAACATATAAGATCTATTTTCCCCATCAAGGTATGATGTAAATGACATGCTATTTACATCTTGTGAGTTTCAATGACGCGCGTTTGATTTTATAAAAAATGCCAAACTTTGTGACAAAGAATTTCATCAGCTATTGCCCCGAACCGGTCCGTCTTCTCGCTACAAGCAGATTGCCCCGAACCGGTCCGTCTTCTCGCTGCAAGCAGGATGAAATTCTTTGTCACAAAGTTTGGCATTTTTTATAAAATCAAACGCGCGTCATTGAAACTCACAAGATGTAAATAGCATGTCATTTACATCATACCTTGATGGGGAAAAATAGATCTTATATGTTAGAAGTACCAAATAAAAGTTATCGTGAAAATGAGACAGTCGTTCTCGAGAGAAAAGAGCATAAATGCGCATTTAGAGAGTTTTGATCTGTTTAAAAATCTGTAAAAAATTGGGGTACTTAAAAGCATCGGGAGGCATCATATATTTCAAATTAGACACGAGGAAGTCAATATTGAGCAAGTTATGGCTGTTTTAAATTCAAATAAAACCGTTAACCCGTACCGGTCCAGCTTTTGACCCGTGCCGGTCAATTTTCGTTAGCTGTGTATACCAAGGGTGTTATATGTCTTGGAAAACTCTGCTAAGTAGGGGTATGTCTAATATTGTTTTGATACCTCTGCGTGTGTATTTTTTGACTTGACACTTCATTGCATTTTAAGTGTAAATAATGAGATCGTTTTCCATATGACATATCTTTTAAATTTTGAAGTACATTTTTGGTGCACTTACACTCACTAATTTGTATATTTAGGAATGTAACAGTGGACACTGTGTAGACGATGAGTGTGTATCATGTGTACTCGATGATCACTGTAGTGGCCAGCAAGTTTGCAATGACAACACTTGTATAACTTTAGCAGGATTTGGTGGAATATGTGACTCTACAGATGTGAGTTTTAAATATATATTTTACACAAACACGTCCATTTGATATTGAAGTAACATTATCTTAATCTTACCCTACAATCACATCGAACAAACTCCCACTACCTCGAAAAACGGGCTCAGAGTGTGTACGAACAGATTGGACGTACTTAGAACTGTTTGAGGTCTATATTTACAATCTTCATGAACGTATTCGAACGGATGGGTCATCAAAATCATCTGGTGGTTGTCACATTCTGCAATAAGAACGAGTGACCATTTAAGACCAGCTGGGCGCGCTATGAACGGAACCAATGTCACACTTCGATCTTACTAGGAACGTTTTAAGAACGAGCGGAACTGTCTGAGGACGTATTGAGAACGAGGTATAACTAATTGCAAACGGGTTCAAACTGATTAATGACGTATTAAAGACTGCTGATGAACTAATTAGTAATAAGTAAAAATATAGCTTTCACATAATGCCAGTTGCCACTGCGTTCTTCACAACGTTGCCGATCTGATCTAAAGTGTGCGAACGGAACGAACATAGCTGCAACTTTCTACGGTCTATTCACGAACTTCATAGACGTACTTGGACGGGAAGGTGAATCATTTCAAAATTCGATGGCGACCTACCATTCTGTGATTAGATCGTGTGACAGCGTACTTCAAATGAGATGACCTATTAGACTGGGAACATAGCTGCCGTACTACGACCCTACTAGGGACGCGTTAAGGACGAATTGCGAATGAAATGGACGTATAAAAGACTGTTTTTGTGAACGAAGTAGCTAATTATTGTAGACATGTTTCCCGACCACAGCCAGATTCAGTCCAAAATTGTGAAAAAGCTCTCCCCTGGAAAAAAGCCCCCCCCCCTGGTAAAAGCTGGCTACGGGCAAGGTACATACACTATACGTCAACAAAAAAAATAGTAAATCATCTTTGATTTAGGTTTGTGAACTGGGCCTTGTTTGCTATATGGGTCGATGTGGGGAATGTGAGGACGAGAATGATTGTGACGAGGATGAATTTTGTGGCGTAGGTAGAAACAATGGGTATGCGTGTATACCTAAGAAGGGGATTATGTCAGGTTGCACTTCAGATAGTGTAAGTGCTTTATAAGTCCTACAAATGAAAATTGAATAAATATTTATCTGGGAAAATATATGGTTCTTTTGCAAACAGATTAAATTATCTATTACGTAATTTATGACATTGCTTAACTAAGCCATATTGTTTTCTTCAGTTTTAAAGAGAACATTTTTCTGCAGAGAAAGAAAATACATTGCGCAATATTTGATACCTTACGCATGTAAGTTATCAAATGGATGGGTACTTGATACAATATATCATCAAGGTATTGTGGTAAGAATTGTAATAACTAGCTTGTTTCAAAATCAAAGGAATGTGACAGCGGCCATTGTGTTGACAAAATGTGTGTAGCCTGTGTATCCAACAATAATTGTAATGGACAGCAAGTTTGCAAAGACAACACATGTATTACATTGGCAGAGTATGGTGGAAAGTGTGACTCTTCGGATGTGAGTTTCTAATGTTTTAGAAAACTGCTATTACATGGTCACATAAGTCCACACGGAACTAAGAATGACGTGTAATCAAACCAAATGAATATATATAGGTTATTTACTGGGAGGGATTGAATATGGGTTTTATTCCGAGGGACAATATGATATTGACCGAAGGGTAATATGATATTGACCGAGGGAGCGCAGCGACCGAGTGTCAATATCATATAACCCAAGGTCAATATCATATTTTCCGAGGAATAAAACCCATATTCAATCCCGACCAGAAATAACCTATTTATTCCATAATACACCCCTCTAAAATGCTACATTTGGATAATGCAAAAAACGGGAAAAAATAACCGGGAAACCGAAAATAGGTTAATATGCTCCGATACGATTTTTTTCCCGGGGACAATACGATTTTTTCATGTAATACGCTCTAATACGATTTTTTTTTCCCGGGGACAATACGATTTTTTCATGTAATACGATTCAATACAATTTTTATTCCTTCATATTTCCCTGGGAAAACAGTAGTATTATGGAATAAGGTACCATGTTATCTTCTCCCTGATCAATATCTTGATTGACAGAAATACATCTGAGGAATATTGGTAATTGTCTAAAGGAATCAAATCGAATACTAACGTATGAAACAATGTGGTCTTTCGAAAAAGGTGATCAAAGTCATTGTTTAAAATAAATGTGTGAAAATGTATGCTTTGCTGTAGTTTTGTAAACTGGGCTTGGTGTGCTATATGGGTAGATGTGGGGAATGTGAGAACGAGGATGATTGTGACAAAGGCGAATTTTGCGGCGTTGGAAGGAACAATGGGTATACGTGTATACCTAAAAGGGGGATTATGTCACGTTGCTTAACAGAAAATGTAAGTTGTATATAAACAGAAATAATAAATAGAAAAAAATCCGAGAAGACATCAAAGTAATCAAAGTTCCTACATTCGTATGATTGGAAAGCTTATTTATTGTGTGGTTGTCTGTACTTCGCCCTAGATCTGCGAGTTGTAAATAAAGTTTTGGATTGGGCATTATCTATTTTTATCTTATTCACAAGTCGGGTGTATAAAATTGGCCATTCTAGATGATTCATTTTTGTCGCCTGGCATCTAGACATATACATTCATTTTTAATGTTTCAGGAATGCACAAGTGGATATTGTGTAAATGGTGTATGTGTAACATGTGTAGATGATTCACATTGTGGAGAACTTGCGTGTCGAGAAAACACATGTGTCAAACTTTCTGAATTGGGTGACACATGTAAAGAAGACAGGGTAAGATATAAGTTTTAAAATTTAGCAATGGTGAACACGAGCCAATAATATCATACATACACCGTTCGTGTACTGTATGTAGTGTAGTCACTTTTATACCATGGTCATAGCAATATTAGGTATATAATAGCAAACAGTGATTAATCACATATTTGGGACAGGGATGATATCAAGGATGATATCAGGATTAGAGGGATGATATCAGGGATGATATTTTTAAGAAAAATGTTTTTCTTGCCCTAAATTCCCAATGTACTTTGGAGTGGGATAATAGGTAACATAAATATTTTCAAGATTCAATCCTTTTTTCTCTCATTCAACAGAAGATTTTGGGTAGATATTGATCTTTATCATGGTATAATGTCGCTATTCACCTGTTGGGATGATATGGGTAATATCCCTCGGATGATATCGATATTTCATCCTTGTGACATTCCCCATATCAAATCCTTCCTGGTGAATAACTACTTTACATCTACTGAATCTAGTTTCACAAGGAAAGGGGGAAATTTAAGAACCCTGGAATACATTCCAAAAGATAGTAAGTCTTGTCTGTTTAAGAATTGTCTCTCTGGCCTTGAATGCCATATGGGTGTATGTAGTAGTTGCACGAGGGATAGCGATTGTGATGAGGGACAGTATTGTGGTGGGGACGAGTATAGCAACGGCTTGATGTGCGTGGATAACAGTCAATTTGGTAGCCAATGTAAAGTCGATAAGGTAACATCCACGTGCATACAGTACTCAAGTTCTGAACCTCACGAGTTTTGATTCTGAGTGAATCCAGTTGATAATATTTTGTTTTGATGGATACTTCAGAAAAAATAAATAAATGATTTTTCGTGCTAAATATACGACATCTGATTTAGTCGTCTGTAAATGGTTTCCTATACATTGCTCATGTTTTTGTGAATGGTGGAAAAGAGGGGCTCAAATTAAAACATTAGCTATAGTTAAATATGTCAACAAAAGAAACTGTGAACATAACAATTACTTACTTTACATGTTCATTGGCAGCATTGTGACACCCATCTAATGTGCAGTGATGGTGTGTGTGGTTACTGCAAGAGTGACACCGATTGTTTGTCCAATGCTTATTGCAAAGGAGGAGCTGATAAAGGAAAAGAATGTGTCTCCAAGAAGGAATTTTGGGCAATATGTGAGGAAGACACTGTGAGTGTGTTTTTAATGAAGGACTCTATCAAATTGAATTTACAATGTATGTTACCATATTATCACACCAAACTAGTTCTCAATACATTCTCTAAAACTGGTTTAAACTGTGTACGGACGGATTGGACGTTCTTACAACCGTTTAGGGTCTATTTACAAACTTTATGATAATTGAACGTACTCGAATTGGTAAGTCCTCCGGAAGTTAGAGGATTGTCATAATTTTCTGATGGTCGTCACGTTCTGCAATAAGAACGAGTGACAACGTACTTAAGACGAGCTGGACGTACTTCGAACGGAGCTGTCGTACTTCAGTCCTAGAAGGGACGTTTTAAGAACGAGTTGAATTGTCTGAGGACGTATTTAAAATGAGGTCGAAGTAATTGCGAGTTTTAAATGATTACGGACGTTTAAAATACTGTTTATGCATGAAATGGAAATATAGCTATCACACCAAACTGATTGCTAATGCGTTCTTAAAAACGTTGTTGAATTGGTTTTAAGCTGTGTGCAAACGGAACGAACGTACATGTAGCTGCAACTTTCTACGAACTTCATGGACTTGCTCTGACGGGAAGCAGGTGTTTTAGAACATCGAATCATTTCAACATTCGATGGCGACCCAACCGTTCTGTAATTAGACCGTATGACAACGTACTTAAAACGAGATGACCTACTAGACTAGGAACGCAATTGCCAAACTGCGACCCTACTAGGGACGCGTTAACGTTTTGCAATTGGACATCAATTGCAGTACGTGTATACACCGACATGGTGCGACCTGAACGAAGTGCGAATGAGATGGACGTATTGAAGACTGTTAACCCTACTATCACACCAAACTAGTTCTCAATACGTTCTCGAAAACGGGCTTAAACTGTGCACGACTGGACGTACTTAGAATTGTTTTTGGTCTATTATGTCACCACCAAAAGTGGTGACATATTGTTATGGTCTCCGTTTTTTTGCGACGGCGTCCGGCGGTTGGTGGTTGGTGGTTGGCGTCCGGCGGTTGGCGTCCGGCGTCTGTAACAATTTCTTACAACTTCCTATAACTTAACAAATACTGTTTAGACTGACTTCAATTTTTTTCTAAATCATCTACATGTTCTCAGAAGTTCAAATCTGACTTTAGATTTGACATTTGACCTTCAATGACCTTCTCAAGGTCAAAAAGGTCTTTTTTCAACTTGCTTCACATTGACTAAATTTTTTTTCAAAATCATCTACATGTTCTCAGAAATTCAAATCTGACTTTAGATTTGACATTTGACCTTCAAATCTGACTTTAGATTTGACATTTGACCTTCAATGACCTTCTCAAGGTCAAAAAAGGTCAAAAAGGTCTGTTTTCAACTTGCTTCAAATTGACTAAATTTTTTTTTCAAAATCATCTACGTGTTCTCAGAAATTCAAATCTGACTTAAGATTTGACATTTGACCTTCAATGACCTTCTCAAGGTCAAAAAAGGTCAAAAAGGTCTGTTTTCAACTTGCTTCAAATTGACTAAAAAAAATTTTCAAAATCATCTACGTGTTCTCAGAAATTCAAATCTGACTTTAGATTTGACTTAAGATTTGACATTTGACCTTCAATGACCTTCTCAAAGTCAAAAAAGGTCAAAAAGGTCTTTTTTCAACTTGCTTCAAATTGACTAAATTTTTTTTTCAAAATCATCTACATGTTCTCAGAAATTCAAATCTGACTTTAGATTTGACATTTGACCTTCAATGACCTTCTCAAGGTCAAAAAAGGTCAAAAAGGTCTGTTTTCAACTTGCTTCAAATTGACTAAATTTTTTTTTCAAAATCATCTACGTGTTCTCAGAAATTCAAATCTGACTTAAGATTTGACTTAAGATTTGACATTTGACCTTCAATGACCTTCTCAAGGTCAAAAAAGGTCAAAAAGGTCTGTTTTCAACTTGCTTCAAATTGACTAATTTTTTTTTTCAAAATCATCTACATGTTCTCAGAAATTCAAATCTGACTTAAGATTTGACATTTGACCTTTAATGACCTTCTCAAGGTCAAAAAAGGTCAAAAAGGTCTGTTTTCAACTTGCTTCAAATTGACTAAAAAAAATTTCAAAATCATCTACGTGTTCTCAGAAATTCAAATCTGACTTTAGATTTGACTTTTGACCTTCAATGACCTTCTCAAAGTCAAAAAAGGTCAAAAAGGTCTTTTTTCAACTTGCTTCAAATTGACTAATTTTTTTTTTCAAAATCATCTACATGTTCTCAGAAATTCAAATCTGACTTTAGATTTGACATTTGACCTTTAATGACCTTCTCAAAGTCAAAAAAGGTCAAAAAGGTCTTTTTTCAACTTGCTTCAAATTGACTAATTTTTTTTTTCAAAATCATCTACATGTTCTCAGAAATTCAAATCTGACTTTAGATTTGACATTTGACCTTTAATGACCTTCTCAAGGTCAAAAAAGGTCAAAAAGGTCTGTTTTCAACTTGCTTCAAATTGACTAAAAAAAAATTTCAAAATCATCTACGTGTTCTCAGAAATTCAAATCTGACTTTAGATTTGACTTAAGATTTGACAATTGACCTTCAATGACCTTCTCAAAGTCAAAAAAGGTCAAAAAGGTCTTTTTTCAACTTGCTTCAAATTGACTAAATTTTTTTTTCAAAATCATCTACATGTTCTCAGAAATTCAAATCTGACTTTAGATTTGACATTTGACCTTCAATGACCTTCTCAATGTCAAAAAAGGTCAAAAAGGTATTTTTTCATCTTGCTTCAAATTGACTAAATTTTTTTTCAAAATCATCTACATGTTCTCAGAAATTCAAATATGACTTTAGATTTGACATTTGACCTTCAGTGACCTTCTCAAGGTCAAAAAAGGTCAAAAAGGTCTTTTTTCAACTTGCTTCAAATTGACTAATTTTTTTTTTCAAAATCATCTACATGTTCTCAGAAATTCAAATCTGACTTTAGATTTGACATTTGACCTTTAATGACCTTCTCAAGGTCAAAAAGGTCAAAAAGATCTGTTTTCAACTTGCTTCAAATTGACCAAATTTTTTTTTCAAAATTATCTACATCTTTTCAGAAGTTCTAATTTGACTTTACAAGTTCTCAGAAATTCAAATCTGACTTAAGTTTGAACTCATAATATTGTGAGCAACTAGGTGGTGACATTTTGTCATGTTAATGCCTTGTTTACAAATGTCATGAACGTACTTGAACGTCTAGGTCTTCCAGGATTTAAAGCATGATCAAATTTGATGCTCTGATGGTCGTCACGTTCTGCAATTAGAGCGAGTGACAACGTACTAAAGACGAGCTGGTCCTACTTATAAACGGAACTTTCGTGCTTCAATCCTAGTAGGGACGTTCTTAGAACGAGGTGAATTGTCTGAGAACGAAGTAGAACTAATTGCAAACGGGTTTAGACTGAATGAGAACGTATTAAAGACTGCTTATGAACATGTTAGCAACAATATAGCTACCACACCAAAGTAGTTGCCACTGCGTTCTTCAAAAGGTTGCCTAACTGGTTTTAAACTGTCTGCAAACGGAAAAAACGTAGCTGTAATTTTCAACAGCCTATTTACGAACCTCATGGACGTGCTGGGACGGAAAGGTAGAATTTTGAATCGTTTCAAAATTCGATGGCGTTCTGTAATTAGGTCGTATGACAACGTACGTAACGAGATGACCTACTAGACCAGGAATGTAATTGCCGTACTTCGACCCTACTAGGGACGCGTTAACGACGTTGTGCAATCGGATATCATTGCAGTAATTCCACACACCGACATGGTGCAACCCGGACGAACTGTGAATGAGATGGACGTACTGAAGACAGTTTGTCAACGAAGTAGTTAATTATTGGGGGGTAAACATAATAACCATTAAAAGCATGTTTATGACAATTTGGCGACGTCCATTTAAAATATACGTCTATTTATCTTCAAAATGCTATTTTACGCAGGAATGCACGAGTGGTATATGCCGTGATGATGGTGTCTGTGTTTTTTGTGATGACACACGCGTTTGTGACACACTTCAATATTGTGATGATGGAGAGTGTATCAATGTAAAGAAAGTTGGACAAAGGTGTAAAGACAATCAGGTGATGACGCTTGCCTACTTTATTTTGACATAATATACACTATATAAGCATATAGTTTACCACAAAACCTTGTTCTTACCAAACAGTCTTCTTGAGATAGCAATAACCTACAATTATCTCAATCTGATGCACGTATTGTTGTCAACTTTTTTTCATTTAACTGCTTTGCTTTTACGTTTGCGTTTGGCTGCGTATTTGTTCAGCGCGCTTCTACAGCAATGAATCAGCTCAGCAGCTTTGCATTTGAAAACCTGCGCTTGCGCGATATTCTTTTGCATGATCTTTGTAAAACACAATTCTTTTTTCTAGGAATGTTACTCACATTATTGTTTTGAAGACGTTTGTGTTTCGTGCATGGCAGATTTTGATTGCAAGGAATCGAACACGTTTTGTGACGATTCAAAATCTCATTCGTGCATGTCGAAAAAACCAAACGGAGAACATTGCTTGAAGAAATCAGTAAGAATATCTCCGTCATTACACAAATCATGCATATTGTTGATTTTAATCTCTACTTGTTAGCTTACTTTATTTATCTTTGTACTTGCTTATGCAATTGTATATTTCTATGACTCATTTAAGCTGTTTTTATGTTTTACGATGTACTTTTTTTAACTGTTTCTTAACGGTTTCACATTGCCATTGCTGGTTTTGTAATTATCACAAATGATTTTGTAACTGCCAAAGTCGTCAACCTATATTTTAGTCAAATCGATCCTCCGAAGTAGGTGTAGTGCAGGACTAATCCTATTGAGTTCCTTCGTTAAGTGTTTGGGTCAAACCAATCGCAAGCCATTTTTTAATATCAATTATTCTGCAATTGTTACATCATCACAATAAAGTATCACAATTTTGATAGGAATGTGAAAGTAATCAATGTGCAGCGTCTGGTATCTGTGGCGACTGTGTAATGGATAGGGAATGCGGAACTGGAAAATTTTGCCAAAACAACGTTTGCATGGCAACATTGCAAGATTTCGCAACCTGTCAAAATAATCACGTAAGTGTGCCTTGAACACGATATATCGCCACAAACAAATCTAACGATATACATATGCTATCTATCGTTAATGATCTAGACTCCCCGAAATAGTGTCATTTTAATGCACATCAAAAAGTAATAAATAACCAAATGCAACACACCGATTACAAAACAATAGACCGTTCTCGACTTGAACTCTCTCAGACCGAACTCTGTTTTAGTGTAAAGCTATGTAGGAGCAGTAAAACTAGTAGTGATTTCTTCTTAAATGACATGTTTTTCATGATGGTGTCTTATTTTACGTTCAGCAATGTGCATCTCAAAGGTGCGATGGTGGCACGTGTGTGCAATGTTTTAGGGCGGCCGATTGTGAGCGAGGACAAACCTGCACATTTGGAGAATGTTTTGACAAGCTACCTGCTGGAAAACCTTGTGCTACAGATGATGTAAGTTATTCTTATCATGTGGTTTTAAAGTTTGATGAGACTACAAAAATGATTGGATTATCCCGGCCCATTATCATCCCATGCAGACAGATCGCCTAAAACTATATTCGTATGACAGTATGATGCGAGACTCGACATTCAGCAGGAAACTAGAAACATTTTGTCACGAATGAAGCAAATTAATTTTTACTGCTTAATAAATGGCGAATGACGAGGAACCTATCTGACTAGTAAAGAAGTAGGGCAAGTAGGAACCAAACCCAGGACTCATGTTACTCATGTTTCAATCTATTATTATTACGATTATAATTTCAGCAATGTATATCTAGAATATGCGGCATGGGCTTGTTGTGTCACGAATGTGATAGTGACTTTGATTGTGACAGAGACACATATTGTCACATTGTTGACGAGAATGAGGCTACTGATGGAGAGGTGAACCGCTGTGAAAAGAAATTTGAAATTGCTGCTAAGTGTTTAGGAAATAACGTAAGTGTGTGAATAGTCCACTGCGTATCTACTGTACATGCAGCATTGTGTATTAATATGTGCTTACGTATGGTGATGGCATTTCTGAGAATTTCTGTGTTCTTGAATATGCTTTCTTGAATACGTCAATCTTTTGCATATTTTTCGTGTATTTTTAAATATTACTTTAGAATACAACTTTCGACTTCGAATGGATCATTTAGACTATAGTATAAGGCATAAACATGCAAAGATTCACCACCTGCCGCCATTTTTTAGGATGCCCATTGTGAAACGAAGTTAAACACGCCTAACGCTGTTTCAAACGCCAAACACTGACCTACGAACACAATCCATGAAAAAGTTGAAAACTATAATAATATGTGAAAATGTGTATTTTAACTAATAATAAAGGGAGTTGTTGAATTTGTGAAAATCAAAATTATATGCTAAACATATTATGTAATCTCGTTATTATGATTCTTGCTAGCAATGTATGACAAGAATGTGCGACAACGTATGTGGATCGTGTCTCAGTGACTTTACATGTGGATCTACCAAGTATTGTGAAAATACAAAACCTTTTGATCCAAACTCGTGTAAGCCCTATGTAAAAAATGGAGAGCCATGTGAATCCTCGAAGGTAATTTACAAAAAACAAACAAACATATTACGGAAGATGATGTTGCATAATACACTAATCCAGCAATTTTTGTCATGGTGGTATCCATTATCATATCTGCTGATTAACTAATCAACTGCTGAATAATGTAACTTCCAAATCGCTTTTGGCTGGAAAAGGGAGTTAAGAGAGAACTACCGGTCATGAGGAAACAAACACCAGTATCCCCCACAAAAAGTTTATGTTAAGAAGGAATGTCCACTTTAGTCTCAGGAATACGCAAATCTCTCATATGCTTGGATTTATATCACTTGGTTCCTTATACATTAATCTATATGGAATCATTTTCTCATTTTATGTAAATCACTGTTTTGTTAGTCATGCATGATAAAATGGCAGAAGTTAATGATGATAGGTGTCTTTGAGTACCAGAGTACAGCATCGTTTCTTTTGTTCATCTCTTGTTAAAATCGTTCCATGTGTTTTCAGTCGTGTGAGAGTGGCTTCTGCGATTCTCTCTGTGGAGAATGTATAACCGACAAAGACTGTAAGAAACAAGGGACAATATGCCGGGGTACAGGTTCTGGTAGCGTGATGAACGAGTGCCACACTCTGATATTAAACAACAGACCTTGTAATAAAGACTCAGACTGTCAGAGTGGGCTCTGTATTGGGAAATGTGTCAACTGTAAAACTTCCGATGATTGTATATCAGGGAAAGCCTGTTTTAATAATGTCTGTAAATGGAAGCGTAGATATGGATATCCATGCAGTAAAGATGACCAATGTAAAAGTGTAGTGTGTGATTTCGATAGAGGAATATGTGTATACTGAACTCCTAGCAACAGCGAATTTTTGTATGTTTATTCGTAAGGTTCGATCGTATTTTGAAATAAATTATGCCAAAAGCACCGAACCAGTGTTTATCGCATTTCTTGATATACAACAACATGACAATTGCAATGTGCAGTCTTTTGATATGAGAAGTATAGATAAAGCATATTACTAAATTATTAATATTTCCGAAAACTATCCATAACCTCGTTTAAAATACATCAAAGGTGCAAAGATGAACTTAATAGTTTCAGTACTAGTTTCATTTATCTATTCACTGCTTTTCGATGAAGTATGAACAAAAATCACTGCATAGATTACGTACTTGTTCTTTTTTAATAAATAAACGGCTGTCGATAACCGGATTAACTAGTACTTTTATATGGCAAACTCATTTAATTATGAATATAATATAGTGACAAAGACAAAGTTTATAGTAGTAATAGTGGCAGGTACTATTCATTGGTCTTAAAATAGTAGGTTAATCCGGTAGCCGACAGCCAAAATTTGCATTCGCAAATTCAAGGTTAGCTTTGCATGGTAAACAATTACTCCAAGCTCAAGTTCAGAAAATAGACAAAAAGGTACATGTACGAGTACATAATCAATCAACGTGTACCAAGTTTAACAGTTCAAAATCTACACATTCAAAGGAGTGTTATCGATATGGAAAACTGAATTCAACAATGTTTTTCTCTTAAACCCATTATGAAAACATTCTGTAAAAAACACAGTATTTTATATAATGTTGACTGATTGACAACAATTAAATGCGAAAATAATTTAGAAATATTTTATACAAGGGTCGATCCAGATATTCTGATAAAAAAATGCTCTCATTTCTTTATTTTTGGATGTTATTACTTGTAATTTGGACAGACAAAAGATAATTTATTTTGGCAAAATATATAAAAATATAAATTTTATTCCTTCATAACTCTCCTCACGGGAGAACTTTTGCGTTGCCAAGGTAACGGCACCTGGGACAATAAAACTAGAATAAAAGTTTCACTACAAAATCAAGAGTCTCACAGACTGATTAAATCAACTATTTTGTCCTTTATGTACGCATGCGCTCAAAATAATGTCCTTGTGCAGCCACACATCGTCTATGTCTATCAACCCAGCGAGTATATACATCATTGCAGTCAGGGAAGTTGGTGTGCAGGGAACGCAGTTCTGCCTGTTTCATCTCATTGACATCATGAAATCGCCTGCCTTTGAGGTCACTCTTCAGTTTGACAAACTTGTCTGTAGATCCCTGGTACTGATATTGCATCATCTCTATAAACCCTTTTTATGGCATTAATCGTCTCTCCTCTGCTTTTCCCATCCTTTACAAGAAACCTGATGGCACTCCTCACTTGATTTTGTACTTCGCGTTTAGCCTCCTTTGCACTTATGCAGTCTGACATTTTGATTTTCCCTTTTGCACACTTTGACAAAACTTGCTCAAGTGATTTGAATTTGGAGCCAGCTTCTATTTGCTCACAATGGATTGTCTGTTGTGATGTCATAAAACACTTAATTGATTGTAGGTGCACCTGCTAAAATGCTAATTGAAGAATATTTGACTCTAAAATGGGTCATAATGGATATAAAAGTATGTAAAGACAAAATATGAAGAGACAGAAAAGCTACTTGTCCCAGGTCCCGTTTCCATGGTTACCAATTTTTTACCCTAGCAACGCATTAGTGCCCGTATGTTGACTAAACTTATGAGCAATTTAATTATCCTCATTGTGTGCAAGTTTGATGTTATAACTCCCAAAAATAAAAAGAGCAGTTTTTGTTAACATTTTTTGTTTTTTCAGTGCAATTGTTTTTGCTCCTTTCTACCAATTCTTGAGAATGAATTAAAATGTCCAGCTTGTTGGAACAAAATAGCATATACAACATGTCTTTTGACCTCTCATAATATAGTTATACAAAGGAATTTTTGGCTGATTTTAAAAAAGTATTCAAAAGATTAAAACAAAATCCCCCAAAATAGATAAAAATCAAGAAAAACCTTTTATTTCATTAACAAGATACTTTTTAAAATCAACCAAAATTCCCTTTGTACAATTACAATATTGAGAGACCTAAACATGTTGTTTATGTCGTTTTGTTCCAATGAGGTTCGGAAAGATTTTTCATTTCACTCTGGAAACATGATACCAAGAACAAAACAAGTGTTTGGTGTGTTTTCTAAAACAATATAGATGAAAGTATGTATATATTAAATATTCAAATTATATTGTTAACATTCAAAGGATTACCATTAAATTGACGATGTGTAAAAGTTTTAGATTTTTTATGACTGGTTTGAGAGAAACGTGTGTTCAAAAAGTTCTCCATATCGATACCACTCCTTTAGTACAAATAGTTCATGTTTTATCATCATCGTCAATATCAGTGGTAGGATGAGAAGACATTAAAACACATTTATCTTGGTTGCAACGATTCATTTTATCGATGTGGCTTATATTCTTCCCACGTGGTGTACCAATAAGTTTCTATTGTTTCACTTACAAAAACAGTAATTATAACTTATAGATCTTGATTGATATTTCAGAGTCCTTCTTTACTAATATTAATCAACAAGCTACGCAGTGTAACATATTTTGAACCAAATGGCCGTCAGTTACTGATAGTACATAAAATAGTTCCTCCTAAACATATCAAAACGATAGATAACAGTGTCATATGGTACAGGCTACATGCATATATTTGGTATATTTTTAACAAATGTACTTTGCTATCTCACATATTCAAATGTCAATGAAACCGCATGCCAGAGGTATACTTATACATAAATGTGTAATTCGCAATGCCTTATATACCTTACAACACGATGATAAAGTATATGATGGAACCTTGTTTGTGAAATGGATAAATTTCGATTAAGGACTAAAATTGATTGTGATCTACAAAAACAATTTATGAATTAATATCGTAACGCAACACTACCGAAGCAAAAGTATATATCAACATGGATGATGCATCTCACAAAGAAAGTGACACTCCGAACATAAAACATATCAACATGGATTCGACAAAAGGTGCTTTGAAGAATAATGGTGCATTGACAGAGAACTCTGATGGAGCAAACGAACAAAGACATCGATCGCGAGCACTTTGTGATGCGTGTATACCATCCAAATTATTTAACAAATTACTTATGATTTGCTGTTTAACTGAAGCAACAAGAGTAAAGATACGAATTATTGTTATGAGTTTAAGTTTTATGGCTGAATTTACTGCCTATCTCTCACTTCAGAATTTACAAAGTAGCTTGAATGCTTCTGGTGGTTTAGGAACAATGTCATTAAGTATGCTAGGATTTGGACTGGCGATTGCATCATGGTTTTCCCACATTCCTATTCGGTTCTTCGGCCCCAAGCTCTGCATTATTGTTGGCTGGATGTCTATGTGTGTATTCATCATAGCCAATGCATTCCCATATCCATATACACTAATTCCAGCTAGTGTACTTGTAGGTTTGACTATGGGTCCGACCTGGACTGCCCAGGGGATGTTTATGACCACATATTCCATCGAATATGCTGAGTTAGTGAACATGGAAGAAGGAGATGCAATGGGATACTTCAGTGGAATTTTTTTTGGAATATTTCACACTTCACGTAT
Source organism: Owenia fusiformis (assembly GCA_903813345.2). NCBI lineage: Eukaryota > Metazoa > Annelida > Polychaeta > Sabellida > Oweniidae > Owenia > Owenia fusiformis. The sequence continues at coordinate 17,751,787 of CAIIXF020000007.1, read as the reverse complement.
AATAGGAGATCTGATCTCGTCATTAGTACTGCAGACGCCACTAGAATCACTTGATCGCAATAGAACCCTTGATGGAATCACTTGTGGATCTGAATTTTGCCCAAGTGACCTAGACAGGGTAAATGCCAGTGCTTTGAATCCACCGTCCTCAGAACAAATAGAAAGACTTGTAGGAATCTACCTTGGTTTTGGAATACTTGGTGTTTTAATAGCAATATTTTGCCTTGCAGATGGCACATTAAAAGAAACGGTAAAAGAAGGCGTGTGTAAGAATGCATTTTCAGCTATAGCGATAACAGGAAATATCAAGTTTCTGCTAATTTTACCTGTTTTAGTCTTTGTCGGTTTGAAGCAAAGTCTGATGGCAGGTGATTTTACACAGGTGAATTATTCTTATTTCTTGTCTAATACAGGGTGAGTCAAAAAGGGTAACCTAAATAAATGTTGATAACCAAGTATGAGTTTATTTTTATCATATTTGGTACAACCAAACCTTGTTTAATGCTCTTTCATTCTACCAAGTTTCATTGGTCTACTTCAAATGGTCACGATTTCATGGTCATTTTACAAAACATGCTCAAGTCAACATTCTACTAAGTTTCATTGGTCTGCTTCAAATGGTCACGATTTCATGGTAATTTTACAAAACATCCTCAAAATGCTGATCTCGGCAAACTTGAACGCTCAAAGATCTTCTAATCTCATGTTTCAGCTCTTTGATGCTTTTAGGGTTGTTTATATACACATTATCTTTGAAATAGCTCCAAAGATGAAATTCTTGGGGTTCATATATGGGCGACTTTGGCATATATCGGCCTTTGGAGCATGTTTTAAAATAGGGACCATTTGGGAATAAACAAATGAAACTTAGCAAAATGAAAGAACATTGTACATAGTTCAATCGAGCAAAATATGACCTCAAACCCAAGCTGGATGACTGTGTTGTTAACATTTGCATTTTTGTTTGGGTTACCTTTTTGGCTCACCCTGTACTGCAACTCTTTCTGTCGTTTCAGCGTAAAAGGAAGCAGAATTAAGAAAAATAAATTTCGCTTTAGCATACATGCATCAAATGTATACGTCGTTAAAAAGAGCATATCGTTCAAATGGAGTATTATCCTTTACAATCGTATGTCCATCATATATATCACAATATTATATATCATCATATATACTAGTATATACATATCACAATATTATATATCATCATATATATATTATCATATATATCACAATATTTTCATCTGACTTTTTAGGCATATGTATCTTGTGAACTGGGCATAGGTTGGGTAGGATTTACTATGCTCGGTCTTTCTTTAAGCAACACAGTGTTTGCATACATCACGGGTCGCCTCCAGAAATTTATTGGAGCTGTTTCCATGGCAACGGTTGGCTTCATTATTGATTTGATTGTTTTGTTGGGAATGTTGCTATGGCATCCATCAAGGTCCAATATATGGTTATTTTTCCTGTGGCCGGCTATCAGAGGTATCGCTGATGCAATCTGGGACAATGCAATGAACAGTAAGTATGCTTAATAGTTCAATAGTATTAGGGAAACGTTACATTATAGGCTTTGTTTCTTCTCATTGCACATATTTTGTCGTTAATCTTATTCTTAAAATGGGAGCCGTATATACACAATAATGTTATAAATACACATATTGTGTAATTATTGTGTATCACTCTAACTGTTCATCATGCAGAGTTTCCATGTCTCTACCTTTGTATTTGGTTTTGAAATAAAATAGATCTTAAACTTTAATGACCAAACATAAAACGGGTGTTATGACCTCATATAGACAACCATTGAATCGGTATACTATTAACCCTGCATCAAACCCTGATCGGCTTGTTTTCATCATCTTCAACATGGTGGCAGAATCAAATGAGTTTATAGATTATAACTCGATTATGACATATCTTCTTTTAAAAATACTTGCATTGTACGGGTTGTTAATATTTATACAATAATAGCTGCTTATTTATCTGCTTCGATATTTCAGTAGATGACTAGAATGCCAAAGGTTGGTTTAATTGACATTTAGCATGATTCAGGAAACATTTTTGTTTCAGCCGCTCTCGGTGTGTGTTTTGTGGACCAACAGGACACTGCATTCGCTGCCAGAGGTGCCTGGTTTGGAGTTGGTTATGCTATCGCATTCGCACTCACTAACATACTTTGCATGGACATAAAAATCTTCATAAACTTTGCCGCGCTTGTCGTATCGACGGCTTCAATTTTCACTCTATATGGCTTGATGAAGTGGAAATGGAGTAACAACGTTGATATATCGAAACAGAATTCAAGAGAAGAGGTTGGAACTCAGCTTTGATGTGATTTTTCTACGTTACTTCTTTCAGTGTATGTAATTCATTAGCAGAATAGTGTTTGGGAGAAATCTAATGAGAGAGGAAATAATGGTCAGAAATATTGAAATCGGAACTGGACTCGTGTATGGCAAGGACGCGTTCATGCAATGGGGAATTAGGCTCGTAGAACCACGTACACTTCGGGCCTTGGTCCCTTGATCATGAGTAGGTGGTCTTAGTCGAAGCGTGATTGAAGTCTTTAAGATCAAAATCCCGAGGATAGACACACACTTAGGACCTTGGTCCCTAGAGTAGGTGGTCTTAGTCGAAGTGTGATTCAAGTCTTTAATTAGATCAAAATCCTTACGATAGATGGTCTTTAAATATTAAATGGAAGAAGGATCATAATATAGGATAATAATTTCTTTATAAGTGTAAGGCGGGGGACTTTTTCCAGTATATGTAAATATATTTATAATGATTGTAAATGGGTGAATTACATTCCTAATATTTACAGAGAATATTAGGAAAATGATTCCTAAGTATTCTGACTTTGCAGTCAATGCTTTATGAATATTAGTTTGACATATTCGTGATCTTTATTTTTATTTTGAAGTAAAATGCTTTTCCCATGATTTGGTTTCAAAAATATCATATTGGCGTTCTGCGTTGTTACGTTTATTGGCCTCGTCCAATTTTGCAGGAGCTTCTGTGATGAACTCCCCATCTACCACAGGCAACCATCTGACGCCAAAATTTGTATACTGGACAACTGACTCAGCTGCATGAAACAAGATGAGCGACAGTAGTTAGAATATGACATACAAATAAAGTGAAAAATGTAATCATATGGATTAAAACTTTAGCTAAACAAGAACATCTAAAATCAAATAATCGGATTAAATATTGGTTTAAACTTTTTCTGGTAGAGGGATTTTTCAATTATAAATAAAATGAATGAAATAAGACCATCCCTCTTTTATTACAAAGAAAAATAATTGTAAACAAGAGTAGTCTTACAAGCACTAAAAAGCTGGTTGGCATCTACCCCCCGTAGACACTCAACTAGGTCGGACATGCTACTATTTGTACAGCCCACATGTATGTTTTCTCCCATATCCTTGACTGATGGTCCACTGTCACCCAAGTTAAAGGCCCATGATGAAAGGAGAGACCCACTCTGTGCAATAACTCGCCTAGATATAAAGGAAACATATGATCAAAGTTTGGGACATTCGGATAGTTGTTGTCCTTATGGATAGATGTGGTCTTACCCTGCTATCATACCAAACTAGTTCATATACGTTCTCGAAAACGGGCTTAAACGGTGAACGAACGGATTGGACGTATTAAGACTTACAAACTTCATACTTCGTTCTCGAACTGGTAGGTCTTAGAGCATGCTCAAAATTTTCTGATGGTCGTCACGTTCTGCAATAAGAACGAGTGACAACGTACTAAAACGAGCTGGGCGTACTTCGAACGGAACTGTCGTACTTCAGTCCTAGTAGGGACGTTTTAAGAACGAGTTGAATTATCTGAGGACGTATTGAGAACGATGTAGAATTTATTGCAAATGGGTTTAAGCTGATTAAGGACGTATTAAAGACTGCTTATGAAAGATTTAGCAAAAAAATACCTATCACACCAAACCAATTGCCACTACGTTCTTACACGTTGCCGAACTGGTTTTGAAATGTGTGCAAACGCAATGAACGTAGCTGCAGCTTCCTACGGTTTATTTACGAACTTCATGGACGTGCTCGGACGGGATTGTGATTTAGAATTTTTAATCATTTCAAAATGCGATGGCGACCATGCCGTTCTGTGATTAGATCGTGTGACAACGTACTTCAAACAGGATAACCTACTAGACTAGGAACGTAATTGCCGTACTATGCCAAGACCCGAAAGTGAAAGACCAGAACATGCATATTTACTTACTGGAAAAGGCCCTTGTTTTGTGGAGAAAAGGCCTGTATTGTAACAGAAGCTGCACCTGCAGATTCTCCAAATATTGTTATCCTTTCTGGGTCACCCCCAAACCGTGCTATATTCTCCTTCACCCAATGGAGCGCCAGCTTCTGGTCAAGTAAACCCATGTTTCCTGGAATGATTCCATTTGATAGCACTTATGGGTAACTAGAAAAAGAGATGAGATAATAGTAACGGCACAAAGAAATTGTCAGTGAAGTTGCAAATATAAATAACAATGTAGCCGCATCGGAAATTCCTTGCTAATTAAACTATATTAATTTGCTAAACTTTATTTTCAAAGTAACCCCCCTATCACACCAAACTAGTTCTAATACCCGTTCTTGCCAGTCCTACGAAAACGTCGTCAAACGGGCTCAATCTGGCTGTGGTCGGGAAATATGTCTGAAATAATTAGCTTCTTCGTTCTTAAACAGTCGTCAATACGTCCATCTCGTTCGCAGTTCGTTCAGGTCGCACCACGTCGGAGTGCAACGTCGTAGAACGCGTCCCTTAGTCTAGAAGGTCAACATGACCTGATTACAGAACGGTATGGTCGTCATCGAATTTTGAATCGATTCAAAATTCTAAAATCACATTCCCGTCTGAGAACGTTCATAAAGTTCGTAAATAGACCTTAGAAAGTTGCAGCTACGTTCATTCCGTTCGCACACAGTTTAAAACCAGTTTTGAAGAACGCAGTGGCAACTTGTTTGGTGTGATAGCTATATTTTTGCTAACTCGTTCATAAGCAGTGTTAAATACGTTCTTAATCAGTTTAAACCCGTTTGCAATTAGTTCTACCTCGTTCTCAACACGTCCGCAGACAGTTCAACTCGTTGTTAAAACGTCCCTAGTAGGATTGAAGAACGACGGTTCCGTTCGTAGTTCGTCCAGCTCGTCGTTAGTACGTTGTCACTCGTTCTAATTGTAGAACGTGACGACCACGAGAACATTTTAAGCATTGTCTAAATTCTAGAGGACCTACTCGTTCGAGTACGTTCGATGAAGTTTGTAAATAGATCCCAAATGGTTTTTAGTAGGTCTTGTCCGTTCGTATACAGTTGAAGCCCGATTTCGAGAACGCAGTGAGAACTAGTTTGGTGTGATAGTAGGGTTTTTTCTTGAGAATGCCGTCATAGAATATAGTCCCGCGGAAGACCACTAACTTTCTTTTAATAATCACCGCTTTTGTGCCGTCGGCCTTCTAGCTGTAGCGATGTTTTTACAACGAGACCGAAACAATGACCGAAAAGTATGTGTCACAAGTATATCAAAGTTATAGGCATTTACAATCATCAATATTTTTTCCAGAAATAAGAAATATTAATCATATTCTCATGTTATGATAAAAACATATTCTCTTAATTACCTGGGACTATGCTATCTCTTGTACTGAGAAATCCAAAAACATTCAATCTGTAGTTCATAGATACAAATACAACATCTCCAATCACCGCGAGTGCTGTGCCATCGTATATCTTGTCTGTAGATCCTGTCTTGCAATGAAAATATGCAATATTTATTTCAACGTATTCAATACTGTACTATGAATATTCATCACTTTGGTTATTGATATCAGTTTTAAAGAATCTATATCAGAACTAGTATTTCAATTTTCAGCGGTTTCGATGTTATTTCAAAATATTAATAATGATTATCTTCTCACTACTGAATTTCTCATTTTGTCACTCGTAATGTGTTTACAACAGGAGGATTTTTTGTAAAGTATAATAATATGTATATAAACCCGAGATGGTATTGGAGAAAAGGTATTGAGGAAAGCTGTATGCCGAGGACTTCACATGCTATAAATACGGTACATGGTTCAGACTGGACGGGATGCCACAAATAATGCCTTGCTGCAAAGAAAGCCTAGTACAATTCTACAATATGTGTAAAATAAGTCCCCATTCCATCTCCTTCCCCTGCTACAGCCAAAGTAAAATTAGATGGTACCTAATGTGATATACCATTGGAAAGATCATCCAAAGTTATATGAACTCACGAACTGTCGAGTATTTTGAATGAAAACCTATATTTTCATGATATCCTTAATAATTAATGTGTCCCCCTCCAGCATATTTTTGATAATTTTGATGTTATGCTACATATTGATGAAGCAATCTTTAAGATATGGCCTTTTCTGAATTTCCCCTGTGTCCCTGTATACCCCTACTTCAAAAGCTGCATGTTTTTGTCATTTTTTATGATGAACTAAACATAAATGTATTTTTTCTTGTTTACATATATTGTTTACATTTCTGCTTTCGAATATTGAGAGATGGTACTGCATTAATTTTTTCATGATATGTAGCGAACAAAGGCGTGTCAATTTACACTGTAATATCCTACATACTTATATTTCAAGGGTAGTTTTGAAGAATAATCAAGGAAATCCATGTTTTCAAATGGATTCATCCTTGTCAACGAACGTGAATGAGGACTGCAGTTTGAAAAACTAACAACATCTTTCAAGTTCTTACAATTCTTGGTTGAAGCAAATATTTTGAAAGTTGGAATTTAGAATGTAATCTCCTTCTCAATGAAAATTGTTGATATTTGTGAAGTGTTTCTCTCGGAATTCAAATTGCTGGATCAGAGAACCTTGCCTTGTTCGAGATGCACGAAAAGTGTATTATTATTATCGTTGTTCGGATATTTGGATGTGTCAGTAATATCCTACCACTGTAGCTTCCAACTTAACTTTCGAAAACCAAACATCACGAATTGATATTAAGGTCACACGTTGATACATACATCATTTGTGTACATCAACTGTCGAATACATGCCGACTTACATCCAAAGTTTAACTCAAATCATAAATGCTCGAAACCCTTTATTATGTAACCTGGTGAGTCTACTGTTTCAATTCAAGTAATTTATAATTATGATGTCGGATTTGAGTATGATTTTAGATGAGGCTCAAATTAAGCAATGAAAATGCGTGAAAATTGTGAAAATTCGAACTATTTTTCAAGAATCCTCCATCAAAGTGTTACCAAAGTGCTCCCGGGAATGCAAATTTCGTCTTGTGCAATCAAAATAATAGCGGGCAGTTTGGATTTCTGTTTGAATTTATAGCTTACATCTCTAGATTTAAAAACATAACATCTTATTGAAAGGTACATGCAGTTTTGGGCGACCCATCATGATCGTTAAAAGGCTAAATATTGTGAAAAAACACGAGTTGACACGCTGACATTTGGAATTATGTGTTCCTAGTACATAATTCTCGACTCGGTTTAAGTCATGAAAACAAGGTTGAACACAAAACATTGACCCAGTTACTGTCGATTTATCATGGAATCACTAAAGGAAATCATTCTAATGACTTAAATCGTTATCAATTTCAATTTAGAAATGCAAAATGTTAAATTTTATTGCTCAATTATAAAAAGTGGCACCTTTTTTAGATAACAACGTTTACAAAATCATCTAAAACAGCGATATTTACTTATGTAACATTCGTTTGGCATGTGTCGGTGAGTAAATAAGAAGAATATGCTTTTTGTCTATATCTTGGAAGAAATCTGCTTGTATTATTAGTATACTAACAAGGAGGATGGAATCCCAGGGTTATCGAGTTGGAACCCGTGCGTCAATTCTCATTTGATGACCTATGATAACTTACGCCCCTCCAAATATCCAAACCATGACAGCTTTTAGTTGAGTGTTGGATCCATTTCCCGGTGCCCATACATTCAAGGTCAAACAGTCCTCTGACATGTTATCAATAGAACTTCCGAGTCCGAGACTCTTGTACAATTCAGGATTCTGAATGCAGACGTTGCCATACTCCGTTGCATTGCGTGTCTCATTCCATGTTGTGCTCAGAGTTCGTGGGGGTCGAAATCTCAAATCCCCGATAGGGGGATCAGCATATGGGATTCCAAGATATCGTCTAAACTGTAGATCTCGATTTTGAAGTTGTGGTAAAGACTTTAAAACACCTAGATGGTTCAGCGTCCCTCTGATCGACCCAGTCCGGAGGGTTGTGATTGACTCCTCAAGCTGTGATGCTACTCTAACTAACTGTAAAAGTACTATTCCTAACGCCACCAACATATTGTAAAATATCTGAAATTAATATTTTGAAATATAGGCTTAGTTAGATTAGAAAGTAATATTGTCAAATGGGGAAGGTTAAATGTAGACATATATATTTATAACATACACTTTTGTAACACTAACCTGATCTCTGCCGTTAAACTGTTTTAACAGCTCAATGTTTAAGTTCTCTCTGATGTCATTACACGCTCCATGCTTTCTTTTACAGTCAGTATATTTATGAAAAGATTGATTCAAGTTGTTTTCAATTTGCCATTACAGTTTTACATAGTATTCGACAAACATGAGAAAATCATTCCTGGGGACACAAACACGTCTTTACAGGGTGTGTAAAAAAATTTGCAACTTTTTAACAGGCTAGAAGTGTCATAACATTGAGGTATTGGCATAAAAATGTATTTACAGAAATTTAAGGAGAGGCATACTTTACCATTCAAATATAATACTGAAGCTAATACTGCCTATACGAATATTTTCGTCAGAATATCAATGGTCAATCGTTCATGTATCCGAGATTTACCGTTTTCCTGTTGTAGTTCTCTCCACTTCTCCTGCAGAACATCTCTTGGCTGATGGGATATTACCATTAACTGCAATAAGCTACTCAAGTTCCCCCCATGTGTGATAGTCACAGAGTTGGCATCTGGTGTATTGGACAGCCATTCATCAGGCAGGACTAATGAATCGAAGGGTATTAAGTAACTTTTGCCCGGTGGCTGGGGGCGTTATCCTGCTGGAAATGTGATCACCTGGGCCTGAAAGAACCCTCATTCTTGTCATATGTCTCTTTTGAAAAACATTCCGTGCGATAGTTCTTGTTGATCACATAAAATCACGGAAAATAAGGTCACATTTCCTCGGAAAAACGGTAAATCTCGGACACATGAACAATTTAACATTGATATTAAAAATTTGACGAAAAAAGTAAAATATCATGTGCCATTACAAACAAGACAAAAATGCCTCTTTGTCGGTGCATTGCTTAATGGTCTAGTCACATAGCCCGGCCGATGTCCGGCATCGGTAGAGCTCGGTGGATTTTTTTGGTGCCACCGAGCTCTCCTCATCGGAAGCAGAGCTCGGTGACGTGAACGGACTCCGTCCGGACATCTTCAGGCGACCGACCGAACACCGGCCGGTGACCGTACAGAGTCTGTCTCAAAATGGTAGTTTTTTTCTGCCGATGTGGCAGCAACTACCGGCCGGAGGTCGGCCGGACATCGGAAGTAATACGGCCGGTACCCGAGCAGGTAACAGGACACCGTGCGATCGCCGGCCGGGTTGTTAACGGGCTTTGAACAGTGACCGGCCGATGCTCTGTCCCACATCGGCCGGAGCTCGGTCGGAGCTCGGCCGCTGTCCGTTAAAAAACCTCGTCCTCTGGTTGTCTCAGATGCGCGGGACACCGGCCGATACTCGGCCGTGCACCGGCCGACGTGTTTTCCGATGTGGTTACGATGGGGCTGCGATGACATGATGAGGGAGCTCGGTGAGAGCCCGGTGAAATTTAACTCAAAAGTTAAATTTTCACCGAGCTACCACCGATGCGGTTTTAAGCAACAAACGCCACGGATGTCCGGCCGGTGTTCGGCCGAGTTCGGTGAAAATTGCATCGCTGGCTCATCGTAATCTCATCGGCCGGGCTATGTGACTAGGCCATTAGCGTGCAAAGTTCCTCGTTCTAGAGGCGTTTTGGTCCCTAGCTGTGAGATCAAGCAAATTTTCAACTATAAGTGACAACACACAAGGGCTGAATAAACCTCAAACTACGACAAACAGACAATTAGGAACCTTATATTGAGATGACGAAAAAACTGGCTACTTGTAAAGTGAGTTAGTCACATAATTATTGTACCGTCTAATAAACAAAACTAACCTTATATTTCATCCTTTTGAGAGTCGTGTCCTCTCCATCTGCCACTTTTAAATATGCGCAGTGTTTCAAACTGCGTGCATATTCAAACTGCGTGCATAGATTGCGCGCATTTGGATACCGCGCCGTGTATTAATAGGGTCGCAGGACTTAGTTTTATGGCCATTCCATTTTGTACATCTTTCATTTCCAATGATGCTATGGGGGAGGTATCTTCGTCAATATAACTTTTCATTCTAATGAAAATGGTTAAACATTTCCCCTTACTTGATTGTTTCAGCTAGTGTTGTGTTGAAACCCCCTTTATTTACATGACATCATTTAACAAATGTATGAATATATGACAGAATCAATATATGCCCTTTTGGTCCCTCACTAAAGTGTTTGTGACAGTATACGCACTTTTTCCTGAGTTTTGATGCATAATGAACCCCCTGCTGAGAGTCAAAATATGTATCCTAACAAAATACAAAATTAATAGTCGTTATCATAGAAAAAAACCAATGGCAACATGTATGACACACAAAGTAAAAATAAATTAAAGATACATGAAGAATTGAAATGACATTTTTTTAGATATCTTTTAGGTTTTAATTTCTTTCAAACTTTCGAATTTCCCGCCAGTTTAATTTGAATGGGGAAAACCAAGATGGCTGTCATTTGATGAAGGAAATATCAGAAGAGTCGCTTCACTTTTTTTAATTTTCACATTGAGCACAGCATTATGGTTTGGATTTTTTCATTGATTTTGACTGTTCAACATCAGGGTCATGTATAGAGATTATAAAATTGAAACCATAAAGGTGTGCTCAGCATGAATTTTGCAGAAATATATACAACTCCACCAACACAATTGAAGTGTCAAAATTGGTTGCTCAGTAACTTTGAGTAACTGTAATCCCTTGATTACCCACATGAACACCAATTCACTCATCAAAAAATACCATTCAAATGTCTATACAAAGAAAGAAAGCAATGTTTTGGAGGATATGTTTCAAACTTTTTGTATAAATTATTCATTTAGTATTTCCTCTTGAATTTTTTTCAATTCTGGCATATTGATATGCAGTCTTTGGTGCCAATATTCTTCATTAATTGCGTTACAAATTGACATTCTTTCACTCTCAGAAGAAGGATGGTATATCAAGGTTTGATATTATGTGTGATTGAGTTGGTTTTTCAGACATTACAATTTTGAATATTTTGTAAGTCGATATCCGGACCCATTCCCTGACTCATCCTTTCTTAAACGTCTCATGCAAAGGATGTGTCCGGGTATATGCCCTTTTGGTCCCTCAGTCAAATGTATGTTAAATATGTTTTTTATTACTGTCCTAGTTATATTTGATAAGTATATTTACTTTTTCATGAGTTTTGATGCATAATTAACCCCCTGCTAAGAGTCAGAATAAGTATCTTAACAAAAAAAATAGTCATTATCATAGAAAAAAAACATCAATGGCAACATGTATGACTTACAAAGAAGAAATAACTTAAGACCCATGAAGAATTTAAAAGAAAATCATATTTTTAAAATATATTTAAGGATTAAAATTTTTTCCAAATTTTTGAATTTCCCGCCAGTTTAATTTGAAGGGGGAAAAACAAGATGGCTGCCATTTGATGTAAGAAATATCAGAAAAAAAGTTGCTTCACTTTTAGTTTTCACAATGAGCACAGTTTTCCGGTTTAGGTTTTTTGACTGATTCTGAATCTCCATCACCAGGGTCATGTATAGAGATTATAAAATTGAAACCGGAATGTTGTGCTCAGCATGAATTTGACTGAAATATGTGTAACTTCACCAACACAATTGAAGTCTCAAAACTGGATGCTCAGTAACTTTGAGTGACTATAATCCCTTGATTACCCAGATAAACACCAATTCACTTATCCAGAAATGCCATTCAATGTCTATACAAAGAAAGTAAGCAATGTTTTGGAGGATATGTGTCAAACCTTTTGCATAAATAATTCATTTAATATTTGCCATTGATTTTTTTTCAATTCTGACAAAGTGATATGCACTGTCGTTGATGCCAATATTCTTCATTAATTGTGATACAAATTGATATTTTTGTACTCTCAGATGAAGGATAAGATATTGAAGTTTAATAATATGTGTGATTGAGTTGGTTTTTCAGACATTACAATTTTCAATATTTTCTAAGTCGATACCCAGACTCATTCCCAGACTCATCCTTTGAAAGTTGTCAGCTTTTTATTTCTCAAATATTCAGTGCAAACACATTATCATTGCAAATATTCAACAGAGGACACATCATTTCAATAATAGAATGTCATATCTAATGTTTTAGCATATTCAATATATTGTAACCTAGTGGAAAACATTTTTTCACATGTCAATTTTTTCCAAATATGCTAAATTCAATTTGAGTAATCACGTCTTTCATTTTTTATGAGAAATTGTAATAATGTAATTTTATTACTGTTAGAATTGGAACATTGGGAACTCATGTAAAATTTGGTTGGGCCTTCTAATGCTTCTATGCATTTGTTTGAATTGCTACACTTCTAAGATATGAGATCTACTGGAGAGGCACAAGGCCACCAATGCGAAAAAGTCACTCTAAAACAAGAAGTCATGATCTACATGACCGAAATAAATACTTAAAGGTGACTGATAATTACAAAATTTATGCCACTGCTGTTAATAATAATAACTATGATACAACGCTTGGATGGGAATTTGATATTCAATATCATGCACCTTTTTGAATAGATCTCATAACTTAGAAGTGTATCACCATAACTTTAAAAATTCAAACAAGCCCTTTTAATATTACCCATACCATGGTCGTATTCATGTACCACACAATTACTCAAATACAAAGGAATCAAGGCAAATTTTCTAGCCTAATATTGACATCAAATCTCACTCCATTCAAGCAATACTTGTAGGTTTATTAGCTTCCCATGTTATATAGTCAGCATAGATTCCTCCATAACGAAGCTCCACTTGTGGCAGTAGTTCTAGCTTTATTGGCTCCCAATGTTATATACAATAATCAGCATAGATTCCTTCATTATGAAGCTCCACTTGGAGCAGTAGTTTTAGCTTTATTGGCTCCCAATGTTATAGACAGTAGTCATCATAGATTCCTTCATTATGAAGCTCCACTTGTGGCAGTAGTTCTAGCTTTATTGGCTCCCAATGTTATATACAGAAGTCAGCATAGATTCCTTCATTATGAAGCTCCACTTGGAGCAGTAGTTGTGGGTTTATTAGCTCCCCATGTGATATACAATAGTCAGCATAGATTCCTTCATTATGAAGCTCCACTTGTGGCAGTAGTTCTAGCTTTATTGGCTCCCAATGTTATATACAGAAGTCAGCATAGATTCCTTCATTATGAAGCTCCACTTGGAGCAGTAGTTGTGGGTTTATTAGCTCCCCATGTTATATACAGTAGTCAGCATAGATTCCTTCATTATGAAGCTCCACTTGTGGCAGTAGTTCTAGCTTTATTGGCTCCCAATGTTATATACAGTAGTCATCATAGATTCCTTCATTATGAAGCTCCACTTGGAGCAGTAGTGGGTTTATTAGCTCCCCATGTTATATACAGAAGTCAGCATAGATTCCTTCATTATGAAGCTCCACTTGGACCAGTATTTGTGGGTTTATTAGCATCCCATGTTATATAGTCATCATAGATTCCTCCATTATGAAGCTCCACTTGGAGCGGTAGTTGTGGGTTTATTAGCTCCCCATGTTATATAGTCAGGTTTTGTAGCAGCTTTGTATTCATCTATCAACTGCTGCAAGCATTCCCTTGATTCATCAAACTCATCAAGATTGTCCTTGAAAATGTCTTCTTTCTTGAACTGATCCATGAAAGCCTCACGTTTCCTCAGCTTGTCATAATGTGAAAGAGTTCTTTCAAATAGGTTGGCAATGCTGGTGTGATTGGCTAACATAAGTCCACTAACTCTGTGTGAGGATTGAATGTATGGGGACTTTCTTGAAAGGGCCACCTGGATACTAGCTGGACCCCATGGAATAAACTGTGCAAGTCTTCTCTCTCTTATTCTCTGTAAACTTTTGTGAACCTGGAACATTAAAGTAGAAACTAATACAATAACATGCCATTTGTTAAAGAAGCTGAATGCCAGCCGCCAGACACCAACCCCCAAATGCCGTCACAAAAAAGTTAAGAGACCAAAACAAAATGTCACCACTTTTGGTGGTAACATAATTATTTGAAACATTATTGATCAAACGAAGACTGTCACTAAGTTGAGCCAACAAAGGTCGTAAAAGCTAGGGTTAGATTCTAAAGGGTTTGAATGTACCAAGAGAAGTTATCAGAAATGAGGTTAATCAGATTTCTAAGGTCAGCTAGCAACAAAGTTGATTAAATAGAACTTTAACATGTTTAATGAATATGGGACAATTTAAACATTATCCGCAGTTCAAAATTTTGTGAAAATAGTTTTTTTCTCAAATGTTCTACCATATATTCTATAAAATGAATTTTGTCCTCAAATGACCTTCAGTGAAAGTCAGTGTTCAATTTTGTCCTGCTTACATGTTGTATGTAAACTACCTGAGTAACAAAGATGTATTGATAATTAACTCGGTTTTTTAAACCTTGACTGACACATATTATTCTTTTTACATTTTCATACAACTTGTAAGATTATTATGCTTAAATACAAAGTTAACATGGTTATAACTGTTTTTTCTACAAAATATCAAAGCACAACCATAAAGTAAATTGTATATTGTCTCATTATAGCTCAAAATATTGCTAGGTATCTCGGAACAACCCACAATTGCTTTCCTGAGAACTGTCAGACTTTAACAACTTTGATTATTGCCTGGATGGAGGGTTGTAAAGATGGATGTATGAAGGCATTATCTATATCTCCAAAACCTAGATCAAAGGGATAACAATAGGTAATAGTATCAGTGGCGCATACTGACCTGTGTGGGGTCAACCTCCCCTTGTATTATGTTGAGTATAGAGATATAACAGTGGTTAGCTTGTCTTTGTTGGACGGGAGTGGAGACCATCATGTTTTTAGGCTGAAGTAATCGTCTCATAACATCAAGCACTGTTGTTTTGCGCACACTTTGGACCTAAAGTCGGAAAGATATATTAATATGATTTTCTCAGTGTAATAATTTATTTGTGTATGTAGCCTGGATAAGAACGCAAACCACCTACCTGTTGAGAGTCTGTCAAAGTGAGAGGTGTATAGCCAGTCATCAGGAAGTGGAGACGTGGAGTTGGAATCAGAGGAGCAATTAAACCAATCAGATCATTATTCATGTAACCAGGGTAACGCAATGTTGTTGTGCTCACTGACATCACTGTAGAGACCTGCAAGCAGATATCAAATAAAGGTGATATGTCAAATATAGAACCAATGTCTTTCTATAGGGCAAATTTCGATTGAAGGGCATCGATCTAGTGTAAAATATGGAAGAATATATTAACATGCAAAATGTCACCACCAGCCATTTGTTACAGTCACTGGACACGAACCACTGAAATCTAAATGCAGAACACTGACCTCCAAACACCGTCCACAAAAAAGTTAGAGACTATTACAACCACTTGCGGTGGGGACATAAAAATGGACTATTGTTATTGGACTATCTCGAGAGGCACCTTTGCTCAAAGTTCATAGAAAAACAAGCAAGTCACTTTATTTATAGCGGTGACTTACCAGCTGATTTATCTGTGCAAATGTTGGGTTCTCAATGTGGAGTCTATCGCATGCTATCCTGTGTAGCGCAGTATTGTCAAGTACAACCACACAGTCAGCATTCTGGTTGAGACGTTTCAGGGTTAACACTGAGTTATATGGTTGGACAACAACATCCGACATCTCCTCCTGGTTAGGGAACACGGAATAAGTCTGGATCAACTTCTTAGGAAACCTACATGTTAAAGACAAACTTTCAATTTTAATGACAAGATCAGAATTAAACAAAGAATCTCTGTAAAGGTTATAGCTACCGAGGATACAACAACTGCCCGATGCTCAGGTCGTCTTCATAAAATCAAAATTTGACTTGATACATCGATACTGAACCATTATTTTTCAAAATAATTAATGTTTTTTTAATCAACTAACCCCTGAACTAATAAGAATGGCCTTTACCAAAACTGACACAGCAAATGGTAAAATAATTATTCATTTGACAACTTGAAAACTTAAAGGTTTAAAGTAGCGAGATCAATAGTGCAAGAAAACAGGCAAATAGTTCCTTCATGGAACGAAGCATGAAACTTTCCACATATCATCAGAATACCATTCCCTTTGATTTAAGAGCCAGAGCCATTTTTGTGGTCCACTAGAATGATCAAAAAATAGTAAGTACCCCCTCCCACCAAATCCCATGGGGGTGGGGAGATATAGGAATATTTTTTTCATAAAGAAATGTCTTTGAATATGGTCATACTACAGTTTTAGTGTGCTATTTTCATGGTAAAGAAATTTTGCAAACATACCAAGATGATTTATCATTGATTTCCATCATTTTTAAAGACTAATCATGGGCGACGCCCACTTTTCATACCTTGAACATTTAGATTATTAAATCTCTATCATGGGTTGAACAAATGAATGTAATTCAGTTTTCTGGATAACACCAGATACCTTTTTGATGTTAGGTGCTATAATTAATCTTAGCATTTGACTTTTTAAAGGCTTACACCATAGCACAACCCTGTTTAGAAGAAGAAAGCAAGCAACAAATGTCCCAGATCTACAACATGTATCCACTATTCTATGTACATGTATGTCGAGTCTCTATTTTCTCCTGAAGAGAACCTATGCTACAGATACAACTTTCCAGAATTTAGATGATGATGTGCTTAAACAGTTTGATGAATGATGTGCTGACCCAGTGCCTAAACAGTTTGATGAAAGGTGTGCTGACCAACAGAATGTACCAGTCTTTAAGTTTTGGTTTCCGATTATTTGAATCGAAATACTGTGCCTTAACTAAGTGTGGGCTATCAGAGAGGGAAATTTCCCTCTTTATCTCCAGTCAATTAGCAATCTTATCACCTGGTTTTTTGTTTTTTGACCTTGTCAATATGCTTGCTAAGTACCAGTTCAGTATATCATCAGAACTCAAAGTTCAAAAATGGATAGCTTTTGGAAGTAAAAAATTAGAGATATCTCACTTCTCATGAAATTGCAGCTGCCCTTTGACATGGTAGGACTATGTTTCTCCCCTTATTTCATGCCCCAACAGGTTCAGACACTATATCTGGATTCCAATCATTGAACGTTTTGTTGTGATTTTATACAATAGAGACAACAATGAAATAACTGTAAATGCTGCAAGACAAGAAATGTTCACAAAGAAAACAACTCAAATTGAGAACATCCCACCATAAGTTGGTTCCAGACAATTATACCTATGTCAGTCCTCGCTTCACCCTCACAATTGAGTTGGGAATCCATTACCACAAAGGCTGGGAAAATAATTTGGGTGCCAGTGTAGAAAACATTGCCCAAGCTTCAGATGCATGCCAAATGCTAGTAAAATGCAGCTGCAAACAACAGTGCTCAACAAAAAGATGCAAGTGCTTTTTTGTCATTCTAGTGAACCACAAAAATGGCTCTGGCTCTTAAATCAAAGGGAATGGTGTCCTGATGAGTTGAAAAACTGCAAATGTGCCCTCCCATCAAATACTGGGGGGAGGGGGAGGGAAGTATTTTTTTGTTGATTTTTTTAAATATGATCTATATTCATTTTTAGTATGTTATTTTATTTTGAGTGTTTAAAAACAATTTTCAAGTTTGCATCCGTATTTCTCATGGATATTCATTATTAAAGCCTGACCAAGGGCGACACCCTCTTTATCAACATGTTAATATACAAGTTAATGAGTGTTCTATTATGAATAGGAAAATTACCTAATAAAGCTGAATAAAATTGATAAGATAAGTCAGTTATTTATGTTAAGATGATAAATGCTTTAAGTAGGTCAATTGAAAGGCCACACCCCTTTTAGACATAAAGATATAATAACATATAAATCACAATTAATGATACATTATTTTGACTTTTAATGAGAGCACTTTGACTAATTGATACAAGTTACCTTATTAGGTATCTTAACTGCAGTTCAAATATTCTACAGGGTGGGCCAAAAAAAACCAATACCCAACTTTAAAGCAGACTGAAAATAGCTATGTTCAATATGATACACTGATTTATATATCATTTTAAAGGTTATCCAATTTCGAACAATTTGGTATATAACACTATGTCATGAAATCAATATTAAAGTTTTATTATGCTTATTTGGGAGGCCGGGTCAGTATTTAAGGTATCCAGATTTTAGGGAGAAAATAGTAAATCTGCGGAATAATGTTAATTTTTTATTTATAGAATATCATTTTGTTAGGTGAATAAATGCTTGTATATTTGCATATTGTGTGACTAAACTTATTGTTTATGAATTTTAGTGTTGTTTATTATCAATAAGTACTCAAAGGGGGTCTGTTAAAAGACAATTAACGTATATGTGATTAGGATTTTATTTTCCAACAAAACATTGCCCCGTATCATAGATCTCAAGAGACATTGGCATTCCTTTGCAAACAAGGTGTCAATTTGATTGATCTCGATGCTTCGCCACCCAACAGCCCGATGCTACATGTAATTTGTTTGATTACCATACATGGGGCCATCTCGAGGAAATGGTACAATCAAAAGCATCCAATAAACAGCTTTGATGTGCTGAAACAGAATCCCAA
Source organism: Owenia fusiformis (assembly GCA_903813345.2). Taxonomy (NCBI): domain Eukaryota; kingdom Metazoa; phylum Annelida; class Polychaeta; order Sabellida; family Oweniidae; genus Owenia; species Owenia fusiformis. Next base: position 17,732,801 of record CAIIXF020000007.1, on the reverse strand, counting down.
AGTGCTGAAATGAATTGCAACAGAAATCTCTCAATAAGGTTATTGATAGATTGTGCTACCACTTGAAGCTTATTGTTGATGCATAGGGGAGGGGGAGGGGGTGGGGGTATATTGAGCAATTGTGAAAATTGTTTAAATAAATAAAGTGTAAAATGTTATTAAACAACACTGAAATTCATAAACAATAAATTTAGTCACACAATGATGAAAATATTAGTATCCAAGCATGTATTCACCTAACAAAAGAATGATATTCTATAAATAAAAAATTAACATAATTCCGCAGATTTACTATTTTCTCCCTTAAATCTGGAGACCTTAAATAGCGACCCGGCCTCCCAAATAAGTATAATAAAACTTTACTATTGATTTCATGACATCGTGTTATATACCAAATTGTTTGAAATTGTATAACCTTTAAAATGGTATGTGAGTCAATGTACCATATTGAATGTAACTATTTTTATCCTGATTTGAAGTTGGGTATTGTTTTTTTTTGGCCCACCCTGTATTTTGTGCATTTAAGCACTTCAACACTCTATTATCATTATCACTGAGCTAGGTGTCATGTCCATTACAATCCCTGCATTTTACTAGCATTTGGCATGCATCTGAAGCTTGGGGCAATGTTTTCTACACTGGCACCCAAATCATTTTCCCAGCCTTTGCTGGTGTAGTGTCTGAACCTGTGGGAGCATGAAATAAGGGGAGACGCAATTTCATGGGAAGTGAGATATTTCTAATTTTTTACTTTTCCAAAAGCTATCCATTTTTGAACTTTGAGTTCTGATGATATACTGAACTGGTACTCAGCAAGTATATTGACAAGGTCAAAAAACAAAAAACCAGGTGACAAGCTTGCTAATTGACTGGAGATAAAGAGGGAAATTTCCCTCTCTAGTAGCCTACACTTAGTTAAGGCACAGTATTTCGATTCAAATAATCTGAAAGCAAAACTTAAAGACTGGTACATTTTGTTGGTCAGCACACCTTTCATCAAACTGTTTATCACTTCATTATCTAGATTCTGGACAGCTGTGTATGTAGTATAGGCTCTCTTGAGAATTTAGAGACTGCAGGCTGTGACTGTGGCGGCCTTACTGGTTCCGGTTCAACCCATGAAAGAGGTTTAATAGCCTAAATGTTCAGCATATGAAAAGTGGGCGTCGCCCATGACTAGTCTTTAAAAACTATGAAAATCAAAGAGAAACCATCTGGAAATAAAGAGGAAAATTCTCCTGTCCTATTAGCCCTCACATAGTCAAGGCACAGTATTTCAATTTAAATAATCAGAAACCAAAGCTTGAAGACTGGTACATTCTGTTGGTCAGCACACCATTCATCAAACTGTTTAGGCACTTGGTCAGCACACCATTCATCAAACTGTTTAAGCACATCATCATCTAAATTCTGGACAGTTGTGTCTGTAGCATAGGTTCTCTTCAGGAGAGTACAGAGACTCGACATACATGTACATAGAATAGTGGATACATGTTGTAGATCTGGGACATTTGTTGCTTGCTTTCTTCTAAACAGGGGTGTGATATGGTCTAAGCCTTTAAGAAGTCAAATGCAAAGATTAATTATAGCACCTTACATCAAAAAGGTATCTGGTGTCATCCAGAAAACTGAATTACATTTATTTGTTCAACCCATGATAGAGATTTAATAACCTAAATGTTCAAGGTATGAAAAGTGGGCGTCGCCCATGATTAGTCTTTAACAATGATGAAAATTGATGATAAATCATCTTGTTATGTTTGCAAAATTTCTTTACCATGAAAATAGCACTCTAAAACTGTAGTATGACCATATTCAAAGAAATTTTTTTATGAAAATTTTTTTTCGATATCTCCCCACCCCCATGGGATTTGGTGGGAGGGGGTACTTACTATTTTTTGATCATTCTAGTGGACCACAAAAATGGCTCTGGCTCTTAAATCAAAGGGAATAGTATTCTGATGATATGTGGAAAGTTTCACGCTTCGTTCCATGAATGAACTATTTTTGCACTATTGATCTCGCTAAAGAGCCTAAATTAAAGATTTCGTAAGAAGCCACATATTTTTGTTTCAAACAAACATAAACTTTTGAGAACTATCCTATAAATCATTTGTATTGAATCATTCTAACATTACCAAGATATGAGTCAAAAAATAATTGTATAATTGTAAGTTCTTACCTGTCATTTAGTTTTTCCAGTATGTATGAGCCCATACCCGACCCTGTCCCTCCAGCTATACTGTGGCACACAACAAACCCCTGAAATACATATGTTTTTCATTTTACATTGAGTAAATTGCATATGATTTTCCAATATGTATGAGCCCATACCCGACCCTGTCCCTCCAGCTATACTGTGGCACACAACAAACCCCTGAAATACATATGTTTTTCATTTTACATTGAGTAAATTGCATATGATTTTCCAATATGTATGAGCCCATACCCGACCCTGTCCCTCCAGCTATACTGTGGCACACAACAAACCCCTGAAATACATGTTTTTCATTTTACATTGAGTAAATTGCACAAGATTTTCCAGTTTGTATGAGCCCTTACCCGACCCTGTCACTCCAGCTATACTGTGGCAAACAACAAACCCCTAAAATACGTAATTATGTTTCTCATTTTACATTGAGTAAATTGTATATGATTCCCACATCTGTTTGTTTCTGCTCATCAATAGGGGCAGTTGAGGAATGCATGTCTATTTGTGTTGATCAATAATTCCTAAAGCTTCCTTGTTTTTCTCTTTATTATCATGATATGAGAAACAGATGATCTATTTTTTTAAATTTTGAACGTTCCTATATAATACATGTACATACATCGCGAGATCTATGTTTCACAATATTTAAGGTTAACTTTGATTTGAAAGATTTACATTAGTCATATTTTGTGAGATAATTTGTGCTTTATTTGTAGGTTGTTGGTTAATATCATTTCAATTTTGTATGATGATTTTGATTTTATGACATTTTTACCTCTAAACTGTCACTGCCATCAGCTTCTCTGTCTATAATGTCAAACACTTCTTCGTAAAGTCTTTCTCCCTGAAATGGAATTATGTACAGATGACTTATTATTGTCACCAGGGTGGGCAAATTGACTCACTGTCTTGGTTATTCCTAGGATTTCACAGCTCAATGTTTGCCTCACCATTTCCCATATAATCCAAACCTTTAAGTGGTGCATAACATCACCTACCATATGTATGATGCACACCACTTACTTTAATCAAACACAGTTTATTGCTAACCCAGTCAGAATTTTAGATTTGATAGTCATATATTGGGCATTTGTTGAATATTCACTCTTGGTCATATCATTAATAGCATTATAAATTAAGAGACTCTACAGATAATTCTGATAGCAGTGCTATTCCATGGGAACAGAACAGAATTAAAATGGAACAAATTTTGTCACTTGTCTTTCAGAATTTGTAGTTTCACGGGTTTGTGAGAAACTTCTTGGCCAGTTCATTCCCACTCAACCCCTTTTCAAAATGCAATATTTTACCTGTGAGTAGCCGCTTGCCCAGTTGTTCCCTGCACCTCCCCCGTGTTTAGAAAGGTAGATGTTCTCAGGGTTATACAGATTGGCATATGGAGACTTCAATATTGAGTTGATCACTCTCGGTTCCAGGTCCAGTAACACTGACCTTGGGATATAGTGCTCATCATCCGCCTACATGAATATACAGATAAACTTTCACAATGCTAGTATACTGAGAATGGTAATTGTTCTGTTGCTAGTGTGCAGATACTAACAGTTGAGCTAATTGCTGTTAACTTGAATTCTGCTCAGTTCGATTGTACATTGTTATAACTTTAATTTGTATTTAAATTACTACTGCCAGATCACCAAAAATATGTGGATTTTTGGCCATCATTTATCCATGAAACTGAGCTGTTTTTAGAAAACTTTCTTTTGTCTTTTTTTTTTAATATGGGCAAATGGTTTAAAAACAGGCCCTTCATAACCTGTGAATAGCTTCATCTTTTAGTTTTGTTAAATCAAACACTAGATTTGTCATGTACTGGCTACATGTATGTTACAAACCTGATAGAAAAATACATCCTTTCTGTCATTTCCCTCTGTGGCATACTCTTCCAAAATACCCTCTGAAATAAGAATGCAACTTAATCATCATGTTCTCATAATCTAAAATCTAATAAAGTTATAAAACTCAATTTACATATAAAAATAAGGTCAAACTTCCATACAATTAACCTGCAAGGCTGTTCATCAATATAAGCTAAGAAAAATTGAAAACAATCACAATAATTCTGGAGAAATATCAATAAAATATTCTGCTACTTTATCATTTCGCATGGTGTTATATTGAACACTAAAGGCCAAAATGTATGTGAAGCAAACTCTCACCTGGACTGATCCCATGTTCTGCACATAGCTGTTTCCAGAACTCCATTCCAACTGAAAATAATAAAAAGGCAGTGTGAACGAAACAACAAAGCTTATATCTAAAAGTAAGCAAATCCAACCAGTTCTGGAATTGGATAATGGTTTTGATAGTTTCCGGTAAGTCTGATCTTTCGGTTTATGTTACATCACAACAAACAGCCAATGAAAGCAAATGATCATGTAGCCTAAACAAACTGTGGTTATTTTGTTTCTACAGGATTTTAAGTAACTTCATGGTGTGTGTCCGTGCTGTGGCATCTTGGTTATCTCTTGTGTGTTGTCATCTGGAGAGGCGTCACATTCTCAGAATAATAATATGTCATATTATCTTCAAGATAGACATCAAGATCACTGGAAATTGCTGAAACCGGACATTATCACGCGGTACTAACTCACCGGGGCGTATCGAAACCAAAACGCCCCGCAAAAACGTTAATTTGAATTTCAAATCTACCCTGTCTTTGGAAAATCAATGATTGTGAGTCTCACAACGGTGTTTTTCTTCAAACTTGTTCCATTATGACCTTCACAGAAACACTTTTCAGTCGAGACATTGCTTTTGTTTACAAAGTCCCTCGTATTAGCGGCGTTTTGGTCCCCAGATGTGAGAAGTTGCAAATCCTTGAAGAGATTTCAACCACAATCCTTAATATCTCCCAGGTTCTTCTATCACTCTCCCCCATATTCTGCGCAAGGACTCCCATTACAACCCTCCATCGCTGCATCAACATATTTATTACATGAAACGCAGCAATTTTGAAAAGTCCTAACCAACTGTTCGAAATTGACCAAAACGCCCCATTGTCTTCCAAACGCCCCACAGAGTCTATGACTACTGATAAGGTGTATAGATCCAAGGGGGCGTTTTGGAAGAGAACGGGGCGTTTTAATCAATTTCGAACAGTGTGTATGATGTGTGGCCTCTTGAAAATTTTAATTTTTAACATGGGAAATCCTCACTTCAGCAAATCCACCTGTCATTTATTTATGTTCCAAATTGAAACTGAATCTGTTCTGTTCTGTGCAAATCAAGAGAAAGAAGTGAGAAGACTTTACTTACTTTGGTTCCCGCATTGCCCCAATTGAAGCGTTATGATTTCACGAGGCATTCTGATCAATAATAAACGCAATTGGTCTTATACTTTCATCAAAATTTCAGCAAATTCGGAAATATTTTAAAATCTGAAAAAAATATCAAAAAATGGCGGCAACTAGAATCGTTTCGGTTCGAGACTTAATTCACTTTTATAATGTCCTTCAAATCCTCAAAAACAATTACTTTAAATGAGAATCAATTTCATTGTCCTCAATTGCAATAATAGGTATTTATCAATCTTTTGAGTTTGAAATGGGCTAAAGCATTTTAGTCTGAGACTATATGACGTCATACCAAAACAGAAAAATGGCAAACGAAGAAGATATGGGTCGGGGGTTTCAAACTCCTCCACCAACGATCCAACCCAACCAACAGCTCGAATTTCTTGTTCGTGCAAGAGAGGAAAGATTGAGGCACATTTTGAATCCACTAGAGCCCTTTATTATGCGTTTACAAAGTGTCTTGGTGTGGGAAAACCCAAAGCACAGTGCTGTCATGTTCCTGGCTGTCAATGGAGTATTTTGGTGAGCAACCTAAAAATATTCAATTCTAATTCTGAACTAAAATTACACTTCAAATAATGAAAATATGAAAATACTATAGTAGGCACAACTGTTAGGATTAGGATACTTACATGTAGGTATGGACAACCCAGAAAAATAGTAGACACTATGCACGGATCGGAGTCATCATTCTTCGAAGGATACATGTAGTATCACTTGTTGATACTAGGCCTATCCTTCGCAGGATGATGACTCTAAGCTCCTTTTGTCGAGATCTTTGACTTTTATTTACTTTCGGGACAAGCATCAGATGGAAGATGGACAATGTTTGGCTGTAGGCAGCTGTAACAAATGGTAGGCGGTGACATTTTGCATAATGCCAAGTCCTCATTGTAATGTCACTGTTTACAGTCTGTTAAACTGCTTCAAGGCAACCAGTTGAACGTAAAAATAAGAAGTCTAAAGACTATTATGCAATAATATATAGAAAGTATCATCATATTGCACACGAATGACATTTGTTTATCTTGGATTGCTTGTGAATTGGCTTATAAAGTCTGTAACTACCTCTTATATTTTGATGCTCTGCCATGTTAATTCTGAAAGAAATAACATGGCGGATAGACCTCAAATCACAAAAGGGCACAGGCTTATTGCACTAAACACTAAATAATCTGAAATATACAAATGTCATTCGTGTGTACATGTTTTTCCATATATTATTGCACAATAATCTTAAGATTTCTTATTTTTAGGTGCCTTGAAGCAGTTTAACAGACTGTAATAAGTACATGTAACCCTATATAGGACATCCCTTATTGAATCAATATAGACCTCCAAGAATAGCTAAATAATATACATGTAGCTTGCGTGGCTGATTTTTTATAATTGTGTCATTGATTGGTCATATATTTTTGAAAGTATAAGCTCTCTCAATCTGAGACCTAAAAAGTTAGTCTCGGTCTTAATGAAGAGTTTCTTTTATCACTCATTCTCCCAAGAAACAAAAATGGTTGTCATGACAGTCAAGAGTTCACAGAGTTGTTGTTTTGCAGGTTATCCACAGTTCTCCACTACAGACCACTTTATGTGATTGCAACAAGCATTTTGATTGTTCTCTGCATTGACACATGGAGGAACAAGATCTGGCCTGAAATAAAAGGTAGGTTCTCCCCTGATATTGCATATTCTGCCTTCCCATTATTACCTCAAACCCAATAGTAGACTGAAAGCACAACTGAAATAGGTTTTGTCAACTTGCAGCTATAAAAATGCTGTTTTTCGGCATTGTAAGTCCAACTTAGAGTTCTTGCAATAACCATTATAAAATAAATGATAAATTACTGTTAATATTCTAATAACAGTATAATAAAATTAAATGATCAGCCAGATTGGCCCCCACGCGATCAGTGACATCATATTTATTTCCCTACGAAAATAATATCTATTAAAATCACTGTATGACCCCCATAAGCAGACATATACCAATGTGTCCATAGTATATGACATTTTAGCGTATCCAAACTTACATTGATTTGCCAACTCTCATGGTTCAACTCACAAATGGTGAAAAGTTACAGGCATTTCAAAACTTAAGTGTTTGGCCAAAAATATAGATCATTTCAGTATCCTGGAAACAGTTCTGACCTGAATGTGACCGAAAATATAGGTGCTATTGTCAAAAATAGGATGGATATTAGGTTCTAAAAAGAGCAAGTTGGGGGTGGATACTCCAAGGAAACTCTTCTAAAATGCCTTAAAAAGGTTTTATGAGGATTACAAAATGCTACATCCCTATTTGAAGCGCATTTAAGGTCATATATGGAAAGCATTGCTGTTAACATGGCCTAGGGAGAGCAACTATTATTTTAGTGTAAAACAGACTTAATTTTGAAATGCCTGTAACTTCTTCCAATTTGTGAGTTGAACTATGATACTTGGCAAATCAATGTAAATTGGATGAGCTTTAAAATGATATATGACACATACTATGGAGACAATAGACATTGGTATATGTCTGCCTAGGGGGCCTCATACTTTCGGGACACCCTGTATATGTCCAGAAAGTACTCATGGTAAAAGATATGACCATCTAAAACCACTTCCCATACTTCACATGGTCTTTATTCAAAAAAAATATTATTGTAAAATTATGATAGTTTTTCAATTTACTCTTTTGTCATCTGTGTCGCTTTACTAGTCTTAGTTAGTCTAAAAATTAAGAGTACACTGTATATTAAGAGTTAACTTTATTAAACGCTTAAAGATTATACTGGCTAACTATACAGGGTGTCCAATAAATAAGGTGAAAGATATTGTAACTTTCTTAATATTGCACCAATCTTGATGAAATTTTCAGAGTTTGTAGCCCAAACCTTTTTACCTTTATTCTGTGAATTCAAAGCGTCTTCTATTTGATTGGCCAGAGTTGTGGTTGCTATAGTAACTGAAACAACAAAAAGGCGGGGCAAGTTTGTTTACGTCACAACTTTCCAAAACATATTTATTCTTTCTGATAGCTTTATTCATACTCCCAGGTCTATTACTACCACAACTACCACAAATACAATATAAAAAAAAAACAGTCCTTAAGTCCCATTGTTATGAAAATAAGCTATACAACATAATGTCCATCTCTAGCTATACACTTCTTATGCCTATTCACCCACTCTCTAAACACACTTTCAAACCCATTCTTGCCCATTTCCTGAAGTCTTGCTAAGACATGTGATCTGAGTTCACACACAGCTATGCTCACTAGTGAAACTATTAGGGCACTGGGGCTACCCCTACTTGCACACCCTCCATATTCCCCAGACCTTGCACCCAATGACTTTTACTTATATGCAGAACTCAAGCGTGACTTGAGAGGAAATAAATTTGGAAGCACTGATGAACTCAGATCGCATGTCTTAGCAAGACTTCAGAAAATGGGCAAGAATGAGTTTGAAAATGTGTTTAGAGAGTGGGTGAATAGGCATAAGAAGTGTATAGCTAGAGATGGACATTATGTTGAATAGCTTATTTTCATAACAATGGGACTTTAGGACTGTTTTTATATTGTATTGGTGGTAGTAATAGACCTGGGAATATGAATAAAGCTATCGGTAAGAATAAATATGTTTTGGAAAGTTGTGACGTAAACAAACTTGCCCCGCCTTTTTGTTGTTTCGGTTGCTATAGCAACCACAACTCTGGCCAATCAAATAAAAGGCGCTTTAAATTCACAGAATAAAGGTAAAAAGGTTTGGACTACAAACTCTGAAAATTTCATCAAGATTGATGCAATATTAAGAAAGTTACAATATCTTTCACCTTATTTATTGGACACCCTGTACACTTGTGTGAATCATCAGTTTATTTTATAAACAATGCAATCTGCTTCATTCATTGACCATACATTGAAGTTCTTAATTAGACAAGATGTAACGACCCTGGAGTCCCTATTCTGAACTTTGCTATATCGTAAATTCAATTACCCAAATGCGAGTAGGTAGTTACCAGTTTCACCACCAGGTGGCTGATTCGGGTCAATTAACATGGCAGGTATAGAAGAAAGTTCCCTTAAACTTGAATATTATCAATTTAAGTGGCTCAATTTTCACATAACCCTTATGCGTCTGTTACTTATACTAATGAAAATATGTCCAGTAAAGCAAAATATTATCTGTCCACTAAAAGAAAAGATATTTCATTTTTTGTGATTTTATAGCATGGGGTCTATGGGGAATCTCCCCGAGCTAGAAGTCACATTTTCAAAGAAAATTAATTTTTCAAAGTTGATAAACACTTTTTAAAACCACATTTATAGATGTTATTTTACATGTAGATTTCAAATATGAATTTTGAATTTTTAATGACGTAAATCAAGATTATTTCTACTCGCATCTGGGTTTTTGTTAATTTACGGTTTTGTTGTATCTCTACGATATAGCCAATTTGGGATTGTAGGATAGAGAGAATGATTTGTAATTTTGTTAAATACAATATTTTATTTCATGCGATTTTAAATATTTCTCTCATTCATTTGTTTCAGTTCCATCTAAAGAGGGGGAGGATACAGAAGGGTAAGTAATATATAATCATTGGTGGCATGGTATACCTATATGAAATAACATGCAGGAATATAATTGAAGTGAGCAGGTGATATATATCACCACTGATATCACCCGCTCATCAGATCTATGATGTCACAAATTCACAGAGTAGATACTGAGCCAGGGGACTTGGCTTTAAATCCTCATAATCTACTTTAGTGTAGAATAAATCAGTTACCGTCCCTCGGGTCAATACAGTATATTGTATTTCCCTCAGATATACCCATAGGTAGTGTGATATACCTAGATTGATGGGGTATATGCCTATATTGGTTTAAATATTCCAATAGTGATGTGATATACCTACAGTGGTGTGATATACCTATAGTGGTATGATATACCTATCACCTACAGTATAGTGATGTGATATACCTATAGTGGTGTGATATCTGTAGTGGATTGCTATACCTATCAAGTATGCACTTTATTTTGAAGGGATAACAACTGCATGAACAAGGTTTTTAAGATACAAGAGATTGAGCTAAATGTAGAAAAATAAAGTTTGAATTGAAAGTTTCTAAAAATCATCCATTCTTCTTGAAAGATCATCACTTTTTAAATGCTGAAACATATTATAATTTCGATTGCAATAATTGCAGATGGACCCCTGTACACCCAAAGTTGCTCAGTGTCCCTGAGATGAGTCGCAGTTTGGCAGAGATTTGGGTGACAGTCACTGTTTACAGTAGCTTCCTACTTGACCTGAGAGTTGCCCACCCAGGCAGGGTAAATATCCAAAAAATGAAACTATATATAATATCCTCACCCTCTACAGATTAGGGGCAATCATCCAGAAAATGCTTGGTGTGGATTTAAGGTCTACATCAGTGTTCCAAATGGTATTGAAAACTAGTACTGGTTTTACGGCTGATAAATACCTCAAACCGTTACCTAGGGTTTTCTACAGTTCATATTACCGGGTATATGCCTAGTATCAAAAATATGTTAAAAGATATTTAACACTAATATCTAAAGCAAAATATCTGCAAGACAAATATTTCCAGCTGCAACAAATATCCATATACCTGAGATTGAATATATTTTGAGCAACTTTGTTTTAATTTCATCAGTAGAACTACATGTATTTGTAGCATACATCATATCTAGTCAGTACATCAAATATTTCTATCATTAGTATCTGCTTTGTCATAACTCAGTGCAGTCATTGAAATGCCTGACTGGAAATCTGAAATAAATACCTGAGTAATGTAGCACACTTTTCAACTTTCAGTTCTGTCTTCTCATGTCAAGTATCTTCATTGGAACTGCTGTACTGGGTCACTACTTCTCGGGCGTGGCCTTGTCATATATCACAGGTAAGGAGTCAAGGATATATTGCTTTGTCATATATCACAGGTAAGGAGTCAAAGACACATTGCTTTGTCATATATCACAGTTAAGGAGTCATGGACATATTGCTTTGTCACATATCACGGGTAAGGAGTCAAGGACACATTGCTTTGTCATATATCACGGGTAAGGAGTCGAGGACACGTTGCTTTGTCATATATCACGGGTAAGGAGTCAAGGACACGTTGCTTTGTCATATATCACGGGTAAGGAGTCAAAGACACATTACTTTGTCATATATCACGGGTAAGGAGTCAAGGACACATTGCTTTGTCATATATCACGGGTAAGGAGTCAAAGACACATTGCTTTGTCATATATCACAGGTAAGGAGTCAAGGACAAGTTGCTTTGTCATATATCACGGGTAAGGAGTCAAGGACACATTACTTTGTCATATATCACGGGTAAGGAGTCAAGGACACATTGCTTTGTCATATATCACGGGTAAGGAGTCAAGGACACATTACTTTGTCATATATCACGGGTAAGGAGTCAAGGACACATTGCTTTGTCATATATCACAGGTAAGGAGTCAAGACATATTGCCTTGTCATATATCACAGGTAAGGAGTCAAGGACACATTACTTTGTCATATATCACACGAGTAAGGAGTCAAGGACACATTACTTTGTCATATATCACGGGTAAGGAGTCAAGGACACATTGCTTTGTCATATATCACAGGTAAGGAGTCAAGACATATTGCCTTGTCATATATCACAGGTAAGGAGTCAAGGACACATTGCCTTGTCACAAATCACAGGTAATGAGTAGAGGACACATTGCCTTGTCATGTATCACAGGTAAGGAGTCAAGGACACACTGCCTTGTCATGTATCACAGGCGAGTACTCATTACTTTGTCGTATATCACAGGTAAGGAAGGACATATTGCCTTCTGCCTTGTCATATTTAACAGGTAAGGAGTTTAGGACACATTGCCTTGTCATGTATCATAGGTAAGGAGTTTAGGACACATTGCCTTGTCATGTATCATAGGTAATGAGTCTAGGACACATTGCCTTGTCATATATCACAGGTGAGTACTCATTACTATGTCATATATAACAGGTAAGGAAGTATTGACTTGTCATATTTAACAGGTAATGAGTCTAAGACATATTGCCTTGTCATATATCACAGGTGAGTACTCATTACTATGTCATATATAACGGGTAAGGAAGTATTGACTTGTCATATTTAACAGGTAATGAGTCTAAGACATATTGCCTTGTCATATATCACAGGTGAGTACTCATTACTATGTCATATATTACAGGTAAGGAAGTATTGACTTGTCATATTTAAAAGGTAATGAGTCTAGGACATATTGCCTTGTCATATATCACAGGTGAGTACTCATTACTATGTCATATATAACAGGTAAGGAAGTATTGACTTGTCATATTTAACAGGTAATGAGTCTAAGACATATTGCCTTGTCATATATCACAGGTGAGTACTCATTACTATGTCATATATAACAGGTAAGGAAGTATTGACTTGTCATATTTAACAGGTAATGAGTCTAAGACATATTGCCTTGTCATATATCACAGGCGAGTACTCATTACTATGTAATATATTACAGGTAAGGAAGTATTGACTTGTCATATTTAACAGGTGAGCCTTCACTGCTATATCACGGGTGAGGAAACATTATGCTGTCTTGAAATACATATAAGGATGAGCATTTATTGCTTTGTCAAGTAAATGGTTTCCACAATATCTTGTATAAAGAGGGCCTACATTTTCATGTTTCAGTAATGAGCCTGCTATTTTGGCCTTGTATGGTATACCACAATATCTTATAGAGGGCCTGTCTAAAGATTAAACATTTCATGTTCCAGTTATGAGCTTACTACTGTGGCCTTGTATCATGTACCACAATATCATACAGAGGACCTGTCTAAAGATTAAACCTTTCATGTTTCAGTTATGAGCTTGCTACTTTGGCCATGTATGGTGTACCACAATATCTTACAGAGGGCCTATGTGAAGATTGAGCCTTTCATGATGCAGTTGGAATACAGTCTAAAAATAAAACGCACAAGATCAAAAAAGTGTAAGTTTTGCAACTCTGTTTTAATTTCCTTCGATAGATATTTTTCAATAAGTCAACTGGGATACGTACATGTATGATATACAGTGATATACAGTGCGTCCCAAAAAAACGCAACAAAGACATTGTAAAATCACAAAACCAATTTGATTTACCAGTTTACCAGGAAGCCACATGTCTCTTCTTTCCAATGGTATGTATCAATTATTCATATACGACCACAGACCACTGAATAATCATTCCTTTTGCACAATGTGCCAAAATCTGCTCTGGACCAAGTTTTAGACATTGCAACAGTTAAAAATGTAGAGAGTCACAAAGAGAACCCCAGATGATTCAAAGAGGTGTGCAACATAGAGACACAAGCCAGTGTGAAATAGTGGTCATGTGAAAGGGCATTATATGTAATCTTTCATGAATAATCTTTCATAAGATGACAGACAACGACTGTTTATGCCACTTCTTTTTCCATATGTTTTGTTAACTGAACCAACAAGGATACTGATGAACACTTAAAGTTAAACTTTTCATTTTTTCTTTTTTCTTAGTCAATCTAAATCAAAAACCTGTGTTATGTAAATCTTGTGACAAGAATTTAATCCCCAGTACCAATTACATAATGGTTTACCTGATTGCACAATAAGGATCAGTTGATTGATATTTCATAACTTGGCACATAAAGGCCTTTTCACCCATGTACGAAAAAAACAATGATTTTTCAGTGGTCCATTATCAGATATGAACAAATGACATACCATTGGAAAAGGGAGACACCTGGATTCATGATAAACTAAATGAGATTGATGTAATCATCACTAGTTTGGTGAGAAGCACTGTATATCACTTTTGAAAGTTTTTCTTACATAGAAAAGATGTCACTAGTAGTTTGAATGATGACACATGAACAACCATTTTCCTCCTTATTTACTGAGTGTTCAACCAAAGCCACCTTAGGGTAAATACTTGAGCTTCAAAGCACAAATGACAACATTTTAATTTTGAAATTCATGAAGCAAATCACTCTGAATCACATAAATCTTATTAACCAGTAAAAAATCTAAATTGTATATAAATATATGATTTGTAAAGTGATAAGTCCCACCATATGATTAGTTAGAAAAGACAATGCCCATATGAAGATCACTATTTCATTTCATTCTTCCTACAGCTAAAAGAAAGTCAAAGCGTAAGTCAGGTACACCTGGTAGTGCATCTAAAGATCTAGCAATCACAGACAGTGACACAGATGTTGAGGAGTTTGTTCCTTCTCTGGACCCTGAGATCACCGCAGCATTGGCACGTGCAATTACAGACAGTGAGGATGAATCCAAGAATCCCACCCCAGCTATGTTGACACCCTCGCACAGGTCACGTGAAGTCTCACCCCTACACAGTGATGATGGTATATAGTTTCTTAGTGCTATAGACTAGTGCTGTTTGTAAATAATTCAGATACTTATAATAAAGGTTTAAGTCAGATTGTACTGAAATGATTCAATCATTAATGAGACAATCAAGGTCATTGTGTTGAAAGACATTTTTTGTGACCAGGGTTCGGTGTTTGCATTCAATGTCTGTATTAACTTGTTACCCTCAATTACAATTAATTAAGTCTGTATCAACTGGACAATTTGTATCAAAGTGGTGACGTTGTGCCATGTAAATGCCTTGTTATTATTTGTTTTGAGCTATTGAGTTATTCTCTATCGAAATTAATCTTATAAATTGTTTATTCCAGAATTTATACCTCAAATTGCTCCCACTTCAGAGATGTCTTTCTCTCATGGCTTATCCAGTATTCCATCATATGATGACACAATCCTTGACAGGCCCGATCCAATGAGCCAGACACGTATAGAAAAACTCATGGCAGAAGGTGCAGCTGACTCAATGTTATTCCTACCCAGTCACTTTGAGGAGTCAGATAACTCCGACAACACAGATGTTGATATTGATACTGGGCTTTCATTTCCTGATCTGGACCAAGTTGATCATACATCTGCAAGAGGAAGTTCTCATGGTGTGAGGGAGATTTCCCCGGGTGGAAAGAAAATTTCCACTAGTGCAATGAAAAATTCTGAAACTGGATCAGTGGTGGGTGATAGCTCAAGTTCTGTAATGGGTCTACCCACTTCAGCCAAGGCCATGCTTGAAAGCACTGTATCAACAGTAGTGGAGAGTACTCTAGTTGGCCTGAATAAACTATCTGACACCGTCAAAGAAGCTGCCTATTCAGCTACACAACAAAATAAAACACAAAATAACAGTAATGATTCAGATATTTCAACTTGTAAAACTGACCCACCATCAAGTGAACTCAACAGAGGCAATTCTGATGACTCAATTTTAGCAGAATTTGAGTTTCTAAGTCGAGAAGATCTTGGGGAATTTGATGGCAAAACTTCTAATCAATGATGTTATGAGTCAACTAAGGATAACTTCATGTAGTTGGCCAGTACTTACTAGCCAATTTAGGTATAATTTATTGTTTTACTTCTTCCTTGTTAAAGAGAAAGATATTAAAGATGCAGTATACTGTAGGTATCCCTTCCGGACAATCAATGATACACAGGTATAGGTACCTTAGATATATCTTGAGACCAACTTAAGGGTACAAGTATACATGTAATTGCTGATATATTGAAATAATCGACAGAACCACCAACTGGCAAAATTTAACACAGTTGATTCCGTGGCCATCATTTGTAGGCCTGAGGGGTTGAATAATTAGCAGTTATGTCCCTATCATTGAATATATGCCTGAGGTCTGTCAACAATATACATTACGACAGACGAAAGTCATATATTCAATGATACAGACATAATTGTTGTATTACATACCTTTATTACCATGGCTACGTTATATCAATGACGTCACACGTCTGTTTGCGAGTGGAATTTGGACGAAGTGAATTGACGTCATGAGATTGTCATGGTAAAAAAGTTTGGCGGCTATGGCTATACAGGAATATATAGCTGACCTTCAGCTCCATTGACTTCCATACAAATGCTTCACTAGGTATGTAATACTATGTGGTAAAACTCAGTACACAAAAAGTCCAGGGGGTATTGATTGCGCTCTCCTATGGTATAGAGTATCTTTAATTGTTTTCTTAAACCAACAATTATAAGAAATATATGCATGTGTAATTGCAGAAAACATGATTATACTGGTGTATGTGTGTACATTTGCAGTATTAGTCATCTAATATGTGAAAATGAAATGCAGTGTTATTCAACAGTGTATTAATGTGTATCTTAAAGTACACTCAAGCTTATGAATATTGTAGATTCTATTTTATTTACCTTTATTGTAGTTTTGTTTTTTGTTTCACAAATACCTACATGATATACAATGCATCTGCTGTGAAAATTGCCAAAGTACAGTAACAGACACCACGGCGCGGTATCCAAACTGTGTGCATACAGTGTTTCAAACTGTGTATAGTATGCACGCAGGTCTGATACCGCGCCATGGACACAATACAAAAAAAATACAGTACAAACATTGGTCTTTTAACCTTGTCCAATAACTCGTGTTTAAAGTTTGCATAAAATGTTTACAGTTTGCCAAACTTATCTTTAATAGAGAGAATATTCACAAGCTCATTCATAAGAAAAACAGATGTTAGTCTAGATGAAATATCCAAACTTAAATATATTTTGACACTGGTCCATGATCGTTGAATGGCCCCTCTGCACTACTTGTTGCACCTTTAAAGTATTAGCTTACAAAATCTCCTATAAGACTTCACAGATTTATCAAATTCACTTGGAATTAATGCCTGAAAGTTTAGAAAATGCTTAAATGTGTTTAAGGATTTGAGTCTTTAATTAAAGGAGACAGGTGTTCACTAGAGAGAGGTGTTCACTAAGACAGGTTTACTGTATATATCCTGTATCCTGATTTTGAGGATTCCATATCCAGAACTTCCATATCTCCCGCTCCTGGGCATATCTTCCCACTTCCAGTAATTGAAAAAATAAATCCCATATCCAAAACCTACCAGGACATAACCCTTTTTAGCTCACATGGTGAGCTTTTGCAATCACTCACTTGTCCGTCTGTCTGTCCATCCGTCAACAATAGTGGCACGTTTTAAAACCTCTGTCGATAGGATTCCTGTTTTAAGTTATTTCTGTTCAACATCAATACAGAAAACCCCCCTATGACTCCTGGTTCAAAAGCTCGCCTATTTTCAAAATGGCCGTCACTTTTGTCTCGCGAAATTCACTTTTAGCCCATTTCCTAGCTAACCTCTGTCGATAGGATTCCTGTTTTAAGTTATTTCTGTTCAACATCAATACAGAAAACCCCCCTATGACTCCTGGTTCAAAAGCTCGCCTATTTTCAAAATGGCCGTCACTTTTGTCTCGCGAAATTCACTTTTGGCCCATTTCCTAGCTTTACAAATAATTTCAGGTGTCCTACATTGTAAAAATCCATGTCAATGTAAAGATTAGATATATGAAATAATTTTGTTACAAAAAATCAGCGAAAAATTGTATCCATTTTTTTATTTTCAGCCATTTCAGTTAACATTGATTTGTCTATCTGACTCGCGAAATCCACTTTCTGTCAATAACAGTGGCACGTTTTAAAACCTCTGTCGATAGGATTTCTGTTTTAAGTTATTTCTGTTCAACATGAATTCAGAAAACTCCCCTACGACTCCTGGTTCAAAAGCTCGCCTATTTTCAAAATGGCCACCATTTTTGTCTCGCAAAATTCACTTTTGACCCATTTCCTAGCTTTACAAATAATTTCAAGTGTCCTACATTGTAGAAATCCATTGCAAAGTAAAAAGTAGATGTATGAAATAATTTTGTTACGAAAAATCAGCGAAAAATTATATCCATTTATTTATTTTCAGCCATTTTAGTTAACATTGATTTGTCCATCTGTCTCGCAAAATTCACTTTTGGACCATTTGCCTTACACCCTCTGTCGATAGGATCCCCATTTTAAGTTATTTTTGTTCAACATCAATACAAAAAACTCTCCTATGACTCTTGGTTCAATGTCAGCGTCAATGTAAAGAGTAGATGTATGAAATAATTTTGTTACGAAAAATCAGCGAAAAATTATATCCATTTATTTATTTTCAGCCATTTTAGTTAACATTGATTTGTCCATCTGTCTCGCGAAATCCACTTTTAGACCATTTACCTTAAACCCTCTGTCGATAGGATTCCCATTTTAAGTTAATTTTGTTCAACATCAATACAAAAAACTCTCCTATGACTTTTGGTTCAAAAGCTCGCCTATTTTCAAAATGGTTGCCATTCTTGTTTCGCGAAATTCACTTTTTGCCCATTTCCTAGCTTTACAAATAATTTCAGCTGTCCTGCATTGTAAAAAGCCATGTCACTGTAAAAGGTAGTTGTATGAAATAATTTTGTTACAAAAAATCGGCAAAATATTATATCCGTTTTTTTTATTTTCAGCCATTTTAGTTAACATTGATTTGTGCATCTGTCTCGCGAAATCCTCTTTTGGACCATTTGCTTAAAACCTCTGTCTATAGGATTCCAGTTTCATGTTATTTTTGTTCAACAACAATACAAAAAACTCCCCTATGACTCCTGGTTCTAAAGCTTGCCTGATTTCAAAATGGTCGCCATTTTTGTCTCGCGAAATTCAATTTTGGCCCATTTCCTAGCTTTACAAATAATTTCAGGTGTCTTGCGGCCCTCTTGCATTGCAAAAAGCCATGTCACTGTAAAGA
Source organism: Owenia fusiformis (assembly GCA_903813345.2). Lineage (NCBI taxonomy): Eukaryota > Metazoa > Annelida > Polychaeta > Sabellida > Oweniidae > Owenia > Owenia fusiformis. The sequence continues at coordinate 17,713,534 of CAIIXF020000007.1, read as the reverse complement.
GTAGTTGTATGAAATAATTTTGTTACAAATTATTGGCAAAAGATTATATCCGTTTTTTTTTTTAGCCATTTTAATTGACTGAGAGACAGATGGCTTGAAATAATTTTGTAACAAAAAATCAGCAAAAAATTATATCTGTTTTTTTCTGCCACCATGTGAGCCCAGTACCCACGGTACTAATTTTTATATACCAGGTATATTTAGAGCAGGATCTGCAAAGCAAATATGTAAAATTGTTATTAAGAAATTTAGACTGGATGCGAAGGTGTAAATGCAAATATGCATTGCAGATATTTTAATGTGCACTTGTCAGGCTGCAACAAGATGCACTTTGTAATGTGTTTTTTGTTATTATTTATTAACTGGATAATAAATCCATTTTATATGAGTATGTGCAGTGAACACTGTGGTTGGGGGATTATTTTTTATCTCACCATTGGTAGAATGTTGTTTAAATAATAAATGATTTTGGTGTGTAAATGGAAGTTAAATTAATCAGATTGATTATTGAAAGGAACTGATTAACTTTTTGTCATTTAACATACAGTTAATCAGTGATCAGCAGCCATGCTTATGTATTTACTTAATTAATAAAAGAAATGTCTTGTTGTTTTGAATTTTTGAGGGACAGTCACTGCTAAAAATGGAATATTCTTAATATGTCAACTGCTTAAAAGTACTGGTGTATTTAAGAATTACAATACAAGAATTAGTGGAATGGTTTTATTTTGGTTTGAATGTCTTATAGACTTGTTATTATTTATTGAATTTTACTGTAAATAATATGTGATTATGAATAAAGATAAATTGTCAATAAATTCCTTTTGGGTTCATAGATATACATTATACATATATAAGAGTTATGTTATGGTCAGTTTTGGATATGGGGTATAGCCTGAGGGAAACATAGATATCTTACAGAGGGTCAGAGTTAAGATACCATATTTCCCAAACGATACACCCCATATCCAAATCTGACCATCACATAGCTATTTTATCCTATGATAAGTGACACTGTAATACAGCCAGACAGCTGACAGCCTGTGTACTGAAGCTCTTTTCTACAGTACTAGCCTAGGCTCAGCACTTAAAAGATGATTTTAAAATATAGAAAGATCAAAATCTCAGAGCAAAACTTGCAATAAATCGCATGCATGAAATCATATCATACATTTAACAATGACACAAATGGAAAAAAGTGAAAACTTTACTGAATGAGAATGTTTACCCAAAAATATTGGAGCCGGAAATATGATGTCCCACTCCCCAACGATAACAATTTTATATACCGCTGTTATGCACCTACAAAATCTCACTTGTCATAGGCAGGATAAAGCCCTTTATTATTTTGAGGGGGAAATATCCCAGAAGTCATATTTAAAATTAACATTTCAATATACTCACATTAAATGGGGAATTGAAAGGAGCAAAAATTCCATTCAAAAGTGTTTTTGTCATTGAAGTATTGACTAAAACTGATTTTAGATTGTGTTTCATGGAATAATAAAGTTCTAAATCAGTCGGATAGTACATGATCTGATTACCAATCTAACAAGCATCATCTGCTTCATATGCAAAGGACCATGTGACGTATTGTACAATGTACAGGGTGTCCAATAAATAAGGTGAAAGATATTGTAACTTTCTTAATGTTGCACCAATCTTGAGGAAATTTTCAGAGTTTGTAGCCCAAACCTTTTTACCTTTATTCTTTCTGATAGCTTTATTCATACTCTCAGGTCTATTACTACCACAAATACAATATTAAAAAAACAGTCCTAAAGTCCCATTGTTATGAAAATAAGCTATTCAACATAATATCCATCTCTAGCTATACACTTCTTATGCCTATTCACCCACTCTCTTAACACACTTTCAAACCCATTCTTGCCCATTTCCTGAAGTCTTGCTAAGACATGTGATCTGAGTTCACACACAGCTATTCTCACTAGTGAAACTATTAGGGCACTGGGGCTACCCCTACTTGCACACCCTCCATATTCCCCAGATGTTGCACCCAATGACTTTTACTTATATGCAGAACTCAAAGGTGACTTGAGAGGAAATAAATTTGGAAGCACTGATGAACTCAGATCACATGTCTTAGCAAGACTTCACGAAATGAGCAAGAATGGGTGTGAAAGAATGTTTAGAGAGTGGGTGAATAGGCAAAAGAATTAGTGTATAGCTAGAGATGGACATTCTGTTGAATAGCTTATTTTCATAATAATGGGACTTTAGGACTGTTTTTATATTGTATTTGTGGTAGCAATAGACCTGGGAATATGAATAAAGCTATCAGAAAGAAGAAATATGTTTTGGAAAGTTGTGACATAAACAAACTTGCCCCGCCTTTTTGTTGTTCGGTTGCTATAGCAACCAAAACTCTGGCCAATCAAATAGAAGACGCTTTAAATTCACAGAATAAAGGTAAAAAGGTTTGTCTACAAACTCTGAAAATTTCATCAAGATTGGTGCAATATTAAGAAAGTTACAATATCTTTCACCTTATTTATTGGACACCCTGTACATTACATGTACTCTCTTTCATTGTATATAAGTAAATCGAAAGTATTCCTATTAATGAGTGAGACAACACTTGTCACCAAATAAAACTAAACAAAAAAATGCATTTTATAATTTTTTTATTGTTTATAAATAGAATAGAAAAAAAACTTATCTAATCTAATAAAATTGTCAAAATTGACATGTCCTCCCCATGATCAGTACAAATATAAATATGATTATAGAACTACAAAAATTTAATTTCTCTACACAATCTTATTGTTATATAAATAAATTATTTCACAATATAATATAAACAATTATAAAGTCCATCCTCCTGGAATGTTGCACAATTGAAATATCACAGTTTCATTGTATACAAATATCAGTTTCAAATGGCTCCTGAATAAGGGTGATTCCTCTGAAACTCCAGCTAGCCTGTTTTGAGTTGACATGTTATTTCAGACTCACTGCTTTCCATTGTATATCTCATGTTAAGAGATTCAGAGTTGTGACTGGACTCCTGTGAAAAACTGCTACAAGCATAGGCTAATCTCGCATTAGGTCAGGGAGCATGCTACATGGAATAAGGATAACACACAATCACACATGTTATTGTCTCTTGTCTACATCCTCCAATCACAGGGCTTCAAAATCCAGAAAATATATGTCTCTTGTCTATAACTGGTGAATAAAGACTGGTCCAATCTTCACAAGCACATCACACACTGCAAGAACTGAAAGAAAGAACAGTGATTTTTTATGATATAAATTTATAGAACTTTTTAAGTTGAGAATGTATGTAAATACCTTTACATTGTATATTTATGTGGTATGTACATGTAGTGCATACCACAAATTATACACTACAAAACTAAAAACTTAAAACTACATCTCCATTCATTATTATCATACTCACATCATCATATGAGAATTCATATGATCCAACCTCCTGGTTTTGATGGTGGGACCTGTCTCTCGCTCTAAATGCCTCTGTGTAGGCACGTAGGCGCACAGACATTGCAACAAAGTCATCAAATGCAACCAGGCATCTCCTGTCATCCATGGCTCTAGAATACCTTTTCAGGATGACTTCAAGTGCTTTGACAGACAGGGCATAGCCTTTAAAATAAAACATTGCTCACCAATTACCTTCTTTAGATATGCTAAAATTGGTAAGAGGGCAAAGATGACAAAATTTAATTTTTCCATGTATACTTTCTCTTACACAATTCTTCAAGAAACATGGAAATTACATAGTAGTTTAAACAATCATGGCTATAATTTGCCTTACAAGTTTTATATTACCTACCAAAACTGTTCTTGATGATGTTTCCCAGTTCATGAGCCTCTATGAATCCGGACCTATCAGTGTCATAGCGGAGGAATGTCTGCCACCAGTGGATGAGGCATTGTAGCAATTCATTTAGTTCTGGCAGCTGCATTATTCCATCTTTGTTCCTCTTATCTAGGTCAAGGTCAATGTGGTACATCGAATGTTAACTCAATCATTGTCATATATCATACATGCTTGCTTCTCCCTTTATACAGATATTATATGTCCTTCGACATCATCAAATTTGACAAGTGGTAATTGAGCTGTCAAAGATTATATTTTTATGAAAAATAAATAACAGCCATTTTGTATAAAGCTGACATGTTTTCTAAAACAGGAAATTTGGACAAAATCATATAATCTGTATTTGAGTAAACACCATTTTGAAATTAGAGAATGTTTTGCAAGTTTCTTCTTGAACAGAACTCCTATGACTCTGAAACATGAGCAAAAAAAATTTGAACCACATCTGTCGACTGATACATGAGTTATAAAAGATTATATTTTGCCAAAAATGGTGGCCTTTTTGGATTGAGTAGCCATATTGAAAAAATGCAGGAATTCTTTTATATTTTCACATGTTGTAGAGGAAGGTCTAAAATGTTGGTACTATACATTTAGCCTAGTCTTGAAATTTGCAGAAATTATAAGCCCTAACCAAATACGAAAATGGATAAAATGTGATTTTCAATATTCGTGATTCTTCAACCCTTCAACACCCTTCCCCTGACATTTTTTAAGCTGCAGTCTTAAAGAATTAATATTTTCTGACTTTTTGGTTTTGAATCACGCACATTATGGCTTAAAACTAGCATCCTGCCTTTTGTTAGTTGAAAAGTTATTGTGATCTAAAGAAATGTTCTAAGCTTCCAAAGACAATAACATTTTCCAGCGAAATCGCGAACATACCCCTATATGATCTTGAAATGTCAATATCTTCACAAATCATGAACCAATTCTCATGAAATATGGCTCAAAAGATTGGAATATTGGATTTTCTTTTGATTTTTTAAAGATATTGATGAAGGGCTTCTCGGATTCCTGGTCACAGGGGGCAACTTCCTTCCACAAGAGGACCCACTCAGCTGTTGGTGTAGGTAACATACCCCTGAACTGTTGAACGGTTAAAACTGCTTCAAAATGATGATCAAAGAAAGTGAGAGATGTGTTTTCCGTTTAAATAGTGTCCCTTTTGTCATATGGGTTTTAAACTTGTACCTCTAACTGAAAGCTGTTTAAGATCATCCAATGTGTTTCAACAATTTCCGTGAATCGCATTGGTAAAATTTTGCACAATATCTAATTTTCAGTCATGTTTGTTAAACTCTTGTAATTTGTTCAAAATTTAAGACTGGAAATAAATTATGGCATCAACCAAAATTTTTAGACCTTTCTCTACAACATGATAATATGAGTCTATTCATGCAAGTATTAAGGAAAATATAGCCTCTTGCAGGGGTTCACTTTTTTGGACCACCCTGTATATCTGACAACTGTTCTTTTAAGTAGGAATTAAAAAGTTACATTTTACAAAAATGGTGGCCACTTTAGATTCAGCAGCCATCTTGAAAATTCTTTCTTTGACAGATATTAGCCTTCATAATTTGAACCAAAATCGAACAGCCAGCATTAGGATTATCAAATATGTCATGTTTTAAATTCTAGAATGTTAAATATTACATGTATTCAATGGCGACCATTTTGAATGGAGTGGCTATATTGGAAATTCCTTCACATGCTAATCCTACTTGAGTTATTAAGCTGGCTACTAAAAGATTACATTTTTACGAAAAATAGCAGCAATTTCAAACTGAGCAGTCATATTGAAAATTCCTTCATGAGCATAAAGTCTTATGTCCAAAAGATATCAGCCTATACAATTTGAACCATATCTGTCAATTTGAATTTGAGTTATCCAGATAAATGCACAGACAGACATATGGACAGACAGACAACAGCTTTTCTATATCCCTCACAAACTATGTTTGGTAAGATAATTAAGTCAGAAACTGTCACATATTAGAGAGGAATTCAATGAAAGGATACATCCAACATGGCTATCAGGATCCTGAAATTATAAAAGAAATATGTTAACTTTCCAAAGATGAATTCCTTCCCCACATTGCCTACATGTTTCAGTTTTTCATATTTCTATGTTTTCCTAAACAACAACTTTCTATCACATAATTTAATCTTATCATTTTATATATCTCATATGTACATTATATTATTATTAAAATGTATTCTCTCATATAAATAAGGCCATAAATATTCCATAAAATACAATACTATACAAAAAGAAGTCAACATACTTGCATAATTCCAGGTTCCAGTTGATTGGACCCCTCTGAGCTAAAATTATTGAAAATAAAAATATGTTATAAATATAATAATAATAACTCTGTAACATTCTGCCCACATCCACGTAATTATTTCTAATTGCTTTCATAACCTGCTATCAAAACCATATTACACAAGACAAGTGGGCGATACACCCCATGGGCTAAAATTTTACAGGAAATTGTCAATAATAGGGAGTTTAAGCTAGCATATAAAATTGAAACACCAACCTATACTTATGACCAATTGCCTATACAAATGCACCACTTAAATATTTTCTGTTCACGTTTAGGTTGTGAAAAACATTGCAAGCTTAAATTCCCTAATATCTAAAAGTACATGTTAATTTCTTTTACCAAAGATGTTTTCAGTAAAATGAAATGAGAAAGAATGACTAACAGCATTTAAGTTACAATTAAATGTTCTGGGGGTATAGATAAGATCTCATGTGTCTATAATTGCTACACTGCTACATGTAGCTACTAATGACATTATTGTGCATCACACTGAATCAATACTAGAATACAAACTGTATTTAATAGTACATGTAGTTGCTCATTTTGTTTTTATTAGCTCAAATAGTCTAGTTCCTGACTGATATATCAGAGTCTCTTAATCTTGTGCTTGTATTCCAAAGGATAGTAAAGGCTGTGGATCCCACAATAAGTGCCTCAACTTTTTTTTGCTAAACTGGACTTACTTTTATAGTAGTTCTTAATCTGTCGGTCCTCGTTGAGAATCCGTTGAAGTTCTTCTCCTTGGATGCCATTTAGTGTCTAAAATATAGGAATGAAGGTTATAATAGGTATATTTTTTTTTATTTATTGAAAAAATCCGAACTATACTGTACCTGCAGAGACCCAGATCGATCAACAAGGGTTCATAACATGGGAACGATTTGAAATCTATTGAGACCTTACATGTAGTTACAGGAGATCATTGATGAGTAACTCAGAAGACAAATAATTTTTGCAAATATGATTATGATATCATACAGGGTGACACAAAAAAGTCATCTGCTAATTTTGGAATAACCTTCTTGATAATGAAGGAATCTCTGTGATTATTTTTGTTTAGATAAAGTGTTCAATGAAAAAAATATTGTTGAACTTGTATAGCATCAACAACTTTGAGATTTAGAGATATCATATTTTTCTGGATTGCTTTCACAAATTAATAGCATTAACCCTTTCACAATGATAGGCTCCATATGGAGCCCTATTACATAATACCTTTCAGGAGAATAGGCTCCTTTTGGCACCACTATTTTTATTCACATTTTTTATTTAAATTCCAAAAAATGACTTCTAATTTACTTGCCTTGCATGAACGGTTTAATTAGAGTAAACTTACCCTAGACTTGTATCTCTCATACAACACCTGGAAATCATCTGGTGAATTCATCCCAAATGCCTGAAAGTATAAGTGATCTTAAAGAAGGTAGTGACCAAATATATTTCCATGGGCTTTCAACAGAAACGTGCAATTAAAGCTTGGGATTCCACGATTCTTTTCTTTCAGTTCGATCATGGGCTTTCAACTTTACTTGAAAGCCTATATGGTTCGATTCATATCTGAATCGATAATTTAAACAATGATTTAATACAAACTATTTGATTCAATCATTTACAAGTGAAAACTTTGATTTCTTCAAATGATTTTGTCTGTCCCTAGCTCATGCTGAACTTACAAACTTTGCAACACATGTTTTTATCATCAACCATACACTCTAGTCAGATTTAAATTACATTTAGGGGAAAAGTTATTCCAATTCTGTCATGGAGTCACCATAATCAATAAGGTTAAAGAGATAGGGTCTCCTAAAACACAATTAGAGTAACCCCCTGATTTTTTCGTGTTATTTGATGTAAAACAAGTTTGTTTATCAACTTATCAATTCTGAGGCTTGAATTGATTCGTTAACAGTATTAATTCGATGATTGTTCCTAGTCATGAATTTCCACTTACATCAATAGAAATTTAAATTTAAATTTAAAAAGCCCGCTCAAATTTGTTCAAGTCTGATTGGCTTTTTCCTTCAGATCATTTTGGCTTAGAGGAGCCATATTTATTACTTCTAAGGGGTTACAATATAGATAAATCCCCAAAAAACATTGTATTCTGTTTTCGACTTATTGCGTTCAATTCTGACGATTGGTTGTTCTTTTGGTTGTCCTGTTGATATCCTCAATATATTGTCGATATCGTGCTTGTGATTTGGTCTCAAGATATATCTAAGGTATATGATGTTTTATGAGCAATTATATTGGGACATTACTGATTGTCCAAAATAGAAATCTGGACGACTCGATCTCTTTAAATATGCCATCAAATTTGGTAATTATTTCCAAGAGCAATATGAACATTACCATGCTGTGTACAACAAGGAACTAGATGTAACCTCAGTTTGGTAATTATGCAATTGCACTCAGATATAAGGTCTAACGTTGATGGCAGACTGGTGTTTAGAACTGATTGAGGTAAGACTTTTGAGTTTTGGACTAATCAAACATGAGCTTCTATCGAACGATCCCAAGACTAAAATAGGATTGGAACTAGATAAATTTAGGTGTATGGCTATACAGCTGTAGTGCCAAAATATACTGATTTTTGAAAAATTACAGCTCAATCAGATGTCCATACATGATGGCTACAATGCATGCTGTGTGGCACACAAGATACAAACTGATTACCTGTCAACATGCATAGACCAAGACCCAATGTACATTTACCTGCCAAGCATTTACAGTGAACGCATTCTGGTGTAGCTGTTGTCCATAGTTTCCATAATGTTGACTTGGTGGAGGAGGCTGGCCATAAGGGTGAGTATAGCCTTGCTGGGACAACTGCTGATATTGCGCCTGTTGCTGTGGCTGCTGCTGACCGAACATACCCCCGAAACCTGGTATTGACATGCCAAAGGACATTGACATGCCCCCCATGCCCCCCTGTTGACCCATTTGAGGTTGCTGACCCATTTGAGGTTGCTGACCCATTTGAGGCTGCCCAAAACCACCCATATGAGGCTGTGCACCCATAGGATATCCTGCCATGATTGGTGCCTCGATTAAATATAAATTTGTCTATCCTTATACAGATCTACATAGATTTTACTATAGAGCCTGAATGTATAATATTATACGACCAACAATTTTCAGTTTTCCCAAGCAACGACCTTGCATGACAAGACACGAAGTAAATAATAAATCTACTATAGGTTATTGAAATCCAAAAATAGTGAATCATTTACCGATTTATTACTCATTTAATTATAATATAAAAATTTTCGATTGACTTTAGTAACGATTCATACACCACTTCTAAAAAATAATCAAAGGCATACAATTAAGCTTAACATTAATGTCATGGCTATAAAATTGCGGGAAATTTAAAAAACATTTCGATTGCACTGAACGAACTGCACCTTGGTTGATTTACGGACCTCTCTCGGAAAGCTCTCTCAAAATGTTTCTCTGGCGTCGGAAGGGGGAGGGCGTTGGGGGCGACCGCCCCCCCCCCCCCTTTCCCAGATTTTTTAGATTTGAATTGAAACCGAGTCTAGAATTAAAAGCTCTAGAGCTAATTAAGTCAAAGTGTAATGATGACACTATGATAGGCAGTAGGGCCCTATTTAAGCCTAAGCCTAAGCTTACGTCTAGTCTCCTTGAAAGGTGCAAATTAAGCGCTAACTAAGGTGATAGTTAGAAGAGCCCATTCGGATTACTTGTGTAACCCATGTTAGTGATGCTGTCCCCAGCTCCGATTTCGGTGATCGGCTAGTATAAAAGGTTTGAGCGTATCATTTTGTTCCAGACACTCTCTAGAGTAAATTATCCTAACTTGAGTAAAAATGTGTGGTAAGTAAATTCGCTATGGGCAGTTAAAGAGGCGCAATCTATTCATTTTCAAACAGTGGGTAGGGGTATAAAATAATTTTTAACACATTTTAATAGTAAAATGACATTGAAATACTAATAAAATCTTATCAAGAACATTATTTACAATCAGTATGAATTTTCTTGTGTGGATTAGGGTGAAAATAAGGGCATATGTTGAAATTCACTACAGGGGCGCCACCTATTTTCGTACTTCTACCACGTGTAATAACTTATTTTAGATTCGTTAAGGTACGAAATGTACTGAAAAAAAAAATTCTTAAGGACCTATATATGTTCATACCACATACTTAAAATTGGATCAATAGCTTTTGTACCGGGGGAGAAAAAAATTCTTGAAATTTAAAATTGTGGCATCGTGCAGGATAGGGGTGACCATATCTCACATGATTAACTTCCAAAATATGGAGCATAAGTATCTCAAATGTACTCAAAATGGTGTATGTACTCTTGCTTTGTCATAATATTACTAATAAGAAGTGGAAAAATGATTGTACAATTTCAAAAAATATTAATTCTCATTTTGGCTTCTGACGTCCCAGGGGTGACCATATCTCACCTTGATAACTTCCAAAATATGGAGCATATGTATCTCAAATGTGCTCAAAATGGTGTATGCACTCTTGCTTTGTCATAATATTACTAATAAGAAGTAAAAAAAAATGATTGTACATTTAAAAAAATATTAATTCTCATTTTGGCTTCTGACGTTCCAGGGGTGACCATATCTCACCTTAATAACTTCCAAAATATGGAGCATTTGTATCTCAAATATGCACAAAATGGTGTATATAGTCTTGTCTTGTCATAATATTACTATTAAGATGTAGGAAAATGATTGCTCATTTTTAAAAATATTAATTCTCATTTTGGCTTCTGACGTCCCAGGGGTGACCATATCTCACCTTTATAATTTCCAAAATATGGAGCATATGTATCTCAAATGTACTCAAAATGGTGTATGTACTCTTGCTTTGTCATAATATTATACTAAAAAGAAGTAGGAAAATGATTATACATTTAAATTTTTTTAATTTTAGCTTCTGACGTCCCTGAATAACTTTTAAAATTATGTAACATATACAACTCAAATATACCAAAAATGGGGCATATAGTCTTGCTTTGTCATAATGCTATTCATGAGATGTAAAAAAATTATTACACCTTTTTTAATTGAAATTGTCATTTTAGCTTCTGAATCTGACATCCCAGGGGCAATTATATCTCACTTTGATATAACTCTCACGATATGCAACATATGCATCTCAAATGCGTGCCCAAAATGGTATAAATATAGTCTTGTTTTGTCATATTTATTGGATTCATGAAATCAGAAGTTCAGAATTTATGGATTTGACTGTCTCCCCTGGAGGGTGCAGCTACATATAGCCCAGAGACAATAAGATCTACTTTCAAATATTTGCATCTTCTCCCCAAACACTCCTTATATTACAGGAACAATGGACGATAAGTCTTTTGCATGCAACATCTTTTGTATACTGGTAGCCTATCAGTAGTGTGAGAAGCCTAGCCTCATTTACAAAAATTGGCCCCTTAACCCCAAATCTGACCCGAAATTTTGAAAACATCCTGGAAAATTAGGCCTAAAAGGCGCATTTATGCCCAAACATACACCAAACTGTCCCACTGATAAATTACAAGGGCGATAAGTAACTTCTAATCCTGATTGACATTCTCTAGTTTGCATGGTTTGTCATGATGTGCTATATTGTTATTGCCCAATCTCAACAATTGTATTCACTGTATGGCCTAACGTGCCAAGAATAATGCAATTGTTCCAAAAGCTAATCTCTTCTTTAGGACCCTAGAAGTGTGGGACATCACAATCATAGATTAATATTTCATTACAATCAATGTATGTTGTATGACAAACATGCAAACTAGAGAATGTGAATGTGGCTAGAAAGATTTATCATTACAAAGAGCTCCTTTTCCCATATTTTACATACTCAAAATCCCTTAATTCAGTGTAAAATCCAAGGTGCATATATTGCAGGCCACAGGATAACATATTAACACCTTACATTAGCAGTTGCCATTACTTCATAAATGGAGTAAAGTACTCCCACTATTGACAGGCTAAAAGGATTCCTGTATGGATTACAAAAGATGTTGGGTCCAATGTATGCAAGGGAATAATCTCATCCATTGTACTTGTAAAGGGTGTTTGGGGAGCAGATGCAAATATTTGAAAGCAGATATTATTTGCCCTGAATTATATGTAGCTGTAGAGGAGACAGTCAAAATCCATTGATTCTGAACTGTTGATTTCATGATTCTCAATAAATATGACAAAACAAGACCATTTTGAGCACACATTTGAGATGCATATGTTGCATATTGTGAGAGTTATCAAGGTGAGATAGCCCCTGGGACACCAGAGGCTAAAATTAAAATTAAAAAAAAATGCAATCATTTTCTACATTTAAGAAGCTAAAATTAAAATTTTTGAAATGTATAATAATTTTTCTACTTCTTATTAGTAATATTATGACAAAGCAAGAGTGCATACACCTTTTTGAGTACATTTGAGATACATATGCTCCATATTTTGGAAGTTATTAAGGTGAGATATGGTCGACCCTGGGATGTCAGAAGCCAAAATGAGAATCAATATTATTTTTTTAATCATTTTTTTACTTCTTATTAGTAATATTATGACAAAGCAAGAGTACATTCACCATTTTGAGCACATGTGAGATATATGCTCCATATTTTGGAAGTTATTATATTAAGGTGAGATATGGTCACCCCTGGGACGTCAGAAGCCAGAATGAGAATCAATATTTTTTAAAATGTACAATCATTTTTCTACTTCTTATTAGTAACATTATGACAAAGCAAGAGTACATACACCATTTTGAGTACATTTGAGATGCATATGCTCCATATTTTGGAAGTTATTAAGGTGAGATATGGTCGACCCTGGGATGTCAGAAGCCAAAATGAGAATCAATATTATTTTTTTAATCATTTTTTTACTTCTTATTAGTAATATTATGACAAAGCAAGAGTACATACACCATTTTGAGTACATTTGAGATACATATGCTCCCTATTTTTGAAGTTAATAATGTGAGATATGGTCACCCCTATCCTGCATGATGCCACAATTTTAAATTTCAATAACTTTTTTCTCCGCCAGTACAAAAGCTATTGATCCAATTTTGAGTATGTGATATGAACATATATAGGTCCTTCAGAATGATTTTTTTCAGTACATTTCGTACCTTAACGAATCTAAAATAAGTTATTACACGTGGTAGAAGTACGAAAATAGGTGGCGCCCCTGTAGTGAATTTCAACATATGCCCTTATTTTCACCCTAATCCACACAAGAAAATTCATACTGATTGTAAATAATGTTCTTGATAAGATTTTATTAGTATTTCAATGTCATTTTACTATTAAAATGTGTTAAAAATTATTTTATACCCCTACCCCCTGTTTGAAAATGAATAGATGGCGCCTCTTTAACTGCCCATAGCGAATTTACTTACCACACATTTTTACTCAAGTTAGGATAATTTACTCTAGAGAGTGTCTGGAACAAAATGATACGCTCAAACCTTTTATACTAGCCGATCACCGAAATCGGAGCTGGGGACAGCATCATAGTACCTAAATTGTATTCTAGGATCAATATTATATGATCTGATTCAAATAGATTTTCAAATTCATAAACATTTCAGACAGAAGTGTGAATAAGATTTAACATACATTGTATTCATGTTCTACATACCCTCATAATAACGTTGACCTTTAATGGTAGTATACACACCATTCGAGTTGTAATTCTCAATTTTATGAGAGAAATATCTCTCATATGTTCTCTTTTCGTTTCCACCATCTTGAAATTAAATGTAGGGTACATAAGCTAAATTATCATCGATTTAATTAACGCTTAACTTTAATTCCAATTGCCAGCAGAATTGTTGATAATTAGGTGTAGATTTGTTGGTAATAAGTTGGTAATTAGTTTTATTTTTCAATTGGGCACTTTTTCTTTAATAAGTTTTTTTAATTTTCAGTTTATCAAAATCTGATTACATTATTAACTAACTAGAGTAAAATTCTGTCAAAGCCTACAAGAAAATTATTGAAGGAGCTTCTCATCAAATTTTGGCTCCATTGTCTGATTGTTACCCATAGTGTATTAGCAGCCCCAGTCGTTTACCCCCATAGATGTGGGGTTATTTTGAGGTTTTTTGATATTTAGGACATTTGTTTCTCAAAATAACAAGAAACAAATGTCCTAAATATAAAAAAAACTCAAAATAACCCCCTAAATATAAAAAACTCAAAATAACCCCACATTTATGGGGGTACAGTCGTTTAACTCGTGCATCTATACATGTAGGGTCAAACTGCCACAGTTTAATGTATTTCCCAATCACCCGACTCAACCCATCCATGGCACGCATGTGAATTGTTCTTCAGCTTTTCAATGGCCTCAAGAGAAGGCTATTTGGACCTCTTGAAAAGACGGTGGACCTGTTCTTATCACACCCCGCAGATTGGGACGCCACCTTTTTCACATCCTTTTGAACGAAACCCGAACATTTCAATCATGTCAATAGACATGATAGAGTTGAGTTCATGACCCTTGGAGGGAGTTTGACTTCTTGTATTTGATGATTGGTCAGTTGTATTACATCAGGATTGTAATGGTGGCAGCATGGCCAAGGTCTTTGCCAATCTTTAACTATTAACTTTCAACTGAACATTCAAATTCACGAGATATGACGCCATTTTGAAAAAAATTATGTATCTGCGTCAGTCATACTAGTATGAACACCTGTAATATCAATAATTAAGAGATGTTCCTCTATTTTTTTTATCCGTAGATTATAGCTATCAAATCTTGTTAATTAGTCAAAACGATTTTACTGATGAAAACAACCAAATAACTACCCCTTTAAAATTGATTCCACTTCTTTAAAACATGTAAATATTACTTCATCTAAAGAGACAATTCTTTGATCTAGGCTGACCAAATCAAACATCATATGAGAAATTATGGCATTCTACAAGTTCATTCTATTTCTAGTTGGAGGCAGAAAGAATAATGTGATGAGTACTATAGACCGATCCACATGGATTTGAATGATGCGCGGCACTTAAATAGGATTTTAAGTTTGACAAAGGATGAAGTTACAAGGAAGCTATGAAGGGAATCGCAGCCAACTGCAGACATTCATATTTCTTGATCTGTAGACTGTAATATAGGAATTGTAGATAAGAAAATCGTTGAGATTAGGAAGGGACGCCGTCAAAATATGCTTCTTCTGAATGAATTGACCTTATTTTCACAATCTGGACAACCTGTTTTAACGTTTTAAGATAAGTGTTTTTGAGACATGGCTCTGAATGATGAAATTGGTCCAATTAAAAAATCAAATGATATCCCTTGAATGACTATGATCCACAAAAACATATTTCTTAATAAATTTTATTTTATAAATATTCACATATTTACTGCAAAATATAAAAGATAAACAGAAACAGCACGATATAACAAAGCTATGATATACATTACATTACATACATAAGTTCGGACTTCTCCTCAATATATATATATATATATATAATATATATTATTAATTAACACCAATCTAAGCACTAATTGATTATTGACCATGAAATGTGTATGGTGTGTATTGAAATATATTGTCATGGTATAAAGATTTTCTAAAACAAACCTACATAAAATGAAGGAAGAATATACTAGATATAGTATGTGTCGAGCTTCTCTAATATACAGTAGCTTGTATTAATATACCATATTTGCTCTCGTGTTCACTCTAACATTATTACATTACTTGATTATATATTTTCCATATTTTCATACGTATTAATTAATAAATAATATACCCTGTAGTACAAACATAATCCTGTCTTTCTAATGTTTCAATTGTAACCAACACACATGTCCCAAAGGGGGACTGATTCGATGCATTCACGTTTTGTATCAAGACTTGTTTCAAATACTGTAGTTCATTTACATTTTGAGAAAGTTTAATAGGTGAATCGACATACTTTTTCTGTTATAATATTCAGACATTGCTGTGATGATATAGATCAACATAAGCAAACTTCAGTACCATAATCAAAACATAAATTAATATAGTTAACGTGAAACAACGTAACGTGACATAATATATGCCGTGATTGCCGTCATAGGTCAGCTTTCCGTGAACTCCCATGATCAGCCCATTAAAGAACAAGAATCAACCGTTTCTTAGCTCTTAGTTTAGCTCTTCGAAAATGTCGGACTTCAAACATGGATATTTGAGAGAATCTTCAGTATGATAAAATACTGCAGTAGCAATCGATATTCCAATATGCCTAGTTGCATTTAGATATCTCATATTGGAAAAGAGTAATTGTTTTATCATAAATTAGCAAGGTTGCTCTCATCCTTGTTGCATTTAACTATTATGTCCTTTGAATATTGCGTTGGCTTCATTAACATTGGAGTTATCAAGAAACATACATGCTAAACACTATATAACACGACTAACAATAGCTTTAGATGATTTGTAGTGATGAGTTTTGTTAACACAGCAGCAAATGAAAATACTTCATAGCAATAGAGACGAGTTGAGTTAATCAATAGTATTCATCGATTGGGCAATGTTAATACAGACGAATTCATTTCTATATGGTTCAGCAATTCCTTAACCATATCCATGTTATACATGTATTGGTATTTTGTTCATATACACAATGAGCTGTGTTCTGTTCCTAAGTAGTCCACCTAATTGAATCTGTCATATTTCATATGACTTCATATTAAAATTACATCAGGTGTAAAAGACTACACATTAGAACCTATTCTCTCTTAATAAATTATCGTCTAATCAGAGTCCCTTTAAGTGAATGTTTCTCCAATTTCCTAAATATCTCACGATATCGTTTGGGTGCTGTAGGATTTTAGATCTGTGAAGATCTCTGTAAAATAGCTAGGATCACTGTTGATTCGAAGCATATTGGAGCTTAATTGATTAATGATCCTCAGACAACGATCCCAGAATCGATCCTTGTTCTCTTCAACTAGGAATGGTTTTAGAGGATAGCTGATTTCATTACCCATATACGAGTAGGATAGGTAGAGACACGTTAGTACATTTGTCTGAAGGTCATGCTCTGTGATCATTTGATCATCTACCAACTCTTTGATCAACATGTAGACGAATACTACATTAGCGGGATTGATGAATGCAATGTCCTGCCAGCCTTGAAGTAACAAGGACCGGTCCACAGCCCTCAACCACATAACTGCATCGCCAGCCTCAAACTGCTTTAGTCGAAAGCAACGCTGGCATAAGAACGCACCGAGACATTTCAAGAGCTCTGAAGTAGATGCTTGTATGACAGTTTTCCTTGGACTAGGGGTACGGTCCGGTATATGCTGGGAAAATCTATCTACTTTCTTAAGAACGATTGTGTTGTTGTTTCTAAGATAGTCATCTGACGTACTGCTCTTCAGATTATAGCATGATACCGACTTGTGTGCGTTTTTGTTATTGTTATTTTCTATATCATTCAAATTGTTGTCTAATTTTGACAATGGCCTATTGGTAAGTTTCACAAAATTCTTATTGTCTTTTTTCTTATTGGTGACATTGAACTTTTTCCAGCTGAGTCCACTTATGAATATTGAATGCTTCCTAAAGCTTTTCTCTTTTGGGATGTTGGTCGTTGCAATGTTTGTTGTACTTGCCGGCTTGGTGGAATTATTTAAAATTTCGTAATTAAAATTATTCAGGTTTATATCCTCATAGAGTGGTTTCCTTGGGCGTGGCGAGAACGATAGCACGGTGCCCATTTTTAGTCTTGAGAGTCAGTCTTGAGTGTGTTTTTCCTATCAGGACGTATTCGGAGCAGAAATCATTTAGAAGAGCGGTACATGTATTCCTCCTATATGTTTAAGAGTATGTACGACGGGGACAAGATTCCCTATATCCTTAAAATCCAAAGATCATCTTATCTTAAGTCCTAGCAATATGGAGGTCTCTAATATATAATCAAAGATGGTGACGATGTTCCCATACATTTGTTATGTCTCCATGTCTGCTTGGAGAAGAATAACGTTTTAATGTTATGCAGCAGAAAAGATGCTCAGGTGGAATGTAATGTTTTTCGTTTATCTCCACACTCCAACCTACGTCTATTTTATTCTAAATTGACAATTACATGTATACGTATATACATATTTTAGAAGACCATCGCATCGGGACATCATTTTCCTTATTATTTGCTATTATCCACATATAATTATAGGCCTTACCACCAATGAGAAACGGGTTGACGTCAGCCTAGCAATGAGAGCTGATATAATATGTAATTCTGCTCTATCGATCCTGCCAAATACAATTATGGCTCAGCTTCATTGCTCTACGCCTTTACCAGACTCAATTTATAGTTGTGCTAAGTGTTATATAGATTTTTCTATTCCAAAGTATTCCCCAAGCACATTCAGCTTCAGCAGGTATTGACGTTTTGGTGACTCACTTTCACTCTCATTCACAATGCCTGCCATGGACAACTCAATTTATATAACGACATTCCGAGTATATAAATTAATTACCATATGATAATATATCAGGTTTCTTGTCTCCAGCAACAATATTAGTTAAATCTCAAAAAATTGATCTCATTCTTATGCTATAGAATGATTCATGAAATTGCTGGAGTAAACACATTTACAGGGTGTTTCATAATGACCCCTCCAGTCCCTCCTCCACGGTAAAGCATAGACAGCATGACTACATATACACACAAGCTGTCAACTTCACCATAATCCCTTGCCCCTCTATTTTCTTTACATCTAGCCCCATCTGCAAATTATTTTCTTCATTATTTTTTATTTTCTTCATCCTAGGTTTAATCAACTATGTACAAATGTTGTCATCTTGAGCTCTTTGATTTTTCTGATGCCTGATTCTTGACGAAAATCGTTCATATGTGAGAGGGCCTTTAGTTTGGGAACAGTGATACTTGCATTGTGTGTGCTACTTATAAATCAGTCATGATTATAAATAAAGGACCGTTTAACCAAACAGCGAGGCCTGTCTTTGAATATTAGGCCACAAAAGTCTATATTTTAGACACAACGAAAAGAACCAAAGAAGTGTCAGGTAGTGTTTGCATACCCTATCTAAGGCGCCTCTGGTTTTGCACTCCCAACTGTATTTCAGCAGTTTAGGTTTGCTTATTTGATAAGCTGGTGGTGATCATAAGGAAATAACAACTTGTGCATACGATAAATTATTGAAAATTGATCAATTTTGTAAAATTGCATTTTAATAACTTTAACACGAAGCATAGACCTCAAAGGGAGAAATAATTGAGAACGTATGTATACGTAAGGGATACAGTTTACCGGGCTATTTTGGATACGGGGTTTATTCCGAGGGAAACAGAGTTAAACGCATTTCCGAGGGATAAATCTGTATACATCCAAAACTGACCGTACATATCAGATGTATCAAATACCTGCTGAAGTTTTTCGAAAATTATACCTTCTAAGGGTTCAAAAGGTTTTAAATGGATAAACTACTATTTAAAAAATTTAAATACATAGTATTTCCTCCAAAAATACGAGATTAGTCAGTGAAAAGTGTAATAGCGGGGATAAATACTGAAAAATCCACCCCGCTCCCTGGATATACTGTAGTACATACAGAATATCAGATCATTTTGAGTGATATCATTTTTATCGCCGAGTTGATATCAAATATCAACACGAGTGAGCGAAGCGAATGAGTGTTGATATTTGATATCTACGAGATAAACGATGTCACACGCATATGAGTTTGATAAACGATTTTCTGGAAAATATCACACGGATTTCAATAATATCAGAAATATCAATAGCTGTTATTGTACAGATAACACATTAATCGTGGGATAAATGTAGATATTCCCTGGCGTTATAATTATTTATTCCATACTTAATAGTGGCTGATAATGCCTTCAGCAAAGCCACTACAAGTGTATAATGTTTATGTACTTTATGCCACTATAAACCACTAAGTATAGAATAAATCAGTTATTGAATGCTCGATTTTTGATACAGGGTATATCCCTCGGTAAATACAATATATCAACACTCGCTCCCTACGGTCCCTCGGATTGATATATTTCCCTCAGATATACCCTGTATCAAAAACCTTCCATTAAATAACCTCTATGTATCTGAAACCAGTAGGTATGGAATATTCTGCAGCTGGTGTCATCACATCTTTCTGCCTTTTATTGCTGGCGTTTTCTTTGAAATAAGCTCATTGGATGGAAAGCGTTACAATATGTAATAATTTAATATTGCCAATGTCATTCAAATTTCAAATTTCCCGTTCTAAACACGAAACTCTGAAGCTAAACGGCTATCTGAAGTTGACTTAAGCGCTTGAAGCGCGTACAAAACTATGCGCGCTCTACACATTCCATTATTATTGATTCATATACTTTCCGTTCAAGTTCACGTTGTGAAAAACAGTGCAAGCTTAAACTCTCTATTGCCACAAGCACGGGCGGTGTGTTTTTTCAAAACTTCCATAGGGGGTATATGATCGGCGAAGGTAAATTGTTTTTCTGTTCGTGCCCTCGACTTCTCCGTTAAAACCCGGTTGAAATTTCATGCAACTAATATAAATTCTTATCTATGTAGAGTTCAATCCTCATACGTGATTTTCAAGTCTTCAATTAATGTCAAATCTAATGAGTTACCACCAATCCTCCTTCAGATATTTATTCAATATCACAAATATTGAGATACATGTAAGAGATACATGTACATTTGCAACTCTAGATATCAACAGCAAACACTTGACCTTGATTCTATTATTTAATGTATTTCTATAAACTAACATTTATTACTAATGATGTAACAACACCTGTATAATGTATATGTTTCATTGTATACACAGTTGGCAAATTTAATCAAAATTACCTACTGTAGTTTTTTGCAAGATGAGCCCTGTGATAATTCTCTCCCTAAATAGCTAATACCCTAACG
Source organism: Owenia fusiformis (assembly GCA_903813345.2). Lineage (NCBI taxonomy): Eukaryota > Metazoa > Annelida > Polychaeta > Sabellida > Oweniidae > Owenia > Owenia fusiformis. The sequence goes on along the minus strand of CAIIXF020000007.1, from coordinate 17,692,413 downwards.
CGATGTACAATTAGTAACAATACGCAAGTTCCCTCTAAAAGGATAGTAAACGATACCAGCTGCATAGTCCCTTGCAATAGCACTAGAATAACTTTTTAAAAGAGCTCACAACAAAAAAAACATGGCTTTTCATTGTCTAGGTTTAAAATTCATTTGACTACCCTGCGCGCAGAGTCTAGTGAAGTCGAACGAATTCAAAGGGTATCATTTGACATACTTTTTGGAAATTTCTTTCAAATGGTATATTAAGTTTGTAAATCCTTCCATTATTTCAATTCCAAGAGGAATTAGTGATAAGAGAAATACATGAATTGAAAAAAATGACATCAACAGTTTATTCTTGTTGCAGCGATTCATCCACCGCAAGTCAAATCAAGATCGATAATATTTATATTTGGATCGGCGTTTTAACGCCAAAGGCTGCCATCTTTTTATTTAAAGTTGAGTTGTCATTGTTTGAGGTGATCAGGATGTACGAGCAGTGGAAATACTGACAATTCCGACACAGTTAGACTACAGTAATGCCATCTTTGACAATGATATGTCACTATAGCAAGCAAACAATATTGATTATTAGCATAATATTCCCAATGACATCACAGGGTTATATTAAGTCGGCCATATTGTATGAATAAGTGAGACGACATCATGAAAACAATACTGAAATTAACTATTTAGCATGTTATCTTGTTCACAAGAGGATGGACAAAGACATTAACAAAACTGTTATTAGTATCAAGATGCGTGAATGATAAATCGTGAACTGGCACAGCCGTATAACCACAATGGGAGGGTTGGAGTTATACGATGCCATCTACACAAATGATTTGGTTAAATTAAGGATATTGGCAGAAACGCAAAATTTAGATCTCAATGCCAAATTTACCGAAGCTCGGAAGAAAAATCATTTAGACCTGAGTCCCATTCACTTAGTAGCATCCCGGGGATTCTCTGGTATGCTGCAATATATGATTCATGAGGCGAGATGTAATATTGATCTCGCTACAGAGTGTCTGAGAAGAACTGCTTTACATTTTGCAGTACTACGCCACAAGGTGGCGTGTTTTCATAGACTTTTAGGTGAAGGTGCAGCATTGAACTCGAGAGACACTTTCGGGAACACACCCTGTTCTTACGCTGCAGATGATGGTAATTGTGACATTCTAGATGTACTCATCCAAAAAGGTGCCCAGGTTGACGTGCAGGACATCACGTTAAAGACCCCCCTCATGAAGGCCGCTAGAAACGGTAAACTGAACGCTGTGAAACGTTTGATTGCCGCTGGTTGTGCACTGAATATAAGAGATAAGAATAGTGACGTTGCGCTACACTTTGCCTCGAAAAATGGCAACGGAGAAATAGTACGTGTTCTAATCGCAGCAGGCAGCGGTTTGAACATCCAAAACCAGTATGGACGAACCCCATTAATGGAGGCCGTGTACTACTATCAGAAAGATGCAGTGGCAGCGCTGATTGAGGCTGGCTGCGACATCAACAGGCAAGAAACGAAGACTGGTGACACTGCCATGCATATCGCTATCAAAAAGAACTACACTGAGGTTGTTGATCAACTCTTGCAGTGTAAGGATGTCCGTCTCATACCCAACAGCACTGGGGAAACTGCCCTTTATGATGCCATTGTCTATAATAAGTTCGACTGTCTCAAATTGTTAATAAAGTATAACTATGACCTTGAAGTTCCCGCTAAGATGTTGATGCATGGTGCGCTAAAACGTAACATTGAACTCGCTATAGAGAGAAGCCTTTACAGCACGACGAGGTTGCTGGCGTACATCTACTGCGAGACCCTCGTGGAACACACAAATAACATGGACGGCAAGCGTATCCTCGCAGATACCAGTATCCAAGACTTGAAGAGCGTCCCGGTCTATATGAACTATGTGTATTCACTTAAACAATTTTGTCGTAGATCCATCAGACACCGTCTTGGAAGGGACATATTTGAGAAAACCAAGGCTCTACCCATTCCCCACACACTGAAAGACTACATTGTTATGTCCGAATTATTTTAGAAGACCTTACGTGAATTTTCACTGAGAAGGTTCATTTCAATTTATTGCAGGACCATTCACCTGTGACCAACGTTTCTTTCTAACTCTGACTTTGAGAATACAAATATGAGAACTCTAAATGTGACCTTGATACTGCCAACGACCTCAAACAGAAAATGGAAGAAAATAAGATTGCTTAAAATGACATTTGACATTATGTGACCTCACCCAAACCAGGTGACAAATGATTTATATTACACCCAAACTTCTAGTACATAATGGTGGTGGCCACGAGAACTGGTGATCTCTAATGTATAAGCTGAGAGAAAGTAAAAACATATATATATATTATTCAATATGAAGTTATTGGTGATAAGATATGATACTATTTTTTATTTTAAGCTTTAGTTTGGAACCTATTTTTGAAGTTATTAAATACGTTACTGGTAACGAAGGAGATATATGAATAAACATAAAAAATTATCTAAGACTGGTTTTAAGTCAATTTTTCATTCTTAACGATTCAAGCAAAACACGTCCAAATAATGCATTTTGTATTCCACTGTTAAAGTACAGACGCCAGGGGTCAGTTGCAAATTTTTTATTGATTTGTCATATAAAAATAACAAATCATGTTTAGATGATCAATAAAGATTAACACAAATCCTGAAAAACTGATCACAGACCCCTAGTTCATATTTTATGTCAATGATTGAAGTCATGGTTAAATGGTAAGCCCTGCGATCGGAAAATGAACGGAGGGATAGCCTATTTCTCCTAGAAGATTCAACAACTTTGGACGATTTATTTTTTCAAGAGAATTAGAGAACGTTTACAAATGAATTGCTAAATGAATGGGCGCGCGGTATGGTAAAGTATGTCAGGTCGATCTTCTAGGATTTTTTAACCCGGATACGTACTTTTGTAAGATATATCTATTAAAAAAGGCATATGGCACACCATCACCGATATGCAAATGTCATGTCAATATGTTTTTGTTATAAATCAAGCAACAATGGTTTACACGACCTGTACAAGACGTTATTATCACAAAACCAATGTCATTGTTGACTTTTAAAAAAAGTTTCCATACGTTATATTAAAAATGATCGAAAATAATTAAAATTGAACGATGGAGGGAGTAATTTGTGTATGTCATATGTAATACTGTACGTAAGTGTACAGTACACCCCATATAATTATTATATTTTTGTTCAATTATACATTTTATGCTACTTGCAATTGCGACTCATCGTTTTAATCAGAGACATAATTTTGCAAGAGTTAAATGATAAAATAAAAATTGTAAAAATGTTGGTGTGAAGGTCCTAATCTATTGGGGTTTGGACAAGGACATTGGAAGCCAGTGCCCCAACTGATCAGTGCTATTCATGCCTGTATACTAGTATTTCTACGGCTGCAAGTAAAATGGCCGATATTCTTGATTTTGAATTTTGTATTTCCACCCCATGCAGACAAATTAATTTTTTGCTGCTTAAAAATGGTCAAGGACAGTTACATTGAGTTCTATAAGTATGAGAATTGCAGTGACGTCTTGATATTTCAAGGTAACTCATTCGAAAAGTGACGGCAGTGATCCGCGATAAACCGTAATGAAAACCAAGAAATATACATCACATATCCAATTTTTTCAAAACAGAAAAACATGTATAAAAAGTAAGGTTTGCTAAAAAGCCAATCTTTGGCAATCCTCTTTGGGTTTGGGAGTTTCAGGCTGATATGCTTGATAGCCTGCAGGTTTTATCATTGTGAATCATGATTATGACAATGTTGATTTTATGCTCAGGGGTGTATGTATTAAGTCCCCCCCCCCTTTGTTGGGCACAGAAAAAATCATCTAGTGTCTGGCCCCAACATTGCCTCAAAAATGGGTCTTAGGTTTTAGGCCTTTTTGTGCCAATTTACTGGCAATTTTGGACGGTTTAAGGGCCGGTAATTGTTTTCCAGCCTCAAAATCTGCCCCCCCCCCCCTTGTTATTTTCTGGATCCGCCACTGCAAAGACTCACTTCTAGCGATTTTTTCTAGGAAACCCCACATGATATGGTCTTTGTTTTAAAAGACTGAAGTAGTCAGAAACCTCCAAAAGTTTCCGAAACCGTTGCCCCTCCGCACTCCCCCCCCGCCGTAGTTACGGGCACCGGAAAAATAGTTCTTCATCAGTTGTCCTAAAAGAAAGTCTACCTCGCCGCTTTATATGTACCATGGAAAACAGTTTATTCCAACTACAAGTAACTTACAGGTGTAAAAGGGCCAGGTCGTGTGGTCACAGGTGACCAAATCTTGATTAGGCTATCAAGATTTGGTCACCTAAGCTTACTCTCTATTGATTTATATGGTGACCTTTCTTCATCCTAGATGGTGACCAATTGTTTTCCTTATTATTTATACACAGTCAGGGCCAGTAAGGGCCGTAAGGAAAGGGGACAATATAATCCCCAGGGGACCATAATTTATTTTACACGGGCACGTGCTCTGAGATCACTTTTCCCGGTGATCTACACTGATCACCGTACTGATTTCGTACAGTACAATATTAAGTCCGGGATTGTGATCACGCCGGAAGTGAACTTTTTCGTGAATTTTGATTACTTTTACTAAATAAGTGCCATAGTTCATACTCTGATACTTCTGAATAGGGACGGATTGTTTGTAAGTTATATTTTTCATTTTCGTTAACTTAAACAATAGAGAACCCCAACTAGAACAATAACTAGGGCCTAATAGAAGTCGTGTAGACTAGACTGGGTCTCGTTTCTTACAGTGCTGGTATACATTAATTGATCAGTCGTTTAATTGGCATATTTTCTTCAATTTTAATATTTAATGTCCCAAACTCCAACAAACTGCAGAAAAGTATACCCAATAAATCATATTTACCAAAATGAGTGTCTCCAAGGCTTCACACCAGCGTATGCATAATGCATTTGTCACGAGTTTGAGCTGAAATTTCGCCAAAATGAAGTAGGCTAAGGGTAGTCTCTGCCAGGTTTGTTTATTGTGGTAAGCTTATAAGTGCTCAGAAGCAAATAATTCACGTGCGCAAAATAATCAAAATAATCTAATTGGTCTCAACTTTGCTGCACATGCGCACAATGTGTGCCATGTTTTTTTCTAGTGATTTCGTTTCGTTTCATGGAGTTTGCGTTTCAGTGTAACTTCCCCAAAAATGGCGGACCATGGACAGAATTAACAGGTAAAATCACTTCGAAATTTCAAGAGAACTTTTTACCTATAATAGCAAAACTTTTGTTTTATTTGTGCATTCTATCTATCAGATAAGAGTTTCAGGCGTATGTAGGCAAATTCATTTTGGTACAGGGCTTGCATTAACGGCGTCCCGTACATGTTAAGGACTCAAAAATAATTTGGAGGACGCAAAAATTGAAAATATTTCCGTTTTTTGGACTCAAATTTTTTTTAGGTCAATACTACAATGTGTTTACAACGATACCTAACAAAAACAAATAATTATGATCTCTCACCTTTATTTGAAACGTAAATAAGGCTCAACATGTTGAATATTTACAAATAATCATGATTCTCTCGAATTTTTCGACTTTGTTTATTTATCCCATCGAACAAAGTTCGGAGGGATATAGGGAACGCCTCCGTCCGTCCGTCCGTCCGTCCGTCCGTACGTACGTACGTCCGTCAGTCCGGGCAATAACTCGAATACCGTTGGTCCGATTTTGTTCATATTTTGTACACATATACCCTATGGGGGCAGAAGTTCTGCTCGAAAGCTGATTTTCAAAATGGCCGCTCATTTCAAAATGGCGGCCATTTTAGTGACGATTTTACAGTAATTTAGGTGCAATATGTAAAACTGTAATAGCAATATGTTTTAAATGTAAAAAAATTATAAAGGACATTAATAATGCTACAAATATATATATTAAAGTAGCACATGGCAGCCATTTTGAAAAATGGCGGCCTTTACTCGTCATTTTACGATTTTGGCTGTAACTCAAAAAATAGTGGAGCGATTTTGTTCATATTTGGTATGTGAATACTATAAGCATTGCACACTGTCTAAAGACACTTATGGTAGAAGGCGGCCATTTTGAAAAATGGCCGCCATTTTAACGCATTTTACTATAACTCGAAAAGTAGTGGAGCGATTTTGTTCATATTTGGTATGTGAATACTACAAGCATGGCACATTGTCCTATGACACTTTTGGTAGAAGGCGGTCATTTTGAAAAAAAATTTGAAAAATGGCCGCCATTTTAATGTATTTTACTATAACTCGAAAAGTAGTGGAGCAATTTTGTTCATATTTGGTATGTGAATACTATAAGCATGGCACACTGTCTATTTCTAATGTCGCTTTTGGTAGAAGGTGGCCATTTTGAAAAATGGCCGCGATTTTAACGTATTTTACTATAACTCGAAAAGTAGTGGAGCGATTTTGTTCATATTTGATATGTGAATACTTTAAGCATGGCACATTGTCTAATAAAACTTTGGGGAGTAGTCGGCCATTTTGAAAAATGGCCACCATTTTTATGTGTGTTATTTTACAAGTATGTGTGTGATTTTTCAAAAATTTTAGCGGTGGCTTCTTAAAAGCATATTATTTCTTCTGATGACAACTTGGCTAGTGAGCAACCATTTTGAAAATGGTGGCCTTTCTGGTGTGTTGTTTTATGATATTTGCGCTTCGTTTGTAAAAATGCCAGCCATTTCTGTTCGATGGGATTCGCTACGCTTTGGCGTTGCAGTTGTTCTGGTTTTAGATTTGAAACCATGACACGCCACAGTTTTTCCTATTCAGAAACAAATATTAGGTTATTCATGAAATAAAATGTATTCATTGTCGAATGAACGAACATGCATTTATTCAGTCGTACTTAACGTTTACTTCCGTTTTAAATTCGTGGCAAGAAATCAAAAACTGAAAGGTGTTTTGGTAAAAAATGCTTTTAAAATAAAGTTATACTTCAAAACAGGCTAGAAATAGGGGACACACTTTTTTTTCAAAGGACACACTTTTTAAAAAAAATTGCATCCTTGGGACTCACAAATTTTCTAACCTAATGCAAGGGCTGTGGTAGGAACACTCTGTTTAGTTTGAAAACGCACCCTATATTATTATATATCAGCACTGTACATTTGGGGACAAAAATAAATGACAGGTCGATTTTCGATCACCATTTCCTAATTATGGTGGTCTGAAAGCCCAGAATTTCCAATATTGTCTAGATACATATGCCTTAAAATTTGTATATTTTACATTTTGTATAATCTTATCCACTGATTTATGGCCTCTTGTAAATTCTCTTATTTTTAACATGGGAAATCCTCACTTCAGCAAATCCACCTGTCATTTATTTATGTCCCCAACTGTATCTGACATGTCTTATGGCCCAGGCTAGGTCTAACCTCCATGATCATTTTGCCTTTGATGCGTTAATTTAATCGTTTCGCAGGCTTCGACAAGCGGAACTAATTAAGGACAGGGTGCATGTTGGGAAATTTTCTGCATTCCTCAATTGAGTCACATGTTATTTTTCAAACATGAATAACTCCTTCCCCACATTGTCTACATCTTCCAAGTTTGCACAAAGAGTGCACTTCTGTTCCTAGAAAAGCCTTGTGAGAAGGTTTGTTTTGTAAAATATAGAAAATGAGAAAATTCAGTGAAAAAAATTTCTGAAAATTTTCTGATTTTTTTCACTGAATTTTCTTCTTATCAAAACATTCTTCTCACAAGTCTTTTCTAGGCACATAAGTGCACTCTTTGTGCAAAACTGGAAGATATAGACAATGAAGGGAAGGAGTGATTCTTGTTTGAAAATAACATGTGACTCAATTGAGGAATGCAGAAAATTTCCCATCATGCACCCTGACCTTAACCCTGAAAACATGGTAATATTACATAAAGTGGTGGACAAAACTAAACCTCAACCATCAAAAGTTGCCACAATGAGCTAAATTCTAAGTTTCGTGTCTCAAACTCTCCCAAGTGGTAGAAAAATAATTTTTTGTTCATTTTAAGTAGCACAATAAATGAATCTAAAGCTTCATACCTGCAAATGAGGGATAAATCCCACAGGGGCTTGTCTGGAGGGTCGGGCAAGCCCTCCGATGAGTGTGTACTGGTTATTAAGAGTATGAGGGAGGTCATTTTTGATGCTTCCTGAAATTTGTAGAAAATGATTGTTAGATATATCCACATAAGGAATCCTTTCAATAATTGACATGCTGATTCAAACAACACTACAGAGCAAAGTTACCCAAAATGGTAGCAATCCATCCGCTAGTTGCTGAGAAATCTGAAGAATATGTAAAGAAGTGATTAAAATGCAAGAACCAACAATTTTTACCTCCAAATTATTAGCTCCAGAGTTGATTTCTTCCTCAAGACACGTCCACTGTTAAAAATTGGTAGTTCCTAGAGTTCTTTGTTTCCTTAGGTTCATTCCTGTATATTATTTTTAACGAAGGACAGCCTATAGCGACTGCTATACGCAAAAAGATGCATGATATTATCGTTTCGAAACTGAATGTTGAAAAATGGCTGTAAACGGCTGTAAACATTTACTCAAAGCTGGAATTATAGAGAAGGCTTTGGACCGAAGTAAACTGGAATGATTCTGATGCGGGTTTGTGGGTACTCCTACAGACTGCTACAAAGCAACCAGTTGAACTTATAAAATAAATCAAAAGATTATTATGCAATAATATATGGAAAAACGTATTCATACTGCACATGAATTACATTTGCATATAGATCTATCAGATTTACTGTTTCAGGTACAACTGGAAAATAACTATACCTGCACATGTTATTTGCTGGAACAAAATTAAGTATGAAGGCATGTTTAATTTCCTTGCTTTTTTCAGGAAAGTATCATTACATTGTCTTCTTTTAGTAAACCTGGAAACAGGTCAATAGTAACTCCTGTGTTGTCTGGAAACTTTTAAAGAAAATTTGGAAAAATAGAAAGTGTGAAATATCAGAATTTCCTGGAGTTCCCATTGAACTCTTACCAGAATTACTAAAAGATGACAATGTATGATACTTTCCTGAAAAAAGCAGGAAATTAACACATGTCTTCATACTTTATTTTGTACCAGAAAATAACATGTGCAGGTAAAGCAATTTTTTCCCAAAATGTTATTTTTCAGCTGTACCTTAAAGGAATTCTACGCGATAAAAATAACAAAATATTGCTTCTGGGACAAGATCAAACGACTTTTACATATTCTTTATCCTATACTTATTTTGTAATTTAACAATCAACACAAGTATACATAACATATTTTAGCAGATATCGATATATTTTTTGATTGATAAAGTTAAAGATTATAAAACCGGAAGTGCGTTCTGTGTCCGTGTGTGAATATTTCAATTATTCAGATTTTGCTGTGGATTCATTTTAAATGCTTCTAAATGATCTTCTAATGTTTACTATGATTTCTATTAGTAATGTTTTGACTTCCCTGCTTCATAAAAAAGAACCATTTACTTGACTTAAAATTCACTTCTGGTCTGTCGTAATAAAGATGAGCTGAAAGTTGTCGTGAACACCTTTCAATCCTCAGTCTAAATATCACTTTTTAAGGTTCAATAGGCAACTTTGACTTTCATGCATAGTTTGAAAATAGAATCCCCAGAGAAGGTTTTAAATCGTGAAGTCGACTCTAAAGCCTGAGAAATTTTTTTAACCATTTTGTCAGCTGTTACTGTTACAGTATGCCTTTAAAATATTTTTCAGTTTCTGTCCGACGGTCGAAAAATCTATTTTTAGAAAAAGTTCAAATGCCTCAATCGAATCATTTGGTAGAAACTTACTCATATTTACATGACTTTTTTTTAAGTCAAATCTGAGCCCATTCGGTAATCAGTAGGCAGATACTCAAAATTGGATCCAAATGCAGTAAAAAACACAGTCATTTTCTTGAGAAAAGTTTCTTCTCACCCTCTGTTCAAGTGACAGATTACAAGAATTTGCTAGAATTCCATGAATGAGCTATGGTTAAATTTTTGAAGTGGTGATAAAAATCCAAAATAATAATTAAACAGATTCAAATGTGATAATCCAGTTTACAATCTATTTTTAAACATATTTTGAGGTTGTCAATGTATTACATTTATGTGAATGTAATAAATTAACAATCTCAAGTATGATGGTCAAAATATAATGACTTGTCATGTCATATTATTTTTTAATCAACCAACATTATGAAATTTAGAGTATTAAGAAGAAGAAAATGTAATTGGACTCTTTCTCATAGTTTATTTATGATGTTTACGAGTGTAATTACTAGGACTGTTCGAATTTTTAACAATTCAAAAGGAGTAAACTATATTATTGTCAACTATGCTCAACTCTACTGTAGGCCTTTAATTTATTTACCTGTTTTTCCTTTCAAAAGTCCAATTGCATGTTCCTGTCTCAAGAGCTGCAGTAACATGATGTATCGCAAGTCTCTATGCGTTGTGCACCAGCTGTGTCGTGATCTGCTCAAGTCTGCCAACCTGCCTCTTTCTCAACAAACAAGGGTAAATATTACAGTGGCTGTGTGTCCACTTTATTTGAAGAACACCATTATTCTGGATTTCATCTCTATTAGAATACAGTAAAACCTGTCTAATACGAACGCCATTGGGACCGGCTTAAAGCGTTCAGATTGGAAAGGCCTATTATAATCAAGACCATTCAAGTTTTTTTCCCAAAGTTTTGATATCATAACAATATTTGAGCAATTTTGTATGAAACATGTGAAATATTATGAAAAGTGTTCAGATTAGACAGGTTAATTTTTCAAATATGACTGTTCACTGTTCAAATTGAGAGGTGTTCACATTTCAAATTTTATTTAACATGGGAGTCAATGGGAGGAAAAAATGGGGCCGAAAAAAAAGTGTTCAGATTGGAAGGTGTTCGGATTAGCCAGGTGTTCAGATATACAGGTTCTACTGTAGTTTTGTTTCATTCAATTCCAAATGTGAAAAATGGGTGATGGTGCAAAAATACGCTTTTCTTTAAAACTAAATAAAATTACCTAGAGTCAAACTTTCTGATATTTATGATTATTAAATTGTCTGTCAGAATAGGGTATGGTGTACAAGCTTTTTTCTAACGAGTTACTTGGTGAAACTCATGATAATCAAATTGTCTGTTCGATTACAAAATTTCAAGAATATTCCTCCATCTTCCACAGAGTTATTCTCTTTCCATCTCAGTACACTTTTTTGTCGACTGTATTTTCAGTTATACCTGTGGCACTTTCACAAGATGATATTCCACTACCCCATTGGCCATCTTGAAATATCACGAAAAATGAAATATTTATATTGCTGTACACCCAGCTCTTAGCACCAAATTTGAAATTTCTTTGTAATTTTTATTTTCTATTTACTGATTAATGAAAAGTTATAACTACAGTAGTTAAATATACTTTTGAACTTACTTTAGTTTTTCTTCATTTTATTAAATAGGATTCATAAATTTTGGTTTTCCAGAGCACATTTGTATTGAAACGCCAGAATGACATTGGGGCTGGCCATGATAATGAACCTAACAGAAGTCGGTACAAAGCTAAGCATTTCGTATATGATCTCATTGAAGACACAAATCAACAGCCAAGGCCTCCTATAGAAGTAATATTGACAGAAAATGTAGATGGTAGGTGGAGCAATTAAGGTCATGCTTAAAGTAATGTTTTTATATAGAAATGAAGTTGCTAATGAATATTTAGGTTTGATACAATGATTTAAAATATTGGATGGCATCATACATTAAAACCTGTGTTTATTGAACATTATTTTGCCTAGAAAAAATGTTCAGTGTTGGTAGGTGTTCACTAACAGAGAGGTAATAATAATAGAGTATATGTGGAGGGTAGGTGACCACTAGAGACAGATGTTCAGTAAGCTAGGTTTTACTGAGTCTGTATTTATTCCACTGTAGGTATAGGTCTAAAGGGGGATGTAGTGACAGTTAAGAGAAGTGTATTCAGAAACCAGTTATTTCCACTCGGTCAAGCCACATACGCCTCCCCAGAGAACCTTGCAGAAAATGAAAGAGAAAAGGTGAACATCATGTAAACATTTTACATCATGTAAACATTTTCTTAGTACATTGTACTTAGTGTCTGTAAAATCATGTAATAAATTATCAATTTTGTAACAAATAAATGATACGTAATATACATTTACACTCCCCTCCATAAGTTTGGTAACCTTTTTCCCCCATTGAACTACGTGTTAAAGCCTCTTTACCTTTGAATTTTTATTTACTTAACCTGCGATGAAAATACTTGTACTATTGATGGAAACGTAATTTGACTTTAATTCCAATACCTCCAAATTTTCTCAATTTTTTTCCTCAATTACAATAGGTTGAAAATTGATGATGAATTTGATGAATTTTTGAAAATCGACATTCCCATGTTAACCAATGGGAAATGGTAGGTTTGCCGCAAGTCATATGACAGAATATCCATCCATCTGAGTCCTTGCAAAAAATATGAGTTAGGCAGGTAATTGAATTTGCGAACTTTATTTAACAAAAAATTGATATGTTTCTTCAGGTTCAACAAAGTTATAGGGCTTTAAAGTCAAAATTGTTTTTCAAAAAACCTCTCCCATTGAAATAACACAGGAGGCGAAAAATAATTTTCAAAAATGACTTTGAAGCGCTGTTACTTTAATATTCATCAAATAAATTAAACACTTAGTGTTCAAAAAAGTTAGACAATTCAATTTTCTATATGAAAATATTTTTTGCTGAATCTTTTACTGAAAAGATATCCTGATTTCTTATTTGCCCTGAACCCTCCATTTCCTATTGGATTACATGAGAATGACGATTTTCAAAAATTAATCAAATGTATCATCAATTTTCGACCTATTGTAATTGAGGAAAAAAATTGAGAAAATTTGGAGGTATTGGAAATAAAGTCAAGTTATGTTTCCATCAATATCATAAGTTATTTCATCGCCGGTTAAGTAAATAAAAATTCAAACGTAAAGAGGCTTTAACACGTAGTTCAATGGAGAAAAAAGGTTGCCAAACTTATGGAGGGGAGTGTATATTTGATTGTACTAAATACACACGGCTGCTGAATTTGTGGGGTATGGTACCACGAGAGGAAAGAAAAATTGAAATGAACAATAGTACTATTATATCATATCAAATTCATGACCACTTTTATGTGTTAATTTTATATTTTTCTGTTGAATAATTAACTTCATTCTATATCAATATGCAATGAACCATGTATTGTTAAGAAGAACTGCAGCAGCCTAACTGGATCATATCTTCGTTTCAGAGTAGCAGTGGTTATAAAGAACAAACTGAGAGCATTTATACTGCCATGGTGGGTACATCTGACAACTCCTATTATCAGTAAACATTTAACATTCTGATTATCCCATAGAACAAAGCTTAACCATTCCATTCATCCGATCCGTCTGGAGACAAGAAAATTGATAGAAATCAGTTCAAATTTTATATTTTATTTAGTTTTCAATTTTTTGATTTAAATAGATATGTCTTGTTAGTTGGGAATTGCTACATTAGTTGCTCTTTTTCTAGTTATCCCTGTTTCATGATAATGTCTATGTGTACTATTTTTATCTTACACCTGGTCCAATAAAAGTTATATTAATATTGCAACTCTTTTACAGACTTTAAGGCAGCTAGGGGGAATGTTTCTAGCTGTTCCAATGAATATTGATCATGAATGGGCACTAAACAAAAAACACATAAAAGTCGCTTTCAGAAAAATAGTAAGTTTAATATTATTTTATCCAATATTAATTTCTTGAACAGAGCGCCAGTGTTAGAACTTTTTCAAATGTGTGAATTAAATTATTATTGTGTAGTTACTAATGTGCCCAAAATACAGGATGTGTAAATCATCAGTACGGTGTAAATTTCTTTTCATTTTCTGCATGCAGTCTGCATTAAGGGCATATACCTCGTTAGTTAAAGTAAACACCCAGAAAAAATATCCAACTTTCATCAAATCAATGTATTTCCTGAATCTGTTACTGCTAAACTAAATAACACTAAGCGTGTTATTTCATTGCCTGTTGTATTCCAGGGTGCTGTTGTACCAGAGGAGGCAATCACTTTGCCTGAGGAACCAATCACTAGCATTACAGATGCCTTCTATGTAACAGTAACGGTATGTTTCTTCACTTTCACGTTTCCACATTCATTTGCAAATATTGCTTCAATTAAATCATGGAGACATTGATGATGAGTCAACGTATCAATATAATGAAGATAATTACCCGTAAAGTAACAGAATAAACTATGGTATATTTGGACATGGGCTTTCAATTAGAGTTGAAAGCCCATGGTTTGGAGAAGCCAGATTATCAGCATACATTAATAAAAAGCTCATGTTCTATTGTAAGCTTATCATTATTATTGCATGTAACTATTACTCTATTATTTGCAGGTGAATGGCTGTCAGAAAGTTGAAGTGAAGACCATGCTCTACCCAGTAAGTAAGGTACCTGGTAGGTGCCCCCCTCCTGAGCTCCCCAAGGCATTCACTATAACTACACCAAAGAAGCTTGCTAAGTTGAGACAAGATGGCATGGACCAAGTTCAAATTGATAGATAGCCATGTGTGAAATGACACTGACTTAATAATGTGTGGCTATTGAATATTGCAATATGGATTGAGTGGATTTTAATGGAATTATCAAGCTAAACATCAAGGAATAAAGATTCAAGCTTATTCTGTATTGAAGGTAGGAGTTAGTTAAAGATTTCAGTTTAGAGATGGAGAAAGAGAAACAAATGTTTATACTATACTACACTGCTTGCACTATTTTGGCTACCTTGTTTATATCCAAAAAGGAAAAAATATATGGGATATTCCGCAAAGACCCAACCACAAAGAATCAAATTTTGCTCATTCAGATTAAGTCACAAATCTTCCATCTGTCTGTCAATTCGTTCGGCTGTCCAGGCAATAATTAAAATACCAGTGGGCGAATTGGGTTCAAATGTTATAGGCTGATGCCTTATGGGAATAGAGCTTCTGCTAGAGTAGAACTAAATTCAAAATGGTCAAATTTTTTATAAAAAATTTAATCTGATAACTAAAATACCAATGCACAGATTTGGTTCAAATTCTATATACTGATGCCCTAGGGACAAAGGATCCTCATAAAAAAAATTCAAGGTGGTCACTGATATTTAAAGTGGCATCCATTTTTTGTTAAAAAAAATTGATAACTCAAATGGCAGTGGACAGATTTCATTTTATCTGCTGATACCTAGGGACAAAGGAGCTCTGTTTAAGAAGAAGTTTTCAAGATGGCCACTATATATCGAAACATGTTTTGTTTGGTTGGATTTGATACTTCTTGTTATGTCCCCACCACATAGTGTGGGGCCATATTGTCGGCCTAGGCGCATCCGTCTGTCTGTCCGTCGGTACGTCTGTCCGTCCGTACGTCTGGGAGTTTTCTCCAAAACCGCTACAGATATCACCTTCAAATTTTCAGGGATAACTTATGAGTGCATATAGATGTGGATGAAAAAATTTTAAGTCGATACCTACTTCCTGTCGGCCATTTTGAAGTCAAATGCTAAAATCCTTGTCTTGTTCAGCTCACTTCATTCTAGATCTGATTAGGTTTTGGACCTGTTAGCTCAGTCATGTCAGCCATTTTGAATGTCTTAAGAAAAGTTAGCGCACGATAATACTTTGTATCATATTGAATGGTGTTTTTGAGTTTTCATACTTTAACTATTTAGTAGCTTTATATATAATTTCAGATGTACTTTGTTGAAAAAGCCTATGTTATTGTTAACAGTAGTTATATGTGATAATTTTGTAAAAAGAAATCAGCAAAAACTCATAATCACTTTTTTATTGTCGGCCATTTTGGATTTTTCCGTCCTAAAATCTTGTCTGTGAAGTCTTGTCTATGTGTTTTCAGGTGAACCGTTTGGTGGATCAATTTCAGATTTTCAGGGATGATTCTTAGTATAAAAATCTAGATTTGGTTAGTTTTTTGGCATTCTGGGTAAATGTCAAGGCAGCCATTTTGGATTTTCCGTCCTAAAATCTTGTTTGTAAAAACTTGTCTACGCATTTCAGGTGAACCGTTTGGTAGATCAATTTCAAATTTTCAGGGATGATTCTTAGTATGAAAATGTAGAACTAATTAGTTTTTTGGCATTCTGGGTAAATGTCAAGGCAGCCATTTTGGATTTTCCATCCTAAAATCTTGTCTGTAAAGTCTTGTCTACGCATTTCCAGGTGAACCGTTCTGTTGATCAATTTTAAATTTTCAGGGATGATTCTTAGTATGAAAATCTTGATCTGATTAGCTTTTTGGCATTCTGGATAAATGTCAAGGCAGCCATTTTGGATTTTCTGTCTTAAAATCTTGTCCGTAAAGTCTTGTCTAGGCGTTTTCAGGTGAACCATTTGGTAGATCAATGTCATATTTTCAGGGATGATTCTTAGTATGAAAATCTAGAAACAGATTAGTTTTTTGACATTCTGGGTAAATGTCAAGGCAGCCATTTTGGATTTTCCATCCTAAAATCTTGTCTGTAAAGTCTTGTTTACATGTTTTCTGGTTAACTGTGTGACAGATCAATTAAAAATTTTCAGGGGTGGTTCTTTGTTTGAAAATCTAGAACTGACTAAATTTTTGGCATTCTGGGTAAATTTTAAGGTGGCCATTTTGGATTTTCCGTCCTCAAATTGTGTTGGTAAAGTCTTGTCTACTCATTTTCAGGATAACCATTTGATGGGATCACCCATTGGTGGGGACATTTTGTGCACATTTGTGTTCTTGTCTAGTTTTATGAGCAATTCAGGAATGTGAACACAGTCAATTTTTGATGTGATTTAACATAAGCTATTCCAAAAATAGGTCCTATTAGAAAGGCTATATCTCAACATTTGATATTTATGTGATAATCTCATATTACAAAAAAAGCAATGAGATATGTGTGAACAATATAACTAATACGATTCTCTTGAATTACCTAATATTACATATGAGTTTGGGCAAAACATATCCCTGGGGCATTTATACGGAATCAATGTGGAAGGAGAAATAAGTAGATATGCATTGATATAAATATTTTTATTGCTGAAGCTACTGTAATTTGCAATGTAGCTGCAGGCTTCTATTCATATAACAGAATAACTATCTTAATACAGCAGTTCTTTATTAATTGATAAACACACAACTGTTTGTACACAACTGTCACTCTAACTCACAGGTATCTCACTAGACATGAGCAACATATAAACCATACACTACACACCATACATATATCAAATACAAAACATTCAGTGCTTCTATTTAAAAAAATGAGTTTCATTTTGTAATATGAGTACTATGAACCAAAACTGTGGTCCATATTTCTGTATATTGGGTGAGAGTAGACAAGTTCAATTATGAACAGGCCTGGGGCTAAATAATGTCTGAAGTTTGCACTTGGGGTCTTGAATGTTCTACGATCCCAAATGGACATAGAGTGTTATTTACTTCTTGCTTGAAGCAATATCTCTGACATGCTGCAGCTCATCACTGGTTGTTCCCTCTGCATGTTGCTTCAGTTCCTCATTGCCCTGGGTGATACCCCACCCTGCTGGCTTAGCCATGCTGGCAGAGTAAGGTCTGCCAGTGGCAGGCTTTGTAGTCTCCCAGTATTCTTTATTTGCTCTGAAATACAATGGATGCAAGGTTTTATTTATAGGTTTAATCATTCTGTATCATTTGGTATTATATACAGTTAGTACAAGAGCTAAAAGAAAAAGCACTGTACCAAAACAAAAGAAACATTTAGAAACATAGCAGTCATTAGGCAAACAAAACCACAATATCATAAACACTCCCAGAACCATAATCACATTTCACTATCGAAAATCACAAGACAATGGAACGTTTCATTAATACTCAAGTGATACAGAAATACGATCAGTGAAAAATGACTGTAAATTCAGTTCCCATTTCCAACTTGAAAAACAACAATAATCTTTATTTTAATATTTACAGGTGACAAAGAAATCTTATATTCAAAAGGAAATAAAGATATCAAAGTTTGAAATAAGACAAAATCTAATTTACAGTTTAGTTCTGGTATACAGTGTTTTTACCTTGCTCTAACCCAGGGCTTAGTATGCATCTTGAGTTCCTGTCCCCACATGCCATGTTTATCTGACCCTGCTGGCTTAGCCCCTCTCTCCTCAGCTAGCTCCTCTGCGATTGCCCTTACGTGATATGCTTCAAACCCACAGCAGCCCCCAATGTATCGCACCCCAAGGTTGTATGCATCTCTTGCATATTTGTGCATGTCCCATCTGGTGCAGATACGTGGTTCCAGTGCTACAAAGAGAATGGTGTAATGTTGAAATATTTATAAAAGCATATGATATATATATATATTTCTCATCAATTACCAATTTGGCATATCAAGCATTTTTTAAGAATATTTTGTTTTGAATACTGCCTTGTTTGCATTCTACCGGAGCATCTCTTTACAGTGCTTCAATATTGAACCTCAACTCACCAAAAGGGAACTCTGGCAGATCAATGAAGCCCTGTTTGTTGCAATCAGGTGTGTGGTAGGCCAGAGGTTGGGCCATGAGATAAGGTTTCAGACCTGCGGCATCAAGACCCTCCTTCATCTTACTGATACATTCTAGGGATATCTGGGGATCAAAGTGGCAGTTTACACCAACAATATCAGCACCTAGGAAACAAAATATAACATGATGATATAAGTTTGATATGTGTTTGATGGAGATTTTATTTGATGTATGTTAAATGCTGTTGGTGTCATTTTTGCCTAGTTGTTCAATTCAACAAATACACTGCTATGTTCCACTGTAAGAGGCCATATACCAAAGCATATAATTGTGTGTGGCTCACCTGCTTTAGCAAGTCTGACTGCACACTCTCCTGCTGTTACACCATGTAGATCTCCCTCTGGCCCAATACACATAGTACCAGCCACTGGTTTGCCAGACTTCTTACATACTTCAATAGCCCACTCTGCCTCCTCAACATGTTCAAAGTACTGAAACATATGGCCAATGTGTTCTTAATTCCTCTGAGTCTGGTCATATTTATATTTTAATTCACAGCATTTTACTTGAGTTGTCTCAAAAACATATTAACTGATGTATGGAAAGTTTGGTATTGCATTACAATTTAAATGAGTCAAAAACTAGGGGCATTATAAAATTAAATTGTTGCATTTATCTCCTGTGTAAATACCTCACAAATGAGGAAGTCTACATCTTCTTCAATGAAGGCATCCAGTTGAACTTGGAACATCTTCTGTGTTGCCTCCTTCCCAATTCCACTGAGATATGTTGGTGTCTGGCACATGCCCCCAGCTACAAGGGCATCTCCCTCATTGGCTACATCACGGGCAAGCTTACTGGCAGCCTTGTTAATGGATTTGCCCTGGAACAGTAACAAGTTTGTTAGTGTGGTCATGTGTTGGGCAATACTTGGTGTATATCTGATTGTACTATTAAAACTGAAAACTACTGGAAGGTCAGATACTGTGGTAGTTTGGTTTAATTTGCATCCAACTCACAAAGGTGCTTAAATTTTAGATGAAACAAAGAATATCTTCTAACTTTAATGTTTCATCATTGCACAAAGTACCAAGTGACAAGTGGGCAATTTAAAGGATTCTTGTCAACTTACAGTGAGTGACTTCTGAGCGTAGTGACCCCTGTTCTCAAGTTTGTCATCACTAGCATAGAATGTGAAAGCTTGCATGACATCTGAACCTGCTCTCAAGAACTCCCTGTGAAGTTGCTTAACTGGAATAAATACATTTCAGTCATGAATTGATATACACACAGTTTTCGTTTTTTTTATTGTAATAAGTGGTTCAAGTGTCTCTGACAAATTGTTACTTTATTCTTGCCATTTGCATGTCATGATATTATGTATGATAGTTTGAAGTAATTATTCTGTTAAATCATGATGAAAATGCTCAATCATATTTTTTGTCAAGTAGTTTTGTTCTTCAATATACAGTAGTATGTACACTGAAATTCTATAGTGATTTTAACTTCTAATACTTATATAACATATTTCCATGTGATCCTTACCTGCCTCTGGGTGTTCACAGGCAGCCTCAGGGGTCCATGGTCCAGCCTTGACATAACCTCTCTTCTCCAGGGCAAATACAAAGCCACCATCTCCAATAACAACTCCATCCCTCAGTCTCTCAAGAATTCCTTTTTTAGGCTGAAAGAACTTTACATATAACAAAAGCCCAGTACCAAAGTCAAGAATTCTTTCAGGGATTTTTGATCATTTTTATAATGAAACTTTTGCATCATGATGTTGGTTGCAATATTAATGCTTGCTTGTGTCTATTTGGCAAGGCAAACAGCGCCACATAAATTTGTCATCACAATTTCAGCATCCTCCGATTACAGGCCTTCAAAATCCAGAATATCTTTCTTTTTGCCCTCTGCGATAAGCAGTTAGCATTTCCCCGATTAAGAACTTGCAATTTGATTCGTTGTCGCAACATTGCGACAGCAATCATGTAAATGTCATCGGTGCATAGTTAGATCATGTGATTCAGTTTTATCGGGCGCTTCCAAATTGGTTATAGCAGGGGGAAAGAAGGAGGTACGGATTCTGGACTCCTGCTTCGGAGGATGAATTTCAGGAAAACCACTCAACATCCCTTCAACTTGAAATTTTTACAGATTTGATTTTGGGCATGCTTGATTTTGGATGGAAAAGGTTACTTCACTAACTTTCAATGATTTGTAGGTCTTTAACTGTATACAGTTAATTGCAGGTATGAGGGTTAATATTCAAAGGTTGAGATTGTCCTATAAAACTTCACCTAATTGGTCAATTGATGCACACCCATTGTGCTCTTGTTCACTTGAATAACAACTGACAACATGAGATAACAGGAGATAACATGAGATATACTATACTTGGACAAGAATGTTGTTGCATGTGGATGTTATGACTTTGTTACTGGGTGTCACAATCCAATAATATTTTTGATAATTTAGGGCATATAGTCAAAAAAGATGAAGGTTCATGACAAAATAGTTTAATTTGCTTAAATCTATAAATGATTGAAATGACCTCTTATCACGCCAGCATTTTGAAAAAGAAGGTAATGGCCATACTATCTACTGATTAGATACTGACCAGTTACTATAGTAACTATCTCATATTAGTCAGTACAATTAGGTTATCTTGGAATTTAAAATGTGATGTGGCTATTCATGTCAACTATCTAACAAAACACTCAAATTGTATTTTAAATGATTGATTCCTTTAATGCATTACTTTGCTCTATACATGAAGTTAGTCACCACAAACCAGTCTCTCGATGTAGAACTCATAAATAGACAGTTATCTGAACTTTAAGTTTATTGACATTATTGTATAACGTCTCAAAAACGGTAACCTCTTAGACCTATATCAGTCTGTGACATGATAGTGTTTATCTCAGCATGCACACAAATAGTGTGACCTTAGCACATCCTTCCTACCTCAGATCAACACAATTCTGATGACAAGAAATAAAGGTCAACATAACAAAGAAATATTTTAAATTAACCCATGATAGTAATTTTAATCTTTTAAGAAATGTGATAAGAGGTGACCCGAAGAGCACTTGTAAATTAACATAAAAATGCTTATAATTAATCTTATTAATGATTATCTTGAATCTTATATTACTAGACTTAGGGCCAATGCACAACCAGCTCAACATGAATGGTAATAGGCATTTTTACGAATAAGTAAGAATTAACTAATACATGTAGTGTGTTTTCTAATGATAAACAGTTAGTTTCTTATATTTTATCATAGCCCATACTAAAGGTGCAACAAAGAAGAAACTCTAGCTGAGGTTAAGTTCATTTATAATTACTCCATGGATGGGATTGCTATGGTTTCTAATCTTAGATGGTAATAATTAAGAAAGTTAACATTCCTTTTTTAATCTTCATGAATTTGGACAATTTTGCATCTTCAATAACTATATTTCATTAGATATCTCAATATCTTTTTATTTGTAAAGATTGCCTCCAACATTTTACACTCTCTATCATTTGCTGCAACTCTTAAAATAAATTATATTCAGAATTTTACCAGATCTAATTAAACAAATACATTAATGAACTAAAAGGTATTGTTCCTTGGGCAGTTTACCATAGGTTTCTCTCCCGGACAATAAGTGATGTCTTATTATTATTGCTCATATAATATCTTACATACCTTGGGTATATCTTGAGAATAACTTATGGGTATGCTATTGCAGATATATTGAATTATGAATGAGATAACAAGACTTTCCCTTCAGAACTTCAGATTAAATTAATTTCAGCGAAAATAACTTGATCAGTCAGTACAATTGTGCTTGATTGTGTTATCCTATGGTATAGAGTCTCTTTAACTAATAAATAGATTGGATCAACCAAAAGTAAATTGAAAAGATAAAATACCAATTGTAGTAAACAGATAGTAAACTGGACCAAATTACACATAATGTGAAAAATACAAAATAACAGTTTGAAAACAATCCAATTAAACAAATCAATTGATAAATAATAAATCAGTAAGAAACCAACCCTAAAAGTTCAAACTTAACTTAAAAATTCAAACTTAACTTACCATATTTTCAGTGTGTGTCAGCTTGGTTCTGCAGTCAGGTTCAGAGTGGCAATAGTTTAGGAGGGTCTAGGGGCCAGGTTTTATATCCAGATTAAACCACATTATACTGAAAATCACTTCACATTTTCACAGTTGAATATGTATCATTTGTTAACTACATTAATTATTCTAAGTTATTTAAGATGATATTGTAGGAAACAATTATGCTGTAAGTATACACTCTAAATCATGGTCTTTCAACTAGAATCTAATCGAAAGCCCATGCTCTAAATGAAAGATTTTGCAAAGTAATTTTTTTAATTGAAATCTCAATTATTGAGTTCAAAATCTTTTGCAAAAAGGGAAATACTTACAGTAGCTTCATTGACACTCAGGACTTTTATGTGTTTAAGATAAGAACCAAATATGGCTTCTTCACATGTGATCTAAACAGTATATTTTCTCACAACTATGCACATTTCATATATGGGTCAGGCAACCAGTTTGGACTTGAGTTTCACTTCATATAACATTTAATGAACTATGAACTTTTTTAATTTATTAAATAATTTCTCAAACAGAGTCATGGAGTAGGGCTTAAATGGTCAATACGGATCAAGTATCAAGTTGTTTATATTAACTGTCATAAACTCTCTCAGGAAGGAATTTATGATTTCATACGGGGTGTTTCAAAATAATTGTCCCCTATCAACCACTGGTCCTTGGAAGTACAACCTCCATATTTTATGTTTCATATCAAAGTTTGTTAAATTCTGAACTTAATGAAGCAAATTTGATATTGCTTCATTAGAAGCAGAGTTTCTACATATCTCTACCACTTTGAGCTTTAAGGCACAACATACAAATTTAAAGCCACATTTTGTCCAAAATTATAAGCATGTAGTCATTGTGTACCCTGCTAACAGCTATGACAACCATGATTTGATGGATGCTGAGGATACATGTATATCCCAATTTCAAGAGAGCTCTAAATGGATTATATAGCGAACTGCTCCTCTCTCCTTATCTTTTATGAAAATCAAGTAATTTGGGTTGATTAAATAACTACCGGACATAAGTTAAAAAAGTATGTTTCCAATGATCAGTAATGTTAGCATTTAAGAAACAAACATAACTAAGGTATATAGATTATGGGACCATCATTAATTAGCTGTGGATAGGTGAGAGTCATTATGAAACACCCTGTACACTTTTTATCTTGACACCTGGGTCATAAACCTCTATAAGATAAGACAGTTAATTTGTAAATGAATGTTATACATGTTTGTTCTGTTTGCATGATAAACTTAACGATTTGTTTCACCCATATTTGGTATGTACACCAGTTGAAACTAGTTCTTGCGAGACGGGAAACAATGACTTAAATGCTATCTTATTTATGTACAAAGTGCAGGTTTGATATGGCACTCTTAGTATGCTGTTATTAACCCTTTTTCTCATATTCGAGAGTGATCCTCTTGCCTCAATCAATCATTACAATCAATCACTGTATCATCGGAGGGATATTTTGAACTAATACATCATTTATCAGAACTGCAATTATAAAGTGACATCACAGCTGTGATCAAACATTGACATCAATGCTGCAATCAAACATTGACATCAAAGCTGCATTCTTATATTGACATCACAGCTGAAGTAATACATTTGGATCATAACAGCAGATATAGTGACCTCTCTGCTGCAATATAATCCAGTCATAACATAGCTGCAACCATGCATCTTATGAGTAGAGTAGTCAATAGATGGAGGTTGATGCAGTCTGCGAAGAGAATCATTCAGCCACGAACAATTTCATCGACATGTAATCTCAATGAGGAAAGGTAGCATAAAGTATTGTATTTCCTTTGGCACTATAGTGTATAAGTGGTATTTAATCCGAGTGGTTAATTTTCCGAATGGTCATATTTCATCATTTTCCTAATTTTAATTTTCCTAATGACAAGAAACCTCTCATTGGATAACATTATAAAGACAATATTTCAGACATTTTATTTTCCAAACCTGGCAAAATTTAGGAAATAGGCAAATTAAATGATTAGGCAAAATTACCACTTATACAGACTGAAATCATTTTTTGAAAATAAGTGTGATGGACTGTAACCAAACAATGTCGATAAATGTCTACATGTAGCATTGGTAGATATGCTTAAGAACTTTTCTTTCCATATTTCAGCACCATTAGTGGACATGTGAAAGATACAGCGGAAACAGTGATCATTGGAGGAGGTGTGGTGGGCACCAGTATAGCATACCATCTCGCTAAGGCTGGCATGAAAGATGTTGTCCTCTTAGAAAAGACTGAACTGACTGCAGGTTCTACTTGGCATGCTGTGAGATATTCCATATATCTGAAATAAATCTTATTTTAGAATGAATTATGCCATATAATTACTAATCATGGAAAATATTGTTCTATAACTTCATTAGTTTTGTATTTGATGATATGGACCAGCAATAGTTGATAAACTTTACTGTATCAATATAAAACTAAGATATGTTTGTTTTTAGGCTGGCCTGACAACATATTACCATCCAGGTATAAATGTGAAGAACATACACTACTACAGTCTTAAGCTGTATGAACAACTAGAGGCTGAAACAGGACAGGTAAGAACATACTTTTCTACAGCCTACGTACCCATGGCATCAGCCTATAAAATTTGAACTGAATTGGTTCACCAGTATTTGAATTACCAGAGACCACATACAGTATTTCCAAAACATGGTAGCTTTTTTTAAATGAGTGCCCCATATTGGAAATTCTCTCTCAGGTGGTGTCTTATGGTCACAAGACATCAGTAATTAGTTTTAACCAAATATGTCAACTGATATTTAAGTTTACCCAGATAGACAAATGACTGTATAGATGGATGGATAAATGAATGAATGAATGGAAGATTTCTCGATATCTTATTGAACTTTGGAAGGATATCTACCAATACTTGCCTCTTCCATTTTAAAACTCAAGACCAGTAAAGAACAGAACTGTACAGTAAATATCAAGCACCATTACTTGCCTTTCTCATTATGCTTAGTTCCTCTGACATTTTAGACTGAAAAGATCAACCAAATTAGGTATAAAACACCAAATTACAATATTTTTCTATTGTAGGAAGTTGGGCTGCACAAATGTGGTAGTCTGCGTCTTGCTACAACACCCGAAAGAGTGGATGAGTTCAAGTACCAGATGGCCCGCCAAGGTTGGAACAAGGCAGACCAATGGTTGATATCAACTGAGGAGATCATGGAAAAGTTCCCTCTCATTAAAGCTGATGATGTAAATACCCTAATTACACTATAATTTAGAATTGTCCATCTTTTTTTCTTTTTTTTAATTCTTATTTCCTTCATATAACAATAAATCAGAATACAAATCACATTGAAAATACATTGAATATATGCAAGACAAAAGTGTCTGTGGTCTATAATTGTTAGTGCTGAACATTATGTAATGTACTTGCTATTAGATGAAATAATTGGCTTCATTTCTTCTAACAGCCAGTGCGAAAACAATAGAAAAAGAATGTACTCTTCTTTTGTTACTGCTGTACATTCTTTAAAATAAAATACAGATCATTCTGTTGTGTTGCTACTTAATTGGGGTTTAATACAAATATTCTATAGACAAAAATATTTTTTAATGTTAATATTGCGCATTAGATCCACATTCCCCTTGTCGTATCAGTAGGGACACATCAAGTATAATGTGTATGAAAGGAATCCTGAAATGAAAGATAATTTGGAGGAAGATGAACCTTACTTCTAAACCTGCAGTTTTAGAGACTTAATGCAAAAAGCCTTGAAAATGCTTTTATTTGTTTATGTATATTATGAGTACATGTGTTCAATTGAACTCACAGAGTACACAAAATTGATAATTGCATCATCCTTGACACTAGAAGAATTAAAGTCCATTAAAACTGAATTTCAAATCCCCATTGGCAAGGCAAAGCTTAGCCTAAGTCTTACTATTTCTTCAAGGATGTATTTTATTTGCCTTTCTCCAATTTCTTTAAATGTCATTGAGTTAAATCATTTGTTATCTTATTTATAGATCTTGATGGGACTTTGGAACCCTGGAGATGGTCACATAGACCCATATTCCCTCACCCAAGCTCTAGCAATAGGTGCCAGGAAGTATGGTGCTAGCCTTTGCCAGAGCTCCCCAGTTCATGCAATGGCTCAATGTGAGGATGGCAGCTGGACTGTAGACACAAATGAGGGACAGATAAAAGCAAAAAGAGTCATCAATGCTGGAGGTGAATTTTGCATTCCTTTCATTACATTAACACTTACTAACTGGAAGATGTGATAAAGTAAATGATGAAAATTCAGATGCATTACATTTTGATTGTTCACTGAACTTGCATTTTTGCAGTAGGTAATTTTAAAACTACATTTTAGTATCATAAAGTAGTTGTACAACTTTGCTAGGTTTCTGGGCCCGAGAGATTGGTCAAATGGTTGGAATAGATCTTCCTTTGGTTCCCATCCACCACCAATACCTTGTTACATCTACAATACCTGAGGTAGCTGCCCTCAAACAAGAACTACCAGTTATCCGGGACCTAGAGGGCTCATACTACCTGAGGCAAGAGAGAACTGGCCTGCTAGCAGGACCTTATGAACACCAAGATAAGATGGCCTTATGTGATGACTGGTATGATCATGGTCCTCCTAAAGGTAAGATTCTAGTACTATGATTGAATTTCAGAAAGGGTTATTTATTGTGGTAAACTGAGATTCTCCAATTCTTATGACTGTGAGATAACCAATGTGTATATTCTCCTTGGAGGTCTGAATTTGTCATCTTAAACTCATGAATTTGTGTTGCAGACTTTGGCAAAGAATTGTTTCAGCCTGACCTGGACAGAATAAGCTGGAACACTGAGAAAGCCATGGAGAGAGTACCTGTGCTTGCTACTGGCAATATTCAGTCTGTAGTCAGTGGTCCAATCACATATACACCTGATATTCTACCAATGATTGGACCCTACCAAGGTCTCAGAAATTACTGGTGTGCCGTAGGGTTTGGGTTAGTCTTCGTGATTTAGAATTGTTTAAAACATTTTAGTTAATGTTAACCCAAACATATTTATTTACAAATATCATTTATAGCCTCAGTTATATATTTGATAGAAAGGATGCATGTTGCAGTTATGAACTGACAATCATATATTCCCATGGGTTATTGACTTACATGGTCACCTTCTAGTCTGTCAATTTGTGTATGAACAATTTTAGAACAAATGAAAACTGCCATTTGTCAAAATCAATTTGCTCTTTTACAAATAATGGGATTCCACGCTGGTAGTTTTCACCATTGATCTAAGTCCCCACTTTAGTGTCATTTTATAGGTGTCAACTTTTGTCACAATGTAAGCCCACAAAGTGCTGATTTTTAACAATTTGTGACTGTAATTAGAATTTCTTCTATACGTTACATGTATGGTATGTACATTTCACACTGGTGAAGAAAGAAATGTTTGATGTTTCAGCTATGGTATAGTACATGCAGGTGGTGTTGGACAGTACCTGACTGAGTGGATCATGAATGGAGAGCCCATGTATGACCTCATTGAATGTGACCCTAACAGATACAGCAAATGGACTGACAGGTGAGACCCCATGTATGACCTCTTTGAATGTGACCCTAACAGATACAGCAAATGGACTGACAGGTGAGACCCCATGTATGACCTCATTGAATGTGAGAAACAGCAAATAGGCTGACAGGTGAGAGCCCATGTATGACCTCATTGAATGTGACCCTAACAGATACAACAAGTGGACTGACAGTTGAAATAAATTTTTGTAATTTTGTTGCACAAAAATGGCAAATGTCCCCCATAAAAACTATATGAAACATTTGTAGTATCCCTAACTTTCTGAGACAAATACATGTAGTAGATGAGTCATTCTCTGAGGAAGCACAATGTCTAATGATAACACAACATTTAACTTCTACTACAATTGCACACACAAAACTACGAACTTTGTTAATGTAATTCAAGAATTGTATTAAAACTCATGAAACATCCCTTCAAAACAAGAACATCAATACATATTCAGAATCTTTTTTCAGGACATATTGTTTAGCTAAATGTAGGGAGTCCTATGGTATGAATAATGCTGTGGGCTACCCCAAGGAGGAGAGGTTTGCTGGAAGACCAACTTACAGAACAAGTGGCATTTATGACCTACTCAAAACAAGAGGTGCTGACATGGGATTTCATGCAGGTAGTTATCAGAGCTGTGCAATTCTACAATCAATCAATACAATCTGATACATAAAAATACAATAGAAATTTTCATGTGTGCAAACGATTCCAAAACTGAATCAGGAGCTCTGTTATTGTTCAATCCAACTTGTTAGGTTGAAAATTCCAAAATAATTTAACTTCAAGTTTATTGTTAGGTTGGGAGCAGCCCCATTGGTTTGCCCTGGAAGGGGATGATGCCGGTTATAAACCAAGCTTTAGAAGGAGTAACTGGTTCAAACCTGTTGGCAGGGAGGTGGACCTTGTCATGAATAAAGCTGGACTCATTGATCTCTCTCCCTTTGGCAAGATTAAAGTGACAGGAAAAGATGCAGCTGCTTACATTGATCATATATGTGCTAATAATTTACCAAAAGTAAGACATATTTGCTTAATAAACTTCAAGCTTTAATTAGAGATCACTGATTAATACATCAAATACACTACTGTACTCCTGGTATTTTGCGTGCTACTATATCTAAATAGTAATTAATAATAAGTTACAAAAAAAATTAATAGCCGTGAAATTTCAAAATCTAAAAATGTGAAATATAGTAGCACCAAATATTAGTTGGAGTACAGTATATCAACATTGTCTTCCCTTCTGAGTTAAATATTTTTCCAACAGTTCTCTTAACACAAATGTTAGGGTAAAAATCCTGAGAATCCACAATCCAGAACATAAAAGCATTAACATTTTGATAATCTTCAGATAGGAATGACTAACATAAGTCACATGTTGACCCCCAAGGGTAGAGTGTACTCAGAATTGACAGTGACAAGACTTGGAGAGAATGACTTCATGTGTATTACAGGCTCAGGGTCAGAATTACACGATCTCAGGTAAGGAAAAGGTGTGCATACTAAACAGCTTTGTAAGTCGCAATCGTATTGAAATGACATACAATGTATATATGCGCATATTTCATTTATGTTTATTTTGTAGCTTGTGCCATGGAAGATCCTTCTTAGAGTATATGATCTTATTTAGGTATAACTAAAACCTACATCATGAGCATTAATATCACAAAAAAGCTAAGTTCTTTTTTACGTATGTTATTTCTTAAACAGGTGGATGGAGAAGAAACTACACGAGGGAGATTTTGATGTCACTCTTAACAACAAAACTGATGATTTGGCTTGTCTTGGTATTGCTGGGCCAAAGTCCAGAGACATCATATCTAAAGTTACTTCTACAGACATGTCTGGCAAGGCATTCAAGTTTCTACACATCAGAGATCTGGAAATAGCAGGGGTGAAGGTTAAGGCCATCAGGATATCTTACACAGGTATGGCCACTCTAAATAATGGGGACTTTATGTAAAAAAAGGTTATAGGAGCTTATTTATTGGGAGTTTTATAACTGTCACAATCATCTTCAGAATGGACAGTCCAACGAAATAATATCATGTGGGTTCACTGTAACTTCCCGTATTAACTAAAAATATATGTGTATGGTCTTTAATATGATATTACCGGTACATGTGTTGAGCAAAATGTTGATGTCTGTATTACAGGAGAGCTTGGCTGGGAGATGTATTGTGACAAAAATGACATGAAACAACTCTATACCTCACTACTAGAAGCAGGTGAAGAGTTTGGTGTTGGCGACTTCGGAGGTTATGCCCTCAACAGTCTTAGACTGGACAAAGGCTTCAGAGCTTGGGGTTCAGAGGTATTACCAATATAAATGTATACCAGGTAATTCTTGAAATAAATGCCCATTGGCTTGGAAAATCAATTTTCCCTTTTTATAGAGGCACATTGGTGTTCTTCCCCAAGGCTGTCAAATAAATGTCCATGCAAAACCAATGGATCTAGCGAGAAACTCCAGTATACTTTGATTGGTTGCCAGTAATGAGATAGCAAAAAATGATGAACAATGGAAGTATTTTTGTTAGCTTAGCTCTGTGATTAGTCCAGCTAGTCTTCAAATGCTTCATTCAACCCAATAAAACAAAATTGTACTTTGTATGACTCCATGCAGTTACAATTAAAAGTCATCGTAGAATATTTCTGATTTCAGATGACAACTGATCAAAATCCTCTAGAAGCAGGTTTGGAAATGTTTGTCAAGATGGATAAGGTAAAATAACATTATCAGAAATACTTCATCATGACTGAGCTGACATTATTTCTGGATTTCATCTTTTCCAAAAATAAGTTGTTTTTAATTGTTTTGATGATTTATTTATGTTGAATAAGGATTCCTTGACACATTTGAATTCATTACAGTGACCTTATAAGGAATATTAGGATCACCTATGGTGCCACCTTTTATCAACAATATATTTAGACATGATTATGAATGATAATTTAATAGAATTGAAAATTGTATATGTTGGATTGTTGGGGTCTATTTTTCTAACACATAGTTTTGTACAAGCAGTTCCATGAAATTAGTTTCAACATAAAATTAAAGAATGAAGTGAAAAAAGCCAATAGTTATGATAGACCATGTCAATATGTCTGATTTATTGTGACTGTTCCAGGCAGCAGACTTCATTGGCAAGGCAGCCCTGCATGAGATAGCAGCCAAGCCTGCCACCAGGAAGCTGGTTAACCTCATAGTGGATACTAAAGACGTTGACCCTGAAGGAAATGAGAGTATATGGCATGGGGATAAGGTCAGTTTATGTCGAATATTCTTCATGATTAATAGAATCAAGTACTCTTAGTTATGATACCTTTTAAGGGTCCATATTCTATGGAGGACATTTATCTTATTCCCCAATTTGCTCTTTCAGTTCAATTTTTCTTTTTTGTCATTTACCAGCATATTTACTAAAGGATATACAATGATTGGCATGACCATGTGATGACTATAGGATAACATTTCTTATCATAAGTTTATTCTTCATTTTATTTCATTCAGTGGATAATAAATATCTTTCCAGGTTGTTGGCATGACAACATCAGGTTGCTATAGTTACTGTATCAACAAAAGCATAGCATATGGCTATGTTCCAGTAGAACTGTCTCAGGTTGGAAATACACTTGAAGTAGACTTATTAGGAGAGAAATGCACAGCCACAGTAGAATCAGGCCCTCCAATGTTGGTAGAGATTGCCAGAAACAGACAGAAAAAGAAACAGTGAAACTGCATTTCTCATGAGAAAATCTTTATACATTCACTTTTGTAAATATTTCAATGTATGTCTTCATTGTCTTGAAACTGTCAAACACAAGAGGCAAATAATGTGGACTTGGTGTAAGAGCTAATACCAAAACAACTGGCACATTCCTCGAAGCTCTCATATCCTGAACAAGTGGACTGAAGCAGCTTGTGAGAGCTATTGTCCAGTGTTACTAAGTCCCTGCAACCGCCAGTTACATGGTTGTGTCAACACAATGAGACAGCTCTTTGTAAATAAATGATCAAATAAAACTTATTGTAACAAATTCTATTTTATGTTCAGTTGTAAAAGTTTGTAAAAGACATTGCCTAAAATGAAGACTTTACCATTCAAATTAATTTAATTTTGAATTAATTTTATGTTACGTTAATGTCCTGATGAAGGGTCAATATTAGGAAGTGAGCCGAGGGAGGGGAAAAAAACAAATAAATTTTTAAAAAACTTTATTATTTGTTTTTCTATTAGGATTTTATTATTCAATGCTAAAAGTATCATAACATAATACAAAGTATTAGACATTGAAAAAAGTGACACACATGAGTTGAGTTTGCATGAACTTTTAATGAGAACATGATGCTGGAACTGAAATACATATACATGTACATGGTGGTCAAAAAATTGGACACTCGTATTTCAAATATAAATATTGGTTTTCTTGATGTAAACATGTCATATTATATACCAGTGGATATAGGGAATTTACTTATCTTTAATTTGGTATATCATATCAAGTTCAAATTTATTAAAATGTCTGTCAACCAGCCTCCATAATTTAAATGACGTCATTTTCGATTCAAAACAGGTTTCCTAAAACGTGCAAAAACAAGGTGAGGTGATATTCATTAAAATTTGAATGCCCTATTCATGTCTATCAAGTTTGAAGTCTATCTGATCACTACTTCTAAAGTTTCTTTTCAAGCAATTGTTAAAAAATTCCTTACATTGCCAATGGTAACACTTGCCTTAAAAGACCACGTGCAGTATGGGAAGTGATTTTAGATGGTCATATCTTTCACAATTAGTAGTTTCTGGACATAAATACAGTGGGTTTTATTAAAACTACATGTATTCTTTCAAGTGAAGTACCCATGATGATAAAAATATCAATCAAACAATTTGAAAAATTATGAATAGGGACCCCATGTCAACATTTTTTTTCAAAATACTGAACCTATTTACTCAAAAGAGTACCCTGCGTTACTCAAGGGGCGAGGAGGAAAATTCTCAATAAATGGTGTATAGTTGGTTTGGCAGCATTTTCAGTTAGGGGAGAGTCTTGGATGAAACTTCCATCAAGGTGATAGCTTCACAGAGTGGTAGGAAGTTCCTTTTTTTGAGGAGTTAGCCCCCCACCCCCCAAAAACACCCCACCCGGGGAAAAAAATTGTTCACAGTAAATAACCTTAGATATTTTGATGTTTGTAAGTGACATACATAGATATTATATATATGAATCATTTGCAGTATAATTGATGCTTATTGCTCCTAAGGAAATTGAATATTAGTACAAAGTGTATACCCCAGGGGGCAAATTCGTGACTCATTTTCTTACTATTTTGATCCTAACTTTTCAATAAGACACTGTAAGAGGTTGAAAAAATTCATGGGAAGTGCCCAATAGCAGGGTTAGTAAACCTGAAAGATGCAAAGCCATTGAAAAGGTAGGAGCTGAGAAAAAAATTGTTGATTTTTCGAAAAATTTGACATTTTTGACAGTTGGATTTTGTGTATGACTATAGCTGACCCCTATAGTTTCTAGATCCATCCCTCTATAATGATATTTATGGTTTTATAGTGTGGAACTAAGATGTAAAACATAATTTAGATGGGTTTTAAGGAAGTTAAAGGTTTTAAACAAGTCCAAAATTTGAAAAATTGTAAATATAAGGTTTCAAATTTACATATTCCAGGTATAGCCATAGCTGACCCCTATAGTTTCTAGATCCATCCCTCTATGATGATATTTATGGTTTTGCCATGTGGAACTAATATGTAAAACACAATTTAGATGGGTTTTAAGAAAGTTTAAGGTTTGAAGTCCAAAATTTGAAAAATTGTTAATATAAGGTTTTAAATTTACGAATTTCAGGTATAGTCACGGCTGACCGTTATGGTTTTTACATCCATACCTCTATGATTAAATATACAGTTTTAGAGTGTGGGACTAAGATTTAACATATCCAAAATGAATTTTAAGGAGGTTAAGTGAAGAATTGTAAATGTTAGGTTTCAAATTTATTAATTTCAGGTATAGCCAAAGATGATCCTTATGGTTCATACATCTATACCTCAGGGATGAAATATATAGTTTTAAGAGTATTTAACTAAAATGTAAAAGATACCTAAGATGAGTTTGAAGGAAGTTCTAGGTTTTAAACAAGTGCAAAATTTGAAAAATTGATCTCAAAATTGGTCTCAAATTCACGTTATTCAGGTACAGCCTTGAATGAGCCCTGATAATTGAAGGTTATGAGCATAATAGTATCAACTATGATATCATAGCTTAGAGACCAGGTGTAGAATATATACCTGTTGCAGCAGTTAGTCTGCTGCATATAGATGGAGTGAAAAGTCGTGAACTACTGAGATCATGAACAGCAAAATTAACATATTAAAATATTTTGCCAAATTCCTCATAGATTGTAACAATGTAAGAGCATTCATATCCAGTCTTTAACATTGTATAAGTTTGTAAATATTTGTAAATTTAGTTTGTATCATAGAATGTACATTTTGTAGCAATTATGTTTGTCAAGCTTATTTGAAAAGGTGTTTTCAGTCTGAATGTATATATCAACACTACATTAGAATCATGATGTAATGATTTTTGTATTTTTCCATTTTGCTTATGACTGTATATTTGTATATAAAACACATGTAAATAACTGTATAGTGACCCATGTGTCGGAGAGACTGACATACATAAGAGTCAATAAAAGAATATATATACAGTAAAATCTCTCTAATCTGAATGCTACTGGTATTTGGACCAGCTAAAAGCATTCTAATTAGAAGTATTTGAATTTTGAGGTTTTTACATCTACAATACAAGTTCTGGATTTTGAAGAAATATGAATGCATTCTCAATGAAAGATATTAATAATATTTATACTGACCACATAAAAAGCTTAATAGCATTCCAAAATCCAATTCAAAAGTTTTGATATCATAACAATTTAGTGTTAAACTGACAATATTTGAGCAATTTTGTAAGAAATATGTGATATTTGGTAAAAAGAGTTCAAGTTAGACAGGTTAATTTTTCAAATATGAGTGTTCACTGTTCGAAGTAAGAGGTATTCAGATTTCAATTTTTTAAACATAGGAGTCAATGGGAGGAAAAATTGGACTGGGAAAAGTGTTCAAATTTTTAGTCAATGTTATTGATCAGCTTATTGGTTTCATTACTTTCTCTAGAATCTAAAATTGATCTTGGGTTTTTGAGAGTAGTAAATTGGAATGCAGTTATATGGAATATTGAATTGGCTGGAATTGGACACAAGTTGCCTAGCTATGTGTGAGTAAACTATGATCTTATATGGATACAAACAGTTTGTTTGACAATGATCATCTATCTTATCTGTAAAATCAGAACTTAAAAAGGGGTTTGAAATGGAGATCGATGAAACCATACCACAAATTGATAAAACTTTCGTGATCGATGCAATGGCTATGACAAAAGGAAAATTAAGATTAACTTATATGTTGAAATTTGGAGAGTTTTGGAAAGCTATATTTGACTACTCCATCAAATCTAGTATTTGAGCCCAAAGAATATATTTCATATTAGACTCCTAGTAGTCTCCATCACTAAAGGATTCTGAAAGAATGCGAAGAATGGATGCTTCCCCTACTGAACTTTAATCCAAAGAAGAAATTACACCATTACCTAAAAATATGAATACCTTTTGGCCAAGTCACATAATACAAATTTTCAAAGATTACAAAGAAATTTAATAAAGCAGCATTCTAAAAGTGTGCCAAATGTCAAGATTGTTTTAAGTGGAACTATTGGAGAGAACTCAAATATCTGTGAAAATGATAACTGAAATCCCCTGTTAAATTCCACTCTTGAAGAGGCTGATTTTAAACTTATTCACTCTGTTTTACATTCAGCAGGAGAACATGTGGGACTGCAGTAATTTGCATCAAATGACACTGATTTTCTAATTTTATGACTATCATTTCAATAAATGTAAAACATTCTTAACTGCTAGAAAATGTCATCTGCAAAGTCAGTATGTAAACATTTTCTAGAATGTCTGTTTGTTTGAAACATATTGATCATATATATCACCATATATACTTTTTTGATCTACATGAAGATTTTAGTGTGACAAGACCCTTTTATCCTGGAGTTCCTAATCTCATTGCACTAACAGGAGTTTCTAGGCCCAGCTGGGTATGATCCTTATTTTCCCAAATAATTACTGTTGCCTGATGACAAGTTGTTTTATTACGAGTGTAGTGATTATAATTTGATAATTTATAATAATATTTTGTATTAGGAGATGATCATTGCTAAATTACAGTATGGGCATAACAAAATATAGAGAAATCATGTTTCTTTTAATTAACCATGTCTTTATGTATTTTGACAATGTAGAACATTACATCGAACATGTTGATGTGAAAAAGTAAAAATGCTATATCACATAATAAATATCATCAGATAATAATTAATTAGTTATAATCCATTTAATCAATCAATTACTACACTGTATACGATATCCCTAAGAGCAGTTACACTTTAGGGGGGGGGGGGGATTTATTAACCTCTCACCCCCTTAGGAACTCAAGGCCAAGGGTAAAGTCTTTAACTCTAATAATTTTCTTTTAACAATACTTGTAACATGGATCAAACCTGACCACAATATTTTCAACATCTAATTTCTAAGCTAAAAAGTCATACATTCAAAAAGAGAGACATCCAAGGCAATACCTGAAATCGTAAAGGAGGACTGAAAGTATCGCAACAGATTTAGGACACTCACATGTTGGATTTTTGCTATTTTTTGAGGATTTGAGGAGGTGCATATGTTAGGCCAATGCATTTCCTCCAGGAAAAGCACTCATAGAGATGATAAAATAATTTCTATTTGAGACAGGGTGCAAACAACCCACCCACATGCATCAATATGTTGTGTTTTGACACACAGTTAACCCCTTTAAAGAAATAATGCATTCCATCAGGGGTTTAAAAGATATCAAATATGGGTGACCAAAATTAAGTTGAAAGTAATGGAGCACATGAGTTTTCCCTATGGGAAAATAACAGGAAAATACTGTTTTCTGCTTTATCTAAAAGAAATTTATTATTCCTTTTTATGGGTTAACTATGTCTCAAAACGCAACATATTGATGCAACGAAAAGCAGGGGTAAAAGGGCTTGAAAATCAGGACAACATTTCCGAAAAAACATGTGGGTGGATTGTTTGCACCTTCGCTGTCTCAAAGTCCAAACTATTTTATCATCTCTAAGAGTTCTTTTCCCGTAGGTAATGCAATGGCCTATCATATGCACCTGCTTAAATCCTCAGGAAACAGACAAAATCTAACATATGACTGTCTGAAATATGTTTCGATACTTTCCGTGCTCCTTTGAGACCTGATATTTCTCAATTTTTCAAACATTGCACTTGTTAAAATTCTTAAACTTCCTTAAAATTCATCTTCGGTATGTTTTACTTCTTAGTTTCACACACACTTCACAAAAATATATGTTTCATCATAGAGGTATGGATGATTTTGGACTTGTTTAGAAACTTTAACTTCCTTAAAACCCATCTAAATTATGTTCTACATCTTTAGTTCCATACTACAAAACCATAAGTATCACCAAAGAGGGATGGATTTAGAAACTATAGGGGTCAGCCATGGGTATACCTGGAATTCGTAAATTTGAAACCATATATTTACAATTTTTCAAATTTTGGACTTGTTTAAAACCTTTAACTTTCTTAAAACCCATCTAAACTATGTTTTACATCTTAGTTCCACACTATAAAACCATAAATATCATCATAGAGGGATGGATCTAGAACCTATAGGGGTCAGCCATGGTTATACCTGGAATTTGTAAATTTGAAACCTTATATTTACAATTTTTCAAATTTTGGACTTGTTTAAAACCTTAAACTTCCTTAAAACCCATCTAAATTATGTTTTACATCTTAGTTTCACACTATAAAACCATAAATATCATTATAGAGGGATGGATCTAGAAATTATAAGGGTCAGCTATAGTCATACACAAAATCCAGCTGTCAAAAATGTCAATTTTTTCGAAAAATCAACAATTTTTTTCTCAGCTCCTACCTCTTCCATGGCTTTGCATCTTTCAGGGTTACTAACCCTGCTATTGGGCACTTCCCATGAATTTTTTCAACCTCTTACAGTGTCTAATTGAAAAGTTAAAATCAAAATAGTAAGAAAATGAGTCAAGAATTTGCCCCCTGGGGTACATACTTTGTACTAATTTTCAAATTCTTTAGGAGTTATCAGCATCAATTATACTGCAAGTGATTCATATATATAATGTTTATGTATGTCACTTACAAACATCAAAATATCTAAGGTTA
This sequence comes from Owenia fusiformis, assembly GCA_903813345.2. NCBI lineage: Eukaryota > Metazoa > Annelida > Polychaeta > Sabellida > Oweniidae > Owenia > Owenia fusiformis. Next base: position 17,653,766 of record CAIIXF020000007.1, on the reverse strand, counting down.
TTTAGTGTGAACAATTTTTTCCCCAGGGTGGGGTGTTTTTGGGGGGTGGGGGGCTAACTCCTCAAAAAAAGGAACTTCCTACCACTCTGTGAAGCTATCACCTAGGTGGAAGTTTCATCCAAGACTCTCCCCTAACTGAAAATGCTGCCAAACCAACTATACACCATTTATTGAGAATTTTCCTCCCCGCCCCTAGAGTACGTGCAGAGTCTAGTTAAACTACACTCTGCCTAGTAGAGACCATATTACAGTTTAGTGGCCCCGCCTCCACGACGGGTACTGGTGACAGTTTGGGTAATAAATCACTTTTGACCTACGCGCTGACCTTTCTTCCATCAATCAGCGAGCTTGAAGAAACATACACCAAATGCGTTCTAATTAAATATGCGCATGTCATTGGTCAATTCCGGGCTCAACGATGACGTCAGAAGGAATGGCCATATATAGAACGTCGGTCAAATTTGGCCGACGAACACTGATTGGCGCGGTGAGTTCACAGGTTTATTTTAGTTTGAAAGAGTGAAGACGAAGCTCTCTTTTAAGAAGTGAAGTCAAACGAATGCAAAGGGTATCAAAAGAGGATCTCCCTTTTCTGATTTTTATTGCATGAAAAGATTATTCAACAAGGGGTCTAAAACATCTTCAAAAATATAATTGTATTGAAAGTCTAGTTTTGAAGATATCAATTTTCAATGACCAAAATGATGCTGAAAACAATGGATAGCACGAGTTTTCCCTATGGGAAAATAACATGGGATATGTGGTTTTTAACTTTAACGCATTTCAATACGCATCCCCCTTTTCAGAAATTGTTCATATACAGGGTGGGCCAAAAAATTTTGCAACCTTTTTAGAAGGCAAAAAAAGTATCATAACATTATGGTATTGACATGAAATTTTTTTTACAGAAACTTAAGGATAGGCATATTTTACCATTCAAATACTTAAGCTAATACTGACTTCAATTTTTTTTGTCAGATGTTTGAATATTAATGGTAAATTGTTCATGTGTACGAGATTTACCGATTTTCCCAGAAAATGTGATTTTCTATAATTTTATGTGATCATCGATAGAACATTTATTATGTTCACTAAATCTGCTGCAATCTTTGTTAAGTGGTGTATTGGGCGGCTATTCATCAGGACTAATGAATCAAGGGGTATTTTGCTCCAGATATTCCATAGTGACTTTTGGCCTATGGTCAGGAGCGCTATCCTGCTGGAATATGTAATCACTTGGGGCTGAAAGAGCCCCCATTCTTGAAAGATGTCCCTTTTGAAGAAGATTAGTCCTGAGTTGAATGGCCACCCAATACACCAGATGCCAACCCCTGGGACTATCACACATGGGGGCACCTGGAGCAATGTATTGTAGTTAATGGTTATACCCCACAAATTATTGATCAACTATAAGAAGTTCTGCAGGATAAGTGGAGGCGACTACCACAAGAACTGCTGGATCTCGCCATTGACCAGTTCTTGTCTCCATGTGATTGTGAAGGTGAAAGGCGGATGCATTGAACATTTGTTTAATAAATAATTAATACAGTGTAACAATATTACCATAGTAACTAGATACTGATATAAACCTGTACTAGACATTGGTTAAACAGTTATCAAAGATTGAAGCAGATTTAGTAAACATAATGAATGTGTTATTGTTGATCACATAAAATCATAGAAAGTCAGATTTTCTAGGAAAAATGGTAAATCTCGGACAAATGAACAATTTACCATTAATATTCAAACATCTGACAAAAAGATTTGAAGTCAGTATTAGCTTAAGTATTTGAATGGTAAAATATGCCTATCCTTAAGTTTCTGTAAAAAAAATTTCATGTCAATACCATAATGTTATGATACTTTTTGTGCCTTCTAAAAAGGTTGCAAAATTTTTTGGCCCACCCTGTAGTATAGAAAAAACTTTTGATATGTTTAAATTGAGAAAAGCAAGATCCTCTTTTTAGAAAATAAGCCTAACATTTTTAAAAAGTGCCAGGGTGGGGTCCTAATTCATAATTTTTTAGAGAGTTGGATTTATATTTTACTATCATGGGGACTTCACTTGAAAAAAACATATTGTTTTAATAAAAACCATTGTTTTCATCGCCAGAAAGTACTCATGGTGAAAGATATGACTGTCTAAAATCACTTGCCATACTGCACATGGACCTTTAAATATTTTACATTTAAATTCAGCATTTTAGAAGAGAAGAATTTCCTCATTTCACTTCCACTTCAATTTTGCCTTTCAATTGATATATTATATACTCCCACATCCCTTCTCAAGTTATTGCAAATAACATGACGAAGGTGTAACAACACTAAAGAGTGGAGACATATCTCTGAACAACAGTGACACAAAAATAACAATATGTCACCATTTCTTGGTGACATAAAAACGAAAAAGTGTTTATTGCATGATTTTTTTATTTATTTGACCGTAGTCCATTATTTAATCATGCTAAAATCCTAGGGATCCTTGGGTTACTTTATTACCAAGTATATAGTTACACTCCACACACAGTTCACATAGACAAATTATTGACACCCTTTTCTGTTAAAACCTCTAATCAGACTTCAACAGTGTTATGATATATAAATTATTTTGACAAGTTTTCACAACTTTGTGTGCATTGCATTGCATTGTGTCGGTTTAGCTGCCTGCGAATTATTTCTTTTCAAATATCCTAGAATGCACACAGTGCAACAGTGATATTTGAATGTCCCATCAGAGAACATATTTTAGTTATAATAATGCAGAAAAAGTTGCCATTACATGCAATAGGTTCACTGCCTTAATGCCCCTCATGCAATTGTTATTTCACTGTATATAGAATCAATAATCACTGGTCGTGGATATTTCTATATTTTCAAAGAACTCCTGATTTATTATATTTCTTTGCATATCTTGGTGAGGACATATCTAACATTAAACGGCTAATAATAGCTGTGATCCTAATCCTGAATAGCCCCAAAATATTTTGATTCATGATAATATGGAATTTACACCATATCAATGTTTGAAAATGAAACCTCGCCTAGTAAGAAGTTCCAAGTTCTAAATTCTAGCCTATTTGCAAGTTTAAATACAATTAGCTCAATTTCAATATGAACAATTCTTTTTAAACTTCAAACAGAAAATTTAGAGGTCTATTTTCAAGTCTTAATTGTGCAAAGTACATCTCATTATGAATAAGTTTATAATTACAGCATGGAGCCCTTTATTTTCTCTAGCATTTTCAAATTCAGTGAAGTGCTTTTGAACTTTTTTGTAAAGTGATGAACATCTTAGAATGTGAACATACTTTTGCTATTAGAACCTCTCAATTTGAACACTTTTATCCATGGCCAGCAGTGTTTACTTTAGACAGATTTTACTGTGTCTAATACTTTTTACAGTTTGTCATGTAATGTTATTGGAAATAGCTCTCTCGATCTATGTTTAAATGCATTTTTTCAACAAACTGGCTAGTAGCTATAGGTACAATTAAATATTGTCCATTTAAAATATTTCTAATCTTCTATTTGATCACATTCTGAAGACACCAAACTTTGTATCTTCTGGAGGTGCATTTAAGCAAGCACTCAGACTCAGTCCTAGCACATTCCTAGTATCCACTGGGTCTATTACACCATCATCCCATATCCTATAAGTAAATATTGTAAAAATTGTATAAAATGCAATACAGAATCACAATATAAATACAAAATGAAAATTGAAGAAAACTTGTTTTTATAATCTTTTGATTTATATACAAAATAAAATAAGGAGCTTTCACCAACCTTGAGCTGGAGAAATAAGGACTTCCCTCCTTCTCATATTTGGCAATTATTGGGTCCTTCATGGCTCTGTCATCTTCCTCAGTCCACTATAAGATTGTCAATAAAAGCATAAAAATAAAATATATACATAGAAAACACATAAAGGGTTTTTTGACTTGGAAGGAATCACTGTAGGTTTTATTCTGAAGGATAATAATTATGTTTCCAGACCATCGGAGGGATAACATACCAAAGAATAAAGCCTATATAAATCCTGACCTGTAAATAAGCACTTATCCCATGATTATATCATAGTCGTTTTCATGAAATCATAATCAGCCAAGAATCTTCAAATTGAATTCAGCACATTAAAAAATGATGCTACATCTTTTTCAACTTCATTATATGAAGGCATCAAAGATAATTTAATGGGTGGGATCAACAGTTTAATAAACAATGTGCTTACTTTCACAGTCATCTGACTCATCTGCATAACTAAATTGTATTGGTTATTAATCAAAGCAGTCCAAATGTCAATCTTCTGCAGAATGTTCCTCAAAATCACCACTGAAATTTTATAATCAATTTACCAATGTTTGATTTCTATTCACTTTTCTGCTGTGTATCACACTACAATCCCCAACAAATGAAGAGAACTGAATTGTAAGATCATTTCACCTGTTTTCCCTCTTTCATAACTTGTGCTTTCTTGACTGTTGCTAGAACTGTAGCTGCCTGCTCTCCTCCCATCACAGATATCCTAGAGTTAGGCCACATGTACAGGAACCTGGGGCTGCAATTAGTATTATTTTTATTTATCTGTTTTTTCAACTATTTAAAAACCTTTTGGAAAAACTTAACCATTTTTACAACAAAAGAAAATAGGATGAATTCTAATGTGATACGTTATGTCACAATAGCTTGAACAATTGATTTACTGGTCTATATTGGAGTGTGTATGACCGCTAAAATTCATAAATGCAAAAAGTTGTGTTTCTTGTCTGTTTATCATATTAGAATCGTAACAAAAACCTCGATTTTATGATTTATGTCAAATATATGACCTCAAATTGTATTCTGGCCATTGCCAAAGATTTTAACAAAGAACAGAATAAAATTTTCGGTAATATATTACGCCATAAATCATAAAAAAATGGTAAAAATAAATCAGTCTTGAATTTTGAAAACATGGAATCAGTAACAGAGGTATGTAGGAATTTTCAAATGTATATTTTGCCATTCTATAATTCACTGAAATGCCCGTAGATGGTTTTACTTACCTTGCTTTTCATCCTCTGAACCAAACCAGAATGTATGTTGAAAACTTACCTATATGCTCTTCCACACATGCCATAGTTGCCGGCACCATAAGATCCCCCCACAATCATTGTGATCTTTGGCACCTTAGCACACGCTACTGCAGTGACCAACTTGGCTCCATGCTTGGCTATACCTCCAGCCTCTGCTGCTCTTCCAACCATAAACCCTGCAACAGTACATTTGTACTTATAATAAACCCTGCTACAGTACATGTGTACTTAGAATAAACCCTAGAACAGTATGAGCATAATATTAACAAAATTTCTTTGACAGTACATTATACTGTATTGTTACATTGTATGCAATGATATTCTAATAATAATGGAGCTCTAATAATCCTTCAAAGTGCAACTTCTCTTACCTGTAATATTCTGCAGGAAGAGAAGGGGGATATTCCTCTTACAGCAAAGTTCAATAAAGTGAGTACCCTGAAATTTAAATAATCAAACAATCTTTAGTGCAGTTAATGAGTGTTTGTTCCTTTGTACTTTTTACTCTAAATATATACTCATTTTTTTGATGACTCGACAAAATGACTGTAAAACTGTAACTTCAACTGGTATCCCGGATACCATTGCTGATGTCATCAATTCAATAAGATGAGCAGGAATGCAAAAAGTCTTTGATTAATGTAATGTAGAGGGTGACCCAAAAGAATATATAATATCTTAATTTTTAGGATCACACAGCAAAGTATGCATGTGGTCTAATAACAACACCTGAATTCCTTAACTAACACCTAAAGCAGATCAGTTATGAACTCTGAAATATACTTACCTTTAGTGCAGATTCAGCGAACAGGACTCCATTGTTAGCAAGAATGCCTACAGGGTATCCCCAGATTCTAGCAAATCCTAGGTGAAAAAAAACATTTGAAAACATTATGTCTTGTTTCTTGCACATACAAAAATACAGGGCTTGCATTAACGGCGTCCCGTACATGTTAAATAATTTGGAGGACGCAAAAATTGAAAATATTTCTGTTTTTTGGACGCAAATTATTTTTAGGTCAATACTACAATGTGTTTACAACGATACCTAACAAAAACAAATAATTATGATCTCTCACCTTTATTTGAATCGTAAATAAGGCTCAACATGTTGAATATTTACAAATAATCATGATTCTCTCGAATTTTTTCGACTTTGTTTATTTTTAGATTTGAAACCATGACACGCCACAGTTTTTCCTATTCAGAAACAAATATTAGGTTATTCATGAAATAAAATGTATCCATAGTCGAATGAACGAACATGCATTTATTCAGTCCGTACTTAACGTTTACTTCCGTTTTAAATTCGCGGCAAGAAATCAAAAACTGAAAGGTGTTTTGGTAAAAAAATTGCGTCCTTGGGACTCACAAATTTTCTAACCTGATGCAAGAGCTGAAAATATTTTGTTACAAATAGCTACTTCCACTCTTATGACCCTCATTTCCTTATAAGGAATCATGTAGAAATTGCTGTTTAAAGGACAACTGAAATAGCTTTTCTCAAATTGCAGCTATAAAAATGCGTTTTTTTCCATTGTAAGCCCAACGTAGAGTTCTTGCGATAGCCATTATAAAATAAATGTTAGATAACTTCTAACATTCATAGATAACGAAATAAAACTAACTGATCAAACAAATTGGCCCCCACGTGATTAGTAACGTCATATACAAAATATAGCTTTGGTTTATTGGTTTCTTAGTAATCACAACGTCACAGCAACCATAGGATTGTTGTGTAAACAAATAACAAAACATTTTGGCATTATGGCGTCATGATCTAATGGACCAAAACGGGCCACGTGGGGACCAGTGAGAGATCACGTGGGGCCATTAACGTCACAACCAATTCGAATATTGCTTATTAAGCAGCTATAACGATCGTTAGTGTGAGAAAATTATTTCACACTACTGATGAGAAAACATGTCCAAATACATCTATCAAAAAATTATATTGGTTCCTTTAGGTTATGAATACCATTTCATATCTGCTTTAAGGTAATTGGCTGTTTTATGGACATATTCTCCGACTGACCTGTAACAAGGGTTTCTCCATACATTGCCTTGAACTCATCAAATTTGCTTCCATCTACAGTTCTTGCAATAACTTCACGGATGTCAAATGGTTTCTTTAAATTATCTCCAACTATGCCATACATTTCATCTATAGGAAACACTGGCTCCTCGGGGCTCTCTATGGTCACCTGAATGGCATGTGTTAAAGGGTGCAATGCCAATTATGCATGTGAAATATAACATTTAAGAGCAATTTAATACATGTGCTTTGCTATTTAGCAGGGAAGCAATCCTACATCGTGCCATAATTATCCTAATCATTATTTTCAAAACCTCAACTTCCCTGACCGAAGATTTCATGAATAGAAGAGATAATGTTGAAACAATAATAATCTGGCAACAAGTAATATTAAAAACAAAGCTCACATGTGGATCTTTTGAATAGTTGAGGTTTTTCACTATTTTCCTAGCTTGATGTAGCGCATGTTCATCATCTATGGCATAGTAATCCGTCACTCCTGACTCCCTGTGAAGGAAATTATTTGCACAATGATAAAGAACTTGATAGTCTTGCATAATGGTCTTTCAAGCCTTCTTTCTTCAACTAAAGCAATTGTGAATGAGGAAAGGGCACATATCCAAAGGAATAAGAATGAATAGGCCTAAATCAAATATGAGGAGAATTAATACTAACTGTAAAATTTTCAGAAAGATTGCATAGCTTTTAGATAAAAAAAGTATTGCAGAGGTGAAGATGCCAGGACTTACATCGCGACTTCAATAGAAAGAGCAATGATAATACTATCATCTGCATTCAATGATTCAATGTATGTGACCTCCGAACCTACCTGCAATGAAGGTCTGCCCCGCCTAAATCTTCCGCTGACACATCTTCCCCTGTTGCTGCCTTGACTAGTGGTGGTCCACCTAAGAATATAGTCCCTTGTTTTTTCACGATTATACTTTCATCTGCCATTGCTGGAACATATGCCCCGCCTGCGGTGCAGCTTCCCATTACTACTGCAATCTGAAAGATTAGGAAAGGATTATCTAAAAATTAATTGGATGTAACTTGCAAAAATTGTGGGAGTACAATGTACCCATAAATTACGTCAATATGGTGGGCAAACTTTTGGCAGACATTGTCATTCCCGGATGCCTAAACGTGTCAGGAACACATAGGTTCTCAAATGATCTTGATTGAACACCATGGTGCAGAGAAATCGCAATTTTACTAAATGGCTTCAGGAAAAAATAAACATTGTTATCAGCCAGCTTAACTGGATAGAATTCAAATAAGGACCAGATCTTTTTATATGTTGTTGAAATTATCAACTAGTGATGTGGATTTACAAGCCAGCTAAATGTGCATGTATGTACATGTAGTAGGTTGTTACCTGAGGTATACCCATAGATGACATGGTTGCTTGGTTATAGAAAATGCGACCAAAATGCTCTCTATCTGGAAATACATCTGCTTGTCTTGGAAGATTAGCACCCCCTGAATCAACTGAAAAAAAACCCCACTGAATCACAGCTTCTTGATCTCCACCTGGTTATTCAGATGGTATGTTGTTTTGTTAAGTGAATACTGAACAAATACCTAACCATAATACATGGTAGGCTGTTTTATTTAATAAATATATACCTACGATGTATATAAATGGTGGGTTGTTTTGTTTACTGAATACATACCTAAATATATAAATGGTAGGTTGTTTTGTTTATAGAATACATACCTAAATATATAAATGGTAGGTTGTTTTGTTTACTAAATACATACCTAAATTAAATGGTAGTTTGTTTTGTTTACTGAATACATACCTAAGTATATATATGGTAGATTGTTTTGTTAACTGAATACATACCTAAGTATATAAATGGTAGGTTGCTTTGTTTACTGAATATATACCTAAGTATATATATGGTAGATTGTTTTGTTTACTGAATACATACCTAAGTATATAAATGGTAGGTTGTTTTGTTTACAGAATACATACCTAAATATATAAATGGTAGGATGTTTTGTTTACAGAAAACATACCTAAATATATAAATGGTAGGTTGTTTTGTTTACTGAATACATACCTAAGTATATAAATGGTAGGTTGCTTTGTTTACTGAATATATACCTAAGTATATATATAGTAGGTTGTTTTGTTTACAGAATACATACCTAAGTATATAAATGGTAGGTTGTTTTGTTTACTGAATACATACCTAAGTATATAAATGGTAGGTTGTTTTGTTTACTGAATACATAACTAAGTATATAAATGGTAGGTTGTTTTGTTCACTGAATACATACCTAGGTATAATATGGCAGGTTGTTTTGTTTACTGAATACATACCTAAATATATAAATGGTAGGTTGTTTTGTTTACAGAAAACATACCTAAATATATAAATGGTAGGTTGTTTTGTTTACTGAATACATACCTAAGTATATAAATGGTAGGTTGTTTTGTTTACTGAATACATACCTAAGTATATGAATGGTAGGTTGCTTTGTTTACTGAATACATACCTGAGTGTATAAATGGCAGGTTGTTTTGTTTACTGAATACATACCTAAGTATATACATGGTAGGTTGTTTTGTTTTGCTATTTCCTGAGCCCTGAGATGTTTCTTGACAGTTATTGGGTAATAAGTCCCTCCTTTCACAGTAGGGTCATTGCACACTATGATACATTCCACACTGAAATGACATCAAATAAAACAAATTAGTTAAAATGGTATTTGTATAACTGAATTCATCATTTATTTGAGGGCAAACAGACAAGGTAAGTCCTCAAACATACTAAAATATTATGTGTCTAATTGAATAACCACTAAGGGACATTCAACAACTTGTGTGGGGAATCATAATTCCATCGGAAATATTTTCAAAATGACAACCATGGGTTTTAATTATGAGGAAAAAGACAAAAGGAAAAAGGCCTTGCTCATTTAGAGCTAGAGACCCAGGTTACCAGGTAGGGTGCTGTCAAGAGAAAATCTGGCACTTTATGCCTGACAATTATAATTCAATAGTTCATGTTACAATTTGATCATTAACTCACACTGACATACATCTTATGTCTTAACTCACCCTGACATATGTCCTATGTCTTAACACACCCTGACACACATCCTATGTCTTAACTCACCCTGACACACATCCTATGTCTTAACGCACCCTGACACACATTCTATGTCTTAACTCACCCTGACACATGTCCTATGTCTAAACGCACCCTGACACACATCCTATGTCTTAACTCACCCTGACACACATCCTTTATCTTAACTCACCCTGACACACATCCTATGTCTTAACACACCCTGACACACATCCTATGTCTAAACTCACCCTGACACACATCCTATGTCTTAATGCACCCTGACACACATTCTATGTCTTAACTCACCCTGACACATGTCCTATGTCTAAACGCACCCTGACACATATCCTATGTCTTAACTCACACTGACACACATCCTTTATCTTAACTCACCCTGACACATGTCCTATGTCTAAACCCACCCTGACACACATCCTACGTCTTTAAACTCACACTGACACACATCCTTTATCTTAACTCACCCTGACACATGTCCTATGTCTTAACTCACCCTGACACGCATCCTATGTCTTAACTCACCCTGACACACATCCTATGTCTTAACTCACCCTGACACACATCCTATGTCTTAACGCACCCTGACACACATTCAATGTCTTAACTCACCCTGACACATGTCCTATGTCTAAACGCACCCTGACACACATCCTATGTCTTAACTCACACTGACACATATCCTTTATCTTAACTCACCCTGACACATGTCCTATGTCTTAACTCACCCTGACACACATCCTATGTCTCAACACACCCTGACACACATCCTATGTCTTAATGCACCCTGACACACATTATATGTCTGAACTCATGCTGACACACGTCCTATGTCTTAACAAACCCTGACACACATCCTATGTCTTAACTCACACTGACACATATCCTTTATCTTAACTCACCCTGACACATGTCCTATGTCTTAACTCACCCTGACACACATCCTATGTCTCAACACACCCTGACACACATCCTATGTCTTAATGCACCCTGACACACATTATATGTCTGAACTCATGCTGACACACGTCCTATGTCTTAACTCACACTGACACACATCCTTTATCTTAACTCACCCTGACACATGTCCTATGTCTAAACCCACCCTGACACACATCCTACGTCTTTAAACTCACACTGACACACATCCTTTATCTTAACTCACCCTGACACATGTCCTATGTCTTAACTCACCCTGACACACATTATATGTCTGAACTCATGCTGACACACGTCCTATGTCTTAACAAACCCTGACATACATCCTTTGTCTTAACGCACACTGACACATATCCTATGTCTTAACACACCCTGACAGACATCCTATGTCTTAACGCCCCCTGACAGACATCCTGTGTCTTAACGCCCCCTGACAGACATCCTATGTTTTAACGCACCCTGACACACATTCTATGTCTGGACTCACCCTGACACACGTCCTATGTCTTAACTCACCCTGACACACATCCTGTCTTAACCCACTCCGACATACCACTCTGACACATGTTCTATGTCTTAACTCACCCTGACTCACATCCTGTCTTAACCCACTCCGACACACCACTCTGACACATGTTCTATGTCTTAACTCACCCTGACTCACATCCTGTCTTAACACACGCTGACACATGTCCTATGTCTTGACACAAGTCTTATGCCTAAACTCACCCTGACACACATCTTATGTCTTAACACAGATACTAGAATTCTATGATTCTGCGTTGCCAGAGAAAAAAAACAGAAATTTGGTTTTCAAAATGTTTGCAGAATTTGATTTTTTGCATGGAATTTCGCAGAAAAATTGATTTATCCAGATAACCACCTCATCTGACCTTTATACTTTAGACAATCATTTGTCATCAGAAACTGGTGTTGTGACGAGAAATATGAAACATGTTTAAAAATTCTCAAACTTCTGCCTTTGCACTAAACATTACGCCTAATATGTCACAAAATTTGAATTCCCTGAAATTTCGTGATAGTTCAGATGAAGCCGTTGCTTGCAGTTTTTATTTATGTCTCAACTTACCCTGACACACGTCCTATGCCTGTAATAATACCACCTGCTGGAACTTCCTCATTTCCATACAGCTTGTATCCAGCTAGCTGAGATAATTCTAGGAATGGAGATCTGAATGCACAGAAGAGACATGTGATTAAATATTGTAATCCCATGCTAAAATAATAAATTCATCAGAATTGTCAATTGTTTAATTTACTGTACAGTGTAAATTACAGTCTTAAACAGCTCAGGGTAAAAGCTGCTAAAATTGAACCTCCTTATGTCAAGCAACACATCAAGTATTGCGAGAACAATCCAAACAGATTTCACTTTCAGTGGTTGTGATTATGTAAGTTCTTTCAAGGGTTTTTTAAAAAATTTCAAAACAAATTGATACATTTTATAAACTTTTCGATAAACGTCGGGAGCTATTTGAAAAAGGAATAAACTGCTTAAGTAGTTTGTAAGTCATATTATTTAAATAGTTGTTTAACAATGCATTTTACTGTAATACTGTATAATTATGTTTTGTAATTGATTTTGTGAGGAAGTCAATTGTTTTGGCTTGAAACACAATAAAATCTTGATCTTGAATGTTGCTATGCTTGATAAGGCTAATAAACAAAGCAGTGGGTAATTAATCTTCTGAGCATTTGACATTCACAGATACATGGAGTCTCCTCCTGTGACTGGTAAACAAGTATGGCAAATCACTTGACAGACTGATTTGAAATGTCAGGGAACTTTAAATTTTGCTCAAATTCAAACCATGCCAGAATGACAGCTGAGCATTTTTTTTACTTTTTTGGCTTTTGCTATTACTACTCATCCAAAAAGGATGGTAAATACAAAGTTTCCCTCAAGATTTTCAAAGGTTTATAGAGTATATAATACTTGATATTACATGTAAACTTACCCTGGGTCTAAAAGTTTGTCTATTCGATCTCTGGGCATCAATTTCCCTCGTCCTATATGCCTTTCCCTTGCTTTGTCACCACCTCCTAGGAAAATTAATATTTTCAAAATTTCAATCATATATCAAGACCCGAAAAGGGACAAAAACTATTTATTACATTAGGTTTATGCCATGTAAATGCTCCAATGTTCACTTTCAAGCTTACATTTATCCGGGGTTTTTAAGTTTTTATCTGTAATATGTTATGTAGCAATATAATTAACAAAGGCTACTACCCATATTATAACATTAACATATAATTCCAGAGGATTAGGGTTTTCTTGCAACACAAAATGTGGAAGGCATATGACAACAGATTTACTAACATCAAGTACTGATAAGAAACCAACAGTGAAGTATTGTTTGGGAACATCTGGTATTTAACTATTGCTAAGTAAGGAACAACAAGTAAAATGTTGCTTTGGAAAAATTTGGAATGTGTTGCTATAAAAAACTCTAAATGGAAGCTATGAAAATATCGGTACAGATGTATCATGTAATGGAATAAAGATAGTATATAATAAATCAATGTACAGTAATTTACCTTTAACGATATGTCCAACTTTGTTTTTAAGTTCATCAACTAGTGCTCTCATGCGCCTGTAGTTCTCCTGATATAAAATAAAAATTCAAGGTAGAGGTATATCTTTATAAGAGATAGGTTCATCTATGGGATGCAAATGTCAAGAATTACTGGCTTTTGAAAAACAAAGTATAGCTTAATCAGGGTTCCCACAACCATTTCAGAGTGGGTGTGGCACATCAATAAACTAGGCCTAGAGACTAGTGGTACAACTGTACAAGTCGCAATGAAGACAAAAGTCAATAGGATTATGAAAAATTGAGCCAGGACTCGATGAGTCATTTGATGTCTTTATTTCTTCAAAGCAAAATGTCATCGTTCTAAAATCTAAATAATTTAAGATTCAACTGCACAAAAAAAATGCTAAAATACTCAGATTCGCTCCAATATTTCCCTGCTCATCACCCTAATTTCCTGATTCTGATAGAATATGTTTTGAAAAACAACTAGACAACGGCAACGCCAATGTGGAGCAAATTCCATCGAACAGCCACCCGACAAATGGCCACCTACTAGCCAATTAAGACAGTGTGTCATGCTTATGAGTATTCACATATCAAATATGAACAAAATCGCTCTATTACTTTTTGAACTATAGTAAAAAAAAAAGTAAATAACAAACGTAAAAATGGTAGCCATTTTCAAAATGGCCACCTACTCCCCAAAGTGTCATTAGACAGTGTGCCATGCTTATAGTATTCAAATATCAAAAATGAACAAAATCGCTATACTATTATTCGAGTTGATTAGTAAAAACCGTAAAAATGGCAGCCATTTTTCAAAATGTTTGGTCTTCTACCAAAACTGCCATTAGACAGTGTGCCATGCATACAGTAGTCACATTTCAAATATGAACAAAATCGCTTATTTTCAAGTTACATCAAAAATCATAATAAAAAATAGCGCGTAAAGGTTAATTGTCATTTTTCAAGATGGCTGCCATGTGCTTCTTAAATATCTACATTTCTAGCTTTATTAATGTCCTATATAATTTAAACATATTGCTATTACAGTTTTATATATATTGAGCCTAAATTACTCTAAAATCAGCACTTAAGGTACAGCTGGAAAGTAACATTTTGGTAATAAATTGCTATACCTGCCCATGTTATTTTCTGGTACAAAATAAAGTATGAAGGCATGTGTCAATTTCCTTGCTTTTTTCAGGAAAGTATCATTACATTGTCTTCTTTTAGAATATCTGGTAGGCGTTCAATGGGACCTCCAGGAAATTCTGATATTTTACACTTTCTATTTTTCCAAATTTTCTTTCAAAGTTTCCAGACAACACAGGAGCTACCATTGACCTGTTTCTAGATATTCTAAAAGAAGACAGTGTAATGATACTTTCCTGAAAAAAGCAGGGAAATACACACATGCCTTCATACTTAATTTTGTACCAGAAAATAACATGTGCAGGTATAGCAATTTTTTACCAAAATGTTACTTTCCAGCTGAACCTTAATTGGCTGCCATTTTTAAACAAGCAGCCATTTTGAAAATCTGCTTTCGAGCCCGGACAGATGGTCGGATCTGTGTATGTATGGACGGACGGACAGAGGTGTTTCCTATATCCCTCCGAGCTTCGTTCGATGGGATGATTTAAGCAAATTAGAATGTGGTGTCAAATTACTACAGCTAAGTTGATTTTGAAATGTGAAGGTAAGTGATGACTTCAAAATCACCAAACAGTCGAGTGACATTCTACATTTCCAACAAGCTTAGGCTAAGCTATTATTGGATGAAATGTAGAATGTCACTCATCTTTTTGGTGATTATGAAGTCATGCACTACATAGTTCAAAATCAACTTCTGGCCCTCTTCTGGCTTGAAAAAGTATAAAACTCTTATCTTTGGCTATAAGGAACAAGACATGAGCTATACTTATTTTAATTGAATGATTAAATAACTTATGGTATATTATATTTGTAAACTATTGTAATAATGGTCATGAATTAACATTATATCATTTTTCACAAATAATGTAATACTGTAAGATGTAATTTAATGATGTACACAAAGGTGCAAAATAAGAAATATATACATAACATGAATTATTAAAAGCAAGTAGCTACTACAGTCTCAGCTGTAGTGACTAGCCCTTATGGCTAAATCGATAGAGCGTCAGTCTTGGGAGCGGAAAGTCCTGGGTTCAATTCCCACACTTGGCATTGAATTTCGCACCCTTTCAGGTCTACTATCTGGCTCATTGCACTACAGCTCCCTGGACGTGCATGGCCTCAGGTTGTTACAGCCTCACTCACCTTTTAATGTTTCTCAAAACAGATGTTATTCTCTCAAAATCAGGAAACTATTATTGATGAGCAGGGAAATTTTTTGTAGGGAATTTCAGTCTCAAAAAATAACGAGTGACAACTTACACTTCCTCCGAGTATACGCTAGGCCTTAATCCAGGGGGGATTAACCCCAGAGATCAAAGATGACATGCCCTTATAATGAAACCTGTATTGAGATGACATGTCTCTGATTGGTCAAAATCGACAAACAAAATGCCGGCTCAAAATATTCGAAATACACTTTGGATAATATTATGTTCATATCATGGCTTCTTATTTCACATCAGTATAAAGAAAGGTTTGCGGAATATCAATATGCCTACATCAATTCAAACATCACATCGAAGTGTAGGGTCCATATCACTGTTTTATTGCGTCAGTTAGTGGAACCCCAAAAATAAGAAATCAAGAGAAAATTGAGCAATAATATATGGAAAAGTATATTCGTATTGTACATGAATGACATTTGTTTATTTCAGATTTTTTAGTTTTCTTAATGTCTTATTGAAAACAACATGGCAGAGCATTGGCGTCAGAAGGGGGAGAGCATTGGGGGCGACTGCTCCCCCCCCCTTTAGTTTTTAGTCAAAGTCAAGTTAAATTTTCTTGGGAATTTTGTGCTGAGATGTGTTCAGAATGAAAAAGAGAGGGTCTAATTTTGAAAATTTTCTGGGAGCACGCCCTCCAAGCTCCAACCCCCCTAGATTGCACTTTGCGTGTGGTGCGCTTTGCGGCATGACCCATCCATACCCAAAAGTCTTATCTTTGGCTATAAGGTACAAGACATGAGCTATACTTATGTTATTATTCCCTTGGCAAATCCTTCTGACGCCCCTGGAGAGAAGCATCCAAATATAAGAGGCCACATACTTTATAAGCCAAACTAGAAGCAATTCAAGATATGCAAATGTCATATACAATAGGAATATATTTTTCCATGTATGATTGCATAATGATATTTTGATTTATTATTTTTTAGGTTTTACTGACACAATAAAACAGTGAAATGGACTCTAGTACTTGGAAACTAGCTGGTGAAAATTCGAACAAATGAAAGGTGGGAAGCAATAGACCTAATTATATCTGTTATCTCTAAAGTTCTGAGGTTTTCCCTCATCTTGCCTAGATCTATAGTTTAATAGGCCTAGGCCTCTCTAGGCCTCAGGCTAGGCCTATACAGTAAAATTTTAAATGTTTGGAACTACTTTGAATTTAAAAAATAAGCAATCAAATGACTATATTGCAACAGTATTTAAAAATTAGAAACATATATACTTGTCCTAACTTTTGTATATTTCAGATAGTTATATATAATGTGCAGTAAAGCTGTGGCCTTTTGTAATTTAGGTAGTTTCAGCCATGTTAATTTTTCAGAAAATAACATGGCAGAGTTACCTTATTCTTCAGCCACAGTGTGGCCTTACGCTATCATCAAGCCCTGTTTGTTTTATTGCTTTTTACGATATCCCGTGTGGACTGTTGCTATAAATTAACTCAAATGTAATAAACATCAGACCTTCATTGAACTTAGTATGTAGTCTTAGTTCAAATGGCCATCTACATCGGCTTTTATTTAGTCTTTTCTTCTACAGCAATCTTTTGAAAAAGATCCTTCCGTAAAAATGGCCATTGTTTTTCGTGAAGTGAGATAAAGATCAACCTCAACAGATGTTTTATAAATGGCAGACCAAATGATTTTAAGTTTAGACGAAAGCATGCAATATCTCACAAAGGATAGTATTTTTGTTCTATTTGATGAAATATTCTCATTACAATTTTTAGAATAACATCTAAAAAAATTGTACTCCCGAATCAACGTTTTCACTAGTGCACGTTGGTCCACATGCCATGTCTTCTAGCCAACTACAAAACAAACTAAAATATACAAAAATTAGGACATGTATAAATGTTTCTATTTTTACATATACTGTTTCAATATGGTCCTTTGATTGCTTGTTTTTAAATTCAAAGTAGTTCCAAACTTTTAAAATTTTACTGTAATACACCTTTAGGTGAATATAAGCTTATTCTTCCAGGTTTTGCCATCAATAGATACTAGGGGTACCACATTACGAGAAATTGAATATTGATACGTATCTACGATACTGAGCTCACGATACGATACGAACGATACAATTATACAGCGTAAATTGAAGTAAAACTGAACTTTATTCTAATTTTTCAAACTTGTAAAGCCACAAGTACTTTACCCGGATTACGTTTATTTCACATCACGACAAAGAAAGGTGTAACATATGCTAACATTGATTAAAAAACATCTTAACAACGTGTGGTATTCTGGAACTAGCGGGGCAAACAAAGGTGGCAAGCAAGATACGTAACTATGACTGTCTGTCATCTCTAAGCTCTGAGTTTTTGCCTTCCTTTGGGTAAGTAAGAAGGGACTTCCGGTCAAAAAACGATACGACCGATTACCGATATTCATTTTATGATATAGCTCGTATCAGAGCTGAATTGCCTGAGCGCTCAAGCGCTCGCAGTACCCCTAATAGATACCAGTTAATACTGGTTCTTGTGATTCTGGGAGCCTTGAGTGTACTATCCTTACTCGGTTTGTTTATCTCATGGTATGAGGAAAGTAGTTCTATTAGAAACCTGTTTGGGGACTTCAATGGTATACTACAGCACCATCTTTGGATAGAATACTCTCATTCTACCCTTGTCAGGTCTTGTCAAGCAAAGAAAAGAAAAATTGTAGGCCTACCTGATACTCATCTGAAGAATGATCAGGCTTAGTACCTACGGGAGCAGTTTTATCAATGTGAAAACATCTGGAAAGACAGAGAGGCCCTTTTGACTGTCTTAAACTTTGCAACAGTAACTTTCGAAGCATTATAACGGCAAATAATCTTCCAATTTTTCTTGAAATTTTGTAAACCGGAAGTGCGGGTAGCAAAGCGATCAGGATATTCGTGTACACATAATCGAATAATATTTCAACTTGGATATCATAAATTTAATATCAATCAAAGATTTAAAATGCTCCATATATTTGTTTTATGATTTTATTTCTAAAGGAAATCAAACTTTGAATGCAATACTGATATAGAATTGATTGAACTGGTGCTAAACATTTAAATAAATCGAAAGCAGCTCTGTAATCTGCAAATACCCGGATATTCACAGCTGTCGCCAATCACTGCCGATCGGTGACTTCTATTTTGCATATTCATAACCAATTACCTTATAAGTAGCGATACACTACACATAGCCTCATGCCACCTAAAAGGCCATTGAAGAGAGCCATGTCGTTCATACACGTGAGCCCAGATTCGCATTTTCCCATCCAGAACCTACCGTACGGTGTATTTTCAACCGAAGATGACGTGAGTACATTTTTGATAGATTTCACTCCCTTGAGTCAAGACTTGACCACATAAATCGATACCACAAAATCAAGAAATAATGTTGAAATAAGCGAAATGAAATAAGCACTTGTTGATTTTCATTTTGAAAAATCAATGGATTTCATGATCGCCATTGATTAGATCTAATACTGACTGTGTTGATTATGGTGTTTTAGCTTAGGCTAAGGGAAAAGTATAGCCTAGCCTAGATCTAATAAAAGCAGATTTACAGGCCCATAGCCAGAATTTACGTGGGGGGAGCGGTTTTACCAAGGGGGAGCTTTGACAGTTTTGGGCAAAATCATGCGAAAAGTGCTCAGAATGGTGAAAAACTCACGGACGTCAAGTAAGTTTCTGGCGAAAGCCAGAGCATAGATTATTAAGTATGTATCCAACAGACTGACTAAATAGGATATAGTCTAATAGATTATTTAATTAATCTATGCTCCAGCTTTCGCCAGAAACTTACTCGACGTCCGTGGAAAAACTACATGATTTTGAAAGAATTTCTGGCCAGGGGGGAGGAGCGGCCGCTCCGTCTCTGGGCCTCAGCTACAGGCCTGATCCAATAAAGACTCAACTGAAGTCAGTGTTTTCAGTAGGCTTGTCCAGGATTGCGTCCCTGGGCTGTAATGATTTTCATGAAATGCGTCTCCCCTCAAAAAACGCGTCCCTTGAAAAGATTTTACCAGGAATTCAAAGTCACGTGTTTACACTGGACGAAATGAAATTGATGAAATTTTGTATTGCTTTTGCTATTTATCGGTCAAAATCAGTATTCTAGCGAGTCTAGTATGTTATTGAATAATACAGATACCATCACATTGTGAGTTATAACTTATATTCAACCATTAAAAACACATTTTCTTTGTGAATTTCTAAGCAATTTGATATTGATTTTGCTTTAGTTTAGGGGCAAATGGATATTGAACATTTTTTGAACCAAGATAACAGAGTTCTCTTTGGACCTCCAGTCAGTTTACTAGTTCCACATATCATTTACTAGTCCAACAACATTAGACCTAGCCCGGGCCTCGTTTCTTATCTGACATGTGTTATGGCCCGGCTAGGTCTAACCTCCATGACCATTTTGCCTTTGATGCGTTAATTTAATCGTTCAGCAGGTTTCGACAAGCGGAACAAATTAAACCCTGAAAACATGGCAATATTACACAAAGAATGTGATTCAAACATGCATACATACCTTATAAACACATACACCCCGTCCCGTATCCCCCTTAGACCCTATTGATGCATAATTACGAAAATATTGGAGACAGGTTTGGAAATGACGAAAATGTCGGTCAGTTTCGGTAACATCGAAATTGCAAATCGTTTCAGGAATTAACCGTCATCACGGCACTGCATTAACGAACAGTGGGTTTGCAATTAATAACTATTTTGCGTGTATACACGCGCTATATAAATTAATCAAAGATACCTGTTATCCTCAAAATTGATCTTTTTATCCCGCTTAATCGCGATAATAATTATCAATCTATTTGACAACAATTTCGTTTCGCTGGCAGTTTAATTTTACGATCCGGGACACTCAGACGAACAGACACAATGACGGACATGCGGAATGTCACTTTAGAGATTGGTAAGTGTAGCCTCATTTTACTCGTATAAATGAATATTTAACACAAAAATATTGTGTTAAATCGCTTGATGTTATGTGTTTTTATATTATTGTCAAGTATCAGTTGCACGTTATCGCGGAAAAATGGTTTCGATGGATTCAGAACTTGCATCAAAGGAAAGAATAGTAAGGAGGTTAAACTCAATAATGGCCCCAAGAAAATTCCTAATAATAAAGAACGCCGTTATTGAGTTTAACGACGTTGAACTAATCATTTACATGACCGGGAACACAATGGTAATGGTCAGAATGACCAAACATGATGAAATAACCTTTTCAGCCCTCTTAAAATGTGACTGAAAAATAGCTAAGAGTAGGTGCTCTGGAAAGGCATAGAGCCCATCTGACTTTTTCAGAAAATGTGCCCAATATATTTCTCTAAATGATACAATTAAAAAAAATTAATGTCATTCTAAGAAAAAGAAAAAAATGTAAAAAATGTAAATGATATGTGGAACTAGTTAAACTGACTGGAGGTCCAACCAGAACTCTGTTATCTTGGTTCAAAAAATTTTCAAAATCCAGCATGGTTTTGACATTTTTTGTTTTGTCATATCCTGTTAACTTCCATAGCACCTTAAATTTTAAGGTTCTTTAGCATTTCGGCTAAAGAGCCTTAAATTTTATGGCTCTTTAGCATTTTGATTGCCAATTTTGCTAGAGAGCCTTAAAGGAATTCTAGGAGACGGAAATGACAAAATATTGCTTCTGGGACTGGATCAAACGACATATTCTTTATCAGGGTGGTGAGATAAGGTTGCCCCTGGGGTAGGCTCAAAAGTTTGTGTGATAACCCCCATGCAAATGTTGCATTATATAATATGTACTCTAAACATTTCAGATATTTGGCGATACACAAAAGAGACATGGCGAAACATTAGTATTAATTAAAAATATTGAATTTTCTGATCTATATTTTATTTTAATTTGTTTGTGTTACTGTAACCTTATGTTGCATCTGAAAATCAGTTGTGTGTTTGTGATGTTTTGCTATTGGTTCAAGTTAAGTCAGCCTCTATTGATTTTTTGAAACATCTGCTACCAATTTTACATGTGACATGCACCACAATATATCTTCTAATACCAGCCTACATATTAGTATTGACCTGTACATGTATGTGTGTACTTATGGATAAATGAATGCATGCTTGTTTCATAAAACCATGAAAAACAGATCATATATGCTACATTTTTTACTGTTATCTCAATGTTCTGTTAAGCAATAGATAAGCTCACTCAAAATAAGTCCAACATTATTCATCTACAGGGGAGTTCAAAAAACTCTTTACCAAACATATACTTCGATTATTTATATAGGCTGTAAACTCCCTCAATGTTCTATCATTCCAGCCTTCTCCAAGAGTTGGTGTTGCCATTGGCGACAAGGTCCTTGACCTTGCGATGGTCAGACATTTCTTTGAGGGACCAATCATGAGAGAGCATCAAGATGTCTTTGAACAGGTAGAGTGCAACTATTAGAGTGTTATATTGCAATAATATTATAATATGAATTAGGTTATAAATGCATTTGGAAAAAATGATAATCTCACAGAAATGAACCTTTAAAATTGTTGTGAATGTGATAGAGTATGATGATATGTTGCAATGTAAAATGTATGATACATGTAATTCCAGCCCCAGTTGAATGAGTTGATGGCCCTTGGGTATGAGGCATGGAAAGAAACAAGACAGACAATTGAGAAGTTCTTATCTCCAGACGATCCAGAGCTGAGATCTAATCATGAGCTAATGTTGAAGTAAGTAATGACTCAGCTTTACCTGGCATTATTTTGTGTTCTTTTGCTGCCTGTTGAGTAGAATGAAATGCCAGCTATTATCACCTTATGACATCAATCACTGAATCACATGTGTCAAGCTGTAATTGCTGTATGATTAAACTCCTTTGCTTGAACTGTTTCATATTCTGCATGGTATGGGTTTTTAGAGAAGGATCATGGATTCTCTAATGATTCCCCCTTTTACATGTATTTGACCAGTGTGTATTTATGAATTTGTATTTGACCTTTATGTATGTATATATGACCTTATATTTGACCTTTATATGACCTTGTATTTGACCTTCATATATGGTCATTATCCCAACGAACGAAGTTCGTTAGGGATATAGTGAAGCCCTCCGTCCGTCCGTCCGTCCGTCAGTCCGTCAGTCTGTCAGTCCGTCAGTCAGTCCGTCCGTCCGTCCGTCCGGAAGATAACTCAAATATTAGTTGACGGATTTTCTTCATTTTCAAGATGGCCGTCGCTTTAAAAATGACAGGACTTTTTCGCAAAAATCATAAATTTTTCATTCTAAACCAAAGTAATTAATATTATTGTTTGAAATTTTGGTAGTATATTCGCAACATCTATCTATTTCACATATATTCAGTGTTTTTCATCCTGACCCCCAGGGGCCGTGTATGGGGGGTCAGGAAAACAGACATTTTCGCTAATTTTTAGATCTTTCTGAAGTATAGCTTTATTATACTCAAATGAAAGGCAATTAAGAGTAGATTGCAAATATTGTATCTTTTTTCTGATTCGAGCCTCGTAAAATTCAAAATGGCCGTCTAATGTACGATTTCGCAGTAATTTTTCGATCCCTTTAAAGTATGGCTATATAATACTCAAATTGAAGGAATTTTGGAGTAGATCACAATTATGGTATTATTTTTCAGATTTGTACCTCAGAAAATTCAAAATGGCTGCTTTGCAGGAATTCGCAATTCTTAAATCTAAATTTTTCAATTTTAACCAAAGTAATGAGTATAATTGATTGGAATTCGGTAATTGATATTTTGTTCGTTGGGATTTGCTACTCTGCGGAGTTGCTGTTATCTAGTTTTAGAATTGATAAATTACATTTATGGAATAGATTGATATACATGTAAACTTGTACATGTATATGGCTGTTATTAAGATTGTTAATTTTTATCTCATTCTATCATTATAGATCTGTTACCTGTATATAATGCAGAATTTCTTATTTCCAGGGCATTTATACCCCAGAACAAGGTGACAATGCACCTTCCTGCCAAGATAGGTGAGTCAACTACATATAGGTGGAACTTTAGTCACTGTATTAAATAGAGCTTTAGTTGCAATCATTAAAGACATTTAACTCTGCATAAAAATATACAATATTAAGACTTTTTGGCTCACACTGTGAGCCTATGGGATTGACCAGGCATCCGTACGTCCGTTAGTCCGTCCATCCGTCCGTCCGTTGGTCCGTCCGTCAACATTGGCCGCACAAATTAAAACTGCTATTCGGATTGAGTCATATCCACATTCATTTTATGCATATCTATAATGCCTATTTGACCTATCATCAACATTTCCCAAGTTCGCCCGGTTTCCGAGAAATTGCAGATTTTGACGTCAAAAAGTCAAATTTTCTGTAAATACTAGACACTTTGTTCAAGTAGAACTTTCAAATAACTTTTAGTAGTTGGTGTATATGCCACTTATGTCCTCTGAAGGATTCAAAGCTCTTGGAATTACGGTTTTTGGTGTTTACTCTATAAAATTTGAAAAAGAGTAGGACTAGTCATTTTCAGGAAACTTTCTCATGTATAAAGTCGATGGCAGGTTTTGTGATTGACAAGATTCTTAAAGTTTGCCTTATACTTGATCATTTCCTGCAATAAATTACATCATTAATAGATTTAAGCATTCCCTACCAGGCCCGTAGCCAGGATTTGCCAAGGGGGGGTTCAATTTTCAAAAATTTCCAGGGGGGGGGTTCACATTTAACAATTTTGGCCCAAATTAGGCTAAAATCACTAGAGAAGTGCTCAAAATGGTCAAAAACTGCATGATTTTGAAAGAATTTTTGGCCAGGGGGGGTTCGCCCGAACCCTGCGAACCCCCCCTGGCTACGGGCCTGCCTACATATTTCTCAATATATGTCAGCATCAAACTTTTACAGTTTTTGAGATATTTGACATCAAAAAACAGTAAAAATAAGTTATTTTTCAACTTGCTTCAATTTGACAAATTTTTTTTTGAAAATCATCTACAAGTTGCCAGGAGTTCAAATCTGACATTAGTTTTAGGATTTGACCTTAACTTGACCTTCAGTGACCTTCGAAAGGTCAAAAAAGTTGATTTTTCAAATTGATTTTTGGATGTAAATTTTGGTCAGCTTAATCACAAAAGACCTTACTGAGCTCTGAATAAGTAAAATTTTCAAGGTCAAAGGTCATCATACTAGGTCACACAACTATGCTATCTAAGTTTCTCAAATCCAAATCAATATTTTTGTTTGAAAGTCAGGATATAAATTCCTCTGAAGGTTCCAAACTGTGTGAGCACAGGACCGATGGTCCTTCATTATAGATAATGACATTATAACCCTAGGTGACCAAAAAATGCAACCCTTTAAATTTGGAAGAACTTTCTCAGTTATAGTGGAATCTCCTTGAATTTTCTGTTGTAGATACTAATAGAATAGAGTATTTAGTATAGAGTATGCAAAGTATGTCTGTATTATTCCATCTAGGAATGCTCTTTTGCCAAATTATTCAAAAATGCAATTCAGAAAACTGTTTTTATCAAAAAGGCAATTAGGACATAGCTATGATAATGTATATGAATGCAATCTGGAAATTACTGTTAAAGTTCCTCTAAATATGTAAGTGTTGGATGCAATGTGGCATTGTCTGCTTCCTTGAATACTCTATTCAAGAAGACACACCTTCATAATTGAGAAAACTCAAAAAAGAGGACTGCATATTTTTGGGTCACCCTGTAATATATAATTGATTCAGTATTTTATATTTGATTTCCTTGTTTATTGCAGGTGATTACACAGACTTCTATTCATCTCTAGAGCATGCCACTAATGTAGGGACAATGTTCAGAGGCAAAGACAATGCTCTAATGCCTAACTGGTGAGTGAAACTTAACATTTGCTCAGGTTCCACATCTGTTAATGATAAGGGAAATTTGAACTAGTTTTCTAGCTTTCTATCATAAGGCATGGTGTAATGCATTATACAGTTTTCTATAATTTGAATCGTCCACATTATTTGTGAAAATCTTTCCCTTTGTGTTATTCCTCGGATATCATGGAGGGTGATCTTTGAATAGACTTCAACAGACTATGAAATGTGTCTGATGAGTGAAACTTAACTTAATATAACTTAACATAATATTTGGGTAGAGAAAGTAGGTTTGCAAATCTCCTCACTCTTAGTTACTAAATTGGGTAATTTGGGTTGGTTACTTCTATAATGTGTGCACGTGACATGAGTTCACAAACTTGTATGATGATATTCATATATCATCTAACTTACTCATGATGTATTACTAATTACCTTATTCTCTCTAAAAGACGCACATACTCCAATAAAACACTTACTTCTTTTCCATGAAAGACCTTGGCAACTTGAGTGACAAAAATCAAGAGAAAAAGTTAAAGTTAAAAAAAAATAATTGGTTGATAATACTTTTTATTCACTTCCCGCCATCGATTTGCACACACAACACACAAGAAACCTTTATTGCTTTATAAAGACCAGTCAGTGACAGAAAGATATTGACTATAGTACCGCTGTGAATAACCTAAATTGCAGCCTGCACTAACGAACGGGAAGTATTTCCATTGTCTTGCATGCTGGTGACATTGCGCCTTTTTAAATAGATCACACACCCCAGAAGCGTATCAATTAAGAAAAAATCCTAGAAAAACCTTACAGATTTTACCATACTTTGTCAGCCAATCGATCAATGCATGATAAATACATTTAGGTATGACATTTAAGTGAGGTTTCCAGTTTTAAGGAGGAAATTCATGTTTCACCCTAGTATCGCCCATATATTTACCTTTGAAAAATCCCCTGGTTTCTTGTAATTTGAGACATCTCCTGAAGGAGAATTTGGTAGGCCCGCTGTGCGTATAGTAGAGAGAATATGGTAAGACTTTTTTAACAAGCTTTTACTGCATACTGGCTTGTATTTACCCAGTATTTCTGAACTAGTGAATATTGTGTTTTAGGAAACATTTACCTGTGGGATACCATGGTAGAGCGTCCAGTGTGGTTGTGTCTGGGACTCCAATAAGACGTCCCTGCGGTCAGATGAAACCTGATGAAAGTAAGTGAACAAAGACACAGACATAGTATCAATCAAATAATTTCTGACTGAAAAATCTCCATATCCTTTATAGCATGATCAGAATGACGATTTATGCATCAAGATTCCACCCCCTCCCTGTAACACTGATCTTCATCTATGTGAAGGGTAGTGTCTCGATAAAAGACTAATGACAACCCAAAATGAAAACATTGTCTTTTAGCCCAGCCTCCAGTGTTTGGACCATGCAAACTCATGGACTTGGAATTAGAAATGGCTTTCTTCACTGGCCCAGGCACAAAACTAGGAGAACCTATACCCATTGAGAAGGCTCATGAACATATATTTGGAATGGTCTTGATGAATGACTGGAGTGGTAAGTTATCCTTAGTGCCCACTGAATCTTGTGTTATTTAATAAAAGTATAGCACACTAAAATAAAGAAAAAATATTTGACTTGGAAATCATCTTTATCGAGGTTTCATTTTTATGGCTTTTTGAGATATCATTTTTTGAGTTAGGCCTGCTTGTTTTTACAACGAAAAAGTATATTTCTGCTTTTTTAATGTTTTAGATAGTTCAATTGTCTAACCTTTCATTTCCAGCTCGAGATATCCAGAAATGGGAATATGTCCCATTGGGTCCCTTTTTAGGCAAGAACTTTGGAACGACAATCTCCCCCTGGGTGGTCCCCATGGATGCCTTAATGCCATTTGTCAAACCTAACCGAGTACAGGACCCAAAGCCTCTACCATACCTTGTACACGAGGATCCTTACTCCTTTGACATTCAGCTGGAAGTAGCCATAAATGGTAAAGAAATATATGAAAATTCAGTGATTTTTCTGTATGAAAAGGAGTGTATGTGATAGAAACTTTGAGAGTTGTTATGGTATGTTATATTTTCAATAATGCTTCGAGAGAACAAAGGCTAAATTTGCCTTAATGCAAAATTAATTAATGCAGAATGGACTGAAAAGTCAGCAATTTAAATAATTTATTTGCAAAATTGTTAACATATCCAACTAATATGTGTACGTGTACCTATAAGCAATGATGATAACTTTTCAGTTTCATAGAGAATGAATGTACTGTAATGTTAATGTCAGATTTTCCATTTCAAAAGCTATTGTTTTAGTAGGGGTTTTCAGTAGCAGTAAAAAGACATATTGAATTACGGACACTGTATCAAAGGCCAAAGGTGGATCTTTGAGTGTCCTTTGCCCTTTGAATTTTACGGACACTGTATCAAAGGCCAAAGGTGGATCTTTGAGTGACCTTTGCCATTTGAATTTTACGGACACTGTATCAAAGGCCAAAGGTGGATCTTTGAGTGACCTTTGCCCTTTGAATTTTACGGACACTGTATCAAAGGCCAAAGGTGGATCTTTGAGTGACCTTTGCCCTTCGAATTTTACGGACACTGTATCAAAGGCCAAAGGTGGATCTTTGAGTGACCTTTGCCCTTTGAATTTCCAGGTCAATCACCTGATTCTCTTATTCAAAGATTCACCATTAGAGCCATTTTCATTGCATTTGCCCACTTTTAGGTTTTACAGATACAAATACAGATTTGTCCCAAGATCTGGTTATGTTTTAGGCATGTTGAGCTACAGGGTGACCATTTTGTTCTTCAAGGGTGACATATGTCACTGTGTGTCTATTGATTGATTTTTGTTTAATTCATTTCTTGTATTTTCAGCCGAGGGACTTAGTCAGCCTGCAACAATCTGTAAATCTAATTTAAAAGTAAGTTACATGTACATTATTCCTTATTGTTGATTTTTTTCTTTAAACCTTAAACTTGCCATGTAATTTAAAGATGTATTTTAGCTGCATGCGTGTTGATTGAAAAACATAGCAAAACATGTAAATAGATATATTGAAGAACATACACTTATCGGTTGTAGAACATTTACTTGTCTATTGTTAAATGTATAATTGTAGAATATGTAATTGAAAATTGTAAAACATGTACTTGCCTATAGTAGAACATATATTTGCCTAAAGTGGAACATACACATTTGTCTTTAGAGCTTAAACTTCTCTGTTGTAGAATATGAACTTGTAGATTGTTTTTGAACATTATACACTTGTCTATTGTAGAGCATACTTTGTCTGACATGTCATGTCTATTGTAGCACATACTCTGGTGAACACATACATGTCTGTTGTTGAACATACATGTACACTCATCTTTTGCAAGACTTGTTTATTGTAGAATATACAAGTACACTTGTCTGTCTTACAACATGTATTGGACAATGAAGCAACAACTAGCCCACCATACTGTCTCAGACTGTAAAATATAGACTTGTTTATTGTAGAATATATGAGTACACTTATCTGTTGTAGAACATGTATTGGACAATGAAGCAACAACTAGCCCACCATACTGTCTCAGGCTGTAATGTTAAACCAGGAGATCTGATGGCATCTGGCACTATAAGTGGACCTGTAAGTAGATGTCATTCATCTCAACTTTGAGCACAATCAGATTCAGATTAGAAATATTTGGCGCACATGTTTTCTTTGTGTTATATTCCAATGTATGATGCAGAAATATTTAGATTGAGTATTGATAGGATTTTGAAGGCTACAGCTGCAATGTTTGTTATTTATTGATTTATTTTTTTATTTCAGGAGGAGGAGTCATATGGCTCTATGCTTGAACTGTGTTGGAAAGGCACTAAGACTATTGACCTTGGCAATGGTGTTACTCGCAAGTTTCTAAAGGATGGAGATGAAGTTATTATAACTGGTAAGTCACTTCTTTGTTATATCTTGTACTACACTGTGAAGTGAATGAGTAGAATACATTTTTGAACAAATTAATGAGCATTCCAGGAGAAATTCAATCATTTAAGCTTAGCTTTTTTCTAATATGTGTTCCATCAACTATTATCCTACACTTAGTGTACTAAATGTATAATAACATTAAAAAATAAATTTGATATTTATGGGCAAAATGAATATCCGGAGGATATCGTCACGATATACTCCGGGCGGAGGGTATCGTGACGATATACTCCGGAAACCCCAATATGCGGAGGATATTGTGACGATATACTCCGCTTGTTGATTTCCCGCCAAATTGACTCTATTTGGCATGAAATTCATTTTGCAATGATATTATACATTTAGTACACTCCTTGTAAGTGTAGGATAATAAGAACATCCTATGATTTTTTCAGAATATCATTTTAATCTACTCGGTGATATTGATATATGCACTCGTTCGCTTCGCTCTCTCGTGCAGATATCAATATCACCTCGTAGATAAAAATGATATTCCTCAAAATTATAGGATATCCTATAAATATACTATGTTTTTTGCTTAAACGAAAAATAATATATACAGTTGAGTGCCTTTCAAAGTATTTTAATAAATTTTATTCCAGGTTACTGCGATGGAGATGGTTATAGAGTTGGATTTGGCAACTGTACTGGGAAGGTTCTCCCTGCCCACAGCTCGTAATCAAAGAATGGTAGATAGCATGACAGCCAACCCCCTTCCCCCACTATAGTGTTAATTATTTTCACAAACTTAGTATTGGAAAATAGAATTGACTTTGGATGGTATAAACTTATTACAATTTTCAACTCAAGACATTTATTTTAAAAATGGATTATAACCTACTTTTATTCTGACCCCATGTTAATCGGAGCATGGGAAACTTGGCCTATTTTGAAGATATTTAAGAGGGGCCTTCATTATGTAATCTCAAAGCCTAATATATTTTAAATGAAGGGTTTCATATTGAAATAATTCTGCACACAAAGGCTTAGCCCATTGGATATTAAACAGTGTGTACGAAAACAACATACAATATACATTGTTTTGTTGTTTGTGTTCTGTGATCTAGAGTAAACTACTATAGTGTATATTTGCTCTGCAGTGTGCATATTAGAACTATGGATTGACCTAGTGAATAGATATTTTGCTTTTATATCAATGGATTTCTCCTCACAGTGTTTGAAAAATCAACCATCAGACTAGACTACAAACCCTGTGAGGAGTGTTACTATTACTGTGCTGTATGTATATTACTGGTTGGCATTATCCTATTATTGCTAGGGTGTTATATAAACAGAAAAAATGTAGAATTTTAAGACACTCATTTAGAGTGTTCCTTTTGCAAGGTATATGTGTTAAGAATGAAGTCACGTGAATATACAATGCATAGGCTTATTAACTGTATGATATGTATGATATTTCCAAAGAGCAGCTATGATGTGTACATGTATAGGTATAAGTATATACAAGCTTTTGCTTCAATATCTATACATTGTCAAGTGTAAATGCACATATGCAAGTATGAAATCTGGCATTTGCATACAGATAAAATACATAATTTAAGGGCCAATTTCTTTTCTACAAAGGAAATGTGTCTATCGAAATATGAAGTCAGAAAATGTTGCCATATTATTACATAAACATGCCAAAGTTTGAATGGATGCTCTAAGCATTTGAAATCGAGAGCATTCATTATTTAACAACTTATAATATTTTAGTGAAATAGAAACTCACTTTCATGTTTGTATAATTGATAAACTACTACAGTAGTTTTTTTGTGTTTTAGATCTTTCATGCTGGCACATTCTTATTGAAGGTCTACAAAGTTCCTTCTGAAATGTAGTTTTTACAGAATGTGTGTACCATTTATAAAAGAATTATTAAATGAATGAATTTCATTGAATTTGTAGTTTTTTTGTAGCACATTCCTGATATAATCATTTCACCAGTGATACAGTGTGTATAATAGTAGAGTAAGTTGTACAGTAAAACCTGATGGGACTTTGATTCTCTATTTTGGATTGTCATTATTCAAATGAAATGTTCATATTGCGGTGTTCATATCGGTGTTCATATCGGTGTTTGCATATGTCAGCCAATTGTAATGATGCTTTATCACGGAATCTTGAAATGATATAAAACATGTCTACAGGTTTTACTGAACATAATTATCAAATGTTTTGTTTATGTTTTCCATGTATATAGGCAGCTATCTGTTGATATACACTGATGTATGTAAGAAATCTCATTATTCAAATTAAAGACCAAATTTTATCAAAAATAGTTTTGATTTTTTTTACACTTTTGATTGTTATATAACAGTGAATATTTTGGTTATGTCCCCAACTCTGCAATGATTTGGTCTACTCTAAGCTAGTAGATACATGTATTTATACCATATGCAATTCTGAACAACAGTTTTATAATTATTCTTCACATGGATAAGAAATAAAAGTGATAATGATATTATGTAGTTAAACTATGAATTCTGTCAATTTGTTACAAGGAAAAAGTCCTGTGAGGTCCTGTGAGGACCCCTTGATTAAAAATGAATTGGATGTTGCAGTTGCTGCCAACCCCATATGTAAAAGAACATCAAACTGCATTGTTCACTGTGTTGTACCCTACGAAATAATCCAGTCCTACATAAGTTCACGCACAGCACCTTTCAGTGCCTCCATCTCCTCATCAGTTGGCTTTACAAACTCAACCTTCCCATCTTTGCCAACTTGGGCACCTGGAACATAATCCTGTACCATGTTTTGTCCCTGTTGTCGCATCCTGTTTTTCCCTGCCTCACAGCAAATACAATCCCTAGCAATGCAACATCTGTAGAAACAGTATATTAGTATTGTCATGGCGATTAAACCTATTGGAGCTGCTGCATATGTGATGATTTGCCCAATGGTCACTTTTTCCTCTTTTGGTGGGCCCCCTATAGGTGGCAGTATCTAAAATAAACTATACATTTTTATTTATTCTGTAGGATTGTTAGTGACCCAATCTAAATATTTAACATTTTGTCAAAGGGATGTACTTGATGTTCTATTTTATAGATACAGTAGACTGGTAGAGGCTCATAAATCATTAGTTCAATATCCATATCTGATTTTTGTATGAAACAAAACCAGACTTCATGTATATTATTTAGTTTACAAAATATGACTTAACTTAATGACATTTTGAAATATAAAAATTTTATTGTGTATAACATAAACTTAAACACGTCAATATAAAAAATGAACAATATGGTATACAAGACCATCAGGGCATTTGCTTATTGCTCAGATATCTATGACGTTGACAGTGTCAGACCATGATGAAGAAAGTAAAATTCGCCTTCTATTCGTTTAATAGGCTTTTATAGCTTCATTCTTACGTACTAGTATCAACACCTTGAAAATATTGATGAGGTGAATACAATTCTCGTGAGCGGGATTGGACGGGACAATACGATTTTTCAATATCAAAAATATTCCCAGGTGTTATTCACCGGGAAGTAGTATTATCGTATGATCTGTAAAATGAAGCCTTCTGATTGGTCAGTTCTTGTGCTGTACCAATCTGTATTGCTACTGAGATTGTCCCCGTTGATCATTTCCGTCGCAATACAGAAAATATTGGTACGGAGGGGACAATCTCAGTAGCAATACAGAAGATCACACGATAAAAACGTTATTGAATGATTTGAAGTGCAATACAGGATATATTCTGCTCGAGAAATTCCGTATTGGAACGAGACGAAATCATTCAATAACTTATAGTATCATGGCCCCCATCATGGGACAACATACTGTAGGCTATTCCATTTGAAAATATAGTCAAGTAGTAATCTAGTATTGAGTGAGCTGAATCTTTCAAATGAATTACATCATGTTGTTTATTTGATAAGGTTTATCCTCGGGTTTATCCTTGCACTAAAAGTTTCATAACAGCACAGTTTTACTCTCTTTACATACTTGATAACAGTGAGTCTATGTTGACAGGAGAGGAAATATAAAGTTTGAACAGAGTTTTAAAGTTTGAAGTATCATAATAGGGAGATTTATCCGCATGCCTTTATACTCAATCGGCCAAATAAACAGTACAAATGGAAGAAATAATCCACAAAGGACCATCATCTACAGTTTACGTACAAGTATTTTAAAAACGTGTATCTTAAAGGTGCAACATTATTAGTGCAGGGGGCCATTCAACGATCATCGACCCAGTGTCAAAATATATTTAAGTTTGGATATTTCATCAAGACTTACATATATTTTCATTATCTACAAAGAATCCCCCTGGATGAACATTATTTCAGCTGATATTCCTCTTGATACGTGGTGGATCTTAAAAATTTATAAGTAGGACTCCCTTTATAGAAGCTTTGAACTGAATTCACACTTCTTAATGCTGCTACACTTGAGAGTTTATCCATACATTTGAAGAAAATAGGTCAAAGAAGATGTTAAGCCAAATATTGACCTGATAGCTCAGAAAAATAGAAATTTTCGAATTTTCTCTCTACAGTCCTTGTTGCCCCTTTAACATACCCTGCGCGCAGAGTCATATGACTAACATGAAAACGAAGCTCTCTTTTAAGGGAACATGGGGCAAAGCGGCCCAAAAAATTTAATTTTAAGTTGTTCTGTACGGGGTATTTTCGTATCTGTCAATCATCGCGCACTTTGATGTTCCACTTTATTAATGGTTTGTGGTTTACATTTTTCGAGTGTTTTATACTTTCCTAGGACTATCTTCTGTGATTTTTCAATGGTCAAAAATATTGTCGAGAGTGGGGCAAAACGGCCCATGGGTGGGGCAAAACGGCCCACCCTCTGTTACATGGGTTTTGAATCCAAAATTAATCAATTACAAGACTCGTCCACAAACATCTTATCTCAGACGTTCAAACCTTTGACAGATAAAGTATTCTTAACCCCTACCATAATTCTAGTCATTCGATATGTGTCGGAAGGAAATAAGGCACAAGCCAGATGTTAAAATTGTTACATTTGAAAACCAATTGTTCTTGCACAATATGATTTTTGTATGTTATAACATGTGTGGGCCGTTTTGCCCCAAAGACATGTGAATTTTCAAATAGACGTCATTTTAATTTGCCTAATATTTGAAGCTCGAAATTTTTACAAATAAAGAATAAATGTGCACACTCAATGTAAAATGTTAAATCAAAACGACATTCTATTGTTGCCGGATTTTTTAGAGATTCTCGTGAGAGGGGTAATTTCCAAAAAAGAGGGTGAAAAGTAGAATTACCTCTTACGTAAAGCGAGACGCTGCTTGGTTAAAAATGGACGGTCGAGAAGGTGGCAGATATTTCAAAATTCGATTTTGTGACTTTTGAAGAACCATCTTTTTATAGTTCAAAAGATATTTCGATGGGCCACTTTGCCCCAGAGGGCCGTTTTGCCCCATGTTCCCCTACATGTTTTAAGAAGTGAAGTCGAACGAATGCAAAGGAACCTTAACATCCCTACATCTTGAAAAACACTCAACACGATCGGTTTTTAATAAATATATAAAACAAACTTTTTACAAAAAAATATTGCCCCCTACCTGCGGCTTAGCGGATGGAAACGGTTTAATGGGTCCCCCTAAAAATAAGTACTGTGAGAAAATTACAAGATATCATCTACAACCAACTCCCTCTTGCGTGCATTACTAATACTTACTTCAACGTCACTGCCTGCTGCTGCTGTCTGAACAGGTAGCCTAGGGGTAGTATAGCTAACTTCCCAGTTAGACTCATCATCAAAATCATCGGGAGACCAACCTGGTGATCTCCTCTTCCTCTCCTTTGGAGAATGGCCGTCTGCGTAGATGTTCTGATTGTTCTCAATCCTGTTAGCGTATATATTGTGTTCTTCGTCCCAATCTGAATCCCAGTCGGGACTTCGCCTTTCTCTTGAAAGTCTTTCCAGTATTGATTGATCCTCGTGTAAATCTACATTCATAGATATGATAGGCTTTTTTAAAAGTCACTCTTACGGTACTACTACGAATACGCTTAAAACATGGGACATTCTAGAAAGTGCGCCACAACATGGTACGGAAAATTTAATTTATCAATTTCCCATACTCCTCATCTTAGTGC
The DNA here is from genome assembly GCA_903813345.2 of Owenia fusiformis. NCBI lineage: Eukaryota > Metazoa > Annelida > Polychaeta > Sabellida > Oweniidae > Owenia > Owenia fusiformis. Next base: position 17,617,734 of record CAIIXF020000007.1, on the reverse strand, counting down.
TTATTTCAATGACAAATATTTTGTCGGATTCGATGATATTGATCGAACACTGAATTGTTTCCAGTGACTGTAGTCTATGGCCCTATTTACCTGCTATTGCAAATGTTTCTTCGTGATGTACAACCACTGATACTGACTTAGCTCTTGAGCCACAGAACACAGCTGAGCTCACTAAAATACAAAATATAAAAATCGGTTGAGTCACTGGTGCACAAACATAGAGGCTTACGTTTATAAGTAAGATACGATTTATACTGGTATTTTTCCTGTTAGTCGATCAGATATAAGGACCTTATCATAAGTCATGGGGCGCTGGTCTAATAACCCAGATGCGAGTAGAAATAATCTTGATTTACGTCATTAAAAATTCAAAATTAAGTCAAAGTAATATCATATTTGAAATCTACATGTAAAATTACATCTAGAAATGTGGTTTTAAAAAGTGTTTATCAACTTTGAAAAATTAATTTTCTTTGAAAATGTGACTTCTAGCTCGGGGAGATTCCCCATAGACCCCATGCTATAAAATCACAAAAAATCAAATATCTTTTCTTTTAGTGGACAGATAATATTTTGCTTTACTGGACATATTTTCATTAGTATAAGTATCAGACACATAAGGGTTATATGAAAATTGAGCCACTTAAATTGATAATATTCAAGTTTAAGGGAACTTTCTTATATACCTGCCATGTTAATTGACCCGAATCAGCCACCTGGTGGTGAAACTGGTAACTACCTACTCGCATTTGGGTAATTGAAATCATTCTGTATAGCAGTGGACGTCAGTACATGTAAGTTGTGCCTGGGAATATTCCAAGGTTGCGCTAATATATTTCACAGTGATTCATAGACCCGGTTCATAGTACTATCGATCCCGCCGTATTATGTCAAATAACATTGCTATGCTATAATTCAGCTATTGGATGAAATATTTTTAGGTCAATCAAGCCGGACGGGCGCCCGGCTATTGAACTACTGTACTACCGATGATGCAATCATCAAAACAATTGCAAAAGTTTACCATACCCAGCACAACCAGTGTGTAGTATCCTATGGCACCCCCCATTCTCCAAAAGCCAGGAACATCTAAATAATGTCTCTAACAACAATGTTGATCATAATTATCGGAAACTATGACAATGATTGTAAAAGCACAATCGCAACAAAATACGAAACAGACGACAGAATGCATCACGGGAATTAAAAGTTTTGGTGCAGTGCATTCTGGGAAAATGAAGAAGCTCGGAGAAAAAGTTTTGTCGTCAGGTATTTTGTTAGTTTTCTATCTTTTCTACTAGTTCGATTGCTTCTTAACAACTTGAATATATTTTTTTGAACGTAGGGTTTGTATGAACTCAATCTAAATCGGAAAATCAATTCTAATGAGGTTAAAAAGTAGGTGTTATGAAACACATTAAAAATAAACATATTATCGCCCAGTAGATCTAGTTTGGCCCAACCTCGATTGAATGGAAAAGATGCTGTCCCGATCTAGTTTAGGCTTAGCTTAATTTAGACGACAAGTTCACTCAAGGGTTCAAACAGGAGCCCCCTGTATTAACTGTTATGCAACTTCCATCAAAAATTGTGCTATAAGCTTCAAATAAAAAACATTCTAGCTATTTTCTTCTATCTAATGGGTAGCAAACGCCCCTTTCTATGCCTGATCAGATCCTGTCTGTTTAGAATATATATAGCCGTTTACTCTGCATTAATAGCTCTCTCACGTCTTAATTGTTCATGTTTTTATTGCATTTTCAACGTTTACTACCATTCCCGGGCTACCATTTTTTGACTGGGTTTGGTAATCCCCGGGTAACCAGAGCTAATGCCCTCCCCAGGTTTTGCACTTGTTCCCAAAATATCCGTATGATATCTGAAATATCCTCCCGCGCATTGCGTATGCGCCAGAAAATTCGAAAATCAAAAATATTATTTGTCGGTCCTCTAGCGTGTAAACACAGCATATCTACCGTACCGACAATTTATTTGTCGGTCCTCTAGCGTCCCACCACATCAGAGTCTAGAGTACCGACAATTGTCTGTACTCTAGCCTTTACATATTTTTCCAGGTTCTGCCACCAATCGATGTCTTGATACATGTGACGGTTCATTGATTTTGAAAAAACTTGCTTTTACGATTCATTGATCAAAACAAACAAATAACAAGGCTCGCATTATTGATGTTGTAATTGAGTTCATATTAAACTACATGTTAGAACCTGTATTGGCCTTACGCTGATCAAGTCTTTCCAGTGTTGATTGATCCTCGTGCAAATCTACAACAGTTGAACCTCAGCAGATGATTAAAAATGTCAGATCCGGTTGATTTTAAGTTACTACTAAAGCATGCGATATCTCACAAAGGACAGTGTCAGTTTAAATTCTAATTGATGAAATATTCTCATGACGATTTTTAAAATAACATCTAAATTTATTTTTCCATGATAAACTTTTTCACTAGTGCACTTTGGTCCACATGCCCTGTCTTCTAGCCAAGCTATTTTGCTAGAGACTCAAGTAAGTTTAGCTAATGAAATATGTGGCCTCCCAAGCTTCATTGTCATGTTACTTTCGAAAATATTAACATGGCTGAAACTTCTTAAATACGATATTACAAAGGAATCATCAAATCTACAATACCAGTATTTTTGACAGATTTGAGATTAATACATCTACATGTCTATCAATATTGTGTGTTTACATTACAATATATTAGAAATGTCTAGTATTGTCCCTACATACTAAAGTTGCATAGTTTACATATTGAATAGTATTGGCACATTTTGAAGGTACATGTATATAATATAACTCTTTTATGATAATTTATGTCTCATTTTTAACTTTTCAAGAGGCATATCGGTGAGACAAGTTTGATCTCATTAATTAGTCTAAGTGTCTACATGATAACAGTGTAGTACTTTAATCACAGCCTTAAGATTAAGAATATGACCTGAGATGACATTAGTGGTACAACAACTATTTCACCAAAAGTCACTTCAAAATTAATACTGTAAATTGCTTCAATTTGACAGCCATTTTAATTTGACAAATATGGCAGATTGATAATAACCACCAAATTAAAGCTGCTGTTTGCCCCAAAATGCAATCTTGGGTTGTTTCGGGGGTGAACTTTATCATTTTGAGCTTAATGAAAGATTATAGAATGATTAACAAATGGGGCAAATCTTGTGTACCAATACTTACGATAAATGTGTCATTTCAAAGATTGTTCATTGAATTGTTTTGATTGCCGATGACGATATGATTTTTGGAAGGTTTCTAAATTAAGAATGTGACATCACTTCCGAATTATAGCATTCATGAGAAGTAGCATTTAATTACTCCTGTCATTCATAACAACTTGATAGCCTTGCGGTAGAATGCTCGCTCAGCACGCAGGCGGCCCGGGTTCGAATCCCGCACCCAATTCTTTTATTTTTTTTAACTAAATGATTGTTCTTTGATATTACGCAGAAAAAAAACATTTTTATTTACATAAACTTTACATTAGAGCTTGAAAATGTAAAAACAATATATGTCAACATATTACATTTTGGAGCGATGTGCAGGTTTAAGTCTCCACCAATTTTTGAAAAAAAATCCTGGATTCCTTCTTACATCAAGTGAGTTTTAAATAAAACTTCTGTGATAGTCTGAACAGTTTTAAATATTTCTTAAGATTTGCAGTCACTTCTGGTTCAGACAAAATAATCTGAGATGATATTGCATTATTTGTGGTTGTGAACTCATCATATTGAATATTTAACAATATGACAAAATACATTCATATGTAAAAAAGCTAATCAAAGCAAATATGACTACATGTAAAAGTTCAAGTATATTTTCTTCAAATGCTATTAGGTTTAAACTTTCACACTTGAGTTTATTTACAATTTAATAGTGTAATGAAATCCTACATTGTTTATTAAAAACGCAAAACTGCTGTGTAAACAAGACGGCTAAAGTTAATAATCTTTATTTATACTCACAATTAAAGATTAGAATCACATTCATATTTTTACAGCTGCCTGATTGCAATGTATTTTATATTTAATATTATTAAAATTGTAACTTTTCCATTCAGAAAAAAAAATATAACATTATGTATACCATCAAAGATCATTTTCATATATTTGCCTATATTTACCTTTTTACAGTTACATTGTATTGTCAATGCTTCAATGACACCATGAATTGTGCCAAGGAGGATTGGAAGCTAGGGTTCCAACTTGATATTCTGTAATCTCCAATTGATGTGGTAGTTTCAAATCCTGCCTGTATATTTCTACGGCTACAAGGAGAATGGCCTATGTTCTTGATTGAATTTTTATTCATAACATGTCTATGTGATATCCATATATAGAACAGAATATCGATTGGCATCCGTGGGGGCCAATCCTCCTTGAACTGTGCATTCAGGCCCTGATTATCAGTGTACATCTCCAATGCCATGCTTCTGCAAACAACTCAAGATGGGACTGGGGCATGCATTCAATATAAGTGGAATACATACTTTGTAAATATACAGAGCCTTATCATTTTTATTTCCAATTTCATTGACAAACATGTAAAAACATATACTAGTAGACAATTTATTTAAACAGGAATGTTGAGCCAGGTACTGCATTCAGTAAGGTCTAGGTGTGGGTGTCGACAGTTCAGCAGCAGTGTAGCACATCGGCAGAATGAAGTTTCTGCAGACACAAGGTAAAAGTGATGATTCCAGAATTGTTGGTCTTGCCATAATTGTAATTCTGTTAATTAAATACCTTGATATCGCCAATAATGTATTATATCTTCTTTTTCTCTTGTCTACCTTGGTCCTGTCAATAATAGATAGATTTCACAACAAACAACAGCATGTTTATAAATCCATATGTTTATGACTTGTTAAGTTTGTATACTAAAATAATGTTTGTTATATTTTTCAGTCGCCCCAAGACAGGAATTATGATGTTGAACCTGGGTGGTCCTGAGACACTTGATGATGTTCATGACTTTTTGCTGAGATTGTTCCGGGATAAAGATCTGATACCTCTCCCTGCTCAAAGGTATGGTCCCACTTATTTTGATTGGATTAAATTATTTTAAAACTTGAGTAATACACTGCATGTTCTTACAAAAAAAGATAAACATTGTTTATGAAACATGCTTCTGATAAACAATAACAATTCATTTTGAACCCAATATGTAACACTTCATCTGATTGGTTATAATGCTTGAACTCAATATTATAGAGATATCTCTTGCTTTTCATTTTTATGATGAATATTACTTTTCTAAGTTTTTTCCTTTCATATTTTCTAGCCAATTATCGAAATGGATAGCCAAGAGAAGAACACCATCTATTATAGACCAGTATAGAGAGATTGGGGGAGGCTCTCCAATAAAGAAATGGACTGACATCCAAGGGGAGGGCATGGTGAAGATCCTAGATAAGATATCCCCAGAGACAGGTTTGTATGTTAATGACATTGACCAATTATAGGAATGTCAAGTTTCTGTTGAATGTCTAAAATTCTAGGGTTTCTCATTTCTGTGTTGTATGACTTATTTTTATTCATTTTAGTTGCTACAGGTTGTAATGTTAACATGCATGCTCATTACTCTGCAATGTTTCCACAAGAGCAGACCTTTAGTATGGTATAATGCAAGCTTCCAATTATTTTCAAGCTTTTGATAATATGTATCTCGATGCATGTATTTCCAGCCCCACACAAACATTATATAGGGTTCCGCTATGCTAATCCCCTCACTGAAGACACTATTGAACAAATGGAAAAGTAAGAAAAAATGTTTACTCAACATTTATATTTACAGTAGTTTAGACCTACATGAAATCTTCTCAACTCAAAATGATGTTTAATTGAATGATCTGTCCTTTATTGCTCATCGTATTGCTGTAATACAGGGTGGGCCAAAAAAAAACAATACCCAACTTTAAATCAGAATAAAAATAGCTATGTTCAATATGATACATTGATTTATATATCATTTTAAAGGTAATCCATTTTTGAACAATTTGGTATATAACACTATGTCATGAAATCAATATTAAAGTTTTGTTATGCTTAATTGGGAGGCCGGGTCGGTTTTTAAGGTATCCAGATTTTAGGGAGAAAATAGTAAATCTGCGAAATAACGTTAATTTTTTATTCATAGAATATCATTTTGTTAGGTGAATACATGCTTGTATATTTGCATATTGTGTGACTAAACTTATCGTTTATGAATCTTAGTGTTGTTTGTTATCAGATCAATAAGTACTCAAAGGGAGTCTATTAAAAGACATTAAACATATATGTGACGAGGATTTTATTTTCCAACAAGACACATTGCCTCGTACCATAGATGAAAGGAGACATGGGCATTTCTTTGCAAACAAGGTATCAATTTGATTGATCTCGATGCTTGGCCACCCAACAGCCCCAATGCTAATGTGTTTGATTACCATACATGGAGCCATCTCTAAGAAATGATACAATGAAAAGCATCCAATAAACAGCATTGATGAATTGAAACAAAATCCTAAAGTGCTGAGAGGAATTGCAACAGAAATCTCTCAATAAGGCTATTGATAGATTGCGCTACCACTTGAAGCTTATTGTTGATGCAGAGTGGAGGGGGTGGGGTATATTGAGCAATTGTTAAAATTGTTTAAATAAATAAAGTGTAAAATGTTATTAAACAACACTGAAATCCATAAACAATACATTTAGTCACACAGTGATGCAAATATCAATATCCAAGCATGTATTCACCTAACAAAAGAATGATATTCTATAAATAAAAAATTAACATAATTCCTTAGATTCACTATTTTCTCCCTAAAATCTAGAGACCCCAAATAGCAACCCGGCCTCCCAAATAAGTATAATAAAACTTAACTATTGAATTCATGACATAGTGTTATATACCAAATTGTTTGAAAATGTATAACCTTTAAAATGATATGTAAATCAATGTACCATATAGAATGTAACTATTTTTATCCTCATTTGAAGTTGGGTATTGGTTTTTTATGGCCCACCCTGTATATGGTATTGTACTAAATAGGGATGGTATAGAGAGAGCAATCGCCTTCACCCAGTACCCACAATATAGCTGTTCTACAACAGGAAGTAGTATCAACGCTATCTACCGTCACTATCAGGCACGCTCAGAGCCAACTAACATGGCTTGGAGTACAGTGGATAGATGGCCTACACACCCAGGCCTTGTGCAGGTATGAAACAGCAAATCAAAACTGCAAATTTAATACAAGTTTTCCAGTTTCCCCTCTGCTCTTTCCTAAAGGAAATATATGTTTTTATGTTGCACCACATGTATAGTGCATGTATAGCAATTAGAATGAATTAACTGGGGACATGACTTAATCAAAATAACATCCATGTACCACATGATAGACAGAATTTTTTGTAATGCAAAAAAAGCAAAGCTCTGATATTTTCAATTGTAATAAGTCACTGTTAGATATTTCTCAAGTCACATGGACATTGTTTTTGCAGGCATTTGCTGATGTCATCCGTACAGAGATAGAGAGATTCCCTGAAGAAGACCAGGATGACGTCATTATATTGTTCTCTGCACATTCCTTACCCATGAAGGTTTGTCTCGTTTAATAAAGACACCATCAATGTCTGTTGTAAAACATGTCATGTAATTTTGAAGTTAAGAGAAAAATATGTCATGTTCACCCTACCACATTGATATATAAAGAAACATAACAGACTACAAGTAGCACTTTATTTGAATAAAAACATGAATGAAGAGTGGACCAATTTGAATCAGACAATGAAGATATTTATAATGTTATAGTCTTATACATAATCCCAGATTATCAACCACTGTCAGCATTCTATACTTTGGAAAATATCCTTCAGGACTATTTTTACTCAGTCACTACATAATAATTTACACTGTGACTACATTTGTACATAATGGCTTTATGATTATTTACAATGTGACTACTTTGACTGTTTATCTACACTATATATTTACACCTCTATTACTTGTAGGTTGTGAACAGGGGTGACCCCTACCCTGCTGAGGTGGCAGCTACCGTGTCTCGTGTAATGGATGCTCTTGGCCACAGTCATCCATACAGGCTGGTCTGGCAGTCTAAGGTAAGGCATAAAAGCACCATAAACTATTGGAACAGCAACAGCTCATTTGTGTTTTCATATAAAATCAATTTAAGAATTGAAATTGTAATTCTTATCATCACCCATATTTAGACCATTCTGAATTTTAAGTTATTCAAATTATCTTGATCTGAGTGTTAAATTACCTCATTTAGAGACCCTATCTCTAAGACACACATGTAAACATCATCAATTTTGAATTCTGCTATGATGTAAGGCATTTATTTACATGGTTATAATTTAGCTTAATAATATGGAGCAAAACTGATTTCTCAATTCACTTTTCTTCCAGGTTGGCCCACTTCCTTGGTTAGGTCCCCAGACAGATGAAGTAATCAAGGGAATGGTGAAGAATGGCAAGAAGAACTTATTGATGGTTCCCATAGCTTTCACCAGTGATCACATAGAAACCCTCTTCGAGTTAGACTTAGAGTATGCTCAGAATCTTGGTTCTGAGGTAACTTTGTATATATTACTATTTTCTTTTTAGAGATACACTACTCCTTGTGTAAGAACTTACACTGTACAAGTAAACATGAAATGATTTAATTGTGTCCAGCAAGTATTTTAGAATATACATTATTAAGGTGCCTTACCCTGATCTTAAAAGTGCCTCAGAGGATTGTTGAAAAATTGAGATGTTGTATTGCGAAGTTAAATAGATTATACTGATCAAAAATCATTTATTAAATGATAAAATATTGCCTCAACTGCTAACATACAATTTTTGTTTAAGATCTTCAATATCTGGATATGAAAACCAAAGTTTGTGATTTTTCTCTCTAAAATATCTGTGGAAGATTGTCATATTAGACATCTATTTGTCACTTTTGATATATCTATCCACATAGAAAATATATTTGATGTAGGAAAACTGAAAATTGGAAGAACAATTTTACATGTTTTTTTCTTTATTCTTTGAATATTAAAGCTTGACAAATTCCTTACATGGTAAATGTCATGTTGAATGTTTTAGATTGAAATGGTGCATTCAGCCCTTTCATTTTTAGATGTGATTTATTCACTTAATATTTTTTTGAAACTGGTATTTTATGTGGTATTAATAGAACATAATGTTTGTATCAAAGCCTATTGATGATACAAGTTATCAGGTTCGCAGTTCTTAATTTTTTAGCTCATTAATTGTGTTATGTATAAGATTATTTATCATTGAAACACTCTTTGAATTATGACTTGTTTTCACTTAGGTGGGTGCTAAGAATATCAGACGTGCAGCTGCCATGAATGACCACCCAGTATTTATTCAGGTGAGTAACACTGTTAACTGTTGAGATTAAAGTTAATTATAAATACAATCCATGTAAAATGTATGACTGATTGGATTTTAAGTGGGATCATTTTTAAAACTAGAAACATGGGATTCATGTTTATATAATGAAAAATGAAATAAAATTATGTTCAGGTGTTGGTGTAAACTAAAATTATGTAAAAGAGATATATGGTGTGAATGATGGGTTTTCAACATTCCTTATGTAGGTTGTGTGTTGACTATTGAAGACCTAGAATGCCTATTATGTTCATATGTGTACAATTTGTTCATTCAGGCGCTGGCAGATATAGTGAAAGACCACCTAGTCTCTAACAAGGCATGTACAAATCAGCTGTCTCTGCGTTGCCCTCTGTGTATAAACAAAACATGTGGACCTGCTAAAGGTTTCTTCACCAAGCAACAAGATGTGCTTGATGCCCTAAAACTGAAGGATCAGGAGAGGATGTCAGCAACTGCATAGTTTCATGTACTTTTAGTATAGAAACTGTATAGGTTCATGTACCCATCTATACTTCTTACAGATAACTGTATACATAATGCAATAAACACATCGTGGAAAACATTCTTATAAAGATTATAGTTGAAAGACTAGAATCAGATTATTATAAAAATGTTCATCATTGGTTTAAATGATGGTTTATTACAGTGGACAGAGAAATAGACACGAGTGTACTCAAAAATTACAATTCACACCATGACAATTTCTCTAAATAATGCTAAGATACAGATCTGCAAGTCAATTGTTATCTAGTGCATGGTGTTTGTCATAGACAAATAATTCTGTTGCAGATTTCTAGTTTTTGATACGTTTGAGGAACAGACAAGATCATGTACAATGTACAAGTACATATCACATATAGCCTGTTATCATTAGTGACCCTAAACTCAATGATCCTTGGTCTTGGAATTCTATTTTGGTAGTATTTATGAATTAACCCATCACATTCTTGGCAGTGTTACATTCACCTGCTAGTGAAATCCAGTGTGAAGTAGCCTACATGTAGTCATAAGTATTACATCCATAAATTCTCATACTCTTTTTCTAAAATCGATGTATCACTTTAAATATGAATTATTTTAATAATATAATTTTATAAAACTGATAATCAATGATCATGTTATTAAAGATTGACACAGGGTAAAATATTCACAAATGCTTAATATTTGTGAAGTTAGTTTAAACTCACTTTAAAAGTGAAGTAACTCTTATGCATACGATTGGAGGTTAAAATTTTATTTTATTTAAAATTAACAAATGTTAATATTCTAACATCTAGTCATAGCTTAACTAATCATAACTTTGAATATCTAGTAGAGTAAACCCTCCTATCTGAACACTTTCAAGATACAATATATGATTGTGTATGTTGTTTATTGTCACTATTATGAGAATATATTGTTGAAATTGTTTAATATTTGAATGTAAAATTCTATATTATGAATGATGCATAAAGGTTATGGGATTGAAATATAATTTCAACAAAAAATGTAAAATTTGAAGTTGAATAAAAATGTAAAACTAAAAATATTAATAGTTTATTATGTTCAGCATGTTCTGATATCAAAGGTTTAATTCTGTTTTAGTTTTCGGCGTGTCACATGGACACATGTAGCTTTTAATGTCTGAGCATATCTAATCTGAGGATGTCTCCAACTTGAACCTTACATAAGTTGTATATATCTGTTCTATATCTTATCTCAAGGACACATCAATAGTATACATCCTGTCCTATCTTTTATCTCATTAGAAACTCGTGAGTTCTTGTCGATCGGACAGCTGTCTGTTGTTTAACCGAAGTTGTTTTTTGGGGATAAAGTGAAGTTATTCTGTGCTATAACTGTTGTCTAACCCAAATGTAGTAGGCAAAGGGGAATCAATGCACCTTTTGTGCTCCTCCAAGTAGTGTTTGTCGATCTACTTTCTGACATTTTAAAAAAACGTACTTATCATTTTGTTTTAATTTTATAGTAATTAAATGTTATACGCTTCCCTTAAAACAGGGAAATAAAGAAACGTAAACATTATGGCGAAGGTGGGGATTGGTATCTGACCAGTGACCATACCCCTTAGCAATACCCGTTCTTGTTATGGCAAAGGGATTGCCTTGTAAATGTAATTTAGTTGGAGTATTCAGGTATTAGCAATGGTAAATTGATATAGAAAAACTGATTTCAAAATGGTCGTTATTTTACTCCAGCATCGATTTGCCGATTGACTACTTCACACAATTAACATCAGTGTCAGCGTATTAACCCAGCTCCGTTTTCAGATTTCCATCCAAATAAAATACCCAAACCAAACACAGTTAGTCACTTAATTTTATACTATTTCTCGATACAATTTTTCTTTAACTTGGGTATCATCTAGAACACTCTAGCTAGACCGCAAAACATTGGAACAAAGATATTTGTACTGATACTAAAAGTCATTGAATGATTTGAAATGCAATACAGGATATAGTCTGCTCGAGAAATTCTGTATTGGCACGAGACGAAGTCGAGTGCACTACACGGAATATCGAGAGCACAATATATCCTGTATTGCACTGCAATCCATTCTTTAACGCTTATATCGTGTGATCTTAGGGCCAATACATTTACTTAGAAGATAATCCCTGGGAAACAATCTCAATAGTAATACAGATTGGTACAGCACAAGAACTGACCAATCAGAGAGCTTCGTTTTACAGATGATACGGTAAACCCATTTATACAAGTACATCATATATCCCGGAGTATCAAGATGTTACCCTAAGCTAAATGAGAGAATTTACACAGGCTGGTATCGAAAGATTTGTCCGCTGTGACGGAGCATGCTATTTTTCATAAAAACACTAAGAATGCTTCACGATTTATTTTTTAACTCATATGTTTCGTTATATCAAAGATAATTACTTACTCCATGCAATGGATATATCATTTGCGTGTAACCTTCACTTCTGTTTGAAGTCCAATAACGCTAGGAGTAAAATCTATTGAAAACGGCGCCAGAGTATCAAACTCTAAAATGTACCATTTCTTTCTTAACTTTTTAATGGCATGATATAGTGACACGATAATATTAACATATGTTTTAAGCATAACTCTGAATGTATTAATGAGATATTAATGCATTGGGTCTTTTTAATTTTTTTAATAAAAAATAATCGTGTCACTATATCGTGCCATCAGAAAGTTAAACAAGAAATGGTACATTTTGAAGTATGATACTTCGGCGCCATTTTCAATAGCTTTTCTTCCCAGCGTAATTGGACTTCAAACAGAAGTGAAAGTTACCCGCAAATGATATATCCATCGCATGGAGTAAGTAATTTTGTATGGTATAACGAAACATATGAGTTAAAAAATAAATCGTGAAGTATTCTTAGTGTTTTTATGAAAAATAGCATGCTCCGTCACAGCGGACAAATATTTCGATACCAGCCTGTGATTTATGGTTATACATTCCAAAAATGTGCTCAAGAGAATGTTTCAAATGTTCTTCATTTCAACTATGTTTCTGTCATAAAATATAAATATTAATATATAAGTATTAACCAGTAACCATTAAATTATTTCGGATTTGCTTCTCAGTAGTTGCGGCTTTTCTTGGTGCCTTCTCAAATGCGTCCCTAAATTATTTTTATCTCGATGCTAGTCTAGATACTGGGACAAACCACGTAACAAAATATATTAATTATTAAATGACTCTGCTTAATAGGACACAACAAATGTATTAGCTTCAATATTTATTTCAATTCCATCCCTTTAACATTTGTATTGCTTGTTAATTTTCTTATAATCCAAAGAAGAGAAGCCACTTCTTTGTCCAATTCTTGCGTTCCTCTGTTTTGGCACGATTGTAGCTTTTCCGTTCTTTGAAAACGCCCGTCCGCCATAGTGCATGACGGAACTATAGTCATAAGGCATGCCAAGCAGAGAGATCTTGTTGGCATCGTACTTATTGAAATTTCCTTGTTTACCTGCAGAACAAAATTATTGACGATTTATGTTTTGGTGATCAAGAACATCTTTTGTCGCTGAGTACGGACAACTCGATCTTTTTCAGATAGCTCAAAAATCTTTGAAAACTGAATAAAGGTGATAATCAAAGTTTTGATTGAGAACTACATAAATAATTCAAATATGCCATCCAATAGAAGAAAATGTTGGTGTTAGATGGTTAAAAGTGAGATCTCCTAAAATCTTATGTCAACGAGATGTCCAGCTTTTTTAGCAAACCCTCTTTTGCATGTTATTGTTAACATCTTACCAGATTTGATATTGTCATACATGATGGTGACGTATTTGTCCCTGTCTGTCCTGCTCTGCTCGTGGTAGAAGCCAATAGCGTGCATCATCTCGTGGATGACGATACCTTTGTTCCAGCAGCCTCTACCAAGGTTAATAGTCTGAGCTCTGCCAGTGCGTCCAACTGCAGATGAACACCTGGATAAACATGTTGGAATATAACTTCATTTTGCTCAATCTTTGTGACGTCCCTTTTGCGTTTCTAACTTCATTTTCCTGTTAAGGTTTAGGTCTTGACTTACCCACTTGAGGCTTTCTTGATGTTGACGTAAGCTTTATCTGAGCTTCTCTTAGGCACCCACCTAATGCAGGTGAACCTGTTGTAATCAGCTATAGCGGCGTTCAACGTGCTGCGCTCTCTTGATGCTAAAACACAACTAACGTGTCGCAATTTCCACTTCTCATAGTAGGCAGAAGTCAAACAAAAACAATTTTAAGATGAAGGCTTTCAACATTAGAAGTTTTCAAGGTTATCAAATGTCTGGAAAATGACAGGGATATTGGTTTTATCCGCTTAGATGCCCATTAAGTGTACCCTCTGTAAAGAAAAAAGGTGCATTGTCCTTTACTAATCATATCTTTTTTATTTTTCGTTATTATCATACCAAAGTTTCAGAGGTATAATCTTTGAATACTTTAATGGAGAAAATTTCAAAGAATTTCGTAGATATGGTAAAACGTAAGAGAAAGTATTGAATATAACAACTCCCAAAATCGTGAGTGTGACTTTTTACAATAAATCGACGTCATAAATTTGAGAAATTCTATACCCAGCAATGTGCCCAAGAAGGTGATCTTCTGAGCCATGAAGTTAAATTGTTAGTTGCATTTACACCATTTTAAAAAGTCTTCAATTCAATAAAACTTCGTATATCAGTTATAAAATAAAAATCTGATTAATTACAACTATTTTGTCATAGAATTTGAGGTAATATCTTTCAGACCCAGAGGTCTCTTCTCAGTTCAAAATTAGAGGTAGGGGTAACATATATTACAATTTTGGAATTGTAAGATAATTATAACTTTAAATCTTTCTCAATGACCCGTAAATATATTATACCTCCTAGACGTAGCTTATGCATACCAAAATTTATGTCAGATGTGATGTATAAATGTGTTTATTGAGCAATGGAATGGGCTATACTATGATATGAAGAATATAACATATTTAGAATGATGTCCTAGGCTTATAGGAAAATGTACGCTGTATAATAGCAAATAGAAAAAGTCACAGTAGTGAGTTTGTGAAACAATGTTTTTAACCATTGCTAACTTTTTCAGATTTTCATCTAATTTTTTCAAATTTCCATCAGTTATATTAATATTATACAAAATTTTGAAAATGTTATGACTGATACAGGACCGTGCACCTTTTTTCTTTACAGAGGGTATATAATTGCTCATTGTAACTTGTTCTACTTACTTAGTGATCCAGTAACAGTGTATGGTACGCGACCAGAGGGCCACTTTCTAGAGGATGACCTCAAGGCATTGTAGACATCCTCTTCCTCATCTAGAATGATGTCACCCTCAAATAAATCTGAAAGACAATTGGTCATTAAGAAATTGGACAGTCCGTATGATTGAGCTTAGGCCATAAGAAGTAGATTCTTTGTTTTACGTCCCCTTGCTTGCACGGTTTTGAGTAAATCAGAAAAAACAAACACATCCAAATAGCAATCACAAGGGTCTGAGTCAGACCCTTGTGATAATTTGACGTGCATCAAAATTAACAGTGTTATTAATTAGTTTGGCATACATAGTGTATTTTTACCCTTGAATATGTTTAAATATATTATATAAAATGTATAGATATGTGTTTGTAATCACTAAAAAATTGGTATGTCATCCCTTTTTATGCCCATAAAATATATACATTTCTCAGTAAACGAGTTTGTGTTTTTTCTTGAGTTTGTGTTTGTTTTCCTTGTACCCTTGTATGATTTTGATTTTGCCAGGACGCAAAACAAAGAATCTACTTCTTATGGCCTTAGTATCGTTTAGGAATTTTGCATCATTTTTCTTGCATCTCTTAGTATCGTCCAGGAATTCATCACATCAGCACAAAGTGCGTTACATATTTGACAAAGTTTTGAAGTTTGCTGATAATATAAACATGGAAATAACATTAATTGTACTTGATAAATTAAGTCATAATGAAGAAACAAGAAAGACGTCGATTCGTCCCAATGATTATATTGTCATAAAAGTCTTACCTCCTTCCTCTGGTGAAGAGCGTCCAAAGCTGGGGAACGCCTGCAAATTGTATATAGCATATATGATTACAGTCATCTACAGAAGTATTGAAAACGTAGTTACCAAAACGGTATATAAACAGATTAATAAATATATAATCATAATGGAACAAATAAATGGAACAAACAAATTGAAAGAGACAATAAATGAATACCTGTGCAGCAGCAAACAGAGCCAACAGTATCAGACCTTTCATCTTACTGACTTGTCTTCACTAAATTGTGACCGAGATAACGTCAAACTTATAAACATAGTTTATCAGCTTGCATTGATAATAACGTTGTTTAAGATGGCTTTGTATAAAAAACCTCCTACCTCATGCCCACCTACCCACCTACGTGGGACATCATGCAGTCATTGAAGGGTTCAATTTTTAAAGATTTTTAAATCTCAAAATAGCTCTAATTATTAACATTTCTACAATTTCGGCTTTATTTTATGACTCAACGGATGACATATCCATAAATAAAGGCATATGGGTGCATTGCAATGTGTAAGGACCCGAGGGCGCCCCAGGGGAATAACTAGCTAACGATCGCGAGCATAGGTCCAACCAGCCAGATAAAGAAACTGAAGAAAGTGTGCTAAATTCGATGCCCCGAGTGGGAATCGAACCCAGCTGGTTTGTAGTAGCAACTTGCTATCAAGGGTCGTTACAAATGCATCTATAATTCATCATAAACTAAGATTTAATAAACTAACATTTTTAAAATTGAACCCTTCAAAGACTGTATCATGTCCAACGTACGTGGGTAGGTGGGTAAGGGTAGGAGGTTTTTTATACAAAGCCGTTTTAGATTATGAAGCGTGGACGAAAAGCGTCTAGGAGTGTCTCCATATGTTCAGGCGATGCTAACTTAATCTTATCAGCGTGAAATATCGAAACTCATTATGATAAGAAAGGCTTTCTTGCATGGGTCCTTGGTTATCTTACAATGTCAACTAATGGTATGAGATCGTTTCCGGATATCACGGTCGTAAACTTCCGATATCGTAACTCAACAACAGCCGTAGGAAGGCAAAAAGTCAAAACAGCCTTATAAGGAATGCAGAAAGTCACAACAACAGTAGGAATGCAAAAAGTCACAACGGCCGTATATGCAAAGGGTCACAACAGCCGCAGGAATGCGAAAAGTCACAACTGCCATAGCAATGCAAAAAGTCACAACAGCCGTAGGGATGCAAAAGTGACAAACTTACGACTGTCATTGACTAACAGCTGATCTTTTTCTAAAGGAATCGCAGCCCAGAGTACAAATTATTAAATACAACTAATATCAATAGGCTTACCACACATAAACATCTTCTGAAAACAATGTTACTTGAACATATGGTTGATGTGCTTATTTTGCCCGGACAGGAAGGTGATCCAGTTTCCAATTTATTAATTTTTTGCGTCCAGGCCATTCCGTCCATCCTTTTCGCAGACAGACAAAATCTGGAGAAAATATGATTTATTTCACATTTAATGAAACAATATATGAAACCCTTCCGAAAACACAGAAACGGGATATTCACGTGTAAAAACGCCTACGCGTATTTGTGATGAAGCATTGCATGGTTACTTTTCAGGTAGCCAAACGGGATCAACTGATTCGTACGTATGAATCGATCAATACTTTGCCATATAATGTCAACTATATTTTCAAACGTATTAGACACTCCCGTCGATCGAAAGGGATGTAGGGGGAGTAGGCTATTCCTGCAAGGAAATACAACAAATATGTATGATTTCTTTTCTGAGGAGAAAATACAATTGAATAGGCGCACTGCATGGTAAATTATGTTAGGTCGTCTAAGATTTTTGAACCGATTCACTTCTAAGATATGAGATTTATTAAAAAGGCGCATTGCCAAAAACCTGCAAGAGTCAATGTTTTGCTATAAATCAGGAAAAAAATAAATCTTCAAGATTTGTTGAATTTTCTTGCAGAAATCGCCTACTGCCCCTTTTTCCATTTTGCGCGATCACCGTGAGTGTAGACATACTTTGTGAAAAGCTTTACATATTGATTTATAAAAACAGTTTACTTCACCGACATTAAAGAGACTCTATTGAGACTTCTCTGTGGCATTTTTTCTTTATTCCTTTTTGTTTTGAATTTTGAACACCATAACATTAACTAACTTCTCAATATGCAACTTTTCACCACGTAGAATTTTAAAATATTAAGTTTGAAAATTCCATTTTTATAATGGAGCTCAAAGGGAAAAACTACATAATTTGAATTATTTTCAAACCTAGCGGCGCGATTTTGATAAAATTGACAGATATAATAAATATTGGTAAGACAAAATGTTTGATGAAAAATGAAGAAAATTTACCGTCCTGGTTACGCAAACTATAGAAAAATCTGAAATAATCATAAAAACCTGTAAAAATAGATTGAAGGGGGTGATATTCATTTTCAATGCGCCTTTCACTACTACAGGGTAACCATAATTTTGGTACTGATTTGATTTTTGCAAACTACATATTATACAGTTAGTAAAATATTAAAATAATTCTATTAAAATTAAAGCATTGAGATGATACTTAAATAATTACATATTATATTGATAGGCATATTATATTATAGGATTTAAGCCAATGACTCAATGCATTGTAGATGATTAAATTTATTTATATGTCCTGATTCTAGACTATGAACGAGGGTGGTAGTCCGACTTTTGCTGTAACTCGAAAAGTAGTCGAGCGATTTTGTTCATATTTGGAATATGAATACTATAAGCATGGCACACTGTCTAATGACTCTTCTGGTAGAAGGCGGCCATTTTGAAAAATGGCGGCCATTTTAACGTATTTTACTCACGAAAAGTAGTGGAGCGATTTTGTTCATATTTTGTATGTGAATACTATAAGCATGGCACACTGTCTAATGACACTTTTGGTAGAAGGCAGCCATTTTGAAAAATGGCCGTCATTTGAACGTATTTTACTATAACTCGAAAAGTAGTAGAGCGATTTTGTTCATATTTGATGCGTGAATACTATAAGCGTGGCACACTGTCTAATGACACTTTTGGTAGAAGGTGGCCATTTTGAAAAATGGCTGCCATTTTTGCTGTATACTTTGTTTGTAAAAATGCCAGCCATGGCTGTTCGATGGGATTTGCTACACTTTGGTGTTGCTGTTGTCTAGTTGAAGGATGGATGTTCGGACAAATGGAGGGGTCTCTATAGCTTATCCCCTAATCTTCGTTGGATTGAACAATTGTGAATATGGTTTGTTGGACAAATAAAACTGATTGAATGTCTAAAAGCAAATAATGAAGTGGTAATTTATTTAAAATCATTAAAATCTCAAACATGCTTGCTTTGGTCACTTAATTCCTAAATGTCCTGTAATTAGTATCTATATACCTTATTAGAGTGAAGGAGTTAAATCATTGGGATATGAAATAATCATGCAAAACATATTTTGTACATATTTCTCATCATTTAGGGTTACCCAGTAGTTTACAAGCTGATCTTTGCAAAATATATGTCACTTACTATCCTCATTCGCTATCACGCTATCTAGTTTCTTTCCAAATTGGCCTGGATTGCCTGGTTTATTGGTTTTAGCGAACCGTCCATTTCGTCGAACCATCATTTTGCTAAGGTTGTTTGTGATAGATATACAATATTCAGTTACATATAACTGTACAGCAACTTTATGCAAGGGAAGGTAATTGTGTGAGAGCACATAAAGTACATGAAGTATCATAGCCGTAGGGACCAGGGGTTCGATGGGTTCGGACGAACCCCCGGTCGGGATTTCCCCCAAAAAATATTTGTGGAAAAATTCATTGCAAAAACCAGAAACATATGTTCAATTTATATGACCAGTAAATCAAAACAGTAAAAGTTACACTTCTCTCCAAAAGTTTGGCAACCTTAGGCACGGGGTGGGATTGTCTAATTTTTGGAAGACCCCGGAGCATCATGACATTATGCAAAGAAGAAATATCAATAATTTCGCACATCTTATTTTCCAACTTAAAAGCTGCTCCATCTAGGGTGAAATAAACCAACTGTCTTAATACTGATGAAAACACATTTTCTTTCAAATCTGTACACCTCCATTTTGTTTTATTTCAAACAAAAAAATCTTGCTAAGTCCCCGGAGCTGATAACTCCTCAAAAGTAAATATTAAATAATAGAAACATTTTGAAATTAGTTACTATTCAAAGCTTATGTATCATCTATAAACACAAGCATTTGATCGAATGGGTATTTATTATCCATCACTTTTTAAAGACATGTTAATGAGACTGCTCCGTGGCATTTTTTCTTTATTCCTTTTTGTTTTGAATTTTTTACACCATAACATTAACTTACTACTCAATATGCAACTTTTCACCACGTAGAATTTTAAAATATTAAGTTTGAAAATTCCATTTTTATAATGGAGCTCAATGGGAAAAACGACACAATTTGAATTATTTTCAAACATAGCGGTGCGATTTTCTTGAAATTGACAGATATAATCAATATTGGTAAGACGAAATGTTTGAAGAAAAATGAAGAAAATTCACCGTCCTGGTTACGCAAAATATAGAAAAACGTGAAATAATCATAAAAATCTGTAAAAATAGATTGAAGGGGGTAATATTCATTTTTAATGTGCCTTTCACTACTACAGGGTAACCATATTTTTGGTAATGGTTTACTAATTTTAAAAGCATATTATCTTCTAGAATGTGTATCAAGCGGAAGTAATACAATAAGTGAGTTATCATTAATTGGAATGGTATTATTATATACCTTATCAATGATGACAAAAAGGTAAAATCAATCATATCACATACTAGTTCTTACCATCAAATCGATCTGTTATAATGCATATTAGACAATATAGCAGTAGATCTTCAAATTCAAGAATTGAGCTAAATTGTAAGATAATAGATATATTTCGGTATGCTTATTTTAGCTGCTGTAGTTTTGGTCACTTGATGAGATATTCCGTAACATGCTATCACTAGAGACAAAACTTGACACTAAATAATCACTCGAAATGAACGATATGAATTCTTCATATTTTCTTCTTTTGTAATACATGTACATCCATTCTTGAAAATTAGCATTCAAAGCTTTTCAATGCAATCATGAATTTAGTGATCTGACCCTTAAAATACTTTTCAGGGGGATAGTTTGTCCACCTGTAGCCCTTAGGTGTAGCATCTTTTTCTAGCCATATTTTCCTAGGCCTGCTGGAATACCTATTTCAGTGTGCAAGTTTAGCATTGTTTTCCCATTGATCATTTAGGTTCTCATGTCAATAACATATGGAAATAAAAATGATAGAGTAGTTTATTTTACTGTAAAAAATCAAAAATCAAACAAGGTTTGGTCAGGAAGGGAACAGGTGAAATCCTTGGGATATATGAATTAATTAATTATAAGTTAGAAACATATTCATGTTTCTACAATTTAGGGTAACCCTGTGTATTATTTTACTGTGCATGGTTTTACCCGTGCAAAATATTACAAAATGTTATTTACTTATTATCATATTTCAATGTGACAACATCAGTCTTATCTTCGAATTTGTATATGATAGTTTGCCTGTAAGGTTGGGCAAGCTGTCTATTACGTTGATAGTATAAGATGTTGATTTTGCAAAGCTCTTATGGGCTAATTCTACAATATGTGCAGTAACATATATGTAAGGGTGCCAGTATGTAGTCCAGTATGTAGTAAACAAAGGAGTATTTTGGTCAACTCAATACATCTGATAAACACTACATGAAGTGTTTTCTATGCAATGATTATATACAGGCTGCTTATTCATTGTTACTGCGAATTTCAAAAGTTCCAAATTGTGTGGAATAGAGCATGCAATGTTTTTCAGTTTCAAGCAGGTTTTAGTACATTCTGACCAATTGTATTTTCAGACTTATTCATTTTATGATTATGTAATAATGACCTACTTATCTGTTTAACATGTCTTTAAGGAAAAATAAATCCAAGTGAAAAAATCAGTTTCCTTTTCAGATGCACGTTTATCTCGGAAATTATTTTAAAGTTAAATTGTTGCTGTTTCGGTGCATTTAGTATACGCTCTATTTTCACGAATATCAAACTTTAGTGGATCGTGTTAATGTCATTAATCATATATGTTTAGCAAATAAATGGATCAAGGGAGGCAATTAGGTGAGTACGTCTCTGGTACTAAATACAAGTGTAAGCTAAAAAGGTACCCACATGACGTGCAGTGGAAAGTTCTGTCCATTAAAAAAGCCAGATGCAGTCATCTTTTCTGGAGGAAAGCAAAGGCATAAGGAGGATTATATCAAATAAGTCTAGGTTTATTATTTCGAATGAGTATTTTATTGTCACAGTTAAGGGAAAAAGTTCATAATAAAAAATATTTAAAAGTCACGTGGTGTTCCAATATGCATTGCTTCCTAATAATCACTTTTTATTTTCTAAAAAAACGGTAGTTTAGAGAATACAACACCAAGAAAATGCATGCTGGTGGCTCCCAGAGGGTATACACATTTTTCACCAAGTGCTTTTTTCATCTCCAATCAAATTGCAGGATTCGATCACGTGAACAATCATGGGCACATGCTCTCTCAGTGCTGCGCATGCGCAGAGTTAAATTTGAAATCGTGGGAATGGCGTTTACATCAGTTCAACATCGTCATTTCAAACCTACGGTAATACTATTGAAGTTACTCGATCCATAGGTAGGTACGAAAAATTTCGAACTGAATGCGTGACATATACGTAATTCGCGTGAAAAGTACGAACGAAATGCGTATTTTTTTCCCACGTTCTATTTTTCCTGTGTAGACAATCTTTTTTAGAAATTTTTCTACAGAAATATTTTTGTATTTTGTATATTTACCAGGTAAAATGCGTATTTGCGTGACATTTTCTGTCACGCAAAAATAACTGGCGTGACTTCAAATTCTTCAGCAAATGCGTGACAAATACGCAAATTGCGGGACAGTTGACAGGCCTGCAAGTGGGCAAGTCAATTATTTTGCAGGGGTGGCATGATACACAGATTTTAATTTCGTATATAGTGAATTCCCAGTGATTGATTTCAGTACAGTAAAACTGTCATAGTGAACACCTCTTTAGTGAAGATCTGTGCCCAGTGACATGCCTCTACTCTATTGAACACCTGTGTATATTATAGTGAACACCGATTCCGTCCCAGCCAGTGAGTTCAGTACAGTAAAAATATCCTAATGAACACCTCCCTTTAGTGAAGATCTGTGCCCAGTGAAAACATGCGTCTACTCTATTGAACACCTGTGTATAGTGAACACCAATTTCCAGTACAGTAAAACTGTCATAATGAACATCTCTTTAGTGAAATACTGTGCCCAGCGAACATATGAGTATACTCTATTGAACACCTGTGTGTAAGCAAACACCAATTCCCAGCCAGTGATTTCAGTAACTTTTAGAGGGGATTGTACCTACAGTAAAATCTGTCTAATCCAAGGGACCAGCTCAGAGCGTTCGGATAAGGAGGTGTTCACATTTTGAGGTTTTGCATTTGCAAGAAATAGAAAGAAATTCTCAATAAATATTATAGTTCTTTTGACTACTTAGCTTTGGCATTAGAGTGACATGAAAATCTGATTCAAATGAATTTAGTCATCCTAGAAAGCCCCACCATGAGTGAGATCGTTCAAGTTTTTTTCAAATATTTGATCAATTTATGGAACATGTGATATTTTATGTGTTCAGATTAGATAGGTTAATTTTCAAACATGACTGTTCACTGTCAAAATTGGGAGATGTTCATATTTCAAGTTTTTTAAACATTTGAGTCAATGGGAGAAAAAACGGGACCAAAAAATGTTCAAATTGGGAGGTGTTCGGATTAGCCAAGTGTTCAGATATACAGGTTTTACTGTACTACAATTGTTTTCAATCTTTTGGAGGAAAGTGTACATCATTCCAGAGAAATGACAGATGCATTGTATATACAGTGATCGCCTACTATTAAAAGTGCGTGATCAAAGACTCGACAAGATGCGCAAAATTCAAATATTTTGTAACGGTTACTTTTAAAAGATTTATTTGTGTTTATATTACAGGCTACTGGTAATTCAATTAGGTTTTGTAGGCACAAGAACACCCATATGCTTTGAGAAATATATATTAGTTTGACCATTTTTCGTATATGTTATTGATTTTACAATTTAAAGATATGAATGCGATACAATATGTGTTATTTTATTTAAAAAGCTTGAAAATATCAAAAACAATAGAACATTTTTACCTCTTTAATTTTTTATACTTAGGTAGGGTCTTGGACTTCCATTTGACCATGATGAAATTCACGTTTCCCCTTCAATAACATGGAATAAATATTTTAACACAGAAACGAATGGATCAGCCAATAGCGTGAGTTTCAGCAAACCATACACCCATATCTATATGCTTTTCAAGAGAAGAAAATGGGGATCTCGCAAAATGTATGTCCAAACTGATTCAGTCAATTAAATGGTCACTGTGTGTGTGTCCATTTTGTTTTTCTGCCTAGATTTGAATACATTACCATTAAATGATATATACACTGAACCTCTAGAACCTGCTAAGTGAAACACCTCTTGAAGCGTAACACCTTACAAGTGGAACCGTTTTTTAAGTTCCATTTTAGTCCATTTATTTTACGCCTCTGATCCCAAGGTATGAGAACTATACACCTTGGCATCCAAGATGATTGTCGAATTGTAATGTAATTGTAATTGTAATAAAATATAAAATCTGAATTGTACATTATCTATTTCATTGGGGAGTTAAATCATTCTTTTGCAGCAAGGTATCAATAAGTAATGTAATGACGTAATAACCTTCAGTAGATGCCAGTAGTCAGTTCCCAGTTTCACCACGAGGTGGCTAACTTGGGTCATATATAAATGACAGGTATAAGGGAAAACTCCTCTAAGGTAGTCAATATTCAGTAGATTTATTGATCAATTTTCAACTAAGGTCTATAAGTGATTAGCTTGAGAATTTTAGAATTGTATGTAATCGAATGCAAAATAAACGACCAGTGAGCGTTTTTAGAGAAACTCTACAAAATGTGAAATAAATACCATGCTATTATCTCTAATGACAGAGTTATGTGGATCGATGGGACCGAGTAAAAGTTCCAGTTTAGGCTTTGCTCAGAGGGGTATCATCTCAGATTAACTGGTGGACACTATTGGAGAATGAGAGTCTATTGTAATTTCAGAATCATTTATTGTCATTTCATTACTAATTGATATTCTCGTTCTATTGCAATTTCATTGGTAATTTTATTTGATTTTTTAGCAGTTGTTGAATCAGAGATTCTGGATGATTTCATTCGATTATTGTCAATCACTGAAATTGTCATGAATTCATCACTTTCTACAAGTATGTGTTTATTTATTGATTTCACTTCATTTGGTATTATTCCAGAGAAATTTCTTGTTATCATTCTAGATTTGCCTCTATTTTCAGTAATCTTTCTCATCTTCATCTCTTCTTCTTCATGATGTTCTACAAGGTGGTTTATAATGATTTGAAATTTAGGAGTTCGTAATGAAGGACAGTAAAATCATGTAAACCCAACCACTCTGAAATGCAAAGAACATATCATTAGAATCCACATGGTAAAATCACCCACTTGGCTGATCATAAATTGTTTTCATAACATCCTTCTTACTCGATACTGAAGGGGAGTTGGAACGTCTGATATGCATGTAATGTTAAGTATTATGTATATTAACCATAAGCATGTTGGTTTTGTGGTTTTGGTAATCTAAAAACAGAAAATTTGGTGAAATACTGTATACATTTTCATTCGGCGGGTTTTTTTATTTTGCTTCATTTATTAACTCAGTTCAGGTATTTCGGTTGAACCAATCACCGAATCCTGTTACCAAATGAATCTTGAGTCTCTTATACAGCATATGGAATACCATCTGTAGGTAAAATGTCATTAAGGTGGTAAAGAAAAGAGAAACAAACATACCTTTCCTCCGACATTTCGAATTTTGCGCATCTTGTCGAGTCTTTGATCACGCACTTTTAATAGTAGGCGATCACTATACATACAGTGAGGTGACACACTGTTATGGGAACTGGTCATATCAGATGTTCCCACGCTTTTCATCCAGAAGAGGTCATTTCCCAGGATTATAGATGAACCCTTGGCCAATCAATGATATAGTTTACATAAGAGAAGTATGACTGTATGAATTCTGGGATATTCCTGTTTTGTTGAGACAGGTGAGAATAAAATTAACCCTTTGCAAATTTGATCAATACTGCCTCCAATCATCCAATACTTGGCTCAGTTAAAATAGTTGATTTATATTTGAATTCGATAATAACATTTAAAAATTAAATGTGTAGTAGTAATACTTTAGTACCTCTTATTAATTAATGTATAATATTACAACATACATAATGATGTAGGCAATTTGTTTCATAAAAATCTAAAAGTAAAATTCATAATTTAAATTTACCCTCTGGGAGCCCGAAAATTTTAGAAAATGCATTTTCTTGGTGATGTATTTTCTAAACTACCTAAAAAAACTGATCCACTGATAATCGCCACCGGATTATAGAGATTTTTAAACTTCAAAGACCTAATTACAGATGGTCTGCGGTTGAATCTAATCTACTAATTAAATATAAAGCCCTTTGGTTCCCCTTGGTTGACAGTGGAGGACGATTTTCAAACATTCCTCAAATAGAAGAAAAAAATTGGGAACATTTGTGGCATTGGAAATGAAGTCAAGTTACATTTCCATCAATATTATAAGTATTTTCCTCGCAGGTTATGCAAATAAAAATTCCAACATAAAGAGGGGGGCTAAGGTTGCCAAACTTCGGAAGGGGAGTGTATTTGCCAGAAAGACGAGAGTATTAGCCTTGCACAAGTTTCAAATCGTGTGTCTACAAAGGATTTGACAGCATTCTTTAATAAGATAATAAAATGTTCATTTCTCAAAAACGAATTATAGTTTATAATGATTTACAGGTTCATCTAAAATGTTTTCATTTCTGAAACGTTCACGATTCTCGTCATTTATGACAAAAAAACAGCGGAACGGTTATAGAGAATGGAATGTTTTATTTTTTATTCTCAATTCAAACAGAGCTGTCAAGTGTCCCGCGAATGGCGGGATTATCCCGCGAATTTGATCAAAATTAGGCTAATTCGCGTGTCCCGCAATGTCCCGCGAAGTCCCGCAAATGTGGCTTTGACCTCCGCGAATTTCCGAAATTGTTGCAATCCCCTATATTGTGATTATCTTATCTTATATAAGAAGCTAAGTTTTTGCACTTTTGAGAAGTTTACCTAAGTTTAAGTACCTAGCATATGCTGTTGTTGGTATCAAAATAAAGGGGAAGGGTTTAACTTTCATTTTAATTACGAAAATAGGGACGTAGGTCACATATAGTTCCAACGTTGGCCTTTTTACTACCCGTGTGGCCTTCATCTCAGGACTGAGCAAATGTTAGCAAACGCGAGTTACAATAAATGGACGCTGATATCTAGAAAGGTTTGTAGAAAAAACCGGGTACCGGGTAGTAAATCCTCCATGCTGGGTTCAAACTTGGTACCCGGTACCCAGTCAAAAAACGGGCACCCAAAAAACGAAAAATACGAATATATAACAATTAGATTATGAGAAAGCGTGTAAGATTTGTTTTGAATTTACAAAAATGTATGTAACATCCTTCAAAATTGAGCTAGAAGCTTCAAATAAAAAGCATATTTTAAGGTCAGGGTGCATGATGGGAAATTTTCTGCATTCCTCAATTGAGTCACATGTTATTTTTCAAACAAGAATCACTCCTTCCCCACATTGTCTATATCTTCCAGTTTTGCACAAAGAGTGCACTTATGTGCCTAGAAAAGACTTGTGGGAAGAATGTTTTGATAAAGTGTATAAAAAACAAGAAAATTCAGTAAAAAAAATCAGAAAAATTTCAGAATTTTTTTTCACTGAATTTTCTCATTTTTTATACATTTTACAAAACAAACCTTCTCACAAGGCTTTTCTAGGCACATAAGTGCACTCTTTGTGCAAACTTGGAAGATGTAGACAATGTGGGGAAGGAGTTATTCTTGTTTGAAAAATAACATGTGACTCAATTGAGGAATGCAGAAAATTTCCCAACATGCACCCTGTCCTTAAG
Source organism: Owenia fusiformis (assembly GCA_903813345.2). Lineage (NCBI taxonomy): Eukaryota > Metazoa > Annelida > Polychaeta > Sabellida > Oweniidae > Owenia > Owenia fusiformis. Next base: position 17,589,607 of record CAIIXF020000007.1, on the reverse strand, counting down.
GCTCTTTTCTTCCTCTATCGTCATGGCCATATTTTCATTGGTTATGGGGGGGGGGTGCACCATCGCACCCTCTCCTGGCTACGCCTATGACATTGTAAGACATAACAATTTACAATTCAGTGGACATTTTGTCGAAAATTGGGATAACTTAAATTATGATTAATAATCAAAATCATGTAAATTAACACACGTCACCTCTCTGCTAAAGCAACGATAGCTATTTACAGATTTAAATCATAAACAAAACAATTCACGTACCAACATACGAACTATTGAAAATAGAGTAAGATTGATCTTGTTTTTCAAATCGTCTTACAATGTCATTGGCGTAGCCAGGAGGGGGTGCGATCGCACCCCCCCCCCTCCCCCTTCATTACCAATGGAAATATGACCATGATGATAAAGGAAGAAAAGAGCCTTAAAATGCTTTTCATTTGAAGCTTCTAGCGCAATTTTGAAGGAAGTTACATACATTTTTGTAAATTCAAAACAAATCTTACACGTTTTCTAATGATCTAATTATGTTGTATATTCGTATATTTCGTTTTTTGGGTACCCGGTTTTTTCGACCGGGTACCAAGTTTGAACCCAGCATGGAGGATTTACTACCCGGTACCCGGTTTTTTCTACAAACCCTATCTAGAAAAGTAACCTCATTCCCTATAATTTGATGTAGATTAATCGAACCCCTATATCATGGGCTTTCAATTGAAAGCCCATGCCTACAGTATATGAGTAGGTACATTTTAATATATAACATTATGGGGGTAAGCGTTTCATAGTTGGTCACGACGCCAGAAGTGCAAAGTATTGTTCCGAATTTTTGAATTTCGTGTTAGATTACGGTACTCACACCTGAAGCATGGTTTTTGTTTTTGATTAATTACAATAAAGTTTAATAATATTCCTATGCGTATTTTGTGAAATTGTGTTGACGTTTATTTAAGTTATAATGCAACGGTGCATTATATTTGATTAATCAGTATCTGGAAGTTTGATTTAAGTACTTTAACATGCTTTTACATTAGTCCCAATCACGCAAATCCCTTGAATGTCCCGGGACATCCTGCAAATTTAGGAAGATGTCCCGCGAAATCCCGCAAATTTAGGGCACGTTGTCTAAAACATCTGTCCCTCTATGAAGTTTTTGGTGGTAAACCTGTTAACTGTCCCGCAATTAGAGTGTTTGTCCCTCGAATGGTCCCGCGAAATCCCGCGAATTTGATAAAAAAATTTGGCCTATTAGCGCAATCACGCAAATGCCTTAAATGTCCCGCGAAATCCCGCGAATTTAGTATATGTCCCGCAAAATCCCGCGAATTTTGGGCACTGGGTCTAAAAATTTGTCCCGCGAGAAAATCTTTAGGGGTTGACAGTACTGATTCAAAGAAAGAACAAATAGGTTTTTCAGCATTAGTTGCAAGGCATTAAAATCTAAAAGAAAAGAATGTTAGAGCCGCCTACAGAGCACAGTGTATATATTGTTATTTCAATTTGGTCTTTTTGGAATTTCAGACTATGTTTCATTTCATTAATACAAAACTATTTGTCATCTGTCACTGTGCGCCATGATTAAATAAGTATTACATTCTTCAAAAATATTTGCTACAGAATATACTAGCATTGAGAAAATAACTGTAAGTTCATGAGGTCATTATGAACTCCTCCTCTATAACAAAATGAAATAGCAAATAAAAATCTATTGATTTGGAATCTTTTCAAAAATCAGCTAAAAGCGTGGGAATTGCATGTTTCAGAACTTGACATATCTGTGAATGAAAGAATGAATTGTATGTATGAAAAATACAAGAAATGCTTTTAAGTTAGGTACACCAATGAAGGGGGAGATTTGTGGATAACATAAGAAATCGAACCCCTGGTCACCAATTGCTGGCTACGCCACTGAGTATTGACCCACTTGTCTCAGTGAATCTTATAAACAGTGCATAAAGTTTTTTCTATGCAATGATTGGCTCACAGTTACTTATAGTGTAAGTTATTTTATTTCTATACAGTGTGGAATAAGAGGAGGGAAAGCCCCAGAGTTTCAAGATGACAGACATAATTACCTCTCTTGCTTACCACCTTCGTTCGTTCGAATTTTCATCGGCTAGTTATCAAATACTACACTTCGATGGGATGTTATAATTGATATAGGCATATTCCGTAGACCTTTCTTTATCTTGATGTGAAATGAGAAGCTATGATATTGGTTAACACGCCAGAAATGAACATAATATTATTCGAAGCGTATTTCGAAAATTTTGAAACCGCCTTGATGACGTCATTTGTTTGTCGACTTTTGACCAATCAGTGACCGTGTCATCTCAATACAGATTTACATTATAAGCGTATGTCATCTTTGAACCCTGGTGTTTCTCCCCCTCTGGTGTGGAATATAGTGTATAAACTTTTACAGTTTCAAGCAGGTTTTAGTGTTTTCTGACCAATGATATATTCAGACTTATTCATTTCACGATTATGTAATACTGACCTACATATCTGTATAGCATATCTTTAAAAAAAACAATTACGAAATGTTGTTACACTGATTACGTAACTTTTTACATTTTGGGATAGATAACCTCGAAATAATAGCTGTTTAATTTAAAGCATTATATAAAAAAAATATTTGATTGATTATGTATTTCAATTTGTGAAAAATGTTTTCCTAACTGTTTTACCCCTTTCAGGCATAATTCACCCTAGGTATCTGAAGTATATGGGTTTATCATAAAGAAAAAAATGCGTATGTACAGGATGGTCTAAAAATGGGACACTCGTATTTCAAAAATAAACATTGATTTTATTGACGAAAACATGTCATATTATATATGAGGAACTGAATTATATTTAATTTGGTGTCAACAGAAACAGATATTCAACATGTCCTCCATTTTGATAAATTATAGCCCTCGATCTTGGCCTAAACTGATCAGTAGCATCATTGATATGCTGTTGAGACAATGAATTTCACTTCTCAACAATTTTATTCTGTCCTTGAGAGACTGAATAGATGTAAGGAGTTCATGATACACCAATTTTGTTGGTTGTTCTCCCCATACATGCATGGTAGTAACATCGGGTGATGGCCATTGATTAGGGGGATGGACTAAGGCACATTCCCTTTTAATATTTTATTGTCTTGAGTGATCTATGGCTTGGAGCCCCATCTTGTTGTAAACTGTAATGATTGGAATATGAAATCTGACGAATAAGTCCTCTGTGCAGGATATATTTATTCACCCCCCCCCCCGTATTACTGGTCCCCCCTGATCACCCGATGCCTAAGCTTCTCTGACCTAGTACCCGTATGAGGAGATCTAACACAGTTGGTGTACCATTTACCACTTATATATTTTCAGTGAGTCCATAAGAACTATCGAGAAGTAGAATTTATTATTTCAAAGTATATCAATGATGCTATCCATAAGTTTATGCCAAGATCGAGGGCTGTAATTGATCAGAATGGTGGACGTTTGAATAGCTGTTAAAAACTTGGTTTTTGCAAGTTTTTGAAAAACCGTTTTGAAACGAAAATGACGTAATTTGTATTATGGAAGGTGATTGACAGGCATTTTAATACATTTTAACTTATAATATACAAAATTACACATAAGTAAATTCCCTATCCACTGGTATATAGAATACCGGATTTTCTCGCATATACGCCCCCCTAAATTTAGGCCCATGGGCCAAAAATCGAATGTAGTACGCTTATACGCCCATGGGCCTATAAAAATGACTATTTATTGATTTTTTCAATAAATTCAAGAGTATTTTGTCACTGGCAGATCGTTCTGTCCTTACTTTGTTTCAACATTAAGTTCAACGCTGTGCCGTAAGTGGCAGTGGTGGATCGTTCTGTTGTTACTTTGTTTCAACATTAAGTCCAAGGTTGTAGGTGACATTTCCTTTATAATTCTTACAAAACATGCGGTAGGACTACAACAGTAGGTACGGTAGTTCATCAGCTCTTCTCACCTTTACGCCCACTGGGCCAAAAATCGAAAGTAGTACAATTATACGGCCATGGGCGAAAAATAAGAGGTAAAATAGCAGACAAAATTACCCCTTCTTTCAGTTATACGCCCAGGGCGTATATGCGAGAAAATCCGGTAATATGTTTTCATCAATAATATCAATATTTATTTTTGAAATACGAGTGTCCCATTTTTGGACCACCCTGTATGTAGATATTAAGTCAAATATCGCTGTGTTGCACAAATATAGTACTACAACTCTTTTATCCGAGGTGAAAGAAACGTCATGTCATGGACTAAAAGATTGATTGGTAATACATACACAAAAAGCATAAATACGAGCCAATCAATACTAAACATTTCTAAACAGAATGAATACATTTCTTCATTCTCTAGAAAAATGTTAACCACACCTTTGAATTTTCATATACACATGTACGTGTAGTTTAGAGATGTAACCCTACTATCACACCAAGCTAGTTTTCACTATACGTTCTCGAAAACGGGCTTCCACTGTATACGAACGGACTGGACGTACTTAGAACCGTTTGGGGTCTATTTACAAACTTCATCGAACGTGCTCGAATGGGTAGGTCCTCTAGAACCTAGAACATGCTCAAAATGTTCTCGTGGTCGATACGTTCTACAATTAGAACGAGTGACAACGTACTAACGACGAGCTGGACGTACTACGAACGGAACCGTCGTACTTCAATCCTACTAGGGATGTTTTAACAACGAGTTAAACTGTCTGAGGACGTATTGAGAACGAGGTAGAATTAATTGCAAACGAATTTAAACTAATTAAGAACGTATTTAAGACTGCGTATGAACGAGTTAGCAAAAATATAGCTGTTACTCCAAACAAGTTGCCACTGCGTTCTTCAAAACTGGTTTTAAGCTGAGTGCAAACGGAATGAACGTAGCTGCAACTTTCTAAGGTCTATTTACGAACTTTATGAGCGTTCTCAGACGGGAATGTGATTTTAGAATTTTGAATCGATTCAAAATTCGATGGCGACCATACCGTTCTGTAATCAGGTCATGTTGACCTTCTAGACTAAGGGACGCGTTATACGACGTTGCATACCGACGTGGTGCGACCTGAACGAACTGCGAACGAGATGGACGTATTGAAGACTGTTTATGAACGAAGTTGCTAATTACTTTAGACATATTTCCCGACCACAGCCAGATTGAGCCCGTTTTACGACGTTTTCGCAGGACTGGCAAGAACGGGTAAGAACTAGTTTGGTGTGATAGGGGGGTTATAAAAACACTTTTACTTGATTTATATTCATGATACTTTACCATCTGACAGGCCATTGTTTACGATGGTGAACCAGACCCCTGTGAGCCCCCCCCCCCCCCATACAAGTGTCGCGTTGGTGAAGTAGTTAAGGGGGATGTCCACAGTCATGGAGCAAGACTATATACAAACCTACATCTTATCAATACTGTAATATTAAGTTGATAATCAGAACATGTTTATAGAATAAGGTCAGATATATGCTCCTTGTGTTATGAACGTTTGATTAAGAAAAAAGCAAGAGAACAAAAGTTATAGCAAAATCAGCAAGAATACCTATTCAACGCCCTGTAATTATATAAAATACTATTCTTATACTTCTACATGAATATTTGAATCGTACTCATTGTATTGATCTTTAATCAATTTAATAACAACTATGGTTAAAAGGAGACTAGCTCCTGTTATTTCGTTTTATTTCTAATTCAAAAAATTAAATGTTTTCAGCACCAATTGTTTTTCTGAAAGGCGTTGCAATTTGAAAGAAGCTTCGGAGCAAGATAAGTATTTTGTTATTTCAATTTAGTCTTTTTGAAATGTCAGCCTATATTTCACTGTGTTTTTTAAGGTCTTAAGCCCTGGACTCATTGTGGACTGATCATTCCTCAAAAAGGTGTTGTTTAAACCTTTGCGCGAGATTCACATAATCGAGTGCTTAAGTTTATGGTGTCAGAAATGGCTCAAAATTCAATGTCAGTTTCACATTTGATATATTTTAAATAGTCAAAATATATTTAAAACATCAAATAAGAAAATATATTTCAAATTGAAAAAAATCTGTTATCAAAGCAATTTTTTTCAAAAACATCAAATAAGGAAAAAAATTCAAAGTAAATGTTGAGAACTTCAAATTAGAAAAACGTATTTTGAATTTTAAATTCAATGTTCTATAGTTCAAAGCAATAATTACACGACTTCAAACCAACTTTTATCTACAAACTTTTAGACATAAAAATAGATTTTCTATTATTTTTCTGAATTTTCGTACGTGTAATGGTATAATATCGAAAATGCCGAACTCAAGAATGCCGAACTGTTTGAATGGGAAAAACAGCTTGCAAGTGTTCACCCCGGGTGATCAATATCCTGTGTTCCGAATTTCGTTCCAGTAAGTCAGTGACCCGAGTTGTGTTTTACTGAATCCCGACAAATATGGCGGCTAATTTGACAACAGACGATGTTGATGTCGACAATTATTCAAAACTTTCTGACAGCATAAGGTAAGACTGAATATAGAGTGGCGCATTCGGTGCCTAAATATGTTTGCAACATTTTCTTAGTTGTTTATCCATATGCGTTGGGCATTACTGCTAATCGAAGCATAAGTAAACGTGACCTCATTTTCAACGCTCGCTGGAAAGTATGTCACCGAGCAGTTTTTGACCTGCTGTTAGTTAATGAGATAAACTGTTATCATGGTATAATTGCTGGGTAGACGTTCAAAGTATGTACCAACTCGTGCTTCCAGTGAATGTAAACCATTTCTTTGCATAAGCGTCCTAGAAGGCATAATAAGATATATTCCATAGTACCGAATAGGAATCGCCAGTGTTCCGACGCACTTCATGGATAAATGCTTATAGACTATTGAATCATAATGAACAGAAGCAGTGTATACTCACGTGTGATATCTTAATTTATCAAAAATAAGAATTGAATGCATTTGATAATATTGATACTTTGCCAACTTGACTGATTTTTTTCTAGTCTGAGTAATTAATAAATGAGTAGTGGATTTGATTAATTGAGGATTTCCCATGTTAAAATATGTGAAAATTGTCAAGAGGCCACATACATCAGAGGATGAGAGTACAAACAACATGTGTAAATTATGAGACTATGTTGCAACACCTTAAAAGAATGGTCATTTCACAATCCACATTGCACATACTGTAGCAGGCATTTTTATGATATATTTTAACATTGTCACAAAAACCAGGGATTGACAAAAAATATAGCATATCATATAGCAGGTATATGCCAGGTATTGTAATATATTTCAACGTTGTCACTGTTAGAGTAGGCATTACAATTTACCCATAAAAATATAATAATATTGACAACAGGCTAAAAAGTCTTCACTTAGTAAGCCATAAATGTCACATAAAGGCGACGGTCACACCAGGCTTTCACGATAGTATTGCTAAGGTAATAGTCCATGGTATGACTTCCGAATATGAAGGATCCGTAGCACACTATAGCGCAGCAACATTTGAAGCAATATTTATGAAGGTGTATATGTCTTGATTCTTTTAAAATACCATTTGCTGAAAAAACTTCCGGCTTTCGGGTCGAAAAATGTATTTCATCACAAGGGGTCAAAAAACGTAAATATTTTGATTCGAACTTTTATCAATTTTATAAGACACAGACCGTTATTCTAAGCATACGAACAAAAAAATTGATTATCATAATGTCAAAATTACTATGATTTTACTGTAGATGTCGGTGTTTAATTAGTGTAATTACACAACTGTGTTTTTCAGATTTTGTTTGATTTTTCAAATATGAGCTAAGCCGATTCAACAAAATTGAATGGAATATTTAGGTAATTTTTTTTGATTGGGAACGTATTAGTTTTCTTACCAGTTAAAACATTTTATTACCAGACTTTTTCCATATAATCGTAAAGGGTCTAACAACAAATTATTGTTGATGTTTTATAAAACATAATACAATAACAAATAGGTAAGATTCATATCTAATTCGATGTTACAGAGGTATTTGCATGTTCATATATTCCAAGGGCATGTCTAATAATCAATTAGAGTCATATGCAGTCGAACGCCTTACAATTCTTCCTCGACGCTAGTTGTGGCTATCATCAAGTTTTCTGATGGTTGTTTCTTCTTTGACCTTACCGAAGGATACAATCAAATTTTAGGAAGATAATGATAACTATTTTTCTCAATTATTCATGAATTCGACCAAGTCTTGATGGTTGTTTCATAAGTAACTGAGCTATATCTAACTACGAGAAATATAATTTTAGCTGTAGTCGCAATTAGTCAAGGAAGAGCAATAAGCCCAGCTTTATTGATAATGTTCACCGCTGAATAAAAGTTCATATCTTAAAACGTATTGAGACCCATTTTGCGAAAAACTAGCATAATTTAAGCATTTGTCATTCTAATAGAAAAGTGATTCATTTGTAGCATTTATCGTATTAATACCCGAGAAACAATACAAAATGTCGATACACTGATGACATAATCTTTTGGTATTGAATAGAAAAATAACCTCAAACTTTTAGCTTAGAAACCTAAATCATATACTTAAAATCATATTTTATTATTTGCTATTGCATTGTGTACTCCAAATTGTGAAAGTTTGGAAGTTTATTTTTTGGAAATTTTTTGACCTCTGTTAATGGCAGGCATAATTTAGCCTTAAAGCCGGAAGTATATTAAACGGTTATGATAAAAATTATTAGGGGACATATGTAGGTATGCTAATGTTAGGTCAAATATCGCTGCGCTATAGTGTGCTACCAGCTCCTTTATTAGACGTCCTTGAGATTTCATACCATGGACTATGGCAGGATCCATGCATAATTTATTAAATCAGGCCCGCAGATAGGAGGGGGGGGGCTGGTCAGAAATTCTCTCAAAAACGTGCATGATTTTTTGCCAAAACAACAGATGCCAGCCAGATCATATTTATAGTAGAAGGCTAGGCTCAAATAAACCTCAAATTGAGTATTATCATTGAGATACTGATACTATACATACGATCGTGCTATCAAAACTGTCAAAAAGCCCCCCCCCCCCCCTTGGCAAAAACTCCACCCTTGGTAAAACCGCTCCCAAATTGTGAATCCTGGATACAGGCCTGTAAATGGTCATCTTGGTTGTACCAGACAGCAATGCAATGTTTTGATTTGCACACATTTTTTATTTTTAAAAATCTAATTGAGAGCATCCTAATCATGTGAAAAGTTCAATTTTTTTAATAGTTATATTCCTTCTATAAAGTGGGTACACTTTTTGGGACACCCTGTATTTGCAGTTCAATGCCAATGTGGAAATCAATATACAGGGAAAATCGATCTTGAATTTGTAAAATAATAACAAGAAAGGTAGCACCAAATTAGCTTGATGTATTCATGAATGGATTCTCAAAAGTATACAAAATATATATAATCTTATTCTGTAGCTTCGGGACAATGACTATTCCTATTCGGTAGAATGGAATATATCTTTCAACGACTTCTATGACGCTTATGAAAGATAATAGGTTGGATTCAAACATAGCACAAGTTGAGACATACTAATAAGGTATATTTTACAGTTATACAATGCTCAGAGTATCCATCATTACTTACAGAAGGCAAAGAACGACTCGCTGATATCATTTTCTGCGAGCTTTTCGAATTGGGTCATGTTGGTTTCATGCTTCGATTTGCATTAATAGCCTACACATATGGATAATCGTTTAGGAACATGTTGAAAACATATTCCAGCACCGAATGCATTACTCTATATTCATTCTTACCTTATGCTATCTGATTTGTTTGACACATTTTCGTCACCTGGCTCGTCCAATGGCGAACGAGACGCCATATTTATCGGGATTCAGTAAAAACACAACTCGGGTCACTGACTTGCTGGAACGAAATTCGGAACACAGGATATTGATCACCCGGGGTGGTGTTGATTTCTTAGCTCGAACTTTTGTATAATTTGGTTCGAGCATTTTATCATTTTGGTTTGAACTATTGGATCGAAATTTGAAGGAAGTATATTTGGAATTTTTAGTTTAATCTTTTTGAATCCTAAAAATTGAACATCAAAGCTATTATCGATCTTTCAATGAACGATTTTTTCAGTGTTTGACATCTTGATTTTTGGTGTTTGGTGTTTGATTTTTTCTTTCGTAGCTGTTTTTTTGCAGTTTGATAGATGTGTTAAAATATCAGTTAAAATATCAAACACTGGAGATTTATTTTTAAAAAGTATTACTAAAATTGAATGGAAACTTTTAAAGTTTGAATTAAAAAGTGTAATACCAAACAAAAAATTTGGATTATCAAACATAGAATTGAAAATATTGGACAAAACTTAAAAAGTTTGAATTGATAAATGAAAATTCAAACAAGAAAATTGAAATTTCGAACATGAAATTGAAAATGTCGAATAAAGACGCTAAAATAATGCCATATAAGTTAGGACACAACACCTGAGTGGGATGAATCAGCCAAAATGCGTCTTGGACTTCTTTCACCATTGGCTAATTTCCCACGAAGTCACCTAAAAGATACGAAAGAACATATTTTCAATGAAACTTTTTGCAAGAGTCAAGTTGGAAAAGTATCAATATCAAGCTAAAGAGTCAAGTTGTCAGGATTGTTTGTTATAATATAAAGCAGTACAGTTAGATGAAAGCAAATTCCTCTGAACAGAACATGTTTTGATAAATGGCGGACATCATGAAATTTTTTTCTCAGCAGAGCTCTCTTGTCCCTGGGTATCAGCATATAGAATTTGAACCAAATCCGTCAACTGGGATTTCGGGGGTTAAATAAGATAACATTTTATAACGACAAATGGTGGCCATCTTGAAATTTTCTTCTTAACCACAGTTCCTTTATCTCTAGGCATCTACGTATAAAATCTGAAACAAATCCATCCACTGGCATTTGAGTTATTAAAAATTACATTTTTGCGGCCATTTTGAAATTCAGCTGCCATCTTGTCCCTTATAAACGAACCAAATACATACACTGGTTTTTGAGCTATCGACGATTTCGTTTTTACAAATGGCGACCATTTTGAAATTCAGTTGCCATCTTGAAAATCTCTTCTTAAGCAAATAATCTTTTTCCTTGGCATCAGGCTAAACAATTTGAACCAAGTTCGTCCCCTGGTATTTGAGATATCAAGGATAACATTTCCACAAAAAAATTTTTTTAAAAGAATACGCTTATATCTTTGTAAAAAATTGTCAAATTATACGAGGGTTGTTTAATAACATCGTCAAAGGGTGAAAGTATTATTTGAAATTATGTTCATTGTGAGTGTTTCGCACTTCATATATCTTTTTTGAGAAACTCATCGATCTGTCACCAATAGAAACAGGTGTAAAGATGTTTAACTTAAAGGTATATTCTTTGCCAAACCATCTCTCTCCTCATATGGTAGCTATAACCATATATATGCTTGCCATGTTTAGCAAAACACGCAAAAATGTTTTGATATGGTCAAATTTGATCACTTAGAAATGTGATGCTCAATTCCAGTAAGCTGCCATCTTTTAAAATTTCACACAGGAAGTGATGTCATCGACTCTCAACTTTGCATATAGCATTGGGTGAGGAGCTATTAAGAATTACAAAACCAGCTAAATATTCTTTTTCAACTTTGTATCTTATTTAATCCTTCTGAAAATCTCTTCTTTTATTCTAAGTTGACAAGCCCTGAAAATATTTTTGCACAGAAAGTAATGATCACTTGTCTAGAAGTGATTTTGTGCTACTTTCCTATACTGTTATGGGCAAGGTTATAGAAGTTGAGAGTTGATGACATCACTTCCTGCAAGAAATCTTAAAAGATGGCAGCTCACTGGAAATAAGCACTAGATTTTTAAATGATCAATATTGACCATATTAAAACATTTTCCCATGTTTTGCTAAATATGGAAACTATATATATGATTATAGCTACCATATCAAGAGAGAAAGGGTCTGGCAAGGAATATTCCTTTAAATGATGATGCACTCTTACATACAATTTTAGGGGTCGCCCGTACATTCGTTTAAATTACAGTCTTTACGATGATTTCATAATCATATGTTGCACTGGTCTATATGACATACAGAAGTTCTTCAAAAATTCTGTACAAGAATCTCGTTAAGATCTATGCTTTAGGTACTTTTATTTTTTTAAAATACGTAATAATATTTTTGTAAATTTCATGTCTGTAGTATGCTTTCCTTGTTAAGTAAAATGCAATTTGATTGTATCATTTCCTGGTCTCCTTAATACAGAGGAAAATAAAGAAACATACTCATTAACATAAACTCATAAGGTATAAGCCTTTAAAATTTAAATCAAAATCGTGAACCGGTGTAAAACAAATTATGGTCCCCTGGGGATTATGGCCCCCTTTCCTTACGGCCCTTACTGGCCCTGACTGTGTATAAATAATAAGGAAAATAATTGTGTAAGGTCACCATATAAATCAATAGAGAGTAGGACCAAAATTTGATAGGACCACCTACTCTTTTACACCGGTATTTGAGTTATCGCCCGGACACACGAACAGATGGACGAACGGACGGCTTCTCTATATCCCCTCGAACTTCATTCGTTGGAAAATAAATGTTATATTATTTTCTTCAAAAATATATGCTATAGAATATTCTACTATTCATTTACTGAATGTGAGTTCATAAGGTCATCACGAACACTCCTCTATTCTAAATATTTGTGAAATACCTTATTGTCAATATACACGCTCGTAAATAAAATATAACTATAAACACTTATCGCTTTATAGAAATTTGTAAATGGAAGCTTTGATAAGATCCAAAGAAATATCAGTCTTAAAATCTATGTAAAAGTCGATGTCCAACCACCCAATGTTGTAGAGGATAAGGTAGTTACCAGTTTCACCTCCAGGTGGCTCGTTCGGGTCAGATAGCATGGCGGGTATAGTAAAAAGTTCCCTTTAACTTAAAGAGATGTTAATGAGACTTCTACGTGGCATTTTTTCTTTATTCCTTTTTGTTTTGATTTTTTACACCATAACATTAACTAACTACTAAATATGCAACTTTTCACTACGTAGAATTTTAAAATATTAAGTTTGAAAATTTCATTTTTATAATGGAGCTCAATGGGAACAATGACATAATTTGGATTATTTTCAAACGTAGCGGCGCGATTTTCTTGAAATTGACAGATATAATAAATATCGGTAAGACGAAATGTTAGAAGAAAAATGAAGAAAATTCACCGTAGCCATCCAAGTGGTGTAACTGTCATGCTATAACACCGTGAATGGGCTTTGTATAAAAACCTTGTAACTAACCACGTATCCACATACGTGGGCATGAAACAGTCTTTGGAGGGTTCAATTTTTAAAATATTAAGATTAGCCTATTCAATCTCCTCTGCTGAATTGATAATGTACTCGGAGGCCAACATATATGTCTTATAGATCTAACATTTGCCTTGTCATAAAATCTTTGCTATTTTATCCTTCATCAAAAGTTGAAGTACTCGTTAACTTTAATTTACCCTGTTTGTTGAAAGTCAATAGTAAGGCCCCCAGTGGCCGCCAAAAACATCCTAGTGGCCCCCTATGGCCATTAAAAAAGCATGAATATATATGTATTTCATACCTACTGAGGTTCTAGGTACATAACGAGCGGGAATATATAGTGTATCTAGGGACCGGGATGGATACACGCTGTATTCATCCCGGTCTCGCTCCTGAAATTTTTTTTTCAATTTTTTTTCAAAATTTTTTTTCAAACTTTTTTTCCAGATTTTTTTTCCAATTTTTTTCACATTTTTTTGAAAAAAATTTTTCACGTTTTTTCACATTTTTTCAATTTTTTTCAAAATTTTCACATTTTCTTTAAATTTTTTTTTAATTTCTTTTTTCAAATTTGAAAATCTCGCAAACTTTAAGTCCAATAAAACGCCTAGTACCTTAAGTGTGTTTGGGATGGGATCTTTATAAGGTATGATGTACCTAGAACCTCAGTAGGTATGAAATACATCTGTTAAAATATTAAGTTTGAAAATTTCATTTTTATAATGGAGCTCAATGGGAACAATGACATAATTTGGATTATTTTCAAACGTAGCGGCGCGATTTTCTTGAAATTGACAGATATAATAAATATTGGTAAAACGAAATGTTTGAAGAAAAATGAAGAAAATTCACCGTCCTGGTGACAGTTTACTTCACCGACATTAAAGAGACTCTATTGAGACTTCTCTGTGGCATTTTTTCTTTATTCCTTTTTGTTTTGAATTTTGAACACCATAACATTAACTAACTACTCAATATGCAACTTTTCACCACGTAGAATTTTAAAATATTAAGTTTGAAAATTCCATTTTTATAATGGAGCTCAATGGGAAAAACTACATAATATGAATTATTTTCAAACCTAGCGGCGCGATTTTGATAAAATTGACAGATATAATAAATATTGGTAAGACAAAATGTTTGATGAAAAAATGAAGAAAATTTACCGTCCTGGTTACGCAAACTATAGAAAAATCTGAAATAATCATAAAAACCTGTAAAAATAGATCGAAGGGGGTGAAATTCATTTTAATGTGCCTTTCACTATTACAGGGTAATCATAGTTTTGGTAATGGTTTACTAATTTTAAAAGCATATCTTCCAACATGTGTATCAAGCGGGAGTAATACAATAAGTGAATTATCATTAATTAGAATGGTATTATTATATTCCTTAGCAATGATGACAAAAAAGGTGAAATCAATCATATCACATACTAGTTCTTACCATCAAATCGATCTGTTATAATGCATATTAAACAATATAGCAGTAGATCTTCAAATTCAAGAATTGAGCTAAATTGTAAGATAATAGATAAATTGCTAATCTCTCTGTATAATCCCTTTCTCTGAATCATACTCAATTATAATATTTCGGTATGCTTATTTTAGCTACTGTATTAGGTCACTTGGTGAGATATTCAGTAACATGCTGTCACTCGAGACAAAACTTGACACTAAATAATCACTCGAAATAAACGATATGAATTCTTCATATTTTCTTCTTTTGTAATACATCCATTCTTGAAAATTAGCATTCAAAGCTTTTCAATGCAATCAAGAATTTAGTTATCTGACCCTTAAAAAACTTTTCAGGGGGAATAGTTTGTCCACCTGTAGCCCTTAGGTGTATCATCTTTTTCTAGCCATATTTTCCTAGGCCTGCTGGAATACCTATTTCAGTGTGCAAGTTTAGCGTTGTTTTCCCAATGATCATTTGAGTTCTAATGCCAATAAATGGAAATAAAAATGATAGAGTAGTTTATTTTATTGTAAAAATCAAAAATAAAACAAGGTTTGGTCAGGAAGGGAACAGGTGAAATCCTTGGGATATATGAATTAATTAATTATAAGTTAGAAACATATTCATGTTTCTACAATTTAGGGTAACCTGTGTATTATTCTACTGTGCATGGTTATACCCGTGCAAAATATTACAAAATGTTATTTACTTATTATCATAATTCAATGTGACAAAATCAGTCTTATCTTCAAATTTGTATATAATAGTTTGCCTGTAAGGTTGGGCAAGCCGTCTATAACGTTGATAGTATAAGATGTTTATTTTGCTAAGCTCTTATGGGCTAATTCTACAATATGTACAGTAACATATATGCAAGGATGCAAGTATGGAGTCCAGTATGTAGTAAACAAAGGAGTATTTTGGTCAACTCAATACATCTTATAAACACTACATGAAGTGTTTTCTATGCAATGATTATATACAGGCTGCTTAGACTGCGAATTTCAAAAGCTTCCAAATTGTGTGGAATAGAGCTTGCAATGTTTTTCAAGCAGGTTTTAGTACATTCTGACCAATTGTATTTTCAGAAATACATCTGTTATGTACGGTCGGTTTTGGATACAGGGTTTATCCCGCAGGAATGTATATGTGGTCCCTCGGGAGATACACATATTTCCCTTGGGATAAACCCTGTATCCAAAACCTCCCAGTACATAACCCTTATATATGTTTTATCATTTAAACTTATCAAAACAATTGGGGGATCTACAGGAGGAAACAGCTTAATTAATGCCTGGTCACATTTGCTCCGATCCATCGGCCGGCGCCCAGCCGATTGAGTGATTTGCTCAATATTGTATTCAATTTTGAACAAAATACTCAATCGCCCGGGCACCGTTGTGAAAATCGGAGCAAATGTGACCAAGGCATAAGGCTTATTTGAAAAATTCCTTTATTACTTTTATTAGACCTCTGTTTCCCCAAAAAGCATCCTAGTGGCACCATGTGGCCCCCAGTGTCCCTCAAAAGCATGCTAGTGGCCCCCAATCACCTCCAATTGCATGCTAGTGACCCCCTTTGGCCCCAAAAGCATCCTATCGGCCCCCTGTGGGCGTCAATAGTGACCATGGGCATTCGTGCCTATGTCCCATATACGGGACGTTTGATACCAAAATTAAAACAAATAAAAATTTAAGAAAAAATTCAGCACAGCCAATAATGGGTGGCACCATTGAAAAGAGCAAAGATTGAACTTCATTCTTTAGATAATCTTTCAAAAGTGTTTGAGTAATATATTAAAATTATCCTTACTTGGAATATGTGTTCATTCTTAGACTGTGACATTTCTTTTGAGGGGTATTAAGCCCCTTCATGTGCAAAAGGACCAGGGAAAGTATCGCAACAGACTTTTGACAGTTGATAATTTTTTGTGAGTAGTTTCTGGCCGTAAAAAGTAAATGTTTGCGAAAGGCGAATCTATAATCTTCAAGAAAAGTTCAAAGAATAGTTTCAAGATCAATTGGATTATCTTATAATCCATGTTTAATCCACCCATCAACAAGCTTTTTCAAAATACATTCGTCATTTTCACCATCGTCCTTCATTTTTTTAAAAAAATGTTATGCAAAGTTACATTGTACTTGAACACATGTTTCATCACGTAAAATATGTAAGGAACTCCATGAAGTTTGTTTTTGAGTTTTTTTTGAAAAAATGAACTCTTAAAATGCATGTTTACAAAAATAATTTAGCAGTGATGTAAAAGATGGCAATGTTTTTCAATAATAACATGCATAGTGGGTGAATTACTCATGTGTGTTGTGTTTTAATCCTGCATTCACTGACTGAGTTAGCCTATTGAAAAACCATAGAGATTTATAATACAAACAGTAATACTATGAATACTTCTACTTCAAGCTCAAATAGAGCTTTCAGGGTCCTGTGCTAAAATACTAGATCACCTGATGTGGATGTATTTTTGATTTGTAAGGAATCAAGAGAAACCATTAGTGCAAGCAATTAAATGAAAGCATCATCCGAACATCACTTGAAAAGTACTAAAGTGGTGAAAAATTGCAGGATGTTGACAGAAAATGTGGCTAGGGGAGAGGGTCGTCTCTCAACCTCCCCCCTCCTCCCCTTTCCCTGGTCACGGGACTAATACATGTGATATGGCAAAGTCCAATTTATAGATTAAGTTTCCCTTGCAATATTGTTGGCATTTTTATTAGAGTTCATGTTTTGTTTATGTAATGGGTGAGTGGAAGACCCTTGTGTGGCAATCAAATATAAAATGTTTTCTAAAATATATATTTGAAATACTTTGTGTATGTACAGTCACAAACTCTAGGCAACATGAACTAGTAATGGGGCAACACCCCAACTCAATTGAGTGAATGTGTAAACCATATATGGAACAAAAAACATTACATAAAACAAACTCAGCATGCAAACATGTAAAATTGGCATGGCAAAACAATAGATTGTGAAACTGAATAAACACTGGTGTAAAGTAATACAGGGACCTGTTAAAATGACATGAATGGAGATTGGTCAATATGAATAGTAGAAATATAAAAAATGTGAAAATTTGCCAGGTAGAGAGGGAGAGATAAAGGGAGCTGCTGCTCCCCCAAGAGATTCTTTCAAAATGATGCAGTTTCTCACCAATCTGAGCACTTTTCACATGATTTTTTAGCCAAAACTGTCAAAAAGTTCCTCCCTAGGCAAAAGCCTTGCCCTTGGTAAACCTGCTCCTACCCCTTGGTAAAAGCTGGCTACAGCCTGTGTAAAACACTTGTGTCAGAACTTGAACGTGAACGAGTACTGTTATGACCCCCAGTAATGTTGTCCATCTCTCAACTGGTTTAACTGGGGACCATTACATCAATTGGCATTATATCAATCAGGCTAAAAGAGGCCAGTGTGAGAATAGCCAATAGCACGGTGTTATAGCATGACGGTTACGCCACCTCTGAAATAAGAGAAAAACTGTCGAGTTTGAAATTCAAACTACACAAAAATTTAGTAATTTTTTATTTTTGTAGTTAGGGCATGGTCTACATTGCCTAAAAACCTTGTGGTATATATGTAACCTACATACGACCATACAAAGCCAATTGAGCATTGGAAACCACCTAATATGTTCTACTCAAGCCATAATAATGTATTTTGAATTTGCGGTAACATAAAAAATTGATGGACGCTTACGGGAACCTGATTCAAATATGAAACCCCGATTCATTGTTGTTAATTTTGTCATCTTCATCAGTACTTGATCCTAAATCTTCTTTTGCCTCTCCATTGCTATTTTTTACACTTTCATTGGTTTCATTAATAAAGCAAGCGACAGTTTTTTTCCTTGCCTTATAGAGGCAGGACCAAAAATTATAAACTTTGATATCTCAGTCGGTCATCCTCCGATCACAGGGCTTCAAAATCAAGAATATATTCTTTCTTTTTACCCCCTGCGATAAGCAGTTAGCATTTCCCCGTATAAGAACTCGCAATTTGATTGGCCGTCGCAACACTGCGACAGAAATCATGTGTAGGTCATTGCGCATAATTAGATCACGTGATTCAGTTTAATCGGGCGCCTCCAAATTGGTTATAGCAGGGGGAAGAAGGAGGTACGGATTCTGGATACCTGCTTAGGAGGATGCAGTCGGTAGGTTTACATTCTGTTTCTTGTAGACCACCTGGCAGATTTGACCCAGTCTTCATAACCATCTATATATATGTCACCGAATGTTTAAAAGGTTTAAAAGGAAATATTATCTGTGAATATTGCCTACAGGCAAGAAAGAGGACATGCTGCCTTTCCCATCCACCATTTTTTGTTATCGTTACCCCAAAATTTTGCAAATCGCCTTGACGTAACCGTCATGCTATAACACCGTGAATAGGGGACCATAAGTTTACACATTCCATGTGTACGTTCATCAAAATAGTGCGATCTTAACCTCCCTAATAACTGAAATTGTTGGCTCAAGCAATAGAATCATTCTATGTTTGTTTATATTTGTTCACATTAATATGGAAGAAAATCGGACATTTTGCTAAAAAGATGTTATTGTAAATCTTAGAAATAATGATAAAGGTAATATACACCACACACTCAATGGTATTAATTATGGATTTCAGAGACTCTCAAAAGGGACTTTAAGCTTGCAATGTTTTTCACTAAATGTGAATGGAAAATATTTAGCGATGCATTTGTATGGGCGATTGGTCATAGGTTAGCGTTTCGAATTTATATGCAAGCTTAATCTCCCTAACATTAAGGTAAGAGTGTATGCCACTCATAACATTTTCTTAGGATAAAATTGAATTGATGAATATGCAAAAATTATTCTTAGCATATCATCTTTCATTTCATTATTTGAATAATCAATCTGGAGATCTACTCAAATAAGAAAGTGTGTTATAACACATCATCATATAGAAACATGTCCAATGTTTTTTCAGAACATGGATCAAAATACTTGTCTTACTAAAATTATTGGCAAAGGTATGATGTACTAAATTCTTGTACTGTATTTATGATTTTAATAGCACTGTAGACCTCGTGAATCATTACTGATAAACAAGATACAGAAAACCTGTTCAAAGTAAATTCTATGATAAGGGCATCATAGAAATTATCATAAAGAGAGGTATTTAGAATTGCTTAGCAACTTACACACACACACACATGCACAGGTTTAACTGCACTCAAACATTAAACAGTCAACTTGACAAGTATTCAGAATTGTTTGGGAAATGCTGAGGTTATGCTCCATTGATCAAACAGGGGATCACACAGCAGGGGATCAAACAAGTCCAACCATTCATTTATGAAAACATTTTGAACTAACTTTATGGCACACTAATGACATCTTATATGAGTGTGCTGTACTAAAAGCATAGCCCCATTGGATCCCCTTATATTGGATTATCATAATCCTAATCCAGAAGGAGTTCCTTATATATTTTAAGTGATGAAACATGTGTTCAAGTAAATTGTAACTTTGCATGAAAATTGTAAAAAAAATGAGGGACAATGGTGAAAATGACGATTGTATTTTGAAAAAAAGCTCGTTGATGGGTGGATTAAACATGGCTTATGAGATAATCCAATTGATCTTGAAACCATTCTTTGAATTTTTCTTAAAGATTATACATTGGCCTTTCATATGCATTCATTTTTATACAGGCAGAAACTACTCGAAAAAAATGATTTACTGTCAAAAATCTGTTGCGATACTTTCCCTCCTTCTTTCAAAAAATGTCTGCTACAAAGTGACCTTGAACTTGCAGTGAAACATGTTTTTTTCTTTTGTAAGAAATATTAAGTACTAATGAATCAGTGTTGCCATCTTCCAACATACACAAAAATAAAAACGTCCCATATATGAGACATTGTCATTAATGGGTTAACAATTCTGGCTATTTTATGACTATGTCTATCTATCTTTGACTAGACGAATTTCACATCTGTACATACAACAATTGTATAAAGGCTAGTTTTCACAGGGTGAAAATGTTTTTGGTAATAAGTTATTACCTTATTCTAGACTTATGCACACTAATAATTTTTTTGAAACAAAATTGCATTTTCACGTGACTAACTTTTTCTTTTCGACATGTACTATGGGTGCATTTATAATACATCTAAGTTAACATTAACTCAAATCAATTAATCAGATGATTCTTTGTATATTTCAAAAAATAGTTTGCTGTTGTACAATTTATATTGTTAGTACCTCAACTGAAATACTCGATTCTGATAGGTTTATTAGCTGTCAACAATATGTATTGTTAGTACCTCAACTAAAATACTCGATTCTGATTGGTTGATGAGCAGTCAACAATATGCACTGTTGACCGTTTCTAGATACTGTTGACCGCTACTTTAAAAAAAAGTTTCATGACGTCATAATATTTACAGAGAAACATGGAAGACTGACATTTTGTAAACGTTGATGAAAGTGATATTTTGAGCAAGTTTAGCAAAAATGCAAATAGAAACCTAAATCAACATTAATTTACTAATGAGTACGCCGTGATGTGCCGAATATAGAGAGTTTAGCAACCTCTGTCTTCAGATTTCCAACAAATATATTGCTGACGTGGTTCGGAGAAAAGATTATAAAATGAAGCCATGCCGATTGATGATTGATGATTGTTCTCTATATATGTATTATTAGTTTCTTCGGACTAACAAAACAATTGTAGACTTCTCCATTCGGTCAACCGTCAAAATCGTATACCTCGACTGTAAACCTTGAAACTACTATTGACCTCGACCTTCGGTCTCTGTCAACAGTAGTTTCTCGGTTTACAGTCTGGGTATACAATTTTGCCGGTTGACCTCTGGAGAGGTCAACAATTGTATACTGTTGACCGCTACTAGGTACTGTTGACCGCTACTTTTAAAAAAAGGTTTCATGACGTCATAATATTTACAGAAAAAACATGGTAGACGGGCATTTTGTAAACGTTGATGAAAGTGATAAATAAAAATAGAAACGTAAAATCAACATTAATTTACTAATGAGTACGCCGTGATGTGCCGAATATAGAGAGTTTAGCTACCACTGTCTTCAGATTTTCTACAAAAATATTGCTGTCGTAGTTCGGAGAAAAGATTGTGACATGAAGCAATGTCGATTGATGATTGTCGTCTATATTGTGTATTATTAGTTTCTTCGGACTAACAAAACAATTGTAGCCCTCTCCATTCGGTCAACCGTCAAAATCATATACCTCACTGTAAACCTTGAAACTACTGTTGACCTCGACCTTCGGTCTCAACAGTAGTTTCTCGGTTTTTCAGTCTCGGTATACAATTTTGCCGGTTGACCTCTGGGGAGGTCAACAATTGTATAAAGGCTAGTTTTCACAGTGTGAAAATGTTTTTGGTAATAAGTTATTACCTTATTCTAGACCTATGTACACTAATAATGTTTTTGAAACAAAATTTTCTTTTCGATTATTGATCTCAATCCATTCTAAACTCACACTTCACTGTGATAATATGGTATGATATTTAGGATGCGGTGACTTCTCAAACACAACTATACTGTCGTATACCTGTATACTCTGTGTGGATCTTGTAAAATTAGTTACAACCAAGTTCTTGTCTCTGCTATGATCTGCATTCAGCTGGTCGATGAGACCTTTAGTGTATTCTATAAAAGTTTCTGGCCTTTTAAATCCTCCACCATAATTTGGCCAGTAAGCTGTATGGAGGTCTTCAGCAAGATAAATCCCACCATCGAGTTTGACGTGGTCATATAGATGATCAAACGTTACCTTCAACTGATTCATTGTGTGTCCCCCATCATCAATAACTATGTCGAATTTTGGCAATGTTTTCAGTGCTTCAGTCCAAAACCTTGGATTTCCCTGGTCTCCAATTATTATTTTGACTCCCTCTAACTCATTTTCAAATCGTTTTGATTTGGCAATAATGTCCATGCCATAGATTTGTGCACCCGGACCGAAGTAGTCTCGCCACATCTTCAAAGAGCCACCGTTTCTCACTCCAATCTCAAGCATAGTCATCTGTAAAGTAAGGAACAGATGGGTCATATGAGTTTCACTTGCACACTGTGGCTAGTCGATCTATGTGGATGCAGTCATTTATATGCAATGTATCGTGGGTGCTCGCCTCTGTACTTTTCAATGGAAGAATTTTGAACTTCTGTTTAAATAATCTATATTTACTCATCCGTGTATATCCTACTTCATTGATTTTCAAAACCAAAGCTATGCTATAAACACACATTCTCTGATATTTTTACGGAGAATAGATAACTCAAACGAGTTCACTCGACCAGTTTTATCATCTCGCTCATAGCTGTGAAAGGTATGTATAATTTGCCATAGGTTTACCTTATAATGTTGAATAAAACATTCAAGTAATATAATTATTTCACGTACACAAATATGTCTGTGTGAAGTAAAGTACAAATAAATTGTGTTTTATAATATTTTTGCGGTTATGGTATGGAATATCCGCAATTTAATTATAATGTATCATGTGGATTAGTAGACGTTTTTAATGGATTCAATGAACAGGCTGGCTAGGTTTTAATTGAATCATTTTGAATGTGTGTATCTTTAATATTTTAATCCACAGTGTCCAAAAACAATAATAATGCTATATTGGTAATTGGAAAGATTCCACTTACCACGATTTCAAAAAAATTGGAAATAGATAATATTATTCTTGAATTTGGGTCATTTGTTTCAAGGAATCTGTAGGCTCGTTCATCTGAGCTGACAAAATCATCAAGATTTACGGATGGTCCATCTGTATCTGTATTCAGTGGTTCCGAGATTCCCATAATACCTACGCTACCTAAGGGTATTGCGAACCCTTATTAATTGACAAGATGGCATTGACAAGACTTGTGACTTCATGCTGATTGACCAATCAAAACTTCATTGGCGTACCTAATTTCAACATTTTCATTGTCATCATTACATGTTATGGACCCGTTTTTCAAATTAACAGTATTAGGGATAAAACCATAGTTTTTTCATCTGTAATGGCATTTTCCAGTTGATGGGTTTATATATAGTATTTTCAATTCTTCATGAGGTTGTCTTGTAATGGTGTGCCTAATTACTTTACTGAATGAGGAATGTTTATCCAAACAATGAATACACAGAAAATCTGGCCAGTTGTCCATCAGTAAATAAATCATCATGATAAAAGTATAATTTATTATAGCATCCATTTGTTACCGTTTTAAATCCAAATGATACATAGTGGCATCCATTTATACATATATGTTGACGTTTACGAAATGTTTTTCAAATATCTTCCCTATAACAGGAACATGGTAGCTGGAACGTTCACACATTGTGATACTATGCATATTAAATATGTATGCAAGATTTCAAGTCACAATGTTAAGTAGAAACTCTGAGATCACTTACCTCGATTTGGTGTCATATTTTTGCAATGATCCCATTCCCTGTAATGTACGCGAGCACCCACGATGCATTGCATATAAATGACTGCATCCACATAGATTGACTAGCCACAGTGTTGCACGACATACAGGATGACACAAAAATGCTGCCCACTGATTTTGCAATAACTTTCTCAATAATGAATGGAATGGAATCTTCGTGATTTTTTCAGTCGAAGAAAGGTTGTTGTACTTGTATAGCATCAAAAACTTTGAGATTTATAGGTAACACATTTCCGTCCAGGTATGCTCTCGATGAAACAGTCAAAAAATGTTCAAAAATACAATTTTCTGAAATTAGGATATCTGTCTTAGCAAAAAGCTGGCGCACTTGTGTTTTTAGGGTATCGCGAATGAATGCGCATGAATAATATTCCAATTAAAATTATATATCATTTTAAAGCTGCTTCGAGGAAGTTTTCAAATCAAGTACACTTCTTTCACAATTATTGCGCGTTCTTTTTAAAAAAAGTTTTTTTACCCCAAAATCTGCCACAATTATCCGCTATCGACACGTTACATTTTGAAGACTTCTTCGTCTTTAAACCTACATAACTCAAACTAATATACTTTATTTTGTCTTGATAAAGGTAGATGGAGGTGTTATTTCAAAGGATGAATTCTAGTAAGCGTCCCATATTGTGACGTCATATAGCTTGAAAAACAATATGTCGACAGCGACCTTTTTTGCTCATTTTTGTTACCTTCAACTTTTCAGGTTTACATTAAACAAAAAATACGAGACCAAATCTTAATATACCATACATGATTATTTTGCTCGTAAACTCTAGTTTATTAATAAATAGTTGATTTTGTTCGCAAACGTATGTGTTTTCTGTTGTATGTGGAAAATTGGAGAACGAAAGGTTTTCAAAATTCATTAAAATAGGGCGAATTTACGCCATTCACCTATTTTCAAACACAGCAACACATATATTCATTTAACCTAAAATATCAATTGAATTGTGTGTTATGATGCTCCTAACCCATTGTTAATACATATACGATAGCAGAGTCATTCGCCCTAAATATTTTGGGATAGAGGTAAATGTGGAGGACGAAAGGATCTCCATATGTGTACATTTTTTCTCCAAAAAACGTCACATTCTGTGGTGTTAAAGGGTGACGCATATCGTTTAGCAAATCGAACGCTCGTTTCTGGTGTTGCTCACCGTTTGGTATAAAAGGCCCGATCCCGGAATAATACTCAAGGGTTCACAGGTTCGAGGTCGTTGTGTCAACACCTCTAACTGTTATATAGCATAAGTATATTATAGATCGTCACACATTTATAAAAGGGTGATTTTTATTTTGACAAATCAATTCCACATTTATGGGTGAAGTTTCAGGATCTTCTATTTGTGTACAATAAGGAAAAATTGGCATCTAAATTTCCCCATAACGTAATAGCACACAGCTTGACATATGAAATATCCTACAAATGAAACAAAGCAAGACAAACCGGTTTCTAATACAAGGATTTATATTGGCTGTTGTACATGTATTCTTTGAACGCAATCACTCTTTGGATAACGTTTTCAAAATCATTATAAAAGGATTTCTTTATCTCAAAGACAATTTCAATAAACTGGATTTTACAGAACTCCCCTTATTTCTTAAAAATGGACTGATCCAGTTGATTCGCCTGGAGTCGCCATATTGTTTTTATACGGGATGCTAATCGGAACCCTTTAAAAAGCGAAAATGTGTAACAATACGTTCGCGAACTTTTTGCGACGTGATCATTACCATTAATACCCATTTTATCAAGTAATTTTGTATTGAGTAAATTTAAGATTTCTAATTTTCATTTGTGAGTGGTTTTTGTGTCATAGCATGCCTGTGCAGAAAATGAGATATCTCTTATATATATAACACTGTTTACACATAAAGTAATGAAGATTCTTTCATTATTGACAAAGTTATTCCAAAATTAGTGGGTGACATTTTTGTGTCACCCTATAGCGAGGCAAGGGGTGTCCGATTCTAGCCAATCCGAACACAGTATTTCTGAACTGAAGTGCATTATATAACCAATCACCGCATTCAAGGTCATTTTTTGTGGTTGTTAAGGCGTCAACTTGATTAAAATTGATGCTTTCAAAATTACAAAAGTATGAGTTAACTAGCAGCAGGGTTTACACATTTTTTGCCTGAATGCTACGTTGGAAGAATACATAGTTCAAAATCAAAATCTTTTGAAACGAAATATCACCAGTTTCACCAGTTTTTTGTGTAAGAGCATAACTACCTTAAGCGACGTAGAGTACTTGGCATTGCCAACAGGTGGGGATCATGTGAATTCAGCACTATTGAATGAAAATATTGAATTTTAAAATCATGTCTTACCTCCTTGTTCCTGAATCTTGCAAAATGTCTATGATAAATATCAAAGTAATGATTCCATTTAAAAACATCTCCGAATTTCTCAGACTTTCTGTAGTTTTTCCACCATGTTTTAAATGGGTTAATAGTCGCATCGTCAAATGTATTGAGTGGGGGCGCATCCTTAAATCTAGTGATCTCCTTTTCTTGTACACAGTTGACGTCCTTTAAGATACTTAATGTCTGACCACGCTGATACAAAAGAGTACTTATAAGTAAAACAGAGAATAACACTAAAACGAGTAAGATGGTTTTCATCTTTGCTGATTCTCTCATGTTTAGAAACTAAGGTCTTCGACTGCTTTTTTAAAAATTCTTACGGTTTTATTGAGGCGCAATCAATAATCAATTGATATTTAAATTGATATTTCCATTCGCCTAACTCAATCTGTTTACCGAGTTCTTGCTCATTCTTCACTTTGAATAAAACTTTTCAGGTGTATGTTAAACACTGTTTGCTCAATTCTTCCACCCAAAAAACTATTGTGAATTGGTGTTAATGTTCTATACAACCATAATACATCATAGTTCTACAATGCGTCAATCTGGCTGTGGTCGGGAAATATGTCTAAAATAATTAGCTACTTCGTTCATAAACAGTCTTCAATACGTCCATCTCATTCGCAGTTCGTTCAGATCGCACCACGTCGGTGTGCAACGTCTAGAAGGTCATCATGACCTGATTACAGAACGGTATGGTCGCCATCGAATTTTGAATCATTTCAAAATTTCAAAATCACCTTCCCGTCTGAGAACGTTCATGAAGTTCGTAAACAGTCCTTGGAAGGTTGCAGCTACGTTCATTGATATGGTCGGTAACAGGACAACTCATCCCTAAGACAACTCATCCCAAGACAACTCATCCCCAAGACATCTCATCCCAAGACATCTCATCCCAAGACATCTCATCCCAAGACAACTCATCCCAAGACATCTCATCCCAAGACATCTCATATCTTGAAAATACTGATTCAATCATGTTTATTTTTTCAGAAAAGAAAGAAGAGACTGTGCATGTATAGCTCCTGTAGTTGTTTAGTTGTAAAACATGATGCCTTGGACACCTGCTCAAAACACATTTGTACTAGAAAAAATACAAAAAAACAGGGTGACTGCAACCGCAAAAAAACAAAGGAGTGGTATCGATATGGTGAACTTTTTGAACACATGTTTCTCTTAAACCAGTCATCAAAAAATTCTGAAACTTTTACACTTCATCAATTTATATAATGGTCATCTTTTGAATGGTAACATTATAATTTGAAATATATATATATACTTTTCTCTATATTTTTTTAGAAAAAAATCAGACACTTCTTACCGAACCTCATTGGAACAAAACGACCTAAACACAACGTGTTTAGGTCTCTCAATATTGTAATTGTACAAAGGAAAGTTTGGATGATTTAAAAAAAGTATCTTGTTAAAACATTTATCTGAATTTTTATCTATTTTGGGGTTTTTTGTTTAATTTTTTGCATACATTTTGTTAAATCAACCAAAATTTCCTTTGTATAACTATACGACTATTGAGAGGTCTAAGAAAATGTTGTATATGCTATTTTATTCCAACAAGGTTCGGAAAGACATTTTATTTCATTCTCAAGAATTAGTTGAAAGGAACAGAAAACAATTGCAATTAAAAACAAAAAAGTTATATAAAATATTATAAATAATTTTTGCATTGAATTGTTGTCAATCAGTCAACATTACACAAAGGACCGTGTGTTTTTACAGAATGTTTTCAATAATCGGTTTAAGAGAAAAATATTGTTGAATTCAGTTCACCATATCGATACCTATCCTTTGGCACAAATCATCTTCATCCGATGTATGGTAAATCTGTAGAGTGAAATCAAAATCACTCAAAGAGGGACTTTACATTCATAGTCGAAATGCTTTCAAAAGGGAGCCAAACGCCCTGGTTCAGACAAACTTAAGAAGGTATTTTGACCATGACGGTAAAGTCCCTAGAGTGATATTGATGAGACTCCACACATTCCCGACAACATGATTGAATATAATATTTGCCAAATCTGAAGTGCCAAAACACTATAGTTAGAAAGTAATTCGGTTTTATTGCTGTGGCAGGCACCTCTGACTGCATTTTTCGTATTTTTCTAATACTAATGTCTTTTGAGCAGGTGTCCCAGTTATCTTGTTTAACAGCTTAATAACATTATGAGCTATACATACGTACACAGTATGTATAGCTAATAATGTATGTATGTGCACAGGCACGAAAAACTTTCAGAAAACTTATTTTTAAGTATGTGTTTGATAATGTTAAATCAATAGATATTTCATCTCAGCCATTTGATGCATTGTATTTATTGATCATACGACTATGCAGAATGTGGCTATCACAGATACTCTGCCATTATGTAAGCAAATTATGAACTAGTGTCACTTAGTGTTATTTATTTGAATCTATTGTTTCATTTACACCAAAACCATCATTAATAGATCTGTCAATATCAACTTCTCCTGTTAAAGCATCTGTTGCAATCGTTTTTTCGAATATATCCTAGAAAATTTAAAATGAGTTCCATGAGTTTTACGATTACGAACATCACATGACATTCTAATCCAGGTCCTTGAACATTGCAGAAAGTATAGAAAATATGTATTACATAACATAACAATAAATTGAAAATAGATAAACATTGTGCTGTTACAAATGAATGTGACTTTAATAACTCAGATGTGAGTAGGTACATGTAGTTACCAGCAGTTTCACCACCAGGTGGCTCATTCGGTTCAGATAGCATGGCGGGGATATCTGTCAAATACAAGAAAAGATATTTCACTTTTTGTGAATTTATAACATGGGGTCTATGAGGAAGCTCCCCGAACTAGAAGTCACATTTTCCAAAAAGATTTCAAAGTTGATCAACAATTTTCAAAACCATATTTCCAGATGTACTTTTACATGTAGATTTCAAATATGACATAATTTTGACTAGATTTTGGATATTTAATGATGTAAATCAAGATTATTTCTACTCGCTTCTAGACAAGTCTATTACTTTTGAAATAGATATAATGCCAGACAATAATTATATTCCGAACGAGCCTACAAGATCTGCAGGTCCTATGTCTAACTTCAGGGCCTTATGAGGAAACACAAGTTAAGCACAACAATTTTGATGGTATACCAATGTGATTTTATAACATGGGGTCTATGGGGAAGCTCCCCGAACTAGAAGTCACATTTTCAAAAAAAATTCAAAGTTGATAAACAATTTTCAAAACCATATTTCCAGATGTACTTTTACAGGTAGATTTCAAATATGACATCATTTTGACTGCATTTAGAATATTTAATGATGTAAATCAAGATTATTTCTACTTGCTTCTAGACAAGTCTATTACTTTCGAAATAGATATAATGCCAGACAACATTATATTCCGAACGAGCCTACAAGATCTGCACGTCCTATGTCTAACTTCAGGGCCTTATTAGGAAACACAAGTTTAGCATAACGAATTTGATGGTATACCTCCAAGTCATCCTTCTTCAAAGGACTTCATTTATGCCAAAATATATACACTTGTAAAATACCCTTGCAGCAAGGACTAAGTAGCTCTTGCTCCAAGTAGGTTGCATACAACTTTGTGGTGTTTGTGGAGAGTTTTAAAATTTGAATCACAAATAAATCAAGATTTCTGTCAAAATGAGAGTGATTATTTATTATATACGAATCCTTAACGACACAACTGTGTATCTTTTCTAATCAATATTTTATGATGAAGGGTATTTTTAGAATTGAAGATTAGTGTCAGAGAAAAGTGGATTACACATTAGAATTTAAAAAAAGAGAGAAATACTTTTTTATGATCAATAACATGTAGTTGGAGCCCACCCTCGTGTTGCGGATTCATCAAAATATAGCTTTATCGATTTCTGTTATCTAATATATAAACGCTGGTTGAGTTTTAGTATTGCTGAACGTATCGATGCTGTTTACACATTAGCAAAAAGTAGGACACGGATTTTCATTATAATTATAATTTTCGAATGAGAAAGTTATTTGTAAACCCGTTAATGTTTTTTCCAATGATCTATTGAAAGTCATAGAAAATGTGAAAAATCAAGAACTTTTCCTCGTATTATTTTACTGTCAGTTCAATTTGTTAGAGTTGTCTATTTGAATGATAAATACTCTCTACACTTGTGATATATTTCGATTTATATAAATAAATCGAGCGGTTTTTTGTTATAACAATCCTGTAAAAACACTGCCACATGTCACCAATATCAACAACTTACATTCAATAAACCTTGTTCAATAAATCAATAATTGGAAGATTTATTCACGTATTTTCTGGAAAATTACTGAAACAGTTGGGCATTGCTATTTTCACAAATGAAAATGCAAAGCTAGGTGTAGACTTTGATGCCAATTATTTTTATAATTTGAATGTTCAAATGGCCATCCATTTAAATGCCCCTTGATGCTCTTTCTAATGTTTCTTTGTCAAAATGTTCATATTTTTAAAATGCCTTTTCACATGTTTCTTTGTCTAAATGGGCCTCCCTCTATAATAATACACGCCCTTTCACAGATTGCCCTGTCCAAAATTTTGGGTCAAAATTTGAGACCTATCTTCTTGATAATTTGGCCTAATTTTACAAAATAAGATAAAAAGGTCCAGTAATGCCAAAAAAGTCCCACTAATTGGGGCCATAAAAATAAAAATCATCCAAATGGTC
This sequence comes from Owenia fusiformis, assembly GCA_903813345.2. Classification (NCBI taxonomy): domain Eukaryota; kingdom Metazoa; phylum Annelida; class Polychaeta; order Sabellida; family Oweniidae; genus Owenia; species Owenia fusiformis. Next base: position 17,558,242 of record CAIIXF020000007.1, on the reverse strand, counting down.
ATCCCTTTAAAATATACTAGTTTGTCCTTTCACAGATTGCTTTGTCCAAAATCTTTGGCCACTAAAACTTAAGATTTGGCCAACATTTTGAAAAAAGGCCTGATTTGTGATAATTTGGTCTAAAATTAAGAAAAATAAGGCAAAAAGAAGTGCCAAAGAAGCCCACTAATTTTTTTCGTGGCCCATCCTATGGGAAGGGCCCATACCCCCTCCCCCCAGACCCAGATCCGCCAGTGTTTTGAGGGATATATCGGTCTACTATGTTACTGTCCAAATGAACCATGAAAATGGTTCAGAGAAAAATGCATTTCCAAATTTCAGTTCTCAAAGAAACAAATGGTACAATAGTATCTATATATATTTTTCCCTTTGACCTGGTTAGACAACCAAAATTGGTTTATTTTTGAAGTTTAGAAGATTTAGAAGATTTAGACAAAGTTTTTGCTACCTGAGTGATGATGACATCAGTTAGGTTGCAACACTTTTAATATGCTAAAATATTGAAGTGGCAGATTGGATATGGCATTTTACTATTGAAATAGTGGGTCCTTTGTTCAATCGTTGATTCAACCTTTTTTCGAAAAATGGCGGGAAATTTGACTAGTTGAGAAATGAAACGCTCTCTGAAATCTCTAAAATAACTTTTTAAGTCATGACAAATAGTAAATGAATGATAAAAACATATTTTCAAACTTTACGCGGGGACTTAAAAGAGTCACTAAAAGAACATATTTTCAATGAAATATTTTGCAAGGGTAAAGTTGGCAAAGCATCAATTTAAATCTGTAGAGTCAGGTTGTCACCTTGACAATCACATGAAGAGTGACCTTGGATGCGGTGACCGGTGACATATTGCACTACAGTTATATGAAATACAGTGTTCGGATTGGCTGGAATAGGACACACCTTGCCTAAACGCGTTTTGTTATGTCTGTGCTTCGTGAACTGTTTTGGATATAAGTGACATATATAATTTTATAATCACATCAAGCGATCACTTAATTGCATTCCAGATTTCTTTAAAAAACTAAGAAATATACATCACATTCACATATCAAATTTTTCAAAACAGAAAAACATGTATAAATAGTAAGGCCTGCTGGTCCGATTCCCCCTGGTAGCATTAACATTGGTCTCGTGTATGTCATACAATTAATATTTGAAACACAACTATAATTCGAACTTATGATGGACATAAGTATGATGTGTACTTCAAGTACGGACGTCAAGTAAGATTCTGGCGAAAGCCGGAGCATAGATTATTTAAGAGGACTGGAAACAAGAATGACCTACCTTTTTATTTCCCGAATCTCGCCTGAAATTAGCTCATCTTGGTGACTGTAACCTGTATATCTGTATAGAGTCTCTTTGTATCGCATCTGCCTCAATTTTAAAGTTTTATTGGTATTTTTAATATGATTTCACTGTTTTTGTGGACTGGACGATTCAGCCAAGCAAATGGCAGCTGACCCAGCTGACTCAAAGTACTTTTAGTACAATGTACTAATTATCGCAAATAACAATAATTTTGGAAACAATATTATACTAAATAGATTACTAAGCATCTAAGGTAAGTAAAACTAGATGAACAACTGAGTCAATAGTGATAAATAGGCAGATTTGAAATAGACTGCCATCTTGTTCCCGGTCCTCTTAAATAATCTATGCTCCAGCTTTCGCCAGAAACTTACTCGACGTCCGTGACTTCAAGGTAAAAAGTAATACTAGTATCATACTAATGTCTTCGGAAAATTCGATATGTGATGTATATTTTCAGTTCTTCAAAAAAATCTACAAATATTTCGTTGCGGTTTTATCTTTACATCCTTGTTTCAATCACCGCCATCACTTTTCACCGCACGACGTTACCTTGAAATATCAAGATATCATGCTATTCTCATACTTAGCTAAGGTGTTGTTTATTCTTATAGGTAGATGGTTGCTTCCCCTGGATTGTCCCTAGAATATTTCCCAAAAAGTGAACTCTGTGTATTTATTTTAATAGGTCATTAACAATATCTTTTTTAGTTCATATTGTCACCAACTTAATGTACAGGGTGGGCCAAAAACGCCACTTTTTCCAAAATGCTATAACTTTTAAAATTTTTGGTACAAAATCATACTTTGCATTCCAAATGAAACTTGAAGTTGTTATCTAGCCATGGATCATGAATTGTACACTTTTACTTGAATGAAATATGGCACCATCTCACTTAAACATGTGGTGTGCCATGAGAAATAAGCATAATTTGCAAAATGTTCATGAACTGATAGGGCCTGGTGACCGCCAAGCTAATAGCCCTGATGCAAACCCCAGAGAGTATAGGGCATGGGAAGGTCCCCAGGAGATTGTATGAAGGCACCCAATCTAAAAAATTGCTCAACTAAAGCTGGCAATTAAGACATGTTGAAAAAAAAATTAGCTAACATTCTATTATTACTGCTATATGAGCAAGGCGACTAAAACTAAAATCTATCATCAAATATGGTGCTGGACCAATTGAACTCCTCTTTTAGATCAAATATTATCCAAGTTAAAGGACTTGGTACATTATATTATTACTAAGAACCCCTAGCACTATATAACGGCAGGCCCGTAAGACACTTTTCTCAAAGGGGGGTGCGGTTTTAACTAAAGAGAAAGTAAAGTTGTCAATTTTTTGCCCCGTAAATCAAATTGCGGAAGTCAAATGGGGGGGGGGTCAGTTACTCCCTATATTGGGGCCACTCAGCTTATTTGTAGTATCTTACAGTATTGTTTTCATATTTTTTTTAGACTAAATATTGTATGATATGACGTGCACGGACCTGGGGACAATTCGGGAAATGCGGGCTTATCTCAGCTTTGAACGTTAATCTCTGCCTTGTTTAAAAATCCAACTATGTGTTTTACATATCATTTTGAAGTATTTTTTATTCGCATTTCAATGAAATTATTTTTCCTTCAAAATTTTGATGGGATCCAACACATTTTTAAAGTTAAATATACTCCGACATCGTCAAATACGCTGTAAGACGTAACACTTTACGCTTACAGGGCTCGTTGAAATTGAGATAACTTTTGAAATAATGATCAAAATCCCACAATAAATTTCACAATTTATTCAATGGAACATTTGCATTTATGACGTCACAATTGCTTAACGGCTACATTAAATTATCTTATACGAACGCTTTTAAAATTTTCAAAATTGTGTAAGGTTTTGAAGACGAATGGGACGAGCAATAAGTTTACCTTCATTTAACCTTCTAATTTAGGTCTGATTTGAAAGAAAATTTAACTGCACAATATTGTCATGGCGAAATTTACAAAACAATAACCGGTTTGTTTATTTTGCAAATAATATCAAAATAAGAGCTGGTTTTCGAGACTTGAAAAAATGTGACGCATCGATTTTTTACCACAAATTCCATACATATCAATTTTTACTAACGCCCCAAGTGGATTTCTTGACCGTTTTTCAAAATTCAAAAACATTTTAGAAATATTGTCCTCGAGATCTTGCTACCCTGTAAATTTTGTAATGATTAGATAAGGATAAAGTATTTTATTTTTAGGTTGACTAAACTTGTAAAAAATGTGACGCTTGTTATTTTTGACGTTGTAAGGCTGTTTGCGCCCTATACTGCTCATTGTTTTGTTTTGTTTTTTGACGCCATAATGTTACGCTAATTGTCCCCAGTTTCGTGCGACGTGTAATGAGCAATTTGGAGAAACGCTGTAATATGGGGAGGGTGTACTCCAAGGGCATAAATGTCCGAGAACTTTTACCAGTTCAAGATCACATTCAGTGATTTCTGGACCCTTTCAAGGTATTTTAATTGAAATAGAATCTATTTATAAGAAATTCAGATTGTTTCAATCATTTTCTTCTTAGGGGAGCGAGGGGTCAGCAAGGAAAATGTTACTAATTCAAGATGCTGTCTGGTTAATTCTGAGCACTTTTAATGTGTTTGGGTAAATGAATGCTTTAGTTTTTGGGGTTGGCTGCCAGAAATTTTTATGATTTCATAATGTCACTTCGTGACTCCTAGGCACTTTTAAAGCGTTTAAAATTAACAAGTGCAACTTCCAAGTGAGGAGTGACCCACTCCCCCTAGAAAATGTTACACTTTTGAGATCTTATTTGGTGCTTTCTGGGCAATTTTAAAGTGAATGAGTCAATAAAAAAATGTGATTTTTTTTCAAATTCTTTTTGGGGGTATCAAAGAGAATGAGAGGGTGAAGTGGGATGGAGTGCCAGAGGGGGAGCAAAGGTTTGTCCCCAAGAAACATTGACCATATCAAGGTGCCATTTGATGATGTCTGGGCACTTTAAAAATGTCTGAGACAATACATGAAATTCAGAATTTTCTCTATTGTTTGGTAGGAGATGTGAGGGGTGGCCAACTCTTCTAGGAAATTTTACAATTTTAAGATGAAATTTGATGCTTTTGGGCACCCTTTAAGTGTATGAGTCAATCAATAAAAAACAATTACATTTTTTCAATTTTGGGGGGTTGTTAAAGGGGGGTGCCAGAGGGGGAGGTGGGATTAGGGTGCCAGAGGGGGAGCAAGTGTTTGTCCCCCATATCTGCCCCCCAGAAACATTGACCATATCAAGGTGCTATTTGATGAAGTCTGGGCACTTTAAAAGTGTCTGAGACAATGCATGAAATAAATTCAGAATTTTTGTCAATTGTTTTGTGGGGGATGTGAGGTGTGGCCTACTTACCTGAAAAATTTTACAATTTTAAGATGTTATTTGATGCTTTCTGGGCACTTTCGAAGTGTATGACTCAATAAAAGATTTGAAAAAGTCACAATATTTTGGGGGATGTTAAGGGGGAAGGGGGAGGTGGGGTGTCGATGCAAGAGGGCGAGTAAGTGTTAGTCTCCCAGAATCATTGACTATATCAAGGAGCTAATTGATGATGTCTGGGCACTTTACATGTGTCTGAGATGATACATAAAATAAATTCAAACTTTTCAATTGTTTTGTTTTGGGTGTGAGGGATGGCCCACTCCCCCTAGAAAATTTTACAATTTTAAAACGCTATTTAGTGCTCTCTGGGCACTTTCAAAATGTATGAGTCAATTAAAAAATTGAGAAAATCACAATTTTTTCAATTTTTTAGAGGGGTGTCAAGGGGGGCGGGGTGCCAGAGGGGGAGGTGGGGAGGGGTGGGGAACCGTTTACTATATCAAGGAGCTATGTGATAATGTCTTGGCACTTGGGCACTTTAAAAGTGTCTGAGACAATACATAAAATAAATTCAGAACTTTTCCATTGCATTGAGGGGGGTGTGAAGGATGGCCCACTCCCTCTAGAAAATTTTACAATTTACAATTTTTTTTTAATTTTTTGGGGGGGGTGTCAAAGGGGGGTGCGCATCGCACCCCCCCCCCCCCATCTGACGGCCCTGAACGGGTATAGAGCGGCTATAGAGCTGGTCTTATTGTAAGTGGTTGCATCCAAGGGTCGAACTCTGAGAAGGTGATGGTATGTCTTGGATGGAGATCCTTATCCAATCGAAGAAAAGAAAAAAAAAAGTTTTTATGTTTGACTTTGTAAATAATTATAAGATGCCTTCATATGTTTCAAATGTTTTTGAACAGTATAAGAATCAGGTAAATCACCAGAGACTTCGACGTAGCAATGATTTTAAGATCCCATTCAAACATCTGCTAACTAACCCCCCTATCACACCAAACTAGTTCTTACCCGTTCTTGCCAGTCCTACGAAAACGTCGTAAAACGGGCTCAATCTAGCAATTCTTCGTTCTTAAACAGTCTTCAATACGTCCATCTCGTTCGCAGTTCGTTCAGGTCGCACCACGTCGGTGTGCAACGTCGTAGAACGCGTCCCTTAGTCTAGAAGGTCAACATGACCTGATTACAGAACGGTATGGTCGCCATCGAATTTTGAATCGATTCAAAATTCTAAAATCACATTCCCGTCTGAGAACGCTCATAAAGTTCGTAAATAGACCTTAGAAAGTTGCAGCTACGTTCATTCCGTTCGCACACAGTTTAAAACCAGTTTTGAAGAACGCAGTGGCAACTTGTTTGGTGTGATAGCTATATTTTTGCTAACTCGTTAATAAGCAGTGTACGTTCTTAATCAGTTCAAACCCGTTTGCAATTAGTTCTACCTCGTTCTCAACACGTCCTCAGACAGTTCAACTCGTTGTTAAAACGTACCTAGTAGGATTGAAGTACGACGGTTCCGTTCGTAGTACGTCCAGCTCGTCGTTAGTACGTTGTCACTCGTTCTAATTGTAGAACGTGACGACCACGAGAACATTTTGAGCATTGTCTAAGTTCTAGAGGACCTACCCGTTCGAGTACGTTCGATGAAGTTTGTAAATAGATCCCAAACGGTTCTTAGTAGGTCTAGTCCGTTCGCACACAGTTGAAACCCGTTTTCGAGAACGTAGTGAGAACTAGTTTGGTGTGATAGTAGGGTTAGGAAGTTTACAGCTTTATCCAGTATTAAATTATGGGATAATTTACCTGATGAACTGAAACAAGCACACTCACGCAACTCATTTAAGTATAAAAATAGAACATTTTTGAATGGGAAAAAGAAAGAATTCACAACCCCAAGATTAAACCTATCCAGAGATAAAGAAATTGTCTTAAATAAAACAAGATGGTGATCTCATTTTTATGCAGCATCTTTTTACACATAACTTCAAAAATATTCCAAATGCCAAATGTAAATGTGGTCACTCTACTGAATCAACCAAACACCTATTGCTCCATTGACCTCTTTTTAACATTCAAAGACTCAATTTTCACAGAGAACTAGGGGGACTGCCATCCTTTAATTTAAACTCTTATAATAATAGAAAACAGGAAGACAGGGTAGACTTTCTACTTTTTGCAGATCCTTCTCTTGACACAATTACAAATAAAAAGGCTATTGAATTAACAGCCGAATTTTTACACTCTATTGTCAAGGAAGTCAAATAGTCATGTACCAGGTCGTTCAATAAGTTCCCGGAAAAAGGCTCTCATTTTGTTAGTTTGTAGTATTTTTTATTGAAATTTTCACAGTATGTGTACAATATATTTAGAATTTATGTATAGAAATATTTGTATACAATATTTCATATTTATTAACTTATCCTTGGTAGCGTGACGTCATAAAAGGATATGCGGGGCACTATTTTGACGTTAAAATCACACAATTTTCAATTTATTCATCATATGTTCACATTTTTTGTATTTGTTTTATTTCAACTGAATAAACAGTCCTGTTGCCATGGTAACTATGTGACATCATATTACTGCTGTACAAGATGAAGGGAAGCTCTGAGGGGGATTCGCTTTGGCTCAGTTGATGATCTTAAAGCAGGTGTTCAGAATGCACGAAAGGAGAAGTTTCAAGCTGGGTTCTGTGACCAATACAAGCAATGGGTTCAGAGACAGAGGCTATGTATTCAACACGATGGTTCATATTTTGAGCATTTAATGTAGATGACAGTGGAGGACTATGTGAACATATAATCTAACAAGCATACAAAGACATCAAAGGGTGTTTAATATATCGTAAAATGTGACTAAAACGTTTAGATTTAATGATCCAAACCGTAATACTAAACAGTGCCCCGCATACCCTTTTGTGACGTCACATGATGTTGGATAACTTTAAAAACTAGTTAGACATTTTCAGATTAATTTAATACAATGATTTGAAAATAAATTGCACACATACTGTGAAAATTTCAATGAAAAATACTATAAACTAATAAAATGAGAGCGTTTTTCCGGGAACTTATTGAACGACCTTGACATATATCTCTGACCTGTCTTCACGTTTTCCCGATTATTTTCATGTTCATAAATATGTTTTATATCTATCATTTTTACATTGTGGCCTATTTTAACCTATATTGTAACTACTTTAACAGGGCCAATAATGCTTCGGCGTAGGCCTTGTATCTGTTTGTATGATGTATTATGAAATAAAGGAAATATAAAAATTAAAACAAAACAAAAAAACTATATAACTGCAAATTTTGGGATGTGTAGGTTGGAAAATAAAAAAGTTGTAATGTCTTGAAAAAAGTGGCGTTTTTGGCCCATCCTGTATATAGCCTTTTTTATACTAGAATCTGATTATTTATGGGATTGATAGATGTCAGTACAGGCTGATTTAACATATCCTAAATAATTGATTTTGAAAATTTTTATTCAAGTTCATTGCTTTGCAATAAGCTTGCTGAGGGGAACAGATATTCAAATGCATTCAGTTTATTTAATTCATGCTTCTTCCACGTTTAAAAATAAAAGTACACGAGGATGGTCACTGTAAAATATTAGACATAAATTTTTGGGATAATATATAATTAACATGGTCAATTGATAAAGGCATATTATGATTCTTGAATTACAACAAAGTGATGCACCAAGGGCGGTTCTCAATCCATTTTACATATCCATCTCCCTTTGCAGTTGTCTCTTAACTTAGTGTTGCTAAAAATGTGAGGACTAGCAGTTGTACTTTGTATTTTTGCAGTGAATCAGAATACGCTGAAAATCAAAATGCATTAATGTCAGGAATGTGAATGGTGACTTTAAGGAGCAGCCACTCGACAGGGTAATCGATCAGTATTTATTTACTTCTTGAGAGATTAAATCAATACAACAATAAAAAACAAAAGCTGTTTGTACAAGGAACGACATCATATTTTGTTTGACTTGTGTCTGTGCTTGTTAGCATATTCATCCTTTTTGGGGTATTCTAATATTATTGTTTGTTAAAAGATCTATGTTTCTGTTGTTGTTTAAAGGGGCAATAAAGACTGTAGAGAAAATAGGAAAGTTTTTTCATTTTTTCTGAGCTTTCAAGGCAACATTTGGTTTAACATCTTCTTTGACATACCTATTTTCTTAAAATGTATGGATAAATTATCAATTTCAGCATTAAGAAGTGTAAATTCAGTTCAAAACTTCAAAAAGGGGACTTCCACTTTTATATTTTTAAGATCCACCATGTTTCAAGAGGAATATCAGCTAAAATAATGTTAATCTAGGGGGTTTCTTTGTAGATAATAAAAATAGACGTTAGTCTTGATGAAATATACAAACTTAAATATATTTTGACACTGGTCCATGATCGTTGAATGACCCCTCTGCACTAATTATTGCACCTTTAAGGAAAGAAGGCTAGGGAGATCTGGAAAACTGAATAATAGCATAATTCAATATCTACGCATGCAAAACAATGATAAATTGTTGTATTATTGCGTCCATGATTCAACACTATGATGTTGTGAAAGGGACAAAATGAATTTTGGTGCTATTTTTAGCTTATTTCTGTCAAATCAATATTTTAGGCTAGGATGTGAAATATTTGTCTGTAACAACAAAAATATTCCACAACTACAATTTCTTTGAAATGCATCTCTTACATTAAAAAGCTTCACATATCACATTCGCTAATATTAGTATGAAAAAGAGGTTGAAAAGGTTACGCAGGGCCTTAAACCATTCGAGCCTCTTCAACGTGTTTTACCGTTTAATAACCTCTGCTTTATTTGCCTCTTGTCAGTGGTAGTATTGGATAAAAGTGTGCATATATTACAACATAAATATAAAACATTAATCTTATTTTTACTTTATAAATGAATTATATATTATGAGGAGGAGAATATGGCGATAATGTGACTTTTGTGTTTAATATTACTTTGAAGTTATAACTTTGATTCTAAGAAAAACTATAGATAAATACAAGTAACGACTTCATTTTAAACGTTACGGACTATCCGGGTGTTGCTTGAAATGTAGAAAAATAATTCAGCAACGACATGGCGCGTTTTGATATATTACTACACATTCTGTTGATAATGGTGGCAACCAACTTTGCGTTTACAGTGAGCCAAGAGACAACAGGTAACGTTAGATTAAATGGTCATTTTCTTTCATTAAAAATGATGCAAAGGGGTTATTTTGTGGGAGATTTTCGATATGGGGTATATCTTGAGAGAAATATAGATATCTTACCAAGGGCCCGAGGAGTCCTTGGTCTAGGTAATATATCATAATACCCGAGGGATAAACCCCATGTTCAAAACCAACCAGCATCACATAACTAATTTAGACAAGGATTTGACTGTCCTTAATGCTTCAACGTTTTCCGTTTCTTTGCTGAAGCCCATCCACGTTTCGTGAACTTCATATCGATGAGAATGTCATAGTTTTAGTTTTGCTTCCTCGGATGTCTACATACAATTTGGCTATGTAGCAAATAGTTCCACTAATTTGACTGTTACAACAACAAAGCACATGGTAAACAATGTCGTACCTAAAACATAGAACTGTAGGCTTGATGACCCAGAAAGCAAGATTGCCGCCGAAAAGTTAGTCGGCTCATGAACTTCTTTACATGTAACATGTGTGCAAATTTGAAATAAATCCGTTAAATGGTTTTCCTGGAATCGCAATGACAAGATTTATCTAAAAACTTCCAAGATGGCCGCGAGAATGTAAGATGGCCGCTGAAAAGTGAATCCGCTCTAGAACTTCTTATCATGTAACATGTATAAACATTTGAAGTAAATCCGTCGAGTGCCTTTTCCTGGAAACGCGATGACAAAATTTATCTAAAAACGTCCAAGATGGCCGAAAGAAGGCAAGATGGCCACCGAAAAGTTAATCAGCTCTAGAACTTCTTACATGTAACATGTGTGAAAATATGAAGTTAATCCGTCAAGTGGTTTCCTGGAATCGTTGTGACAAGAACAGCCAACACTAACGAGGCACACTAACCGCCAAACGCCGTCCAAAAATAATTCGGACACTATTAACAATGTGTCACCACCACCTGTGGTGAATGGCATAAAAATTATTATGGATTGTTATTTTTGTCTCATCGCCCTATGTCATGACATTTTTTAAAAATCTTGATTCTTGATTTTTTATGGAAGTGGACATGGCGCTTCAATTCATATGAATTCGATTATTTTAAATTTTCAATAACTTCTTTACTTGAAATATCTCAATATTTTTTTCAAAAAATAAAACTAAGATTTTTAGTGAAACAACACAAGATTGCTTCCAACATTTTACTCATTCATTTTACTAATTTCATACTTCCTTTAATTATACAAATTAAAAAGTCAATGGGCAATGACTGCATGATTTATACTTAATGAATTAGAAATAAGAAACTATAGATTTGATTTAAAAGTGGCAGCAAAGAATACAGAGTTGAAAATGTGGAAAAGGCTTGATAATATGCCAAGAGATAATCTTCAGATTTACGACACCAGTGGACATATAACTGATGTAAGCGAGAATTCAAGGCTTTGAGATAATTAATGTTACTTGTACACATATTTTCAAAGTTTCAATATATATTAACATTTTTGACGAGATAGTTCTCACGCCTGAATACTCCCATGAATGCCGCAATGTACGTGTCCCAGATCATTAGAACTAGTACTGATCAATGAAGAAGGAGGGGCGTTCACTTTTAAAATATTATTCCTAGATCAAGAGAATTGTTATGAAATAAAGTTATTTGTATTCAAAACAATTTTGCAGTTACCGAAAGTGTCATCACACAAATTTCTACAAATGAAACAACTACCTCTGTCGTTGAAACAGATGAACCTGCGACAGAATCAGATGACATTACAACTGGCAGTGGTGATGAACCTACGACTGACGTAGTTGAAACAGATGGGCCTACGACTGATGGAGTTGAAACAGATGATCCTACGACAGAAATAGATGACATTACAACTGAATCAGTCATAAGTGAAACATATGAACCTACGACTGATGACGTTGAAACAGATGATCCTACGACAGAATCAGATGACATTACAACTGAATTAGTTGATATTGAGACAGATGAACCTACAACTGATGTCGTTGAAACAGATGATCCTACGACAGAATCAGATGACATTACAACTGGCAGTGGTGATGAAACTACGACTGACATAGTTGATACAGATGGGCCTACGACTGATGGAGTTGAAACAGATGATCCTACGACAGAAATAGATGACATTACAACTGAATCAGTCATAAGTGAAACATATGAATCTAAGACTGATGAATTTGAAACAGATGATCTTACAACAGAATCAGATTACATAACAACTGAATCAGTCATAATTGAAACAAATGAACCTACGACTGATGAAGTTGAAACAGATGATCCTATGACAGAATCAGATGACATTACAACTGAATCAGTCATAAGTGAAACATATGAATCTAAGACTGATGAATTTGAAACAGATGATCTTACAACAGAATCAGATTACATAACAACTGAATCAGTCATATTTGAAACAAATGAACCTACGACTGATGAAGTTGAAACATATGATCCTATGACAGAATCAGATGACATTACAACTGAATCAGTCATAAGTGAAACATATGAACCTACGACTGATGAAGTTGAAACATATGATCCTATGACAGAATCAGATGACATTACAACTGAATCAGTCATAAGTGAAACAAATGAACCTACGACTGATGAAGTTGAAACATATGATCCTATGACAGAATCAGATGACATTACAACTGAATCAGTCATAAGTGAAACATATGAACCTACGACTGATGAAGTTGAAACATATGATCCTATGACAGAATCAGATGACATTACAACTGAATCAGTCATAAGTGAAACAAATGAACCTACGACTGATGAAGTTGAAACATATGATCCTATGACAGAATCAGATGACATTACAACTGAATCAGTCATAATTGAAACAAATGAACCTACGACTGATGAAGTTGAAACAGATGATCCTACGACAGAATCAGATGAGATTACAACTGAATCAGTCATAATTGAAACGGATGAACCTACGACTAATGAAGTTGAAACAGATTATCCTACAACAGAATCAGATGAGATTACAACTGAATCAGTCATAATTGAAACATATGAACCTACGACTGATGAAGTTGAAACATATGATCCTATGACAGAATCAGATGACATTACAACTGAATCAGTCATAATTGAAACAAATGAACCTACGACTAATGAAGTTGAAACAGATTATCCTACAACAGAATCAGATGAGATTACAACTGAATCAGTCATAATTGAAACATATGAACCTACGACTGATGAAGTTGAAACAGATTATCCTACAACAGAATCAGATGAGATTACAACTGAATCAGTCATAATTGAAACATATGAACCTACGACTAATGAAGTTGAAACAGATTATCCTACAACAGAATCAGATGAGATTACAACTGAATCAGTCATAATTGAAACGGATGAACCTACGACTGATGGAGTTGAAACAGATGATCCTATGACAGAAATAGATGACATTACAACTGAATCAGTCATAAGTGAAACATATGAACCTGCAACTGATGAAGTTGAAACATATGATCCTACGACAGAAACAGATGGCATTACAACTGAATCAGTCATAAGTGAAACAGATGTACCTACGACTGGTGAAGTTGTAACAGATGATCCTACGACAGAAATAGATGTCTTTACAACTGAGTCAGTTATAATTGAAACCGATGAACCATCAACTGTTATAGTTCAAACAAATGAACCGACAACTGATGGTTTGACAACAGACATAATTCATACCAATTTACCGACAACTGTCTCAATTACTACAGATGGTCCTGTTGCAACATCAGCTACAAATCCCACCCTCCCAACAACTCAGGCTCAGACAACGACGGTTGATACGTCAACCGTAAGTGACGTTGTGACAACTACAGCTGCTGCAACTTTAGGTAAGCAAATTGTATTCTCCAAATAAATAATAGTACATTTCATTAGTAAATTCTTCCTCGTTTTCTAATTGAGGGAATTGATTTTTGAATATCCCAGCAATGGCAGAAGTTATAAGTTGTAATCATATTTTGAAGCCGGAACTCAAAAACTACATACTTGCCAAATATTTTGTTGTGATTTGAAGGATAAAAGCACCCCATATCCGTTTCCAGAGTTCCTCTCCAGTGTTATAGTATTGATAAACGTATTTAGTACAAATGAGTTTATTATTTGATACTTAGCATATACATTAGTAAACGTTTTTGTATTGTTTTATTTGTGTTTTATTAAATAGGGCAACCATGATAATGATTGTTCATTTTGATTTTTCTAGTACGATACGTGGTGTTAAAATACAACAAACGACAGTACAGCTTATTAATTTATCTGTAAAGCACGGTGTATATGTATATGTAAATGAGAGTGATTGTACATGAATAACAATGCATTCTCTTGAATTTGACATTGGCTGTGTTTACCATTTGTTTGATGTTTTATGCTGCATGTAATTGGACCGAAATTCAAATAATAGGTCAAAATAAAAGTTCCTTGGGGAATTTCGGCATTCACATAGCTCTAAGATTTAGATTCGCACATAATTTGATGATATAAACTTACCCGTATTTTAGGATGATATTTCACAATGAAAAGATCCTATTCATGTAGTTTCTCATACACAGGGAGAGATATACGTTACACGGATAATACATCTATTATTCTTGTAAACAATTTAGAAATTTAATTTCTTGTATAATGTTGTCAAATATGTTACAGCAACTACTGCCCAACTGTATCCACACGGTTCTGAAGAGGGAGATACAAAGATAAGAGATGGAGACGATATAACCTCAAACGCAATTCGCATACCACGGGGACTATTTTTCGGAAACAGAAAATATCGAAACTTTTACGTAAGTGTGTCATCTATTCATTCATAAATATACTTGACATTCTCTCAATCACACTCAATATTTTCATTTTATTTTTATTTTCACAGAAAGCATATATTCACCTATTATTAATTTTAGGTGAGTACCAATGGGCTCATTAGTTTCGGAAGGTCGTATCGTAATTATTGGGCCCAGCAATTCCCCCTGGGTAGAAGGAGCACTGCAATAGTTGCCTCGTTTTGGGCTGACCATGATCCCCGACAAACATCAGCGACCTCCGGGGTGTATTACCAGACTTACAACAGAGAGGACGCAAATAACGACAAAGCCCAAAATATGCTCGATCTTGCAAGTAGAGACATATCAAAATATACAAATAATGCTGATTTTGAGGCGACTTGGATGGCTGTTGTGACGTGGAAGGAGGTCTATCCATATCCTCATTACTGCTACCAAAATGTCGATTATTACTCATGGCGGTGGTGTTATTATTGGCAGGATCGTTCTTCTACCGCGCAAAAACAGGTAAAATATATACTAGGCGTTATTGTACTCATTAACACCGTTCGTTTATGACGTTTATGAACTTGACATTACCACAGAATATAATTGATCATTTCAGTAAAAATGGTGACCTTACCCTGCAGAAATGAAGATAATGTTCCACAGCTATTTCTGAAGGCAATACAACAGCGCCCAGTCTCTAGGGAATTGATTTTACTTTTCAGGGGTGACAAATCTATACCTGGGCATAGTGTGGTTCTAAAGCCTAACCCCCCTATCACACCAAACTAGTTCTTACCCGTTCTTGCCAGTCCTACGAAAACGTCGTTAAACGGGCTCAATCTGGCTGTGGTCGGGAAATATCTCTAAAATAATTAGCTACTTCGTTCGTAAACAGTCTTCAATACGTCAATCTCATTCGCAGTTCGTTCAGGTCGTACCACGATCGGTGTGCAACGTCTTATAACGCGTCCCTTCGTCTAGAAGGTCATCATGACCTGATTACAGAACGGTATCGTCGCCATCGAATTTTGGATCGATTCAAAATTCTAGAATCACCTTCCCGTCTGAGAACGTTCATGAAGTTCGTAAATAGACCTTAGAAAGTTGCAGCTACGTTCATTCCGTTCGCACACAGTTTAAAACCAGTTTTGAAGAATGTAGTGGCAACTTGTTTGGTGTGATAGCTATATTTTTGCTAACTCGTTCATAAGCAGTCTTTAATACGTTCTTACTCAGTTTAAACCCGTTTGCAATTAGCTCTGCCTCGTTCTCAATACGTCCTCAGACAGTTCAACTCGTTGTAAAAACGTCCCTAGTATGATTGAAGTACGACGGTTCCGTTCGTAGTACGTCCAGCTCGTCGTTAGTACGTTGTCACTCGTTCTAATTGTAGAACGTGACAACCACGAGAACATTTTGAGCATGTTCTAAGTTCTAGAGGACCTACCCGTTCGAGTACGTTCGATGAAGTTTGTAAATAGACCTCAAACGGTTCGAAGTACGTCCAGTCCGTTCGTACACAGTTGAAGCCCGTTTTCGAGAACGTAGTTTGGTGTGATAGTAGGGTTAGCGAAGTAACCTCCTTTGTTTACCTTCGCCAAACCGTAAAAAAATAGAAAAGTTGTCATAACTTTTTAAAACCTCGATAATTGGAACCGATTTCACTTATCAGTTACGGTATTTTGGTTATACACAAACTGAGCATGTCAGTGTCGTTTGTCGTTTTTCTTCAAATTATATATTTCACCAGTTAGTCTTTCAACGTATTACCACGGAATGGATCATTTTACCCCCCTATTACACCAAACTAGTTCTTACCCGTTCTTGCCAGTCCTACGAAAACGTCGTAAAACGGGCTCAATCTGGCTGTGGTCGGGAAATATGTCTAAAATAATTAGCTACTTCGTTCATTAACAGTCTTCAACACATCCATCTCATTCGCAGTTCGTTCAGGTCGCACCACGTCGGTGTGCAACGTCGTATAATGCGTCCATAAGTCTAGAAGGTCATCATGACCTGATTACAGAACGGTATGGTCGCCATCGAATTTTGAATCGATTCAAAATTCTAAATCACATTCCCCGTCCAGGAAAGTCCATGAAGCTCGTAAACAGACCGTAGACCATTGTAGCTACGTTCATTCCGTTCGCACACAGTTTAAAACCAGTTTTGAAGAACGCAGTGGCAACTTGCTTGGTGTCAATCTAGAGGACCTACCCGTTCGAGGACGTTCTATGAAGTTTGTAAATAGACCCCAACCGGTTCTAAGTACATTCCGTCCGTTCGTACACAGTCAGTTGAAGCCCGTTTTCGAGAACGTAGTGAGAACTATATTGGTGTGATAGTAGGGTTAGTTCAATATTCTTTTGTATGATCCATTCCGTGGTAATACTTAGTCTTGGATTGAATTCATTCAACTGGGGAAATATTTAATTTGGAGATATTACAAACACCACTGACACGCTCAGTTTGTGTACAACTAAATCAGTACCCGTCACTGACGAGTGAAATCGGTTCCGATTATCGAGTTTTTTAAATGTTATTACAAATTTTCTAATTTCTTTATGTTTTGGCAAATGTAAACAAAAGAGGTTACTTCGCTAAGGCTTTACACTGGTGATCCGCTCGATTACGCTGGTTACCGAAACGGTTCGTTTTGGTAACAAAATGTCGGAACGTCGAAGGTACGATTCTTTTCCTTATTTCACGCGTTGTAGGCAGAATCCCAACGACATTTTTTCTCACAAACATATATCAGTATCATTTGTTTTAGAAAATGTACATGTTTGCGAAAAAACAGCTCTGAAAACGACAGAATCGCCAATTTAATTCCTCACTTAGGTTACATTAACGGTTTGGGTTAAAAGTGCAGATCTTTAAAGAGATCGGGTCTCCTAAAAACACAATTAGAGTAACCCCCTGATTTTTTCGTGTTATTTGATGTAAAACAAGTTTGTTTATCAACTTATCAATTCTGAGGCTTGAATTAATTCGTTAACTGTATCAATTCGATGATTGTTCCGAGCGATGAATTTCCACTTACATCAATAGAAATTCAAATTAGATTTAAAAAGCCCGCTCAAATTTGTTCCAGTCTGATTGGCTTTTTCCTTCAGATTATTTTGGCTTAGAGAAGCCATATTTATTGCTTCTATAAGGGGTTACAATATAGATAAATCCAACAAAACATTATATTCTGTTTTCGACTTATTGCGTTCAATTCTGACGGTTGGTTGTTCTTTTGGTTGTCCTGTTGATATCCTCAATATATTGTCGATATTGTGCTTATGATATGGTCTCAAGATATATCTAAGGTATATATGATGTTTTATGAGCAATCATATTGGGACATTACTGATTGTTCAGAATAGAAATCTGGACGACTCGATCTCTTTAACTGTTTTTCGAAAAACCGTTTATGTAACTTAAGTGAGGAATTAAATCGACGATTCTGTTGTCTTCTGAACTATTTGTTCGCAAATATGTTCATTTTGTTAAACATATGATACTGATACACGTTTGTGTTAAAAATGTCCAGGGAATTCTGCCTACAACGTGTGGAATAAGGAAAAAATATCGATGTTCCGACATTTCGTTACCAAAACGAACAGTTTCGGTAACCAGCGTAATCGAGTGGATCACCAGTGCTTTAGAACCACTCTATTTACAGGAATAGTATTGTTACCCGTGGAAAGTAAAATCAATTCCCTAGTGACTGGGCGCTGTTGCATCGCGCTAAGAAATAGCTGTGGAACATTATCACTAAAATAACTAAAAAACAAGTTTCTGTCACGAATTGTCACTGTCATGAAAACTCAGACATATTTTTAAGCAATTTTCATCAATAATAAGAATAAGACACCTATTTAGAATTTAGATACCAAAGTCACTTCCTTTTTACAATATTTACTTTTTTGGCTAACCCATATACAAACTTATCATATCTCAGGTTGTAAATCATCAAACTGTTCTGGTGACGGATGGTATCAGGACTTACTCATTATTCCATTATGGTGAGATGTCTTGGAAATGGTGGAAGAACGTCAACATCGGCTTCGACGCAGGGGATAACTTCAATTATTTCCATCACTATCTATATGGCAAGGAAGGTATCCTTGGTATAAGCCGCATGAAAGGAAACACAGGTTAGAATCAACAATATGTTTTTAAGAACACCTTTTCTTATTTAATTATAGTATGCCTTTTTGTTGTTTTTTGTCACCACAGTTTCATATCACTTGTAATATTGTACATACTATAAACGGAAACACGTTTTCATTTAAAGGGTTAATTGGTGGCTGGATCTTTCGCCTGGATTTGAATGGGGAGAATAAACCAAACTTCGGGGCAAAATGTATCAGCTGGGCGATCAAGGATATACAATCTTTATCCACAAGTCTGAGGCGAGCACAGAATGAAGTGGAGCCATGTCCATGTATGGTATGGCAGGCATGGAGAGACAGGCGTTTCCGCATGGATTGGTGGTCATATTGCGCACATCAGAGATTCCCTAGCAGACATGGACATGGGCAGGTACGTATATTTGAAATAATAAAATCGAGATTCAAATGATAAATAATTTTTGTGATAAGTGTAGCTTCGATTATATTTTGTAGATGTGCTGCTACAATAATGACTGGTGGTCCGGTTGGAGATCTTGGGGAACGTTGCTGACTGATGTTAGATACGGAGCGGGACACTTTGAACGCTATCATAACAGAAGGCACAGCAGGAAATATAAAGACAATGACAGTCTCCCCCGATATTACTGCTGCGAGGCTTCAGACTACTGCCCCTTATTCACTTCTATTAGACCCGTGGATACCTGTCGAAACTATAGACCACCACGTTGGAGTAAGTCATTTATCTTAACATTTGTGTGTGCATGGTGAATTTGAAGTCATGATGGTGACATGACATTATTTGACATGACATGGCATGACATAACAAATATATAATATTGACTGATAAAACCCTCCTGTGGGTTCTTGAGTGGCCAAATACAAATCTCTCCTTCATATTTTTAGCATGGTTCTGGGGTGATCCCCACGTCCGTACATTAGACGGCAAGACGTATACATTCAATGGTTTTGGAGAGTATACACTGATCCAGACAACGGATGATTATTTCACTCTCCAGGGCAGGACATCCAGGGCTGTCACATCAAACGGGACTATCACTAAAGCTACTGTATTCACTGCATTTGCTGCAAAGGATGAACTCTCCGATAAGCTATATGTACAACTGGCTGACAATCTGAACGGTGGGTACATATTCAACGTAATGGCTTAATAGCATTAAAGACTTGGTATAACCTATTTAAGTACATGTATTCCAAATATAAACACATGCCAATCCTATTTCAGATATGATTGTACGGGTAAACGGTGTTGATGTCACAAGTGCTGTTGAAGAACTAGCAAATGAAGAACCGCCAGATACACTTGAGAAAACAGGACTCAGTGTTAGCCTTGACACTCAAGATAATGTAATAACCACTGCCTTTGCTAGTGGTAAGTTATGTCCCAAGTGTCATACGATATTTCAAAGCATTAATAAAAGTGGCGAACTTCTTCATATAGAACATTCTTTGAAGTTGTGCTTTATGTTGCTCATTTCCCGACTGTGATCGCCTGATTTAAGTCTAGTGCCTGATGTTGCCCATATTTGGGTAAAGTTATGTGAAGTACAGAGCCTCAAGAAGAATGAATGAAAAATGAATACACTCGTGAAAAATCAATGAAGATTTCGCTGCAGTCTTTTCACAAAAGGTGTTTTTCAATTTGAAATTTTAAAGAACACTACAGCACCAGTCCTGTTACTTTTGGACCGACCTGTATTTTAGAAAAAATATCTGTTTGAGTCCAAAAGGAAAATCTTTGTGGAACATTTCATTGATTTCCTTGTTATAACTTCTATAAAGATTAAGGTTGATCATACAGATGTTTGTCTTTCGAATCTGAAAGGAAAGTAAGCATTTCACTTATTTCTTTCTTACCTGGTGTTGAATATATTAAACCTGTTAAGTGAAATATCATTTTGAATATTGTTAACGAGTTGTGTGAACATGTGCCTGATGTTTCCCCAAATTCGAAAATAGTTGAGCGGATAACCTTATGTGAAAGTACAGAGACTATGTGTCGTGTTTAATATAGCCAAATATTAAATTACACTATCCTGTTTCAGGATTCTCTCTGAATATATCAGTTGCCGTTCGCAGTCTCTCAGTAACAGTCACTGCACCTGTGCTGACCAACACCTCGATTGTTACTGAAGGCCTCATGGGAACCATGAATGGGGATACATCTGATGACTTCACAATGCCAAACGGGACGATCCTCTCAGAAGATAGTAATGACAAGGAGATCTATAGTGGATTTGGAGAGTTGTGTATGTATTATTAAGGGTTCCCTCACACTAATTTCCATTCATCAAACATGATATTCAACCATTGTAACCAAGCACATTTCAAATAATGTCTATCTATATGTGTATTAATCCAACAATATTCTTTTACTCACTAAATATTCCTAAACAGAAAACTTTAAAAGCAAAAAACATTTTGAAGACAACTGTCAGATTTTATCAATATTTGTTATTTCCCCATAATGTATATTAATTATGTCTAAAATCTTGGATTTGACTATTTGATGAGTAGAATATTTAGAATATTTTAGTGAAACACTATACATGGACAACTTCATTGGTCTGCTGTCTTTCCAGGGAGGATAACACAAGACCAATCAATATTCTGGTACCCGAATGGATCCTCGACAGACGACTTCTCAGATGCCTCATTCGAACCTCTCTTCCTATCTGAATTCACTCAAGAACAACGAGACGCTGCTAATAAGACGTGTAGGTCAGAAATATCTTGTATGTTTGATTACTTGGCAACGGGAGATGATGACATGGCAAATGCAACGCTGTCGACCAATGTTGAAAATACAGATGCTGCAATGCAAGCAGGTATAAAATTACTAAAAGAATAGTCGGTTATATCATATTATTGTATTCACAATTAATTGTATTGTTTGAGCAAAAACGTTGTGGTCATTAAGGACAATCATACATCTAATACAGATATTGCATTATTAGTATATTTTTGCTAAAATTGTCTTAGTGTGCTTTTCTTAGAGAAGTCAATACCTCAAAGTGCGGCCAATATAAATAAATACAAAAAACAATAATTTTCAATAATTGACATATTTAATTTTTATTTTGAGCAATAAAATATATTTTTCATTCCATTTTTTACCTAACCAAGAAACTACACTTTCAAATGTTCTTTGTTTTTATTGTTCTAAAATATTGCATTTATAAATAATATGTGTGACAATGATTATAAGATCAATTTTAAAAATAGGTGAGAGCCTTGCCCACTGTATAACCAATTATAATTTTCTTCACATCCATAAACTATTGTTGAAATCGCGAAAATAATTTTTTCTTTGATTGCAGAGAATTTTGCACCTCAGCTCAGTGTTGACTTAAGTCAAAATTTCACGGTTGGATCTGCCACGAAGTTTGCTATATCTGTATCAGATAACGACAGTTCAACCATCTACGTTATACCGACTTCACCGCTCCCTGACGGGGCCATCTTCGATAACGACACCAGGACATTTTCATATACTCCCAATGACCTGACACCATTTAATTTATCGTGAGTATGCAGACATGACGCAATTGATCTAGCATGATATGATATGATATGATGAGTATTTCAACGGACTTGACACCGTTCAAATTATCATGAGTATTTCAACCTGACACCATTCAATCTATCGTGAGTATGTAGACATGGCGCCATTGCTTTATCATGAGTATTTCAATTCGGACCTGACACCATTCCATTTATTGTGAGTATTTCAACGGACTTGATACCATTTCTACAGATTAATTATAATT
The DNA here is from genome assembly GCA_903813345.2 of Owenia fusiformis. Lineage (NCBI taxonomy): Eukaryota > Metazoa > Annelida > Polychaeta > Sabellida > Oweniidae > Owenia > Owenia fusiformis. Next base: position 17,535,649 of record CAIIXF020000007.1, on the reverse strand, counting down.
CAAAATGTTGAATTTATCCCAAGACAGAACAATATATTTAATCGTACTTCATTTTATTCAACAACATGAACGTGCTTAACTTGCTTCTGTAGATTTATCGCTGAAGATGATTTGGGAGCAAGATCTCCAGAGTTCAGGATTACAGTTTGGATTTGTACAAACTGTTCCAGTGGTCAAGGAGAATGTGAATTTGGCACTGAATCCGAGAATCAAACCGATTCGAGCGGTTATTTCCTGATTTCAATGTGCGATTGTTTAGTAGGCTGGGAAGGTGAGATATCTTTTTTTTCACTAACAAAATAAAAAATTTTGTCTTGCCTGTATGTAACATTTGGTTATCAAACTACTTTATCTGAAATCCTTTGGGAGATAATATTTATTCACCTATTCAGTTTTTCAGTCAAGTAAGCATTGTTGTCACATTTGAACACTTGTTTCAGAGAAAAATATTTTAAAGTCCCCATATGTCCCCATATGTCCCCCAATGTTATCAAAGTGACATATTTCAAAAAGTGATTTTTGAAGGACTTTTTGTTCTTTATAACTACCTCTTAGAGGTTACACGTATCTTTTAATAAGGGATAATTAATATCAATGCACAGCATTCATTCTCACGTGTTTTTTACCGAAGAAATTGAGAAAATCGGTGCATAAATAAGCGAGAAATGAACTCATCAATCCATGAAAATGGTTCAGAGAAAAATGCATTTCAAATATTTTGGTTCTCATAGAAACCAATGGTGCAATGATATCTGAAACATAATATATTCTACCTTTTAACCTGGCTCTAGACACTCAACAATGGTTTATTTTTGAAGTTAAGCATATTAAGAAAAGACTTACATAGAAAAAAATCATTTTTTTCAAAACTCTATTTTGCCAACTGAGTGAGTCATCGATGACATCACTCACTTTGCAAAATATTTTTGATATGCTTAAGCATTGAAGTGGCACATTAGATATGGCATTTTATTATTGAAAAAGTGTGTCTATTGTCAAATCTTTGCATAAGTCATCACAAATAGTAAATGAATGATAAAAACATATTTTCAAACATTACACGGGGACTTTAAAGGACTAAAAGAGATGGAGATGAGTAAAGAGTTTCGAAAACATCATTTGTTGATATCGTTTTGCTTGTTCTATTGAAGCAAATTTTCAGGACCATTTCTTGATAGTTTCGAAAACATAATTTATAGATATCGTTATGCTTGTTCTATTGAAGCAGATTTTAAGGACAATTTCTTGATTTTCATGGTTATCAATCAAAAATATGGAAAGGAGAGTTTTCTTTTTTTAATAGGCTAGATGCTAATGAAAATAACATTTTTTGTCATTTCAATGATAACATTTATCATTAACGAAGTCAAAAAGATGGAAAATACATTAAATTATTCAACATGTTTTAGAAAATAAAAAAGAAGTATTTTTGGAAGAGAAAATGATATTAATATATTTTATGAGAAGGTTGGTTATGAATATGAATTCAATTTGTGTAAATAGTAAATTTGAGACATTGGTTATTGCCTTGATCTTAGTTTACAGTAAATGCACAGATACAATGGGGCAAACAATTACTAAAACGTAATAAATAAACATTTTACTGTCGTGGCTGAAATGTCATAAATTGCGCAATCCAATAAACATAAATATTCATATAGAATATAAGTAGCAGACATTAAAGTATCATATAGTATTTATGAATAACGACATTAAAGTGTCATAAAGTATTAATGAAGGACCTCCTAGAGATAGGGCTTAATATATAGAGGTTATTTACATGGAGGGATTCACTATGGGTTTTATTCCAAGGGACAATATGATATTTCCCGAGGGCCCAGATGGCCAGAGGAAAATATCATATTATCACGTGGAATAAACACATATTTAATCCCGACCAGTAAATAAGCTTTTTATCTAATGATATGCATGACTCTCTTCATAAAATCATTAGTTCAAAATCCAAATATGATTTTTGTATGAAATAAAACCAGACTATATATTATTAGTCAAGAAAATATGATTTAACTTTATGAAATATAAAAATTCTATTGCACGAGCTTTGGAGGTGAATACGATTTTCGTG